>CAMTDV010000025.1:79845817-84778354 GCA_947069175.1 Scalesia atractyloides
TCACAAGAATTACCGTGGATGTATGTATGTTTACTAACAGTTTACTATCTTCTTTTTTTACTTTATTTCTTCGGTGTTAGATTTTTATAGGTTTGTAATCCTATTCATGATCAAACATTTTACTTGACATTGGAGCATAAAAGGAAGCTAAAAGAGGATTATGGTCAGTATTCATCCAAATGCTTCTACTTTAACATGAAAGCGGATTTTTGTCATAAGTTTCTGTAACACTGACACGTGATGAGATGTGAACCATGTAGGTGTGGAACCATGGACATTTGAGCAATGCCTGGGAGAGGCTGTTTTTTTTAATCGATGTGGGTTTTTTAGGGGTAAAATTGTCATATCATTAATTGTTTTTATTAATTAGGATATATATATAAGGGAGGGTTTAAATGAGAACGCTAAATACCGCGAGAACCGTGAGAACGAATGAAAAAACCACGAAAACTTGGTCAAAAACAATTCAAATTTAAAATTTCTTTTTACACTCATCATTCTTATTCGAATACAATGTTAGAAATTTAATTTACACTTTATATTTACGTGAATTCGTAAATAATTTTTTTTACACATGTGTAAGTCTGTCATTTACATATGTGTAAATTTGTTATATTTACACATGTGTAAAAAATCTAATAAGAGTGATTTTGAGAGAAGAAATGAATTATTTGATGTTGTATATTCTTATTTTGATGTTGCATTTTAATTACAATGAGTTTTGTATTAAAAAAATGGTTTTGATTGGTTTTCTCATTCGTTCTCACGGTTCTCGTAATATTTAACGTTCTTAAGATAACCTCCCCTATATATATATATATATATATATTATATATATATATATATTATATATATATGATATTTATTAACTTTATTTGGACATATATGATATTTCTACACTTTTTCTTTGGATAGATATGAAATTGTACCATAAATTTAAACTAGGTCTTAATAACTTTTAGTTCACCAAATATGTTTTTTACACGGTTTTCTTAATTGTATGTTTATGAGATTCTGAGTATAAACTCTGGCTGCTAATAGTATGTTAACTTTTGATATAGGAATTTCTTTAGATAGCAACAGTGGTCAGCTTCACAACTCTTGAAACCCGTTCTCTTCATGTAGTCATCAAACTTCAAGTACCACGTCGGCGCTTGTTTCAGACCATACAAACTCTTCAACTTACAAACCCAATTTTCTTTACCTTTTACTTGAAAACCCTCTGGTTGTTTCTTGTAGATGTCTTCATCAATATCTTCGGTGTAAGAAAGCAGTCTTGACATCTAGCTGCTCTAGATGTAAGTTCTCTGCTGCAACGATACCCAGAACCAACTTGATAGTATCGGTTCGTTCTTTTTTGGCAAATGTCTAAATTGTAAAATTTAGTATACTATTCCTAAATGGTTTGTCTATTAACTAAAATGTAAAACTTAGTAAACATTACACCTTTTCTATATTATATATATTTATATATAGTATATTCTACATAAATTTTTTATCGAAACTTGTTTACGACAATAACTTTTTATGGTAATTATTGTTTGTAATTGATTAGTTATACTTTGTCATAGAATCCTGATGGATTTTGGGCCGGATGTACCTAACGGGTATTTTGTCAAAACCCAATGGGATAACACGAAACCCGATGGGTAATTATCCGATTAAAACCCGACGGGTTTGGGATGAGCTTTCGTAATTGGGTATGAGTTTAGGAATACCTAAACCCGACTATTGCCTTCCAGATTTAGTTTATTTTATTGTTTAAATATATGTGACACATTTTCAGTACAGTGCAACCAAATTACATTTCACATGTATGTAACACATTTTCTTTCATTTAAATTAGGGATGTTCACGGTTTGGTTTCAAATTGTGAAACCGCCCAAACCGGTCATCGGTTTGGTTTCATGGTCGGTTTTTTACTCCACTTTCGGTCGGTCGGTTTCAATATTTTCAAACCGTAGTGAACTGTTTGGTTTATGGTTTATACCGAAAATCAACCGTATAAAACCAGACCGGACCCTATGAATTAAATATATCAATTTGTTTAAATATTACATATATATAATTAGAACTTGTTTTTTTTTTTTTTTCTTTTCATGTGTGAACAACTTGTGTTTTGTATGTTCTGAGCTTGTCACTCTTACATTTTTAACAGCTTGTTTGGAATAATTTTTGTTTAAAAACTTGTTCAATTCTTTAAATTCTAAACATATGTACTAATATATATTTTGGATATCTTGTATAGAAGCCGAACGGACCCAAACCGGAACCAAACCTAACGGTTTGGTTTGGTTCGGTTCTGGTTTGGTTTGGTTCAGCTCAAGAGTTCTACGGTTCAGTTTTGGTTTACAAAAATAATAAACCGTTAGTAATGGTTTAGTACGCTGTTTTAGTACGCTTGTTTCTGCAGACGACGATAAATACTTCTCATAAGTTTGGTTTTTATAGTAATTACTTTTTACATGCTAAATAGGTATAGAAAATCAAAAAAAACTTGAAAAGGAAGATGGAAGAAAGATAGAAAACTATGCCGCCATTGTGGCCATGGGAACAGATGCCGGGACGGAAACCAAGACCAAGACCGCCATTGACGATATCTCTGTGGCCATTGTGGCCACGGAAACGGATGCCGAGACCAGGACCAAGTTCGGTGGCTATCTTGCAGACGACGATGCATCTTTTAGGGATGAAACCATGCATAAATGCTTTCCAGATGAAGAATTAGTCATAATCACATTGGCGAAGATGGTTATACATCGCCGTGTAACAAGTTTGGATGCTTTGGAAAATTTGTATCATGACTTTTTGGATGCTAACCCGATTCAAAACCACGACTGGCTCAAATGGGGTTTTAACAAGTTCAATGCACGTTTATCGTTATTCTCGGACTCGGCTCCCACAGTTTCAATTCTTTGACTTATATGATATTGTTATTATGGATTTTACTATGAAATGTTCAAGGGGTTGGTGTAATTTTGATTTAGGTGTGCAATTTTTAACTATAACTATATAGATATTACTATGAAATACATAAGGGGTTGGTTCAATTTTGATTTAGGGTGTGCAATTGTCTCTGACGGGGGGCGAGAGACACGGCCTTGTCTCTCGAGGGGCGCAGGAGACCTCGATCTGTAGAACCTTGTTTCCAACATACGGGTTGGACCAATTTTTCCCACATTTTTCACATCGAATCACCTCTAAACCTCATTTAACACTAACCCTAACTCACCCTGAACGGGTATTGTTCCAAAAACCTTGCGCCAAACAAGGAAACCATACCCACTATTAACTGCCAAGGAGACCTTGCGCAGGCATCTCTGCCAAAGAAAGACTTACTAAACTCTGCGCCTGGTATCCAAAAAAGGGAAAGTATCACTTAACTACCTTGCGTGGGCTCGCGCAAGGTTCAAAGTTAACCTTGATTAATTTCCTTGGATAACATTTCACTCATAAACCTTGCGCGGACATTTATACCAAAGCAAGAGCTCAGCAGACGTTGCGCTAAACAACAGAGAAAGGAAAAAAGATCATTTAACTACCTTGACCCGCTCGCGCAAGGAAACAGTTAATCCTGAAAGACTTTCCCTTAGCAAAAATCCTTGTTTACAAGAGTTGGTGTAGCGGCAAAGGGAATCTTTTCTATTGCAACAGAATGCACACGTGGCGAGCAACAGATGGGTTACAGCTGTGAGATCTTCTAGAAGCCACTAATACCCAATCGTGCAAGCATCTTTCGATTATAACCAAATGCCACATGGCAGCATCTGGGATGACCAAGAAAGATCATGGTGATAGCATGCTCACATCAATAAAATATAGTGATCTCATGACGACACGTGGCATCTCCCTAGCCATAGATGAGCTCACAATCTGTGTGTACTAACGGACAGTCAAGACTTAACGAGCAGCTGCAGATTCCGTTAAGTTTCCATCTCTCATTTTGGCACCCAAACTCTGGCTATAAATAAGTAACTTGGGGTTCAAGGAAAATGTATTCACTCTCAACTACTCTCTCTCTTACTTCACTTTACTTCCGACTACCTGTACTTATTCTTATGCCGGAGGGTGGTCACAGAGAGAACCCCCCTTCTCCCCGTGGCAAGGCTGACAGTGTTCTGTTTTGCAGGATCAGTCGAAGTATCTTTCCCGAAACCAAACGAAGGATTAACCTCTTTATGCAGAGCCTGATCCGGTCTGGTTGATCTAGGGTTTCTTCATTGGCGCCCACCGACTTTTCTTCTCTCATCTTTCGTTTTGTTTCACCTAGATCTGCAGCTTCATGGCTGATGATCATTATTTCCAGGTCGTCGATCGGAGTTTTGTCGTGTCACCGGCGCTCCTCAGGTCGACAGGCAGATTGTCGAAGATTCCTCCAGTGAAGCTGATGTTCCGTATGATCCAGATCATGCGAGCATTCCAGTATCACCGGCGTCTCCTCACGTTGACGTTGCGTCAATTCTCCCGCCTGGAGAAACTCCATTATCATGGTTGATTAAGTCTCAAACTGCTTTGAACGCCGTGTATGCTCAATTGTGTACTCAAACCGGAACTCTAGCTTTTCAAGCTCCAGTTAATACACCTCAGGTCCGTGCTTCACCGGCACCTCGAGTGTTGAGTTACGGAACTCAAAACCAAGTTCGTGCACCTTAGCATGTATCTGTAGATGGAACTGAAATGTACTCTAAAACTAGAAACGATTCTGTTCATTCTGGTAACAGGAAGCAAGAGGATAACATTCAACGTCGGCCATCAGTTCACTCACGTTTGGGCCCGCGATCATCACAGAAGCGGGACTCCCAACACGATGAGTATGATAAGACCTATGAAGAAGGAGATAGTGCAAGTGTTTTTAATCGTCTGTCTGCAGATCATGCAAGTGATAAGCCTAAGATCCGAGCAGTGTACAATCCTGAGGCAGAACATGATTATAACTTGATTTACCGACCTGCTGAAGCTACTGAACAATCAAAATTTGTGAAGGAAATCGCCCTAGCCCCGCTAGAACGAGCTAAATTGCCATCAAACGTTGGTAAGTTTAATGGATTATCAGATCCAGATGACCACATGCGTCTGTTCACTGGCGCAGGGTTAATTGGAGGATGGACATTACCAATGTGGTGTCATATGTTTGTAAAAACACTTACAGGCGCTGCGCGCCTCTGGTTTGATAACCTACCTACGGGTAAATTGTCTTCTTGGAACGATCTCAAGGAGAAGTTCCTTACACACTTTAGTCAACAAAGGCAATATGTGCGCGACTCCTCAGATGTGATGAACATCTGGCGGAGGGATGGTGAAAACCTTGAGGACTTTATTACGCGTTACAACAAAGAAGTTTTGGAAATTAGAGATGTTCATGAGGACCTTATTCGCGCGTAATTCAAATACGCGGTAAGGTGCGATGAAATGATCAAAGTACTTTCTGGAACAACCGGCCTTCCAAAAAGCTGGGATAAGCTAATGGCCACAGCTAAGGTTTACGCGCAAATGGAGCGGACCTTAATTCGAATAGACCTCCACTACCTCGGAACCGTCCTCAGGATCTGAGCAAGGGTGGCAGGAAGTTCAAAAAATGGTGGAAAGACTCCAACCAAAGCTTATATTCACCATACTCTCCAATGGATGCTCGCGCAACGATTAATAAGATCACAACTCAGAAAGCCATTAAAAACGAGAATCGAGAGCGACAATGGACTCCCTTAATGAAATCTCCTGCGGAAGTCCTGAGTACTGAGAATTATCAATTTAAACAACCTCAGCCCATGAAGAACAAAAAGGGCCAAGACCCAAACCTCTTCTGTGATTTCCACAAAGACACAGGGCATACAACTGACAATTGCATTAGCCTACGCACGAAAATTGAAAAGGCTTTGAAAAGTGGTAAGTTGACACACTTAGTGCAATCATTTCGAAAAGAGGTCAGGCATCTCACGCGCAGCGATGAAGGGCCAAGCAACAAAAAGATGAAACAAGTAGCCATGATTCAAGGAGGCTAGTCGCGTAAGCGCAGCTTTTAATGATTCCGAGGAGAGAAATGGCGCGAGCAGCAAGTGATATTTCCTGTGGTTCCAGGCGGACCTCAGGAAGAAAGACCAGTTGTAATCACAGGGATCTTTGGCCATTACCAGATAGATTATATGTTCATTGACCCAGGAAGTTCTATGGATATCATATACGAACAATGTTTAAACAGTTAGATCCGGAGATAAGGCACGCCTGAAACCAGTTGACTTCCCGTTAACTGGATTCTGCAACGAGGCTGTCTTCCCTCTTGGACAAATAGTCTTCCCTGTGATTCTTTCAGAAGGTAAACACTCGCGCACCATTCAAGTGAACTTCATGGTAATGCCAGCAACATCCCGACACGACGTTTTATTAGGGCGTCGAGCGCAACGAGATTTCAGCATGGTCACGCATGCGCCTCACGCCGGTTTCCCAACGCCAACTGGAGTAGCTATCATTTTCGCCCGAAAAGAGATTATGTCTATTGAAGAATCAGTTGTTAAGGCTGCTAAACCGACTTCAACAAATGAAACGGAGAAATGGGTTCTGAACAACAAGTATCTAGAGCAACCAATTATCCTTGGTCCTGCAATTTCTATGGCAATTCACGCAAAACTCAAAACCTTGTTGTTTCGAAATATGGATATCTTTACATGGACACCCGCAGACATGATAGGGGTTCCGCGCAACGTTGCAGAGCATTGCTTAAATGTCTTCCCATCAGCAAAACCAGTAGTTCAGAAAAAGCGCAGCTTGGGAAGTGAGAAAACAGAAGCTATGAACGAGCAAGTTGCTGAATTGCTTAAAGCAGGTATTCTGCGTGAGGTCAAGTATCAAACCTGGGTGGCGAACCCCGTTATGGTCAAAAAGCATAATGGTGGTTGGCGCATGTGTGTGGATTTCAAAGATTTAAACAAAGCTTGTCCCAAAGATTGTTATTCTCTTCCTGAGATTGACAAGAAAGTTGATTCATTAGCTTCTTTCCACTGGAAATGTTTCCTAGATTGTTACAAAGGGTATCACCAAGTGCTGATGAAAAAAGAGGATGAAGATAAGACAACTTTTCGCACGGAGAAAGGTATTTTTTGTTACACAAAAATGCCCTTTGGCCTCCGCAATGCGGGAGCTACTTACCGAAGATTAATGGACACCATCTTTGGTGATGACATTGGCAAGACAATAGAGGTTTACATCGACGATCTGGTCATCATGAGTAATTCAGAGGAGATTATGTTAGAAAATATCCAGAAAACCTTCGATTCCTTGCGCAAGGTCAATTTAAAGTTAAACCCAGGGAAATGCTCTTTTGGCATGGAAGAAGGGAAGTTCCTTGGTTTTGTGGTTACAAAAGAAGGATTCAAAGTTAATCCAGAAAAGGTGGAGGCCATCCAAAAGATGTCGTCTCCACCACCATCAAAGAAATGCAACGATTAGCTGGGAGATTGGCTGCGCTTAACCGCTTTTTGGCTAATCATGCTGCAAAGTCATTTCCATTCATCCGAACCTTGCGCAATTGTGTCAAAAGTAAAATGTTTTTATGGACTCCTGAAGCGGAGAAAGCTTTTCAAGCAATGAAGGATTGTCTTATGCAATTACCCACGCTTACCGCTCCGCGCAGCAAAGAACCGATGATCCTTTATCTTTCTGCTTCACCAGTGGCAGTTGGAGCAGTGTTAATGGTGGATCGGGAAGGCGTTCAATCTACAATATATTACATCAGCAAAATGCTGAATGATCTAGAGACACGGTACTCTATAATGGAGAAATTAGTGTTAGCTCTCGTTCACGCCTAGCGCAGGCTGAGATGATATTTTTCAGGACACGTCATTACGGTCCTGACTAATTATCATATTGGTCAAGTTTTATCTAAACCAGATGTCTCGGGGTGCCTCGCAAAGTGGGCAATTGAATTAGGAGCATACAACATTTGTTACAGGACAAGACCAGCCATAAAAGGTCAAGTATAAGCCGACTTTGTTGCTGAAATTCCAGCAGATAAGGTTGAAGAGTGCAAAGCAATTCAAAATCCAGTACCTATCGTTGATGACAGAGCATGGATCTTGTACACTGACGGCGCATCAAACAATGATGGGGCATGAGCAGGTTTACGTTTAGTAAGTCCAGATGGTGAAGAGTTCACTTATGTAATTCGGCTTGAGTTTAAGAGTACCAATAATGAAGCAGAATATGAAGCTTTCTTAGCAGGCTTACGACTGGCTATTAAAATGGGTGCATCTAACTTAACTGCTCATGTTGACTCTAAGATAGTTGCTGAACAAATTACTGGTTCTTACGATGCAAAGGGCGACATTATGGCCCTCTATCTAGAACAAGAGAAAGTACTCACCACTCAGTTTAAGCAATTCAAAGTTTTTCACGTGAATCGAAGTGAAAATAACATGCTGATGCCTTGAGCAAATTAGCGGCGACAAGTTTTCAGCATTTGGCAAGAGAGGTTCGCATCGAAGTTTTAAGCAACCCATCTGTACCACTCAAACAGGTAAGCATGGTTGAAATCAGAGATCCATCTTAGATGTCTCCAATTATTATGTACCTGCTGCATGGGACACTTCCAGCAGACAAAGATCAAGCAAGAAAGATACGATGCAAGACCATTAATTATGAAATGGCAGATGGTATCCTATATCGGAAGTCGTATTCAGGACCTTTACTTCGTTGTGTGAGCAGACATGATGCACAATATTTAGAACGGGAAATCCATGAGTGTGTGGTATCCATTCTGGACCGCGCATGGTGGTTGCCAAGATTATGAGTACAGGCTATTACTGGCCTGGGATGTATGTTGATGCAGTTGAAATTCTGCGCAAATGTATGTCTTGCCAGAGGCATGCTCCGAAGACATTACGCCCAAAGAATCCCCTTATTCCAATAACCACTGCTTGGCCTTTTCAATAGTGGGGGATTGATCTTTGTTAGGATCTGAGTTTGAATTACTTGTAGTTTTTGTTTCAAAAATAGAAAATGATTGAATTAAAAGAGATTTGCAGCGGAATAAGATGGAAAACTTTTACTACAAGCAATGGTCGTTTGTTTTCATCATTATCATGCTTTCAAGTTGATTAACTTGCATGTGATTCACAAACTCCCCCTCAGCCTTTGCAATTCAGTTTAATGATAAGAAAATGCAGAGAATATGATATGCGAAAGTTGATCTTTTAATAGACAAGTTTAAAGGTTACATGAGTTGCCTATTTATACTAACTATCTAACCTCAGAGCATCTTTGATGACGTCTGGGTTGATAGTGATAGGAAACTAATATGTAACTAACTCTAAACACTGCTAATACTAAACTATCAGTGCTTGGCACTGTTACATTAATTAACTAAGCTAAAGACTAAACTCTGATCTCTATCCTCTGACCTTTGTAACTCTGGCAGACCTTGAAGCTTTGTGTAGGCAGGTGATAGGATGAGTAGTCTTTATGAAAAGCAGTGTAAGTACATCAGAGGTTGTAACCTCTGATAGTTGAACCAAAGCTCGGATAGTGTTATTTGGCTTTATATCATCCGTTCCTTTCATAGGGTTCAATCCCAACAATCTCCCCCCGGAATAGATGATGCCAAAAACACTTTATTCTTGGTTTTTATTCCTCAGAAAAGATTCTCTTATTTGACCTTTGAACTGAAGTTCAAAGTTAAGAGATTCCATGTCATCAGCATCCTTCACCAGCTCTAAACATAGTAGTTCTTGGAAGTCTTCTACTGTAAGCTCATAAGCAGCTTCCATGGATAGTTTAGTGGCTGCACCATCAGACTTGAGCAATGTCAATTCATGGGTGTCTTTATCGACCTTCCATTTTAGAATTTTTGGTTCTGATGGTTTTCTTGAAGGAGCTTTTATTGCTGAGGTTTGTGAATGAGCTAACATTGATAAGTCTTTAGCCAGATTGGCACTTGTATCATCTGTGTGATAATCAATCATATTCTGAATCCCTTCTTTGATAAATGTATCCTCAAACTCTTTGTCAGTCTTTTCATTCATCTCCCCTTGCATTTTCCTGTGTTACAGGGCAAGTGTGGAATGGGCAGATGTTGAGTTGGACCTTTTGGAGAGTTGAGCTCTGAGGATAGCATCTTCTTTTGAGTAATCAGGCTTGGGAGGCATGGATGGATCCTTTTTCCTTCTCTCTTCCAAACTTTTGTAGGTGTCTATCACCCTCACCTCACCCCATCTCATCACTTGGTTTTTGGAACCATAATGATTTTGGATCAGTTCTTGCTTCATTCTCTTCAACTTCAAGCATTTTCAGAGATATCTTTCTTGTATAAATCCCAGTTGAGAGGAGTTGGCTTTTTGAGAGGGTCTTTCAATATTTCTTGCATTCTATTGATTTCTTCTCTCAGCTCATCTATGTTCCAATCCCTGAACTGAGGCCTTGTTGCCTTATACATTTTCTTTTCCATGATATACTCAATGAGTTCACTCTTGAGCAACTTATCTTCCCTTACTGACAACTGGTTGCTCAGATCCTTGACAAAGTTTTGCAGAATGGTGACCTTACTCAGTTGAAAGGACATGATAATCTGTATTTCTCTATCATTTTTACCAGCTGTCTCTTTTGGCAATATCCTCTGCTTGCTTCTTTTTCAATTCTAGATAAGCATCAACATTTGCTGGTCTTGGATAACCATCAAGGGATAGAATTGTTCTTTTGTCAGGGTCATCCTCTGAAAAGAAACTTAGGATCTCTTCCCTGACTGCTGGTAAATCAAGAGGGTACAACTTTGCTGCAGGAGTGACTTTAAGAGTTGAAGAAGTTGTAAGCACTGATGTGGGGATCACCGGTGTTGATGATAGTGGAAGAGGTGCAGAGATCTCATCATCATTTATCACTTTTGTGATTTTCCTCCTTTTAAACCTTAAGGTGGGTGATGGTGGTTGTGGGATTTTTGGTGGTGTAGATAATGGTTGAGTTGATGTGGGAAATGTGATCATGGCAGTGGATAGAGATGCATCTGTTGCAACCTCTGCTGTATCAACAGATGTTGACACAACAGTTGCTGTAACAGCTGCTTATGTGGATGTGGGTTGGGGTTTTGAAGATGTGATAGGTTTTTGAGAGGCAGAGGTTTTAATGGTTGGATTGGTTTCAGGCTTAGTTTTAGGAGGTGTGGATGTTGGTTGCCTGGCTTTTCTAGCAGGAGCTCTTTTTGAAGAAGTACCAACCTCTCCTTTTTCTTTGCTGATCAATCTTTTTCTCAACCAACACTCTGCTTTCCTCAATCACATTCTTCTTGTAACTAGCCCTTGCCTTGGCCACAATTTCATCACTCAAATCAATCTTCTTTGAACCATCAGGCCTTGGGATATTTACTGTTGGTCTGGCCTTATCATCATCTATTGTTAACTTCTTTGGACCCAAAGGTTTCTCCCCCTTTTTGGCTTCATCTGTTGTAACAAATATAACCGTTGGAGGTGCATGGCCAGTGGTTGTGAGTAGATGTGCTTTGATGGATTTAATGTCTGCTGCAGTGTCTTGATACCTTGATTCAACCATGTTTCTAACTTCATTCATCTGATGTTTATGTTGAAGTTCCAAGTAATGTTGTTGTTGTTGAAACAGAGGATTGAGAGCATCTTTAAGATCAGCGGTGGATAGAACAGAGGGTTGACTTTTGGTAGCTATCATCTGCTTTAGTAAATCTTTGATTTCACCAACAGAGTTTTCTATTCTGGTCACTCTCTCCGTCAAATCTTGGTATTTTAGATCATCACCTAATTTAATAGGATCATTTGAACTCCTACCAGTGGTGGTAGTTATATCTATGTTATCATGAGCAGTGGTTTTAGGACCAGCTTCAAACATAGATGCCCCTTTGTCTTGGTACTGGGGACTTCCCACAATAGAGGTAACAGTTGTTGCCTCAGCAGTGGTTGCCTTCAACCAAGTCTTCTTAATGAAACCACTGTCCAACTGATAACTTGGGAGTTCAACAATTGTAGTGGCTGCTTGTGTTGAACTATCACCAAGGGTTACATGTAACCCAAGAGATGTATCCTCTTCATTTGCTGATGGGCTAGCAATGAAAAAAGAATCAGACCCAACCTCTGGATGAAGTATATTCTCATTAATAGGTTGTTAAGAAGTGCTGGTTTGTGTCTGAACTAATTCAATTCATTCAGCAATGGTACAATTGTGGGTTGAAGTGAAGGTATTGGTGAAGGTGGTTGAGTAGAAAGCGACATTGCCCTGGGAGAGGGGTTGCGGAAGATAGAACCAAGTGGATCTAGAGCTTCATAAATTGGTGTCCCTGTGTCTACAACCTTTTCCTTTTGTGAGGAAGAAGGAGGAGTTTCAAAGCCGGTAGGAGATCTTTGAACCATCTGCTGTGAAGAAGTAGCAGCAGTGGTTTGTGACTTTGGTGCTGTCACAGGGTTAACCTCTGGGATCTCATCTTCCAGAGGACCCTTTTTGAAAGTCGTTTTGGTTTTCTTTTTGGAAATTTTTGGTGTGGGTTTCAGGGCAGCGGTTGTGGTGCCCTGATCACCAAGAGCAGTGGGCTCAGTAGCAAGAGGTTGAGTTTGTACATTTTGTTCAGGTAAAACTTGCTCAGCCTCCTCTACTTGTGTTTTCTCAATTTTATCTTGGTTTGTTATTCTGGTGAAAGTTTCATGATTTAGGCGGCCTGGGTTAATCACAATGCCTTGTTTACTTTCAGGACCTTTGATTTGATCCTGCAAGTAAACACTCAAGAAACATGGATGCATCAAAAAAGCTTTTCTTTTTTCAATATTTTTAAAATTATTTACAAGATCATTGAACAATATCTGGGAGTAGTTAAAATCTATTTCAGATAAAATTACATACCCCAATATTGCATGTTCAATGGGATTTCATTAAAAGCAGTGGATTTTGCTGAGAGACAAGTAAGAATTGTGTGAAAGAAAAATCTCATCTCAGCAGGAAAGTTAGGTTTAAAAATGGTCATACCTTTCATCTGGCCGATATAACTCTTTCCAGAAATTCTGCTTGGATCTCATTAATGGGAAATGACACAGGGTGTTGTATGTCATTTAACTTGAAAACTTGAGAGATCGATTGGGGGCTAATTTGCATCAACACCCCTACTCTTGAAATTATTGTATAAGGAACACCACCAGCATATGAGTGAACCTTTGAATTTTTCCAAAAATTACGAAGAGCATAAATGTAAATGGGGGCTTTGACGGTTAACATGTGCAAGAATTTTGACTTTTGCAAAATTCGAATCATTGGATGATAGCGAGTATTTGCGTCGTTTTCTTCAAGTATGGCAGTGTAATTGTGTGGGGTTTTGATTATGAGAGTGAAAGGTGGAGGTTCTTCCTGCGATTTTGCTTTTGATTTTGAAGATTTTGATTTGGGAGCCATGGTGTTTGAGAGAAAAACTGTTTTGAGATTTTGAAATCGACACAGTTTTAGGGTAACCACTGGTGAGATAAAACAGGGGTTTTTAAAGGGTTTTGAAAAAGTGAACATGACGTGGCATCTGTTGCAAGATCTGATGGCTAACATCTGGCCACGTGTAACCTCTGATGAGAAAAGTAACCGTTGATGTGGCAAACCACTGTTTTAGGACAGAGGTTTGGACACTAATGATTTTTAAAACTATCAGTGGATAGCTATCAGTGTTTTGAAAATGGTAAAAAAATGGAAATCAGAGGATACACTTTAACAGTGGGATAATATTTTTAAGACTATCAGAGGTTTTGAGCAAACAGATGTTATGAAAGACTTTTAAAGATTTATTGAAAAATTTCAATTTTAACTATTTTTAAGGTATTTTTGATTTTCTGAAAACATTTTGATGCTATGGATTTACAAGAAAACTTGTTTATAATCCATGTTTAGCATTCCAATTCTTGAGATCAATTTTCAAAGGTAGATGTATCTAATGCCTTGGTTAAAACATCTGCCCATTGATCTGAAGTATGGACATGATGTAAAGAAATCAAACCTTTTTCATAGCAATCTCTCACAAAGTGATGTCTGATGTCAATGTGCTTTGTTCTTGAATGAGAAACTGGATTTTTAATGATATTTTCAGCATCTTGACTGTCCAATTTGAGTGGAGTCTTTAGTGCAGTTATACCAAAATCCAGCAACTGGTTTTGTAGCCACAAAAGTTGAGCAGTGCAGCTAGCAGCAGCAATATACTCTGCCTCAGCAGTGGATGTTGAAACTGCAACCTACTTTTTGCTTTTCCAAGACACTAGACAATCACCTAGGAATTGACATCCTCCTGATGTGGACTTTCTTGTAGTTTTGCAGCCAGCAAAGTCACTATCTGAAAAACCTGAAAGCTCAATATTCCCATTAGCTGGATACCAGATACCAAGTGTGGGAGCACCTTTTATGTATCTGAATATCCTTTTTACAGCAATAAGGTCAGACTTTCTAGGTAATGCCTGTGATCTGGCATAAACATATGTTGCAAACATGATGTTTGACCTGGATGCAGTTAGGTACAATAAAGACCCAATCATGCTTCTATAAAGAGTTTGATCAACAAGGTCATCTTTACCATCAATGGTGACTAGCTTGGAGGTTGCTATGGGTGTGCTACATGGTTTACAATCATCCATATCAAACTTTTTAAGCAGTTCTTTCACATACTTGTTTTGATGGATAAATGTACCATTGTGCAATTGTTTAACTTGAAGACCAAGAAAACATTGGAGCTCACCCATTGCACTCATCTCAAACTCTGCTGCCATGAGTTTTCGAAACTCTTCACACATAGCAGTGCTTGTGGATCCAAAATGATGTCATCCACATAAATTTGGACAAGCATTAGATCTTTTCCTTTCCATTTTAAAAACAAGGTTTTATCTATTTTACCTCTAGTAAACCCTATGGATAAGAGAAAAGTTGATAGAGTTTCATACCAGGCTCTTGGTGCTTGTTTCAAGCCATACAATGCTTTGTTGAGCTTGTAGACATGATCAGGATGGAATGCATCTTCAAAACCTGGAGGTTGACAGACATACACTTCTTCTTTGATTTTTCCATACAAGAATGCACTCTTTATATCCATTTGAAACACCTTTATGTTGTGGTTAGCAGCAAAAGCTAAGAACAGATGAATAACTTCCAACCTTGCTACAGGAGCAAAAGTCTCATCATAATCTATACCTTCTTCCTGTCTGTTGCCTTGAACCATGAGCCGTGCTTTGTTTTTGACAACAATACCCCTTTCATCAGTTTTGTTTTTGAAGACCCACTTTGTGCCAATTGGACTTACATCTTTTGGCAGTGGCACAAGCTCCCAAACTTGTTGTCTTTTGAACTGAAGGAGTTCTTTGCATGGCTTCTACCCAGCTGTTGTCTTTCAGTGCCTTTTGGTACTTGACTGGCTGTATGAGTGATAGAAAACCAGCAAAAAGACAAATATTTTGGGATTGGCTCCGTGTGAGCACCCCAGATTTGATGTTGCCAATAACTTGATCTTCTGGATGGCTTTTGAGATAAATCAAATCACCTTGGTATGGAACAATAGCATTTTGAGGGGATGGCTGCAAATGTGTATCATCTGAGCTAACCTCTGCTGGTGAATTTGAAGTATCAGCCTCTGATGTGAATGGTGGTGGTGGTATTGGGGGTACAGAGAGAACATTCTGATAATTTTGCTGCCCAAATGTAGGACTTTTATCAACAGATGTTTGATTTTGTGAGCTGGCAGAGATTTGAGGATCAACCACTGTTGACCCAGAAGTGGCAGAGTTTACACAAGAGCTTGTAGCACCTGATCCTCTGTTTGAAGAATAGACTTTTGTTTGTGGAAGCACACAGTCATATCCTTGATCTTGATCCTCTTCAGATGGTTGTGGTGTACCTGCATTGTCTAGCTTGATAGAAACATCAGCAAATGTGAATTTATCTAAATCAAAGAGCTCTGCAGTATTTGATGGGATTTTCAGTGATAAAAGTTCATTGAACTTTACATTCAAAGTTTCTTCAACACACTTGGTCCTAGAGTTAAAAACTCTATAGGCTTTAGCAGTGGTTGAGTATCCCAGAAAATAACCACAATCAATTTTGGCTGCAAACTTAGATATGGAATCTTTTAAGTTCAAAATGAAACAAGGACAGCAAAAAATTTTAAAATATGAAATCAGAGGTTTGATTTTATACAAAATCTCATAGGCAGTCTTTTGATGCCTGGGGTTAATCAAAACTCTGTTTTGAACATAGCAAGCAGTGTTTACAGCCTCTGCACAAAAAGACAAGGGTAAACCAGAATCTGCTAGCATAGTCCTTGCTGATTCAATTAAAGTTCTGTTTTTCCTTTCAACTACCCCATTTTGCTATGGAGTTCTTGGAATGCTATATTGCCTAACAATTCCTTTTGACTCACAAAAAGCATCTAACTCCCTATTTATAAACTCTGTTCCATTGTCACTTCTAAAGATTTTTACTGGAAGATCAAATTGCTTTTCTACTTGTTTGACAAAGTTTTGCAAAATGCCTGCAGTTTCATCCTTAGAGTGGAGAAAGAAGGTCCATGTAAACCTAGAGAAATCATCAACTATCACTAGGCAATACCTTTTGTGTTTTAAGCTCATGATTTGTACTGGGCCAAACAAGTCCATGTGTAGCAGTTGTAAACACTGGCTTGTTTTGGACTCTTCAATTGTTTTGAAAGAACTTTTATGTTGTTTGCCTTTTAAACAGGAAACACAATGTTCATCACAGAAAAATTGCTTGTGAGGCAAACCTCTTACAAGACTTTGTTTTGAGAGTGTGGTGATAGTTTTAAGATTTGTGTGTCCAAGTCTTCTATGCCATAACTCAGTCTCTTTGCTAGAAGCAACTAAGAATAGGCATGTTCCAGACATAGGATTATCTTTTAACATATCTACCACATACACATTCCCACTTCTGTGTGCAGTGAGTTGTGCTTTGCTCTCAGCAATGATTTGATCAATCTTTTTGACAACCTCTGGTCCCACAATTTGACAAGTTTTCTTAGTGAAGAAGGATCCATATCCTCTGTCACTCATTTGTGAGACACTCAGCATGTTAAATTTCAGATTGTCAATTAAATTCACATTTTCAAACTTGAGTTTACCAGCCAGAACCGACCCAGACCCTAAGACTTTCCCTTTGAGTTATTACCAAAAGATATATCACCCCCCATGAGCCATGAAGTCCTTGAGAAGGGCTCTACATCCTGTCATGTGCCTGGAACCTCCACTATCTACATACCATAAGCTATCAAGGCAAGTAGAGGGTCCCTGCACATCAAGTAAATAGATCAGTTAAAATTGGTCTCCAAAGCCAAAATGGCTTTGGATGGGGTCACAGATGGTCCAGTCTCAAGTCTAGGAGAATGGTTAGTGGTTTTGAAATTTTCTTGTAACATCTGCTCTTGACCATTTCCTATCAGATGATTGTATCCATAAGGGTGCCTGTTTACTCTTTGCTTTGAAGGCTTTTTGTAACCTTCATAAGCATGAGGAACCTTTTTGTAAGCAGGTTGGCCATATCCTCTTGGAAATGAATTTGATGGCGGAGCATCTGTCACTTGCACCTCTCTTTGAGCAGAGGTTTTGTTTAAGGCTTTGTAACAGATGTTTCAATTTGTTCAAAACTCTGCTTGGATTTATTTCCAACAGAACTTGAACTTTCTCTTTCAAGTGCTTTTGCCTTGATCTCTTTTACCTTTTGTTCATAGTTTTTGAGATAGGCACACTGTTGAGTTGAATGATTTGTTTTGTTGCAGATGGTGCATTTTGAAGAGTTTTTGATAACACAGGTTTTGTTAATGTCATAGGCTTTTAAAAGAAAACAATCTGCAGCCACATGATTTCTTTTCTCACAAAATGCACAAAACAGGTTTTTAATCTTTACTCTTCTTTTCTTATCAGACTTTTTATCAGCAGTGGTTGTAACCTCTGCTGGTACATCTTTGATAGGGATCACCAGTGCTTTTGGGGCTTTTATACCATCAGTGGTTGTGAAGTCCATTGGCTTGAAGTTTTCTAAGATATCACATTCATCTGACCAGGTTGGTTTAAACTGATATTTTTCAATTTCTTTATCTTTTGTTGAAACCTTTGGTTTTTCCAAAACAATTTTGTTTCCAGCTTTATCTGTGATTTTTATCTCTTCACCAGCCAAGTTTGTAGGGACAACTTCAACCAACTCAGAATCAATTTCAGCAGCATTTTTCTCAATTTGGTCATAGTTTCTGAAACCTACACCAAACTTAATGTTGCTCTTGATCTGAGCATCAAGCATAATCTCATAACCTTTGCAGGACTCAACCCATTTTTCACAAGTGATTTGGGTTTCTTCTAACTCCTTTTTACAAACTTGGTATTTTTCTACCATAGTTTGGAGTTGGTCCTTGGTTATGCTTGATTCATGTCTCAGGCTACTCATTCCAGAATCTTTTTCACTTAACTTTGATTATAACTCTTTAATCAGTTTTTCAAAATTAAGTTCATCTTCTCAAATTTTGTTTCTCAGGTTTTCATTCACCTTTTTGATGTTTGGAAAAGCAATGATGCATTTGTCAGAACATAAATCTTTTAGGATCTGAGGTGATACCTTTGTAGCAGCCATGAGAGCACAATCACACACATCTTCACACACATCAATGTTCCATGGGTCAGCATGAGAGTTCTTTTCCTTATCAGCGGCATTTTCTTTTTCTTCACTTGAAAACACTCTTTCATCACAAACTTGAACTTCATCAGATTTTGACACTATCTCCACAGATTCAACATCTTCAGCAATTGTCTCTAAGGCCATTAAACAAAATTCTTGTTCCACATCATTTTTGGCCATTAAAGCAAAATTTTCATCAGTCAAATCCTCAGGCAAGCTGCTCCAGCCAACAAACTTTGTGTGAAAAAGCTTTGTTGACCAACCTCTGCTGGACTAGCAGTGGTTTGAGCAGGTTGTGTAACAATGGGTGCTTGTTGTACAAGCACTTGAGGATGTGATGGTGCCTGAACATATTGAATTTGTGGAGTAGTGGATTGAACATTATGCACTGGAACAGTGGTAGCAGGGTGTGCAAAATGGGCAGTGTTTTGAACATGTTGAGCACATATTAGGAATAATGAGCAGTGTTTTTTGTGTGCTTAGGTCTATGGCCATGATGAGTCACTATTGGTCCAGAACTTTAGACCTGCATTCTCTGGCAAAGTGTCCTAGCCTATTACACTTATAACACTTGACTTTTGATTTATCCAGCCCAACCTTCAACCCCCCATGCAAACTTGGGAATTTTCTACCAGTTCTCTTGTAAAACTTACTAGCCCTAACACTCAACAAGGCCAGTTGGTGTAAAATATCCATTTCTTCAAGATCAGAAAGTTCAATGTGTTGCAAATCATTCAGCTCAAAGGATAGATTGTCAGAGGTTTGGTTTCCCCACTAGCAGCAAAAGCATAGTTGGGTGCATATGTTTCAGATCCAAAGTTCCCACCAGATGTAATATCTATATAGTGATCATAACTTTGGTCCTTACTGCTGCCAGAACCCTCTTCTTGGCCAAAAAGAGCTGTATTTCCCAATGATTAATCATCAGTCATTTTGCCAGATTCTTGCAACTTCTTTTTCTGATTCAACTCTCTCTCATAAGTGAGGAGTATCCCATGAAGTTGTGTCAACGACATATCTTTAAACCCAACAGATTTTCTTGTTACATAAGCTACAGTCTCCCACTTATCTGGTAACGATCTAAGGAAACGACTATTGACAATCGAATTACGTAGAACCACGTTAACCAGTCTAAGTTCACTGATGAGACAGCTGTAACGTTCAAACTGTTGTGTTAGAGACTCTCCTTTCAAGTGACAAAACGTTTCATACTGCTGATTTAGAACTTCTCTATTACTTTCTACACTTCCTCAATCCCACCGGATTGCTCCTTAAGTGCATCCCATAACTCCTTTGCACTATTGCAATGGAGTAGACCAGCATAAATTTCATTGGGTAAGGCCGAAGCAACTATGCTAAATGCCTTAGCATCCAATTCAATTTTCTGGAAATCCTGCTCCGAAAAGTTTTCAGGACTTTTTGGCACTTGTTTGGTTGGATCTTCTGTGCTTGGAACCATTGGAACGTGAGGTCCATAAGCAACAGATCTCCAGCAACCGGTGTTTTGCTGGGCAAGGATGTGACCCATCCGTCGTTGCCAAATGAAATAATCATTTATTTTGAGCATCGGCGGTTTGAACAAGGATCCAGAATTGGCATCCTGTGTGTTTTGAGACATTTTCAGTTGATTTTTTAGATTCTGTTTTTAAAAACTTTGAACGTAGTAAAAACTCTGAATATCAAACAAAAACAACCAAACTGATTAGCAAGAGAGCTGATCTGTTCGAACCAAATCGATTGTTATATCGAATTTGATGAATCAAGCTCTGATACCAATTGTTAGGATCTGAGTTTGAATTTCCTGTAGTTTTTGTTTCAAAAATGGAAAATGATTGAATTAAAAGAGATTTGCAGCGGAATAAGATGGAAAACTTTTACTACAAGCAATGGTCGTCTGTTTTCATCATCATCATGCTTTCAAGTTGATTAACTTGCATGTGATTCACAAACTCCCCCTCAGCCTTTGCAATTTCAGTTTAATGATAAGAAAATGCAGAGAAGATGATATGCGAAAGTTGATCTTTTAATAGACAAGTTTAAAGGTTACATGAGTTGTCTATTTATACTAACTATCTAACCTCTGAGCATCTTTGATGACGTCAGGGTCGATAGTGACAGGAAACTAATATGTAACTAACTCTAAACACTGCTAATACTAAACTATCAGTGCTTGGCACTGTTACATTAATTAACTAAGCTAAAGACTAAACTTTGATCTCTATCCTCTGACCCTTGTAACTCTGGCAGACCTTGAAGCTTTGTGTAGGCAGATGATAGGATGAGCAGTCTTTATGAAAAGCAGTGTAAGTACATCAGAGGTTGTAACCTTTGATAGTTGAACCAAGCTCGGATAGTGTTATTTGGCTTTATATCATCTGTTCCTTTCATAGGGTTCAATCCCAACAATCTTATTGGACCATTTCCTGATGCGCCGGACGCAGTCAAATTCGTTATTTTCTCGGTCGATTATTTTACCAAATGGGTGGAGGCTAAGCCGTTAGCATCCACCACATCAATGGTAGTTCGTAAATTTATATGGGAACACATTATCTGCCGTTTCGGCTTACCATTACGAATCGTCACCGATAATGGTCCAATCTCACAGCTACAGAGCTACAAGCTTGGATGCAGGAAATGAAAATTGAACATGTTTTTGCCTCTGTTGCCCACCCGCAGGCAAACGGTCAGGTAGAAAGCAGAAACACACAACTGGTGGAAGGCATAAAGGCATGCTTAGGTACGGCGCGACGTGGCTGGGTTGATGAATTGCCAAGTATATTATGGGCGCATCGTACCATGCCAAAAACGAGCACCGGCAAAACACCATTTAGTCTTGTCTATGGTACAAAAGCTGTAATACCTGCTGAGATTGGTCTCCCATCGCCCAGAATGATTGCTCTTGAAAAACAGAATAACGAAGAGCAATGCCGGCTTGATCTCGACCTAGTTGAAGAGGGCGCGAAAATGCAGCAATACGCGAAGCAAAGTACAAATCTCAAATGGAGAAATACTACAACAAACGGGTACGCGTGTGCACCTTCTTACCCGGTGATTTCGTACTTCGCGATAGTGAAGCAACAAACGTCGAAAAACCAGGAAAACTGGCACCAAAATGGGAAGGACCTTACGTGATTCATGATGTTCTTGGAAAAGGGGCTACACACTTAAACGTCTGGATGGAACGGCAGTTCCTAGGACTTGGAACGCGCAACAACTATGACGTTGTTACATGTAATCCCAGAGCTCGTTAGCCTTGCGCTTTCTACGAGCCTGTTTACATTATTTCTCTATTGTAAACTTAGTGACAGTTTGCAGCTTTATGCTTTATCAATAAATAAAATACTTCCTGTCGCTACTTACATTCTTTTATATATTTATTACAAATGCATGCAATTCCTTTGGATACGCAAAAAACACATACTCATGAGCCACAAGCTAAAAAGACACTTATGCTCACACATGAGATTGATTGTTCATTTGTCTATCCTAACCAAGCAATTGATCACATGCAAATATTGTAAACTAAATATATTATATTCACATAAAAAAGTAAGCGCATCTACGCAACGTTACATCAAAAGAAAAATACAAGCATCTAGAAAATCAAAGCAATCTAGCTTTCTTTTCCCGCATCCTTTGTGCTTTTTTGTTCCTCTGCCACTGCGAAGATCTCCTTCAATCTATCAACAAAGTTGTCATGTTGCAGCGCAGCATCAACAAGGTCCATGATAGGGATGTGCAAGTGATCGTAATTTTCTTTGGCAGCAGTGTAAATAGCAACAGTATCGGTCCCATGAGTGGCAGCTCGGCTCGTATCCCATCGGGTTTTTAGAGCATGGGCCACATGCAGCGTACATTCTTTGTAGCCCTCCGCATGACCGTCATTCCACGCCGCCACCATCAGTTCTGCTACCCTCTCATCTAACTCTGTAGAGTTTAAGATGGAGTTTGCAATCTGTAAACAAACACGTCAGTATAAGATATGATAATTCAACAAGACATATATATTTCAAAGATAGGATAATACCTCCACAATCCCATACTCGCGTAGCCAGGTAAGCTGATTCATCAGAGACTCTGTCAGGCTCTCTGCTGTGGCACGAGCGACCTCCGTATCATTAATTTTTTGCTCGCCTTCAGTTAGACGACGGGTCAACTCGGCTTTCTGAGTACGATGAAGCTTGATATCCTTTTTCAAGGAATCAACTTCCGCTTGTAGTCGCGCTTGATCAAATAACGTAGAGGTTAGCTCATCAATCTCTTTATTCTTAAGGAGGAGAATCATTTTGGTTGCTACCTCATTCTGTTCGCTCCTCTCTCTATGCGAACAGGCTTCCTCTGCTGCAGCAACTGCATCAGTTTTCTCTTTCTTGAGTTTCTCAATTTCATTACGAAGAGAAAAATTTTCATTATTGTCTCGATCACAAGCCTCCACAAAGCGCTTGCGATCTTCTGCATGCTGCACAGCAGCCTCACATTTGCGCTTCCATGCAAGCGCAGACCACTCCTCGATCTTCTTCTCCTCCTCAAACTTGGCCTTAGCAGCCACACAATGCTAAACCATCTTCAGCGTTTTTTCCCTTTCATATTTGGCCTTCGCCTTATTAATCTCAACCTCATCCCACTCCTTGTTCATGCTGCGCCATTCGCGCACAATTCGGTTCATAGTGGAAGAGGCAAGGGAAGACTCTTGTAAAAATGTTTAATAAGTGACAGCGTGGTTTTTCTCTTCTTGGCGCTTCACCTCCGCCGGAGGGAAGATGCCCTTATACCACTCCCTGCATGAGTGCCAATCAGTAAAAACATCGCCTTGTTTGACCTTCCACACAGGCTGATGAATCTCAGAGGCCCGTTTCTCAGAATATGAGCGATAATAATAATCCCCAGGTGTTTCATCAGGGCGAATCGGCGACTCCTCATCTGAGTCATCAAAAATAGGCATAAAATGATCGCTTTTTGTTGAAGGGCCCGCACCCTTAGAGAAAATCGTTGAAGACTCACCAATGGGTGTGGATGGTTTATCTTGTTCTGCATTTACAGGCCCTCTCATAGCAGCATCTGAGGCAGTATCTTTAATCTGCTCGCCAGCAGGATTCTTCGCGATATCGAAAGCTGTATCTTTAACCTGCTCGCCAGCAGGATTCTCAGCAACAAATTGTTTTGGCTCTTCTTCGGGAGCCACCCTTTCAGATTTTTCGGGAATAATGGGGTCTGCATCAGGAAAAGGGGCGCTAGGGTCCACGTCACCCCTTCAATATTATCAGGCTTGCGCGGTGATGGTATGGAAGATGATGTGACCGACGCAACCTTTACAAGTTTCTCTACAACAAATAAACACAAATGTCAAGCATAAGGCATTACACAGCTATTACAATAACATGTTTTAAAATGTGGACATACCTGGAGAAAACTTTTTTGAAAGAGCATCCAGATTGCTCTTCTTCCTGATGCGCGGCCGCGCAACCTTTTCGGCGGAGAAGGTGGTGCAGTCTCAGCTTCTTTTCTCTTCTTTGAGATACGCTTCAACGCCTCCTCTGGGCTTAAAGGTATCTCCAAAGGTTCATCTGGGTTAGATGCAGGAACAGATGACGTGTCACAGGCTCCTCCTTGGGCTTCCTCAAACCTACAGGCGCGAGTCCCTCGAATGAGTCTGACACCACCACGTAATCACACCAAGAATCAGATACGAGACGCGTACCTTTCTTGCCCTCAGCCTTTGTAGCTGCAGATGGCTTAGTTTTTTGATCATCTGGTTTAGAGGAAGGAGGCGCAGCAGCAGCGGTCGCTTCTTTTTCTTCTTCGACTCAGGGCCTACGCCCAAGTTTAGCAAATCACCTACATGATCAATGATAAAGGGAAAAACGTTGCGCCATAAGTTATATTGCAATATTACTTAGAATTAACATCTACTAGTAATATTGCAATTCTAACTCAGGCTGTGCAAAATATGACATACCAGTAGTGGAGGATGGCTGCGCATTAAGACTTTCTTTGTTGGGAAGTTCAAAATTTCCCAAAATCTGGTCGAACCATGGTTCCTCATTCTCCTCAAGAGGCACATCAGCCATTTTTCCATTGTCTCTCTTGAAAGACACCAAATACAATGGCGCAAATGTTTCGCAAAGCACAACAATAAAACTTCATCAATATGCAACATTTATGGAGGACAGTTCTAGAAAATCATGAAGTTACTTACCCACTCCATCCTTGGTATAGACCGGTTTCTCTTGTCGTTCCTTCTTCCACAAAATACTCATCCCAGCAGCAATTAATGCCCTCTCTGGCAAAACAATGTTGGGCACATCCTTTATGTTATGGTACCACACTTCATTGGTCGGAATGGCCAACATCTCCAAGTCTATCTCCTCCCTGGCCCTGAATGTCATCGCCGTCGGGATAACCGCCGCCTTCACATAAAAAAATTTCTGTTTCCAGTCGTGATAGGATTTGGGTGGCACTAACAACAACCGTTTCGCTTGCAAACGTTGTTGGAAAGAGTAGAAGCCTAGTGAGCAGTGGAGTTGATAAAAAACTCGGAATTTTTCTACCGTCGAAAAGATCTGCATCGACCGGCAGACAAACTCAAAGTGCCGGATTCTGACCATTCCCATAGGGTTCGGTTAAGATATATGGAATTTGTAGAAGTCAAGAATCTCAAGCATGAAATGGGTCACCGGAAGTCTGAAATTGCCCTCGGCAAAGTAATCGTAAAACAATGTAATATAGCCGGCCGGATCATCCGCCGCCGTGACACCCTCCTTAGGGTAAAAAGCTCCCCAAGACTTGGCAAACAAAAAGTTATTTACCAGGGCATCAAATTCCTCTTTCTTCCACTTTAACGGTGGAAGTATTGACGTCGCCGGTGTTTCGACTCTCCCAGAACTGGTAGCCATGAGTATCGAAAGAGCAGAAAGACAATAAACTCAATGAAAGAGATGATCGGAGTATCACAGATAGCCGGAAAATATAGAGGATATGTGCTCTCTCTCTCTAGAACTTTAACTGGTAAAGAAACAAATGAAGAGTCGATCCCCTTTATATACCAATCGCAATTAATGCTCGACGTGATAACATCGACTTTTGAGACCATTACACCCTCCCAGGTAACTGAAAGGGCGAGTGGGGAACAGTAGTTACCCTCACGCGCGCGAGTGTCGCCGAATTATCATTAATACAGTAAGATAAGTACTGTTGACAGCCTGTCAACAGTACCACCACGTCTCAGGAACGTGCATGTACACCAACTACATTATCTGGATGAGCGACACGTGTCCAAACATATTTGAAATTCACCCATACAACGCAGCATACTTATCTCAATCCAGTGCCCCACCTACTCTTTACTTTTACATAGGAGCAACACTGGACGAGGGGGACTTGAAGGGGTATGGTCCCAAAAACCTTACGCCAAACAAGGAAACCATACCCACTATTAACTGCCAATAAGACCTTGCGCATGAATCTCTACCAAAGAAAGACTTACTAAACTCTACGCCGGGTATCCAAAAAAGGGAAAGTATCACTTAACTACCTTGCGCGGGCTCGCGCAAGGTTCAAAGTTAACCTTGATTAATTTCCTTGGATAACATTTCACTCATAAACCTTGCGCGGACATTTATACCAAAGCAAGAGCTCAGCAGATGTTGCGCTAAACAGCAGAGAAAGGAAAAAGATCATTTAATTACCTTGCACCGCTCACGCAAGGAAACAGTTAATCCTGAAAGACTTTCCCTTAGCAAAAATCCTTGTTTACAAGAGTTGGTGCAGTGGCAAAGGGAATCTTTTCTGTTGTAACAGAATGCACACGTGGCGAGCAACATATAGGTTACAGCTATGAGATCTTCTAGAAGCCACTAATACCCAATCGTGCAAGCATCTTTCGGTTATAACCAAATGCCACATGGCAGCATCTGGGACGACCAAGAAAGATCACGGTGATAGCATGCTCACATCAATAAAATATAATGATCTCATGACGACACGTGGCATCTCCCTAGCCGTAGATGAGCTCACAAACCGTGTGCACTAACGGACAGTCAAGACTTAACGGAGCTGCTGAAGATTCCGTTAAGTTTCCATCTCTCATTTTGGCGCCCAAACTCTGGCTATAAATAAGTAACTTGGGGTTCAAGGAAAAGGTATTCACTCTCAACTACTCTCTCTCTTACTTCACTTTACTTCCGACTACCTGTACTTATTCTCACGCCAGAGGGTGGTCACAGAGAGAACCCCCTTCTCCCGTGGCGAGGCTGACGGTGTTCTGTTTTGCAGGATCAGTCGAAGTATCTTTCCCGAAACCAAACAAAGGATTAACCTCTTTATGCAGAGCCCGATCCATAGATCTACACAGATTCCGGTCTGGTTGATCTAGGGTTTCTTCACACCCACTATAAAACCAAGCCCCCACACAAACATTTTCACTTTCCAAACTTTCTATACACTCTCAAATCCCTGGAAATTTAAGTTCAAGGCAGAAACATTCAAGTTGCAAAAGTGAGTTCATACTCACTTTTCTTCCATTCTCTTCACTTCTTCCTCTACAAAGCTTGGAACACCTCTAGGAGTGTTTCCACAGGTTTTCCATGGAAAACCAAGGTGGAACATCACCATTTTGAGGTCCAAACTTTCGTTTTTGGAAGAAATCTTTATAAACTTTCTTTTACTTATTGTTTTCTCATTCAAACTTGTGCCTCTTATGCACCTAACCAAGACTATGGTTAGAAAGCTTGTCCAAGGATGATTCATACAAAATAGAAGGTGTAAATTACCTCCAAACTTTCTATTTTGGTTCGGGTTATTAACCCGCAAGTATTAAAACCATCCAAGCTTGTTCTTGTGACAAGACTTGTGCTTTGGTGTGAGTGTGATTACTTGGAAGCCTTGGCTATCCTACCTTCAATCCACCACCTCAGTTGATGAGTTCCTCTTGCTATTCTAAGTGGTTTGCTAGACCCCAAACTGACTTAACCCCATATAGCCTCCGACACTTAGTTAACTCTTTCTATGTCGGGAATGGCTCACCCGGGTCAAAGCTTGCTTGGCTACTTGGTATAGTGAGAAGTATGTACATTTCCTTTTCATTTTCGTTCATGACGATTCGAATCATCCTTGTGATGATTTATGTATTGGTGAAACTTACGAATGAGGTTAAAAGATGGTTATCCTCCTACCTCCATGCTTGACTTATATGACAATCTATGATATTATTGATGGACTTAACTTAGAAACATATTGTATAAACTATACAATATATATATATATATACGTACATACATAACCGAATCCTTGACAATAATCAACATGGTTACTTGTCAACATAACAAGTTATATTATCTAAGACTTGAATCTCTCGTTACATTTCTAATAGGCATCTTAACCCATGAAATCACATCAACCCATACGGGTTACTATAGTGTCAAAAACGGGTGTTTCAAGTTTAGATAATTACTTTCTCTTATATGTACTTTGTATATTTAAATTCCGAATCCAAATTCTCCGTTGACGTCCGAATACTCACATCTACGTTTCCACGTGTAGGATAACTTGGTGTTCCATCCTCCAACCTTCCAACTCTTCACGGAATTTACAAAGGAAGCTTTGCAAAACCGTGAGTATACCCGACCCCATTTTACGCTTTACCACTTTGGGTGCAATACTTGTACTTTATCAAAATCACACAAACATGCTTGTACTTAAATCACAAACAATATTTATACGTGCTTTATGTGCTAGACTTGAAATCACACATGCTTATACTTGATATGCTTATACTATAGTCATTAACTTCGATCAAGCATCCTTTAACATGTATAGCGCTATAGGAGTAACACACCGCCTAATAAACTCGGGGTCCTGTTAAGTTAAACACGTACAGTATTTTCATTGTTATGATTAGATTACGTTAGCGAGAAACTTCGGGTTGACTTATATAATTGCATGATAGTTTAATGTATGTTAGCCTCGAGATTAGACATTTATGCATGAAAGATTTGTTTACAACGCTTATACTATTCTACTATTCAAACTTGTATGCTCGCCAATGCCTTGTGTGTTGAACTATACTTTAACATGTATTGCAGGTTGATTGTTGATGTTGATGAGGACTTTGCATGGAATCTAGTAGGATGACTAAAAACCCATTTTAGTTTTAGTCTTATGTCGTATTTTAGATTTCTAGACTATTCCAACATGTTGTATTTGATTTCGAACCATTGTACTTGATCTCTCGCAATGAAATAAAATTTTGTTATTTAAATACTTGTCACATTTTAGGATGAAGTCTCGAGCAATCTCGTTCGTCCCGCCCCGATTGGGGTGTGACAGATTGGTATGAGTCAGCAGGGATACAGTCCCGCGAGGTCGAATATTGAAAGATAATTAAGTAAGTTATTAATGCAAAATGTGGCATGTACCTCTTTTGGAGGCAAAGCTACCCTCGGCCATATTGGTCTGAGTCAGCAGGATACAGTCCTACAAAGCCGTTTTAAAGTTTTAATAGTAGTTTATTTATATGGGATTCAAGCCGTTCTTAATTCCCCCGAGTTGATGCTATCTGCCTCAAAGGAAGTCCTAATAAGCTTGAATCAAGTCCTCGCAGGATCTATACACTGAACGAGGCAAGAACTTTACCCATGCCACCCTTCTAACCCCTTCCAGGCAGTTAACGCGCTTTATATAGACCGTAAAGACACGAATGAGTGAATTACCAAAACATGAAGAGATGACAGAATAAAGTTCACTTTCAATATAAAAAACTAGATATTAAAGTCATTAATACAAACCCAACTAAAAAGTCAACCAAAGCTTGGAAATCAAAAGTATACATAAATAACTTCTCTTCACCAAGTGATGTAAGATGTTAGCCAATCATGGCCTTTGTTTGACAAAAACTCTTTCGATCAATCTTGGATCCCGAGACTACTAAGATGGATGATGGTTGAATGTGGTGGATGATGGGGGTATTGTGGTGGTGGAGTGGTGGCAGGTGTGATAGAAGTGGTTTGCCAAGGGATGGATTGGAATGGAACCAAGCACCCCTGTTTATAGCTGGAAACAGAGGCTTCACATGGCCCCATGCCTGGTGGGCAGGACCCCGTGTCATCATTCTTCTGTGTCTTCATGTAATGAGCTTGTCAGTCCAGATGCTTGCACGGCCCCGTGGCCATTGTACTTGCTGTACTATCCAAGATTTGCAGATCTGGAAGTTGACCATGGTCCATGTCCATGGGACACGGCCCCGTGTCTCTTGCTTGCTTCTGTTTATCTTCTTCTTCCTAGAATCTTGAGTGGGGCACGACCCCATGCCCGGCAGGCACGACCCCGTGCTTGGCTTATGATTCGTTGTTTTTGGTCTTCGGGTGAAGCTTGGAGGGTTGGTACGATGTGTCAGCTTTCCTTCTTCTGTATTCATGTTGGTTTTTGCCATTAATTTGTTCCTTTTGTACATTTAAACTCTTTTAATATTGAAAATCAAAAGTATACAAAGAAACGTACTTGTTCCAACATTAGAACTAAAAAGGGTTTATTTTATACCACATATGATATAATTTATATGTTGCCATTGGCGCATATCAAGGCCATAAAGAGATATATTTAGTTTACACACGTAGTTCTCCTTGCTAGGAACTACAAGTCCTTCGGGCCGTTGCATAAAACTCTCTTCCTCAAGATCACTATTTAAGAAAGTTGTACTGACATCGAGTTGCTCTAACTCATAATCATTAGAAGCAACCAACCCCAACAATACACGAATGGAAGTATGTTTGACAACTGGGGAAGAAATGTCAGTATTATCAATACCAGGAATCTGAATGTAGCCTTTAGCTACTAGTCGAGCTTTGTACCTTGGTTTCTTAGTTGGGTTGATAGGTTCTTTGAGCTTGTAGACCCACTTGCATTTAACCGGCCATTTTTCCTTTCGGGATAGGAACTAAATCCCAATCACTTGAGTCTTTAGACTTGATAGCCTCATCATAATTCACAGGCTCCATTCCAGACTCAATATCATCAGCAACAGTAAGAGCATAAGCAACAAGAAGAGCTTCAGCGTACCTCTTCGGAGGAACAATTTGTCTTCTTGGCCTATCACTTGTAATACTGGGAGTAGTAGCTTGTGTTTGTGAAGGTATTGAATCCTCAACAACAACATGCTCGTCTGGCGAGGAAGACTCTTGAAGCTCAAATGTACTCTGATAGGTAGTAGGTGAAGTAGGAAACTCTACCTCGAGTTGAGAATGCTCTTTTCTTACTTCGGATGATGATGTATTTGATGCATTTGTACCTTTTGAAGAGTCTGCAAATGATTGAATCATTCTAAACTCATCAAAAGTAACATATCTTTAGAAAATAGCTTTCTTCAGATCAAAGCTCCACAACTTGTAACCTTTTACCCCAGGATTGTGTTAGGGGTATCGGATCAGAGTAGGCTCGAGCGGAAGCGGAACAAACACACACACACACTAGCACAAAATAAAGAACATGAGAATTTATGTGGTTTGGTGAAGGTGACCTACGTCCACGGGTTGCAACTAGGGTTTCACTTTTATTAGATGCTCAAAACTGTTTACAGAATGACACAAGACTACAATTACATGATAGGTATTTATAGAACAAGATTAGGTTTACTACTTGGTCAACAAGTTAACTAAGTGCGCCTAATAACTAGGGCCGGCTAACCCTAATTAGGGCCGGCTACCCTAAAGCCTACGAACCCAACAATCTCCCACTCAGAGGCTTTGCATAGTCCACAAAGTGCATCTAAGAAACCTATCACCAGTAACTTCAGTAATCTTTATGTTTAAGTCTTCCAAGCCTCCAGTTCGAAGAACAAACTAAGACTTCAGTCCTCCAAGCCTCCAGTTCCAAAGAACAAGCTAAGACTCCAGTCGCATCCAAGCCCCCTAGTTGTTGCAACCACGCCTCTCATCAAGTACCTGAGAGACCAGTTGAAGCTCCTACAAGCTTCAACCCAGTCATGACTGAAACCGTCACTGACTCATTCTCTGTCTCAACCGTCTTGCACGATCCACCAGCTCCAGAGATATATCGAGAATTAATACCACTCTCCACAATTTGCAAACTATTTCCAGGAGAGCATTTTTCTTCCATCGGAATCTTCGTCTTCAAAACCCAACGACTCTTTGTGATTGTACCCTGAACACGACCCTTGCTCCCACTATCACCAAATCCCCTGACTGGCTTAAACTTAGACCCCCGACCACATTCAACTGACATCCCTAAAACACTAGGATTCATGTTTGCAAATTGAACCCTCTTCAGCTTACTAGATTCAGTGAACCAGACTTTATGCTTAACAGGGATGGCTACTCCCTTAGCAGGTACCTCAACTAGATACAACGATCCTCGTATCCTCCCACAGGCAACAACAAGATTTCCATCAATCACTTTCCACTTCCCACCACCAAACTTAACATCTAGTCCTTGTTTATCCAGTTGACTAACAGAAATAAGTTTCTTCGTTAAACCTGGAATTACCCTGACATTATGTAAGTTCCATGTAGTGCCTAGTGAAGTCTTCAGATTGACATCTCCCATACCCGTAACATTAAGAACATGACCATTAGCTAATCGTACCTTCCCAAAGTCTCATTTTTTCAGATTCACCATCGTCTTCCCGCTGTGCATGGCGTGAAACGAAGAACCAGAATCATAGCCCAAGAGTCTGTAGACTCTTCACAGTAAACAAGTACGTCACCATCAGATTCATCTGACACAACACTCTTTACATGTTGTTTACTATCTTCTTTCTTAGGATCAGGACACTCATTTTTAACATGCCCCTTTTCACCACAGTTCCAACACCTCACATTCTTCCCAGCTTTAGACAAACTTTTCCCATGACTCCCACTGCTTCTATTATTACCTCTTCCCCTGCTAACACTGAACATACCAGAAGTAGATCCTCCACTAGAGTTCCTCCAGCGAACGTCTTCACCCAAAACACTGTCCCGGACCCGATCAAACTTTAAATTTCCAGTTCCAGCAGTTTCAGTGACCGTTTTCACAAATCTTGACCAACTATCAGGTAAGGAAGATAACAAAACCACAGCCTGAGTGTCATCATCCAACTTCATGCCCACAGTTGCTAACCTGGACAAAATTGAATTGACTTCATTAATGTGATCAGCAACTGAACTGCCCTCGTTCATTCTCATATTAAACATTTCCCTCATCAAGAACACCCTATTACCGGCAGACGGCTTCTCATACATATTTGACAGAGCTGTTAACATACCACGAGCAGTTGTTTCTTTCATGATATTAAAAGCAACGCTCCTCGTCAAAGCCAATGTAATTTTACCTCTTGCCTTTTTGTCCTTTGAGTTCCAAATTGCTTCGGCGGCTTTATCCATTCCAGTAGGTTTTTCATCCGTACAACATCCAAATCGCATTCACCAAGCAACGCCTCTATTTGCATTCTCCACCATGCAAAATCAGTACCGTTGAACTTCTCAATTCGGAACTTTCCGTCTTCAGACATAGCAAACGAGAAAACCAGAAAAAACCACAAGGAACCAAGCACCCGAAACCCGAACAACCTTCAATAAACTAGAAACCCGAAGCACCCGAAGCACCCGAACTAGCGACTTCTCCTACAAACCCGGGCAAACCATCGAATAACCAGGGTTCAAGAACCGAAACCCTAATCGCCAAACACCCAAAAAACACCAGATCTGCAACAAACAACCCGACGGCGCAAAACCCTAAACCTTACGAACCGTAACCCAAAAAATAGGTACGGTCCGTAAACAGGCGGCAGCGGCAGCGGCGGCAACAGCAGATCTAGACCTCTCGTCCAGCTCTCTCCATCTTCTGCGATAACTGTGTGTTTAACTGAACCTTTGGCTCTGATATCACTTGTTAGGGGTATCAGATCAGAGTAGGCTCGAGCGTAAGCAGAACAAACACACACACACACACTAGCAAAAAATAAAGAACACGAGAATTTACGTGGTTCGGTCAAGGTTACCTACGCCCACGGGTTGCAACTAGGGTTTCACTTTTATTAGATGCTCAAAACTGTTTACAGAATGACACAAGACTACAATTACATGATAGGTATTAATAGAACAAGATTAGGGTTTACTACTTGGTCAACAAGTTAACTAAGTGGGCCTAATAACTAGGGCCGGCTAACCCTAATTAGGGTCGGCTACCCTAAAGCCTACGAACCCAACAGATTGTACCCAAGAAAAACACATTTGATTGCTTAACTTCCCATTGTCAACACGTGCATATGCCAGATATCCAAAAAGTTTTAAACTTGTATAATCGGTAGGTTTTTCGGACCATAACTCAAATGGAGTTTTCTTTTCAATTGCTCGAGACAGTGATCGGTTGATAAGATAGTATGCAGTCGAAGTAGCCTCTGCCCAAAAAGATTTTGGCAATTTGGAATTAGAAAGCATACATCAAATCTTCCTTTCGGCAATAGGCATTAAACTCTTCGTATCAAAACCCAAGTCCATTATTGGTGCGAAGATACTTTACCACCAATCCTGATTGCTTTTCAACCTGCACTTTCCAATTTCTGAATGTAGCAAAGACGTATTCCTTGTGTTTCAAGAAGAAAGACCACACCTTCCTGGAGAAATCATCAATGATAGTGAGCATATCATTAGCTCCACCTTTCGAGGTAACTCGAGCCGGTCCCCATAAGTCCGAGTGGACATAGTCAAGTGGTCCTTCCTTTGTATGAATACCACTCATAAAACTCACTCATTTTGCATTGCCATATACACATTCTTCAAAAACTCTAAATCAACAATCTTTTGTTCACCAAGTAATCCTCTTCGACTCAGTTTGGACATACCTTAAAAACTCATATGGTCGAATCGAAGATGCCAAAGACGGGACTGATCTGAATTAGAAAGAGACTTTGAAACAACAACAACATCACTCGAAATTGTCTGCCCATCAAGAAAGTAGAGGTCTGAGGTTTTTTTCGCTTGGCCCTAGTTTGTCGGAACCACCTTTGAATACCCTTAGAACTCCACCTTTACCAGCAAACTCGCATCCCTTTTTATCAAAGGAGCTGAGAGATAACAAGTTTCTTCCTGAGTTCAGGAACGTATCTAGTATCCCCAATGGTTTGGATAACTTTGTCAAACATACGAATTCTGACTGAGCCATGTCCAACAACTGTACATGTACTATTATTGTCCATTAAAGACATAAACCTGGTTAACCTTTTCAAATGTATAATACCAACTTTTGTTGTGACACATATGAAAAGTACAACTAGAATCAAGTATACAATCAATAGTGGAGTCCAGTTTATCTGAATAAACTGTCAGGAGTTCTCCAATACAATCGACCTCTGCTACATCGGCTTCACCCGAAGTGCTAGCTTGTTTACCATTTGCTGCTACTTTCTCCATTTCTTTATTCTTCAACTTGAAACATTCATCAATCGTATGTCCCTTCTTATGACAGTAATTGCAAAACTTTCGTTTGCCTTTAGACTTGGATCTCGTCTTGTTGGAAGATTGAGGGTTTTTACGCCTATTTATTGTTCTTCCTTTAGCATTTAAACCTTTAGATTTCACATCACCAGAACCACCACCAGTGATATGCTTCATCTTTTCTTTTGAATCCAAAGTTGTATAAGCTTCATCTTAGATAAGAGTGTCACGGCTATAGATGATAGTATCACGAAAATGGTTATAGGATTCGGGCAACGACGACAACGAAAATAAAGCCAAGTCAACGTCCATATTCTCTAAGTTATTGACTAACTCTTTGAATATGGATATGTGTTAAGCTAAAGAACCACCTTCAATCATTTTTAAGTTGAACAACCATTGCTTTAAATGCAACTGCACATGTCACACCCCAACCGATGGCGGAAACATCGGGATGAGACGAACAAATCGCTCAAAGCATCATAACACTATTGTGACAATATAATTTAAATCAAATTTCATAGATATCTAAATTCAAATGCATTGTTTCAAACAAAGCAATGGTAACAAACAAAAACCAAGATTCAAACATCGTTTCTTATTAATGTGGGTTTCTACATCCATCCTAACTTGATTCTTCGTCACTTCGTCTATCAACTTGCAACATGTATTAAAATAAAATCAACAAATATGTTGGCGAGCATACAAGTTTTTGATACATAGCATAATATGAATAAATGTGTTTAGATAATCATACCCAACATGAATAACAATATGTAAGTTACAAGTATGCTGAAACGGTGTAAGCTATATGTTCAAACCAAAGTTTCCAACGCAAAGCGTCTTTCCCAAAGACGATCGGGAGGTTAACGTGTTTTACTTAACAATACCCCAAGACTCAAGGCGGTGCGTTAATCCTATATCGCTATAACTATTAAGTAGGCTTGTACAAAGTTAATGAGCACATAGAACGAAAAGTTTACATAGCATAAAGATTAACAAGCATCATATCATTCCATGTTTAAAAGTGGGTAAATTGTGAATAACAAGTTTCAAGTGTCGTGTGTTTGATAACGAATACATGTTGCACCCAAAAGTGTTAAAACAAAAAGGGATCAAGTATACTCACCTTTGGTTGCGTAAGATTATTCCATGAAATATAGCACGAGTAAAGATGGAAATTTCCAAGAGAGTCGAATGAAATGGTTATCCTAGATATTAAGATATAACATAACGACTTTGTTATTATATATTAGTGAAATGAGATTCTTAATATTAATTGTTTATAAATTAACCCTTTAGACATTAATACTCCTTTAATTGTTATCCTTTAGATGATATTAAAAGCATCCCAACATTTGTTAATTACATTTTAAATAGTGTTGATTATATAATAATAATAATAATAATAATAATAATATAATAATAATAATAATAATAATAATAATAAAAAGGGAATAATAAAATTATGATAATAATATAATAATAACCTTAATAATAATGATAATAATAATAGCATTAATAATAATGATAGTAACAATAATAACATTAATAAGGATAATAGTATTAATAGTAATAATAATAAAAAGAGTTTAATGCTTGGTTGGTCCCTGTGGTTTGTAAAAATTGCAGATTTGGTCCTAGTGGTTTACTAATTACACGCGTGGTACCAAAACTTGTTAAAAATGAATTTGTATGGTCCCCAAGCCTAACATCAGTTAAATATCTCTGTTAAAACACCCCAAGTGCTTGGCACATGAGGGTAATTTGGTCATTTCAGTCCAGCCCATTAAAAAATAGATAAATACCTGGTTTGGACACACCGTACCCCTTCTTCTTCCCCAAACACCACCACCACCACCACCACCTCATCTCCTCCACCACCACCACTGAACTACCACTCACCACCGCCATTTCTGCCGGACCTTAACTGCTCCGAATCGCTTTTAAGGTCGTCGTTGAACTGTAGTTCCACAAGTCTTTGTCACTCTTATATTCATAATTCAGTTGATGCTTCGGCTTGTGGGAGAGCTCCGATTTGTTGTACGTTTTGGACGTGTGGGTTGTCAACGATGTATTCGATCGGGGTGAGGGATGGTGGGTGTCAGGCATATAGGAGTTTTGTAGGTTTGGATTATTCGTTGCCAGTGAGTAGGTGGCCGGATGCTGGAGTGGATATACAGTGGGTGTCGCCGCCTGAGACGGTAGCGACGTACTAGGCGCCGTGGAAACCTGGTTCGTTGCTGCTTACTTCTACGGTGGAGCCTTTGGTAATATCGGTGTTCGCCATTGTTGTTGAGGTTTTGAGAAATGGGGTTTTTTGAGATTGGTGTAGTGAAGGATTGGAGAGAAATGGCAATGCAGTGAGCCCGTGATACGCAGAATCTTCAATTTGCGAGTGATTCATACCTATGGCTATGAGTATACATACTAGTATAGCGTTTGCATTTTTATCATCGTTCATAAAAAAATCAACTACAAAATGGGTCGTTTTTATCATCGGTATGGTGGTGGGCTCGTTTTTCCGGCAGAAATGTGGTGGTAGTTCAGTGGTGGTGTGGATGAGATGAGATGGTGATGGTGGTTTGGGGAAGAAGAAGAAGGGGTGGGTGGGACCACAAGGTATTTATCTCTTTCTATAATGGGTTTGACTGAAATGACCAAATTACCCTCATGTGCCAAGCACATGAGGTGTTTTAACAGAGATATTTAACTGATGTTAGGGCTGGGGACCAAGCGAGTTCATTTTTGACAAGTTTTGGTACCACGCGTGTAATTAGTAAACCACTATGACCAAATCTGCAATTTTTGCAAACCACAGGGACCAACCAAGCATTTAACCAAATAAAAATAAACTGTTAATGACAAAGAAAAAAAAGTGATTAAAAGCCGGCCCAAAAGAATGGCCCAAAAACCGGCAGAACGGCCTGGATCTGCGCTAGCCCTACTCGAACTCGTGACCTATTCAACTGGATTGCGTGTCTAACCACTTCCATGCTCCAGTCTTAATTTCTTTTATACTGTTTACAGGTCCGAGTTACATACTGGTTTAAAGTAAAAGGAAAATATATGCAACGGACAACTCGGAGGCCGGGTTCGAACCCGCGACCTCTCGTCCAACTTTGCAAGCATTAACCACTGATCTGCAGTGGTTTTTTGTGTTGGATAGAATGAGTTATTATAATTAAATCAAAACAGCACGCTAACATGTACCTTTTAAAAAAAAATTCGACGGAAGTATATATATATATATATATATATCTTTTTTTCTTCTGTTTCAGTTTTGATATGACAATATGGTTCAAAAAAGTATTAAAAGAAGGAATGAAACATAAAAAGGAAGGTAGGTATACCAAAACAAAATGAATCGAGTTCCGTCTCGTTGATTTCCGACGCAGTCCTTGGTGCTCCGGCAACTTCTGGATTCTCCGGTGAAGATTCGTGTTCCGACGACGTTTGACGGAAACAGAGGAGGTGTTCACAAGTTTTGTAAGTTTGGAAAATGGTTTTGTGATTGAATGAACTTGTTATGTATTATGTTTAGGTGCTTGATTTGTGATATTATAGAAACACTTACAGATTAAAATTTCTATTAATCAGGAGAATACATAAAAAAAAAGAAAGAAAGGCTGTACACAGCTTGGTGTTGGCGGCAATTTTTTTGAAAGGAAATGCAGTCGTGAAGGACTGTATATATATTAAATTTTACTAAGATAAATCGATTTCAAGACTTGGCTCAGCGGTTAGCATGATGTTTGGTTACGGGTGAGTCCCGGATTCGATCCCCGTCCCCACCCTTTTATTTTTGAAACCAGCTTTTAATATTACAATTTAGTCCCTGAAGTTAGACTAACAACACTAACTTAGTTTTACTAACTTGTTTAACTCATATAACCTAAATCTAACTTTAAACTTAACGGAACTAGCTAGGCAAATTATAAAAACAAAAAGAATAAACTTTTAAAAGTTTTATTATCTTAATTAAATAAATCAATAAATAATTAAATAATCATATTTATAACGAATTTAGTTCAAGAAGCTTTCGAGTTTCTAGGATCCGAATCTCATGGTTTTATCAGTTTTAATTAGTTTAACGAGTATCAAATGTCGTTTAATAATGAATCGAGAATCTTTGGATAATATATCATTCAAAAACGCGAATTTTGATTATAAGTTCCACATAAGTCTAACATGAATACACGAACATGATTAAAATAACTTTGTTTTCACTACGATCAATAGTCTTGAGTACAAATTGAAATGAAATAGACTACAACAAGAGTACAAGTGTCTGAATATGGAAAGTATAACAAGACTTGCTAAAATAAGAAAGCGCGAAAATATGGAGCGTTACAGTCTCCCCTACTTCAGTCGATTTCGTCCTCGAAATCTTTAAGAGGAAGGCTGAACGAAGAGTTGTGGATACTTGGTCTTCATCTCGCTCTCGAGTTCCCAAGTAAATTCGGCACCACGCTTTCCTTCCCAATGAACCTTGACTATGGGAATATTGTTGCGCCTAAGCTGCTTGGCTCCTCGGTCGATGATTTCGACCGGTTTCTCCACATAATGAAGAGTCTCGTTTATTTGCAAGTCGTCAACAAGAACATGAAGTCCCTCTTCAGCTAAACAATTCTTGAGGTTCGAGACGTGAAAAGTTGGATGTACGTTGCTAAGTTCCTGAGGTAAATCGAGTCGATAAGCCAATCCTCTCGAGTATCTTGAAAGGACCAACGTAGCGAGGGGCAAGTTTACCCTTTTTACCAAAACGAACTACTCCTTTCCAAGGAGATACTTTGAGTAGCACATGATCTCCAACATTGAATTCCAAGGGCTTGCGTCTCTTGTTGGCATAGCTCTTTTGCCGACTTCTAGCTTTGAGTAAGTTGTCGCGGATTTGAAAAATTTTATTCGTTGTTTCTTGTATGACCTCAGGGCCAGCGAATTGTTTATGACCAATCTCATGCCAGCTAATGGGAGATCAGCACTTACGTCCATACAAAGCTTTGAAAGGAGCCATTTGAATACTGGAGTGATAGCTGTTGTTGTACGAGAATTCAATCAATGATAAATGTACATCCCAACTACCACCAAAGTCGATGGCACAAGCATGAAGTATGTCCTCTAGGGTTTGGATAGTACGTTCAGTCTATCCATCTGTTTGAGGATGGAAGACCGTACTAAAATTCAAGTGAGAACCCATAACGGTTTGGGAAGTTTGCCAAAGTCGCGAAGTGAAGCGACCATCGCGGTCAGAGATGATGTCGAGAGGAATGCCTTGACGACAGATGATTTCATCAGTATAGACTCGAGCAAGTTTCTCAATCTTGAAGTCTTCACGAATAGGTAGAAAATGAGCTGATTTGGTCAAACGGTCAATGATTACCCAGATGCTATCATGACCAGAAGGTGTTCGAGGAAGTTTGGTTATGAAGTCCATAACAATGCTATCCCATTTCCAAACAGGAATTTTTGGCTGTTCGAGCAAGCCAGAAGGGCGCTGATGCTACGCTTTGACTTTGGAGCAAGTGAGGCATTTAGAAACATAAGAGGCGATCTCCTTCTTCATACAAGGCCACCAATAGGATGTACGAAGATCATGGTACATCTTACCAGCACCAGGATGAATCGAGTACTTGGATTTGTGTGCCTCGTTCATGATGAGTTCACGAAGATTGTCACGATCGGCACCCAAATACGATCAAGATAGTATTGAAGTCCATCTGATTTTGTCACAAGTTGGTCTATAGCAGCACCTCGTATTTCGACGATTAGACTACCTTCATTGGCTGACGAAAATTTAGCTTCACGAATACAAGTGTGAAGATCTCTAGAGATTTGAAAACAACAAATGCTACTAACTGAGTCTTACGACTAAGAGCATCGGCCACAACGTTCGCTTTGCCAGGATGGTAGCGAATCTCGCAGTCGTAGTCGTTAAGCAATTCCACCCAACGATGCTGGCGCATGTTTAGTTCCTTTTGGTTAAAGATGTGTTGTAGGCTCTTGTGGTCAGTGAAAACCACACTTGGTACCATATAGGTAGTGTCGCCAAATCTTTAACGCAAAAACAACTGCGCCAAGCTCGAGATCGTGGGTAGTGTAATTTTTCTCATGTATTTTGAGCTGACGAGAAGTGTAAGTGATGACCTTGTCTCGTTACATGAGAACGCAACCAAGACCACGGTTAGATGCATTGCAATACACCATGAAGTCATCATTACCACCAGGAAGAGCTAGAACAGGAGCATTGCAAAGCAAGTCCTTGAGAGTTTGAAAAGATTCCTCTTGCTCAGGACCCCAAACAAAAGGTTTCTCTTTTTGCTTCAACATGGTGAGTGGACGACGATTTTCGAAAAGTTCAAGATGAATCGGCGCTCCTAGGAAAGAACGAATCTCAGATGGGGATTTAGGCGCGATCCAATTCTTCACAGCTTTAATTTTGGAAGGGTCGACATGAATCCCTTTTTCACTAACAACGTGACCAAGGAATTGGACTTCTTTGATCTATAATTCGCACTTAGGAAATTTCACGTACAGACGTTCACCACGTAGGAGTTCAAGAATGAGGCGTAAATGACATTCGTGATCAACTTGCGTTTTCGAATAAATAAGAATATCATCAATGAAAACGATTACGAAACGATCCAAGTAAGGTTTGCAAACACGATTCATTAGATCCATGAACACAGATGGTGCGTTGGTCAAGCCAAAAGGCATAACTACGAACTCATAGTGTCCATAGCGAGTGCGAAAAGCGGTTTTAGGAATGTCCTCTTCAAGAACACGAAGTTGGTGATAACCAGATCGATCTTAGAGAAACAAATTGCGCCTTGAAGTTGATCAAAGAGATCATCGATGCGAGGAAGAGGATAACGATTTTTGACAGTGAGTTTGTTAAGCTCACGATAGTCTATGCACATGCGAAACGAGTCATCCTTCTTCTTGACGAACAAGACAGGTGCGCCCCAAGGTGAAGTACTTAGGTGAACGAAACCTTTATCGAGGAGTTCTTGGAGTTGACTTGAAAATTCTTGCATCTCAGAAGGTGCAAGACAATAAGGGGCTCTAGCAACAGGAGTTGCACCAGGTACGAGATCAATACGAAAATCAACTGATCGAGATGGGGGAGGACCAGGTAAATCCTCAGGAAAGACGTCAGGGAAATCACACACCACTGGAACATCACTTACGCTCTTTCCCTTGCCCTTTTCATGACAAGCAATTTCAGCATGGTTCTTACGAAGCCAATCCATGCCTACTATGATATCGAAGCTACCCAATTGCATGGATATAAGGTTGATAGGGAAAACGTGTTCGTTAAGAGTAAGATAACAATCACGAAGAATATAATCGACTGAGATAGACTTGCCATTGGCGACTTCGATTGAAAACGACTTAGGTAGCTTAGAGCGTGTACAATTTAGCAAAGATTCAAATTCAACGGACACAAAGCTTTTAGGAACATACCATTGACGATTTGATTGTTGTTTTGCGCCTGCTTAGCGTTGATGTTGAAAGTTCGTCCTCGTGGAGCTTGCTGTCGTATCTCTTGATTCTGCTGAGGACATTGGGGACGAAGATGCGTAGTATAACCACATTTGTAACAGGCTCTAACGTTGTTTGCTGGTTTAGGGTTTTGGGGAGTTTGTTGAACTTGTAGTGTGACCAAAACGGTTGCAGGCAGTACAATGACGACAGGTAGAGTTGGCAGGGTGGTGATAGTTGCAAGTGGTGCACTTAGATCCCAGTATATGGCTTCTTGGTGTTTCTGGTGGAGTAGGGGTTGGGTTTGTAGCAGGTACAATCGCATTACAGCCAAGGCTTTGAAACTTTCGTTTCTTTACCCCTGTTACCACTCGATTGTTGTGTGATTTGGTTGTTGGTTTTGAGGAGTTGATTGGTGCAGTAGCTTGTTTATCGCGAATGCGATTGTTGTTTAGGCTAGCAGCGAGACGATAGACAGCCTCGATGTTGTCAAGTTTGGCTGCCTCGATGGTGTCACGCATGCTCAAGGGTATACCATGAATATACTCTCTGATCTTGCGTTCAAGGGTTGACACAAGGTGTGGTACTACGAAACTCAACTGCTTAAAGCGGGTGGTATAGGCTAGGTTGTCGTCACCAATTTGCTTGAGGCCCAAATGTAACGCCTAGCGTTTTCATACTTTCCATATTTAGAAAGCTAGTCTTGCATTTCTATTTTTGGAAACCTTTGTACCTTGTAATCGTTCTTCATTGTAATCTTTGTAAACCGAGACTTGGATCATAATAAAACATGCATTTTATTTCCATACATGTTATACATATTCATACATACATGCACTAGATAACACAATACTTGAAAACATGACTATGCTTGCGAATACATAACAAACATGCTTCGTACATACTTTATACATGATGTGTGTACTTAATCTTATTCATTTTAAACTTGTGAAACCCTTAGAACATGTTACTTATGCTTAAAGACCCTATTATTAACTTAAAACAACTAATATGTAACAAATGGACAAGTTACAAGACAATAACTCATGAAATAAAAAAATGATCATCAGTCCGAAGGCCTTGCGGACCGTATGGTCCCCCCCTATGGTCCGTAATGGGGTCTGGCGGGCAGATTTTTGAATCAGCCACGGGTTTAGCACGAATCCACACATTTCCACTTCACCCAATGGCCATAAACCCCATGTAATCACTTCTTAACCACCCCACCTTCATCCCCTATAAATACAACCCATCTTCCACACATTTTTCACTTTCTAAACCTTCTCTAATCACTCTCAAAGCTCTCTAATCAGCTGAAATCCAAGACCCGAGCAGATTCAAAATATCTTACAAAGTGAGTATAACTTGCTCATTTCTTAACAAAAATTCTTGGTTCTTCTTTCTAATTACTTAGATAATCCTTAGGTTTGAATCCACGGGTTCTCCATAGAGAATCCAGACCTGGAAATGCACCTAAAGGACTCCAAACTTTCTGTTTGTTTCAAAACTCTTTCAAAACTTATCATTTCTTCATTCATCTTTGTGTTCTTGAGCTTCTAATCAAAGTTATGATTAGTGAGACTAACCAAAGTTGTTTAACAGGTAAATAAGAGTGTTTTAACACTCTAAACTTTCTGTTTTTGAAGAGCTTTAAGCTCACAAGTGTTGCCAAGTCAAGAACTTGAGGTTAGTGTGACTACAAGGTTAGCTTGGGCTAACCTACACCTAAGTCCACACAACTCTTATGTTTTCCCATTCATCCTAAGTAGTTTGCTAGTTTAAAGTAACACAACCCCATCTAGCCTTCGACGTGTGTCGACGCCGGCTCACCGGGTTGTAGCTTACTTGGCTACTTAGTGTATAATAATGTATGTATTTCATTTTTATTATTCTTGTACTTGTTCTTGACCCTCCTTGTTGTCTATGACAACTTGTGTAGTGGTGAACTCTTATGAGGTTCCTAAATGGTTGGCTATGCCACCTACCTTCTACATGACTTCTATGATATCCATGAATGGACTTATATGTATAACTATTATAACTTATATATAACATAAATATATATATAAAACCAAAACCTTGATAATGACCACATAATCATATGTCGAGTTAGTAAGTTTAATCACTAAAGAGTATGGTTCCTCGTTTAGATTCTAATAGGTATTACGACCTATGAAATCACATAAACCCTAATGGGTTCCCATAGTGTCAAAACGAGTGCTATGCCTTAGTGAGTATTTTCGTATACTTTACTTTGTGTGCAATATTCCAAATCCCGAATCTTCCATTATCATTCCAACACTCACACCTACGTTTTTCTCTTGTAGAATAACTCGGTGTTCATCCCGCAACTTAACAACTCTTCACGGAATTTGCTAATCGAAACGCTTGCAAAACTGTGAGTATACTCGAACCCGTTTACCACTTTTGGGGTGTAACATGTTTACATTATCATAAAACAACACTAAACTTATGCTTTATTTACTTGCACGAACAATCCATTATACATGAACGCTTTGATACGTATGTTATGCTAATACTATGACCGAACGTATGTGATACCATAGTCATTAGCTTATTTTGAGCCCCCATTTGACATGTAAAGCGCTATAGGAGTAACGCACCGCCCGTGAACGTGTGGTCATGTTGAATTATTTATACTAGTTGCGTAAACAGAGGGTTGACTAGAATATCGCATGCCTTGTATTTGCTCGTATGTAAAACATAGTCGCCATGTGGATTAGTTTAAACTTATGCTATACGTAAGCTATGCTCGAATTTGTATACTCGCCTTTGCTTTTGCATTGAACTCGTATTTTAAACATGTTACAGGTTGAGAAGGTTGATGCCATGAAAACGAAGTAGCGATGACGCTAGATACACATTAGACGTTTAGGTTTATATAGTTGTATCAAATTTTGTCATATTAATGTTGTTATTTGAAATTCCCTTGTATTGTAATGACATTTTGCTATGAAATGAATTTCGGATTTAATTAATTATTGTCACATTTAGTCTTATGAGCAATGAGCAATCTATTTCGTCCCGCCTCGATGTTTCCGCCATCAGTTAGGGTGTGACAGATTGGTATCAGAGCCATAATTGTAGGGAATTAGGTAGAATTGCCATGTTCGACCTAGTCTATAGTTTAAGCATCCCGTTTTGACCATTCTTAAACTTTATTCTTCCTCATTGCTTCTTCCTTATCTATTGGTCTTAAAACTTACATAATGTCTTTCCTAAGACATTTACACAAATACACTTGAATACTTGAAGACACTCGTGATGTAAACGAGGCGATTTACACCAAGATAGGTCCAATGACTTATAATTTTTGGTGAAATCCCTCATTCCGTGTATTTGATTTTTTTCCCGAAGTTACATCATCAAGTTAGGAGTGACATCCACACCTTGATGGAAGACTTCCATTTCATACTCTAGTGGATCTTACAAACGAGTCGAAATATGCTCCTCGTTTAGTAAGAAACAAACCACACTTAGGGTACGATGTTGTCAAGTTAGGGGTGAAACCCGCACGTTGTCAACTAGTCCCGCTCCTCGATTTTCAATCTCGCCAAAGTCTCGAATTTTCGATCGACTAGGGACATTTAGTAACTGGACGGGTAAAACATCGTTAATCGCTTCTCGACGAGAGCGTTTTACCTATTAGGCCAAAGCATGTTCCCTAACTCGAAAGAACTTACGAATCACTTCGGAATAGTTGACGTTTCTCTACCCGAAACAATCCCATGTTTTATTGAGCCAATTTTTATGTTATCTCAATTTTTATGTGATTTTATACTTGTTACCTTATTCGTTTCGAACCGTTACACAATTCGCACGTCTCTCGCAATAAAAAACAATCCTCGTGAACAAACTAAAGTTATACTCTTTATACACATTTATACGTGATTATGCTTATTGGATACATGTTGAATACTCGTCAAATACATGTAACATACGTGAATTATCCATGCTTAACTTATTTTTACATTATGATCAAGTCTCATCCTTTTCCTTTCTATTTAAACTCTAGATGTCTTCCCCAAACTCATTCGATGAACACAAGAAGACCAAGAAGAGTTCCCGATCCATCTCCAAGCAAGAACTCGTACACCTCGTCGCTGAGCAGATGGCCGATCAAATGGCCAAAGTTATACCCGACATAGTCAGCAAGATCCAATCAAACACCGAATCGCTACACGGCTCCGTGGACTCCAAGGTTGAAAAGCCTAAGTCAAAATTCCTCTTTAAACAATTTGTTGCCTGCAAACCCCTGGAGTTTACAGGTAATGATGGCGCGACCACGCTGTTGACTTGGTTTGAAGCCATGGAGATCACTTTCCACCAAAGTGGCTGCCCTGATTACTTGCGCATTCAAAATGCCACGAGGGTATTCAGCTCGAGAGCTCTCGAGTGGTGGACCTCCGAACGTAGCACGAGAAGGGATGAGGCCGCCCACGCGTTATGTCACACCCCGACCCGCAGCGGAAAAGGTGATCGGGGCATGATTGGGTTATCATCAAAGCTCATGACATTTATTATAACGTTTCATATTTATTATTACAATTTAAAGGGAAACATACAATCATAATTACATCATGTCCTACACATCATTCTAGACTTCATTATTTTCTTCTAAGGCATTTCCTATGTTTTCCTTGCTTCATCCTGTTCACCTGTATCATGTGTAAAAATGGTTTTTGGATCAACAAAAAGTTGGCGAGTGAATCCTATGAAAACATTTGAACAAGTTTATTGAATTGATTATAATATAAGGTGCATAACCACATATGAGTAAATATAGATGTAAACATATTCACAAAACACTTAGTATCAGATAATGCACACACATACAATAATAAATTGTTTTGAGGCACGCGTTGCTCAACCCGTCTCTCACGAGGAACTGATGGGCCTAATGAATGAGTTTTAAGGCACGCGTTGTTCTACGAACTGATGGGCCTAATGAATGATTTGCATACAACTTGAAAATATGTAATACATAACTACAAACAATATTTACATTCTAAGTTTAAATCATAATATGGTATGGCACGAGTTTAAATAAACGAATTAATTTTAGTGACACATGACACACCCCAAAACGTGTAATTAAAAAGGGGAGTTGTAAGATTCACTCACATTGGGTGCGTTCGGTTGATGATGTTGAATGCGCACGAAGTTTGATTTAACCACGAGTGAAACTAACCTAGATAATAACATAATGGTTCGGTAAATAAGCGGATTTTATTAATCAATTTCTTAGTAGGATTATTGGTTATATTTTTGTGAGTTTAAGGCTATTTTCTAACTTTAAAAATGTTATTTTTAAGTATTTTTAATTGATTTTTAAATAAAATAAATAAATAAAAATAATAAAAAAATGTTGACTTTTTGACCGTTGACTTGTTGACCGGTTTGGTCGTGTATATGATATGCGCTGGGTGAGACTCGAACCGGTGACCTCCCGTATGCGTGCACGTAGCTCTACCAACTGAGCTACGTGTCTAACCCAAAATATTTCTGTTTTTAATTATATTTATATACTAATTAGATTAATCCGAAAATCATTTATTTAAAAACGATTTAATTGCATGACCCGGTGCTCGCCACAGGTCTCGAACCCGGACCTGTGGTTTAGTTTGGCACACAGTCCACCGCTGGACTGTGTGTCTGACTTGGTAATTATTCTGGTTTTTATTATACTTAAACATCTTACTGAAGTTAACCCGGTTCGGTTTCTAAAAAAAAAAGCATTTTATTTCTGTGAAGGTGCGTGTGTCAAGAATCGAACTCGGGACGTTATGCATATTGTTTGCACACAGTCCACCGCTGGACTGTGTGTCTAACCCGTTCATAAAACTGTTTTTAAATAATCTTATATCATATCTGTACTTCGTCTTCTCCGATTAAAATTTCTGATTATGACAATTCAACTGATTTATGTCTCATTCGATTTACAAGCTTTATAAGTAATGAAAGGTAATGAATGGAGAGAGTTTGGGGGAAGAATATACCGATCAGCGTCTTTCACAGAACTCCGGCGAAGACTCGTCGGCTCTGTTTGTGAACTTCGGCTGTTAGAGTCAATTACCAGTTCTATTCGATTAGTTATGATATGGAGATACTTAACAAGGATTTACAGGAGTTTGGAGGGTTATACCGATTCACAGCGTAAGATCAGAAGTCTCAGAGGTTTTTCCAGCGAGAGCTGATTATTCCGGCTACGTCGTCTGGGATAGATTCTGATGGTTGGATTGAAGTTAGTAACAGTCTAACATCGGATTAAAATGGAAAGAGTCGAGGTATTTACCGTGTAGATGAAATCTCGGTTTTCCGGCGAATTGCAGATAGTTTCCGGCGAGTGAAAATGCGTCGAGAAAAGGTGCGATTGTGAGCGAAAAGGTTGACAGAGGCTTGTGGGTGTATTTATAGGGAAGAACATCGATGAATTGGGTCCGTTTACCGTCTTGATTCATTGGTCAAATATTTCTCGGCGGTTATGACCAAAGTCGCGGTCTGGACATCGGTTATAACCGATGTTAAGGTTAATGCTTCGGTTAAATCAGAAGAAACCGTCCAATCTCGGCGAAATCGTCGGGATTTCCGACGACTGCGATTTGGGCGTCAGTTTGAATTCAAGATTTATGTTATGTATTAATTGTTTTAATATGAACACAAACAACACAAGTGGCGGAGTGGTTGAGCGTGTGGGAGTTAAGACTTGGGGCTTAACCCGGCTGACCCGGGTTCGATTCCCGGCAGCAGCAATATATTTTTATTTCATTATTTTTAATGAATTTTCAAATATAAATGATATATTCCAATATACTTATTAATTATGTATCGCTTAAAATTAATTTGAGCATTAAATACGCAACGAAATTTTTAACTGATTGTTCGGTTAATAAACGGAGCGGGTTTGGTAAATCCGGTTTTTGACGGATGTTACAGTATCCCCTACTTTTTAGAAATTTCGTCCCGAAATTTAAGTAGTGACATATTTGTCTAAAAATGATGGTGTTTAGTTTGACAGTTACATACTTAGAAAGGGGTAAGAGTTTAAATTTTTGTTTGAGGCGGTAACGTTCCTTGTAAGGGTTGAGTACCCTGCTACAGGAATCGCTTTTTGTTGCCTACGGTAAAAAATTATAAGCATAGTTGATTCACTAAGTATGATATCATGCGTAAGAGTTTTGATATGTTTGGGAAGATATGGTTATATCCTAAAGCAAAACTCCTAATACTAAAACCTACATGGAACTTCTCATAACCGCCTGATAATGCCTCTGATCCTTTGGCAAGAATACTTATATATAGGAAGTACCAGCGGCGTATCCACCATATTCTTGTCAAATTTTCATTGATTTTATCAGTAAGTTATGATTGGTTCTATGAATGCTACTCTAGAACATGAATAAACACAACAAACAATATCTGAGTCCCAATTCTGATAGTATACATGTTTGAATGGTGACATAATCCAATTTCTTTAAAAGATGAGATGATATGAATGCTAAATCAGTGAGTATAACACATATTTCAATCAAGACAATACTAAATCCTACATGGAACTTCTCATAACCGCCTGATAATGTCTTTGATCCTTTGACAAGAATACTTATATATAGGAAGTACCAGCGGCGTATCCACCATATGCTTGTCAAATTTTCATTGGTTTTATCAGTAAGTCATGATTGGTTCTATGATACGACTCTAAACATAAACAAACACAATAACCAATGTCTGAGTCCTAATTCTGATAGTATACATGTTTGATTGGTGACATAATCCAATTTCTTTAAATGATGAGATGATATAAATGCTAGATCAGTGAGTATAAAACAAACTTTAATCAAGAAATTACTAAATCCTACATGGAACTTCTCATAACCGCCTGACAATGCCTCTGATCCTTTGGCAAGAATACTTATATATAGGAAGTACCAGCGGCGTATCCACCATATTGCTTGTCAAATTTTCATTGGTTTTATCAGTAAGTTCATGATTGGTTCTATGATACGACTCTAAACATAAACAAACACAATAACCAATGCTGAGCCCTTAATTCTGATAGTAGTATACTGTTTTTTGATTGGTTGACATAATCCAATTTCTTTAGAATGATGAGATGATATAATGCTAGATCAGTGAGTAAAACAAACTTTAATCAAGAAATTACTAAATCCTACATGGAACTTCTCATAACCGCCTGACAATGCCTCTGATCCTTTGCAAGAATACTTATTATAGGAAGTACCAGCGGCGTATCCACCATATTCTCGTCAAATTTTCATTGGTTTTATCAGTAAGTTATGATTAGTCCTATGTGACTCTAATACATAAAAAACACAACAACCAAAGCTTGAGTCTTAATTCTGATAGTATACATGTTTGAATGATGACAGTACCTCTCTCGTTTGTTGTGATGGAGAGGTTAGTCTATGTAGAAATGGAACACAATCCAATTTCTTTAGATGATGATGTGATATGAATGTTAAATCAGTGAATGTAACACAAATTTCAACCAAGACAATACTAAATCCTACATGGAACTTCTCATAACCGCCTGATAATGCCTCTGATCCTTTGACAAGAATACTTATTTATAGGAAGTACCAGCGGCGTATCCACCATATTCTCGTCAAATTTTCATTGGTTTTATCAGTAAGTTATGATTAGTTCTATGTGACTCTAATACATAAATAAACACAATCAACCATAGCTTTGAGTCTTAATTCTGATAGTATACATGTTTGAATGATGACAGTACCTCTCTCGTTTGTTATGATGGAGAGGTTAGTCCTTGTGGAAGTGAGACATAGCTCAACTTCTTTAAATGATGAAATTGAAATACGTTGAGATGTATGATGATGTAAATACTAAATCAGTGAGTATAAAACAAACTTCGACCAAGACATTACTAAATCCTACATGGAACTTCTCATAACCGCCTGACAATGCCTTTGATCCTTTGGCAAGAATACTTATATATAGGAAGTACCAACGGCGTATCCACCATATTCTTGTCAAATTCTCATTGGCTTTATCCGCAAGTTATGATTAGTTCTATGTGATCTATTACATAAATAAACACAACAACCAAAACTTGAGTCTTAATTCTGATAGTATACATGTTTGAATGATGACAATACCTCTCTCGTTTGTTATGATGGAGAGGTTAGTCTATGTAGAAATGGAACACAATCCAATTTCTTTAAATGATGAGATGCTATAAATGCTAAATCAGTGAGTATAAAACAAACTTCAATCAAGACAATACTAAATCTACATGGAACTTCTCATAATCGCCAGATAATGCCTCTGATCCTTTGACAAGAATACTTATATATAGGAAGTACCAGCGGCGTATCCACCATATTCTTGTCAAATTTTCATTGGCTTTATCCGCAAGTTATGATTGGTTCTATGTGACTTTAAAACATAAACAAACTGAAATAGTAATTCGCATTAAGATCCCTGGATAAGATTCCATTTTATAACTGGGATACAGGAAATTGAGATAACATAAAGAAAACGTAAAAACTAAGCGGTTGGAGTTGAATCTTGATTTTTGGTGAAGGGGACTAGTTGGGTGGTTTCGTTTGGGCCGTCATCATCTTCAACAGGATTGGCGTTGATGTTGAAAACTCTTCCTCTTGCTGGTGGCCTAGTGATTAGGTTTCCTTGATTTGCTTGGTTAACTGGGTTTGCTTGAGCTTGAGCGTTTATGATGTTCACCAATCGAGGGCACGTGTTTCTAGAGTGGGTAGGGTCGCCACAATTAAAACAAGCTCGAACATATGGGAACATGGGGTATTGGGGTGTTGATAGGTTTGGATCATGTTTTGAGTAGGGGGAGAGATTTGGTTTTGAGAGGTGCGGCAAACCTTGCTCAAATGACCATAGCGTCCACAATTCGCACATAGTCGACAAGGTAAGGTAGATGGATGGTGATAAAACAGGTGTTACATCGAGGGTGAGGTCCAAGGTATGGTTTCTTATTTGGGTAAGTTGAGTTGGGTGTTATTTGCGTGATTGGGATAGCTTGGATGGGTATGGCTTGTGAAATTGGTTGATTACGTTGGGTGACAGCGAAAAGTTGCCTGTCTCGCTTTCTCTTAGAAATGGGTTGAGAAGGGGATTCGGTTTGGGTGGAGTTTGAGGTTTCAGTTGATGCTTTATCCTTCTTCTTCTCCTCCTTGAAGTCTTTATTCCGGATGCGGTTCTCGGTGAGCTCTGTAGCTAACTCCATTGCTGCTTCCAAGGTTGCAGGTGTGGTACTTATTACATAGTCCTGAATCTTTGACGGAAGAACTCGAATGTAGTGCTCGATCAAACGGTAGAGGGGAGTGAACAAGTTGGGAACCATTTGATTTAACTCGAGGAATCTTTTGTTGTATGTGGTGTGGTCGCCTTCCTTTTGCTTCAACGAATAGAACTCATCCTCTAATTTCTTGATTTCGCTCCTTGGGCAAAACCGTCTGGTCATGATTTCCTTCAATTCATCCCAAGTTAAAGTCATAGCATCTTCAACACCTCGTTTGGCCTTCTCTGTATTCCACCAAGTAAGTGCTATTCCAAATAAATGACCAGTAGCATATCGCACTTTGCGATCATCGGGGCAATCGCAATTTAGAAAAGTGTTCTCCATTTCTTCAAACCAATGGAGGAGAGCGGTGACACCTTCAGTCCCTTCGTATTTTGGAGGGTCGCAGGATTTGAAATGTTTGTAGGTGCATTTAGTGGTATTTGGGGGAGGGTTGATAACATTTTGATCTTCTTGGTTGACAGGATTAGCGGTAAGGGCTTGTTGGATTTGAACTATAATGTTGGGTATTACGACAGCCATTTGTTGAGCGATTAGGGCAGCCATGCGCTCGCGGGCTTTTCCTGCTCTCATCTTCCTACGGGCGAGGCTAGAAGACATCTACAAGGAATACATATGAAGAGTATGAGTTGGATGTTTTTGGGATTATGGGTCGTATTTAGGAATGAACATTCATAAAATAAATGTAACATAATAAATCTACTACATCCATAGGATGTCTTGGGCTTTGCTCGTAATTGGGCATTGCATGCCGTCATACTTCACCTTCGTAATCATGTGGGCCCCCATGAATACCAGGTTTTTCATATGGTTCGCATGTGTTAGCCTGGTTACGTACACTAAAACCCGGAGAAAATCGAGAAATATGTAACGTATGATATTCGGAATGTGTCCAGGTGTGGACACGGTGACACCTCAAAGTGGGGTTAGTTCGAACGACGTTTGGTGTGGCATGCTTTGGCCTAATAGGTCATTCGTACTCTCATCGTTAGTCCCCAGGTAGGCAAACTGGTCCGTTATATTGGATTTATACGAATGCCAACCTAGACAGGACGTTCCGACTACCGGTACTTGTACCCTTAATGTTACTACATGCCCGTCGCAGAACTCACTTTGATGAGATTTGAAAAATGAAAAAATGCGACAAAATCTTTGAATAACGAAAGTATGAAGATGATTTGAATATGTGAACATTGAAATATGTATGATGAATGTGTATGTAAGTATGTATGTTTGACTGTAAGTATAAACAAATATGAAACAAATAAATATCATAAGTTTGCATGTAACCACATAAACAATTAAAATTTAGTCAACTATAGTATAGGCTCTAAGGGTCTAATAACCTATCCTATATCCCTATAGTCATGGCTCTGATACCAATCTGTCACACCCCGAACCGCAGCGGAAAAGGTGATCGGGGCATGATTGGGTTATCATCAAAGCTCATGACATTTATTATAACGTTTCATATTTATTATTACAATTTAAAGGGAAACATACAATCATAATTACATCATGTCCTACACATCATTCTAGACTTCATTATTTTCTTCTAAGGCATTTCCTATGTTTTCCTTGCTTCATCCTGTTCACCTGTATCATGTGTAAAAATGGTTTTTGGATCAACAAAAAGTTGGCGAGTGAATCCTATGAAAACATTTGAACAAGTTTATTGAACTGATTATAAAATAAGGTGCATAACCACATATGAGTAAATATAGATGTAAACATATTCACAAAACACTTAATATCAGATAATGCACACACATACAATAATAAATTGTTTTGAGGCACGCGTTGCTCAACCCGTCTCTCACGAGGAACTGATGGGCCTAATGAATGAGTTTTAAGGCACGCGTTGTTCTACGAACTGATGGGCCTAATGAATGATTTGCATACAACTTGACAATATGTAATACATAACTACAAACAATATTTACATTCTAAGTTTAAATCATAATATGGTATGGCACGAGTTTAAATAAACGAATTAATTTTAGTGACACATGACACACCCCAAAACGTGTAATTAAAAAGGGGAGTTGTAAGATTCACTCACATTGGGTGCGTTCGGTTGATGATGTTGAATGCGCACCAAGTTTGATTTAACCACGAGTGAAACTAACCTAGATAATAACATAATGGTTCGGTAAATAAGCGGATTTTATTAATCAATTTCTTAGTAGGATTATTGGTTATATTTTTGTGAGTTTAAGGCTATTTTCTAACTTTAAAAATGTTATTTTTAAGTATTTTTAATTGATTTTTAAATAAAATAAATAAATAAAAATAATAAAAAAATGTTGACTTTTTGACCGTAGACTTGTTGACCGATTTGGTCGTGTATATGATATGCGCTGGGTGAGACTCGAACCGGTGACCTCCCGTAGCGTGCACGCAGCTCTACCAACTGAGCTACGTGTCTAACCCGAAATATTTTTGTTTTTAATTATATTTATATACTAATTAGATTAATCCGAAAATCATTTATTTAAAAACGATTTAATTGCATGACCCGGTGCTCGCCACAGGTCTCGAACCCAAGACCTGTGGTTTAGTTTGGCACACAGTCCACCGCTGGACTTTGTGTCTGACTTGGTAATTATTCTGGTTTTTATTATACTTAACATCTTACTGAAGTTAACCCGGTTCGGTTTCTAAAAAAAGCATTTTATTTCTGTGAAGGTGCGTGTGTCAAGAATCGAACTCGGGACGTTATGCATATTGTTTGCACACAGTCCACCGCTGGACTGTGTGTCTAACCCGTTCATAAAACTGTTTTTAAATAATCTTATATCATATATGTACTTCGTCTTCTCCGATTAAAATTTCTGATTATGACAATTCAACTGATTTATGTCTCATTCGATTTACAAGCTTTATAAGTAATTGAAAGGTAATGAATGGAGAGAGTTTGGGGGAAAGAATATACCGATCAGCGTCTTTCACAGAACTCCGGCGAAGACTCATCGGCTCTGTTTGTGAACTTCGGCTGTTAGAGTCAATTACCAGTTCTGTTCGATTAGTTATGATATGGAGGTACTTAACAAGGATTTACAGGAGTTTGGAGGGTTATACCGATTCACAGCGTAAGATCAGAAGTCTCAGAGGTTTTTCCAGCGAGAGCTGATTATTCCGGCTACGTCGTCTAGGATAGATTCTGATGGTTGGATTGAAGTTAGTAACAGTCTAACATCGGATTAAAACGGAAAGAGTCGAGATATTTACCGTGTAGATGAAATCTCGGTTTTCCAGCGAATTGCAGAAAGTTTCCGGCGAGTGAAAATGCGTCGAGAAAAGGTGCGATTGTGAGCGAAAAGGTTGACAGAGGCTTGTGGGTGTATTTATAGGGAAGAACATCGATGAATTGGGTCCGTTTACCGTCTTGATTCGTCGGTCAAATATTTCTCCGGCGGTTATGACCAAAGTCGCGGTCTGGACATCGGTTATAACTGATGTTAAGGTTAATGCTTCGGTTAAATCAGAAGAAACCGTCCAATCTTGGCAAAATCGTCGGGATTTCCGACGACTGCGATTTGGGCGCGTCAGTTTGAATTCAAGATTTATGTTATGTATTAATTATTTTAATATGAACACAAACAAAACAAGTTGCGGAGTGGTTGAGCGTGTGGGAGTTAAGACTTTGAGCTTAACCCGGCTGACCCGGGTTCGATTCCCGGTAGCAGCAATATATTTTTATTTCATTATTTTTAATGAATTTTCAAATATAAATGATATATTCCAATATACTTATTAATTATGTATCGCTTAAAATTAATTTGAGCATTAAATACGCAATGAAATTTTTAACTGATTGTTCGGTTAATAAACGGAGCGGGTTTGGTAAATCCGGTTTTTGACGGATGTTACACGTTACCATGGGCCAAACTGAAGAAGATCGTGAGGGACGAGTTTTTCCCTCCTCACGAGCTTAGGAAGCTGGAACACGAGTTCTGGTACCTCAAGCAAAATGGGGATGACAATGATTGTTTAACCCCCTGAAAAGGCTATCAACAGATACATCCATTGCCTACCCGACTTTTTCATGAACCTCGTGGAAGCTACCTTCCCAACAACCATTGAGGAAACCTACCGCTTGGCTGCCCGCCTTAACGACAACCAGGTCGAGCGTAAGAATGCCGCAAAGGCCTCGCTGAAAAGCGCGCACCAGGCCACCGCCGAAAACACCAACACTGAACCCTCACCCAAAAACCCTAGAAACAGCAACCCCAAGAACAAGAAGCGGAAGGCTTCTAGTCAAAATTGCGCGGTTGTTACTCCGCCGAACCCCCAACCCATCCAAACTGGAGCAGCCATCAACCCTGCCAACCCTGATCAGCCAAGACAGGGCTACGCTGCGTCCCACCCCCGGTGTGCTACCTGTTTACACCATCATCCCACCGGTACCCCATGCCGCAAGTGTGCTCAATGTCACAAGTTTGGGCACTTTGCAAACCGTTGTCATAGCTTCCCTAAACCCCAAAACGCCCAACCACAAGCCCTCATGCCTAACCCTGCTCAACCTCAAACCCAACCTCAAATGCTTCTGTGAGAGCATGTTTCAAGTGCGGTGACCCGAACCATCTTGCCAACACCTGCCCCCAACACAACGTCAACCAGCAGCCTCAACAGCAGCAACAGCCTCAACAAGCAAGAGGAAGAGCGTTTGCCCTCACCTCTGCTCAGGCTCAAAGTTCAGACGACGTTATCACTGGTACGTTCCTTGTTAACCATGTTTATTCTTCATGTCTATTTGATACAGGCGCCGATAAAAGTTTTGTTTCGACTGAATTTGAACCTTTACTTAAGTGCGTACGTTCCAAATTGCCTAATCCTTTTGCTGTCGAAGTCGCTAATGGTAAAACTGTCTCCGTTGATTCTATCCTTTCTAATTGTTCCTTGAACCTTAACGATCATACGTTTTCCATTGACATCATTCCCATGCAATTGGGAAGCTTCGATATCATAGTAGGAATGGATTGGCTTAGGCGAGTTCGTGCTGAAGTTGTTTGCTCCGAAAAATTCATTCGTCTTCCTCTTCCGAACGGTGGATTCATTGCACGTCTATGGCGAGAAACCTTCTAAAGGTCTTAATCTTATGTCGTGTATCCAAGCAAACAAATACTTGCACAAGGAGTACTTTGCCTTTCTGGCCCATGTTGTGGAAAAGAAAGACAAAGGCCCGAGGGTGAGCGACGTACATGTTGTTTGCGATTTCCCTGATGTCTTTCCAGAGGATCTTCCTGGTCCTCCTCCTCCTCGATCTTTTGAGGTCATATTGACCTCATCCATGGCGCAACTCCTGTTGCGAAGGCTCCCTATCGCTTAGCACTTTTGGAGATGCAAGAGCTATCAAGCCAACTTCAAGAACTTCTTGATAAAGGCTTTATACACCCTAGTACTTCAACTTGGGGCGCTCCCGTTTTGTTCGTCAAGAACAAAGATGGATTCTTTCGGATGTGTATTGACTATCGTGAACTCAACAAACTTACAGTCAAAAACCGATATCCACTTCTTCGAATCGACGACCTCTTCGATCAACTTCAAGGTGCGACTTATTTCTCAAAAATCGATCTCCGCTCTGGCTACCATCAACTTCGAGTTCTCGAGGGAGATGTACCTAAGACTTCTTTTCGCACACGTTATGGACACTACGGGTTCGTGGTCATGCCTTTCGGTTTAACCAACGCACCTGCAGTGTTTATGGATCTCATAAACCGCATGTGTAAACCCTTCCTCGATTGTTTTGTAATCGTATTCATCGACGATATTCTCATCTACTCCAGGAGAAAGAAGAACATGGGCAACATTTGCAACTTATTCTTCAGCCTTTGCGTACCGAACGTCTTTACGCCAAATTCTCCAAGTGTGAATTTTGGCTAAAGAGGTTCAATTCCTTGGTCACACTGTCAATGAACTCGGTATTCATGTTGACCCCGCAAAGATAGAAGCTGTGAAGAATTGGATTGCACCTAAATCGCCTTCTGAAATTCGTTCGTTTCTTGGCCTAGATGGTTATTATCGCCGCTTCATCTTGAACTTCTCCAAGATTGTCGTGCCTTTAACATCATTGACTCAAAAAAATAAACCTTTTGTTTGGGGTCCTGAACAAGAGGAGTCTTTTCAAACCCTCAAGGACATGCTATGTAATGCTCCTATCCTTGCACTTCCCGATGGAAACGACGATTTCGTTGTATATTGTGATGCCTCAAACCAAGGTCTTGGTTGCGTTCTTATGCAACAGGACAAGGTTATCGCATACGCGTCGAGACAAATCAAGATTCATGAAAAAAATATATTACGCAAGACCTTGAACTTGGTGCAGTTGTTTTTGCATTAAAGATTTGGCGACACTACCTTTATGGTACTAAGTGTACGGTCTTCACCGACCATTAGGGCCTTCAACATATCTTTAATCAAAAGGAACTCAACATGCGTCAACGTCGTTGGGTAGAATTGTTAAACGACTACGACTGTGACATTCGCTACCATCCTTGCAAGGCGAATGTTGTGGCCGATGCACTTAGTCGTAAGACTCATGTCAAGAGTATTCGTTGTCACCAAATCGTGGGAAAACTTCATGAGCTAATTCGTCAGGCACAATTTGCCGTCATTAACGAGGGTAACCTTGATAACGAGTTGAATTGTGGAGTCGAAAACCCACTCGCGACTAAACCCGATGGTATCCTATACTACCATGATCGCATTTGGATTCCCAATCGTCTTAGCCTTCGAAATACCTTGATGGATGAAGCCCACAAATCCCGATACTTTATTCATCATAGCGCCGACAAGATGTACCATGATCTTCGTGCATCTATTGGTGGCCTGGTATGAAGAAGGATATCGCTCTCTACGTCTCGAAGTGCCTTACCTGTTCTAAGGTGAAAGCTGAACATCAACGCCCCTCTGGCTTACTCAAACAACCAGAAATTTCTGTCTGGAAATGGGAGAGTATTGCTATGGATTTCATTACCAAGCTTCCTCGTACTTCGTTTGGTCATGACAACATCTGGGTTATTATTGACCGACTGACCAAATCCGCTCATTTCCTTGCCAGATTACAAAGTCGAGAAATTGGCTCGTATCTACACGGATGAAGTCATTAGTCGTCATGGTACTCCTGTTGACATTATTTCCGATCGCGATGCTCGTTTCACCTCCGCCTTTGGCAAACGTTTCAATCCGCCCTTGGCTCTCGTCTTAACCTTAGCACCACTTTTCATCCTCAATCCGACAGTCAAACCGAGCGTATTATCCAAACTTTGGAGGATATGCTTCGGTTATGCGTAATCGATTTTGGCAGCAACTGGTATTCGCACTTACCCTTGGTAGAATTCTCGTACAATAATAGTTATCACGCAAGTATTCAAATGGCACCATTTAAAGCATTGTATGGTCGTAAGTGCCGTTCGCCTATTGTTGGCACGAGATCGGAGACTCAAATCACCGGTCCCGAACTGATACAAGATACAACGGACAAGATCCTATAAATTTGTGATAATCTCTTCAAAGCTCGAAGCCGACAAAAGAGTTATGCTGACAGAAGACGCAAACCATTGGAATAACGTACTTCTCAAGGTATCCCCTTGGAAGGGTGTGGTTCGATTTGGTAAGAAAGGCAAACTCGCTCCTCGCTATGTAGGTCCTTTCAAGATTCTCGAAAGGATTGGCAAGGTAGCGTATCGACTGGACCTACCTCAAGAACTCAACAACGTCTATCCTGTCATCCATGTTTCGAATCTCAAGAAATGTCTAGCTGAAGAAGGACTTCAAGTTCCACTCGAAGATCTTCAAATCAACGAAACCTTGCATTTTGTAGAGAAACCAGTTGAAATCATGGACCGAGGAATCAAGCAATTAAGGCGCAGTCGAATTCCTATCGTTAAGGTTCGATGGGAAGGTAAGCGTGGCGCTGAATTTACTTGGGAACTCGAGAGTGATATGAAGAATAAGTATCTGCATCTCTTCGTTGCATCTTCCTAAATTTCGGGACGAAAGTTCCTAAAGGAAGGGAGACTGTAACGCCCAGCGTTTTCATACTTTCCATATTTAGAAAGCTAGTATTGCATTTCTATTTTGGAAACCTGTGTACTTTGTAATCGTTCTTCGTTGTAATCTTTGTAAACCGAGACTTGGATCATAATAAAACACGCATTTTATTTCCGTACATGTTATACATATTCATACATACATGCACTTGATAACACAATACTTGAAAACGTGACTATACTTGCGAATACATAACAAACATGCTTCGTACATACTTTATACATGATGTGTGTACTTAATCTTATTCATTTTATACTTGTGAAACCCTTATAACATGTTGCTTATGCTTAAAGACCCTATTATAAACTTAAAACAACTAATATGTAACAAATGGACAAGTTACAAAACAATAACTCCTGAAATAAAAAAAATGATCATCAGCCCGAAGGCCTTGCGGACCGTATGGTCCCCCCCCCTTACGATCCGTAAGGGGGTCTGGCGGGCAGACTTTTGAATCAACAGCGGGTTTAGCACGAATCCACACATTTCCACTTCACACAATGGCCATAAACCCCATTTAATCACTTCCTAACCACCTCACCTTCATCCCCTGTAAATACAACCCCTCTTCCACACATTTTTCACTTTCTAAACCTCCTCTAATCACTCTCAAAGCTCTCTAACCAGCTGAAAATCCAAGACCCGGGCAGATTCATACTATATTACAAAAGTGAGCAAAACTTGCTCATTTCTTAACGAAAATGCTTGGTTCTTCTTTCTAATTACTTGGATAATCCTTAAGTTTGAATCCACGGGTTCTCCATGGAGAATCCAGACCTGGAAATCCACCTAAAGGACTCCAAACTTTCTGTTTGTTTCAAAACTCTTTCAAAACTTATCATTTCTTCATTCATCTTTGTGTTCTCGAGCTCATAATCAAAGATATGCTAGATCACCAACCGAGTCAAATTCTTCTTCTACAAGTGTTGGTAATCCAACCAACTCATCACCAAACTCATCCTCCCAAGATGGTATATGTTCTTCAATTTCCTCATCATCCATCCTGGCAAGTGGCTCTTCTTCAGCTTCTTCTCTCTCATCATCGTCTCTCCAGAAGTCATCATCAATGGGTTCAGGACCATAATACCATGGTGTTGAGTACTAATCAGGCGTCATGTCCTGTTGAACCGGAGGTGGGACTGAGTCATCCGTTGTCTTCTCTAGTCCTATATCAGAAACTCTAGATTATTAGGAAGCTCCTCTTCAACCTCTTTTATCTCTACTTCTTCTTCTCCCATAGCTCTTAAAGCCAATGTCATCATCATAGTAATCATTTCATGTAAATCGTATTGTACTTTGATTTTTCTTCTGTTTCACGTGAACCGGACAATCTTCATACCAGTGTGGTGAACTGCAGTCCTGACACTTTGGAACTACGTGCTGATTCATGCTTTCCCTCAACATCTGGCCTGGTGTCTCGAACATTCGCTCAAGAACGGTGAGCATTTTGGGAAATCTCGGATCTCCTTGGTCCTATGCTGTTGACGTTATCTGAGCGAAGAGTTGACATGATTCCACGAACGCCCGAACACAGGGAGGGTACTCGCTATAATAACCTGTCAAGATAAGAGTAGCAAAAACAGCACCAAGTAGAGAAAGCAAAGAAAAATCTACTAATAATAATATTTACAAAAATAATGACTCGACACACTACTGCTAGACACAAACTCTAAGATTCAATCCCTAAGACTCAAATTACAAATTAGACCAATTAAACAAATAAGACCAGTCAAAGCTAATAACGCAATTGCCTAAGTGTCCCCGTCAATGGCGCCAAAAACTTGATGTGCGGAATGCGGTTTATAAAAACTAACCTAATCTAGACACCCTAGTAATTTATAAACTAAGATCCAACACCCCATATTTTACCCTATATTACACTAAAAATCATTACATTTCTCTCTTTTTTCAATTAAATAATACTTTTTAATACCTCTATCATTACATTTTCTCTCTCTTCCACTCACAACCACTTTTAAAATATATTAAAAAATTATAAAGGGTGAACAGTGTCCCTCCAAATTTACAGATGAACAGTGACAATTTCTCTCTCCTCCACTCACAATCACTTACAAACACCTACAACTATTTTTCATAATTTAAAAACCCCCCTCACATAATTTGGGGGGTTGGATGTGAATGCTCTAGGACTCTCTAAATGCTAGACCACTGACAGGCAAGTGTACCTATCGTACGTAGTAAAATCTAATGAAGTCTAGTATCGAACCCACAAGACACTAACGACATGAACTAGACTCTGACTCAACTAATACTTAACTGGTTTATTTGGTTTTTTTGAGGGTTTTATTAACACTAATTAAACTAAGGAATTAACTAAGAGAACTAAACTACCAAGACGCAACTAGGATATGTAGGGTGAAATAAAGGATGAAGAAGTACTACCCAGGTTTGGAATCCTATTTGTGACTCTCAGTTTATCTCGGCAATGGTAATTATGACGGAACCAGGTTCTAAGGATATGACACTCTAAGACTAAAGATAAGCTGAATCTCCTCCCGGTCTCATCAACTTCTCCTAAGATTCCGAAAGTTCAAGTAAAGCTCACTAGCATGGATTGGATCACCTCTCGATCTCTCCAACAATACTAAAGTACCCAAAGACTAGATCTCTGCCCGGTCTCACTAATCACAATACACCCTAGAGTGTACGGGGTAACCTAAAACACTTGACAAGACTTAGGAAAACAAATAATACTAGGAAATCTAGACAGATCTCCTCCCGGTCTCACTGCACCTAAATACCTAGTACCAAAGACAATCCTAACTATTTATCTCCTTCCAGTCTCAAGAATAGGTAGAACACTAAAGTCATCTAAATTATCAAACAACGTTCCTATGGAATACGTGCACCATAAACTAGTTACGAACACAAAGTAGGTAACCTAACATGCATCTATACATGAAAGACATTCACAAAGACACACGAGGAACAATTATAAGATAATAAATTAGAATAAAGTAAGCAAGCACATCTGATCACTTATTATTAGGTCTTTTACTTTAATATTAATCCATCAATAATGTTACCAAAACCGAGAAATTACCAATAATCACCAAACATTCATCACAAACCCGGGTAGAAAAACTAATTAGCTAAGATACATAGTCGAAAGCAATAAACAAGTTTGAATTAAATAACAAATCATGTTCACAAAGTTAATAAACACAAAGTATATTAAACCCGAACTAATCGTTACAACCCGAACTCGAATCTTGAATTAGGGCGTTGAATCTTGAACCAATAATCTTTCTCCTCTTCCAAATCGTTCTCTTTTAGCCATATGCCTACTGTTTTTTTTCTGTCTCCTCTCGTACAACCGCCCTCTGCCGTCAAGTAGGTTATTATTTTCTTTTTTTTTTCGGACGCTGCCCCCCTCTGCTTTCTTCTCCAACGTATTTTTATTCTCCAATCCTTTTTTATCTGGGCTTGTTTCAACGCAACACGAAAGGGTGTTTGGGCCTGCTATCGCGATACATGATTAGCCCAACAACAAATGGACCAAGTATGCATGCGTATAGGACTCTGCCTTCTCATTATTCCTCATTTTTATATTATTTTTTCTAAATTCCACCACTAATATGCGTCCATCTCATGCCAATTCCTTGTACCTTATTTTCTTGTGGTTGTCATGATGTTGACCTACATTTAATTCCAAATTAAAAGCCAATTAGGAAAGGCTTCATATATTTCTTTCTTATTTGTACGTAGATGGAAACCAAACAAAACAAAGAAATCAATTAGTTATTTTTAAATGACATTATTTACTTTAATAACTTGATTAATTGTCTTAATTATTTGCTCATTTTCATTTAAGATGCTTAAACTTCAAATATGAACCAATTATGAGCGGAATTTAATAAAAACAATCCTAAAGTTACTCAAAAGTGTAAAAATATTTATTTAAAAATATGTATATTTTAGATCATATCAGTGTTACGACCTATGAAATCACATAAGCCCTAATGGGTTCACATAGTGTCAAAACGAGGGCTATGGCTTAGTGAGTATTTTCGTATACTTTACTTTGTGTGCAATATTCCAAATCCCGAATCTTCCATTATCATTCCAACACTCACAGCTACGTTTTCCTCTTGTAGGATAACTCGGTGTTCATCCCGCAACTTAACAACTCTTCACGGAATTTGCTAATCGGAACGCTTGCAAAACTGTGAGTATACTCGAACCCCCTTTTACGTTTACCACTTTTGGGGTGTAATATGTTTGCATTATCATAAAACAACATTAAACTTATGCTTTATTTACTTGCACGAACAATCCATTATACATGAACGCTTTGATACGTATGTTATGCTTATACTAGGACCGAACGTATGTGATACCATAGTCATTAGCTTATTTTGAGCCTCCATTTGACATGTATAGCGCTATAGGAGTAACGCACCGCCCGTGAACGTGTGGTCATGTTGAATTATTTATACTAGTTGCGCAAACAGACGGTTGACTAGAATTTTCGCATGCCTTATATTTGCTCGTATGTAAAACTTAGTCGCCATGTGGATTAGTTTAAACTTATGCTATACGTATGCTATGCTCAAACTTGTATACTTGCTTTTGCTTTTGTATTGAACTTGTATTTTAAACATGTTACAAATTGAGAAGGTTGATGCCATGAAAACAAAGTAACGATGACGCCAGATACACATTTAGACGTTTAGGTTTAATATTGTTGTATCAAATTTTGTCATATTAATGTTGTTATTTGAAATTCCCTTGTATTGTAATGACATTTTGCTATGAAATGAAATTCAGATTTAATTAATTATTGTCGCATTTAGTCTTATGAGCAATGAGCAATCTATTTCATCCCGCCTCGATGTTTCCGCCATCGGTTGGGGTGTGACACCAAAATTCTTCCTCAAGCTTTTGTTGCTCGTGAGGAGGGCAAAATTCCTCCATCATGAGTTGCTTCACTTCCTCCCAAGGTAGTGCATAAGCTTCTTCATTCGAACAAAGATTTCTTTCGTTAGTCCACCATTCCAAGGCCCTAGCTTGGAAAACTCCTGTAGCACTACGCACCTTGAGTTCTTCAGGACACTCGCTGTTGATGAAAGTAACCTCTATGCTATCGAATCATTCGAGCATAGTTGTCACCCCATCCTTGCCGGTGAAAGGTTTAGGGTTACATGAGGCAAAGTGTTTGTAGTTGAAGGTTACAGGCTTTGGTTGGGTCACTTTCGAGTCGACAGAGGAGTTGGGAGTGTTTGAAGCTCTTGGGGACGATACGAGCAATTTGATTGGCCATGAATGTCATCATCTTCTTCTGAGAGCTGGTCTTAGACTTCTTAGAGGAGTTGGAAAGTTGACGAGAAGACATCTAAAAAATCAAAAGAAACATAGAATGGATGAGACTTGATCATAATGTTTTGTTTAAGGAAATTGTTTTCATGAATGCGTCACATAGTATATAGTTTCTCATATCATATAAAAGGTCCAATTAGTTTCACATATGAATTTCACGTAGTGTAACATAGATAATGAAAGTATCGTAAATTTAATTTGTTCACGAGAGGTTATTATTAATTGTTTTAGGTTGCGAAGATGGTGTGTATCGTGTCTCCAAGCTTGAAATGAAAGTAACACGCAAGTATAAAACACATTAAAATTGAGATAGCATAAAAGAGATTTAACGTAAAACGTGGATTGTCACGGAATGTAACATAAGACTATTCCAAAGTAAATCGAAGTCCTTCTCAAATTAAGGGAACATGCTTTGGCTTAAAAGAAAAATACTCTCATCAAGGAGCGACTAACGATATTTGTCCTTCCAGTTACTACACGTCCTTAATCGGTTGGAAAATCGAAACTTTGGTGAGATTGAAAATCGAAGAGTGGGACTAGTTAGCAAGATGCGAGTTTCACCTCTAACTTGGTAACATCGTACCCTAACGTGGTTGGTACCTATCAAAAGATAAGGGCCCACTAGAATATGAAATGGAAATTTTCTTCAAGGTTTGCATATCACTCCTAACTTGAGGGTAGATTTCGTGCAAAATTCAAAGTATAGCTGAGTGAAAGTCATCACCAAATGTGGGAATCACCCCGTGGCTCGTTTCGATTGTGTTATAAGAGTGTCTTCAAAGCCTCCAAGTGTGTATTGTGTTAGCCTTAGGAAAGGCATGTATATTAAAGACCAAGGAGAATAGAGAGAAGCAAGTGAGATAGAAGGGAGATAGTTTTAAAGAACACATAGTGAGAAAACTCATAAACTATAGACTGGGTAAAAACATTCCTACTTTTCCTAATTCCCTATAGATATGGCTCTGATACCAATCTGTCATACCCCAATTGATGGCGGAAACACCGGGATGAGACGAACAAATCGCTCAAAGCATCATAACACTATTGTGACAATATAATTTAAATCAAATTTCATAGAAATCTAAATTCAAATACATTGTTTCAAACAAAGCAAATGGTAACAAACAAAAACCAAGATTCAAACATCGTTTATTATTAATGTCGGTTTCTACATCCATCCTAACTTGATTCTTCATCACTTCGTCTATCAACCTGCAACATGTATTAAAATAAAATCAACAAAAATGTTGGCGAGCATACCAGTTTTTGATACATAGCATAATATGAATAAATGTGTTTAGATAATCTTACCCAACATGTATAACAATATGCAAGTTACAAGTATGCTGAAACGGTGTAAGGTATATGTTCAAACCAAAGTTTCCAACGCAAAGTGCCTTTACCCAAGACTAGCGGGAGGTTAACGTGTTTTACTTAACAATACCCCAAGACTCAAGGGCGGTGCGTTAATCCTATAGCGCAATAATTGTTAAGGTAGGCCTATACAAACTTAATGAGCACATTGACACGAAAAGTTTACATAGCATAAAAGATTAACAAGCATCATATCGTTCCATGTATAAAAGTGGGTAATTGTGAATAACAAGTTTTAAGTGTCGTGTGTTTGATAACGAATACATGTTGCACCCAAAAGTGTTAAAACAAAAAGGGATCCAGTATACTCACCTTTGGTTGCGTAAGGTTATTCCTAGAAATATCGCACGAGTAAATATGGAAATTTCCAAGAGAGTCGAATGAAATGGTTATCCTAGATATTAAGATATAACATAACGACTTTGTTATTATATATTGGTGAAATGAGATTCTTAATATTCATTGTTTATAAATTAACCCTTTAGACATTAATACTCCTCTAATTGTTATCCTTTAGTTGATATTAAAAGCATCCCAACATTTGTTAATTACATTTTAAATAGTGTTGATTATTTAAGGAGAATAATAATAATAATAATAATAATAATAATAATAATAATAATAATAAAATAATAATAATAAGGATATTAATAATAATATTGATAATAATAATAACCGTAATAATGATAATGATAATAATAATAATAGCATTAATAATAATGATAGTAACAATAATAACATTAATAAGGATAATAGTATTAATAGTAATAATAATAAAAATAAACTGTTAATGACAAAGAAAAAAAAGTGATTAAAAGCCGGCCCAAAAGAATGGCCCAAACCGGCCTGGATCTGCGCTAGCCCTGACTCGAACTCGTGACCTATTGCTCACGTGCACGCAGCCCGATCAACTGGGTTGCGTGTCTAACACGGTTCATACTCCAGTCTTAATTTCTCTTATACTGTTACAGGTCCGAGTTACATACTGGTTTAAAGTAAAAAGAAAATACATGCAGCGGACAACTCGGAGACCGGGTTCGTACCCGCGCCCTCTCGTCCAACTTTGCAAGATCTGCAGTGGTTTTTTGTGTTGGATAGAATGAGTTATTATACTTAAATCAAAACAGCACGCTAACATCTTCCTTTTAAAAAAAAATTCGACTAAACAGTATATACATATATATACATATATATATATATATATATATATCTTTTTTTTCTTCTGTTTCAGTTTTGATATGACAATATGGTTCATCAAGTATTAAAAAAAGGAATGAAACATAAAAAGGAAGGTAGGTATACCGAAACAAAATGAATCGAGTTCCGTCGTAAACTTCGGTTGATTTCCGACGCATTCTGGATTCTCCGGTGAAGATTCGTGTTCCAACGACGTTTGACGGAAACAGAGGAGGCGTTTGTGAGTGTGTAGAGTTGTGTGGGGTGAAATGGTGGTGAAGGTTTGGTTTATAAAGTGTTCACAAGTTTTGTAAGTTTGGAAAATGGTTTTTTGATTGAATGAACTTGCTTTTGTAAGACTTGGCTCAGCGGTTGGCATGATGTTTGGTTACGGGTGAGACCCGGGTTCGATCTCTGTCTCCACCGTTCTATTTTTGAAACAAGCTTTTAATATTACAATTTAGTCCCTGAAGTTAGACTAACTGTACTAACTTAGTTTTACTAACTTGTTTAACTCATTTAACCAAAATCTAACTTTAAACTTAACGGAACTAGCTAGGCAAATTATAAAACAAAAAGAATAAACTTTTAAAAGTTTTATTATCTTAATTAAATAAATCAATAAAAAATTAAATAATCATATTTATAATGAATTTAGTTCAAGAAGCTTTCGAGTTTCTAGGATCCGAATCTCATGGTTTTATCAGTTTTAATTAGTTTAACAAGTATCAAATGTCGTTCAATAACAAATCGAGAATCTTTGGATAATATATCATTCAAAAACGCGAATTTTGATTATAAGTTCCACATAAGTCTAACATGAATACACGAACATGATTAAAATAACTTTGTTTTCACTATGATCAATAGTCTCGGAGTATAAATTGAAATGAAATAGACTACAACAAGAGTACAAGTGCCTGAATATGGAAAGTATAACAAGACTTGCTAAAATAAGAAAGCGCGAAAATATGGAGCGTTACAGTCTCCCCTACTTTAGGAGATTTCGTCCTCGAAATCTTTAAGAGGAAGGGTGAATGAAGAGTTGTGGATACTTGGTCTTCATCTCGCTCTCGAGTTCCCAAGTAAATTCGGCACCACGCTTTCCTTCCCAATGAACCTTGACTATGGGAATATTGTTGCGCCTAAGCTGCTTGGCTCCTCGGTCGATGATTTCGACCAGTTTCTCCACATAATGAAGAGTCTCGTTTATTTGCAAGTCGTCAACAAGAACATGAAGTCCCTCTTCAGCTAAACAATTCTTGAGGTTCGAGACGTGAAAAGTTGGATGTACGTTGCTAAGTTCCTGAGGTAAATCGAGTCGATAAGCCAATCCTCTCGAGTATCTTTAAAGGACCAACGTAGCGAGGGGCAAGTTTACCCTTTTTACCAAAACGAACTACTCCTTTCCAAGGAGATACTTTGAGTAGCACATGATCTCCAACATTGAATTCCAAGGGTTTGCGTCTCTTGTCGGCATAGCTCTTTTGCCGACTTCTAGCTTTGAGTAAGTTGTCGCGGATTTGAAAAATTTTATTCGTTGTTTCTTGTATGACCTCAGGGCCAGCGAATTGTTTATGACCAATCTCATGCCAGCTGATGGGAGATCAGCACTTACGTCCATACAAAGCTTTGAAAGGAGCCATTTGAATACTCGAGTGATAGCTGTTGTTGTACGAGAATTCAATCAATGATAAATGTACATCCCAACTACCACCAAAGTCGATGGCACAAGCATGAAGTATGTCCTCTAGGGTTTGGATAGTACGTTCAGTCTATCCATCTGTTTGAGGATGGAAGGCCGTACTAAAATTCAAGTGAGAACCCATAACGGTTTGGGAAGTTTGCCAAGTCGCGAAGTGAAGCGACAATCGCGGTCAGAGATGATGTCGAGAGGAATGCCTTGACGACAGATGATTTCATCAGTATAGACTCGAGCAAGTTTCTCAATCTTGAAGTCTTCACGAATAGGAAGAAAATGAGCTGATTTTGTCAAACGGTCAATGATTACCCAGATGCTATCATGACCAGAAGGTGTTCGAGGAAGTTTGGTTATGAAGTCCATAGCAATGCTATCCCACTTCCAAACATGAATTTTTGGCTGTTCGAGCAAGCCAGAAGGGCGCTAATGCTCCGCTTTGACTTTGGAGCAAGTGAGGCATTTAGAAACATAAGAGGCCATGTCCTTCTTCATACAAGGCCACCAATAGGATGTACGAAGATCATGGTACATCTTATCAGCACCAGGATGAATCGAGTACTTGGATTTGTGTGCCTCGTTCATGATGAGTTCACGAAGATTGTTGCGATCGGGCACCCAAATACGATCAAGATAGTATTGAAGTCCATCTGATTTCATCACAAGTTGGTCTATAGCAGCACCTCGTATTTAAGGAGAATAATAATAATAATAATAATAATATTAATAATAATAAGGATATTAATAATAATATTGATAAATAATAATAATAATAATAATAATAATAATAGTAACCTTAATAATAATGATAATAATAATAAGAATAGCATTAATAATAATGATAGTAACAATAATAACATTAATAAGGATAATAGTATTAATAGTAATAATAATAAATAAACTGTTAATGACAAAGAAAAAAAAAAGTGATTAAAAGCCGGCCCAAAAGAATGGCCCAAACCGGCCTGGACATGCGCTATCCCTGACTCGAACTCGTGACCTATTGCTCACGTGCACGCAGCCCGATCAACTGAGTTGCGTGTCTAACCCGTCCATACTCCAGTCTTAATTTCTGTTATACTGTTACAGGTCCGAGTTACATACTGGTTTAAAGTAAAAAGAAAATATATGCAGCGGACAAGTCAGAGGCCGGGTTCATACCCGCGCCCTCTCGTCCAACTTTGCAAGATCTGCAGTGGTTTTTTGTGTTGGATAGAATGAGTTATTATAATTAAATCAAAACAGCACGCTAACATCTTCCTTTTAAAAAACCATTCGACGGAACAGTATATATATATATATATCTTTTTTTCTTCTGTTTCAGTTTTGATATGACAATATGGTTCATCAAGTATTAAAACAAGGAATGAAACATAAAAGGAAGGTAGGTATACCGAAACAAAATGAATCGAGTTCCGTCGTAAACTTCGGTTGATTTCCGACGCAGTCCTTGGTGCTCCGGCAACTTCTGGATTCTCCGGTAAAGATTCGTGTTCCGACGATGTTTGACGGAAACAGAGGAGGCGTTTGTGAGTGTGTAGAGTTGTGTGGGGTGATATGGTGGTGAAGGTTTGGTTTATAAAGTGTTCACAAGTTTTGTAAGTTTGGAAAATGGTTTTTTGATTGAATGAACTTGCTTTTGTAAGACTTGGCTCAGCGGTTGGCATGATGTTTGGTTACGGGTGAGACCCGGGTTCGATCTCTGTCTCCACCCTTCTATTTTTGAAACAAGCTTTTAATATTACAATTTAGTCCCTGAAGTTAGACTAACTGTACTAACTTAGTTTTACTAACTTGTTTAACTCATATAACCTAAATCTAACTTTAAACTTAACGGAACTAGCTAGGCAAATTATAAAAACAAAAAGAATAAACTTTTAAAAGTTTTATTATCTTAATTAAATAAATCAATAAATAATTAAATAATCATATTTATAACGAATTTAGTTCAAGAGGCTTTCGAGTTTCTAGGATCCGAATCTCATGGTTTTATCAGTTTTAATTAGTTTAACGAGTATCAAATTCCGTTTAATAACGAATCGAGAATCTTTGGATAATATATCGTTCAAAAATGCAAATTTTGATTATAAGTTCCACATAAGTCTATCATGAATACACGAACATGATTAAAAGAACTTCGTTTTCATTATGATCAATAGTCTCGGAGTACAAATTGAAACTAAAGAGACTACAACGAGAGTACAAGTGTCTGAATATGGAAAGTACAACAAGACTTGCTAAAATAAGAAAGCGCGAAAATACGGAGCGTTACAGCACACTTAAACGTTTAATACTCGAACGCTTAATGGAAACGCAAACTTGAATCACAGTTAATTATGTTACTTTATGTGTTGAGTGTGTTTGCTTGTTCGGTACTTGCTCTCGTCCTTGCTAACTCGCTTATCGCGCTAAATCGCAAACTCAAACGCAGTTGTTATGATGGTTATGTTATGTTGTGTGGTTATGTTATGCCGTGTGTTTATATGTTTATGTTTATTATATGATAATACTCGCTCAAACGCTCGCACGCTCGCTAAACTCGGATTTTTATCGCACTATAACGCAACACAATGCTTAATACATCACTAAAACACTTAACGTACTTAATCTAACTTATACGAACGGAATCGCCAAACGATAACAGCCAAGACGCGAACCAGACTCACTCGCACGAGTACCCACTCGTACAAGTGAAGCCTAGCTTGCACCAGGCTCAACTCAGTCGCACAAAGGGTCAGTCGTACGAATGGCCACTCGCAGGAGTGCCTGCCCGCACGGATACCCACTCGCACAGACACACCTGCTCTCCTCTCTTCTCCTATAAATACGTCCCTTAGACATTCGTGCTCTACTTGCTGTCACTTGCACAAAACCTCCTGTACACGCTCTCCTCCGTTTCCAAGTAAGAAACAACGCTTTCCACGCAAATCACAACGATTTCTATGATGATTTTACACGAGATTATCTCCGATTTCATCTACACTTCTCTGTTTACGAAAATCTTCATCTTTTTCATAAAACTTTCTGATTTTATCAAGGATTCACACTTGAATGAGTAGATTTGGGCTTAGCTTTGGCTTCCCAAGTTAAAAATCTTGTTATTTCGGACTCACCAAGTGTTGAATCCAATTAAAATTGTTTTATACTTGATTTTCACACAAAAACGGACAAAACCGACGTATGTTTCGTTCACTAGATAGTGGAACGAAGCGGTGTTACAACCGTCAGGACTCGAATTACATCCGTTTCAGACGAAAACTCAGTTCCAATTGCACAAAGACGCAAGAACAGTCACTTGTGCAAACTGGACTGGCTCGCACGAACCACTTTGGGTTCGTACGACCCAGTCCGAGTTTCCACAAACGACTCACTCGCTCTAAAGACCTCTCCGGCACAAGGTTCGATCAATGGCTCAAGGCTGGAGGGATGAACACTCGATTTTCCTAACAAACGACACGAAAACACTCGATTTTGGACTCGAAAATAGGTCACTCACACGAGTAGTCGCTCGTACGGATGATGACTCACACGAGGGTGATGCCTCGTGTGAGTGATGCTTTGTACGACCCACTGTTGTCCCGCATAACTCTTCGTTCAACCGCTCAAAGTTATCGAAGACTGATGCACTTATATTTCTACGCGCAGGCTAACCCGACACTCTTCTCACTCTCCAGCTCACTGGTGTTTGCTGTTTACGCACCCACTGTGAGTATACTTGACCCCTTTTCGCTTTAGCGCACTTTTGGATGTTACATACGTTCTCTATCAAAAACACTACACACAATGCTAAAACGCTTTAAAACGCAACCGCTCTCGCATGACTATATGTGATATGCTGAACTGCTATGTATTATGTTTGTGCCTTGAGGTTGCTCACCACCCTTGACATGATAGCAACTATAGGTTGACCCGCCACCCGTAGGTTCGGGGGTTGTTAAGGTTCGCAAAACTTATTTTTTACGTGCGTGGTCACTTCAGTGGACACGTATCGCGCATACTCACTCGCGGTATAATTGGTTTGCTGATTTTTGTATTTGTAACATATATGTTCACATGACTACGTTAGTGCATGCTGGTTTCGTTAGACGCTTTATTACTATTATTTATGCTAAACCTGTGTACTCACCTTTACATTTTTGTATTGAATTTTATTTAACGTATGTGACAGGTTGATGGATCTATTTTTTTTTTCAAACGGATAGGATCTCTAGAAACTCATTTTAAATCTAGTTGTCGAATTTTGTTTTGTCCAAGAAACATGTAATCGGTTTGATTATTGTATGAATATTTGTTTGATTGTATGGGAACTTGGACTTGATAAATATCGTCATATTAAATAGTCGTTATGGATTCTCTTGAACAATCGGATTCGCTTGGTGCCACATCTTGATGATTCTACCATCGGTTGGGGTGTGACAGCTGGAGTTTCCTTCAAAACATCTTGCAAAACATCGTTTGATAAGTGCAAACGAATTTGGGGTAGAGCCTTGTTAGGATATAAGTTTTACTTGATTGTATTGTTTTAAACAAATTAATAATAAAAGAAGATAAAACATACAATACTTTGCAGCGGAATGAAATTTAAAACTTTGTAACACAATCAAGGAGAGAATAGCTTTCATCATACAATGTTTCCATTACTCAAAAGATTGAAAAGATTACAAACTAATACATGTATGAATCACTAACTCCCCCTCAGACCGAGCTCACACAGATTTGATCGTACAAGATGTGTGTGTGTGTGTGTGAGAGAGAGAGCTGAATAGAATAATACATGCACTGTCTATTTATAGTATGAATCCCTAACCTCTGTGGCATCGTTGCTGACGTCACCAAGACAGTGACATCTAACAACCCTAACAAACTCTAACCACTGCTAATGTTATCCTCTGTTATATTTACAAAAAAAAACACTTATTACAAGACATTGTTAATGCTATCCACTGATGAGCTCAACCACTCATGAAGCTTCATCAGATATTCTTCAAAGGGTGATCAGACTTTTGACTTCCAGCAGACCTTTGACTTTATCAGTGGTTTGGTCTTCAACAGTCTTTATAAATCAACAGAGCTTAGCACTTGGCAGATATTAGAGCCATCAGATGTTAGATATCTTCTATTGAAAGGAGAAGTGAATCAAAGTACTGCTTGTCCTGGATCATTTTGTACAGACCTGTTTTGGCTTTCTATCATCTGTTCTTTTGTAGGGTTCAATCCCAACAATCTTCCCACTAGAACAGATGATGCCAAAACTCTTCCTTATTATTGATCTTTATTCTCTCATCAGTTTTTCCTTGATTTTTCCTTTGAACTGTAGTTCAAAGTTTTGGGAATTTTCATCATCTTCATCCCTACACAGTTGAAGTTCCAAAAGATCTTGGAGGTCAGCTACACCCAGGCTTAGTGCATCCTCCCTTGATATATTTTCAACTTTCCCATTGGACTTGAGCAAGGTCAATACATGGGTCTTTTTGTCAGACATCCATTTTAGTATTTTTGAGTTCAATGGGTTTCTTGGGAGAAGTTTTATTTGTGATGAGTTTGGAAATGGTGAACTGCTTGATAGCCTTTTGACAATTTCTGCAGATTGAGCTTGAGGCTTTAATTAATCATCATCCAATTCATGCAAAGGTTGATTTTTGTTGGTCTGTTTACTGATGTCAGCTTCCCTTTGTTTATCTTCCCTATCCATCTGTAACTGCCACTTTCTTTGATTTAAGGCTTGGATGGACGTTTCTAAGGTAAGATCTGCACTGTAATCTTTAAACATGTTCTGGTCTGGTGCAATCTTCCTCATTTGAGGATCTTTCTTCATCCTTCACAACTGTTTGCTTCTTGTTTGAGAGCTGTGATTTGCCAGTCTTTGAACTAATGCTCATATGCTTGATATGGTTTGTCTCTCATGATAAGTTCGATGAGATCTTTCCTTAGCTCCTATTGAAGGTCAGCATTAGGTGGTAAGTTTGACATCTTCTTGTTTAAGTCTCTTGCATAATCTTCCAGTTTTCTGACTTTGCTTAGCTCATGCTGCTCTAGTCTTGATAAGTAGGTGTTACCCTTCCCTTTCCCTCTTCTTTTGCTGCCGTAGCGAAAGCGAGTCTTCATAGGGAAATTTTCACTGCTTATGGACCCGAACCTGGGTGATCTATCCATGACCAGGATGAAGCTTTGTTCTTAGCTTGTTTGGCTTTCAATTTCAGATACTCATCAATGTTTTTAGGAATTCTGTAGCCATGAAGAGATGGAAAGGTTCTTTTGGATGGATTAACCTCTGTATAAAATTGTATCATTTCGTTTTGAACTGCAGCCGGCTCCAGAGGATATGTTGTTTCCATTGGTATGTTTCTAGAAGGGTTGTGACCAGTGGGTGATTGAGTAAGTGAGATTGATATTGGTGATGAGAGAGGGACGAAAGGTTCTGGATTTGTTTGAATAGATGATGAAGATGATAAAGGAGTATGTGTAGGTATATCATCATCACATACCGTGACCTTTCTTTTTCTTGTATAAACTAATTTTAGTGAAGGAGTTTTGTAGGAATTTGAGTTATAGGAGTGAATATTGATTCTGATGGAAATTGAGAAGTTTTTGTATAAACCACTGTTGTCTTAACATCTGTTGTACCTTTGGTAGTATCAACATCTGTTGCAGTGGAAGATGGTAATGATGATGATGGCATTGTTGTCTACTTTTTGTCATGGGGTGGTTGAGATGAGGACATTGATTTAGGACTGTCAGTGGTTAACTTTTTGATACCAGCAGTGGTTTTGAGACCAATAGTGGTGTCCTTTGCTTTTATCTCTAATTCTTTCAACTCCTTTTGCTCCTTTATCAAACTCTTCTCCTTTGCCTCATTTTGAGTTTGAATGGTCCTCATTTTTGCACCTTCATCATCTGCTTGAATTTCCATGGTTTCATCAACTCGCTTTTTCTTTTCTTTGACAGATGTTTCAACAGAAGGTACTGAGAGCCTTTTCACAAAATCATTTTTCTCCCCTTTTTTGGCATCATCAACTCTTTCGAAGATAGGTGCAGGGGTGGTGTCAGGCAATTTTGTGAGGGTTTCTTTAATACTCTTAAGCTTGGCCTGAGTATTTTTATATCTTTCCTCAACCATGTTTCTGAGCATTTGCACTTGTATTTCATGTTGGTGGTCAACATGTTGGCGGTGTTGTTGAAGCAGAGGATATAACTGTCTTAATATTTCGGTGGTTTGAGGAACAGAGGGTTGAGCAGTGTTTTGAGACTTTGAAGATTCTAATATCTGTTGCAGCATATTTTTGATATCTGCCACAAATATCTCAATTTTTGTAACTCTCTCCATCAAATCTTTATATTTTAAATCATTACCAAATTTAGTGGGATCATCTGATTTCCCACCAGAGGTGGTTGTATCAACCTTAGAGATAGGAGAAGTCTCCAAATGCTCATCAGCTGATGCCCCTTTTTCTTGGTACTGGGGACTTCTTTCTACAGCAGAGGGTTCCTTAGCAAACTTAACAGTGGTTTTTACACCAACAATGGTTACCAAGGTAGCCTTAGTAGAAATTTCCTTCAAGGGAGCCTTATTTATGAAACTACTGTCCAGATGTAGATTAGTGGATTCAACATCTGTAGTAGCTGCTCCACTTGAACTACCAACAAGAATTTCATGAAAATTCAAGTGGTGTACCTGCTCAACTGTTTGTGGGATAGCCAATTGAATTTTATCAGACACAGCCATTGTGGAAGTTTTTCTCTCAGTAATGTGTTGGTGAGAGGGGTTGTTTTGTGTCTGACTTTCAATGACCTCAAACAGAGATACTTTTGTTGATGTTATTTGAGATGTGGGAGTGATATGGAAAAAGAATTTGCCCTGGGAGAAGGACAGTTCAACATACTCTCAAATGAGGGTAATGTTTCAAGTTGTGGAGTCCCTGTGCTTACAACATGTTCCTTTTGAGAGGAATCATGAGGAGTTGTGGTTTTGGGTGGAGATCCTTCCAACTGTTGTGAGGAAGTAGCAACAGTGGTTTATTGTGACATTTGTGTTGTAACGGGATTAACTTCTAGGTGTAAGTCCAGTGAAACGGATCTTTCAATGATATCACTCGTATTCTCGTGTATGTACGGAATCCAAACACAAGAATGATTCAAGAACAAGCAAACCAAAACACAATATTAACAAGATAATAGAAACAAACGAGATCTTGCATTCACTGATTAACAATGACTGATACAAGGAACTCCTGTTTTGGTCTCGGCTTGCTTGCAATCACTTAGACTCGTCAACCCTAAACAATCACCAAAGGGTTGTTTATATACTAACCATATGTGGGCCGAAACCCCATAAGCCAAGCCGAAACCAACTAATAACCCACTAAACATTTCGACCCAAAACACTTATAAACAAACTACAAAATCACTCACAACTACAACTAGCATTCACTATGCATAAACCTTCAGGTTCCAACAATCTCCCCCTAGGTTTATAGCAGAGTTTCATAACGATCTTCACGGCTGCCTTCCTCACCTTCATGATAACCACCAAAACCTTTCTTTCGTACATGTAGCACACCCGCAACAGCTGATGTCCACTGCTTTGCTGCACCTTCATATTTCTCAGTTGATCTGATCTGATTTTGAGCTAACACTTCAAGATCTTCTAGGCTCAAATTCAGCAAGTCAACCTGATTAGTCAACCTGAACTGAAGATCATTATCATAAACAATCAACGCTTGGCCTAGGGTTTCATCATAGGCCAAAAATGCATTGTCTTCAAGCTTCCGTCAGGTATCTCCTTTACTAACGATATTGTCTTCTCTTTATCTGTATGTGGCCAGATTACATTCTTTAATCTCCTTTGAGTGTAAGGATCATGGATGCCAGGATCTTTCTTTAAGTAGGAATCCGCTGTATGCATAGAAGGAAATCCTCTTGAAACTTCCCTTTTCAATCTCTCAAAGAACTGATATCCTCTACCCCCAAGCTTGTCATCAGTGTATGGAGCGTTTGATAGTAATGTCAAATCAACTTTTGTGAATGTCTGGAATTGAGCTGGCCTTCTATACCACTCCACTGGGCCAATTTTCCTTTTAATCCACCACATCTTCCTATCGTGGTCAAATCCCCAACTTGCGACCCCTGAGTTGTTACCAAATTTATCGTAATGACTTGCACCAACTTCCATGAGGTGATGAGTAGCTTGAACATCAGGATCTTCTGGATTTAAACTCTTGTTCTTGATAACTACAAGTTCTCTTTTCTGCTTCAGTCTCTTAGCTTTCTCAGCGTCCTTCTTCTTATCAGTTGGAGTTCGAAAATACAAATCCATGGCCTTAGCTCGTTCGACATCATCTTTAGCAAAGGCTTGAGCATGATCTTCAGTAGCTTTCTCGTACCTCTTGGTATCTGCAGGATCAGCAAACCCCTGTCCAAATTTCTTCTCCAGCTTTCCTCGAATATCATAAACAATCGAAAACAACAACCCGACATATCCTTATAGCTGGCCAATCTGCTGATCCTTTCGTACGATCGTGTCTTCCAACTGAACAATCTTAGCATCCTTTGTATTGAGTCTTGTTCAAGCACAACGATCCTCTTCTTCAAATCTTGAATGCTAATATACTCATCATCATCACTCGAATCATCTAGAAACGATATATTTGCTCTTTCTTCACTACACACTCCACTAGAACTACCTGGCTTGTCAAGCAGTGAAACAAGCGAACTACCAACTGCAAGTAGTTTCTAGTGGTATCGAAATGGTAACTGGGGTTTCTGGTGGAGCTGATACACTAATTAGAATCTCTGAGTATGCTGGAACCTCTGGTACGGACTCAGACTCCAAGTTCAAGCCTGTTTCGGTGGCCTCTGATGTAATAGGTGTCTCGGTGGTGGCAGCAACATCTTCAAAATCAAATGCAATTGCAGTAGTAGCTTTTGCAGTCTCAAAATCAAAATCATATAATTCCTCATCATCGTCAACTATGTGTTGATCTTGTGTTTGCTCAACATACAATCCATGTCGAGGATCCTTTTTTCTTCGCTTAATTGGCTGAGAATCAGGGTCCTTTTGGTCATCAATAGTTAGCTCTTCACTTTGAACTGATAGATTGGAAGGAGGATTTCCCATCTTTTCAGTTATTGTCTTTAACAAAATAGCTAACCTCTCCGCAGTAATCACCGATAAAACATTCGAAACTTCAGTACTAGCTTCAGCTTTAGGAGGAAGCTCTTCATCATCACCATCATCTGCAATTAACACTTCATCAACATCCGAGTCTAAATCGTGAATCTCGGTCTCTGATTCCTCACGAGCAATAACCCGAACATCATGTTCCTCAGCAACAATCGCATCAGCCGGAACATTCACTGGTTCAACATTCATCTCTTCAGTCTCTGCAAACTGTCCAAACTTCTCTAACTCAATTCTCCCCACAAACTTGCTCGTTGTATTCTTCTTCGGCATAAGCGCACTAAAACATGTCGGACCCATAGGCTTCAAATCCAAAGTATCACCAGTTCTTTCCAACTCTGAATATCCCGCGTTGAGAATCATCTGAAGAAATCTGGGATACATAAGAAACTTGTCTTTACCACACCGGTGATATTCCTCTTCATTCGTTTAAACACGTACTTAGAGTAATTGTAAGGTTCATTCGTGATCAGACAAACAAAAGCAGCCGACTGAGTACTGTTAATCTGATCAGTTCCTCCTTTATTCTCTGTCATGCACATTATGAACATGTGCATTAACAAACGCCAGTAGGGATGCACAAACTTCTTCATCAACGAGGGATACGATCCTTCATAACTCAGTCGCGACAAAATTGCTTCAATCGTGCCAGCTGGGAGTTCAATCGGATCAGACTCTTGATCATTAAACTTTAGAACCTCCCATATAATCTGTTCGGTCACAGTAACGTTCTTCATCTGAATATCTGCTTCTATCGATCCCTTTCCATTCCCTCCTGTAGCTTCAAATCGTGCCGTCTTCCAGAATTCTTGAATAAGGCTTTCAAAGACAATCGGATTCTCTCAAAGAGCATGAGAAATACGACAACTGTTTAGCCCCTTAATCAAAGACGTGTACAACTGCTTGTGCTTCTCAGGAGGTGGCGCCAAATATCCCGTTTGATTATGGCTCGAAATAAACTTCAAATCCATCTACACAAACATACAAGATATAAGCATAGAGGTTGTCGAAGTTAACTGTGAAAACAAAGTTGTTTTCATCAATCTGTGCAAACCAACACTGAGAATCTGAATAATCTGTTAAAATTGGTCACCAGCTCAGACTTCGAGGAAATACAAAGGATTTCGAGTCGAAACCACACGATTTCGAGTCGAAAGCTCAGTCGAAACCATGAGATTTCGAGTCGAGACCATGAGATCTCGAGTCGAAATCTCAGTCGAGACCTAGAGACACCAAGATATGTCTTGAGTCAAAACCATGAGATTTCGAGTCGAGACCATGAGATCTCGAGTCGAAATCTCAGTCGAGAACAAGAGATCTCGAGTCCTATATCTTCACTTGCAACCTGAGTCGGAATCATTTTAACATCTTTGACCAGTCAAAACTTTGGATTAAAACCCTAAAACATCCATTAATCTTGATGAAGACCACACTAAGATCCTGACTAGGGTTCTTAATGTTCTTCAAGTATTCATCAAGATCTTCAATTTTCCTGCAAATCATCAAGCAAAACACCATCGTTTGATCCCAAATACCTTTAAACACTGATTGTTAATGAGTCGAGATTGGAGAAAAAGATGTCGGAATTAGAGAGAGTCGCCGGAATTTGAGAGAGAATCAATGGAAGGTTTCGAGTGGAATGAGATGGTTTCGAGTCGAAACCGCCTTTATACTTCATAAACTACCATGGGCCGGACCTTTTAGAAGAGGCCTGGTCCATGGTTTCGACTCGAAATCCACCAGATTTGGATTTTTCAAAATTAGTGTCAAAAATTTTAAATTACCCAAAATCAATTAAAACAAACAATTTCCAGTTGAATAATCCTTTAACCTTCCGAGCAGTTTTTCGAGACTGAGACCTATCAAACAAAAATAAATAATATAAACAATTATTTACAAAAATAAAATAGGAAAATATCAAAATTGCTCAGGGATCAAATCACGAGGTTTTGGGCTTGACTTCATTTATCAACACTGATCTACTGTCGAATGATCCGAACGATTGTCAGTATATTTGTCCACCTAAACTCACCTCCCTAGAACATTTTCATATGGCTACTTGTAATCAAATTTTATCATGTTTTGAGAATTTTAACCATGAACACCCAGACAAATACTAATCAAATCCCAGAATATCAATCAGCACATGCTATTATACCTGCAGTTTCCCTACCACATATTTCCACAAGTCTGTTCCAAATTCCTGAAACCTTGACTGGGACGGGATTGAGAAGAGAACAGAATAGATGAAAGCAGAGATGATATAATCTACAGATCAAATGAGTTTTCTCAGTTTGATGTAGGTTTCTTGGGTTTCTTTTGGGCACTAGAGGGCCTCTTTCGGGTGTTAGGTGATCTATAAGGCGACATACGTACAGCTAGGTCTTTGCTTACGCAAAACAGAAGCCAACACTGCCTAGCACCTCCAGGTCTTTGCTCACGCAAAATAGAGGAGATACACGACTTTTTCAGAAAAGATTTCAGAACAAGACCAAAATTGTGTGTATCGGGACATCACACAAGCATTCAAATAGAAATGAGCTAATTCCAAGTGACGTTCTTTCATGAGGTCATGTACTAGTTTAAGTTCTGAACAAGCCACCATTGTTTCCAACCTTAAGGATAGAGTCTACCAACACATCGTTCTAGAGCCAAACTATTTCGATAGTGGTTTTACATGAGTCAGCCCTTCACCACAATGTGAAAATTCATTTCATTTCCCATGATATGCAAAAATCCTTTTTTTTGCTTTTTCAAAATTTTTCAATGTTATTGTATTTTTCAAAAAATTTTGATGTTTTTGTATTTTTCAAAAAATTTCTCCCCCTAAATTTGTGCATAAATAAAAATTACCTAAGAATAGAAAACTTTATGTACAAATTTGCCTACAAAAACATGCTCAGTCAGGATATCGGATCATTTTCAGAAAATTCACAAGCACCTGAAATTTCGAACTGCTGACAGGTTTTGTGAACAAATTGGCCGCATTTGAATCGGTGCCGATTTGCTCCACTCTGATAAGGCCTCAGTCAAAACAGTCTCGATAAAATGAAATCAATGTGCTTGGTTTTTGAGTGGAAGACATGATTTCGAATAATTTGAATTGCGGCATCATTATCACAATAAATTGTAGTGTTAAGATAAGTCAAACCGTAATCCTGCAATTGATGTTGCATCCAAACCACTTGAGAGCAAGATGCAGAGGCCGCAACTTATTCAGCCTCAGCTGTAGATATTGCCACAGTTTGTTGCTTCTTGCATTGCCAAGAAATGAGCCTGTCAGCCAAAAATTGACAACCAGCAGATGTGGATTTCCTGTCATGATTAGTGCCTCCAAAAATGCTATCAGAAAACGCAAACAGGTCAAAATTAGAATCTTTTGGATACCACAAGCCAAACCGAGGTCTGCCTTTAAGATATCGAAAGATCCTTTTAACAGCAGTAAGATGAGAAAGTTTAGGATTAGCCTGATATTTTGCACAGTTGCAGACAGCAAACATGATGCCTGGACGACTCGCAGTTAGATACATTAAAGAGCCAATCATAGACCGATAACGGCGTTGATCAACAAGGGATCCTTCAGCATCTTCAGTCAGCAACGGTCTTTCTGCCATAGGTGTTTCAACCGATTTTGCGTCCGTGAATTGGAATTTTGCTAGCACATCATCCACATATTTCCCTTGATGAATGAGGATGCCTCGAGAATTCTGTCGAACTTGGAGACCCAAGAACATAGTCATTTCCCCGAGAGCACTCATCTCGAACTTTTTCTTCATCACTCCCTCAAACTCCTTGCATATCACCTCACTTGTCGATCCGAATATAATGTCGTCGACATAAATTTGAATCAAGATCTGATCTTTGCCCGTTCTCTTGATAAATAGCGTCTAGTCAATTGTGCCTCGATGTACCCATGAGCCAGAAGATGCTCAGTCAGGGTCGCATACCAAGCCCTTGGAGCTTGGTGCAATCCATACAAAGCCTTGTCAAGCTTGTAAGCATAATTTGGATAGTCTGGATGAACAAATCCCGGTGGTTGCTCAACAAAAATCTCTTCCTTCACATATCCATCAAGAAAAGCAGTCTTGACGTCCATCTGATAGATAGTGAACCCCATATATGATGCATAAGCCAAGAAGATCCGGATAGCTTCAAGTCGGGCAACAGGGGCATAAACTTCATCATAATCCAGACCCTCTACCTGTTTAAATCCTTGAACCACCAATCTTGCCTTGTTTCGAACGATAACTTCAGCAGAATCTTGCTTATTTTTGAATACCCATCGAGTTCCAAGTTTGCGTTTTCTCTTCGGCAACTCAACAAGTTTCCATACTCCGAGCTTTTCAAACTGGTTCAGCTCTTCATGCATAGCATCTACCCAGCCTGGTTCCTGCAAAGCTACATCAATATTTTTAGGTTCTATTTGGGAAATGTAGCAAGAGTATAAGCAAGTATTAATGGTTCCAGATTGGTCCTGGTTTGAACTCTTGCATTGACAGGACCAATCACATTTGTTATGGGATGATCACGTTGAACACTTATAGGAATAGCAATGTCAGGTATGGTCACGTCTTCAGTTGAATTGGTGTTGCTCGACTCCCCCTCATTAGATGCTGTAGTGTTGTGAACTACAGAAGTAGTAATCGTACAGTCTTCAGGAATGGAATCTTCAAACAGTCCAGATCCTGAACCATTAGAAGTAACACCACCTGATGAAGCACCTTCAGGGGATTGATGGGACAAATGGTTAATCGTTGGTTGCTCAGTAAAGATCATTCCAGGTGGATCTATGGTGTGATTCTTTGAGCTCCCTTCATCCTGTTCATCTTCTTCAGTATCACCAAAAGAAATTGGCTGTTTTAGAGTGGAAACACCTGCATCTGTGGAAACACTAGACAGAATATTAAAAAGATTTAAACAAATCAGCATAATCATATAGCCAGTCTGGACCAACTCTAGCATCAGTAGCATTCTCTTCAAGCCATTCGATGCACGACTCGACGACTTTTTAGTTACTTTATTATATACTCTATAGGATGACCCTTTAGCATATCCAATAAAGAAACTTCGTCTCCATTGACCTCAAACTTCCCCTGGAGTCCATGAGTAGTAACACACGCAGACAGCCTAAGACAACGGAAGTGTGAGACCGAGGGTTTACGTCCTCCAGAATCTCATAAGGAGTTTTCATATGATGTTTATTTACTAAAGCCCGATTCTGGACGTAACAAGCCGTGCTGGCAGCTTCAGCCCAAAAGAAACTAGGAAGCTTCGAGTCGACCAGCATGGTTCGAGCTGCCTTGATAAGAGTACGATTTCTTCTCTCAGCTACTCCATTTTGTTGTGGAGTTCGAGGTGCACTGTATTGTCGATCGATTCCCTTTTCAGCATAGAATGTATCCAAGGTGATATTTTTGAACTCTGCCCCATTGTCTAGAACGAATAGCCTTCACTTTTGTACTTGCTTGATTTTCAACCAAAGTGATGAACTGCTTGACTAAGCTTGCAATCTCGTTCTTGTGGCTTAGAAAATAAACCCATGTGTAACGTGAATAGTCATCAACTATTACGAGACAGTACGACTTCTTACCAATACTGAGCACATTCACTAGACCAAAAAGATCCATGTGAAGTAACTCAAGCACAACTTTAGTCGAGGGTGCAGGCTTGGATTTGTGAGGCTATCGATGTGCTTTTCCTTTTGCACAAGCAACACATTTCTCTACCAACATGAAGTCTTTAATTGGCAGATCGCGGACCAGTTGACATTCTGCTAAACAATTCAAATTCTTCATATTCACATGCCCGAGGTGACGGTGCCACAATTGACCATCATGCTCTGAAATCTTTGAGAAAAGACAAGTAATTCTTCACAAGGTTTCTTGTTCATGTCGATAACATACGCATTTCCTCTTCGCTCGGCAGTCATCAAGAACCAGTCTTCAGGTATTACAATTCCTGGTTTCACCACATAACATCCCTTCTTTGTGAAATGGACCGGATTTCCTCTATCACAAATCTGCGAAATGCTTAACAGATTGTATTTCAGTTCAGGGACGTAGTTCACGTTTTTGAAGCTTAGCACACTGTTTCTCACTGTTCCATTCAAGGTGATTCTGCCAGATTCTCCTCCCGCAAAAGAAACATATCCACCATCAAATTCTTTCACATTGACGAGTTGGGACAAGTCTCTTGTCATGTGCCTGGAACAGCCACTATCCATGTACCAAAGTCGCATGGTAGTCCTCCACAGCTGTTCCTGCACAATTAGCGGGATCAGTTAGATTTAGGAACCCAGCCCATGGTGGATCTGGGTTTTCCTGGAGCGTCAATGTACGTCACTTTCTGCCAAGTCAGATTATCTTTGTTTAAAATATTTGATGATTTATCAATGGCAGATTTTTGTTGAGATGTGTGAGATTGAGCAGCCTTAGCTTTAGGTTTCCAATGTTTATGTGACCAATGATAATCATGTTACCAAAGCTTTTTATTTGTTATTTTTTGTTGATTTTGAGTTCTTCGCTTGGCTACATTCCAATCTTGATCAGAAGGTTTAGCTTTGCGAAAATTGTTCTTCAGAGTCTCTGACTTTGCAGTCGTCCTAGACTCTGAACAACTAGATCGGTTTGGCCTGACCCTCTGATTTTGTGCATTCTTCGTCTTCTGCTGCACACTTGGGGAATGAACACAGTTTCTGGCAATGTGTCCAGCAATTCCACAGTTGAAACAAGTTTGCCTTTTCAATGGGTGGGAATTTTTGGATTTAGTTCCCTAACGAATCTGTTTGGTTTTGAAGAGTGAACGTGCGTGGTTTTCTTTGCTTGCTTAGCTTGTTTCTTTATAGAGCATTTAGGTACCTGCCGATCAGAACTAGCACAAGCATGAGATTCGGACGAATGATGTTTCTCGTTTGTAGATTTGTTATCAGATTTCTTTTCAGAAGACGATTAAGTTTTAACTTGGTTTTCAGAAACATTTTCTTGTGGTTTGATATCTGATGAGTACTCCTTTTCTTCTTTGAAAACATGTTCAGTTTTAGTTTCAGAAAAGGTTTAAGTTTTATCAGCATATGTTTCAGGTGTGTTTACTAATGGTTCATATTCAACTTCTGTTTTCAGTGTGGTCCCACTAGATTCAACATTAGGGACTTCCACTGAGACCGTTTCAGAAGAAGAATCAAAACATTTTTTATCCTCTTGAGAAGAAGTTTCAGTGATTTCATTGAATGCATCCTGAGGAACCTCCCCTATCACACTGTCATTAGCTGTAGAATTAGAAACATCACAATCACAATCATTAACAACTGAAACACAACCATCATTAGAAACGTCATTCAAATGTTCGTCACAAGCATCAACTGTTTTGCCCAAAACACCAGGCCTACAAGCCGACACATAACTATGAAAGAAATCAATAAAACTTTGTCCAAAAACGCATTCAGAAACAGTTTCATTTATTGAGTTTTTAGAAAAATCAAAATTTAAAACTCGTTCATCCCCAAGGACATCTTCACACGTTACTTCAGTTACTTCATCTGCACAGGAAGACGAAGCATTAACATCAAAAATACCTTTAGATACAAACTTAGTTTTTTTATTTTCAACGGGTTTACTATTGGTTGATGACTTATCAGTTTTTGGCCCATAAGTCATACCTGCTGCCCTTTCTAACTCCTCTACCATCAATGGCAAAAACGTGTAGTTACCATTAAACGGTGGAGGCACATTTTTGTAACCCAGACCACTTCCCTTGTTCTTTTTGTACTCTAACTGTTCATTGTACATATCTTGGACCAATTTATTAGAAGTATCAAACGTTTTAATCTTTATTTCGTTTGTTTGAAACCTTTGTTTGATCTCATCTAGTTCCTTGGTCAAGACCGTATAGTTTCTTTTGCATCATCATATACACAACACTTAACACTTAGATCTTGTTGAAGTTTAGCGATATCTTTTCGCTGAGCTTCAATCTTTTCTTTGTAAAATTTTTCATTTTTCTTTAGAGTAGAATTACTTCTTCTCATGTCATCATGGTCTCGGATTAACTCAGCATTGTGTAAACAATATGACTCAACTTTACCACGACATTCAGGAGTATAGAAAACAGAACTTACCTCTTCAGCAGTGAGTCCATGAACAGGAGCTGACAGAATCTGAGTCATGAATGCAAAGTTGTCTTCAGAGATCTGAGAGCTGAAGTCATGAAAGCAATGTTGTCTGAGGGAGTCTGATTTTATGGAGTACAAAGATTCAGGCGTTCCATCTCTGAGCTCCAGTCAAATAAAGCACCGTGCTGAACCGCTAGGGCTGCATTTTGAGTACTTCCACTTGCAGCAGCTGCAGCGTTTGTAGTAGTAACATTGGATCTCTCATTGTTTGGTGGAGCAGGTTGAGCTGGTGTTTAGTTTCTGTTGACTGGAGGCTTGGGGAAATTGCGTGCCAAATGTCCAGGTTCATGACAATTGTAACAACACATTTCAAATGGCATCTTAGTTGGTCCTGAAAAGGTAAGACCTTGCCACTTGTTTCTTCCAGTTTTCCTCACAAAATTCTTTGGCCTGAATGTTGCCATAGCCATCTGCCATCTGATGTTCATTTCCTCTACATCTTCAGGATGAATTTGATCCAAGTCATCCATGGAAAACTTCAAGGGCTCGAGTTTACCTGTAGCAAAAGCATTCATATGATTTATAACAGACGCAGCCATGTCAAGATTTTCCTTGGACTGTTGGGAGAAGAAAGCAATCATGTCGTTCTTGACAGTGGAATTTGAAGCAGCAGCACCGTAAGATGATGAATCAGCATTGAAGGATGATGACGCAGGTGTTGTGGAATAGAAGACATTAGCTGATGGAGGTTCTGAAGTAGCTCTAGCAGATGATGAATTTCCGAACATCTGAAATCCAGTTTGCGACACTAGAGCAGCATTATTCGAAGCTGTAGGTGCAGTAGTGAATCCTGCAGCAAGCAAATTGTTCTTGTGATTTGTTTCCCTTTGTTTATCATCTAGCTCCCAAGACTGATGTGAGAAATCATCTCAGACAGACTGCACCTCGCGAGATCTTTTGTTTTCTTAATCATGGCCACATGATGGTCCCAACTCTTTGGAAAAGCATTCAAAAGTTGTCTGTTTACCAATGAGTTTGACAGTGGTAATTTGGCGATTGTCATCTGAATGATTAGCTTCACAAACCTCTGAATCTGATTCTCAATCGTTTCACCATAGATATAGTTGAAGTTGTTAAAACTCTGACTCAGCAAGTTACGTCTACTCTCCTTCATATCCTCATTGACTTTGTATACATCATGCAGTGAATCCCATAATTCTTTGGCTGATTTAGCAGTTCTGAAACCGATGGCAATGTCAGGTCCCAAAGCCATGGTTAGATAAGCCAGTGCCTTCTCATCCTCTTCAACAATATCAAAGTCTTCGTCTGAATAGCGATCAACGGGTTTCTTAATTTTAACACCAGGAGCATCTTCTCTCTCATACGTAATTTCCCTAGGTCCACGTATGATACTTCTCCATATTTTACCATCCTTTACTTTGACATGTTTTCAAAACACGACTTCCATTCCTGAAAGTCATCTCCCTCAAGCAGTCGAGGAATTCTAGTAGTGGTCCCAATTTTAGAGTCGAGTTCTTGGTGTTTGTTTACAGCTGCCAATTCATCGATCTGATTTGTTGAAGTCATTTTAAGATTATTTATTTTAACAATCAGGTCAAATCAGCTTTAATTAAGGTCAACAGTCCTTTAAAGTCAACAGTCCTGTTTCGAGTCGAAATCACCGAGTCGAAATCAACAGTCTCGAGTATAAGATTCACACGTCTAAGTCGAGATCAATGGTTGCGGGTCACAAACATAAGTTGAGATGCTCTGTTGCGAGTCGAAACCGGAGTCGAAACAATCTCCTGTGCTGATGTGTCGAAACAGAAGTCGAAACCTCCTGAACTAATGTTGAGTCGAAATTTCGGTCTCGAGTATTGAAGAAATAACTCAAAACCACACTTGATTTCGAGTCGAGCAGCTGCTATCAAGTCGAGATCTCTGATTTCAAGTCGTAACCTGCAAAACAAAATGTTAACAGATAGAAGTTTGACTCGCAATCCCACCAAATCCGGAATTTCCAAACTTTGAAGATTTAGATCAGCTACAAACTCCCGAGAAATCAACAAACACAATTTTGATTATCACGAACCAAAATAATCAGCAAACTACCATGAACAATGAAGAACGCGATGAACTTTAGATGAGTCAAAACCTTCAAAAACCAGCAAACTTGATCAGTAACAATATTCCGTCTTGAATCAGAATGATATCGACCAAACCAAGAAAATGGTTTCTTTGCTCTGATACCAATTGTAAGTTGACGTGAAGTCATGGTCACAATCAAATTTAATCCAAATACAACTAATTAGCTAGCGGTAAGTGGGTATCGAACACAGGGAGTTTGTGGAAAATGTGTTTATTATGTAGCTTTATGAATTAACTAAAATTAGACTAATTCGCAAAAGTAAAATTCAAATGTTTGGATTGTTTGATTTAAAGAACTAAATTAAAATCTAATTGTAAATCAAAACTGGTTGTTTAACAGATTAAGAAGAAGCGACCATCCTAGATTTCAGGTTGTTAATCCACACTAATGTTTATGCTTAACTAGAAAGAACCACATAGACATGGTTCGTGTTTAATCGTTTATTTGTGATGAAAGGGAACTAAGCACTCGGATTATGAAATGCGAGGTTGTTACCCGATGATCAATTGATAATTATCCAACCCTAACCCCTCCCATGATATCTAGATTGCCAACGGCACCAAGAACGTATGGTTTAGATTAACATCAAACAATAATCAACAAGTTACGAATAAACAATCAACACCATAATAACTCAATCAAAAATTCAAAGTTATTATTCTAGAAATTCAAGCAAAACATAGTGTTTCACACATAACCCTACATCTAGGATGATCACCGACGGAATTAGCCACTCATGGCTTGGTGAATCATCATCGCATTCAAGTAATTGTTCATAGAAATCAAAACACAAACCGAAATGTTTAGTAATTGTTCACAAGCCAAGAAAATCACTCAAATTCGCCTCTAGCCTCCTGCAAAAAGTCTCCAATGATGAGATAATGAAAAGGCACCCTCAAAAATAGTTTTGATGGCAGTTACAAAAATTCGTAGCTCCGGGTCATAAGCTACGGTCAGGACCATAGCCTACAACCCCCTCTGGAAGTCCTACGCCCATCAGGATCTGTCTTACGGCTCCAATAATCAAAACTCAGGACCGTAACCTACGGCCAGGGCCGTAGGCTACGGCCTTCGCTGTAGGTTTCTCCTTTGTTGCTTGTTTCAATGAATAACACTCCACCTCGATCCCGTGTGACACCATTCCTTCTCCAAGCGCAGCAACATCGCGTATTAGGTCCCCTTTTTCACCTGAAATGCCCAACATACAGTAGTTATCTCATTCTAATAATTACCCCGATTTAAGCGTGTGATGTTGATTAATTTGTAATATTTAAGGGTGTCCTACGGACCACCCGTCACATCACGACACTTAACCGTTGCTTGCCCCCAAGCAACACACTTAACTAATTCCCACTCACAAAACAATTTCAATTCAAACCAAGCAACAATGCATCATCCTTTTACTAACTTACATCATACCATATAACACACCCCTCACAATCAACTCTCTTCTCGACGACAATAAAAGAAACTAGCAACATTCATGCTAGTACCCTCAATGCAAATGTGCTAATGTGTGACAATATGCTTGTGTGTAAATCAAATCTCCGCCCAACACATGCCTAACTTGCTTGTAAATCAAAAGGACTTAATGGTTGTAACTAGGCTAGGCAAAAGGTAAGAATGAGGATATATATGCAAGTAGCTCGTTGATTTGATTCGGTGATACTATTACAATAAAGATAAACAAAACAAACACTAACTATATAAACAACTACCTTCCATCTTTCTTTTCTATTTCTTCCACTAACTAGCATCTTTATTCCATCTTTTCGGACTTTTCGGAATTTTTTTTCATAGCAAATAAACATAGACAACGTTGCAATAAGGCACTACTAAATAACACTACTACACCGAACCAAATCAATTGGGTAAATATAAGGAATTAGGCATGGGTCACAAACGAATGGCTAAAAGCTCAAACATGGTTACTACGGACCAAACCCCCGCCCCTTACATTACCAAGCTCATATATATGATGTATGAGGACCAACCCCCCAAATACCACACTCACACTCATCCAGACGAGGTCACCTAAATGCCTCTATCATCTCTACAAGCAAGCAAGCTAAAGCCTCAAAATGCATCTACCAACAAGTTCTATTAACACAATAAGCACATCGCCACTCAATCAAAAAGAAATTTTCTAATTCATGTATGTGTGTGGCACAAAACTCACAAAGAAAGAAGGTACAATGGGTTACAGATGTGTAATATGGATAGATGAAAAGTTTTCAAATTTTGACACTCTTATGCTTGGTTGAAAATTTTCAAAAATTTCCCCCATCCCCACACTTGGGATACATTGTCCCATTGTATGGTTTTGGAGAATCTCTTCACTTAAAGCAACCACATCACCATTTGCTTCTATTCTCAAATCCCAACATTTCTTTTTGTAATTTTTTATTAACATAACTCAACCAACTTTCACAACCCATCAACAAAAACTCAACACCACCTTTCCATCCAACCAACACAAAAACATAAACACAAATGTATACACCTATATACAAACAAAGAAGGAATACCACCTGATCAATAATAGCGAGGTTGGGGCGGCCCAAAGATTGATGTCATCATATCCGGAACTCTGCGAACCCAAAATCTCCACTACTACTACTACCGTCTTCACCCCTCCTTGCTGCGGTTGCATGTTCTCTCTAGGATCTAACCATTGCGAATGATGCAACGGTGGTGTGGGATATGAAATACTACCACCATAAAGAGGCAACGCCGAATAATTAACCGGTGACGGTCGACAACAACCGGTCGCCCTGCATGCCAATCGGCATGTAAACGACGATTTTGATCATCAACATATCGGTTATTTATTTCTTGTTCGCGAGCATAGGCGTGAGTGCGGTTCCACGACTCTTGTCTATCAAAATTATGTTTAAGAGCTCGATCCATGCTTGCACCCATCCAAGTTTGATGATCAAAGAATGTCCTTTCGGACCCGGACCAACTGTCAAATATGGAAGGTAACGACGTTGATTCTGAATTACTTCTTGCATTGTTCCTTGATGAGCCTAATTCGGTTCATAAGACCGCTCCGTATAATCAAAGAATCCGCCTCCATCCGTATAACTTCCATTAGCACCCCCTTGATCCACATCCATTGGGCCCGCATACGGGTCATCCATGTAGTCCTCATCACCACTTGCAACTTCCTCCTCACTTTCGGGATCATCCGCTTCTCCCGGACGCAACGGCCTTGCATCCGCCTTTAGAACCCTCCACCTTTGTCCTTCACTCTTAAGCTTATGGTACCGTTCAGATTCAGAATACTTCCATCCACTACCCAACTGCTTTATATCGAATGGCGTGAATTTTTTATACGACCCTTTATCTTCAGCACCAATTTCCCTATACATCTTTAATAAAGCAGTGATAAGTCGGCAGTGTGGAATGATCTTTCTTTCAAAACTGTTTCTACTTATCCAAATGTTGTTTAGAACTAAGAAACGGTATGGAATCAACGGGAACCATTAAGCAAGGAGTACAAAATCGGCACTTCCGGATGTCGGAACTTCAACCTTGTCACCCCAACATGGAATGACATTCTGTGTGACAATTATCAACATAAGTTTCGCCTCAATTCGTAAATTCTTTCAGAAGAGCCTCTCACTAGTTGTTCCAGGAAAGAACAAATAGCTTAACATATCATTCCATCTAGGATGCTTTTCCGGCTCCAAGTATAAATCCTTCAAGCTTGGAATCATATACTGATTGGTGGCTTGCTGTCAAACTTGGCGATTCGCTTCAATGTCTTGAATGACATTTCCACCTCAATGCCATTTACCGTACCGATTAACTTCATCTCGGAAGCTTTAGTGAATGGTGGACATTTCAACGTTGCCATCCACTCCTGTATTTCCTGATCATACAAATTCCTTCCCATTCCATCATAACACTTAAGGCGACTTCCCAACCTAAAGCTTTGAATTTATCCGTAATCCCAAATGGTCCAAAATCAACTTCTCTTATTTCTTTTTCACAATAAGCGCTTCCTTCCGTTGAGCCAACATGTTCATCTGATCGTGAAAAAGATCCGCTCTCCATTCTTCCGGTTGGTCTAGTAAAGAACCGGTTGTCCACTTTGGTTTTGGACCCCTTTGTGGAGCATCTTCTTCCGAGTCCGGGTCACCCACCCGAACCAATCTTCTCTTCTTTTGTTGTGCCTCTTGTGGATTGCTAGACGAGCCTTCTACCGCTTTACCTTTATTCCTTCCCATTCCTACACACATCAAACAAGAATGCACAAAAATCTCATAAGTTCATAATCAACACCTTCCCCACACTTGCTTGACCCTACGAATGTAGATGCAAGAACTCAAAAATCATGTTTTTCAAACAAAATTTGGGTATTATGTACCTACAATATCAAGTTTCCCCAAAAATTTCCACTAAGTGTCATCTACATCTCCATATATTTAACAAACTCAACAAAGTTCTATTATTAAACTAGTACAAGCAAGTGTGCAAGCAAAAACGCTTATGAAAACTTACAAACCTCCAATGTACTTCAAATATTACACAAAAATCACATACCTTGACCTTGAAGAGGATGAGAATAACAAAAACTTCAAGCTGAGCAAAAACCACCAAAAAACCCAAATTTTCGGCACCCAAACTTCAAATTCGACCACAAAAACATTGTTTTCTCACAAAACTCTTCCCAAAATCAGAAAGCTTGTGAAATTCTAGTCAAGTTAGACCCAAAAATCGCTCGATTTGGCCAAGAATTAGAGAAGATATGAAAGATTGAAGGTTGTAAGTTAGGGTTTATGGTTGGGATGAAGAAAGTGATATGTGGTGAAAAATGGTGAAAACCCGTATGTGTGGTTGTGAGAAAAAGGATAATTTTCGTTTTTTTAACATGCCACACAAACAACCTGTGAACCGTAGGCTACGGCCTTGATGAATTTTTATATAGTGGCCGTAAGACAGACTCTGAACATCGTAGGTCTTTTGATGGGGGGCCGTAGCTTACGACCAGAGCCGTAGGCTACGCCCCTAACTGAGCATTGAGAAATAAATTTTTTTTATTAAATTTTTAATTTTATGGTGTACCCTACCCCACGAAAAACCCGTGTTGTCCTCAACACTATGATAAAGAAATTCGTAAGAATTTCCCACACTTGTTTCGAACACAAGTTTAAACTAGCACGCTAAAATAAAACAAGAACTATCTAAACTACTATGTACACTACCAAACCTAGGCCTCTCACAATTTATCCTCTTCCACCAGGCGTAAGATGTAGCCCACTTTATCAAGTTCGAGATGCTTGATGTCATTCCCTTCCAAGTATGGTTTAAGCCGGTGCCCATTTACCGTTTGTTTCTTGTTTGTTTGAGTATCAAGGATGTCAACATCACCGAATCGTCCCACTCGCATGAATTCGTAAAGGCCCATCCACTTACTCTTAAGCTTACCCGCAAACATTTTCAACCGTGAGTTGTACAACCACACCTTTTGACCCACTTCAAAAGTTCGCTTTCTTATCTTCGCATCATGAACTTTCTTGAGCTTATCCTTGTATGCCGATGCGCATCCGTAAGCTTCATCACGAATCTCTTCTATCTCACTTAATTAAAGTTTTCTATTCGACCCGCTTCATCATAATCCGTGTTCACCGTCTTGATTGCCCAATGCGCCCGATGCGCCAACTTCATCGGCAAATGACATCCCTTCCCATATACCAAACGATAAGAGTCGTGCCAATAGGAGTTTTGTAAGCCGTCCGATACGCCCACAACGCGTCGTCCAACTTACTTGACCAATCCTTCCAATCCGTCCGTAACGTCTTCATGAGAATTTCTTTAATTTGACGGTTAGAAACTTCAACTTGTCCACTCGTTTGCGGATGATAAGGCGTGGCGATGCGGTGATTGATGCTATATCTCTTCAAAAGCTTCCCAAAGTTGAAAATTTTTAAAATGCGAACCACCATCGCTAATTATAACTCTAGGAATCCCAAAACGAGCGAAAATTTTGGATTGAACAAATTTACAAACCACCGAATGGTCGTCTGTTCGTGTGGGTATGGCTTCAATCCACTTCGACACATAATCCACCGCCACCGAAATGTAGAGAAACCCGTTTGAACTCGGAAATGGCCCCATAAAATCTATACCCCACACGTCGAATATTTCCACCACCAAAATAGGTTGCAACGGCATCTCGTCCCGTTTGGAAATACTACCCATTCGTTGACAATTCACACAATTTCGGGCAAACTCGCATGCATTTTTAAAAATTGTGGGCCAATAAAACCCACAAGTGAGAACCCGATAACCCGTCTTGTGCCCACTAAAATGACCCCCATAGGCAGACGAATGAACATGGGTCAAAATTTCCAAAACTTCCGTTTCCGGCACACATCTTCTAATCACTTGATCGGGTCCAATCTTAAAAAGATCCGGTTCATCCCATATGTATTGTTTAACTTGAACCATTAATTGTTGTCTTTGTTTCTTGGTCCAATGATCCGGAATAACACCCGTGGCTAAGTAATTGACATAATGATCATACCATGGGGTGACAAATGTAGAAACCACCAAAAGTTGCTCGTCAGGAAATCGTTCATTAATCTCGCTCACATCATCGATGCCTTCTAAGGGAATCCGAGACAAATGATCCGCTACAACATTTTCACATCCCTTTTTGTCCCGAATTTCCAAGTCGATTCTTGTAGTAACAATACCCAACGGATTAAACGGGGCTTTGCGTCCTTTTTCTCCATCAAATACCGGACCGCACTATGGTCCGAGTACACAACCACTTTACTCCCCCAAATATACGAACGAAACTTGTCCAAGGCATACACCACCGCAAGCAACTCCTTTTCAGTTGTGGTGTAATTCAGTTGCGCCTCGGACAAAGTTTTGCTAGCATAATAAATGACCACCGGCTTTTTGTCGACTCTTTGACCCAAAACTGCCCCAATGGTGGTATCGCTAGCGTCGCACATGATTTCGAACGGCTTTGACCAATCCGGCGGTTGCAAAATGGGCGCCTTCACTAATTGTTCCTTCAAAACATTAAAAGCTTGCAAACATTCATTAGTAAAGTCAAAAGGAACATCCTTAAGCAACAAATTACATAAAGGTTTTGTGATAACACTAAAACCTTTAATAAACCGGCGGTAAAAAACCCGCATGACCAAGAAATGACCGCACCCCTTTTACATTCTTTGGTGGCGGCGAAGATGAAATTACTCGAATCTCTGTTTTGTCCACCTCCATCCCTTTTTCCGAAATAACGTGACCTAACACAATACCCTCTTGTACCATGAAGTGACTTTTCTCCCAACTTAGCACCAAGTTTTTCTCAATACATCATTTTAAAACTTTGTGTAATTTATTAAGACATAAATTAAAACTTGTGCCAAAAATGGAAAAATCATCCATGAATACCTCAAGTGACTCCCCAACCATGTCCGAGAAAATACTCATCATACATCGTTGAACAGTCGCCGGGACATTACACAAGCAAAATGGCATTCGCCGGAAAGCAAAAGTGCCATATGGACAAGTGAAAGTGGTTTTGTGTTGGTCATCCGGGTGAATGGCAATTTGGTTATAACCCGAATACCCGTCCAAAAAGCAATAATATTTTTGACCCGATAATTTTTCAATATTTTGGTCAATGAAAGGCAACGGGAAATGGTCCTTAGAAGTGGCGGCTTCAATTTTCGGTAATCAATACAAACTCGCCACCCAGTGACCGGTCGGGTGGCTATTTGTTCACCATTTTCATCTTTTAAAACTTGAATACCGGCCTTCTTAGGCACAACTTGAGTAGGACTTACCCAAGCACTATCCGAAATCGGATAGATAATTCCCGCATCTAACCATTTAATTGCCTCCTTTTTTACTACCTCTCGAAGATTCGGGTTCAATCGCCTTTGAGCCTCTCGTGTCGGTTTTGCATCTTCGGTTGTGATAATTTTATGCATAACAATCGACGGGCTAATTCCTTTCAATCAGCAATCGTCCATCCAATGGCCGCTTTATTTGCCTTCAACACCTCCAACAAGGCTTGCTCTTGAACTTTTTTCCAAGTTAGAGGCAATAATGACTGGTAAAGTGTCATTATCCCCTAAAAATGCATACTTCAGATGACTCGGCAAATCCTTCAATTCAATTGTCGTGGCTCCTCCAATGACGGTTTTGTACCCGAATTGATTTCCACCGGTAAATTCTCAAACTAGTGGGTCCATGGTGGTCGACCTTCTTTTACCGCTAGAGCATCCAACTCTTGCTCCTCTATCCTCAATGCACAAGCATGTACCTGTTCAGAAAAATCACAAACACAAGTTTCCATGATATCTTCCTCATACTCGTGCGGGTCGCACCCATCGACTAAATCTGCCATAAAACACTCATTAACACCAACAGAATTAGATATGTTAGTAAAAACATTTAATCTCATTTTCCTATTACCGAACGTCATGTCAACCGTACCAAATCGACAATCAATAACGGCATGCGCGGTGCTAAAAAATGGCCGACCCAAAATGACGTTTTGTTGTTGTTTTGGGTCCACGGATGAGTAATCTAAGACCAAAAAGTCAACAGGATAGTAAAATTCATCAACTTTTACTATAACATCTTGTACCATCCCTCGTGGCAATTTATGAGACAAATCGGCCAACACCACCGTTGTCTCAACCGGCGCTAATGGACCAAAATCATATTGGTCGTATAATCCCCCCCGGTAAAATACTTACTCCGGCTCCAAGATCTAATAACGCCCTCGACATTGGGAAACTTCCAACTTGAATGTTTATCAACGGCGTTCCCGGATCTTGGAGCTTAGGAGGAAGATCCCCTTTAAGCACCGCGCTTACTTGACCGGTTAAATCGACCCGCTTAGGCATCTTTTTCTTTTGTTGCCTCTTTTGTGTGCATAATTGTTTTAAAAATTTTGCATAAGCGGGGACTTGCTTAATTGCATCAAGCAACGGAAGATTAACCTTAACCTGTTTGAACACATCAAATAATTCTTCTTTTTGAGGACCCCTTGTTGAAATAAAATTTTTCTTACTCGTGTCAAGTAAAGCCGACGGAAATGGAACTTGGCTAGTTCCCCCTTCCTTATTTTTGTTCTCTAAAACTTCACCCAACCCCGGTTCCTTAATTACCTTTTCAACATTTGGATCCTCAGACACAATTGAAGGTGACCCCTCATCCTCATCATTTCCATTACCCGTAATATCCTCAACCACCCCATCAACCAAACCCGGTGATAAATTTGCTTTAAATTCTTTACCACTTCTCAAGACACTAGCATGGTTAATAGGAATATTACGTGAATTATTATGAGAGGAATTTACCTTGGTGTCACTAGGAAGTTGCCCTTTACCTTTTTTAATTTCCGCTACCTCGGATGCAAGTTGACCCATTTGTGTGGTCAACGCTTGGATGCTCTTATCACGAACCTCATCTTTTTGCATCCGGACCTCATCGAGTTGGTTTCTCTTTTGCATGTCTTGTTGCATCATCCTAAGCATATCCATGACTTCATTTCTACCCGATGAAGTTTGACCCGAAGAACCACTTTGATCCCCACCCGATTGTTGATATTGACTTTGGTAGCCTTGATTGTTCCCGCTTCTAAAATTGCCTTGACTGTATTGTTGGCGCGGAACAAAATTTCCTTGAACTCCTTGAAAATTTGGGTTAGCTTGATTTGCGGGTTCCCATAACGAAGATTTGGATGGTTCCTCAACCCGGGGTGGTATGTGTTCGAATTCATACCAAAATTTCTACCACCCCCTTGAATAGCATTCACCTCCTCCACTTGACCTTCAACACGCTACACAAACATCTGTCGCATGCCTATTTCATTACAATAAGTGCACACATTATAAACTTGGTTAGTTGTGTGTACCTCTACATCCTCCACGGCATTTACTTGCGGTCTCGTAACCACATACTTCTTATTTCTCGATGCTTGTGCCTGTCGTTTAGAGTTGAACGACATTTGTTCCAAGAAGGCCCAATCATCTTGCTCATAATTTGTGCCAAATGTACCATTAGAAACCGACACTAAATCGTGAGCATCACCATCACTCAACCCCTCACGAAAAGCATGTAAAAGTTCCCAAAGAGCAATCCCATGATGTGGACAACTTTTAAGCATCATGTTAAACCTATCGAACGCTTCGTGAAACATCTCACCCACTTGTTGCCGAAATTCCCGAATACCTTTTCGAGCATCATTTGTCTTTTGAGCGGTGAAAAATTCTTCCAAGAACCTTTGTTGCATTTCTGCCCATGTATAGATCGATGCGGAAGGTAATGTATAAAACCACCTCTTTACCTTGTCTTCCAATGAAAATTGGAATAGAACTAACTTAACTTCATCGGATGAAAATCCTTGACCTCCAATGATGTTGCAAATGGAATCATAAGCTTCTAAATGGAAATAAGGTTCTTCTGATGCTAAACCTTTGTATTTAGGCAAACTTTGGAGCGCATTAGTTCTCACCTCAAAAGTTCTTCCATCCGGATGATGAGGAATTACCACCAGCGAAGGATTGTTTGTGATAACCGGTCGGAAATGAGCTTCAATTCCCCTTACCACTTCTCTATGGTATCTTCGTGGAGCGCCTAACGGTACTCTTGGGTGACCCATTTGAGGTGCAAAGTGTTGATATTGAGGTTGTGCATCACTGGTTGTTGTACCGGTCGTTGAACTTGTGGAGGTTGTTGAAACGGTGGTTTTCGGTATTGAGGGCGCACTTGTTGCAAAGGCATGTGTCGTTGAAACTGTGGCCCATGCGGACGAATTTGTTGTACCCTAGTTGGTTGCCTAACCACCTCTTGAATTGGTTCCAATTGTTGCCTTTGGTACATCACACCTCCTTGAGGTCCCAAATTACCTCTTTCTCCCCATAATAATAACCTTCTTCTTCGTATCCTTGAAATTCCTCCTCATACCCATCGTCAAAACCATATCCTCCAATACCCAAAGATTGCATATATTGAGAAGATGGTTGATGAAAACCCGTTTGATATGAAGGTTAAAAAGTGGATGTAGTATGAACGATGGTTGAATTGGGTTGGAATTGATTTGGTGATATTTGTTGAGTAGAAGATGATTGACCAGTTGATGGAAAGAAAGATGAAAATGGTGGAACCATGGTTGTTGCGGTAAAGGTGAGAGCGGGTGCGGGTTGAGTAATTACAAGTGATGTGGTAAATTGTGGGTTGTAACTTCCAATGTAGAAGTAGGAATTTTTTAGTAGGGTTAGGTGAAGGGTTGGATGGTGATGTTTGACCCGCGGTAGAGTTGGTAAATCCTGATGACTTTGTTTTCTCGAAGTAAAACTTTGGTTTGGTCGTAACGTTCGCATCAATTTCAGGGTCAAAAGCTACGGTGTGACTTGTGAGAGCCTCTAGTAGCATCAACCAAAAAAAAGTACCTGCAAACCTAAACACAACCAGCATAAACCCAAAAATACAAACAAAACTACTAAATTAACACCTTGCGCACTACTCCCCGGCAACGGCGCCAAAATTTGACTGAAGTCGTGGTCACAATCAAATTTAATCCAAATACAACTAATTAGCTAGCGGTAAAGTGGTATCGAACACAGGGAAAATTGTGGAAAATGGTTTTATTAGGGAGCTTTGAATAACAAAAATTTAAACTAATTTGCAAAAAGTAAAATTTTAATTGTTTGGATTGTTTTTATTTAAAAGAACTAAATTAAAATCTTTAAATTTTAAATCAAAATTTGGGTTTTTTAACAGATTAAAAGAAGCGAAACCCTCCTAGATTTCAGGTTTGTTAATTCCCCACTAATGTTATGCTTAACTAGAAAGAACCACATAGACATGGTTCGTGTTTAATCGTTTATTTGTGGGTGAAAGGAAACTAAGCACTGGATTAAAGAAATGCGAGGTTGTTTACCCGATGATCCCAAATTTATAATTATCCAACCCTAACCCTCCATGATATCTAGATTGCCACGGCACAAAAAACGTATGGTTTAGATACATCAAACAATAATCACAAGTTTCGAAAAACAATCAACACCATAATAACTCAATCAAAAATTCAAAGTTATTAAATTTTAGAAATTCCAACAAAACATAGTGTTTTTACACAAACCCCACATCTAGGATGATACCGACGGAATTAGCCACCATGGCTTGGTGAATCAACATCGCAATTTAAGTAATTGTTCATAAAAAAATCAAAAAAAACAAACCGAAAAGTTTAGTATTGTTCACAAACCAAGAAAACACTCCAAAATTTGCCTCTAGCCTCCTGCAAAAAGTCTCCAAGATGAGATAATGAAAAGGCCCCTCAAAATAGTTTTGATGGCAGTTACAAAAATTCGTAGCTCCGGGTCATTTAAACTACGGTCCCGGACCTCCCCAACCCCCCATATACTCACACACACACACTTTGGGGAATAATTTATAGGATCTCTAATTAATAGAATTTTTGATAAAATTCTAGCAGAGCGAGAGAGCGAGGAAATTGGAGTTTAAGGATGGGGAATTAAAGGTGTGAGATGGAGGATGTTTTTATCGTCAATGGGGGTGGGGAAGGGGATGGTGTGTGTGTCTGTGTATATGGGGGATCAGTGTGTGAGTATTCAGGATTTTTGGGGTGAGGGAGGTTTATATTAAGGGTGTGGATTAGGGGGTAATATTATGTTAGTGGGGAGAAAATGTGAGGAGTGTTAGGGGGAATATGGAATTTTGGGATAATCGATAATGAATGGGTTTTTTTAAGGGTTAAGTTTGAATTTGGGTGTTTAATTGTAAAAGTGTTAGTAGTGTGACACATTTGGAAGGATATCTATCTCATATATCTCTCTATATACATATCTCTAATCCGCTTGGCAGTGAAGAGGTGGTTGGGGACGGGGAGTGTAATGAGAGATGTACTCACACTTATATCTCTCTCTACAGCCACTTCATCGATATATATACTATATCTAGTGCGGGGGAGAGTGTGTTGTGGTGCATATGGGGAACATTATCAGGCTATATATGTAGCGCAAAAGTTGATTGGATTATTTGATGATGAGATTTGTAATGAGAGTTTGTATGGAGCGAGGAAGTGCGTAATCACTACACTCACTAAACACAAAAATCATTGGGGAGAGGTAGCTCTACATCACATATATATATTCGCGGCAATACAATTGGGGTTTTGGGTTTAAAAGGGTGATGTGGAAGTGAGCGAGATATTTGTCTTAATTGTGGGGGGGTGTTGGAGAGGGGGGGGGGGAAGTGTGAGAGGGGGTTGGGGAAGGGGTGGGGTAAAGAGTGGGGGTGATTGTGGAGTGAGGTGTAGGAGAGTTGTGGTGCAGTGTGATTATGTACTATTGTAAGATATTGAGTATCGAAGCTCACAATATATATCAGTTTTTCAACCACACACACACGTGTGAGTGTGTGAGTGTGGAGATCTCTCTCTAGTCATATGTATCTATCAAGGTCAGTGTGTGGATATACTCACTCTGGGATCTCTCTTAGTCAGAGGGTGATAGAGAATAGATGATATAGAAAGGTGGATCATATCTATCTCACATAGAGATGCGTGGTCGATCCTCGTCTGGGTAGACACACTTCATGAAAATAGTTGGGATGGTATGGGCGAGGGGAGGGGGAAGAGGGGTGGTGTGTATTACACGAGAAGCCGCCGATCAAGCGCTATCTATGCACAATATAGATGTGAGTGTGTGGTTTTGAGGTGGGGGAGGAGGAGGGGAGTTTGGTATTGTTGATAATATATATATATATATCTCTTAGTTGGGTGAGGACGCGATGATGGGGTCTGTGGTGTTGGATCGAGCAATTATTGATATATCATTAATGAACACACGATTTGGTTTGGGATTCATCTACAACAGAGTTTGAAGTGGGTAGTGGGGGTGGTTGGGGGGGGGGGGTGTGGGTGACATAGTGTGAGGGGTATGTGCTGAACATTTATCACCTTAAATAGAGCGTGAGATATTAATATCTCTAGGGGATGACAAATCAGTACTTTATCCCATAATGAGAAAAACATTATATGAGCGATAGAGAGTCGCAATCTCTATGCACGAGTTGATACAACTACTAACATAGTTTTCAGAATAGACACACACAGAACACTGTGTTACATCAAATGTATGGCGAGTCTTGCACTGACAGAAATACATCTAAACATTATGGTTTTGGAATCGAGAGAAGCAATTTATGGGGGGGTTTAATAGTGGGGATGATGGGGGGGTTATGGTTTGGGGTTATTGGATGGGGTTTATGTTGTTGATTATATTTGGGTAATTTGTTTTATGTGTGGATAGGGGGGATGGGTGTGAGTGGATATTGGTTGGGGGTTGTGTGTTATGGAGTGTGGATGATGATATGGTTGCGTTAGGTTGGGTGATTTATTGGAATTGGGGTTAGTGGGGTTGTGGGGGGGTTGAGACATGGAGTTGTGTTAAAGGGGGTGGATTTGGGATGTATAACTTTTGTAAAAATATTTAAATGGTGAAGATTTGAGATCATTGGGTAGGTTATAAATGTCGATATATTAAATGTTTGATGATATAGGGGGTCGGTTTGGGAGTGAGGGTGATGGAGAGTATGAGTGGTATTTAATTGATCTGAATAGGGTGAGGTGGGTTTAATGGTTATTGTTTGATTTAAGTTAAAATGGATTGAAGATATTGGGTTGATAGGTGTGCGGTATAAGGTGTGGGAAGGGGTTTGTAGTATGTGACATATTGATGGGGTGGAGAGTTAGTGGGTGGTGGTGAGTTTTGTTGAGGGTTATCTTATGAGGATATGTAAGTAGACAAGGTATATATCATATGAATTTTGTAGTTTCTGTATATTTTCAGTGATTAAAGTGAATAATTCACAAACTTGTCCTGGGTAAAAACAATCAACGTTTTAAGCCGTTAGGCAGGGATAGTGATAACAATGATGTAACCAAGATCTACGGTGGAATGGAGAACAAGTGGTCAAAATACTCTTCAATTATTTAGACCTGGCCATCATACAGATTCCTCTTGGATTCTTATCAGTGGAAGTACACTGCCCTTTTTTTAAAAAAATTAAGGGGTTCGATCGATCCTAACAGGTATTGAGCTTTATCTATCTAAACAAATAACAGCTTAATATGTATTACTAAAAAAAAACTTAATAAAGTAGTAATACAACCTGATATATACATGAAAATTCTTTTGTACTGCATTTACAGTAATTAAGTAAAAAAATCTGTCATCACAGTCTAACAACAGGGACAAGCACCAATTATTGAGAACACCTATGGCAATTTCCAAAGTCCTCTTAAACAATTGTTTACTTGAATACATCACTTACCTGAACTTCCTGTAAACAGTGGTTGCACTTAGCCTTGTTTGGTAACAGATGTGTGAGCAAAGATGGAGATCTATCTAGGTTGTCATGTTTGTAGTACTCAGCCTGTGAACTCTCAAGTGTTTTATGCTTAACTCTTTTCTTTCGATATCAAAAGTTTTGAGATAACACACTTTGAGTTTTGTGATTTTTCTTCTATTCTCTTTTTTAACCTTTCCATAGATAGATGTTGTATCATTCACGTGGAAAGGTTTCTAAGGAAAAGAATAATCAATCCAGAATCATTTATAGTAATGTTTTTGAGAAGCTTGTTCATTTTTTTTTTTTTTTGTGCCAAAATGCTTATGCTACATTTTCACATTACTTTTGATCTGTTTTCTAAATATCAAACACACTCTGATTTCAACCTTTTAAAGCTTCTCGTAACTTTTGTTCCATATAATAGATTCTGTTCCTAAGGTTCTTTGTTCACCTCAGTCTTTTAATGACATTAGATGAATCCTTAGCAACATTAATCATGGAATCATCAAAAATTCCAACACAAACACTGAAATCATATGAAACGATACATTGTTAGTGTCATGTAGAACTTGTGTGTTTAGTAGCATCTTGGTTGTTTTACAGAGTATTTGATTAACCAACGTGATTAGATTCTTACTCTGTTTTCAAGTAAGACTATCAAACTAATTAGCAGGGAGAGCTGATCTTTCAAATCAAATTGATATTAATCAAATTTTGATTGACCAAGCTTTGATACCAATTGTTAGGATCTGAGTTTGACTTTATTGTATTGTTTTAAACAAATTAATAATAACAGAAGATAAAACATACAATACTTTGCAAGCGGAATGAAATTTAAAACTTTGTAACACAATCAAGGAGAGAATAGCTTTCATCATACAATGTTTCCATTACTCAAAAGATTGAAAAGATTACAAACTAATACATGTATGAATCACTAACTCCCCCTCAGACCGAGCTCACACAGATCTAATCGTACAAGATGAGTGTGTGTGTGTGTGTGTGAGCTGAATAGAACAATACATTCACTGTCTATTTATAGTATGAATCCCTAACCTCTATGGCGTCTGTCACACCCCGACCCGCAGCGGAATAAAAGTCAGGGCATGATTGGGTTATCACCAAAGCTCATGATATTTACTAAGAAGTTTCATATTTATTAAATTCAAATTACAAATTTAAATATCCAATAAACAAAATTCATACAAATACAAAACGCAATAACTTGTTTATTCTTCTAGGCCATCCTAAGTGTTCTTTCCTCAACTGGATCACCTGTATCATGTGTAAAACAGGGGAGATTTTGGGTCAACAAAAGTTGGTGAGTGAACCTTGATAAAACATTTTAAATAACTGCTTGTTTTGTTTATTAAAGAAAATTAGTGCATATGTTACATGTGAGCAAATATATATATGTAACCAATCACAAACCACATTTGAATGAATATATGACATGAATGATGATGTATCTGAGATCAAGGCTCAATCAAACGGAGCCGATCTAATGAGGCACCTGATGCTCAACCCGTATCCCACGAGGAACTGATGGGCCTAATGAAATGAGTGCACTGAAATGATAAATTTAATCCACATATAAACCACACAACAACCAATACACATTTGATCACAAAATGATATAAGCACAAGTGTTTAAATAAAATAAAGGAATGGTGCGACACATGATACACCCCAAAACGTGATTAAAACGGGGAATTTGTAGAGATTCACTCACAGTGGGTGCGTAGTCTTGATTGATGACGAGTGCGCACGAGTTGAGAAATTGGACCGACGAAAGAATACTAACCTAAAACACAACGCGATAACTTGATAAATAAATAAACTAACTTTTTGATTAAAAACCTTTGTTTAGATTTTTGAGTTTATTTTTGTGATTTTTATTAATATTTAAGCCTTTGTATTTTAGGTATTTTAAAAAAACTTCTCTTTTATCTAACTATGAAATAATAAATAAATAATAAATGGAATAATAAAAAGAAAAAGAGAAAAAAATATAAGCTGTCAGTCTGACAATGTCTGTCAGACCGGCCGAGCAGCGGACTTGTATGCGGGGGAGAGACTCGAACCCGCGACCTCTAGTTCGTGTGCACGCAGCTCTTCCAACTGAGCTACGTGTCTAACCCGTAAGATTTCGGATTTTAATTATTCTTATATACATCTTAGGTTCATTCAAATTTAATCAAGGTTTTAAAAAGGTTATACTGGATCAAACCGGACGCGCATCAAGGGTTTCGAACCCGGGACCTTGGTGGTGTTTTGCACACAGTCCACCGCTGGACTGTGTGTCTAACCCGGTTAAATCTTGGATTTTAATTACATTTGTATACATACTGTCACTGATATATTTCATTCAAAATAAAAACGGTTATGCGTATTGATGCGATCATGAGCCGGATTCGAACCAGGGATGTGAAAGCTGTGTTTTGCACACAGTCCACCGCTGGACTGTGTGTCTAACCCGTTTAAATCTTGAATTTTAATTACATATAACCCGTAACCCACTTCGTCTCCTTCATTCAAATTCTTTTACCCAGAACATCCACCCGCCTAAAAACCAGTCTCCAAATTCCCTTAAATGATTTATATAAGATAATTAAGATAATATTATATCAAAGTATCAAGAACTTTTACCGAATTGATTTAATTGGCGGTGACTGATTTCGGCTCCTGCTGTATACCGGCAAACAGGGCTTCCGGCGAACAGAGGGGAAAGTTATAGAGTGGAGGAAAAACAAATTGAAGACTGAGCGAATTTGGATGGGGGGCTGCATTCAGTATTTATAGAGTGGGGCTTGGCTCGGTTTTAGGAAAACCACGTGCTAAGATTGTCAATCGCTTGCGGGAATGACAGCTACTCGATTGAAGTTGCCAAGAATAACTCGGCGCCAGTTGTCGGAAGGTTTAAACAGAAAAGGAAAGGCGCATGGTGATTTGGCGATGATTTGCAGGTTTCCTGCTCGTGTATACGTGAATATAAGTGATGGTGCGCGAGATTTGTTACAATGTGTGTGTGTGGTCTAGTGGTGTTGGTGGTGTGTGGGCAACTGGGCGACCCGGGTTCGATTCCCGGTTCACCTATTTTTTTATTACACTTTTTAATTGTCTATTAAGAATTAAATATTTATAATTGATTATTTATTATATTATTTTATTTAGCTTATTTAAAACATTAATTGTTTTATATAAGAAATTCTTAAGCAATAATGAAAATAACCAAATGACAAGAATAAATGCACTTTGATTGATAATTTGGGGCGGCTTTCGAAACCCGATTTGTACAAATGTTACAGTATCCCATACTTTTAGAAATTTCGTCCCGAAATTTAAGTAGTAGTTGTAACTGGAAAAAGATGCGGGTACTTTTCGCGCATTGAGTCTTCACGTTCCCAAGTAAACTCGTGTCCTCGTTTTGACTCCCAACGCACCCTGACGATCGGAATGCGACTTTGCCTTAAACGCTTCTCACCGAAATCCATGATTTCCACTGGTCTTTCAACGAAGTGCATTGATTCATCAACTTGAATGTCTTCTAAAGGGATATGGAGGTTTTCGTTGGCGAGGCACTTTTTCAAGTTTGATACGTGGAACGTGGGATGAATTCTGTTAAGCTCTTCTGGTAGGTCAAGCTTGTATGCTACAGGACCTACTCTTTCGAGTATCTTGAAAGGTCCTACGTAGCGTGGTGCCAACTTGCCCTTCTGGCCAAAACGAACCACCCCCTTCCACGGTGATACTTTTAAAAGTACTTGAGCACCAATGTCAAACTCCAAGGGCTTTCGTTGTTTGTCAGCATAACTCTTTTGACGACTTAGAGCCGCTAGAAGATTGTTTCGTATTTGAATGATTTTGTCGGTTGTTTCTTGAATCAATTCAGGTCTGGTGATTTGCGCTTCACCAATTTCGTGCCAACATACTGGAGATCGGCACTTACGACCATATAAAGCTTCGAAAGGAGCCATGCCGATACTTGAATGATAGCTATTGTTGTACGAAAACTCGACTAACGGTAGGTGAGCGTCCCAGTTCCCTTTGAAATCTATGACACATGCTCGAAGCATGTCTTCAAGGGTTTGGATGGTGCGTTCAGATTAACCATCAGTTTAAGGGTGAAAAGCGGTACTGAGATCTAACCGTGTACCCAAAGCGGTTTGTACGGCTCGCCATGTTCGTGAAGTGAAACGACCATCGCAGTCTGAAATGATGCTTAACGGTACACCATGACGGCTTACGATCTCGCTGATGTAGATACGAGCTAACTTCTCGTTCTTGAAGTCCTTGCGAATCGGAATGAAATGAGATGATTTTGTAAGACGATCGATTATTACCCATATGGTGTCATACCCACTGGAGGTGCGAGGTAACCCGGTAATGAAGTCCATGGTTATGTTTTCCCAGTTCCATACAAGTATTTCAGGTTGGACTAGAAGTCCTGAAGCTCTTGGATGTTCAGCTTTTACTTTGGAACAGGTAAGGCACTTGGAAACAAAAACAGCGATATCCTTTTTCATGCCAGGCCACCAGTAGGTGTATCGTAGGTCTTGATACATCTTATCGGCTCCTGGGTGTACAGAGTATCGTGTTTTGTGTGCCTCATTCATGAGGAAATCACGAAGGTTGTCGCGATCAGGAACCCATATGCGGTTTAAATAGTATAGAATACCGTCGGATTTGGTTTCAATTTTGAGTTCAGCTCCACATGACAGCTCATCGCGTACGTCATTTTCCGTCACAGAAACATGTTGAGCTGCCCGGATTCGATCTTTGATGTCGGTTATGATTTGCGAACATAGAAGACGAATAGAGTTCGCATATCCTTTTCGACTGAGCGCATCGGCCACCACGTTTGCCTTGCCAGGATGGTACCGAATTTCACAGTCGTAATCGTTAAGAAGTTCAACCCATCTTCGTTGCCTCATATTCAACTCTTTCTGGTTGAAGATATGTTTGAGACTCTTGTGGTCAGTGTATATTTCACACTTGGTACCGTAGAGGTAATGTCTCCATATCTTGAGAGCGAACACAACGGCTCCAAGTTCCAGGTCGTGGGTGGTGTAATTCTTCTCATGAACTTTGAGTTGCCTAGAGGCATAGGCTATCACTTTTCCTCTTTGCATCAATACACAGCCTAGTCCTTGCCTTGATGCGTCGCAATAAACCACAAAGTCATCGCAACCCTCAGGGAGTGTAAGGATAGGTGCGTCACAAAGCCTTTGCTTTAAGGTTTGGAAGACCTCCTCTTGCTTAGGTCCCCAAATGAAGGGTTTTCCTTTGTGAGTCAAGGCCGTGGGCGGTACGGCGATACGGGAAAATTGGCAATGAAGCGTCGGTAATAACCAGCCAAACCAAGAAATGACCTAACTTCGGTAGGGGTACGAGGCGCTTGCCATTCCTGTACTGCCTTGATTTTTGAAGGATCGACATGAATCCCTTTGTCATTGACGACATGACCAAGGAATTGTACTTCTCCTAACCAGAATTCGCATTTCGAGAACTTAGCGTAAAGCTTTTCAGTCCTTAAGAGTGTAAGAATGAGTCGAAGGTGTCACTCATGATCGGATTTTGACTTGGAGTAGATAAGGATGTCGTCGATGAAGACTATAACGAAACGGTCCAGGTAGGGTTTGCATACCCTATTCATTAAATCCATGAAGACAGCGGGGGCATTGGTTAAACCGAAGGGCATAACCATGAACTCGTAATGACCATAGCGAGTTCGGAAGGCGGTTTTTGGGATATCTTCTTCGCGCACTCTAAGCTGATGATAACCAGAACGAAGGTCGATTTTGGAAAAACAGGTGGCGCCTTGAAGTTGGTCTAGAAGGTCATCAATGCGAGGCAGTGGATAGCGATTCTTAACCGTCAACTTGTTGAGTTCTCTATAATCAATGCACATGAGAAACGTTCCATCTTTCTTCTTCACAAAAAGAACAGGTGCACCCCAAGGCGATGAGCTAAGACGTATGAATCCTTTGTCAGTCAACTCTTGCAGTTGACTGGCCAACTCTTGCATCTCAGATGGGGCTAACCTATAAGGAGATTTTGCGACCGGTGTAGCGCCAGGCACGAGATCGATTCGAAATTCGACTTCTCTCACAGGAGGAAGTCCTGAAACGTCATCGGGAAAAACTTGCGGGAATTCTTTTACAATTGGAATATCTTCGAGCTTCATCTCCTTGCCTCCCTTCTTGACGACGTGAGCTAGAAATGCGACGTAGTTCTTGCAAAGATAACTTCGGGCTTGAAGGCAGGACATCAATTTGAGTCCTTTCGAAGGGGTTTTCCCCAAAGATACGTAGTGTCTGACCGTCGGCGAGAGGAATACGAATGAATTTTTCGTGGCACACCACTTCAGCGTGATGCTGGCTGAGCCAGTCCATGCCGATGATAACATCGAAACTTCCCAATTTCATACGAATGAGATCAATTGGGAAATCGTGATCATTTAGGGTGAGAGTACAATCGCGTATAATAGAATTTAATGAAATGGGTTTTCCGTCAGCAACTTCCACCGTCAGAGATTCAACGAGATTAGCACGAGGTTGATCGAGGATAGATTCGAATTCTAAAGACACAAAGCTCTTATCCGCACCAGTATCGAATAATATAGATGCATAGCTACCATTGATGAGAAACGTACTGTTGACCACATTGTTGTCAGGCCTGGCTCGGTTGGCATTGATATTGAAAGCCCTTCCTCTAGCAGTTGGAGGAGCTTGGTTAGCTTGGTTCATCGGGTTTGCTTGAGCTTGGGCATGGATAATGTTCACCAGGTGTGGGCAAGTGTTCCTGAAGTGGTTTGGGTCCCCACAATTAAAACAGGCTCGCATGGGTTGCATCATGGGGTAGTTGGGTGGTAGTAGGTTGGGCTGCGAGTTGTGTAGGTGGTAGAAGTAAGGGTTGTTGGGCTTGGCCCACCATTTAATTTTGGGTTTGGGTTGGAGGTTGACTGCGGTTCAATCGCTGAAGGGTACGGCAGGTTTGGATGGTCTGACCCGCACGGCCACAACTTGTGCAATGTTGATAAGGGTTTTCAGGAGGGTGATGGTATTGGCAACGGTAACACTTTGGGTGGGGGCCAGTGTATGGCCTTTTGAATGGTGCGGCTGAAGGGGCAACTTGGGTGATTGGAGCAGCAGTGATGGGAGGGTTGGTTTGGGTGACAGCAAAGTTCTTGCCATTTCGTTTCCTCTTACCAGCAAACTTCGAGGATGATCCTGGGTGGTTTGGAATTAGGGTCTCAATGAGTGTTTTCTTCTTCTCATCTTTGAACTTGCCGTTTCGAATGCGATTTTCAGTGAGTTCCGTAGCTAACTCCATTGCGGCTTCAAGTGTTGCAGGCGAAGTGCTTAAAACCGAATCTTGGATTTTCGAGGGGAGGCCTCGAATGTAATGTTTGACTAGACGGTATAATGGGGTGAACAGATTAGGGATCATCTGGTTCAACTCGAGAAATCTCTTATTGTATGAAGTGTGGTCTCCTTCCTTTTGTTTCAATGCGTGAAACTCGTCTTCTAGCATTTTGATTTCGCTCTTGGATAGAAGCGTCTCGTCATGATTTCCCTTAACTTTTCCCATGTTAAGGCCATGGCATCTTAAACACCTCGCTTACCCTTTTCCGTGTTCCACCAGGTAAGGGCTACCCCAAACAGTCTTCCAGTCGTGTAACGTACTTTACGGTCCTCCGGACAGTCGCATTTGAGAAAGGTGTTTTCCATCTCCTCAAACCAGTGAAGGAGAGCGGTGACACCTTCAGTCCCTTCATATTTTGGGGGATCACAGGACTTGAAGTGTTTGTAGGTGCATTTGGGGGTTTTGGGAGGAGGGTTGGCGATGCTTTGGTCTTCTTGGTTGGGAGGGTTGATGGGATTAGCGGTGAGGGCTTGTTGAACTTGTAGCACGATGTCAGGAAGCACTGCGTCCATTTGTTTAGCAATTTGCGTGGCCAAGCGTTCGTTTGACTTTCCTGACCTTCTACCTCCACGTAATTGCCTAGCCGACATCTACAAGAACATATGTAGGAAGATTGTGAGTTCAAGAATTTCCTAGGTGTCATGCGTCATAAAAAAAAGAATGAAAACAACATAACTGAAAATAATTTAACTACATCCATATGTCTTGGGTTTGCTCATGTTTGGGCCTCCAAATGTCCCCCATACCATTGCCTGTGTAGTCATGTGGGCCCCCATGACTATTGGGATTGGTAGGATTCACATTGGTGTCGGCGGGTTAACACTCGCACCACCCGAATGAAAATCGTAAAACATGATTGCGAGATGTATGGTAGGAGGGTGTCCAGGTGTAGACACAATGACAACTCAAAGTGGGGTTAGCTCACACGACGTTTGGTATAGCATGCTTTGGCCTAAGAGGTCCTTCGTACTCTCATCGTTAGTCCCCAGGTAGGCAAACTGGTCCTTTATTTTGGATTTATACGAATGACAAGCCTAGACAGGACGTTCCGACTACCGGTACTCGTACCCTTCCAGTTACTACATGCCCGTCGTGAAAACTCACTTTGATGTGATTTGAAAAAAAATACGAAATCATTGCAAAAATCATGGAAATCGTGAGGTGTGTGCTTTCATAGATATGACATGTTATGAGGATATGAACTATGATGAGCATTGCATATTAACATGTACTTGTGAGAGTGCTTGCATAATATTGGGTGTGAAAATAAACATGAAACATATAAACATCATAATTTTGCATGTAACACATAAACAATTAAAATTTAATCAACTATAGTATAGGCTCTAAGGGTCTAATAACCTATCCTATATCCCTATAGCCACAAGCTCTGATACCAATCTGTCACACCCCGACCCGCAGCGGAATAAAAGTCGGGGCATGATTGGGTTATCGTCAAAGCTCATGATATTTACTAAGAAGTTTCATATTTATTAAATTCAAATTACAAATCTAAATATCCAATAAACAAAATTCATACAAATACAAAAAAAAACAAATCTAAATGTTTATTCCAACGCAATAACTTGTTTATTCTTCTAGGCCATCCTAAGTGTTTCTTTCCTCAACTGGATCACCTGTATCATGTGTAAAACAGGGGAGATTTTGGGTCAACAAAAGTTGGCGAGTGAACCTTGATAAAACATTTTAAATAATTGCTTGTTTTGTTTATTAAAGAAAATTAGTGCATATGTCACATGTGAGCAAATATATATATGTAACCAATCACAAACCACATTGAATGAATATATGACATGAATGATGATGTATCTGAGATCAAGGCTCAATCAAACGGAGCCGATCTAATGAGGCATCTGATGCTCAACCCGTATCCCACGAGGAACTGATGGGCCTAATGAAATGAGTGCACTGAAATGATAAATTTAATCCACATATAAACCACACAACAACCAATACACATTTGATCACAAAATGATATAAGCACAAGTGTTTAAATAAAATAAAGGAATGGTGCGACACTTGATACACCCCAAAACGTGATTAAAATAGGGAATTTGTAGAGATTCACTCACAGTGGGTGCGTAGTCTTGATTGATGACGAGTGCGCACGAGTTGAGAAATTGGACCGACGAAAGAATACTAACCTAAAACACAACACGATAACTTGATAAATAAATAAACTAACTTTTTGATTAAAAAGCTTTGTTTAGATTTTTGAGTTTATTTTTGTGATTTTTATTAATATTTAAGCCTGTGTATTTTAGGTATTTTAAATAAACTTCTCTTTTAATCTAACTATGAAATAATAAATAAATAATAAATGAAATAATAAAAAGAAAAAGAGAAAAAAATATAAGCTGTCAGTCTGACAATGTCTGTCAGACTGGCCGAGCAGCGGACTTGTATGCGGGGGAGAGACTCGAACCCGCGACCTCTAGTTCGTGTGCACGCAGCTCTTCCTACTGAGCTACGTGTCTAACCCGTAAGATTTCGGATTTTAATTATTCTTTTATACATCTTAGGTTCATTCAAATTTAATCAAGGTTTTAAAAAGGTTATACTGGATCGAACCGGGCGCGCATCAAGGGTTTCAAACCCGGGACCTTGGTGGTGTTTTGCACACAGTCCACCGCTGGACTGTGTGTCTAACCCGGTTAAATCTTGGATTTTAATTACATTTGTATACATACTGTCACTGATATATTTCATTCAAAATAAAAACGGTTATGTGTATTGATGCGGTCATGAGCCGGATTCGAACCAGGGATGTGAAAGCTGTGTTTTGCACACAGTCCACCACTGGATTGTGTGTCTAACCCGTTTAAATCTTGAATTTTAATTACATATAACCCGTAACCCTCTTCGTCTCCTTCATTCAAATTCTTTTACCCAGAACATCCACCCGCCTAAAAACCAGTCTCCAAATTCCCTTAAATGATTTATATAAGATAATTAAGATAATATTATATCAAAGTATCAAGAACTTTTACCGAATTGTTTTAATTGGCGGTGACTGATTTCGGCTCCTGTTGTATACCGGCAAACAGGGCTTCCGGCGAACAGAGGGGAAAGTTATAGAGTGGAGGAAAAACAAATTGAAGACTGAGCGAATTTGGATGGGGGGGCTGCATTCAATATTTATTGAGTGGGGCTTGGGCTCGGTTTTAGGAAAACCGCGTGCTAAGATTGTCAATCGCTTGCGGGAACGACAGCTACTCGATTGAAGTTGCCAAGAATAACTCGGCGCCAGTTGTCGGAAGGTTTAAACAGAAAAGGAAAGGCGCATGGTGATTTGGCGATGATTTGCAGGTTTTCCTGCTCGTATATACGTGAATATAAGTGATGGTGCACGAGATTTGTTACAATGTGTGTGTGTGGTCTAGTGGTGTTGGTGGTGTGTGGGCAACTGGGCGACCCGGGTTCGATTCCCGGTTCACCTATTTTTTTATTACACTTTTTAATTGTCTATTAAGAATTAAATATTTATAATTGATTATTTATTATATTATTTTATTTAGCTTATTTAAAACAATAATTATTTTATATAAGAAATTCTTAAGCAATAATGAAAATAACCGAATGACAAGAATAAATGCACTTTGATTGATAATTTGGGGCGGGCTTTCGAAACCCGATTTGTACAAATGTTACAGCGTCGTTGCTGACGTCACCAAGACAGTGACATCTAACAACCCTAACAAACTCTAACCACTGCTAATGTTATCCTCTGTTATATTGATAAAAACACTGATTACAAGACACTGTTAATGCTATCTACTGATGAGCTCAACCACTGATGAAGCTTCATCAGATGTTCTTCAAAGGGTGATCAGACCTATGACTTCCAGCAGACCTTTGACTTTATCAGTGCTTTGGTCTTCAACAGTCTTTACAAATCAACAGAGCTTAGCACTGGGCAGATATTAGAGCCATCGGGTATTAGATATCTTGCTATTGAAAGGAGAAGTGAATCAAAGTACTGCTTGTCCTGGATCATTTTGTACAGACCTGTTTTGGCTTTCTATCATCTGTTCTTTTGTAGAGTTCAATCCCAACAAGCCTTTAGATCTTTTGTCTCCTTTTCTTTTTCGGTCCATGATGCAGTCATCCTTTCAAAACCCAAAAGCGCCTTATGTAAATCCATCTGAATTAGAACAGCTCTCATTTTTCTTTGCCACGGAGGAAACCTAGTGTTTCGATCTAACAACGGAATACCGAACTTTGTTGTAGACATGATTTATCACTTGATAGAATAATTCCAGCGAACTAATATCAAAACCCGAATGCTCTAATACCAGTTGTGGTAAAAGAGTGTGAAAACCCGCCTCAAGAATCCGAGTAGTAACTGGCAATATTAGTTCGGTGCAGAATGGAATTAATGTATCAACCGTAATCAAGCATCGGATAATATCAAACGCATAAAATAAAAATAAAAATAAAAGTGACACAAGGATTTACATGGAAAACCCAAATCGGGGAAAACCATGGGCAGAGGAAGCCGAGAAAAAATTCACTATAGTTTTGAAGTGTTTACAGAGTTTTTACATAGAGAATATAGAGAATTTTGTATCTCATATTGCATATGTATGTGTGTGTTTTGTGGTGATGATAAGATTTGTTGTCATTACCGGAGGATGTGGAAAGTAAGTTTCATTTCTATTTATAGTGGACTGTTACCATCCACTTTTGACAAACATGTCACCATCCAGACTTTATCCAAAATCTGCCATCCATCTTTGACTTCAAATTTGGAAGGAAATATTTAATTTCCACAAATATAAATATACATAATTAAATGACCACGTCATATTCTTTCTACATATACTAATCCATTCAGATATCTCTCCAAGTTCAATCTTTGAATCCTAGTGTCGAAACTTCATAAGGCCGACAATAGCATACCTGCACTTTCATTTTATTCTCAAAAGCAATATGGTTAGATCGCTAGTAATCATACATATTAAAACCACATATACAAGTCCCATTCGTTCATATACAAAATTCCAATTTATGCATACACCCATTTCTATCATACACATACATACAACTTCCGTACTAATACATACATACATACATACATACATACATATGTACAAACCTAGTCACATACATCCATACAAAACATATACAAACGTGCACATATAATAGTCTGTCTACTAACATAGTTACAGACAATTCGATCTGGTATATATGTACATGGGCACCAATAAACCTATTTCATCCTTGTACATTCTTAAATACAAGTCACATACTCACATGTACCTTATGTGACATCCCGGTTTTTCGGATAACTTAAACGCAATACTTGTCGAATAAATTATATGCTACGTATTAAACGTGTACGAGTTAGTGAATACGTGATGTGCGATTATGTGACTGTTTTAGTTATAAAATAATTATGGTAAATATGTACACGAACCGAACCGAACCGCGACACGAACCAACCTCGATTCCTTGTGACTCTAGGAGTGAACCGAGTTCTAACCCAAACCGAACCAACCCAAGCCCTCGGCCGCGAGAACAAACCCAAACCGCAACCCATTCACCTCTTGCGCTTATATATACTAACACATACATGCTCCTTCACAACACAAGAAACCCTAGTGAGAAAGAAGCCGACGGCAGCCCTTGTTCATCTCTTCAACCGCAAACAAGCCTTCCACTTGTTCCATTGATCGCGAGCAGCCTCTTCCTTCTTCATATCGATCGAGAGCAGCCCATCTCTTTCACTTGTTCATCTCCTCGATCACAAAACAGCCTACTACTTCTTCTCGGTCGCGAACAACATCCTTTCTCGGTCACGGATCTTCTCGGTCACAATTACTCTTGGTCATCGGTTCCTTATCTTACTCACGGTTCGTTTACCTTATCATTAAAGATTAGAATTTATCATTTGTTACAAGATCATATTCGGATACATATGTTTGAATGAAGTGATTGTGTTGTTTTCGGATTATATGTTTGAATGCAAGGTTATGTTAGCCGATTTGTAATAATATTTGCAAGTGATGTTTGTTTGAAATCTGAAAATTATAGGCTGTGTTTGTTTATAAAAACTAGAGATGTTGATTAGGGTTTGCATGGATGTGGTATATGTATTGATCTATGATTAGAAAAATCAGTTCTTGATCGCCTAGATTCATTGTATTGACGGTTTATGCGAATTAGTGGTGATAAAATGCTGAAACAGGTTGCTGAGTAATAGTTACAGCCGACTTCATCTGACTGTAACTCGGTCATTAGTTGTCGAAAAACGGATTTTCTGAAGTCTAAAACGTGGAGATTTGAATAACGAATCTAATGGCACTGGATTCATATTTTTCTGAAGTTGTTTGATATTTTTAAGTGGCCAAACAAGTTCAGTAACTAAAGCTGTGAAAATCCTGAAATTTTGTTAGTTGTTTATCGAGTTGGATTTTATAATCAGTAGGGAGTCGAATAATGAAATTTGTACAGAAACTAGGTATGAAAATTTCCGGGCAACTCCCACTGGACTTTTGTTAATTGGACGATCAGTGATTTTTAAATAAATTCTTCCGTGGACTGCAGTCAGAAAGCGACGAATCTGACTGCAGCCTAGTATATTAATATTTATGGTCAATTGGTAAAGAATTAGGACTTGAAAATTTTATATAAATTTCTACAATATAGTTGTCACCTGCTGTAAAATAATTGGAATTTTTGGAACGTTGGAACTATTTTATAAAAATCTTAGAAAACAGCTGAATTATGAGTATGTAAGCTGAGATTTGATAACTTGTGATTGTGTGCACCAAAGTGTTGCATGGATTGGATTATGTTCATGATAAATTGTTTTGATTACTATGTTCACATGAGGATACTTGCATGCATGTTTGAGTGTTAAGTATTTTGTTGTGTGTATCACTTTGTGCGTAAATTACGTGTAGAATTTGTATTGGTGTGTTCACACACTGACTTGAAATCAATTGGTTTGTTAGGACGCAATTAGCGGTCCCATCCCTTACAACTTCTTTGCTACACTAACCGAGCAACTAAAGGTGAGTTCACGGCCCCTAACTTTATCTGGTTTTTAAACAACAGGGGGAGAAACATGTATACACTCTTCAAACTCAATCTCTTTACGTTATACGAAATTAACGTCACATAACTATTCGGTAACTAAGTTGATGTTAATGTAATGTTATGGTCACTAAGCAGCTATATCACTTAAGTCCTCGTCAATCTCTCGGATCGTTAGTATTGGGTTTTAATAGCGGGGGAATTATAAGTAGTACTACTGGGCCCGACAAGCCCCATCCGAGCTAGTCGCGCTAGCCGACCGGGTATGGTCAACGGGTGAATAATTTGGCCTAACTTCGCCATGGTCAGTGATAGGCCTGGCAACACGGAGGCACAACAGTCAGCTTCGATCGCGAACACTTACGTGACATAACTTTAGGCTAGCTACCTATATATGTTAACATTGAACTTAATTACGAATCAACTATATTATCCCGGGTTAGGGATAATGGAAACAACAACTTTATTATTCCGGGTTTGGAATAATGGAACCAACATCATTATTGTTCCGGTTGAGGAATAATGGAACTATCGGTATTATTCCGGGTTGGGAATAATGGAACTAAATCGTTATCCCGGGTTAGGGATAACGGGGGAAACAAACTCATAACCGAACAAACGAATTTATGAAAACATGTGAACTCACTCATCTTTAATGTTGACACTTGTTTCTTTACATGTTTCTCAGGACGCTAGGAGCTCTAGGTGCACTCACATGCATTGAACAAGTCATCTTTTATCGAGTCTCATTTACAAACATTGTTTTGGGTTTTTCATTTGTTTTGGCGTTTGTGTTGACGCCCGTTTCACTACTTATTTTATGCTTCCGCTCAACCATAAAAACGAATGCTTCCGCTAAACATTGGTAACTAACTAAGACAATATAAAATCTACGATGAATGGTTAAACAAATGATTTTTGGAAAACGTATTATCAAATCATATAGAGTCGTTCGACGTACTAGTGTTTCAGATTCTGGTTTGTTCACACGCCTCGCGGTAAAACTCCGCAAGTGGAAATTGAGGGTGTGACAGATTGGTGTCAGAGCCACTAGCTATAGAGAACCAGGTTTGCATTAGAAGTAGACCTAAACTATAGCTGAATACACGACACTAGACGTAGTTCGGCACCAAACTGTTATATCTTGTTATGCGATGTACCACAACTGTGTTATGTGGATTATGACTTAATAATAAGAAATGAAAACAACTCGTAACTAACTACACAACCTAACAGGCAATGTCATCATCATCATCGTCATCATCATCCGACAAACTTATGCCACCAAGAGCGCCAGGAAAGGCACCTATGGTGGAACCCTTACCATCTTATGGCGTGGAGACACGCTCAGCTGCGAGGAAAAGGCTCACTCTGGGGAGAAGTCGTCATCACGCCCAACTATGCTGTGCCGGTTGAACCGGTTAACTCTGTAGAAGTAGGAAATGACCTACTTAGAAACATGATACAGAAACAACAAGAACAGTTAGAAAGAATGCAGGAAACCATCCTAGTACAGGGATGGATGATCCGACAACTGACAGGTAAAACCGACTCGCTCGAGGAAGAGCAACATACGAGTAAGATAGCTCGTAACACCTTAGCCAGAGATCTGCGTGCTGAGCAGATAAGAGCCGACTGGCTCGAAGACAGAGTCCTGGAAAATAGTTGGAACATTCAGGAGCTAGAGCAAAATCAAGCACCTGCACCAGCACCGGCCCCTCCAGTGCCGGTAGAGGAGGATCCGGAAGAGGATCCAGAGGAGGACCCTGAAGAGGATCCAGAAGAGGATCCAGAGGAGGACCCAGAGGAGGATCCAGAGGAGGATCCGGAGGAGGATCCAGCTGTAGAAGCTGGAAATGCCGTGCCGGATGACGGCAACGATAGTGATCTGGGGGATGGATACGTAGACGACTGACACGCCTCGCTTACTTTATTTACTTTCCTTCAGTCTATTTATTTTCCCACTTGTGTTTAAACTTGAGACTTTATAGTGAATTCATATGTTTGGTTGGCACTTTTTAAGACGTTGAAATTTCATTTAATCAAGTATTTCTTTTGACTATTTAATATAATTGAGTTGACATAACTTGAGAATTATTAAAGTACGAAGTAGGATAACTATATTGGATATATAGACTTATCGGGGTGTGTACATGTTGTTATTCGAAGATCTAAATGGCAACTGGACGACGTGGAAACCTTAACATGACGCCCGAAGAACTAGCTGCCATGATTCAAGAGCACGTGAACGCAGCTCTAGCGGGTGTTCAGAACCAACCGGCAGGTAACCATTATTAAATTTTCATGTGAAAATCTAATAGTTGGGCTAGTAGAATTCCTCGCTGACTACCTATCCTCTGTCAGCAGGAGGGGGTTTTAACCCCTACAAGATGTTCCTCGACGCGAAACCAAGCAAATTCTCGGGGGCAGAAGGACCCATTGGACTTGTCCGCTGGATCGAAAAATCTGAATCGGTATTTGAGATGTGCAACTGTCTGGAGGCCAACAAGGTCAAGTATACAGCCTCAACACTGGAAGATGGGGCACTAACTTGGTGGAATGCACAAGTCCAAACGCGTGGACTTATAGCTGCAAATGCAATGGCCTGGGCCGAGTTTAAGGCCCTAATCAAAGAAGAGTACTGTCCGCGAGATAGAGTGCAACAGTTGGAGCAAACTTTATGGAACCACAAGATGGTGGGATCTGAAATAGAGGCATACACAGCAAAACATCATGACTTGGTATTTCTATGTCCCGATCTGGCCAACACTGTGGAGAAACGACTCGAGTTCTACCTTGGGGGTCTGGTTCCGGAGATTCAGGGTATGGTAATGGCTAGTAACCCTGCAACTGAACATCAAGCAATCCGATTGGCGCACAAACTCACCGATAAGGCGGTGGAACAAAAGAAGTTGCCAGCTCGGGGTACGACTGAAGTCGCCCTTGATAATAAAAGAAAGTTTGAAGACTCGTCTGTCCGACAGTCTTCGTCATCCCAGCCACAACAGGGGAACCAGAAACGGTTCAATCATTACAACAGCCACCGGGGTCACCAAAATCAGCCCGCCAACAACAACAACAACAGCAACCAGAACGCAAGCGGCTATGTAGGTCGAAAGCCGCAGTGCAATCGCTGTAATCTTCATCATCACGGCCCTTGTGCCGGGAATCGCTGCCAACGATGTGGCAAGGTGGGACATGCGGCAAAGGATTGTCGTGGGGAAATCATGTCCCGACAAAACCAAAATCAACCCCAGGGTCAGCAACAGGGTGTTAACCGAGGATGCTATCAGTGTGGTAGCACTGCCCACATCAAAAGAGACTGCCCACAGCTCCGTAACAACAACAACAACAATGGTGGGAACAACCACAACCACAATAACCACAACAACAACAATAATAACAACAATAATGGAAATGGTGGCACAGGAGGTGCCAAAGGTCGCGCATTTACATTGGGCCGCGGAGAGGCCAGAAACGACTTGAACGTGGTCACCGGTAAGTTTCCCCTTAATGAACATTTTGCTACTGTGTCTTCTGATACGGGTGCGGATAGGAGCTTTATATCTGAGTCTTTTAGGAAGAACCTAAATCTCACGCCTAAACCCTTAGAGACCCCTTATGTTATAGAATTAGCCGATGGTAATTCTGTAGATGTGACCCATATAGTATCCGGCTGTCAACTCAAACTCGCGGGCCACACCTTTACCATTGATCTAATGACAACTACCCTGGGTAGTTTTGACGTGGTAGTCGGAATGGACTGGCTATCCGACGTCCGAGCTGAAGTTCTCTGCTTCGAAAAATCTATCCGTATTCCGCTCTCTAACGACGAAATCTTGACGGTACAAGGCGATAAGGCAAGCGCCGTCACTAACATCATCTCTTACATGCAAGCGCAGAAGTATCTTCAGAGGAAGAACTCCTTCGCTTTACTCGCACTGCTTACCGAACGGCCTAAGGACGAGAAACGTATAGAAGACATCCCTGTCGTCCGTGATTTTTCCGTTGTATTCCCAGAGGAATTACCTGGTCTTCCACCCCATCGACAATTGGAGTTTGATATCGAATTGGCGAACCATGCAACTCCTATCGCCAAGGCTCCATATCGCCTAGCTCCAGCCGAGCTGCAGGAGCTGTCTACCCAACTTCAGGGGCTGTTATAAAAGGGATTTATCCGACCAAGCATTTCACCATGGGGAGCTCCAGTCCTTTTGGTCAAGAAGAAGGACGGGACCTTCCGCATGTGCATCGACTACAGGGAACTCAACAAGGTTACTGTCAAGAACCGATACCCGTTACCTCGCATCGACGATCTTTTCGACCAACTTCAAGGGTCAAGCTACTACTCCAAGATTGATTTACGGTCCGGTTACCACCAGCTACGTGTCAGGGAGGAGGATATCGCTAAGACGGCATTTCGTACTCGGTATGGCCATTATGAGTTCTTGGTCATGCCCTTCGGTCTCACCAACGCACCCGCGGTGTTCATGGACCTCATGAACCGCGTGTGTAAACCATACCTCGACAAGTTTGTCATTGTGTTCATCGATGACATACTCATCTACTCCAAAAGTGAAGAAGAACATGCTGAACATCTACGATTACTGCTAGGATTACTTCAACAGGAAAAGCTATATGCCAAGCTTTCGAAGTGTGATTTCTGGATTCGGGAAGTTCAGTTTCTCGGGCATATCGTGAATGAAAAGGGTATCCATGTAGACCCTGCCAAGATTGAAGCCATCAAAAACTGGGAAGCACCCAGGACACCGGCGGAGATCCGCCAATTTTTGGGTTTGGCTGGTTACTACAGACGTTTCATCGAGGGATTTTCAAAGATCGCACAACCGCTTACTACCCTCACCCAGAAAGGCATCAAGTATGCTTGGGGTGACAAGCAGGAAGCAGCATTTCAATTGCTAAAGCAGAAACTTTGCAGTGCACCCATTTTGTCCTTGCCGGAAGGGACAGATGACTTTGTAGTATATTGTCATGCTTCCATTCAGGGGTTGGGATGCGTACTCATGCAACGCGATAAGGTCATCGCATATGCGTCTCGCCAACTGAAGGTTCACGAGAAAAACTACACGACGCATGACCTGGAATTGGGAGCAGTAGTGTTTGCACTTAAGATTTGGAGACACTACCTCTATGGAACGAAGTGCACAATCTTTACAGACCACAAGAGCCTCCAACACATCTTTGATCAGAAGGAGTTGAACATGCGACAGCGTCGCTGGGTCAAACTCTTGAACGATTATGAGTGTGCCATTCGGTATCACCCGGGTAAAGCTAACGTGGTAGCTGATGCCCTCAGTAGGAAGGAACACTTGAAACCTCGTCGTGTACGAGCATTACAACTCACTATTCATTCGGGGCTACCCGAACAAATACGCGACGCCCAGTTAGAAGCAGTTAAGGAGGAAAACATCAAGGCCGAATCGGTGGGAAAAATGGAACGTGATTGGGAAGTAAAACCCAATGGAGCCCGGTATTTCATGAATCGCATATGGGTACCTCTCTACGGAAACCTCAGAGAGCTAGTCATGGACGAAGCTCACAAATCCCGATACTCTGTCCATCCTGGTTCGGACAAGATGTATGAAGACCTTAAAGCAGCGTATTGGTGGCCCAACATGAAAGCCGATATAGCCACCTACGTGAGTAAGTGTTCGACTTGTGCAAAAGTCAAGGTAGAGTATCAAAAGCCATCGGGGCTACTCCAACAACCTGAGATCCCAGTGTAGAAATGGGATCAGATCTCAATGGACTTCATCACTAAACTCCCGCGAACTTTGGGTGGTTGCGATACCATCTGGGTGATTGTGGATCGTTTAACTAAGTCCGCACACTTCCTAGCTATTAAAGAAACAGATAAGATGGAGAAGTTGACTCGCATCTACATTAAGGAAGTAGTTTCTCGGCACGGAGTGCCAACTTCCATCATCTCAGACAGAGATGCTCACTTCACATCCAACTTTTGGCAGTCACTTCAGAAAGCGTTGGGAACACGCTTAGATATGAGCACAGCCTATCACCCTCAGACTGATGGTCAAAGCGAAAGGACCATACAGACCTTGGAAGAGATGCTTAGGGCATGCGTAGTAGACTTTGGAAATAGTTGGGAAATCCACCTGCCTCTAGTAGAATTCTCATATAACAACAGTTATCATACGAGTATTTCGGCAGCACCGTTTGAGGCATTATACGGTCGTAAATGTAGATCACCGGTCTGTTGGGTAGAAGTCGGTGACAGTCAACTCACAGGCCATGAGTTAATACTTGAGGCTACTGAAAAGATTGTACAAATCAGAAACCGTGGCGGTGGCACGAGATCGACAGAAAAGCTACGCTGATCAATGACACAAACCGCTCGAATTTCAAGTAGGCGACCGCGTCCTACTAAAGGTGTCACCCTGGAAGGGTATAATCCGCTTTGGAAAACGGGGCAAACTGAACCCAAGGTACGTAGGTCCGTTTGTAATCTTGAAACGTATTGGACCCGTAGCTTATCAATTAGACCTTCCTGCTGAACTCAGTGGAGTTCACAACGTATTTCACGTGTCAAATCTGAAGAAGTGTCTATCAGATGAAACTCTAGTCATTCCATTGGACGAGATTCAAGTGGATGAACAACTACACTTTGTGGAACAACCTATCGAGATCATGGATCGTGAGATCAAGACTCGAAGGCACAGCAAGATTCCGATCATTAAGGTTCGTTGGGACTCTAAGCGTGGACCGGAGTTCACGTGGGAAAGAGAGGACCAAATGAAAAGCAAATACCCACACCTCTTCGCAACTGATCAGCAAACTAACGATACCAGTAACTAAATTTTCGGGACGAAAATTCTTTCAACATGGGGATGATGTGACAACCTGGAAATTTCTCATACTTTCGCGTACTATTGTTAACTAAATCCTTGTGCATGGCACTTGGGAATCTTTGTGCATGGCACTTGGGAACTTCTTGTAACTTCGCATACCATCGTAAACGAACTAACTCTTTGTGCGTGGCACTCTAAACATGTACGCTGCATGCTAAACCGCGTTTACTCAATTTTCGGGACGAAAATTCTTTCAACATGGGGATAATGTGACATCCCGGTTTTTCGGATAACTTAAACGCAATACTTGTCGAATAAATTATATGCTACGTATTAAACGTGTACGAGTTAGTGAATACGTGATGTGCGATTATGTGATTGTTTTAGTTATAAAATAATTATGGTAAATATGTACACGAACCGAACCGAACCGCGACACGAACCAACCTCGATTCCTTGTGACTCTAGGAGTGAACCGAGTTCTAACCCAAACCGAACCAACCCAAGCCCTCGGCCGCGAGAACAAACCCAAACCGCAACCCATTCACCTCTTGCGCTTATATATACTAACACATGCATGCTCCTTCACAACACAAGAAACCCTAGTGAGAAAGAAGCCGACGGCAGCCCTTGTTCATCTCTTCAACCGCAAACAAGCCTTCCACTTGTTCCATTGATCGCGAGCAGCCTCTTCCTTCTTCATATCGATCGAGAGCAGCCCATCTCTTTCACTTGTTCATCTCCTCGATCACAAAACAGCCTACTACTTCTTCTCGGTCGCGAACAACATCCTTTCTCGGTCACGGATCTTCTCGGTCACAATTACTCTTGGTCATCGGTTCCTTATCTTACTCACGGTTCGTTTACCTTATCATTAAAGATTAGAATTTATCATTTGTTACAAGATCATATTCGGATACATGTGTTTGAATGAAGTGATTGTGTTGTTTTCGGATTATATGTTTGAATGCAAGGTTATGTTAGCCGATTTGTAATAATATTTGCAAGTGATGTTTGTTTGAAATCTGAAAATTATAGGCTGTGTTTGTTTATAAAAACTAGAGATGTTGATTAGGGTTTGCATGGATGTGGTATATGTATTGATCTATGATTAGAAAAATCAGTTCTTGATCGCCTAGATTCATTGTATTGACGGTTTATGCGAATTAGTGGTGATAAAATGCTGAAACAGGTTGCTGAGTAATAGTTACAGCCGACTTCATCTGACTGTAACTCAGTCAGTAGTTGTCGAAAAACGGATTTTCTGAAGTCTAAAACGTAGAGATTTGAATAACGAATCTAATGGCGCTGGATTCATATTTTTCTGAAGTTGTTTGATATTTTTAAGTGGCCAAATAAGTTCAGTAACTAAAGCTGTGAAAATCCTGAAATTTTGTTAGTTGTTTATCGAGTTGGATTTTATAATCAGTAGGGAGTCGAATCATGAAATTTGTACAGCAACTAGGTATGGAAATTTCCGGGCAACTCCCACTGGAATTTTGCTAATTGGACGATCAGTGATTTTTAAATAAATTCTTCCGTGGACTACAGTCAGAAAGCGACGAATCTGACTGCAGCCTAGTATATTAATATTTATGGTTAATTGGTAAAGAATTAGGACTTGAAAAATTTATATAAATTTCTACAATATAGTTGTCACCTGCTGTAAAATAATTGGAATTTTTGGAACGTTGGAACTATTTTATAAAAATCCTAGAAAACAGCTGAATTATGAGTATGTAAGCTGAGATTTGATAACTTGTGATTGTGTGCACCAAAGTGTTGCATGGATTGGATTATGTTCATGATAAATTGTTTTGATTACTATGTTCACATGAGGATACTTGCATGCATGTTTGAGTGTTAAGTATTTTGTTGTGTGTATCACTTTGTGCGTAAATTACGTGTAGAATTTGTATTGGTGTGTTCACACACTGATTTGAAATCAATTGGTTTGTTAGGACGCAATTAGCGGTCCCATCCCTTACAACTTCTTTGCTACACTAACCGAGCAACTAAAGGTGAGTTCACGGCCCCTAACTTTATCCGGTTTTTAAACAACAGGGGGAGAAACATGTATACACTCTTCAAACTCAATCTCTTTACGTTATACGAAATTAACGTCACATAACTATTCGGTAACTAAGTTGATGTTAATGTAATGTTATGGTCACTAAGCAGCTATATCACTTAAGTCCTCGTCGATCTCTCGGATCGTTAGTATTGGGTTTTAATAGCGGGGGAATTATAAGTAGTACTACTGGGCCCGACAAGCCCCATCCGAGCTAGTCGCGCTAGCCGACCGGGTATGGTCAACAGGTGAATAATTTGGCCTAACTTCGCCATGGTCAGTGATAGGCCTGGCAACACGGAGGCACAACAGTCAGCTTCGATCGCGAACACTTACGTGACATAACTTTAGGCTAGCTACCTATATATGTTAACATTGAACTTAATTACGAATCAACTATATTATCCCGGGTTAGGGATAATGGAAACAACAACTTTATTATTCTGGGTTTAGAATAATGGAACCAACATCATTATTGTTCCGGTTGAGGAATAATGGAACTATCGGTATTATTCCGGGTTGGGAATAATGGAACTAAATCGTTATCCCGGGTTAGGGATAACGGGGGAAACAAACTCATAACCGAACAAACGAATTTATGAAAACCTGTGAACTCACTCATCTTTAATGTTGACACTTGTTTCTTTACATGTTTCTCAGGACGCTAGGAGCTCTAGGTGCACTCACATGCATTGAACAAGACATCTTTTATCGAGTCTCATTTACAAACATTGTTTTGGGTTTTTCATTTGTTTTGGCGTTTGTGTTGACGCCCGTTTCACTACTTATTTTATGCTTCCGCTCAACCATAAAAACGAATGCTTCCGCTAAACATTGGTAACTAACTAAGACAATATAAAATCTACGATGAATGGTTAAACAAATGATTTTTGGAAAACGTATTATCAAATCATATAGAGTCGTTCGACGTACTAGTGTTTCAGATTCTGGTTTGTTCACACGCCTCGCGGTAAAACTCCGCAAGTGGAAATTGAGGGTGTGGCACCTTACACAACTATTTTCACATACTACAGCATACCATGTTTATTCGGTTTGAGCCGGTTGGTTAATGACCCATTTACCTTCGTAAGGTGTAACCCAAGTATCACGTTGATCATATACCCTCAAGGGTTTTGTATAATCGATACAAGTGAGCAATATCCTTACAAATGCTTAAATTCTCTACCATGCCCACATATATATAGATTTTGGGACTAAACAACAAAACAACCATGTCATAATTCAACTCAATTGCGTAGCATCTGGGCATCTTTATTAATTTACACATTTTGTAGACTTAAGCATCCTTTTTTTCCCACAACTAATACTTGATCCCCCAATAAGTTAATCAACACATAAAAACCATTATTATATCATTTCCAATTCTCTATAATGAGTATTTCATAACTCAATTTTTGTGATAAAAATGTTCCAAGTTTAACCCGCTTGCTCCCAACAAGTGTGTCCATTCATAGTTAAACCACAAATAACCCGTTACGACATTATTTACCTTGGTATTACCATTATCTATCCATCCTTTCATGATTCCATTTCCTCTTGTATACAGAACTTCATTGCATAATAAGAAACTGAGTTCGGGAATCACTTACCTTAAGCGTATGTGTGCGTGCTTGCTTCCTCTCCTCCTTTTGACCCGTTAACCTTCCGTGCTTGAGTCTGTGCTAATGTGGTTCCTATCCTTTCATGTCACCACATTCATATTATTAGTTAGCATACGTGATTATACATATCATCAAATCATGTCCAACTCATATCTTACATTGACCTTCATTAGTCAATTATAATAATCACAAGGCATAAATTAAAAATGCATCATCCCAAATCCTCACATTTCATCATATCATCAAGTTTAACACACAATGATCTATCATGCCTCACATGATCTTCCTAATCTTACACTCATGTTAAAAAATCATTTCCCACATTTGTTGACTTTTCAGAAAGTCAACCATCAAGTATTATAACTTCCCAATTAGACACACACATTTATCTTGACATGCTAGATCATAACCATCATACCATACACACTTCATACTCATGTTGTATGACTCATCCAACCACATGATTAACTAGTCACACACATAGATATTTATATGCAACTCTACATATTATAGTATTCTCATGATTCTACGACTGACAACATCATTCAAGATTTGCTAATTTAACATGATCCTAACATTATCCTTACTAGTAAATCCACATGTCATACAATGACACCAATTTCACCTCTTGATCCCAACTACACAATTAACTAAACACATAATGTGTACCATACCTTTCAAGCATAGAGTACAAGCCCATGATGTGTGCTTCTTACCAAATCACCCCATCAACTAAATTTCACATGTGTATTACATCTAAAACATATAATGTTTAGTTTGCTATGAAATACATTATATCCACATTCTATACATTTTCATCCTTTACTTGCATACAATTTCATCTATCAATTCACCTAGGCATTCCATCAAATACTTGGTGTGCATACCACTATGTAAGCATAATGTACAGTATTTCATGCTTTACTTCTTGCTTTCATTCATCAACACAACTAAGCATCAATTAATTCTATATCATAGTCAATTTATCTAACAAGAATTTATCACATACAACATCAGACATCAAAATTGCACAAGAATTGGACATGGGTGATTCACTCATAACCACATTCTTTGTAGGAACGTCCACGAACAGCTCGGGAACCTAAATTTGCTATCTATTGTCCAATTAGGCGGAAACTAATGACAAGTTAATCAAATAACAAGAATTACTCATTTAAAGATTGATTTCATTGATCTAAAGTTCGTATACATTCGAGATCCAGATCCGGCAAAGCTTCACTTCACGAACATGGCAAGCCGTACAAGCCGCTTTGGGTACACGATTAGATCTCAGTACCGCTTATCATTCTCAAACTGATGGACAATCTGAACGCACCATCCAAACTCTTGAAGACATGCTTCGAGCATGTGTCATAGACTTCAAAGGGAATTGGGATACCCTTATGAAAGAGGCGCACAAAACACGATACTCTGTACACCCAGGAGCCGACAAGATGTATCAAGACCTTCGATACACCTACTGGTGGCCTGGCCTGAAAAAGGATATTGCTGTTTTTGTTTCCAAGTGCCTTACGTGTTCTAAAGTGAAAGCTGAACATCAAAGACCCTCAGGACTTCTAGTCCAACCTGAAATACCTGTATGGAAGTGGGAAAACATAACCATGGACTTCATTACCGGGTTACCTCGCACTTCTGGTGGGTATGACACTATATGGGTAATCATTGATCGTCTTACAAAATCAGCTCACTTCATTCCGATTCGCGAGGACTTCAAAAATGAGAAGTTAGCTCGTATCTACATCAGCGAAATCGTAAGCCGTCATGGTGTACCGTTAAGCATTATTTCAGATCGTGATGGTCGTTTCACTTCACGAACATGGCAAGCCGTACAAGCCGCTTTGGGTACACGATTAGACCTCAGTACCGCTTATCATCCTCAAACTGATGGACAATCTGAACGCACCATCCAAACTCTTCAAGACATGCTTCGAGCATGTGTCATAGACTTCAAAGGGAATTGGGACGCTCATCTACCATTAGTTGAATTTTCGTACAACAACAGCTATCATTCAAGTATCGGCATGGCACCTTTCGAAGCGTTATATAGTCGTAAGTGCCGATCACCAATATGTTGGCATGAAATTGGAGAAGCTCAAATCACCGGTCCAGAACTAATACAAGAAACAACAGACAAGATCCATCAAATTCGAAACAATCTTCTAGCGACACAAAGTCGTCAAAAGAGTTATGCAGACAAACGACGAAAGCCCTTGGAGTTTAACATTGGTGACCAAGTACTTTTAAAAGTCTCGCCGTGGAAGGGAGTAGTTCGTTTTGGCCAAAAAGGCAAGCTAGCACCACGCTACGTAGGACCTTTCAAGATACTCGAAAGAGTAGGACCTGTAGCATACAAGCTTGACCTACCAGAGGGACTCAACAGAATTCATCCCACATTCCACGTATCGAACTTGAAGAAGTGCCTCGCCGAGGAAAATCTCCATATTCCTCTAGAAGACATTCAAGTCGATGAATCTATGCATTTCGTTGAAAGACCAGTAGAAATTATGGACTTCGGAGAGAAACGTTTAAGACGAAGCCGCATTCCAATTGTCAGGGTACGCTGGGAGTCGAAACGAGGACCTGAGTTTACTTGGGAACGTGAAGACTCAATGCACGAGAAATACCCACATCTTTTTCCTGTTACCACTACTTAAATTTCGGGACGAAATTTCTAAAAGTAGGGGATACTGTAACATCCGCCGAAAAACGGGTTTTCAAAACCCGCTTCGTTTATTTAACGAATATCAAGTTATAAAATTTTGTTGCATATTTATGATTAATTTTAATTTTAAACAATACATAATTAATAAACAAATTAGGATTTAGAAACAAAAATTGTTAAAAAGTGAAAATAAGAAAATTAAAAATAAAACAAGGCTGCCGGGATTCGAACCCGGGTCAGCCGGGTCAGCCAATGACTTAACTCACACACATCCAACCACTCCGCCACTTGTGTTATTTGATAACATATCGAAACAATTAATTCAAATAACAAAACACAGAAATCAAATCCAGTCAACGACGCGCCCATTTCGCAGTCGCCGGAAATCCCGACGACTTCGCCAATAATTGACGGTTTCTATCAATATAACGGAAGAATTAATCTTAACATCGGTTATAACCGATGTCTAAACCCGCGAAACCGCCGGAAAACAGCTGACTATGAATCGAGACTAAAATCAGACCCAATTCATCTCGATTCTTCCCTATAAATACACCCACAAGTCTCTGGTAGTCTTTTCGCTCAAAATCGCACCTTTTCTCGAAGCAATTTCACTCGCCGGGAATATTCTGCCATCACCGGACTTTCGCCGGAAAACCGAGACTCACCTCAAAACGGTAAATACCTCGACTCTTTCTGTTTCAATCCGTTGTTAGACTGTTACTAACTTCAAACCAACAATCAGAATCAATCCCAGACGACATAGCCGGAATATTCAGCTCTCGCCGAAAAACTTCGGGAATTTCCAATCTCAATCGGTATGAACATTCAAAACTTCTGTTAATCCTTGTTTAGTACCCCACTTTCATAACTAATCAAACAAAAATGTTAATTGATTCAATCAGAAGGAATACACAAATCAGAGCCGACGTTCATTGCCGGAATTCTGAGGAAATACAGTTGATCGGTACATTCGATTTCCTGAACTCATGTTATTCATCACATTTCAACCAGTAATATGTTCGATGAACGACTCAATCAAGAACAGTTGAAAAATCGTCGACTGAGTCTTTGAGCGAAGAAGACGAAGTCGACTGTGTATAATAAGATTAATTAAAATCAGATTAATAAACGGGTTAGACACACAGTCCAGCGGTGGACTGTGTGCAAATAATAAAAACACGTCTCGAGTTCGATCCCTGCCCCAACCTCACTCTTTTAAACAAAAATGCTCTTTTTAACCGAACCGGGATAACTCACAGAAGCATGTTAAGTATAATAAAAACCGGAATATTAACCAGGTTAGACACACAGTCCAGCGGTGACTGTGTGCAACACTAACTCGCACGTCCCGGGTTCGAGACTGGTTAACTGCACCGGTTCAATACAATTTAAATCCTTTTTAAAAATAAATGATTTCTAGAATAAATCTAAATAGTATATAAGTATAATTAAAAACAGAAATATTTCGGGTTAGACACGTAACTCAGTTGGTAGAGCTGCGTGCACGCGTACGGGAGGTCACGGGTTCGAGTCTCCCCCAGCGCACACATACAAATGACCGAACCGGTCAACGGTCATGGTCAACGGTCAAAAGTCAACATTTTTTTATTATTTTTATTTATTTATTTAATTTAAAAATCAATTAAAAATACTTAAAAATAACGTTTTTTAAAGTTAGAAAATAGCCTTAAACTCACAAAAATATATCCAAAAATCCTATTAAAATTGTTAATAAAATCCACTTACTTACCGTACCTTTTCGTTATTAATTAGGTTAGTTATCTCTCGTCGATCAATCCTCTAACCTCGTGCGCATTCAACATCTTCAAACAAACGCAGCCAATGTGAGTGAATCTCTACAAATTCCCTGTTTAATCACATTTTGGGGTGTATCATGTGTCGCTATTATTTATTTAAATTAAACACTTTTGTATACATCATATTCATGATCAAATGTGTTGCTAATATATATCTATTGTTTGTGTGGTTAATGTTTAGATTAAAGTTATCATTTTCAGTACATACATTATCATAGGCTGCCGCTCCCCATTACCTATGAGCGTGAGCTGTTCCCCATTACCTATGAGCGTGAACGAGGCGTTGCCAACATAAGATCGGCTCCGTTTGATTGAGCCTTGATCTCACATACATCGTCATAGGCCGTCCGTTCCCCATTACCTATGAGCGTGAACGAGACGTTGCCAACATATACATTGTCATTCATATCATATACTCATACAAGGTTTTTGTGATTATTTGTTTACATTTGTTTGTTCATGTATGATTATTGCACAATTTTTCATATTAAATACAACAAGGTATCAATAACAAATGTTTTAACAAGGTTCACTCGCCAACTTTTGTTGACCCAAAATTCCCCATTTTTACACATGATACAGGTGATCAGGTTGAAGCACGAAACATATAGGGCGACCTAGAAGAATAAACCGGTTTAGATTTTGGATTGTTTTAGTTAATTTTTCCTTTCCTTGTATTGTATGAATTTGACTTGAAACTTTGAGATGTAATTTGAATTTAATAAATATGAAACATATTAGTAAACATCATGAGCTTTGGTTATAACCCAATTATGCCCCGACTTTTATTCCGCTGCGGGTCGGGGTGTGACACTGTGTTCCCCCTAGCTTTGAGCTTTATCTTCAATTACGTTTCATCCTGCTCTCCCTAAAACTTTACTTCCTGTTTCAAAGTACTTGGGAATTCAAATAAACATTATAGATTCTAACTTTGAAATTTTGTACCACATGTATTTCATACCACCTGTACAAAACTTGTACTTCAAATTTTAATCTTCATTTTTCAGTTATTTCAAGTTCAAATTAATGCTCTTGAAACATTTTACGTTTAAAACCTTCAACTTTCAAGTTAATGACCTTGATTAACTAATTTTGTTTACCTAGTCTAAGTTAATGACCTTGGTTAAACCGTTGTGAACAACCGATGTTTTTGTCGATTTTAAAGTTTCAAATTAATGAACTTTTTCTTACCAGACTTCGATGATCCGTTCACCAACATTGGCTCGTTGAAAATCTTTTTGGATTTTAAAAAGTAAATAAAGTATTTACAGAACTTTTAACAAGTAAAGTAAACTATGTACAAACATATTTACAGACATATTTTTGTGAATTTGCATCTAAGGATCATATCAGTTTGTTTGAGACATATCACCAGTACCGTTGACCTTTTTGAGACTTTAAGTTTTAAACTTATTTACCTTAGATTGTCGATATGTTTGTCCACTTAAACTTCATCACGTTTCTCAATTGTTCCAAGATATATTAGGTAAGAATTATGAAACTTGACTTACCTATGGTTCCCACCTCTTGAATATACTCCCGAATCCAGATTCCCTAGATTTCATCTTATAGGTGAGTATAGCGTAATTGATATCTGTATCTGGGTTGTGCGAGACCTTGAGAGCTCAGGTTAGTACTACCGTACCGACAAAGAGATAAAGACTCGTCTTTCATGGGTGTTCCACTTAAGGAATCTTTTCAGAATGGCAAATTATTAGATCTTTCGATTTTTTCAAGTTTACATGCTATTTGGGGTTTTTAGCAAAAGCATTATAGAAGTTCGAGGCTATTGCTTCCGCAAAATCAGAAGAACTTGTATAATACCACAGATATCAACTATCTATAAAGACCTCGTATCTCAGAATCAGACAACCCTTCAATCGAAATTTCGGAGTACTAAGTCCATATATCCAAGATGTGTTAATCCACAAGATTAAGCAGTTGTAAAATTTAATTTTTATCCCGGAAACAATCTACTGAATGTGTAAAGCCTATCGACATATCCACAGTAAGACTTGTTTATCACTTTAAACTTTACAAATCTTTAGCATACTGTGATAGTCCACTGATGTACTATCATTTCCTTTTTGACAACAAAATTCATTTTGAATTTTTTAATGTTTTTGTACTTTTTGCATTTTTTCAATGTTTTTTTGAATTTTCAACTTTTTCATATGTTTTTTATTTTTCAACAATTTTTAAAATTTTCTTACTCCCCCTAAAATCAAAACATATTTTTGGATTTTAGATTTAAAGAAATTCTTCTAAAAATGTAACAAACCAATGCGGATCTCGTGACCTCGTCGTCCGATCCTTTTTTTCAATCCTGCATCTACAATTGTTTAACAAACAATCATTAGACTCATTTACCACTTGTAAAAGCAGTTTGAACATGTAAGAACTTTGAAATCAGTTTTTCTGTTCAACGGTGTGGATTTTCATAATTTTGACTTTTCAAAATTTTCTTCTTAACCACTCTTCCTCAAAATGACAAAGATTTTAACATTCTAGATAAGTTAAAACTCATAGAGCTCCGCTATCCTGTATCAACTTTGATAGAGTGGATCTTGGGACTCCTGCACATAAAACAACTATTTGAAAAATAAAACCCAAACCTTTTTGGTTTTAGGTTTGTACTGATAAGCATCATAACCATATTCTAACTCTTCATCATATTCCAAATCATCATCGAACATTTTGTCCAATGTCGATTCTGAAAACGTTTTGACATTCTCTTTCTTTGTCTGTTTGATTACTGACTCGGTTGATTTGACATTTTCAGTTTTATCAGCAACGACTTTCCTTTCTCAGGAGACTTCTTTTTCGCAACCCAAGATTGTGACATGTATCTTGCTTTCTTGACATAAAACCGTGAATCATCGTTTTTGTTTAACTTTGAAGTTTCTCCTTTTTCAAAAACAGAATTTTCAAACTTTGATTCATTTTTGGGTTTTATTTCAGAAATAGATTCATTTTTTGGGTTCACAATCTCTGGTTGCTTTTGTTTTTCATCTTTTGAAACATTTTTTCTTCATGAAAACAAAGGCTTTAGATTTAGACACTTTCGAGCAATATGACCAATGGTATTGCATTTAAAGCATGTCCGAGTATCATGAACCTGTCCACTAGTGGGTTTTACTCCACTTGCGGACTTAGCCTTGTCCCGAAGTTCCTTTTCTTTCTTGAAATCATCATTTGACTTCTTACCTATCAAGTTTTCCTCCTGAACCGTGCTTGTTCCATAAACAAACTTTATGTTTTTACCTTTGTATTCCTAGAACGTTGACTTCCGATTCTTCTTCGGTTCATCTTCAGCTTCTTCCAAACCTAAACATGCTCTCCTGTTCTCTGGAAAATCACCACCATTTCTACGGTAATTGTTAAAGTTCCGTTTCAGTTTAGAATAAAACTTCTTTTCATTTTTCTCGAGATCATCTGATGAAACTTCCATAAGTTTAAACATTTTATCTATTTGATCTTCTTTCACATTCTGAATCGGAAAGCTATCATCAAAATATAATCTATCAGAATCCTTAACTTTGTACCTGACAACGTTAGGATCATCACTTAGATCATTTTCAGATGCTATATCGTCATTTTCGGACTGTGAATCAGAAATTTTATCATCAGAATCATTTCCCAAAACATTCTTTACCACATTATCTACCACTGCTTCAATGTTATCATTTGATTTCGTAAAGTCTACTTCAATGTTCTTAGGCAATTGATTTTTCAATTCAGATAAAAGTAGTATATCAAATGCCTTTTCAACTTCATCATCCTTTTTGCAAGAATAATTTTCAAGGAATGGTGAAGGAACACTTCCTATTCTTTACGCTTTAGTTTACCGTCATTTTCCTCTGATTTGATCGTAGGAAGAATGTGATCAATGACATAAGCATTTGTGGTGTAGCTTTTCAAAAGCTGTCTTACACGTTCTGTTTCAATTTTTATGTCATGAAGCTCACGCTTTATTTCAACAATAGTGTTGATGTACATGTTAATTGCTTTTTGTTTTTCAATCACTGTTGCTTTTAATATTTTTTCATTAGCAGCAATTTCAAGATTAGCTTTTTCGACATTTTTATATTTGCCTTGTATTTTGTCATAAGCTTCTTTCAAGTTTCTGTAATCATAACAAAAGTTTCATTATGTTCAGTTAATTCTCTTATGACTTTGACCTTATCAAGGCATGGTTCACAAGGACTTGTGCACTTTGTGCAAGGTTTTTCAACCTCCACAACTTTCACAACTTCCTTTTCAGACATTCTTACCTCAATTTTTACCTTTTCGGCCTCTGCTTTCAAAGCTTCTTGTTTTTGCATCTCAGCATAAGCTATTCCTTCTTCCTCTGTTTGTTGTATGTATATTTCTAGAACTGCATCCTCCAGGACAGCTTCTTACTCAGCCTTCTGCATAATGCTTCTTGAATAGCATTTTCGATAGCAGCTTCCACAAATGATGTCTCAGATTCATTCACAACCTCTGCCATCATAGCAACACCAGTTTTCTTTCCGATGTATTTGTTCCAACCGAAACCATCGTCTTCATGATTGGCAACAAGAGCTTGTTCGGCTTTCTTTGCAGATTTATCTTCAACTTCAACTTGTGTTCTATTCGGATATGGCTTATATTGAAGAACTTTCTTGTAGTATTCATTGTTGCTTCTAAAGGATTTTGGTTTCCACTAGCTTCTTGATTACTGCATTCGCGTTTGAAGTGTCCTTTTTGTCGACCAGAAACATGTGACTTTTGTTTTGTCAAATCCAAGCTTGTTGCTTGAATTACCAATATCCCTCCCAGTAAGCGCCACGAATTTAGTAACTCTTCTGATAATGGACGCAAGGCTCCATTTAATATCCATCAGCTCCAATTCTTCTTCGTCTACTTTATCGTAATCTTCTGCTGTCATTTCTGGATTTCCGATCTTTCCAGCAACAAGACATTCATACGATTCAAGGACGGTAGCGAGAAGTGCTATGTGTTGTTTAGCCACTTTTTCTGGAAATACATTCTTCAAATCGACTGCTATGTTACACTGGAAAACATTTGAATTAGAACTAGCTTGACTTGTCTGATTTTGGAATGAAGAGCTTGAACTAGTACTAGAATATCCAGCATATGGAGAACTTTGATTTGGAGAAGAATTTGTATTTGCTCTAAATGTTGTTTGAATTTTCGGGCTTTGAATTGGAGTATCTTGAATACCTCCTTTGTAATAAACACCAACATCTTGAACAACATTAGCGTTCTTTGATTTTGCAATCTTCATCAATTCCATTTCATGACCTTCTAATTTGTCGATGAAAGATGACAACTTGAAGTGTCTCCGGGAGGACTATTCTTCAGAATCGTCAGATATGTCGTCCATTCTCCTTCTGGAAATGCATCGGCCAACTTCTCGATTTGCTCTTCGTTAGTTCTTTTGATGTCATGTCTTCGCATCTGGACCATGAGGTGACAGTATCTATCGATCATTTGCTTCATAGTTTCACCGTTGATCATCGTGAAGATCTCGAATTCTTTCTTAATCAAGGCCTTCTTGCTCTTAATCATTTCATCACTTCCTTTGAATTTGTCACAAAGAGAGTGTCATAATTCTTGTGACGTTTCATATTCTGGCAATAAAATCAGGATGTCTTCCTTAACTGATTGTTGAATCAAGCTAATCATTTTCTTTTCAGCGACATAATGTAATTTGTCGGTCGGTGAGAACTTATTCAACGGAAGATCTTGATCACGCTCATCCTTTGGCCATTTGTAACCATCCTCAACTGCAACCCAACTGTCGAATTGATTTGCTTGTATCCAATTCACAAACTCTTCTTTCCATCCTTCAAACTCATCTATACTCATTAGTTTCGGCGGTTTCTGAGTAGTACCCATTTCATTGTCGATATTTAACTGGTTCGCCGCAAGAGTATTTACATTTGATGAAGAAGCCATTTGTGAAACAAACACGTTGTGGAAATCTTCCATTTTGGCTTATGTGTGAATTTGATCAAAAACACTTGACAATTAATTAGTAACAAGTAATTTTAGCAAAAACTGACGTTTTAATCGACAACCGGTACGTTAAAAACGTTTAAAATTTTCCGAAAAACAATTTTTACCCGATTATATCTTTAAAATCGTCTCGTCGATATGATTCTAACGATATATAATGTTCATGACGTTTTTCGGAATTTTCATGCCTTTTTTATAGGAACTTTAGACAAGTTCGAGCGAACTTGTCAAAGACTTATCAAGTTCGGTCGAACTTGATGTGGGGTTTGATAAAAATCACACTTGTAGAGCGGATTTGTGAATATTTTCAAGAAACAGGTAAGTTCGGTCGAACTTGTGTAATATTTCAAAAACTTTATCAAGTTCGGGCGAACTTGTAAAAGGATATCAATGAAACTTGATCAAGTTCGGGCGAACTTGATCAAAAATATTAAGATTTCCTTCAAGTTCGGGCGAACTTATAAAAATTCTTGAAAATCTGTCAAGTTCGGTCGAACTTGATTAAAATCAGTGAAATTTTAATCAAGTTCGGTCGAACTTGATGTTAAGTTTGGTTGAATCTTGTTTCCAAAACATGGTTTTTGCAACTTTTTGGTATCAATTCGATTGAATTTGATGTCCAAACTCTTAGGGGTTTACCACAAGTATGTTTTACATAACATATTCAAAAATCACCCATTTTTGACCATGAAATCATCAAGTATGTGAAAATGTTAAGAAAAAAGATAGAATAGAGTAGAATAAGAGAGATTCTTGTCTTGATTGCAGCAAATTTAGGTATCCAGGCTCTGATACCACTTGAAGGATTCCACGAACAGCTTGGGAACCTAAGTTTGCTATCTATTGTCCAATTAGGCGGAAACTAATGACAAGTTAATCGAATAACAAGAATTACTCATTTAAAGATTGATTTCATTGATCTAAAGTTTATATACATTCGAGATCCAGATCCGGCAGAGCTTCGCCTCTAAGATGCCAAAATTACTGTAGTTACAAATGAAATCACCAAGGCACCTATTTATAGACTTGCAAGTTCGCTCATGGAGACACCAAGTTCGCCCGAAGATATAGCATGTTCGGCCGGAGATGGTATGAAGTTCGCCCGAACTTGACCTAGTCAAGTTCGGCCGAACTTGACTTCTCAAGTTCCTTCTCAAGCGAACTTGCTTACAAACTCACTTAAATACGCCTCGTTTCTCACAGATTAAGCCCTATTCACTCAGACTCGATACATAATGATATTAATGACAAAAGGCAACAGACATATGCACCAACATTCTTACTACTACAAGTGGGTTTCACCCCAAAACATCAAATTACTCAAAGCCTTCCATAATTCATGTTCCATATGATGATTCTAACACATATTCATCCTTAATTTCATACTAATTCGTGGACTGATCATAAACCCACTTCATACAAAATCACCAAATTAAATTCTACAACTCACCACATATTAGTCTCAGATGGTAAAGATTCTTTATTCATGCATTGATTTCACATCAAATTTGGTCTTAATTTGGCTTGAACTTGATAGGTTGAACTAGAGAGTTCTTCCTCTCTCTTGAGACTCGAGACATCGACGAACACACACACACACTAAAGAATGAAAAATTTAACTTCAAATCCCCTTTTGTTGACCATTTTCATCAATTTCCAAAGATGTCACAATTGGCCGTTGTACTTTCTTACATTCTTTCTATTTTTATGTTAACTAGGTTGAACAACCTAGTTAAGTTACTTCACACCATAAATCTAGTAAACGCTACATTTATTAAAATATTGGATTTTGGAGCATTACACAAGCCAACTTGTAGCTTATCACACAAGACCACTCGCAACAATCTGAACCGATGTTGGAGCTGATTTACTAAAAGAAGTGTGAAAAAACAAATCGTTGAGGATGCCACTAACTCTTGTAAGTTTTTTATGTAGCGAAATGTTTTTTTTGTTTTGTTTTTAATTTATGTGTGTTTTTTAATCTAGTAAAATTGTTTTTTTTTTTCGTTTTAAGTTTATTGTTATTTTATTGTGTGTTATTTGTAAATTTATTATATGAAGTTCTTTTTTTTAAGTTTTATTAAGACTATTTAAATACATTAAAATTTAAATTAAATTAAAGTATTTTAGTTTTTGAAATCTATAGATAACTAGGGTGACACAAAGTCTCGAGAGAAAGTAGGGAAAATGGCTTATGTGACATTCGAAGAAAAATCTGGAAAAAATGGGAGGACTCCCTCTCCTTGGACACAAACTATTAAGGAACATTAACATAGCAACCGTCTCTTAAATGCCAACGAGCTGTCTATACAACAATTAAATACATACTCGTACATCTGTGTAAATAAGGTTGGACGTTACTTCAAGGCCACATAGCAACCGTCTCTTAAACTGGCAACAAGCTGTCTATCACAACAATTAAATACATACTCGTACATCTGTGTAACATAAGGTTGGACGTTACTTCAAGGCCAGTTCAGAGTTAACGCCACACTACACCGCCCTTAATCAAGGAGGCGTGATGCCCTTAACGGACACAAGAGTGTAAGGTGAAGCGATTCCACCCTTAATCAACCAATCACACCTTTTTCGTTTTATCTATGCTTTAAATAATCGGTTAAACGGTGTGGATGGGTTGCGTCTCACCTTCAAGGGTTTTAACTCTCACCCAAGAACAAACCAAAACCCTAATCTTTGCCAAATCGAAACCGAAACTTTCAGGTGAGCAAAATTCAAAATTCTAATCAACTGAGCACAAAAATCGTAACTTTTTGTATTCAAAACCCTAATTTTCAACACCTGTTCTGATTTCCGCATTAAACCCTAATTATTTCACGTTTTGCAGATTCAAGCATGGAGCGATTCAATCTTCTACAGGGCAGTGGTTCGTTTAACGATCCTACTATGCAGAATGATCTGTATGGTGCAGATGAAAAGTGGGGGGAAACAGTTGGGAAACGAAGAGAAGATGGCTGCAGTTCATGAAGAAATCAAGAAAGTGAACCAGCTTCCTGCACATAGCAGTTATGCGACTCATCGAATGCGGTTCTTAATAAAATTCTCCAGCTTTTGTCTGTTCAGGTATGGGGTACAACTTGTTTATTTTGGGTGATATCTGTTGATACAATTGCGCTTATAGGCTGTAAACGAACCGAACATTCAGCGAACTGTTCGTCGTGAACTGTTCGGCGGGAAGTTCGTTTATGTTCGTCAAACGAACGAACACGAACAAGAAATTTCGTTCGATTAGTTAAATGAACGAACATGAATAGAGGTCTCGTTCGTTCAATTGTGTTCGTGAACATTCGGTTAGGTGTTTGTGAACGTGTTCGTGAACCTTAGTTCATTTGTGTTCGTTCATGTTTGTATGTTTGTGTTTTAATTAAAAAAAATTTTACTTTCATATATTTTATCGATACTTTTTATATTATTAAACTTTTTTTATTTTATTTTATTATCCTAACAATTAACTAGGAAACTCTATTTCACCTTGTTTATGCACCATTTCCCTTTCCTTTCACATTATTTACATCGACGAATAGATGGACCTCTGTTCCACATTAAGGGATTCAAGTTCCAGTACTCTTTGGGCCATCCACCTTTATCCTTCATCGCGTTCGCCAAATTTATTTGTGTTCATGAACCGTTCGTGAACACGCTCATTTCCTTAATGAACCAACACGAACATCAAAACTCGTACGGTAAGTGTTCATGAACCGTTCATGAACACATTTATTTCCTTAACGAATGAACACGAACAAGGCCTTGTTCGTGTTCGTTCGGTTCGTTTATAGCCCTAATCAAGTAGGTTTTCGGGTTAGTAGGATCGGTTTTAGTGACTTGGGATGGGATGTTTTGGAGGTGAATTTGGGTTAGAGTTCGAAAAGGTGATTTGAATTTGAAATTTCGAATTCGGGTTTATTCAGGCAAATAGAATTAGGAGGAAAAACTTAGATTTGTAGTTTCGGTTTGGGTTAATTTGAACAAGACACTATATATGTAATTCAAATTTTGATTTTTTGGTTCTGTTCATAGTTGTCAGTAGCGAGCGTAACGATTGCTATGGCGTGTTACGTAGCGTATAGGTCTAGGCTCGCTATTAGGGTTGTAGCGGTATATAACGATAATAGCGACAATTTGTTTTTTTAATATAAGTAGCAATTAAATATAGATATAAGTTAGCTGGATTTAGATTTGTGTTAAATATACATGTAAAATAGCATATATACCAGGGTATTTTGATATAATATACATATAATTTTTTTTCTAGTGTATTGCTATTTATAAAATAGCCGCCCGCTATTTATCGCTATTCGCTTTGTAGCATATCGGTACCTTATCGCTATTGTCGCAATTCGCCGTTAACAACTATGGTTCCGTTCAAAACTTACAAATTCGGAATTTGAATATGTCTCCAACTACAACTTAAACTGAAAACCCAATTCAATTTCCTCGATTTTTTTTTCAAGTCCGGTATGAGTATTGACACCCCTAGTCATAATCAACTTCGTTAGACTTTTTTGCTTCAGCCTTCAAATGTGTTTTGGATATTGAATATGCGAGTAAAAGATGCAGGAATTATTGACTTCAATTTGATATTATCAGGATATATTTTACAATAACAATAAGTATATAGTATCCAAAATTCCTAACAGGTATAAATGCATAAGTGAGCACTCAAACATCATTTATTCATATGTCAACATTAGAAGCATAAGAATCGTTATTAAAGCATGTATAGGCCACAAAATAACACCAAGTTCACTACAAATTTCAAAGCAGCATTCAGGCCACCCAAAGTCATTTTGGTTCCATTTATGCCAGTTTGGATAGAAATCCACCAAAACTTGTAAAAAATGGCCACTTACCTTAAAGTTTTAAATTAAAAAATAAGTTTTCTAATGTGGCGAACTTAATCATTTACATCAACCCTACACCCACAAGCAGTGTTGTAATAATCGCTAGGCGCTGGTCGAGCGGTGGGGTACCGAATAGCGACTAATTGGGATTAATAGGAATTAATCGGATTGAGATTTTTATATGTAATTTTTAGTTCATATATACACACACATTTTTATATGTAGTTTTTTAAAGTAGACATGTTTTAACCCCTCATTGACCCATTTTTTAAGTAATTGGAAGGAATTTATAAGGTTTGGTCGAAATTTGGTTGGCGTCTGGACAAAATTTGGCCAGAATAGGACCATCATTGACCGCCTAGCAATTAATCAGCCATTAATCGGTGAACCTCCGATTAGTGATTAATCGGCGACTAATCGGAGACTAGTCGGGATTTTTACAACCATGCCCACAAGTCCGTGTCTCAGTTTGAATTATTAAGGCCATTTTCATCATATGGCATGTTTTGGCCGGAACTACATAAACCATAGTTGTTAAAAGCCATCGTTTTTCAGGCGAGGCGTTGTGCTTTAATTCTCCAGGTGATGGTTCTAGCTAGATTTCTACTTTTATTTAAGGAAAACTACTTTTCTACACTAATATATAGAACTTTTGGTACTAAATAGATGATATAAAGTGTTATATAATAGATTTTTTATTTATTTTATTTGCAGAATATATTTTTTTAATTTTTTTTTTCTTGGCACTTTGCGCCTAGGCCCCAGGCGAGACCTATGCGCCTCGAGTGCGCCTAGCACCTTTAATAAGCATGACATAAAAGGAACCAAATTGATGTGGATGGCTTGAAATGCTGTTGGATATTTGGGTGGCCTAAAGTATTCTGTAAACTGCTGAAGACTCCTATTTATACATCATCCCAATCATTTAACAACTAACACTAATACACAAAACAAGGGCCGTTCAATACATAACCAGTTTTAAGTATAGAATGCGTGAACACTTGTGCTTATTTCTTTAACTGTGATACACAAGATTGTTATGTAACCACATGACCGCATCTGTTTCTCTCTCCTACTATTCTATTCAAGCACCAAGTACAAGTGTTTATGCGATTCTTTCAGGTTCTACTTAAATTTAGTATTATAATGAACACACTTCTATACAAAACAATCGTATTTTGAAAAGGATAGTTGATCTCCAAAACCTAAGTGTATGAACTTTGATCAACTAACAAAATAATCAAGGATTGGAAAAGAAAAAGTAATTTGAAATGGGTTAACTTGACTGTTTCAGATTTCTTTTTTCTCATTTGCTGAGTTAGGTTAAGTTGTATGATGCATGAAACTGATGATGTTCCCCTTTTTTTTAAATTCAGAGGACCGTATCACAAGATGAGGAGCTAGAGTTGCTTTTTGCAGGGCTATCAATCTGAACATATTTGTTTAGCCGGCCAAGCGTTGGTCAGTTAGCTAAATATGTCTCACGATGTAATCACATGCACGCATAATCATGGTTGTAAACAAACAATAAACATAGGATTCACACAGAAACAGTTGGCTGACATAAACAGTTGTTATGGTTCTTAATACTTTCGGTAGTTTTTGTATATTTAAATGCAGCTCGTAATCTTGTACTCGGCTTTGTTTTTATGGTAACGAGTTTTGTGGCTTACGTTGTGGAGGACCGAACATTAGCAACAATTGCTGGTGAATGTAGAATTGTGGAAGTTTGGTTTGGGAAGTGTGAATGTTGTATAATATTTGTAACAAGTTAATTTTGGTTTTTTATGATGTTAATTGTTACAACAAAAGACTTGTTGTAGTGCTTGATTCGGAACTTCACTCATGTTTGAAAGTCCGGATGTCAGGTCCGTGACAAGAAACACCGTTATAGTAGTAGAAATTTTTCAATACTACAAGGCTATGCGGTTGTAACAACTCGAAAATTCGATTGTTATCTTTTATTTTGTTTTTCCCGTTTATCTACCTTTATAATCCAGAGATTCAGTTAATAATAAAGTTTATGTTAATTATGTATGGTGTTTTACGTTATTATCGCATCTAATCGCTTATTAAATCGCACCGCTAATCTCATCGCATCGCAAATCGCAGTTGTTTATGTGGTTTTATGTTATTTATGTGTTATGTGTTTTTGTGGTTATGATTACACTCGCTATCGCATCGCTCTCGCACTCTCGAATCGCTAAATCGCAATATTATGTCAACTATAACGCTCAATGCTTTAATTTAACGTTTAATATAACTAACTAATACGAACCGAATAACCAAACGAACTTGTAACGCGAAACAAACGAAGAAAACCCCACTTTTGGGTCAAGTTTCGCTCGAACTTGGTGACCCCAAGTTCGGCCGAACATGACTGAATTCTCTTGAAAATCTAGCAAGTTCAACCGAACTTGGTCTCCCCAGCTCTCCTTCTACTTTCTCCTATAAATACCAAGCTCTGTTCTCTCATTTGAACTTGCTGGAAGTTCGCCCAGAGCTCTCAAAACCCGAAACCTCCGTGTTCTAAGTAAGGATCAACCCGATTTTAACTACAATGAGGTTCAACAACGTTTTACAAACGTTTACAAGGATTTTGGCACAAGGTATAGCCTTTATTTTCATCAAAACTCATTCTTTTACGAAAATCTTCATCTTTTTCTTCAAAAACTTCTGTTTTAAACTTAGATCTACACAATACAAGTTCGTTTGGTGATAGTAGAGGCTTCCCAAACACGAGATCTGCAAGATCTCGGCTTGTAAGTGATAGATCTGAGAAAAACATTTGATAAACATTGATTTCTACACAAGATACGGACTTTGATGATGTTTTGTTCATTTTCTGGTATGAAACGAAGCATCTATCATTCAATATCCCAGATCTGGAAGCACAAGGACGTTTATGTTGGTTTACACAAGCCGGACTAATCCGAACGAACCCCGAGTTCGCCCGGATCAGCCCACGCTTTTGTAAAACGGCTAAAACAGCTCTAAAAGACCTCTCCGACCTAAGTTTGCTCAGTAGCACAGGGTTGGAGGGATGAACACTCGATTTTCCTCAACAAACGACGCGAAAACGCAAGATTTTGGGCCCGAAAACATCAAGTTCGCTCGAGAATCACCAGCTCACCAGGTCAAGTTCGACCGAACTTGGGTGTTTCTTCACCAAATTTCTTGCAAGTTGGCCCTAATTTGCCTGGTTTCTTATGAAACCATACAAGTTCGACCGAACTTGCCTTGTCAGTAAGGTTTTCCTACAAGTTCGCCCGAACTTGACAGGTTTCTTAGGAAACTCATCAAGTTCGACCGAACTTGGCTCTAATCTTACCAATTCCATGCAACTTCGCTCGAACTTGGCTACTGCCCAACTCAAACTTCACCGTTTCGGCTTTTCGAAAGACTGATGCACTTTTGTTCGTATGCAGGCTGATCTGGCGCTCTTCTCGACTCTCCTCAGAATCTCTAAGCTAACTAAAACGCACCCACAGTGAGTATACTTGACCCATTTTCGCTTTAACGCACTTTTTGGGTGTTACATACGTTCCTATATCAAAATCACTTCACAAATCAACTGTTTATCACACGCGACTAATCTGATTGTATATGCTCTATACGCGATGTAGAAACATGTGACTAGGACTTATTTTTGTTAACTTGCCTCCTTAGCTAGTATGGTACTATAGTTTGGCTAACACCCGACGGAGTCTAGTTAGGATGGACGCGCAAGCCTTCTCACGGTAGTTAGCATGAGAAATAAGCCTATGTTAATCGGTGTGAAATGTTTCGGTGTATCATGATATGTAGTTAGATTATTTCGCGAACGGTTTCTCTATTATGCTAGTATTACAAAACTCGTATGCTCACCTTTACTTAATTGTATTGACTTGTATTTTAACGTATGTAACAGGTTGAGGATTTAGCGTGGATGCTTGGATGTTGCTTAGTTTAGTTTGTTTTGTTTAGTTAGTTTGTTTATGTATTTTGGATTTGGAACTTATGTATGAAATCTAGGGGAAATCGAACCCGGTTGAATTTTATGAGAAATCTCCGTTTTGTAATAATTGTTTAAATGTTACGTTTAATAGTATTGGATATTAAGCAGGTTGTGATTGTTAAATGATTGTTATGGAACATCTCGTGAAATCAATTGGTCGCCTAGTGCCACTAACCCCGATGTTTCCGCCATCGGTTGGGGCGTGACAGATTGGTATCAGAGCAACCCATAACTTTAGGATAATAGGTAGAATTGCCATGATTCGACCTAGTAACATGTTTAAGTACCCGATTGACCTATCTTTGACTTAAATGTTAAACTACTTGCCATAAATGCTTAAATGTGCCCTTCCTAAGGCTAATACAATAATACACGCTTGGAAACGGTCATATCACACAAAACCAGTGATCAAGTCGAGAATAGGTGTGAAAACCGAGAACTCTCGACGAGATCATTCACTCCGCGCATTCTCTCGCACGAAATATCTTCGTTGAGTTAGGAGTGATATCCAACCTCGACGGAAATCTCCCATTTCTATCTAGGAATAAAGTTGTTAAGTTAGGGGTGAAACCCGCATCTTAATGACTAATTCCGCTATTCGATTTTCAATCTCACCAAAGTCTCGGTTATACCGATGGTTTGGAACACATATTAACTGGAAGGGTAAACGTCGTTAGCCGCTCGTGGTGAGAGCGTTTATCTATTAGGCCAAAGCGTGGGTCCAAATGCAAAGGGTATTCGAATCACTTTAGCGTGTCAAACGTCTCAAAACCCCGGACACTCCCAATTGATTTGAGCCTATATCGTCGATTTAAACATCATCGAGTTTACTATTATTTATGTGTTTAAATTTTGAGAATTTTCGGTTATTCAATTCCTCGCTTTATTTATTTTCTCGCCTTATCGATTTCTCGCTTTATCGCTTTACGCTCCCTAAACGCATGCACTACTCGCACAGCTCTCGAACTCTAAAGCTCTAAATTAATACACGAACAAAACTAATCGCTTAACTCGCTTACGCCTATGAGGATGTGTGCCTCATACGCGTATTATCTCGCCTATCTCGCTACTATATAACGCATATATCTCGCTTATATCTCGCATCTCGTATCGCGCTACGCATTGTTACTATTAGAAGGTGAATACGTGCAAATATGTGCTTATGTGCTTACGTGCTTATGTGCTTACATGTTTATGTGCTTATGTGGATACGTGCTTATGTGTTTTGTGCCTTGTATGAATAATAATAATAATAAATATTTAAACATAACTCTATTATAATCGAATCTCATCTAATCTAAATCCTTCGTGTAGATGTCTTCAATGGGATCGCACACTCGAAGGAACCTCCAGCGCAGCAACGCCGACAAGCGCATCGCCTCTATGGTAGCCAAGGAAATGGCTAAGGTGATCCCGCAGATTGTCAGCGAAATTCAAGCGGTTAGCAGCGACTCCTCAGTGGACTCCAAGGGAGATGCCCCGAAACCCGCTTCAGCTTTAAGCAGTTCAAAGCATGTGGACCGCTTACTTTCTCAGGCACCGAAGGAGCGAGTGCCATGTTCCACTGGTTTGACTCTATCGAGGTCACATTCCGCCAGAGTGGGTGTCCCGAGGCCCTGCGCACTATCAATGCCACCGATGTGTTTCAGTCAAGGGCTCTCGACTGGTGGACAGCCGAGCGCACAGGCATGGAAATGACGAAGCCTACGGACTCACTTGGGAGGAACTCAAGGAAATTATGATCAAGGAATTATGTCCTCCCTACGAGATCCAGAAGTTGGAGAACGAATTCTGGAATATCAAGCAAGATGGTCCCGATAATGCTGGTCTCACTGCTCGTTTCAAACAGTGAGCATCATTTGTCCCGGTCAAGTGGATACGACCGAGAAAGCAATCATAGAAGTACCTCAATGCTCTGCCCGATTGCGTTGCTGACTTTGTGCAAGCAACACACCCCGCTACCATCGAAGAGACCTACCAGTTAGCCGCCGAGATTAAGGACAAACGAGTTCAGTCTGGTTACTTCAAAAGCAGCAAGGTCGCAAATCAAGCCGTTTCCGAACCAACCGCTGCTATCGAACCACCAAGTGACCCGAAGGGAAAGCGTCAGGGAGGCAAAAGAGGAAACCCGAGTAAGAACTATGCACTCAGTCAGCCGCTCCGAATGCACCTCCAGCTAAACGTGCGTATACCGGACCTCACCCTCTGTGCCCTAAATGCACTTATCATCATCTGGTGGGTGGAAACTGCCGTTTTTGCACAAACTGCAATATCTAAGGTCATTTCACTGTCAGTTACCGTACCGGCCCTCGTCAGCCAGCTCCTCAAGCTCCAGCTTTACCCGCTCCTCCTCAGGCCAATCAGCAAGCAGCTCCAAAAGCACGTGTGTGCTATGTGTGTGGTGGTCCGAATCATTTTGCCAATGTCTCTCTGAATCGTCCTGTCAAGCAAGAGCAGCCACCACCGCAGCCCCAGCAGCAACAACAAGCTGCGCGTGGAAGGGCTTTCAACTTGAACTACCTCCAGGCTCAGAATGACAACAATGTTGTCAATGGTACGTTTCTCGTAAATGGTATTTATGCTTCATGTTTATTTGATACTGGTGCCGATAATTGTTTTGTATCGTTAGAATTCGAAAAGGTTTTAAAATGTAAACGCGCTAAACTCCCAAAGACTTTCGATGTGGAAGTCGCCACCGGAAGAACCGTTACCGTCAAATCCGTCCTACGTGGTTGTTCTCTCGATCTCAACAACCATGTCTTCTCGATCAATCTCATACCTATGCAGTTAGGTAGTTCCGATATCATAGTAGGTATGGATTTTCTTCGTGAAAACCATGGTGAAGTTGTATGCTTCGATAAGATGATTCGTTTCCCTCTCCCCAACGGTGATCAACTTCATGTATACGGAGAGACTCCCTCAAAGAAGTTAATTCTTTTGTCATGTACTCGAGCACACAAATGCTTGCAAAAGCGATGTGTTGCTTTCCTCGCCCACATTGTGAACCCGGAGAAAGAAAAGAAGACTTATAAAGATGTTCCCGTTGTTTGTGAATTTCCCAAAGTCTTTCCCGACGATTTACCAGGTTTGCCCCTACTCGCGATGTTGAATTCCGTATCGATTTAGTTCCCGGAGCTACTCCCATTGTTAAAGCTCCTTATCGCCTTGCACCATCCGAAATGCGCGAGCTATCGAGCCAACTTCAAGAGCTTCTTGATAAAGGTTTCATACGCCCGAGCACTTCGCCATGGGGTGCACCTGTCCTTTTCGTGAAAAAGAAGGATGGATCGTTCCGAATGCGCATCGACTATCGTGAACTTAATAAGCTTGCGATAAAGAACCGCTATCCTCTTCCTCGTATCGACGACTTATTTGATCAGCTTCAAGGTGCTACTTGTTTTTCTAAAATCAATCTTCGTTCCTGTTATCACTAGTTATGCGTGTTGGAAGAAGATATTCCGAAAACCGCCTTTCGTACTCGCTATGGCCATTTCGAATTCGTGGTCATGCCTTTTGGTCTTACCAATGCACCCGCAGTTTTCATGGATTTGATGAACCGCGTGTGTAAAGCTTTCTTGGATCGTTTTGTTATTGTTTTCATTGATGATATCCTTATCTATTCGAAGTCGAGAGACGAACACGCGCGCCATCTCCGTTTAGTCCTCGAACTTCTTCAAGGTAATCGCCTTTATGCTAAGTTCTCTAAATGTGAATTCTGGCTCGAAGAAGTCCAATTCCTCGGCCACGTCGTTAATAGTCAAGGAATTCACGTCGACCCTGCAAAGATCGAAGCCGTCAAGAGTTGGATTACACCGAAGAATGCTTCCGAAATCCGTTCATTTCTTGGATTGGCGGGTTACTACAGTCGATTCATCGCCAACTTCTCGAAAATCGCCGCTTCTCTTACCGCTTTAACTCATAAAGACAAACCTTTTGTTTGGGATTCCCACAAGAGGAAGCTTTTCAAACTTTCAAGCGTATGCTATGCAACGCTCCTGTCCTTGCTTTACCTAACGGAAACGACGATTTCGTTGTTTACTGCGATGCCTCGAACCTTGGTCTTGGTTGTGTTCTCATGTAACGAGACAAGGTTATCGCGTATGTGTCTCGCCAACTCAAACTCCATGAGAAGAATTACACTACCCACGATCTCGAACTCGGTGCAGTTTTTTTGCATTGAAGATATGGCGACACTACCTTTACGGTACCAAGTGTACGGTCTTCACCGACCATAAGAGCTTACAACATATCTTCAACCAAAAGGAACTGAATATGCGCCAACGCCGATGAGTTGAACTTCTCAACGATTATGACTGTGAGATACGTTACCATCTCGGCAAAGCAAACGTCGTCGCCGATGCTCTAAGTCGACGAAGCTATGTATACAGTGTTCGTGACTCTCAAGCTTTGAATGACCTCGAAATCATGATTCGCTCCGCTCAGTTCGCATATTTTAACGAGAATACTTTGGAAGAAGAAATGAAATGTGGTGTCGAAACTCAGCTCGTGTCTAAATCTGATGGTATTTATTACTATCTCAATCGCATCTGGTTCCAAGTCGTGATAATCTTCGTAATTTGCTTATGACCGAAGCTCATAAATCTCGATATTCCATTCATCCAGGTGCCGACAAGATGTACCAGGACCTTCGTCCTAAGTATTGGTGGCCGGACATGAAAAAGGATATCGCCGTGTACGTCTCAAAGTGCCTGACTTGTTCGAAAGTTAAAGCCGAACATCAAAGGCCCTCTGGTTTACTCGAACAACCTGAAATCCCGATGTGGAAGTGGGAGAGTATAGCCATGGACTTCGTTACTAAACTCCCTCGCACTTCCTCTGGTCACGATAGCATTTGGGTTATCGTTGATCGTCTTACTAAATCTGCGCACTTTATTGCTATACGAGAAGACTTTAAGGTCGAACGGTTAGCCCGAATCTATACTGACGAAGTTATATGTCGACATGGGACGCCTCGTGACATCATATCTGACCGAGACGATCACTTTACCTCGCGTCTCTGGGAGACATTTCAATCCGCTCTCGGTATTACTCTAATCTCAGTACCGCTTTTGACCCTCAAACCGACGGTCAGACTGAGCGAACGATCCGCACCCTCTAAGACATGTTTCGTGCGTGCATCATAGATTTCGGTGGTAACTGGGATACGCATTTACCTTTAATCGAATTCTCGTACAATAATAGTTATCATACCAGCATTCAAATGGCTCCTTTTGAGGCACTGTATGTAACAAAATGTCGATCGCCTATTGCATGGCACGAGATCGGAGAAGCACAAATCACCGGTCCCGAGCTAATTCAAGAAATGACGGACAAGATCCTCCAGATCAGAGACAATCTCTTGAAAGCTCGAAGTCGTCAAAAGAGTTAAGTCGATAAACGCCGCAAGCCCCTACAGTTCGAAGTGGGAGATCACGTTCTCCTAAAGGTTGCACCTTGGAAGGGGGTGGTCCACTTCGGCAAGAAAGGAAAGCTAGCGCCTCGGTACGTTGGACCCTTGAAAATTCTGGAAAGAATCGATAAGGTAGCCTATCGTCTCGAATTACCGGAGGAACTCAACAATGTACATCCGACTTTCCACGTGTGTAATCTCAAAAAGTGCCTAGCCGAAGAGAATCTCCATGTACCTCTCGAAGATCTGCAAATCAACGAGACTCTCCATTTCGTGGAAAAGCCTGTGGAAATCATGAACCGAGAGGCTAAGAAACTACGACGCTCTCGCATCCCTATCGTGAAAGTCCGATCGGAGGGCAAACGCGGCGCCGAGTTTACTTGGGAATTGGAAAGTGATATGAAGGCCAAGTACCCGCATCTATTCGTTACAACTACTACTTGAATTTCGGGACGAAATTCCCTAAAGTAGGGGAGACTGTAACAACTCGAAAATTAAATTGTTATCTTTTATTTTGTTTTTCCCGTTTATCTACCTTTGTAATCCCGAGATTCGGTTAATAATAAAGTTTATGTTAATTACTTATGGTGTTTACGTTATTATCGCATCTAATCGCTTAGTAAATCGCATCGCTAATCTCATCGCATCGCAAATCGCAGTTGTTTATGTGGTTTTATGTTATTTATGTGTTATGTGTGTTTGTGGTTATGATTACGCTCGCTATCGCATCGCTCTCGCACTCTCGAATCGCTAAATCGCAATATTATATCAACTATAACGCTAACGCTTTAATTTAACGCTTAATATAACTAACTAATACGAACCGAATAACCAAACGAACTTGTGAACGCGAAACAAACGAAGAAAACCCAGCTTTTGGGTCAAGTTCGCTCGAACTGGTGACCCAGTTCGGCCGAACTTGACTGGCCAAAGCAGGTTCTCCCTTTTAACCCCAAGTTCGCTCGAACTTGTCTGGATCCTTAGAGATTCAGCAAGTTCGGCCGAACTTGACTGAATTCTCTTGAAAATCTAGCACGTTCGCCCGAACTTGCATGAATCTCATGCAAGTTCGACCGAACTTGGTCTCCCAGCTCTCCTTCTGCTTTCTCCTATAAATACTAAGCTCTGTTCTCTCATTTGAACTTGCTGGAAGTTCGCCCAGAGCTCTCAAAACCCGAAACCTCCGTGTTCTAAGTAAGAATCAACCCGATTTCAATTGCAATGAGGTTCAACAACGTTTTACAAACTTTACAAAGATTTTGGCACAAGGCATAGCCTTCATTTTATCAAAAACTCATTCTTTTACGAAAATCTTCATCTTTTTCTTCAAAAACTTCTGTTTTAAGCTTAGATCTACACAACACAAGTTCGTTTGGTGATAGTAGAGGCTTCCCAAACACGAGATCTGCAAGATCTCGGCTTGTAAGTGATAGATCTGAGAAAAACCTTTGATAAACATTGATTTCTACACAAGATACGGACTTTGATGATGTTTTGTTCATTTTCTGGTATGAAACGAAGTATCTATCATTCAAGATCCCAGATCTAGAAGCACAAGGACGTTTATGCTGGTTTACACAAGCCGGACTAATCCGCACGAACCCCGAGTTCGCCCGGATTAGCCCACACTTTTGTAAAACGGCTAAAACAGCTCTAAAAGACCTCTTCGACCTAAGTTTGCTCAGTGAGCACAGGGTTGGAGGGATGAACACTCGATTTTCCTCAGCAAACGACGTGAAAACGCAAGATTTTGGACCCAAAACATCAAGTTCGCTCGAGAATCACCAGCTCACCAGGTCAAGTTCGACCGAACTTGTACCCATTTGAGTCAAGTTGACCGAACTTGAGTTTTTCTTCACCAGATTTCTTGCAAGTTCGCCCGAACTTGCCTGGTTTCTTAGGAAACCATACAAGTTCGACCGAATTTACCTTATCAGTAAGGTTTTCCTACAAGTTCGCCCGAACTTGACAGGTTTCTTAGGAAACTCATCAAGTTCGACCGAACTTGGCTCTAATCTTACCAATTCCATGCAACTTCGCTCGAACTTGTGTGTTTACACACAAGTTCACCCGAACTTGGCTACTGCCCAACTCAAACTTCACCGTTTCGGCTTTTCGGAAGACTGATGCACTTTGGTTCGTATGCAGGCTGATCCGTCGCTCTTCTCGACTCTCCTCAGAATCTCTAAGCTAACTAAAATGCACCCACAGTGAGTATGACTTGACCCATTTTCGCTTTAACGCACTTTTTGGGTGTTACATACGTTCCTATATCAAAATCACTTCACAAATCAACTGTTTATCACACGCGACTAATCTGATTGCATATGCTCTATACGTGACGCTAGAAACATGTGACTAGGACTTATTTTTGTTAACTTGCCTCCTTAGCTAGTATGGTACTATAGTTTGGCTAACACCCGACGGGGTCTAGTTAGGATGTGTCACACCCCGACCCGCAGCGGAATAAGAGTCGGGGCATAATTGGGTTATCACCAAAGCTCATGATATTTACTAATATGTTTCATATTTATTTAAGTAAAAATTACATCCTCAATAATCAAACATGTTCATACAAATACAAAGAAAAATAATCAACTAAACAATCCAAGCTCTAAACCAGTTTATTCTTCTAAGCCAATCCTATGTGTTTTTGCTGCGGCTGGAATCACCTGTATCATGTGTAAAAATGGGGGTTTTTGAGTCAACATAAGTTGGCGAGTGAACCTTGTTAGATAAACATTTATTATTGATTTCTTGTTATCTTTATCATGGAGAAATTGTGCAATAGTCATATGTGAGCAAATGTAAATAATCAAACAATAACAATACAACCACAAACAATAACATACAATAACATATCAACTTGCATGAATATATAACATGAATGAAACTGTATATTTTGGCAACGTCACGTTCACGCTCATAATGTAATGGGAACGGACGGCCTATGATGAATGTCTGTGCGATCAAGGCTCAATCAAAAGAGCCGATCGTATGTTGGCAACGCCCGGTTCACGCTCATAATGTAATGGGGAACAGCTCAACGCTCATAATGTAATGGGGAGCGGCGGCCTATGATAATGTATGTACTAAAAATGATAAATTAAATCTAAACAATAACCACACAAACAGTTGATACAAGTTGAATACACATTTGTTCATGGATATGATGTATGCACAATGTTTTAAGTATAATAAATGGTAAGGCACATGATACACCCCAAAAACGTGATTAAAAACGGGGAATTTGTAGAGATTCACTCACATTGGGTGCGTTCGGTTGAAGATGATGAAATGCGCACGAGTTTGGAGGATTGATCGACGAGACTTAACTAACCTAAATAATAACGGGAAGTATGGTAAATGAATGGATTTTATTAATAATTTTAATAAGATTTTTATATATATTTTTGTGAGTTTAAGGCTATTATCTATCTTTAAAAACATTATTTTTAAGTATTTTTAATTGATTTTTAAACTAATTAAATAAATAAAATTATAAAAAAAATGTTGACTTTTGCGTTGACCATTGACCGTTGACCGGGACTGTTGACCGTTTGACTGGTTTGCTAAAGTGTAAGTGTGCGCCGGGTAAGGCTCGAACCCGAGACCTCCCGTACGCGTGCACGCAGCTCTTCCAACTGAGCTACGTGTCTAACCCAAAATAATTCTGTTTTTAATTATATTTATATACTATTTTAGTTTATTCAAAATTCTTTTATTTTTAAAAAGGGTTTTAATCATCAAACCGGAGTGTGCAACAGGTCTCGAACCCGGGACCTGAGGGTTAGTGTTGCACACAGTCCATCGCTGGACTGTGTGTCTAACCTGGTTAATATACCGATTTTTATTAAACTTAACAACTTCAGTGAGTTAATCCGGTTCAGTTAGAAAAAGAAAACATCTTTATTACAGAGCATACGTGTGTGTCAAGGATCGAACTCGCGGCGTGTGATATATGTGCGCACACAGTCCACCGCTGGACTGTGTGTCTAACCCGAGATAATATCCAATTTATATAAAACTTATAAACAACCTAACTTCGTCTTCTTCGTTACAAAATCACAGACTACGATTATTCTACTGTTTCTTGTTTAATTCGATTGACAAACATTCAAATGACTAAAATGAAATGGCAGAGAAGATTTTGGAAGTAAACATACCGGATAAACGATCTATCTTAGCATTCCGGCGAAGTCGTCGGCTCTGTTTTTACGGATTTCGTCTGAGCGGACAGATTAACAATTTTGATTAGCTAGATGCGGAATTGATGCACTGAACAAGAATTACCAGAAGGTTTAAAAGGCTATACCGTTTCACAGCGAGAATTGGGAACTTTCAGAAGTTTTCCGGCGAGAGTTAATTATCCGATATCGTCGTCTAAAAACTGATTCTGATTGAAGGGTTTGAGTTAGCAAAAGCTTAACAACAGATAGACGATGAAAGAATTGAGAGACTTACTGATTTCATGGAAGACACGGTTTTCCGGCGAAAGTCCGGCGAGTTCAGAAAGCTTTTCGACGAACTGAAAGTAGAGCGAAAGTGAAATTGAAGGTTCTGCGGATGAGTTTGAGTCGCGAGAGGGGCTATGGTTGGAGTAATTCAGGAAGTGCAGATTTTCGGTTATTAAAACCGATCACCACATGAATTCAAGTCCATTCAAGACTAAATTGATTGAAGGTGTCGGTGTATCGGTTATTGTCAGAAAACCGCGAACACTCAAACGTTTTTGGACGTTTGGAAACCGATTACGGTTACAGTTGGCGTAAACCGGTTGATTCATGGTTGAACATAAAATTTAATTGATTCCTAGAACTAACAGAAAACATCAAGTGGCGGAGTGGTTATAAGTGTGCGTGTTAAGTCGTAGAGCCTTTCTGGCTGACCCGGTTCGAGTCCCGGCAGCCTGTTTTTCATTTTATTTATTTTATTTTTACTTTTTATCAATTATAGCTTTTATATTCTAGTTTGTTTATTAATTATGCATTGTTCAAAATTAAAATCAACATAAATACGCAACGAAACATTTATAACTTGATATTCGATTACAAACGAAGGGTTTTTGACAAATGTTACAGTATCCTCTACTTTTTAGGAATTTCATCCCGAAATTTAAGTTGTAGTAGTAGGAAAAAGATGCGGGTATTTTTCACGCATTGAGTCTTCACGTTCCCAAGTAAACTCAGGTCCCCGTTTCGACTCCCAGCGTACCCTAACAATTGGAATGCGACTTCGTCTTAGACGTTTTTCTCCGAAGTCCATGATCTCTACCGGTCTTTCAATGAAACGCATAGATTCATCAATCTGAATATCTTCCAGAGGAATATGGAGGTTCTCATCGGCGAGGCACTTCTTCAAGTTTGATACGTGGAATGTGGGGTGAATTCTGTTGAGTTCTTCTGGTAGATCAAGCTTGTATGCTACAGGTCCTACTCTTTCGAGTATCTTGAAAGGTCCTACGTAGCGTGGTGCTAGCTTGCCTTTTTGGCCAAAACGAACTACTCCCTTCCACGTGATACTTTTAAAAGTACATGATCACCAATGTTAAACTCCAAAGGCTTTCGTCGTTTATCTGCATAACTCTTTTGACGACTTTGAGCCGCTAGAAGGTTGTTTCGAATTTGATGGATCTTGTCTGTGGTTTCTTGAATCAATGGACCGGTGATTTGAGCTTCCCCAATTTCGTGCCAACATACTGGAGATCGGCACTTACGACCATATAAAGCCTCAAAAGGTGGCATGCCGATGCTTGAATGATAGTTGTTGTTGTACGAAAATTCAACTAATGGTAGATGAGCGTCCCAATTTCCCTTGAAGTCTATGACACATGCTCAAAGCATATCTTCAAGAGTTTGAATGGTGCGTTCAGATTGTCCATCAGTTTGAGGATGATAAGCGGTACTGAGGTCTAATCGTGTACCCAACGCGGCTTGTACGGCCTGCCATGTTCGTGAAGTGAAACGACCATCACGATCTGAAATAATGCTTAACGGTACACCATGTCGGCTTACGATTTCGCTGATGTAGATACGAGCTAGCTTCTCGTTCTTGAAATCTTCGCGGATTGGAATAAAGTGAGCTGATTTGTAAGACGATCAATGATTACCCATATAGTGTCATACCCACCAGAAGTGCGAGGTAACCGGTAATGAAGTCCATGGTTATGTTTTCCCACTTCCATACAGGTATTTCAGGTTGGACCAGAAGTCCTGAGGGTCTTTGATGTTCAGCTTTTACCTTGGAACATGTAAGGCACTTGGAAACAAAAACAGCAATATCCTTTTTCATTCCAGGCCACCAGTAGGTGTATCGAAGGTCTTGATACATCTTGTCGGCTCCTGGGTGTATAGAGTATCGTGTTTTGTGTGCCTCATTCATAAGGAATTCACGAAGGTTGTTGTGGTCAGGAATCCATATGCGATCTAGATAGTACAGAATACCGTCAGATTTAGTTTCAATTTTAAGTTCAGCTCCACAGGACAGCTCCTTTTGTACGTCGTCTTCCGTTACTGAAACATGTTGGGCTTCTCGAATTTGATCCTTAATGTCAGTTATGATTTGCGAACATAGAAGACGAATGGAGTTCGCATAACCCTTTCGACTTAGTGCATCAGCCACCACATTTGCCTTGCCAGGGTGGTACGAATTTCACAGTCGTAGTCATTTAGAAGTTCGACCCATCTTCGTTGCCTCATGTTTAACTCCTTTTGGTTGAAGATATGTTGAAGACTCTTCTGGTCAGTGTATATTTCACACTTAGTACCGTAGAGATAATGTCTCCATATCTTAAGAGCGAACACAACGGCTCCAAGTTCTAGGTCATGGGTGGTGTAGTTCTTCTCATGAGTTTTGAGTTGTCTAGAAGCATAAGCTATCACCTTCCTCTTTGCATTAGAACACAGCCTAGTCCTTGCCCTGACACGTCGCAATAAACCACGAAGTCATCACAACCTTCAGGAAGAGTGAGAATTGGTGCATCACAGAGTTTTGTTTAAGGGTTTGGAAGGCTTCTTCTTGTTTGGGTCCCATAGGAAGGGTTTTCCTTTATGAGTTAAAGTCGTGAGTGGTACAGCAATGCGGGAGAAATTTGAAATGAAAACGGCGATAATAACCAGCCAAACCAAGGAATGATCTTACTTCGGTTGGTGTACGTGGCGCTTGCCATTCTTGTACTGCTTTGATCTTTGAGGGGTCGACATGTATTCCCTTGTCATTAACAACATGTCCAAGGAATTTTACCTCTTTTAACCAGAATTCGCATTTGGAGAATTTGGCGTAAAGCTTTTCATTCTCTAAGAGTGTAAGGATGAGTCGAAGGTGCGTTCATGATCAGACTTAGACTTTGAATAAATGAGGATGTCGTCGATGAAGACTATAACAAAACGATCGAGATAGGGTTTGTAGACTCTGTTCATTAGATCCATGAAGACACTGGAGCATTGGTTAAACCAAATGGCATGACCATGAATTCATAATGACCATAACGAGTTCGGAAGGCGGTCTTTGGGACGTCTTCTTCATGTACTCTAAGTTGATGATAACCAGAACGAAGGTCGATTTTTGAAAAACAGCTGGCGCCTTGAAGTTGGTCAAGAAGATCATCAATGCGAGGTAATGGATAGCGATTCTTGATCGTTAATTTGTTGAGTTCTCTGTAGTCGATGCACATGCGAAACGTTCCATCTTTCTTCTTCACAAAAAGGACAGGTGCACCCCAAGGCGAGGAGCTAGGACGTATGAATCCTTTGTCAGTCAACTCTTGCAATTGACTGGCTAGCTCTTGCATTTCGGATGGGGCTAACCTATAAGGAGACTTTGCAACTGGTGTAGCACCAGGTATAAGATCAATGCGGAATTCGACTTCTCTCAAGGGAGGAAGTCCTGAAATGTCGTCAGGAAAAACTTGCGGGAAATCTTTTACTACTGGGATGTCTTCAAGTTTCTTCTCCATGGTTCCCTTTTTGACGACATGGGTTAAAAATGCGACATAATTCTTGCGGAGATATTTTCGAGCTTGTAGACAGGACATTAATCTGAGCCCTTTCGATGAGGTTTTTCCAAAGATTCGTAGAGTCTGACCGTTTGAAAGAGGAATCCGTATAAACTTTTCGCGGCATACAACTTCAGCCTGATGTTGGCTGAGCCAGTCCATACCAATTATAATGTCAAAGCTTCCCAACTTCATAGGAATGAGGTCAACTGGAAAGTCGTGATCGTTTAAGGTGAGAGTACAATTTCGTATAATAGAGTTTAATGAGATCGGTTTCCCGTCAGCAACTTCTACTGTTATAGATTCCATGAGCTTATCACGAATTTGGTTTAGGATGGGTTCAAACTCTAAGGATACAAAACTTTTATCCGCGCCAGTATCAAACAACATGGATGCATAACTACCATTGATAAGAAACGTACCGTTAACCACATTGCTGTCAACTCTAGCCTGGTTAGGGTTGATGTTGAAAGCTCTTCCTCTAGTAGGTGGAGGAGCTTGGTTAGCTTGAATTCACCGGATTTGTTTGGGCTTGAGCATGTATAATGTTCACCAAACGTGGACAAGTGTTTCTAAAGTGGTTTGGGTCTCCATAATTGTAGCAAGCCCGCATAGGTTGCACCATGGGATAGTTAGGTTGGTAGTATGATTGGGCTAAATGTTGGGTAGGTGGTAGTAGTAGGGGTTGTTGGGCTTGACCCATTATTTGATGGTGGGTTTGAGTTGAGGGTTGGTGGCGGTTCGTTTGCTGAGGTATGCGACAGGTTTGAACAGTGTGACCTGCGCGACCACAGCCGGTGCAATGTTGGCAAGGATGATCAGGAAGGTGATGGTATTGGCAACGGTTGCATTTTGGTAATGGGCCAGAGTATGGCCTTTTATATGGTGCAGGTGAGGGGGCAACTTGGGTAATGGGTGCAGCAGGGATAGGATAATTGGTTTGTGTGACAGCGAAGTTTCTGGTGTTACGTTTCCTCTTGTTGGCAAACTTAGAGGAGGAGGTGAAATGGTTTGAAGTTTGGCCCTCAACGGGGGCTTTCTTTTTCTCCTCTTTAAATTTACTGTTGTGAATTCGATTCTCGGTCAGTTCAGTAGCTAGTTCCATAGCAGCTTCAAGTGTTGCTGGCGAAGTGCTGAGAACTGAATCTTGAATTTTCGAGGGAAGACCTCGAATATAATGCTCGACTAAACGGTAAACTGGGGTGAACAAGTTAGGGACCATCTGGTTCAACTCTAAAAACCTCTTGTTGTAGGAAGTATGATCTCCCTCCTTTTGCTTCAATGAATGAAATTCGTCCTCTAACATTTTAATCTCACTTCTAGGACAGAATCGTCTCTTCATGATTTCCCTTAACTCCTCCCACGTTAAGGCCATTGCATCTTCGATTCCTCTCTTACCCTTTTCAGTATTCCACCAGGTAAGAGCTACCTCAAGTAGTCTCCCGGTTGCGTATCGTACCTTGCGATCCTCGGGACAATCGCAGTTGAGGAAGGTGTTTTCCATTTCCTCAAACCAGTGGAGGAGAGCAGTGACACCTTCGGTCCCTTCAAATTTCGGAGGATCGCAAGACTTGAAATGTTTATATGAGCACTTGTTGGTAGGAGGGTTGCCGATGTTCTGGTCTTCTTGCTGGGGAGGATTGGTGGGATTTGTGGCGAGAGCTTGTTGTACTTGAACCACAATGTCAGGAAGTACCGCGGCCATTTGTTTTGCGATTTGAGTGGCCAAGCGTTCGTGTGACCTTCCTGATTTTCTACCCCCTCGTTGTTGCCTAGCCGACATCTACAGGAACATATATAAGAAGATTGTGAGTTCATGGAGTCTTTTTAGGTGTCATGTGTATTAAAGAAAATGAAAATAACATAAATATCAATAATGCAACTACATCCATAGGATGTCTTGGGTTTGCTCATGTTGGGCTCAAACGTCCACCATACCATCACCTGTATAGTCATGTGGGCCCCCATGACTATTGGCTTGGTAGGATTCACATTAGTATTGGCGGTTTAAAAACTCGCATCACCCCAATGAAAACCATGAAATATGTTTACGAGATGTATGGTCGGAATGTGTCCAGGTGTAGACACAATGACAACTCAAAGTGGGGTTAGCTCACACGACGTTTGGTATAGCATGCTTTGGCCTAATAGGTACTTCGTACTCTCATCGTTAGTCCCCAGGTAGGCAAACTGGTCCTTTATTTTGGATTTATACGAATGCCAGCCTAGACAGGACGTTCCGACTACCGGTACTTGTACCCTTCCAGTTACTACATGCCCGTCATGAGAACTCACTTTGATGTGATTTGAAGATACAAAAATCATTTTAAAAACAATCATGAAAATGATGTGATGTGTGCTCTCATGGATATGATATGTTATGAGAATATGATTCATGATAGGCATTATATAATAATATGTACTTATGAACATGCTTGCATAACATTGAATGTAACATTAAACATAAAACATATAAACATCATGAATTTTGCATGTAACACACAAAAATCTTAAAAATTTCTAATCAACTATAGTATAGGATCTAAGGGTCTAATAACCTATCCTATATCCCTATAGTCATGGCTCTGATACCAATCTGTCACACCCCGACCCGCAGCGGAATAAGAGTCGGGGCATAATTGGGTTATCACCAAAGCTCATGATATTTACTAATATGTTTCATATTTATTTAAGTAAAAATTACATCCTCAATAATCCAAACATGTTCATACAAATACAAAGAAAATAATCAACTAAACAATCCAAGCTCTAAACCAGTTTATTCTTCTAAGCCAATCCTATGTGTTTCTTGCTGCGGCTGATCACCTGTATCATGTGTAAAAATGGGGGTTTTTGGGTCAACATAAGTTGGCGAGTGAACCTTGTTAGATAAACATTTATTATTGATTTCTTGTTATCTTTATCATGGAGAAATTGTGCAATAGTCATATGTGAGCAAATGTAAATAATCAAACAATAACAATACAACCACATACAATAATAACATATCAACTTGCATGAATATATAACATGAATGAAACTGTATATTTTGGCAACGTCACGTTCACGCTCATAATGTAATGGGGAACGGACGGCCTATGATGAATGTCTGTGCGATCAAGGCTCAATCAAACGGAGCCGACGTATGTTGGCAACGCCCGGTTCACGCTCATAATGTAATGGGGAACAGCTCAACGCTCATAATGTAATGGGGAGCGGCGGCTATGATAATGTATGTACTGAAAATGATAAATTAAATCTAAACAATAACCACACAAACAGTTGATACAAGTTGAATACACATTTGTTCATGGATATGATGTATGCACAAGTTTTAAGTATAATAAATGGTAAGGCACATGATACACCCCAAAAACGTGATTAAAACGGGGAATTTGTAGAGATTCACTCACATTGGGTGTGTTCGGTTGAAGATGATGAAATGCGCACGAGTTTGGAGGATTGATCGACGAGACTTAACTAACCTAAATAATAACGGGAAGTATGGTAAATGAATGGATTTTATTAATAATTTTAATAAGATTTTATATATATTTTTGTGAGTTTAAGGCTATTATCTATCTTTAAAAACATTATTTTTAAGTATTTTTAATTGATTTTTAAACTAATTAAATAAATAAAATATAAAAAAAATGTTGACTTTTGTGTTGACCATTGACCGTTGACCGGGACTGTTGACCGTTTGACCGGTTTGCTAAAGTGTAAGTGTGCGCCGGGTAAGGCTCGAACCCGAGACCTCCCGTACGCGTGCACGCAGCTCTTCCAACTGAGCTAGTTGTCTAACCGAAATAATTCTGTTTTTAATTATATTTATATACTATTTTAGTTTATTCAAAATTCTTTTATTTTTAAAAAGGGTTTTAATCATCAAAACCGGAGTGTGCAACAGGTCTCGAACCCGGGACCTGAGGGTTAGGGTGTTGCACACAGTCCACCGCTGGACTGTGTGTCTAACCTGGTTAATATACCGATTTTTATTATACTTAACAACTTCAGTGAGTTAATCCGGTTCAGTTAGAAAAAGAAAACATCTTTATTACAGAGCATACGTGTGTGTCAAGGATCAAACTCGCGGCGTGTGATATATGTGCGCACACAGTCCACCGCTGGACTGTGTGTCTAACCCGAGATAATATCCAATTTATATAAAACTTATAAACAACCTAACTTCGTCTTCTTCGTTACAAATCACAGACTACGATTATTCTACTGTTTCTTGTTTAATTCGATTGACAAACATTCAAATGACTAAAATGAAATGGCAGAGAAGATTTTGGAAGTAAACATACCGGAGAAACGATCTATCTCAGCATTCCGGCGAAGTCGTCGGCTCTGTTTTTACGGATTTCGTCTGAGCGGACAGATTAACAATTTTGATTAGCTAGATGCGGAATTGAAGCACTGAACAAGAACTACCAGAAGGTTTAAAAGGCTATACCGTTTCACAGCGAGAATTGGGAACTTTCAGAAGTTTTCCGGCGAGAGTTAATTATCCGATATCGTCGTCTGAAACTGATTCTGATTGAAGGGTTTGAGTTAGCAAAAGCTTAACAACTGATAGACGATGAAAGAATTGAGAGACTTACTGATTTCATGGAAGACACGGTTTTCCGGCGAAAGTCCGGCGAGTTCAAAAAGCTTTTCCGACGAACTGAAAGTAGAGCGAAAGTGAAATTGAAGGTTCTGCGGATGAGTTTGAGTCGCGAGAGGGGCTATGGTTGGAGTAATTCAGGAAGTGCAGATTTTCGGTTATTAAAACCGATCACCACATGAATTCAAGTCCATTCAAGATTAAATTGATTGAAGGTGTCGGTGTATCGGTTATTGTCAGAAAACCGCGAACACTCAAACGTTTTTGGACGTTTGGAAACCGATTACGGTTACAGTTGGCGTAAACCGGTTGATTCATGGTTGAACATAAAATTTAATTGATTCCTAGAACTAACAGAAAACATCAAGTGGCGGAGTGGTTATAAGTGTGCGTGTTAAGTCGTAGAGCCTTTCTGGCTGACCCGGGTTCGAGTCCCGGCAGCCTGTTTTTCATTTTATTTATTTTATTTTTACTTTTTATCAATTATAGCTTTTATATTCTAGTTTGTTTGTTAATTATGCATCGTTCAAAATTAAAATCAACATAAATACGCAACGAAACATTTATAACTTGATATTCGATTACAAACGAAGCGGGTTTGAAAACCCGTTTTTGACAAATGTTACAGGATGGACGCGCAACCCTTCTCATGGTAGTTAGCATGAGAAATAAGCCTATGTTAATCTGTGTGAAATGTTTCGGTGTATCATGATATGTAGTTAGATTATTTCGCGAACGGTTTCTCTATTATGCTAGTATTACAAAACTCGTATGCTCACCTTTACTTAATTGTATTGACTTGTATTTTAACGTATGTAACAGGTTGAGGATTTAGCGTGGATGCTTGGATGTTGCTTAGTTTAGTTTGTTTTGTTTTGTTAGTTTGTTTATGTATTTTGGATTTGGAACTTATGTATGAAATCTAGGGGAAATCGAACCCGGTTGAATTTTATGAGAAATCTCCGTTTTGTAATAATTGTTTAAATGTTACGTTTAATATATGGGATATTAAGCAGGTTGTGATATGTTAAATGATTGTTATGGAACATCTCGTGAAATCAATCTGGTCGCCTAGTGCCACTAACCCGATGTTTCCGCCATCGGTTGGGGCGTGACAGATTGGTATCAGAGCAACCCATAACTTTAGGATAATAGGTAGAATTGCCATGATTTGACCTAGTAACATGTTTAAGTACCCGATTGACCTATCTTTGACTTAAATGTTAAACTACTTGCTATAAATGCTTAAATGTGCCCTTCCTAAGGCTAATACAATAATACACGCTTGGAAACGGTCATATCACACAAAACCAGTGATCAAGTCGAGAATAGGTGTGAAAACCGAGACTCTCGACGAGATCATTCACTCCGCGCATTCTCTCACACGAAATATCTTCGTTGAGTTAGGAGTGATATCCAAACCTCGACGGAAATTCCATTTCTATCTAGGAATAAAGTTGTTAAGTTAGGGGTGAAACCCGCATCTTAATGACTAATTCCGCTATTCGATTTTCAATCTCACCAAAGTCTCGGTTATACGATGGTTTGGAACACATATTAACTGGAAGGGTAAACGCCTTTAGCCGCTCGTGGTGAGAGCGTTTATCTATTAGGCCAAAGCGTGGGTCCAAATGCAAAGGGTATTCAAATCACTTTAGCGTGTCAAACGTCTCAAAACCCCGGACACTCCCAATTGATTTGAGCCTATATCGTCGATTTACGCATCATCGAGTTTACTATTATTTATGTGTTTAAATTTTGAGAATTTTCGGTTATTCAATTTCTCGCTTTATTTTATTTCTCGCCTTATCGATTTCTTGCTTTATCGCTTTACGCTCCCTAAACGCATGCACTACTCGCACAACTCTCGAACTCTAAAGCTCTAAATTAATACACGAACAAAACTAATCGCTTAACTCGCTTACGCCTATGAGGATGTGTGCCTCATACGCGGTATTATCTCGCCTATCTCGCTACTATATAACGCATATATCTCGCTTATATCTCGCATCTCGTATCGCGCTACGCATTGTTACTATTAGAAGGTGAATACGTGCAAATATGTGCTTATGTGCTTACGTGCTTATGTGCTTACATGTTTATGTGCTTATGTGGATACGTGCTTATGTGTTTCTGCCTTGTATGAATAATAATAATAAATATTTAAACATAACTCTATTATAATCGAATCTCATCTAATCTAAATCCTTCGTGTAGATGTCTTCAATGGGATCGCACACTCGAAGGAACCTCCAGCGCAACAACGCCGACAAGCGCATCGCCTCTATGGTAGCCAAGGAAATGGCTAAGGTGATCCTGCAGATTGTCAGTGAAATTCAAGCGGTTAGCAGCAACTCCTTAGTGGACTCCAAGGGAGATGCCCGAAACCCCGCTTCAGCTTTAAGCAGTTCAAAGCATGTGGACCGCTTACTTTCTCAGGCACCGAAGGACCGAGTGCCATGTTCCACTGGTTTGACTCTATCGAGGTCACATTCGCGAGAGTGGGTGTCCCGAGGCCCTGCGCACTATCATTGCCACCGGTGTGTTTCAGTCAAGGGCTCTCGACTGGTGGACAGCCGAACGCAACAGGCGTGGAAATGACGAAGCCTACGGACTCACTTGGGAGGAACTCAAGGAAATTATGATCAAGGAATTATGTCCTCCCTACGAGATCCAGAAGTTGGAGAACGAATTCTGGAATATCAAGCAAGATGGTCCCGATAATGCTGGTCTCACTGCTCGTTTCAAACAGTTGAGCATCATCTGTCCCGGTCAAGTGGATACGACCGAGAAAGCAATCAAGAAGTACCTCAATGCTCTGCCCGATTGCGTCGCTGACTTTGTTTTGTTTAGTTAGTTTGTTTATGTATTTTGGATTTGGAAGTTATGTATGAAATCTAGGGGAAATCGAACCCGGTTAGAATTTTATGAGAAATCTCCGTTTTGTAATAATTGTTTATGTGTTACGTTTAATAGTATGGGATATTAAGTAGTTTGTGATATGTTAAATGATTGTTATGGAACATCTCGTTAAATCAATCTGGTCGCCTAGTGCCACTAACCCCGATGTTTCAGCCATCGGTTGGGGCGTGACAGCGGTATGGTGATGACCCATCCTTGGAGGATGATCCGCCACGTAAGCGCCACGTAGATCGGGTGTGAGGATGGGGCAAAGAGGATGGAGGTAAGAAAATGGGGGATGAGCCAAATAATATATATATATATATATATATATTTAGTTTTATGTATATGTGTGTGTGAGTGGGGTTTTGTCCTTTAGTGTGGACGTCTTCAACGTCCTGAACTGGACGATCATGACGACGCCGGGGGGGGGGGGGGGGTTGTGGAAATGGTGTTGGGGGCGGCGATGGGCGTTGCCGAGCCCAAGCCGGCCCTCATACCGCCTAGCCTAATTACCTTTTTTTCAATACTATAAACGCTTCGTTTCAAAATGTTGTGCGCATCAAGCACTCATAATGCTAGGTGCGCATGATACCCGGAGCACACAATGTGATGCTGAAAGCACATCATACGCGGAGCACACAATGTGATGCTGAAAGCACATCAGGTGGGACAATGCATTGCGATTCCATGATGTTTGTGGATGATCCATGATGGTGAAGATCATGCATGATGCGCACATTTAGAAATTGACCACTACTCGAGTAAAGTTGACAATTAAAGGAGAAGGTTGGGAGTGCTGAGGGAGAAGATTGGAACTCACATGAGATGAAAGAGAGAGGTGTGCAAAAAATCCGGTTTTAAAACCGAAACCAGTTTTTTTAACCGGTTTTTTATAACGGTTTTATAACCGAGCCGCCGGTTAGGGATATTTATCTTCGAAACCGGTTTTAAAACCGAAACCGTTTACAAAAAACCGTTTAAACCGTTTTTTGGAATAAACCGGTTAAAAATCGATCATAACCGGTTGGACCAGTTAGTGTTTTGAGTTGAAAAAATCAGTTAGTAACCGGAAACCGGTTATAGAAAAACCCGGTTTTTGTTTTTTGTGAGAAAAACCGAACCGGTTAATAACCAGAACCGGTTTTTGAAAATAACCTATTTGTACACCTCTAAAAGAGATGGTTGTGGAGAAGAGCGAGGAAGATAGAGGCCATTTGAAATAAAAACCCTAAAAACCATCTAACCATAAAAATAGTGAGCCGATGAAGTTGTTAAGTGAGTTTCTACATAGATTTCGCGTAACTTATGCATAGACTACTTATACACGTAAAGATAAAAACTTATTTTGGTTATACATAAAACTTCTTGACTGAATCTTTAGTTTTTTTTGTATCAACTATAAAAAACAATCTCTATTTTTTTTAATGTTTAACGGTTAACATATTAAAATATTATTATTAATATTAAAAAACAATTTCAAAAACATTGTAGTGCATCAATAGAGTTGTATTGTTTTTAAGTTTTACCAAAAACAACTTCAAAAACACTATAGTGCGTCAGTGGAGTTGTATTGTTTTCAAGTTTTACCACGAAAGAAAGAAAGAAGAAAGTATGGTATCGGTTAGAAGATACAAGCAAAAGCAAGTGGAAAGCTGAAGGGGTTTCGAAAATAAGAGAGATTTAGTAAGTCAAATGAAGTTTGTTAAATTTTGAATTCCAATTTTATATTGTTTTCAAGTCCACAAGGTTAATTTCAATCACATGTGGGCATATGAACATGATGCTATAATTCTTAACATGGCTCTTGACATAATGTTTATGTATACATTGTTATAATAAACACTCTTTTTATGGATAAACTATTTTTATAGAATACTTAAACAATAGAGTTAAATGTCATTTTAGTTTTTTGGTTTAGACCATTTTGCCAGTTTAGTCAAATGTTTCATTTTTCCTCTGTGGGTCCAAAAAGGTTTTACTATTGTCATTTTAGTCTACTTGGTTAACTTCATCCATTTTTTCTGTTAACGAGAAGAGCAATTCGGTCATTTTAGATGTAGTTCTGTTAACTAGAAGGAAATTCGTCTATATAAAATGGCCAAATTGCCCTTCTTGTTAACAAAAAATATGGATGAAGTTAACCCAGTAGACTAAAATGAGAACGGTGAAACCTTTTTGAACCTACAAGGGAAAAATGAAACCTTTGGACTATACTGTCAAAATTACCAAAACCACAGAGACTAAAAAGGCATTAACTCTAAACAATGTAATACGGTCTCACAACTTTCAAAAATATCACGCAACAAAAGTTTTAGAGTAAATTGTCAAAATGGTCCTTGGGGTTTGGTCACTTTTGTTACTTTAGTCCAAAACTCAAACTTTTTAAATCTGGGTCCTTGTGGTTTCAATTTTGTTATTATTTTCATCCAAAATCAAAATCTAGTCAGATTTTTTGAGTTAACATCCAGCTTTTTAGTCTTTTCCCTTATTTTTAATGAAAGGCAAAATAGTATTTTAACGTTTTATTATAACAAATTAAAAAAATCTGACAATTTTGCCTTTTATTAAAAGGGAGGAAAAGGACATAAAAAACTTGATGTTAACTAAAAAATCTGACCAGATTTTGCTTTTGGATGAAAATGACAACAAAATTGAAACCACAAGAACCCAGATTAAAAAAGTTTGAGTTTTGGACTAAAGTAACAAAAGTGACCAAACCTCAGGGACCATTTTGGCAGTTTACTCAAAGTTTTATAACAATATTACCTTTTACAAAGTTATACAATTGTTTTGTTTTTAGTTTTTTTCTCCGCAAAATTTTAGGGTTTTATCCGTGCTTCTTTATAGACATGCTTTGAGATGGCTTAAATATGTTTTAACCTCTTCTTTTCTCGCCTTCGTTTTCCATAACATGGATTTTAACTACATAATGTTTTCTGAAGTTCCAGCGTGTACCGGTGCAAGTTTCTTATTTTATCTACGTTTCAAAACTGTAACGGAGCATGAGTCTTTATAGTTTACTTATTTTTATCTACATTTTGAACCTATCACACATTACCTATAAATAACATTATTACTTTTTTAATAAACGTCTTGTATACATGATTTGTGAGCATCACGCATCAGTTTTTCAGATAAAAAACTATTAAACCGCATCACACGTCTTGAAAACCAAAGTCAGAGGTTTTCCAAACATAAAAAAAAGTCCTAGTAATTCTAGTAACAACATCCGTCTTAAAATTTACCATCTCTTTTTTTATAAACATTTAACCCTACACGTTTCAACATATTATTATTATAACTTTTTTTTTACAAACTTATCTTTCAAAATAAGTTTTTGTATAAAAATCCAGACTGCTTGTGACATAATATAATAACAACAATACTAATAATAATCTTAACCACTGACGGTGGATAGATAGCGAGCCAGAACCACCAACACCATGGGTATCTGGAACGACCTCAGGTCGGTCGCCGGCCGGTTCATCAACCGGAACTCCTCCGATTCTCGAAAACCGGCTGTCGAGTTGCCGGATCCGGTTCGCAGAGAGACGATAAGCCGGTGTTCTAACCGGTTTTGGCAAGTTTGCTGTTGATTCTGCTGTTTATGATCCTCTCAAAGGTTAGGTTTCGTCTATAAGGTTATATGATTGTTAACCGTTCAGATTCATGATACTGTATCGGAATTGCTAGGGTTACGGAAGCTAGAGGTTGTGATTTTGTGTTTGATTGTGTATAGGAACGTGAAATTAGGATTAGTTAACGGTTTGATTAACTGATTGAGTTCTAGTTTTAGGTTTTACAGAAATTAGAGCTCCTGAATCTGTATGTTTCACCGATTGAATTTTAATCTTAGTTTTTACGGAAATTAGGATTATTCAACAATTGAATCTGTTGTTATATGTTGTGTTTCTGAAAGTGAAATTAGGATTATTCACCAATTGAATTTCAGTTTTAGGTTTTATAGGAATTAGAGGTCCTGACTCTGTTTTTATATGTTGTGTATTCGTATCAATTTGTGTTTAGAAAAGTGAAATTAGGATTAGTTAACAATTTGATTGACCGAATGAGTTTTAAATTAGGCTTTACAGAAATTAGAACTATTGGCTCTGTTTTTCTTTTTGTTGTTTGTATTTAATTGTGATTAGTAAAGTGAAATTAGGATAAGTCAACCATTCGATGCACTGATCGAATTTCGGTTTTAAGTTTTACTGAAATTAGAGCTCCAGACAGTGTTTTTTATTTAACGTGTGTTCGTATTCAGTTGTGTTTAGGAAAGAAATTAGGATTAGTCAACTATTAGATTCACTGGTCGAATTACAATATGAGAGGTTTTATAGAGTTCGTGACTGTTTTTATATGTTATATGTTTGTATTCAGTTGTGTTTAGGAACGTGAAATTCGGATGATTAGTCAACAATTTGATTCCCCGATGGACTTTTAATTTTAGGTTTCATAGAAATTAGAGCTCCTTACTCTGTTTTTCTTCTTATGTGTTCGTATTCAGTTGTGTTTGGGAAAATGAAATTAGGATCAGTCAACAACTAGGTTCATCGATGGAATTGCAATTTTAGGTTTTACAGTAGTTAGAACTCCTGTCTCTGTTTTTCTTCTTGTGTGTTTTGTATTCATTTGTGTTTAAGAAAGTGAAATTAGGATCTGCCAACAATTCAATTCAAAGATCGAATTTCAGTTTTAGGTTTTACAGATGTTCGTCCGATTCAACTGTGTTTAAGGAAGTGAAAGCAGTGTCAACAATTTGATTCGCTGATCGAATTTAATTTTACGTTATAAAGAAATTAGAGCCCCTGACCTTATTTTATATCTTGTGTGTTCGTATTCCATTGTGTTTAGGAAAGTGATATTAAAGGATTATTCAAAAATCCGATTCACCAGTTATAATATTTGAATTTCAATTCTAGGTTTTACAGAAACTATAGCTCTCGGCTTTGTTTTGTTTGTTGTGTGTTCGTATTCAATTGCATTTAGGAAAGGAAATTAGGATCAGTCAGTAATTTGATTCACCGACCATTTTTCACATTTAGGTTTTCTACAGGCTGTTTGTTGTTACATTACATGTATCGGTTTTAGGGCATTTATACGGTTCACATATGGTTTTCGAATCATTGATCATTCTCATTTGGTTATGTGAAGGGTTGAAGAATCAATCTTCTCTAGAATCTGCAAATCTGCACGATATTCGTCGACATACATTAATGATGGAAGAGATGCAAGCTCGAATGGAGAAAATGCAGGAAGATTTGCATATTATAAGACTTGACGATGAAGATTCGATCTTATGTGCCAATGATTTGGATCCTTGTAAGGAGGATCCAGATGAATCCAATGAAAATTCCGCTGCTGCAAAAACTGATCCCAAAAAGATCTTCATTCGATCGCGCTTATGAAGATTGCTTGATATGGGGTTGTAAAATACATATGATGTTACAGGTATAAGGTATTAGATTGTAAAATACTTGTGTCTTTTGCAGTTTTGTTGTTTTAAGTTGCATCTGGTGTGGAATAAACACTAATACTTTTCTATCTGTATGTTAATATGTGGTATCGCAATTTTCGTTTCACCGTACTCTATATTGCATAGGCTTGTCCAAAAACCGACAAGTCTTTCTTGTGCTAGGCTGCTCGGAATTAGGGTTTAGGGTTACTCTATCGACTACCATTAACTACAAAAGAGCTACGATATTAAATGTCCCTAATAGAAGCTAACGATAAAAGGGTAGGTGTTATGGCCTATACCTAAGATAGGTGATTGGTAAATACCACCTAAGGAGGAGGTGAGGTTTGTGCGTTCTTATATAAGCCAAAGTTTCTTCGAACACAAGTGCAGGGTACTAGAGTTATGTTATGCTGGAAAATGCAAACCCCTTTGGGTTGAATACAACCTGAAAATCAATGGGTCTCCATGAATCCGTATTCCCTTTTTGTGTCAAAACAAAAGGATTAACGACCATATGCGTTGCGTGACTGCCAAAGCCATTGTTGGGTGTCAACGCAACTGCCAAACAGGGGCGTAGCTTAGTGGGGGGCCGGGGGGGCACCCGACCCCCCGAACTTTTCGCTCAGTAGTGTCCGGTATGTGGTTTTCGTATGGAATTTTTTAGGTATATACGTTTTTGACCCCCCGATTTTATAATTTTTTAGGTATAATTTTAGGTCCGCTGACTTCTGACCCCCGGTCAGAAATCTCAAGCTTCGCCACTGTTGCCAAAGCCATTGTTGGGTGTCTAACCTGAAAACACAACTTGCTCTAAAATGATTCCGGGCAACGACATACCTAAAACTTAAATTTGATTACTTGATGTTATTAGGATTTATAGTTATTAAGAAAACGTTTTATATGTTTTAAACAATTTATTTATTGGTTACGTTAAACACATGTCACTAAAACTTTACCTACACAAGATTTATAAAATAAAAGAATACCTACACAAGATTTATAAAATAAAAGAATCGAACAAAACAAACAATGAAAGCATGAAACATGTATTCAACTAGTTGATGTCCCGCCCGCGGTGCGGGGGATGGCCGAATAATTCTCAATAAATTGAAAAAACACTACTATTTGCTATGAAAAAATTAAAACGATGACAAACCGTAATTTTGAGCTCAGGACAAAAACTGTAATTTGTCAGGACTAATGAGCGAGTGTTAGGTAGCTCATTGACACGAAAAAAAAATTAAATCGAGTCAACCAATTAAAAAAAAACTTTTATTTTTATAGTTTTGCTAAAAAAATACTAAAATGATGGCAATACTGTAATTTTGAATTGAGTGCAAAGTTGTATTTTTTGACTGAGGTAAAATCGTAATTTGCCAAAAGCTAAAGTGATGGCAATACTGTAAATTTGAACCTGGGGAAAAATCGTAAATTCGCGAAGGGGCAAATTCGTAAATTTGAACTTGGAGTAAAATCGTAATATATATTTGAACTAAGGTCAAAATCGTAAACTTAAGTTGAGGGCAAAACCATAATTTTATTTTGAACTGGGGCAAAATCAAAATTTTGAACTGAGAGAAAAATTGTAACTTTGAGTTGAAGACAAACGCATAATTTTGTTTTGAGCCAGGGCAAAAACATATATTTGAGCTGAGGCTAAATCATAATTTTTGAAACGGGGCCAAATTCATATTATTGAAATAATGGCAAAATCGTAATTTTAAGCTAGGGCGAAGTCATAATTTTATTTTGAATCAGGGGCAAAATTATAAGTTTTAGCTAGGGGGAAACATAATTTTATTTTGAACTGGGGGCAAAAACGTAATTTTAAACTGGGGGCAAAAACGTAATTTAAAATCGGTATAAAATAATAAAGTGTTGGTCCAATAAGAAAGTGCCAGACAGCCATCTTATTTATGTATGTATAGTAAATATGCAAAGTAAAAAAAAAAGCAAAAAAAAAAAAAACCAAAGTGGCACCGCCACTTTTGGCCACTCCCACAACAAAACTATTCCCGCCGACCATGGTGTTTGTAGTTATAAAAATCATAAATTTAAAACGGGGCCAAATTCATATTATTGAACTAATGACAAAATCGTAAGTTTAGGCTAGGGCGAAGTCATAATTTTATTTTGAACTAGAAGCAAAATTATAAGTTTTAGCTGGGGGGAAACATAATTTTTTTGAACTGGGGGCAAATACGTTATTTTGATCTGAGGGCAAAGTCGGAACTTTGAACCGAGGGCATAATCGTAATTTTTAGCTGGGGCAAAAGCATAATTTTATTTTGAAGTAAAAGCAAAAACGTAATTTTAAAGTGAGTATAAAATAATAAACTGGTTGGTCAATGAAAAAGTGCCAGACAACCATCTTATTTATGTTTGTATAGTAAATATGCAAAGTATAAAAAAAAACCACCAAAGTGGCACGCCACTTTTGGCCACTCCCATAACAAAACTATTCCCGCCGACCATGGTTTTTGTAGTTATAAAAATCATAAATTTTAAAACGGGGCCAAATTCATATTATTGAACTAATGACAAAATCGTAAGTTTAAGCTAGGGCGAAGTCATAATTTTATTTTGAACTAGAAGCAAAATTATAAGTTTTAGCTGGGGGGAAACATAAATTTTTTTGAACTGGGGGCAAATACGTTATTTTGATCTGAGGGCAAAGTCGGAACTTTGAACTGAGGGCACAATCGTAATTTTTAGCTGGGGCAAAAAGCATAATTTTATTTTAAGTAAAAGCAAAAACGTAATTTTAAAGTGGGTATAAAATAATAAACTGGTTGATCAATGAAAAAGTGCCAGACAACCATCTTATTTATGTATGTATAGTAAATATGCAAAGTTTAAAAAAAAAAAAAACCACCAAAGTGGCACCGCCACTTTTGGCCAGTCCGACAACAAAACTATTCCCGCCGACTATGATCTTTGTAGTTATAAAAGATTTGCAGCGGGTTTGACCCGTGTCAGATGAGTCAGTTGATCCGGTCCACAATTTTTTAAACTAAAGTCATAATGTTTCTTTATTTATTTATTTTCTTTTCAAACTTTAATAAATAGTTTGTATAAATCTTAGTTAATAGAAATTTTACACTAAAGTCATACTATTTCTTTATTTATTTTCTTTTCAAACTTTAATAAATAGTTTGTAAAAATCTTCATAAGTTATAGAATTTTTCAAATTTCTTTTGAATTATTTATCTTAACTTAAACTTTTTCTATAGTTCTTTAATTTATACTTTTTCGTAATTAAAGTAAATCAGTTAGGTTAATAACAAATATGATCCTTCCTTCACAGTCATATCTTTATAATTATGAAATATTTGAAAAACGAAATATTATTCGATTATAAAGTAACATATTGCATTAGTTTTTGTATAAAAGGAGCTAGCAATTTAATAAGCTTATCTAGTTATCTTATTTTAGAATTGAAATCCATAAAATTAGGGGTTAGGTAGTTAATGCCTATCATATATCGTCAACTCAAATGCTTCAATTGGCCTTTCGGAAAAAAAAAATATATATCTACTCCAAAAGAACACAGGTGAATTGTTATGATTAATTGTTCATATGGTTATTAAATGTGTAATTCAACTTAGGGTAAAAGGTGTTACTCAAATTCGTTGATTTTTTATGAGTTATGTTTTGTTTTCAGTTTTGATCATATGTGTATCATTGCATGTGTACGATTTGAGGAATCACCTAGAGTTCATTGATTTCTTGTTTCATCTGATCAAATATATATATTTGGTAATCCCATTTGCATTGTATGACCTAAATCAGAGTTAACCCATTGATTCTTGATTCGTTGACTTGTTATTATATTGCATTCATAGTAACACTTTTGATATGTTCACAGGTGAAGATTGATGGCAAGAAAAACGAAATAGGTTCACAGAGTGAAGAGGTCAAACATTTATGACTTCACTACTCGTGATTCCACCATGGTGATGTATCAGGCACCAAAACCACAAACACCACCACCGTGGCTAAGGAGGAGCACCAATAGCAACATCCACTAGTTTCATTGGTCGCCAACGAGTAGTACCAATACCACATCCACTAGTTACATGGTAGTCAAGGAGAAGAGGAAGTTCGCCATCGCAAATGGTGTATGAGTTTACACAAAATCTGACTACATTTATTACTGGTTACCTCTTAGTAGTCGGTTTTTGTTGAATTTCATAATGCAATTGTCATAGAGGTGCTCCTTTTTCCCATGATTGGTCACCTTGGAAACTAGTGGATGGCAGTGTTTGCATTTTTGTGATGCTTTATCAACATGGTGCATTGTTGGTGGTGATGTCATTAATGTTTAACCTTTTTTCTCTTCATTTTTGTATATGATTACAATCACGACTCCCAACAATAAGCTCATTCGATAGTTTCATGTCTTCCTAAACAATTTGATGTCACATGCTCAATCTTCTATCGATCAAACGTTTAATAAATGTTTCATGTAACATGATTTAAATGTAAAAAGAAAACCAAAAGCTATTTAATACCACCTATCATATGGCTAAAGCCATAGTTTTCTTTTTTTTTTTTAAGTCGTTGGCATATATTTTAGAAAAAAAAACTCTGTTTGGAGTTTGTTTTCCAAATAGGGGCAGGTGAAAAACTTATTTAATAAGTGATTTAAAAATTATTTTTCAAAATAGGTGTTTTTAATATTTTTATTTTATTATTAATTCTTTTTAACTATTTATCAAAACTATCTCCTCCAATCTCTTTCTCGATGGAAAACATTTCAAGCTACAAAATCTTAAAACTATTTCAAAACATGTCGTCGAAGAAAAATCAACCAGAAGAAGCGGTAGTTGTGGTGATGAACGTGATCGATGTGGTTTCAACAATTAAAATGCAATATGATGAGACGCCATTGGAATATGGTGGGTTTCGTATCGAGAAATCTTACAAATCTATTGGAATGTTTTATTTCATTAAATTCAGATGAACATCACATTAAATTTTAATGAATAGGACAATAGCATATTTTTTCTTAAAAAATTTTTTAATTGCGTATTTATCCAACTTAAAATTAAATTGTATATATCTTATTCCTTAACTAATAAAATGCAAATTTACCCATTTTTATTTATTTTATTAAAAACAAGTTATATAAAGCTATAGGGTGTGGTCAAACAAAATATGGGTTGATATGGGTATTTTAAATTTTAAAATAGGTTAGGATGAGCCAAACAAAATTAATCACTAGGTTAGGATAGGTTATGAAGTGGTGGATAAAAAAAGAGAGTAGGTCAGTATGGTATGAGATAAAACCCAAGCGGGTCAGGATGAGTAATTACTACTCGTAGATATATCTATACAACTGTGACTTCAACGTACTCTCCTATCGTTCTTCGTTTAAAAATAATGAAAGATTTAAAAATATAAAAAATTAAAAAATAATCAAAACAACTCTAAAAAAATCAAAAAAATCAAAAAAATAAAAATAATAATAATAATAAATAAAATAAAAAAATTCAAAAATATTAAAAAGAGTTAATTACACCGTTAGTCTCTGTGGTTTATTGAAAGTAACAAAGTCAGGTTCTAATAGTTTAAAATCACATTATAAGGTTCTAACTTTTCATTTTGTAACAACCTAGGATATTAACACTAAGTTTTATTAACTTTTCTGTCATGTTTGATTGAAATGACTTAAATACCCTTTAAGTGATTTATCTAATTAATTTTATTATTAGCCAGGGACCATTTATGTAATTATTATATAATATAAAAAGTAGAGTTAAATGCTTGGTTGGTCCCTGTGGTTTGCAAAAATTGCAGACTTGGTCCTAAGGTTCACTAATTACACACTTGGTCCCGTGTTGTTATTTTTGCACTCGGATTGTTAAATTTTCAGTTAAGCCTTTGTGAAATGACTATATTATCCTGAACAAGTAGAAAATAAAAACAAAAAAAAAAGATTGGCCCACCCCTCATCTTCTTCTCCCCCACCTCTCTCTCTAACCCCATCTCCATCTCCACTCCAACACCAACTTCACCTTCAACCCACCATCTCCTCCACCTTCAACCAACAATCCTAAAGCATAAACAGAATTAAAATCCTAATGTAGTCAAATCGCACACAAATTTCCAACTTAATCAAACGAAATGAAAGGGTTAATCTACTAATCTGCCAAATAGATTAAAAATCCACATATTCTGCCATTTAACTCATCATATTCTGCCATTTGTGTAAACAATATAGGGTTCATCTCTCAAACCATACAACGGCTGCAGAAAATAATTCATTTTCAACCCTTTAGCGACAAAGCTAATCGGATGGTAATTCCTGATTCCATCGTTCACCTTAAAACTCGTCGCTAACATAAACCTGCTTGGAATCAGATTCCGATTCCGATCCAGCATAGCTCAGCTTCACTATTCCATCAAACCCATATTCGAATTCCGACAGTGTGGTGGTGGGTGGGTTGAAGGTGATGGTGGTGGGTTTACGGTAGAGGCGGTGGGTTGAAGGTGACGGCTAAGGTGGTGGGTTGAAGGTGACGATGGTGATGGTGGGTTTACAATGGCGATGGAGGCGGTGTGTTGAAGGTGACGATGAAGGTGCTGGTGGTTGAAGGTGATGGTGGTGAGTGGTGAAAGAAGGAAGAAGATGAGGGGTGAAGTTTGACTGATGGTAGGGTATATTGTTTTGATTAAATTCTTTTTATTTTTGTTTTTTATGATAAGGGTATTTTAGTCATTTAAATAGACTTAACTGAAAATTTTAACAGATATTATTGATAAGGACCATCCGAGTGCAAAAATAACAACCACTAGGACCACGTGTGTAATTAGTGAACCCTTAGGACCAAGTCTGCAATTTTTGCAAACCACAGATACGAGCCAAGCATTTAACTCTAAAAAGTAATTTTGCCATATCATACGTAATATCTGTACAAAGCTACAAAGGGCCAAAAGCAAGGAAAGTTGAACATTGTTTAACTTTTGCAACAATCTACCAGAAGTTCTAAACAAACACAGATTGTCAACCTAAGCTTATTAAGATCTTTTAAACATCATGATGATCAAGTGGAACGATTTTGGCCAAAAAAAAAGGAGAATGACCGCTAAAATCACCATCATACCTGCTGCTCAATCGCCAAAAGTACACAATCGCGTCTCACCTTTTTTTGACGGAAATCACCGTAAGAAACATGGTTGCTTCGCCGGAACCTGCTCATAACTGCCACCGTCGCCGTTACCGCTACCACTGTCATCCTTATCAGACCACCGCTGTCTGCTGACGCCATCACCGAAACCCACCTTTATGTCCATGTCTACGAACCAAAATCCAAACCACCGCCGTCATCACCGTCTTCTCCTTCAACACCATCAATCATCGAAAACACTTACGCCTTGTTCTGTTTCTGTTGATCAAAGCCGTAATCCTTTCCAGCATCACCGTCGTCTCCAGAGCAGCACGACGGCCAGTCGGAGACCATGGCCGACCTTTCAGCTCCGTCGATTTTTCTCCCTATCAGTTCTCTCTCTCTCTCTCTCCTCCTCTCTCTCTCGCTAAGTCAATTTTAAGGATGGCTAACAGGATTGGTCCCTGGAGTTTAAATAAAGTTAATTACATAATTGGTCCTTGTAGTTGTGAAAGGGTATTTAAGTAATTTCAGTCAAATTTAAAATAAAAGTTAACAAAAGTTAGTGTTAATACCATTGGTTGTTACAAAATGAAAAGTTAGAACCTTAAAATGTGATTTTAAACTATAAGTACATGACCTTATTACTTTCAATAAACCACAGAGACTAACGGTGTCTATTAAAAAACAAAGAATCTAAAAAAACAAAAAAAAAATCCTAAAAAAATAAAAAATATGCTAAAAAATAAAAAAATAAAAAAATCCTGAAAAATAAAAAAAGAATAAAAATATTAAAAAACAAAAAATAGAAAAAATTCTAAAAAATCAAAAAATTTAAAATTAAAAAAATTCAAAAAAAATCAATAAATTTCTAAAAATCAAAAACTTAAAAAATTCTTAAAATCTTAAAAAATTTAAAAAAACAAAAAAAAATACAAAAAATTCTCAAAAATTCAAAAACTAAAATATTTAAAATAAAAAAGCTCTTAAAAATAAAAAAAATTCAAAACACACAAAAAAATCAAAAACATTTTTTGATTTTTACAATTTTTCTATAAATTTTTATAAATTTTTTGAGTTTTTAGGATATTTTGTTTTTTGATTTTTTATATTTTGAAGCTTTTTTTTTTTTTTTTTTTTAGATTTTTGTTGTCTTTTTAGAATGTTTTTTTTTTTTTTTTTTTTTTTTATTTTTTATTTTACTTTATTTTTTTTTTTTTTTTTTTTTTTTTTTTATTTTTAATTTTTTTTTTTTATTTTTGATTTTTTGTTTTAGAATTTTTTTTGATTTTTTTTTAACTTTTTTTTTATTTTTGATTTTTTTTTTATTTTGATTTTGTATTTTTTTTATTTTTTATTTTTTTATTTTTTGATTTTTGAATTTTTTTTTTGAATTTTTTATTTTTTTTTTTTTTGTTATTTTTTAGATATTTTTTGAATTTTTTTTTTGATTTTTTGAATTTTTATTTTTTTTATTTTTTGATTTTTTATTTAATTTTTTATTTTGTAATTATTTTTTATTTTAAATTTGAATTTTTTTTTTATTTTATTGATTTTTTAGAATTTCTTTAGATTTTATATTTATTCTGATTTTTATTTTGTAGCATTTTTTATTTTAATATTTTTATTTTTGGACTTTTTTGTAATTTTTTTTACATTTTAGCATTTTTTATTTTTTTTAATTAATTTTTATTATACTCCTCTTTACCAAAACGGCCAAACCTATATTAACTTACATTCATTATAACCCAAACCCATCTTAACCCATTATTCATCCGACCTTTTTTCAAATAGCTATCATAACCTATACCCGTCCTAACCCAAACCCATCTTGACCAATTACCCAAACCCACCCAACTTCCCCTACTTTGCCTCCAATAACCATGACCCTCCAATAGGTGTCATGTCATCCATCTTCAATCCACCATTCAAAACCACTACCCTAAGGGTGGTCATGACCCAAACCACTATCTCCTTTATTTTTTTAATTTATTTTTGTCTTAAAATTATCAAATGGTGGCGTCGTGGTAATCGTGGTTTAATCCATGGGAACCATCATCAATCAAGGAATGGGTGGTGTACCATTTAATTAATGGTCCTATGTGAAAATAATATTCCAACCCATGTCCCCCACCCCCCATAGCCTAATGACTTTTATATCCTTATTTTATTGGAACTTTAAAAAAGTACATATTTATTCTTTTATTACTTTTTGTGGCTTTTTCACAATTCTTTTTGTTTCTATATTTTTAAGTTTTGTTTGTTAGTTTTCTTTAGTTGTTTTTTTTTTACAATCTAAACACTTAAATAAACCGCTAAAGTACGTAGATGCATATTTTTTCATAGAATATACACATTTTTTGAATAAGTGGGAGCTTAATCAGAGGAATACAGATCAAAGAAAAGAACGTAACTTGCTTTAAACGTATTTTAATGGATATATGTATGAATCAGCTGAAAATCATTCTAGTTAGTTTTTTTACTAAGTTATTTGTTTTGTGTTTTTTCTTTTAATCATTAAACGTATTTTAATGTATATATATAAATCAGGGTGAAACCACAAACACCCCTAGATATATCTTAGTAAAACAAATAACTTAGTAAAAGGCAAAAAAAAAAACTAGCAAAACGTAAAAAGATAAAAACAAAAAGAATTGTGAAAAAGCCACAAAAACTAGTAAAAATGAATAAATAAGTAATTTTTTAAAGTTTCCGTAAAGGTAAAAAAGTCATTATATGACTTGTTTTTAATGAAATAAATCAAATGGGGTAAATTTACAATTTTATAACTTAGGTAAGGGATATACGCAATTAAGAAGTTTTAAATGAAGGGTTAAAGTTAAAGCCTGATCCTAAGGCCAAACCAGTGGTTGAGACACAAAGCCAGATGGGTCAAAGAAAGTTGATGAGACCCTCAACCTCTTTGCTTGAAGCAACTGAGAACAGGCATGCATTAGACATTGGGTTATCCTTCAACATATCAACCACATACACATTGCCACTCCTATGAGCAACAAGTTGTGATTTGCTCTCAGCAATGATTTGATCAATTTTTTAACAACTCTGGTCCTACAATTTGACATGTTTTCTTTGTAAAGAAGGATCCATATCCTTTGTCACTCATTTGTGAAACACTCAGAAGATTGAATTTTAGATTGTCAATGAGATTAACATGCTCAAATTTGAGCTTCCCACTTAAACAGACCCTAAACCCAACACCTTACTTTTTGAATTGTTACCAACGGATATATCACCCCTCCATGAGCCATGAAGTCTTTAAGAAGGTCTCTACATCCTGTCATGTGCCTGGAGCCTCCACTATCTATATACCATAAACTATCAAGGAAAGTAGAAGCTCCCTGCACATAAGTAAACAATTAGTTTAGGTGGGTCTCTAAAGCCAAAATGGCTTTGGATGGAGTCATAGATTGTCCAATCTCAAATTCAGGAATATGGTCATGGTTTGATTTGGTCTTTGTAACCACTGTTGTGAACCATTTCCTATCAGATGTTGGTAACCATGAGGATGCCTATTGACTCTTGGCTTTGATGGCTTTTTGTAACCCTCATAACTAAGAGGAACCTTTTGATAAATAGGTTGGCCATATTGTAACACTTCGCCTTTCGCAACCTTCTATTTTTAAAAAGGACGAATCGGAATCCTATTTTGAAAATTTGTCGTCTTATAATAGTATCTCATTTTTCGAATGGTTGTAAATCCGAGACTTGATTGTAATGAAATTTATATTTTATGCGAGATAGACATTATATATACACTGATTCATGCATACATTCATTACATGATTTCTAAACATGAATTAAATCCTAAATCCTTATCGTGTATTCATAATTCATACACGCTTCATTCATACGGACACTTGATTATTCAATCACAAAAAGTATAATTATGAATCTACACTTGTAACCATCTTAGGAATTTTAAAACTTTAAAACCCGCTCTTTTCGCTAATATAAACTCTAACTTATGAGGTTCATACACCCGAAATAACTTGTCACACGATAATACATGTTATGTACATAATACATAACATCTATTAACCTAATATATAACATTAAATAACAAAAAATAAGAAAAAAATAAAAAATGGCAGCCCCTATTTTTAAGCTTTGGGCTGGGTTTAGTGGACCAGTTTCAAGTCTAAACTCCCCCAAATCTTGTCCAAAGCCCAACCCACTTAAACCCTAATCCCTTCTCTATATAATAAGCACTTCCCCACTCCTTATTCCACTTTTGCAAGCCTCCAAACACTTCAAAAATTCTCCCAAACTCAGTTGAGTTTCAGCCATGTTTTTTAGAGTTCCAGCCATAAAAAGTGAGTTTTAACTCACTTCTACTTCAATTTTCTTCTTGTTTCTTCTTATATAACACTTGTACAACCTCTAGGAAGGTTCACACAAGTTTGATTGGGCAAACTAAGGTCAAACCTCACCATTTTTGAGGTCCAAAGTGCACCTAAAATTCTGCTTATTTTCATCTTTTTGATTCTCCATGTTTTGGAAGAAAACTCGTGTTTTCTTCATACATTCCTATGTCCTAATGCTCATAATCACTTGTATTGTTAGTTAGGCTTAAAAACAAGGGTGTGACATTAAATTTAGAGGATTTATCCTCATAAACTTTCTGTTTTCATAGAGCTTTAAGCTCACAAGTGATGCAAGTCTTGAACTTGTTCATGTGTGTCCACCTTGGTTAGCTTGGGCTATCCTAACTTCTCGACCACACATCACTTGATGATGTTCATAATTAGTTACTTTTATTTCATTCTTTACTTGTAAGTTCATGACCCTCCTTGTGTCTATGACACTCGTGTAGTGGTGAATCCTAACGAGGTCCAAAGTGGATGGTAAATCCTCCACCTCCTACTTGACTTATGTGACTTCAAGAGGTCTTAAGTGGATGGTTAATCCTTCCACCTCCTACATGACTAAGTAACTAATCTATACTATATAACATAAATCTCAAAACCAAAACCCTCTTGATGATAACATATGGTTATTCATCAAGTTACTAAGTTATATTACTAGTGTGTTAGTTTCCTCGTTTTGCGATTCTTATAGGTTTAACCTTTGAAACCACGTGAAACCCTACGGGTTCTAAGAAGTGTCAAAACAAGTGCTAGACCATATAATTATTTTCGTATAACATACTTTGTCATGCTTTGGATCTCCATTCCGAATGTTCCATCATCATCCTTAATACTCATACGCCTTTGTTTTCCTCTTGTAGGATAACTCGGCGTTCATCCCATCGAACCAACTACCTTCACGGACTTGTCAAGTTTGAAGAACTAGCAAAACCGTGAGTACACTCGACCCACTTTTGTTTATAACACTTTTGGGTGTAACATGTTGTACTTATACAAAAATCGGAAAACACTTAAACTTTATGAAACGCACAAACAATCTTATACACATGAGTACTTGAATCTCATACTTGATGCTTGTCTTGGATATTCGTTATGCTATGCTTTAGTCATTAACTATTTTAGCCTTCGTTTGACATGCTTAGCGCTATAGGGATTCACGCATCCACCTCCATCGTGTTATTCGTGAGGTCATGTTAAAACATCGTGATGCGTTAAGGGTTTGATTATTAGTATTGCATACCTTGATATTGCTCTTGTATAGATTTGGTTGCCATGAGGATTGTTTAAACTTATTCGTATACGTATGTATGACTAAACTTGTGTACTCGCCTTTGCTTTTGCATTGACATTATTTTAAAACATGTTACAGGTTGAAGGAGATGATGATATGAAAACAATATAGCAAGGACTAGATACACACAAATTAGACATTAGGTTTAATGTTGATGTATCAATTTTGTTATGACTTTGCAAATGTTATGTTGTTTCTTTGTTTTGTTATATTGATGTATTTGACAATTTTTATGAAATAAAATATGGTTTAATTAATTATTGTCACTTATTAATGTTGTGAGCAATGAACAATCTCGTTTTCGTCTCATCCCGATGTTTCCGCCATCGGTTGGGGTGTGACACATATCCTCTTAGATACCTGTTTGTAGGTGCTGCATCTGTCACTTGTACCTCTCTGGGAACAGTGTTTTGGTTGGTGCTTTTGTAACAAATGTTGCAACAGGTTCAAAAGTCTGCTTAGATTTATATCTAGTAGAGCTTGAACTTTGACTCTCAAGAGCTTTTGTTTTGATCTCCTTTACCTTTGTGTCATAGGTTTGAAGATAAACACAATCTTGGGTCATGTGGTTTGTTTTACAATAAATGATTCACTTTGAAGAATTTGGGATCACACAAGTTTTGTTTATGTCATAAGCTTTTAACAGAAAACAGTTTTCAGTGACATAATTTCTTTTCTCACAAAAATTACAAAACAAGTTTTTGGCCTTTCTTTCTTCTTCCCCTTTCAGACTTCCTTTCAGCAGAAGTTGTAACATCTGCTGGAAGATCATTGACAGGAATTATCCTTGCTTTTGGTGCCTTAACACCATCAATAGTTGAGAAGTCCATTGGCTTGAAATTTTCTAAAATGTCACACTCATCTGACCCTGTGGGTTTAAATTGATATTTCTCAACTCCTCAAAAGTTGAGGATCCCTCATGTTTTTCCAAAATGATTTTGTTTCCATTTTATCTGTGACTTTTATTTCTTCACCAGCCAAGTTTTTGGGGACAACTTCAACCATCTCAGATTCATTTTTAGCAACATTTTCAGAAGCTTGGTCATTTTTCTTGAAACCAATGCCAAACTTTATATTACTTTTGATCTGATTTTCTAACATGATTTCATAACCTTTGCAAGACTCTACCCATTTTTCACAAGTGATCTGAGTAGATTCTAACTCATTTTTGCAAACTTGATATTTCTCTATCATAGTTTAAAGTTGATCTTTGGTTATGCTAGCTTCATGCTTCAGACTGCTAATTTCAAAATCTTTGTTAACCAACTTTGTTTTCAACTCTTTTGTGAGTTTTTCAAAATTAAGTTCATCTTCCAAAATTTTGTTTCTAAGATTTTCATTCACCCTTTTTATGTTTGAAAAAGCTATAATGCATTTTTTAGAACATAGATCTTTAAGACATGGATTACATAGGTTTCGGTGGAAATTATTTACCATGTACACTTAAAGGTTTCGGTCTTGGATATGAAACTTGGTATATGTAAATCTTGCATGTTGATTAAAATAGCTTACATATCTTAAGGACATTAAAAGAGAGCCGAAGCTATTGGAACTTTGATGCCTCTAGGTCATGCCATGCATACTTGTTGCATACAAAAGATAAAGTCTTAAATATATATAAACAATATCAGACTGAGGTAGATTAAGGAAATATTAAATGTTGTCATATCATTTGAGAAATAGTTAACATAATGTTGTCATAGTCATGTTTATGTGTTGGTAAAAAGATGTTGCATTTGTAGTAGTTTTGTACATGTTTTCGTAGTTTTAGCGTGTCGTTATGTATTCGTTTGTTTTACTTATGTTGTGTTGGGTTTATCAGGTTTAATGGGTGCTAAATGATGGGAAATGAACATAAACAAAGAAATTTGGAGTGTGCGGGTCGAGCGGGTTGCCGAAAACAAAGTGTTGGAAACAGGTCTCCCTTAAGCCACGCGTGGGAGCACATGGGACCGTACGCGTGTTGTGGGGGGCACATAAGTCAAAGGTCAAAATTTCACCCGTCGCGTGTCTTGCGCGTGTCGTGTGAGAACCCTGACACGGAAAAGTTGTGTTTTGACCTAATTTAGCCAAACAGATGACCCATTCTGCAATTATCTTTCTCTTACGAATTCAGGGCGGAAAAAAAGCGATTTTTGAGATCTTCCACCAAAATACTTCAAGTTCTTCATGTTTGTTCAATCCAAATCAAGATCTGAAGTTATGATGACGAGAATGCTAGGTGAAAATCCTTGTGACTTTCACGAATGAACGATTACTGGGTTTTGCACAATTACTTTTTATTCTGATTATTGTAACTGATACATCTTGATCACTTGTTTTGATTTTAGTAAACGTTAATTATATTTGAACTATTTGTGTTTTATCAAGCATATTGTCGATTTTCTTGCATTGTTAGAAAGGTTGGTAATTCGGTGGGTAGTTGATATATCTTAACGGATTGCTAGGTTGTATAGTTAGTATTAAAAACTGTCCCTAATTGTTAATTAAATTTATTAATCCCAAGGCCATGTTATGTGGTGTTTGAATCAGCAAACAAACTTTTGTGTTAAACTTGTAATCGGGATTCCGGGTGGGGATTACCTTTTCTCAATCTGATAACACTTTTTCAACAATTTGCGTGTTTTCTTAATCAATTAAACAAACCCCCAATTCAGACAAGAGTTGTTAATTAGGTAAATCGCTAAACATTGACCACAAATTCCCCGTGGATACGACCTTACTTACCTGTACTCGTATAGGTATTTAAGAAAAATATTTTTTTCTTATTAGCCCACGACAACGATATCACATGTCTAAGTAAAGGATTCTAGGCAATGTTAATAGTCGGGTATTTTCTACATAGGATTCCTAACAAAAGCAACAAAGTTAACCCTAGTGAACTTAGGTATAGAAGTTTGGAATTGAGCTATTAATGTTTTGGGGTTGTAGTGCTATTGTACGTCTTATTTAACCTAAAAGAAAGAGTTTAGGTGAGAAATAAATAGATGGTATATTCATAGGCTATGCTAAAAACTCATAAGCCTGTTGGTTCTGTGTCTTATAATTAATGACTAATTATGCGTAAAAACTATCATAGAATCAACGGATATGATCCGTAATTCTCTGAATAGGGTTTTGATCCTATTTAGAATGTAGTTGTTGATTCTAAAAAGCATCTACTGAAACTAATAGTGTATCTGCTCCTTCTGAACCTAGGAAAAACATGAGAACAAGAATAGCTAAGTATTTTGGTTTTGACTTTCATCTTTATGTAGTTGAAACAACTAGGAGTTAGTTTGGAAATCAGGATCAATATTGTTTTAATATTGAAGATAATAAATTCCTATGCAATAAAAGGAAAAAAAACATAAACAAGCACTGCTGAGGTGATCTTATCCAATGGGTTCTTTCTAAACCAAGCAGACATATATGTATGTAGCAGTCTTGATTCATCTAGTAAAGGAGTAATCGTTTGATATGAAGGATCCGGGGGAGGATGGTTATCCTGAGAATAAAATAAAAGGGAGAAATAAAAGTATTGTAACACCTCTCTTTTTCATATTTCTATATTTAGAAAGCTCGTGTAGTTCTTCTATTTTTGGAAACCATTGTATCTCGTATGCGTACTTTCGTTGTAATCCTTGTAATCGAGACTTGAATCATAATGGAATATACGTTTTTATCTCTATACTTGTTATACACAATCATACATACATATACATGATGTCCATACTCGAAAACGTGACCTACTTGCAAATACGTGACACTTATACTTCATACACGTGATACACTTGGTATTTATACTCAATCTCGAACATTATATACATACATACTCTTTGTGACATGTTACACATACTAATAATACCTTACATTAGCATAAAATATCATAACTAAACTTATAAACCTGTCCCACATCAACAAATAACAAAAATTATATGTTTTGCCCTGACCAGGTCCCTAAGGCACTCTGGGCGGGCAGAATGTGTTTTGGCTCGCGAAAATGCACGAATCCACATATCACCACCTCACCCAATCACCTCTAAACCTCATTAAAACTCACCAACACCCTCCTAACTCTTCCCTATAAATACCAACCCTATTCCACACCATTTTCACTTTCCAAACTCCATCTAATCTCACTCAAACACTCTCAAATCATCTCAAGAATACTTGCAACATCAGAATATGGGCAGATTGTACCTTCTTCACTAAAGTGAGCATAACGTGCCCATTTCTTAACGAAATTACTCCATTCCTTTTCCTACATACTTGGATTAACCCTAGGTTTGAGTCCACGGGTTCTCCTGGGAGAATCCAGACCTGGATATTCACCTAAAGGGCTCCAAACTTTCTGTTTGATTTGAAACTTTTATAAACTTATGTCTTACCTTATACAACCTAGTGTTCTTGAGCTCCTAACCAAGTTTATGGTTAGTAGAGCCAAACCAAGTTTGCTTACATGAACTAAGTGTCACACCCCAACCGATAGTGGAAACATCAGGGCGTGGCACTAGGCGAATCAGATTGCTCGAGAGATTCCATAACAACTATTTAAGCGATAATATTTAAACGTCCAATATCCCATACTATTAAACAATAAAATCCTCAAATAAGTTATTACAAACATCAAATAATCTCTCAAACATGTCTAATTCGATCTCCCATAGATTTTATTACATGAGTTTCTAAAAGATAATCCTAAATCCATTTCAGCGATGTCATCAACCTACCACATATGTTAAAATAAAACATCAATACAATTAAGTAAAAGTGAGCATAGAGGTTTGCGTACATAATAGATATAAAAGCGTTCAGCATACACCGCATGACATACGCAAGAGATGTGAACTATGTAACTACTTAGATTCAAGTAAACCAACAAACCGCGAGTGTGAGGCACGCGAACAAGTGTCCACGTCCTAAAGAGAAAATAAATGAGAAATAAAATGCGAGCCTTAACAACCCCGGGCCTCCGGGTGGCGGATTAACCTCTAGCAAGCTATCATGTTAAGGGTGACTTACTAGCAATCAAGTAACACATACAATTTTCAGCAGATTTCACGTATAGTCATGTTTAGCAGATTGCGAATAAGCGTTTGAGTTGTGTGATGTGATTTGATATAAGAACATATGTGGTTCAAGTACACTCTGTAACATTTGTAAAAAATCGGGTCTCCAAAACCCGCTCCGTTTTGTAATCAAATACCAAGTTATGAAAATACATTAATTATTTATGGTTATTTTGAGTTTAAACGTTACATAATTAATAAATAAACTAAACTATAAAAATTAAATTGGATAAAAAGTTAAAATAAAATAAATAAAAATCAATTGTAGCTGCCGGGACTCGAACCCGGGTCAGCTGTCGCCAAAGACTTATCATCCGTTTCCCAAACCACTCCGCCACCAAGTGTTTTCTGTTAACCTTAGGAAAACAATTGGATCTTATACGCAAACACGAATCAACCGTTAAAGCCATCTGAATAACGGAAATCGGTAAACCGATCGCCAAATCATTTCGACTTCTTTTGGCCAGCTTATAACCGATGAATATCGGTTTCTAATTAAGTCCGAATTGAATGAACATAAAGACTTCATCATTTCCGGTATTTGAAACCGAAAACGTACCAAACTCTGATTTAATCCAATATCTGATCATTTGCACGATTCATAACTATCACAACAACACTCAATTTCATTTTCGTCAAAATTCTGAACTGTAAGATCCTCTGAATCCGATCGCCGGAATTTTTCTGCAACTCACCGAAAAACCGGGACTCGCATTCTCACGGTAATTCCTTCGACTCTTTTTGTTTAAAACATGTGATTAGTCAATCTCTAACACAACTCCATCATCAGAATCAATCTTAGCCAACAATTATTGGAAATCTCACCTTCGCCGGAAAGTTTCTGAAATTGCCGGAATCCCACTGTGAACTGGTAAGATATCCTGCATTTCATTTAGACTTTGTTTAGGTGATTTAATTCTATAAATAATCGAACCACACTGTTAATTGTTTCAACAGTCGGAGTTCAATTCCTGTACCGACAAAACCTTCGCCGGATTTCTGTGTTTATCTCCAATCGGTAAATCCTGTTCTTTAAACTCTTTCTATTCCTTACTCTTGAATTACTGTTAGTGTTTAAGATCTTAGTAAATCGCAAAATCAACCTTAACCAGTTGAATTACGCTGACAGTTGTAATCCGACGAAGAAGATGAATCTATTTCAGAATATAAGAGTAATTAAAATTCGGTTTATAAACGGGTTAGACACACGCGCTATCGGTGGACTGTGTGCACATTTCATAATCACGTCGCGAGTTCGATTCTTACTATGCACACGCTTTACGAAACAACATTTCTTTTTATTCATGAACTAACCGGGTTAGGGCGGGTAGTTGTTAAGTATAATATAAATCAAGAATATAACCGGGTTAGACACACAGTCCAGCGGTGGACTGTGTACAAGATAAACTTCATAACGCGCGTTCGAACCCTGTCCCAAGCACCGGTCAAATGAATTAAAACGTTTTTGTAAATAAAGGTATTTTCGGTTAAGTCGAATAAGTATATAAATATAATTAAAACTGAGTTTCTAACGGGTTAGTCACGTAGCTCAGTTGGTAGAGCTACGTGCACGTGAACTGAAGGTCACCGGTTCGAATCCCGCTTGGCGCAAACATTTACCGCTGACCGAACCGGTCAACGGTCAACGGTCAACGGTCAAACAGTAAAAAAATAATATTTTTTTTAAAATATTTATTTGTTTATTTTAATTTAAAAATCAATTAAAAATACTTAGAAATAACATTTTTAAAGATAGAAAATAGCCATAAACTCACAAAAATATATCTAAAAATCCCATTAAAATCCTTAATAAAATCTATCCATTTAATATATCTTTCCATTATTATTTAGGTTAGTATTCCTCGTCGACTCGCTCGTCTAAATCGTGCGCATCTCACCATCTCCAATCCAACGCACCCAATGTGAGTGAACCCTTCAAATTCCCCGTTTTAATCACGTTTTTGGGGTGTATCATGTGTCTTGTTAATTTACATATTATAACCAAGTTATTGTGCATATATCATATCATGACATGTGTATTAGTTTGTTGCTGTTAAGTAGTTGTTATTGTTTGCAAATTATTATTTCAGTACATGCAATTGCCGAGGCCGTAGCTCCCCATCCATCGAGGTTGAGTTTGATCCCCATTTTATTATGCGGTTGATCAGGGCGTGCCCGCACGATCGGCTCCGTTTGATTGAGCCTTGATCGGTCATTTCATTTTACATTTCAATACATGCAATACGCTCGGCTCCGTTTGATTGAGACTTGAGTGCACAGTTCAATTTACATTTCCAGTTCATGCAATACGTTCGGCTCCGTTTGATTGAGCCTTGAGCGCACAGTTCAATTTACATTTCCAGTTCATGCAATACGATCGGCTCCGTTTGATTGAGCCTTGATCGCACAGTTCATTTATGTTAATTATTATATGATGTTGGTATGTTCATGTATGCTATCGATTGTTAATGTATGTTATAATTGTAACTGATGTTTGCCAATGTTTGATTTCATACATGTGCTCTTTTATGATTATGCACAATATTTTATTGATAAACTAACCAGAAAATCATTATCAAATGTTTATCTATAAGGTTCACTCGCCAACTTATGTTGACCCAAAAACCTCCCATTTTACACATGATACAGGTGAACCAGCAGCAGCTAGGAACACATAGGACCTGGATTAGAAGAAATAAAACGATTTAGTATTTGGATTATTATGTTTGGTTATTTTCCTTTGTAATGAATGAACATGTTTGGATGTTTGAGAAATGTAACTTTGACTTCATTTAATTATGAAACATAATAGTAAATGTCATGTGCTTTGGTGATAACCCAATTATGCCCCGACTCTTATTTCCGCTGCGGGTCGGGGTGTGACAGATTGGTATCAGAGCCATGACTATAGGGATATAGGATAGGTTATTAGACCCTTAGAGCCTATACTATAGTCGATTAGAAACTTATAAGAATTTTGTGTGTTATATGCCAAATTTCATGATGTTTATATGTTTATGTTAAATGTTGCATTTGATATTGTTCAAGCATGTTCATAAGTATGTATTATCAAATAATGCCTATCATGAAATCGTATGATCATAACATATCACATCCATGCAAGCACACACCACATCATGATTGATTTTACAATGATTTTCGTGTTTTCAAATCTCATCAAAGTGAGTTCTCATGACGGGCATGTAGTAACTGGAAGGGTACTAGTACCGGTAGTCGGAACGTCCTGTCTAGGCTAGCATTCGTATAAATCCAAAATAAAGGACCAGTTTGCCTACCTGGGGACTAACGATGAGAGTACGAAATACCTATTAGGCCAAAGCATGCTATACCAAACGTCGTGAGAGCTAATCCCACTTTGAGTTGTCATTGTGTCTACACCTGGACACGTTCCGACCAAACATCTCATGAACATATTTTGTGGTTAGCATTCGGGGGATGCGAGTGTTAAATTGCCAATACTAATGTGAATCCTACCAAGCCAATAGCCATGGGGGCCCACATGAATATATAGGTGAAGGTATGGGGGACATTTGAGGCCCAACATGAGCGAACCCAAGACATCCTTTGGAAGTAGTTGCATTATTGATATTTATGTTATTTTCATTTTCTTAAAGACACATGACACCTAAAAAGATACCATAAACTCACAATCTTCTCATTTTATGATCCTGTAGATGTCGTCTAGACCGCATCGAAGGAGTAGGAAATCGGAAAAGTCTCGGGAACGTTTGGCCACTCATATCGCGAATCAAATGGCCACGATATTACCTGACATCGTAGTACAAGTACAACAAGCCCTTGCTGCAAATCCTACTAACCCTCCTCAACAACAGGACCAGATCATCAACAACCCTCCTACCATCAAATGCTCCTACAAACATTTTAAGTCCTGCGATCCCCCAAAATTCGAAGGGACTGAGGGAGTCACTGCTCTCCTACATTGGTTCGAGGAGATGGAAAACGTTTTCTTAAACTGCGATTGTCCTGAGGATCGCAAAGTTCGTTATGCCACCGGGAGACTACTTGGGGTAGCTCTCACTTGGTGGAATACCGAGAAAGGAAAGAGGGGAACGGAAGATGCGATGGCCTTAACTTGGGAGGAGTTAAGGGAAATCATGACTAGGCGATTCTGTCCTAGAAGTGAAATTAAGAAATTGGAAGATGAATTTCATGCCTTGAAGCAAAAAGATGGTGATCACTCTACTTACAACAAAAGGTTCTTGGAGTTGAACCAAATGGTACCAAACTTATTCACTCCAACCTACCGTCTGATCGAACATTACATTCGAGGACTTCCCTCGAAAATCCAAGATTCGGTCCTCAGCGTTTCACCGGTAACACTCGAAGCTGCCATGGAGTTGGCAACAGAACTGACCGAAAACCGAATTCGCAATGGGAAGTTCAAGGAGGAAAAGAAGAAAACCCCTGCTGAGGGACAAAACTCAAACCACCACACTCCTTCCTCTAAATTTGCTAACAAGAGGAAGCGTAACACCAGGAACTTTGCAGTCACCCAAACCAACACCTCTGTTCCTGCTGCACCCATCACTCAAGCCACTCCTCCACCCGCGCCATACAAAAGACCATACACAGGGCCACTACCAAAATGTAACCGTTGTCAGTATCACCACTCCCCTGACTATCCTTGCCAATACTGTACCGGCTGCGGTCGCGCTGGACACACTGTTCAAAACTGCCGCACGCTTCAACGAACAAACCGCCACCAACCTATAACCCAAACCCACCAACAATTAATAGGTCAAGCCCAACAACAACAACCATTTCCACCCACTCAACATTTAGCCCAAACATACTATCAACCCAACTACCCCATGGGCCAACCTATGCGGGCTTGTTTCAATTGCGGTGATCCAAGTCATTTCAGGAACACATGTCCAAGGCTGGTCAATATTATTCATGCTCAGGCCCAAGCCAACCCTGTGAATCAAGCAAACCAAGCTCCTCCACCTGCTAGAGGAAGGGCTTTCAATATTAACGCAAACCAGGCCAGAGCTGACGGCAATGTGGTCAACGGTACGTTTCTTATAAATGGTAGATATGCCTCTATGTTATTTGATACTGGTGCGGATAGAAGTTTCGTGTCATTAGAATTTGAACCTATCTTAAGCAAAAATCGGGATAAGCTCGCGGAATCCATAACGGTGGAAGTTGCGGACGGAAAACCAGTTTCGTTAGACTCTATTTTACGCAACTGTACGCTCACCCTAAACGACCACGATTTCTCAGTCGATCTTATTCCTATGAAGCTGGGAAGTTTCGACATCATAATCGGAATGGATTGGCTCAGTCAGCATCATGCGGAAGTTGTATGTCGTGAGAAATTTATTTGTATTCCTCTTTCAAACGGTCAGACTCTTCGAATTATTGGAGAAACCTCGGCGAAAGGGCTCAACTTAATGTCTTGTCTTCAAGCTCAAAAATACCTTCGCAAGAATTATGTCGCTTTTTTAGCCCATATCATCAAGAAGGGGACCTCAGAAAAGAAACTTGAAGATATCCCTGTTGTAAAAGATTTTCCACAAGTTTTTCCTGACGACATTTCAGGACTTCCCCCCAATCAGAGATGTCGAATTCCGTATCGATCTTATACCTGGTGCTACACCAGTGGCAAAATCTCCATATAGGTTAGCCCCCTCTGAAATGCAAGAGCTAGCCAGTCAATTGCAAGAGTTGACTGACAAGGGATTTATACGCCCCAGCTCATCGCCTTGGGGTGCACCTGTACTTTTTGTAAAGAAGAAGGATGGATCTTTTCGCATGTGCATCGACTACAGAGAGCTCAACAAGTTAACTATCAAAAATCGATATCCTTTACCTCGCATAGATGACCTTCTTGACCAACTACAAGGTGCCAGTTGCTTTTCGAAAATCGACCTTCGATCTGGCTATCATCAGCTTAGAGTGCATGAAGAAGACGTCCCTAAAACTGCTTTTCGAACTCGATATGGTCACTATGAATTCATGGTTATGCCGTTTGGATTAACCAACGCACCAGCTGTTTTCATGGACCTAATGAATAGAGTCTGCAAACCTTACCTTGATCGATTTGTTATTGTATTCATCGACGATATTCTTATCTATTCAAAATCTAAAGCTGATCATGAGCGTCATCTGCGACTTGTTCTTGCACTTCTAGAAAAGGAAAAGCTTTATGCCAAGATCTCTAAATGTGAATTCTGGTTAAAAGAGGTGCAATTTCTCGGGCATGTAGTCAATGACAAAGGAATACATGTGGACCCATCAAAGATCAAAGCAGTTCAAGAATGGCAAGCTCCACGTACGCCAACTGAAGTAAGGTCTTTTCTTGGACTTGCTGGCTATTATCGTCGGTTCATTTCAAACTTCTCTCGCATTGCGGTGCCACTCACGGCTTTAACCCATAAAGGGAAACCATTTGTATGGGGGCCCAAGCAAGAAGAAGCTTTTCAAACTCTCAAGCAAAAACTTTGTGATGCACCAATCCTCACTCTTCCTGAAGGTTGTGATGATTTTGTAGTCTATTGCGACGCGTCAGGGCAAGGATTAGGTTGCGTTCTCATGCAAAGAGGAAAAGTCATAGCTTATGCCTCAAGGCAACTCAAGACACACGAAAAGAACTACACCACTCATGACCTTGAACTTGGAGCCGTTGTATTCGCTCTTAAGATAAGGAGACATTATCTTTATGGTACGAAGTGTGAAATATACACTGACCACAAGAGTCTTCAACATATCTTCAATCAGAAAGAGTTAAATATGAGGCAACGAAGATGGGTCGAACTCCTAAATGATTACGACTGTGAAATCAGATACCACCCTGGTAAAGCAAATGTGGTGGCTGATGCACTTAGTCGAAAGGGTTATGCGAACTCCATTCATCTTCTATGTTCGCAAATTATAACCAATATTAAGGATCAAATTCGAGAAGCTCAACACGTTTCCATAACAGAGGAAGATGTACAAAAAGAGATGTCCTGTGGAGCCGAGCTAAAACTTGAAACTAAATCTGATGGTATTTTGTATTACCTAGATCGTATATGGATTCCTAACCACATCAATCTTCGTGAAACACTCATGCATGAAGCCCATAAGACGCGATATTCTATACACCCAGGAGCTGATAAGATGTATCAAGACCTACGGTACACCTATTGGTGGCCTGGAATGAAGAAAGATATTGCCGTTTTTGTTTCCAAGTGTCTCACTTGTTCTAAAGTAAAGGCTGAACACCAAAGACCCTCAGGACTTCTAGTCCAACCAGAAATACCTGTTTGGAAGTGGGAAAATATAACCATGGATTTCATTACCGGGTTACCTCGCACTTCTAGTGGGTATGACACTATATGGGTGATTATAGACCGACTTACAAAATCAGCTCACTTTATTCCTATTCGAGAAGATTTCAAGAACGAAAAGCTTGCTCGTATTTATATCAACGAAATCGTCAGCCGACATGGAGTTCCATTAAGTATTATTTCTGATCGTGATGGCCGTTTCACCTCACGAACATGGCAAGCAGTACAATCCGCTATGGGCACTCGACTAGATCTCAGTACCGCCTATCATCCTCAAACTGATGGACAGTCTGAGCGCACCATTCAAACCCTTGAGGACATGCTTAGAGCATGTGTCATAGACTTTAAGGGAAATTGGGACGCCCACCTACCGTTAGTCGAATTTTCGTACAACAACAGCTATCATTCTAGCATCGGCATGGCACCTTTTGAAGCTTTATGTGGTCGAAAGTGTCGATCTCCTGTTTGTTGGCACGAAATTGGGGAAGCACAAATTACTGGTCCAGAATTGATCCAAGAAACCACAGATAAGATTCATCAAATCCGAAACAATCTTCTAGCGGCTCAAAGTCGTCAAAAGAGTTACGCAGATAAACGACGGAAGCCCTTGGAGTTTAGCGTTGGTGATCATGTGCTTTTAAAAGTATCACCGTGGAAGGGAGTAGTTCGTTTTGGTCAAAAGGGAAAGCTAGCACCACGTTACATAGGACCTTTCAAGATACTCGAAAGAGTAGGTCCTGTAGCATACAAGCTTGACCTACCGGAAGAACTCGACAGGATTCATCCCACATTCCACGTGTCGAACTTGAAGAAGTGCCTCGCTGATGAGAATCTTCATATTCCACTGGAGGATATTCAGATTGATGAATCCATGCATTTTATTGAAAGACCAGTAGAGATTATGGACTATGGAGAAAAGCGTCTACGTCAAAGTCGCATTCCTATTGTTAGGGTACGCTGGGAGTCGAAACGGGGACCTGAGTTTACTTGGGAACGTGAAGACTCAATGCGTGAAAAATACCCTCATCTTTTCCCTACTACTTCAACTGTTTAAATTTCGGGACGAAATTCCTAAAAGTAGGGGATACTGTAACATTTGTAAAAAATCGGGTCTCCAAAACCCGCTCCGTTTTGTAATCAAATACCAAGTTATGAAAATACATTAATTATTTATGGTTATTTTGAGTTTAAACGTTACATAATTAATAAATAAACTATACTATAAAAATTAAATTGGATAAAAAGTTAAAATAAAATAAATAAAAATTAATTGTAGCTGCCGGGACTCGAACCCGGGTCAGCTGTCGCCAAAGACTTATCATCCGTTTCCCAAACCACTCCGCCACCAAGTGTTTTCTGTTAACCTTAGGAAAACAATTGGATCTTATACGCAAACACGAATCAACTGTTAAAGCCATCTGAATAACGGAAATCGGTAAACCAATCGCCAAATCATTTCGACTTCTTTTGGCCAGCTTATAACCGATGAATATCGGTTTCTAATTAAGTCCGAATTGAATGAACATAAAGACTTCATCATTTCCGGTATTTGAAACCGAAAACGTACCAAACTCTGATTTAATCCAAAATCTGATCATTTGCGCGATTCATAACTATCACAACAACACTCAATTTCATTTTCGTCAAAATTCTGAACTGTAAGATCCTCTGAATCCGATCGCCGGAATTTTTCTGCAACTCACCGGAAAACCGGGACTCGCATTCTCACGGTAATTCCTTCGACTCTTTTTGTTTAAAACATGTGATTAGTAAATCTCTAACACAACTCCATCATCAGAATCAATCTTAGCCAACAATTATTGGAAATCTCACCTTCGCCGGAAAGTTTCTGAAATTGTCGGAATCCCACTGTGAACTGGTAAGATATCCTGCATTTCATTTAGACTTTGTTTAGGTGATTTAATTCTATAAATAATCGAACCACACTGTTAATTGTTTCAACAGTCGGAGTTCAATTCCTGTACCGACAAAACCTTCGCCGGATTTCTGTGTTTATCTCCAATCGGTAAATCCTGTTCTTTAAACTCTTTCTATTCCTTACTCTTGAATTACTGTTAGTGTTTAAGATCTTAGTAAATCGCAAAATCAACCTTAACCAGTTGAATTACGCTGACAGTTGTAATCCGACGAAGAAGATGAATCTATTTCAGAATATAAGAGTAATTAAAATTCGGTTTATAAACGGGTTAGACACACAGTCCAGCGGTGGACTGTGTGCACATTTCATAATCACGTCGCGAGTTCGATTCTTACTATGCACACGCTTTACGAAACAACATTTCTTTTTATTCATGAACTAACCGGGTTAGGGCGGGTAGTTGTTAAGTATAATATAAATCAAGAATATAACCGGGTTAGACACACAGTCCAGCGGTGGACTGTGTACAAGATAAACTTCATAACGCGCGTTCGAACCCTGTCCCAAGCACCGGTCAAATGAATTAAAACGTTTTTGTAAATAAAGGTATTTTCGGTTAAGTCGAATAAGTATATAAATATAATTAAAACTGAGTTTCTAACGGGTTAGTCACGTAGCTCAGTTGGTAGAGCTACGTGCACGTGAACTGAAGGTCACCGGTTCGAATCCCGCTTGGCGCAAACATTTACCGCTGACCGAACCAGTCAACGGTCAACGGTCAACGGTCAAACAGTAAAAAAAATAATATTTTTTTTAAATATTTATTTGTTTATTTTAATTTAAAAATCAATTAAAAATACTTAGAAATAACATTTTTAAAGATAGAAAATAGCCATAAACTCACAAAAATATATCTAAAAATCCCATTAAAATCCTTAATAAAATCTATCCATTTAATATATCTTTCCATTATTATTTAGGTTAGTATTCCTCGTCGACTCGCTCGTCTAAATCGTGCGCATCTCACCATCTCCAATCCAACGCACCCAATGTGAGTGAACCCTTCAAATTCCCCGTTTTAATCACGTTTTTGGGGTGTATCATGTGTCTTGTTCATTTACATATTATAACCAAGTTATTGTGCATATATCATATCATGACATGTGTATTAGTTTGTTGCTGTTAAGTAGTTGTTATTGTTTGCAAATTATTATTTCAGTACATGCAATTGCCGAGGCCGTAGCTCCCCATCCATCGAGGTTGAGTTTGATCCCCATTTTATTATGCGGTTGATCAGGGCGTGCCCGCACGATCGGCTCCGTTTGATTGAGCCTTGATCGGACATTTCATTTTACATTTCAATACATGCAATACGCTCGGCTCCGTTTGATTGAGCCTTGAGTGCACAGTTCAATTTACATTTCCAGTTCATGCAATACGTTCGGCTCCGTTTGATTGAGCCTTGAGCGCACAGTTCAATTTACATTTCCAGTTCATGCAATACGATCGGCTCCGTTTGATTGAGCCTTGATCGCACAGTTCATTTATGTTAATTATTATATGATGTTGGTATGTTCATGTATGCTATCGATTGTTAATGTATGTTATAATTGTAACTGATGTTTGCCAATGTTTGATTTCATACATGTGCTCTTTTATGATTATGCACAATATTTTATTGATAAACTAACCAGAAAATCATTATCAAATGTTTATCTATAAGGTTCACTCGCCAACTTATGTTGACCCAAAAACCTCCCATTTTACACATGATACAGGTGAACCAGCAGCAGCTAGGAACACATAGGACCTGGATTAGAAGAAATAAAACGATTTAGTATTTGGATTATTATGTTTGGTTATTTTCCTTTGTAATGAATGAACATGTTTGGATGTTTGAGAAATGTAACTTTGACTTCATTTAATTATGAAACATAATATTAAATGTCATGTGCTTTGGTGATAACCCAATTATGCCCCGACTCTTATTTCCGCTGCGGGTCGGGGTGTGACACACTCACAGTTGGTGCGATTATAGAAAGAGGCGGGAATTGATGTTGATTGAAGGCAGCGCCGGTTCAGCCTGTAAGCGAACAGAAGTGCATCAGTCTTCCGAGATGCTGAAACGGTCGAAACGTGAAGGAGCAGAGTACAAGTTTGGGCGAACTTGACTGTTTTGACTTACCAGAGGTACAAGTTCGGGCGAACTTGCCTGGTTTCCTGAGAAACTGAACAAGTTCGGGCGAACTTGTCTGATTTCCTTGGAAATCATGCAAGCTCGAGCGAACTTGGTTAAATTCCTTGGGAATTTGACAAGTTCGGCCGAAGTTGGTCATAAATATGTGACAACTTTGAGCGAACTTGATCAATTTGGAACGAACTTGATCTTTTTGGTCACCAAATCGTGCGTTTTCGCGTCGTTTGCTGAGTAAATCAAGTGTCCATCCCTCCAACCTTAAGCTACTGAGCAAAACCTAGGCTGGAGAGGTCTTTTGGAGCGAGTTTTAGCCATTTTACAGAAACTCGGACTAATCCGGGCGAACTTGATGGTTCGTACGGGTTAGTCCAGTTTGTGCAATGTGACAATATCATCCTTGTGCTTCTAGATCTGAGATCTTGCTTGACAACTCCTCGTTCCACTTCATAGTGAATGAAACATACGTCATTTAGTCAGAATTTTGTGTAAAAATCGATGTTTTAAAAGGTTTTACTTAGATCTAAGTATAGATCTAAGTGAAAAGAAGAAATTTTATAGAAAAAGATGAAGGTTTTTGTAAACAGGAGAGTTTTGATGAAATCGAAGGTAAAACCTTGTGCAAAATCATAGTAAAACGTTGTTGTTTGCATGAAAACGGGTTGATTCTTACTTGGAAATCAAAGGTTTTCGGTTTCAGGACGTTTCAAGCGAACTTGCAGCAAGTAGTGCACGAATGGAGGGTTGGGTATTTATAGATGAGGTGAAGATGAGCTGATTGGGATCAAGTTCGGTCGAACTTGGCATAAGTTCGAGCGAACTTGGCACAAGTCGGGCGAACTTGGCCAGTTTGCTGGAACTTATGCAAGTTCGAGCGAACTTGCTGACTGATGGAGGTTTTAATTGCCTGATCAAGTTCGGGTGAACTTGGTGTTACCAAGTTCGGCCGAACTTGGCCTAATGGCTAAGTTTCGTTTATTATTTTCGCATTAGGTGTTCGTTTGGTGATTCGGTTCGTATTAGATGGTTATATTAAGCGTTTTAGCGAAGTGTTAAGCGTTATATTACCATTGAATTGAGAGGGAGCGAGCTGCGTGAACGTGTGAGCGTTTTAGCGATAGCATACATAATAATAACAAATATAACACAAATAAAAATAATTCTACATGATTAACTGCGTTTTGCGATGCGATGAGATAAGCGATGACGATGGCACAAGTGGTTATTGTACAACAACACACTCGGCTACTTAAGTAACATAGTTACTTGTGATTGCGTTTGAGTTAGCGTTGAGTTTAATAAGCGATTAGATGCAATATAGTTGTGACAAAAAGTAATTAACAAACATAAACCATTCCATTAATCAAATCTCGGATTTACAATGATAGGTACAAATGGAATAAACGGAAAAAGATAACAACGAAATTACGAGTTGTTACAGTCTCCCCTACATTAGGAAATTTCGTCCCGAAATTTAAATAGTGGCCGTAACAAAGAGATGTGTTGTGTAGTTCTTCTCGTGGATCTTGAGTTGGCGAGATGCATACGCGATAACCTTGTCTCGTTGCATAAGAACACAACCAAGACCTAGGTTAGAGGCATCGTAATAAACAACGAAATCGTCGTTCCCGTCGGGTAGAGCGAGTAAAGGAGCGTTGCATAGCATACGCTTGAGAGTTTGAAAGGCTTCCGCTTGTTTGGAATCCCAAACGAAAGGTTTGTCCTTATGAGTTAAAGCGGTAAGAGGAACGACGATTTTAGAAAAGTCGGTGATGAATCGACGGTAGTAACCCGCCAATCCAAGAAAAGAACGGATTTCAGATGCATTCTTCGGCGTAATCCAACTCTTTAAAGCTTCTATCTTTGCAGGGTCGACATGAATTCCTTGACTGTTAACAATGTGGCCGAGAAATTAGACTTCTTCGAGCCAGAATTCACATTTGGAGAACTTGGCATAAAGGCGATTACCTTGTAGAAGTTCTAGGACTAAACGGAGATGGCGCGCGTGTTTGTCTCTCGACTTCGAGTAGATAAGGGTGTAATCGATAAACATAATGACGAAACGATCTAAGAAGGCTTTACACACAAGGTTCATCAAATCCATGAAGACCGCGGGTGCATTCGTGAGACCAAAACGCATGACCACAAATTCAAAATGGCCATAAGGAGTACGAAAGGCGGTTTTCGGAATATCTTCTTCTAATACACGTAACTGATGATAACCGGAATGTAGATCGATCTTAGAGAAACAAGTAGCACCTTGAAGCTGATCAAACAAATCATCGATTCGAGGAAGAGGGTAGCGATTCTTTATCGAAAGTTTATTAAGTTCACAATAACCGATGCACATTCGGAACGTCCCATCTTTCTTTTTCACAAAAAGAACGGGTGCGCCCCATGGCGAAGTGCTCGAGCGTATGAAGCCTTTATCAAGAAGCTCTTGAAGTTGGCTAGATAGCTCGCACATTTCGGATAGTGCAAGGTGATAAGGAGCTTTAGCAACGGGAGTAGCACCGGGAATCAAATCGATACGAAATTCAACATCACGAGTAGGGGGTAAACCAGGTAAATCGTCGGGAAAAACTTTAGGAAATTCACAAACAACGGGTACGTCTTTCCAAGTTTTCTTTTCCTTATCCGGGTTCACAATGTGGGCTAGGAAAGCAACGCATTGCTTTCGCAAATACTTGCTCGCTTGGGTACATGACATAAGCATCAACTTCTTTGAGGGAGTCTTTCCATAGACATGTAGTTGATCACCGTTTGGGAGAGGGAAACGGATCATTTTATCGAAACAAACAACTTCAGCATGATTTTCATAAAGAAAATCCATGCCTACTATGATATCGAAGCTACCTAACTGCTTAGGTATGAGATGGATCGAGAAGATGTGGTTGTTGAGATCGAGATTACAACCACGTTGGACGGAGTTAACAGTAACGGTTCTTCCGGTGGCGACTTCAACATCAAATGTCTTTGGGAGTTTAGCGCGTTTACATTTTAAACCTTTTTCGAATTCTAACGATATAAAACCATTATCGGCACCAGTATCAAATAAACATGAAGCATAAATACCATTAACGAGGAACATACCGTTGACAACATTGTTGTCGTTTTGAGCCTCCGATGATTGAGATTGAAGGCTCTTCCATGCGCAGCTTGTGGTTGCTGCTGCTGCTGTGGCTGTGGCTGTGGCTGAGGTTGCTGCTGCTGCGGCTCTTGCTTCACGGCTTTGTGTGGGCAAACATTGCTAAAGTGGTTTGGATCACCACAAATGTAGCAAGCACGGGCTTTTGGGACTGGTGCTTGCTGCTGGGGCTGCTGCTGGTTGGTTTGAGGAGCACGAGGTGGAGCTGCTAGAGCTGTTGGTGCTTGAGGAGCTGGCTGACGAGGACCAAAAAGGAAGCTGACAGTGAAATGGCCTTAAATGTTGCAGTTGGTACAGAAACGGCAATTGCCTCCAACTGGGTGATGGTAGGTACACTTGGAGCATAACGGGTGAGGACCAGTGTACGCACGTTTTGCAGGCGGTGCGTATGATGTAGCAGCTTGAAACGGATGAGAATTCAACGGTGCAACAGCTGCACATTTCTTGCTTGGGTTCTCTCTCTTACGACCTCGGCGGCTTGACTTTGATTCTCGAGATGGCTCGGTAGTAGCACTCGGCTCGGTGATAGCTTGATTCGCGACTTTGCTGTTCTTGAAGTAACCAGCCTGAACCCTTTTATCATTGATTTCTACGCCAAGCTGATAAGTCTCCTCAATGGTGGTAGGACGTGCTGCTTGGACAAAATCCGCAACGCAGTCAGGTAGAGCACGGAGGTATTTCTTGATTGCTTTCTCAGTAGTGTCCACCTGACTGGGACAGATAATACTCAGCTGCTTGAAACGGGCTGTGAGACCAGCGTTGTTGGGTCCATCTTGCTTAATATCCCAAAATTCGTTCTCCAGTTTTTGAACTTCATGGGGAGGACAGAACTCTTTCACCATGATTTCCTTGAGTTCCTCCCAAGTGAGCCCGTAAGCTTCATCGTTTCCACGCTTGTTGCGCTCGGCGGTCCACCAATCAAGTGCCCTTGATTGGAACGCACCGGTAGCATTGACAGTGCGCAGAGCTTTGGGGCATCCGCTTTGGCGGAAGGTAACCTTGATGGAATCGAACCAATGGAACATAGCACTTGGTCCTTCCGTGCCGGTGAAAGTGAGAGGTCCGCACGCTTTGAATTGTTTGAAGCTGAACAAGGACTTGGGAGCGTCGGCCTTTGAACTACTAACGTGTTGCTGCTGGCAGCCTGAATTTCGCTGACGATCTGGGGAATGACTTTAGCCATCTGCTTGGCTACCAGCGAGGCGATACGCTTGTCAGCGTTGTTGCGCTGGATGTTCCTCCTTGTGTGAGATCCCATGGAAGACATCTACATGAAGGATTCAGTTGGATGAGATTAGACTATAATAGGTTTATGTTCAAAAGTTTCATTATTGTTATTATTATATAGATAAGGCACGGAAGCATATAGCACGTAGGCAAGTAAACACATAAGCACATAAGCACGTAAGCACATAATCACATAGGCACATAAGCATGTAAGCACATATTTTTCACGTATTCATCTTCAAGCTAAATCATGCGTAGCGTGTACGAGATGCGAGATATAAGCGTAATAAGCGAGTTAAGTTGCGTATGAGGACATTGCGTAGGAGAGATGAGCGTTTTAGCTCGGTTTGTGAATTAATTAGCGTTTTTGATTTTGCGAGCTGTGTTAGTTGTCATATCGATAGAGCGTAAAAGCAATAAATCGAGAAATCGATAAAGTGAGAAATTCATAAAGTTTCAAACACATAAATAATAAATAAACTCGATGATGCATAAAAATCTGCGATTTGCAGCTTAAATCAATTGGGAGTGTCCTAGGTTTTGAGACAGCGACTACCCAAAGTGGTTCGAGAATTCTCTGAGTTCGGACACAGATTTGGCCTAATAGACAAATGCTCTCGCCGTACAACGGTTAACGGCATTTATCCTTCCAGTTACGTCGTGTCACGAGTCATTGAAATAATCGAGACTTTGGTGAGATTGAAAATCGATGAGTGAAACTAGTTATTAAGATGCGGGTTTCACCCCTAGCTTAACAACTTCATTCCTGGTTGTGGTTATGCTCACCGATCAATCGGGAGTTCAACTAGATAGAAATGGAGATTCTCGTCGAGGTTTGGATATCATTCATAACTAAACGAAGGTATCTCGTGCGAGAGAATGCATGGAGTGAATGATCTTATCGAGAGTTCTTGGTTTTCACACCTATTCTCGACTTGACCACTCGTTTTGTGTGATACGGGCGTTCTTCATGTGTATTATGGTTGCTTTAGGAAAAGCATACGTAGTTTAAAAGTCCGTTTCGAAGATGTGGGGTCAAGTTCGGGCGAAGTTGACTAACTTTGGTCGAACTTGAGCGTCTTCAAGCGAACTTGTTATGTCTTGAGGGGACTAAGGTAACTTCGAGCGAACTTGGTCAAGTTCGGGCGAACTTGATCAAGTTCGGGCGAACTTGATCAATTTCGAGCGAACTTGCCCCAACTTCGGGCGAAGTTGTCTGTTCGTATAAGTTTCGAGCGTCAAATCGATGCGTAACAGTCTGATTTGGTTTCCTAACTATAGACTAGGTCACACATGGCAGTTCTACCTAATTTTCCCTATAGTTATGGCTCTGATACCAATCTGTCACACCCCAACTGATGGCGGAAACATCGGGGCGTGGCACTAGGCGAATCAGATTGCTCGAGAGATTCCATAACAACTATTTAAGCGATAATATTTAAACGCCCAATATCCCATTCTATTAAACAATAAAATCCTCAAATAAGTTATTACAAACATCAAATAATCTCTCAAACATGTCTAATTCGATCTCCCCTAGATTTTATTGCATGAGTTTCTAAAAGATAGTCCTAAATCCATTTCAGCGATGTCATCAACCTGTCACATATGTTAAAATAAAACATCAATACAATTAAGTAAAGGTGAGCATACAGGTTTGCGTACATAATAGATATAAAAGCGTTTAGCATACACCGCATGACATACGTAAGAGATGGGAACTATGTAACTACTTAGATTCAAGTAAATAAACAAACCATGAGTGCGAGGCACACGAACAAGTGTCCACGTCCTAAAGAGAAAATAAATGAGAAATAAAATGCGAGCCTTAACAACCTCGGGCCTCCGGGTGGCGGGTCAACCTCTAGCAAGCTATCATGTTAACGGTGGCGTACTAGCAATCATGTAACACATACAATTCAACAGATTTCACGTATAGTCATGTTTAGCGGATTGCGAATAAGTGTTTGAGTTGTATGATGTGATTTGATATAAGAACATATGTGACACCCAAAAGTGCGTTTAAGCGTAAAGGGGTTCAAGTATACTCACAGTTGGTGCGATTAGAGAAAGAGGCGGGATTTGATGTGGATTGAGGCAGCGACGGTTCAGCCTGTAAGCGAACAGAAGTGCATCAGTCTTCCGAGATGCTGAAACGGTCAAAACGTGAAGGAGCAGAGTACAAGTTCGGGTGAAGTTGTACCAAATCTCTTGGATTTGGTACAAGTTCGGGCGAACTTGACTGTTTTGACTTACTGGAGGTACAAGTTTGGGCGAACTTGTCTGGTTTCCTGAGAAACTGGCAAAGTTCTGGCGAACTTGCCCTGTTTTGATGAGATTTGATACAAGTTCGGGCGAACTTATCTGATTTCCTTGGAAATCATGCAAGTTTGAGCGAACTTGGTTAAATTCCTTGGAATTTGACAAGTTCGGCCGAAGTTGGTCACAAATATGTGACAACTTCGAGCGAACTTGATCAATTTGGAGCGAAGTTGATCTTTTTGGTCAACAAATAGTGCGTTTTAACGTCGTTTGCTGAGTAAATCGAGTGTCCATCCCTCCAACCTTAAGCTACTGAGAAAAACCTAGGCTGGAGATGTCTTTTGGAGCGAGTTTTAGCCATTTTACAGAATCTCGGACTAATTCGGGCGAACTTGATGGTTCGTACGGGTTAGTCCAGTTTATGCAAAGTGACGACATCGTCCTTGTGCTTCCGGATCTGAGATCTTGCTTGACAATGCCTCGTTCCACTTCAAAGTGAACGAAACATACGTCATTTAGTCCGAATTTTGTGTAGAAAATCGATGTTTTAAAAGGATTTACTTAGATCTAAAAATCGATGTTTTAAAGGTTTTACTTAGATCTAAGTATAGATCTAAGTGAAAAGAAGAATTTTGTAGAAAAAGATGAAGGTTTTTGTAAACAGAAGAGTTTTGATGAAATCGAAGGTAAAACCTTGTGCAAAATCATAGTAAAACGTTGTTGTTTGCATGAAAACAGGTTGATTCTTACTTGGAAATCAAAGGTCTTCGGTTTCAGGAGGTTTCGAGCGAACTTGCAGCAAGTAGTGCACGAATGGAGGTGTTGGGTATTTATAGGTGAGGTGAAGATGCGCTGATTGGGATCAAGTTCGGCCGAACTTGGCATAAGTTCGAGTGAACTTGGCACAAGTCGGGCAAACTTCGCCAGTTTGCTTGAACTTATGCAAGTCCGAGCGAACTTGCTGACTGATGGAGGTTTTAATTGCCTGATCAAGTTCAAGTGAACTTGGTGTTACCAAGTTCGGCCGAACTTGGCCTCATGGCGAAGTTTCGTTTGTTATTTTCGCGTTAGGTGTTCGTTTGGCGATTCGGTTCGTATTATATAGTTATATTAAGCGTTTTAGCGAAGTGTTAAGCGTTATATTACCATTGAATTGAGAGGGAGGGAGCTGCGTGAATGTGTGAGCATTTTAGTGATAGCAAACCATAATAATAACAAATATAACACACATAAAACATAATTCCACATGATTAACTGCGTTTTGCGATGCGAGGAGATAAGCGATGACGATGGCACAAGTGGTTATTGTACAACAACACACTCAGCTACTGAAGTAACATAGTTACTTGTGATTGCGTTTTAGTTAGCGTTGAGTTTAATAAGCGATTTTGTGACAAAAAGTAATTAACAAACATAAACCATTCCATTAATCAAATCTCGGATTTACAATGATAGGTACAAATGGAATAAACGGAAAAAGATAACAACAAAATTACGAGTTGTTACACTAAGGGCTGTATAGACACCCTAAGCCTTCTATTTTCATAGAGCTTTAAGCTCACAAGTGATGCCAAGCCAAGGTCTTGTTGATAGTGTGTCTACCTTAGTTAGCTTGGGCTATCCTAAACCTAAGACCACACATCACTTGATGATTTCTCATCATTATCCCAAGCTAGTTTGCTAGTTGTAAAGTAACTCAACCCCGTCTAGCCTTCGACGTGTGTCGACGCCGGCTCACCGGGTTGAAGTTCAATTGGCTACTTGGAATAGTGACCATATTTACATTCTTGTTAGTACTATTGTTCTTGACCCTCCTTGTTGTCTATGGCAACTTGTAAAGCGGTGAACTCATACGAGGTTCTTAAATGGATGGCTATGCCACCTACCTCCTACATGACTTCCATGAAATCTTTGTTAAGTTATAGTTTATTATTATGTAAATATGTATCTATGGACTATAATATAATCCTAAAAACCGAACCCTTGATAATGACTAAATAATCACCTATCAAGTTAATAAGTTTTATCACTAAAGTGTGTAGTTCCTTGTCACAATTCTAATAGCTCTTGAACCTATGAAATCACATCAAACCCATTCGGGTTATCATAGTGTCAAGAAGTGCTATACCTTAGTGATTATTTTCATACCATAATACTTTATTCTTATTTCCGTAATCATGCTCGATAATCCAAATCTTCCGTTAAAACTCATACTCATGCCTATGTTCTTCTTGTAGAAGGACAAGGTGCCAAACCCTAGTCACAACAAGCTCGCGGATTTCTCTAAGTGGAACACTTTAGCAAAACCGTGAGTACACTCGACCCATTTACCGCTTTCTCACTTTTTGGTTGTAACATGTTTACTTATCAAAATACACTTATCACAAATTCATGCTTTTACATATTCAATCCTTAATACATGATGCTTGTTATGCTTAGATACATGATAGAATTATACATGCTCGATCATTAACTTAACTAGCCCAACTTGACATATATAGCGCTATAGGAGTAGCACACCACCCGTCGGGGTTATGTTAAGATTATCATACTCATATTAGTCTCGTCACTTTTTGCGACGAGGAAAGCTCGATCTCGTAAACTTTTGTAGAAACTCGGGGTTTGATCTAGTATTGCATAATTAGTATATACTTTGCTTACAATTACCATGTGGATTCGAGTTATACATTTTATACCTATGCTATGTATTCACCAAACTTGTGTACTCGCCTTTGCTTTTGCATTAAGCTTGTATTTTAAACATGTTACAGGTTGAAGAGGATATGCATGATGAAAGCTAGTAAGAATACTTTAGAAACTCATTCTAAACTTACTAGATTAGCTTGTGTTGTATTTTGTTTCGTTGTTGTAACGTTTAATTGTTGTATTTTGCTTCCAATGATGTACTTCACAATTATCTTATGAAATGAAAATTATGTTTTAATCAAATATTGTCACAATTAGCATTATGATGTCTCTTGCAATCTCGTTTTCGTCTCACTCCGATGTTTCCGCCATCGGTTGGGGTGTGACAGATTGGTATCAGAGCCATAACTATAGGGAATTAGGTAGAATTGCCATGTTCGACCTAGTCTATAGTTTAAGTGTCCATTTTTTACCATTCCTATGCTATGCTTAAAACTTTATGCTTCCTTCATTGCTTCTTCCTTTCTTTTGGTCCTAAAACTTACATAACGTCTTTCCTAAGACGTTTACATAATACACTTGAAGACTTGAAGACACCCGTGATGCAAACGAGGCGATTTGCACCAAGATAGGTCCAATGACTTACAATTTTTGGTGAAATCCCTCATTCCGCGTATTTGATTTTTCACGAAGTTATACCATCAAGTTAGGAGTGATATCCACATCTTGATGGAAAACTTCCATTTCATACTCTAGTGGATCTTACAAACGAGTCAGAATATGCTCCTCGTTTAGTAAGAAACAACCACACTTAGGATACAAAATCGTCAAGTTAGGGGTGAAACCTGCACCTTGTTGATTAAGTCCCGTTTCTCGATTTTCATTCTCGCAAAGTCTCGAATTTTTGATCGACTAGGGACATGTAGTAACTGGAAGGGTAAAATGCCGTTAATCGCTTCTCGAGGAGAGCATTTTACCTATTAGGCCAAAACATGTTCCCTAACTAGAAAGATCTTACGAATCACTTTGGAATAGTCAACGTTCTCTACCCGAAACAATCCCATGTTTTATTGAGCCAATCTTTTATGTTATCTCAATTTCCATGTGATTTTATACTTGTTACCTTATTCGTTTCAAATCGTTACACAGTTCGCACGTTTCTCGTAATAAAAAACAATAATAATCCTCGTGAACAAACTAAATTTATACTCTTTATACGCATTCATACGTGATTATACTTGTTGAATACTCGTTAAATACTCGCTAAATACATGCAACATACGTGAAATACCCATGCTTATACATGCAAAAACTTATTTTTACATTATGATCAAGTCTTATCCTTTTCCTTTCTATTTCAACCCTAGATGTCTTCTCCAAGTTCTTCCAAGAAATCCAAGGGTTCCAAGAGGGGTTCAAACAACCAAGGAGACTCCATCTCCAAGCAGGAATTGGTAGGATTAGTCGCGGAACAAATGGCCGAGCAGATGGCTAAAATCATCTCAAACATCGTGAGCCAAATCCAAACCATCCATGAAACCCCCAAGTCCTCCGTTGACTCAAAGGTGGACCCCCCCAAAGCAACGTTCCAGTTCAAACAGTTCATGGCTTGTAAGCCCATGGAATTCACTGGAATGATGGCGCTACCGCCATGATGAACTGGTTCGATGCGATCGAACTCACCTTTTTGCAAAGCGGATGCCCTGATGAGCTCCGAACCTTGAACGCTACCGGGGTCTTTCGTGAGAGAGCCCTCGAATGGTGGACCACTGAAAGAAACAAGCGTGGAAATGAAGCAGCCACGCGTTACCTTGGGAAGAGCTAAGGCAGCTCATGAAGGACCAATTTTGTCCTCCACACGAGACCGAGAAACTCAAAAACGAATTCTGGAATCTCACTCAATAGGGGAGCGACGCCGAAGGGTTGATCGCGCGCTTCAAACAGTTGAGTATCCTTTGCCCTAGGCAGTGGATACCGTCCCCAAGGCAATCGCCAAACTCATTCGTTGCCTCTCGCCTGTACTAACGAACCATGTCACTGCTGGTAGCCCCAAAACCCTCAAAGATGCTTATAGCATCACGATTGAAATGAACCACAACTGCATTCGTCGTGGAGCCTATGACAAGGTCTCCACGAAGCATGCACACCAAGCCATCGCTAATACCACCACCACTACTGAATCACCTCCTCCCAAGCCAAGAAACAAAACAACAACAGGAACAAGAAGCGGAAGGCTTCTGTTCAGAACAACGCGGTTGTTACTCTGCTTGCGCCTACACCACTAAATTCCGTCTCCACTACCCAAAACACCGAGTCAACCAAACGAAACTACACTGGTACTTGGCCTAAATGTGAACGATGTACTTACCACCATCTCCCATCCACCCCGTGTCAAAAATGCGCCAACTGTAACAGGATGGGGCATTTCGCCAACCATTGTCGCCAACCCCAAAACAACCAACCCCAAGCTATCATGCCTAACCCTAACCTTAACCAGCCTTAACCGCAGAGTCAGAATGCTCCTGCGCAAGCATGTTACAAATGTGGCGATCTCAACCATCTCGCCAATGTTTGTCCCCAACTCAACCAGCAACCTCAACAACAACAACAACAACAATGTTCCTTATCAACCATAATTATGCTTCATGTCTGTTTGATACTGGTGCCGGTTAGTACTTTGTTTTGCTATCCGGTTAGTACTCATATAGGTCCTAATGATACAGTCTCATTACATTGAGAAAGTGTTGAAGAAATTCAATTACTTTATTTTGCTATCCGGTTAGTACTCATATAGGTCCTAATATCTAACCCGTGCGTAATCATAGCGAATATATTTCACAAATGGAGTATTAAAAAAACTAGGATGCCTAATGTATGTTATGATTAGTACATGGCTTGATATAGCATATGTTGTGGGAAAATGAGTAGATTTACCAGTAATCCAAGTACTCGACATTGGCAAGCTGAGAATAGATTGTTTGAATGTCTAAAAAGAACCATGATCTATGTTTTGTGTTATTAAGGTTTTCCTTCAGTTTTAGAAGACTTTTAGAAGTGTATTCTGATGCAAGTTGTATAACTAAGTGGGTAGGTATTCCTACTTGGTGGAGGTGTTATCTCCAAGGCTTCAAAGAAGCAGACTTGCATCCCAAAATAAAAAAAACATGGAATCTTAATTTTAAGCTTTAGTAACAGCTGGTAAAGAAGCTAAATGGCTAAGAAGCTAAAGAAGCTAACAGGTGTGATAGTGCTAGCCATGGATTATGGCCAGGTGTATAATGGAAAGTCTAGACGGTTATGTGTTATACATAGCATATTCATGAGCTCAACATGCATGGTGTGATATCTGCTGAATTTGTTAGATCTAAGTATAAGTTGGCTGATTATCTAATTAAAGAGTTAGGAGGAGATCTCATGAATAAATCAGTCATATAAATCCTATGTCAAGACACCCAATTCCTATCTAATACATAGTTAGATGCAGAATTCAATGTGGAAAGCGTGTCATAGAGATATTGGAACACATGATCAGAATCATCCCAAGGTTGTGTTCAGATTGCAAGATAAAAGAGGTTGAAGTGTAACTTCTTAATAGTTTTTTGAAAAATTGCATATGCAGGTGCATGAATAAAAGAACTATCTATAAGGGTATGAAGTTTAGCCGTTTCAAGAAGCTTCGACTTGGCTTTGATATACTCTTTAGAGGATTGGACATAGGCTGGTAAAATATAGTGTCAAGTAAGAACGTATGAATTTTTGAATTTGTGTGTGTATTAATATCAGGTATTCAAATGAGTAGCAAAGGTTCAATCCATAGTGACACCCCGATATTCTAATATTTGAAAGTTATATACTAAGATGAAAATTCAATACATGAAGCATTTTCATTTATGCATAAGTTTGTGTTTGTTTGAGAAGAATTTTGAGTTAGTCATGGATATCACTAAAATGGGGGATAAATGTTGGTAATTTTAGCGTTATCAACATATTTTGGTGATATTGGATTAACTTGTCACCAAGTTAATCTTACTAAATATTAAACGAGTTAGGAGATGCAGGAGTGCAGGCTCGTGTTAGGTTTTGATTTTCAAATAAAATATAAATATATTTTAGGATTTTATTAAATGTTTAAATGTATTTTTAGTTAAGTGGGCTTAATAATTAACTATGAAGATACTTTATTTGTTGGGCTATGTTAGCATTGGGCCTGTATTTTAACTTGGTCGTATGATGGATCTGTTTGATTCTCGGAAAATATGAAGAAACATAGTACGAACATTAGCATGTAAGTTTTTTCCAACAATGGCCGAGGTTACTAAACGTGGGCCATGATGGAACAGCGTGGGACAACTGATTTGTACCATTTCTACATTAGAACTAAATTGGGTTTTATTCATGAACGAATGGAGAGGTTGAGCAATCGAGGGTGGTGGTCGCTTGGCATGGAGTTTGAGGGAAGGTTATGGAGGTTTGGACAGAGTTTTAGGGTAACAATGTGCTCCAAGTGGTGTTTGTAGTGTCCCCGGAGGTGGTGGATGCAAAATGGTTGTATATACCTCATCATTTGTATGTTTTGGAAAAGTTTGTGGTTGATGCAAAATAAGGTTGATGTGTCAGTTGCGATGACGTTTATGATGCATCGCTTTATTGATGGGAGATACATATGAGGAAAAAAAGGAAGGCATGTGAGATTGAGATAATAGAAATTGAGGTGATTTGATTTTTCTTTTAGATTTGTAATTTTTTTTTTGAAAAACCGCTTTTGGTAAAAAAATTCAAATCACGAACAACAATCATACCCAATAAATCCAACATGTATCCAAACTACTGGCAGGGTTTAGGGAGGGTGGGATGTAGACAAAACCATACCCTTATCCCATTGGATAGAGATGTCGCTTCCAATATGAACCCCGACTCCAAAACCATATCGACGTCGCCCGTTGAATAGAGATGCCACTTCCAATAAGACCCACCGACTCCAAAACCATAGTGATGTCGAAAAAGTATAATCATAACACATAGTACACAATAAAGACACGTAGGCAAGAGTGATGTAACATGTAAAGGACACTAAAAAATAAATAAGTAAATACAAAAATAAAGCTCCTAAGGAAAATCTAGGATAGAACTAAACCCTTTCTAAAAGTCCTTAACCTTGATTCTTCATTTCCACGAAGTCCTATGCCTGATTATGTCGCCGGATTGGTGTAAGTCTATCAAATACTGTCTACTCCACTAATCTCAAGTTAGTTTGGGTCTGTCTTTACTTCTTTTGCTCCACAGTAAGGGTTTCCAGTACTCTAACCAACTCTGTCATCTATCTACTTTTCACATGACCGAACCACTTCAATTTCCGTTCACTTATCTTATCTAATATACTAATCACTCCTAGTCTTTCCCTAAAACCCTTATTTCTTATCTGGTCCAACCATGTGTGCGCACATATCCACCTCAACATTCTCATCTCAGCTACGTCCAGCTTACGCATATATGTCTTCTTAATGGCCCAACAATTTGTACCGTATAACATAGCCGGTCGAATTGCAATACTATAAATTTCCCCTTTAATTTAGTAGGGACAACGGATGACCCGGTCCGTGACTAATTCCAGAGAAAATCCACCGCCCGGAAACCCACTGTGGTAAAACCTTTGCTTGCGCATGACATTTTGTCATGAACGAATCTCCAACGAGCGACCTCCGTTAGAGCAAAATTACCAGAATACCGCGAGTGCAACGCTCCTTTGATTAATTGTTTATTTAGTATTTAGTAACCTGGCTATACTACATAAATACAGTACCTAAATCACTCTACATTAATTACACTTTATATGAGGGATACTTCTTTAATATATTCTTTACGTAATTAAAGTAAATCAGTTGAAAAAATATTTTTTTGACTATAGGATGATATACGTGTTGCATTTAGGGCCGGAATCACAGGAGGGTCAGGAGGATCCGTTGACCCTTCGGCGGTCAAGCTTTAAGTTAACCAGTATGTCCGACGGGGATATATTTTTATGGTTTGACCCTTTAAAATGTACAGTGTGGTCCAGTTAAAGTTAATCTGAAGAAAAAAGAGTAAAATTAGCATTTTCATAAAGCTTTGGCCGGCCGGTCGCGAGCTGTGTGCGACTGTGCTTCTTTGATGTTGAAGACGGATAGAGTCCAAAGAAAGAAGAAGTATAGGGTTTTGGTTAAGAAATTAAAATAAAAAGAAAGTAATACTTAATTATAACTCTTGAGACTACACAAGTACCTAGAGTTAGGAATGGCAAAAATATCCGAGCCCGACGGTATACCCGAAACCCAACACAAATGGGACGGGTATACCCGATACCTGACGGGTAATGGGCCGGGTATGTGATTAGATTTAAAAAAATTCACGGGTATGTGATTAGGTGATACCCGACCCGATTACCCGAAACCATATACCCATTTACCCAAACTATATACCCGATCATATACCCGATTTTTTTAATTTATATTTTTATTTTCCATTAACCCTTGTCTATTGGTGATTTATATATGTACGTTCATAATGTGAAAAAATAAAATTTATTTTAGTATATGCATTTGATAATAGTATTTATATTTTGTATGATGTGAAGTATATACATGTAAGTGTATAAGTATTATATAGTTATTATTAATTTATGATAAAACTTATATGTATGTAATGTACATTTTTAATTTATAATAGTTGTTGTATAAATAAAATTATATAATAATTATAATAGGAAAAAATGTATTTAGAAATCACATCGTATATCTTTTAACAAAATAATCGGTATACCCGTTACCCGCGGGTATACTCGATACCCGATGGGTAATTACCCGACAAATACCCGACGGGTATTGGTTCGGATATGGGGCACGATTTTATAATCAGGTATGGGTATAGGATTACCAATACTCGACCCGAACCCGACCCATTTGTCAGCCCTACCTAGAATTACATATCCCTATGGATCCTACCCTTCTCTCGTCACCATGAATTTATTTTTCTTCTTTAAATTGTTTATTATTATTATTTCAATAATAAAGAAAAAAGTATACGAAGTTTGGTATCTTCTTTATTTTTTGTTTATTAATTTAGATCATATTTGCTATACGATTTCTATTTAATATAATTTTTGTCAAGTTTTTTATTATTTTTTTAATATATAAACACTCAATTAATATTATATTTCTGTAAAGTATGGATATCTTTTTATATAGATCATTAATTAAATTACAGTTTTGGCCCTTGTGGTTTAACCAGTTTAACCATTCCAGTCAAAAAAGGATTTTTTTAACATATCAAACCCTGAGGTTGCATTTTATAACGATTTTAGCCTCTAACACTAACTTTTTTACTTTTTTTACAGTTAAGTATAAGGGTAATTAAGTCATTATATACATCAGGGGCTATTTTACAGTTAAGTATAAGGGTAAAAGTATACTTTTTTAACCGTTTGTTTATTAAAATAGTTCTTTTTAAAGTTGTTTGTCTTTTAAAGTTTTTATAAACAATCCAATTTTATTCAGTTATTTTTTAAATCATTTTTAAAATTTTTTAAACGATTCGTTTTTTAAGTCGTTGATTTTTAAAAGCGTTCTTTTTTAAACTGTTCCTTTTAGAACCCTTTTTGAAACTATTCCTTTTAAATGGTCCAATGGAAGATATGAAAAAAAGCATTTTAAAAAAATTTGAAAAATGAACGATCTTTTGCAAACTTTTTATTAGAATGTTTTATCTTTTTCAAATCTTACATTTCTTTTGTTTTTTATATACGTCGTTTTGTAAAATTTTAAAAATGAACTACTTAAAAAGTGAGTTATTTAAAAATGTTTAAAAAACAAAAGATTTCAAAAAGAATGTTATAATAAAATGAAGTGTTAAAGAACAAACGGTTTAGAAAGGAACAATTTTAAAAATGATAAACGGTTTAAACAAAATGTTATATTTTTTAAAAACAGTTTTTATAAAAATAAATAGTTAATGAAAATACGTATTTGTTTGTATATTTAAAACATATTTTGTTAAATAATAATCGTGAAAATAACGAAATAACAAAAAAAAACTTAAAGTAATTACATTAATAATCTCTTAAATATTAAACGAACTTTGTAATTATCAAAAACAGCCCCTGAGGTATAAAATAACCTAATTACCCTTACATTTAACTATAAAAAAGTAACAAGGTTAGTGTCAGGGGCCAAAACCGTTATAAAATGCAACCTCGAGGTCTGATATGTTAAGAAATTCTTTTTTGAGCTAAAAGGGTTAAACTGACTAAACCATAGGGGCCAAAAACTCTTAAATTAAAAAATCCTTTAAAAAGAGACAACACAAAAAAAACTCGAACCAAACACAAGGGTTGTTAAATTCAGCGGCGAAGCTTGACCTATTAGATAGGGGGCCGAAAGTTTTAAAGAAAAAAATAGGGAAGTGGTACTCGATACACATAAATCTTTTAGAGTTTTTCAGTAAAATTTAAACTATAAAGCGAAAAAAGGGGGGGGGGAGGAGGGCACCCCTTGGCCCATACTAAGTTCCGCCCATGGTTAAATCCGTTAAATAACAATTACACAAATAATACAAGAGTTAATCTAGAGAATGTAAAAATAATTCTATTACGACCCCCGGATGAAATGTTCTGGTTCCGCCATTGGTTGCAATTTTTTTAGATTAGGAGCTAGTAATTTAATTAGGGGTGTGCATGGGTCGGTTTGGATCGGTTTTGGCCTAAAACCATAACCATAACTGTGATGTCGGTTAACGGATAACCATAACCATAACCGATCGGTTTCGGCGATTATGGTTAATCAGTTTTGATGGTTATAACGAGTCGGTTATGGGTGGTTAAGCGTGTATTTAGCTTAGCTAAAAATAGCTTAAGCCTTAATTTTTTTTAACATGGAATAAAATGTTATTGCATATTTGTATGTATTAGTATATTACATAGTATCAACAAATACATATAATCTATAATATTAATACCGATTATTACCGAATATTCAAATAAAGTAATGTGATATATTCCATAAATTTAAAAAAACATTCAATCAAAACCAAAAACGATATGAAATAACCTATAAATACTTAATTTTTTAATCAAAAACATCAAATATTAAAAAAAGGTGAAAAGTCCTAAATTCTAGATTTATTACATGCCGGTTCAGTTCGGTTATGGTGGGTATGGAAACATTGATAACCATAACCGACCCGCTACTTTCGGTTTTCAAAAAAACCATTAACCGACCCACCGGTTTTTGATTTGGTTCGGTTTTTGATATTCGGTTTTATCGGTTAATTCGGTTATGGTTCGGTTAATTCGGTTTTTTGCACACCCCTAAATTTAATTAGTTTATATTATTTTAAAAACTGATATCCATGAAATTAGGGGTTAAGTTAGTTAATGCCCATCATATATTGTCAAACACTCTCATACGCTTCAGTTGGACTTTCATGACGATGATGGAAGAAAAAAGAGAGAAAAAATATACTCCGAATAACACATGTAAATTATTATGATTCATATGGTTATTATTATTATTTTTAATGTTCAACAAAGCCGACCACTTGGGTACACCTGTATGGAAAGCCCCTTACTTATGCATGACATTTTGTCATGAACGAGACTCCATCAACCTCAAACACAGAAATTCATCCAGACATTTTGATTTTTGATTGATTTGTTATTTTATTGCATACATGTAATTGATTGACTTTCATATTTGATATGTTTACAGCCGTAGATTTATGGGAAAGAAATTGGACCGACATTTCAAAAACAGCTTCAAAGAGTGAAGAGGTTAAAACATTTATGACGTCACTACTAGCGATTCCACCATGGTGATGTATCGGGCACCATAACCACAAACATCACCATGGTGGCAGTAGGAGCACCAAAACCACCATCCACTAGTTTCATGGCCATCAAGTAGCACCAATATCACATCCATTAGTTACATAGTGGTCAAATAGGAGAAAAAAGTTCACCCTTACAAACGCACTATGAGTTTCTACAAAATCTGACTACCTTTTAATGATTTAATAGTCAGCTTTTGTTTAAATTCATACGGGGTTTCTCGCGGAGGTTCTCCTTTTTCTCATGCTTGGTCACCTTGGAAACTAGTGGACAACGGTTTTTGTGGTTGTGGTGACTGCTTCATCAACACGGTGTTTGTGGTTGCGGTGCCTGGTTCATCAACATGGTGTATTGCTGGTGGTGATGTCATTAATGTTTGACCTCCTTTTCTCTTCATTTTTGTATGTGACTACATACAATCACGACTTCCAGCCACAAGCCGCAGTTTCATGTCGTCTTAAACAATGTGATGTCACATGTTTAATCTTCTTTTGATTTATCATGTAACACAATTTAAATGTAAAAAGAAGATCAAAAGCTATTTACTACCTTCTTCTGTTGTGGCTAAAACCATAGAAGATATCTTCTTTAGTTTCATCCAACCTAGAGCCATGACTTTTTATTTAATTCCTTGTTATATTATGGGTAGTGGACTGACGCTATCTTCTCTAATATTTTTAGTCAACACTCATATTTATTTGAAAGAAATATTGATAAGTTTAATTGTTTAACGTTAATATTTACACTCAACATCTATATATATTAAAGAGACGTGATCCCTTCTTTAAAGGGAACATATGTAATGGTGATAGCTACTAACCTAGTAAGATAATGAAGGAAGAATATTTTTTTTGGAACGTGAGTCCGGCCACCCGAGTACATCCATAAACAAAGGTCATCCACGCCACCAATTACAGACAACGCTACCCTGAACTACCACCAATTCTAGAGGAAACCATTGCTAGAAGAGAAATGACATTTTATCACGAACGAACCTTCAACCGGTAACCTCCACAAGAGAAAGTCATTCAGATACTACTAGTGCTTTGGTAATGAAGGAGGAATATTCGACTCAAGAAATACAATTTTGCCAAACTGGAGGAAGAAAATTTAGGTTTTTGACAGTAATGGTCAAACGATAAAGTTCTTGATTCTTGACATGCCGTACATGCAACAAATTGTGTCGCTTTTTAACTTTGGTCGACTCGTTACAGGAATGGGGTTATTCTTGTAACCACCCTCCGGCGTGAGAATAAGTCTCGGTTTCGGGAGTAATGATATGTATTGAGAGATAGTAGAATGCCTCATACCTTTGATGTTTATCCCTATTTATAATTTACCATTAGGGTTTCCTCTAACTTAGGATGAGTTCCGATAAGTTAGAGATTTGTATGATCTTCCCAAAATATTGGGGATTTGGTTACGTGGTTTATCCATGCCGAATAAAAGATTCTAGAATAAACGTGCGTAATTGCATATTTATAATAAAATAATAGGTGATGACCGGGTCGGGTTAGCCGCTCCGGGTCATACCTCGTCATGTCCCCCCAGTCCGAAGTTATGAAATGAAATTCATAAAATCGGGCTAAAAAAGGAGTTAGACAAAATACCCCCTGTGAGTGCATATGCCTCAAATGGAAGTATCGTTGCTGATTTGAATTGTGGCGGTGATGTGAAAGGAAATGACAGTGGGGTCATCATTAGGATGACAGTTGTACCTACCCTATTCTGACATGCGTTCCCATCTTGTGTGCCTTTTTGAATTCAAAAGATCATTTTCCCTTTTTACCTATAAATAAATCGCCCCTTAGGGCTTAGATCAGTTTAATCTATTACTTCATCTTCCTCGACTTCTCGACTGCACCCCATGGCTTCTAAAATTGGCGAGTCTTCATCAGCCAGCGATTCCCGATGCCTTGTATTGCAAGTGGGGAACGGCATCGTTCAACAACCTTTTGCAAGATTATGATATTAGACCGAAGTGGAATCCAGTGTTACCGTCAAAGAAAGATATGGCGTTCCCACTGAAACAGGGCAAAATCACCATGTTCAGTGATTTCTTCAGTTCTGCAACTTCCGGTTGCCAACCACTAAATTTTGTAAGTCTGTGCTAGATGAATATCAGATTCATATTTCTCAGATGCATCCTCTAGGTTTGGCGAAGCTTCGTCACTTCGAGTTCACCTGTCTGGCATTAGATCACGAGCCTGAGATTCTGGTGTTTAGGGCTTTCTTCATTCTTGTTTGGAAATCCCTGTTCTTTACGTTTGATCGACGGGACACATATCTCTTGTTTGAGAAATGTCCCCGCCAGCTCGTGGGATAAAGATTGGAAAAAGAAATTCTTCTACATAGACGCTAGCGTACCCTGGCGAGATGTACTGGAGGGACATGGGTTCTAAAGAAAATACAAAGATGAATTCCCTGCTGTCGAGGCGTACACGGAGAATGCCCTGTACAAGAAACTATGCATGCACCCCTCTGAATGTCAAGTAATACCTGAGGGGGCATTGGTACTTGTGGCAGCCGATTCTACCCAACATTTCAAAGATTTGACAATGGTAAGCGATTTTCCCCCTTACTGTATTCATGCTGTATTTTGTAGCTGCCTAAACTAACCAGACAAATTGGATAGGTGAATGGTCATTATTTGACTTTGTGGATCCTCCCCGGAATGCCGCTTTACGGTCCACTGACCACGTGGTTGGAGAGCAAGAGGCTAACTTGCTGTCTGTGCATATTGAACTATTTCTTCTTCCCCCCGCCGTGGTGACGTCGATCGCCGAGGTGTCCACTCCTCCCCCAGCGGTGAACACGTAGTGCCCCCAGAAGGGAAAAGGAAGCTATCCAGCTTGAAGGTAGTTGTGAAAAAACCTACTCCCAATGTGAGTGTTATGCCTGTGGGAACCAACGTGCCTACGTTATCTGGGGTTTTAGATGTGACTCCTACCTCTATTGGGAGTAGCTCAGGTCCCACCTCAAAAAGGCGTAAGAAAGTCCCGGCATTAGCGACCTTTCAAGCAACGAAAGCGGCCCAACAACTACGCGCGGGTATTTCTCTATCCCCTTACACGTGTAATGTCTGACGTTTCATCGTTTAATGTACAGTAATTGTTTACAGGTGCTATGTCTGGAGCCCCTTTGGAAGGAACCGTCCCACCGTCACTGTCCTTTGCAGACATTAATGCCCCGGTTACAAGCACACAGGGCATTTCACTTGCTGAACTCATATCCCAGGCTAGCGCGGGTGCTACCAGCTCCTTCGACTCTACCACCGTGTTTACTGCTTCCATTGTTACCACTACCATCCCTGCCTCAACTCCACCAGTTGCCAGTACGGCCCTACCCCTGATGTTTAATTCCCTCGGGGTAGATGTTCTTGGGTTAGGTGGGACAAGCCCGCTTCGTCTAACAAGGCGGGATCCAGTAGTGAAAAAATAAATATCATCCATGACATCGGGAAGTCTAGTGATAACTTTGCTGAGGACGAGGCCTTCTTGTGTGATGACCTTTACCTTCCAACCGTGTGTTGGGATTCAAATTCCCAAGACAAACGGTATCAACCCAAATGAAAATAGTTGAATCAACCCGGCTTGTATTTCCCCCCGTTGTACATCATTGAGTGGAGCGGTCTTACCCGCCGGCCGAGTCCTCATATGTGGAAGGACTAGACAACGAGTATTTGATGAATTCAACCATGGTGGAAGCTGTTAGTGGTCCAAGAAAACTTGCAGAGATCAGGCGCCGTTGGATGCATGGTAATCACGAGTTGCGCCAAGCGCGTATGTCCATCCAAGAACTTGTAGATGAAAAGAATCGACTTGAAAGCCAGCTCCAAGCAGCTCGCGTGAGGGAGGACCACTTTTTATCTGAGAAAGACAAAGCGGAGGAGAATCTGAAGCGTGTAACTGCTAACTTACTAGAGGAGAGGTTGGTCTAGACCCGCGATATGGCGGAAAAAGATCGTGTGATTTCCCGCGCCCTAAGCATTCAACAAGAACTAGAGCGGAAAGCAGTTGTGGAGTCCCAAAAGGTTAGGTCTGAGTTATCTGCCGAGATAAGAAAGTATCGTATTGACGCTGATTTTGTTTATCAGGTACAGGAAAGATACCAAAATTTGACTCTCGAGCTACAAGCTTCCGAAGCCAAATCCCGGGCTAGACAGGTTGAACTTGAAGAGCGTGAAGAGAAGCTTAGAAGTCTTCAACAAGTTTGTGATGCTCTTCTTGACGAAAAGAACCAACTTACTCAACCTTCTGCCCTTCAACTATCTCGTCTCAATGAGGCGGAGGGTGCCTTGGCTCAATCCCGCGCTGAAATGGATGCTCTAATAAACCAACTGGCGTGTGTCCGGGGCGATAGGAACTAGCTGATATCATAGGGTTTGGTTGGTGCGTTTGAGTATTTACGCCAGTCGGAGCCCTTCGTTGCGGTATTGGATTGTTTATCTACTGCTGCGTATAAGTCGGGACAACATGATGGCGTTTACGAAAGCTATGTCAACTGCAAGCGGACGGATAAAATTACTCAAACATTCCAGGAAGAAGGAGACAAATTGAAGGCTCAGATGTCCGATGCCCTGGAAGCCGTCTGCAATGATCCCTTGCCAGAGCATGTCGACCTGACTAGCAAGGTGGCTGAAGAAGGTGTAGAATCGTTACGCTGGATGCTGGAGGTAGCGGAGAGTCGGAGTAGCCTTTTAATTATTTGCTTCTGTGTTTTGACTTGGATGTTTTGTAAGATGATACATTAATGGGGTAAACGTTGGTACTTGGATGTTCAACAAAACCGGGGTACACCTGTATGCAAAGCCCCTTACTTATGCATGACATTTTGTTATGAACGAGACTCCATCAACCTCAAACACAGAAATTCATCCAGACATTTTGATTTTTGATTGACTTGTTTTTTATTGCATACATGTAATTGATTGGCTTTCACATTTGAAATGTTTACAGCCGAAAATCTATGGGAAGAAATTGGACCGACGTTTCAAAAATAGCTTCATGGAGTATAAAGGTTAAAACATTTATGACGTCACTACTAGCGATTCCACCATGGTGGTGTATCGAGCACCATAACCACAAACATCACCATCGTGGCATGTAGGAGCACCAAAACCACCATCCACTAGTTTCATGGCCATCGAGTAGCAGCAATATTATATCCACTAGTTACATGATGGTCAAGTAGGAGAAAAAGGAAGTTCATCATCACAAATGCAGTATGAGTTTCTACAAAAGCTGACTACCTTATAATAATTATCTCATAATAGTTAGCTTTTGTTGAAATTCATACTGAGTTTGTCGTGGAGGTTCTCGTTTTTCTCATGCTTGGCCACCTTAGAAACTAGTGGACAACGGTGTGTGATTGTGGTGACTGCTTCATCAACATGGTGTTTGTGGTTGCGGTGCCTGGTTCATCAACATGGTGCTTTGTTGGTGATGATGTCATTAATGTTTGACCTCCTTTTCTCTTCATTTTTGTATGTGACTACATGCAATCACGCCTTCCAGCCACAAGCCGCAGTTTCATGTCGTCCTAAACAATGTGATGTCACATGTTTGATCTTCTTTTGATTTATCGTTTAATAAATGTATCATGTAAAACAATTTAAATGTAAAAAAAAGATCAAAAGCTATTTAATACCTTCTTTTGTTGTGGCTAAAACCATGGAAGATGTCTTCTTTATATTCATCCAACCTAGAGCCATGACTTTTTATTTAATTCATTGTTATATTATGGGTAGTGGTCTGATGCTATGTTCCCGAGAAGAGGTTTGGTTTTGGTGCCAAAAGTAAACATATATGTGTTTGAAAGAAATGTTCACCACTTTAATTGTTTAACGTTAATATTCACACCCAACACCTATGTATATTGAAGAGACGCGTGATCCCTTCTTTAAAGGGAACATATGTAATGGTGATAGCTACCAACCTAGCAAGATAACGAAGGAATAATATTTTTTTTGGAACGTCATCCCGGCCACCCAAGTACGTCCATAAGCAAAGGCCACCCACGACAGCGATTGCAGAAAGTGCTATTGACCCCGAACGGCCATCAATTCTAGAGGAAACCACTGCCGGAAGGGTACTGTACAGTAAAAACCCTTGGCTCACGCATGACATTTTGCTACGAACAAAAGTGGGAGACTCTAACCGAAGACCACCACTAGAGAAAGTCATTCAGATACTGCTAGAGCTTTGGTAATGAAGGAGGAATATTCGACTCAAGAAATACAATCTTGCCAAACTGGAGAAAGAAAATTTGGGTTTTTGAAAGTAACGATCAAAAGATAAAGTTGGGTATAACACGGAATACAAGACCAAAAAATCAAGTCTCGCATGTTGACAAGTTCTTGACATGCTGGGCAGGCAATAAGTTGCGTTGCATTTTTAACTTTGTTGTATTCAGTTTTCACTGAGTCAGGTCAGATGAGTCGATTGATCCGGTCCACAACCTATTAAACTAAAGTCATATTCTTTCTTTCTTTATTTATTTTCTGTAAAAAATAAGTAAATAGTTGTAAAAATCTTCATTAGAATAATTTAAATTACTTTGAATTATTTATCTTAACTTAACCTAAGTTATTTTATATCAGTTGATTTATTCAATTATAAATACCAAAATTATTCTACATTTGTTACAATTTATGTGAAGGATATTTCTTTATTATACACCATTGCGTAATTAGAGTAAATCAGTTAGGTTAATAATAAATATGATCCTTTCTATCATAATCATATCTTTATAATTATGAATATTTGAAATAACGAAATATTATTCGATTATAAACGTGTTGCATTAGTTTATGTATAAAAGGAGTAGCAAGTCATATATTGCCAAACTCATACGCTTCAATTGGCCTTTCATGATGATGATAAAAAAAAAGAGAGGAAGAAATATACTCCAGAAAAACACAGGTACACTATTATGTTTAATTACTCATATAGACATATAGTTATTAAATATACTCGATGAAAGGTGTTCCTTACAATCGGTTTTTGAATAATTTACAAACCTACGTGCTTTGTTAATTAAGTGATTAATATTTAAGCATGGGTTCTCTTTTGTATACTTTTGAAATTGACATTCAATTTGGTGATCCCATTTGCATTGTTTGACCTAAATCACAGTCACATTGATTTTTGATTGAATTGTTATTTTATTGCGTACATTGTAATTGATTGGCTTTCACACTTGATGTGTTCACAGGCGAAGATTTATGGCAAGAAAATTGGAGCAGCATTCTTATAAATAAGTTCATAGGGTGAGAGGTCGAACATTCATGACTTCACTACTAGCGATTCCATCATGGTGGTGTAACTGGCACCAAAACCACAAACACAACCATCATGGCCAAGGGGGGATCGCCAATATTACGTTTGTGATCAAGGAGGAGAAAGAGGAAGTTCGCTTTCGCAAATGGAGAATGAATTTATTTAAAATTTGACCACATTTATTAATGGTTACCTCTTAGTGGTCGGCTTTTGTTGAAATTTATAATGCGTTTGTTATGGAGGTGCTCCTTTTTCACATACTTGGCCACCTTGGAAACTAGTGGATGGCGGTGTTTGTGTTTTCTGGTGGCAGTTTCATCAACATGGTGCATTGCTGACGGTGATATCATTAATGCTTGACCTCCTTTTCTCTTCGTTTTAGTATGTGACTACAATCACGACAATCGACCACAAGTCGCAGTTTGGCAGTTTCATGTCTTCCTAAACATTGCTGACAGTGATGTCATTAATGCTTGACCTCTATGGTTTTAGCCATAGAAGGTATCATCTTAATTTTCATTTAGCTTTCATGGCTAAAACCATAGAAGGTGTCATCTTAATTTTCATTCAGCTAAAATAGCAGGTTTAAAAAAAATCAATTCCTTGTTATATATTTAGGAAAAACTTTGTAGGAGTTTGTTTTTCTTTTTCCAAATAGGTATACGTGTTAAAATTACTTCCAGAAATCTAATGTTAAAGAATAATAGATAATAAATAATTTATATAGTAACGAATGGTAAATTTTATAATATCTGTTGTCATATGGTTGTCACTTTTTTGTGGCTTTTTTTTTTGCAAAATTAAGACCCTTTTCTTGTTCGTCGAGATTATGTGGGAAAAGTGTAAGCATTTTCGTTCATAGGAAATACGTAGGAAACTTGCGTGAGAACAGTAGCAATTTTCTAGTAGTGTTTGTTGATATTATCATAATATTATTATTAAGGTAAATGTCAGAATTGATAAAACTATTTTGTTAAGGAATTGATGTTCAAACTAATCTTATTAAAAAATTATTATAATGATGGAACGAAAATTGAAACTGTTAAAAAAATTAACTTCAAACCTCGATCTACCATGTTATAATATCTATTTATCTTAATTTATTAAGGTAACTAGTAATAGTACCCCGGCCCGCGTGTCGGAACACATCGACTAACACACAATAGCTTTTATGTTATCAAAATTGTCTCTAAACCCTAAACATAAGTTTTGTTACACAATACAATAGTTCAAGCAAAAATAACATATAGCATGATAAGTTACCTTTCATGCTGATATTTTAATACATAATAGGGTATAGATGCATTTAATTTAAAAATTAAATTTTAGATGCATTTAAATATATATGATTTACTTGTTTTAAATTTTGGGTTTTGGTTAATGAGTTGTCCAGTTGTTAGTCTTTAGTATATTAATTAGCATATGGATGTTGGTAGATGATAAACTTCTTTGACCAGTAATATTTCTTTGCTAATACTCTTCACTTCTTCCCACCGTGTACCCTCTCTCTCTCTCACCCTTTCTACTCCACTGCACCACCGTAACCACCGTAAAACCTTTCTACTATTTTGTTGATATTAACGGATTGATGTCCCTGATTAAAAAAATCATAACAATAGCATGAAAAATTGATAATAAATTAACTTCAAGCTTCCATCTACCATTTTATAATATTTTTATAATTTAAAATTTTAATAAGGTATTGAATATATATAGTTTTTAATTTAATCCCGATTTTTTTAAAAGATATATCATCATTTGATTTTCACCAAAAAATTTGCCAAGTTACATCAAAGCAGAAGATGGACGAGCAACGAGTTGCGCCGTCACCCCTTTGAATTGCAAACCCTAACCTTCCAAAGACAAACTCCTACCCCCTGTGATTGAACAATTGTTGTGAATGACTCATTGGACTTTTTTTTTTTTGCTAAAGTGACTCATTGGACTCTTGTCAAGAAAGAAGTAGATATTGCCACGTGGCATTAGATTAGATCTGTAGATAGAAGATTAGATCTCCTTAGAGCATTCACATCCATCTCCCTAAAAATATACATACATTCCACTAAAAAACAACTCCTACATCAATATCTTTCCACTAAAAAGAAATATTTTTTCTCTCTCATTTTTAATTAAATAAAATTTTTATACCTTAATCATTACATTTTCTCTCGTCTTCACTCACAACCACTTTCAATATATATTAAAAAAGTATAGGGGTGAACAATGTCCCCCCAAATATACTGATGAACAGTAACATTTTCTCTCTCCTTCACTCACAACTACTTTTTATACTTTTTATATTTTAAAAACCCCACACACAGATTTTGATTTTCAGTATGTGAATGCTCTTAGATGACCCATTATAAATACAAAATCATTCTACATTGTTTGAAACTAGGTTAGAACCCCGTGTGTTACACGGGTTGGATAAATAAATATTATCGTAAACAAATAGTTTTAAGAAATATAATATTTTTAATTTATTACTTATAGTTATTATGAGATAGATAAATAAATATGTAGATTAGAATGTTACTAATATATAAGTGAGTGATACGTAACATATTTTGAAAATTCTTTTGTGCAAAGGTTAAATATCAAAAAAATAAAAATATGAATTATAAACTTTTTAAATTATTTCGTGTGTATTACAATACAACCCGTGTGTTACACGGGTTGACATTATTTGGAATCGTTAATTAGTTAATTATTAAAAAAGATAAATTCTTGTAATTAATTATTAAAAAAAATTAGTTGTAATATATGACGGACCCGTTGCATTGTACTAAAATTAATAATATCTTTTAATTAAATATATCCATTGCTCACTGTGTTATGTTGACGTTAATATTTGTGGGTAAATATTATAAATATGTAAATTAACTTTCGGATACCATACAAACCTATGTAATGATTTGTAACTAATTAAACTCTTTTTAACTTTTTAATTAATTAGTTGTTTGTGATAATTTATTAATTGATTTTATTATTGATGATAAAGATAAGTGATATTTTTGTATTAATTAGTTGTTAAAAAAGTTAAAAAAAATATTTAAATATTTTATTTAGGTTGAGAGAGAAAATGCCATGTAAAATTAATTAAAATCCTTTATTAGAATTTAAAAAATTGGAGTTTGATATACAGATATAGATAGATATAAATAAAGATAAATATAAATGAAAATAGATATTAATGTTTTATGTAGATAATGTAGATAATGATATAATAATTAACTTTAATTAATAATAATTATCCATAATTAAGTAGAAGATAAATGCTTTAATTAAAAATTAATTATCTAAATTAAGTAGAAGATAAAGACGGGAAAACCAAAAAATAGATACACGTGCCCTCCATTGATTTACTTTATTATATGTATAGATTTATATATCATTCTACATTATTTACAATTTATATGAAAGGAAATTTCTTCAATTTATACCTTTAGATAATTAAAGTAAATCAGTTAGGTTAATGAAAAATTTGATCCTTCCTAATTCCTATCATAATCATGTCTTTTCAAAATATTTGAAATATTTGAAAATCGAATATTATTCGATTATAAAAGTGTTGCATGACTTTGTGTATAAAAGGAGCTAGCAATTTAATAAGTTTATCTTATTTTAAAACAGAAAACCATATAATCTGGGGTTAAGTATGCCTATTATATGTTGCATAACTCAAACGCTTCAATTAGCCTTTGATCATGATAATGGATGAAAAAACAGGAAGACATATACTCCAAAAGAACACAGGTACATTATTACGATTTTTACTCGTATGGACATATGCTTATTATATTTATAAGAGAAAAGTGTCCGGATAATTCATGTGGTTTACCCTATTTTCACATTTAGTACCTACACTTTCAAAATTACAGCTATAGTTCTCAACTTTGGCAATTTCGTTCTCGGATAGTCCCTGGCACGGATAGATGTTAGTTTTTTATGTTAAGTATGTGTGAAATGACAAAAGTACCCTTAGTGTTATAAATAAAACATAAAAAACTGATTAATCATTTAAATTGTAAGTAGGTCCCACCATTATACATTTAAATATAAAACCCTACCCCCACACCCACCCCACCCCACCCCACCCACCCCTTTCTTCTTCGTCTGTTGCCATAACACAATTAACAACCATCACCACCACTAAAAAAAAATATATATTACACAATCAACCATCACCACCACTATACTGAAATCATAATCATCCCCAAAAAGTCATCCCTGCACTCACTCCATTACCTTCATCAATGGCCGGCGAAGAACTCAACCGTCCACCTTCACTTTCACTCACTCCAGTACCTCCATCTAAGGCATGAACATTGGTTCGAGACGTTGACGGTTCGAGGCGCATCCGAGAGTTTGCAAGTGTCGCTGCCATGGGATGACGCATCTGATGGCACGTGTGGCCACGGTGGTTGTTAACGGTTCTGAGCCAAGCCGGTGGTGCTTGGTCGGTTTCCGGTGATTCGATGGTGGTGAAAGGTTGTGGTGCTTGGTCTTTCATGGTGGTTCTCAGAAACAATGAGAGAAAGGGGTGGGGTTGGGGTTGTTATTTGTTTTATTACAAGTGGGTCCTACAAATATATATTTTTTTAAGAGTTAAATGCTTGGTTGGTCCCTGTGGTTTGCAAATTTTACAGACTTGTTCCAGTGGTTCACTAATTACACACTTGGTCCCAGTAGTTTCAAATTTTGCACTCGGGTGATCCTTACCACTAACCTTTGTTAGATTTCTCAGTTAAGTATATGCAAAATTACTATATCACCCTTGAAATAATAAAAATAAAAAAATATAAACCGACACCCTCCTCCTTTCTCCGACCACATACACACACCCGCGAGTATAAACACGCAGACAGATCCGGCGAGAGAGAGAGTGGCGGCGGCTGTATTGTTCGGTTAGGGTGTTAGTACCGGCGGTCCCTTCTCCGGTCATCCCCTCCGACTGACTATATACCACTTACACCGACACCCATGTTCTTCCGGCGACACCACCCTGCAACCTACCTCTCCTCTTGAACATTCAACCCACAACAGCATACAGGTGAGAGAGAGACTGCAGGAGAGAGAGAGAGACAGTGAGAGAGAGGGGAGCTGCAGCAGGGCAGCTCACGGCGGCGGCGGCAAACCCCACGGCCCGGAGCGGTAAAAGACGACAGGAGCGAGGATTTGGTTCGTAATGTTTTCAGATCAGTTTGGGTGCTCCAGTTTGGGTTATCGGGTTGGGGGTTTCAACGACGGCGGTTCTGGTAGCGACGGTAGTGGTGGTGGTTCACGGTTGGGCGGTAGGGTTGGGTCGGGGTAGACGACAGCAGCGGGGTAGCCGCGGTTTTGCGACTCACCGGCGGCGGAGAGGTTTGGTTCACATTCGAATCGAGACTCGGTTCAGTGATGGTTCAGCATGCTTCAAGATGTGTTCGATTCGACTCGATCATAAACAGTCAACGGAACCCGGTTCAGTCCAGATTTCCGGTTCAGGTTTCGGGTTCGACTCAGTTCGACCCGGTTCAAGTTTGAAACAAATTTCGAGGGTAATATAGTAATTTTGCATATACTTAACTGAGAAATCTAACAAAGGTTAGTGGTAAGGACCACCCGAGTGCAAAATTTGAAACTACCGGGACCAAGTGTGTAATTAGTGAACCACTGGGACCAAGTCTGCAAGATTTGCAAACCACAGGGACCAACCAAGCATTTAACTCTTTTTTTAATCCTTAATTAATTTATTCTTTTTTGTATTAAGGGTAATTTAGTAATTTCAAACCAACTTAACTGAGAAAACTAACCTCCATCCGTATCAGGGACTATCCGAGAACGAAATTACCAAAGTTAGGGACTATAGATGTAATTTTGAAAGTGTAGGGACTAAAGGTGAAAACGGAGTCCAGACACTTTTCTCTATTTGTAATCTAATTAAGTTTAAAAAAAATAGAGAGTGGACATGTTAAACCATTGTTGTTGGGTTTGTCGTAGAGGTTCTCCTCCTTTTTTCTCATACTTGACCACCTTGGAAACTAGTGGACAGTGGTGTTTGGGGTTGTGTTGACTCTGCATCATCAACGTGGTGCATTTGCTGGTGGTGGGAGACATAACATATAAAAAGAAAACCAAAAGCTGAACATCAAGCATATTCTCTTGGCCTATATTTAGTATATATTGATCACTGAATAAGTGATTACAAAAATAAATGCTGGAGACATAACATATAATAAATGTAACAAACTTAATAAACCATCTTCAAATGGACTTTGGATCATCTTCCTCGTGGATTAACAAGCTGGGAAAACACTGCACTAGTGGCCTCTTCATCCGTGCCGGACTGCGCCACATCAACCATACTCGTGCTGTTCTCAAACGGCTCGAGCGGAGTTAACGCGATCGCTTGGATATGATTCGTACTATTGTCATCCGGCTCCATTAACGCCAACGACGTTTCTTCGAGTTGCAGAGAGTATTCCAGGTTCCATAAAACATCTCCCATTGAAGGACGGTCAACACCGTACTCCGCCAAACACTTCTCCGCGGTCTCACCGAACTTCTTTAACGACGCCGGATTCACTTTTCCGGGGAGGTTTCCGTCCATGATCTGATCCAGCATCCCTTTCTTTTGCCACGTCAGCGCCCACTCAGCAATGTTGACTTGATCTCTTGGAAGAACCGGGTTCAAAGCCGGTCTTGAACAGACAACTTCCATTAAAACGACCCCAAATGAGTACACATCTGACTTTTCGGTCAACTGTTGTCTTCGGAAATACTCGGGATCGAGATACCCGAAACTACCCTTCACAGCGGTGCTGACGTGGGTTTGGTCGAGAGCCGGGCCAGCTTTCGAGAGCCCAAAGTCCGCGACTTTTGCTACGAAGTTTTCATCTAGTAATATGTTGGTTGTTTTGACATCGCGGTGGATTGTCTTCTGCGTTGCACCCGTGTGAAGATAATGTAGACCTCTAGCCGCACCGATACAAATCTCGAGGCGTTGCTTCCACGATAACGGCGGTAGATCGGTCCCGTAAAGATGACTTCGTAACGGTCCGTTAGCCATGTACTCATAAACAAGAATCATTTCTGACCGTTCATCACAATAGCCGATAAGTGACACCAAATGCCGGTGCCGAAGCTTCGATAACATTTCGATCTCGGTCCTGAACTCCGCAAGCCCTTGTTCAGATCTCGGGTTTCCTCGTTTAACCGCTACGTGGGTCCCGTCTTCCATTGTTCCTTTATACACCCGCCCGAAACCGCCAACTCCGAGAAGCAGATTCTCATCAAATCGGTTCGTTGCTTCCATGATTTCTTGAAACGTAAAGGTTCTACCAAGATTACACGAAGCTAACGAGATGCAGCTTGCGGTTCCGCTTTTCTGAGAAACGGTTGAGCCTTTCGTCATCGTGAGTGAGTTTCCGTGTAACGGAAGTGGTAACCATGACGGTTTTTGATGACCCGTTTTCGATCTTTTCGCCACCAAGCAACAATAACATAAAAGTAAACCGATTAACGCAACCAAACCGGCTGTAACACATCCTATAACCAACGCGGGTTTTGTAGTTTTCTTCGACGGAAACAAAACAAAATTCTCCACGGAAGTAAGCCCGTCTAAGCTTCTAGCCGCGTTGCTAATTTTCAAGATTTCAAGACCGTTCAAAACCGCGTTTTGATAATCCGCAACACTATCCGGACCGATACTTACAGTCAAAGTGCTTAAATTATCGGATGAATTGCAGACAAAATCTTTGTAGACAGGCACATCAAGGTTACCAGTTAACGTCGATAAATCAAGATCGGGATACGCATTCTCGGAATTTATAAACAAATTGAACACAAGGGTGTTTAACGACGTGCTCACGATATCACAAAAATGTGCGCGAACAAAGTAAGTGAAATCGGGATCAACTGGAAGAACCCAAGTGATATTGAAGTCTAAATTCGCAACATTCGCATCTCCCATTGTTTGAGCGGTTGCATACACCCAATTCGGTGCAATTTCGGGTGTGACACTTTCGCTATATTTTATCAATGACGGAATAACCGAGACACTTGCAGCCGACCCGTTCACATGAAGATACTTTTTATCATTTTCCCAAGTTCTTCCCAATGTATCGTTCTGCGGGGTGAGTTTTGGGCCGCCCATATTCAAACGATACATAGTTTCGAATGCTTGATTCGAAAGCCCGTTAATTGTGGTAATCGGGAATACAGATGTGGCTTCATTCGGGATCAAATAGTCGGGTACAGATACGACTTCAATCGCGTTAACAAACGCAACTGAATTGTTTGAAGGGATAAAATTCAAAAGCAGCGAACCCGAAGTAACATTGATCGAGTATTCTTTAAACAGGTGGTTTGAACCATAGTAGGATTTAAAGGTGTAGTTGCTTAAGAGGACAAAGTTTTCGGTTACGACGGTTAACGTAGCTGATGTAAGGTTGTGGCCCGGGATGGGGTAAAAGTAGAGGCGGATCCAATGGCGGCCCTGTTTCTTGATTTTGAACTTGTACGAGGTTGTTGTGGTGAACACTCGGGCCGATCGGTGAACAGGTAACGGGACAGTGGAATTGGAATCAACTACATTTGAAGTTTCTTGGTTGGTTAAAGAAAGCATTGATGATTGGGACGAGTCCGGAACATAGGTTTGACCAAGATATGTGACATTTTGGGTAGAACCACAGCCGATTAAGTAGCTATCGACAGGACTGAATGAATCGGATAATGATGACGATGATGGATGAACACAGGCACATATAACATATGCAAGAACTAAAGTTACCCACTTCAAGAAACTCATTTCTTGATAATAATTTGAACAACAAGATTCAATCTTGACACAATTAAGCAGGTATCAAACTGATTTGACACTAACCCAACTTGAAGAAACTGATTTCTTGAAGATCTTTATACTTCAATCCCTAAATTGATGATAATTTGAAGGTCAAGGTTCAAGCTTTCAAGCAACCCACTTCAAGAAACACATATTCTTGGACATTATAACCTTAGGTAAAGGTTCAAGCTTTCAAGCAACCCACTTCAAGAAACACATATTCTTGGACATTATAACCTTAAAATTCCCAAATTTTTGATAATTGAAGGTAAAGGTTCAAGCTTTCAAGCAACCCACTTCAAGAAACAAATATTTTTCGACAGCATAACCTTAAAATCCCCAAATGAATGACAATTTGAGGTTAAAGATGCAAGATTTCAAGCAACCCACTTCAAGAAACACATATTCTTTGACATCACAACTTTAAAATCCCAAAAATTAGTGAAGAAACAAGCTTAAAGATTCAAGATTGAGGCAATGGATAACTCCAATGAAATGTCAAAAACCCTAGAGATTAAAGAAAAAAAAGAAAATGTCTGAAGCAATACTGAAACAAGATAAGATTGTGCTCAACTTGTGACTAGGGCTTTGAATTGAACAATGGGAAATTGTTACCTCATTTGGGAGGATGAAGAGCATGAAAGCTAAAGCCTTTTGAAATTTGAAGTGAAAATCTGCACAGCTCTTTACAGGCTGGTTGATGGCAAATTACACAAGAAATGAAAGAGGGTCTAAGGGTGGAGCCCACAACTAAATTTTGCATAATTCATGGTTGTGAAGGTTCGACACATGGGGTCTGAGTTGCTAGTTACCGCTAGATTTGTGGCAATTATCCGTAAGATGGTTGGAATTTTTCATAAAAACCGAAAAAAAAATGTTTAATTTTTTTTAAGATTATTATAAAGATTCAACGCATGCAGGGGTCGAATTGGAAGACGGGCGAGTCTGACGTGACAAGGAGAGGAGAGTGGAACTGGGAACGCGGTTATGGACATGAATTGTGAGAGAGGGGGCCGCGTGTGTGAGAAGGTCAGTCATAAGGTATCTACGTAGATGTGAATAGACCGATAGACTGTCCGTGAAAATGGTTGCAATGATGATGGTCTAGTTGAGAAATCCACCAAAGCTAGCATGTGAGAGAAATCCGTGGTCAGTCGCGAAATGACATGGCAACAAGAGAAGGACAAAGTAACATGTCTGCGAAAGCTTGGGAGAGAGAGAGAGGGGCTGCTGTGCAAGAAGTTTAGTCATGCAGATGTAGATGTTAGGGTATTCAAAAAGTTTACCGCTCGCTCAGAAAAAAAACTTGGCTCGAAAAAAGCTCGTTTGTAAACGAGCCGGCTCGGCATGTGAGCTTGCGAACCAGATGGAATGATTGTATTCTATGTAGATTAAGTTTAATTGTATTAAAATAAAAAAAATATGTAAGAGGGAGTTGAAGTTTTAATATTTAAGTTTAGTTAATCTACAAGATATAAAAATATGGGAAAATAACATATAATACTTTTATTATGTCTTTCAATCTTTAAAATATTTATTATGCTTTTCAATCTTTAAAATATGTTAAAAAATAAAAATATAACATATAACTATATGTGTATTTTAGTATGTTATCAATATTTGTAATAAAACTATATAAAAAAAATCCAAGTTGGCTCAAACATTTTACGAGCTCGAGCTTGACTTTTCAGCTCGATAAAATAAACAAGTCAAGCCGAGCTGGCTTGTTTAAGTTCACGCTCAAGCTCGAGCTGCTTGGCTCGATTGCATTCCCAGTAGATGTTAGCAGATAAACAGAACGTCCAACGACAACAATGGAGAATGTCGAATTGTAATTTCAATCATGATTCGTACTTTTAAATTTTTTTAATATTGCCTAGAAAAACATATCAATTTGAATTTAAGATGCAGAGGCGCCCATTCTTCTGTACTTTAGCATTCTCTTCCCACAAGTGTGGGTTATCAACTACTATTGTGTGGGAAAGCCGTGTTAACATACTTTTCACACCAAGTCACTCATTATATTTCTTTGCAGTTTAGCGAAACAAAAATAATTGTGTTAGTTTATTCAAAATTCAACAATATTACTTATATAGATATAACATATCCATTATACGAGTGTTAATTAACAGTTGCCCTAATGTCTGTCCAGGGGCGGACGCGGACCTATAGTGTTACAAGGGGTAACCTCCGTTGCCTCTTGACGTTTCAGTGACGCTCTGACGCTAGTATAAATTTTGAAAAAAAAAATTAACGTTTTTTCGATTTTGTTACCATTTTTTTTTGAAACGTTACCCCTTAGATCCACCACTGTGTCTGCCCAAGAGTGACAACACATTAACTAACAGCAGACAGTAGTAATCATATAAAGAAAATAAGAGTTTTTTGTATTAAAAAACACATCAACATTTCACGTGCCTTTGGACCATGAAACACTGGTTTAGTAAAAGATGACCCCCTCCCCACACACTAGACGCCAGTTGTCTCTTTGTGTATATCCTATCAAAAAGCTTGGCGACAGTGGGAACGTGTTTTTTTTTTACACAATCTACAAGGAAATGTTAAGTTGTTAGTTATTAAACAAATATGAATGTGAAGAACGCTAGAAAAAAAGTTACAAAGTTCCTTTAGTATTGAGCTATACAATCAACTCCTTTATGGGTCGAGATGACAACCCCATACTCGGTGTTACAATTCGCCCTAACGGTTTTCAACTACACCTTTTAGTTATCGTTGTCCTACACCTTTCACAAATAAAGTGCTCATAAATTAGTATTAAAAAATATGTGTTAAATTTGAATTAGAGCAATATCTACTTTCATACTCATCTCACTCTAATTTCGTAGGAAAAAAGAATACATTCTGTTGGAATTGCGTAGGGAAAAATATTTTCGTAGGAACTGTGTAGGAAAAACGATTACATTCCGTTGATATTGTGTAGGAAGAAAAAAAAGTTACGTAGGCATTGTGTAAGAAAATAAAAATTATAAAATAAAAATAAATATAATTGATTTAAACACAAAATTTGTAAAAAGAAATATTCCGTGGAAAATGTGTTGGAAAGTTAAGAAAATGAATTTCGAGAGAAATGAGTAGGAGAATTCCAACAAAACATTTGTGTAGGAAATGAGTAGGAAAAATTGTAGGAAATGCGTCAGAAAAAAATTACCCACGGGTAGAATTCCTACAACCCGTTTTCATGTGAAATCCGTGGGTAACTGCAGTTACCCACGGATTGCCCACAGAAATTGACGTGGGAATAGTAGCAGTTTTCTAGTAGTGATAACCGTAACATCATTATACCGACAGACCATGACATTGTTCCATCTTTCGTAGAGCGCTTCCTTTATGTTGGGACGTCCCTAGTAATGTCCCTAAACATGTAGAAATACACACACATTAACAAAATAGGAAAGGGATGACAAAAAAAAAGTTAAAAGATACTTGAAAACTTTGAGAAAATCATTTCTTTAAAAAAAATTCTTCATTATTTTATTCATTCATATTATATTTTTCTATTTTTTCAGAAATTAACAAAAAATAATATGTACGTAGATCGGTCATGAATTCTTATACACAAATACACATACCCTTCGTATATGTAGCTCATCAATCTATATATATGTTTTTTTACAAGACTATCCTTATAATTAAAAGATGAAAAATAATAAACTTTGATTGGTTGGTAGTAGTTTTTCTCGATTTTCAAGTTTTTTTTTGGGTTTCTCATGACATGTACTTACACGAAAGTGTTCAAACATAAGTTGAAGCAACACTTTAGTACACACAATCTAAAATCATAAACAAAGCAACATTATATCAAGTTGCACGATAAAAAACAAAGCAACATTATACAAAGTTACACGACCAAATCTAAAATCACATTACAAAACTAAGCATACTTAATAACCAGATCTTAATCATACATAAATACATACATGCATACATTATACATACATACATACACAAGTACACAACATACAAAATATATTTCTCAATGCACATATTTAACGAGCAATGTTGATCCATATGGGTGACTAAAAATCTACACACAGTTATATGATTTTTTTTACCCATGTGTTATTCCAAAACAAATTCAACAAGAAATTACAAAACCATTTGTGGAGTAGGAACCAAATTAATTGTAGTATAAACTGTTACCAGATATGTATTGAAAAGCAGGCGACATGGGTATCGCGGTAGCGAGACTAAGAGTGCGATGGTTCTGTTGAGTGTGGAGAAAGAGTGATAGATATGGTGGTGAGGTCAATGTGGGTTGAGTATTGGTAATATTGAATTAGCTCCATTATTGGAGTGTGGAGACCGAGTGGCAAACGTTGGTGGGATGGTGGTAGATTGATGGCGCTCAATAGAGAAGAAACAATGGTTATCGAGAGGAATAAGAGGGATAAGGTCTTGTTTTGTGCACAAAAAAATCAAAATATTTCTGGTCGAATGTGCGTTGGTAATTCCCTCTGTGATCATTGGTAAATCCCTCGCCAATATGGTCGGTTATCAGAGACTCCTTTTTTTAGGGGATTCGTTTGGGTTACAGAATGCCACATCATATTATAACAAGTCATTTTGGTGTTAAATGTGTGTACTCTTAATGGAACACTTTTTGACCTTAACGTGTGTCATGTAATATGCTAGGGGGTTGGTTAGTCCATGAAAAGTCATTCTGTTGTAAGAGACATTTATGATAACTAGTACACTTTTGAGCCTGAATGGGTTATGCCATGTGTTGGTGATTTCCTTTTAGTTAAAAAACCACATTAGGTCATAACAATTCATTTTCGTATTAAATACATGTGTGATTAATGGTAACCTTTTGGTTAATAGGTCATGTAATGTGTTAGTGGTTTGATTAAGGTTTGCTCGGAATCACTATTAGGTCTAAAAGTTGTATAGATTTCTTCAAATAAAAAGAATGTAATAGCGTACTAAGGAATCTTGATATAATCGTGCATGAAGAACTAAGTTGTCACCAATGTAATTCAACTTAGTACCAAATCGTGCATGAGGAACTAAGTTGTTGTCACCAATGTAAATGAACTTAGTACCAAAGAAGAGAAAGTTATCACTAAAGAAACGTGGGTAGGAGCTTCTTACTAATCAAGTTACAGTTGACTTAAATGGTACTGATTGAGTTGATAGCGATTGACACAAAGTTTGAGTCAAAGGATTGCAACAAATTGCGGATCATAATAGAAGAAAATTATTACCTACTTGGGGGGTTTGCAGTAGAAACTTATAATTATCATTTGAATTAGATGAAAAGCTAAAGAAATAAGAAATTTTATTTAAGTAAAACGACAACATATAATAGATAAATTATACACAATTTTTTTAATCACTTGATACATCCCTGTCTTCACGTTCGATTTCAAGGACATCATGGAAATTCATAATCTTTCTCATATAGGTAAGGAAGCTAAGGAAATCATCCATGGTCTAGTGATTATCTCCTGCTGGTGCATATGGAAAGGTAGAAATGAGTTAATTTTCAAAGAGATCAATGGAAGTTCCCAAGACATTCTTTGGAGAGATTAATTTTATACGGTTGATAATTTTATACCATGCGAGTATCCAACACATCTCGCACTCCTAAACTCAAAACTCGTATTTAGATTTCAAAAACCTACTTAGTAACCAAACATAAACCAAAATCCTCATTGATGTGCGAGTTTTTTAAATTTAAACCCAAATCTAAAAAACAAACTTAAAATCCACATAATAAATCAAAAGCCTCATCGATGTGCGAGTGTTTTAAATATAAACCCATATATAAAACCAAACTTAAAATCCTCACAACAATGCAAATCTATGTTTATATGTATATAAACCCATTTGCAAACCATATCTAAATAAAAGTGTTCCAGGACCGTGTGCCTGAAGCCCATAATCTAAATCCTATGTCAAAACAGGCGCATGAGAAGGAAAACAGAGATGAAAAAAAATACCCTTAAGTACTAGGAATCAGACCCGAAAAAATTTGGAACAGGTTAAGTACTAGGAATCAGACCCGAAAAAAATTGGAACAGGGTTATTTTCGTAACTGAACCCAACCCTACCCCTAGGGTATGGATAAAGTATACATTTTGATCAATACCCGTACCCATACCTTTACCCGAAACCACACCCGAAAATATCCGGAACCGATCATACTTCTATATCCGGACCCGGTTATACTCTATACCCAATAATGATTTTTGATACCAGATAGAATACCTGAATTTTAAAGTATATTTTTATGTTTACTTTACAACTTTTATATTTATTTATTTTCAGATAAAGAAAAAGATTTGTAGTTGAGCGAATTGGTGTTATTGTAATTTATTTTAATTATTTTTATAAATTAAAAACCAAATTTAATTTATAAACGCATTTTTTTTGTAAAATAATAAAAAATCTTATGATTTAAATATGGGTATTAATACCCGAACCCACACTCGGTTTCAGTACCCGGTTATACCCGAACACCATCATACCCTACTCGAGTACATAGGGTATGGTTTTTCTCTTCAATACTCGTACCGGAACCTTACCTGGTTTCTCTCAATACTCGATTTTGAAATACCCAATCACCTAGAACCAAGTATCAAAAAAACCCCGATTTGTGCACCTCTAAAGAAAATCACAGATTGTGAGATCTCTTTGACCACGGATAGCAAAAAGACCAAAGCCCAACAAGAATACATGAATTTCGAAACATCTGCAATAAGTATTGAGACGGTTTATACAGGTATAGGACCGAAAGGTTTTTTTTTATTGATATGGGATTAGGTGATACCCGACTTGATTAATTACAGGAATTGTATACATGTTTATCCTAACCATATACCCGAAATTTTCTAAATTATCTTTCTCTGAACCCTTGCTCAGTAATGTACTACATTAGTTAGAAAATAATTTTTTAAGGATATTTATTTTAGTGATATTATTTTTTATTAGTAACGAAATACGATACGAAGTAATCTTTTGAGCTTCATGCATTATGACATTTACAAATTTATTATAAGAAAAATTACACGTTTTGTTCTTTATCTTACACTATATTACAGGCGGTATCCTTTTCAACGAATCTTTACGGCTTTTGCCCTTTACAATGAATTTCGTTGCACGTTACGTCCTTTGGCCCTAACCCAGTTAGATTTTCTTGTTAAATCTGGTTACCCAAGGGTATTTTAGTCTTTTTACTCCTTTATTTAATGTTATTTAAATAATAATACAAAACATTTAGAGTAAACTTCCGTTTTGCTCCCTGTGGTTTGTCACTTTAACGGTTTTGCCCAAATCCTTTAAAAATAGCCATTTTACTCCCTGGTCTATTTAACTTATCACCATTTTGCTCCACGCCTCAAACGCTATCCATTTTCACCGTTAATTCCTGATCACATGCCCCTCTTGCTAGGGGCATTTCACTCTTTTCTCATCCTCTCTCATAAAAAAACCTTTCATCTTGTTCACTTTTAAAACCCTAACTTTTCACAACCTTGTCTTCTTCTAGATCCGCTGAAGCTTAAAACCTGGTATCTTATTCTCACCATCTATCTCTGTACCACCACCCATCACAACCAATCGTCACCACCACCTCCGACTACCGCCACCACCATCTCTCTCTAATTAAAACGAGATCTGAAAAAGGGATTAATTCCCAAAACTGTCGCCGACGAAGTTACATAGATCTAGAACCAGATTTGGTTTTCACACAAAGATCTAAATCGCACATATAAAAGCAAAGTAGGGTGTATGCCAAGCATCCCAAAGGAACAAGAACATGGGCGTTTTATCATCATCTTCCCCTCTAATCCTCCGATGTATTCTCCGTCGTCCACTACCGTGCACCACCACCCGTATTCCTCCATCACACCTTCTTTCATTAAACTCTTGAAACACACCCCTTGTATATCCATCCTAACCCCAAACCATCTCTAGCACTACACTCTCCTCATCTTTCTCCACCACCATAGTGGAAACTGTCATCTCCACCGAAACTGAAACTCTTTCACTGAAAGTGAAAGTAGAATTTCGAATACGCACAAGCAGTATTGTAGAAATTGAAATCCATGAGTTAAGAGAAGAAAGAGTTGGGCTCTTATGACAATAGTTTGGGGAAAAAGCTTAAATCTCAACAGGTAGGAAAGCCACTGTGATGTTGGTGGTGGCGATGGTAGTCTCCTTATTTAGAACTGGTCACTGAGAATTTTTTTTGTTTGTTTATAGTATATAAAGTAGTTTATATATATATAAGAAAAGAATAATGGATTTAATGAATTAATAAATGAAACTGATAAAAAGTTTTAAATTGGAAAAGACTGAAATGCCCCTCATGTGAGGGGCACCATGACCAGGAATTAACGGTGGAAATGGATGACGTTTGAGGCGCGGAGCAAAATGGTGATGAGTTAAATAGATCAGGGAGTAAAATGACTATTTTAAAAGGATTGAGACAAAACCATTAAAATGACCAAATCACATGGAGTAAAACGGAAGTTTACTCAAAGATTTATAAGATTTATTCTTATTATTGTTATATATATATATTTATAACTTTTTTTCTCTCTCCATACCTCTCTCTCTACCAGTTTCTCTCTCACACACAGATCTCACCTCCCACCTCTCAACACCATCACCACCATCAACACCACCCACCGTCCTCCACCCTCCCACCACCACTACCACAACCACTCGATCGCCGCCCGCCCGCCACTCTGTCGTCTTTTATAAGTTCGTGCGAGATTGATTGAGCAATGTGTTGTGAATATTGGATGTGGGTTTGTGAAGAAAAGAATTTGGGAAAAAATTAGTGAAGTGGGTGTGGAAGAAAAGTGGGGTTTTGGGGGGTGGATTGATTGCAACGGCGGTGCCGGAGACGGTGGTGGTGAGGAGAAGTGGCGGCGGCGGAGGGTCCGGAGATGAGCCGCCATCAACGGCGGAGATGGCCTGTACATTTTTGAAAGTAAACAAGATGAGAGCATAAAGTTTCAAGAAAACCTAAAACGACTTGACCCGGATTGGGAAAGACGGTGTGAGTGTGTTTATTGAGAATGTGAGTGAAGCTGAAGGTGAGAGACATAAGGGTGGTGTTGCAGATGAAGAAGATGATGGTGATGCAAAGTTAATGTGGTTCTGGTAGCGTTGGGTTTTGTTAGATCGAGTTCCGCCATTGCACGGTGGTTCTCTTCTGGTGTTCATATGTAATTTATCAACATCTTAAATTTCATTATAAAACTCCTGTATATATATTTGTTCATATCTATTTTGTCAAAATCCCTTCGGGTAGAGTTGGGTGATTGACATGGTGGTATTAGATGAAGAAGAGGATGAGGGGTGGGGACTTTATACATACATACATAAATATAAATATATGTATATATTTATACATATATGTTAGTATTTACAAAAATTGTCCTTTACAAAAGACTAAACTACCCTCATGTGATTTGCACGTGACCAAATTTAACAAGAAAATCTAATTGGGTTAGACCAAAGGACGTAACGTGTAACAAAATTTTTGTAAAGGGCAAAAGCTGTCAAAATTCGTTGAAAAGGACACCGCTTGTAAAACAGTATTAAGATAAAGGATAAAACGTGTAATTTTTCCTTTATTATATGGTAGACTTTAAAAAAAACATGACACTATATAAAATTACAAAGGAAAAGAAAAATGTGTACTTACGAACCGAAATATTTTCTAACACTAACGAGTATGTTTAATATCTGACGAGTATTGAAGCATGTATAAAAAATGTTTTACAATCAAATATTGATTAGTTATGTTCATTGTCATCCCTACCTTTAACATGGAGTGGGAAGAATAATAAAAAAAAAAAACTCTAATTCACAAGATACACCTCTTAAATACATTTTCCCATATTTATATATTATTAATTATTAATTTAAAACAATGTAATGCAATATGTGGTTGTACTACTTGCTTGTAAATTTGTGCATACATATGTAGTACCATTTGTATTAATTGTTGTAAACTGATTAGGGATTTCAGTTGTGTTCTCTGTTATGTGTATTCTCTTATGATATTTTAGTTATAAACTTGATCTTTAAATTGCCAAGTGTCCTAATACGTGTCTTCTTAATCATGATTTAGAGTTTAAAACCCCAGACATGCAATTTATTCTTAGCTCAGAATAAAATCAAGCCCTAATCTCTCTGGTTATTTTCTTCCACTCATATTAAGAATATAAAGAGATAACTTCACATTATAAATACCTCACTAGAATAAGTGAAAGTTTTTATTTTATTTTTATTTTTATTACTCTAGGGTCATTTAACTTTGATTAAATGTTTCGAACTTGTTAAATATTTTTTATAAATGTTAAAAAAAACATAAAATTAAGTGAGGCTAATAAACATATATGGATGATTTTTTTCACTATTTAGTGATTTTCTTTTTTAGTCTGACTAAAGTTGAACAATTACAAAACATTGATTATTATTTAGTGATTTTTTTCATTGTTAAGTCATACTTTTAGTAAATTTGAAAAAGAAAGTGCAATTTGCGTCCTTAAGGTATGGTGGGGGATCAAATTGCGTCTCAGATTTGTAAATCTCGTTACCTTAGTCTCCGTGGTTTGTATTTTGTTACTCTATGAGTCCCTCCCGCTTATTGGCGTTACTTTTCTATTAGAATCGTGTTGGAATGACCAAAATATCTTTTTCTTTGAATCCCTCTGTTATGTCTTTATTGCAATTCACGTCTTTGTGCTTTCTATTATTATTATTACTACTATTATTATTATTATTATTATTATTATTATTATTATTATTATTATTATTATTATGCATCGGTTTGATTTTGTCTCTCTTCCAAAATCAACTAACTACACTAGCAAGTTTGCATCACACTTGTTCTATCAAATCAACATCCAACAAATTTTTGCATCACCCAAGCTGTTATGACTAATTTTAAGTCACATGTATTATACCAGCTAACTACATTGCAAAAATACTAACTAAATCATCAAACCAATATGATTTAGTGTTAACAATTATGATTTAGGTCTATAAGAAACCTAAATCATCAAAACAATAGTTAGTGTTAATAACTATGATCTGCGTCTACAAGAGACCTAAATCATCAAATAAGATACTTAGTGTTCACACAATTAGGCATCATGATCATACGAAATCCTCCCTCTTACTCGATCATGTCTTCACTCCTATTTGCCCGACCACGCTCAAAGCAGACTTATAGGTTTAGGTTGTTCAAGAACCTCAGAACCACACTTAAGTGCACCACGAAGTGGGTTAGGGTACCATTCACCGTAATTCTAGCTACAAAATGGTAATTATCAAGTAAACTACACCAATCACGAATGGATTGTTACCTCTAACCGCTTGTGCGTTCACATATACCTCCACAAAAAACAAATTAGGATGTCAAATGTCGGAGGTGGTGGTCGGACCACAGATCGTTTGGAAACCGATATGGTTGGGAGATCAGAGATAGGTGGTCGCGTGGATGGTCGGAGGTGATAGGAACAAGATGGGTTTGGGCAATTGGAGATGGGTGGTCGCTTGGATGGTCAGAGGTGGTGGTCGAAAGTTGACGGTTTGGGGACACAACGTGGGTAAGCAATTAGAGGTGGGTGGTCACCTAGATGGTCGGATATTCTTGATTGGGGGAGGTTGTGGTCGTTTAGGGAAACGAAGAGGATGCAGGTTGCGGTTTTGGAAAAAAGTAGGGTTCAATTTGGGGTTAGGGTTGATTTCAAGGTGAAAAGGCGGTTTTGCCCCCATTCCATACATCTTGTTAGGAACGTAACGGAATATCCCGACGACAGTTAGCTTAAGGGACTCGTAGTGTAGCGATCCCGTCACCATACCTCAGAAACACAAATTGCACGTCACTTTTTAAAAAAAAATCAATAACCTAGATTCATATATGTTCAATCTAGTTCACTTAAACTTAAAAGTTTAGATAAAAAGTTTAAAGAATTATAAAAACATTTTACTTTAGCTAACTTAATCTTAAAAGTTTAAACGACTATAAGAACATTTTACATAGAAGCACTTGAGATAGTTGAGTGATTTTATCGAAAAAATTTATAATTTGAATGTCATATGTGAAACACTCGTAAAAGTTGGTTATATGTTGAAACAAAAACATTATTCGTTCTTCTTCTTCTTCTTTTTTTTAAGATAATGTTAATCATATTCCACCTTACACCAACAATGCTAGAATTCTCCTTATCCATACTTAAATTTAAGATCTCCTTTCTAAAATAATTGTTTTTATCACATGAATTAGTCCCACATTAAAGCAATGAATCATCTCACAAAACACGTGGAAATGAAAAATGTTTCTACCTCCTTTTTCCTAAAATTTATTCCCACGATACGGAACATGTATATTAGGGATAAGTTCAGTACCAACCGGTACCAATACTGAAAATCTCTAAAAAGGGGTACTGGTATCGAAAATACATAGTACGGTATGGGTACTAGTACAAACATGTATTTTAAGGTAAAAACCGGTACCAAACCGGTAAATACCGATACTAAAAACGCCAAAAGTCGGTGCCGAAATTTTTCGGTTCAAAAAATTTGGTACCGGTTCCAATACCATACCCATCATCTCTCTTATGGCTTTCCTTTTTTATCTCTATAATTTCAAACCATGATTCATGCAATGATAATAACTAGTCTTAAGACCCAGCGTTGCGAGACGGTGTGGCAAAATCGTGTCACCAGGAGAATAAAACCGTGCTAAGTAGCAACTAAACGACGACCAAAACCGGAAAATGACCTAAACAACAGCACATTGATTTACACCAAGTGACTCATGTGACATAAAACATAGACAAAGTGAAATTTATATCAACACGTATTAGAAAGGCGAGAGAATAAAAAAAAACTTGAGGAACCAAATGTGATTATCAAAAACCATGCTAAAACGACCTAATTTGAAAAAAAAAACATAAAACAAATTTTATAAAAAAGGTTAAACTCTTTTAAGTTTATTATGTAAAATAAAAAAATATAAAGAGATAAAATCACAAAAGACAAAAAAGATACCATTCCTTGAGATTTTATAAATCAATACATATATATGAATAATACGATTAATATCATACATCACTCCATTAATATACACACTAAGAGCATCGATCGATATTGCAAGTTTTTGGTCTGGTCCTGGTGATTAGGTGGCATCCCTTCTTCACAAACCCTGTCTGTGGGCGTCGATTGGTGGCGGACCCAGGAAATTTTTCACGGTGCGAAATATATTTAAACATGTTAGGCCTTTAGGTATATAAAAAAAATTCGATTCATATCGGGTCGGGTCGGGTAAAACAAAAGAATATAAAGCTAAATTTATATAATTATCAAAAACACGTCAAACATCGTCACAATACCCTTGAAAAGTTGATTGTTGGTTGACATGGCCCTCTTAGTAGGTATCCCTTCTAATATCATCTCGTTGATTCACGTTATATGATACAATCGACTTGCGATCATGAGGATCTGAAGGAAGAGTATCCACATCGACGAATTTGGAAGATGATTCAACCCCTTTCCTCTTGAGAACTCGCGCCATAACTTCCATACTCATGGTTTCTATCACATATAAATCGCTCCATAATTCATAAAACAACACTAAAGTACTAAACATACGAATCCCTCCATAATTTTTAATTTTACTTTTCAAGCCCTAATAATTGTTGATTACTTGTATCTTGTAAGTTGTAACAAAAAAATCATCTAAGCAACAATATCACTGTCACACCCCGACCCGCAGCGGAAAAGGTGATCAGGGCATGATTGGGTTATCATCAAAGCTCATGACATTTATTATAATGTTTCATATTTATTATTTCAATTTAAAAGAGATCATACAATCATATCAAACAAATACAACATGTTCTATTCATCCTTCTAAACTTCATTATTTTTCTTCTAAGGTAATTTCCTATGTTTTCCTTGCTTCATCCTGTTCACCTGTATCATATGTAAAAATGGTTTTTGGATCAACAAAAAGTTGGCGAGTGAACCTTGTTAGAAAACATTTATTATTTATTTCTGGTTGTATTTAATATGGAAAATTGTGCAATATTCATATATGAACAAACGTAAATAAACATACAATAACAACAATCAGCATACAATAACAAACCATTAGCATACGATATCAAACAATAACATACATTAACAAACCAACAGCATACAATAACATATCAACTTGCATAAATATATAACATAAATGAAACTGTGCGATCAAGGCTCAATCAAACGGAGCCGATCGTATTGCATGTACTGAAATGAAAAATGTCTGTGCGATCAAGGCTCAATCAAACGGAGCCGATCATATGTAGGCAACGCCAGGTTCACGCTCATAATTAAATGGGGAACTGCTCAACGCTCATAATGTAATGGGGAGCGGCGGCCTATGAAATTGCATGTACTGAAAATAATAAATTAAATCTAAACAATAATCACACAAACAGTTTACACAGGCTGGATACACATTTATTCATGATATGATGTATGCACAATGATTTAAATATAATAAATAGTAAGACACATGATACACCCAAAAAACGTGATTTAAACGGGGAATTTGTAGAGATTCACTCACATTGGGTGCGTTCGGTGAATGATGATGAATGCGCACGAGTTTAGAGGATTGATCGTCGAGGAATAACTAACCTAATTAATAATGAAAAGTAAGGTAAATAAATGGATTCTATTAACAACTTTAATAGGATTTTTGGATATATTTTTGTGAGTTTTAGGCTATTTTCTAACTTTAAAAATGTTATTTTTAAGTATTTTTAATTGATTTTTAAATAAAATAAATAAATAAAAATAATAAAAAAATGTTGACTTTTTGACCGTTGACTTGTTGACCGTTGACCGTTGACCGGATTTATTGTGTAAGTGTATGCGCCGGGTGAGGCTCGAACCCGAGACCTCCCGTTCGCGTGCACGCAGCTCTACCAACTGAGCTACGTGTCTAACCTGAAATATTTATGTTTTTAATTATATTTATATACTAATTAGATTAATCCGAAAATCATTTATTTTAAAAAGATTTTAATGTAACGACTCGGTGCACTCCACAGGTCTCGAACCCGGGACCTGTGGTTTAGTTTGGCACACAGTCCACCGCTGGACTGTGTGTCTAACTTGGTAAATATCCTAGTTTTTATTATACTTAACATCTTACTGAAGTTAACCCGGTTCGGTCTAAAAAAAAAGCATTTTATTTCTGTGAAGGTGCGTGTGACAAGAATCGAACTCGGGACGTATGCGTGTTTTTGTTCGCACACAGTCCACCGCTGGACTGTGTGTCTAACCCGTTCATAAACTGATTTTAATTAAACTTATATTATAACCCGTCTTCGTCTTCTTCGCTCAAGAACACGGACAGTGATAACTTGACTGATTTATGTCTAATTTGATTATCAAACATTATACGCAATTGAAAGATAATGAATGGAGAGAGTTTGGGGGAAAGAATATACCGATCAGCGTCTTTCACAGAACTCCGGCGAAGACTCGTCGGCTCTGTTTGTGAACTTCGGCTGTTTGAGTCAATTACCAGTTTTGTTCGATTAGTTATGATATGGAGGTACTTAAACAAGGATTTACAGGAGTTTGGAGGGTTATACCGATTCACAACATAAGATCAGAAGTTTCAGAGGTTTTTCCGGCGAACTGGAATTATCTGATATTGACGTCTGAAATTGATTTCGATTGAAGAGTCTGAGTTAGCAATAGCTTAACAATTGATAGACCACGAAGGAATTGAAAGACTTACTGTTTTGATGGAGAATACGGTTTTCCGGCGAAGGTCCGGCGAGTCAAAAAAACTTCTCCGGCGAACTGAAAGTTGTGCGGAAATGTAATTGGAGGTTTGCAGAGTGTTTTTTGAGTCGCGAGAGAGGACAAAGATGGAAGTAATCCAAGAATTGAAAGTTTTCGGTTATTAAACCAATTCACTCCCGAATTCAAGTTTCATTCAAAGCAAAATTGATTGGAATTGTCGGTGTATCGGTTAAACTCAGTGAACCGCGAGTAATCAAACGTCTTTGGACGTTTGGTGACCGATTTCAGTTACAGTTGGCGTAACCGGTTGATTTATGTTTGTTTATAAGGTTTATTTGGTTCCTAAAGTTGACAGAAAACAACAAGTGGCGGAGTGGTTATGTGCGTGTGTGATAAAGCTTTGAGTTCCTTTCCGGCTGACCCGGGTTCGAGTCCCGGCTTCAGCATATTATTTTTAATTCCCTATTTTTAGTACATTTTCAAAAATAATTTTTATATTCTAATATACTTATTAATTATGTATCGTTTAAAATTAATTTGGGCATTAAATACGCAACGAAATTTTTAACTGGTTGTTCGGTTAATAAACGAAGCGGGTTTGGTAAATCCGGTTTTTGACGGATGTTACAATCACCCTACTAAAGTCTAGAACACAAAAAAAAATCAAAAGACATAAAACTTTAAACCTTTTTTATTATCTCTGTAACTCTATTTCTTCTAAAAAACAACATAAACAACAATATAACATTAAAAAATGATCGATTACGGCGGGTTTGGTGCCGGATATTGACGAATTCTGGCGAGAAATTAGGGGTTCACTGTTGTTGTCGTCGCTGGGGATCGCAGCTAGGAGAGGGAGCGGGAGAAAGGCTGAAACATAATAGGAAGGGCACAATGGCGAAGCTTGAGATTTCCGACCAGGGGCCGGAAGTCACCGGACCTAAAAATTTCTATAAAACCGTGAGGTCGAAAACGTATATAACTAAAAATTTCTGTGCGAAAACTACATACTTTTCACTACTGAGCGAAAAGTTCGGGGGGTCGGCTGCCCCCTCCGGCCCCTTAAAAGCTTCACCCATGGGAAGGGGCGGTTTGGGTTGGGTTATTTTATTATACTTCAAATTTGTTGGACTGGATGAAGTGGGTTGGGCTAAATTGTTTAAAGAAATTGAGTGGGTTAAAAACTTATAAATTAGGTTATATTTTTTACAAAAATCAGTGTTTAGGTTCTATTTTTATAAAAATCAGTGTTTCTTACAATATTTTTTTGTCTAAATTAAAAATATGATTTTTTTTCTTGGGGGCGGTTGAAAATTTCCAAGGGTTGCGAGTGAAAATTTCCAAGGGGTGCAGTTGGGATTTTACCCAAAAACGAACACTAAAAATATTTTTTTCAAGGGGTGCGGCCGCCCACCCACAAATGTGGGTAGGTCCGCCCCTGGCGTCGATGCTATAATCATTTGCTTATAGAACAACAAAAAAAAGATTACAATCTAACCAAAAACTATTGCATTTTGTAGCAATCTTTGAAAAGAGATACACATAATCACTTTTCCAATAATCCTAGAACTTGTACCCAGAAACCTGTAAGGATTATGTCGCTATAACTTATAAATATACAACTAAATCGAAAACAAGAAGACGAAAAAAAACATATTGGTATCAGCCTCCAACCACTAATCAATCACTTGATTGGAATCACCATAGATATATACCAGCTGATCCAGTCATTTATCACAGTGACAACAATAATATTATCGATAGGTTTTAAGAGTGGCACCACAGAACGTACATATGATTGCCTTCCAAGACCTCCAATGAAATGGGATGTAGCAAAATCTAGTCGACGTTAACATGTCGGCGACTTTGGCTCCTCGGCCGCACCGCGAACAGGATCCGGCCACCGGTTTCGTCCGCTGGATCTTTCTCGTCTGATTCACCAAAAAGCAAAATACAACCATAAGTTAAGTTTATGCTTTGACGAAATTGTTTTGCGGATATGTTCATGGGGGTAGGTTTTATAAGCAAATAAACGTACATACGACAACCAGCGAGTTATGGGTGAGGTACATGAATGGGTAGGGAGGAATGAGTTGTTTTACTGCCACGTGTGTTAGGGTTTAATGGCTTTTAGGTTTTTGTCAACGGGCCACACTTGATGCTTTTACTAACATTAATTTTTTATGGATTAGGTTTGAGAAGTGTTTTGTTTTCGTATGTTAATAACTTCATATGTAGTGGTCAAGCATGGCCGTCTCCCAAAATAAAATAAAAAAATTAACTCTGTGCGAGAAATAAATTTGGGTCCTAGTCGCAAAACCCTTGATTCGATGTTCCAAAAAATTCCTGCACCGATGATGATGATGTCCTGGTTGACCCTCAATCTTATCATCATTATATTTCTTCTATTCTTAAGGCTTTTTCTCTAAAACAAAAGGGGAGTTTGATGGACTTGGTGGATCCAAGACTGGTTCATTTAAATACAGGCCCATTTAAACTTAATAATTTTTTTTATAAAAACATACAGATTTTTTAAATATATATATATATATATATATATATATACATAAAAATTTAGGCCCTATATTGGTTTGGCCCCTATGCACAGGCCCATTCTGCACTTGGCCATAAACGGCCATGTGGTCAAGCCTTACAAAAGGTTGTGTGATAAGTGACAAAATATGTAAGAGAAAAAAGTTATATAACTTGAGTGTATAGTTGTAAGAGAGATTATATAACATGAATGTATATATATGTGTGAGAGAGAGAAATTATAGATATATATGCATGATATATACGTGTGGGAGAGAAACAAAAACAATAACTCCCCTTGTTTCCGTTATAGATTTCACGGTTGACCAAGCTTCGACTACGGATGGCCTAATGTTTTATTTAAGATAAATTATATATTTCTCGTTGTAAATAGATACATGCATTAGTATTGGAATCTTAATTTTCATCTCCAAAATTTGTTTGCCCTTCACATCTCATTTTCCATCTCTAACTTTGTATTTTCTTGTATAATTTATTTACAAACTGAAGTTCTTGATGTATTTTCCATCTCTAACTTTGTATTTTTCTTCTATTATTTATTTACAAACTAATTTGTTGATGTATAATCTTTAAATTTTGAAGATGTGAATAATATATAGAGATTCACTATTTCAAAAGTCTTTAAACTTCAAAGATGCAGATTCATATAGAGAAAGATACTAAGAGAAATCTTCAAAATTTGGAAGTGGAGACTTCAATGTGAGTGCTCCAACTAACTATTACGAATCGAATAGAAAATTTGTGTATCCAATGTGGAGAGTTTACTATAAAAAATGCGTTATATTGATTCTTTAAATATTATAAATCTAGAGACTTTAATATAAACAGAAAACAACTTGGTTGATGGATTTTTTCTTTTAAATGTGCATAGAAATTTATAAGTTGCATGAGGCTTTGGCCCAGTGGTAAAAGAGAAAACCCTCTATGTGTTTATAAAGAAGGAAGTCATGAGTTTAATATCTAAAGAGTGTAATGTTTGTCCGTTGATAAAAAGAAATTTATAAGTAAAAAAAATTATGTTAGTTGACTTTTTGTTAAAAATAAGAAATTATGTTAGCTTTCATGATTTAAATTTATTGTTATTGGTATTGTGTTTAAAATAGTTAAAAAGCATTTGTCATGATATAATCTATTAGTAAAACTAAATTTTAAGTTTATGTACAAAAAAAGTATTCAGCCTATAAATTTTGCTTTAAAATATAAATTAAAAGTTAATCTAATTTAAAATAAGAAAGTATATTAGTTTTTATGATTTGAATTTGTTGTTATTGGTATTGTACTATTGTGTTTAAAGCTAAGAGTTAATATCATTTAAAATAAGAAAGTATATGTTTAAAGCTAAGAGTTAATATCATTTAAAATAAGAAAGTATATCAGTTTTCATGATTTAAATATGTTGTTATTGGTATTGTGTTTAATAAAGTTAAAAGCATTTGTTATGATATAATCTATTAGCAAAACTAATTTTCAAGTTTATGTAAAAATGTAAGATTAAATATATTAGAATGTGATATTTAATCTTGTAGTCATATAACTATTTATATAATATCTATATAAAAATATATTAAACCCATTATATAATTAGTTGGTAATTGTTGATGGATCATATTACCCTTATTAACTAATTAGGTTTCCTCTTGGGTGTATATTTAAGAAGATAATTAAAGAGGTAAAGGGTTACACACTTATCATCACCATAACATCACTAATTTTTGTCCCTCTCTATCTCTCTCTCCATGCGAACTCAAACCCTAGAGTTTGGTATTACCATCAAGAACTTACACCCTAAGGAGGAACCAGATCAGTCTGACAATTATGTTGAACTAATGGCTACATCCCTAACTGGATTCGATGTTGGCATGTCTGTTGTTACAAGTATTTCTAGATGTTTTCTATTATGTTTATACAGAACTTATCAACACAAAAAAGTATTCAGCCTATAAACTTTGCTTTAAAATGTAAGTTACCAGTTGATATATAAATTTATAGTTATAAACTTAAATGATCGAACCGAAATGAACGAAACATTAAAGTGAGTCGCTTGACAAGATTTTCGTTAATATTTTTTTCCTACTCCTTAGGATTATAGTTATAAACTGAAATAATCGAACTGAAATGATAGAAGGAAACATTAAGTGACCCGCTTGACAAGATTTTCAATAATATTTTTTCCCTTTAGTACGATTTTCTTTAATATTTTTTTCCCTTTTTGTATGTAATGTTTCCCTACTCCTTAGGATTTGAAATGTAATAACAATCATCATCATAATCTTATATCATCTAGAAAATGATTTTGGGATGCATGACCGCCCTTATATATTATAAATGGTGTACTGGTAACAATCCCATTGATCACGAAGACAAGTTGCCAAGTCGCAATACAAGTTGCCTAATATGGAAATAAAATTGAGACATTTTATGCTCGACTTTGACCACTTAATTAAAGAGCAATTAATATGATACTGAAATAAAGCTTAAAGGAGTGCCAATCTTGGGTACCTCCAACTAGCTTCAATGAATGCCGTTCAAAAAAAGAAAAAAGAATTAAAATGAAAAAAAAAAACTAGCTTCAATGAATGCATTCATAATAAAGCCATACTCAAATGTCCTCCTTGCCATGAAATGTACAAAATAGTAGAATGTGACCCAGGTGAATTTCGTAAATGATAATAAGAAGGCCCAAACCATCTACACACCAGTCTTGACTATTTGCACACTTAGGGTTTATATACGCTGCGTATAGACCTATACGCAACGTATAGGGTTTCAAATATACGTTGCGTATAGGCCTATACACAGAGTATATAAGGGGTAAGTGCACGACCAGACAGTCAAACCTAGTACCTTGTCAAATCTGTCTGACATTATGCTGCGTATAGGTCTATACGCAACGTATATACAGTACAATATACGCTGCGTATAGACCTATACGCAACGTATGTCAGACAGATTTGACATGATACGATGTTGTCTAGGCACGTGAATAAAGATATACGCAGAGTATAGAGCTATACGAGGCTGATAAAGATGAATTTCAAACTGTATTTAGACATCCATCTCTGCCTACGAATTCTCACAATTACTCGCATTCTTCTTCAATTTCTTTGTATACTTACTTCGGTGGGGATAAAATGTCGTCATATTGGGACGGGAACTATTTCTTTAATCGCTATTCTAATGACGCATGGGAAGTAAATGATGCTAATGAGGAGGAGGTTGTGTCTGGTGTCCCTGTTAATCAAAAAATACAACTGCCAGACTTGAACGAGGCTCCGACTCCACCTGTTGATGAACCATATTACCCGGCGCATCAAGTGTATCCGGATTACGGATACGGGTTTGAACCTCCGTACGTGCAACAAGATAATCTGCATGGATACGTAGGATACGGTGCTGAGAATGCCCCTGTTGATGATCCATATTACCCGACGCAACAATCGTATCTTGGTTACGGATACGGAGGTGAAGATTCTTACGTGCAAGAAGATAGTTTAGATAGATACAGAGGATATGGTGGATACGGAGGATGCGGTGATGAGCCTCCTAACACACCACTATATGATGATTATGAACCCAGTACCCCGGGCAATTCGTTTGAAAATAACATGGTATCACTTTTTTATTATTACTATTGTTAAAATTATAATTATAATTATTTTGTTATTATTGTTAAAATTATAATTTGTTAGTATTATAATTATTATTATTGTTAAAACAATAATTATTGTTATTATTGTTAAAATTATTAATAATAATTATCATTGTTAATATTATATAACTACTGTTAAAATTATATAATTACTGTTAAAATATATAATTTGTTAAAATTATATAATTATTGTTAAAATTATAATTATTGTTATTATTGTTAAAAGTATATAGTTATTATTATTATTGTTAAAATTATAATTATTGTTATTATTGTTAAAATTATATAACTATTATTATTGTTAAAATTATATAACTATTGTTAAAATTATATAATTACTGTTGAAATTATATAATTATTGTTAAAAGTTATGTAATTATTGTTAAAATTATATAATATTGTTATTTTTGTTAAAATTATATAGTTATTGTTATTATTATTGTTAAAATTATTGTTATTATTTGTTAAAATTATATAATTGTTGTTATTACGTAACTGTTTTTTAGCGTTTCATGTCTCTAACTGATCTGAAGAATTGGGTACAAGCAACGGGAAATGAGAATGGTTACGTTATTGTTACCCGCTGATCGAAAAATATTAGTGGTAGCACGGGGATGGTATGGCTTGTGTGCGACCGTGGTGGTGAACCCCGTAGTAAAGCAACAGTTAGGAAAGCTGGTAGCAAAAAAATTGGTTGCCCATTTACATTAATCGCTATACGGGACATGACGAATGACACGTGGGAGTTAAAAGTGGACTGCGCGGAACATAACCACGACCTACGCAAAGTCTGTTGGGCCACGCCTTCGTGCGAAGATTACTGAAGTCGAATACAGGCTAATCGAGCAGCTAACTAGCCAAAACATGGAACCACATTACATATTTCTAACCCTACGAAAGCAGTTTCCCGACAGCCTCCATGTTCAGAAAGACGTGCAAAATACGGTACAAAATATTAGAGCGTCACGGATGGACGGAAGACTCCCATGCAGGCACTGGAAAGCATGCTGCATGACCACCGATTCATTTACGACACCCGCTAGGAGCCAAAACAGATGTCGTTACAGAGCTTTTCTTTGTTCATCCTCATTTAATCAATATGTGGCGTGCATTCCCGCACGTACAAAACAAAAACATCTACAGCATGCCATTTGTCTAGGTTGTGGATTTGACGTCGACCAACAAGTGTTTTTGTATCGCACATGCCGTTATTTGCAAGGAACGAAGGGATAACTTCGTGTGGGTTCTTGAGCGGATCAAGGCAATGTTGCAAGAATGTTTGATGCCGCGTGTGATAGTCACGGATAGAGAGCTAGCCCTAATTAACGCGTGTGCTAAAGGCGCGTAGGTCCATAACGAGCGTGAAAAACGATCGTCGTTAGAATATATATTTTTTTATTATTTAGTCCGAGTCGCTCCGTAAGGCGCATAGGTCCGTAACGAGCACAAAAAATGATCGTCGTTAAAGTGTATATTTTTTATTAGTTAGTCTGAGTCGCTCCGTAAGGCGCGTATGTCCTTAACGAGTCAAAAGTATATTATCTTTTTATTATTTACTAACTTGTTTTCTTTTGCGAAGGTATTTTCACAACATGATATCCACTTCCATCACCGCTGAAACAAGAGTCAAGAGTGGTGTACGAGTGGTGACTTGTTTTTCTTGTATTGCCTCTTGTACAAGAGGCCCTGCGCTCTCGCACACGGTTTAGCGCAGTACTTCGCCTCCGCGCATCATCGACAAGGAGCGCGGGGTATTGTTCGGCGACGCCTACGTCATCGTGATAGCCCTTTCGCTTGGCTATCACCCACAGATTGACCCGCGTGTAGGCGCTGCAATATAGCCGAAGCGGATGGAGATGAACACGATATCAGGAATGCATGTCACCAAAAGGTTCCCAGTCGGTAGGCGTTTTACGGATGCGAACGGCCAGATTTTCGTTCCTGTGCAGCTGCCAGCACAGTTCGACCTGATATATCCCCTGCGCGATCTCGAAGTGCCGCAACATAAACCGCAGATGTATATTCCGGAGCCACGACATCCGCGTGGACCACCTGGGCGCCTCAGTTCCCACGACATGTTGGGCCCGTCCTGCCCCCTCACACGCGGAGTATTAGCGGCTACGTCGCGACGTTGACCGGCTGAACTATGTGATGGAATGGATGGTTGTGGAGCTGCAGGAGCGCCGGCAGCGTAACGGATTAGCTCCACGTCACTTCGTTCCGCTGCGGAATGGCATCAGCAGCAGGACCCGCTACAGTAGTTATATATCTTTTGTTGTACAAACTTTTGCTGTATATATCAAACTTATGTTGTAAATATTATTATATCTTTAGTTATATATCTTTTTTATACTTTGAATAGTATTCGAACCGCACGGTATAATATTCAAACGGTATTATATATTCGGACCGTATACATGTTTTCCAAAAAAATTTTTAACGTTATACGCTTTTCGACGCGTGTAACGGACGTAGCATCGTTACCGACGACATCGACTATATAATAAAAAAACATTATATATTTTTAAGTCGTTATATATTTTAAACGAGTTAACGTTGTAACCGGATGAGAATTTATACCACAAATAAGCGAATGAACAAAAAAAATTCTGAAGGTTATATACGCTGCGTAAGGGTCTATACGCACGTATATAAACTTTGTGGAAAAATGATGCTTCAACCCTACCTAAATGACCCTCAAAAATCCGATGGTTTATATACGTCGCGTATAGGTCTATACGCAGCGTATATAGACCCTTGTTTTCTGTGCAATGATTGCTGGTCAGGCTCTGAGAAACATGCTTTACCTACGTTGCGTATAGGTCTATACGCAGCGCATAGGTGTAACCCGATACGCTGCGTATAGACCTATACGCAGTGTAGGTAAAGGCAGGGTTTGGTGTGCAAATAGGCAATGTGGTGTGCAAATAGGCACACCCAATAAGAAACACAATAATACATCTATAATTACCTATTACCTATATATTACAATTACCTTTACCTATATATTAAAAATAAATTTAATGAATAATAGTATAATCTTTGAGCTCATGTCACGTAGCAACTAAGTAATTGCACTGTTTAGATTGCTTTTCATATATGTGTAATTAAATTGTATTTAACTATGAGGTTTTATATACATAACAACTTATTTGGCTTTTCTCTTTTTTTTTTTTTTGTCTTTATCTGTAATATTTTCTAAAAATTAAAGAATTAGCTGAAAACAATGAAATGAACGGAACTAGGTTGTGGTTGTCGGCAAGATAACATCAGTATTTGCTAGAGACAGTGGTTGATTTTGGTTGCTAGAATCTTTGTGATGTTAGGGTATGGTTTGTATAAATACTTGATATTGTTGTAAACTTGTATTAGATCTTTATAGAATCTCTAATGAGCATAAGCAAACAAGAAAACACGGTCTCATCAACACTGGTAACAACAGACAGGCATAGTCTAATAAAATACAACTCATAGTTGAATTGATGTAGAATTTTACTAAACGTTTGTGAACTAACTCACGCAAATGGAGAAGGTGACCAGGACCGTTCCTACGTTTTTGGAAATCCTAAGCGAGTTACGAAATGAAGACCTTTTTATAAAATTATCGTTTTCAACATATTTAGTAACAAAATCCTCCTTCTTTACCTAGAGTTGGGACCAGCAATTTAAACTAAAAAATAGTTGGCGAAGTTAATTTTTTTGAAAGTTATATGTTTTATATAGATATAATATATGTTTAAATAAAATCTATTTTTCTAGCTTTGGGATGAGTCGAATGGTTGATGCCTCGATGGTTGCTGCAGTTATGTCCGTAGTTTAATTTCGAAACTGGTTTCCTAAACAGTTTTTATCTGGGCTCCTATAGTAAAAAAAAAACTGATTTAGTTTTGCTTTTATTTAGGTCTTACATTTACGATATATAAAACTTACTAAAAATTGGAGGCCCTAGGCCCCTGCTTAAATTGGAAAGCCTAACGGGTCGGCCCTGAAGGTGACTGAAACCAGAGAGGGCAAGAGAGTGAATGTAAACCCTAATTTTAGTGTCTGAACATGATAACCATAAGCGATATATATATATACTTATACACTTCATACTTTAAAGCTTGAAGCGACAAATAACAAGGTGAGTATAAGCTTAAAGTTGTAAGGCATCTATGGGCAATGCAATTGAGCAGTTAAAGGACATCCTAAACAAGTAAGAGTTGTTTTTTTTATAAAGTAGTAACTCTTAACTAACGAACTACAAGTATATTTTGTAAGTCATTTGGATGCGTGTGATGTGTAAATCTAACAAGTGATGTATATATACTTCATATTTTAGCTTGAAGCCAAACATTACTCTCCAATATTGTAAAATAGCTGAGAAAGTTCTTCCTTTTTAGAATAGCCACTTAGCCCTCCAAATATTTATAGTCAACAACTTAGTCCTTGCAAATGTTGGTGATTAGAGACGTAGTACAAATAAAAAATCTAGAAATAAGATAAGAACTAGGAGGTAGTCAAATGTAATCCTTTATTAATAAGTCGACACAGATTACAACGGGAATGGAAATTTTGACTAATTTTTTGAGACACTAAAGCTGAAAAACAAAGCTAACTTGAATAACCAAAATACAAACAAACTTTTGTAGTAAACTCGGTCCATTTTGTTCCTTTATTTGTGGTATTCCAACGTTCACAAAAGTGGACGTTATGACTGCAAACCCGGTCAACATTTAGCCAGAATTCTCCCCCTGAATGTTGAACATTTTCTTTACTCTCTCAAGACCCATAAGACTCAACATCTCTTTCATACGTGACCGGTGGAAGGGCCTTAGTCAAAATATCTGTTTTTTGTAGTTCACCACTTACATGTTCCACACCAATTTGCTCCATTTCCACAAATTCTCGCATAAAATGATATTTGGTGTCGATATACTAACTTCTAGTGTGAAAGACAAGGTTCTTCACGAGGACAATGGTTGATTAATTGTCAACAACTAGTTTTACCTTTTATGCCTTCTTTTCCATTAAATATTTGATAGATTACTCAACCAGGGCCCTTGACAAACTGTTATTGTAGCAGCCATAAACTCAACTTCCCCATGAGCTAAGTGCAACTATGTGTTGTTTCTTCGATGACCATGTGGTGAGGTTATTCGAATAATAAAATGTTATATTGAAGTACCTCTGTGGTCTTCTAATGTAGAATATGAAATGATAGTGAAGAACAATCACGTTGATTATGCGAATACCCATGATGATCTTGTCCCAACTCTAAAATTCAACCCAAAGGGCACGGAATTTGAAGTGAATAAAAACTGTTTTCTCAAAATTCTGATCATTACAATAGCTTTAGCAACATATAAATAGAAACCGAAATTGAAAATGGGCCTTAAACACACTTGGGCCAAAAACTAGAATAAAATAAAAGTCCACGAAAAGCACTAAAAACACAAAAATGGTAAATAACTCATAGAAATAAGCCTTTTTGGGCCCGAACCATGACCCAAACCGCCATAGGCGTTTGCCAAAAGATGGGCCTCGCTCTCACGATCGTTTCGCCTAGTCGCACGCCCAAAACAGACACCCGTAGCCCAAGTTAGAGCCATTTTAGTGTAGCCCCTTTGTCACACGATCTTGGGCCTCCAAATACGAGATGGCCCGCTCCTCCACACTTGGGCCTGCATCATCTTCAAGATCTGTTCCATGGCTGATGTCATTGTACCCTATCAATCGACCATCTCTTCCTTTCCAAAACCTCAACCCTAAGTCAATTGTCCCAAGTGCATATCTTAGAATCTATCTAACAACTGCATAGCCACTCTGTTTAGGTGACTACATAAATTTAATAACTACTCCAACTAAGTAGCTAACCTCTGGTCTAAGTAGCTAACCTCTGGTGTGTATGTATCAAATACTTTAGGCTTCTAAAGAGTTTTCTATACATTGTTGCATCAACTACCTTCTATTTTCATCTTTAGTTAGGTATAACTTAGATTCCATGGGATATTTAGTTGGGTTACAAGTATCCATACCTTTCTTCTTGAGAATCTTGTTTGCATACCCTTCTCGCTTCAAGGTTATACCTTTCTCAGTTTTTTCAACTTCTATACCAAGGTACTAGGTAAAGCTAACCATATCATTCATATCAAACACAGATTTCATCTTAATCCTGAAATCTCAATCATTTCTTCATTTGACCAGGTTACAAACAGGTGATCAACATATACTCCAAAGTTGATAATAGAGTTCTCTTGACATACCTTCTACACTACTTCTGTCTTTCCTTTTTCCTTGAATTTTCCTTCCATCCTTCCTCTATCACTCTTTTGATGTTTGTTACTTCCTTCTCTCAGTCTTTGCTCAAAAGTTTTTGTAAGCAGTGTTATGGCATCAGCAAATGCATAAAAAATTGATGTAGTGTCAGAATCTGATTCTAAGTTTTGAGTATGAGAAGACTAAGGATTTGAAGTTGTTACTCTTTGTGTGTTGGAGATGAGAGTTATGGCTCCTTATCTTTCTGTTGAATTCTCATAGGTTTCTTCCTCTCTTGGGACTAAGATGCTATAGAGATCATGTAGACTTAGATTACCTAATTCTAAGGTGGAGGCCAAAGTCATTGTTAGACTTCTCCATTCCTTGGATAGGGCAACTAGAAACTTGTAGCACACTACTTCTGTCTTTCCTTTTTCTTTGAATTTTTCTTCCATCCTTCCTCTATCACTTTTTTATGTTTGTTACTTCCTCCTCTCAGCCTTTGCTCAAAAGTTTTTTTAAGCAGTGCTATGGCCTTAACAAATGCAGAAAAATCTGATGTAGTATCAGAATTTTCTGATTCTAAGCTTTGAGTACGAGAAGACTGAGGATTTGAAGTTGTTACTCTTTGTTTGTTGGAGATGAGTGCTATGTGTCCTCCTCTTTGTGTTGAATTCTCATAGGTTTCTTCCTCTCTTGGGACTAAGATGCTATAGATATAATGTAGACTTAGACTACCTAAATCTAAGGTGGAGGCTAAAGTCATAGTTAGACTTCTCCATTCCCTGGGTAGGGCATCTAGAAACTTGACAGTTTTTTCATCGTTTGATTTTTGAACACCAATTTTTTAAGGTCATTCAGTAATTTTGCAAATATGTTGTAAGTTCCAGAAAAAATTTCGTTTGGGAGACTCTTAATTCTCTCGTTAAGTTCCTAAAAGACATTCATTTTGGAGACTCTTAAATCTCTCATAAAAGAAACATTGTTAGTTCTTTTGTTTTATTTCATTATTTCCCCTCCTTCACAAAGATTTTCCAATTTATCTTATATTTCTTTTGTAGATGCACATGCATTTACTTAAGAGAATATTTCATTTGGAAGTGTCGGTATCAGAAGTGATTTGGCCCTTTCATCAACTTCCACCAAATCCTTGTCCTCTTTACTCCAATTTCTTTCTTGTTTTGCAGCCCAAGAGACAGGTATTGTTGGTGTTTGATCAGTTGCTGGAACAACTGGAAACAAAGCTCGATCATGTCCACTAAGGAAGTTGATCATCCCGATTCTCCATTAGGGGTACTCCTCTCTAACAAAATTCGAAGGCTTTGACATAGACCTGATGTTGAAAGCATTGTCTGTGTTTAAAAGTTTGCCATTTTTAGATAAAGTGAAGTTTGAAAAAGCAAAGTATCAAAAAGAGATACTTGAGCAATTGATCGTTTGAAAACAGGTTATTCAGTCTGCTATGATACCAATTGTTGATCCCAGATAACAATGTTTTTAACTAAACTTGGCAAGTGATTTCATCAAATATGAAAATAGTGTGCGGAACTAGAAATCGAACTTTCAAGAAACACAAATACAAAATTTTCAAGTTTGTATCACTTTGAAAAACTTACAAAGTGATTTTGAGGTTATTGACTATTACAAACAAATACTTAAAGAATTATGTGATGAAAGGCAGTGGAGTTTTGTAGTATGTGATAAATTCTAAGCTTGACTCATTTTCCATTCGTAGTAATATTCTCTATTTATAGAGAATGTATGGTATGAACAAACATTTGTTTATTCATACACTTGGTTATGTAAAGTAGCTTTTTGGCATATTCATTGAATCCATTTAAGTCCACTTACTACTTAGAAATTCGTGTAGAACCTTATCTCTTTGATAAGTTGTTCATCAGAATTCAGAATTCTGATGGTCAGAATTTACTATATTCTGATAGTAAATGTCAGATTTAGCATTAGATTGGTCTTTTCTGATCACCCTTTCTTGATTGTGGTCACTTTCTGATCCTTGTTAAATATGATGCTTATCTTTCTTTTTTTCCTGTTGTCTTGTATCTTCATTCTTAAGGATCTGTTGACTTTGTCATCCTTAGAATTGATTAGAGTGATCAGATTTTTTTCAACACTTACAAAAGTTTCCTAAAAGGTTGCCTACATTATTTATATGATATTTTGTTACCATAGCAAGCTGGAATTCTCACTAACAATTTTAACTTAGTTTAATTATCAATGCAATATAATCAGTCTATATTCATTCCAGCGTACTTATTGCCCCTGTTTATGGTTTTATTCATAGATGACAAAATCCTAGAAATGGCATCAAGTCTACAAAATGGATAAAAATTAACGCCTCCACGCCTACCGTAAAGCTCCAAGGTATTGTCCTCGAAATTAGTGAAAGGCAAATAGAAATAACATGAAGGCTTAAAGAGTTGGAAGAGAGATCACGTAGTAATCAAAGTGAAATTTCCACTCTCATTCGTGATGTCGCAACTGTATCCATACGATGTTCCTTCGAAACGCATATCAACGATTATTACTCTTGCTTCATGCCCTCATCAAATGCGTAATTAACACAAGGGCACCTAGATCCCCATGTGCGATTAAAAAATTTTCAATTAAGGATCAAAATAATTTGAACTTCTACATCTCTTTAAGAATCATCATCATCATCATCATTATACTCGGTAAATCCCACCAATATCAAAGCTAAGAAAGGGTATGAGAAGGGTAAGATATATACAGTCAGCCTTACCTCTACCCGTAGGAATAGAGAGATTGCTTCCAATGAGACCTCCGGCTTGATACTACATTTGCAATCAAGCCTGGGACATAAGGCACATAACACTCAACAATCAAGAAAAAAACCGACAGTGCATATACCCTTTTGTTTCGGCTATCAACGCCACCACATGATGCATATTGACCGTTCGCTGCTTTTAACGTTATTTTTACAAAATTAGTAAAATAATGTTAAAACTAGTACAATTTCACTTTTGCCCCCGAAGACCTACATCTCTTAAGAATAAAATAAGGGTAAATTACACTTCCCGTCCTTTATATTTTGTATCGGATTGCATTGGATAGTCTTTAACTTTAATAATTACAGTCACATACCTTTTTTTAGAAAAAACCATTACACCATATGTCCTTTGCCCATAACTTGGTAAAAATTTTCAGTTAAATATGGCACATGAGGGCACTTTGTATTTTACTCATTATCTAAAATAAATTTATAAATAAAACAAATCAAATTGAAAAAAGAAAACCCTCTCTCCCTCTCTCTAAATCTAAACCCAGATCCTCATCACTAAATCTCAAACCCATATCATGATCATCACTAGAATTAGAACCAGAACCAGAACCACTCGTTCAACCTCCAACATCCGCATCTCTCTCCAACTTATTCAACTCTGACACATCAATAGATATTTGAAGCTCCTTCAAAACGACGTCGGATTTAGAATCACTGTGAACTATAACAGTTAACAGAAAGCCTCTAAGATCTACAAACACATCCGATGTGAATCAAACGGATCACGTGCGATGCACGTGAAAACCTCCGTGTGGCGATGTATTTGAAGAAGCAACGGCCGGTGGAGGTTTCGCACAGTGAGAATAGTGAGGATCCGATTATGGATTCGATCATCCACAAATCGGATCCGGATAATCCGGATTAGATCCAGCAGAGGTTCTGGATGCCTAATTTTGTATTCAAATCCGTTTGCAGGAAAACTGGAACAGATGATGGTTGATAGTGATGATGAAATTCTTTGATTTTGAAGTAGAGAGACTCTTGAGAGAGAAAGGGTGTTATAGAAAGAAAGGGAAATAAAGTGAGTTTTATATGATTAAAATTACAAAAGTGCCCTCATGTGTCTTGCACATGCCATATTTAACTGAAAATTTTAACCAGGTTATGGACAAAGGACGTAGGGTGTAATGGTTTTTCTAAAAAAAAAGGACTGTGACATTGCAATCCGGTACAAACATAAAGGGTGAAAAGTGTAATTTACCAATATAAATAATGAAAATGTTGTCAAGGAAGATACTTTTAATAGAAAATCCTCTAACCCAGACTTTAAAATCATTTTTTTAGGGTGGAGTCTCGAACTTAGTGGCTTAAAGCTTGTTTTGTTTTTTGAGTAAAGTTCTATTTTGCTCCCTGTGGTTTGGTCCAGATATCTATTTTGCTCCAATAGTTTCAATTTGATTTTTTTGCACCTTAAAATTATTTTTTTATAAGGGCAAAAAGTCTTTTGCGTAGGTGTATGGTGTAGGTTTAAATACTTAATTATAGCGTAGGGTGTATGGTGTAGGTTTAAATACTTAATTATATTAGTTAATTTTTCATAAACTCTAATTACATATACAATTTGTATACGTAAAAGCGGGGTATACCCATTTACCTTAATCTAATTATCTATTAAAATATACAAATTTAAGTATGTAAATTTTTTTATACGCATATTTAGTGCAAAGTATCCTATTAAATAGATTTTTATGGTAAATGAGTACCCATTTTCCTTTATCTAATTTCATTTTAACATATGCAAGTTTAAATACGTAAATCTTTTTTATATACCTTTTATATGGCAAATCTATTTGATACAAATTTATATGGTACTAGCTGAAAAGGTGTCATGTACTCAAGAAAATATTTCTCACATTATAAAATCTAGAGTAAACTGCCATTTTGGTCCTGGAGGTTTGGCCAGTTTTGCCACTTTAGTCCAAATATCAAAGTTTTTGCATCTGGGTCCCTGTGGTTTTAATTTTATTGTCATTTTGGTAAAGCAAAATCAACTCAGATTTCTAAAAAAAAACTCTGCTATTTTGTCTTTTTCTCAGGGGCAAAATTGTCATTTAAGCATTAGTAAATACACACACACACACACACACATATATATATATATAATAAACATCATCTTCCCCATATAACACCCCTGTCTCTCTCTCTCTTCTATCTCTCTAATACCCCTGTCTCTTGCCACCACTTACTAAAACCGCCACTTGCCACCACCACCCTCCACTATCACCACCCCAAAATCAACTACCACCTCTTAAAAAAACCCAAACCTGCAATACAGCCTCTGATATCATCAAATCACCTACAAAGATTGAATATTTTCACAACAAAACCAAAACCTACATGCTCAATATGAACAACACCCCTAAATTAACTACAAATCATGAACACCTAAATCTTTAAGCTTGTTAATCTAACCTGGTCAACAAGAAAGTCTAGCTGTTTAAATAAGCTTTCATTATCTTCTGTTTACAAATCATGAGTCCTTTAATCAACAACTTTCGATTAACATGCTTCGGTCGCCGGCAGCGGTCGCCGAAATCGACTTCGTAAACCTCTCAACCGCGTCCGTAACTCCTTCCTCGAACCGTCCCCCCATAGCTTGGCTTCCTTCGCTAGAACCGCCATATGATGCGGCTTTTGCAGAGCTCAACAAGTCGCCGGAGGATGACGTTTGCTTATGGAAGCTAATGAGCACTGGAAATGATGGTGGAAAGCTTTAAGGGAGGAGGTGGTGTAGTGGTGGTGGTATAGGGTTTGCAGATTGGGATTTTTAGGTGTGGGGTAATGGTGGCATGGGTGACGGTGGCATCGTGATTGTGGATCTTACAGTGGTTGATTGGTGATGTTTGGTAGATGTGGTGTGGTATGGTGGTGGTGACCGGTGGTTTTGTGGTGGTGGTTTTGAAGAAAGATGCACAATTTTAGAGAGGGAGATATGGTGGGGCTGGGGTATTATATATTGTATTTAATAATTAATGATTAATTGTGGACCCCAATTGATATTTCTTTATTAATGCTTAAATGACAATTTTGCCCCTAGAAAAAGGACAAAATTGTATGGGTTTTTTTTAGAAATCTGAGTTGATTTTGTTTTTGGAACAAAATGACAATAAAAATGAAAACACAGGGACCCAGATGCAAAAACTTTAAGATTTGGACTAAAGTGGCAAAAGTGGTCAAACCTTAGGGACCAAAATGGCAGTTTACTCTAAAATGTAATAACAAATAACAGTTAATATTGTACATTAACATACAATAACTAATATGTTTTTTTGGTGTATATGATTTTATTTATTCATATATGAAGTTTTGGATAAAACAATAGATAAGACAACATATACACCAAAAAAAACATTAGTTATTGTATGTTAATGCATAATATTAACTATTATTTGTTATTAGATTTTTTAATATGAAAAATATTTTATTGAGTACATATCACCTTTTCTGCTAGTACCAACTACATATTATCATATAAATTTGTACAAATAGATTTGTCATATAAAAAGATTTACATATTTAAAGTTGCATATCTTAAAAGGAAATTAGATAAAGTAAATGGTTAAGCTAAATGCATCAGTTCTTTTACTTATCATACCACCTTTCCTTTTTTAAATCACATTAAAAGTTTTCATATTTCCGCTAAAAGATTTATCATGTTTAAAATTGGTTTTTTAAGTCCGAAAAACTCTTAGTATTAAAAAATTATAAAGGCTTATTAGAAAATAACTAAATATAAACAACACTATCGCACTTTGATAATATATATATATATATATATATATAATAATGTTTTATTAAGAAGAAAAATTATAAATGTTTGTTAAGAAGATATTATCTGATTATCTAGTGTTCTACTTTTTGCAGTTGTGTGTATCAATTAAATTCTTTTATTTGTTTTTTTTTCTTATTTTGTTCTCTATCAAATTTATTTTTTGAGTTAATTTTGCGGTGAAGTTTTGTAATTTATGATTGTTTCTATCAAATTATAAAACAACCTTTCCATCAGATTTAGGGTTTTCTATTAAAACATTGATTTCATTCATGATTTACTTTATTTATATGTAATTGTAAAAATTTATATGTAATATAAATATTTACAAGTGAACATTTTTATTTTAAGTGTATTTAATAATATTTAATTACATTTGTTAATATATAAAACTAAGATAATGATCATGGTAATTCAAAAGCATTAGTTTTGATTTAAGAAACTCGTTTATACATAGATACATACATATATATATTCGATAAATTGGTTTCTATTATTTCTCAAACCTTCAAATTAATTTACAGTTATATTCTTTTGTAAAGTTTGTTCTATAGACGGTGGTTAAACAAATAGTATCACTTTCTAAAGAAACCTTAAAACAACTTTTAGAAAGAAAAAAAAAGTTTGATGAGAACGTTATTTAAAAGTATTAGAAAAAAATTGAAAAAAAGTTAATGAAGAATAAAAAAAAGTTTACAAAACGTTCTTTAAAGATAAAGATAAAAATCGTTTTCCAAAAAAATCTAAAACTAACAATACGACAAGAAACCCTAAAAAGGTTCGAAATGAAATTTCTTGAGGGATTATAAAACCTTTTAATGTGATTTAAGAAAGGAAAGGAGGTATAACAAGTAAAAGAGAGGGTGCATTTAGCAACACCCTTATAGGAAATGCATTTTCTTAAATTTTGGACGATAAATATATAATAGAAACTGAGGTTATTTTATATATTTATTTGTGGGTTTGTAATCTATGTTGGAAGGCCTTCGCAACAAGCCAAACCGCGTCTAAAATGGAGCTAAAATGAATGAGATATCGAAGCTCAAAGTTGGGATATTTGAAGTATTGAATGCTGAAATGATGAAGTGGAATGGAAAAGTAGCACATTGTCCCACATAGGAGGAGTGATGAAACTTAAATGGGTATTTAAGTGGAGACACTCCTTCCTAATTGTTTCATGGAAGCACACACTAGTGTCCTCGCGAAGGGTGCCGAGCACCCTAGCTTATGCTCGCGCGTGGCGTGGGCGTTGAGCCGCAATGTGGCCCGTTGATGGCGCACTTTGCCCTTCGCGCATCGCGGCGAGCCGCTTGAGAGCCGCCTTTGTATTTTTGACCGCGCGCACGTGGCCAGGGACAGAGGTTGCAAGGACCAGTGGTTGATGAGGCATGCGCGGGGGCGCAAGGGTACAAGTCCAGGATGCGCGGACTCCCGGTGTGCACCTGAATGGTGCGCGCCCAGGGCACTAAAGTGAGCTAATGCTGCGCGCAGGTATAGGCTCACAGATGGCCCCGCGCGTGTGACTCGCTATGGGGGCGCGCACCGCGCAACCAAAGAAGCCAGACACTGGAGCACCAGTGCTTGCGTGCGCCCGCATGGCTTTGCAGCAGCTTCAAATTTGCAGCTGAAACAGACGCATTAAGAGCTTTGACTAAGAGTTAAATGATGAATTTAAGTGCATTAAAGACGTTTAATGCAGTTTAAATCTCTCATTTAATTCAGTTTTGCTGTTTCAACCAAGCTCCACTATAAATAGAGGACTTGGGATGCTGAAGAGGACACACCAGAACACACTGCAACTCTATGCGTTTTGTTCTTATCTCTCTGATCTTCGTTCTTCTTCTTTCAAGGTATTCTTCGGGTCCTCGAGCCTTCTCCGGCAGTACATACTGCTCCGGGTGTTGTACCCTGGGAAACAAAACGAGTTCTCTCTGGAGGCTCGGAATTTGTTTTAAGGGGCACGTGTTAAACACGATCCTCAGCCACCGGCGTTCTCCGGCATATATTTTTCGTTATCAAGTTCTTGTAATTTTATTTATTTCAGTTGTAGTCAGTTCTTGTAATTTACTGCTTTCAGTTATTTCCTATTGTAATCGTAATAAAAATTGTTTTATTTTTAATTTGAACGAACGGTTCATACAATAACTCCAAATTTTCACGAGAACACATAATAGATTGAACCATTTAATGTGTTTTTTTATATTTATCAAAAGTTCATACTTCTGTAATTTTTTTATCACGTATATAATTAGACAAAAGATCAAATACAAAGTATCTTATCGTACAAAACGTATGAATGGAGTGGAAAAAAAACACGGTGACATTATTCGTAGTTATTTTACTCGTATGGTAATAATCAAAATTACTCTACAAATGATCTTGTAGGGTAATTTTGTAAAATGATCTTGTAGGATAATTTTGATCTTGTAGGGTAATTATAATTAAAATAATTACGAGAATGTTACCGCGTTAATTTTTTACTTTTCCATGCTATTCGTACGTTTTGTACGATAAGATACTTTGTCCGGATCTTTACTCTATATAAATTAGGGGTGTTCATGAGCCGATCCGATCCGATCCGAGCGAGGGTCTGCTCGTGCTCGGATTGAATTACAACCGATCCGCTCCGATCGGATCGAATTTGCAAAACCGAGCACAAAAGTGATGCTCGTGCTTGGATTGAATTTGAATCGAGTGGATCGTTTTTGCTGGTTTCGCTCGGTTTTTCTCAGCACCGAAATTAAAACATGTGTAGCAACACAAAAAAAACTGAAATCAAGACTATTACAAGACTGCATTCAACAAAAACAAATTCTAACTTAATTAAAACACGTCCAACACCTTACTAACAAAAGCAATACATAACTGATTTGATGTAGCCGACGAGGTACGTGGCAGAAGGTAGGAGATTGTACTCTGTTGATTTGAAGTAGCCGGCGAGGTAGGAGATTGTACCATATCCGTCTGAGTTGAAATTGAGCAGCAGCGAGGTATGTGGCAGGAGGTATGTAGCAGGAGATTAAGTGCTGATTTGAATTTTTAGGAATTAGAGTTAGGTTTTGTTATTGAGTTGGGCTAGTATGTTTCTTGTGCTTTTAATTTTTCTTGGGCTACTTATATATATATATATATATATATATATAATATATATATATATATATATATATTATTTTAATAAAATAATTCGAGCGAAACCGAGCGATCGACGAGCGAGCGGACCTTTGCTCATGCTTGGCTCGTTTTCAAATCGAACCGAGCCGAGCGACTCATTTACAAACTGAGCGGGAATCAAACGAGCATTTTCGAGCGATCGTGAGCGATCCTCGATCATCGAGCAGTTTGGACAGCCCTAATATAAATATATATAGTTTATGTACATAAGAAATCTTCAAACTAATCATATATTAGAAAATAAACTATCGTTTATTATTCTCAAATATATATGCCACGCTCTGTCCCTGGCCAAGCGCGCGCGGTCAAAAATACAAAGGCGGCTCGTGGCGATGCAAGAGCAAAGTGCGCCCTCAACGCGCCACATGGCGACTCAATGCCCACGTCACGCGTGCGCGCGAGTCAGGGTGCTCCGCACCCTTCTCGAGGACACTAGTGTGTGCTTCCATGAAACAATAAGGAAGGAGTGTCTCCACTTAAATACTCATTTAAGTTTCATCACTTCTTCTATGTGGACAATGTGCTACTTTCCCATTCCACTTCATCATTTCAGCATTCAATGTTTCAAACATCCAACTTTGAGCTTTGATATCTCATTCATCTTAGCTCCATTTTGGACGCGGTTTGGCTCGTTGCGAAGACCTTCCAACATAGATTACAAAACCCACAAATAAATATATAAAATAACCTCAGTTTCTATTATATATTTATCGTCCAAAATTTAAGAAAATGCATTTCCTATAATTGTGAAAATTATCATTTTCACAAATTTTCTAACAGTTATGATATTATTCTCTTCACACGAGCTGAAATTCGAGCCTAAGCTCATCTTGCAAAGAGCTCAAGAAAACTTGTGGCTTGATGAGGCAACTCGTTCAAATTAAAATAAATATTTTAAATCAAGTAATAAGTAATATACAAACTAATATTAAGGTGATTTCTAGTAGGCACATGAACTATATTATATGGGCTCGTTTATAAGTGAAATTGAGTTTTTATAAAAACAAAATTTTTGGCTTAATTAAATGAGCCAAACGAGCCGGCTTACATTGTCTCAAGTTTGGCTCATTTACAAACAAGTCGTCTCAACTGAGCTCGTTTATAAACAAGAAAATGTCAATCCAGTATTTATCAAACAAACCACAAGCATTTTGATTTTTGAACAACCTAACAATAAGTGCATACAGTGGTTTTTGTGTCAGATTTTACATGGAAGTACATACTACAAATATAGTGCTTTTTAATTGTTTTCTTGTGTTAAAAAATTAATGTAAAAGATAAATCTCATATTATTGAAGATGATAGAAATATAAAGCTCATATTATTGAAGATAATAGAAATATTAGCATGTGTGATAACTTATAAATGTCAAATACTAACATATATACGCTAATCTATACTATTATATACCATTTTAGATGGACAAATAAATTCATATTACATACAAATTTAATAAAGTTGAGCTGTTAATTAATTATCTATATCTATTATATCATTATTATTAGAACGAGGTCATTTTCATGTGATATTAAGGCGCAATACGAAGACGATATTAAGACGCGAGTTATTGAGACAATACAATATATTTGGGTTATAAAGTGAAAGCTTAGAATTTAATACGTGATATAAGAAGACAAAACGATATATTGATTATAAATTGAAAGATTGAAATTTCATTTTTCATCATTCTAACCTAAAGACCGATCACCTCATTTCCTTCAATGTGGCGGTTGTTTAACCTCCTAATAACCGAGACCTTCATCTTTTTTTTTAAACCTTATTTAATATTTATTATTGTAGTGAAATTAACCACTTCGCCGCATTACCAAGTTCCCTCTAGTACTACGAGTATTTAAACATTTCCTCAAATCACTACGCTTGAAGCAAAAAAGCACAAAGGGTCATGACAACCTCATGTTCAATGGATACATCACCGATCGTAATCAGTAACGGGTCTAGAATAAAAGTTCAGGGGTGTACTAATTCTTTTTGGACCTTGGGGTATTTTAATATCTGCTCATGGGTATCCCGATACATAAAACGATGAAGAAATATAATTTTATACTCTGCCGACAAAGTTGAGGGGTTGCCTGAGCCACACCTACCATCCACATACATCCGCCCCTGATCGTAATACCCATGTTCAAATTATGCTCAACACTCTCACCACCTGATCCACATTCGATAGTACATACATGTTAGTAAGCTGACCCATTTTAACATGTATTTTAGGAAATTATGTGACCGCTAATAGCATAGGAATAAAGAAAAGAGTGTTACAACATAATTGATGCAGTTTCGCGTGCAATCAAATGGCTCAGGAACAAATAGTAAATCAAAGACGATAAATGGAACCAAAAGGTTCAAGAACAATGTTCTTCAAATATTAATCAACCAAAAACTAAATAACAATAAACCTTAAATTCCCTATTTATAGTTCAACCACAAGACTTATCAAATAGGAAACAAAATATAAAGATTAGAAAATTATATTTTGAATAAATAAAAGATATCGTTGATGCTTTGCATCATACTCCCCATCTTCGAAAAAACTCGTCCTCGAGTTTTGCCTTCGGATCAAAACCACCTGGATCAAAAGGAACATCAACCCGATTCTTCTGCAATATTATCACGACCCGCCCAAACAGTTCAACTTCACGTGCAATCTCCCCTGACTCTAATCCTGTGCCACATGGGTCGAATGGAGCATTGGATCGTCTCATCTTCGCTTGTGTCACTGATTTGTAACAAACATTTGGCTCACTATAATTCGAGTCTGTGGAACCAGAAACAAATTTGGGCACCTCCATTTACAAACGTTGAAGTTTTCAAACCCTTGTTCACATGAGTATTTGTTAGATTAACTTTTTTATGCCACCCCAATTGTTTAATCCACCATCTTTATGGAGTTTTTCAATTTTTCTTTGGGCTCCACGTGGAAAATACTTGAGATGTATGCAACTCCTAAAAGTAGCAGCCATCTTTTTATCTTGAGAAACCACACTATTTTCCTCTTTTTGAATATCCTTTATAAAATTCACAATATATCCACCATCTACCATATTATTAATATGGTCCTCACTTTTAATAAACCCAATCTCTATCTCCGTTTGAATTTCTAAGAATAATCTCCAAAATTATCAGCAACATCAAGGAATTTTCCAAAAGCCAACCCTTCTGTATCTTGTGTAACAACTAATTCCAACATTTTTTCCGGCATGAAGGAAGGACTTACCACAGACTGTGATTGAGACCCACCACTAGCCGTCGGAACATTTATCACCGCCATAGAACCACCGGAAGCTATCGCATCACCTCCGCTTTTAACTGTAACACCTTCAATATTATGACTTTTGGAACCCGATTCGTCACCTGGTAAGTTCCATCACCACCGGTAAACCAAGAATACCATTCCCCATCCCCGTATTCATCAAAACAAGGAGGTGACGGATAGATAATGCTACAATTTCCAGGATACTCCTCCTTCCCACAGTTCTCATCCCAGATGAAAGCCTCTGAGTCGGTTTCCTGAAACTTGTAACCATCGTAGTCTTCAAGATGCTCCTCTTTCCCAATGATCTCATCCCATCCCAGATGACATCCTTTGAGTCAGTTTCCTGGATCTTACGATCTTGCAAATCGAACACGATTTTATCGTTGCCTCGGTCGGCGATTCGACTAGTAAAAACATAGTTCGCTTCACGTAGAACCATTTGAAAACCAAAGCTCTATACCAACTGATACAGTTTCGCGTGCAATCAAATGGCTCAGGGACAAATAGTAAATCAAAGACGATAAATGGAACCAAAAGGTTCAAGAACAATGTTCTTCAAATATTAATCAACCAAAAACTAAATAACAATAAACCCTAAATTCCCTATTTATAGTTCAACCACAACTAGATTATCAAATAGGAAACAAAATAAAAAGATAAGAAAATTATATTTTGAATAAATAAAAGATATCGTTGATGCTTTGCATCAATAATCAGGCTGTTATGACAAAGAAAGTTAACGCAGACACGCGAATAATTAGCTAGCTTTAACCTTTGAACCCATATTTATTTTGAGAAAGTTTCAAATATGTTTTTAGCTTTTTTTTTTTTTAAGTTAACTTCATTAGAAACGCAAACACACCTCAAAAAGAGGCGACCAAAACAACTACATATTTACAAACTTACACCAATCCTCCCAATTAATGTTCTATTCTTTGATCTACTTTTATACCATAAAAAACCCACCGCTTTGGTCTCGGCGATAATATTATCTATCTTCATAGGATTGTTGTTGAACCTGATGCCATTTCTAGCCCTCTATAAACTCCAACACCCTATTCTAACCATCCCTTTCAAAACATCTTTCTGCTGCTCCCTCAACCCGACATACTCATGAACCTCGATAAGATCTTTGAATGAAAATATAAAGAAATTTGGGATCCTGCACCAGTTACAAAGATGCGCCCATAGAGCCGCAGCAGCAAAACATGAGCAAAACAAATGTTCCACTGTCTCTTCCACTTCGCCGCAAAACAAGCATGACGGATCCGTCACTTCAATATTTCGTTTTTTTAAAGCCTCCGTCGTCGAAATCCTGTTCAACTCGGATCTCCAAATAAAGACGTTACACTTGGAAGCCATCTACACCAATCATGAACATGAACCACCGGATCAGACCTGTTTTTGTTTAGAGCTTTTTTACGGCTGCCACGCTAAAATCTTCATCAGCTGACCCATTCCAACTCCAACTGTCGCTATCATCTTTCAGCTCAAAAAATGTATAACAAGCTGCATAAATCCAATAAGTCATTAACCTCAAGACTTGCTGATATGGATCTGCTCCACTGCCACTCCAAAAACCGACCGTTATCCGGGTGCTTAATCCGATCAGCCACCCTACATCTCTTATCCAGCTCAAGTTTGAAAAGTTCCGAAAATTTATCTTTCAGAGGCTCGTTAATAATCCAAGGATCAAGCCAAAAAGCCGTATTCAAACCGTTACCTACCGAGCTTTTAAAAATCTCCTTAACTGGATTCCGTCAACTTGAATTTTCGATAGCAAACCCGCTATGTTGCACCACACTCCTCCCATAGATTTTCTTGCCGGAATAAACCGATCTTGTCACATGAATAGCTTCTATTACCTTTCTCCAAAGTTTAGTTTTGTCGGATAAAAACCTCCATCCCCACTTAGCTAGAAGAGACGAGTTAATATTTTTTAGCTTACTGATCCCGAGTCCTCCGCTCTCCTTAGGAAGCGTCACCCTATCCCACGCAACCCAGTGAAGTTTCTTAATCGAAGCATCGCCACTCCAAAGAAAGTTCCTTATTTTCGACTCGAGATCTTTAATGACTTGAACTGGAGCTTTATATAAGGAAAAATAATAGTTGGGCAAGCTTTCCAAAACCGATTTTATAAGTGTAATCCTCCCACCAATAGATAATAAAGATGCCTTCCATTTCGCAAGTCTCGCATCAAAAATGTCGTACACCGGTTTCCAACTAGAAACACGATTCATGTTCGCACCAACTAATAAACCGAGGTATTTAAATGGAAACTGACCCGTATTACATCCAATGAGATTAGCCGTTTCGCTGATCTCCCCCGAACCCACTCCAATAGCAAAGATGTTTGTTTTTGACATATTGATTTTGAGCCCCGAGCAAGCATGAAAAATACGAAGAATTCGAACCACATTCGATATGTTTGATTTTGACCATTCGCCCAAAATGATTGCATCATCGGCATAAAAAAGATTAGAAACTACCGGGCCATCGGGTTTAATTTTAATACCTTCTATCTCCCCAAGGTTCCTAGCCTTTTCCATCATACATGCGAGTGCCTCCATGGCAATGATAAAAAGGAACGGTGATATGGGATCTCCTTGCCGAATACCTTTCGAGCATTGGAACTCAAACGTCGGAGATCCGTTTACCAACACTGAGGACCTAGCCGATTCCAATATCCCATTAATCCAACCACACCATCTATCCGGGAACCCCATTTGTGACATTATTGAGTTCAAAAACTTCCAATTTAGATTGTCATACGCCTTTTCGAAATCGATTTTCAAGAAAAAGGACCTTTTCTTTAGTTTTTCCCCAAGACAAGATTTCGTTAAAATGAGCGGGCCGTCTAGAATATAATTGCCTTTTAGAAACGCTGACTGAGATTCCGATACGACCGAACCAACCACCCTCTTCAACCGATTGGCAAGCACCTTGGAAACCACTTTACTGATTATGCCAATCAGACTAATGGGTCGATAATTATGCAAACCAACAGGATCCTTTATTTTTGGTATTAAAGTTATGAAGGATGAACTACTTCCCACATTCAGCCTTCCATGGATGAAAAAATATTCCATAATCTCAAAAAAATCGTTTTCAAAAAGATGACAGAACGACTTAATGAACTTCATATTCATACCGTCTGGGCCCGGGGCCTTATCGTCCTCGTCGCACTCGTTTACCGCTTGCTTTAATTCAAGTCTACTAAAAGGCTCCACCAGAAACTGACGATCGGGTTCTCCAAGGCATTTGAGGTCGTCACAAATCAGCTGAGGTCTTGAATGGAACTCTTCGGTGAATCTAAATACATGATAACTTTTTTATTTAACCTTAAATCCACCTGCCACCCGGGATCTGGTTAATTAATACCTCTTCTTACGTTGACGTGAGCATGAAAAAACTTTGTGTTTTCATCTCCTTCCAAAGCCCACTTCGTCCTTGATCTTTGCTTCATATCAAGGCTTTTTCTTCGACTTCTGTAAGATCCCTAATCTCCTTCCATCCTTTTCCAACATTTTATCCCTCCTCCATTCTTTAATCGCCTTCCTGATTAGGCCAAATTTTTTCGATAAAGTAATGTCTGGTGGATCTGTCTGTATAGAGAGCAAACCATTTCGACCGTTGGATCTCTCACAGCATTAAAGTCACCAGCAATTAACCATTTCCCTCCAAAACCATTCTTCACCGATTTATAACATTAATTTCTTCACCACATACGACCATTGATGAGGAGAAAATTCCTATTCTTAACGATTTCCAATAAACCTCTGTCCCAAATACACATAAGCCCACCCGATTGACCAGAGGACCCGACATATTCCATATTACCCCAAAGTTGAAACCTGATAAATCTTCATGCTTTGTCTCTTGTATCAAAATAAAGTCAATTTGTGTTTAACCTTGATCCAATCATCCTTTCCAATACCTCTCGCGTTAATCGACATGAAATTCATGTTGGAACCACATTATCAATGATTATTTCTTCAACTAAATGGCTAAAATCTACCAGCCCTGCCCCCAGCTTCACTCCCAACTCCGTCGTGGCCATATTTTCCTTTGAATCTCTACTTCAGCTTCTATATCTTCCCCGATTTCCCCATACTTACTTCCACTGCGTCGATATGTTGTTGCTCCGAGTAATTACCGTTTACCCCCCATACTTACTTCCACTGCGTCGATATGTATATCTTCCCCGTTTGCCCCTATAAATATAGCATGAAATAATATTTTGATCCATTTATAAAACTACTAAATGCAAAAAAAAAAACAAAAAAAAGAGAGAGAGAGAGAGAATATAAAAAGCACCAATCATAAGCATGCATATCTTACTCTTTATGATCTAGATGGTAAGGTAAAATACACGGTTACAGTGACGGATCTAGAAAATAATTATAGAGGCAACGTTTAGTTTTTTTTTTTTTAACATACTTCATATAATGGTTCGGTATGTGTCAAAACGATGTGTGTCGTAATGGTTCAGGTCAAAAACAGTTCTGGTTGAAACAGTTAAGGTCGTAAAGGTAGGGGTCGAAACGGCTCAGGTCGAAAACAGTACGTGTTGAAATGGTGTGCGTAAAATCCTAAAAAGCTAATCCTAATCCTAATCAATTCCAATTGCACATAATACCATTTCCATATAACTACATAAGCCCTAAATCCTAATAAAATCATTTGCACGCAACTAGGGGTGTACGGTGTTCATGAGTCGATACGATCAGAGCGAGGGTCTGCTCGTGCTCGGATTGAATTACAACCGATCCGATCCGATCGGATCAAATTTGCAAAACCGAGCACAAAAGTGATGCTCATGCTCGGATTGAATTTGAATCGAGCAGATCATTTTTGCTCGGTTTCGCTCGGTTTTTCTCAGCACCAAAATTAAAACATGTGTAGCAACACAAAAAAAATGAAATCAAGACTATTACAAGGCTGCGTTCAAGAAAAAAAAATCCTAACTTAATTAAAACATGTGCAACTCCTTACTAACAAAAACAATACATAACTTAAATCGTTATTCTAAAAATGTTCTTAACAATATCAAGAAGCACAAAATAAAGTGTGAAATACAAATTGTCATTTAGCTCAAAAGCTATAAACTTCTTCTTTAAGCTTGATCATCTCCATCCACAAAATTCAACTTCAAAAAGCATATATAACCTGTAAACACAAGCATTAAACAAAACCATTAAGTTCTACACAACAATACATTCATATCAATCAAGATCAAAATAAATGAATATACTATTTGTGCATCAAACAATTCCGAATTTACTATTCTAATTATACATCAATTGTTCAATCTTTGTATCAAAATTGAAGTAAAATCGAGATGAGCGGCAGCGTGATAAAATATTGTTTGAGGTAGGAGATTGTACTGTGAGAAAAGATTGGATCCTCAACAATCGAACATGAGCAGCAGCGAGGTATGTGGCAGGAGGTAGGAGATTGTACCTCTGCTGATTTGAAGTAGCCGGCGAGGTAGGAGATTGTACCGTATCTTTATGAATTGAACTTGAGCAGCAGCGAGGTATGTGGCAGGAGGTATGAAGCAGAAGATTAGGTGCTGATTTGAATTTTTAGGAATTAGAGTTAGGTTTTGGTATTGAGTTGGGCTAGTATGGTTCTTGGGCTACTTATCTATATAACTATATATATATATATATATATATTAAATTGCATTATAGTGCTACAGTAACTAGAAGAGTCTTATTTTTGTTTTTATTTACAAAAATACCATTCAAACTAACATAATTAATTTTTCCTTTCAGTGGCATTTAAGTAATTTACTTATATTTGAGTGGCATTTATAAGCGTGATACAAGACAATTTCTTTTAGTTTATTTTTTATCACAAAGGTTTTGATATGTACACTTTTGCCCCCCCCCCCTCCAATTTTGTTAGGTTTTTTAATGCATTTATAAGCATGATACAAGACGTTTTTTTTTAATTTATATTTTAACCACAAGGTTTTGGTTTATATTTAATTATATTAATTATTTAATAAAAATCATTCGAGCGAACCTAGCGATCGACGAGCGAGCAAACCTTTACTCATGCTTGGCTCGTTTTCAAATCGAACCGAGCCGAGCGGCTCATTTACAAACTGAGCGAGAATCGAACGAGCATTTTTCGGGCATTTTTCGAGCGATCCTCGATCGTCGAGCAGTTTGGACAGCCCTACACGCAACAACATAAGCCCTAAATCCTAATCAATTACAATTTCCACATATTACCAATATATTAAACATAATGAATGTAAATTTGTAAATAATAATCAATTGCAAATAAACAATTCCAAATAATCAATTTGCTCAAACAATTAGGACAGGATAATACCCAAATTAGAACAGAAAAAGAATCAAATAAGCCCTAGAACAGAGATGGAGACGGATTGGCAGAGCAGGGGGTGGTTGGTGGCACACCAGAGCTTGGGTGGCGGACGGTGGTCTGGGTTATGCGCGGGCAGTGGTGTGCTTGTTGGTCGTTGCTCTGATGTTTGTGTGGGTAATGTTCTTTTTCTCATACATTAGAGGTGCACAAAAAACCTGAACCCGGACCCGAAAAAACCCGGACTCGGGTTTTTGTATACCCGGGTTAAAGAATACCCGTACCCGTACCCGAAACCCGGGTATTATGAATACCCACACAAGGTTTTATGGATACCTGATGCTGGGTTTTAGAAATGTGTGCACTTCGATTATTCTAGTTCCTAGTAACATGTAATCTTGTTAAATTAAAGTTTTATATTGTTAACTTCATGTTTATAAACCCAAAAATGAAGTTGGAAACAAAAAACTACAAAGTTCATGTTTATACCCATCCAAGTTTTTTTAATACCCGCACGAGTTTTTTTTCATACCCGACTAATACCAGAATCCGGAAACAGAGTATTCTAATACCCGGGTATAGAAAACCCGAACCCTACGTGGCCAACACCCGGCCCCAAACCCGACCCGGGTATTGGCAATACCCGAAAGTTCAAAACCCGGTCATACCCGTACCTAGGTATGTACCGAACCCAGGTATTAAAATCCCGGTTTTTGCACCTCTATCACAAATGAAATGTATTTGGGCTTTGGGCTTAAGTGCTAGATGGGCATTAGATATTATTAGATATTAGGTATTATTTGGATTAGATGGGGGCTTGTAATAATATTAAAGAGGGGTAACATAATTTTTTAAGGGGTAACGAAATCGAAAAAAAAATGTCAAAACATACTCTTTTTACACTACCGATGAGCGGTTAAGGGGTAGCGGACACTACCCCTTATTACATTGTATTTTTGCCACGGTTACAATTACAAATATATAGAGATATATGGTTAGTGACAGAGCTTGATCAATAGTTTCGACGGCAGAAAGTCATGGGACCAAAACAAATTTCCTATCGCTATGTTTCAGGTTATATGTTCAGGTCAGATATTCGATTCGGGTCAAACAATAATAACTCCAAAAAGAACTACATAATCTTCATTCATTCAAATGAGACGTTCTTACACATAAAAAATCGCTAAATATCGTTTAACAAAAATAAAGACCAAATATTTATAATGATTCAAGATAAATGTTAAGTACCAGGACGAAGAATTACAACTCAGCCCAACGATCTTTAAGATAAATACTAAGTACCCTCAACTTTGATTTATATATAAAGTAGTAACAAACTTTACTTAAAGTTTATAAACAATTATAAAGGTTACTAATAGCCCGTTTTTATTTAAACTCAGCCCAACGCCATCTATGTTTTTATACAACTGACACTGTTGATTTTATTTAAAAAAAAAACTGACCCCATTAAATGAAATAACTTTTTACTAAAGAACCAAATTATATAAATTTTCACCTAATTAAAAACTTATGGTTTATTAGTTAATTCCATATGATATATGATACACTTTAAATCATGAAAAGGCCCATGTCTTTTTTTTTAACTTTTAACTCAATAATCAATTAAGGGCTCATTTAATTAAGAAGAACGTTTAACCTTAAGAATAATAAGAAAAGACTAACAGAGACGATTGGACGAACCGAAGAGTCACACGATTGAGCACAAAACACTTGAATAGGGGCGATCCGTAACTGTAACTCATGGACGATTGACGATATCATTCAGCAATTCGACAAAGAAACTAAAGAGGCAGTAGTGATCGATTCTAAATTTCTGATCAAAGATGAGAGCTAAATATGAGTAAAAGTTACTTTTTTATTCCTCTATCAAACTTTAAATAATTGGAGATAATCAAAGTTGAAATTAGGTGTGATTTGTGAATTTGTAAACATCGCTCGGTTTATAGAATCAATCGGTTTTTGGAATATGATTATAGAATCAATCGGTTTTATGGAATATGCAAAAACAAATTAATTATGATTATGTGAGAAATTCTGATAGAAAATATTTGCAATGGATAATTCCTAGATGAACTTTGACATTTTTTACAAGCACATTTGCACTTTTTTTTTATAACATTGGCTTTTATTATCTGATCTCACAGACCCAAAAATTTTGACGTGGAGTTATAAATCCAAGTATATTTAAAATGACACAATTGAGAAAAGTTCCTAATGCTTTTATTAATTGTTGTGGTTCCTAAGGGATATGGTGTGATTATAACGTGTTTTCTTTCTATTTTAAAGATGAAGAATTCAAATCTTGCAACGTGTAAATATTGATAGTTAAAAGTAGCGGATTAAGAATGTCGTTAAAGAAATTGTTGTTGAATAAGAAAATCAATGGACTGCCGGATATTCGGTAATAATATTCAGTAATAATGTTGTAAGAAAATATTAAGACTTTGTAAATTTATCATTGTTATTTTCAAGCTAGTCAATTGTATTAAAGTAACATTTACTATTTTCATATTCATTACTCACAAATAAAAAAGGTGTATAAAAATGTGAGAAAAGACATATAATTAATGAATATGATTAATATTTAATAACCATATATAGTTATTTAAAATTAGTATATAATTGTGAGTTTGAGTATGATTTAAAAAAAGAAAAAAGGATAAAAGAGGAGGCCCAACAAGAAGCTGGGCAGCTCCCAAAACAGCAAACAAACAGAGGGAAAAAAAACACACACACACATCATACAAACAAGTTACAACTCCAAATTGAATTTAGACCACTTCCCCATTCTCCAATGGAACTATTTGAAAGCCAAAGATACATCGGTTCCTTAATCTCAGCCAAAGATCCTCCACATTGTAGCTAAAACCGTGATCATCCTTTCTTTTCTTATTGCAAGCCCAATTATGGAAGTAAAGCAAGACTCATTTGACATCAGTTTCATCACTAAAATCCGGAATCTTGACCCGCCAACATGTTGGAAATTTGGTGAATGGATATTTAATATATGAGTAAATTGTCATTTTCGTCCCTGAGTTTGGGCACCTTCGCCATTTTCGTCCAAAATGACACTTTGGTACCATTTTGCCCCTCACGTTTATAACTTTTTGTCATTTTCGTCCAAATGCCTAACCTAGTTACTTTATAACGTTAGATGGGTTATTTTTGAAAGAGTAAATTGCCATTTTCGTCCCTGAGGTTTAGGCATATTTGTCATTTTCATCCAAAATGACACTTGTAACTCCGACACCGTCTTCGGCACAACCTGCAACTCGGGCACCGTCTCCGACACAACCTGCAACTCCGGCACCGTCTCCGGCACAACCTGCTACTCCGGCACCACCTACAACTCCGGCACAACCTGCAACTCTGGCACAACCTGCAACTGCCGGAGTTGCAGCTGGCGCCGGAGTTGCAGGTTGTGCCGGAGTGGTTGCCGGACTTCCAGGTTTGTGCCGGAGTTGCCGGTTGTGTCGGAGACGGTGCCGGACTTGCAAGTTGTGCCGGAGTAGCAGGTTGTGCCGGAGACGGTGCCGGAGCTGCAGGTTGTGCCAGAGACGGTGTCGGAGTTACAAGTGTCATTTAGGACGAAAATGGCAAATTGCCCAAACCTCAGGGACGAAAATGGCAATTTACTCTTTCAAAAATAACTCATCTAACGTTATAAAGTAACTAGGTTAGGCATTTGGACGAAAATGGCAAAAAGTTACAAACGTGGGGGGGAAATGGTACCAAAGTGTCATTTTGGACGAAAATGTCAAATGTGCCCAAACCTCAGGGATGAAAATGGCGATTCACATATTTATAATTAAATGAAATTATAAATATTAATTAGAATCTTCATTGTGAAAAACTTTTAGAATAGAGTTTTTATGTCACTTAATTAGTTTTTATTAGACTTTTTATGTCTCTAATTAAATCACTAATTAAGTGAAACTTTTATTAGAGTTTATGTCTCTAATAAAATTATCAATTAAGAGAAACTCTTGTAACCCAAACTCTTGTATAAATGGTAGGGTATGTGCCTCATTGGAAGTATGAGAAAAATACTAGAGAATGGTTACAAGAAAAATACATGAATACATGGAGTGTTCTTGAAAAGATGAAATACTTGAAGACCCATGTGTTAGGTACTTAGAGAGATATGTTTTCTCTATACGATTTCATCGCCTTCGTATCATAATTTTCCACAAGTTCTAACACTATATTTCTATCCGGCGTAACCTTGGGCGTGTGCCCATCTCCGGCAGTACATACTGCTTCGGCTGTTGTACCCTGGGAAACAGTCGCGTCGTCTTTAGTAGAGGCGCGAAATCTGTTTTAAGGGAAGCATGTTGAACACGTGCCTCAACCAAAACTGTCAACAATTCTTTGTTTGTCTTGTAGCGGAGTTCAAACAACAAGGTGCGGTTGAAGTTTTCCAAAGACGTCGACTTGAATCAAGATTGGTACAATGTATTTGTATTTCATTTATTTTTATATAGTTTTGTAACCGGATTGTACTATCATATTTCCTATGAATAACGAGAGTCTCGTTATTATATATTTCATAATATATTTTAATAAAAATGAACCTAGTTTCTACAAACTTAAAACAGGTTTCGTGAGATTGTTGCTACAATCTTAAACTTTATAAGTATTTTAGGTTCACAAAGGATTTATTATAAAAAATATTTTTAGAGATTATGATCTTATAAATATTTTTCTTTGGGAAATATGTATGTAGTACAACTTGGTGTGTTTGGATTTATTGAGATTTGGTACAATCTTAAATCCTATATCGTGTACAAAACGAATAGTTTTGGTTCAATCGTTTGGTTTTGAAACGATTTTGTAATCGTTAATTTTTTCTAACCTTTGTGTTAGAATGGGTTTATTGTGTAAACCATACGTTTTGTGTAAACGTTAACTTCTCTAACTTGTGTGTTAGACCGGAATTATGGGTGTAAACCATACGTTTTTTGTAAACGTTAAATTCTCTTGAGTAGAATTTCAATATCTTTAAATAAGAGTTGTATGTTACTTGATTGGAGTTTTATGTCTCCATTTAAGTCTCTATTTAAAGTAGACTCTTCATCACCCATGGATGGATATGAACAAATAATTCTTATAATGATTTTTTGTAATCATTTGTCTTCTAACATGTGTGTTAGAAACGTTCATGGAAAGCGTTAGTTTGGAAACAATTTTTTAATTGTTCATTTTCTAACGTGTATATTGGAAATGATATATTATTTGAATGATATATGTGTTTATAGCAAGTCGAATTAACATTTTGTGTAAATGTTAATATTTCTAACGTGCGCGTTAGAACTTCGTTCATTTTAACATGATTGTTAAAAATGGTTAAAATACAAATGCTTTGAAATGTTTTATGTAAACATTTTATATAAGTAATTTGTTGTGACATTGATTTCAATGAATATAAACACTTATGTTATGTTTTGTATGGTTTAGAAATAGAATGACATACATTGAAGTTGATTGGCTTCAAGAATTGAATCACCATAAAGTGATGGTGTTTTTATATGACTTTAATGAAATTAAAATCATTTCTAGACTTTTCATATGGAAGTTAAACTCTTAAGTAGAGTTTTATGTCAATTTATTAGTTTTTATTAGAGTTTATGTCTCTAATAAAATATCTAATTAAGTGAAACTTTTCTCCACCCCATGTCTCTTATATTAAAAGTAGGCTATTTGCCTAACTTGATGAGATTAGAAAATACAAGAGTAAGAATTAAATCACCATAAAGTGATGGTGTAGTTGTGTGGGATTTTATTACGAACTTTAATTTGTGATTTCTAAATCCAAAGGGTCATGTTTTATATTATATATATATATATATGTTATATATATATATGTATATATATATATATATATATATAATGACTTAAATTTTCTAACACGTGTGTTAGAAAATGTCTATCACAAATACAATGTTAGAGATTGTACATTGTATAAGCCACAATGAATGGAAATGTTTTATGTAAACATTTAATTGCCTTTGCATATGTGCTTTAAAAACGATGAGAAATGGTTTATTTTATAAACTTTATCATTGGAAAACATTTTATGTAAATGTTCGATTCTATAACATGCCTATTATAACATATATTTTTCTAACTTGCGTGTTAGAAAACGTTTAGTACATGCGTAGTAAGACTAAACAATATAAAACCATTTGATATTATGGTTTTTTATTTATGTATTCATAAACTGTAATTGACATTAATGGTTTGCTACTCTTGCTAGAAGTAGCATTTGTGATAATCACGTGGATATTATTTGATGGAAAACAACTTAGTGTTGTTGTGAACAAATTTAATTGTTTAAGTTTACTACTTAAATGTAGCTTTTATAACAACTTGGTGTTGTTTTGAGCATAATTGTTCAAGTTTAAATTTTCACGATGAAATGAGGAACTTGTACTTACAAGTGCATGGAATATTATTGAGGGAGTACTGAAGAAACGTAGACCTAACAGATCGGAATCTAGTTAGATCTAGGGTTTGGTTTCTGCATAAAATTTGTTAATCCTTCGTTTACTTTGGCTGTGGTGATCGCAACTATACTCCAACGATACCTGCAAAATAGAGCGCCGTTAGCCTCGCCACGGGGAGAAGGGGGTTCTCTCCGTGACCACCCTCCGGCGTGAGAATAAGTATCGGTAGTCAGAAATAGTTTAAGTGAAGTAAGAGAGAGAGTAAGTGAGTGTGAATGTCTTTCCTGTACCTGATGTTATCTATCTATAACCGAATTTGGGCGCCAAAAAGAGAGATGAAAACCTAACGGAATCTTTGTCATCCCGTTAAGTGTTAATGTTACCGTTAGTACACACGGATTAGTCCATCATCTAAGGCTAGGGAGATGCCACGTGTCGTCATGAGATCACTCTACTTTCTCGAGGTGACCATGCCATCACCGTGATCTTCCTGATTATCTAAGATGCTGCCATGTGGCATTCGGTTGTAACTGAAAGGTGCCCTTGCACGATTGGACATTAAATGCTTCTAGAACATTGTACAACTATGGCTCTCTATGGACTGCTACCACGTGTGCAGTCTGTTACAACAGAAAAGATTCCTTTTGTCTCTGCACCATATCTTGTAAATAGACATTCTTTGCTAAGGAAAAGTCTTCAAGGTTAACTGTTTCCTTGCGCGAGCCCGCGCAAGGTAGTTAAATGTTCTTTTTCCTTCTTAGATGCTTGGCGCAGAGAATTGTAAATCTCCTCTATTGTGTTGTAGCCTACGGAAGGTTTCTGGAAACAAACAATGACTTAGGGAACTTTCTCAAGCTTAACAAGGTAGCTAAATGATCTATTCCCTTCTTTGCTGATTGGCGCAGAGTTTACTAAGTCCTTTCTTTGGTATAAATGTCTGCGCAAGGTTTCGTTGGCAGGTAATAGTGGGTATGGTTCCCTTGCATGACGCAAGGTTTTTGGGACCATACCCCTTCAAGTCCCCCCAGTCTAGTGTTGCTCCTATGCGCAAGTAGCAAGTAGGTTGAGCACTGGACTAAAAATTAAAAAATGTAGTGATTTGTTGTATTCTTGGAAATGGTTTCGTTGCGCTGAAGAGAAAGAAAAATCTTGTGGCGTGAAACTTGTTAGGATAAGGAGAAGCTTTTTTGAATTTTGAAAAAGTTGTCCTCTTGTCAGGGGTTGGTGAAAAGCACACAGTGAAATGACGTTTGACGTACTGCATAACAGCTGTCAACAGTTGTTTTTTGCATGCCTAACGGCATGAGTGGTTCACACGCGCGCGTGGGGACGGTTACTATTCCCCACTCGCCCTGACGTATACCTAGGGGTTTGAAAAGGTGAAGGCGGTTACACGCGACCCCAGACATTAATTGCGATTCCTTTATATTCTCATCTCCAATCCTTATTTTCTTTTTAAGCCTTCAAACCTTCCTCTCTTTTCCTTGTGATTTCTTGCTTCTGCAACCTCTTTCCTTTGTGATCGGAAAATCCTCAAAATCATACAGATCTTTGTTCATGACTGAGAGTTCCTCCCCTGTAGAGCAAGTAGAAATGCCAACGACGTCGATGTGCCAACATTGAAGTGGAGGAGAGAAGACTTTGATAGGATCGTTTCAAACTTCTTATTCGCTAGATCTTGGGATGCTAGATATCCCGGGGAGACTGATACGGCAGCAAACGCTCCGGCCGGGTATATTACTTTATTTTACGATTACTTTGTCGAGGGCAATTTCCGACTGCCGGTTACCCATTTTATGCTAGAGATTCTTGAATTCTACAAGTTCCACATCTCCCAATTAAATCCCATGGGGATGGTGAGAATCAGACATTTTGAGTTTGTTTGTCGGTCGATGAATATTATTTCGACGGTTGAGAAGTTTAGGGTGTTCTACCAACTGCACTGCTCTCTAGGGTTTTACTCCTTTCAGCAACGCCTTCAAGCCAAACGCCTGTTACTCGTGCCTCCTAAATCTTATCATGATTGGAAGCAAAAGTTTTTCTTCATTAAGGCGGCAGTGATTCCGACGGCGATGACCTTCCGTGCCGGAGAAGACATAGAGTTGGAGATGATGGCCATTCCCAGTAATGAGGTGTGGTATCATGACATCAAGGATGTGCCCAACATTATTTTACCAGAAAGAGCCTTGATTCCAGAGAAAACCGCTCCAGAAGAAGAGCACGAAAAACCACTTGTTGAAGATCCTGTTGGCGAGCAGGTAAAAGATACTGCCCCTACCCATGTTGAGAAACAACCTACTGAGGATCCACAGGTGCCTCCGCCTCATTCGGAAAGAGCCACCGATAAACAAGCAAAGAATTCTGGCTCATTTTTTATGATCAAGCTGAAGACTCTCCCATTCGTCCTGAGGAGACACTTGGTGATTATTATTATCGCACTTATTCCGCCAAGAGAGCTTCTGCCCTCCATGAGCCAGTGTGGAAACTCAAACAGTGTGAGACCTTTACCAACCTGCAAGCTTGCCGGGAATGGTATAAAGGCATATACCCGCCGGCTGAGGTGAAGCGCCAGGAAGACCAGTCTCATGACCAAATCTATCAAGCCTACCTGCTAGAGATGGCGCAAGCCTCGTCTGTGACTCACCAAATTATGCGCGAATGGCGCAGCATGAACAAAGAATGGGACGAGTTTGAGTCCAAGAGATTCAAAGTTGGGATTGAGGGTGAGGAAGATGAGGGTGGATCTTGAGGCGGAGAGGTGTAAATTTGAGGATGAGAAGAAGACAGAGAATGATCCGCCCTTGGTTGGAAAAGGAAAGCGGAGGCGCAACATATTGAAGATCACAAACAATGGTTGCGAGCACGATAACAATGAAAAAATCATGTTGCGCAACAAAATTGAGAAACTCAAGCAAGAGAAAGCCAACGCTGTTGCTGCTGCGGAGGAAGCGCGTTCACATAGAGAACGAAGCGAGCGGAATGAGGTAGAAACTAAAATGATGCTTTTGCTTAAAGACAAAGAACTTGCTGATCTTACTTCTTTATTCTTTGACCAGGAGCTTTTGAAGGTGGAAGTTGATTCCTTGAAGAAAGATGCCAAGTTATATGAAGTTGAGAAAGCTGAGCTGACCCGGCGCTTGACAGAGGGTGAACAAAAGATAGAAGCCACAGAAACTGCTCGCGTGACGGAGGAGAGTGTTCTTGAATCCCTCATGAGTAAGCTAACTTGGATTCAATAGTAACGAGTCATCAAGGTAAATAACGACTTTTATAAATACTAATCTCTTAATATTTGCATCTCCTGGCCCTTGTACTTGTATTTAGATTGCCAACTCCATTCTGAATTCTACTGAGCTTGACGAGGCAGTTGCTCAAGTGATGGTTGCTGCAAGGAGTGATGGATACGCACAAGGATATACAGAGTGCTCGGAACACGTGTCTCATGCGCTCCAGGTAAAATGGGACAATAGTCGCGCAGCAGCCCGTGGAGTTAACACAGCTGCTGCTTTTAAGGTTGCTAAAGAGCGTTATGATCAGCTGCAAATCCCTAATATGGATTTGGTTGACAATACCTTATCACATGATGACTTTGTTGATCGTTTAAAAGAAATATTTGCCGAGGCCAAAGAAGAAGAAGCCACGAAGATCTTGAAGTAGAATGACTTACAGGTGCGCGGTCGCGCAAGTACTTTAACTTTATAATATATCTTTTGAGTTACAATGTGTGCATGAGCACAATTACTTGTTTAGGATAGACAATGAACATAATTGGCTAACTCATGTAAGAGTGTAAGTTTCTGTGTTATCTTGTGGCTCATGAGTTGTTAGTAGCCTTAGTGTTTTTGTATTTCCAAAGTAATTGCATGCATTTGTAAGCAAGATATTAAAAACAAGCATATGTAAGTAGACCTGGTAATAAAAACCCATTTGGGTATTTTGGGTCATTTTAAAAATGAGGATGGGTTAGGATGGGTTAGGAAATAATTAAGGATGAGTCAGGATGGGTTGTAAGATATCTATTAAAAATAATGTAAGTAGTGACAGAATAGAATTGTATTGATAAAGCATTGAGCTACTATTGTCACTAAGATTACAAAGGTAAGGAAAACTGTAAGCAGTCTCTTTGTGCAGCGCAGGGCTATCGCATTGAGGACTGAGATTACATGTAGCATCTGCGCAACTGCTAGGCGTTCCAGGTCTGAGGGACGCTAGATCTGTCAATGCGCTTCAAAGTATATGCTCCTTTGCCAAGGACCTCGTTGATCACATATGGGCCTTCCCATCTCGGCGCAAGTTTACCTGGTCTTTCAGCATTGGAGGCTTCATTATCACGGAGGACGAAATCCCCCGGTAAAAATGTGCAAACGCGCACCCGCTTGTTATAATATTTCTCCAACTGAGACTTATATTTTGCTTCGTGGATAGCTGCGTTTCCGCGTCTTTATTCAACCAAGTCGAGATCCAAGCGGCGCTGCTCTTCGTTGTTTTGTTTTTCCAGCGCAAGCATTCTTGGTGATGTGAGGCCTATCTCAGCAGGGATCACTGCTTCCGTTCCATATACCAAACTGAATGGAGTTTCTCCCATGCTTGTCTTGGGCATTGTTCGATGCACCCTTAGAATGTTGGGCAACTCATCTACCCATCCACGCCGCGCTGTGCCCAGACGGGCTTTGATGCCTTCAACTAATTGCTTATTGATACTTTCAACCTGACCGTTCGCCTGAGGATGCGCAATGCAGGAAAAAACATGCTCGATGTTCATCTCCTGCATCCATTTTTGCAGATCTTCAGATGCTAAATTGGAGCCATTGTCTGTGATGATGCGCATGGGCAGCCCGAAACGACAGATAATATGTTCCCATATAAACTTTCGGATTACCATAGCTGTTGGCGAGGTTAACGGTTTTGCTTCGACCCACTTTGTGAAATAATCAACGGCAACAACAATAAATTTTACTGCGCCAGGCGCATCAGGGAAAGGACCCACGAGGTCAATAGCCCACTGTTGGAAAGGCCATGCCGATGTTACTGGAACAAGTGGATTTTTGGGGCGCAACGTTTTGGTGATAACCCAATTATGCCCCGGCTCTTATTTCCGCTGCGGGTCGGGGTGTGACATTTGGTGCGTGTCTTTGGCAATCCATGCATTTGCGCAGAGTGTCAACATCGTCCACATACATCCCTGGCCAGTAGTATCCTGCGCCCATTACCTTAGCGATGACCATACGTTGTCCTGCGTGTATACCACACAATCCTTCATGGATTTCTCTGATCAAATACTGTGCATCATGTTTATCGACACATCGCAATAAAGGACCCATATATGATTTTCGATATAAAACATCGTCCGCCATTTCGTAGTTTAAAGCCTTACATCGTATCTTCCGTGCCTGCAGCTTGTTGTCGGGAAGTTGGCCATGTTGTAAAAACAGGATAATTGGAGACATCCAAGATGGACTCCCCATTTCGACCATGTTAACTTGTTTTAGCGGAACAAATGGATTTTTTAAGACTTCAATCCTGACCTCTTTTGCCAAATGTTGGAAACTTGTGGCTACAAGTTTACTCAATGTGTCAGCATGCTTGTTGTCACTCCTGTTGACATGTACCACTTTAAATTGTCGGAATTGACTGATTAATGACTTGGCTTACCCCAAGTATAATGCCATAATGTCACCCCTTGCATCATAAGTACCATTGATTTGTTCCGCTACAATGCGAGAATCAACATGTGCTGTTAGATTTGCAGCGCCCATTTTTATAGCGAGGCGCAAGCCTGCTAGAAACGCTTCATACTCAGCCTCATTATTTGTGCTCTTGAAATCCAGGCGTATGGCATAAGTGAACTCTTGATTATCTGGATTAACTAGTCGGAGGCCTGAGCCAGCCCCATCACTATTTGATGCACCATCCGTATGTAACAACCATTCTCTGTCATGTCACACCCCGACCCGCAGCGGAAAAGGTGATCGGGGCATGATTGGGTTTTCATCAAAGCTCATGACATTTATTATAATGTTTCATATTTATTATTACAATTTAAAGGGAATCATACAATCATAATTACAACATGTTCTACACATCTTTCTAGACTTCATTATTTTCTTCTAAGGCATTTCCTATGTTTTCCTTGCTTCATCCTGTTCACCTGTATCATGTGTAAAATGGTTTTTGGATCAACAAAAAGTTGGCGAGTGAATCCTATGAAAAACATTTAAACAAGTTTATTGAATTGATTATAAATAAAGTGCATAACCACATATGAGTAAATATAGATGTAAACTTATTCACAAAACACTTAATATTAAATAATGCACACACATACAATAATAGATTGTTTTGAGGCACGCGTTGTTCAACTCGTCTCCCACGAGGAACTGATGGGCCTAATGAATGAGTTTTGAGGCACGCGTTGTTCTACGAACTGATGGGCCTAATGAATGAGTTTTAAGGCACGCGTTGTTCAACTCGTCTCCCACGAGGAACTGATGGGCCTAACAAATAATTTGCATACAACTTGACAATATGTAATACATAACTACAAACAATATTTACATTCTAAGTTTAAATCATAATATGTTATGGCACGAGTTTGAATAAACGAATTAGTTTAAGTGACACATGATACACCCCAAAACGTGTAATAAAAAGGGGAGTTGTAAGATTCTCACATTGGGTGCATTCGGTTGATGATGATGAATGCGCACGAGTTTAGAGGATTGATCGACGAGGAAAAACTAACCTAATTAATAACGAAAAAGTAAGGTAAATAAATGGATTTTATTAACAATTTTAATAGGATTTTTGGATATATTTTAGTGAGTTTAAGGCTATTTTCTAACTTTAAAAATGTTATTTTTAAGTATTTTTAATTTATTTTTAATTTAAATGAATAAATAAAATAATAAAAAAATGTTGACTTTTTGACTTGACCGTTGACCGTTACTGTTGACCGTTGACCGATTCGGTCGGTTATATAGTTGCACTGAGTGAGGTTCGAACTCGTGACCTCCCGTACGCGTGCACGCAGCTCTACCAACTGAGCTACGTGTCTAACCCGAAATATTTCTGTTTTTAATTATATTTATACACTAATTAAGTTAATCCGAAAATCATTTATTTTAAAAATGATTTAATGTATCGACTCGGTGCTCTCCACAGGTCTCGAACCCGGAACCTGTGCTTTAGTTTGGCACACAGTCCACCGCTGGACTGTGTGTCTAACTTGGTAAATATTCTGGTTTTTAATATACTTAACATCTTACTGTTGTGGATCCGGTTCAGTTTAAAAAAAAAAGACATTTTATTACAGCGAAGGTGCGTGTGTCAAGGATCGAACTCGGGACGTATGCGTATTGTTTGCACACAGTCCACCGCTGGACTGTGTGTCTAACCCGTTTAAAATACCGATTTTAATTAATCTTATAATGACACTAGACTTCATCTTCTTCGTTCAAAACACAGACAACGGTTAACCATGCTGTTACTTGATTAATTCGGTTAACGAATAATATGAACAATTGAAAAGTATTGAACAGAAGGGTTTGGGGAAAGAAAGTACCGAACAGATTGTCTTCTTCAGAAATCCGACAACGATTCGTCGGCTCTGTTTTGGTGACCTTCGGCTGTTAGGATCAATTAACAGTTTGGAGGGATTAGATGTGAAATTGAACTACTGAGTAACGATTATCAGTAGGTTTGAATGATCATACCGGTTAACAGCGAGTTTCCAAAAATTCCAGAAGTTTTCTGGCGAAAACAGAAAATCCGGCAACGTCGTCCGGAATAGATTCTGGGTGCGGGATTGATGTTAGCAATAGTCTAACAATGGGTTAAAACAGAAAAAGTCGAGATATTTACCGTGTAGATGAAGTCTCGGTTTTCCGGCGACTTGCAGAGATTTTCCGGCGAGTGAAATTGCGTCGAGAATTGGTGTGATTGTGAGCGAAAAGGTTATCAGAGGCTAGAGGGTGTATTTATAGGGAAGAACATCGACGAATTGGGTCTGATTACCGTCTTGATTCGTTGGTCAAAAATTCTCCAGCGGTTGTGACTAAAGTCGCGGACTGGACATCGGTTATAACCGATGTCGTTGTTAATTCTTATGTTAAGTCAAAGGTAACCGACGATGATTGACGAAATCGTCGGATTTTCCGGCGTCAACGGATTTGGGCGCGCTGTGTAACTAGATTTGATTTCCAGATTGATTTTATGTATTAATTGTTTCAATATGTAAACAAAAAACACAAGTGGCGGAGTGGTTGGGCGAGTGAAAGTTAAGACTTTGTGAATACCGGCTGACCCGGGTTCGAAACCCGGCTTCAGCATTTTATTTTTAATTCACTATTTTTAATACATTTTCAAATATAAATTTTATATTCTAATATACTTATGAATTATGTATCGTTTAAAATTAATTTGGGCATTAAATACACAACGAAATTTTTAACTGGTTGTTCAGTTAATAAACGAAGCGGGTTTGGTTAACACGGTTTTTGACGGATGTTACAGTATCCCCTACTTTTAGAAATTTCGTCCCGAAATTTAAATAGTGGCATGTTTGTCTAAAATGGATGGTGTTTAATTTGACAGTTACATACTTAGAAGAGTGTAAGAGTTTAAATTTTTGTTTGAGGCGGTAACGTTCTGAGTACCCTGCTACAGGAATCGCTTTTTGATGCCTAAGTTAATGAATATTGATAAACAGAGTTGATTGACTAAATATAATATCATGCGTAAGAGTTTTGATATGTTTGGAAAGATAAGGTTATATCCTAAAACAAAACTTCTAATACTAAAACCTACATGGAACTTCTCATAACCGCCTGACAATGCCTCTGATCCTTTGGCAAGAATACTTATATATAGGAAGTACCAGCGGCGTATCCACCATATTCTTGTCAAATTTTCATTGGTTTTATCAGTAAGTTATGATTGGTTCTATGATGTGACTCTAGAACATAAATAAACACAACAACCAATGCTTGAGTCTTAATTCTGATAGTATACATGTTTGATTGGTGACACAATCCAATTTCTTTAAATGATGAGATGATATAAATGCTAAATCAGTGAGTATAAAACAAACTTCAACCAAGACATTACTAAATCCTACATGGAACTTCTCATAACCGCCAGATAATGCCTCTGATCCTTTGGCAAGAATACTTATATATAGGAAGTACCAGCGGCGTATTCACCATATTCTTGTCAAATTTTCATTGGTTTTATCCATAAGTTATGATTAGTTCTATGTGACTCTAAAACATAAACAAACACAATCAACCAAAGCTTGAGTCTTAATTCTGATAGTATACATGTTTGAATGATGACAGTTCCTCCCTCGTTTGTTATGATGGAGAGGTTAGTCTATATAGAAGTGAGACACAGCCCAACTTCTTTAAATAATGAGATTGAAATACGTTGAGATGTATGATGATGTGAATGTTAAATCAACGAGTATAAAACAAAACTGAAATAGTAATTCGCATTAAGATCCTTGGATAAATTTCCAATTTATAATTGAGATACGTGAAAATTGAGATAACATAAAGAAAAACATAAAAACGAAGCGGTTGGAGTTGAATCTTGATTTTTGGTGAAGGAGACTAGTTGGGTGATTCGTTTGGAACGTCATTATCTTCAACCGGATTGGCGTTGATGTTGTAAACACTTCCTCTTGCTGGTGGCCTAGTGGTTAAGTTTTCTTGATTTGATTGGTTAACTGGGTTTGCTTGAGCTTGGGCGTTTATGATGTTAACCAATCGAGGGCACGTGTTTCTAAAATGGGTAGGGTCTCCACAATTAAAGCAAGCTCGAACATAAGGTAACATAGGGTATTGGGGTTGTTGATATGTTTGGATCATGTTTTGAGTAGGAGGAGAGATTTGGTTTTGAGAGGTGCGGCAAGCCTTGCTCAAATGACCATAGCGTCCACAATTCGCACATAGTCGACAAGGTAAGGTAGATGGATGGTGATAAAAACAGGTGTTACATCGAGGGTGAGGTCCAAGGTATGGTTTCTTATTTGGGTAAGTTGAGTTGGGTGCTACTTGAGTGATTGGGATAGCTTGGAGGGGTACGGCTTGTGAGGCTGGTTGATTGCGTTGGGTGACAGAGTAAAGTTGCCCATCTCGTTTTCTCTTAGAAATGGGTTGAGAAAGGGGATTCGGTTTGGGTTGAGTTCGAGGTTTCAGTTGATGCTTTATCCTGATCTCATTTTCCTACGAGCGGAATTAGAAGACATCTACAAGGAATACATATCAAGAGTATGAGTTGGATGTTTTTGGGATCATGTGTCGTATTTAGGAATGAACATTCATAAAATAAACATAGCATAATAAATCTACTACATCCATAGGATGTCTTGGGCTTTGCTCGTAATTGGGCCTTGCATGCCGCCATACTTCACCTTCGTAATCATGTGGGCCCCCATGACTACCGGGTTTTTCATATGGTTCGCATGTGTTAGCCTGGTTACGTACACTAAAACCCGGAGAAAATCGAGAAATATGTATGTAACGTATGATATTCGGAATGTATCCAGGTGTGGACACGGTGACACCTCAAAGTGGGGTTAGTTCGAACGACGTTTGGTGTGGCATGCTTTGGCCTAATAGGTCCTTCGTACTCTCATCGTTAGTCCCCAGGTAGGCAAACTGGTCCGTTATATTGGATTTATACGAATGCCAACCTAGACAGGATGTTCCGACTACCGGTACTTGTACCCTTACAGTTACTACATGCCCGTCGCAGAACTCACTTTGATGAGATTTGAAAAATGAAAAAAAATGCAACAAAATCTTGAATAACGGAAGTATGAAGGTGATTTGAACATGTGAACATTGAAATATGTATGATGAATGTGTATGTAATTATGTATGTTTGACTGTAAGTATAATCCACTATGTATCACAAAATGTAGTATCGGAAGTGTTTGCATGCATTTGTGTATGTAATAAATATGAAAGAAATAAACATCATTAGTTTGCATATAACCACATAAACAATTAAAATCTAATCAACTATAGTATAGGCTCTAAGGGTCTAATAACCTATCCTATATCCCTATAGTCAAAAGCTCTGATACCAATCTGTCACACCCCGACCCGCAGCGGAAAAGGTGATCGGGGCATGATTGGGTTTTCATCAAAGCTCATGACATTTATTATAACGTTTCATATTTATTATTACAATTTAAAGGGAATCATACAATCATAATTACAACATGTTCTACACATCTTTCTAGACTTCATTATTTTCTTCTAAGGCATTTCCTATGTTTTCCTTGCTTCATCCTGTTCACCTGTATCATGTGTAAAATGGTTTTTGGATCAACAAAAAGTTGGCGAGTGAATCCTATGAAAAACATTTAAACAAGTTTATTGAATTGATTATAAATAAAGTGCATAACCACATATGAGTAAAAATAGATGTAAACTTATTCACAAAACACTTAATATTAAATAATGCACACACATACAATAATAGATTGTTTTGAGGCACGCGTTGTTCAACTCGTCTCCCACGAGGAACTGATGGGCCTAATGAATGAGTTTTGAGACACGCGTTGTTCTACGAACTGATGGGCCTAATGAATGAGTTTTAAGGCACGCGTTGTTCAACTCGTCTCCCACGAGGAACTGATGGGCCTAACAAATAATTTGCATACAACTTGACAATATGTAATACATAACTACAAACAATACTTACATTCTAAGTTTAAATCATAATATGGTATGGCACGAGTTTGAATAAATGAATTAGTTTAAGTGACACATGATACACCCCAAAACGTGTAATAAAAAGGGGAGTTGTAAGATTCACTCACATTGGGTGCGTTCGGTTGATGATGATGAATGCGCACGAGTTTAGAGGATTGATCGACGAGGAAAAACTAACCTAATTAATAACGAAAAAGTAAGGTAAATAAATGGATTTTATTAACAATTTTAATAGGATTTTTGGATATATTTTAGTGAGTTTAAGGCTATTTTCTAACTTTAAAAATGTTATTTTTAAGTATTTTTAATTGATTTTTAATTTAAATGAATAAATAAAATAATAAAAAAATATTGACTTTCTGACTTGACCGTTGACCGGTACTGTTGACCGTTGACCGATTCGGTCGGTTATATAGTTGCACTGAGTGAGGTTCGAACTCGTGACCTCCCGTACGCGTGCACGCAGCTCTACCAACTGAGCTACGTGTCTAACCCGAAATATTTCTGTTTTTAATTATATTTATACACTAATTAAGTTAATCCGAAAATCATTTATTTTAAAAAGGATTTAATGTATCGACTCGGTGCTCTCCACAGGTCTCGAACCCGGGACCTGTGGTTTAGTTTGGCACACAGTCCACCACTGGACTATGTGTCTAACTTGGTAAATATTCTGGTTTTTAATATACTTAACATCTTACTGTTGTGGATCCGGCTCAGTTTAAAAAAAAAGACATTTTATTACAGCGAAGGTGCGTGTGTCAAGGATCGAACTCGGGACGTATGCGCATTGTTTGCACACAGTCCACCGCTGGACTGTGTGTCTAACCCGTTTAAAATACCGATTTTAATTAATCTTATAATGACACTAGACTTCATCTTCTTCGTTCAAAACACAGACAAAGGTTAACCATGCTGTTACTTGATTAATTCGGTTAACGAATAATATGAACAATTGAAAAGTATTGAACAGAAGGGTTTGGGGAAAGAAAGTACCGAACAGATTGTCTTCTTCAGAAATCCGGCAACGATTTGTCGGCTCTGTTTTGGTGACCTTCGGCTGTTAGGATCAATTAACAGTTTGGAGGGATTAGATGTGAAATTGAACTACTGAGTAACGATTATCAGTAGGTTTGAATGATCATACCGGTTAACAGCGAGTTTCCGAAAATTCCAGAAGTTTTCCGGCGAAAACAGAAAATCCGGCAACGTCGTCTGGAATAGATTCTGGGTGCGGGATTGATGTTAGCAATAGTCTAACAATGGGTTAAAACAGAAAAAGTCGAGATATTTACCGTGTAGATGAAGTCTCGGTTTTCCGGCGACTTGTAGAGATTTTCCGGCGAGTGAAATTGCGTCGAGAATTGGTGTGATTGTGAGCGAAAAGGTTATCAGAGGCTAGAGGGTGTATTTCTAGGGAAGAACATCGACGAATTGGGTCTGATTACCGTCTTGATTCGTTGGTCAAAAATTCTCCGGCGGTTATGACTAAAGTCGCGGACTGGACATCGGTTATAACCGATGTCGTTGTTAATTCTTACGTTAAGTCAAAGGTAACCGACGATGATTGACGAAATCGTCGGATTTTCCGGCGTCAGCGGATTTGGGCGCGCTGTGTAACTGGGTTTGATTTCCAGATTGATTTTATGTATTAATTGTTTCAATATGTAAACAAACAACACAAGTGGCGGAGGGTTGGGCGAGTGAAAGTTAAGACTTTGTGAATACCGGCTGACCCGGGTTCGAAACCCGGCTTCAGCATTTTATTTTTAATTCACTATTTTTAATACATTTTCAAATATAAATTTTATATTCTAATATACTTATTAATTATGTATCGTTTAAAATTAATTTGGGCATTAAATACGCAACAAAATTTTTAACTGGTTGTTCGGTTAATAAATGAAGCGGGTTTGGTTAACCCGGTTTTTTACGGATGTTACTTGTCATCTGTAACAGGAACCGGATTTTGGATTTCTTCGCATTCCTGTATTTTGTCTGCTGGAACCTCGGCTACGAAATCAGCAAGGATTTGCCCTTTAATTGCTCTTGGCTTGTAGACACTATTATGACCGCCTAGTTCGATAGCCACTTAGCTAATCGCCCTGAGACGTCCGGTTTGGAAAGAATCTGGCCGAGGTGATAATTTGTTAAGACATTTATGACGTGCCCCGAAAAATACCTTCAAAGCCTGCGCGAAGCGTGAACTAGCACAAGTACCAGCTTTTCCATCATTGAGTACCAAGACTCTGGGTCATTCAACATCTTGCTAATATAATAAATAGGTGTTTGAACACCTTCTCTTTCGACAAGTAACACTCCTCCAACTGCCATCTTGGATGCAGCAAGATAAAGGATCATAGGTTCTTTGTTGTGCGGAACTGTCAAAGTTGGCAATTGGATCAAACAATCCTTCATATCTTGGAAAGCTTTCTCCGCCTCTGACGTCCATTGAATTTTGTCTTTCTTTACACAATTGCGTAGAGTACGGATGAAAGGATAAGATTTTGCAGCGTGATTTGCGAGAAAACGGTTGAGGGCAGCTAACCGTCCCGCTAGTCGTTGCATGTCTTTAACACTTGCTGGAGATGTCATATTCTGAATTGCTTCCACTTTTTCTGGATTGACTTTAAACCCATCCTTCGTGACGATGAATCCGAGGAACTTTCCCTCTTCCACGCCAAAAGAACACTTGCTTGGGTTCAATTTCAAATTAACTTTTCGCAGTGAACCAAAAGTCTTTTGAATGTTTTCCAACATCATTTCTTCCGTATGACTCGTGATAACTAGATCGACAATTACACTTCAACGGTTACTCCAATGTCATCACCAAACACTGAATCCACAAGCCGTTGATAAGTGGCTCCCGCATTGGGAGCCCAAAAGGCATTTTTGTATAACAGAAAATACCTTTCTACGTGCGGAAGGCCATCTTGTATTCATCCTCTTGTTTCATCAGCACTTGATGATACCCTTTGTAACAGTCGAGAAAACATTTCCAACGAAACGATGCTAAGTAGTCAACTTTCTTGTCAATCTCAGGAAGAGAGTAACAATCTTTGGGACATGCCTTGTTTAAATCTTTAAAATCAATGCACATGCGCCAACCGCCGTTATGCTTTTTGACCATAACGGGGTTCGCCACCCAAGTTTGGTACTTGACTTCTCGTAAAATGCCAGCTTTTAGTAATTCAGCAACTTGCTCGTTCATAGCTTCAGTTTTCTCAGTACCTAAGTTGTGCTTTTTCTGAACCACTGGTTCTGCTGATGGGAAGACATTTAAACAATGCTCAGCAACGTCGCGCGGGACTCCCACCATGTCTGCAGATGTCCAGGCGAAGATATCCATATTACGAAACAACAATGACTTGAGCTTTGCGCGGATTGTCATGGATATCGCAGGACTCAGGATAATTGGTTGCTTTGGATAATTTTTTATTTAGAATCCATTTCTCAGGTTCATTCGGCGACATAGGTTTAGCAGCCTTAGCAACTGGTTCTTCGATAGACATAATCTCCTTTCGAGCAAACATGATAGCTACGCCTGTTGGTGTTGGGAAACCACAAGCAGCGTGTGGCGCAGATGTGATCATACTGAAATCATGTTGCGCACGACGCCCTAATAAAACATCATGACGAGAAGTCGCCGGCATCACCATAAAGTTTACTTGAATGGTTCGCGAGTGTTGTCCGTCTGAAAGAGTGACAGGAAAAACTATCTGTCCGAGAGGAAAGACAACCTCATTGCAGAATCCAGTTAACGGAAAGTCAACTGGCTCTAGGCGTGCCTTATCCTTCGGATCTAACTGTTTGAAACATTGCTCATATATGATGTCCATGGAACTTCCCGGATCTATGAATATATAGTCAGTCTGGTAATGACCAAAAATACCCGTGATTACGACTGGTCTTTCTTCCTGAGGTCCGCCAGGAACAATAGGAAAAATTACTTGCTGTTCGCGCCATTTGTTATCTCGAAACGTTGGAAGTTGCGCTTGCGTGACGGTCCTCCTTGAATCATAGTAACTTGTTTCAACTTTTTGTTGCTTGGACCCTCATCCCCGCGTGTGAGTTGTCTGACCTCTTTTTGTACTGATTGTACTAGGTGTGTCAGTTTACCGCTTTTCAATGCTTTTTCAATCTCTGTGCGCAAACTGATGCCGTTGTCAGTTGTGTGCCCAGTATCTTTGTGAAAGTCACAAAAGAGATTCGGGTCTTGACCCTTCTTGTTCTTCATGGGCTGAGGTTGCTTAAACTGATAATTCTCCGTGCTCAAGACTTCAGCGGGAGATTTTGTTAGAAGCGTCCATTGTCGATCACGATTCTCTCGTTTGATTGCTTTCTGGGTGTTAATCTTATTAATCGTTGCGCGAGCATCTATTGGCGAGTACGGGGAATACGAGCTTTGGTTCGAGTCCTTCCATCCTTTTTTAAACTTCCAGCCACCTCTACTCAGATCCTGAGGACGATTCTGAGGTAGTGGTGGTCTGTTAGAATTGAGGTTCCGCTCAGTGTGCGCATAAACTTTGGCTGCTGCCATTAGCTTATCCCAGCTCTTTGGAAGGCCAGTTGTCCTAGAAAGTACTTTTATCATTTCATCACATCTTACCGCATACTTGAACTGTGCGTGGATAAGATCCTCATGAACATCTCCAATTTCTAACACTTCTTTGTTGTAACGAGTGATAAAATCCTCTAGGCTTTCATCATCCTTCCGCCAGATGTTCATCACATCTAAGGAAACTCTGATGTATCGCCTTTGTTGACTATAATGCGTAAGGAATTTCTCCATAAGATCGTTCCAAGAGGAAAGTTTACCTGTGGGCAATTATCAAACCAAAGGCGTGCGGTGCCAGTAAGAGTCTGTACGAACAGATGGCACCACATTGGTAATGTCCATCCTCCAATTAGCCATGCGCCAGTGAAGAGGCGCATGTGATCATCAGGATCAGTTAAACCGTTAAACTTCCCTACATTGGACGATAACTTTGCTCGTTCTAGAGGAGCCAACACTATTTCTCTTACAAACTTCGATTGCTCGGCTGCTTCAGCCGCTCTATATACCAGATTGTAATCATGCTCCACCTCAGGATTGTATGTTGCACGTATTTTAGGCTTGTAACTGACATGATCCATGGCCAAATGGTTAAAAACACTTACACTATCTCCTTCATCATAAGTCTTATCATATTCATCATGTTGGGTGTCCCGCTTTTGTGATAGTCGCGGGCCCAAACGTGAGTGAACAGATGTGCGACGTTGAGCATTTTCTTCTTGCTTTCGATTACCAGAATGAACAAAATCATTCCTGGTTTTAGAGTACATCTCGGTTCCGCCTACAGACACATCGAAGGCGCACGGGCATGGTTCTGAGTATTATAACTCAACATTCGAGGTGCCGGCGAAGCACGGACCTGAGGAGCATTAACCGGAGCTTGAAAAGCTGGAGTTCCGGTCTGAGCACATAGTTGAGCATACATAGCATTTAAAGCAGCTTGAGATTTGATTGGCCAAGACAACGGAGTCTCTCTAGGTGGTAAAATTGACGTGACATCAACATGAGGAGTTGCCGAAGTCACTGGAATGCTCGCATGATCTGGATCATACGGAACATCAGCTTCGTCGGACGAGTCTTCAATAATTTGTCCGTCGACCTGAGGACCACCAGCGACGTGACGGATCTCCAATCGAGGACCTGGAAATGTTGATCCATCAGCCATGATGCTGTAGATCTAAATGAAAAGAAATGAAAGGTGAGAAGAGAATAGATAATCGGTGGGCGCCAATGAAGAAACGTAGACCTAACAGATCGGAATCTAGTTAGATCTAGGGTTTGGTTTCTGCATAAAATTGGTTAATCCTTCGTTTAGTTTGGCTATGGTGATCGCAACTATACTTCAATGATACCTGCAAAACAGAGCGTCGTTAGCCACGCCACGGGGAGAAGGGGGTTCTCTCCGTGACCACCCTCCGGCGTGAGAATAAGTATCGGTAGTCGGAAATAGTTTAAGTGAAGTAAGAGAGAGAGTAAGTAAGTGTGAATGTCTTTCATGTACCTGATGTTATCTATTTATAACCGGATTTGGGCGCCAGAAAGAGAGATGAAAACCTAACGGAATCATTGCCATCCCGTTAAATGTTAATGTTACCGTTAGTACACACGGATTGGTCCATCATCTAAGGCTAGGGAGATGCCACGTGTCGTCGTGAGATCACTCTACTTTCTCGAGGTGACCATGCCATCACCGTGATCTTCCTGATTATCTAAGATGCTGCCATGTGTCATTCGGTTATAACTGAAAGGTTCCCTTGCACGATTGGACATTAAATCCTTCTAGAACGTTATACAGCTGTGACTCTCTATGGACTGCTGCCACGTGTGCATTCTGTTACAACAGAAAAGATTCCTTTTGTCTCTACACCATATCTTGTAAACAGGCATTCTTTGCTGAGGAAAAGTCTTCAAGGTTAACTGTTTCCTTGCGCGAGCCCGCGCAAGGTAGTTAAATGTTCCTTTTCCTTCTTAGATGCTTGGCGCAGAGAATTGTAAATCTCCTCTGTTGTGCTGTAGCCTGCACAAGGTTTCTGGAAACAAACAATGTCTTAGGGAACTTTCTCAAGCTTAACTATCTTCCTTGCGCGAGCCTGCGCAAGGTAGCTAAATGATCTCTTCCCTTCTTTGCTGATTGGTGCAGAGTTTGTTAAGTCCTTTCTTTGGTATAAATGTCTGCGCAAGGTTTCCTTGGCAGGTAATAGTGGGTATGGTTCCCTTGCCTGGCGCATGGTTTTTGGGACCATACCCCTTCAAGTACCTCAAGACATGCCATGGGACGATATCGTTGAGTTGATTTCGGTTAGAATATAAAGTGTGGAAGATAAAACCACTTTGATATTTGATATCTACATATCGTCTATGCTTCCGTTTAAATTTCAAAAGTGTTTGTCACTTATGATTTAGTTTCCAATGTATTTTATTGTTGTGTTCAATATCTTCAGATAACACATGCAATATTTTGACAAAGAAATAAATCACTAATGTTTGTGACGTATAAATTACTTTTGTGGAAAGTAATTATAACGTCAACTATACATTGTCTAAAAGAATATGGTTTTAAACGGATAGTACATGAAAATATTTGGACATAAACAACTTGAGAGTTGTTGCATTGACTAAAAGTCCAAGACGAGACATCAAATGTGTAACCACATCACGAGAGAGTAGTGAGTGTATTGAGATGAAATACACAAACGAGATTCATGTTGAAGTACTTCGTTAGAAGTCATTGGAAAATTCACAAGTGTGAATTCTAACATATGAAAGAAGAAGTACTATATGTTATTGTATACCTTTGATAAATCATGCGAGATCTGTTCCAAGTGATCTATTCGTAGATGCGTCTACCACTTGATTATTGTTAGAACTATATGGAGATTTTATATTCGTGTGGGAGAGAATCCTAAATATACATATCTCCTAATGAATAACAATAGATGTGTACAAATCACTTATGGAAAAATTATGAATGCCATGTTGTTAAGTGTTGATCTAGTTGACTCTATCTCACACATAATAGTGATTATAGATGAGGAACATTCATCTTGTCGGTGATGAATGTGTTCGCCAAGTGACTTGAATTAAGACTTATGTTTAAGTCCTTACGAGTCAATGGTAAAATGTTGGAGATCAAAGGTAAACAAGTTATGTTCCTTAATTGAATGATAAATTTTAGCTATGTGAAATAATTTGTGAGACTTTCCTAAAAATTGATGTTTTAGGATTGTGAATAAGTCTCATTATTTTGTCTTAACAAGGGATGAATGTTGCAAAGTGGTATTATGATATCCTTGGGGCTGTGAAGAATCAGAATGATGCATCTTCTGTTCACATGCTAAAGTATTGTAGTCTAAAGCATGCTAGACTAGTACTTGGTTAATTATGGGTCTTGACTGAGATTAATTAACTCTAAACATTCAAATGTGTATGAACACAATAAGAATTTGTGTGATAGACAAAGTTGAGGAAGAATTTTCATTCATTGTAAGGAAAAAAACATGTAAATTTTAAAGAGTTTGTTCGAAAAGCTAATGAGGAGAACTCATTGTCTAGGCTTATTCAAGATGTTGAATTAGAATTATTCTAAGTTTGTGACAAACTTATGACAATGGCATGTGTTGCTTTGGTTAACTCGGCAGCTTATGTAAGCTAACGCAATATGAGTTGAATTCACTGATACAATGAGCTTGATCTTGTTCAATCATATGTGTATAAACGTCGTCATAAGTGAAGTTACGAAAATGTTGATCAAATGGAAAGAAATGTGGGGGAGGATCCATTTAGAAACAACCCTATAAGGGTGTGTAGAAATGGTTTTCATTACCCCATCTGGATGAGATCCTATAACACTTAAATGTGGGGGTGTCTTGCATTTGTATCATAAAAGTTTGGCAATAAGGATTTTGTAATCCAATCTAACATTGCAAACAGACGACTAAGTGGAGGATACAAAGGTCGTAGTGCATAATGGAGATGTGTCTGCCTTAAATGATACACGTATCTTACAAAGACATATGATATAACCAGAGTCAGATGGCCACTAAGGTTATAGTCTTAGAAGTTGACAATAGGCAAAATTAACTTGCGAGTTAAGAACACATCATGACAACTGATCTCAAATATCCAAAGTTATTTGTTAATGTTATGGATCCAACAACCTGAGGGTTTATTAGAGATCAAGTTGTGGAATGAGACTGAAGCCCATGGAAAAGGGTATGTGAAGGACACCTAACTTAGTTGACTGGAGATCCCAAGATCTAAGTTCAATAGGACAACTAACTCATATGCCTAAGGGTAGTCAATGTGGGGGCATAAATGATATGCATAAGCTAGTATATATGGTTATACATACCCCCAAAGTATAAAAGGGTGTTTAAATACGTCCTAGTCTATTCCTATGATATTCAGTGACAAAGAGTAAGGCTAAGCATAATATGTGGTAAATGATTTGGATAAATCACGATAACCACAATGCTTTTAATGATCTAATGAGAATCACCTATGTTAGAGAGAAGTGTGGTCGCTTCGAATGGAATTGAGGGCACAATTCCTAGAGCTCTCGCAGAACCAGGAAAGTGTTCCACGACCATTATTGGACACGACTATGAGGAGATGACCTGGCTAGGGAGAGTTTTATGGGAAGTGTATTGTCGTCTACACAAACGGCAGACGAGTTCAAAGACATCGAGATCAACTCAGAGCTAGTGGGCTAAGTGCATTTCATGAGCGAAGGTTCAAAGGGTAACACCTACCTATCGTATGCAAAACTCAACTGTCGAGGTTCCATTGGAAATTATATGTGATTTGAACGATCTCCATTCATGTGAGGGATTGTTGGAAATTTGGTGAATAGATATTTAATATATTTATAATTAAATGAAATTATAAATATTAATTAGAATCATATATTTATAACTAATGAAATTAGAAATATTAATTAGAATCTTCATGGTGAAAAACTCTTAGAGTAGAGTTTTTATGTCACTTGATTAGTTTTTATTAGACTTTTTATGTCTCTAATTAAATCACTAATTAAGTGAAACTTTTATTAGAGTTTATGTCTCTAATAAAATCATCAATTAAGAGAAACTCTTGTAACCCACAACTCTTGTATAAATGGTAGGGTATGTGCCTCATTGGAAGTGTGAGAAAAATACTGAGAATGGTTACAATAAAAATACATGAATACATGGAGAGTTCTTGGAAAGATGAAATACTTGAAGACCCATGTGTTGGGTACTTAGAGAGATATGTTTTCTCTATACGATTTCATCGCCTTCGTATCATAATTTTCCACAAGTTCTAACACTATATTTCTATCCGGCGTAACCTTGGGCGTGTGGCCATCTCCGGCAGTACATACTGCTTCGGCTGTTGTACCCTGGGAAACAGTCGCGTCGTCTTTAGTAGAGACACGAAATGTGTTTTAAGGGAAGCGTGTTGAACACGTGCCTCAACCAAAACTGTTAACAATTCTTTGTTTGTCTTGTAGCGGAGTTTCAAACAACAATATGCGGTTGAAGTTTTCCAAAGACGTCGACTTGAATCCAGATTGGTACAATGTATTTGCATTTCATTTATTTTTATATAGTTTTGTAACCGGATTGTACTATCATATTTCCTATGAATAACGAGTGTCTATTATTATATATTTCATAATATATTTTAATAAAAAATGAACCTAATTCCTACACTACACATGTCATGTCTGATGAACGAAGCAAACGGGCAGTTGACTAAAATATGAGTTAAAGTTAGTTACACAAACTTAAATTATAGAAACAAAAAAAATAGGTTTTACCTTTTGATATGTATATTTCAGTTACGAAACAAAGTTAAATTATGTTTACTTCGCTATTTTATTTATTTTTATTCATTGGAGTAATGTACTAGTAAGCATTTGAGTCTTTGTAGAGATCAAAGATAAAATAGTTGATATATATTGAAGAATTAATAGTATTAGACTATTAAGAACTAAAACAACAATGAAATTATTAGCCAAGAACTTAGAAAACCAAAAATTCTTATTCACAACGGTTAACCCAAAATCCCAAATGTGTTGCCCAAAGAGAATTTAAATGGCAAAAAATTAAAATTCAGTGTAATAAGAACAATTTAATTCTCATTCATAGTGGATAACCCAAAATTCCTAATGCGTTGCCTAAATAGAACTTAATTTGCATTAAAAAAAAAAGTTGAATCAATCTAATAGAAACAATTTAAAAAAGCTGAATCTAATCTAATAGAAACAATTTAAAAAAGCCGAATCTAATCTTATAGAAACAATTTAACTTAGTCCAACTTGGTAGAGAAACCTCGATTAGTAGCCTAGTAAATATCTAATCTGAAACTTTTAATGGCAGCCTCAGGGGATTAATAAACTTTTATTCTTCATGGTTGAATCGAACAATAAGAATCGAGTTAAGTTTAAGTGTTTATTGTTGGACGTTGACTGTTAATTTATACCGTTGACTGTTAGGTCAGTTAGTTAGTCGTTCCTTAGTTTGTTAAGTTACAGTTTGTTTGTTAGGGCTAGCTTTCTTTGTATATATACATCATATGTGATAATGAGAATTACGATCTTCTCTCCTTTTACTCTCAACTAAATCAAGATGGAATCAGAGCAATACTAGCTCCGATCTCTTTCCGTTCAATTTTCGGTCGCTCCGTTCAATTTCCGGCGTTCCATTCAATTTTCGATTGCTTCATCAAATTCTGATCATTTTGTTCAAATTCCGATCATTCTCTTTGTTTTCCGATTAATCGTTCTCTTTCCAATCATCTTCTCTGGTCAATTTGTCTTCGTTCAATCTCAATTCAACCTTTTGTCTAATTCAAAAAAAAAATTCTTCATTCAAATCTGAAATCATGTCTAATTCAAGCAACGCATCAAGCGTTGCATCTTTCGATTCTTCGAATCCTCTATATCTTCATCCATCGGATCATCCTGGAATAGATTTAGTCTCGAAATCCTTTGACGGAACAGATTTGGTGCTTGGAAGCGTGCAATGACAATAGCACTATCAGCAAAGAACAAATTATCCTTTGTCAATGGAGTTTCAACCAGACCTACTAATTCCGCATTTCTTGCTCAGTGGCAACGATGTGATGACATGGTAATATCCTGGATTCTTAACACCTTATCTAGAGATATATCCGATAGCGTACTGTATACTGAATATGCAAATAAGTTGTGGATTGAATTGAATGATAGATATGGGCAAGTGAATGGTGCTAAATTGTATCAACTACAAAAGAGTCTTTGTGAAATTTCACAAGGCAGTAGTGATATAGCTACCTATTTTACCAAAATTAAGGTTGTTTGGGATGAACTAAATGCTTTGAATTCAATTCCTTCTTGTACATGTGGAGTTTCTCATCTTCTTGCTAAAAAGAGCAAAGAAGTTGAACAAGAGTATTCAACCAAATTTTAAAGTGTATGCAATTTCTTTAAAGTGGGATTTTGTAGAGAAACATTTGTTGAATGACTATGATAGTATTGGAGGCAATATTCTCATGATGAAACCTCTTCCTTCAATAAGTCAGGCATATTCAATTCTTATTCAAGATGAGAAGTAAAGAGATATACACTCAACAAATTTGTTTGTAACTGAGTCATCATCCATGAATGTCACTTCTCAAAATTCATATTCCAGATTTGATAACAAGAAATCAGTTGTTTGTTCTCACTGTAAAAAATTTGGTCATAATGCAAATAAATGTTATAACTTGTCGGTTTTCCCAAGGATTTTAAGTTCATAAAGACAAAAAGAGTGTCTGCAAATAGTGTTTTTATGCAGTAGAACAAAAGGAACAACAAGAGTCCATTGGTTCTTCATGTAATCTAGGGAATGCTTTAACTTCTGATCAAATGGGTGCTCTGCTGCAGCTTTTGCAAAAGTCTTATCTTGAGAAAACTGGAAAAGGGGATGATGCTTTAATACTACCAAAATCAGTCATGCCAATTTCACAGGTATCATGGCTTGTAATCTTCAACCCTAAATACCAAATGGATAATTGATAACGAGCCAGTGACCATATGTGTAATGATGAAAATCTTTTGACTGACATACAATCTCTATCTCATCCAATTCACATTGGACTTCCTAATGGACAAATTATAAAAGTCAATGTTATTCTCAATCCAACTCTTTCCCTCAATCATGTTCTTCATGTTCCACGTTTAAACACAATCTTTTGTCTTTCCTAAACTATGTAATGGCACAAATGGCATAGTTTATTTTACTAAAACCTCTTGTGTCTTGCAGGCCCCTTTAATGAGGAAGTCACTGGTTCTTGGTGAACTTCTTCATGGCATATATCTCATGCATGCTGCTTTACCTTGTTTCTCTTTCAATAAGTCAATTTCTTTCACAAAATCTTCATGTAATTATGTTGTTACTAGTAGTACTTGGCATCATAGACTTGGTCATTTACCATTTTATAAGCTCAAACAGTTGCGTTTTCTTTCTAATGAGCATTTGGATCATATTGGTCACTGTGATATTTGTCCAAAATCTAGACAACATCATTTATTTTTTCCTCATAGTCAAAGATCAACATCACATGTTTTTTATTTGATTCATGTTGATACTTGGGGACCATATTTTGTTCCGACTTACAATGGTTATAGATATTTTCTTACCATTGTGGATGACTATAGCAGAATTACTTGGACACATTTATTGTCAACCAAAAGTAATGCTTTCAATGTTATTCAAGGTTTTGTTGAAATGGGTAAAACTGATGTGATAAAAAGTGGTTTAATTAAAACTAACTAAATTACTCTAATCTAGACACTAAGTTTTAAATTTATAAACCTAGACTCTACCTAAACCTAAACCACACAACCGGCAAGTGTACCGGTCAATGCAGTACAGCTAAAGTAAGTCCGAGTGTTGAACCCACGAGACTCTCTAATTACGTAACTAAATTATCTAGACCTAGACTGACCCTGGCACGACACTAACCATTTGTATATTTGTAGGGGGTTTACTAACAATTCCTAATAATGCAATAAAAATAAACTAAAGTAACTAAAGATCACGAATTAACCTGGACTTTACTCAGATGGTGAAAAACACTACCTAGACTGGAATCCTGATTGCTTGTAGTAATGATTCTTATTTGGAAATTGTCAACTATGGAACCGGGATCATAAAGTTCATGCCTTTCGGGATATCTAAAGGACTCCTATCCCTTCTCAAGCGCACGCTGTGACACCCTAGAGGTTGTTTAGACTACCGGTTATTACACTCCCTCACAGGACACCTAATGGGTTTATGAAAGTACCCTACAAGATTCACTCCCTCACAGGACCTAAATCAAGGGTAAACTTGATTTCTCGATTAGACTTGTTAGACAGCAGCCAACAGGTTTACTTCATACGAAGCTCCTACCTTACAGTTTAATGACTTAGACGTAACAATAATCTCGCACCTCACAGCTATTAAGAATTAGTAGAACACTTAACTTATTTAATTACTGAATATTACTTCTAAGGTCTATTATATAATTCAACCCTAAAGATTAGAGATTTATTATGTGATATAGACACTCACCAAAATCTAAAACCTAGCACGACTCTATTATGTGATAAAGACCGTCACTAAGAATTGTGCGAAGCAACAAACAATTTTCAAACAATATTAAGCATGCAAACACATCTAATCAATAATCAAGTCGCCAACAACTCATAAACAATCCATAGAATCTATAAATCCATAATAAAAATCAAAACTTTAGCAAACCATTCATCACAGTCTAGGCAGTTAAAGAACTAGCCAAGAATCAACATCAAGAAGCAAGTCTCAAATAAATAACAAATCATAGTCATGAACTCGAATAATATAGAGTTTATCAAACTAATGAATTAATTAATTGCAAACCCGGACTCGTATCTTGAACCTTTAACAAGTCACCTTCTCCTTCGAAAATCACCTCTTTTCAGCCGTCCCCCCTCTTTGTTCGTATATATCTCTGTTGGTCGCAGCGCCCCCCCCCCCCCCCCCCCCCCCCCCCCCCAATAATAAATAGAATAATATTCTGGCAGCCGCTTGCGTTCTAATACGCATCCTCTCCCATGAAGTTTACTGGCCCATTCGTATATCACCAAACACCAGGCCCAAATGCAACACAAATCAATGAACCGGCCCACATTAAAATTCTATTATCCATAGTTCGGTCAACGTGAGTCTACTTGGTCAACAACTCCAATTAGCTGCATCTTTCTTTTCTTTTTTGTCGTGACATATTGAAACATTAATTCAACTTTCACCTTTTTATTCACTTTAGGTCCCTCACTTTTTAATAGATGTCACAATGTATTTTTTTATTTTCCATATGTGGCAGTTTCTGTCCCTCGATTCTTATAAACTAGAGACAGTGGTCTCGGCCAACTCAAGGAAAATAGCGGCCATTTTAATTTGGTTACTAGCGCCCTACCCTGCTCAACTGGCTGGTTATTTCCTTATTACTCGTTTTCACTCCATTTGCACCAGAACCTAGCAAAACACAAAAGAATATAAATCAACACTAAAAACTAAAAAGTATAAATAAAAACTATACAATAATTATACACTTTACATGGGACAAATATGTGTATTTTACCCTACATCAAAAACACAATTTAATTCCAAGATCAAATCCATACGGTCGGACAATGCATTTGAGCTTGGTTCTGGAACAAAACAAGGTGAATATCTCATTAGCAAATGTATTCTTCATCAAACCACTTGTGTTGGTGTACCTCAACAAAATGGTGTTGTTAAGAGAAAACACAAACACTTACTTGAAACTGCTAGAGCCTTGCTTTTTCAATCAAAATTGCCAATTAAGTTTTGGGGAGACTATCTTTTCACTACAGCTCATCTCATAAATATCTTTCCAACAAAACTTCTTGATGGAAAAACTCCTTATGACATCTTGTACGGAAAATCCCCTTCGTATACTCATTTAAGGAGTTTTGGTTGTTTGTGTTATGCTTCCACCCTTACACATGGCAGAGACAAGTTTCGCCTAGAGTTTTACCTTGCATTTTTATTGGATATCCTCTTCGTAAAAAAAGGCTACAAATTGTACAATCTTCATACACATGACATTTTCATCTCGAGAGATGTTGTTTTCTTTGAACATCTTTTCCCATCCATTCATCCCACTCATCTGTCATCTATTTTTCCATCTTTTGATGATCTTTCTCGTTTTTTGATGATGTTCCTCCTTCTGTTAATACTATTTTTGTTCCTTCTCCATCTACTCACACTCCGAATTCTTCTCATTACTACTTCTACTTCATTTTCTCATTCGCCATCATCTTCTACTTCTAATCATCATGTTTAAGAATCTCCTCGTGTTCTTCGTCGTTCTTCTAGACCTGTTGTTCCACCTTCGTATTTGCAAGATTATGTTTGCAATAATGCGTTTGTGTCACACCCCGAATTCCACGTGTATCCTGTGGGTCCGGTGGGGAGTATCGTGATGTATAGTTTATATCATCATAACCAATAAACACAGAGCAACACAGCGGAAGTCTTAGAGTTTAAAATAAAATATTACAAACCATAGTGTCCAAAGTTCAACACAAATTTACATAGAAGGTTCGTAATAAGATCCACAGGCGGATCGGAAAATGTACAAAATGATAACAGACTCTAAGGCACAACTTAAAGGGTCGCAAATCCTCAGTATTAATGCCACGCAGCTTCCGGCCTATTTCGTGTTGTACCTGTAACTTAATCTTTGAAAATACGTCAGTTTTCACTAGTAAATACAATCAACCGACTCTTTCTGAAAATCTTTTAGAAAATGATTTTAGGTGCACTAGGCACATTTTCATAAATAACTTGGGACAGAACAAATGACCTTGTATACAGATTTATAAGTCCTGTCAATACATATGGGGCCCAGTATGAAAACGAGACATGATCGACTGACACAACCACTTCTGAACTTTCACACAGAAAGCAGATAATAATAATAATGCAAATAACTGGTGTATGCCTACACCCCATGCTATAAGTCGTGACACTAGCACTTTAGTGAGCCAATGATATCCCAGACACGGTCAAGCCCACCCCCAATGTTTAAGTTATCAGGCAAGTCAGATTAAAACGGGTTATGTGATTTAGTTAATTATCACATCTGGACAAAACATGATCCCATACCCGACCAAGCGGTAATAATTTACCGTATCCCAAGCCCGTATAGGGAAAATGGTTAAGAGTATTTACCTGAGCTAAGTCTTCAGAAAAGTCGTAACTCAGCCGCAGATCAAGAAATTAAGCACAAGCACAATCTACTGGAAGGCGTCTAGTCTGGAATGATGGTACTATTAACCAATTAGAATGCTAACGGGTCCTTAGTTAAGTCTTAGACTTGAACCGGTTAGTCTTACGTTAAACAAGTACGATACGATACGCTAGATTAAGCGGTGACCAGAATAGAATGTTATTTGGACCTAACAAGTATCTAGACTTGTATAATATGGGTATACCAACAACATTCTGGATTTTGATAAAGAAACGACAAGGTTAAACCCGTTTTGGTTAGATTACGCAAACAAGTTACGTATGGTTAACCGTAAGCGTTTAAGCGAATCCGGGTAACTGAAGGAGTCATATACAAATTCCATAAGTTAATATGTTTAAAATATGATATGATATCAGTAGGATATCAATATATATGCCCGTAAGGCTTTTAAAATTGAATAATACCTTATAAGGGCATTTTGGTCATTTTATAATTTATAAAAAAGGTTTTTACAAAAACTGATGTCAAGGTCATAATCATTCTATTAAAATATAAATTTTATGATGTTATATCAGTAGGATATCAAGTATATGTGTGCTTGATAGTTTTAGAACAAACTATGTCCCAAAAGTGCATTTTAGTCATTTCACGCATAGCTTTGATGTCATATTTGGGATTCTGAGTTAGGGACTTGTACCTACTGTTAAAATATTCATAATAAGTTTACAAATCAGTAGGCAACAAGTTTTGGGTCATAGATATGGTTTAAAACCATACTATGCGCCGAAAAGGCGTAAAAGTCGCTAAATACCGTTTAATTTAAAATTTAAGGTAAACTGGGGTTATGACCTGTTTTATATAACCAAAATATGCTATTCATTGTATAATATCAGTAGGTAAGGGTTTTGGTTATAAAAAGCTTGATTAAAGTAACTTTGTGCGAAAAAGGGTAATTTGGTCTTTTATTGGTATTTCACGAGTCTTAAGCCCCTATTCAGTTTATAATCTGAATAAACATCCCAATATATCCCATGTATAATGTTACATTATTGGGTATGAAGTTTGAACAAAGAAATTATGTTTAATCCTCTTAAAATGCCAAAAAGGGCATTTTAGTCCTTTTAAAGCTTTATTAGCGAATTTTAATCAAAACGGAGCAAATGATCAAAATCATAACCTCAAAATAAGTTAATTAAGTTTTAAATTAGTAGGTAATTCATTTGTATATTTGTTAATGGTTTAAACCCTATTTTACATAAAAAAGGACGTTTTTGCAAAGTTAAAATGTAATTACGTAACTTGTATATAAAACTTAGATTACTAAGGAACCATGTAGTATAACCTTAGGAGGTTATACTATACTAAAACATGGTCCTAATATGACTTAAATTCAGTAGCCTAACTAGCTAAATCAGGTCAGAACTGAAAGTCAAAGTAGAGTCAAACTTCGCGACTTTTGGTTGCGAACCGACCCTAGAACTGGACTTGACGGGCCGAACATGTTTACACATGTTCTAAATATTATTACCAAGTAAATTAAGTGACAAAACGTATTTTATAACACCTATATAACTAGTTATGCATTTATTTATAAAACTGACCCGTTGACTTTTATTGACTTAAACTTTGACCCGTCAATTGGTCAAGAATTCGTGGTTGTCAGGAGGTGCCCTTTTGAGGGATTAACACCTACCTAATTACGATCCCATAGCCATGTTCGCATCGAACAATGGCTGGACCGTAATGGTCTTAGCTCAAAGTCAAAGCGTTTTTAAGTAAACGCTTTGACTTTCGCTTAAAAGCCTACAAAACTGAAAAGAAAGAGTTGGAACACTTACTTGTGATCCAAATGAAACTTAGAACTCAGGGGGATGCTCCAAGAATACCAGGAACCTTCCAAGTGAGCAAGAGGAGAAGAAGGAGATGAATGAGCAAAGAGTTTGGCAACCAAAGTGCCTATTTATACTTGAGGAAGGCTCATGAGGTCATGCCAGGTGTTTGCAGGTGTCCTTAGACGTAAACAAGTGACCCAAGTCGTGGCAAGACCAGCCAAAGGGTGGCAATGGCGACAAAGGTGGCATCATGTGAAGCTGCCACAATTCTGGTAGTTGGCAGGTCCTTGCGGACCGTATGGGTTTAGCCACGCGGTCTGTAAGGACCTTAGGCGCCCACTGTTTTTGAAATGGTTGCGGACCGTATGGCCTGAGCCTTGCGGTCCGCAACCGCCTTCCAGAAATTGATAATTTGGCATTTTTGCCACTTTAGCCCCTCAACTTCCATTGTCCACATTTTGTGGTTATAATTTATTATTCAACGACTTTAGTCCCTCTCGTTTTATCATACGACACACGAGGATATTCAATACATATGTCGGAACTTTATTGGATGAAAAAACACGAGGTGTTACAGTTTGTAGATGATGAATCATGTCACCATACTATCACCAATTTTTGTTGCTCCACTGTTTCTTTGTCTTTTAATCACTTATCTGATGACACTCAACATCTTGTTGCTGCTGTTGACTTGCTACATGAGCCTACTTCTTATCAAGAGGCTGAAAATCATCCTGCATAGCAGGATGCTATGGCTAAGGAGTTTGATGCTCTAACTGCCAATCACACTTGGGATCTTGTTTCTGTTCCTTCTGGAAAGAAACCTAATGGGTCTATAAAATCAAGTATCTCGCTAATGGCAATGTTGAAAGATGCAAAGCTCGTTTGGTGGTTCGTGGTGACACTCAAAAAGCTGGGATTTACAATGAGACTTTTTCACCTGTTATCAAAATGACAACCATTCATTGTCTTATTGTTATAGCCACGAAAATGAAATGGGGATTATATCAACTTGATGTCAATAATGCGTTCCTACATGGAGATCTTGATGAAGACATATATACAACCTCCGCCTGACATGTCTCTTCCTTCAAATCAATGTCTTAAACTCAAGAAATCTCTTTATGGGCTTAAATAAGCCTCTAGAAAATGGTACGGTAAGCTGTCTGATGCTCTAAAGTCAAAGGGGTTATCTTCGGTCTTCCAATGATTATTCTCTATTTTATAAAACAATGGTGATTTGGTGGTTTATGTGGCTGTCTATGTTGATGACATACTGGTTACTGGTAACCATTTTCCTGAAATCCAAGATTTAAAATCTTTTCTTGACTCTACTTTCAAAATTAAGGATCTTAGACATCTCAATTATTTTTTGGGCATAGAAATTTTACCTCATTCTCATGGTGTTATTATGACACAAAGAAAGTTTGCAAAGGAACTGGCACAAGAGTTTCACTCTGCTTCAAGTACTACTGTTTCATATCCTTTGCACCTAATTTCCAACTTCAAGCTGGTGTTGGTGATCTTTGCTCAGATCCTTTACAATATCGGAGGTTCGTTGGTAAGCTGAATTACCTAACTCATACTCGGCCTGGCTTAGATTTTTGCAGTACAGTTCCTTAGTCAATTCATGCAAGATCCCCGTCAACCTCATTAGAATGCTACCCTGCATACCTTAGCTTATGTCCATGGTACTTCCTCTCAAGGATTGTTTTTTAATGATAGTCTTGATATGTCTCTAGTTGCTCATTGTGATTCGGACTGGGCTTCATGCCCAAACACCCGACGTTCTGTTAGTGGGTACTTTATATCTTTTGGTGGCAGTCCCATCTCATGGAAGTCTAAGAAACAACCGAATGTTTCTTTAAGTTCTGCTGAAGCAGAATACAGATCCCTTCGCCGAGTTACTGGTGAACTTGCTTGGCTTACTCGAATCCTTCATGAATTTACCATTCCAAATGTCTCAACTCCGGTTCCCGTCAAGTGTGATAGCCAATCAACCATTCATATTGCTAAAAATCCGGTTTTTCATGAGCGCACTAAACATATTGATTTGGATTGCCATTTTGTTCGAGAGAAATTACAGGATGCGTGAAGTGGTATGGTCCCAAAACCTTGCGCCAAACGAAGGACCATAACCATTATTGTAACAAAAGCAGACCCTGCGCAAACTGTGTTACAAGAAGAAAAGTTCTTTCTCCCATGCGCCGGGCATCTAAGAGAAGAAACAATCATTTAACTACCTTGCGCGGGCTCGCGCAATGTAACAGTTAAGCTTGAATATTTTCTATATCAGGTGACACCTGCGCACAGGGAATATAAGTGGAACAGAAAGGAATCTTTTCTGTTACAACAGAAAGGACACGTGGCAGCATTTCAGAAAGAAACAGCTGTAAATGTTCTAGAAACAATTAAAGCTCAATCGTGCAAGGGCATGAGCGGTTACAACAGAATTTACACGTGGCACGATCTGATACGTTCCTTGTAGTCACGATGATGGTACACTTCATAACAAAAAGTAAAGAAGCATCGCTTGCCACGTGGCTATTCCCTGGCCGTTGATCAACGCCATGATCCGTGTGCTCGGATGGCAAACTAACTAATAAACGGCGTTAGGAAAGATTCTGTTAACTTTTCCTCTCTCACATTTTGACGCCGGCTATAAATAAGTAACTTCGGGTACAAGCAAAGGTGTTCACTCTCACTTACTCTTTCTCTTTACTTACTTACAGTTTCCGATAAACCTGTACTTATTCTTATGCCGGAGGTGGTCACGGAGAGAACCCCCATTCTCCCTATGGCGAGGCTGACGGTGTTATGTTTTGCAGAGTTCATCGGAGATTTAAGTCCCAAACAACAAGCGAAGGATTAACCACTTTATGCAGATGCAAAACCCCTAGATCTGATCTGATTCCGATCATTGAGATCTAGTGTTTCTTCAATGGGCTTATTACTTTGACACATACGCCTTCTCATGATCAGTTAGCTGATCTTCTAACCAAGAGTCTTCATTCTTCTCATCATAGTTTGCTACTTTCCAAGTTGGGGGTCTCGCAACCACCAACTTGAGGGGGGGTGTAAGTGTTTACCGTTGGATGTTGACTGTTAATTTATACCTTTGATTGTTAGGTCAGTTAGTTAGTCGTTCATTAGTTTGTTAAGTTACAATTTGTTTGTTAGGGCTAGCTTTCTTTGTATATATACATCATATGTGATAATGAGAATTACGATCTTCTCTCCTTTTACTCTCAACTAAATCAAGATAAAGATCGAATGAAAAGCGATGAAAAATTAATTGATCAAAAATATAAAGGAATTAATCAAAACACTCATTTTGGTAAATATTTTTCAAAACACCCATTTTGGTAATTTTTCTAACACCACCCTATTAAGAAAAAACTCCACTTTATAATAGACTTTCCAAATGATAGAATACCTCATTATCTAATTGTTTCCACAACTACATGTTATGCATTACGTCAATACCTTCTGGTGCATTGGTAGCCTTATGACCTTTCAAAGTAGAGGTTATGGGTTCGAGTCTTGCCTGGAGCAAAAATGCTCTGAGTTGAGCCATAAGGTTCTACCACGGTAAGCCTTCGAATGGTGTGTTTTCTCTGAATGGTGGTAAGCCGGGTTACCAGTGTCGTCCGTGTTCGTGAATGTAAGTGACCTTTTTGTCATTGGGCTTACCCGGGTGATAAGCTTTTGTTGGTAGAAAAAAAAAACATGTTATGCAGAACTAATCATTGTAATGTATTCGTAGGATTATTTATTGTATATTAGTTTAATAGCATTCATTTTTATATTATTGGATAGTATTCATTTTTATATTATTGGATAGTATTTGTGTATTTGTAATTGGTGAGATGTTTTATTAAGGTATGTGTATCTGTAATTAGTGAGATGCTTTTATTAAGATATATATGTGTAAACCTAAGGTTACTTTTTAGATGCCATATATGTTCCGTCATTAAAAAGGTCAATTTGATTTTTATAAACTGTAATATATTTATAAAGACATAACCTAGAATTCAAAAGTTAACAGTAGGGGGCATCTTAAAAAAGAGAGGAAAAAATAGAAAGAAAAGTAAGCACTACCTATTGAATCAATGGTTTCTTGGAGTCTGTTTATTTTCATCTTTGTTTTTTTTTCTTTTTCGTAATACAGATTAAGTATTTTAACTCAATTCAAAATTGAAAAAAAAATTGAACATAAAGTTTTCCAATTTAAATGTGATTGTTATAAATTTATTTATTTATTGTAAAAATGTAATTTTAGGGAATCAAGATGCACAAAAAATTCCCATGTTAATCTGTGATTATCATATCAGATTGCAAAAACTCATAACATGTTTTGGTTTATGTGTCTGACATTATTTTCGGATCTTGCTCATTTTTTTGTCAATTTTTCGGGTTCATATCAGCTTTGACCTACCAACCTGCAAACACCACCATTTCAATACTCCTATAAATAATTCAACACTTTTGATTGGTGGTGTGCATTAAACTTTCATTGTATTTTTTATTTTGTTACAGTCTACCATGATATACAATGATGTGTGTGAAGAAGCAAGACCCGAAAACAATTTGACTATGATGATTAATAATGGCACAATAGGATGTAACGTGATACACTATAGTGACCATGATGCATATTTTATCTTCACCTCATGTAGCACTTCGTAACCTTTGTGTATCCATAGTGTTCAACCTTTTAATTATTTATTTTTTTAACGGCAAATTTGGATCATTGACGGACTACTGGAGTATTATCATGCCATCAGCGGAATCACCCGATCATATCCATCTCTACTAGGCAATAATGTTTTTTTTAAACGGCCAACAAATTTTATTAAATAATTACAAGCTTGCCAAGCAGAAGCTGGTCAAGCACTTACAGTACACCAGAAACCAAACAAAAATTACATCAACCAAGCATTACAAAGCGAACTACACCCACTACGCATCGATATTAAAAGTTCTCCATTGTTCCCATGTCATCGTGTACTCCTTAGAACGGTAATTAACCCAAAGAAAACTGAGCGACTTAACCTCTTCAATTATTTTCGACATGACGGGTGATTTACCATAAAAAATCACTTCATTCTTAGCTTCCAAAGACACGAGAAGGCTGTAAGTATAACAACATGAAGCGCCTTTCGCCTCCCTTTCGAACCTTGAGTATAGAGATGAATTTCCAGCAGGTCACTAAGATTGAATGCATATATAGGTGGGACTTTACACTGTTAAAAATAAAAGATATCAAAGATTGCGGGATCAGTCAAGCATCATCTCCCAAGATTAGCAGGGTCAAAGACAGCTAGTAATCAGCTGTAAATCCAGCCGTAAACCAAGCTGTCTACTATATTTAGATTACGGTTTTGTGCTATAAATTGTATACCTTTCTTTGTAATGAAATATACAAAATATACACATCAATTCAGTGTTTTATGAATCAACTTTGTAACATGGTATCAGAGCAGTGTCGTTCTTGACCTGTTCGTCATTTACCTTGCTCATCACTTACCCAAACCAATCATCCTCTCAACCAAGCTGCCATGGCCGAAGCCGGTAACTTGGGAGAAGATCTATCAATCCAAATCGCCAATCTGCTCAAGAATGGCCTCAACCCACAAAACCGAAACCCAAAACTATCCGATAACCTTCAAATAAACCTCAAGCTCAACAGCCAGAATTATGCTCTATGGACCCGGATGATGAGGGTAGCCATAGGCGGTAAATCAAAAGCCTTTCTAAACCATTTATCAACCAATCCACCAAACCAAACCAGCGAAGAATATGAACAATGGGAGCAAGACGACCTAGTCGTCTTCTCATGGCTCATACAAAACATCGAACCAACCCTCGCCAGCAATCTAACCGAATTTCCGACAACAAAATCGCTGTGGGATGCCCTGGCTATAACATATAGCAGTGGGCGTGACAAGCTCCAAACCTTCAACCTACATGTCAAGGCGAATGAAATCAAACAGAACAATCTCTCCCTTGAAGAATTGTGGATTATACTCCAAGGAGTATGGGGAGAAATTGATCGGATTGACCCAAACCCGATGACCTGCCCAACCGATATCCAAGCATATCACAAAATCAGGACGGAACAGAAACTGTTTCAGTTTCTAAACGCTCTCAACCGGAAATATGACCCTATAAAGAGGGAAATACTCCGGTTAGAACCCCTTCCAACCGTAGAAACTGCATACGCCACTGTCCGCAAGGAGGCCGCTCACCAGAACATTCTGGGAACACCTCTCAATGACACACAGGGTATCACAGTGGGTTTAATGGCCTCTGAAATCGAAGGGTTAGGGCTTGCATCGAAAGGCTACCGACGGTTCGATGTTAAAAGAACCGGATCAAGTAACAAAGATGACAAGACTCACCTCAAATGTGACCATTGCGGCATGACAAAGCATACTCAGGAACAATGCTTCAAACTCGTCGGGTATCCGGAATGGTGGTCGGATGGCCATAAGAAGAGCACAAAGGCTACGGTAAAAGAAAAAGGGAAATCATCCAGCACCGGCACCCGAGATGTCACCAGAGATGGAAGCCGAAGCAGGACTGGTTTCGGCGGAATGGCTGGTATACATGAAGAAGAAGAAGACGCTACAGGTAACGGGTTTGGGGCGCAGCCCTCAAACCCTTGTGGTTTTAACGAATATAAAAAACCAAATGTGTCACATTTAGTCCCTAGAAATAAGGGAAATGCTAATATGGCCCAAGAAACCCATAAAAAACAAAAACCATGGATCTTCGATTGTGGCGCGACCGACACAATGACTTATGAGCTGTCGGATATTATTTCAACAACCAAACCAGAAAAAACGCATATCCAAACGGCAAACGGAGGAATAATGGATGTAAAATCGGGAGGGACTATTGAGATTTCACCCACAATAAAAATCTCTAATTGTCTTTATGTTCCCTCGTTATCACATAAACTGCTTTCCATCAGCCACGTCACAAAAGAACTCAACTGTATTGTCCTAATGTACCCTACGTTTTGTATTTTACAGGATATCAGGACGGGAGTGATCATTGGGCGTGGCACTGAAAATCAAGGGTTGTATTATGTGGATGAGGTGACTCAAAGTGGTGCTGTGATGTTGACTCATGGGACATCTGAACGAGAAGCTTGGCTATGGCACCGAAGATTAGGTCATCCTTCTGCAAATTACTTGCATATTTTATTTCCAAAACTTTTTTCAGTTAATTCTATGTCACATTGTGAAACATGCGTTTTAGCAAAGAGCCATAGAAAAACCTTCAAACCCAATAATACTAAGGCTGCTTTGCCATTTTCATTAATCCATTCTGACATATGGGGTCCTGCCCCAGTTCTTGGGGGGCAAAATCTTCGTTACTTTGTGATGTTCGTTGATGATTGTACCCGAATGACCTGGGTTTATTTTTTGAAAAACAAATCCGAAGTCTTTGAAAAATTCACTATGTTTTACGCCATGATCCAAACACAATTTCAAACAAACATCCAAATATTCTGATCCGATAATGGCGGTGAGTTTGTTAATACCTCGTTTAAATTGTTTTTCCAAAACAAGGGAATAATCCACCAAACTACATGTCCAAACACCCCAGAACAAAACGGTGTCGCCGAAAGGAAAAATCGCATTTTGCTGGAAATGACACGAGCTCATCGAATCCCAGGTCCCGAAATATTTTTGGCCTGAAGCCCTTGCTACCGCTACCTATCTTCTCAACCGACTCCCAACAAATATCCTAAAACTTAACACTCCGTTACACACCCTTTCAAAATTCTTCAAACTTCCCTCAGTTCTTACTCTTCAACCACGAATCTTTGGATGTACTGCCTTTGTTCACGTACCTAAATCAGATCGAACCAAACTTGACCCTTGTGCTGAAAAATGTGTCTTTGTTGGGTATGGAATGAATCAAAAGGGATACAGATGTTATAATCCAAAAACACGTCATATGTTCACCACAATGAACTGTGACTTTCTTGAAACCGAGTATTACTACAATTCCCAACTCAGTGGTCAGGGGGAGAAGGAATGTTTAGACACACTAAGTTGGTTAAAATATGTTCCCTATGTACCAACTACAGAGTCACCAGAGTCCAATTTCAGTGCCACTGAAGGTCCTAATGTTCCTCCTAACCTGGTGTCCGAGGTAAGTAATACTCATCCTATTCAGTCTGGTGATACTTTTGAAGTTTCTAATGACTCCGAAGATACCAATACTTCTAACCATGAAACTGCCACAGAACAAGCGGAAAATTTGCAGGCAGATGAATCCAGACAAGAAGAACCACCATCAAGATATGTGTTACCCCCTAGAACAAACAGAGGGGTTCCTCCGAAACGGTATTCTCCTGAAAAAGAACCAAGAAGATCTAGTTATCCTATAGCTAGTGTGGCTAATGGAAAGTTCCCTAAGGAAGCCAAAGCATTTATCTCATCTGTTTATTCCGAAGAAACTCCTACAAACGTGGATCAAGCCTTAAAATCTAAACATTGGAAGGAAGCAATGAAAACAGAAATGGAAGCCCTAATCAAGAACAATACTTGGGAAAAATGTACTCTTCCGTTGGGAAAGAAATCCGTGGGGTGTCGTTGGGTCTATACGATTAAGTATAAACCCGATGGTACAATTGAGAGATATAAAGCCCGGCTGGTAGCAAAAGGGTATACCCAGACACATGGGATTGATTATGCTGAAACATTCTCCCCGGTTGCAAAAATGAACACAATTAGGGTTCTTTTTTCGATAGCCGCAAATGAAGGGTGGCCACTTCAACAGTTTGATGTAAAAAATGCCTTTTTACACGGGGACCTAGATGAAGAGGTATTTATGGATGCTCCTCCAGGATTCACAAAAGAGTTCAAAACTGGAGAAGTTTACCGTCTGAAGAAGTCTCTTTATGGTTTGAAGCAATCCCCCCGGGCTTGGTTTGGCAGATTTACGGTTGCTATGAAAAAGTTTGGATATAAACAGAGTAATGCTGATCATACTTTGTTTCTCAAAAAAAGAGGAAAATTCGTAACCTGGCTAATTATCTATGTAGATGATATGATCATTACAGGGAACGATAAAGAAGAAATGGTAAAACTAAAAGAAAACTTGTTTGCTGAGTTTGAAATGAAAGATTTGGGCAGGCTTAAGTATTTCCTCGGAATTGAAGTACTAAGGTCAAAACAAGGAATTTTCATTAGTCAGAAGAAGTATGTCTTAGACCTGTTGGCAGAAATTGGAATGATCGATTGCAAACCAGCAGATACTCCTATGAGTGTAAACCAAAAGCTTTATATGGAAGAAGGAGCAAAATTAGCAAATAAAGAAAGATACCAACGGCTGGTGGGAAAACTAATATATCTCTCACATACTCGTCCAGACATCGCCTATGCTGTAGGGGTAGTAAGTCAGTTCATGCACCAACCTCAACAGTCACATATGGAAGCAGTTTGGAGAATTATTAGATATCTCAAAGGAACAGTAGGTCACGAGTCCTGTTTCAATCACATGGACACCTAAATGTTCAAATCTATACCGATGCAGACTGGGCAGGAGATAAGGGAAATCGGAGGTCAACAACAGGCTACTTCACTTTAGTCGGTGGGAATCTGGTTACTTGGAGAAGTAAAAAACAAAAGGTGGTTGCTCTTTCAAGTGCAGAAGCTGAATTTAGAGGTATAGCTCGAGGTTTAACAGAAGCCATGTGGATGCGAAGACTCTTAGCTGAGATTGGTTTTCCGTCAAAAGAAATAAGTAAGATTATGTGTGATAATAAAGCTGCAATTCAGATTTCAGAAAACCCAGTACAACATGATCGAACTAAACACGTGGAAGTTGATAGGAACTTCATCAAAGAAAAATTGGAAGATGGTACGATTGAACTACCATTCGTTCGATCAAAGGATCAGCTTGCTGACATTCTAACAAAAGCGGTTAACGGGAAAATTTTCAGCGAGTGTTTGGGCAAGTTGAATTTTGGAAATCCGACTATTCAACTTGAGGGGAGTGTTAAAAATAAAAGATATCAAAGATTGCGGGATCAGTCAAGCATCATCTCCCAAGATTAGCAGGGTCAAAGACAGCTAGTAATCAACTGTAAATCCAGCCGTAAACCAAGCTGTCTACTATATTTAGATTACGGTTTTGTGCTATAAATTGTATACCTTTCTTTGTAATGAAATATACAAAATATACACATCAATTCAGTGTTTTATGAATCAACTTTGTAACATGCACCACTGACACAATATATGCCACATCTTTTGTGAGAATGCACAAGCTACAAATAGATGTTCACTAGTTTCAGGGTGGTCACCACAAATGAAGCACAGATCTGAGTTTACAAAAATGTTCCTGCGCATCAACATATCTTTTGTTGGAAGTCTGTCTTTAAATGCCCTCCAAGTGAAAATAGCTACCTTTTTTGGAACCCAGTTGTTCCACCTGTATGTTCGTGCCGGAATCTGGTAGGCGTTTGAATCAATAATTTTTTTTACACTCTTCACCGTAAATACCCCTGCCCCATCAATATCCCAAGCCCACTTATCCGAGTTAACTGTGACCGCAACGTGCATTAGTGAGGCCTGAAGCATGCCCAGTTCCAACATTTCAGGCTGTCCCGCTAGTTGTCGCCTCAAAGCCCAGCCGCCCGTTTGACCTATGCCCAAATTTCCCATCTTTTCCGCCACTGTACACCATTTGTGTGATTCGAGTCCGAACAACAATGGATACTTTCTTGCAAGTGTTTCCGACCCGAGCCATACATCAAGCCAAAACATAATACTATTTCCGCGCCCCACCACCCCTTTGATTACTTTAGGCAAGTCAAGACCCTTTCGTATTAGTTATCCCGATATATTATTTATATGTTTCCAAGGCCCCGGCATAGATATCTTAACTGGTAGAAAACTCCATGTCCTTGCATTATGATGTAGTGCCCATACGAGTTTCCTCCACAGGTTTTGATCCTCCGTTTTAAACCTCCACCACCATTTCGCCAACATGGCTAGGTTTGCGTCTCGAAGGGAACCAAAACCTAAACCTCCATGTTTTATCGGGCAATCAATTATCCCATGCGATCCCATTCATTTTTGACTTATCCTCCGACCCTCCCCAAAAGAAAGACCACCTCAATTTTTCCAAATATGCTATAACTTGACCGGGGCTTTGTAAAGTGAGAAAAAATAAGTTGGTAATGAGTTTAAAACAGATTTTATCAGTGTTACTCGGCCACCGAACGATAGATTTCTTGCTTTCCAAATAGATAGTCTAGATCTAAAAAGATCCATAATTGGTTTCCAATTCCTTACGAGATTCATATTCGCCCCAACATAAAGACCAAGGTATTTAAACGGAAGCTTACGCACTTTACATTGGAGAAAATTCGCCATAAGTTGAGCCTCAATGTCATTCACACCGATCCCAAAGATTCTACTTTTTGCAAGATTAATCTTGAGCCCCGATACTAAATAAAAACAACGACGCATCCTACATAAGCATGTGGCATTTGAATTTAACCATTCGCCCAAGAACACAACATCATCGGCATAGAGAAGGTGAGATAACAAAGGTCCATCATTGTTGCATTTGATGCCATGATAGAGCCCAAGTGAACACGCCTTCTTCATTATACCTGACAGTGCCTCCATAGCAATTAAGAAAAGGAATGGTGATATTGGATCGCCTTGTCTAAGGCCACGCCTACATTCAAACTCATGCGTGGGTGATCCATTGACAAAAACCGAGGCACGTGCCGAGGTAACTAAGGCCATAACCCATCTTCTCCATTTGTATGGAAACCCCATTTGTTCCATTACTGAATCCAAAAACTTCCAATTTAATGAATCATAGGCTTTGTGGATGTCTATTTTAAAAAACATCCCTTTTCTTTTTGTTTTTTCATCCAAGCGAATATTTCATTAAGCATGAGTGGGACGTCAGTGATGCTCCTCCCCGAGAGGAAAGCCGTCTGTTCAACCTATATTAATTTTCCGATTACCCCTTTTAGGCAATTTACTAAAACTTTAGAAATCACCTTGTTAATGCATCCAATCAAGCTTATCGGCCGGTAATCTACGGGTTCATACGGTCTGAAACATTTGGTATCAAGGCAATAAACGATGAGTTGCAAGATGTAGTAAAGGAGGCGTGTTCATAAAATTCAGCAAAAAGTTTGGCAAAATCAGCTTCAAACCCTCCCAACATCTCTTGATAAACTTAAAAATGAACCCGTCTGGTCCCGGTGCTCGATCCCCGTCACAATCCCAAACCGCGTTTGTAATTTCCAAAAGTGAAAAAGGTTGTGTTAAACAATTAGCATCCATACCTGAAAGTACCTGGAGATTGGGACATGTGAAAGTCGGTCTTATCGGCATAGGTTCCAAATATAGTTTCGAGAAGAAGTCATAAAAACTCTCCTTTATCACCGTTGGATTTGAAACCCAAGACCCACTTATTAAAATCCCGTTTATGCGATTGTTGCTCAGGTTGGATTTTTGGAGACCATGAAAAAAACTTGCGTTCTCATCCCCGTCAATGGCCCACCGAATTCTTGCCTTTTGGCGAAGATCTATTTGCTACAATGCTCCGCCTCCGCCAACACCCGTCTACACTCAAACATTAAATTTGTCTCTTCCTGGTTAAGGCTCCTCACCTCAGCTAATTCCTCCAGATCACCAAGCTGTTTTTTTGAGTCCAACACGACCCCGTCTGAACTCATTTTAACCGCCAAATTCCAGTCCTTAATTCTATTTTTCATCCATTTTAGTTTGGTAGATAATGCTAGTTCCGCCGACCCAATGAATTTAATTTTTTTTTGACAGATACAGAACGTATTCAGTGAAACCCGGGACCTCAAGCCAGGAATTAAAGAATTTAAAAGGGGTATGACCAAAATCTGTAGATACCGTAGTTAATAAAAGCAAGCGGGCGATGGTCTGACCATTCTCTAGCCAAAGCCAAAAGAGCCGCTTCTGGCCATTGATCTCTAAAACCACTACACACTAGTACTCGATCCAACTTGCTCAGCTCATCTCCACTATCGGACATGTAGGTGAACCTCGAACCTCCCATGTTACTCATGTAAATCAGCATTTAGGATAAAATCATTAAAGGAGTCGGCTGATGAGCTTACAAATTCAGATTTATCCTTTCTGAAGAACCCCTGACTTCATTGAAATCGCCCAAAAAAATCCATAGAATTTTTCAATTGCAGAAGCTCGACCCAAAGCACCCTGCGAGATGGGGCATGGATATTTACTATATTCAATTTCAACCCGGTTTGAATTAGATGTCCCGATACCACTAAAAACCTTCTGTGTTGTAAAATATTATGTTTTGAGAAAACACAAGGGTCCCAAATGCTAACTAACGAAGAAGCCGCCTCAAAAATCGTTTTCCCCCAATAATTACTGAACAAAAACCCGCTGAATTACTTAGTTTGGTCTCATGTATTTGAAGGAAGTGCACACCATGACTAGTCTTCAACCCTCTGATCCAGCTGGCTTTCATGAGATCCCCACACCCCTGAGATTAATTGTCAAGTAATTCATTGGAGACCGGTTTATTCGCCTTCCTCCATGATTATCCGAGCAACATCATCTTGAAACCCATCTAAGTTAATACCCACAGAAGATCCGAACACAAGAGTTGCATCAGTTCTACATCTACTTCCTGCTGTAAGTGAGTAGAAAGATTCTCTTCCACTTGCAGAGGGTCTAGTGAATTTTTGTTACTAGACGCATTGGCTGTAGGGGCGAGTGGAGTGTTGAGGTCAATGGATTCACCTTCAGTCGTACCTGTATTCCGTTCCAGCCACCATATCCCTGAACGTAACATCCTTTGCAACGTATTTTGGAATGTAGTGTTTCACCGGGGTGGCATGTGCTTTCTGTTTCACATGTACTTGATTGTCTAGGTGAGGTTGCCTTGCAAATTCCTTATGGTCTTTGTCGTATTTGGCAATCGATACAGTTAGTTTTGCTTCGAATATCCGAACCGTATTCATCCCTCCTAACACCTGTTGAATGTTTGTCACCCCTTCATATCTGATGAAGCCAAACAGGTTCCCCCGCGCATCTCGTTTTCTTGCCACGTACGCGTCTTTGACTACTCCATGCGGCTGAAAAGCCTTCCATAACAACGACTTTGAAATTCCTTCCAGGAGATTTGTAACGTAGAAGGTTGTTAGTGGAGCTTGTGGATTCCGGCCGCCAAAACTTTTCCGGTACTGAGTCTCTCAACTCTCCCCATGGAAAATTCCCTTAATCCTTCTAGGGGCTGGGTGTATGACTTTTGGATAGAAAAGGGAGCATGTAATGTTCTTGAGTTTATCCTATTCAATAATAATGCTTATACACCAATTTAGAGGAAACTTCATAAATCTTGAAAAAAACTCTCTTATGAAAATCGAACACAGACCTAATGATCCCTAATCATTATCACAACCCAAGATGCCGCTAATAAGCTCAACCTTTTAAATAATTGTGTATCAAACCTATGCATTACTATGTATCATAATACATAGATATGTAAGCCTAAAAAATATATTTTTTTCTTATATAAAAACATATAGTAAGATCGATGTCAAATAAAGAACTAAAATGTTAGATTTTATTAATCTGATAAAAAATGTTAAGATACCAAAAGCAAATAAACACAATATTAAAAAAGTCTAAAAATATTATTAAAAATTCCTAAAAATTACAAAATTCTACAAAAAAAAAGATTACAAATCTATAAAAAAAAATACTTAAACATAAAAAATATATATCAAAATAAAAACAATCATTCTTCGTCTGAATCGTCGTCTTCGTCTGAGTCGAACCCAGGAATCGTTGAAACATGTTCCACCAAATCAAATCGAAGGTTGTGATGTATATCCCTTGACTTGATCATCAACTAGGTAGTACCCGTGCACGTACTCAACCCATTTACAAAGAAACTTCATTTGGGTCCTATGCCATTTACCCGATCATTCAAAAGGCCGAGTGGTTTATGATAGTAATATCGTTATGTGAACCTGGCATACCGAAGAACGCATGACATATCCAAAGATCTTGGGACGCAACCGCTTTAAGCATGATGGCTGGCATTCCGTGATATCCACTTGTGTGAGCGTCTTGCCATGCGGTTGGACAAAGTTCCCAAGGCCATTTCATACAATCTAAACTACCTAGCATCCCGGGTAGCCCATGATAATCGGCGTGATGTTCCAATATTTGTTGTACATCACTGAACGACGGCTTTCTCAAATATTTTTTTCTTATAAACTTCTAAAATACACGAACAAAAGTTGTGAAGACTTTCTCTAGCTACACGTGCCGACATTTTTAAATACTCATCCATAATGTCTGAACTATTGTCGTACGCTAACTGTCTAAGCGCGGCCGTGACCTTTTGCCAAGTACTAAATCCTAATTGGCCGGTTACATCCGGTTTTTGTTTGAAAAAATCATACTTCTCCTCAAGATCCTTAGATATCCTTGAAAATAAGTTCGACGCCTAAACATTTTTTCATCATACTTAGGTTCGGGTGAGAAATAATCGCTTACCAACAAATTGTTAGCGGTGTGCCGTTCACGAGGGATATACCTCATCCGTTTAGGTTGCGAAGTCTCTCCCTCATCGTCTTCCATGATAGCTTTCACCACCGTCGCGATCGTTTGTAGAAATATTTCCGCACCATCTTCAGATGATGATGACGATTCACTTGAACTTGAAGAACTCATGTGTTTTTTGTGTTTGATATTTTTGTGAGAAAATTGTTAAATATGTTAGGGTATTTATAGAAAAAAAGGTTTTTTTTAAATCAGCCCAAACGGCTAGTGTTCTCCACCAATGACCTGCCGCCATGTCATCTTGGTAGCCCCGCCCAACGCCGGGAAAACCCCGCCCAACGGGCCATGCTGAAACCCAAGCCCACCCGGGGTGGTGCCTTGGGCGTTTCACCCAAACCCACACTGAAACCCCGCCCCATATCCCATAACCTAAAATGTATATGCTGAGTTTGACGAGGCTCACTAGCAACCTATTATTTATATAAATACAGGAAACACTAATATAATGACATAGTAATATATTATTATTATTATAGAAATATGACAAAAATTAATTAAATAATATATATTTTATTGTATATAAACACTAATATAATGTCTATTACAATGACATATTAAATATTATTATAGAAATATGACAAAAAATAATTAAATAATAAATATTATATTGTATATAAAATCGTAAATGTATCTCATTTTGGTGTAATTGTATAAGTAATTGGTTTATGAGTTTATCTAAATGGAGAATATTGTCTACTATATCCCCTATTAGGGACCTTGGCATACAGACCAAGTCCTAGATAATATGGCAGTTTGCATGGTAAAGAAATAAGATCACAAATTAGCCTTGATCATATTATGTAAATAACATACTTTGGAAATCCAATGTTCTATACACAGGCGTCTCAAGCTGCTTGGGCGAATGAGGCATCAATGATGATCACGCCATATGGATACATGTTTCTTGTGGGACCCACTTCGTTCTCGGTTTCAACTGTCATAAAATCATTGTTTTCCAGGTGGTAACTAAGATCCAACAAACTTGATCATGTTTCAAAATAAACATAAATAATGTCAAATTTCAACACGCTAAACACAAATATTAACCAAATTATTAGAACAACTACCTTCAAAACAACTTCCATAACATCCGGTATAAGACCAAACCAACCACCAAACTTGTGCACCGTCGTAGCAGCTGAATCAACACCAACCAACAGCCGAGTCGGAGGAAAGAAATCTTAATCAGTTGGCTGTAGGAAAGAAATCTGAACTCCTATACACGACCTCTGCAACCTTCGGTTCCCATGAATTACTAACAAGATCCCATGGCCTTTAGAAACAACCGACCGCTTTCCTTCTTATCTCTCTCTCGCTTCAGATGCTCTTTCTTTAACCTTCTGTTCTATGATATAGTGCCTTCCGCTCTCCACTTCAAGGAAAACAAAAGGACGTTAGCATTTAAAAGCAGTTAGTGAATCAGAAGTTACAAAAGTTGGTCTGGGTTTCAATCATTGATAGCCTCTTGATAGACTAATGTAATGAAGGAGTACGAATTTTAATGGGATTGAATTCAAGTTGACTTTCTGCATTGTTTACAAAACTCTTAAACTTCATTCTATAAAAATGGAATAAATGCTTTATTGGAGAAGGGCATCATGGGAAAGAAAGGTGTTAAAAATTTGTTAGAAATTACTATATTGTCCTAAGGAAATACTTTATAAGGATATAGATAGATACAAACAGGGGTATAAAATTACACAGATAAGATCAAATAAAAGATGATTTTACATAAGTAGGATGAAATAAATCTTAATCATTCATTTTTCAAATAATGGTTAATATGAAAATGTAGGAAAAAAAGAGTGGTAAGGGTATCTTGGAAAAATCCTATTTTTTGACTTTCTCTCTCCACATGCATGGCAATGCATATTCCACCCTCATTTTTTAAACGTTATAACTTTTTTATACGACATTATTTTTTCATAAAAATTTAACCATAAAATCGAGCGTCTTTTTATCTTTAATATAGTACCATATTGCTATATAATATATGTCGACTAAAAAACCCCACAAAAATATGTTGTATTTCTATGTTATATACCATTTTTTTGTGTCCATGGCTTTATAGCCTACTGGCATCTTGGGGTGAGATAAAGCTTGGGACCAATAGATCCTGGGTTCGATTCTCATAAGGAGGTTTCCCATATTTATTGGGTTTCCTCCTGAATTGGTGAGGCATTATTGCCTAGTGGAGATGGATATGATCAGGTGGTTCGCCGGTGGCACGATTATACTCCGGTGGTCCTCAGTGATCCAAATTTGCCGTTCAAAAAAAATATAACATTTTTTGTGGTGGATTTTTTCCTACATTTTTTGTGTTGAAAATTCTGTCTTAATTTTTTTTCTTTTTGAATTTTTTGTGCTGGAATTTTTGTACTAGATTTTTTATATTGAATTTTTTGTGTGCTATATTTTTTTGTATTAATTTTTTGTACTAGATTTTTGTGCTATATTTTTTTGTACTAATTTTTTGTGCTATATTTTTTTGTGTTAATTTTCTTGTACTAGATTTTTTTGTTGTATTTTAGAAAACAAAAGGGTCTACATGTCATTTTCACACTCCTACTTATAAGAACCAAAATTTTTAGTACCAAAATTGCCCTTCTTCCTACTTATAAGAAGTGCCACATGTCATCATCACAATCCTTCTTAGGCTACTTAGCAAAATCCACTTTTTAGTGGATCCTTCCCCTAAGTTAGATTACATCATCATCATACTTAGTAAATCTCACCAATAATAAAACTAAGTCAGGTCCGAGAAGGTAAAATGCAGACAACCTTACCTCTACACATAAGGAATAAAGAGGTTGATTCCAATGAGACCCCTGACTCGTAGATAGTTTTGCATCAAGCCTTGGACCTAAGCCACATATCACTCAGCAATCGGGACAAACTGATTGGTGCATGTACCCCGTATCTTTCGCTATCAATGCCACCACATGATGCATGATCAACCTTTCCCTGTTTTTAACGTTACTTTCGTGATAGTAGTAAAATAACATTAAAGTTGTGCAATTTCACTTTTACCTTCCGAGCGTCCACACATATATATACTATATGACACACACCGCAAGCGGAGCAACAAGCTAGATTAATAGAATAGTAAATCTTTGTTTTGAGTTTTGACTGAACATCAGCTTAGAAAGAAAGGCCGGAGCCAATGAGTTTTACTTGAGTGCCTCTTTAGTCGTCTTCAACCGTCAAAAATCTCTCTCCAGGGTTTCCCAACGTCCAGGTTTATATAGGCGGGCGAATTAGGGTTTCGACAATGATACGGGTCGTACGCTCTTAGGTAGCCAGGTACGGGTCTATCCGGCAACGACCTGTTTTTTCTAATAGTTGTACGGGTCTTACCCTTTTCAAGGGCGTACGGCTCATGCCTTTACTTTTTTTCTTGTCCTTTTTCATTTTTTGCTCTGGGGTGCTTTTTTCCGTCCAATTCTCCTCTATTTCATTAGAACCTGCAAATCATTAATCACCTTGTAATGTATTATCTATACTGATTGGATTTGTAGTAAAGATACACAAATACGGGTATTTTACATATATAAATCACGTGTCATTCGGAACACATTACTATGATACCCAAAACTTTTTTTTTGATAGGTGAACTTCACAACAGACGGCTAATTTACACCCGTAAGACGCAGGCCCGCCACCACTTATTACCAGGACTATGTTGTCTTAACCGGGCCCACGCCTGGTCGAGAGGGGCGTTACGCTGTCCCCGAGAAAATTTCCAGCCCTCTGCCACATGACAAGAGTTGCACCCTCCACAAGAGGCGATCATCTGGAGTAAATGCATTGTAGTAGAAAACTCGGGTGGGATCAATGATCGAACCGGAGTCCTTCCCCATCATTTCCAGTGCATCAACCAACTGGGCTGCAATCATTTGCATGATGCCCAAAACTTTAACATCAAAACATTCTTGTACAAGAAATGATGAATTAGGTATGTAGATAGTTTTAAGGTGCAACGGTTGATTCATCAAATTATGAGTGTAATGGGAATAATTAGTGCATTATTGTGTAATTGTAATAGGAAGTTGATGTGCAATAGTTAATGTGTCAAAAGTGTAATTGGAATAAGGATTAATGTTCAATGGTTCGGTAGTGTACATGAAATGATGTATTTAGGTAGTTATCAACATATAACTAGGAATTTTTATATCTTCACAACTCAGCTACTTGTGAATTCATCATTTCTTCATTAGACCAACGTGGTTAATGTTGAAATTGATGTGAAAGAGAGGAGAGAGTTCACTCGTTCACACGGGCGCCATCTGTAAAGATTCTCAGTGGGGATGAGAGAGTGAGCGCGAGGCTAATCAGAATCCGTGGAAGGTGGGTGGAATAGGACAACTAACGTACATTTATGGTTAAAATATTCAAAGCATTAAAATATTTTTAGTATATATATTTTTGTTGGGTTTCATCGCTCTCAAGAAGACTTGTTTTAACTGAATTAAAAAATTATAAAATAATTTATAGTATTTTAGCTTAAATTAATTTTTTTCATCTATTCTATATTACAAAATTATTTAGTACTCAATTTATTTGACATCTTATTAATTATTTCTCTTATGTAACTAAATTTAATACCATTAAATTACTCATCTATAATATATTACATATGACATACAAATATGTAACTTCAATACTATATGGTTGTCAGATAAAAGAGTTTTATATGACCATTTATATTTAGATCATATCAAAAGTACAGCTAACATACATATATGGTTGTCAGATATCACATTTATATTTTAGATACTTTGATACACTTTTACAAACTTATCTAGAAAAAGGTATGAAATCACCTTTCACTTTTACAAACAGCTAGGTTGGTGGGGTGTTAAAATCGGAAGAAATTGTAAAATTACTTTTACTTGTACTAACATAAAAAAAAAAAAAAAAAAAAAAAAAAAAAAAAAAAAAACTGAACAAGTTATGTAATAATTAAATAGAAAATCAAATCTTTTTATCAATTTTTGTAAATTGAACGAATAAATTTTTCCGAACTTTTTATCAAATATTTTGTAAGTCAAACCAAATTTTGTGCAATATATATTAAAAAGAAAATCAAACTAAATGTTGGGTTATCTTTTTATTATTACCAAGTTAAAAACCTAGAGAGGGGTTATTCTACAAAATGAAAAAATTGTATGAAGTGTAGGAGACAAGTTTGATCCTTGATTTGCAAGATCAATGGTTGATTTTAAGTGGTCCCCAAATACTGAATTCACATAAACAAGAGAACAAGTGGGGAAAGGGGTAAAATAGGAAAATCCAATATTGTTAACTCATAAAATCACTTCTTCCTTGATTTTCAAATAGCTATAACTTTTTCATACGTTAATATTTTTTTATAAAAGATACACCGTATTAACGAGCATTTCATTCTCTTTAATTCGAGCAGCCTATTGCTATATTTTAACATTAATTATTTTTTTGAAGGATTTTGAAACCCTATTATGTGATTACATGATTTTGTATACCCAGTAAGTGACTACGTGATTTTGAATACCCATTACGTGATTCCTTAATTTCATTGTAGTACTTTATGTGAAACCACGCTAAGTGATTACGTAATTACGTAACAATAGTTGACTATGTAAATTACATGACTATGTGATTTTAAATACGCATTTTGTGACTACATGATTTCATTATAGTATTTATGTGAAACTATACTGGGTGATTAGGTAACGTAATACATAATATTTCATATGGAATACCTATTATTTATTAAGGATAAATTATATACAAAACATTAGCCAAACCAACCTATAATAGCAACACAATGTCATATATTAGAGATTTAATCACGTAATAAAGCATAAACAATCAATTTCTTATTATTGAATGTATAATCACGTAACAAGCATAATTGTATTAACATTAGTTATAACAAATCATATTAAATGTGTAATCACGTAATGAGTTTACAATGAATGCGTAATGATTTATGTTGAATGTGTAATCACGTAATGGGTATTCAAAAATCAAGTAATGGGTACTAGGTATTCAAAATCACGTAATCACGTAATGGGTATTTAAAGTCCTATAAATTATTTTTAAGAATACTATAGCAAAAGGCTGCTCGAATTAAAGAAAATGAAATGCTCGTTAATACGGTGTATTTTTAAAAAAAATATTAACGCATAAAAAAGTATAGGCGTTTGAAAATCAAGGTGAAAACTAGTTAAATGGAGAAAAGACCATCATACCCTTCCCTTTCTTAAATTGAGAAAAACAAATGTATGGTCATGATTGTCTCCTACACTTCGTATAAAATTCTTCTCTTGTACATGATCTCTTACCTAAAAAACCTATATATTACACACATGAATAAATAGAATATTAAATAGCTTATTTTGTTTATATCTCAATCAACAAGAAGAACTCGATTTGCTGGAGTTTTTTTTTCCTTCGTTTCAGTTGCTTTCGAGTTCGTATCCATAGATGCTATGTTACACTTTCGCTCCATTTACTGAAGTTTAGATTTGTTCATATTAATCAATTGAGCCCAACTCGATCTCTAAGAGTGTGTAACGAGCCGAGCTCGTTTATACGGGTTTATACCCCGTATAAACGTGTTCTCATTCATATTTGGGGATCAACTAGTTAATTGCAATAAAGGATAATTGAGGGAAGATTTATATAATTTACCTAATTAATTGCTGACATTATAGTCTAGTGACATCTTGAGGGTAAGATAAGGCATAGGGACCATTAGGTTTTAGGTTCGATACTCACAAAGGGTTTTTTTTTTCAGATTTATTGGGTTTCCTCCTGAATTTGCGTATATGCATTATTGTCTAGTGGATATAGATATGATCGGGTGATTCCGTTGATGACACGATGATACTATAGTAATCCGTTATTGATTCAAATTTCTCGTGTAATTTACCTAATTATTCGTCTATATAAAGCCATCCAGCACCGCCACTCTCTCTGTTCCATCATTCTCTCTCTCTCGCCCCATTCGTTTTTAAAAGTTATGCACTGACACAACCAAAAGCTAAACGCGTTTCAATTGGTTAAAAGTTCTCAACCAAAGATATCCATATTTATCACCATTATTCGCTTTGCATTATTGCATCATCAATCTGTAGATTCACTGGATTCCATATCCTCACACGTAAGTTCCACAGTCACTTACGGTTTTGAGTTGTGATTTTTCACTTTTTAACTTTAGCTGTCTGTTAAAACATTCCAGTTAGGGATGAAATCGGTATCGGTACCAGTATAACACTGAATACACCTTTAGGGCTAAATATAAAACCGAATAGTGTACCGTGTATGTTCAGTATCATAGTTTACCATTAAAAGTCACGAACCGGTATATATTCGAAACCGAATATGTTTGCATACCGGTACCGGTATTCATTTTGAAATTTCTCATTAATTGAAATATTAATTTTTTGTTTTGAACTGCAGGAAATTTGTGAAAAAAAATGGGGAAAACAGGAAGAGATTGGACTCAGATCTACGCAATATACGGCATGGACGATTATCAAACACCAATTTTCCTGTTAATTCACGCGATCGTCTTCTCAGTATCATCCGTTCTGTTTCTCGTCTACTTCGATTCGATATGCTCCTCGTTCGAGTCCATTCTCCCGTCCACCGGCTTCGCTAGATTCGCAGCTGAATTCACCGGCTCGGTCACCACTCTTTCGGGCGTATGCCTCTTCTACGCCGCGGGAAACATGTTCTACTCCTCCGTCGCATTCCGCTGGGAAATGGCTCAGCGCATGGTTGCCATAATACATGACTGGTCAACGGTTAAAACCGCCCTCGACGTAGGCTGTGGCCGTGGCATCCTCCTTAACGCGGTCGCGATGCAGTTAAAAAAAGAAGGAAGCTCTGGCCGAGTTGTTGGATTAGATCGGAAAAACACCACGTTGGCTGTTCTTCGAACAGCCTGTATGGAAGGTATTAGACACAATTGTAATTAGTCATGGTATAGGGTGGATTATGTAAATATAGCCGGCACGAAAGGTATTAAACACAATTGTAATTAGTTGTAGTATAGGGTAGATTATGTAAATATAGGTATCAGACACAACTGTAATTGGTCATAGTATAGGGTAGATTATGTAAATACAGCCGGTAGGAAGGTATTAGACACAATTGTAATTGGTCATAGTGTAGGGTAGATTATGAAAATGTAGCCGGTACTAAAAGTATTACGATTATAGCTAGTCATAGTAGGAGGTAGATTGTGTAAATATAGCCCGTACGAAAAGTATTAGACTAAATTATAATTGGTCATAGTAGATGGTAGATTACGTAAATATAGCCGGGATAAATGGTAGTATAGAGTAAATTATGTAAATATCTACATATATAAATATCCGTTGTAAAATCTACTTAACATTCTCTTTGTCTTGGCTTATTTGAAGGCGTGGAGGAGTACGTCACGTGCCGCGAAGGTGACGCACGGCAGCTGCCATTCCCGGATGATTACTTCGATGTGGTGGTGTCGGCGGGGTTCGTGCACACGGTGGGGAGGGAATTCGGGCAAAAAACTGCCGCGGCAGCAGCGGAACGGATGAGAGTGATCGGAGAGGTTGTTAGGGTTTTAAAAGGCGGTGGCGTTGGGGTGGTGTGGGACCTAATGCACGTGCGAGAGTACGTGCAACGGTTACATGAGTTGAAAATGGAAGATGTGAGGGTTTCTGAGCGTGTAACTGCTTACATGGTAAGCAGTCACATTGTGTCGTTTCGGAAGCCATGTCAGCATGTTGTGGGTCCCAGTGAAGTTAGATTAGATTGGAGGAGATTTAACAATATATCGTAAATTATTTATTATGAGATTATTTTTTAAAAAAATGTATAGAACAGATCTCATAATAATGAGATAAATTGTAACTCTTTAAATTGTTTATATCATGTTACAATGAAGGTTTACTAGCTTCTTTAGTGCACGATAACGTTAGGATGATAAACTGAACCTAACGACAACTGAACTTACAATGGTTAATACATAAAACACTCGATTGACTAGATCAACATTCAGATGGATATCGAGTTGTTAACCTGGCCAAAGCTGTCCCAAAGGAAGCATACCATGTCGCGGCCCAGATCAATAATGGTCATGACGATTGACGAGAGTTGATCCGAACCATGAGCAACACACATGATGCTATGTATTTAATACATCCATACTTTACATTAGGAGACAATAATCCAAAGAACAACTTTAAGCGACATATGTACTTGACATAGTAATAACTATCATAAAGCAATCTAAACCATAAACAAATACATGCATAATATGTATAGACATTATTTATTTTGTTTTTTCCCCTACTTTACTCATCCCACCAGGAGAGAATTGTAACGACCCCATTGTTGCAACAAAGGGGTGGATCAAATACACTAAAGAGTTAAGTGTGAAAAAAAGTAGAAAATATTTGGATCTTTGATCAAACTAGTTGTAATGGTTAAGATTGATTAAATAGTAGTCCATAATGCCAATGTGGCGCTAGCCCACTTAGTAGAGGCATACGAGGGTGAGCCAAGGTTCAATCCTGAGCAAAAGATGAATAATTTATAATTATTAATGAACAAAGTAGAAAGCAAGCATTGTCATTTCGAAAAAGAAAGCAAACGTTGCTATTCCAAAAATAAATTTTGTCTATAATTAAATGAAAGTTAATAATGTTTGAGAAAGAGAGTATGTATACCTTGTGTTGACATTAACCATCCTTTATTTATGAAATAGTTAAATGCATGGTTGGTCCCTGTGGTTTGGAAATATTGCAAACTTGGTCCTAGTGGTTCAATAATTACAGAGTTGGTCCTAGTGGTTACAATTTTTGCACTTGGGTGGTTCTTATCACTAACATCTGTTAACTTTCTTAGTTAAATGTATGTAAAATGACTAGAATACCCTTGAGCTATTAATAAAAGAATATCCATTATCTTCTTTCTCATATATATACCTCCAGAAACCTATTCAACAACACCATCAACTCATCACCACCCCCTTCAAACCCACCACCACCTCCACCATCACCTTCAACCCTCCACATCCACCGTCAACCAACCACGACCACCACCTCCACCGTCACCTTCAACCCACCACCCCACCTCCACCATCCTCTGTTTCTCTCTCATAACCGACTTTCTCACACATCACTAACTGAACCAACCTTAAATCTCATCTGGGTTTACCTTAAACAGGGAGAAAAAATATGGGTTTTCACAGCATTGAAGAAGAATGTTGTACGAGGTTTATCTCCGGGCTGAATTCGGGTCTGTGGGGGAGAAGAAAAGGTCAAATAACCACCATTCCGGTCAACCCGAATTGTTGTCAAGATCCAGGAGTTTGATACCTTTGGAAGCTTTGTCGCCGTTCCGGGAGGGTCCGGATTTGAATGAATCTCCGGTGGATGTTGCCAGAGATTCGTCAGCGGTGGGGAGGTGGGGGAACTGACGCGTGCTCCGGTTCTGGGTCGGGTTCAATAATTACTGATTTGTTAGTGTTTAGGATGGTGGAAGTGGTGGTGATGGGTTGAAGCTGACGGTGGAGTTGGTGGTGGGTTGATGGTGGATGTGGACGGTTGAAAGTGATGGTGTAGGTGGTGGTGATGGGTTGAAGGTGGTGGTAGTGAGTTGATGGTGGTGTTGTTTCAGGAGATATATAATGAGAAAGAAGATATTATTTTTATTTTTAATAGCTCAAGGGTATTCTAGTCATTTTACATACACTTAACTGAGAAAGTTAACAGAGGTTAGTGATAAGGACCACCCGAGTGCAAAAATTGCAACCACTAGGACCAATTCTATAATTATTGAACCACTAGGACCAAGTTTGCAATATTTGCAAACCACAGGACCAACCGTGCATTTAACTCTTTATGAAAATTAGGTCACCTCACAATTTTACTATTTAATTTTTGTTTACAAAAGCCCCTCTCAAACATGTAATAACATTCAAGACAAACCTTATAGTTTGGTTTTATCCTTAAATAACCCTCAAGGTTTTCTTATTTATATAACTTATTATAATGTATGTAATATTCTTATTTTTTATTTCTATATAGCACAAAACCAGTTGGTATTACTTCAAACCCGATAAAGCGATAAGATGGTCAATAGTGGTGATGGTCAGTGAAATCACCGTCATGAGCTCCTCTAGCTTCGTTACGCGCTTGTTTGGTTCAACATTTTTATGTATATTTTTTTTGGTTTAATGGTTTCACCGCAACGCACGGGTCTTAAGTACCCGTTGTTTTTATTATTAAACTATTTCCATTATTATCTAAAAAATTCAAATTATTTTTAAATACTTTATATATATATATATATATATATATATATATAATAAAGTAAATCACATAAGAGCACATGGCGCTCTATGAGTTGATCTAAATTATTTTTTTCCCGCCTAAATAAACAGATATAGATAATATCTTTAATAAGATTCAAATAAAAATATATTATTTTAATCCATGAATTATATCTTTTTATCCTTTACCCTAAATAAATAGATATAGATAATATTTGTTAATAAGATTTAAATAAAAAATATATTATTTTAGTCTATGAACTTTATCTTTTACCATTTTATTTTCCATTTATATTTATCATGTCTTTGCTTTATAGTAGAAATTACTAAAATTGAATTATAATAAAATAAGCATAACTAACTAATGGCTTTACTAACATTTTAAACTTTTAATGTAAAAATATAAATAAAAATACAAAATAAGAACTAAAATTCGTAGGCGTAATCCGCATGAGATCATTTTGTTTAGAACTTTTTTGAATTTTTTATTGTTAGTTATTTTTATAAATAATCATTTTTAGTCGGTTGTTTTTATGGGCAAGACCGTATATATACACTTCATACGGTAAGGTGATGCGGCAACTGAACGATGAACGAGCTGAGATAGTTTTACTTTGTCATTAGACTTATGTGATATGCATATTCAACTTTCTTTTATGCAAGTTAAATTTTAGTTTCAGTCAAGACAAAAAAAATATATTCAAATTAGATAATGATGAGAATATCACAAATAAGTCAACCAATTTGGTATACATGGAATTTTTTAATGAAATCTGAATTAATCGTTGTATTTTTTATACCTATCATATGGGTTCTTAAGTTTATTTTTATTTATATTAAAATAATTTTTATTATTTTAATTAAAACCAAACAAATACAAAGTATTTTCATTTGTTAAACCACGTGTACACGTGGGCTCTAACATATATATATATATATATATATATAAATATATAAATATATATATATATATATAATATTGATCACTTTATTCTCCTTGGTATAGATAGATCATTGTTATATTTTGTTATACATTGTGTGATTATCTTAATTAACAAGGTACGGATATGGCTAAGTCTAACATGGATTTTAATTACGAATTACACAACATATTTATACCGTTGGATAACATGTGTTATCTGTCATAGAAAATTATGTACGTAAATAGACGCTGTTACATCCGCTCATAAAATTTACTCGCGTACACGAATTGTTTTTTTCTTGCTTTAATTCTACGTTTAATAGAAATATTTTGTAACTCAACCGTGCATCTTTGAAATACGACTTTTATCAAACATATCCGTTTTATATTACAAAAAACAATCCTTTTGATGAATCTTAAGGCAAGTGAAACAATAAACACAAAGCTAAGTAAGCTTAATCTTTCCATTAAAATATCAATTTCTTTAACAAACGATTGGGTTGAGAAATCCTTTCCAACCACTTGAAACCATTATATATTTGTGCAAAAATATATAAATTATTTGAAATGCAAGTAATGTTAGGTGAAGAATTGATGTGGGATGTGAGGTCAATTTATACGACCAACTGATTAAGACAATTACTAAGTGGATCTTGTTGGGGTTTAGTTTTCATATTCATTCCTTTCCTCTTAATATCATCCTCACAACTTGAGTCTATGAATTACTTTCCTTGAATTATGTTAGCTAATGGAGTAAATGATTTGAACCTCGAGTTATTTGAAATGGGTTTGTTAAGAGTTGGAATCTTGTCGATCTAAAACGAGTTCGAGTCGAACTCAAGCCTAAATTAGATTTTGTTTCAATAAATAAAAACGGGTATGAGCTCAAGCTTCATAAAAAAAGTTTAATTAAGCACGTAAGTCAAAACAAGCATATCACTTGTGTAAGTAAAATAGTATTTATATAATATGTAAATGTACATAAATATTATTATTATATATATGTATAAAAAGTTTAAAATACAATAGTCCTTAACGTGCGATGCGTACGCATAACGTGCGTAATTGTGAATATAACATGCGTGATTACTATTTACTCATACGTGATTTTGTTGTTTTTTGGTGACCACATACGTGATTATGGTTTTTGTTTATGCGTGATTATGTTTTTTATTCATGCATGATCAGGGTTTGAGTTTTATAACATGCGTAACTTAATATCGTATGCATCACATATTAAGAAGGATTGTATACACCAATTCAAAAGGAAATCTAATAGATCTGAAATAAACCTCTTTTATAGAAATCAAACTCAGAACCTAGTGATCACTAAGTCTAATTTCACCTTAAAAGAAAACCACTAAGCTAGCCATGGGCGCCAGACCCTTTATTTGTATCGTAGCTGTAGATCTTACCGTCGATGGCGTCGAATAACTTGAGCCAATTACAATAGTTTATTAGCATTAAATAAGGTCAAAAGATGGAATCAAATCAAATGGATGTCAGGTTGAGAAGAGAAGTGTTGGAATTGAGGCATATGTCGCTCATGTGACATTGGTTGGTCACGTGACCAGAATTTAATGAACTCTCAACAAATCAACGGTGCACTCAAAACTTTTGCTTGGTTTTGCATCATATTTCACAAAATTGGACTAAATTATGTTATTTTAAGGTAATCATATCACTTGATTAAGAACAAATCACACATATTGACTCGGTCCTTTGATCGATTTGTGTACTTGAATTTTAATTAGTATGTCACAGTATTACATGTGAAGGAACTAAAATACTCGGGTATGGATTTTCGGTTAATGGTTGTTTGACACTTCAAACTTTACCAGTGTGAGCGATAGTAATGTCGGCTACAGTAGCGTTTTTCTATGAATTCAACAATTATCAGGGCCGGCCTGAAGGTGTGCGGCATGGGCGATGGCTCAGGGCCCATTTTTATTATTTTTAAACTGCAAAGTTAGAAATATATACGTAATGAATTGAAAGAATATTATCTTGAAGCACTTGGTTTGTTGGTTTGAAAGTCACTATAATAATAAGAAGACATGGGTTCTAATCTCAGCATCCTTGTTTTTTTATTTTGTTCCCTATCTATTTATTAAATGCAAAAGACATTAATTGCCTAATTTTGTCAAGTTATATTAAATGATTGGTGTTGATTAAATGACATTAATTCATTTTCATATATTTAAATTATTTTTATATATTCTTTTTAAAATTTATATTTAAGAAGCCCGTATTTTCTATTCGTATAGGGCCAAAAGATTTTCGAACATTTTCAAAAACAGCCCTGACAATTATCTTGATGATTATTTAATCGGCACTCTCATATCAAGCTAGGATAGATGCCTCATGACCTAAAAGATATCATTCAGCCAACAAGTAATTGTGAATATACTCAATATCACTTTTAGAGTATTAATATATATATATATATATATATATATATATATATATATATATATATATATATATATATATATATATATATATATATATTATTTGAATGCTTTGTTTTAAAAGTTATTAACTAGAGTTATGTTTAACTTTTAAAGATTTTGACGAGTAAAATTAAGATGGAGAAAAAAAAACATAAAGAGAAGTGTGTTTGTCTATATATTATTAACATAATTTTTTATAAACATGCGCCTATGGGGTGTTAGATTGGGTCTTTTAGAGATTAAACAATTTGATACTAGTGATGAGAGATGACTAGGCTAAGTGTGGTGGGCTCGCATCACCCCTTCATATGGAGGTTTATTGGTTTTTATCCATGTCATATCTCTTCTCTTTTTTCGCGCTCGTTAAGCCCTTCACGCCACCCTCTTTGACGGCATGGCGCCACAGCAAGGTGTTTAGCTCCCCAAAGATTGATGATGTGTAAGTGGCCGTTAACCCAGTATACTCCTTATAGTTGTAGTATAATAAGTTACTAATGAATTACTCATTAATAAGAAGAAAATATAATAAAAGGTGAATATTAGTTGTAGTATAATAATAAGTTGCTAATAAATTACTCCTTAATAAGAAGATAATAAAATAAAAGGTGAAAAATCTTGGAAGAATAGTGTCCAATCCTCCAAGGGGTAGTCACTGTCAACCCAAACGGTTGTTTGGGCCACCATCTAAACAGGGCCCCCATTTTTTTTTGATTTTTTTAGTTAATGTGATTTGGGCCTTGGTGAGCGACTGAGTGGCTAGGTCTGTAGCTCTTGTGACATTTATTTAAGTATACATCGTCTGCAAAACCAATTATCTTTTTGTTCAAGAATGCGGGTTCTATATTAATGTAACCTAATTAAGGTTTATAACAATGGAATTTAGAGAGACTTTTTATTTTTACTTTGCTTTGGGCCTGCAAATTAGCTGAACCGTCCAGAAGATAAAGGTGCACAAAAAAATTGGTTCCATACCCGACTCTGTGGAACCAAATCGGGACCGGTTCTGGTTCCTACCCGGTAGTAGGAGGAACCGATCCATACTTGTTTATACCCTGTTGGCCCTACCCGGTTCTAACCTTTTTTCTTTTCAATATCAATTCCTACCTGAACTGGTTCCGACCAGACCTAAATTTACCCGGGTAGGAACCGGTTTCAATGGCAAAAATATCAATATCGATTCCTAACATTTAAAATCATACTTTGACCGGGTATTTACATTTTTTACCGTTGGAACCGGTTTTGGACATCCAAGATCACTACAAAATTTGGGGTGTATTGATTAATTACCCAACTCAAAAACACTTAACGAACTCAAAGAACCGCAAATCAAACAGCTTACAAAAATGTCTCAATGTTGGAGTGACGATGAGAAGTACACGTTAAAACTAACTTTTGTACACGTTAGGACCGAAGACTTCGCGGGGAGCGTCCAAGTAATAACTTTGGGTGGGGTTTTTGGTCTCGGGGTTAAGGACAGATTTGAAGTGGAAATGGGTAATTCAACCGAACGTAGAAGTAAAGCTCTTAAAGTGAAGATCATTAGCATGACCCAACCTATAGGAAGATTTCATGAAATTTATCGCCGACCAACGGACGAGTGGAAGAACCAAATGACGACCAAGTTATTGAAGAAACAATGGCAGAGTATGAGCGAGTTAATAGAAAACTGTTTACCAAGCTAGAAATTTGGAAACTCGTAATGGAAATTCATTTGTTGTTAGTGTTAGTAGTTAGTTTTAGTATTTTATGTGTAATATTAAGTATGTTTAATATTAATGTTATTTTATAAAGTTTAAAACATGAGACATTAAAATAACAAACATTAAAACATGAAACACTAAACATTACATCCTAATACCCCAAGCTTAAACATTAAAATAAACCATAAACTTAAACAAATAAAACATAAAGTGGAAGTTAAACACTACCACTATTTTTGGTCGGCGGTTCCGGATGACTCCCCTCATTCTTCGTTTTTTTAACTGGACATAATTTGTCCGTATGTTTTTCGATAGTCGAGTTGGCCACGGATTTCATGAACTTCTCATAGTATTTGCACCAAGCCATGTCGGTGTTGTCGGATATGAGACAGAGTTCCAAGTGCTTCCAAACCTCTAGGTTTCTCTTGGTTTCAGAGCGAAAACAACATTTTCATTGCTTGTCATCATTGGAGTCTTGGAGATATATAAAAAAAACTTGAGCAGTTTTGTGTTTTTGAGAGTTAGAGAAATAGTGTGGTTAAACAAAACATTATAGGCCTATTTATACTAAGTTAGAGCGTTTAAAATGGTCAACAATCGATTCCAAACGACAATATTACGGTTAGGAACTGATTCCCAATGGTAAAATTGCAAAAACAGGTATACCCGATTTGTACCCGGTTTCAGGTAACCCGGACCCAGCTGTACCCGAATCAGTTCCAATGGGTTTGATTCTTCCTGCTTATACCTGGTTCCGGTTTCTACCCAGTTCCTGCTTATACCTGGGTCCAAAAATACTCGATTGGGCCCTCCCTGGTTCCTACCCGGTTCCGGATACGGCCCTCAAACCCGTTTTATGCACCTCTACCAAAAGAATATATAGTCATTTGGATGATTTATATAAGGTTACATAGCTTTTGATATGTCAATGTGTTTTTGATAATACAAATTTTTAAACATATGACATAATAGTTGGTCGGAGCGTACATCTCCAATATCGTGTAAAATATCTATAAACCATATGTAGGTAGGCATCTAGCTCATGTAGGCAAGTTGAAGCCATGGTTCCCATCTATTGATCATGTTTTTAAATTTTACTAGTATTATGCGAACTTAGAACTATTATTATTTAAAAAAAGATGGGTTATTAAAGTTTTAGTATGTGACCTACTTGATAAGACCCAAACTGGACCGAATAAATTAATAATTGGCGATAGATAATCGACTTTCAAAAATTTATGAACCCCATTAAAAAATTCATAGATCCGCCGGTGAATACAAGGTTAAAGGGTATTTAGGTGTAAAAACAAATGTTTCGATAACATTTTCATTATATATGTACGTAGAATTTAAATATTTAAGAAATATTATTGTTTGGATATGCTAAAAGGTAATAATTAATTTCTAGACATTATTTTAAATATATGGGTAAATTCGTGAAGCAATAAATACAGTTAATAGTGTTAACGTACATATATTGGTCCTATGGTCTAGTGGTTAGGACATTGGACTCTGAATCCAGTAACCCGAGTTCAAATCTCGGTAGGACCTCATTTTTAAAACTTTTTGAAATAATTCGGTCGGTTGCCAGTTTTGGGCCACAGATCCATTTTCTTAGCCCAAATATATGCTATCTTGTAGGCCTGCAAATACTGACATTAAATAAGAGATATTGTAGAAAACTAATAGTATTTTGGTGTTATATTTAAACTAGTAGATTTCTAAGAAAACATATATTACAAAATAAAAAAGAAATTATATTATAAAAATATTAGGTTTAATTCATATAAGTTATCCTTGTGTAACCAAAATATAAAATCATTTATGTCGAATTTGTAATTCAATTGTTTTAAGTGAAATCTATATCATACAGATATATATAACTATGCTGTAATACTGTATTTAAAATTTATTACTTGGAAACCTAAAAAGTCGAGCAAGGGGAATGAAAACGGTTAAAATAATGATGATACTACCCTCACTTCTTCTAGTTTTTAACTAGAGATTTCTTAGTACCCAACATTGTTAAAAAAATAAAAGCAAACAACTATAAAAATAGTGAGAATTGATTTGTGCTGTGTGTCATTCTTTAATGTGCGTGATTAGGGTAATTAGATACTTGTTCATGTGTGATTAGAGTTTGAGTTTTATTACATGCGTAATTTATTTGCATACGCTTCGCACGCTAGGCGCTTTTGTACGTTAACCGAGCTCATAAAAATATAAATATATTCCAAAAGTATCACGTTAATCATTAAAGCCAAATCGATGAAGTTAAAAAGAATTACACACATGGACACATATATTGATATATAGCTAAAAATAAAAATTCCAGTATTTATAAAAGGTAAAATGACACTAAACTAATTTACTTTTTCTAATAGGTTAGTTTTAAAAAAGAAAAGGAAAAGAAACATATGTTGGGGACCGGATCAACTTGGATCTGAATAGGGCAAAGATCCCCTATGTGAATAAGATCCCTTGCCGTTTGATTTTCAGCCACAAAAACCTCAAGATTGCTAGGTCGATTTTCTAGTGGTGTGTTCCCGTTACGAGTTACGACCGGTTCAAAAAACCAAGGGAAATTCCACGTAACGTGTTTAATGATTTTCCAACCATTAGTCATACACCTAAACCAAAACAAATGAAATTACATGTTTCTCAAATAGGGTGGTTCAAATAACTTGAGGTTGGAAGTTCGCTCATAATTGACTGTTGTAAACTAACCAAGCTCGGTTTGTAAATGTAATGAGTTCGAGCTAACACTAGCTCAACTCGTTTATTTCAAGCCCAAAGTCTAATGTTTTATATTTAAATCAATTTTAACTTTTACTCACCACACATTTTACAACCCAAGTGGCATCACTTTCTTATTTGTCATTGAGTGATCATGTAGATTGATCTGTAAATCGGTCATGATATAAAACAAAGCATCATTTCGATTTGTGCAACAACAATTCAACTATGGCATGCCTTTCTTTAATGATGCAAAGAAGATTAACATGACCTATTATTAAATATTAGGCAAATCCCACATCATATGTAAATGTACCATCATTTTCTTATTTATGTCATTGAGTGACCATGGAAATAGACGATGTCATAAAAATAAATCAAAATTTTGATTTATGCAACAACAAATCAACCATGGCATGCTTTTTGTAACAATATAGAGAAGATTAACAAGACCCATTGTAATACATTAGGCAAATCTCACATTAGCCGTGGCTACGGAAGATTCTTGGTTCATCAGGAATACCTTGCCTTTTAAATCACAAACGCGTTTTGGGCGCATTGGCTGTGGAGCAGATGAAAACTCACAGTTAAGCGTGCTCATTTGAGAATAATACTAGGATGGTGTCTGGTGACCTCATAAAAGTCTCCACTGGGTCAACCAAAAACAAACCCACAAATTTCTGAATAGACAACCCACCAGGAGCAAAACAAACAATATTGGTAATAAAACAGGTGGGTGTTACACTTTCCGTAACATTTTATGTATACTAAAGGGTATGTGTGGTAATAGGTCTTATATAAAATCCTTAGTATTGCAATTTGCAAGTATGTTGGTTATTAGTAAATTTGTACACTCGTTTTATCTTGATTTAGATTTTAATATGTTAGTCAAATGTAGATTTTATAGAAATACGAATACACGTCTGGATATCTCTTGTGAGTCATGTTCGTAATACTTTCAGATTGAAATGCTTTTTTGGTACTCATGAAAGTACAATCAAATCTTTCACAAATAATTACAAGAATGAATATGCAGGTTAGTTATGAAAACATCGTACCAGATATAAACCAAAGACATTTCTTATATACAACCATCACAATATTTTAGTTGGTGGTTATAACTATCGAAAGTTGGATGAATACATTAATGGAAAACACTCAGTACAAGGCTCCATCAATGGTTACTTGGTTACCATTTGACAATATTGTTGATGTATATTTTGTTGCTACGTCATCGTATAATATCGAGTCTGTATTTAGGAGCGAAATGTCGAAGTTTATATATGTCTAGGGACAAGTGTAACACCTCGAAAATTTCATCAAATAAAATCCGACACGTGTTCCGAAATCTTTGGTTGCCACGTTTAGCCGAGAAGTACTAAAGACGCCGTCATGTTATTTTAAATAACCTCTGAACGAGCATCGGAAGCATCAGATGATCAAAAGTGGAAAATGGCCAAACCTGTACCATCTGGGAGGTCCTTACGGACCGTAACCGTCACTGGTTACGGACCGTTAGGCACTCAAAATATGAATTCAGTAGGCGGTTACTGACCGCAAGCTCTTATGGTTACGGTCCATAACCAATTCAAATCTGTGGGCGCCTAAAAGGCTTACGGACCGCAAGGCTTATCCCTTACGATCCGTAAGGGACTGCCAGTGGCAGATTACTTGGCAGCTTGCTGCCCTGCCACCATGCTCGCGAAATGCCACTCTCTTGCTGCTTGTTGCACTTCCAAAACACTTGTACTCATCCTAGGGCAGCCCATAACACCTGGCATGATCCCTAACTCCTTCCTCACCTATAAAAGGGCACTTGAATTGCCTCTTACACTTGCTCATTCATAAATCTTCTTCTCTCTTGCTCTTTTGGGAGTTCCTGAGTTCATTGGGAGCACCCTCTGAGTACTTAGTACTTGTTTGGATCACTTGTAAGTGCTCCAACTCTCCTTGTTCAGTTTTGTTAGGCTTAAAGCCAAAGTCAAAGCGTTGACGTAAAAACACATTGACTTTGTGCTAAGACCATTATGGTCCAGCCAATGTTCGTATCGAACATGGCTACGTGATCGTAGTAAGGTAGGTGATAATCCCTTAAGAGGGCACCTCCTGATTACCCGTTTGCTTGGTCAATTGACGGTCAAGGTTATGTTAATAAAAAGTTAAACGGGTCAGTTTTGAAATAAAATCATAACTAACAATGTAGATGTTATAAAACCTGTTTTGACACTGTAATAACTTGGTAATAATTTAAGAACATGTAGAAACTGTTCGGCTCGTCAATTCCAGGTCTAAGGTCGGTTCGCAACCGAAAGTCGCGAAAGTAGGCTTTTGCTTTGACTTTCAGTTCTGACCCGATTTAGCAACCTTAGCTACTGTCTGTAAGTTGCATTATGACCATATTATAATATACTATAACCCTCTGATTTATAGGACATGGTCATGTAGTAATCCGAGTTAATACGCAAGTTTCCGCTAAATATGCAAACTTTGTTAAAAAGCCCTTCTTGTATAAAATAAGGTTTCAAATGATAAAGGAGCATACATATGACTTGTAAACTGATATAATAAACTAGTCAACTTATTTTGATATCTTAAATCTGATCATAAACCGAGTTTTGTTAAAAGATCGCAACTCGTGCTTTTAAAGGACCAAAATGCCCTTTCGGCACCTAAAATGGTTTAAACATGATTTTAACATCAAAACTCATTACCTACTGATGCTAATATCATTATTAGGATTATTTGAGATAATTTTTCAGGTTGCAAACTGAGTATAAACTATAGTTTGCATATTATGTCCTTAAATGATGATATTGCCCTTTCGGCACTTTAAATGGGTTTTAAACATTTTTATGAACCAAAACCTTATACTCACTGATGTAATATACATATTAACATATTTTGATCATACAAACCTGGTCACAACAACAGTTTTACTTAAATATCATTTACATTAACTTAATCACCGTTTCGGCGCGTAATAAGGTTTAAACCCATATTAGAGCATCAAGGCTTGATACCTACTGATTTCAAAATATATTTTCAACTTATTTACAGTAGGTACAGTGTCCTAAACTCAGACTCCCAAATAAGTTATCGAATTATATGTGAAATGACCAAAATGGCCTTTCGGGACATAGTTTGGTCTTAAACTATAAACCACACATATAATTGATATCCTACTGATATAACATCATAAAATAAGTGTTTATACAAATTGTTTATGACCTTAAAATTAGTTTACATATGAGCCCGTTTATTATGTTGTAAAATGACCAAATTGCCCTTTAAGGCATAGTTTGATTTTAAAACCATAACGGGCCAACATATTGATAACTTACTAATGTTTTAACATATTTTAAACATAATGGCATGTGGAACTTGTGTAGGACTCACCCGGTTACCCGGTTTCGCTTATATGCGTACGGTTCGGCCCACGTAACTAGTTTACATAATATAACCGAAACGGGTTTAACTATATCAAAATATTCTCAAGTTCCAGAATATAAATTGGTAACCCATATTATACAAGTCCTAGTACTTGTCGGGTCCAAAATACATTTTTTCCGGTCATCGCTTAATCTAGCGTTTTCGCACGTTATCTTTATTTTTAAGTTAGCCGGTCTAAGTTAATGACTAAATAAAGACCCGCTAGCTAACTAATCGGTTAATAATACCATCCATTCCAGACTAGAGACTTCCGGTAGATTGTCGGCAAGCTAGTTTAATTTATTACGGCTGTGCTTTGCTTATTTTCTTATTATTAAAGATTTTGCAAGCCAGGTAAATACTTTAACTTATTTTCCTTTATACGGGCTTGGGATACGGTATACTAATACCGCATGGTTGGATATGGGATTAAAGACCAATGAGTCGGGAATTCAAATAATCCATTTTAATTCGTATTGCTTAATATTAAACATTTGGGGGTTAAAACGACCGTGTCATGGATATCCACGGCTCATTTAATTGCAAATGGTCACGACCTAAGCACGGGTTGTGGGCATACACCCGTCAGATGCTAAATTAAATTATAACCCATTAGGGGTGCACCTATTAAAGGTGTTAAGTGGCGTGTCGATTAATCATGATCCCGGCATAGTTTCTGGGCTCTAAATGTATTATTAACATGTAAAACTGATAACATGAAAATTATTTATCCCAAGTTATTCGTTAAAACTAAGTACCATTGCGTACATTAAAAATTTTCGAAATGTTTTCAAAATGAATCGGTTAAATGTATTTACCAGTGAAAACTGACGTATTTTCAAAAGACTAAGCGCAGGTGACGAGTATACGTGATTAGGCTGGAAGTGCTCAGGCGAAGCTTAATAGGAATTGCAACCCTTGCTTAGAAGGCCTTAGTCTATTAAATTTCCTTTTGTAAATCTCATTTCGATCCGCCTGTGGATCTAGTTACAAGCGTTGTATTTATTATTTTGAACTTTGAACATTCAACACGTTTGTAATAGTAACTATCCAGACTTCCGCTGTGTTATATTGTATTGTTTGGTAATGATGATATTAACTTACGTCAGGATATTCCCCAACCGGGCCCACCGGGTTACACGTGGAAAATAGGGGTGTGACAGGTTGGTATCAGAGCCAACTCTCGAGTGAATTAAACACTAGCCTTTTGTGTTTAATCTCGGAAATACATATTAACACATATCTCTTAGACTTTCGAGTCTAGACTTTGACCTAGGTGTAATCATTTCCATCTTATTACTCTAGCTTTGTATTTTGTTTAACTTGTTTTTGAAACAGGAATAATGCCACCTAAATTTAGACGTGGAGGAAAGGGCAAAGGACCCATGAGGGGTGGACCCTCTATGACCGGACCATCTTTTCGGCCACCTTACAGACCATCTTTAGCCGGAGCAACTGATTTACCTGATCATAATCCATACGAAGGATCCAGAGATTCTTCGTCCCCCTTTGAACCTTTCAGACACTCCATTTCACACGAATACTCCCCGCCACAATCACACTCTCATCATTCCTACCATTCTCACCATTCCCACCAATCACACCATTCTTATTCTCATTCTCATTCGCATCAAGAATTCTTCAACTTTAACTTTGTCAACACAGTCAACCAACCCTCACCAGAAACCCCTCCAGTCGACTCGCCAACTCACGTGGAGGAGGATTCCGATCCGGAAGAATTTCCCCAAACCGGATCCTATGGCCACCCCATCGAGCTGTCTAGTGGCTCGAACTCTTTGGCAGGGTCTCCGTTTCGAGGTCCTGACGAATATGAGCAACGATGGGCACAATATGTGTTTGTCAACACGCCCTCGTACCATAGCACTCCCCAACATCATGCTCCATCACCACATCCTCAAATCGAGAATGTAGATATGAAACAGGTGGATCAACCTCAGCCACCACCTGAATCATCATCACAACCACGTCGAAGGCGTGGGGCACGCATTTCAGTACGTGCTGGTCAAAGGTCGGGTTTGCTACCACCTTTGCCACCTTCATACCCATTATCCCCAAGGACCCACAAATGGGTGGGCCCTCAAACTTTTCACCTGTGGCGGTTCCAACCCCACAACCTGCTGGAGAGTTTGACATTAGAAAATAGTCTATGATTAAGATTTTAGTGATTATCTGGCAGATAATGCCAAACTCTTGACCAAACTGGAGAGTTTGATATTAGAAAATAAAAAGTTAAAAAAAATGAAAAGATTTTTGAAAATAGAATAAAAATTTTAGAAATGAAAAATATGTTTTAAATAAAAATGATTTTGAAAAAAAAAATAAAAACTCGCATCTTGAAAAAAATTAGAAAATTTGAACAAGATGCTGAGATTGCTAAAAATAAAATTGTTGATTTGGAAAAGAAATTGAAAGATTTTGTGACCTCGTCATTAATGTTAGATCATATATGTCTAAAACTGATCAATGAGAATAAAAAGGTAATTCCAATAAGTGACAATGTCACAAATTATGACGATGTCATAGTCGAGGATTGTGATGATGATACCGATGATGAAAATGTTAAAAAGGATAAAAATGAAATATTTTTAAAACTAAAAGAAAAATTTAAAGAAACTATTCTAAAATCTATTGAAAAGGGTGAATGTTCAACGCAAAAACCTTCTAGGCAGAATGGAGAACGAAACAATAGGAAAAACGGAGTTATAAAAATTCCAAAAATTTTCAAAAGAAAAATAAAAGTTTATCGGTACGATCATCCAATTATTATAAAAATTCACAAAAATTTGAAAATCAAAACTTATGAAAATTTAAAAATAAGTGGTGTAGGTCGGATCACAATGCTTCAAAGTCAAATCAAGTTTACAGGAGAAGTAGGAAAGATGGCTACCACACATCAAATCAATGTTATGATTTGAGTGTATGGTTTGTTAAAAAGGATCGGTATGCTAACAGGATGTGTCACAACTGTGGAGCAAATGGACACATTGCCAGAAAATGTCCACAATTTAATCCTAAACCTATTCATATTGATAAGAAAATTTCTGAAGATTTGAAAGTACCAACTCAGGTTTGGAAACAATGTACAAAAACTACAAACAAGGTGAAACCAGTTATTACTAAGTTTTCAAATTTTGAAACTGGTGAATCCTCGAATAGTAATGAACAAAAAGTTTCTACATTGTATTTCAAGAAAGCTTTAACGAAAAATCAAACATGGTTGGTGAAAGAAAAAGAAGTTACACAATCATTGAAAATTGAAAGTTTAGAGGACTTTCCGAAAATTGAGAAATCCAAAATAAACCTGATTGTGAAAAGAAAATCAAAATTGAGGTTGAAGAAATAATACATAAGACTAAAAGACTTGGGTGTCATTATTCAACTAATTGTTTGAATTTTTGTGCAGGAACTTACGAAAAGCAAATCACTGAGAATGTAGTTCCATGGCACACAATGAAGACGATGGACCGGGATAATAAGTTCTATATAAAGGACATTTTTTACAAAACTTTGAAATTCCAATAATGTTTACTTTAAAATTTTGAAAATTTTTGAAGAAAATTTTTCGAAAACATGTTTTAATAAAGTTTACTTGAAAATTTTACAAATTTTTGAAGAAAATTTGAAAAATTTCACAGAACCCTCACTGTTGAACAAACAAAACTCAAAAATATAAATGTTTTATTAACACAAAGTGTTAAGGTTTTTTTGTCATCTTGAGGGAGAGAGGGTTTAAAAGATAAATTGTGAAGCAATAATGGATGAAGAATTGAAGTGGTTCTCATTAGTTGGTTAATGTTTGTCTATAAATCAAAATTTCTAAAAATATGTTTTTGAATTTTAGGGGGGGGGGGGATTTTTAGAAAATCCAAAAACATATTAAATGCAAAAGTACAAAAACATTGAAAAAGGCAAAAAGAGTTTTGTGTAAAAAGGAAATGATAGTACATCAGGGACTATCACAGTATGTTAAAGATTTGTAAAGTTTAAAAAGTTTAAACAAGTCTTACTGTGGATGTGTCGATAGGCTTTACACGTTCAGTAGATTGTTTCCGGGATATAAACTAAATTTTAACAACTGCTTAATTTGTGGGTTAACATCTCTCGGATATATGAACTTAGTACTCCGAAATTCCGTTTGAAAGATTGCCTGATTCTGAGATACGAGGTCTTTATAGATGATTGATATCTGGGGTATTATACAAGTTCTTCTGATGTTGCATAAGCATTGGCCTAGAACTTCTATAATGTTTTTGCTAAAAACTGCTAAACTGCAACAAATTGATAGTATCGAAAGATCTAATCAATTGCAGTCAAAAGATTCCTTAATTGGAACAACACCTTAAAGTCGAGCCTTCATCTCTTTGTCGATACAGTGGTATTAACCTAAGCTCTCAAGGCTTCGCATAACCCAGATACAGATATCAATTACGCTATATTCACCTGTAAGCTGAAATCTAGGGAATCTTGATACGGGAGTATATTCTGAGATGAGAACCATAGTTAAGTCAAGTTTCTTAATTCTAACTAACGTATCTTGGAACAATTAAGAAATGTGTTGAAATTTAAAAGGACAAATATATCGACAATCTAGGTAAATTTGTTTAAAACTTAAAGTCTAAAAAAGGTCAATGGTACTAGTGATATGTCTCAAATAACTGATATGATCTTTTAACACAAACTCAACAAAAATATGTTTGTAAATATATTTGTACATAGTTAGTATTTGATATTCATTGCATAAAAACAAAAAGATTTTATTATCTTTTAGTTTTGACCACTGATGGTGAAAAGCTAATTTTCAAAGTCTAAAGTTACTAAACAAAATCTAAAAATTGAGATTATTGTACAAAGTTTAAAAAGTTCATTAATATGAAACTTACATTTGAGTAAATGCGTCAGTTTAGAGTCAAAATGTTTAATCAAGATCATTAAGCTGAACTTGATACATAAATCAGGTATTAAAGGTCATTAATTTGGACTTGATTAACTGATAGAGTTTAAAACTGATGAGAATATTAAATTTTGGAATGGTTGTTTAGAAATTTCAAAGTTTGAATCTGAAATGTTTATTTGAAAGTTTGAGGAACTTTGAAACAGAAAATAGATTTTAAAGGGGAGCTGGATAAAACACGTTGATTAAAGATAGCAGAAAGCTCAAAGTAGGGGGAGCATGGTGATTAAAGTTTTATCAAGACAAGCTCAAGAAAAGAGAATAGGATTGAAGAAGGTTTGAAGATCATGGATGTTAAAGTTATTCAGAAATAAAGATAAAGAGAATTTTAAAGACTCTTGAATTTATTTGAAGACTGATGACTACGGCAACATCCAAGGGGGAGTCTGTTGATGCATATGTCTGTTGCCTATGTCATCGTATAATATCGAGTCTGTATTTAGGAACGAAATGTCGAAGTTTATATATGTTTAGGGACAAGTTCGCCCGAACTTGTATAGTGAAGGACAAGTTCGCCCGAAGTTAACTTCGAGCGAAGTTGGCTATAAATAAGGTTGTTGTGTTTTCATTTGAAACAGTCAGAGATTTTGTAGGCGAAGCTCTGTCCAAGTGTTTCCAGGAGCTGTAACATTTACCAATCAATGAAACAGTGATTAAACAGTAATAAACTTGTCTACAATGTCGCCTATGCATACGGATTCCGCACGTTTACCTTAGGTTTGCCAAATTAGGACCTGAACGATCCGTACAACGGACCTACAAGTGGTATCAGAGCTGTTGTTTGTCAGTTACCACTGACGATCCGTTTTTACTGATCAATTGCCACTGACGTGTATCTATCACTGATGAACGAAATTGCCACTGACTAGTCTAACATACTACTAATGTTGTCCATTGACAATTAGTTACAATTGATGATAATTTTTTATACAACTTTTCATTAATCATGAAAATCTAAAGCAACTTTCAATAGCATTTCAACAAGGTAATCAATTACAACTTATGTTCATTTTCCAGCGATACCCCACCGGGGGTCTCTTACGAACCCCTCCCAAGTGGGCATTGCCCCCTTAAAGCATGGGTTCGTTTGTGCATGAAATAAGAATAGTCACGATCGAGCATATGCTCCCGACCTTCTAACTCGTATCAATCTATATCATTATTTCTCTTTAGTCTTTAAGTTAATCATGTTAACCAAAATGACGTGATGACACTAAAATCACTTAACATCAAATACTTTTTACTCTACTTGATTACAAATAACAAAACACTAATCCATTGTTAAAGTCTAAGTAGCTCATGAGTCTTGGCTCGTAGCTTGCTCGCTGGCTCATATAATTTAAGAGAATGATTCATTTGTATAACAACATTTGTTAACTATTTTTTTTATGAAAAGATACATATAACATTATCAAAACTGAGGAAAAAAGTAAGCTTGAGTTGAGATGATTCGAATACAAATTAAATTTCAAGATCAATTCAAAAGTATCAAGTCGAGCAAGCTCGCCTCATATAATTACTAGCTCAGGCCTGAATTAATACTCGCCAGCCTCGTGAACAACGATAATAAATATTTAGCTCAAGCTATGAAATTTTATAAGTTTTAACTTGTGTATTATGAATAACTTTTCATCATGTCACAAAATTGATTTAAGGATCATCAAATCCATATACGACTTTAAACTAAATTGTTATAATGTAATGTTTAATGTGGTGGAGACAAATTGAAGCAAGGGTACAAAAAGAAAACTATCGAGACCAATGTATATAGACTATAGACGATTGGATCTAATTGTTTTTTTTTTTTACATAAATAAAACCATTATCAATGGGCGCAAGTCTCGCAACCATACAATTATTTATTATTATTATTATTTCCTTAAATTAAAGTTGTGGTGAACAATTTCTATACCACAAAAAAAGTTGTAGATATTTTTCTAGCTGCATTATTTCAAAATCACATACTATGGGCCCAATAAAACGGTTTGGTCCATACGGCCTGCCTGCCAACAACTTGTCCATGATAAAGACCTAATAATAATATGATAACATTTTTTCGAATTTTTTAAAATCAATAATTTGTTATAATTTATCCATACCAATTGGTAATTTATGTAAAACTGTTTGATCGTTAAAAAACGTAGTTAAAGGGCTTTGATAGATGTTTTGGTTGCTGAATCCGCGATTCACTTCTTCAAGATAGTTTAAAAACCGATCGATCAAATAAAGAAGAGACAAATTTCGTGATTTTAAGAATTTTATTTTACTTAAAAAGCAATTGTTTCGTTGTAATCCGGTCCATTAGTATAACCAAAATGATGACACAGTGGTTTCAAGCTTAACTGGACTGGGAGTTTCGAACCAATTTTCACAATACTATTTTTTACAATTTTTTTATATTACGTAAAAAATATGAATGAATTTTTAAGTATCTTGGTTATTAAATCTTTATACGATCCCTCATCAACACCTTTACGTCTGTTGCTTCATTTATTTTGTTCCTCATAACTATTTTTCAACTTTTATTTGATTCATTTATCAATAAATTATAATTTTTAGATGTAAATATAAATAAAAGACTTATTATTTGATTCATTTATCAATAAAATTATAATTTTTAGATGTAAAATATAAATAAAAGACCTATTGAGAAAATATGATGTGTTATATGATTCATCTAATCTTATCTAATCTAAATATTAATAAAAGACTACAATTAATGCCACGTGGCATTTTCTCTTTCACCTTTATAATAAAATTAATAATAAATATTTGTATTGAAAATAAATTTCTAAAATATTTATTGATTTATTGACTTTTAAGAATAATAGTGATATGTGTCGTAAATTTATAATTCTAGAATAACATAGCTATTCAAAATACCTATTAATTCTCCTAAAAATAGTTTGAGAGGCATAATAATAATAATAATAATAATAATAATAATAATAATAATAATAATAATAATAATAATAATAACAAGACCTATGTTTCTTTTTAATGGAATTGCTAATCAAATATTACTTTTTTGTATTAAAAATATGTTCATAAACTATACATATAATAAAGTAAATCACATGAGGGACACATGGCGCACTATGAGTTGATCTCAATTATTTTTTATACATCTAATAAAGTAAACCAGGTGGACACCCGTCCGATGGACGTGTTGTTATTAGTGTTATAACTATAATGATATAAGTTTTTGTTTACGTGTTGCTTTCACTGCAATATCAATATCCTCAGTGGTAGCTGCTGGTATATCCCATGCTACCATTTTTTACATACCACATTTTATTAGACAACAAACCACTATACATAGTACGATTAGTATGTATGACCGTATCGCCTATGTAACATATCGAAACTAAAATACCAAAACTATATAACATGTCGAAACTAAAATTAAGATTTGGATGTACTCAACCTGTCTCACCTATGTAACACACCGAAACTAAAAATTAAGATTCAAAACAAATGGTCTAAGTAAAACAAAACAGCAAATAACTTCATTGCATTACTTGTATTGTGCGATAGCTTCCACAGCACCAGCGCCTCCCAACTAAATCAAATTTTGTATTAGTGTAAGTAGTCAAGTTTCACGTCTTCCCTCGCCACACCCGACTGAGACAATGCCTTCTCAATGCGTAATATGACACCAGTACCTAATAAAGGCACATACAACCCGATGGTCAATTACACGCGCTCATACATCAAACATCGTACATAAGAGGGTTGTTTGATCTACCCTTAGGGTGAGACATTGTCATATGATAAGCATCAAAATTGAAGCTTCCACCCAACACTTCTGCATAAATATTAGCATTTCTTTTATGCGTATCGGTTTGATCTATAACCAGAGAGCGTAATAAAATCACATAGAGCATCAATATTAATCCACTCTAAAAGTCAACAAACATGGACAAAGTAGCAGTGATAATCAAAACAATGACACCATGCACATCTCGATGACTTGTGAGATAAATATAAAATTGGACTTTATTGTTACTCACTGGGTCGTATAAAGTCGGATATCCATAGCCTTCAAGGATGAATCTTCTTTCGGGGATTTGGAAAGAAAGTTCTACAAATTCAGAATAGTCAAATAATCAGTTATACTAAAATGGCTCATAAGAGTCATACGGTAATAAAATATGGTAAATTCAGCTCGAAAAGCTTCATTTTAACAAAAGATTGTTAAAATTTATAACCCTCTACTTTCATGTCGCGATGTACTAGCAGCCCAAACGTTGTTAAGCACACGAACCGGGTCCCCAGCTAACCACATGCCATCAGCACGCCTATCAAATTCTGGAATGAAAAAAATAGTGACATAATAGTTGAAAGCTATAATAAACATGTACTATAGGTCTTTAGTGGTGCAGAAGACATACTCTTGCATAGCTTTCAATTAGTTCAATTCGAGATTTCAAGGAGTTTTCCAATCCTTCACGCGCCCTTTTGACTCTACTTCTTCGAGCATTCTATGCAAATAATTAAGCAAAACACATTTCATTAGCCTTCTTTTTCGTTTGCGGAAACCAAACAATTACACTACAAAGAAGTAGTTACGGAAATAGTTTGAGGAGATTACCTAAGTCCCGATTCCAAAATGTGTAAATTTCGTTATAGATGAGAGATTCAACTCATTTATGTGTAAATAAAAAATTTGAACTTTTTATTACAAGTCAAAAAATTAATTCATTACCTTCTAGTCACACAATCCTTCACGCGCCCTTTTGACTCTACTTCTTCGAGCATTCTATGCAAATAATTAAGCAAAACACATTTCATTAGCCTTCTTTTTCGTTTGCGGAAACCAAACAATTACACTACAAAGAAGTAGTTACGGAAATAGTTTGAGGAGATTACCTAAGTCCCGAGTTCCAAAACGTGTAAATTTCGTTATAGATGAGAGATTCAACTCATTTATGTGTAAATAAAAAATTTGAACTTTTTATTACAAGTCAAAAAATTAATCCATTACCTTCTAGTCACACAATCCTTCACGCGCCCTTTTGACTCTACTTCTTCGAGCATTCTATGCAAATAATTAAGCAAAACACATTTCATTAGCCTTCTTTTTCGTTTGCGGAAACCAAACAATTACACTACAAAGAAGTAGTTATGGAAATAGTTTGAGGAGATTACCTAAGTTCCGAGTTCCAAAACGTGTAAATTTCGTTATAGATGAGAGATTCAACTCATTTATGTGTAAATAAAAAATTTGAACTTTTTATTACAAGTCAAAAAATTAATTCATTACCTTCTAGTCACACAACTCCTCTTTGATCTTCTTCAATGGTGAAAAGTGTGGCCTTTGAGAATGTGATAGTTATGATTCACTGGTCACTCATAGTGGAGACTGTCTCATAAAAAGCCAATCTTCTTGTTAGCGCCTATATCATTTTGTATTTTTAAGTATATCGATTTGTTAGAAAAAGAAAAATAAAAAATAATTTAGATGCACATAATTGCGTTTCCTGATTCTTTGATTCAAACAACATTCCAAACCTCATGCTTGCTGAAAGTTGTCCTATAAACTGATTTTCAATAACCTGCAAATGAAATGACGAATGTCGATACTTTAAATGAATTCAAAGATTAGCTAAATGACAAAGTAGTTACTAACCCTGTCACAACACACACTGTTTGATGTGCAAATGAGTAAAAAAGGTGAGAAAGGAAGGAATTCAGGTGTGAGATCCTATTTGATCACATTTGTTCCCATGCTCGATAATAGCAACGACGGATGCTTTCTTAGTATCGCCTAAAAAAATTTAGAGTACACAAACGCGTGGTCACGTTTACCTGTGATTTCAATTTTGATTTTGAAGACAGTGGTGTAACGCGGACTCTCCTTCCCTTCTCTTTCTCATCGTTAACTTTCTCACTTTCTCTATTTTAAAATTTATTGCCGGAAAGTTGGTGTTACGACGGTTGCCGAAAAGTTGCTCACGTTCAGAGACTGAATCTCTGGTCTCTCTCTTCTCTGCAGCAATGAGGAAAACATTATATTGAATCGTATAAGCATTTGTTCTTAAAAGCATTTGTTATTAAAAACAGTTGTCTTTTACCTGTTGATCCTATCTTCGGGCTCCTTGATGGAGTTGCAGCAATCTTTGAAGATGCTGGAGAGGAGAATTGCTGCTCAAAAAAGTCATCGGGCTCCATAAAGTACACGTCGTGGTTTCCTTCAAGGTACGGAAATGGATCCGCTAACCAGACCATATCAACATCATTGTACATCACATTATATCCAAGGTCTAGTATCTGAAGTAAACGGCGCGGCCTTCTGGAAGTGAAGTTGAAGAATCCCTGCAAACATAACAAAAATTATTAGTTTCTGTCATTCATATTCTACACAACCTATAATTAGACATCAACACACCTCATTGCTGTTACACATTCGTGGTGTCGAATTTTTCACCTCAAATCCATAAGCCTTTTTATCTGTTGGTGTCGGATTTATGTTCCATGTAAAGTCATCTTTGAGCGGGTCACAAAGTGAGTAAACTTTAGCTCAGGCTAGTTTACAAACCAAGCCGAGGCGACTCAGGTCTTCTGGAAGTGAAGTTGAAGAATCCCTGCAAACATAACAAAAATAGTAGATCTCTTTCTTTCTCCAAAAGATCCACAGACACCTTCAGTTCTGTAATCTGAAGAAAAAACATAAAAAATTCAATGGCACTATTGACTATTTGACCATCCTTCATTTAACTTAGACAAAACATAAACAACGATTTTGAATGATTTGGTTTATCAACAATTCCAATTTCTACTTCTAACTCTATACTCAAGACCACAGACGAGCCAACGATTACAAACATAAAACCTATTCAAAGTCGAAGCAAAATAAAACAACCAAATCAAGACAAAATACAACTCAAACACAAAACCATCAATCTTGAGAACTCTATCGGCTTCTATAGTCGACGCGTCAACATCCATCTTCAAAGCTTCTATGCCAAGGCTTGATGTATTAGCGTGTATACAGGTTACTTGTGTTCATCAATCAAAACACATTTTTAATCTCCCTATGCATCTTTGGGTTTTTTACATTGCACGCATATCGATCAACGACGAGTACGTGTAAGTCGTCTTTGGTTTTTAGCATAGCGGCACCAAAGAACTAACGTTTGCATTAGACGATGTTAAAACTTCAACTACATGTATGTACAAAATAACGACCACATAAAACGCCAGTTTTTCTCAAGTGTTTACTGTGAAAAAAAAAAACAACCAGAGAAACAGCAGCATAGTTGCAGATCAGAGCAGCAGAAGGTTCAGGCTTGTTTTAGGTGTGTGGCAAAGTACATGAGGCTGTCTAGGTCACTAACACTGAAAGGTAAGACTACAATAAAAAGAAGAAATTAAGAAAAAGCATTTTACCTTCATAAAGTAAGATCAATATATTTCTTATTATCTCACATGATTTATGTTATTCAAATTGATACAAACGTACTAATTACGTTAAATTATAAGCATAATCCCATTTCTTTCTATCGTTTTTCCATAATATACTTGATCTTATTAACTTATGACACAACAAAATGTAACACTTCTTTTAAAAATAAACTTTTTCTACTTGAAGCTGACCCAAAACAGTTTAGGTTAAACACAACAATGAATCTCTTGCTAGATGACATGAAAAAGAGACATTGTTACCTGATAAATTGTCAAATATTTACCTTCAGTGAATGCCTTTTAGAATCTTCTCATTGGTAAGACAAGTCTCCAATTTCAATTATGGTACCTATAATGCTAATATTTAAAAAATATTAATGGAAAAACAACTCCTTATATAAGCTTAGATACCACCAAAATATAAATGATTATGTACCTTCTCTCTAGAGAATCTTCACCCTCGAATCGCATATTGAATTTCATATCGACTGTAAATCCATTGTCTAAAGATTCAATATAATTGTTAAAGACTAGATAAACTGACTTACTTCTATAAAACAACATATTACATATTGCAACATACATTTCAAGTATACATAAGGGCATTTCATGGATACTGGAACCCGAACATTTAGAAACGATCAGGTACATGTTTAGATATCTATTATATATACCCAAAACCCTCAGCCCATTTTAAAAATAAAACAAGTTTCAAAGACAAACTAATGTTTAATCAAAGCCAATATTTGTGACCAGAACATGGTGATTTGCCGGTATAGGTAGTGATTTAGAAATTTATTATGAATATATATTCGTTTGAAACATAAAACATTATATTAATTGTTACAAATGATTGTCAAAAACTATTAAAAGAAAAATAAAGCATGAATTTATAAGGGAGTGAATATTACCATCACCAGCAACATCGGAGTCATGTTTTGCTTCGTTTTCTTCGGTTTGTGCTCTTTCGAGGTTCAGTTTTAGTTCTTCTATGAGTCGTTTAGTGTTGTCTAACTCCTTTAATACTTGTTGCTTCGCTTCTTAGGCTGCTTCAGTAACAAAATCTCCTTGCTTTCTAGGGTTTGATCCCGGATCTAGTTTCAAAAGCTTCATGTTCATAGTTAGGGTTTCCACTTCCTTAGTCTTATCTGAAAAATTCAAGAATAACATATCAATCGCTGATAATCAGATAACACTTTCAATCATTCCGTCAATATACCAAACAAATCGGTGAAATTGTGGAAAAATCAAGAATTACAATACAAATTATCTGCAGAAACTTGTTTTTGCACTTGTTTCACATAAAAGTATAAAACTAAAAACAAACACTCACAGGAGAAACATTCCAATCAAAACTTCCAGTACCAGCAAGCAGCTTCTTAGCGGCCTGAGCAGCTAACGTACTTGCTCGTCCTGAATCAGTTATAATCTGCAATACAAAAATTTAAAACACGATTAATTTACTTAATGATGCGGTGGTGAGTGGTCAACTCTTCAGTGCTTTTAAAAGACTTCATATACATACCGCCATAGCTCAATTACAACCTGAGATAGATCTGTTTTCCATCTACCATGTTCACCACTTGGTGTCTCACTACCAGAATCCCTAATAAGTTTGGATAACTTTTTCCTAACCTAAAACAAAAAGATCTTCAGATATGAAACTTGAAACCAAAGAAATCATTCTAGCTAATGCTGGAACAACATCAACACACACAGACACAACAACTACTCCTTCAAATTTTAAACGTCTTATGATCCAATCACTAATCTAACAACAATATTAGAAACTTAGTATAACATATCCAAGTGTCAGCCCTAGATCACCTCATTAGTTCCTATTTCTCTTTCCATTTCTTTCAATAAAAAAACAATAATCAATAATCACAAATTCACAATACCATAAAATTCACAATTAAAACTTAATCATCTAACAAACTATACGATAGAGACACATGATCATTATACTCATCAGAATCATTATCAATAAACTCATAATCGGAATTTTGCATCTAACAAACTAAAAACGCTAAAAACAATCCAACCAATATATAAGAATCATCTCCACTCATTATTGATAACTTAACATCAAATAAAGTCAAAATATATGAGCTCACCAGCTTGAGCCGGAGGTAGCGGATTAGACGGCAGCTTAGCGCGGCGCAGCGGCTTTACCGGCGGTCGCGGAGCTTTCTTCGGCGGCGCAGCAACGATCTTTTCCACAAGCTGTGACACGTTCTTACCGTCACCTTCTTCTCCGGTTCTGGAACCTCCTTCTCCGGTTTTGGTACCTCCTTCTCCAGTTCCAGCACCTCTTTCTCCGATTCAGTCACTTGCTTTTCCGGTTCGGTCAGCTTTGTGTATTAAACCCTAATAAGATGTGTATTAAAAAAGCCCTAAATCGGAATCGAGAGGTCGGATTCTTCATCAATCTTGTGAAATCTTCATCGATCATGTTCTTCAATCGCCGGAGAGAGAAAGGCAGGGCAGAGGTTTTTGAAAATGTGAGATAATTTATAAACATGTGTGTTTCTCCCTCTCTACACTTCCCTTAATGTATATTCAAATTCAAATAAATTTTTTGATTTATTAATATAATAATAAATCCGAATTATGACATCAGCATAACATATGTGGCATATCTAATATGTTGACACGTAAGCAAACTTACATCATCGATACTTTCTTTTATATATGTTAGATCACATGAGGGACACATGGCGTTCTATGAGTTGATCTCAATTATTTTTTCATGTCTAAATAAATAGATATGATAATATTTCTTAATAAGATTCAAATAAAAAATATATTATTTTAAACCATAAATTTTATCTTTTTATCCTTTACCCTAAATAAATAGATATAGTTAATTATTTGTTAATAAGATTTAAATAAAAAAATATTTTGTTTTTATTCATGAACTTTATCTTTTACCATTTTGTTTTCCATTTATATTTATCATGTCTTTGCTTTATAGTAGAGATTAATAAAATTGAATTATAATAAAATAAGCATAAATAACTAATGGCTTTACTAACATTTTAGACTTTTAATGTAAAATATAAATAAAAATACAAAATAAGAACTAAAGATGGTAAGCGTAATCCCCATGAGGTTATTTTGTTTAGAATTTTTTTATTGTTAGTTATTTTTATAAATAATCATTTTAGTCGGTTGCTTTTATGGGCAAGAGCATATATATACACTTCCATATGGTAAGGGGATGTTAACTAAGCGACAAAAGAGCTGAGATAGTTTCACTTTGTCATTAGACTTATGTGGTATGCATATTCAACTTTCTTTTATGCACGTTTAATTTTAGTTTCAGTCAAGACCATTAAACATTCAAACTAGATAATGATAAGCATATTACAAAAAAAAAAACTACTAATTTGGTGTACAAGAATTTTTTAATGAAATCTGAATTATTCGTTGTTTTTTACCTATCATATGGGTTCTTAAGTTTATTTTATTTGTATTAAATTATTTTTATTATTTTAATTAAAACAAACAAATACAAAGTATTTTCATTTGCTGAACCACGTATACACGTGAGCTCTAACCTAGTTTATCAATAAATTATAACTTCTTGATGTAAAATAAAAATAAGGGCTTATTGAGAAAATATGATGTGTTATAGAATGATTCTAGAGTATATTAGAATTAGATAGAAAGATTCTAGAGTATATTAGAATTAGATTTTAATGATTTGAGACATGACTAGAGTATATTAGAATTAGATTTTAATGATTTGAGACATGACGTGAGTCAATCTCTAATTATCATTAAAAAGATAACTTCTGTATTATCAAATAATTTTGTTTAACCACTTAGGCCTAACGACTAATGCATGTACGTAAATGATCTGAACAAATATGAATTAATCTTGTTTGTGTTCGTTTGTTTAATTTTAGAAGAAAAAGAAACACGAGCACCAACACAAACATGCAAATGCATATAGTTTCTTACTCGTGTTCGTTCAGTTAAAAGATAAACGGATTTATGTTAATTTTGATCGTTTGCTAATACTCTAAAAGAATGTAAATGATCAAACATAAATGAACATAAGTGAATGAACACATATATAACACACACGTATATAAACAAAGAAAACTAGTGTGTTCTTGTTTGTTTGTGGTCAACTACCTGAGGCTTGGTTCTAAAATTAGATTGACTAGATTGGGTAATAAGCATTGTAATTGTAAATATAAATAAATGAATGATAGGTAATGGTAATAGCATTGTATTGTAATAACTTAAATAAATGAATTGATTACGTAAAAATAAACACATACCAACGGATGTAAATAAAAAAACATAAACGGACGTATATAAAAGAACATTCACAAACGAAGCATGTTTTTCATGCTCGTTTATTTAGTTATATGAACAATTTGTTCATTTATTAAATAAATGAATTTTACAGTAAACGTGTTCACTAAACGTTCACAGCCTTTGCTATAGGATTTAAGGGTGAGCAACAATCTAACTGTTAATCAAAACCGAATTGAAAATCGACAAAATCGAACCGAAATTAACCGTGAACTGAATTACGAGTGAATTGGTTATCGGTTTTCTATACCCATAGCTAATTGAAATTAACCAAACCGGCTCGAACCATTCATATTTTCATACATTCTAGTTTTCATGCATCCATTTCATGTATGCCATGTTTTATACATCCAACTCATATATTTATATTTCTATTATATGTATTTATACCTCTATTTCACGTATTTTTAAACAAAAAATTTAGTCCAAGTTTGTTTTTGGTTACCAACTGAAATTAACCAACCAGATTCAAAACTCGACAGACTAACCGAATTAACTAAACCGATTAATCGAAAACCGATTTGTTGCTAAAATAAATTAGCCGATGACTTCAGTTTCACCTAAATCTATTAAGTGAACCGGACCAAATCAACCATAAACACCCCTATTAGTCCGTCCGTAGTGGAGCGGTTTGGTTGGGTTTTTTGTGGCGAATACGCCCCAAAGCGCCGGCCACACCACTACGCCGGGCGCTTTGGGTGTGTTTTGTTGAACCGCCGTTACCATCAAGGCGGCGTTTTGGAGTTATTTTTTCAAAAATATTACCGTTACAAACGGTCAAGTGTAAAAAAAAATTATCTTAAAATACCACAATTAACCTATATATTCTCCCTTATCTCTCATTATAATATCTATTAAATTACATAACTAAGTACAATCAAGTTATATTCTTTTTAGTTTAGACACCAAAAGTTTTTCCTTTTTAAGTTTAAACACATAAATTATATATAATTATACTATAAAAAGTCCTTACTCTTATGTTTAATTACCAAAATGTCATTACAGTAGAATTTTCATTTACATCCTCTAATTTTTAATAACTTTATCATACAACCTCTCTACTTTAGTAATAACATGTTTAGGCCCTTAATCTTAATAATTGTTTTCATTTCCAACCCTTACACAATTACAACCATATTTGACCCTCAACTTTAGTTTTTCCCTTTACGTAATTACTATTTAGACCCTAAACTTTTAGTTTCTTTTTTCCTTTTTTACTTAATTATTGTCGTTTCTTTTTAGTTTTTTCTCAAGGTAAAGTCTTTCTAATATGTACCGCCGTAAGTAGGTTATTTTATTCACGTTTCGAACCTGTCGCAAGTATTCTTTTTTATGGTTATAACGAGTGTTGTCACCTTCATGGACTGAACCGATAACTTTTTGTGACATTCGAATATACCGTCGTGACATGATTTTTTTACTTTTACGTAAAATGTCTATTCACAATTGCTTTTTTTATCTCTGGTTTGAACGCGCCGCGAAGCGCGGGTGGTAACCCACATGGTTTTTTTACCTTTACATAAAATGTCCATTAACGATTGCTTTTTTTATCTCTGGTTTGAACCCGCCGCGAAGCGCGGGTGATAACCCACTAGTTTTTTTAAAAAAATTCAACACACCTCTCTTACTTTCATCCTATTCTTTTCCCATTTTTTATAAAAACTTACTAGCTTTTAACCATGAATCCTTTCAACCGAGGTTTTATTCCTCCACGTTCGAGCGGCAATACGAACCAAGCTAGCCACTCTACCGGTCCCGTTTCTCCGGTACCCACTCGGCCCACCCCATACGGATCTGGTTTCGTCGAGTTTAATCAAAATCAACACGAGTTCATGAACCTTTTGAACCAACCACTTACTTGGGACCCCAACATGTACGGTTGGAACCCGAACCAAAACATGGGCGAAATTGGTTCGTCTCAAGCATCCGTTTCCGCACAAGCATTCGGGTCGCCCTTATGAGAGCCCGAGGTTGTTCCGGAGACACAACCGGACATAGTGGAGATACAAAAGGGTAAAGCAAAACGCTCGCATAAAAAGAAAGCTGAGAACACCGATAGCCGACAAAAAAAAAACGTTCAACCGTGGAGTGATGATGAGTATTACGCGTTAACCCGAGCTTCGACGTGTCAGAAGACCCCGTAATCGGTATTTTTTTGCATCTTATTATTTTTTTTGTGTCTTTTTTAAATGATAATTATTTTTTTTTTTTAATAGCCAACAACCAAAGTAAAACCATTCTTTGGAACCATATCCGAACACTATTTTTCGACCTAATGGGTAGGGGAGACGATTACCGACCGGCGGACTCACTATCGGGCAAATGGATCGACATCAATAAAAAGTGTACAAGTTTTCATACCGTTTGCCTACGGACGAGAAACGGTTGGAAAAGTGGGAACGAAGATGAGGACATTACGCAAGCCGCTTTGATCGAGTATCAAGCGAAAAATGGTAGTTTCTTGTACATGAGGTGTTGGCAAATTCTCCGGCATAGTCCCAAATGGGCCAACGTCCCTGCCTTTGGAGCGAATTAGGGTCGGTCGGCGAATAAAAGACCGTCGAAAAGATAAAAAAACAAACGAATCGGGTGAACCCGAAACGCCGACATCCGACACTCGAAACATCGACGCAAACGATGATATTCAAGAGGACCCGACGGAAGAGCCGGTGCAAGAGCTTCCACGACCCACCGGAAGAGCCGCCGGAAGAAGGTCGAAAAGGCACGAGTCATCGTCGATGTCATCCGACATGAGTAACGCATTCTTGGAGGTAAACCGACACCTTCAAGACATACACGAACTCGGACTAAACGTTTGGAGGAGAACCGTGAAGTGACTGAGATTATGCGGGATAGACAATGGGCTCATGACTTTGAGTTCTACTCGAAACCGCATGATCACCTAACCGGCAAAGCGTTGAAGATGGCGTTGGCACAAAAGGAGCGAATCGAAAAAAATATAATCTTTGAGTTTTTTTATTTTTAGTGTAATGTTTTTTTTTCTAGTGTAGTTTTAAATTTTTTTTTCGGGTAATTTTTTTTTTATTTTAGTGTAATTTTTTATTTTAATGAAATTTGTTTTTATTTTTATATAGTTACAAATTAATATTAAATAATGAAAATTAATAATTGAGTAATGATGATGTAGGGACGTTTTGACTACGACATCTAATGCCAAAACGCCCCATGCATCTAATGTCAAAACACCATATGCTGACATGACGCACTACATGTCTTATAGGAGTTTTTTGACTACACGTTGCCTTAAACTTGTTGGATAACCGACCTAGGATTAGAACAATTGAATTTTGAGGTAATCTTCAAACCTACGTGGCCCAACCCATGGTCGAAAACGAAGAACACTCGAGAGGTGCACATTTAACACATCTCTTAAACTACGCCTCATCAGTGTCCACATATCATCACCCTAATCCAATCTCTGACCAAAAGTCAACCTAATCCCCCGTCCGTACAGCAACTCATCCTGTCCCGCGAAACACCCGATCACACAAACCCACTTTACTATAAAACACACCAACTACCCCCAAACTCACCGGAGAAAGCAGACCCATAAATTTTCCGGCGAAAAGTTCACAACTTTAATGGCTGCTGCTTCCATTAACACCTCCTTCAAACCCCTTTACAAACCACCAAAGATTTCAAATCTTTTGTACCCATTTCACCCACCCCAAATTATTCACAAAATCCAAGAATCTCGCCGGCGCCGGAGCTGTAAAAGCGGTGGTCGAAGGAGCAGGATGTGATTCCGGTGAAGAGTGATGATGTTGTAGATCATCAAGTTGGAAACTTGATAAGTGAGATTGAAGGGGATGAACCAGGGGTTCAGTTGATTGGTGAGTTTGGTGGGAGTGAAGGAAGATTGTCGTTTGAAGGTGGGTTTTCATCGGCGGCGAGTGGTGGTGGTGGTGAGGTGGTCGAGGGTGAAAATGTTGAGAAGTTGATTGATAGAGGTATTAATGCTGCAATTGTTTTGGCTGCTGGGACTTTTGGGATCACTAAGTTGCTCACTATTGATTATGATTATTGGCATGTGAGTTGTTTGTTTTTATCCTCCAAGTTTTAGTGTTCCATAGTTATGTTAATGTTAATATTGCTTTGTTATTTCATAGTTTGTAATGTTAATATCATCGTCATACTCAGTAAATCCCACCGATAGCAAAGCTAAGGTAGGGTCTGAGGAGGGCAAGATGTAGACAGCCTTACCTCTACCTGGGAATAGAGAGGCTGCATTCAGTGAGACCCCGGCTCGATATTAGTTTTGAATCAGGCTTTGGACATAAGTCACATAAAACTCAGCAACTGAGACAAAGGCCGATTAGTGCATGTACCCCTCTTTAACGTTATTTTCACGAAATTAGTAAAACAACGTTAAAATTAGCGCACCTTCACTTTTGCCCCCCGAGCGTCCACGCATATGCACATACCGCAAACGGGACGTTATAGTTATGTTAATACTGTTTTGTTATTTCATAGTTGTTAATATTGTTTTGTTATTTATTGTTTTGTTTTTTTTTTTTTTTTGTTTTTTTTTTTTGTGTGGTTGTGAATTTGTATGTGGTAGAGGTGTTTTGGTTCTTTTGTAGTGATATTAGTTTGAACCTGGAAGAAGTGATCTTTAGAAACAGTTTGGGTTCTGGTTTGGGTTTAAGTGAAATCTTGTGAAAGAAAGTTCAAGTGTAGTGGTAGAAAATTGGGTTGGGTTTTATTGTTTTTTTCATGCTAAAAATGTGGAATTATCATTTGATTAGATGCTTGTTTGGAAATTTGGATCCGGGTCGGTTATGTAGCCCCGAGCTATAATTTAGCTAGTAACTTTGATAGAAAATTAAATGATCAAACGAATACAATAGGTGCCCTTTATAGGGAGTTTTTGCCAAATTTTCGACATTCCAAATTGACTGGAATTTCTTGAAATTAAGACCATAAATAAGCGCGCAAATTATGATAATTGGAGATTTACGCGTTTTAAGCTATAAGAGGAAAGTGCGAAAGTTTGCAAAAATTGTGGGGGGGGATCTTGATTGATGAAACCGGGGCCTTAGATCAAGGAATTGGCCCCGTAATTCCAATCGTAGCCCAAGTTATGCTCGTTTAAAGTTTGGGCCCTTTCTGCCATGTTTCCTCTTATCTAGCTGGTCCATGTAAGAATCCGTCAGTTATTGGATATGCTGATTTTTAGATTTTACTTACATTATTATATTAGGTTTGTTTTTGAGATCTTTAAGGCAAAACCTCTTACTTAAAACAAGCTTATTCTCGTTATACATTTTAAATGAATACTCATTCATTACTTCATTTCTCAGGGTTGGACCTTATTCGAAATACTGAGATACGCACCTCAACACAATTGGAGTGCATACGAAGAAGCTCTTAAACAAAATCCACTTTTGGCAAAAATGATAATAAGTGGAGTCGTATATTCAATAGGAGATTGGATTGCACAGGTTCGATTCTTTCTTTCGTCCTTTAAACCTTTTTTGTTTCCACTTCTGGCAAAAATGATGATAATTATCTTGAATAACAAGTGGTTTAACTGTTACAACATGCAGTGTTGTGAAGGAAAACCACTTTTGGAGTTCGATCGCACTCGCATGTTTAGGTCTGGTCTTGTGGGCTTCACTCTTCACGGGTCACTTTCTCACTACTACTATTATTTCTGTGAGGTAAACACTACAATTTAGTTTTGAACTACGCAGTTAATATCGGTGACATATCGGTTATCGGTCCCCATGTGAAATATCGGTGTCAAATATCAGTACCAATTTTATCGGCGATATTGACCGATATAACTGATATTTACTGATATGTGACGATATAACCGATGTATCACCAATATATCACCGATTTTCCTGATATCAGTACCTTTCTTCTTAGTTCTACCATTCGTGTTTCTTCTTATTGCTGCCATTAGTGTTTTAAGTCTTAATTGTTAAATGATACTTGCTACAATTGTTAGTGTTTTGCAAGTTGCAAAAGGTTAATTTGTTAATGGTAGGAGAGTGTACTGATTTTTAGTGTTAAATTGCTATATATCTAAATTCTGTATGATATTAAATTACCAATATCTCACTGTGATAACCTATATCTCAAACATCGGTCCTTGACGGTATCCGATATTTTACCGTAGGTTTTGAACTTATTATCTGATTATTCGGGTCAAATAATCAACAAAAAACTGATTGATTAAGTGTAAATTAAATGAAATTTACCCATTTACCTAACCTAGCTCAATATATTATCTGATAATTTGGGGGTAAATAACATTCTTGTTTAATTCAGGCACTTTTCCCCTTTCAAGATTGGTGGGTGGTACCCGTTAAGGTGGCGTTCGATCAAACTGCCTGGGCAGCAGTATGGAATAGCATTTATTTCGTAGTTGTGGCACTTTTACGGTTTGAATCACCGTTGACTATTTTTAATGAATTAAAGGCGACGTTTTTTCCCATGTTGACTGTAAGTTGACATTAAAGCCTCTTATTTGTGATAGAAATTTCAAATATGATCGACGTATAATTCGGGTTTGTATTTTTTGAACTTTTTATCAGGCTGGTTGGAAGCTTTGGCCGTTTGCTCACATTATAACGTATGGTGTCGTACCTATTGAACAAAGACTCTTGTGGGTCGATTGTGTTGAGCTGATTTGGGTCACAATACTTTCAACGTAAGTATCTTTGTCGAATATCTAATTTAAGATGCTGATTTGATTAAATTTTGTTAATTGAGATGAATTCACTTAATTTTTTGACAGTTTATCGAATGAGAAATCAGAAGCAAGGATATCAGATGCACCAGCAGAACCGAATGCAATCTCAGCTTTTGAACCTTCAGAGGTATACCGTCATATAATCGGAGGACGTTGAAGTTAAAACACACTTATTTAGGAAATAAAATAAAACATAAAAAACCTTAAATTTGGGGCGGATGGTTCCATGGTTACCAATTCTTAGGGGTGCAAATGAACTGAACATTTAGTGAACAGTTTGTGAACAGAGGTCATGTTCGTTCATTTATGTTCGTTTGTGTTCGTTCGTTTAGTTAAATTAACAAACATGAACAGAGGTCATGTTCGTTCATTTATGTCGTTTGTGTTTGATAGCTCAATGGTGTTTTCAATTTTTATATTTATTTAAATACTTCAAAATTCTGACAAATAAAATATTTAATAAATATCAGTGTATTATATATTATGTTCATGAACATTAGTTAATGTTCATGCATGTTCCTCTGCGTTCTTTACCTAAATTTAACAAATGAACACGTTCATTTCCATAACGAACGAACACGAACAAAGTTCATGAACACGTAACTATATTTCCTTAACAAACGTACACGAACAAGGTATTGTTAGTGTTAGGTTCGTTTGCAGCCCTACCAATTCTCTTAGAGGTGGTAAAATAGGCCAGTCATGTAACGGGTCAATACAGGTTGGGTTGAAATGATCCAGGTCGGGCTGAGGGGGACCCAGAAAAGCTTTTTCTCCTTTTTTATCAATAATTAATATGTTAATAATGATTACACAAATAATATTATCACGATAATAATTTAAATCTTTGAAGAAAACGATTTAAGTACGCGTTCAAATTAGATTTTTGGGCGGCTTTCAGCCCGTTTGACCCATCTTTTTATTTTAGCTTATTGATTTGAACTAACCTCTTTGAGATAATACACAACCCAAATGAAATGTGTAACGAATCGAAATTACACATCTAGTTCTTAATATGATGACATTACGTTTTTATGATTGCTGCATGTCATCCTCACCAATCATATCATTAAACAGTTTTCTTGATCTTTTGTATCATCAGGAATAAGTGACCAAAAATCCAAGAGTGAGCGTAAAAACCGAACAATTTCTCCCTTATCCGTGATTAAAATGGTAAATCCGCATTCGCTGAAAGGTGTGGGAATCGAAGTGTGATATTTGTATAGCCCTTATGAGCAGATATATATATCTGTTTATACGCGTGCATCGTACTCTCCCTTCGTCTTAGTTTTTTTTATTTTTGGTAGAATTTCAACTCGACATATATAGCGAGGGTATTCATGAAAACACTGTAAATTCTTACACTTTTTAGCAAATTTGTATATAGTTATTCTACATGAAGTGCATGATCACAAGAGTAAAGATATGATCCAATCCGAATTTAATACGATTGAATGATCTAAATAGCCATGGACATAACAGAGAGCCGACTGGGCGTTGGTCGGAAGTCAAACAACCGCCAGCTAAGTCTACGTGCGGGTGGAGTTAACGCCCTCCTCACCATCACTTTGGTCGCCATCTTGTGGGTACGGGTGATCATCCTTGCTGGCGCTAAAAAGGCGGAGTTGTTGAACAAATCTTGATTATTTTTGAAGGAAAGAGATGACCCTTTTGGCGGAGAAGGGTGGTGCCGCCTGCCGGAGATGGTGGTCTCTTTCTTGATGATCATGTTTGTGATTATTTGAGGAAGAAGGTATATGTGTTTAGCTTTGATGGAAACAGATGATGAAAACTATGGGGTTGATTAAAAAGATTCCATTTTTCAATTTGAAGAGATGGTGGGTGGCATCTTTTGGTTGGCCAAGACTTGTTCTTGGTTGGTTTTCACAGTTTTGAATGTTTGACTTTGATTCAATCGTTGACTTTTGAAGCGACATTAATATTTCTAATAATCAGTAGGTAATTATTAACTTCTACGCGCCACCTAAACGTAGAAGAAGGTTTGATTGTGATCACATGCAGCATCAAGATGCGATTTTATTCGTACACCGCTTTATAAAGTGAAGTGAGTTCAAGAGTTGTTCATGGTAGTAAACGTGGTGTTTTTATTTGTTATTTTTGTCACGATCACGGATAGATATTTAGGTATTAAAATAAATGTTACTAGCAAGTCTTTAGGCCGCAAGGAATGCTTGCCTAACCTGGTTCCCTTGCAATACCTCTCTTCTTCGCATCAGCCCTTTTTACTACTTATCATCTGCTTGCTTCAACTAGCTTTCGTATATTTCACATGTGATAACTAAATTTTAAATTAAATCTAAAATAAATATAAATAACTCTAAATAATATTTCATATTTATATAAGTATAATAGTAGTATTTAATAAAAAAAGAATATTATTTATTTAAAAAAAAATAATATTTCATATTTAAATAAAATAATTTTAAATATTTCAATTGAAGTATACGAGAAATTTAAAATCTTTTATAAAAATAAGCTAAAAATAATGAAATGATTTAACGGCTATATTTCACTTTCTTTAAATACACTTTGTCTTCCACTTCAAACACTACATCTTCAGATTTCATTTCAAAGACATCATTTGTATATCTGAAAATGAAGGACTGTCCACATTCAATTGAAACTCCTTTAGAGCATTCACTCTGATTTCCTTTTTCTTATCCATATAATTACATTACTTTTTTTCTCTCCTTTTCAATTAAATAATAATTTTTTATATCTTTATCATTATATTTTCTCTCTCATCCACTCACAACCACTTTAAAAAATATTAAAAAATTTATAAGGGATGAACAGTGTTCCCGTATATTTATAGATGAACAGTAACATTTTCTCCCTCCTCACTCACCACTCAAAACCATTTTTATAATATAACTAACACACTCACACAAATATACCAAATTCATTGTGAATGCTCGTATTGGTCAAATTGTATACCATGTCTTCCCTCTTGGACATATGATGTATAAAATTTACTTAACTTAGACATACTAGTTAAACCTAGACTCTTCCTAATCCTAGACCACAAGACATGTAAGTGTACCCATCGACTGTAGCAAAGCCTAATGAAGTCACCCACGAGACACTAGCGACACTCTGAATCAACTAATTACTTAACTGGTTTTAATTGTTTTGAGTTTTTAAAGTGGATTTTAATCGACTAATAACATAATCAAAATAACGAAAACTAACGAACTAAGACGAACGCAAGGTTAACTAGTAAGCGAAGTGTGACCGCCGATGATGAACAAACCACCTAGGCAAGAATCCCTAATGACAAGCAAGACTTCTAAGTTTGACACTCTATGAAGTTCTGATTTTAAGACCCGACTACCCTCTCATCAAAGAGGATAAAATCCTATAGTAATTAGACACTAAGAATGTAACCTACACTCAAAAGCCTAAAAACCGATCTACAAAGAGCACTCAGAAGTAAATGAAGTGCTAAGATGGACCGATTCAACCTATCGAACTGAATCCCACAACTATTAGACTTGAAAGAGAAACACTCTAATAATCTTCTAGATGTTAAGCTAGTTCTAAGTTGATACACCAATTACCAAGAATAACTAGAGCGAAAAAATAGAAGAACCCCGAGCTATCGAGTGTCTAAAACTACCAAACAACTAATATATAAACCCTAACAATCGCAAATCATATCTCTATTCATTAGGAAAGGATGCACACTAATGTCTACTAATTTTAGTTGATTAGTTAACCAATATTATTTCTAAAGATAGAGTTAGGATGAGAATCGGTCGGATTAACTATCTAACAATTGATTTTATTGTATTTATGGTGGATTTCTTCTTTACAAGCATATCAATAACGAACACTAATCAACTAATCACAACAAAGCAATAGCATACATGCTCATAATCAACGACAACAACAACTCAAAACTATGTAAATCAAACTGAAAAGTCAAACATAATCAGTAGTTCATCAAACCTAAGTGGCTTTGAAAGTCTAGCCTCTAATCATAGTTGGAATAATAAATCACTGATAAAAAGCAGAAAACTTCATGTTCATAACAAGTACAATCGAAAAAAATGATGACAAAACTAATGCGTTGCGAAAACTCGTAAAGTTTCGATCTTTAACACTCCTCCGTCTGATTCTCTTCTTCAACTTCCAACTCACTTCCTGAGTGTCCCTATGATCCTCTAATATCGAATTGTTGAATCATCTATCGAACTAGGGTGAAAAACGTATTTAAATATGTCAAAGAATCATGTTTACATTTGAATTACTCGCTAGGCATATCACGAAGGAGAGACAAAGTTTTCTCACATGTCACCTTGCCACCCAAATGCCGACAAATTAGTCGGTCAACAACTTCACTCCTGGTCAACGTATAAACCCGCATCGCGATCACGAGGCAAGGAAGGCATCCTCTCGCGACTAACCTAGAACCTCTTTCTTCAAAAATATTTTAGTCCTAGTAATTCCTCTGTTGCTCCCAGTTGCTCGTTTCTTGTATGTTTCAGCTCGTTTGTGCTCCTTTAATACACCGGGACCTACAATTACACAAACTAATTAAATAGAAGCTAAAAAACTAATAAAAACGAATCTAAAACTATCGAAAAATTTTCAAAATACAAAGGATAAATGCATGTGTTTTGCAACCCATCAACGTATTCTATACCATCCTCTTGAAGTTGCAAACCCTCCTGTGCTGGCAAACACTCCTTTCTTGACAACTTGAGAAACGAGTTAGGATTGTTACGTTATTAGATGGGCATTGTTTGACCGTTCGGGTGACTAATAGTTTGGGCATTGATTTGACAGTTAGATTATTAACTGTGGATTGTTAGGTTATTAGTTGAGCATTGTTTGACAATTAGGTTATTAGTTGGGCATTGATTAGAGGCTTGTATGCATAATATAAAATCTTTAAAAGTATATTAATCATTAAGGCTAGGAGTTGGCTAAAAAGTCTAAATTTCATAAAAAGTGTAAAAATTCATAAAACACCATAACGCCAATCATAAAACACACACAAAACCCATAAAATAACAGAATGAATATTGCTAAATCACCATATATGTGGGTTTTGTTTTGTATTTTGGATGATAAGACTCTGATTATTAAATGACTAATGTTATTGTGTTTTATAATGATTATCATATTGTGTTTTATATTCATAGTTCTACGATGGTGTATTTTATGTTTTTATGGGCTATTAAGGTTTAAATATGGTGTTTTAGTAATCCTCACTTTTTTGTGGGGTTTTGCTGTGTATTATGGCTGAATTTGTGGTGTTTTATGACTTTGTACACTTTTTAGGAAATTTGGATTTTGTATCCGAGCCTTACCCTAATCATGAATAATTTTTTTAACAATTTAACACATTTGTATGTATAATATAAAATATTAAAAAATATATCAATCATTAATAAAAAAAGTTTAAACAATTTAGGTTTTTTCTTCATGTTCTCCCAATAAACCCTCTTCTAAAATAACCTCCATCAAATTCAGTTCAAAAGAAAAATTAATGCTTCCAAAGTTAGGGTGAGTTTATTGATAAAATGCAAAATATTGTGATAACAAATATAAAAAAAAAAAAAAAAACTTTCATGTTTTAATTTTGTTGTGAGTACTTAGATCTTTGGAGAGGTTCGTAGATCTTCTTCTATAGTTGTTATTCAAATGTAGTGTCCTTTATTTGACGAGAATTGAGTATTTCTGATAGATGTGGAGTTTAATCGCTATAAAAGAGTATACACACTTGGAAAACATGTTAGTATGACTCGGTTGTGTTTGTATGTCATAGTTCCACAACCAAAATCAACTCGTCTGACCTGTTTGCTTATATTAAATCTAATAAAAAAAAATATAAAAACACTTTTAAAAATGAATGAAAACAATCTACACGCGTAAATATATGTGATTTTATCACTCTACCCCACATAAATACCTAATTATGTATATATTTGTGATTTGATTTTCTTTAAATCTGCATTACTCACGAATCATGTAATTTTTGCCCTTGTTATAAAAGGGCATACCCACTTCTAAAATAGGTTAAAGTTTATACCTAGAATTGTGAAGTAATTTCATGCCCTGAAATCTTGACTCATGCATGTTACACATAAATATTTGTGAGTCCCATGATGGTTTTGACTTTTCCTTTGCCATGTTTAATTTTTCATGTATCTATTAGAAATTTAAAGAGATTTATCTTACTGAAAAAACTGGTTAACTCTCAATTCCCTGATTTCGATAGTTATCATTGCTCGAGCCGAGATAATTTGGTCCTACATGTTGTTCCTTTTTTAATGCAAAGTTAAGTTAATTTAGATGATGGTTGTAATTCTTGATTGAATGACTTCGTGTGCACTACTGTTTGGATCACAATACCTAATAATCAGTGGCGGATCTAGAAAAAACGTTAAGGGACAACGTTTCAATAAAAATGGGTAACCAAATAAAAAAAAAACGTTAAATTTTTCTAAAAATAACACTACCGCCGAGGCTACCCCTATTCTAAGGCTATGTCCGCCCCTGCTAATAATGGTAGGCAAAGCAAATCAAATTCGATATCTTTTATAGCACGTTCTAACCCGAGCCGTGTTTAGTTTCTTTTTCGAGTGGTATAACAAGTGCTCCGAAACCGACCTAGCTACATCTGGGTCAGTTACTAGTTTTATAAGTGACCATTAAAGCTACATATGTAAGTTGGTGAATTGTTATATATGTACACTCTGAATATGTACTACAAATATGTAATTACCAACATCTGAGTTATATAGATAACAATAATCTTTTGAAAAAAAAGTGGAAAAAAACGTCTAAACCAAATGTCATGACAGAGAAAGAACGATGCGATTTTTCTTTTTTGCATCGTAAAATTAAAAAGACACTTAATATTCAAATTTACTTTTTGAGATTTAACTAGGTTTAATCCCCCATCGCGATGCGGGGGGTTTCTTACCTAATATGTTTAACAAAAATGCAACATAATAACACATCGTTCATTGTCATTAATAATTACATCAAAATTACAATCAACAATCACTAGATTACAAAAACCTAAAACGCTAATCCATGCGAACGTTCCTAGGGTCAGCATAACACATATAGAACGCTTCGATTTCAAGTTGCAGTTCAAGTTGCTTCTCAAGGATCTATGTTACTCGTTCAATCAGTTTGCACAGTTTTTCATTGATAATGTGGTCAGACTCAACCACTTGTTCTAGTAAACGTCCTCGAAAACATTACGCTCCTTGCTTGAGTTCTTCATATTTTTACCTACGAATTGATTTATAAGTTAAAGTTTAATTTAGCTCTAAAAATAGATTAATCAGCAATAATGTAAACAAACTAACGTTATTTGGATAAACCTAAGTTAATACACAACACTTTGATGTAAATTGTCATCGTCCGTAAAATAGGAATACTAAAACGACATAAAGTTCAGTAAAAATAAAAATAATAATATAGTGCTAATAATTTAGGCTCAGACAATAAACCGGTTACTTATACTAAACCATCACAGTTTAGTAAACTTATATTTTTTCCATCACAACCTTTTTACAACTTTTCACACGTTCAAGGTGTGGGTTAACACAAAGCCTAATGACCCACGTTCGGTCCCGCTTAAAAGGGCAATCCAAATGAAACAACCGAACAAACAAAAACATACTAAATACCCAAAGAGTCCAAACCACAAACCCAACAAAGTACAAACATCACAGTCTGATTACAACCTAACAAAGTACAAACAACACAAACAGTCTAATGCACAAACCAACCAGGCCATCAACATATAAAACTGTCCAAAATGAATCTCCAAACAACATATCAGCCAAAGGCAAGAAATGGCATCAAACACATGTAACACAACTAGCTAACCCGAATATAAAGCCCAGACAATGCCAAGGCTGAACCAAAGCCAACGTAAAGCCAAGACTTAAACAAATCCAAGTAAGCCAAGACAAAGTCAAGGCTAAACCAAACCCAAAGCATTCAATACAAAGTCAAGGCTGAACCAAAGCCAACACAACTTACACAAAGCCAAGACTGAACCAAAATGAACACAGCCAAGTCAAAGGCAAGGTTGTAACAAATCTAACACAACCAAGACAAAGCTATGGCTGAACCAAAGCCGACGCAGCCAAGGCTAAAACAAATCCAACACAGCTAAGACAAAGTCAAGGCTGAACCAAACCCACTTAGAGATGATAACATCAAAAAACTTTAAATTGCAAAAAAGTATGTAAAGGAGAATCAGAACAATGAACCAAGAGCACAGACTAAAAAAAGTCTGAATCAACACGTAAACAACGCGGTAAAGATGAATAAAAGGGCGTAGGACATGTATACAACACATGCGCCCACAAAATAAATAAAAGACAAATTGCAGAAATCAACCTTTATGTTATGTCCAAACTGCACTTCGTATATTTCACTATGAAATCGGCAAAAACCAACCTTTATGTTCATGTTTTGCTACAGGTTCAACCTTTAGCACAAATTCTGTTAACATTCTTGGTTAAGTCACCTCACATTCAAAGCATGTGAGGTCTTTTTAGTCATTTTACTAATTCTTTTAATATTAGTTTTTTAAATATACTACAAATGATAAGTATTCTAAAAATAAGGGACCATATTGCAATTTCTTAAAAAAACAAATTGTTTGTACTCCTTCATCTCTCTCTACTCTCTCTCTAGAAAACTAGTTTTGAAGTGCAGGTACTAAGGTGGGTGCATGCATCTCTACATTCAATAGTTTTTCTGTAACACCCTACTTTTCATATTTAGAAAGCCCACATTACAGTGATTATTTTTGGAAACTTTGTAATTGTATATCCGATCCTTCGTTGTAATTGTTGTAAACCGAGACTTGAATCATAATGAAAACTCGTATTTTATTCCTATTCATGTTGTACTTATTCATAATCGTTTTATACTTAAACATATTCATACATTCATGTTTGATATTCGTAAACGTGTGACAAACTTGTAAATACGTAACAATCATACTTCATACGAGACTTATTCGTGATTCTTATACATACTTGGTTGACCTTTAGTACATGTTATATATGCCAAACAACCTTAATTTATTCGTAAAACATCAATATGTAACAAGTAATTACAACATAGATCAATTAAACAAAAAAAAAATGAGGAATCTGCCCGCAGGCCTTGCGGACCGCAAGGGAAACCCCTTACGATCCGTAAGGGGGTCTGGCGGGCAGATTGTTTTTTCAGCCGCGCAAATGCATGGATCCACACACTTAATCCTCCTCCAATCACCCCCTAACCTCATTTAAACACTCCCAAACCAACCCTAATCCTTCCCCTATAAAACCCAAGTGTTCTCCACACATTTTCACTTTAACAACTCTCTAACCTCTCCTAAATTGCAACTTCAGAATTCGGACAGAATCATCACCTCTACAAAAGTGAGCATAACTTGCTCATTTCTTATCCATATCACTTGATTCTTCTTCCTACTTCTTGGATGATCCTTAGTTTGAATCCACGGATTCTCCATGCAGAATCTAGACCTGGAAATGCACCTAAAGGTTCCAACCTTTTGTTTTGTTCAAAACCTTTCAAAACTTATGCTTTCTTCATTCAACCTTGTGTTCTGAGCTCCTAATCAAAGTTATGGTTGGTGAGATTAACCAAGTTGTTATACATGTAAATAGAGTGTTTAGACACTCTAAACTTTCTGTTTTTGAAGAGCTTAAAGCTCACAAGTGATGCCAAGTCAAGAACTTGTTGAAGGTGTACTACAAGGTTAGCTTGAGCTATCCTACCTCTAAGTCCACACATCACTTGATGATTTCTCATCATTATCCTAAGTAGCTTTCTAGTTGAAAGTAACACAACCTCGTCTAGCATTCGACGTGTGTCTACGCCGGCTCACCGGGTTGTAATTACTTGGCTACTTAGTGTATAGTAACATGTATTTCATTTCTTTATTATTCTTGTACTTGTTCTTGACCCTCCTTGTTGTCTATGACAACTTGTGTAGTGGTGAGCTCTTAAGAGATTCCTAAATGGATGGTTATGCCTCCTACCTCCTACATGACTTCTATGACATCTTTGATGGACTTATGACATAGTATATATGTAATAACTATATAACATACTTAAAAAACGGAACCCTTGATAATGACTACCTAATCATTTGTCAAGTTACTAAGTTTAATCACCTAAGTGTGTAGTTCCTCGTTACGATTCTAATAGGTGTTAACCTATGAAATCACATTAACCCTTATGGGTTCTCATAGTGTCAAAAAACGAGTGCTAGACCTAAGTGACTATTTTCCTTGCATAATTACTTTGCCATACCTTATGCTCCAAGTTCCTAAACCCGAATATAAACTCTCCATAAACCCCAAACCAAACACATTCATCCTCCCAGTCTCGACAACTTCGTCACATTGGATAATCGGAAAGCATATGCAATTTTGTGAGTACACTCGACCCACTTTTCATTTATATCACTTTTGGGTGTAACATGTTTACCATATACAAAATCACTAAACTTAAACTTTATGAAATGCACGAAACAATCCAATAATCATGAATGCTTTGATACATTACTCGTATGCTTATATCTTGGACCATTCTTATGTAATACCATAGTCATTAGCTTATCTTAAGCCTTCATTTGACATGTATAGCGCTATAGGAGTAACGCACCACTTCCCTCGTGAATTTAGAGGCCATGTTCAAATATCGTGATTTGCGTTAACAAGGGGTTTGGCTAGAAATATTGCATATCATGTATAATGCTTCCGTATAAACTTAGTATCATGTGGATTTGTTTTAAACTTTATTCGTATACGTATGCTTATTCTTAAACTTGTGTACTCGCCATTGCTTTTGCATTGAACTCTATTTTAGAACATGTTACAGGTTGATGAAGATGATGCTATGAAATCGAAGTAGCGTTGATGCTAGATACACACATAGACGTTTAGGTTTATTAATGTTGTATCAAATTTCGTCTCGTTAATGTTGTTATTTGAATTTTCCTTGTATTGTAATGACGATTTATGCATGAAATGAAATTCGGATTTAATTAATTATTTTCGCTATTAGCGGTGTGAGCAGTGAGCAATCTATTTCGTCCCACCTTGATGTTTCCGCAATCGGTTGGGGTGTGACAGATTGGTATAAGAGCCATAACTATAGGTAATTAGGAAAATTGCCATGCTTTTGACCTAGTCTATAGTTTAGCACCATATTCGACCATACGTGATTCACATGCTAATTTCTTGAAACGTCTCTTATGTGCTAAATTCATGAAATGTTTTTACATGTTCATACTCGTTACATTATTTCAATCATACGCCTTTCCTAATGCATTTTACTCGATTATACTAAACTCGAAAGCACTCGTATTACACAAGTGAGACGACTTCACCAAAATAGGCGTGATATCCACAATTTGGTTAACGACTTTCATTCCGCTTATTCTTTATTTTCATGAAGTTACACTATCAAGTTAGGAGTGACATCCACATCTTGATGGAAAACTTCCCATTCAAACTCTAGTGGATTCTCGTCAAAGTGTTGAAATTAATTTTGACCCGACGAGTACCAACCACACTTAGGGTACAAAATCGTCAAGTTAGGAGTGAAACCCGCACCTTGACGATTAAGTCCCATTCCCCGATTTTCAATCTCGCTAAAGTCTCGATTTTCCGATCAATTTGAGACGTGTAGTAACTGGAAGGGTAAAATGTCGTTAATCGCTTCTCGACGAGAGCGTTTTACCTATAGGCCAAAACATGTTACTCTAATTCGAAAGGACCTTCGATTCACTTTGGAATAGTCGAAGTTTCTCTACCCGAAACAATCTAATGTTTTATGAGCCTCTCTTTTATACTATTTATACGTGAATTTTATATATCTTTTCAAATTTCCAATGTATTTTAAAGTTTTTACACAAATCATACTAAACCTTTTCATACACCTATATATTATTGACATGCATATTTTCAAAGCGTCACCAACTAGACTTATATTTCTCGAAACCCCAAAATGGAGACCTGTTGTCAAGATTGGATTGATTTCCTTACCTTGACGATTAAACGTCGCTACTTTCCTTCTTAAAAATGACCTCACCAACGGGTTAGGGGTGATTCCCATACCTCGGTGATCGTTACCAAAACTCCTTCTTGGAAACTTTATTATACAAACAACACATTCAATTTGCATGCCTAAATCTTTTATCATATTGTCAAAATCTCTACTTAGACGAATTTCAAAATTTACTATTTTATCAAACGTATCTCTTATCCTGTAATCTATTTCATATAAATCACATGCACATATACTTGGTCACCGCATAAAACATTTTGTTTTCTCGATTTTCAAAGCTTGACGAAATGCTATCTACCAACTTAATCAGTCTAATGAAAACCTTGCCCATAAATCTTATGTTTATCTTGATCACTAAAACACGCTCACGTGACATCATTTATAATAAGGACTCCCATTTATAAACAAAAGAAAATCAAACCAATGTCTTATAGATCTTATGGAGTCGTTTTTACTAAGACTCCTTTCTCAATTAATAAAACCTTTTGCTGAAACGCTTTTCAGTGATCATTAAATTTATTATCTCAAATTTCCCCTCAAGGGCAAACATTTTCACGAGAACCTCAAAACTTTCAAATTTCTTATTTCAATACAAGATCCTTTAGAATGGCGCAAACTCACTAATTTCAAAAGCCTTTTCCTACGCCGTTCAATATGTCACCTCAATTTCAAAACACGTTGTCACACTCCAACCGATGGCGAAAACATCGGAGTGAGACGAAAACATGATTGCAAGAGACTTCATAACACTATTTGTGACAATATTGAATTAAACATAATTTCATTTCATAAAACTGTCAAGTACAACATAATTTCATAAATACAACAATACAACAGGCTTGAATGATAACGACATAACAAAATTGATACAATATTAAACCTAAACGTCTAAATGTGTATCTAGCGTCATCGCTACTTCGTTTTCATGGCATCAACCTTCTCAACATGTAACATGTTTAAAATACGAGTTTAATGCAAAAGCAAAGGCGAGTATACAAGTTTGAGCATAGCATACGTATAAGCATAAGTTTAAACAAATCCACCTGGCAACTAAGTTTACATATGAGCAAATACAAGGCATGCGATATTTCTAGTCAACCCTCTATTTACGCAACTAGTATAAATAATTCAACATGACCACATGTTCACGGGCGGTGCGTTACTCCTATAGCGCTATACATGTCAAATGGAGGCTCAAAATAAGCTAATGACTATGGTATCACATACGTTCAGTCCTAGTATAAGCATTACATACGTATCAAAGCGTTCATGTATAATGGATTGTTCATGCAAGAAATAAAGCATAAGTTTAGTGTTGTTTAAGATATGTAAACATGTTACACCCCAAAAGTGGTAAACGTAAAAGGGGTTCGAGTATACTCACGGTTTTGCAAGCGTTCCGTTTAGCAAATTCCATGAAGAGTTGAGAGTTGGTGCGAAACGCCGGGTTATCATACTAGAGGAAAACATAGGTGTGAGTTTTGGATTGATTACGGTAGATTCAGGATTTTGGAATAATGCATACAAAGTAAAGTATACGAAAATACTCACTAAGGTCTAGCACTCGTTTTGACACTATAGGAATCCATTAGGGTTTATGTGATTTCATAACACCTATTAGAATCTAAACGAGGAACCATACTCTTTAGTGATTAAACTTACTAACTCTAGATATGATTTTGTATTCATTATCAAGGTTTCGGTTTAGATATATATGTTATGTATAGGTTATAATAGTTATATGTATAAGTCCATTCATGAATATCATAGAAGTCATGTAGGAGGTAGGTGGCATAGCCATCCATTTAGGGACCTCATAAGAGTTCACCACTACACAAGTTGTCATAGACAACAAGGAGGGTCTTGAAAATGATACAATAATGAATAATGAAATAATAGTGTCACTATACCAAGTAGCCAAGTAGACTACAACCCGGTGAGCCGGCGTCGACACACGTCGAAGGCTAGACGGGGTTGTGCTACTTTAAATCTAGAAAACTACATTAGGATAATGAGGGGAAAACATCAAGTGATGTGTGGACTTAGGTGTAGGATAGCCCAAGCTAACCAAGGGAGTCACACGAGAACAAGTTCAAGACTTGCACCACTTGTAAGCTTAAAGCTCTTCAAAAACAGAAAGTTTAGAGTGTTAAAACACTCCTATTAACATGTTTAAAAACCTTGGTTAGTCTCACTAATCATAACTTTGATTAGGAGCTCAAGAACACAAGGTTAAATGAAGAAAAGATAAGTTTTGAAAGAGTTTTGAAACAAACAGAAAGTTTGGAGTCCTTTAGGTGCATTTCTAGGTCTAGATTCTCCATGTAGAATCCGTGGATTCAATCCTAAGGATTATCCAAGCAAATAGAAAAAAGAACCAAGTGATTTCGTTAAGATTTGAGCAAGTTATGCTCACTTTAGTAAGAGATGGTGAATCTGTCCGAATTCTGATGTTGCAATTGATTTTGGAGTGATTTGAGAGGGATTTGGAAGAGATTAGAAGGTGATAAAAGTGGAAGAAAGCTTGGAGAATGGATTGTATTTATAGGGGGAGGTTGGAGGTGGTTAGGTGGTGTTAAATAGGGGTTAAAGGCCATTGGAGGAGAAGAAAATGGTGGGATTCGTGCATAATTCACGAGCCAAAACCAATCTGCCTGCCCAGGTGGTCTTACGGACCGTAAGGGTGTCCCCTTGCGGTCCGCAAGGACCTGGTCCGGGACAAATGCTTGTACTTTGTTGATTTGATGATTTGGGACGGGTTTAAGTGTTGCAAAATGATATTTTATGAATTATTAAGGGGTCCTAAGCATTTGGAGGCATGTTCTAAGGTTCACACAAGTACGAAACGAAAAATAATTAAGTATGAACATCATGTAAAAAGTTTGCACGAAGTATGATCGGTGTGTATTTGCATGTATCGTCATGTTTTCAAATATAATGTATCAATGCACCAATGTATGAATATGTATGGCAATAAAATTGCATTTCATTATGATTCAAGCCTCGAGATTACAAAGATTACAACGTAGAACGATTACAAGATACAAAGGTTTCCAAAAATAGAAATATAAGACTATCTTTCTAAATATGGAAAGTTAAAAAGCCGGGCGTTACACACGTGGGCAAGACAACTTTATAAGGACCAACCATTTTTGACTTACACAAATTCTTCTAAAACAAGAGTAGCATTCCGTTCTTTACAATATACGTCATGCATAGCCAATGAGTACTCTATATTCTTTTTATATTCACAAACTAGATTCTACATTCTAAGTCGAACTTAAACCTATTTGATTTGATAAACTTAAAGTTTTGCTCAAACAACTATACATGAAACCCTCGTACATGATTTAGTCAAAATTTTGCGCGACAATTTCATTTATATCATTTGTTTTTATACACTCAAATCTCCCGATCATTTTACATGATTAAATTGTTGCATTCAATTCATGTCATACACGTAATCGTCATCTTTTACACCTATTGATATTCATATTTATACACATATTCATACTCATGTACATACATGTTATCATTCATACTCATACTTCTATTCACACTCATACATATACACCTTGTATCCATGCTTATATTTATACTCGTACTTAAGTGCATACTTAAGCTTATACTCATATTCATACATTCGTACATATACGTAAGCATGAAAAGAGGGGTTCGCTCACGTTGGTCTCATATCTATTCAAAACATGAACATACTTATATACTACATTCTTATACGCACGCACATTCTTATATTCAGATTTATGTATACCCTGATTCATACACAACTAGTATAAACTATGTGAATCATGCGACAATCAATATAATCACGGGTGCACACGGGATTATACTGATAGGTGCATGAGAATCATAGGGTGTACTACTGTGTATGGTAGGACACGGAATGTAACATGACATCGAATAATGAAACGAACGTAACATGGACAAACATGGTGGATATGCCGCTGATACTTCCTATATATAAGTGTTTTCACCATGTTACCAAACTTTTGTAAAACGTGCTATGAGAAATTCGGTGTTTTGCAGACCTATTTGGACCCAATACGAACTATAACAACTCACAAAACGCATTGCTAAACACGCGATATCCGATTATCCACGAGAGACCCCCATTCTTAACTCATCATTTTCAATACGCATACCATTATTATACAGGCATTCATTTATTAGGTCAATCGTTCACTCTTATACCTCCATTATTCCCGGCTATTCTCTGCCTTTTATACAAACCCCGTTTACAATCAATCAGTTTAAGCATTCGAACCCTAAAAAATGCTTTCTTACTCTTAAAACTCTTTTCCATTCTTTATTTATACGCAAACATACTTAGTTGGCCGTTACCTCCAAAACCATTTTTATATAAAATACCTAACTTCCTCGCTTTTCACCGGTAAAGAATTTTCTACAAAACTGAGATTTGCCAATGCTTCATAAACTCAATGAAACTTCTCTTACAACCAACAGTGCGGCCTCACTTTCCATCAAAATACATACCGTTTTATGCAAAAGCTTCCCTTTTTAGGTAGCATATTTTAAAATACCCCGTCTTTTAGCTATTCAAACTTGTTTAAACTCATTGTCCATACACACACATGCACGCTTTAGTTATGCTCGATACCTCGAATCTCTTTTAAACAAACGAAACCTTTTTATAAATCTATCTTTTCGTTCCTCGAAACTTCATACTTTCCAACACATTTCAAACTTCCAAGTCTCGATTTTAAAACACGCATTCTTTAGCAACTCATTTTAAGTCTTCCTCTTGGATAAATTTTGGGATGAAATTTCCTAAAGGAGGGGAGACTGTAACGCCCTGCTTTTTCATACTTTCCATATTTAGAAAGCCCATATGACAGTGATATTTTTGGAAACTTTGTAATCGCACATCTGATCCTTCGTTGTAATCGTTGTAAACCGAGACTTGAATCATAATGAAAACTCGTATTTTATTCCTATTCATGTTGTACTTATTCATAATCATTTTATACTTAAATATATTCATACATTCATGTTTGATATTCGTAAACATGTGACAAACTTGTAAATACGTAACATTCATACTTCATACGAGACTTATTCGTGATTCTTATACTTAATCGTATTCGTTCTATACTTGGGGGACCTTTAGTACATGTTATATATGCCAAACAACCTTAATTTATTCATAAAACATCAATATGTAACAAGTAATTACAACATAAATCAATTAAACCAAAAAAAATGAGGAATCTGCCCGCAGGCCTTGCGGACCCCAAGGGAAACCCCTTACGATCCGTTAGGGGTCTGGGCGGGAAGATTGTGTTTTCAGTCGCACAAATGCATGGATCCACACACTTAATCCTCCTCCAATCACCTTCTAAACTCATTTAAACACTCCCAAACCAACCCTAATCCTTCCCCTATAAAACCCAAGTGTTCTCCACACATTTTTACACTTTAACAACTCTCTAATCTCTCCTAAATCACTCTCAAATCTCTTGCAACTTTAGAATTCGGACAGAATCATCACCTCTTACAAAAGTGAGCATAACTTGCTCATTTCTTATCCATTTCACTTGATTCTTCTTCCTACTTGCTTGGATGATCCTTAGGTTTGAATCCACGGATTCTCCATGGAGAATCCAGACCTGGAAATGCACCTAAAGGGTTCCAAACTTTCTGTTTTGTTCAAAACTCTTTCAAAACTTATGCTTTCTTCATTCAACCTTGTGTTCTTGAGCTCCTAATAAAAGTTATGGTTGGTGAGATTAACTAAGGTTGTTATACATGTAAATAGGAATGTTTAGACACTCTAAACTTTCTGTTTTTGAAGAGCTTAAAGCTCACAAGTGATGCCAAGTCAAGAACTTGTTGAAGGTGTGACTACAAGGTTAACTTGGGCTATCCTACCTCTAAGTCCACACATCACTTGATGATTTCTCATCATTATCCTAAGTAGCTTTCTAGTTGAAAGTAACACAACCCCGTCTAGCCTTCTACGTGTGTCGACGCCGACTCACCGGGTTGTAGATTACTTGGCTACTTAGTGTATAGTAACATGTATTTCATTTCTTTATTATTCTTGTACTTGTTCTTGACCCTCGTTGTTGTCTATGACAACTTGTTTAGTGGTGAGCTCTTAAGAGATTCCTAAATGGATGGTTATACCTCCTACCTCCTACATGACTTCTATGACATCTTTGATGGACTTATGACATAGTATATATGTAATAACTATATAACATACTTAAAAAACCGAACCCTTGATAATGACTACCTAATCATTTGTCAAGTTACTAAGTTTAATCACCTAAGTGTTTAGTTCCTCGTTACGATTCTAATAGGTGTTAACCTATGAAATCACATTAACCCTTATGGGTTCTCAAGTGTCAAAAAACGAGTACTAGACCTAAGTGACTATTTTCCTTGCATAATTACTTTGCCATACCTTATGCTCCAAATTCCTAAACCCGATATAAACTTCCATAAACCCCAAACCAAACACATTCATCCTCCTAGTCTCGACAACTTTGTCACCTTGGATAATCGGAAAGCATATGCAATTTTGTGAGTACACTCAATCCACTTTTCGTTTATATCACTTTTGGGTGTAACATGTTTACCATATACAAAATCACTAAACTAAACTTTATGAAATGCACGAAACAATGCAATAATCATGAATGCTTTGATACATTACTCGTATGCTTATATCTTGGACCATTCTTATGTAATACCATAGTCATTAGCTTATCTTAAGCCTTCATTTGACATGTATAGCGCTATAGGAGTAACGCACCACCTCCCTCGTGAATTCTAGAGGCCATGTTCAAATATCGTGATTTGCGTTAACAAGGGTTTGGCTAGAAATATTGCATGTCATGTATAATGCTCCCGTATAAACTTAGTATCATGTGGATTTTTTTAAACTTTATTCGTATACGTGTGCTTATTCTTAAACTTATGTACTCGCCTTTGCTTTTGCATTGAACTCTATTTTAAAACATGTTACAGGTTGATGAAAATGATGCTATGAAATCGAAGTAGCGTTGATGCTAGATACACACATAGACTTTAGGTTTATTAATGTTGTATCAAATTTCGTCTCGTTAATGTTGTTATTTGAATTTTCTTGTATTGTAATGACGATTTATGCATGAAATGAAATTCAGATTTAATTAATTATTTGTCGCTATTAGCGTGTGAGCAATGAGTAATCTATTTCGTCTCGCCTCGATGTTTCCGCCATCGGTTGGGGTGTGACATTTTCCGCTCCTTGAAAACCAAAACACACACTCAAACATCTCATAATTATATGAGATTATGCAAACATTTGTTTCCATTTTGGGTTTTCATTATAAGTTGTTCAAACTTATAAGAAATTGATTCACAACTTAGAGAATTAACCAGATGTTGTTGCGCTTGTAAAGTTGGTAAATTTTGAGACTTTTTTATTGTTGGGATCTGAAATAATCCGCTAAAGGTGTGTTCTTGTAAGGTACGGCTCAGTTTTTACCTACATTATTCATTTTTGTTTTCACTTTTGATCCATTTTTGTGGGTTTTTTAGATTGATAATCATTTGTTGGGAATCTTGGTTTTTTTAGATTGGATTATATGTAAGAAATTTGGGTGAGAATTAATTGATTAAACAATTTAGAACTATTTTATATGCTGAAATCTGGAACTAATACTTGAGGTGAAATTTAGCAACCAACTGTTTGATTAAATGTCTAAAAGATTTTCTTGATTTATGAAGATTACTTTGTGAATTTTGATTTCTGGTTAATTTACTTTTTCCATTTTTTTCTCTATTTTTTTCTTCAGAGTGGTTTAATTTGATCAAATTATGCAACAAAAGGGTTGAGAAATCAGAATTTGTTCATATGTGGATTCAAGAATCAATTTTGATGACCCAAATATCAAAAACATCAACATCTTTGTGGATGATTTTCTTGTTATCAGTCTGTGTTTCGGCATCTGATAACGGGTTCTCAGGGTGAATACCTAACAGAGAGTAGAGAGATGGAGTACAGACAATTTTTTTTAAAGAAGTTGCAATACGGTCCCTTATTTATAAAATACTTACCATTTGTAGTTTATTTAAAAAACTAATATTAAAATAATAACTAAAATGACTAAAAAGCTCTCACATGCTTTGCATGTGAGATGACTTAACTAAGAATATTAACAGAGTTTGTGTTAAAAGTTGAACCTGTAGCAAAATATGAACATAAAGGTTGGTTTTGCCGATTTCATAGTGAAAGGTACGAAGTGCAATTTGGATATAACATAAGGGTTGATTCTGCAATTTTACTAAATAAAACCCAGCAACCGACAAGACAAACGCATAACACAAATTTGCAACGAATGTCCATTATGCACAGTTTACAGGTCAACAAACCATATGAACCAAAGCCAAGGCAGCCAAAGAAAGACATGGTCCTAAATCCTGCGCCGGCCCGCGCAATGCCACACACGCGTCACGCGTAAAGAACCATACCCAAACTAAATATACATGACACTTATCATTTCCAGTAGATAAGCACAAGCCACATGAGTGCGAGCCTATGAATGCTAGCAAGGCATGGTACAATTAGTACATATAGTAGAGCATGTGGCCAATAGGCGCACGACTGGTTGTTTCCAACAATGCCTCACGATGAACAATCATGCATGGGACAGGAAGTACACAAGGACGCTAACGTGTCACCAATCACTGCGTGTCGGCCTGTCACAACCCCTGACCACACCCTGGACGGGAGCCGTGAACAGTCAAGTGGTACCGATGGTTATTTTTAAAACATCGCAGCGGAAAAATTCATCAGACCGTGAGTTAGGAAAAATATCAGAGTTTAGAAACACCAAAATTTTATTTATAACATATGGGAATAAAACCCATGTTTACAAAGGTAGCTTTTAATAGGGAATAAACCAGAATACACAGTTTCTTATTTTTAATTGATAAAATAAGCCACTTCTTTAAACCTTTTGGTGCCGTATCACAACTCTTATTCAGATCTACGGTAATCACCTGAAACATGTTTAAAAATATTTTATCAGTAGGAAATTGGTAAGTTCATTCATTTGTTATAAAACGACACAGTGTTATATTTACATCATTAAGAGTTTTTACATTTGTTTATATCTTTCAATTACTCAATCAGTATTTGTCACTCGGTGGCAGTTCCCGTGACTATGATCATATCACTCATTGGCTAACCTGTTGTCCAACAGTGAAGATTATCAAGTAGGGTATACAAAACCCCACATGCCGACAATAATTTCAGAATACAAAAACTTAATCACTGTAATAGAACTTGGAAATCATTTAGGGTTTTGTAAAACAAATTAAAAAGAGAATTACTTACCTTGTAGGTCTATAGTTCTTGATTTAACAGGCCTCCTGATTCTAAGCCTTCTGATAGTAAAACATATACTTATAATTCTGAATCTTCTGGTGATTAAGTATCTCTTTTGGTAGTAAGTTTATAGTTCGGAGCTTTGTGATAGTTAAACATTCAGTTTAACAGGTAGAATACGTATCGGTGTAAAACCAAATCAAACCTAACGATGGTCACGAGATCAGAACCATAACTATAATGTAATGACAAAGTATAGAATATCGTATAGGTGATTATCGGTTAAAACACCAACTTATAGAGAGAAGAAGAGAATGAATGAGCAAAGAAAAATGAATCCTAAGCTTCCTATTTATAGGTAAGGAATATGCATTTCTAGGAAGTTTCATATATACCTTCCTTACACCTTCTTTACACCTTCCTTATTTATATCTTCTATCCATATACACATTCCTTATACCTTCCTTATATACTTCCTATCCATATACACCATCCTTACACCTTCATTATATATATATATATATATATATACATATATATATATACATATATATATATATATATCCTCCTATCCATATACACCTTCCTTATATATCTATTTGGATGTTTATCTACTATATAGTTATTAAACTTACTTAACCGTTTTGTTGTTAAACTTAGCTGTTTAACTAATTAATTAACTTTAACTGTTTAATTAAGTAACTTACTTAGTTGATTAATTAATTAGTTTACTTAGCCGATAAGTTTCATTTTCTGCTACGTTGCCTTAGCTATTAACTTTACTTAACCACTAAGCTTCTTAACCGCTAAGTTTTCTAATTTAGCAGCCCCCTGGTAAGTTCTAATTTCTATATAAACACACCATGCACTCGTATTAGTGTATTAACTCATTTCAAATTTAACGATCATGAGATCAAAACCTCCACGTGATGACAACGTATAGCCTTATACAGGAAGTACTTAAACATCGTCGATTTGGTTTATCTATCAATCAGATAAGGTATCGTACCAGTGATCAGCTTTAGCACACTTTCTAGGGCAGAGTTTCGAGGGTTTAGGAATTCTAACATTAGAATGTCAGAACGAGAGAGAAAGAAGTATTGTTTTTGATCGAAACTGGTGCACTGAATTCATCCCAGACCCGACCTTTATTTAGCCCAGGCTGGTTCTCCCGCGCGTCGCGCGGGGAGACAGGTTTCTCTCGCTGGCGCCAGGGCGTTGGCCTGGCCAAGACCTGCCACATGTCGAGCATAGGTCTGACACGTGGCGCCTTCGCGTAACATGTGTCCTCGGCCGCCTTTTTCGCCCAATCGCGCGTTTTTCTCGATTTTCGTGCTGGTTCTTATCGTGTATGCTCGGGTCTTGATCCCAAATGGTTCGGTTTTTAATTGTGAGTTTAACAAGGGTACTTTTGTGCGGATCGGTTCATCAACTGCCAAGTTTCCTGGTTGATTTAACAGTTCGTCGTGCGCACTTGGGGTTTTGATTAAGGGTTGTCGTCGGGAATATTTTTTAGGGTTGTTACGCGGCCACTGTTCCACGATCTCCATTTAGCTGCTAATGACAGACCTGACAATAAGGACAACTTCCAGGACACGTGGATCCAATCAACGTGCGCCATCTTCCCATTCGCCTGCAAGCACTAACGGCCGTGTCTGAGGTGACAAATAGGATATTCCTTGTTGTCGCCGTCAGGCCCAATGCCCATCAGCCCGACTCTCTGATCACTCTTTTTAGCTATAAATAGAGGACTTCACCTTCAGGTTCAAGGATCGCTCTCTTGTTCTCTCACTTAATAACACACTTATTACCCTCAAAACAAGTTCCTATTCTCACGTCGGAGGTGGTTACAAGGAGAACCCCCAATCCTCCTCCTTGCAACGAGCTTCACGGTCTTGTGTTGTTTTGCAGGATCAATTAGTCTCAAACGAGGAAGAAAGAAGATTAACATTTCTTTGGTCGAGCCTAAACCCACAAGTTAACCTACGGATTAACTTGGTGTTTCTTCAATGTTTGTATATAACAAAATCCATTCTGTGTATGTTTGTATACAACAGAATGTATGCGAGGTTTAATAATCCATGAAATATTGGTGATTCCGATGTAGAGTTATAAGTTAATGATTACAATATAATGAGGAACATTAATGAATATTGCAATCTACTTCTGATTTTTATATTGCATTATCAATTTTAAAACACACACCAAAATAAACCTGTAACTCCAGTGCTTCTAATTTTGCTCCCACCTTTGATTACTTTATCTTGATTTCTACAAATAGTTTATGATGTTACTGATCTTGAAAGTTTCAACAATGTTAAACAAGGGTTGGGTGAAATTGAATGCTATGCAAGTGAAAATGTAAACAAACTTCTTGTTGGTAAAAAATGTGATCTGACTGAGAGCAGGCCGTATTTTGGGATAACGAAGAAGCAGTATTTTGAGATTACAAACAATTGGTTGTTCAACCGATTTGAATATCTAATAATCCATGTAAACTGTAAATGATGTTATAGTGGTGATAACGTGACAATATGAATCCATCAGACATTTCATACTTAAGTTACAATATGAGTCCAAGTGTTTTGCTAATAATCATAATCCTTGCTATAATCTTCTTCATTTCTGGATTACTTCATCTTCTTGTTAACTGTGACCAGTTTTTCATTGACACACTTCCTGTGTTCACCTACAAGTCAATAGTTGGTGTGATTTGTTTGTGTGAGTTTGAAGGTGACGATCCAGTGTTGTTGTTGTGAGTATCTCCGTACCTCATCAAGTTTCATGATCTACCTCCATCACCACAATCCATAATTGTCTATATGTTTGGCAGGGAATTAAAGGAAGAAGGACTTAAATTGTCAATTTTAGAAACTACAGGGTGTAAAAAAAGGTACAAATGTCATTTCACATTTAAACTAACAGGAAGATGATGTCGTTAGACACAAGGATACAACATTAACGCAATCAGAAAACGACGGGATGTTAAGTTAATTGATTTTCAAAATAGGGTATAAACCTAATCCCGCTTGCTAACCACATGGTGTAAAATTGCAATTTATTATTTTATATTTCTTCGATAACTTTTGTTTTCTTTTAATTTTAAATGCATAGTTATGCTAATTTTTTTTAATATTTCAATATAATTTTTCATTGAAAACAAAGTTGCACAATTTCGACATGTTTAATTTTTAAGATGCTTCAACAAAAGTTTTTTTTTCCAAGTTGAACGAGTCAATAACAATTAATTTATTTCTTTAACATGACGAATGAACCTATATCATCCGTACCTAATATTGGTATTCCTACTTTTCTCAGTGTGTCAGAATAAATTTAACTGAAAATAGAGTTGTATACGTAACATAGAGATTTTTTTGGTATATCATGCTATATTGGGAGTCGACTTCATATCAGAATTTGACTAACAAAACCAATCTCGTCTGTACAACAATGATATCGCCACTAGGGATGAGCTTGGTATCGTACCAAAACCAAAAGTACCGAATTCCAAAATCGTAAAAAAAGGCTACCGACATCATTATGGTATTCGAAGATAAATCAACCCAAAGTACATATACCAAACTAAAAGTACAAATACCGAAAACAGTAAAATCTGGGTACCAATACAACACGCCTCAATACTAGGGAGTTTTTTCCCAAACTAGTGTTGGTGGAAAACTTATTTACCAAAATGGGTGATTTTAAAATTATTTACCAAAATGGGTATTTTTTAAAACATTTTTTTCTCACTCCTAATTATTCCTTTTCTCACTCCTAATTATATTGCATAGAAATATCTTATATTTAAAAATATTTTTGTTAATAAGAGCTTGGAAGAAAATATTAAAATTTTAGAAAAGTTTATAAAAACGTTTTGTTTGATCATGAATTTTTATAAAAAAAAATAATATATTTTATAAATTCTTTAACTAAATGATTTCTTTAACTAAATGATTTCTTTAACTAATTTAAATGTTTCTTAAAAAGACATTTTTTATTCTTTCATATTTATTTTATTTTCTTAATTTTTTTGTAAAAGCTTTTGTTTTTTCTCGATTTTAAGTTGGGTTGAGATGATACTCTTTTCTTTCAAAAGTTAATCACACAAATATGCTTTCTATCTTCAAGAAAAGTTGTTCGAACACTTTCTGTAATTTTTTTTATACATAAACGAAAAAAAGGAATACAAAGAAAATTAAAGGGTTCAACATTCGATACTATCTACGTTTCATTCAGTTTAAGATATCTTCTCGAATTCAATGTTACGTACAGAAATAAAATAATAACCTTTAGGCTTTCGTAATATTAAACTTAAATCGCTTAGTCATAGTTTAAAATATAAAAACAAAAACCTTTTTTATCAATTTTGAAAAAAGTAGGATAACAAAAACTTTTATAAACTTTACTATTTTTTTTTCTCAGCTCTGATTAACAAAAATATTCTTAAATATAAGATATTTCCATCCAATACAATTAGGAGTGAGAAAAAGAATATTTTAGAAAAATATCCATTTTGATAAATAATTTTTAAATCATCCATTGAATAATTTCTTCACACTAGTTTGGAAAAAAAAAAAAATCCAATACTGGGTACCATCTAGTCATCCGTAATTACTACTTGATCACAAAACAAAGACGTGTAAATGATGTCTCACCACATGTTACATTACTTGATCACTAAACAACATTCAAAACATAACCGACCCCACACCCGCCAACTGTCGTTAAAAGTTAAAACGAAACCGTCGGTACAATCTCTCCGTCAAAACAGCCCAAAAGTCGTCGTCTTAAACACTAACGTCACCGACACTCCACCGTCAAGAAAAAACCTAATTTCCCGCCATTTCTACATCACGGGCCCATCACGCATCCCTCACTTGTACAATCATGCTAAACTAATTGTACTCTCGTCACCTAACTCATCGTCACGTGAAATTCGTCAGTAAAAAGAAATAGAAACCCTTAATTAATAAGCATGCTGTATAATTTATATTTATTGGGGATGATTAAACGGTGAAGTGTCGCAATCGGTTTGAATTCGTCTTTATTAGGCTGGATTTGTTGTCATAAATTCATTGTGATATTTATAATATATATATATATATATATATTATTTAGATCTAGATCTGGTTTATTTGTGTTTGTGTGGATTTAGTGAATAATGGCGTCAAAATTGGTTATGATTGTGACCATTGTTCTGGATCTTATTGCTTTTGGATTGGCTGTTGCTGCTGAACAAAGAAGAAGCACTGTGAGTTAACAATTTTTGTACAATTTTTTTGTTGATTTGTTGTGAATTAGGGTTTATGTGATGTGCTGAACGATCTGGTTAAGTTAATTGGGGAATTTATGAGATCAATTGTGTGTTAGTTGCTTGATTTCATCATAAATTAGGGTTTATGTGATAGTGGTTAACCTAATTGAGGAGTCTATGAGATCAATTGTGTGTTAGTTGCTTGATTTCGTCATAAGTTAGGGTTTATGTGATAGTGGATCTATTGAGCAATCTGATTAACCTAATTGAGGAATCTATTAGAGTTTTTCGCATATTTTATCACAATTAAGGGTTTAAGTGATAGTGGATCTGTTGAACATCACATTTAACTTAATTGTGGAATCTACGAGATCAATTATTTCTCGATTTGCATTTGTTTTGTCGTGAATTAGGGTTTATGTGTATATTGAACGGTCTGGTTGAGTTAATTGAGGAATCTATGAGAGTTTGCACTTATTTTGTTATAAATTAGGGTTTATGTGATAAGTGGATCTGTTGAACAATCTGGTTAACTTAATTGTGTAATATATGTGATCAATTCTTTCTGGATTTGCACTCGTTTTATCGTAAATTAGGGTTTATGTGATAGTGGATCTGTTGAATCATCTGGTTAACCTAACTGAGGAATCTATGAGATCAATTTGTGCATTTGTGATAGGGCTTGAATACATGGATCTACAAGTGATTTTAGATCATATTGATCTTGGTTTAAAGAGTGCACCTAGGTGCAAGGCGCAACAAGGCTCAAGCCCATGTGCTTTTGGTAGCAAAAGGCGCTTTTTTTTTTTTTCAAAAAGCGCACCTGAGGCACGATTTTTTTAGTACAAAGTGACCCTGAGGCGCGCACCTTGTGTATTTTCTATATTTTTGTGCAACAGGTTGTTATACAACATGCTTTTTGAAATCAAGAATAATGATGTTGTTTAGAATGTTTAGGGCACATATAAGTTGATTTTGAGCATGCACATTTTATTTTTAATTCATAGATTGCTTGGGTTATAAAGATAACATGATCTGATAGAATTTCGATGTGGATTTTGAAATGTATGCAGGCAACCATACGTAAGGATGATGAAGACGAATACAACATGTGTGTTTATGATTCTGATATTTCAACTGGCTATGGTCTTGGTGCATTTTTCCTTCTCTTGGCTAGCCAGATCCTGATCATGGTTGCTAGCCGATGCTTTTGTTGTGGGAAGGCTTTGAACCCGACTGGTTCAAGGGCTTGTGCAATTATCCTCTTCATCTTTTGCTGGTATGTATAGTATATGTCACAAGTTCAACTCTTCTACTTGTGCATTGGTAATATTCTAATAACCTCATTAAAAACGGTGGGTTAAAAGGAGGGGTATAAAATGGGTCGATGTCAAACTGGCTGAACTAGGATGCAAGTGCAACTCACTTACTTATGAATTGGTAAAAAGTTTTGGTTCAAGAAAGGGGTCAAACGGGTCGATGCAGGGGCGGACCTACCATATAACAAGGGGTAGCCCCCGCCCCTTGACGCTCCGGATATAGTGTAAATTTTGAAAAATTTTGACGTTTTTTCGAATTCGTTACCCCTATAAAGATTTTCTAGATCCGCCACTAGGTCGATGTCGCTGGAAACTGGTTACAAATCGACTCAAAATGGGTTAAAAATAGGCCATAAATTCGACTCATCTACTTACGAGTCAGTAAAATGTTTTTGGTCAAAAGAAAGGGGTCGAACGGGTCGATGTTGGCTTAAATAGGTCACAAATTCGACTCCTCTACTTATGAATTGGTAAAAAGTTTTGGTTTAAAAGTAGATCTAACAGGTCGATGTCAAATTAGCTGAAATAGGTCACAAATTCGACTCGCTACTTATTATTTGGTGAAAATTATAAAAGTGTTGGTTTAAAAGAAACCGGGTAACATAGGTCACAAATTCAACTCCTCTACTTATGAATTGGTAAAAGTTTTTATAAAATTGTTTGTTTAAAAGAAACTGGTCAAGTGGGCCGATGTGAAACTGGTTAAAAGTCATCAAAGTGGGTTTTTATAGCATATAATCTCAAAAATCAATTTATTAATAATATAATATATTTCACTTCTCAGGATAACATTCATCATTGCTGAAGCGTGTTTGCTAGCGGGTTCAGTTCGAAACGCATACCACACCAAATACAGGACAATATTCAGCGAACAACCACCATCTTGTGAGACCGTGAGAAAGGGAGTGTTTGCAGCCGGAGCCGCTTTTGTGTTCTTCACCGGCATAATCTCACAATTCTACTACGCATCCTACTCAAAGGCTAAGGGGGCATTTCAACCGTATGGTGGTGAAGCCAATGTAGGTATGGGTGCCTATAAATAAACCATATGTTGGTGTTTCTAGTCTTGCAAGACTTACACAAGTATTTTAGGGATTGGTTGTGGCATGAACATGATAACAGTTAAGTTTGTTAGTGCAGGTTGTTTATGTGAAGTACATGTTTTTGGTCTTTTGATGCTATTGAGAATGTAACATTTATGTTTCATGTATAGTGACTGTGTTTAATGTTTTAGGCGGTTCTTCGAATTGGTGGTTAACTGCTGGTTATTTTTATCAAAACGCGACCTTTTGTTGCAATTATATTGAAACCTAACTTATATGCCTGTTGATGCCGCGCTTAGTCGTGATAAAAGCTGAGCTTGGTTTCGGCATGTGTTTGTGATTTTAGTTAGCGTTGCCATATACGGGTATAACTTTGTCCATTGATAAAGAATCACGTAACTTTTATTATTTTTCATTTGATGAATTCGCATAAAATGGGACCTATGTTGAATATCATATAGATCACAGGACTTTATTTTTCATGTTCAAATACTTTAGTTATCAAGACACAATATAAATGTTTATTATTTATTCAACAAATTAATAAAAACGAAAGATTTATTCGTTGAGTTTTATCAAATTTATTTATGTATTAGTCATGAAAAACAGTGGATATTTATAAATAAATCATTGGAAGTATTTTAAATTTTTTTAGTTAAGAGTATCTGTTTTTATAAATACAAAATCTGGATTTCCATATAGATCTTTGTTCGTTGATACATAAATCTAGAGGTGCACAAAAAATTCGGACTTGAATCCGAAAAAAACCCGGACCCAGGTTTTATAAAAACCGGGTATTGTAAACCCGAACCCGAGCCTACCCTATAGGGTAGGGTCCGCATATGGTATTTGTTGTGTGAACCCGAACCCGGGTTTTTTTCAACCCGATTTATACCCGAGTTTTGTTAATACCCGTACCCAGGTTTTTTAATACCCGCACCAGGTTTTTTGATCCCCGATTATGTATGCAATTTATAATCTTGTAATATTCTAAGTTTTTAATATATTGGAAGTTTTATGTTATAAGTGTTACCCAAAAATGGAGTTGGAAACATAAAAATGCAAAAAGTATGAAATAAACAAGCCACAACATCGGTTTTTTTTTGCATACCCATATAGGGTTTTCTAATACCCGACCGGAAACTGGGTTCTTTTATACCCGCAAATAGGGTATTTTAATACCTGGGTATAGAAAACCCGAACCCGGTAAACCAGGTATGGTTTTGGCCAATACATAGGCCCGAACCTAACCCGGGTATTGTCAAATACCCGAAAAAACCAATGCCCGGTTATACCTGTACCCGCGTATATACCTGAACCCGGGTATCCAAAAAACCCGATTATGTGCACCTCTACCGTAGAGATGGGCATAAAAACCGGTTTCGAACCCGAACCGGTAGAACCGAACTGGACCCGGTTCCAGTTCCTACCCGACATTAAGTAGAACCGGTTCCGGGTTCAAAATACCCGTTGGTTCCAACCCGGTTCCACAATTTTACCATTTGAATCGGGTCGTACCCGGTTCCTACCCGTACCCGGTTTCACTAGTACCCGGTTCCACCAGTACCCGGAAATGCAGTTCTAGAAGGAACCGGTTATAGCCGTTATAATGTTACCGTTGGAACCGGTTATAGCCGTTATAATGTTACCGTTGGAACCGGTTCCTGACCGTTGGAACCGATTCTATATATATTGTTCAGAAATCTATTGTTTAGCACATAATTTCTCATATCTATTCTTCTTGTTATATTTCTTTCTTGTTCTTTTTCACATACTAATCAACAAATGGCCTCAAAGAGTTCCAAAACGCAAATTCCCAATCCGTTAACAATGTTCCTCAAGATCAATCGGTTCCATATGTGGTTGGAACATTGTCTCATAATCGCAATAAGGAAGTTTGGAGCAATTGGGAGTTGGTCGAGATGAGTGACGGCTCGCAAAAAGCTCAATGTAAATATTGTGGATCGTTATTAGCCAAGGAATCAAACTCAACGTTAACGAAGCATATTAATAAGTATTGCAAAGCTTTAAAGGAAATGACATCCGGTCAAGTTCCACTATCCAAAGATGGTACCATTTTTTCGTTATGAGCAAAAATTAGCTCGCGATCGGATGGCGAAGTTGGTGATACAAAAAGCGTTGCCGTTGGACACTTCGACGACCCCGATCTTACTAATCTTATTCGGGAGACGCTACAACCTTGCTATAAACATGTAAGTCGTCGCACTTTAAAACGTCATTGTTTAAGTATGGGAAAATATGCAAAAAAAGATTTAATTGTTTTTTTTAGAATTTAAAAACTAGTGTAAACCTAACTAGTGATGTGTGGTCGGCTCCACATGGTTTACCGGAATCGTACATATGTGTCACCGTTCATTGGGTTGATCCCGATACATGGCAAATGATGAAGCGTACGATTGCGTTTGACGAGTTTCATTCTCCTCATACGGGAGAAAATATTTATAAAATTATAAATGGCACAATAATTAAATATGGTTTAGAAGATAAATTTTTTTAATATCCTTTGATAACGCTTCAAACAACATAACGGTGATTGAAAAATTAAAGTTGAAGTACAAACCAATAGTTGATGGTGTTTTTTTCCACACACGATGTTTTGCACATATTATTAACTTAGTAGTGCAAACCGGTTTAAAAGATCAATTTGTATCGGATTTTATTATAGCATTTAGAGCTATGCTCCAAGATGTTTTCAAAAGTGGAAAAGAAAGATATCAAGAATATAAAAAACTTTGTAAATATGTCAACCAAAAAATCATTGGACCGAATTGGGATATACCGACTCGTTGGAATTCAACTTGTCATATGTTTGAAATGGCTATAAAACAAATGGGCACTTTAAAATCTTTTCATACAACTTTAAGTGATGAGTACCTAGTCGACCCCTTTCCCGACACGCTTGGGAAAATATTCATAACATAAATACCTTTTTACAAGTTTTTAAAACTACGACTTTGATTTCCGGTGTTTATTATCCTACTAGTTCTAAAGTTGTGGACCAACTGTATTTGATAACAACTAATTTTAAAAAGTTTGAAAATTCTAGTGACATGTTAAGGAATATGAGATATAGCAGGGTTTCTTTTCGTCTCTAAGAACGTAACAACTTCATCATTGCATGCCATAGGTATTTGCAAGAACTTCGAAGTTGATTGATTTTGTAAGTTGATGGTGAGTGTTAAGTTTAGAAATGGTAAGTAGGAAGGGGTTTATAAACAAAAAAACCGATTTTTTAATCAGGAACCGGTTTCCAACGGTAACATTTATCAGGAACGGTTCTGAACAGTAAATGGCAGGTTTGACTGTCAGGAACCGGTTCCCAATAGTAAATGGCAGGTTTGACTGTCAGGAACCGGTTCCCAATACTGTCAGAAACCGGTTCCGCACCATACCCGGTTCCACACCATACCCGGTTCCATAATACCCGTACCCGGTTCTACACGGTTCCATATTCTTGAGTGTGAACCCGGGTAGGAACTGGACCCGGTTCCACACCATACCCGGTTCCAATGACATCCAAGCAGAACCGGGTCTGGGTTGGAACCGGTTCCTGGTAATAATAAAACCCTCTCCCTCTACGTAAATCTGATTTGTTTTTATATGTTTTGAATTGACCCATGATATTGGGCTCTAACCTTGATAGAAGATAGAGCCTATTTTGGTATTTGGGCTAGTCCTCACGTTGATACGTAAGCCCACTAATCACATGTATATAAGCGATATGTTTGATCGATACATAAGTAATTTAGAATAAATAATCCTGATACTTGTATAATTATATTTATTTAGATTGCTTGATAATTGTATAATTAGTGCTTGGCATACATATTTTTTTGAACGGCTAGGGCAGTTTGCTCTGAAGACACCCGCTAACTCTCTCAGAGCGAGAACAAGTTTTTAAACCCTGCCTCAAGTTCGAATCCTTCTCAGTGGTGCTTACTCCCATTAGTATAGATTGCACTTAGTAGAGATCGAATTTGAGACATCTCCTAGTGCTTGGCATACATACTATGTGTTCAAGTTAAATATCATAGTTAACTTAAATGTCTTATATATTACATTGTTACTTAACTGTAATATTACAATTAAAGGGAAAAATACAAATATTTATAAGGTTTTATCTTTCTCTACATGAAATTAGTTATGTTTTGAACATTCCTTTAGATTAGTGTCAGACTAGCGTGAAGGAATCCGAGTCAGCCATTAGGTGCACCACTCTTGCATGAAATGGACGTGGAGAGAGTGTGAAACACCGTGTCAAGGGATGTGGAGAGGAAGGCGTGATCGCAGTCACGCTTGAAGTGACGGAGGGCGTCAATGTGCTAGGATAAAGTCAATGTGGCTCTGACGTTGGGTGGCAGCCACGCCCTAATCATGGACCATGACAGGCACTCTTACATATACATATACAAGGGAATCATCAAGTGAAAGGTAAACAAATCGTGAGAATGATAAGAAGAAATCTATACTACGAAGTGATTATTCATAATAATTGATTTTTTTTATGGTACAACAATGCTTCTAACTCGTACAACGACGTGATTAATTCATACAACAATGCGAGGGCGGATGTATATTCCTTGCCATAATTTCACGTTTTTAGTTGGACATGTTTACTTCTTCCTCTACGGTATACATTTCACGTCTTGATGGCTTCTCACAATTCTAATAGTTTTATTTATTTATTTTTTGCGCTTAACAACTCGCATATGTATATAAAAAGGGTTTTTCCTATGCAAAGCGTACAAATGATCATGACGGTCATTGATCTTACGGTTTCAATGTTTAAGTTTGAAGCTAAAAATGGTTGACATGGTGAAAAGGGAGTCTGCCGCTTATGCTACTTCTTTGGGTTAAATGTAATTTCAATTAAGTTCACATATTTTTTACATTATTTTCTAAAACATATACCATAAAAGCAAAAAAATTAATATCCTAAATTTTAGTATAGTATTTTTTTTTTACTTTCGATAAATAATTATATTGTTTTAACTATTAATTCAGTGTTAATTATAATGAAGTGTACATATGTTATCCAATTACAACGATATCTCTAAATTTGTTACAACAACAATTATATTGCCGTGTTAGAACCATTAGAATGGTGCATCTAAAACCATTAGTCATTTAATGGACATATTACTCTTGTATTAAAATACACATCTGTTGTCTGTTGTCGTCTGAACAATTCACACACAAAATTCACCTTTTATATGATGCAAAACTAAACCTTTGGCTATAAGATGTGTCTAGCTCACCTAGAGTTCCTTAATCATGCTTTGGGATTCTAAACTTTAGACACTTTAAGATGTGACTATATTTCTTATCACATTCACTTACACTTGAAGATGTGTCTAGTTCATGATAGTATTTCAGATGAAACCCTTGAGTGTGTCTAGTCACATGTGGAAAGACCGAAGGACATGAAACCGACATTTAGGTAAGTTGTGAGTACACTAGATGTGTATCCAATCAAAGACTTGTGTGGTTGTATTTCATCTATCTTGTTTATATATGCAACAAAGATGTCAAAAAGGCATACATATGCACCAAGTGTTGATGTTCTTGTTTCCACATTTCTAATCACCTGTTTCTCTACAAGTACAAACTGACATGCCAAAGATTTGTACTATCTAACCACCATTCACATGTCTTTTACTTTTCTTTTCTAAATTCCATCCGGTTAATGTCATATAAAATATACGTATTCGATACTCATAACCCTCTCACCGAATCAGTCACATTTCAAACACGTGTAGTATCTCAAATACGGATACTAACTATCGACATCAGGGACGGATCCTGGGTTCCAGGAACCCCATGAAATAATAATTAGTGGAAACCTTGTATAATTTGGAAAAAATAGTGAGAATCAACAAAAAGAACCCTCTGGAAAAAAATATTGGATTCGCCAATGATCGACATATGGTATAACAAAGAAAACAAAGTTTAATACAATTTTGTCACACAATGCCATATTTTTAATTTCTAAATGATTAAGAGTTTCAACTTGTTAGATATCTACTTAAATTTTTCGATCATTTGACCTCTATGTAGTTGAGTTGGTATTAGAGATGCAAGTAACACGGTTCAAATTTAACATTGTTAAACTGTCGGGTCAGTCTGGTCAAACAAGCGTCTGAATTCAGTAAACTTATTTACCTCCCGAGTCGAGGGTTATCGGAATTCAACCTTTTAATACTCTAAATTAAATAAAATAATCTTTATATTTAACAAAAAAATGTTGATAAAAGTTTTTTTTTAGTGTGTGTGTGAGAGAGAGATCTATGTGAAAAATCTAAGACAATGATTAGTTAAGGAAAGTGATTTAGGAAATATGGCGGATGGGTGACTAGAAGGCAAACAGGGTGTTGTGGTGCATGATTTGGTTTAAATCTTTCTTAATTATGAATCCAATCTAATTAAACGTCTTGTCAATGCTTCCACTAACATAAACAAAGATACTACTCTTTTGTCTTATGAAATTACGGTATTCAATGTTACATATTATTATTTTAATTAATTATACTTAAAGACTGTATTATTTATAATTTATATAATTCTTTCTAATCTTATTGACATCTCCAGTGAATTAGAGATAAATTACCTAGTGGAGTTTATTCGTGCGTGTGTAGAGAATTTGGTACTTATCTCGGTTTATTAAGTTATGGATACAATCCAACATTTGACTAAAAGTAAACAAAAGAGAAAAAAAAGTAGTAATATGTCTAAAAGAATATTAAAAATGAATATTGATAAATGTACTAATAATATTGATACCAGTATCAGTGTTGTTCGATCGGAATCGGTTCGGTTAGCCACAACAACGGTACGTTAACGACGCTCACTATAGCATACGATACGAAAATACATTATTTTTTGAAATTTGAATACAACTTCGTTTTCACATAAAGTTGATTGAAATCAAATAAAACGAACACTGGTATCGGTTTCATAATATTGATACTAGTTTTACTTTGGTCTGAATCAGGTAGGTTCGTTACGGTACCCGTACGGTATCGTTACTCATATAGCTTATGACACGAAGATAATTATCTATTTTGAATACAACTCCGTTTTTAATAAAATTTATAACAACATGTCTAGGAAAAAAATACACATGTTCGTCGCGGACTTTTGGTCGGTATCGATTTAATCGTTAAAGTTTTCACATAATACCAAGCACTCGATATAGCAACCAAAGATTAAAAAAATGAATACAGATACCAGGTACCGGTACATATATTGTTGGGATGGTTTCATAATTTTATAAAGCATTAACTTTATTATTAGAATAATGAAAAAGGTAAGCAACGTCAATTTATATTATACAAAAATATAATGTAGTTTTAATTACATGTACGTTTGCACTTCAATTCCTTGTATTATACTACTCACAACTCGGTTTCGATACATCATGCACACATATAAATATAAATGGGCACGTCGCGACGAGATAGTTCGAATTTTATAACATATTGTATCATAAAAAGTATATGCTAAATAATAATTATATTAGAAAAATAACAAAAAAGAAAATATCCGACACAAAATACTAGTCTTTCTATACTAATAAATGAAAATTTTTTTTGACACGTGTCAATCTCTGGTGATGCTTATCTTATTTTTTAATTTTAATTCTTATTAAATAATAGTTTAAATAAATATATTAGATAAAGATAATAACTTTTTTTTTATCAAACTTTAGATAAGAATAATAATTTTTTATAATCTTCTTATCTTATTTTTCAATTTTTTTTCCTATTAAACAATAATTTAACTAAATCTAATTTAGAGAAGAATAATATTTTTTATCAAACTTGAATTAATAATAGTATATAATTAGTATTTTCTTCTTTTCTGTAGGAGATAGAAGAAGTTTTCTTTTCTTTTTCATTGTAAGAAATGGCAAATATATAAATTTTATTCTCATTCAATAATTTATTAGTTATTTATATATTTATTTAATATTATAGGATACACAAATAAGAAAATGATATTAAATAACAAACTTCATGGATCTTTCTTATTTATTTACTATTTATTTTATTTTTCTGCTTATTAATATTCATCTAATATTTCATTCTTTCTATCACATGTAATACACTGTTTCTAAGCTAATAATAAAAAAATCAAATTTTAATAAGTAAATTGTACATCGAATTTATCATTTAGATACACATCTTAACGAACGTATGTGTTAATCGATTACGTTATATTTATTTAACTCGTGCAATATACGAGGTATTTTAAAGATATAACTATACTTTTATTATATAAGATTAAGTTTATGCAACCCGCGTATAACACGAGGTTATAAGCTAGTTATTATTAAATGAAAATATATCAAAATATGTAAGTGTCTCTCATGACTATCGTGAGTGTTTAGAAAATCATAGATAAATGGACATATAAAAATAACACCTAAAAAAAGACTTCATATAGTTTTCAATAGAATAGTGTTATGATGGGCACTTTTTTCATGTATCTCATTCCATTTTAATCGTCTTGAGTCACATCATTGTTGCGATAAATCATACCAGCTTCATTATTTTTAGTTCTTTTTTAAATTTCATGTCTATAATAAATTACATTGTGTTTTAAATTGTTATGTTTGGTGTTTCTTTTGTCAAAATAACCAAAAACATTATGCCTAAATCTAAAACATGATGTTTGCAAGTCAATTCATATGTTTCTCACACTTCTTACGAAAATAGTCATTTTTACAGGATCTTACCCCGTGAAAACATACTAAAATTACATAGTTAATTCCTATAGAAGATACAAGAGCAACAAATGAAGCAATTACAACTCAAGCATTTTTATATCATACAACAACAAAGATGTGTGTAAGTTATGAAAAGAAATACATGTATGCCTGAGAAAGATGATGAAAGGAAAGAAAATAGAAGATGAAAATCTTCGGATAATCCTAAAGATCGTTTAAAATCATAAGATACTTAATTCGATTGTGCATTTAGAAGATAAGTCTTTGTACCTCGAATTTAGAGTAAATTACTTTTTAAGTTCCTATGTTTTAGTGGTTTTAACCACTTGAATCCAAAATAAAAAAGTTTAACGCTTTGAGGCCCTAACTGCTCATTTTGTAACGTTTTGAGTCCAATTTTTAACATTTGTACTTTTGATTTTGGACTCAAGTGGTTAAAAATACTAAAACACAAGGACTCAAAACGTTATAAAATGAGCGGTTAGGGACCCAGATCATTAAACTTTTTAATTTTGAACTCAAATGGTCAAAACCACTAAAACACGGGGATTCAAAATGTAATTTACTCTTGAATTTATCTCCTAGACACTCAACATCTAAGTAAACAACTCATGATCACAACTTATTGCGACTTGGTTGTTTAATTGTTTAAATTTGATGAATATATAACACATGTATTCAACACTTAAATGCTTATAGAATTGTGAGGTATTGAATTCATATTTATTCTTGTGTCTATTGTTTAGTTAATAATAAGACGATTGGCAGGATAATGAATGAATCATGCCCAAGGTAAGGTCAACTGATCAATATAGATTATTTCAATGTAACTAGTTGATTTTTTTTTTATCAAATATAAAGTAAACATGTATTTTTTTTAATGACAAATATCTTTTAATCCTGTCGCCTGTGTGACTTGAACCCGAAACCCCCAATCCAAACAAAAAGTGATTGATTGTTTTCTATTTTTACTACCGAATCAAGATATCTTGTTCTCTTATGTTTCCTTTTCTTAATTTGATTTACAGTTGAGTACAACTTCATATTTATTTTCAAAAAAATACAAGTCATATGAATTTTACTTTTTAATCAAACAAGACGTATTACATTGACCACATGCTCATTATGGATTTGATACCCTACTCACCCTAGTTATTTAAGGTACTTAGGTCTTTGTATGACATGACGATGGTCAGGGTTCAAATTTAAACCCTCGAGAGCTCAAAATAATGATGGCATTAGGTAGGGTGTCAAATAACGTTGATCATGGTGTTATAATTTCGAGTAGGAACAACCATTAGATTTTACCCATTTATGGTGTCCACATCAACGCCAACCTCAGAGTAGCAGAGGTGATGCCATCAGATCTAGGTAGAATATGAGTGAGAGATGTTGATTATGGGGAAGGGGCCAGGAGTTGTTTCAAATGATTTTGACAAATCCTACATAGATTACAATAACACAACAAGGGTTTATGTGATATGTTAGTTAACATGCCTATTGAATGTATACGTAAAGCTTTGTACCTCTAATACCATAGACAAAAACAGAGTATTTTATTTTTGAAAGGAACTCGTCCTAACATGACACACCCCATACTTATGTGATGCAAGGGGCCAGATACACAACACGTATAGGACTTATACATGGCATAATTTGTAAATACACTATTTATAAACAAATTATTAACACAATAACTTTAACGTTTAATTCATATACAACTTGATCTCGAATATGAAATAGATTTAAATTTACCCTATATTTCATATCAAGTTTATGTGTGATTGTTCATGTGATTGCTCAAGTTCCTTAATTTTGACTTAAACAGATCTGACTACATTTAAATTCCTAACTTCGGTATAACTTACACGCATCTTTAGAATACGCATAAGAGTGTGATATAGTCTACAATTCTATTGAGAGATTACTCTTCATGTCCATTTGATACTATTGTGACATGTAGTTAGCATACTAAAAAGAACTAGAACAACTCCAATATAATAATAAATACCAATCACTAGTGTTATAATATAAGTAAAGCGTTTTGCATTTACAAGAGCATTTGAGTTACTTGTTGGAGTTTCTTAATAATATTCTACCATGAAGTCGATTTATTTACCTTCTTACTTATGATATGTAGTTTTAGAGGGATCTTTCCATGGGACTACATTGTTTACCTATTTCTCTATTAACTTATGTTTGCTACATTTTGGATCGCTTTGTTTTAATAAAAGGTTGGTTTGGAATTGGGTGTAACAACACGCACAACATGTTCTAGATCTATAACAAAACAAAAGTAAGACAAAGATATATTAAATAAAGTTAATAAACATTATCCTTATATTCAAATATATCTCAAAATTTAATGATATATATGATATATAAACATGAATACGAATCTAGTTAGCATATGGGATAAAAGTAGTAATATAAACAATAATTAGAATAAAGCTTCCTTTGTAATGCCCTCCATGGCCCCAATTTATTCCATATTTTCCTCTTATCCTCCCTTCCGTTATTTACATATATCCGATAATTCAATGGATTTCTCTTTTTATCATCCTTTGACCACTTAAAAATACTTTGATTTGTAAACAAAAAACAATCCATATGTTGTAAAGAAATGAGATTGTTTTAAAAACCTATATAAATTTATAGATGATCAAATGACCTTCACTTTGTTTGAACCCTAAATAATTCTAAAAAAAAAAACAATTAAAATCACAATATTAGGAAGATTACAGAAGAATGACAGGTAAACGGACAATAAATTGTGCCGCAACTAGTGGTGGCAAAGTGGACAAGTTGAGTGAGTTTGGGTAATGGGTCAAGATGGCTTTGGGCTAGGATGGGTATTTTTTTAAAAAGTCGGATGGGTAATGAGTCAAGATGGGTTTGAGTTAGGATGGGTGTAGGTTAATATAGGTTTGGGTAAATATAAAAATATAAAATTTAAAAATTCTAAAAAACAAACAAAATTGTAAAAAAATCTTAATAAAAAAAATCTAAAAGATCTTAAAAATTCCAAAAAAAATTCAAAAATTTTGAAAATAAAAAAATTGTTAAAATTCAAAAAAGTCAAAAATTTTAAAAAATCTAAAAATAAAAAAAATTCAAAAAAATAACTAAAAGAAAATCTAAAAAATAAAAAAATGTAAAAAAATAAAAATTTCTTAAAAGTCAAAAAAATAAAAAAAATCAAAAAAATTGTAAAAAAGCAAAAATTTCTATGAAGTCAAAAAATTCTAAAAATAAAAAAAAATCTTAAAAATTCTAAAAGTTCTATAAATTAAAAAATCTAAAAACTATAAATAATTCTAAAAAATAATTAAAAAACAAAAAAATTGTAAAAAAAATTAAAAATTATAAAAAATAAAAAATTTATAAAATATTAAAAGAATCTAAATTACAAAAAAAAAAAGTTGTAAAAATTCAAAAAAAAACTAAAAATAAAAAACAATTAAAAAAATCAAAAATTTGTAAAAAGGTCAAAATTTCTTAAAATTCAAAAAAATAAAAAAAATTGTAAAAAAATAGAAAATTCTATGATGTCAAAATATTCTAAATGTTCTAAAAAAATCAAAAAATAAAAAAAATTCTAAAAAAATCATAAAACAAAATCCAAAAAATTGTAAAAAAATCAAAATTGTCTAACTAATCAAAAAATTTCTCAAAAATCAAAAACAAATTGTACAAATTCCAAAAAAAAATGTAAAAATAATAAAATATTTTTTTATTTTTAAAATTTTCAGAGTTTTTTAAAATTTATTGGTATTTTATTTTTAGAATTTTTTATTTTAAGATTTTTTTAGATTTTTTTGATTTTTGATTTTTGATTTTTTTGATTTTATAGAACATTTTTTGTTTTTTAGAAGTCTTTGATTTTTTAGAATTATTTTGATATTTTTAGAATTTTTATGATTTTTATTTTTTATTTTGTAGAATGTTTTTGAATTTTTTTTATTATTTAGATTTTTTATTAGTTTTTTTTATTTTTTTAATTTTTGTAATTTTTTATTTTTAGAGATTTTTTCAATTTTTTTATTTTTTGGAATTGTTTTGGCTTTTATTTTTTTTATTTTTAATTTTTTTTATTTTATTTAAGTATTTGATTTTTTTTTAGAATTGTTTTGATTATTTTTAATTTTTTATAATTTTTAAATTTTCCATTATTTTTAAACGAAGGACGATATGAGAGTACAGTGAAGTCAAAGTTGTGAAGATATATCTATGAGTAGTAACTAGTTTAGTAATATTATCTTATACCCATCCTGACCCGGTTGTGTTTTATCTCATATCCAACCTGACCTACTTTTTTTTATCCCCCACTTATAACCCATTGTAACCTAGTGATTAATTTTGTTTAACCCATCTTAACCCATTTTGATATTTAAAATACTCATATCAACCCAAAATGAAATAGATGGGCTTGTTTTGCCAGGTCTAGCCGCAACCCTCTTTTGAATAACAAATCTGATTCTACCGAAAAACAAAACTCTGATTCCTCAACATTGGGAAATTACCGTGCCCGACCTTGACTCATAATTTTGCATATATGAATAGCAAATCGGTTTCTACCGAAAGACAAAACTTTGGTTCCTCGACGTTGAAAAATTATTGTGCATGACATTGACTCATTATATAAGGGATTAGAGTTAGGACACCCACCTAATTGTGAATCATCCGAACAATTATTGCTTTAGTAAGAGGTTGTGTTTAGAGACATAAAAACATGCTAACTTGACCCACACAAAATATATGTGGTTTAAAGAAAGTTTAAAGACTTTAAAAAAAGGCTAACTTGACCCAAGAGAAATATACGTGGTTCACAGAAAACTAACCCGGCATATGAAATGTTCACCCTTGCACGCACTGCATCGTAATACATGTCACAAAACACGAGCATATAAAACCTCATTAGTAGTACTAATTATACAAAACTAATCATCATTATATATATATTGCAACAACAACAAAAACAATAATTATACTACTAATTGGTAACTTGTGATTTCAAAGTCATAAATATGTGTTACCTAAAATGAATGTTTGTTTAATAATTTTAGAGTAAACTGCATTTTTAACCCTTTTGGTTTGGGGGCGTTGGCACTCGTACCCTCTATTTTCAAAATTTTGTTGTCTCACCCTCTATCTATTCTCAAGTGCATCAATCTTGGACTCTGCCGATAATGACATCACATTTTTGTTAGTTGTAATGCGTAGTTACATTTATACCCTTTCTTTTTATACCATATGCTTTGTAACAACTAAATGTTTTACTCCCTGATGTGAAATGATATTTGTAGTCTTTTTTTTTACACACCTTGTAGTTTGTATCAAGTGACCCGGCGACAATGGTGAGGATGGTTCTTGGTTTCGGAACATCTCCGGCGGAAAAGTTATCTTATTGATAGGAGGGATGTATATCAAAATTTGCATGACGGAATTACCTGAATTTCTAATTTGATGTTTGAATTTGCATTCAGCATCACTTTTGCAATCTGTCATGACTGTTTCTTAAATTTTAAGCACTACCATGTTTCATATTTAGCATGATTATACTTGTACACCATTTTCAGGTAGTTTACAATGGTGGTTGCTCAAGATACTAGCGAAAACATCGAAACCTGGAAAAACCAAGAAGCTTATTAAGTCATTAGAAGCTGCTCGTGGTAACAGTACTAGCATGATTTCTCTCATTATGCCTCCTTGTGATCAAATATCCCGGGTTATAAAAATGTATGGGACGAATTTGGAACCGCTTCAAACAAAAAAGGTCACCATTGATTTTTCAGACCATTCTATCTCTGTGATAACAAGTTTCACATAAAAGCTTTGAATGAATTGTTGGAATCTGGTTTACAATATCAATGGGAATAGGACTCTGTTTGAAATTGAGTGGTAATAGTTGAGAAGGTCTTCACAAATTAACCATTGATCTCCCAAAGAAACATGGAAGAGGAGGGCAATCAGCTTTAAGATTTGCTCGTTTAAGAATGGAAAAAAGGTATAATTATGTGCGAAAGACCGTTGAGCTGGCAACACAATTGTATATCACCGAAGAAGGTTGGTTGGTGTCAGAATTCTTCACCGGAGAAGACAACGGCAGGTGTCGGAATTCTTGGTCTATCGCAGGAGAAGACTTCGACAACGGAGAGTGGTTTGGTGTGAATGGTTAGGGTGTAAAATGGAATGGAATTGGGTTATCAAATAGAAGGTTGGTAATTGACTTGATTAAGTAACGACTTAGGAAATTACCATAACTTTAACGCCGTTAGAGGGCAGGGTCCAAGATCGATGCAATTGGGAATAGACAGGGGGTAAGACAACCAAATTTTGAATATAAAGGGTAAGAGTGTCAACGTCCCCAAACCTAACGGGGCAAGAATGCAGTTTACTCATAATTTTATAAGATTGAAAGTGATCATTAAAAAATAACATATAAAATAGAAATATATATTTTTTTTGTTAAGACTTAAAATCAAGTCTTTTAATCCACAATGTTGAAAGAATAATTCTACTCACGCGACTTGTCATAAATGAGAAGGTGGTATATGACTAGAATGATGGATTTGACTTGCATAACTAACCATTAACATCGCCACATATGAGAAGGAATTTCTTAGTGTATCCAAGCTCAGAGGTTAGAATAAGTAGTTGCATATAAGAAATGAAAGAGTAAAAGGGAGGTAGAATAACGAAACTTGATATTTCAAAGGAGATAGGTATTTATACTAGCTCCTAATTTAGATTGTAGCCTTAGGTGGACCTCCTGACGGTGTTTGTAAAGTCATACTGACTATCAGGGCATGTTATTAGCCTAGACCTTCGAGTTTTAGATCGTGGGTAGTGCAAGCGTCAAGTGTACAACTGCATCATGCATGCAACACTAATCACATGCAGGTATGGTGTGTTTGCACGCTTGCACTCTAGAAGGGAGCTAAGTATTTAGTCACACTGATTTGCAAAAGTGTTCCTTCGTGATTGTTGTTCTGAAGATGACTACATTGATGCATATCCGTGGCTCTAGATATGTGTGTATGTGTGTGCGCATATTCCAGGTAGATGATTTAGGCTAGAGATTGTTGGAGATACAAATGTTTTCGTCTAAGCTGATCGATGTCGTAAGGTCGGTCAAAATATATTTAAAAAGTGTCTAATTCTCCTCTACTAGTAAAGAACAACTAGGGTGTTGAATACACGAGGAATTAGTGGAAAGTGTTATAGTTTATTGTTTTCTTTGATTATCTAATTCTAAAACTATTATCTTTGGTTTAATTGTAAAAATGCTATGAAAAACTAGTTTAATTGCTGTGGTTGTAAACATATATAAGAGAAAAGGACCAATCTCTAAGTTTTCGGTTTGTGAAGCAAATAAGATAGCCTAATTACTAGCAATTGGAAATCACATAGAAATGATTTGTTAACCTACTTTTTTGATAGATAATTAACAGATAATATATTTCGTTGCAATGATCCATGATCGAAACCAAAAGACTAATGCAACTAAATAATAATCTACTTAATTACCTATCCTAGGTATCACAAACACAATCAAATTCAATGGTAAAAGGTTAAAGAAATAATGACAACTCAGAATTTAATCCCAATTGTTGATAAACAAAATTAAATAACTGATGAAAACGAGTGTATGTTTATAATCCAAAAATTGTTTAATCAACACAAATAAACCAAAAGATTCACTAATCGAATGATTAGACAAAACCAAAACCCAAAGGTACGTAATAAACGGTTGACACAATCACTAACACAACCCTAGCCCCGAAGATGATAACGGGTGGTTTAGCCGCTCATGGTGATGATTTGATCTTCTGATCTTGAAATTCATTATGGATGATTACACGGTGATTGGATTGTGTGAAATGATGAAAAACCTTCAACCGAGTCGCAAAAAATGCCCACATACTAGTCTCCACGAACTAGAATAAGAGATCCCCCCAAAACCCTAAAAATCACGTTTTTGTACCTAAGACTCCTACTTCCCGTCTGCAGCTATCGTAGACTACAACAATGGCAGTAGCCTACGGCCTCCCCTGGTTGTGGCTTACAACCAAAAGACAGCCTACGGCCCTTTACGATAGTGGCTTACGGCCAGGTCATTTATCCAATTTTCGTTCCTTTGCCCCGTTTAGCTCGTACCACATTTAGAATCCTCGTTTAGGCCTCCTAATAGCTTGTTAAACCTGTCACACCCCGACCCGCAGCGGAATAAGAGTCGGGGCATAATTGGGTTATCACCAAAGCTCATGATGTTTACTAATATGTTTCATATTTATTAAATTCAAAATTACATCCTCAATATTCCAAACAAGTTCATACAATTACAAGGAAAAGTAACTAACTAAACAATCCAAAGTCTAAACCGATTTATTCTTCTAAGCCATCCTATATGTTTCTTGCTGGAACTGGATCACCTGTATCATGTGTAAAAATGGGGGGTTTTTGGGTCAACAAAAGTTGGCGAGTGAACCTTGTTAGAAAACATTTATTATTGATTTCTTGTTATATTTATTATGGAAAATTGTGCAATAATCATATGTGAGCAAACATAAATAAACATACAATAACAATAACAAACAATGACATACAATAACAATAACAATAACAAACAATGACATACAATAACAATAACAATAACAAACAATGACATACAATAACAATAACAATAACAACAATAACAAACCACCTTGCATGAATATATGACATGAATGATAATGTAAATGTTGGCAACGTCACGTTCACGCTCATAGGTAGTGGGGAACGGTTCCGCTCATAGGTAATGGGGAACAGACGGCTTATGATGAAATGTATGTGCGATCAAGGCTCAATCAAACGGAGCCGATCGTATGTTGGCAACGCCTCGTTCACGCTCATAGGTAATGGGGAGCGGCGGCCTATGATAATGTATATACCGAAAATGATAAATTTAATCTAAACATTAACCACACAAACAGTTGATACACATTGAAAACACATTTGATCATGGATATGATGGATGCACAAGTGTTTAAATGTATAAATAATATGACACATGACACACCCAAAAAAGTGATTAAAACGGGGAATTTGTAGAGATTCACTCACATTGGGTGCGTTCGTTTGATGATGTTGAATGCGCACGAGTTTAGAGGATTGATCGACGAGGAATAACTAACCTAAATAATAACGAAAAGGTACGGTAAATAAGTGGATTTTATTAATAATTTTAATAGGATTTTTAGATATATTTTTGTGAGTTTAAGGTTATTTTCTAACTTTAAAAACATTATTTTTAAGTATTTTTAATTGATTTTTAAATTAAATAAATAAATAAAAATATAAAAAAATTGTTGACTTTTTGGGTTGACCGTTGACCATTGACTTTGACTTGTTGACCGGTTCGGTCGTGTATATTGTTTGCACTGAGTGAGGTTCGAACTTGTGACCTCCCGTACGCGTGCACGCAGCTCTACCAACTGAGCTACGTGTCTAACCCGAAATATTTCTGTTTTTAATTATATTTATATACTATTTAATTTATTCAAAATTCATTTATTTTTAAAAAGGATTTTAATTACATCGAACCGGTGTGCATAACAGGTCTCGAACCCGGGACCTGTTGTTTAACGTTGCCCACAGTTCACCGCTGGACTGTGTGTCTAACCTGGTTATAACACTTGTTTTTATTTCTCTTATATACTAACTGGAAGTTTCCGTATTTGGGTTTTGTAAAAAGTCTGAATATTGTGGCGAATCGGAACAAGGACAGACTCGAACCCGGTATCCCTACGATTCAAATGCACACAGTCCACCGCTGGACTGTGTGTCTAACCCGAGATATAATCCGATTTATATTAAATTTATATACAGCCTAACTTCATCTTCTTCGTTACAATAACCCAGACAACTGATTTTCGACTGATCTTGTTCAATTCAATTAACAGACATATAAGTGATTAAAATGTAACGGATAGGAAAGGTTTTGGGAATGAACATACCGGAATGATGATTTTTCTTAGAACTCCGGCAAAGTCGTCGGCTCTGTTTTATGAACTCCGTCTGAGCGGATCAATTAACAGTTTTTGATTAACTAATTGTGGAATTGAATGATTAAACAAGAGTTATCAGAGAGTTTAGATGCTCATACCGATTCACAGCGTGACTTAGAAATTTTCAGAAGTTATCCGGCGATTGCAGATTATCCGATATCGTCGTCTGGGACCGATTCTGATTGGAGGGTTTGAGTTAGTAAAAGTCTAACAATAGATAGAAGATGAAAGAATTGAGAAATTTACCGTTTTGATGAAAGACATGGTTTTCCGGCGAAAGTCCGGCGAGTTCAGAAAGCGTTTCCGACGAACTGAAAATAGAGCGAAAGTGAAATTGGAGGTTCTGTGGATGATTTTGAGTCGCGAGATGATGATATTGCCGGTGTAAATCAGGAAGTAAATGATTTCGGTTATTAAACCCGAAAATCATATGAATTCAAGTTCAATAAAGGCTGAATTGATTGAGATCATGCGTCGTAATGTTTTCATCGGTTATTATCAGTATTAACAATCACTCAATCGTCTGGAATGTTGAAAGCCGATATCGGTTTCAGTTTTGGCGCAAACAAGTGATTCACGGGTGAACTTATGTTTTATTTGTTTCCTAGATTTCACAAAGACATCAAGTGGCGGAGTGGTTATGTGTTTGGTGATTAATTCTTCCGGCTGACCCGGGTTCGAAACCCGGCAGCCCATTTTTATTTTTAACTGCTTTATTTTTATTTTCTAACAATTTTAAATTTCCATATTCTAAAATGTTGATTAGTTATGTATTGTTTAAAATTAAAATAAGCATTAAATGAGCAACGAAAATTTGAAATTGATTATTCGATTAATAAACGAAGCGGGTTTTGAAAAACCCGTTTTTTCGACAGATATTACAAAACCTACAAAAACACATTTCATTGTAGTTAAACATTTCCAATTGAAAAAACACAAGACCCATAATATTAAACATTTAGACTCACTAATTACCATTCCACCACCCGTATATCACATCCCCAAACTTGATTTTTTCTCCCTCAAGTAAATCCTTTCGAAACACTATAGCAGACAAAACAAATACTCCAACTGTTCTGATAACCTCATGATCTCACCAGTGTGGAGAAATAAGGTTACCGATGTGTGTATGCATTTATTGTACTAATAACTTGTTACCCTAGTTAGATAATTCTACACAGTTTCTAGAAAATGTTTGCTGAAACTGTTCATTCTACATTTCAAAGAACTAGATCATGACTAAAGACATCCACCCTAACATGCAGGAACACATTGACAAGTACAGAATAGTCATTTTCGTGCCCGATTAGATCACTTAAAAGTAAACATTGAAAAAAATAAGTTTCCCTTCATCGCCACACTTGGGATACATTCTCTCCAAGTGTGGGGTTTTCAAGCTCAAAATGTGTGGTTTACCATTTCAGTCCAACCAAGACTTTAAGCGACTGCACTCCCCAACAGCCCAAACTTATACAACTAAAATAACAAAATAAACCATTCCTAACACAAACCATTATTTCACACCACCAAGTTTCATAAATAAACAACCACAAAGAAAAAGGAAAGAGCACATAAACCCGATTAAATGCTTCTTGAGTTCCTTTCAGGGAACACCTACACCCCCCCCCATCAAACACGCATGGACCTTGATGAGTATTGATTTAGTACTCCTAACCTGGCATGTCCGGGTAACTTCCCCACACTTGGATGCTGCAATGGTTATTAAACAAAAAAAAGCAAAAAAAATACAAAACCCTAACTCACTTTCGTAGGAATCGTGGTTTCACTTAGCATATGCAACAGGCTTTTTAAACCACTCGGTAGAGCCAAGTGGACGAGTGAAGTCTGGTGAGGGTTTCTAGGGAGCACATCAACAAATTTCATGTAATTGTACCTGCTTATGGTGGTAAAGTGGGATGCTTGCATCCCCCCAACTTCTAAATATGTACACCACTAGTACTCTGGTAAGACACCCACAACATACCACATAAGATCGAACACTACTAACCTTCTTTTTGCATTATCAAATTCAAATGGTTTCTTTTCCTTCTTCTTGATCTGAATGTCAGGGTTCGGTCAAAGATAAATTTATAAGTCTTAATTACCTCGAACAAGTAGTAAGTGACAGTTAGGATGTCGAGCCATGAAGATTTGGTTCGTGTTAAAACTCGATCAATTATTAATTTGATTTATGAAGTTTGCTATTGTAATTGTTTGTTTGTAAGTTGGTTGAAATGATGCCGGAGCGAACTAATGATTTGTTATTACTTATGAAAAAGATTCGTTAACTTCGACTATAAAAACTAAATGATTGATTGTAAAAAATAATTTTAAAAAAAGGGTCACACCCGGTTCGAAATTGTAAGAACTAGGGTTCCTACATGTTTTAGAATTAATCCATATCACAAATTGGTTGTTAACGGGTTTCGTGTTTTGAGGCTTAGGTGCCGATAGCTATCAACGCCACAAGATGGACAAAAATGCACTTCGTTACACAAGAACATGTAAACCCTACTCTATACCAAAGCACAATTGTATGAAATGATTTCACGAAGTCAAATGTGTGAGTGTATTTAACAATCCATGAATCCAAAAAAAAAATACAAATGGTATAATATTTAAATGTTCAAACGTAATCAACACAGATTGAAACTAAACAAATGTTGAAACCCTATAAATCTTACAAAGTCTACACCGGGTGAAAACCTAGGAGATTAGCCGCTCATGGTGTGTGAAGCTTGGAAACCAGATCTTAAACACGAAGAATGCATCATTGAATCTTCACTCTTGATGAAATTGATGATTCTGTTTTAGCTTGGAAATGGTGGTATCCTTATGAATGATATGCAATGATGTTTTTAATAATATGGTGATGATGGGTGATAATGATTCGATGATGATTATGATAAATATGGATCGATGGATGTGATTGGTGGTAGGGGAATGTTGTACGGAATAAGATTTAGTGTTTTGTAACTTCCAAGACCCATCCCAATCAAAACATCCTCAAAAATTTTGGTCCGCACATGTTGTTGACTGCATGGTGTCGGTTGATGACTACACAGAGTCAGCGATGCCTGTAGCCCGCGTCGTTGACGTGAAAGTGGAGATCGACGCCTTGCCTTGCTGCATTTGAGAGATTTACGCAACAAGGGCATCGGTGACGCCACTGAATGGCTTCGTCGATGCGGATTAAACCTAATTCTTTGTTTTCTTCTCTCTTTCGTACCCGCTTGGCCCTAGCTTCGATCCGACACTTCGTTTAGCTTCCAAAATGCTCCTTAAACTCCTTGAGACTTGCAAAACCCAAACCATATCAAAGTAGATCATTCGGAACTCAAATTCGCATAAAAATACAAACTTCATTTTGAAAAACACCAGACATTCGACCAAGTATCACATCCCCACACTTCTCTTTTGCTTGTCCTCAAGCAAACTTGTTTTTCACACATTGATCGAACAAAAAGACGCACATTCCATTCTTAATAATTAAGTTAAGGTCAAATGTCATAATCAAGATGATTACCTAAGATTAACTCACCCTTAAAGCTAGCAAACACTATGCACATTCCTCACAATGATCTCCCTACTCGGTTTATAACTTGACTAGTAAAAATGTACGCGTAATTTTTAATTGTTCGTTCAAACCGATTACAACACATATACGCATAAGCTTACAACCCAATCATTCTCCACCAATTTACACAAAAAACAAAGCAAAGCCAAAAGGTCTTTAAGGGTTGTGACGGGGCTAGTCAAAGGGTATGGAATGGATATTTTAAAAGTGACTAATGGTGATGAAAATTCGATTTTTTTATTACATCAAACTACCGAAACAAACTAAACTACAAAAAATCGAACTACAAGGAAAAATAGCCTTTAAGTCAATAAATAACTAACAATTCTTTTTGGATTTTTTACGATTATTTTCGACTATTTTTTCATGAAAGACTAACTATAAAACAAAACAGTTTACAAAACCAAACAACCTAAAATCGAACTTTCCTCACTCGGGTTAAACATAAAAAGGTTTAACGGGTCAAATGGCTAAGTGGGGTGATCAAACGAAAGGTTTAGGCTCAAAATTGGTGACTACGAAATTAATTCGGGTAAGGTATAAGATAAAAATGGTTTAAAATATATAGGTTTATGTTGGACCTACAAAACTAACAGATGATATTTAAAAGCCAAAACATGAATAAGAGATCAAGAAATAAACAGTTGAAGAAGCAATTTCCTCCCAAAGATAGTGAATCTCGAACACATAAATCAGAGCATCTGTTGAAGACCAGCTAACATCTGTTGGACGTCTTGGAACCGCTGTTCATGAAAAAAAGGCCCGTTCAAGTCCTAAAGTCAGTTGAAGCAAAGGTCTGATGAAGAAGACCAAACATCTATCTGGCCAAACAGTTGTTTGGAACAAAGCAATTGAGGATAACTAAACAGGTGTTTCCCAATGTAATAGTATTTGCTTAAGTGTTTATCATAGTTAGATCAGTTGTTTGATTCTCACAGACGTTTGCAATTTCTGTGGAATCTTTTGTGTTAGAAATTTTAGATGTCACTATTAAGGTGATGTCAACCAATCACAAACAGAGCTTTCGTACTTAGTATAAATAGATCTTAGCTGTTAGAGATCTATTTCATCACTTCACACACATTCTCTTTTGTATGAATAGATTTGTGAGCTGTGTAGTTATTATGCCGATATATCAGTGATATATCGGTTATCAGTCCCCTACTGAGATAATGAGGCAAAATATCCGTCAAAATATCGGTACCGATAATATCGGTGATATTGACCGATATTTGACCAATATGTCACTGATTTTACCGATATTACTTCTTATGTCTACTATTCGTCTTTCTTCTTATTGATGCTATTAGTGTTTTAAGTCTTAGTTATTAGTTGTTACTGTTAAATGTTAGTGTTTTAAGTCTTAGGCAGTTCCTACTTGCTACAATTGTTAGTGTTTTTCAAGTTGCAAAAGGTTAATTTATTAACGTAGGATAGGATACTGAATTGTTAGTGTTTAAATATATATATATATATATATATAAATTAAGCATGATATTAAAATTACCGTATACCACTGATATCCCACTACGATAACCGATATCCGATATTTTACCGCATTAACTACTTAGTTTGTGAGTGATCAGGCTGAGGGGGAGATTGTATAATCATTCTGTAAAACTTTTTTGTAATCTTTTGAATATAATTGAAAAACAGTTGTTGATGATATCTTCCTAATTGTGAATTTATCATTTGTATAGTATTGCAATCATAGTTGCTTATTTCTATATGAACTAATTCACAAGTATCAAATCAGATCCCAACAATTGGTATGAGAGCTTGGTCATGTTAAATTTGATTTCACAATCAGTTTAACATTCAAAGATCAGCTCACAGCGATACAATTATTCGTAGCTCAGAGTAGAAAAGTGTAGAACTCAAAAGTGTCTATCACACACTCTGTTCTTCTACAAAAGATCAAAAGAAAATGTCGCTCAATATCCATGATTCCCTTATCTTCGGTTACAATAGCAAACCACCAATGCTTGTCAGATCAGTTTATAATACCTAGCAACATCGGATGGTGCATTATCTTGCTTAAGAAAACACAGGATGTTGGAAGTCTGTAATGTTCGGACCTTATATTCCATTTACACCCATGTCGAAAATCCTAATGTAGAGGGGCCAAAGAAATCGGAAGATTACTTTATGCTAGATTTCCAAAAGTTTGAGATAGATGCCAAAGCACTTAATATAATTGTAAAATCTCTACCAAACAAGATCTATGCAAAGCTATTACATTGTAATAGTGCAAAAAAGCTATGGATGAGTTAAAAGTGAAATTTTGTAAAACTGAGGAAATTGTTAAAAACAACCTGAAAACTCTAGACATCAAAATGTTAAAAATGCATCTAACTCAGTACAAACTCTAGTTTGTGAAAAGGTTGATGCAAAAGTTGTAAAAAACAATGATCCTTGGAATACAACTGAAGATGAGGATAATTGCGATTGCGCATTAGTGCTCACCAAAGTAGGAGTTTCTACATGCCTAGATAGCCTATGGTATGTCAATAGTGGAGGATCCAGACATATGACTGGATGAAAAGCTCTACTATCAAAATTCCATACACATGGAAGTGTGATATATCCTTTGAAAATATTTCAAAAGGAAATGTGTTGGGATCAGGAACTGTCCAGGCTGGTAGGCTAAAATTTGAAGAAGGCAATCTTATTGATAATTTAAAATTCAATATTGATAATTTAAAATTCAATATTGATAATTTAAAATTTAATCTACTTAGTGTCTCACAAATGAGTGACAAAGGCTATGGCTCATTTTTTACTAAGAAAACTTGTAAAATTGTTGGACCTGATATAGTTAAAAAGATTGAAAATTTATAGCTGAAAGCACTGCACAACTTGTTGCTCACAGACGTGGCAATGTTTACGTAGTGGACATGTTAAAAGATAACCAAAAAATAGATGTATGTCTATTCTCTGTTGCCTTAACAAAAAAAAAAAACAGAGTTATGACATAGAAGTCAGGACATGTTATTTGAAAACAAAACCTTGCCAGAGGTCTGCCAATGTCACACCCCGGTTTCCACGTGTACCAGGTGGGCCTGGTTGGGGAATATCGTGACGTAATTGATAACATCATAACCAAACAAACACATGCACAACGGAAGTCTTGGATTTAAATTACTTGTAATAAAACAGATCCACAGGCGGATCGAAATAAATATATACAAAGTAAATGTTCAACAGACTTAATCAACCTAGGGACTTGCAAGATCCTCTATCGTCACTATAGCGCAGCTCCCAATCTATTGCGTGTTGCACCTGTAACTTGATCTTTTGAAAATACGTCAGTTTTCACTGGTAAATACTAATAACCGACTCGTTTTGAAAACATTTATTAAAATGATTTTTGGTGCACTTGGCACATTTTATAAATAACTTGGGATAGTTCAAAATGACATTGTTTACAGTTTTACATGTTTGTCAATACATATGGGGTCCGGTGCAGAAACCGAATAACCTGATTAACCGACACGCCACTTAAATAATCCACCACGGGATTTAATATTTTTATTAGCCATTAGCATCTGTCAGGTGTATGCCTACACCCCGCGCTTAAGGTCGTGGCCATTAGTAACTTAAATGAGCCAAGGATATCCAACATGGTCGAATTAACCCCCAATGTTTAAGTTATCAAACAATACAGAATAAAAGGTTATAAGGATTTAGTAAATCACAATCCGATAACATGATCCCATCCTGACCAAGCTGTATTATTATACCGTATCCCAAGCCCGTATAGGGAAAATAAGTTAAAAGTATTTACCTGAGCAAATTCTTCAAACAAGATAAGTAACTCAGCCGAATATTCAAAAGTAAGCTTAGATGCAATCTACCGGAGGCTCTTAGTCTGGAAATGATGGTGTTTATAACCAATTAGAATGCTAACGGGTCCTATCTACTTTGTAGACTCGAATCGGGTAGCTTAAGAATAATAACGGTACTAGACGCTAGATTAAACGATGACCGGAATAGAATGTAGTTTAAACCCGACAAGTACTAAGACTTGTTTAATATGGGTAAACATATTACATTCTGGATTTTGATATAAAAATGATAAGGTTAAACCCGTTTCGGTTAAATTACGTAAACTAGTTACGTAGGCCGAACTGTACGCATATAAGCGAAACCGGGTAACCGGGTGAGTCCTATACAAGTTCCCTATGCCATTATACTTTAAACATGTTGTAATATCAGGAAGATAATCAACATGTATGCCCGTTATGATTTTAAAATCAAGTTACGCCTCAAAAGGGCGTTTTGGTCATTTTATGACTTGTAAAAGAACTTATGAGCAAACTGATGTAATGGTCATAAACTTACTGTAAAAATAGTTTATTTATGATTTATATCATTAGAGTATCGAGTATTGTGTGCGGTTTAGAGTTTAAGACCAAACAATGCCCCGTACGGGCATTTTGGTCATTTCACACATAGCTTGATAATTTACTTGGGAATCTGAGTTTAGTTGATGTGTTTACTGTAATTATATATATATAATAAGTTTTGAATTCAATAGCTATCAAGTCTTGATGCTCTAATATGGTTTTAAACCATACTATGCGCCGAAACGGCGATTAAGTCGCTAAATGACGATATTCAAGATGATTAAGGAAAACTGATGTTATGATCAGGTTTATATAACCAAAATAAGTTATTTAATATATTTATAACAGTAGGAAATGCTTTTGTTATAAAAAGTATCTTTAAAACCACTTTATGCACCGTAAGGGCAACATCGTCATTTATCGGCATTATACAAGGACTTGTGTGTAAACTCAGTTTACAATCTGATTTGATATCCCAAGTAATCCTATTTATGATATTACATCAGTAGGTAATGAGTTTTGTTGAAGAGTTATGTTAAAAACCATTTTAGATGCCGAAAGGGCATTTTGGTCCTTTAAAAGCATGATTTACGATAATTAAACTCAGGTTATGACCAGATTATTGACATCAAAATAAGTTAGTCATCTATATATATATATCAGCACATAACTTATTTGTATGCTCATTTGTATTTAAAATCTTATTTTTAAGTATGAAGGGCATTTTAGCAAAGTTTGGCATAATTAACGGAAACTTGAAGCTAGGATTACTATGTAACCATGTAATATAACTCTAGAGGGTTATACTACAACTAAACATGGTCATACTGCAGCTTAGAATCAGAAGCTAAGGTTGCTAAATCGGGTCAGAACTGAAAGTCAAAGCAGAAGTCAACTTTTGCGACTTTCGGTTGCGAACCGACCTTAGACCTGACTTGACGGACTGAACATGTTTATACATGTTCTAATACTTTTACCAAGTTATTAAAGTGTCAAAATGTATTTATAACACCTACAATTATCATATATGAATTTATTTTAAAAACTGACATAGTTTGACTTTTTATCAATAACTTTGACCCGTCAATTGACCAAGCAAACGTGGTAATCAGGAGGTGCCCTCTTGGGGGATTAACACCTACCTAATTACGATCACGTAGCCACGTCGATACCGAACATGGCTGGACTGTAATGGTCTTAGCTCAAAGTCAAAGCGTTTTTACGTCAACGCTTTGACTTTGGCTTAAAGCCTTATAAAAATAAAAGGAAAGGATTGGAACACTTACAAGTGAACCAAGGAAAATATTAGAACTTAGGGGAGGTCTCCTTAAGCCAGGAAACAACTCCAAGAGAGAGTAGAGAAGAAAAGAGGAATGAGCAAGGGATGAAGCTCAACATTGAGCTCTATTTATAGTTGAAGGGCATGGATTTAGATCAATCAAGTGGTGAGAGCTCACCTAGGATCACTCCAGGTGTTATATGAGGTGTCCAAAACCAGAATTGAGGCCATGGTTTCGGAATTCAGGAGCTGAAGTGGGTTGGGAGGTGGCAAGCATGCAGGTACTGCAACTGGCTGCTGTTTCTGAGAACTGACCTCTCCCACGCGTCGCGCGGGGATACTAGATCTCTGGCGCGTGGCGCCTGAGATGTCAATTTACAAAATTTCCATTTTGGCCCCCGGACTTCTCCAAACTCCCATATTTCGACACAAAAGCATGTTTTATTCAATATGGCCCCTGGTTAGCACTCTCGGGAGTATAACCGAACATCGTTAAGCTCCGGGTTCGTTAAAAGGTCACTCAGAGGCATAGATTAAGCATGTTGACACGTTAAACCCCTCGACTTTAATATTTACCACTCAGAGGTTATAAAATAACATGTTGGCGATTTTAGTCCCTCTCGTCTAGCACACGGCATACGAGGATCAGCGGGACACGCGTCAGAATTTTATAGGACGTGAAAACACAGGGTTACATCCTCACCCCCTTAAAAGAAATCTCGACCTCGAGATTTATTCAAAAAGATAGGGGTACTTTGTCGCATAGTGGACTCGACTTCCCATGTATACTCGGGACCTCGTCGAGCATCCCACTTGACCTTTACAATAGCACGTGCTTTCTACGAAGCTTCTTAACCTGACGATCTTCGATCGCTATCGGTTTCTCAATGAAACGCAAGTTTTCATCGATTTGCACATCCTCGTGCAGCATTGCTAGCGACTCATCCGCTAGACATTTCTTTAAGTTTGAAATGTGGAACACATCATGAGTTCCACTTAGCTTTTCAGGTAACTTGAGCTTATAAGCTACGGACCTGACTCGTTCGATAATCTCGAACGGTCCTATATATCTTGGGCTTAACTTGCCCTTTTTACCGAATCGCATGACGCCTTTCCATGGCGACACCTTCAGTAACACTTTGTCCCCAATTTGGAACTGAAGAGGTTTGCGCCTCTTATCCGCGTAGCTCTTCTGCCTATCTCGAGCATCTTTGAGACGGTCGTGGATTTGCAAGATTTTATCCGTCGTTTCTAGGACTATCTCAGGTCCTGTTAGTTGCGTTTCCCCAACTTCTGCCCAACAAACGGGCGTTCGACACTTTCTCCCATACAAGGCCTCAAAAGGTGCAGCTTTGATGCTTGTATTATAACTGTTATTATAGGAGAATTCAATCAAGGGTAGGTGGTCGTCCCAACTACCACCTAAATCGATCAGACATGCACGAAGAAAGTCCTCAAGAGTTTGAATGGTACGCTCACTCTGTCCGTCAGTCTGCGGATGATAAGCGGTACTGAAGTTCAATCGAGTGCCAAGAGATTGTTGGAAGCTTTTCCAAAAAATGACAGGTGTATCTTGTATCTCTATCGGATACAACAGACACAGGCACTCCATGTAGGGATACGATCTCGTCCACATACATCTTGGCCAACTTGTCCGAACTAAATGTTTCTTTGATTGGCAAGAAATGTGCTGACTTATTCAGCCTATCCACGATGACCCAAATCGTGTCATTACCACGCTTGGTCTTAGGTAACTTGGTAATCAAATCCATAGTTACCATTTCCCATTTCCAAGTGGGAATCTCAAGCTGTTGTAGAAGTCCTGATGGTTTTTGATGTTCAGCCTTAACTTGCGAACACGTCAAGCACTTAGCTACATAGGTGGCTATGGATTTCTTCAAACCCATCCACCAATAATTAGATTTTAAGTCCTGGTACATCTTATCACCTCCCTGGTGAATAGAGTACTTAGTGTTATGCGCTTCCTGGATGATCAAATCTCTAAGTCCTCCAAATACTGGAACCCAAATTCGTCCATTGAATCTGAGGATTCCATCATTTCCAGGCATTAACTGTTCGACAGTTCCACCTAATTCCTCATTTGCAATATTAGCCTCCATCAGGGCTTGCTTCTGCGCATCAAGTAGCTTTTCGTTCAAACTGTTTCTGACTTCAATGCTTTTGGCGATAATCCTTAAAGGTTTAATCCTTTCCTTGCGGCTAAGCGCATCAGCGACCACATTTGCTTTTTCGGGATGGTATCGGATTTCACAATCATAATCATTAAGGGTTTCCATCCAACAGCGTTGTCGCATATTCAAATCCTTTTGATTGAACAAATGTTAGAGGCTTTTGTGATCGGTGTATATAATACACTTGATTCCGTATAAATAATGCCTCCAAAGTTTAAGTGCAAATACAACGGCACCCAGTTCCAAGTTGTGGGTGGTGTAATTCTTTTCATGCACTTTGAGTTGTCGTGATGCATAGGCGATCACTTTGCCCCTTTGCATAAGCACACATCCCATACCAGTGTGCGATGCATCACAATAGACGACAGACTCCTCAATGCCTTCTGGCAAGGTCAAAACTGGAGCATTGCTCAGCTTTTGCTTCAAGATCTCGAAAGATTCCTGCTGTTTTGGACCCCAATCGAACTTGATATTCTTGCGGGTCAAAGCAGTCAGGGGAGTGGCTATCCTTGAGAAATTCTCAATGAATCTTCTATAGTAACCAGCCAGTCTTAGGAAACTGCGTACTTCCGAAGGTGTTTTCGGTGCTTCCCAATTCATTATCGCTTCAATCTTTGGCTGGATCAACTTGGATACCACGCTCACTAACCACATGTCCAAGGAATTGGACTTCGCGAAGCCATAATTCGCATTTGGAGAATTTAGCATATAACTTATCCTAGGATGCTCCTTAAATGTCTCTCGTGATCAGCTTGATTACGAGAATAGATAAGTATGTCGTCAATGAAGACAATGACAAACTTGTCTAAGTAAGGCTTGCAGACTCTATTCATGAGATCCATGAATGCTGCTGGTGCATTAGTGAACCCAAAAGGCATCACTAGAAACTCATAATGTCCGTATCTTGTCCTGAAAGCGGTCTTTGGGACATCTTTACTCCTAACCTTCAACTGATGATATCCCGATCTTAAATCTATCTTGGAGAAATAACTTGCTCCTTGTAGTTGATCGAATAGATCGTCGATCCTGGGCAATGGATAACGATTCTTGATCGTTATCTTGTTAAGCTCACGGAAGTCAATGCACATACGCATTGAACCGTACTTCTTTTTGACAAACAAGATCGGAGCTCCCTATGGTGATGAACTAGGTTGAATAAAGCCTTTCTCCAAAAGTTCATCGAGTTGAGTTCTCAGTTCCTTCATTTCTGTTGGGGCTAAACGGTAAGGTGCTCTCACAATAGGTGCAGATCCAGGTAGAATGTCGATCCTAAACTCGACTTGTCTCTCAGGAGGTAGACCGGGTAATTCCTCAGGAAAGACATCTGGGTAGTCCGAGATAACGGGTATATCTTCAATCCTTGGCTTAGGTTCATCGACGGTTACTTGTGCCATATAGATGACACAGCCTCTCTTCATGCATCAGGAGGCCTTACGAATAGCAACTTTTTCTGGCAACCCGTAGTGCATATCTCCAAAGATGGTGAGCATTTCACCGGATGAGGTTTTGATCTCGATTAGTTTCTTATCACAGGCAATGCGGGCCTGGTTATGGGATAACCAATCCATGCCTAAGACTATATCGAACCACGCCAATTTCATTGGCAGAAGAGAGATAGGAATCAAATGATTCTTGATGGATATAAAACATCCATCCAGAATGGATGAAGCAGTTTCAATGGTTCCGTCGGCAAGTTCTACCTCATACGTTATGTCTAGAGTTCTTACGGGTAAGTTTAATAGTTTGCTAAACTTATGGTCAACAAACGACTTATCAGCCCCCGAATCAAATAGAACTCTAGCAAAGGTACCGTTGATGAGGAAAGTACCTGTTATAACGTTGTTGTCATTGACAGCTTCTCAAGCACTCATCTAAAAGGCTCGAGCATTGGTTTTCTTAGCTCCACTAGATTTTGCATTTTCATCCTTTGCGTTCTTGGAGCAATTAGTTTTTATGTGGCCTTTCTCACCACATTTGAAGCAAGTGGCATCCTTAATATCCCTGCACTCCAGGGTCTTGTGTCCCGTTTTCTTACAACTCCCACAAGGCTTAGCCTTTGGGTCATACCTACACTGGCCCCCATGCCTTTTGTTGCAGATTTTACACACAGCCTATCCTCGGACCTGTTTTGGTTCCTGTGGGATTCAAACTTTCCTTTCTTCTTGAACTTCTGGGAGTTGTCACCCTCCCTTTTTCTCTTACAACCGGTTTCAGATTTGACCGACATGCGTCTCAGGTAGACCTGGGTGAGGGTGAGAGATAACTCTACCGCTGACTTGTATGTGGCAGGCTGAACAGCCTTAACCATACCCCTTATCTCCGGGGCCAATCCATTAATAAATCGCGCAATGCGCTTAGGCTCCGGTGTGACTAGATAGGATACTAGTCTGGAGTAGGAGTCGTAATCCGTTACATACCTACGACAATCCATATTCTTCATGGTGAGGGATATGAAGTTCGCCTCTACCCTTTCTACCTCGTGTGGTGGGCAATAGGTGTCCTTAACCAGGTCTACAAACTTAGACCATCCTAAGTTGTACAGATGCACCTTTCCAGTCGAGTGCATCAATGCCTTCCACCAAATTAGGGCATTGCCCTTGAAAAATTGAGACACATACTTCATAATGTCTTTTTCCGCACAACCACTAATGTCCACTATAGTTTTCATCTCGTCCAACCATCTGAGGGTTTCCACAGCCCCCTTCTCCCCGTTGAAGTCTCGGGGCTTACATGTGATGAAATACTTATATGAACATCCTCCCTTTGAGGTATGTTCTTTATTGCGAGGTTCCTTTTTCTTGCCCTCATTCCTCTCATTGGAGGAATGCACGAAACTCTCCTTTTCATTGGAGGGAGGAGGCTTCGTGACAGATTTCGATATGGTTTTTGAGCGAGTAGCACTTGACTCCTTAAATTTTTCGAAGGCTTTTTCCATAGCCGTACCCACGGCTGCATCAATGCGAGCCTGGAATTCATCCTCGTTAATGACGATGTTCACTTTAACATGGTCATTGGTGTTGTGGTGGCTCCTTGGATTTCCCGAGTTAGCCATTCTAGATTCCTTGTGCTATATACCAAATTAGGTATGTTAGTCGTGGTATGGCTAAATCACTCTGACTTTCAAAATCGAAAGAATATAACCTAGGCCTCAGAAGGATCATCATAGGTATTTAGATATTGGACATAGTCCAGAATTTTTTTTGATAGTGGATCGTAATGTCGCATTTATCATTGTCATATTGACAATTTAAGATAGCTCGAAAGCTTGACATCAGAACGAAATATGTGGCATAAAAGGCCTTTGTCACGTAGACTACTAAAATTTGAATAGAGAGTCAAAGACTACAACTGTCATTGTCACTAATGGACATAGCATATAGATGACCGTAGGCACTACATCACTAATGGATGTTAAATTATAACCCGTAGGTAATACACCTCTAATGGGTGTTAGAATGTTTATCATCATAACGATGACGTTTGTCTTAATCACGACGATCGTTTAGACTTATTATGCTTGAATCAAAGTTCAAATATTTTGATGGCTAGTGTGGTTCCTCACGCCACGCTGCCAGGAGTGTTAATATTATTTGAATATTAACATAGAATGATGTCTTAAAATGGTTTAACAGGTTACTATTTCTAGATAGAAGGGGTAATCTTTCTTAACTATCATGCTAGAAGATTATTTCATCTTAACTACCATTTATTTTGCCAATTAACGTGACATAATCACTTGGCATGTGTAAACCATCAAGAAGTTCTTTTGGAATTTATAGCGGAGCGATAAAATTGAATTAAAATCGAGACGCTCAAATGAACAAAAGAAGTAACAAGAATGTTGCTTATAACAAAATTCCAAAATTTCACTAAAACGATAAGGATTACATATTTTGCCTCTAAGGAGGTCTTAATACAAAATTTAGTGCGCACAGGGACTATAATAAGGAAAACATACGTACGCAGGGGCTTAAAGGAAATAACAATGTCCATGTAGGGACTTTTTAAAATTAAAATTACATAAATAGGAATACAAGATCTAATCATCCTTCCTCCCTTTTACGGCTTTGTAAAGTTTCTTGATAAATTTGGTCGTTTTCTTCTCCGACTTCTTTACTTGTTGCCGCATTTCCTTGACTTTTTCCAAGGCCTCGTTAATGGCCTCGAGTTGTACTTGTGGTTGGGGTTGAGGCTGAGGTGGAGGTGGTTGCGGTTGAAGCGTACCCGGGTACGTGTACGTATATGGCGGATACCCGGTAGCCGCATAGGAAGGGTAACAAGGTGGGTAATTAGGATAAGGAGAATGATAGAGGGCGTTGTGCATGGCTGCTTCAAGGTACGGATCGTATGAAGGAGCAGTAAAATTAGCACCATATCCAGATAAATCTGGATAGGTAGGAATTGGGTTACCCAAACCCGTTGAAGATGGCTGAACTGCCGATTGGGGCATCGGATCAGCAGCAGGTTGTGGGGTTGGAACCGCCACAGGTGAAGTGTTTGAGGGCCCGCCCATTTGTGGGTCCTCGGGGATGATATGGTAAGATGGTGGCAAAGGTGGTAGCGAACCCGACCTTTGACGAGCACGTACAGACATACGCGCTCCACGCCTTCGGCGTGATTGTGATGATGACTCCGGAGGTGTGTTCCACCGGTTGCATAGGTTCATCCTCGATATGAGGATGTGGTGATGGAGCATGGTGTTGGGGAGTGCTGTGGTAGGAGGGTGTGTTGACGAACACGTATTGCGCCCATCTTTGCTCATAATCATCAGGACCTCGAAACGGAGATCCTGCCAAGGAGTTTGAGCCACTAGACAACTTGATAGGATGGCCGTATGATCCGATTTGTGGAAACACCTCCGGATTGGAATCTTCCTCCATATGCGTTAGCGAGTCGACTGGAGGGGTCTCAGGAGAGGGTTGGTTGACAGGGGTTATCGAAATAAGAGTTGAAGTATTCCTGATGGGAATGGGAATAAGAATGGTGAGATTGATGAGAATGGTGAGAGTGGTAGGAGTGTTGAGAATGTGATTGGGGTGGAGAATATTCGTGTGAAATCGAATGTCTATACGGTTCGAATGGAGACGAAGAATCTCCGGATCCCTCGTAAGGATTGTAATCGGGCAAATTAGCTGCTCCGGCTAGAAATGGTCTGTATGGTGGTCTAAAAGATGGTCCAGTCATTGAGGGTCTGCCCCTCATGGGACCCTTGCCCTTGCCTCCTCGTCTAAATTTTGGCGGCATGTTTCCTGCTTCAATAACAAGTTAAAACAAAACAAAACAATAATAATAACTTAATAATGAAATGAATACTCTTAGGTCAAAGCCTAGACTTGGAAGTCTAAGGAATGTGCTATTATGTATTTTCGAGATTAAACACAAAAGGATAGTGTTTAATTCACTCGAACCTTGGCTCTGATACCAACCTGTCACACCCCGGTTTCCACGTGTACCCGGTGGGCCTGGTTGGGGAATATCGTGACGTAATTGATAACATCATAGACAAACAAACACATGCACAGCGGAAGTCTTGGATTTAAATTACTATTACAAACCGAGTGTCCAAAGTTCAATAATAAATTACAAGGCTTGTAATAAAAAGATCCACATGCGGATCGAAATAAATATATACAAAGTAATTGTTCAACAGACTTAAGCAACGTAGGGACTTGCAAGATCCTCTATCGTCACTATAGCGCAGCTCCCAATCTATTGCGTGTTGCCACCTGTAACTTGATCTTTGAAAATACGTCAGTTTTCACTGGTAAATACTAATAACCGACTCATTTTGAAAACATTTATTAAAATGATTTTTGGTGCACTTGGCACATTTTATAAATAACTTGGGATAGTTCAAAATGACCTTGTTTACAGTTTTACATGTTTGTCAATACATATGGGTCTGGTGCAGAAACCGAATAACTTGATTAACCGGCACGCCACTTAAATAATCCACCAGTGGGATTTAATATTTTTATTAGCATTAGCGTCTGTCAGGTGTATGCCTACACCCCGCTTAAGGTCGTGGCCATTAGTAACTTAAATGAGCCAAGGATATCCCAAACATGGTCGAATTAACCCCCAATGTTTAAGTTATCAAACAATACAGAATAAATCGGGTTATAAGGATTTAGTAAATCACAATCCGATAACATGATCCCTTGCCCGACTAAGCGGTATTATTATACCGTATCCCAAGCCCGTATAGGGAAAATAAGTTAAAAGTATTTACCTGAGCAAATTCTTCAAACAAGATAAGTAACTCAGCCGAATATTCAAAAGTAAGCTTAGATGTCAATCTACCAGGAGGCTCTTAGTCTAGAAATAATGGTGTTTATAACCAATTAGAATGCTAACGGGTCCTATCTACTTTGTAGACTCGAACCGGGTAGCTTAAGAATAATAACGCTACTAGACGCTAGATTAAGCGATGACCAGAATAGAATGTAGTTTAAACCCGACAAGTACAAAGACTTGTTTAATATGGGTAAACATATTATATTCTGGATTTTGATATAAAAATGATAAGGTTAAACCCGTTTCGGTTAAATTACGTAAACTAGTTACGTAGGCCGAACTGTACGCATATAAGCGAAACCGGGTAACCGGGTGAGTCCTATACAAGTTTCATATCCCATTATACATTAAACATGTTGTAATATCAGGAAGATATCAATATGTATGCCCGTTATGGTTTTAAAATCAAGTTATGCTCAAAAGGGCGTTTTGGTCATTTTATGACTTGTAAAAGAACTTATGAGCAAACTAATGTAATGGTCATAATATTACTGTAAAAATAGTTTATTTATGATGTTATATCAGTAGGGTATCGAGTATGTGTGTGGTTTAGAGTTTAAGACCAAACCCTGTAAGGGCATTTTGGTCATTTCACACATAGCTTGATAATTTACTTGGGAATCTGAGTTTAGTTGACGTGCTTACTGTAATTATATATATAAAATAAGTTTTAAAATCAATAGGTATCAAGTCTTGATGCTCTAATATGGTTTTAAACCATACTATGCACCGAAACGGCGATTAAGTCGCTAAATGACGATATTCAAGATGATTAAGGAAAACTGATGTTATGATCAGATTTATATAACCAAAATAAGTTATTTAATATATTATAACAGTAGGTAAATGGTTTTATTATAAAAAGTATCTTTAAAACCACTTTATGCACCGTAAGGGCAACATCGTCATTTATCGGCATTATACAAGGACTTGTGTGTAAACTCAGTTTACAATCTGATTTGATATCCCAAGTAATCCTATTTATGATATTACATCAGTAGGTAACGAGGTTTGTTGAAGAATTATGTTAAAAACCATTTTAGATGCCGAAAGGGCATTTTGGTCATTTAAAAACATGATTTACGATAATTAAACAATACTCAGGTTATGACCAGATTATTGACATCAAAATAAGTTAGTCATGTATATATATATCAGTACATAACTTAAAAGGTAAACAACATAAAACGTCCTACAAACTCATTAAAGAGTCCAAAATAACCCAATGTTTACAATTGTTGTTGATGCATATTTATGTGGATGCGACTCGGTTCGGTTCGGCTCAGCTCGGCTCAACTTGGTTCGAGCCCGACGTCGCAACATTCCTCCGTCGTGCAACCCAGAGATCGACAGTGGAAGCACGAAGAGCCGCGACCCGTCATCACCATGATGATGTCATGATGTTGTCATGGCCTTTGACCAAATACATGTAAGACTTTGTGTGTGTATTATATACTCTCACGAAGAACCTATAATATGTGTTAGTTTGTAGATGCCAAGAAGAACCATTATGTAAAGTAATGAAGACCACGAAGAATGTGGTGCATGTAATATGGACGAAGAATTCTTTGTGAATTAAATTATGGAAGTGACGAAGAACTTCAATTGTTCATGTAACATCCGTCGAAAAACGGGTTTTCAAAACCCGCTTTGTTTATTAATCGAATATTTCATTTATAATTTTCGTTGCGTATTTAATGTTCATATTAATTTTAAACGATACATAACTAATAAACATTGTTAGAATTTTAAAACATAATTAATAAAAATAAAGAGATAGTGAGTAAAAAATATAAATACCGCTGCCGGGTTTCGAACCCGGGTCAGCCGGTTCACTCAACAAACAACCATTTCACCGCTCCGCTACTTGCATCTTTTGTGAATAATACTGAAACAAATAATACTTAAGATGAAATTTGAGTTCAAACCGGACTTCCAGCGCAGCAGAACTCGCAATCACCGGAAAATCCGGCAATCCGCGAGTTCAGCCATTATTCCTTTTGACTATAACGTTATAACCGACGTCGACATCGGTTATAACCGACGTCTAACAGTCAATTGCAGTCGTAACCGCCGGAGAAAACTTGACCACGAATCAAGACCAAATTCGGACCCAATTCATACCGATTCTTCCTTATAAATACCCACCCAAACCTCTGGTAATCCTTTCGCTCAAAATCGCACAAACTTTCGAAGCTTTAGCGCTCGCCGGAGATAATTTACAGTCGCCGGACTTTCACCGGAAAACCGAGACTTACACCAAATCGGTAAATTTCTTGACTCTTTCGTTTTCAATCCATTGTTAGACATATACTAACTTCAATCCTTCAACCAGAATCGGTTCCAGACGACGTTGCCGGAAATTCTGCACTCGCCGGAAAACCTCTGGAAATTCTGAAATCACACTGTAAATCGGTACAATCATCTAAACCCTCTGTTATCTCTTGTTTAGTCACTTAATTTCACAACTCATTGATCAAAACTATTAATTGATCCCCTCATACGGAATTCACAAATCAGAGCCGACGACCCTTACCGGAGTTCTGAGAAAAACATCCTGTTCGGTACATTCGTTTCCGAAACTCTCTTTATCCATTACATTTCAATCATTTATATGTTAGACGAACGATTTAAGCAAGAACAGTCGGAGATCTTTGTCTGTGTCGTTATAAATGAAGAAGACGAAGTCGAAATGAGTATAAGATTAATATAAATTGAATGTTTAACCGGGTTAGACACACAGTCCAGCGGTGGACTGTGTGCACACATACAATGCACGTCACGAGTTCGAATCTTACAACATACCGACTTTCAGAATTAAAACCAACCTTTTTAAAACCGAATCAGAACGAGTCACAGCATGTGTATAAGAATAATATAAACCGTAATTTAAACAGATTAGACACACAGCCCAACTGGTTGGGCTGTGCGCATACGAACCGAAGGACCCGAGTTCGACTCCGGGTCCCTGGAAGCGGTTCGGCCATTTTAAATCATTTTAATGTTAACTCAAATAAAATAACAATTAATTAGTATATATATATAATTAAAACAGAGAATATTTCGGGTTAGACACGTAGCTCAGTTGGTAGAGCTGCGTGCACGCATACGAGAGGTCTCGGGTTCGAGCCTCACTCAGCGCACACATTACTCACAGTCCGACCGGTCAACGGTCAAAAAGTCAAAAAAAATTATTTCTTTTTATTTATTTATTTAATTTAAAAATCAATTAAAAATACTTAAAAATAATATTTTTAAAGTTAGAAAATGTCCTTAAACTCACAAAAATAAATCTAAAAATCCATTTATTTACCGAACTATTTCGTTATTATTTAGGTTAGTTTTCCTCGTCGATCCAATCCCAAAAACTCGTGCGCATCCAACATCATCAAAAGAACGCACCCAATGTGAGTGAATCTCTACCAATTCTCCGTTTTAATCACATTTTTGGGGTGTACCATGTGTCGCTTAATTATTTATTATATTTAAACACTTGTGCATCCATCGTATCCGTGACCAAATGTGTATTCAATATGTATCAATTGTTGTGTGGATTATGTTTAGATTAAAGTTATCATTTTCAGTACATGCATTTCATTAGGCCCAACAGCTCCCCGTGGGAGACGGGTTGAGTACAGGTGCCTCATTCGATCGGCTTCGATCGGCTCCGTTTGATTGAGCCTTGATCTCACATACATCATCATACATTTCATACGATCGGCTCCGTTTGATTGAGCCTTGATCTCACAATACATTATCATTCATGTCATATACTCATTCAAGGTGGTTTGTGATTGTTTGTTTATATATGTTTGCTCACATATGAATATTGCACAACTTTTCTATATTAAATACAACAAGAAATCAATAACAATGTTTTTAAACAAGGTTCACTCGCCAACTTTTGTTGACCCAAAATTTCCCCCATTTTACACATGATACAGGTGATCCAGTTGAGGCAAGAAACACATAAGAGGGCCTAGAAGAATAAATCAGTTTAAGCTTTGGATTGTATGAATTTGATTTGAACATTTAAGTTGTAATTTGAATTTAATAAATATGAAACATTTTAGTAAACATCATGAGCTTTGGTGATAACCCAATTATGCCCCGACTCTTATTCCGCTGCGGGTCGGGGTGTGACAGTTCATTAATCCTAGTTGTTCGTAGGATATGTACCACGAAGAACCTATCCTTCGTGGATCTAAAGGTTCTTCGTGGCACATGCCTGTTCTTCGTGGGTGCTGGCTAGTTCTTCGTGGCACAGTAGGTTTTTCGTGGTATGTGTTGGGTCTTGGCCTATAAATACCCACATATGTTATTTGGGTTCTACAAGAGTGCAGAGTGAGAGATAAGCAGTTTGTAAAGAGTGTATGTACTGGGTCTCTCAACTAATCAATATAGTGAATCTTTAAAGTGATATCTCGTGTTATATTGGTTGTGCTCTTGCTTTGGTTTGCATACACACTTGGATTCCGCACTCGTGTATGTGTGTTAGACAACAAGGAAGTAGGTTAATCTTGATCCTCCAAGTGGACCTACAAGTGGTACCAGAGCTTTGGCTCTCTTCCTTGTTGAAAACCAAGCATTTTGGTGGGTTTTGAGCAAAGTTTGGGTGCTTCCTGTACTTGAACTTGAACAAGAAACTTAAAGTTTTAGAAAAAAAAGTGTCTAAAACTTGGTAAAAACTAGTTGTTTGCAGAAAATTTTTATAAATACTTTGTTAAACTTCACGGAGACATGTTAAAATACGGTTTTTGTTAAAAATTTCTAGAAAAAATCTTGTTCGCCATCTTCTCCGGTGAAGTGTTTTGGCCGGAAAAGTGATCGGAATATTCTTTGAGTGAAAGGGTAAACTTAAAAGTCGACTGAAAAGTGAATTTTTGAATGCTTGTCTTTAACCTTTTCGGATAACCATCTCTTAACTTTCTCAAAATCACGAACAAGATTCCTCTGTTAAAGGAAATTTTTCACCTATCCTTTCACGAACCATCTAAGCTGCGAACAACCAACACACGAAGAACCTGTGTGCGAAAAACCAATTTAATATCATAAGTTCTCCGTGGATGTAATTAAAAAAAAAAACTCACGAAAGACTAAATTGTTCCACACGAAGAACCTGCTATTCACGAAAAACCTTAAATTATCATGATTATCCATTCAAAGAATAACAAAATTCAATTCTTCGTAACCTCCAATTCTTCGTTACTTTCACTTTTTCATGAGGGAGGTGTTTTAGTAAAAAAAATTTTTAGAAATATACATTGACTCTTACACTCACGAAGAACATTTTTTTATTATTAATTTTATTATTATTCATATTACTAGTATTAGTTTTATTATTATTGTTTTGTAAACTAAAGGTTTTTAGTAAGATAAGTTCTTCGTTAGGTATAAGTTTTTCGTGGCCATAGGGTATTTCGTGACATACATAAGTGTTTGGTAGTCCATTTTTAATAGCTTTAATTAAAATATTCAATATATTTTTTTAAGTCCTTAACCGAAATGGGTACAAATCCTTGGGATTAGGGTAGTAGCTCAAGTACAAGCTATGATCCATCACAAACTTGCTCCGCAACCTCTTGGGTAAAATCTTTAATGCCTAAACATACGGCCATGATTACCGCTAATCAATGTGCATGTGTAACGAATTAAAATCAAAGTGTTCAAACTCTTCTCATTAGCGAGAGTGAGACAGGAAGCAACAATCGTCCACCAAAGTTAAATCACATGAACGATTATCCATCATGGAAAAATTGTTTTCATACGTATGTTTTTGGTCAGAATACCGGGTTGTGGACATGTTTTACTACTCCATACAAAGAATCTATCGAAGAAGTAGTATCAAATTCGACCTCTTTATCCGGATTGGATGAGAATGATAAAAAATCTTATGATCTAGAAAAGAAAGCCTTTGCCTTCCTTACACAAACTCTTCACAAGGATATCTATCATCAATTTATGTATTGCACATCTACGAAGACTTTGTGGGACACTCTGGAATCAAGAGGGGAAGGAAATGCAGTGACAAGAAAGATCCGACATGATCTTTTAAAGAAAGAGTTTGAAGGGTTTCTGTTCATGGAGAATGAAACTTTGAGTGATATGACAACGCGGTTTTACCATTTGCTCAGTGAGATGTATTCCTATAGGGTTATCGCATCTCAACAAGAGATTGTCACACGATTTGCAGATGCATTGCCACCCAAGTGGAGTCAGTTCATTGACTTACTAAAGCCTATGGGGGTGTTGGATACTCTTAGCATATATGAATTTGTTCAGAAACTGGATAACAAGAATGAAGAAAAAATTAGAAAAGTTAAACGAGTTTTAGTACCGCAAAACCGAGAGATGTATTTTGGAGGCATTAACACAGGTGCAAGTACAAGTCAGCAACCGAAGCTTCAAACAGCTTTTGTATCGAATGCAATCCCTTTTCTACCACAACCTAAACCAGATCAATCTACTCAAGCCTATGGACAAGCCTTTGATCCAAAAGCGCTTTCTTCCTCAACCACGAGATTTTGCATCACAAGTTCCACAACACGCATTTGATCCAAAAGCCTTTCTTCCTCAACCACGAGATTTTGCATCACAAGTTCCACAACACGCATTTGATCCAAAAGCCTTTCTTCCTCAACCACGAGATTTTGCATCACAAGTTCCACAACACACATTTGATCCAAAATCCTTCTTCCTCAACCACAAGTTCCACAACAAGCTTTCTATGGTAACAAGTTTCAACCTTCAAACCCTAACACCGTCAGACTTGATACATCAAACCTTAGCAAAGTAAGTGTAGAGGTTGCGAAAGAACACAGGGAACTTCTAAACACTTTGGTGAGTTCTTACTGCGGATTGGTAGCTGGGCAATCTGGCAACATCAATCTAACCAGTGAAGACTACGCACAAATTGATAAGGAGGAAATGGAGTTGATTGATACCAAATGGGCGTTTGCAAGTGCATTGAGAAGAGCAAAAGACTTTATGGAGAAAACTGGAAGAACTAATCTGGAGAGCAACATGGATACTCCATACGGTTTTGACAAAAGGAAACTTACTTGTTTTAACTATAGAGAAAAGGGGCATTTTAAAAGAGAATGCACGAAGCCTCAACAGCAAGGGAATCAATACCCTTTCAACAGAAATCAAGGCGCTAACAATGAAAGAGCTATGGTTCCCGCAAACAATTCCAACCAAGCTTTGATTGTTTAGGTAGATGAACGCTGTGATTGGTTTGTTCAATTGGGAAACAGTGGTGGAGGAGGCATTGCATACTATGCCGAAATTGCAAAGAATGATAGCGATGGAGAATCTTCCTGAAACGATGATAGTTCATGGGATGGCAGTAGTTCAGATGAAGCAGAATCGACTTCAAGTGAAGATCGATCTGAAGATGTTGATGCTGAGTGTAACAACTCATAAATTTGCTGTTATTTTTTTGTTATTCCGTTTGTACCTTCCGTTTGTAAATCTGAGATTTGATTAATAGAATGGGTTATGTTTGCTAATTATATTTTATTGTAGCTATATCGCATCTAATCGCTTATTGAACGCTAATTCAACGCAAGTACAAGTAACTGTGTTACTTTAATAGCCGAGTGTGTTGTTGTACAATAACCACTTGTGCCATCGCATCACTTATCTCATCGCATCGCAAAACGCAGTTAATTATGTGGGATTGTGTTTTATATGTGTTATACTCGTTTATGTTATGGTTTGATATTGCTAAAACGCTCTCACGCTCACGTAACTCGCTCTCTCTCAATTCATGGTAATATGACGCCTAACGCTTCGCTAAAACGCTTAATATAACTATCTAATACGAACCGAATCGCCAAACGAACTCCTAACATGAAATAAACGAACGAAACTTCGCCAATAGGCCAAGTTCGGCCGAACTTGTGCATCACGTGTTCGCCCGAACTTGCTCAGTCAATCAGAACCCAGCTTATAAGCCAAGTTCGCCCGAACTGGCTTCCAAATCAGGGAAATTCATCAAGTTCGCTCGAACTTGTAACAAGTTCGCCTGAACTTGATGTATCCAGCCCAATCTTCACCTCACCTATAAATACCCAGCTCCTCATTCATGCTCCCCTTGCTGACCAAGTTCGCTCAGAGCTCTCCCGATCAAATACTTTCGTTTTCTAAGTAAGAATCAACCCGTTTTCAAGCTACAACAATGTTTTACAACGATTTTGCACAAGGTTTTACCTTCGATTTCATCAAAACTCCTCTGTTTACGAAAATCTTCATCTTTTTATGCAAAACTTCCGTTTTTCACTTAGATCTATACTTAGATCTAAGTAAAACCCTTTTTTTTAAACCTCGTTTTTCACACAAATTCAGACTAAATGACGTATGTTTCGTTCACTTTGAAGTGGAACGAGGCGTTGTCAAGCAAGATCTCAGATCCGGAAGCACAAGGATGAAAGCGTCACTTTGCAAAAACTGGACTAAACCGTACGAACCTTCAAGTTCGCCCGGATTAGTCTGAGTTTCTGTAAAATGGCTAAAACTCGCTCCAAAAGACCTCTCCATCCTAGGTTTTGCTCAGTAGCTTAAGGTTGGAGGGATGGACACTCGATTTCCTCAGCAAACTACGTGAAAACGCATGAATTGGTGACCAAAACAGTCAAGTTCGCTCGGAAAACCTCAAGTTCGCTCGAACTTGTCACCAGAATGGTGACCAAGTTCCCCGAACTTGTCTAACACCTCAACAATTCAGGCTAGTTCGCCCGAACTTGTATCACTCTTCAACAAATAGGGCAAGTTCGCCCGAACTTGTCTCGTTTCTCAGGAAACCAGACAAGTTCGCCCGTACTTGTACCTCCAGTAAGTCTAGACAGTCAAGTTCGCCCGAACTTGTACCCCAAGGTACAAGTTCGCCCGAACTTGTCTACTGTTCCTTTAACCGTTAACCGTTTCGGCATTTTGGAAGACTAATGCACTTCTGTTCGCTTACAGGCTGATCCGGCGATCCCCTCAACTTATCTCAGATCCCGTATCTCTCTCAAAACGCACCGAAAGTGAGTATACTTGAACCCTTTTTCGCTTTATCGCACTTTTAGGTGTTACATACGTCTCTATATCAAAACACGCTACACGCAACTCTAGACTGTTTTAAACGCTAACCGCTCTCACATGTTTTACGTGAATCGTTGAATGTTTGTTGCTATGTGTGAATAATGTGTACTCGTAGACCACCCTTAGCAACGATAGTACGGTAGTTTAGACTCAGCACCCGATTGGTTCGGGGGTTGTTAAGGCTCGCAAATTACTTTACGTGCGTGTTCGCTATTGTGAACCGTATCGCGCATACTCCACATCGCAGTCGTGTTGGTTAGCTTGTATCTTTATTGACTAGTTGCTTATATTCACTTTCTCTATGTAATGCATGTCGGTTATGTGTAACGCTTTATCGCTATTATTATGCTATTAAACCTGTATGCTCACCTTTACTTTATTGTATTGACTTGTATTTTAACGTATGTAACAGGTTGAGGATGTTATCGCTACAAATTGGATTAGGTTTATGCTTTAGAAACTTGTAATAAATTAGTCGGTGAACTTTGATTTGTTTGGGAACTTGTTGGATTTGTAATGATTTTGAATGATGATATGTTAATTGTATGGGAAATTGACGTTTTAAGTATTGTGGTTTAAATTAGTCGTTATGGATTCTCTCGAGCAGTCTGGTTCGCCTAGTGCCGCGCCTCAATGATTCCATCATCGGTTAGGTTGTGACACTGAGGTAGGTGATGTGATTACTGAAACTGAATCGACGGATAGCGACGAAGCAACCTTGGAGCATGAAACTGAAGAGTCATCTAATGAGTTTTCCAAGCATCTCTCAACAGTTGGATCTTCCACTCTTTGTGCAGCTTTCATGGCTCGTTTGGATTGCCAATCTAGTCAGGTAAGTTTCAATAAACCTATCTTGTCTAAGTGTTTTGAATGTATAGTTTTAAAAGGCAAATACTTAGAACTTGAAGGTAAATTTGATCACACGAAGAAACATCATGAGAGTTTGATTGTAGATCTGACAAAGTGCACTAAGGCAAACACACATCTTAAGAAAAACGAAAAGGAATTTGAAATGACAATTGAAACCTTAAGGAAAGATGTTTATGAATTAACAAAGAATGTTTTGAGAAAACAAACAGCCATTAACAATTATATTAACCTGCTTGAAGAAACGAAAAAGGAGTTAGCATGTGCAAAGTGTGAGCATGATGCGATCAAACTCAAGTTGGACAGTTACTCCAACTCAAGATATGTTTTGGATCACATCATCGATGTTCAAAAGAAGAAAGGTGATGTAAAATGCATTGGTTATCAGGCTTGTCCCCTCCGGTTAGACACAATTACACCAAAATGCCAGATGACGAAGATATGACACAGTTTGAACCCACCGTTTCATTGGATCTAGCTGAATTTACAGCTGGTCTAGGGTTCACTAAGGGAACATCTTCAAGTCAAAGTCTATAGGATGACATCAATAACTCAAAGTCTGTGAATGATCAAAGCCCTCCCATTGTTGAGGATTGTGATAGTTCGGATGACGAGTCGGATGAGGACAAGCCTAAGCAGTCCGATACGGTAACAAAAGAGGAAAATATACCTCTCGAAAATCACATTCTTTGTGATCCACCCACAAAACCGTTTGTGACTGCTAAAGTCAAGTCTGTTGAATCTTCCTCTGCGAGTTGTGAAAGCGTGAACTTGCTTTACACGTTGATTGGTTCTGATAAAATATATTCAGATAAAGATTTCCCAGTCAAAAATGTCAATCAATCCTTAATTAATAAAGTTTTCGAGGATTCTACTAGTAAGTTTTTGGGAAAGTCGAGCCCAAGAGTTGTAGTGACTCAGTGTGCTCCTATCCCAAAATCCGAAGTTAGAATGAAATACGGGAATAAAAAATTGCAACCTCAAAACAATCAACGAAAGCAAAATCACGCTACCCAAGGAAAGGGAAAAGGAAAAGAAAGCCAAAACAAGAAGAAGATTCAGAAGGTGAACTTTGTGAAATCCCGAGGGACTGCTAAAATTGAATCCTTTGAAAACAGATCCAACACGGAGTTTGTTAAACAACATAAATTTTTGAAAAGAAACAATCAGAACAAGTACACACAACACATAAATTGTTGTGATGTAGGACCAAGTACCTCAAGATCACGAAGTTCATCATCAAGCTCTTACAGTTATGATTCTCCGAGATTTGTTGAGCGGAGATCATGTTTTGAATGTGGTAAGTATGGGCACATTGTCAGAAACTGTCCATATCTCATGAAAGGAAAGGAAAAAGTTGATGCCCCTCGCAGTAACAGTTACCATACAAGATCTGTTTCACCAAAACAAGACCCCCGTCTTATTAAACAACGAGAAATGAAACAGAAAAGAAACAAAGAAAAGAAGTTGAAAAGGCTTTGAAATCAGACGTTATCTAAACACAGTCTGTTAAATCAGATGTTAAAATTGAAAAACAGAAACAAATTTGGAAACCAAAATCGGTAACTGTTTCAGGGGGAGCTCCATCAATTCCGAATCATCGAGAAATGGAAGTCACAATCCTCGATGATGTCGGACGACCCACGTCTATGAAGGCTTGGGTCCCCCTCTCCAACTAATCTCTGAATGAGTGTGCAGGGTGTTCTAGGAGGAACTATTGATAGTCTTAGGATTGTTGATAGTGGAGCGTTCATGCACAAGATCGGCGACATAAGGCAACGAAACATTGTTACATCTAGGAGGATATTGTTGCCTTTGATGGAGAGAGAAAAAGAAAAGAAGACAAAATGTCCGATGAAAGATTTTTAATGAATGAAGTTGAGAACTTCGACAAGATGAAAAACAACCAACAACTTATTTGTTTAAGGCTTGGATCGGGTCAACAGGATAGACTCAAATGAAGTATACGCACCTGCAGCACGTCTGAAGCTTTTCAAAAACTCATGGCTTAATCTTCCACAAAAAGTTCAAAGTCTACAAGTTGAACGTACATTGTACATTTCTCCACGGTGTGATTGAAGAAAATGTGTTTGTTGAACAAACCAACCGGGTGTGCGGATGCCTTGGGGTGGATTGAACAACCGCACACTACTTCTCAAGGAGAAAGACGAAGACCTTTGCTGGTGAAAAAGAATATGTGGAAGACATCATGTATGGATCGTCCAAAGATGATGTGTACAAGCTTTCCCACATGCTCAAGTGCTTCTTACAAGCCGGACCCAGAGGTTTCTGATCTTGTTGCTAAGAAGAGATTTCTCGGTTAATTGAAGTAGCTACAAAATCGACCTTGAAATCCACATCGGATGGATATCCAGTTGGGAGAGCACATAGATTCCTGGTAATGCACGTAGAAATTGCAGGATTACGGTTTTAAATTTCTAATCTCCCCTATCTTTCTCGATATTTAAGCTGCTTTACGGATTACTAAAATCTCGTACAACACTCCAGACCAAACATTTTGATCTCAAATATCACCTCACACGTGATTGTTTCAACGAGAAACTCATCGATGTTGTTTAGGTCCACACCGATTACCAACGTACCAACTCATTTTTCCAAAATTTTGGTAAATCATTTTTGATTAAATTAATTTTGGTAAACGGCATCGAGGTAAAACATGAGTTAATCCACATCGGGAAATCGTTTTTGTGAATATTTTTCTTAAAGAAAATCTAAAAAGATGTCATTTAAAAGTTTAAATTTACTTTTTACATTTTAAGGGGAGTAAATTCAAATCAGAAAAATACAAAAATAAGAGAAAAACAAAAATGAGTTTCCTGGCGAGAAAATGATAGTGAATCAGTGGTTTGTCAAAACTTCTTTGAACTTAAAATGAAAAACGATAAGTAGCTCTATTAACAATGTATCGGTAGGCTCACAATTATTTTAAAGTGTGCGGGGCGATATAAACATAATTGACTGAAGACCGTGTGGGAACCGCTCATTGGCATATGGTCTTAGTACCGGAATTTCGTTTGATAGATTGCCGAGGTTCTGAGATACGTGGTCTTTATACTGTTTATCATCTGGGTATCATGGTTGTTTCTTTTACCGAAAACAACGGGGACGCAAGTCTAGAAATTCCATGATACCATACATACATGTACATACTATACATACATGTATATAATACATGCTGCATATGACCATCAATAAGTGATAAAAATATCATAGTCACCCCTGAATAAGCGATTTTAAATCTCATATATCATCCGAGAGTCAAGTTCGTCTCTTTGTCGGTACGATGGTACTAGCCTGTTCACTGACTTGCTCTCATGCCCTTGATGCATTAAATATCAAGTTCCTCATAAATAAGTGATTTTATTGTATTCATCCTCAAAATAAGTGAGATTCGCACATCATATACGTCAAAACAGATGATAAATGGTATTCTCACCAGTAAGATGAACTCTCGTGCATACCTTGATACGGGAATGTGTCGTGAATGGATGAACACTGGTCGGTAAGTATAAACCATACATTAATCGTATCCCCTAACTGTGAGTACATCTGAGAAGTTGAGCTTAAGTGGACAACAATACCGAGATTGTTATAGGATACTTATCTAAATGCTAACTAATCGAACAACAAGTGTGTTTTAGCATGACCGTATACTGATATGATTCTTTTACCCTTGAAATTCGCAAAAAGATTGTCTGTAAATATTTATCTATTGTTTTCTATCTTTACATTTGAAAAAAGAAAAATACCAAAAAAATTTAGGTGAGTTTCAATATAAATGTTATAAAAGCCAAAAAGATTTTGCTTCTAGTTTATTTTTGATCGACTGATGTTGGAACTCGAGTCTATCCTATCTAAAATCCCGATTGTAGGCCGGAAAAAAATTGCATCCTCATAAATGGTCGAAGTTGACAAGTTTTGAAAGTTAAAGGATTAAATCTGGATAATTTTAAAACTTTCAAAGTGTTGTCGGTTGGTAGTTAAATGAGAGTTGGTGTCATGTGTGTCATTTGTTAATTCTGTTTAAAATCAATCCTTTGTGAAGTTTTCAAATGAAAATTCTCTAAGGTTGATTAAATCCTTAGCGGTTGTTCTCATTAGGCGTTTAGCCTTGTTGTGTGTGCAGATGTGGCATCTAAGCAAGCTAAAGGCAAAGAGAATGCGTTTGAAGAGTGAAGACACAACATGAATACAAGCCGTGGATCAAAAAGATCAATTCGTAGTTGACCACTCATAAACACCACAAGGATCTAAAGATTTCAAGATCAACGTCTCAAAAGCTATATTCAAGGGAGAGTTTGCTTATCCACCTCTTGACCGTGACAAGTGAAGACATCTGAAGATCCGACAATGTGAAGAACAAACCATCACGAGCAGCATCCAAGGGGGAGTTTGTTGATGCATATTTGTGTGGATGCGGCTCGGTTCAGTTCGGCTCGGCTCAACTTGGTTCGAGCCCGACGTCACGACTCGAAGCATGAAGAGCCGCGAACCGTCATCACCATGATGATGTCATGATGTTGTCATGGCTTTGACCAAATACATGCAAGACTTTGTGTGTGTTATATACTCTCATGAAGAACCTATAATATGTGTTAGTTTGTAGATGCCACGAGAGAATCATTATGTAAATTAATGAAGACCACGAAGAATGGCATGCATGTAATATGGACGAAGAATTCTTTGTGAATTAAATTATGAAAGTGACGAAGAACTTCAATTGTTCATTAATCCTAGTTATTCGTAGGATATGGACCACAAAGAACCTATCCTTCATAGATCTAAAGGTTCTTCATGGCACATGCCTGTTCTTCGTGGGTGCTGGCTAGTTCTTCGTGGCATAGTAGGTTTTTCATGGTATGTGCTGGGTCTTGGCCTATAAATACCCACATATGTTATTTGGGTTCTGCAAGAGTGCAGAGTGAGAGATAAGCAGTTTGTAAAGAGTGTACGTACTGGGTCTCTCAACTAATCAATATAGTGAATCTTTAAAGTGATATCTTGTGTTATATTGGTTGTGCTCTTATTTTTCAAAAATGTTTGGCTGCCCATGCTCAATTTTGAATCTCAAAAGATTTAATCTCAAAATATGCAGCCAAAGTAGATTGTGTATATTTTCTGGGATATTCTTCTACAGCCAAGGCATATAAAGTGTTTAATACAAGGACGATGACTATAAAATAAACCTTAATGTAAAGTTCAATGAAATTTCTTCTTTAAAAATCCCCAAAAATCCGAAAAATAAAAACCAAACCAATCATTATAAGAAGTTCTACTAGCATGATGGAAACAAAGGAGATAAAGAAACGTGAAAGCGGAATAATAAAACCTGATGATTCACGATCCAACCGCCTTGAACCCTTCATTCCTAGCACCTTGAAACTCCCAAATCGGCTGTCATGTTGCTCAATTCGTTCGTAATCTCTTGTTTTTCATTCAAGATAAGTTATTCCTTATGAATTTAATTTTTTAAGTTATAACATGCAAACCTGTCACACCCCTATTTCCACGTGTACCCGGTGGGCCTGGTTGGGGAATATCGTGACGTAGTTGATAACATCATAACCAAACAAACACATACACAACGGAAGTCTTGGATTTAAATTACTATGACAAACCGAGTGTCCAAAGTTCAAATATAAATTACAAGGCTTGTAAGGAAAAGATCCACAGGCGGATCAAAATAAATATATACAAAGTAATTGTCAACAGACTTTAAGCAACCTAGAGACTTGCAAAATCCTCTATCGTCACTATAGCGCAGCTCCCAATCTATTGCGTATTGCCACATGTAACTTGGAAATACGTCAGTTTTCACTGGTAAATACTAATAATCGACTCATTTTGTAAATATTTATTTAAAATGATTTATGGTGCACTTGGCATGTTTTAAAATAACTTGGGATAGTTCAAAATGACGTTGTTTATAGTTTTACATGTTTGTCAATACATATGGGTCCGGTCCAGAAACCGAATAACCTGACTAACCGACACGCCACTTAAATAATCCACCAGCGGGATTCAATATTTTATTAGCATTAGCGTCTGTCAGGTGTATGCCTACACCCCGCGCTTAAGGTCGTGGCCATTAGTAACTTAAATGAGCCAAGGATATCCCAGACATGGTCGAATTAACCCCCAATGTTTAAGTTATCAAACAATACAGAATAAAACGGGTTATAAGGATTTAGTAAATCACAATCCGATAATATGATCTCATACCCGACCAAGCGGTATTATTATACCGTATTCCAAGTCCGTATAGGGAAAATAAGTTAAAAGTATTTACCTGAGCAAATTCTTCAAATAAGATAAGTAACTCAGCCGAATATTCAAAAATAAGCTTAGATGGAAATCTATCGGGAGGCTCTTAGTCTGGAAATGATGGTGTTTATAACCAATTAGAATGCTAACGGTCCTATCTACTTTGTAGACTTGAACCGGGTAGCTTAAAGATAATAACGGTACTAGACGCTAGATTAAGCGATGACCGGAATAGAATGTAGTTTAAACCCGACAAGCACGGAGACTTGTTTAATATGGGTAAACATGTTACATTCTGAATTTTGGAAATAAATTGATAAGGTTAAACCCGTTTCGGTTAAATTACGTAAACTAGTTACATAGGCCGAACCGTACGCATATAAGTGAAACCGGGTAACCGGGTGAGTCTTATACAAGTTCCATATACCATTCTACTTTAAACATGTTGTAATATCAGTAAGATATCAACATGTATGCCTGTTATGGTTTTGAAATCAAGTTACGCCTCAAAACCCATCCGGTGAAATTACATTTTGGTCATTTCACACATAGCTTGATAATTTACTTGGGAATCTGAGTTTAGTTGATGTACTTACTGTAATTATATATAAAGTAAGTTTTAAAATCAATAGGTATCAAGTCTTGGTGTTTAGATATGGTGTTAAACCATACTATGCGCCTAAATGACGATAAGGTCACAAAATGACGATCTAATCGATGTTTAAGGAAAACTGATGTTATGATCAGGTTTATATGACAAAATAAGTTATTTAATATATTATAACAGTAGGTAAAAGATTGGGTTATGAAAAGTATCTTTAAGATCATTTTATGCATCATAAGGGTACTATCGTCATTTATCGGCATTATACAAAGACTTGTGTATAACTCAGTTTACAATCTGATTTAACATCCCAAGTAATCCTACTTATGATATTACATCAGTGGGTAAAGAGTTTTGGTGTCAAATTTGTGTTTAAATCATTTTATGTGTTGAAAAGACATTTTAGTCCTTTAAAAGCATGATTTGCGATAATTACACAAAACTCAGGTTATGACCAGATTATTGACATCAAAATAAGTTAGTCATGTTTATATATCAGTACATAATTCATTTGTATGCTCATTTGTATTTAAACCTTGTTTTTAAGTAAAAGGGCATTTTAGTCAAAATCCGACATATTATACGAAAGCTTGCATAAACACTCGGATTACTAAGTAACCATGTCATATAACTCCAGATGGTTATAGTACAATATATCATGGTCACAAGGCAACCTAATTTCAGTAGCTAAGGTTGCTAATTCGGGTCAAAATCGAAAGTCAAAACAGAAGTCAAACTTCATGACTTTGGTTGCGAACCGACCTTAAACCTGGAATTGACGAGCTGAACATGTTTACACATGTTCTAATAATTATTACCAAGTTGTTTAAGTGTTAAAACATATTTTATCACACCTATATTATCATATATGAATTTATTTTCAAATCTGACCCAGTTTGACTTTTTATTAATAACTTTGACCCGTCAATTGACCAAGCAAACGTGGTAATTAGGAGGTACCCTTTTTTAAGGATTAACACCTACCTAATTACGATCACGTAGCCATGTTCGAACCGAACAATGGCTGGACCGTAATGGTCTTAGCTCAAAGTCAAAGCGTTTTTACGTCAACGCTTTGACTTTGGCTTAAAACCTATTAAAACTGAAAAGAAAGGATTGGAACACTTACAAGTGAACCAAGGATGACTAAGAAACTCAGGGGATTGCTCCTTGAAGATCAGGAGCCTTCCAAGTGAGTGATAGAGAGAAAGAAAATGAGAGGTACAAGAAATGGGGTTGATGAACACCTCTATTTATACTTGGAGATCATGAACAAGATCAATCCAAGTGTTGAGAGCTCACTTAGGATCACTCCAGGTGTTATATGAGGTGTCCAAAACCGGAATTGAGTTAATGGTTTCGAGCTGAGTGAGTGCAGGTGGGTTGAGAGGTGGCCAAGAATGCAGATCAGCAGCTGGCAGCTCTTTCTGCGAACTGACCTCTCCCGCGCGTCACGCGGGGATACCAGGCCCCTGGCGCGTGGCGCCGGAGGTGCCAAATCACAAAATTTCCATTTTGGCCCTTGAACTTCTCCAAACTCCCATATTTCGACATAAAAGCATGTTTTATTCAATATGGTCCCTGATTAGCACTCTCGGGAGTATAACCGAACATCAGTAAGCTCCGGGTTTGTTAAAAGGTCACTCAGAGGCATAGCTTAAGCATGTTGACACGTTTAACCCCTCGACTTTAATTATTCACCACTCAGAGGTTATAAAATAACATGTTGGCGATTTTAGTCCCTCTCGTCAAGCACACGACATACGAGGATCAGCGGGACACGTGTCAAATTTTATAAGACGTAAAAACATAGGGTGCTACAAAAACAAGCCCAACTCAAATGTTTATGCGGTCATAAGCCCCTCGCCCGACGCGAGGGGTTTTTACTCTTTGTCTCGCGTCACGCAATACCCCAAAAGTCAAATTGCTTAACTAGTGCCTTTTACGTTACGCGAGAGGGACTTCCTTTCTCTATCGCACGACGCGACATGGTGATTTTCCTTGATATCTTCTTCATTTAACTGTTCCATCAAGCGTGAACGTTTCGAGGCTCGGTTTTCTTCGAACTTAGCTCGTTTTTTGCCCGTTTCAACTTCTTTTCTCTCCCGAGACTTGCAAAGCACAAATGATTTAGTTGTAACGCTTTGCATTTTTGTACCTTCCTTATTTAGAAAGTGTAATCATATTTCTATTTATAAAAACTTGTATTTGTATCTTGCGTTCGTATTCGATTCCACCTTTGTAATCTGAGACTTTGATCATAATGAAATTCTATTTTTATACAATATACTTGTGTTCCACGTTACAATACTTGGGTTATACGTTATCAAGCTTGACCGCTTATACTCAATCAATACTCGTGATACTTGTACTCATAACTTTTACACACTTATACTTGGGTTATATGTTATCAAGCTTGACCGCTTATTCTCAACCAATACTCGTAATACTTGTACTCATAACTTTTACACGCTTGACAACTATTATATACTTGGTTATTTTCTAATATAATAGTAATAATTATAATAATAATAATAACAATAATAATAATAATAATAAAGTTAGTAATGATACTTATGATAGTAAAGGTAAGAATTTGATGAAACGTCACAATGGTCACGAAGAACATAAGGTTCTTCGCCACCTTTCCTTTTTTTTTTTCACAAACCACTAGGTGTTTCACCACCCTACCCAGTCTTTCGCCCCTTGCCAAAAGCCACGAACAACCCAAACAATTCTTCTCCCCCCTTTTACATCTTTCTTCGTGACATTGAGTTCTTCGTCCCTGATACCTGCCACGAAGAACACTCTTTCGTCCCTTTCCCTGCATGTTATGCAAACCCAACAGAAGCTTCTAACAGCTTTTGTTCCACTTTAATCCAACTCCTAACCACCACCTAACTTATATTAATTACTTAAACCCTAATTTAGCTTATAAATACCAGCCCCCCTTCACTCTAAATCCTTTCCACCACTCTAATCACTCTCAAATCTCTAAATTCTCTCAAGTTTCCTGAAGAGCAACAGTGAACTCAGTTCACAGTGAGTTTCTAACTCACTTATTATCTCTGTTTCTTCTCTTTTTTTCTTCTATTTTTCTTCTCATTTCTTCTTCCCAAAACACTTGGATAACATTTAGGAAGGTTTTCACAAGTTTGCTTGAGCAAACTAAAGTAAACCTCACCACTTTTGAGGTCCAAAGTGCATAAGAACTCACTGTTTTGGAAAGAACTGTTTACGAACTTTATTAAAAATCTTGTTTTCTCATTCAAACTTGTGCTACTTATGCCTCTAACTAAGTTTATGGTTAGTGAGCTTAGCCAAGATTGTTTCATACAAATTAAGAGGTGTAAAATGCCTCTAAACTTTCTGTTTTGTAGAGGGTTTTAACCCACAAGTGTTGAAACCATCCAATCTTGTTCATAACAAGATATGTGTTTGGTATGAGTGTGATTATTTGAAAGCCTTGGCTATCCTACCTTGAATCCACCACCTCACTTAATGTTTTCTCATCTCTATCCCAAGTAGTTTGCTAGCCTAAAAGTGACACGACCCTGGCTAGCCTTCAACACTTAGTTAATACTTTCTATGTCGATGTTGGCTCACCCGGGTTGAAGATTACTTGGCTACTTGGTATAGTGATCACTTTTACTTTCTTTATTTCGTTCATGGCCATCCGAAATGTCCTTGTGACAATTTGTGTATTGGTGAATCATATAATGAGGTTAAACCTCCATGCTTGACTTACATGATATCTATGAAACTTATGGTAGACATATTATATACTACATAAATATATATAATAATAAACTATACTTTATCTAAGTCTAAAACACATTGTTACAATTCTAATGGGTAATCTACCCATGAAATCACATTCACCCATAAGGGTTGTCATAGTGTCAAAAACGAATATTTTAAGACTAGATAATTACATTGCGTATACATACTTTTTGTACTTTACATTCCAAGTTCTAATCTTCCGTTATCATTCCAAATATTCACACACCTCCGTTTACCCCATGTAGGGTAATCTCGGTGTTCCATCCACAAACTCTCCAACCTTTCACGGAATAATAAAGGAAAGCATTACAAAACCGTGAGTGTACTCGATCCCATTTTCCGTTTATACACTTTGGGTGCAACATGTACACTATTACAAATCACGAAATCACATTTAAACTTGTTTACACACATACTCTATCCGTTAATGACATGATACTTGTTTTATTCTTTCTACCGCATGCTATGTTAAACTTGTGTATATATGCTCATTAACTTTGCTAGCCTCACTTACAAATATAGCGCTATAGGATTAACGCACCGCCCGTATTCTTGTGGTATTGTTAAGTAAACTATTTTACACCCTTTCGTTTCGACGATGTTGGGTAATCACGATTGCGTTAGACTTTGGATTGACATATATTGAACACATGTTAGTATGATAATAAAATTTTTTATGTAATGTAACCATGTTGGATATGAGACAAGTCTTTTTCACTATTATACTATGTATCAAACTTGTATGCTCGCCAACTTTTGTTGATACATTATTTTAATACATGTTGCAGGAAACCAGTTGAGGACAATGAAGAAACATGTTTAGGGTGGATTAGACATACACCTAGATTTAATCTATTGTATTTCATTTTGTTATTTGTTCCTTGTTGTATTTTCTTTCAAGACTATGTATTTCCAATTTAGAATTAATGAAATTTGAATTATTAAATATTGTCGCAAATAGTGTTAGTAAGTCTCTTGCAATCTCGTTTTTGTCTCACTCCAATGTTTCCGCCATCGGTTTGGTCGTGACATCAGTAGTATACAAAATCAAACTATAGACGACACAGTTTGGACTTGAAAACTATACAAACTATACATGAAATTATATGTAGTTTGCTATACATCAATTATCCGTCTCTAATCATGTGCTCGTTTTAGCGAAATTCCTATCCGTTTAAGCTCCATTTGCACACTTTTACCTACAAAAACCATAGTTATGAAGTACAAGCTATAAAGACCCAAAAAACGTCTTGAAAACTATACAAAAACATATATAAATTACATGGAAAATAAGAAGTGTTTGCAACACATCATTAGTTTTGTGGGGCTTGGTTAAACTGTTGGAAATGCTTTACTGGTGGTTGATTTTGGTTTTCATTTGAGGGATTGGTGGATCTGGAATTTGAGGAATTGGGACATAATGCGGTGGGATTGGTAGTGGGTTATCTTGATCAGCCATCTCATAAACTACTTGTTCAAGATCTTGTGCAGTGGTTGATGAACTAGGTTTAACCTTTGCTAATGAACGAAGACCAACATGATTCAGTCGTGCAATCTTTTCACTCTTTAGATCAAACAAAAGCGGTGAATATTTCTTTGAGAATCTGGTATGCATAGAACGATGATGTTGCCTGCACAAAAATAAAGAAGAAATCAGACGTAATACCGAACTAAACAAAAAAGAAAGAAAGAAAATATTTATGGATTTTTAGGTTTTCAATTTATCTAATTTTTAATAAAAACAATTAACTAACACTAAGCACACATATTCCCTAGAAATGGCGCCATTTTAATCTATGTCGTAAGGTCGGTAAAAAATATTTAAATAGTGTCTTATTCACCTTTACTAGTAAAGAGAAAGTAGGGTGCCGAATCCACGGGGAATTAGTGGAAAGTGTTAAGTTTATTGCATTCATTGATTATCTAATTCTAAAACTATTATCATTGGTTTGATTGGGAAAGTTGTTTTTAAAAACTAATTTGATTGTTTTGATTGTAAACGGTTATGAGAGAAAAGGATGATGTGCTAAAAGTAGTCTAATAAAAATAAACTAAATTATCCAAGACCTAGACACCAAGTAATACTCTAGACCCTCTAAAACTATACTAAACTACTAACCGGCAAGCGAACCAATCGACTCTAGAAAAGCTAAGTAAGTCCAGATATCGAACCCATGAGACTCTATTAAATTACGCTAACAACTATATCTAGACTAGACTGACACTGAAACGGACTTAACAATTTTTATATTTGAGAGGAGGGGGTTTACTAAAAATCCTAAAATTGAAATAAAAGGTAATTAAGCTAAAGCACGAAATAGACTAAGGTCAAATTCAATAGGGATTGAAGACTACCTATACTAGAATCCGGGTTGATTTATGAATGGATTTCTATGGTATTAAAGTGTTATGGAACCAGGATCTTCGTGTACTAAACCCTAAGATATCTCAGCTAAGACCTCCGGACCCTTCTCAGGAAGAAACCTAGGAGACTCTACAAGGCTGTTATGAACACCGGTTGTTAGACTTCCTCTCAGTCCTCAAACATCTCTAAAAGTGCCCTAATATGACAACCTACCTCTCAGCACGGAAGTCTAAGGCAACTATGGTTTCTAACTTGGTTTAATAGACACGAGAATAACTAGGGAACTAAGACCGACTTCTCTCAAAACCTATCTTAGCTGTATGTTAAGCCGCGACTTACTAACAAACTCGAGCCTCTCAACGACAAGTTAAGCAGAATACCTAGTTTTAATTGTATTTTAATTACTGTTTTTAAGGCTAGTGGCCAATTTACCCAAAGATTCCCGAACCCGCAAAGACTTGATAATCAACACTTTATTATTACATGAAAGACATTCACCAAAGTTTGTGTAAAACAGTAAATAATCAACAATCAAAACTAAATACGCATAAGCACCAAATTAGAAGTTCCAAAGTTTGTTACTTTTTGAGATTAATCCATAAACACAATTAAAACCATAAAAATCCAAACTTTATTCAATCCTTCATCTAATCTAGGTAGTACAAGAGGTTTAGCCAAGCATCATGGTATTGAAAATTTAAGCACAATGTTTAACAAAGGAATTCATGATCAAAAGAATGAAAACACAAGAATAAGGAAAACCGGATAATAAAACCCGAATGTTCTTCGTTCCTAAGCTTCCTTCTTCAACCGGATGATTCCCGAGAGCCAAGATGCTTCAAAAATCCTGAAACTTGCTTCAAAATTCGCCTTCAAGAACTCTGATTCATAACTCCCCATTTTTGGAAGAAATAATGATGTATTTATAGGTTTGGAAGAATCATGCTGCAGATACAACTCAATGTTTTTTGGGATCACCCCCGTCGCGTCGCGCGTAGGCTGAAAAGGGGGGCCGTCGCGTGCGGCGGCATGTAAATTTTGTCGGGTTTCTTTTGCCCTACCCTGGCATCGCGCGTAGATGTCTTCAGATGGGCGTCGTGTGGCGCCAAGGCTCGATTTCAACAGAAAGTCTCGAATTTCATCCTTGTTTCAGCTCCAACATTCTCCAACTCTCACCCTTAGCTTTTCCTTAGCGCATTTTCTTTAGTTTTACGCACTTTTCCCTAACAAGTACCTAAACACAAACAAAGTATCAAACTTCTACGAAATAACTACGAAAGCTAAAAGAAACAATACGAAAACTATACAAACTATACACCGTATATATATGTATTTTGCAATACATCAAATATTCACACACTTACTTTTTTTCCGTCCCTGAAAAAGAATTATGCAATACGGAATCAGAGACAGATAATCTTTCAGATCAAAAGTACAAATTACTTATTAAAATCAAAACTTGTGTTAGCCACGATTGCGAGTATACTTGTCCTCTTAAACCCAAACCCGATTCCAAGCCCTTATCATGCAAATTAAGTTCAATTGCGGTCAGTCTACCTAGAGTCTCACGCTAGAAGCCACGGTACATCTAATCTTGCCTCAAGCTTATAGAACAAAGGGAATGATCACTGGACCATTTCCCAACCGTTTTATACCAAAATCAAGAGAATTTAGAATCAACTTTTTCATTTTTCTTTGTTTCTTTTTTTTTCTTTTCCTTTTGAGCTTAGACGTTGCTTTACCTAACCCAGAGGCTGTCTCAACCAGAGTCACCATCCCCAAGAGCGACAATGTGAGGGTCGTGCAATTTTAATTTCGACACATCCCAGAGGCATTCTAAGTCAGAGTCACCATCCCCAACGATACATAGGCCTACACTACTTTTCTTAGTTTCTAGCTCAATTATTCTATATTTGTTTTTTCTTGATTAAAAATTCTAACAATTTTAGTTTTATAACGGTATTCCTTATACTATTTTCGGCGGTTTCGATTTCCCATTTTTCCTAGATGAGCACCCACTAGCAAACCGACAATTAAGTATATTAAGATTAAAGGAACCTAGAACCAAGTCGAGCCTACCCGCATATCCCAAACTAGACACAAACTCGACCATATTAAACTCATATTATCATTATTTGAACCCGAACAAAAATCCATCTTTTCTATCATTTTCCGCTCTTTATTTGCAAACTTCTTTATTCAAAAGACATTTTCAAAATTTTCAATTTTTTTGGATTTTTTCAAATTTTCAAATTTTTTTTGTATTTTTCAAATTTTATGACTCAAACTAACACTACGTATCCCATCCACACACTTAAAGATTGCATTGTCCCTAATGCAAGAACGAGAATACGAACCAAAACTACCTAACAAAGCAACTAAAAACTAAAAACTAAATAAATAAATATTTACAAATATACAAGTGGAAACAACTTAGCTGAATATATGCGAGACTGTCAAAGTGCCAGTTAGTTCCACATATGCCCTCCAATCCGAATATGCTCAGCAAACAACTCCTATCTCTCGACACGCAAACGGAAGCGGCAAAAATAAACACCATACCTATCAAAATAAGCATAAAAACAAAAGCATACCATACGATAGATCATAGTGTCTCAAACATACCATCCAAACATCAAAGTATCAACCAAATCAACTACCCCAATTCAACCAACCAAGTATCAAAGTATCCAAAAGTATCAAGCAAATCAACTACCCAATTTAACCAACCAAGTATCAAAGTATCCAAAATTAGGGGTACATACTGGATTAGATAAAAACAGCATAAAAGAAGAAAATAATAAAAGATACTACTTAATGCTTCAGCTACTGCCATCCCCACACTAATCCTCATCATCACTGTCCACCTCTTCTTCTTCCATCTCCTCGTCCTCATTCTCATCACTATCCTGCTCATAAACCTGAAACTCTGGTGTCGGATACTCGGATCCACATAACCACCCTGACCAGAACTCCCTGCACCACTAGGATCAAAACCTCCTGTCATCACTGACCCGGATCAACAAACGGCTGAAAGAAATCTGGGACATTCATACTCATCCGTCCCATCATATACTGAATCGCTCCAGCTTGCCTATCCTGCCGAAAATTAATCCTATTAAAACCAAAATCCATACGCTCATAAAGTGAGGCCAACGTAAGTGGATCCGGTGGTGGCTGGCGGCGTGGATACTGAGGAACTGGCATCTCCTGTCTCTGCCTGGGAATCTGGCGAGCTGGCGGATAAATGGCCTGCATAACATCATCATCCAGATGACCCACTGGTGGCATAACCTGAGGTCCCTGCCTCGCATCAATCCAAGTCACCGACTTACTCATACTCACAATACCTGCCAACTGTAAATCTTTCACATCAAAATGCCTCGATGCAGGTCCCGGACGCAACGTATTCACATTATATTTCTGAAAAACACCCAAATTCTGAGCCAACTTCGTGATGTAGGGACCCATATCCAAAGCAGCCCTTTTTCCTCCCCTGTGTGACCGACTCAAAGACCAAGCCAACACACTCGCCAAATTCATATTCCTACCCTCAACCCGACACATCAGTAAAAACAAATCAATCCAATTAGCTTTGTTCTTCCCTGACTTCCTACCAACCAGAGTGGTAGAAAAAACCTTCAACACAAACCTATAGATCGGATCTCGAATAGAAGTAATCAAATTCGTCTTAGCAAAACCACGGTCCGCTATATTACCCCAAAACCTTGCTAGCTCACCACTCGTCAAACACAACTCCCTCTGGTTCACATACACCCCTCTCAACCCAGTCATAAACTCCTCAGTAGATGTATCCTCAAAAGCATAAAAACCACTCCCTATAGCAAACTACGGGATGGACATCTCATGAAGCATCCTCCCCAAACTAAACGACACTGCACCGCCTTCAAAGAATGAGCCCTCTTTATGCTGAAAGGTAGAATGAAACTCTACTACCAACTCGTCATACTGCGGCCAATCGCAATTAACCATCTCTATCAACATCGGACCCAATAACTCCTCAACTCTCTCATGAGCACCCATTTGGCCTAACCATTCCCAATCAATGGTCCAATGTTCAAGAAGCTCCGTACGAATAATCTTTTGAAGTTTTACCCACTCTTTCGTATTAACCTGAAACAGAAGTAGCGGGTGCTCCCTCCTTATAGGGACCCAAGCATGGATCACTCGCTCGTGACCTTCGTACCGGATACATCTTTCTTTTCGGTTAGAAACAACTTGCTGCTCTTGAATAGGTGTACCTTTCTGCCATGCTGTTGGGCCTCGTCTTCTTCCTCTAGCTCCACTTGAACTTCCCTCACCTGACATATCTGCAAAAACATGTTTAAACGAGGCAAAACAAACACAAAATTAGTAATCACAAACTATTTTTGGTATTTTTAATTTTTTTAATTTAAAATTTTTTTTTGGATTTTTGAAAATTTTATTAAAAAGTGGAACAACCGTATAGCATTCCATTCGTGGTTGAAACCAAAAATAATGTGAAAACAAAAGCGGGTTACAGTTTACAAAAGCTAAGTCATGAACAACCTCGCCCGAACGGAGATTGAGTACAGGCAAAGTGTTTTGTATCTGTACATGCATATAAGTAAACCCAAGACCAATGACTTTAACTACTAAAAACGACTCAATTTACACGACTCAATGTTCACTACCCCCTCCCGGCACTTTAATTGTCCTAATTAAGAGCCAAAGTGCCTATCAAACTGGACATTGAGTCCAAACTTGCGTAAAGTTTATAGCTTTAGTGACTAAAAGTAAATTTAAGTCGAAAAATTCCGCCTAGTAAAAGGAAGTTTTAACCGGTTAAATTCTTACGCCAGCTTGAATCTTTTCAACAATGTAGCATAATCAACCTATTCAATGTCCAAAATTATCCAACCTAAGCCACCCGCAACCATAAACTAGCAAGAACTAACCTAATCTACGAACCAAAACTGACCCGACTCAAAGTGACCTCTAAAAAGTGAAATCAAACATAACTACTACTAATAACTTAATAAAATACCGAAATATAACAAGAAAACATACCAGAGATGTGTAGAAACGAGAAAAAATCTTTCAAACTTTTAGATTGGAGAAAGTAAGCCCCGCGTCTTGGTGGAAAATGCGGTAAATCGGGTTAAATATGTAGTGGAAAAGGATGGGAAAGTGAATGTGAGATGTGGGTATGATTTGGGAGTGATTTGGGGTGGAATGGAGGTCGTTATGGTGGAATATGGTGGTGTGCGGCTGGGTAATTCGTGGGGTAGGGTTTTGTGTAAATGGGGAAATAAGAAGGGCTGCAGGTTTCAAACTCAGGGTAAAGTGGGTCGCGCTGCGCGACAGTGTTGGGGGTTGGGCTTACGCGCTACGCCATGGGGGTTCAGTTTAAGGGTTCAGGATATGGGGCTAGGTGGCAAGCGACAGGAAAAGCATAGGGGGGATCGCGCGACACGGCGTGTGTTTAGGACTTGAAATTTTGGACTGAGGCAAGGTGCTACACGAACCCCTCACCTAAAACACGTCGCGCCACGCCAAGGTAGGTTTTTCACAGAAGGTTTCGTGAAATTTATGCCCAGATGCCTTAGAAAAAAATCTAAGTTTCCCAAACCATCCCAAAACCAATCCCAAAAATATTCTAACACTAGGACTTACCTGGAACTCCGTTTTCTTCGCAATTCTCGCACAATCTCGGTGATGAATTCCTGCAAATGACTCAAAAACACAAAAACAAAGCCAAAAACTACGAAAAACTAACGTTAGCTACGAAAATAAAAATAAAGAAATACAAACGGTACAAACTCTACACTCGAAGTTTCTCTCATCTCACTATTCGGTGAAGGTAGGTGGGTCCTCAAGTTCTTCCTCCTCGGTGATGTCAATGGGACCTCCTAAGTAATGTTTCAAGCGATGCCCGTTTACCTTCCACGAACCTCCATTAGCTTCGTAATGCAACTCCACGGTACCGTAGGGAAACACCTCCTTTACCACATACGGTCCGGTCTATCTCGAATTCAACTTTCCGGCTATCAATTTCAATCTCGAATTGAACAAAAGCACTTTATCCCCTACTTGAAACTCCTTCAACCGCCTCAACCTCCTATCATGCAATGCCTTCGTCTTCTCTTTGATACTCCAAGATCGTTCGTAGGCGGCATCCCTAAGGGCTTCTAACTCATGGATTTGGAAAAATCTCCTCCTAGCGGCTTCGGTAATGTCAAGATTTACAGTTTTTAGAGCCCAAAGTGCTCTGTGTTCTAACTCTACCGGAAGATGGCACACTTTTCCATAAACAATCATGAAGGGCGTGGTTCCTAACGGTGTTTTGAAAGCGGTGCGGAACGCCCATAATGCATCATCTAGCTTCTCTGACCATTCCTTCCTACTTTTTCCTACCATCTTCTCTAAAATCCTCTTCACCCCTCGGTTTGCATTCTCTACTTGGCCACTAGTTTGCGGATGGTATGTAGTAGAAAGACGATGAGTGACCCCATAGCGAGCTAATGCTTTTTCCATGACGGAATTGCAAAAGTGTGTACCACGGTCACTTATGATGGCTTTAGGAACACCGAAGCATGTGAATAGCTTCTTCAAGAATCTCACAACCACTCGGGCATCATTAGTAGGCAAAGTTTGAGCTTCAACCCACATAAATACATAGTCAATGGCCACGAGGATATACCGATTCCCACTCGAAGATGGGAATGGTCCCATGAAATCAATGCCCCAAATGTCAAAGACTTCAAGAATTTAAATGGGATTTTGGGGCATGTCATCCTTGGATGAGATGTTGCCGGTGCTTTAGAAACGGTCACATGTCCTAACGAACTCTATAGTATCTTGAACTACCGACGACCAATAGAAACCACTGTCGAAAACCTTTTGTGCAGTGACATCCAGGCCATGATGGCATCCCGTTAAACCCTTATGCACATGTCTAAGGATTCCAAGTCCTTTCTCCTTCGAAACACATCTCCTAAGCACTCGATCACCACCAATCCTAAAGAGGTACGGGTCGTCCCATATGTATTTCCTATCATCCCTAAGAAACTTCTTCTTTTGTTGGTGGGACATACCCTTTACAATGTCACCGTTTGCTAAGTAGTTTGCCAAATCCGAAAAACCATGGCAAACCCTCTACCTTGGCTCTAATGAAATCTATGGTTTCATGTGGGAATTTGTCTCCTATTGAATCCTCGCGACCCTCTTCTCTTTTACGATCCTCTATATCGTGACAGGTGGTCGGCGACTACGTTCTCCCTCCTTTTTTATCCCTAATTTCGATGTCAAACTCGGAGAGCAAAAGAATCCATCTAATGAGGCGTGGCTTGGCGTCTTTCTTTTGGAAGAGAAAACGCAAAGCGAGTGTGCGGTGAACACTATGGTTTTGGAAAGCATGAGATATGAGCGAAACTTATCAAACGCAAACCCTACGGCTAAGAGTTCTTTTTCCGTGGTGGTGTAGTTCTCTTTAGCATTATTTAGAGTTTTGCTCGAGTAGTAGATCGGATGAAAGTGTTTCTCGATTCGTTGGCCCAATACCGCACCTACGACATAATCACTTGCATCGTACATGAGCTCAAAGGGCAAATCCCAATTTGGCGAAACAAGTATAGGGGCACTAATGAGTTTCTCCTTCAAAAAGTAGAATACCTTGATGCACTCCTCGTCAAAGACAAAGGGTACATCCTTTTCAAGGAGAAGTGTCATGGTGCATGTGATCTTAGAAAAATCTTTAATGAAATGCCTATAGAAGCCCACATGACCAAGGAAGCTTCTAACAGATTTGACACTCGTAGGTGGAGGCAATCTACTTTTGGTATCTATCTTGGCCCTATCCACCTCTATCTCCTCTCTAGACACTTTATGACCTAAGACTATCCCCTCCGTCACCATAAAGTGACACTTTCCCAATTGAGCATAGGTTGGTCTCTATACATGTCTTAAGCATCCTATCAAGATTTAGAGACACTGATAAAAAAAGGTACCATAAACCGAGAAGTCATCCATGAAGACCTCCATAGAAGTCTCAAGCATGTCTTGGAATATAGCTACCATGCATCTTTGGAATGTAGCCGGAGCGTTGCATAACCCGATAGGCATGCGGCGATACGCATAAGTGTCGTAGGGGCATGTGAACGTCATTTTATCTTGATCCTCTGGTGCGATGGGGATCTGAAAATAACCCGAAAATCCATCGAGAAAACAGTAGAACTGTTGACCTGCTAGACGCTCCAACATTTGGTCAATGAATGGTAAAGGAAAATGGTCCTTCCGGGTGGCTTCATTCAACTTGTGGTAGTCGATGCACACACGTCAACCGGTAACGGTACAAGATGGGATTAGTTCGTCCTTTTCGTTAATGATTACCATCATCCCACCCTTTTTCGAGACAATTTGGGTCGGACTAACCCACGGTGAGTCGGAAAATAGGGTATATCACCCCAGCATCTAACAACTTGAGCACTTCCTTCCTGACAACCTCTTGCATGTTCGGATTACGGCGTCGTTGAGGTTGCACCACTGGCTTATAGTCATCTTCCATGAGTATCCGATGGGTACAATAGCCGGGCTTATGCCCTTGATGTCCTGAAAGTCGCCATGCAATGGCCTCCGTATTCTCTCTCAACACCTCTAATAACCTACCCTTTTCCCCTCCTCTAACTTAGACGAAATAATGATAGGAAAATCTGACCCCTCACCAAGGAAAGCATACTCTAAGTGGGATGGAAGAACTTTGAGCTCTAATGGGGCGGGTTTCTCTACGGGTGCACTTTCAATCTCGCTCTTCACCTCACTCAATTCCAACACTTCGGGGACCCAATCGGTTTCGTCCCCTTCCTCACTCTCACTCACAACTACCTCATTTACCCTATTCTCTACTAGATCGGCTCCACTAATATAGTCAAAACAATCGTTGACACAAGATAAGAAAGACTCTATGAAATAGACCGAATAACAAGGACTACTATGATCGTCGGAAACCGCTAGGATGTTCCATAGAACGCGCTACCTCGAAAGTGACTCTCTCCTCACTGACTTGGAGTGTGATCTTACCGTCAAAGATATCGATGATGGCCTTTGCGGTGCACAAGAATGGGCGTCCTTAAATGATAGGAACTCTCTCATCCGCTTCCATATCAAGAATGACAAAGTCTACGGGAAAGAAACTTGTCAACTTTAACTAAAAGGTTCTCGACTATGCCACGCGGATATTTGACTGATTCTTGGCTAAGGACAAGGACATACGGGTAGGGGACAATCTCCTAAGCCTAACCTCTCGTACATGTAATACGACGTTAAATTTATACTCGCCCCTAAGTCGGCTAAGGCCCTACACTCGATATCACTCCCGAACAAGCATGGAAAGGTGAAAAGGCCCGGATCCGTCAATTTTTCCGGGACCTTGTTCAAGACTACGGCGGAACACCCCCCCCCACTAAGAGGGATGTTAGAGACCTCTCCTAACCTATCCTTACGCTTTAGAAGATCCTTTAGAAATTTGGGTATTTAGGCATGGATTGAAGGGCTTCTATGAACGGAAGATTGATCCTAAGTTGTTTGAAGACCTCTAGGAATTTCACGTATTCTTTGGAGTATGTTTGGTTTTTTAGACGGGATGGATAAGGAGCACGTGAAAGATCTACAATTGGTGATGGCATGACTTGTTTGGGTTGCTTCTCTATGCTACTCTCGACTTGAGGCTCCTCGGTGTGTGCGGTACTTGCTGGGTTTAACCTACTTTGCACTTTACCGGGAGTCTCCATCTCAATTTTCCTCATCTACGGGTTCCTCATCCTCTACCTCTACACTCTCAGGTCTCACACCTCTCCTAAGGTCCTACCACTACGGGTCGAGATGGCCTTCAATTGGCCAGACGGGTTTGGCTTTGTGTTGCCCGAAAATTGACAGGAGGTCGTTCTTACAACTGGCGGGAAATGTCCCCGACTTGCCTTTGAAGATCCAAGAAATTAGAATGCTTATTCTTGAGAAATGTAGCGTGTTCTTCTAGGGTTCGTTGGGTTGTTAGGTCTCTAGTTAGTAATTGTGAAAGCATTGATTTTATTTCATCTAGACCACTACCCATGTCTTGGTTGTTTGAACCCTGAGTGTTTGACCCCCCAGTTTGGTATTGCCCAGTTGAACCCCCTGCACTAAACTGACCATGTGAACCCCCACCAGAATACTGACCCTGCACATTTGAACCCCACTATAAAATTGACCCTGCCCCTTGTCTGATTTGAACCTGTTTGGAAACTAGGGGGTTTCCGGCAGAATGGAAGTTATTGTTATTATTACTACGCCAATTAGGGTTATAGTTACTAAACAGATTAGTGGGACCTCGGGGTTGACCTGAAATGAACTCGATTTGCTCCATGGTAAGTGTTGGACAATCTATGGTGTCATGACCTCCCTTACAAACTTCACACCTATCAACCTTTTTCTTAATCTCTAACAACTCTTTAGTGATGTAATCGAGCGCCGATGCCAACTTAGTTTACTCCTCGAGCGGCCGAGGATGTACTAGTGACAGGAATGGAAGTCCTTGTTGGTAGCATGGTGATCGATATCAGCATAAGCAAAGCTCTCAAAGAGATCATTGCAGTCGGCCACAAATTTCTTTCCCATGAGGTGGCCTCCTGCTGAGTGTCAAACCGGGCTTTACACTCGGGAGTGAGACCATTGTAGAATTTCTCTACAAGTGCCCAATCAACAACCCGTGTTGGGAGCATCGTGAGAGTAGGGTTTTAACTCTTCCAAGCTAAGTGATAAGGTTCGTCAGGCTCCATACGGAACAAATGGATCTGATCACAAAGGCGAGATGCCTTAACAGGTGGAAAATACTTAGCTAGGAAGGCATCCCTAAGTCCAGCCCATGTGGTAAAAGTACCTGCCGGCTGCGAAACAAGCCAAGTGGCTGCGTGGCCAGCAAGCGAAAACGAGAAGACTTGGAGATAGCAGGCATCAAGGTTAACACCTTCAATACCGAAGGTTTTGCAAAGGCGGGTGAGACGGTTGATGTGGGCGGGCGCATCCTCATTATCAAGACCGTGAAACTGACAAGATTTGTTAATGGCGATCATGGTGTAGGATGGGATTTGCCAAGACTTGTCATTGGTGATTTCGGGAAGGGTGATGGGTGAGTTCGCGGTGAAACCAGCGGTGGAGCGTTGGTGGACAGTTTGGTTGTGGGCCATTTGGAAATTGGGTGGCGGACTCGGAGGATGGGAAGTAGGTGGGAGTTATGGGGTGATGACTTTCGGTGTGAAGTCAAAGTTTTGTGGTTTAGAGTATGGAGTAGAGTCAGAAAAGGCGAGATTTAAGTTGAAGTTTTACTAACCTTTGATGAAGAAATTGACAAGGACGATTTGTCTGTAGGCGGCTTCGGCGGAGGTCCTTGTGAACGCGTATGGGGCATCCGCTCAAAAACCGGAAAACAAACACGTTAGTAGACTCAAAAAACTAGATTCAACAATAATATAAAACACTACGACTAATTAGACTCCTACGACTCAAACACAATTAGCACATATAAGATGTCAAATAAGTCCGAATGAAGTAATTAACGCAATTGCCAAGAGTCCCCGGCAACGGCGCCAAAAACTTGATGTGCTAAAAGTAGTCTAATAAAAATAAACTAAATTATCCTAGACCTAGACACTAAGTAATACTCTAGACCCTCTAAAACTATACTAAACTACTAACCGGCAAGCGAAACCGATCGACTCTAGTAAAGCTAAGTAAGTCCGGATATCGAACCCACGAGACTCTATTAAATTACGCTAACGACTCTATCTAGACTAGACTGACACTGACACGGACTAAACCATTTTTATATTTGAGAGGAGGGGGGTTTACTAAAAATCCTAAAATTGAAATTAAAGTTAATTAAGCTAAAACACGAAGTAGACTAAGGTCAAATTCAATAGGGATTAAAGACTACCTAGACTAGAATCCGGGTTGATTTATGAATGGATTTCTATGGTATTAAAGTGTTATGGAACCGGGATTTTCGTGTACTAAACCCTAAGATATCTCAGCTAAGACCTCTCGACCCTTCTCAGGAAGAAACCTAGGAGACTCTATAAGGCTGTTATGAACACCGGTTGTTAGACTTCCTCTCAGTCCTCAAACATCTCTAAAAAGTGCCCTAATATGACAACCTACTTCTCAGCGCGGAAGTCTAAGGCAACTATGGGGTCTAACTTGGTTTAATAGACACGAGAATAACTAGGGAACTAAGACCGACTTCTCTCAAAACCTATCTTAGCTATATGTTAAGCCGCGACCTACTAACAAACTCGAGCCTCTCAGCGACAAGTTAAGCAGAATACCTAGTTCTAATTGTATTTTAATTACTATTTTTAAGGCTAGTGGCCAATTTCCCCAAAGATTCCCGAACCTGCAAAGACTCGATAATCAACACAAACCCATTACATGAAAGACATTCACCAAAGTTTGTGTAAAACAGTAAATAATCAACAATCAAAACTAAATACGCATATGCACCAAATTAGAAGTTCCAAAGTTTGTTACTTTTTGAGTTCAATCCATAAACACAATAAAAACCATAAAAATTCAAACTTTATTCAATCTATCATCTAATCTAGGTAGTACAAGAGTTTTAGCCAAGCATCATGGTATTGAAAATTAAAGCACAATGATTAACAAAGGAATTCATGATCAAAAGAATGAAAACACATGAATAAGGAAAACCGGATAATAAAACCCGAATGTTCTTCGTTCCTAAGCTTCCTTCTTCAACCGGATGATTCCCGAGAGCCAAGATGCTTCAAAAATCCATAAACTTGCTGCAAAATTCGCCTTCAAGAACTCTAATTCGTAACTCCCCGTTTTTGGAAGAGATAATGACGTATTTATAGGTTTCGAAGAGATAATGAATATTTATAGGTTTGGAAGAATCATGCTGCAGACAACTCAATGTTTCCCTGGATCATCTCTGTCGCGTCGCGCGTAGGCTGACAAGGAAGGCCGTCGCGTGCGGCGGCGTGTAAATTTTGTCGGGTTTCTTCTGCCCTACCTTGGTGTCGCGCGTAGATGTCTTCAGATGGGTGTCGCATGGCGCCAAGGCTCGATTTAACAGAAAGTCTCGAATTTCATCCTTGTTTCAGCTCCAACGTTCTCCAACTCTCACCCTTAGCTTTTCCTTAGCGTATTTTCTTCAGTTTTACGCACTTTTCCGTCACAATTACCTGAACACAAACAAAGTATCAAACTTCTACGAAATAACTACGAAAACTAAACGAAACAATACGAAAACTATACAAACTATACACGATATAAGTATGTATTTTGCAATACATCAAAGGACCAATCTCGAGTTTTCGGGTTGTGAAGCAAATTGGATAACCAAATTACTAGTAACTAAGAATCACATAAACATGATTTGTTAACCTACTTGTTGTAACGCCTCGTATTTCCGTAAATTCACATTTTTAGAAAATACGTGCCGTTTCGATATTTTCTTAGAATCACGATCGAAAAACGGATTAAAAATGGCAAACGATGCATTTTACGCGTTTTAACGAAACGACGAACGAACGCAACTGATATCGAATACGGCACCGTTTTCCATGTTTTTTAAACCTAAAGCTAAATTTTACGACATTCTACGACCATAGGTTTCAAAAATGGACTTTAGAAACGAAGTTGGGCCGCACGCTAACGGGCTTTAGGCCCAAACCCACTCAAAACCCTAATCCTATAAATGCAACCAAAACCCTAACCCATGAGAGGTTTTCAGCCGCCCCCCTTTTCTCTCCCACACCTCCGATCACCGGAGCCGGCTTTCCGGCGCTGTGCTTCGGCCGGCCACACTCAAGTACCACCACAACCTCAGCCTCCCTCCTTCACACTCACCACTCGACCACCTCCCCCTCACCTCTCGGCTCTCTCTCTCCTCCCTGATTTCCGACACCGGTGAAGCCGGTGGAACCGGAAAGGGTCCGGCGAAACACCTTCGCCCCTCTCCCCTCTCATTCAACCCTCTCTTCCCTCTCTCTGGACGACCGGGCAACCACCACCGAGTGGAGGTGACACTTGGCGAATGGCGGCAGTTCCGGTTCGATCTGGTTCAGGTTGCGGCACAAGCTCGGTCGAAGCGGTCAACGGGTCTCGTCTCGGGTTATATTCGGTTCGATTCAGGTTCAGGTAAGGGTTTTGATTTACTCGGTTCAAGTGTTACTCAGATTTGGGTTTGGACGGTTCGGGTGACTCGGACCAGGTTCGGTTCAATCTCGGATGAGTCGGGTGGTTCTTGGCGTCTCGGGTCAAACCCAGTTATCATGGTCAACAGGTCAAACCCGGTCAACATCAGTCAAAACAGATCAAACTCGATGTTCGGTTCAGTGTTCGAGTCAAAGTGGTCAACATTTAACACGGGTCACTCGGTCCGATCTAGTTCAGTTTAGTTCCCGGTTCAGTTCCGCTCAGTTTTGCTTCAGCTCTCGGTTCAGCTTTGTTCGGTCTCGGTCAACTTCAGTCTTGGTTCGGTCAACTCTGGTCAACCGACAGTCAACTCGGGTCAACTACAACACAAGACTCGGTAAAACTTTAAACAAAGCAAGTTTCATTTATATTGTTTCATATAATTACTATTAAATATTAACCGAGGTGGAACCGTCATACATAGTTTATATATTGTTTAAACATTCGCCACTTTACAAACGTAGTCGTATATCGTTAATATATTTTTGAATTTTTGCGTTTTGATTAATTTGATCGACAACTAACATTGTCGGGATCGTCCAAAAACAGAGGGAACTCTGCCCGTTTTTCGTAAAAATCTGTAAAACGAAACGTGTTTAATTATGGAACGAACCTACGGGATCAAGTAATTTTTTAACAAATAGATATAAATATATATTTAATTTTAATAATACTTCGGCAACCGCTAATATCTATATACTTTCGTTTACCCATGTATGATGACCTTGGCATTGCGCTATCAACACTTCAACTCTTCACGGGACTACCGAGAAATGAGTGGCGAAACATTGAGCATACTTGACCCTTTTTTACGCGTTACGCACTTTTTGGGTGTGACATGTATCAGTTAACAAAATCCACTTTACACAATGGAACATATGTATTTGTGAAACCCAACAAACATGTTACTCGTTATACTTAGGGTGTTTATGCATGATAGTTTCAACGTGTATTTCCATGCTATTTGTTGTGTTTAGATTGTTATTACATGTTAGTTTTAATTCGTATATCCATGCTATGTTATTCGTTATGTTTAGATTGTTTATGTATGCTAGCTTCAACGTGAATACAAATCGCCATGTCAGATTTGAAACAACTTTATACTTATACTTATTTTCAAACTTGTATGCTCGCCAATACTTCTGTATTGATCCACGCTTTTAATACATGTTGCAGGTTGGACAATGAAAGGAATCTGGTAGGATTGCCTAGAAACACATTCACTTTAAATACCTGATGTATTGTAATTGTAAATTAAGTTCACATATGTTGTAATTGTTTCGAACAGTTGTATCAAATCTATACCAATGAAATGAAATTTGTTTGTTGGGCTACTTGTTGTATATCATCTATTTCAACTTGTTATATTCTGGTTCAAATAATGTAAAACGTAACTTATTAAACACTTGACACAAATAGCGTTATGAGGTCTCTTGCAATCTCGTTTTCGTCTCATCCCGATGTTTCCGCCATCGGTTGGGGTGTGACACTTGTATTGATAGATAATTAACAGATATTATATTTGGTTGCAATAATCCATGATCAAAACCAAAAGATTAATGTAACCGAATAGTAATCTACTTAATTACCAATCCTAGGTATCACAAACACGATTAAATTTAATGGTTAAAAAGTGAACGAAACAATGACAACTTAGAACTTAATCCCAATTGTTGATGAGCAAAACAAATAACTGATGAAAATGAGTGTATGTTTATAATCCGAAAACTATTTAATCAACACAAGTAAACATAAAGATTCACTAACCTAATGACTAGACAAATCCAAATCCAAAAGTATGTAATAAATGGTTTACACAATCACTAACACAACCCTAGCCTCAGAGACGATCATGGGTGGTTTAACCGCTCATGGTCATAATTTGATCTTCAAAACTAATGTTGGAATGCATTATGGATGATTGCATGATGATTGGATGGTGTTGAATAAAGATTCTCTAACGAAATGATTAGACAAAATCGAAGGTACGTAATAAATGGTTTCCACAATCACTAACATAACCTTAGCCCCGGAGATGATCACGGGTGGTTTAGCCGCTCATGGTGAGGATTTGATATTCAAAACTAATGTTGGAATGCATTATGGATCATTGCACGATGACTAGATGGTGTGGAATGATGAAAAATTTTAACCGAGTCACAAAAATCGCTCCTATACTGGTCTCCACAAACTAGAACAAGATATCCCCTCAAAAACTCTAAAATCGTGTTTTTGTACTTAAAAATCCGACTTCCTGTCTGCATCCACCATAGACTACAACAGCGGCAGTAGCTTACGACGTCCCTTGGTTGTGGCTTAAAGCCACAAAATAGCCTACGCCCCTAGCCACTGCCTTGTAACCTTGGCTTACGGCCTAATCATTTTTTTCCAATTTCGTTCCTTTGCCCCATTTGGCTCGTTCCATCTTTTGAGTCCTCGTTTAAGCCTCCTAATTGCTTGTTAAACCTACAAAAACACATTTCATCGTAGTTAACTATTTCAACTGAATAAACGCCACAAGACCCACAATATTAATTGTTTAGACTCACTAATTACCATTCCACCACCCATATATCATAAGCCCATAAGAGATGGGTGTTTGTGAGCCAAAGCCCGTTGGAGATGCCTGATTAGGGTGGTACCCCTTGAGCTTATCACATCGCCTTAACTTCATAATCCTATTTATTTCGCACACAATCATTTTTAATAGATAGATGAATACTGTTATTTATGACAACATATATTAAAAAAACTATGATTGTAAAGTCGTTAATTTTAAACAAGTCTCACTTTCATTATATTCCATTATATGTTATGATTTGGTGTAAAACTATCACTAATATTTGTTGGGAAAGAGTAACATTTGTCGTTCAAAAATATATGTGTTAGAAAAAATATTAATGAAAATGATTTTTCATTAATTTTGGAAAATAAATAATTGCATTTGTATGCGAGTTATGTAGATAATTATTTATGAGTTTGTGTTATATGGTGTGAGAGTTTCGCAAACGAACCAAACCACGTCCAAATAGGAGCTAAGATGACTGGGATATCGACGCTCAAAATTGAGTGATTGAAGTGAAAATTTCTAAACTTCGATGACCCTTATATAAATTCATCTTTGTCATAAACTGATTGTTTTACGAGACTCTTAATCTCTATCCAAGAATCATGATGGGAGTTTCTATTATGTCTTATTATTTTATTTTATATGGCATTAACATATCATGAATCAAATTAAACATTTATTTGACTCATAAAATTGTTATAGTTATCTTTAAATAAATGAATTGACTATGGAGTTTTTTTTATAATAAAAGGAACCACATAATTTATTTTTAGAATGTGAAGTAGAAAAGAGGAAAAGAGAAATGCTAGATGTAACAACTCGAATATTCGATTGTTGTCTTTTCTTTTAGTTTTCCCGTTTACCTATCTTTTGTAATTCCCAGATTCGACTTATAATAAAGTTTATGTTGATTAATTATGGTGTTGTACGTTATTATCGCATCTAATCGCTTAATAAATCGCATCGTTAATCTCATCGCATCACAAATCGCAGTTATTTATGTGGTTTTATGTTATTTATGTGTTATGTGTGTTTGTGGTTATGTTTACACTCGCTATCGCATCGCTCTCGCACTCTCGAATCGCTAAATCGCACTATTATATCAACTATAACGCTTAACGCTTTAATTTAACGCTTAATATAATTATCTAATTCGAACCAATAACCAAGCAAACTCTTAACACGAAAAACGAAGGAAATTCTGAGTTTTGGAACAAGTTCGCTCGAACTTGGGTGACCACAAGTTCGGCCGAACTTAACCAGGCCAAAGAACTCCTTTTCTATCCTCAAGTCCGCTCGAACTTGTACAAGAATGTACAAGTTCGGCCGAACTTAACCTAATACCCTTCAATATTCTTCCAAGTTCGCGCGAACTAGCATGGAAACATGCAAGTTCGGCCGAACTTGTCTCCCTCAGCTCCCTCTCCTATAAATACTCAGTTTATTCCTCTCATTTGCACTTGCTGACCAAGTTCGCTCAGAGCTCCCTCATTCCAAATCTCACGTATTCTAAGTAAGAAACGACCCGATTTCGACTACAACAACGTTTATCAATAACCAACAAAGGTTTACAACGATTTTGCACAAAGATCTACCTTCGTTTTCATCAAAAACCCATTCTTTTACGAAAATCTTCATCTTTTTCTTCAAAACTTCTATTTTAACTTAGATCTACACAATACGAGTTCGTTTGGTGTTAGCAGAGGCTTCCCAAACACGAGATCTGCAAGATCTCGGCTTGTAAGTTCTAAATCTGAGAAAAAACCTTTGATAAATATCGATTTTGACACAAAATACGGACTTTTGAGGATGTTTTGTTCATTTTCTGATATGAAACGAAGCATCTATCATTCAAGATCCCAGATCTGGAAGCACAAGGACGTTTATGTTGGTTTACACAAGCCGGACTAACCCGAACGAACCCGAGTTCGCCCGGATTAGCCCACACCGTTGTAAAACGGCTAAAACAGCTCTAAAAGACCTCTCTGACCTAAGTTTGCTCAGTAGCACAGGGTTGGAGGGATGAACACTCGATTTTCCTCAGCAAACGACGCGAAAACGCAAGATTTTGGACCCGAAAACATCAAGTTCGCCGAGAATCACCAGCTCACCAGGTCAAGTTCGACCGAACTTGTACCCATTTGGGTCAAGTTCGACCGAACTTGAGTGTTTCTTCACAAAAATTCTTGCAAGTTCGCCCAGACTTGCCTGGTTTCTTAGGAAACCATACAAGTTCGACTGAACTTGCCTTGTCAGTAAGGTTTTCCTACAAGTTCGCCGAACTTGACAAGTTTCTTAGGAAACTCATCAAGTTCGACCGAACTTGGCTATAAACTCACTAAGTTCATACAAGTTCGCTCGAACTTGTGTATTTACACACAAGTTCACCCGAAATTGGCTACTTCCAACAAGACTTAACCGTTTCAGCTTTTCGGAGACTAATGCACTTCCGTTCGCGTATGCAGGCTGATCCGGCGCTCTTCTCGACTCTTCTCAGATCTCTAATCTTACCTAAAATGCACCCACTGTGAGTAACTTGACCCATTTTCGCTTTAACGCACTTTTTGGGTGTTACATACGTTCCTATATTAAAATCACATCACAAATCAAAACTGTTTATCACACGCGAATAATCTGGTTGTATATGCTCGATAGTGATACTAGAAACATGTGACTATGACTTATTTTTGTTAACTTGCCTCCTTAGCTAGTATGGTACTATAGTGTGGCTTACACCGACGGGGTCTAGTTAGGATGAACGCGCAAGCCTTCTCACGGTAGTTAGCATGAGAAATGAGCCTATGTTATGTTAAGTGTTTTGGTGTATCATGATATGTAATTAGATTGTTTCGCAAACGCTTTCTCGACTATGTTAGTATTATTCAAACTCGTATGCCCACCTTTACTTAATTGTATTGACTCGTATTTTAACGTACGTATCAGGTTGAGGATTTATAGCTTGGATGCATTGGATGTTGCATGCGTAGTTTAGTTTGTTTTATTTAGTTTGTTTTAGAACGGTTGTAATAAAATCTAGGGGAGATCGAATTGGATTTGTTTAAGAGATTTTGTTGGTATGTAATGGTTATTTTGAAGGTCTATGAGTTTGATAGTATGGATATTAAATGTTGATGTTTATCTTTGAAATGGTTATTATGGAAATTCTCTTGATCAATTTGATTCGCCTAGTGCCACTACCCCGATGATTCCGCCATCGGTTGGGGTGTGACACTAGAGAAATTATTTTTGTCAAAAGTTTTATAGAACCTTAAAGCGTAGTACTGTCTAATTTAACCATTACCAACTTCATCTTTATAATTTTTCACATAAATCGAAAACACCAAATAACCTGGTTCGGGCGCGTGAATCATCTTCGACTATACAAATATCGTTTTGGTTGTTGTACCCTGGGAGACAAACACGTTCATCTATGAAGAGTCGCAAAATCCGTTTTAAGGGGCTCGTGTCAGACATGATCCTCAATCATAAACCGTCAATATTATAGTGTGCTTATTGTTGCAGACATGGATCATGGTTAAAGACTCATTATGATGAAGACACAAGTCATATATGCTACAAAAATGCTTGTTGAAGTATCAATATAAGATGCGGTTGAATCAAGTTTGGTACATATAAAATTGTAATTTTATATTTATTTCCATGTAGTTGTAACCGGTATTGTACTGTTATATTTCTTACAAATAACTAGAGCAGCATTATTATATATTTTATCATTAGTTTAATAATATGTGAACCCACTTATGGATATCCAAAATTCTTTATTTTTATACTAAACTAACCATTTGGTGTTCACGATGAAACCGAAGGCTTGGGATTAAATACTCGCTATGGACTCGAAAATGTTAGTAAACTCACAAAAGACTTCGATGGTTTTCTTACTTGTTATAAATGTTTGCTAATAGATCTAAGCCATTGATAGTTTAAATCAAGGGTTGGTATTGATTACAAATAAAACCCTTATAATTAATAATTGATACTATCAAGTTAGGGGTATTTTAGTCATTTAGCCATTTCCCATTAAATACTAGGGAGAGGATCAAATAGCAAGTATGTTTTTGGTAGAAAGGATAGGAAGTAATCTTAGCCGTTCATCTGGAAAAGTAGAAATACAAGTGGGAAGGGTATTTTAGTCAATCTTCTTTTATCTATTCTTTCTATTTCCCTTCTCTGTAACTTCAAAACCCAGATGTTCAAAACTCACCATCTTCAACATTTCATTTCTTTTCTCTCTCTAGAATTATACATCACGGTGTAATTTTTCTTCATCAATGAATGGTTCGAACACTCAATCAACGTGTTCTTCGATTTTTTTAAGAAAACTCAGTTTATGTTTCTATAATTTATCGTTTTTTTCAATTTAACATGATGCGATGGAACATGAGATTTCTGTTAAAACAGTACTCTTCTTCTCAAATTTCTCAAACATTTTTGAATTAAAAGTGAAGATATCTCTTATTCTATCTTTCTCTTGATGTATTCATGCGTTTGGGCAAAATCATTAGTTCCAATTTCATTGAGAATCATTAATAAAAAGTTGCAATCAGGTGTTTGACAAAATGTCTCAAAGAAAAATTGCAAAATACCTTTCAGTTTAGACTTTCATTTAAAATTTTGTTTTACAAAAGAATGAAAAACACACTTTTTGGGTGTTTTTTGGTCCATTGCGTTTTACAAAATAATGAAAAAACACAGTTTTTATCAATTGCGTTTTATAAAAGAATGGAAAACACACTTTTTTGGTGTTTTTTGTCCATTGCGTTGTACAAAATAATGAAAAAAAAATGTTTTTTATCCATTGCGTTTTACAAAAGAATAAAAAAACACACTTTTTGGGTGTTTTTTGTCCATTGCGTTTTACAAAATAATGAAAAAACACAATTTTTTGTCTATTGCGTTTTACAAAAGACATTTTTCTTTTGTGATTTTAGTCCATTGCGTTTTAGAAAGTACTTTCATTTATATTTTTAGTTAATTGCGTTTTAGAAATAAACTTTGTTTTGTGTTTTAATTCATTGCTTTTTAGAAAAAAAAAAACAATTTATTTTATTTTTTTAGTCCATTGTGTTTTATGATGGTTTGTTGAACTTGAAATGAAACTATATGATAATAATGTTGGAAATTAAGTGTGTTTAAATGAATGTCCCAAAATGGTAAACCACTTGTCCCACATTGGTGTGGAGACAAAGTATAAGGTTATTTATAAGGTGAAACCTTTGCCTAACCAACATAACTTTATGACATGTTTTACCATAAGTCCTACGCGCGGGTGGCAGGGGGATGCAAATTGAAACCGGAATTTAGTCGAACTCGTGTGCACCAGCACGTCCTGCGGACACGAATGCAGTTCAAAAAACCGGAATTTGGTTCGCTGCGTTTTTTAACTATCTTTTTTTGGACTTTTTTCATTGCGTTTTACGCAACTGGTTTTCAAAATTATTTTTTCGAAATATAGCAATAGCATACTCGTTTTAAAGATAAAAAAATGCTCGTTTTTTTGGTGCAATTTTTATAAAAAAAATAATGTCGTATGAAAGAGTTATTAACGTTTAAAAAATGAGGGGAATTGGAGAAGAGAGAAATATTACCTTGGATTGACTAGAATGCCCCTACAAAAACTCATGCGCCTCCTCTTTTTTATTCAATTTAATTCATTTAATCTTAACCATTGATTACTAAATGTGATGGACAAGATTACTTCCTATCTTCCTAGTGATAGAAACTTCCTATTGTATTATAACCCTTAAATACTAATTACATCAAGTTTTTTAAACTAAAATAACTTTTATATACTTCATTTTTTTTTAAATATACCATAAATTTAAGTACTTTTTTATCTTTAATATTGAGTATCATATTATTATACTTTTTTATTTATAAAAGTGACTTTTAAAAAAGTTACAAAAAGGTGTTTTATACTTTGTGTTTAGTTATGTTAGATTTATTAAATCTATACGTAAGTTCTTATTTTGTTGTGTAATTCTTAGGCTGGTCAGGGCGCTACGTGGTGGGACGTGTGACCACGCGGAACCACGTGGAACACCGCCGCCACCCAACTTCATCACACGTCAACTTGAAAACTCATTGTAGCCACAACGTGTGAAGATTGATGAAGACTGTGATGATGAAGATTAATTAATTTTGAGCTAGTGATGGGCATTTACACTAAAATCCATCACTAGTGATGAAATGAAGCTCGATGACGTGGCGGAGCTTGATTGAGTGTTGTGAGTGATGGAAAACCATCATTAGTGGAGCGCTCCTACCCCTCTTATGTGTTGCTATTTTTTCCTTTTGTGTTGTTATTGGGAGCTTATTTGGAAATAAACTTAGTTTTCTAATAGTATGTGCTATCTACAAAATTAAAACAAAAAAATATGAAATTGTGCTAGTATGTAACAATATGTGTTGTTCATAAAATAAAAAAATGAAATTGTACTAGTTATTTAATAGTATCTGTTGTTTAAAAATTATAAAAAAAACATGAAATTGTGCTGATTATGGTGCTGATTAATGTGTTGATTAAAGTGTTATGCTGATCACAGGATGTGCTGATGGTTGTGGTGTGGGATGTTACCCTCGGATGTGTTGACGGTGGTGATACCGTGTTGATTAAGGTGCTGATGTTGACGATATGTTGATTATGGTGTTGACGTTGATGCTGATGATGATGCTTATTACGTGTTGATTCGATGATGAAGAATAGATTATGAGATTATGATTTGAATTAATCTTGCATGAATTTACGGATAATTTAATTGTTGTTTTTAATTAGATATAAATAAAAAGGTATAAAAAATCTAAAATATCCTTAAATTATTTTTTTAATAGGATACATGTTATTAAATTGTTGGTTCTTACAAGTCTGTATAAAGCTACCTGTTGTATATGATCATATACCTTATAATATAAATGAATTGATGGGGTCATGATGATATTGACACAATTTGTGGAGACTTTTCCTTGACTCGTAAGTTTAGCAAGAATAACTGAGATCAAGTCACTAGAAAAGTCAAGTTTTTGGCCCTTGATCACAATTTAACCATTGTGGGTTGAATAAACAGGTTCTTGGTATACAATACTCATTTTCAACTAGACTATTAGGTGACGGTCAAAAAAAAAAACTAGACTATGATCATTAGGTCACGAGTAGAAACGTTCTACTTGACTAAGAAAGAACACTTCTCTTGATGATAGGTCAACCATCCATGCCAAGGACTACAAACAACACGCACATCTAGAAATGCCTCATTGTGGAAAAAGAAGTTGTCATATTTGACATAATAATTGGATGTTAGGCTATGGGGTATGATGGAGTGGGGGCATGTCTCGCCACGTAGAGTTGGAGGGGTACCGCCGGTTATGCATTTGAATGGTGGGTATGGTGGGGCGTGGCTAGTCCGCGTGGCTAGGCCCGTTTTTAATTATTATTTTTTTATTTTTTATAAATAAACACAATATTAAAAAAGCCTAAAAAATTATTAAAAATTAAAGATCTTCCTAAAAACTTTCTAGTGCTTGGAGTACTTTTTCTTAATCTCTTCTTTCGTCTCCAACATCAGTTCCAACTCTTCACCTGATAGATGATCGGCGGGCAGGGCTAGAAATTTCATATCATCGCGTCTTTGTTTTAGGGCGTCCCTAGCTTCTTTGCTCTTACGGATTTCGGCCCTTTGTTGTTGGAATACGTTAAATGTATCCAACTTGGTTGCAATGTCTTCCAACTGATCGCTGTAGACACCCCTACACGAGCCCGAACTCCCAACTGAAGGCGAACCGGATTTGGAACTTTTAGCGCGCCTTTTGGCGGCATCTCTTCCGAATTCTGGCCGGCTTGGCAATCATCGAAGTCGTCTAAGTTGAGATCAAACCCTTGATCTCGTGCATCTGATTAGGCTGGGAGGAGGGTGTCCTAGCCCTTTTGGATGACGTGGTAGTTTCGCCTACCACTGGGGATGTTCGCCCATATTGGATGGTACTTACAAATGTCCCAACAATGCAAGTACTTGAAGTCGGTCCCGATATTCGTTTTGAATGTTACCAATGCTTTCGTAACATTGTCGGCATCAGTTTCACCACTTTTTGGGTTTTGCCTTGCGTCGTGCAAATAACCACTAAACTTGGTTATTTGCCCGCTTATGTTGGTCCACTTCGAGGATAAGCTATCATTTTCACGATACATCTCCTTTTCCATTTCTTCGTGGAATAGTTTATTGACCGCGTCTCACAAACGGTTTCTATGTTGGGAATTTCCTGTTAAAAATAAACAAATAATATATTTAAATTATTAAAAAATAAGGGGTCCAAAATTTAAAAAAAAATACCTAAAACTGGATGTTGAGATATCTGAATCCAAGCCCTCGCCAATGCAACTACTTCTTTACCGACCCATTTTTGTTGTTTTCTTTTGGCGCTTTCTGCCGCTTTCTCGGCCTCAGTTATTTCTCTTGTGGCTTCTCCTCTTGATGGGTTTGGAACCGGAAGAACCATCAATGGGGGGTTGAGTTTCGGGGACGGTTCGGTTTGGATAGGTTGTTATTTTGTTGGTTTGGTGTAGGTATAGAATCGTCGCTATGAGGAAAGTTCGTATACACATGATTAGAGAGAAACGATGCTAAGCGGCCATATACGGCGTAGCGGAGTGTATTAAAATTGGAGCCATACGAAGATTGGATGGTGGGCTAGGTGTCGGTGTTTCTTGGTATTCCCACAGATTGTTCGGGTCGAAGTACGGTTATAAGGATTCATTTTTTTGTGTTGGGGTTGGATGAGAAAGAAAATAAGATTATAGAAGATGTGGAGTAGTTGTGGTAAAAAATTGAATAGAGTTGTTTGTTATTTATGTTGAAAAAAAATTTAATAGTCGTTGCCAACGGCTATAACTCTTGGCCAATCAGCCTCCGCCAAGTCATCTTGGTAGCACAGCCCAACGTCGGGTCTGAAACCCCCACCCAACGGGCCACGCTGAAACCCAAGCCCACCCGGGGTGGTGCCTTGGGCGTTTCCCCCCAACCCACGCTGAAACCCTCGCCCCATACCCCATAGTCTTATGATCGGGAGTGGTGTCCTGATAAGATGGTCTAGTGGTTAGTCACTTGTATCTCTACTTGAAGTCTCAATTGCAACTCTTACTAGCATCACTTTGAAGGACATTGGTGGTGGCAATGAAGTTTAGAACTAGACCTCTTTGTAGGTCTCAGTTCAAAACCGAGCCAAACCAGGTTTTTACCGCAGTGCGCCTTCGGGCAGCGGGTTTTCCCCAGAACTGGTGGCTTGGTGGCTCGGGTATGCATCCAACTCTGACCGTTATGGAGGAGGGGATGCATTTGCTCGATTGAGGGCATCCCAGGATGCTTATCCGGTAATTTAGTTGGTCGTTCAAAAAAAATGATCGGGAGTGGTTACCTAATGGTATTAGGTAAACTTCCAATTCACCTAATCACATCGCGCCATGTCAAGTCACATAATTAACTTACCTAAGACCGCTGGGTGTGGGCTTGAGTTTTGGCGTGGCTAGCCAAGCAACGCCGCTATGGCCACACCGAACCAGCGTGAGTAGCGGCGTTGCCCCGCTGGCGTGGGGCGGGTTGGCGAGATGAGGTGGACCGCTGGGATTGGCTGGCTGTTGCTGACCGTTGAGGCTAGCCGTTGGGATGGCGGTTCTCTTGCAAAAAATCAAATTTTTTTAAAAAATTTTACTCTTTTTTTACCTATAAATACCGAAGTGGCGTGAACTAAAACCGAAGTTGGAAAGATCAGTACCATAAAAAACAAACAGACACCGATCGAATTCCCGCCGCATAGCGCGAGGTATTCCACGGTTATTTATTTGACTTTATCATAGGATACATTGGTCGAAAGACAAGGAGTTACATACACTAATCGGCCTTTATCCCGATTGTTGAGTGTTATGTGCCTTATGCCCAAGACTTGATGCAAACTATAATCGAGCTGGGTCTCATTGAAAGCACCCCTCTATTTCTATGGGTAGAGTAGGCTGTCTACATCTTACCCTTCTCAGACCCTACGATTGCTTCTGTTGATGGATCTACGGGTATGATGATGATGTGATAGGATACATCATTGATTGCGTATTTGAACCATAAGCAAGACAGACGATAAAAAAAGTGCAATAAAATGTTACTTTGGAACAAAATGTCAACATTTTTCTTCCAAACCATTATCATTTAATACATACTCATTTATAATCTTCAATGTAATAGCATGGTCTCTGGTGACTATAATACACTTGGAATTTCAACGCACACTCTTGATAGCATGTAGCGACTATCACTTCTATTTCTTATAGTTGGTGAAATAAGTAGGCGAGGCCTAACCATGGAGTTTTTTAGTAGTGAGATTTGGTGCTACTAAAAACCATGTTTATATGGAGGGCTTTCTCATGATAGAATTTGTTAGGAAATTTTAGTAATAAATGACACTTACCGAAAAAGAAGCAAAAAAAGTCATGATACGACCAAAAGTACCGAATGTTTTACATTGATCAAAGCAATAAAAACAATATTTATTCCGTAGAGACGTTGTTTGGTCAGTATCAGATCGTCATTTGTTACACGTACAACACCATGTTTCAATTGAAATTTAAAAAGAAAAAGAAAAACCAAAAATAGAAAAAAGGAAAGATAAAAAGAATTCATAAAAAGACAAAAATCACAAAATGATAAAAATCACTGTAACTAAAAATTCTATAATAATTAGTATGTTTGTAAGTAGATTTGTTAGGTTTTATGTTTGTCGTATCATCGTAAAACTTATTGTAAAATATGAGAATTTTTCTTTAGAAACAATAATTTAAGATACAATAAAAAAATAAAATGTATTAAAATAATATACCACAAAGAAAACATAAAAGGTCAAGGATTTCTAATTTTATAGGTATAATACGTGATAATTAAGTTTGTGATTGTCATGAAGACGAATGTGGACTTGTTGTATGTCATTCTAAGACTCAATTTTCAAATATGAGATGTCATTTTAAGACTCAATTACAAATGTGATGTCATTTTAAAATTCAATTTCTAAGACTCAATTTACAAATATGAACAACTATTTCATACAACCAAAATAGAAGGGCCAGCCCGGCGCTTGCAGAGTGACATAAAAGAAGCAAATTACACTACAACGTCTCGAACATTACAATAGGCGAAATGCATTGATCAAACGAAATGAAGGGTGACATATGTTGAGACTCAAGAATTGCATCGACTCGATAATGATAGTAAACAAGAAATTGTCGTTAACCTAAAACGATTTGCTAAATTGTACCACTGTGATATAAGGAACCATCGATAATTATATATATACAAACTCTATATAGAGTAGGGGTTTCACCGAAGAGCTTACATCTAGAGCTATCACAAATTAATGTATTTCATCAAGTAAACATATAAGTTATAAGTAATAATCATTAACTAATATTTATTATTAAATTAGAGAAAAATTTATCAATCACATCATCACTAATTGTGAACTATCATAAAAGAAAATATTCTTAAATTATAACTAAAAACATAATGTCATGAGATATATATGGGGTACGTAGACAACAATAAAATATTCTAAAAGTTTCGAGTTTTATTATAGTATTTTTTTTCTATATCATCCCAATTTTGCTACATGATAAATATGTTGTTGAATCGTTACTAACGTTTTGTTTGTAATTATTATGCCTATTAACCTCCATGTCACTTTGTCACATGGACTCAAACACTCAAATTACTTTTACACGTTTTAAACACTCTTCTGATCTCGCTCAAACATCGAAAATCCCGAGGTTGAAGAAACATAAAACAAATCGTTAAGTGATGTAACTATGTTGTGGACACTATCAAACAACAATACAATGTGAATAATTACATACCCACAAAATAAGCAAACACTTAAAGTAATATTAACATCAAAACATTTACAAAGAGTTAAATGCTTGGTTGTCCCTGTGGTTTGCAAATCTTGCAGACTTGTCCAGTGGTTCACTAATTACACACTTGGTCCCAGTATTCAAATTTTGCACTCGGTGGTCCTTACCACTAACCTTTGTTAGATTTCTCAGTTAAGTATATGCAAAATTACTATTATAACCCCTCGTCTTCTTCATCCTTTCTCTGCTACACCTGCAACTACTTGCTACCACCACCCTCACCTCGCCGCCTTTCACCGCCATACACTCAGCCATACCCCGCCGCCTTTCACCCCATCTTCCCCATTGCCACAACCATCCACCAGATTCTCAGTTAACGGAACGAAGAAAACCGTTGGATTACTGTCGTCACATTACGGTTACAAACCAAACCGATGGGTCTACTCCGACCAGCGGCGACACGTTGACTCGCCGGAATAGACCTCAACCACGGCGACCGTGAGTAGCTTGGAATAATACTTATACCGAAGGATTATGGAGGGGTGGGTATAGGCTCTGTTCAAGAAACAAGTATTGCAATACTTGCGAAATGGTGGTGGAGATACAAAATAGAGACAAATTCGCTATGGAAGAAAGTAATTTGGAGCCTACATCATACGTCAAGGACCTGGTCGTTTATTCCAGCTCGGTTGTCAAACCCCGGGCCTTGGAAGCAAGTCAAGAAGATTTCAGAGGATCTGAACCATTGGGTCATTGATTTGGCTGCTCTGTTTCGGGGTATTTTGGGGCAGGGTACACAGATAAAATTCTGGAAGGAATGTTGGCTGCTGGAAGTTCCACTTTGCAACAAATATCCTTCATTGTTCGGTTTGGAGCAAACTAAAAATGTGGCTGTTGGGGACAGAATTAAGATAGTCGGAAGGAGAAAACAAGAGACCAAGACCTGGGCTTTTCTATGGCTTTCTAGCAGGTCTAAACCCAACGGTTTTCTTCGTTCCGTTAACTGAGAATCTGGTGGATGGTTGTGGCAATGGGGAAGATGGCGGTGAAAGGCGGCGAGGGTATGGCTGAGTGGTATGGCGGTGAAAGGCGGCGAGGGTGAGGGTGGTGGTAGCAGAGTAGTTGCAGGTGGTAGCAGAGAAAGGATGAAGAAGACGAGGGGTATAATAGTAATTTTGCATATACTTAACTGAGAAATCTAACAAAGGTTAGTGGTAAGGACCACCCGAGTGCAAAATTTAAAACTACTGGGACCAAGTGTGTAATTAGTGAACCACTGGGACCAAGTCTGCAAGATTTGCAAACCACAGGGACCAACCAAGCATTTAACTCTTTTACAAATAGTATTAGCAATATTCAATGCATTATTGTTTTGACACTTTTGCTTGATATTTCATTAAACCTCTCTAGCCTCGTAATAATTTGAAGAGTTTGAAATATTACATACAAAAATTTGATATATTTCGAGGATGAGAAAAACATTTTTAAACTTTCAATACTAGAAAAACCATCAAATATTGGAATGTTATTCACGACACTAAATAGCTAAAATATTTAGTAGTATGAACTCCCATGTTATTTGGACCCCTTAATAATTTAAAAAATATATATAAATTTAGTATTATTAATGATAGTTTGACTATTTGCTTAAATCACTCGATACATTTGATAATAAATTTAATATGTTAATTACACAATTTAAATACTTGTAGAATGTAGTATATTTTGAAATTTAAAATAACTAACCCTAAAAGTTTTTGTAAATGTCGTTTTCTCACAAAAGATACGCACGAAATGACATAATTTTTATGATTTATTGGTTGTCTTTTAATAATAATAATAATAATAATAATAATAATAATAATAATAATAATAATAATAATAATAATAATAATAATAGTAGTAGTAGTAGTTGTAATAGAAAATACTAATAATAGTAATTTTAATTATAATTATAATAAATTTATATTTTAGTCATGTGAGTGTGATGTAATGAGGAAAACGATATAACTCATATAATGAAATAAAAACTCTCAATAATAACCCAAATAATTGTGATTGATTTGAATGAAAAATCATTGTGATTTGCCGCACTAATTTCTAAACGAAATAATTAGTGATGTGATATTATGTTTTTATTCGAAAACATATATATAAATTTTATTGAATACTCTTTAATATTAACATTTATAATTAATAATACATCAAACTAAATATCGCCTATATATGATTATAATATAATATTATTAAGAGACGCTTAATACTAAACCAAAGTTACAAAGAAGAAGATATACATAGTGCTACAAAGATATATAAAAAAGATAAAGATAACAACATAAAAAAATATTAAATCTTTTTGAACAACTAACTCACACGCTCTGAAACATTCTCTTAAATATACACTAACACCGACAATCATATTAGAACCCTCATACACTAGGGAGGAAACATCTTATAACCCTCATACACTAGGAAGGAAACGTCTTTATTAGATAACTTGATATTATCGGGCTTGAAGCACTTTTTTCTAACAACAATCTAATACATCTAAATTCCACCTAACATCACACTTACTAAGATATTGGTTGAACCAAAATCATTTTTATCTGATATAAACATTATATTATTAGACCACTAACTCAAAACGGGATAAAACTTATCTAACCGTCTTATATATCACGTTAAAAATAGTTTGCATAAGTAATAATACAATTTTCCAAATAAAATTGTTTTATATTATTATTATTATTATTATTATTATTATTATATTTATATGCAAGTGTATTTAATAATTGAAGTTTTCATATTTCACATTTTATATTTTTAGATCATAAATGATAATCCAAACACCACCAAACCGAACCCAATCTCTCTCCACCCAATCCCTCCACCTTCCTCCGTCGTTCTCCGTCGCTCACGGCGGTTCTTCCACTACCTAGGGTTTCACTTCTTATCCGCATTCTCACCGCCACAAATCCTCTCAATTCTCTTCTCTCTCTTCCACCAGATCCACCAACCGCCCCGATTCCACCTCCGGATCCGATTCCGGCCGGGCATTCTCATCACTTCCACTCTCCGATGAGAATGCCCGAACTATGACCACTCACGAAACCGAAGATAATAACATTTTCCACGACTCATACGATCGGTTAGTGTCCTCAACGTCCTGTTCTTCCTCTTCGTGTTCGGAAAACGGTGACGGAGACGATGACGTCATTCTGATTGACTCGAATTGCAGTAGTTTTGGACGATTGTTACCTGTACCTAGGTTTCCGATGGGCGTTTTGAACAGTTATGATGTCTGGATCTCGCGGCCGGAGTCCGTAGGTGAACGCCGTGTACGGTTGCTCCGGCAGATGGGCCTGCTTCGTGATCATTCCACTCGTACTGGACATAAGTTAGAGGTTACCGATTCGAAATTCGGTAAGTTTGACTCACCGGATAAGCTAGAGTATGACTCCAGTACAATTAGATCGAATTCGGCTGATATTACTCAATACTGCAGTATTAGTTCTAATTTAAATATGTGTCATGAAAGTAGTTCTGTTAATGAGATCGTTGAGAATGATAATTCTACGGTTTTGTCGAATTTGGATGTTAGTAGTAATGGTAATAGTAATGATGGAGAGGCATTCGAGGCAGTGTGTTTGATTAAGGATTTGGATAACGGGAAGGAGTTTGTGGTGGATGAGGTTAGAGAGGACGGTATGTGGCGGAAGCTTAAGGAAGTTGGGACGGGGAGGCGGTTAACGATGGAAGAGTTCGAGATGTGCGTTGGCAGTTCGCCGATTGTTCAGGAGTTAATGAGACGGCAGAATGTGGAGGCTGGTGATGAGGACATACGAGAGATGAATAACGGTGGGAATGAGTCGAAGTTGAAGAAAAAAGGCGGGTGGTTGAAGAATATTAAGAATGTGGCGAGTTTAGCGAGTTCGGTTGCAGGGTATAAGGAGAGACGGAGTAGTGACGAGAGAGATACATCGTCGGAAAAGGGTGGGAGACGGTCCAGTTCGGCAACTGATGATAGTCAAGATGTTTCGTTTCATAGTCCGGAGAGAGTGCGTGTTCGACAGTATGGGAAATCGTGTAAAGATTTAACGGGGTTGTATAGAAGGCAGGAGATACAGGCTCACAGTGGCTCGATCTGGACTATGAAGTTCAGTTTGGATGGGAAGTATCTCGCTACTGCCGGTGAGGATTGTGTTATTCATGTCTGGCAAGTTGTGTTGTCGGATAGAAAAGGCGATCTTTTGTTTGATAAACAGGAAGACGGGAATTTGAACGGGTTACTGTTGTCGAATGGGTCGCCAGAAATATGTTTGGCATCACCAAATTTGGATGGTCAAGTTGAAAGAAAGAGAAGAGGAAGGTTATCGATGAGCAGAAAATCGACTAGTTTGGACCATATTGTTGTGCCGGAAACTTTGTTTGGACTCTTGGAAAAACCGTTGTGTTCTTTTGAAGGACATCTGGATGATGTGCTTGATCTGTCATGGTCCAAATCTCAGGTTAGCTAGCGGTAATTTATTAAATTACGTCTGTAGATTTGTTAGTTGCAGTAATATTTTTCTTTTTATAAACGTAGTAAGCTATATAAAAAAATTTACCTACTTTTCGGGCGAAATGAAGAATATATACAAACTTCTTATTGGCAGACAATTTCATTTTCAGCATTTGCTCTCATCGTCAATGGACAAAACCGTGCGGTTGTGGCAATTGTCTAGCAAGTCATGTTTGAAGATATTTTCTCACAATGACTATGGTATGAAGTATGAACCAATGTGTTAAATTTAATCTGAATATATGTTTTTTTATGATTAGTTGATTTCTAAGTATCTTTATCTTTTTTCGTTAAATACAGTAACTTGCATCCAGTTCAATCCGGTTGATGATAGATATTTTATCAGTGGATCACTTGATGCGAAAGTTCGCTTATGGAGCATTCCTGATCATCAAGTGGTTGATTGGAATGATATGCATGAAATGGTCACTGCCGCTTGCTATACACCAGATGGTCAGGTTGAGCCCATAAATCTGTATCCAACTTTCATCATTTTTTATTACAAGTGATACAATTGGCGGGCGGGCCACATGGGTTGGAACCGTTGGATAATGAGTTCAGACCGAAACGGGCCAGTTTTAGTCTGGGCCAAACAGGACTTGGGTTGGTTTCACCCACAAACATTATTGTCCTTTTAAAAAATTTGATTAATGTTTTAAGTGTGGCTACAAACACACTATTATTACAATAATAAGAAAATGTCATTTTCGTCCCTGAGGTATAGCCAGTTTTGCGACTTTCGTCCAAAGGTTTGTTTTTCCGCATCTCGATCCAAAAGGTTTGAAATCTTGCCATTTTCATCCGGCTTGTTAACTCCAGCCATTTTTCTCTGTTAAGTCAGAGGTATTTTCGTCTTTTTTGCTAACTTAAAGGGCAATTCGTTTTTTTTCACTTTATGTACAAGCATTTAGCATAATTACAAGTATTCAAAAAGATGAAAATACCCCTGACTTAACGGAGAAAAATGGATTGAGGTTAACAAGTCGTATGAAAATGACAAGATTTCAAACCTTTTGGATCCAGAAGCGGAAAAGCAAACCTTTGGATGAAAGTCGCAAAACTGGCCAAACCTCAAGGACGAAAATGGCATTTTACTCCACTAACTATTTACATTTTTGAACAATAACAACTCATTGACCTTGACCTATTTCTCTTTTAGCTAAATTGTTTATGTGATCCGTTTGAGATAAAACGAAAATTCCTGTTGATATGTCTGATGGAACTGTTTTTTTTTTAAATTATTGAAGGGTGCACTTGTTGGTTCATACAAGGGGAACTGCTATTTATATGACACGACTGGTATGGTATCTATTTGTGTGCGCGCTTATTGCTATTATTATTAATACTTTTAATCTGTGGTTTGTGCTCAAGTGTTAACTTAAAATGCTTTGCAGATAATAAGTTACAACAAAAAAGTGAGATCAACCTGCAGAACAAAAAGAAGAAAACCCGGCATAAAAAGATCACTGGTTTTCAGGTGAGAATTAGTGAATTACTACATGCCTTCGTAACGGTTTATTCTTATTAATTTGTTACGATTGTTAGCGACAACTTTGAGCTGTAAATTCATGGTACGTTTACAGTTTGTTCCAGGTACATCAGAAGTGTTCATTACATCTGCAGATTCACGTGTTCGTGTTGTTGATGGCCTTGATTTAATTCACGAGTTTAAAGGTAATATTTAAACAGTTTTCATTCTTCTAATCATTTTCGAACACATTGATTAGTTATAAAAAAGAGTAAAATGCCATTTTCGTCCTTGAGATTTGGCCAGTTTTGCGACATTCGTCCAAAGGTTTGTTTTTCCGCATCTGGATCCAAAAGGTTTGAAATCTTTGCCATTTTCATCCGGCTTGTTAACTCCATCAATTTTTCTCTGTTAAGACAGAGGTATTTTTCGTCTTTTTTGCTAACTCAAAGGGCAATTCGTTCTTTTTCACTTACCGAATACCCCTGAAAAAGATCGAATTGCCCTTTAAGTTGGCAAAAAAGACTAAAATACCTTTGACGTAACGGAGAAAAATGGATGGAGTTAATGAGCCGGTTGAAAATGGCAAGATTTCAAACCTCTTGGATCCAGATGCGAAAAACAAACGTTTGGACGAAAGTCGCAAAACTGGCCAAACCTCAAGGGATGAAAATGGCATTTAACTCTTTCTTTATCATGTTTTTGGAAGTTATCTGTGCCACCTGTTATCCGATCTGAGTTGATTCTATTGCAGGCTTTCACAACACAAACAGGCAAATTTCAGCCTCGGTTGCATCAAACGGGAAATACGTGGTTTGTGCAAGTGAGGATTCTCAAGTGTATGTTTGGAAGCATGAAGGTGAATCCCGGGCTGGCAGAAACAAAAGCGTAACCGTTACTCATTCCTACGAGTACTTCCACTGTCAAGATGTATCGGTAGCCATCCCGTGGCCTGGAGAACCTAGTAGGCCTAGTGGGGACCACTTTGATGACGTGTCAGCAGTGAACCATCCACCAACACCTGAAGATCAATTCAATAGCGGCCCGTTTGAAGGAATCATTTCTAGCGCCAGCAATGGCTACTTTTTTGACCGCTTTTCTGCCACATGGCCCGAGGAAAAACTGGTTTCGACCACAAAGAAGCAAAGTCAACATAAGAGTGTAGATTTTACAAACGGGTCCAGCCTGAGTAAGTTGGGCTGGGGTATGGTTATTGTAACGGCTGGGCTTCGTGGGGAAATCAGAACATTCCAGAATTTTGGATTGCTGGTTCGATTATAGATGGACTGGGTTAAGCGCGAGCCCAAGCCTGAGCTCTGCAGGTTTGTTATTTGGGAAATTTGTATAGATGATTTGTAATATTTTAGCATATATGGTGCAAAAAGAATTATAGTCAAGAGAAAAACAAAAGAAAAATGAAGAAAATAGAGAAAATGAACACATGTAGAGTTAGGATGAGGAAAAAGCAGATTGAAATTTATTTTAATTTTAATAGTTAATTGTCTATTTTTACCAGTGTGAATCCTCTGTGACAGGTGGATCCATCATGATCTTTTAGGACTTTTTTTATTAGAAATCTAAACAACCACCACAAAAACAATAATATATATATATATATATATTATATATATATATATATATATAATATATTATTACTTAAATCGAGCTATCAACATACCCTATCTTCGACTACTAAGATCGAACAAACCAAAACGGTATAGTTTTGCCGAGGCTACATGTTTGACAAGATTCCTTTAAAATAGTTTCCGCCCATTCATGAACCTTCAAATCATTCAACAGATATGATCGTAGAAGCTGAGAAGGCTCTTACTGACTGCTAGAATGGAGTCGACACGATGAATGAGGCTACAATGATGCCGTTTGATGGTTCTCTTTCAGCATTTTTTTTTATATCTAGTAGATTTTGCTTCCTCCTTTTTTTTTATATCTAGTAGATTGCAATGTTAGTTATACTTGTGTTGGAAGCCATAAGATTTAGTTTGCAGTTTATACCCAAAACTGGTCGTATAAAACCGGACCAGATCGTAAGAATTAAGTACATTTTAATTTTTTAAATATTTTAAATCTCATATATTTACTATTTATATTTGATAATTTATTTTATGTTTCATAGTCTTAGAATTGGGCCTAACATTGAAATACAAATGCAGCCCACAATCCAAGCCCCAATTCGACTTTGAGTTCCCAAGTTCTGTTAAGATTTTTATGAGTTTCCGTTGTAGCTTACGAGTTACAATACCTTTTTTTAAGTTTACGAATACTTTTTTCTCATTTTTTCTAACTGCACAAATTTTTACACCAGACCTCGTTGGGCAGGGCTCTAATACTTAATAAGGTTATTTTACAGGTAAACTAAAAATGGAAATCAGAGTTGTTTCGAATCATAAGAAAGGATGTGTTAAAAAGACGTAATACGTATTTTTGGACAGTTATTTTTATATATATATATATATATATATCTTGTGTTATATATAATGGCCCGTATAGCCCAAAGCGTGAAACTAAACCCAAATCAAACTGTTTGTAACAATTCGGTTTTAATTTTCAACCGTCTGATTTCGGATTTTTAATCAAAAACTGCTACAAACAATTTGGCTCAGTTTAAACAACCTTAAAACCATACGTGGAACACATCTACTTGTAGGGGATTGAATCCAATATATCCCACATAAAAGGCTTGCACCTCTACCATCTGGGCTAGTCCCATGATGATACGTGATTAACAATTTAGAACTTCATACATGATTAACAACAAAAAAGGGTTTTAGAGTGATTAAAAATTAATATATAACTTTTTTTCGGAAATGGTTCATTTATATGTATTAACATAGTGTTATTATAAAAGAAACGTTGGCTAATGTGGGGCTAGCCCACTTGATAAAAACATATGCATTTTAAAGAAGAGGTCTCAGGTTTAGTCATTGACTTCTTATATACTTGTACGAAATTCATGAATTGATAATTAGGAAAGTGAGAGAAACAAACGTATACATAACCATATTATGTTTGTGTTCATAAACAAGTTTAATTCCCTAATGAACGAACACGGACGTTTTCCATTCGATATGTGTTCGTGAACAAGTCCAATGTTGAATTCTTAAACGAATAGGAAGTAAAACACTTAAAAGGCTAAGCTCTGTTTATCATGAAACATGTTTTGTGAATAATAAAAAAGAAAGAAATAATATGATTGGTCCGCTAATAGAAATCGAAGTTAATAGTGGGGATGGATGCAAAAAGTAGACCTAACAAGAACGATTGGTTTCAGGACTCGGTATTCCTGTTTCTACTTTTTTGATGAAACTTCCTATTTATATATAGCTATTGCTATTAAATCCACACGTTGCACCAGGAATCCTCACGTTGCGTGGTGGGTGGGTATCAGTTCGTTTAACTATGGTATCAACACTCGTCATAGTAACCAATAGAGAAAAAAAAACATAATATGACCAGAAATATACTAACACGACGGGAATTTGGTTGGTACCGTTTGTTTCGTTACGCCACCGACCCTCGTTACAGCAACCCATATAGAAAAAAAATCTTGATTTGACCAAAAAATACCGACACATCATTTACATCGATAAAAAACAAACGCAAATTATATATAATTATATATAAGATATATAAAAAGCCACATAACACATAAAGAAAACCTTTAAAACAAATAATTACTATTCATTCACTTTATTTATTAATATTTTACATTTTATATATATATTCTATTCTACTATATATATTAATATTAATTAATTAATAATAATTAATGAAAATGAAAATTAAAATAGTAATAGTAATATAATATAATATAATTGTCTTTTTCATCTACTTTATTTTTCTTGGGGTGATTTCATTAATGATTCTATAAACTTGTAAAATTACAAATCCTTTTAAATCATAATTGAATGGCATTGTACATTACGCATTAAAAATTTGTGTTTCAGGAAAATTATGGAGTTATTGCAAGTTTTAGAGGAGACATAAAATTTCTCTTTATCTCTTGTTTATAGCAAACTAATAACTTTTAATCAAAACTTTTCTTCCTCTCGACTATTCAAGATCCTCTTTCACCTCTCTTTCACACACATGTACAAACCAAACCGGTTTAATAAAACAAAGACCCAAACCAAAGACAAATCCGGTTTGAAACGGTTAATTCTGTAACCATCGACTTGTGAAGCAGTTATTGTTTTAAAGTTTGAAGAACATTTGGATATTATGAAGGAACGAGTTGAAATACTTGGTTCTCAGGGCATGAGGGGGTTATGGAAAACAATCAGGATTTTTGATCCTATGTGGTTGGTTAACTGCTCGAGAGAAGATATCAAATGCCTTTTCTACAGCAAGATCGTATTTGAAGAACGTGAAAAGGTACAAGCTATGCAGTTTCAGAAAGTTGTTAATGCTTGCTATGCGCATGAAGTAAACTCAGGAAAGATGTGGCAAACAAATTGGAGGGATTTAGAAAGGGTTGAATTTCTAAAAGAGGAGAAGCGTCTTGAAGCGATTCATGAGAAAACTAGGAAGACAATTATTAGAAGGTTTCAGTATATGAACAAAATGCCTCCTACATACCAAACGCCGGATCCTAAGCAAGAGCGACGAAAGAAGCCATTTAAGAACTTCTTCGGTCGTGTGCGTTAAAGTATATTATGAAGACAAAGTTTTAGATACTGATACAAGACGAAGACGATATCCAAGGGGGAGTCTGTTGGTGCAATGTCTATGTCTTAGTCTTATATCGAGTCTGTATAGAATAGAGCTGAATAGGCTAGTCATATGAAGTATTTTGTAATGGTGAGACAAGTTTGCTCTAGCATGTCATGTGTAGCCAAGTTCGGGCGAACTTACACCTCACTCTAGCGAACTTGATCATCTATAAATAGCTAGCTAGCCTCACTCATTTGTAACTTTGGCATTTTGAAGGCGAAGCTCTGTCAGTTTGTACTCTTGACGTTTGATCAATAAAACTGATGTTAAACTGATTAATTCTTGTCTATCCTCTCATTTGAACTAGCTTGAAACCAAAATCAATTTTGCTTTTTTGTTGACTAACCTGAAACAATTTAGAGTTTGAACCATTTGTACACCTCTACTCACACACACTAAATCCCCTTTCTTTCTCTCTTACAAATGGACTTACTATGAGTTTGTCAATAGATTTGAAAAGATTTCATGAGTAAATTGCGAGATTTTCGTCTACGTGGTTTGCCTCATTTAACAGGTTTAATTCACTCTTAATACGTTACGAAATGGACATCCGTTAGATACTTACGCCGTTAGTTTCCCCCACGCGCCCTCACGTGAGGGGTAGTTTTGTCCTTTCAACACTTTTTATTCATCCCACTATTTAAGAAACCCTAATCTTCATACACGGGTGTGATTCTTGGGGTGTTGTCGGCAACCATTTTCTTCACCATGTGTTCCGACCAGTGTCTTCTTCTTTGTAACAAGAAATATCGAACCGAAACTTAAAATTGGGTAGCGGCGTCGGTGGATGCCACCACCATATTCTCTGCTGTTTCGAACCCTGTTGCAATGTTGTGTAGATTTGATATTTCTGCTACAAAGACGAACACAATGGTCCAGAACGGCACCTGGTCATCAGATAATTTCCTAGACCTGACATAATTTCCGGCGGCCGCCTCAAACCACAACTCTAGATTTCATTCTAGTCCATCAAAATGTGTCACATCGGTACGTGACAAATTGCGTGACAAGCAAGGGTGAAACGAGCCGAGCGGCTAAAAGAAAACTCGAAACAAGCCGAGCTTTATCAAGCCTAAGCCGAGCCCAACCCTTAAATAAAATGATGCTTGTCGAGCCGAGCTTATTTAAACTTGTTTACAAGCTGAGTGCGTACCTAAAAATAAGTTTGTTTAGAAAACAAGCCCGAGCTTCACTTATCGAGCTCGTGAGCCTAAACGAGTCTATTACGTGTGTTATTTTTGTGTATATATACTAATAAATACTAAACAAGCCGAGCTCGAGAAACTATCAACGAGCCGAGCTCGAGCTTTTGAAAACAAAGCTCGAACCGAGCCGAAAGATGTAATCGCCTTCTTTGGTTTCTGTCTAGCTCCTTGCTAGTCGGGCTATTTATGTGGCATCTCTTTTTGTTAATAAATAAGAGATTTATAAAAAAAATCTTGTTATATTTTTTCAAACGGCGAAACTTCTTGGTAAAAGATATAGAAACCGGGCCAGCAAGAAACTGGAACCCGAAGGATTACAAAATATTTTTGTGTATTTTGAGTAGGTACTAGTAATTGGTCCTGCTTGCTTTTGGTGCCCCTGGAATCATTTGCCTGGACTGGAGTGATGTAAATGCTTCTTTGTGGGTTTGTTCCCTTGATATTTTGTAATCATTTACTTGTCTCTTAGCATCTTGCTAAGAGAGTTTGGTTGGGGTATAAAGTGGATGCGTTTTGATGTTAAAAATTAAAAAAAAAAAAAAAACTATTTTACATGACAATTTCAAGATATCAAAATTTTTGAACCAGACAACACTAGAAACCATAATTATTCCCAAAATATAACCAAATATTTACATTCAAGAAATCCAAAAAAAAAAAAAAAAAGCAAACTTTTAAAGTAAAAAAGGGATATTGGAGGCTGATCAAGATTCAAGAATTAAGATGCATAATGATCCTCCCATTGGGTCCAATTAGCTTCACTACCCCTACGAGGGATAGAGTTGACCCTTGAGTAAGTGTCCACTTTGAAATTAGCCCCACACATGACCCCTTCACTATCCACCCTTGGCATTGCCTTAATCTTGTTCATTGGATGCTCAAAACTCATTAAACCACCTTCACTATGAAACATACATCCTGCAAACGTTTTGTTACAAAAACCTTAAATCTTGAAATTCTTTACAAAAAAAAAGTTACTTACAAAAGGCTTGGTGAGAATGTTATTTCTTTTTCAATTTTAGGTTTGTCGCTACCTAACACAGCTACTTTTATGTCAGTGAATTTTAGCATAGTCGCTATCTAATCGCGCCACTTCTATGTCTTGGTGTGCGTACGTGGTGCAATTTTTGGCTATAGCCTAGTGGTCAAGGGAAGACCAAGGTTCAATAGATGTAAGTGTTTAATAAGAAAAAATTTAGCCGTTCAAAAAAAAAAATTTGAACTATACATAACATATAGTTATTACTATGTCTAGGAGTTCCCAGTAATTGAAAATATCATATGAACGTTTCAAATTTGTGCGTAAAACAATGAAGTTGCTATACGGCATATTGACTTAATCTTGATACAGTTCGCACTAGTACCCGATATCAAATGCTCATTTCTAAGACGTTATGATGTTGATGTAACAAAAAAAAATATGAGAAATTAACCATTGTGAAAAATTAACTATTATATTATGAATGATCTTATAGTCAAATAAGTGCCACCAGACAACGTAGCCTATCAATGAACTCAGGACACTGATAAAGTCAAAATTAAATAATAAAAATAGACCCCACTTTTCATCTATTCCTAAAAATAACTCATATTTAAAAAAAAATGTGCAAATTATTTTATGTACAATCACCATCATCAAACATACAAAAATCAAAGCTCTAATGAATACGTTACCTTTAGGAAACGGTGCAAATGATTTAGCACAACCTGCTTTTATAACCTCCAAATCATCCGAAATCACCACAGATCCATCAGCCGCCATACCCCAATACAACTTCACTCCACCATCCGAACCCTAAAAAAATCATTTAGACATTTATCGAACGACCCAAATAAACAATAAATAAATTCATTTAGACATTTTATCAAACACTTTATTATTTTTAATCAAACACTTTATTAAAAAAATAGTTAAGCAAAATGACCAAATAAATTCATTTAGACATTCATAAACATTTTATTAAAAAAAAAACTATTACCAGTGCGGTGAAAACCGTGCCAGCCTTGCTATCATAAACAACAAACGCAAAACTCCCTTCAAGATCCTTAATAACCTGATCCGCTGGATACGGCCCGCGGTCCCGTAACGTGCGGTACGCTTCAATCACGAACATGGCCTCGTTCGTGTTCTTGGACAGCCCGTACTGCTTAATCTGAGCACACAGGTTGTTCAAGCTCCCCATGAACAAACAGTAAATATCATCGAAGGCAGTGAACAACCTTTGATTTACCGAGTAATTCAAGTTGGGTTTTACGTAAGCAAGTACGGCCGCATCACCGAACGTCATGGAGAAGGTGTTTGTCGGGTGTACGGACAAGAATTCTTGTAGTGTTTCTTCTGGGAGTTTGGGCTGAGGTTTTGTGGGCTGCTGGGCTTTTGAGTTCTTCTGGTGGGTGTGCGAATGCTTTGTGGAAGATTGCCAACATTTTGAATATTATTATTGTTGGAATGAAGATAAAGATTGATGAAATATATGAAATAATAATATTGGGGTGGTGGGTTGTAGGGGTTTATATAGGGAGGAATGGTGGTGGTGGTGGGCCGCCGTGGGATGACGTGTGATGAATATGTTGATAACGATAACAATGGTGGATAAGATTCTCGTAGTCCAATGTAGTAGTTTTTGTTCTCTTTAAAAGGTTCAAAGGTTTTGTCGTTATTATACAAGTAAAATTATGGATTTGATTTTTAAATGAACTTTTTTGCTTTTGTATTCTCGAGTGAAGATTTTTACACAAGGTCAATTTTTCTATAGTCTTATTATTCTATAGTGCTTTTTTTTAATAGGAAGTAACAACGTGTTAATCATCTGACATCGGACGTTATGGCAGGTGTGACTACTTGATCGTTGCCAGCTACTTGGCTCTTCGCAGGTACGTGGAAACCCGACCTCAACCTGTCCGAAGCACGACAGTCAAATAATTGGTAAAATCTCGCCTTCCATCCAAGTCAAACCAGCACCACCCGTATTCACTTTTCACCTAGATGCCGCAGAAAATAATGAGAAAAGTGGGAAATTAACCTGGATCTACTAGGAATACCAATTCTTTCCCCAATCACTCCATCACTACCTCATTGGCATTATTCTATCATACTTAACTATGAGCTTTGATAAGATTCAGTTATTAATATGTTTAAAATACGTTAATGATATTTAACCAATGTGATGTGATGTCAAAATTCGTTTATGAGGTTTTGATATTTTTGTCATTTTCATCCAAAATAAGAAACTTTTGTAATTAGGCTCCCAACATTTCATTTTTGTTGTCGTTTCGATCCAAATCACTAACTCAGTTAAAATGCATCCTTAACTCTTGTGGACGACTTTAGCATTTCCCAAACCTCATGGATGATTTTGGCAATTTACCTATTTTTTCTTTGATTTTTTTCCTTTTCTTTTTTATCTTTAAATAAATAACAATAAATATAATTATAAATTATATATACATATACCACACATTTATATACACACACTTATTTTTTATTTTCTTTTTTACCTTTAAAAAAAATAATAATAAATTGATAATGTTTGGTACGACGGATCGACAAAAGGAAATGAGGTACGAGTGCCGAGATAGACGGATTTGGTGTGGCATCGGTGGTGGTAGTGTGGTGGAGGTGGATAAGAGAGAAGGACAAAAGAGAAAGTGCGTGTATGGTGTGTGTGTGTGTATAATTTTAAATGTGTGTTTTTATTTAACACACACATATACACACACGCACATATAGAAACGGGATCAGGAGAAAACGATTGAAAGTGTGAAAACGGTGAGAATGGATCCTGGTCGCACACGTGGCAGGTGGCGCTAAATGATATACGGGGGCGCGATTGTCATTGTTCAACTCTGCTTAATAGATGGCAATATAATTCATTTTCAAATAAAAGTCCATCGGATATTTATATAAGTTAAATTACACATATTTTAGTCCCCCATTTTACCCCCGTTTACGCGTTTTCGGCTATAAAACGAGGTTTTGGCACTTAATCATGTATGTTTTGGTTACAGGCCCTAAACAACGTGCCGGACTAGAAGATGAAGAAATATTGGATTTTCCGTGCGAATCGGCGAAGTTACGAAGATTATGTGGACACAGACCATTTGGCACGACCTGCGGCTCAGTGCACGGCCGTGCCGATGCGGAGAACAAGCATTGAACTGGCAGTGCAACAGCCAATGCCACCATATTGCTAGAGATGCACGACGTGCCACGACCGTGCGAGGCTAATTTCCTCGAGAGCACTGCCAGTGCGTCTGGCAGTGCAGCCTGATGACCTCTGGCACAACCGTGCCCTTTTTGAATCACTGTTTGGATAAGATGACGTCACAGATTACGTGAATAGTGCATGACCGTGCGGGTCTCACACGACGTGCCGATTAAAACGCTATAAAACAGGGCAGAAGCTACTGATCGAAATATTGGGTAATTTTCCAAGTTTTCTGGGCGATTTCTGAGGTCCGAGAGCAGCTTGGAAGGGACGGTTTGAAGCCTCAAAGTTGCAAGAAGCCTTTCTATCATCCAATCCATCAATCATTGCTTGTTTATGGTTTGATTTATTGTTCTTAACATGTATTTTGAGCATTGATTCAAGCATTGAGCTGATGTTGTTATGTATTATTGTAGCCTAAGGGCAAAAACATCATCATTACTTGCTTCATGTGTAAAGCCTCGCTTTTTCATACTTTCCATATTTAGAAAGCTAGTCGTTGTACTTCTATTTTTGGAAACCTTTGTATCTCGTATTCGTATTTTCGTTGTATCAATTGTAATCGAGACTTGAATCATAATGGAATATACATTTTATCTCTATACTTGTTATACACAATCATACACACTTATACTTGATACTCATACTAAAAAAACGTGACATACTTGTGAATACACGGCAATGATACTTTATACATACATTATACATGACGTTTATACTCGATCTCGATCCTTTTATACATACATATACATTGTGATACAATACTTATGCTTATGAGACCTTTTATTAACTTGAAATGTCCTAAAAATGCACCTAGACCCGTCACCAATCACAAATCAACAAAAAATAAAAATGTGGTCCTGACCTGGCCCATGCGGACCGCATGGGGATGTGGTTGCGGTCCGCATAGGGTGTCTGGGTGGGACATATTGTTTTGGCTCGCGATTTTGCACGGATCCACACATCACCACCTCATCCAATCACCTATAAACCCCCTTTAAACACCTCCAACAACCTCCTAACTCTCCCTTATAAATACCTCCACTAATCCAAGCCATTTTCCACTTTCACAACTCTCCAATCCTTCCTAAATCACTTCTAATTCACTCCAAATCCTTTCAACATCATAATCTTCGGGCAGATTCATACCTTCATACAAAAGTGAGCTTAACTTGCTCAAATCTTGCTCGTTTTACTTGATTCTTTTCCTATGAACTTGGATAAACCTCAGGTTTGAGTTCAAGGATTCTCCATGGAGAATCCAGACCTGGATATTCACCTATAAGGCTCCAAAGTTTCTGTTTTACACAAATCTTTTTAAAACTTATGTTCCCTTCAAACCAAACTTGTGTTCTTGTGCTCCTAACCAAGTTTATGGTTAGTAAAGCTAAACCAAGTTTGTTTACATGAACTAAGGGCTGTTTAGACACCCTAAACTTTCTGTTTTCATAGAGAGTTTAGCTCACAAGTGTTGCCAAGTCTTGAACTTGAGGTTAGTGAGACTACAAGGTTAGCTTGGGCTATCCTGCAACTAAGTCCACACAACACTTGATGTTTTTCCCAGTCATCCTAAGTAGTTTGCTAGTTGAAAGTAACACAACCCCGTCTAGCCTTCGACGTGTGTCGACGCCGGCTCACCGGGTTGTTGCTTACTTGCTACTTAGTGTATAATAATGTATGTATTCATTTCTTATTCTTGTACATGTCCATGACCCTCCTTGTGTCTATGACACTTGTGCAGTGGTGAATCCAATCGAGGTTCCAAAGTGGATGGTTAATCCTCCCACCTCCTACTTGACTTACATGACACCAAGAGGTTCCAAAGTGGATGGTTCATCCTTCCACCTCCTACATGACTATATAACAATATATAAATTATGGAGTATATAATATATCAAAACCGAACTGTTGATAATGACTAAATAATCACCTATCAAGTTAATACGTTTTATCACTAAAGTGTGTAGTTCCTTGTCACGATTCTAATAGGTCTCGAACCTATGAAATCACATCAAACCCAATGGGGTTATCATAGTGTCAAGAAAAGTGCTATACCTTAGTGATTATTTTCATACCATAATACTTTATTGTTATTTCCGTAATCATGCTCGATACTCCAAATCTTCCGTTAAAACTTGTACTCATACCTATGTTCTTCTTGTAGAAGGACAAGGTGCCAAACCCTAATCACAACAAGCTCGCGGGATTTCTCTAAGTGGAACACTTTAGCAAAACCGTGAGTACACTTGACCCATTTACCGCTTTCTAACTTTTGGGTTGTAACATGTTTACTTATCAAAATGCACCTTAACACAAATTCATGCTTTTACATACTCAATCCTTAATACATGAATACTTGTTATGCTTATATACATGCTAGAATTATACATGCTTGATCATTAACTTAGCTAGCCCCACTTATTATATATAGCGCTATAGGAGTAGCATACCACCGCCAGGGTTATGTTAAGATTATTTTACTCATTTTAGTCTCGTCGCTTTTGTGATGAGGGAAGCTCGATCTCGTAAACTTTTGTGGAAAATCGGGTTTGATCTAGTATTGCATGATTAGCATTTTCTTTGCTTACAATTACCATGTGGATTCGAGTTATACATTTTATACTTATGCTATGTATCACCAAACTTGTGTACTCGCCTTTGCTTTTGCATTGAACTCGTATTTTAACATGTTACAGGTTGAAGAGGATATGCATGATGAAAGCTAGTAGGAATATTTTAGAAACTCATTCTAAACTTACTAGATTAGCTTACGTTGTATTTTGTTTCGTCGTTGTAACGTTTAATTGTTGTATTTGCTTCGAATGATGTACTTGACAATTGTCTTATGAAATGAAATTATGTTTAATCAAATATTGTCGCAATTAGTATGTTGAGCAATGAGCAATCTCTTTCGTCCCGCCTCGATGTTTCCGCTATCGGTTGGGGTGTGACAGATTGGTATCAGAGCTATAAGTATAGGGAATTAGGTAGAATTTCTATGTTCGACCTAGTCTATAATTTAAGTGTCCATTTTGACCATTCCTATGCTATGCTTAAAACTTTATTCTTCCTTCATTGCTTCTTCCTTATCTTTTGGTCTTAAAACTTACATAATGTCTTTCCTAAGACATTTACACAATACACTTGAAGACTTGAAGACACTCATGATGCAAACGAGGCGATTTGCACCAAGATAGGTCCAATGATTTACAATTTTTGGTGAAATCCCTCATTCCGCGTATTCGATTTTTCACGAAGTTATACCATCAAGTTAGGAGTGATATCCACATCTTGATGGAAAACTTCCATTTCATATTCTGGTGGATCTTACAAACGAGTCGGAATATGCTCCTTGTTTAGTAAGAAACAACCACACTTAGGGTACGAAATCGTCAAGTTAGGGGTGAAACCCGCACCTTGTCGATTAAGTCCCATTCCTTGATTTTCAATCTTGCCAAAGTCTCGAACTTTCGATCGACTAGGGACATGTAGTAACTGAAAGGGTAAAATGCCGTTAATCGCTTCTCGATGAGAGCGTTTTACCTATTAGGCCAAAGCATGTTCCCTAACTCGAAAGATCTTACGAACCACTTTGGAATAGTCGACGTTTCTCTACCCGAAACAATCCCATGTTTTATTGAGCCAATCTTTTATGTTATCTCAATTTTTATGTTATTTTATACTTGTTACCTTATTCTTTTCGAACTGTTACACAATTCGCACGTCTCTCGCAATCAAAAACAATAATAATCCTCGCGAACAAACTAAATTTATACTCTTTATACGCATTCATACGTGATTATACTTTTTGAATACTCGTCAAATACATGCAAAATACGTGAATTATCCATGCTTATACATGCAAAACTTATTTTACATTATGATCAAGTCTCATCCTTTTCCTTTCTATTTTTAACCCTAGATGTCTTCTCCAAGTTCTTCCAAGAAATCCAAGGGCTCCAAGAGGGGTTCAAACAACCAAGGAGACTCTATCTCCAAGTAGGAATTGGTAGGATTAGTTGTGGAACAAATGGCCGAGCAGATGGCTAAAATCACCCCGAATATCGTAACCCAAATCCAAACCATCTATGAAACCCCCAAATCAACGTTCCAGTTCAAACAATTCATGGCTTGTAAGCCCATGGAATTCATTAGTAATGATGGTTCTACCGCCATGATGAACGGGTTTGACGCGATCGAACTCACCTTTCTGCAAAGCAGATGCCCTGATGAGCTCCGAACCTTGAACGCTACAGGGGTCTTTTGTGCCTCGAGTGGTGGACTACTGAAAGAAACAAGCATGGCAATGAAGCAGCTCACACATTACCTTGGGAAGAGCTAAAGCAGCTCATGAAGGACCAATTTTGTCCTCCTCAAGAGACCCAGAAACTCGAAAACGAGTTCTGGAATCTCATCCAACAGGGGAGCGACGCTGAAGGATTGATCACGCGCTTCAAACAGTTAAGTACCTTTGCCCTGGGCAAGTGGATACCGTACCCAAGGTAATCGCCAAGCTCATTCGTTGCCTCTCGCCGATATTAACGAACCATGTCGCCGCCGCTAGCCCCAAAACCCTCGAAGATGCTTATAGCATCACGATTGAGATGAACCAAAACTGCATCCGTCATGGAGCCTACGACAAGGTCTCCACGAAGCATGCACACCAAGCCACCGCTGATACCACCACCGCTACCGAGTCACCTCCCTCCCAAGCCAAGAGACAAAACAACAACCAAAGGAATAAGAAGCGGAAGGCTTCTGTTCGAATAATGCGGTTGTTACTCCGCCTGCCCCTACACCTCTAAACGCCATCTCCCCTACCCAAAACACCGAGCCACCCAAGCGAAACTACACCGGTACTTGGCCTAGATGTGAACGGTGCACCTACCACCATCTCCCATCTACCCCGTGTCGAAAATGCGCCAACTGTAACAGGATGGGGCATTTCGCTAGCCATTATCTCCAACCCCAAGCCAATGAAGCCATCATGCCTAACCCTAACCCTAACCCTAACCAACCTCAACCTCAACGTCAGAATGCTCTTGTGCGAGCATGTTACAAATGTGGCGATCCCAATCATCTCGCCAATGTGTGTCCTCTACTCAACCAGCAGCCTCAACTTCAACAGCAACAGCAACCTCAGCCTGCTAAAGGACGAGCTTTCATGCTTACCTCCACTCAGGCTCAAAACTCCAATGGTGTCATCACTGGTACATTCCTTTTCAACCATATTTATGCTTCATGTCTTTTCGATACTGGTGCCGATAAAAGTTTTGTGTCTGTAGAATTTGAACCTTTACTTAAATGCGAACACTCCAAATTGCCTAATCCTTTCGCTGTCGAAGTCGCTAACGGGAAATCCATCACCGTTGATTCCGTCGCTCCTTGAATCTTAACGATCATACGTTTTCGAGTGACCTCATTCCCATGCAATTGGGAAGCTTTGATATTATAGTAGGTTTGGACTGGCTTAGGCGAGTTCGTGCTGAAGTTGTTTGTTCCAAAAGTTCATTCGTCTTCCTCTCCCTAATAATGATTTGTTGCACGTCTATGGTGAGAAACCTTCTAAAGGTCTCAAGCTTATGTCGTGTATTCAAGCGAACAAGTGCTTACGCAAGGAGTACTTTGCCTTTCTTTCCCACGTTGTGGAGAAGAAAGATAAATGCCCAAGCATAAGTGATGTTCTTATCATTTGTCAATTTCACGATGTTTTCCCCGAGGATCTTCCTGGTCCTTCGCCTCCTCGATCCATTGACTTTCGTATTGATCTTATTCCTGGCGCAACTCCTGTTGCAAAAGCTCCCTACTATTTAGCACCCTCGAAATGCAAGAGCTATAGAGCCAGTTTCAAGAACTTATTGATAAAGGCTTTATACGCCCTAGTACTTCTCCTTGGGGCACTCCCGTTTTATCCGTCAAGAAGAAAGATGGATCCTTTCGGATGTGTAATGACTATAGCAAACTCAACAAACTTACAGTCAAAAACCGATATCCTCTTCCTCGCATTGACGATCTCTTTGATCAACTTCAAGGTGCGACTTGCTAAAATCGATCTCCGTTCTGGCTATCATCAACTTCGAGTTTTCGAAGGAGATGTACCTAAAACTGCTTTCCGCACACGTTATGGACATTACGGGTTCGTGGTCATGCCTTTTGGTTTGACTAACGCGCCTGCAGTGTTCATGGATCTCATGAACCGCGTGTGTAAGCCTTATCTCGATCAATTTGTAATCGTATTCATCGACAATATTCTCATCTACTCCAAGAAGAAAGAAGAACATGGGCGACATTTGCAACTTATCCTTCAGCTTTTGCGAACCGAACGCCTTTATGCCAAATTATCCAAGTGTTAATTTTGGCTATAAGAGGTTCAATTCCTTGGTCACACCATCAATGAACTCGGTATTCACGTTGACCCCGCAAAGATAGAAGCTGTGAAGAATTGGATTGCACCTAAATCGCCTTCTGAAATTCGTTTGTTCCTTGGCCTAGCTGGGTATTATCGCCGCTTCATCTCGAACGTTTCTAAAATCTCCGTCCCTTTAACATCTTTGACCCAAAAAGATAAACCTTTTGTTTAGGGTCTCGAACAAGAGGAATCTTTTCAAAACCCTCAAGGACATGCTTTGTAATGCTCCTATCCTCACTCTCCCGATGGAAACGATGATTTCGTCGTGTATTGCGATGCTTCGAACCTAGGTCTTGGTTGCGTTCTCATGCAACGGGACAAGGTTATCGCTTACGCGTCAAGACAACTCAAAATTCATGAGAAAACTATACAACACACGACCTTGAACTTGGTGCATTTGTTTTTGCATTAAAGATTTGGCAACACTACCTTTATGGTACAAAGTGTACGGTCTTCACCGACCATAAGAGCCTCCAACATATCTTTGATCAAAAGGAACTCAACATGCGTCAACGTCGTTAGGTAGAATTGTTAAACGACTACGATGTTGATATTCGCTACCACCCTGGTAAGGCGAATGTCGTGGCCGATGCATTCAGTCATAAGACTCATGTTAATAGTGTTCGTTGCTACCAAATCGTGGGAAAACTCAACGAGTTGATTCGTCAAGCACAATTTGCCGTCATTAACGAGGGTAACCTCGATAATGAGTTGAATTGTGGAGTCAAAAACCCACTCTAAGGTAAGCCTGATAGTATTCTTTACTACCATGGTCGCATTTGGATTCCTGATCGTCTAAACCTTTGAAACACCTTGATGGACGAAGCCCACAAATCCCGATACTCCCTTCATCCTGGCGCCGACAATGTGACATCTGTGTAATTCAATCCTGTATCGTTATCCAAACAATTTGATGATTAATGAAACTTTGTGTTGTTTACAATTTGTGTATTTATTCGTGACTTTCTGCATTTTCAATATTTGTCCGATTTTGACATTTCAAACCTTTTCTGGAAGTGTAATCGCAAAACGAAATCAGTTAAACGCAACGTATAGTCCGGAATAGTGACATAAGCTAAACATACCCTAAATTTCCTTTACATAACTTAGAAATAAGTTTCGAAGGGTTTGGTATGTCAAAAACAAGCTTATTCGATCACATGGACTATTTACGACAAACTATGAAAGTCTGTCGATTCTCGTAGTGACGCACACTCCAGAACAGTTCACAAGCTTAAATACCTTAAATAACCTTTACATAACTTAGAATTAAGTTTTGAAGGCTTCGGTATGGCAAAACCATGCTTTTGCAACTTCAGGGGCTATTTTGCAAATTCTGCGAAACTATGCCAATTCGCGTATCTCTTAATCTGGAACATGTACGCACATAAAAAAATTTTGTAATCATTAAAATCTTGTACTTTAATGATTGGAATGCAAAAATATCATTCGTTCCAATCGAGGTTCCAAAGTGGATGGTTCATCATCACACCTCCTACTTGACTTACATGACACCAAGAGGTTCCAAAGTGGATGGTTCATCCTCCCACCTCCTACATGACTATGTAACAATATATAAATCTATGGACTATATAATATATCAAAACCGAACCCTTGATAATGACTAAATAATCACCTATCAAGTTAATAAGTTTTATCACAAAGTGTGTAGTTCCTTGTCACGATTCTAATAGGTCTCGAACCTATGAAATCACATCAAACCCATTGGGTTATCATAGTGTCAAGAAAAGTGCTATACCTTAGTTATTATTTTCATACCATAATAGTTTATTCTTATTTCCGTAATCATGCTCGATACTCCAAATCTTCCATTAAAACTCGTACTCATACCTATGTTCTTCTTGTAGAAGGACAAATTGCCAAACCCTAATCACAATAAGCTCGCGGGATTTCTCTAAGTGGAACACTTTAGCAAAACCATGAGTACACTCGACCCATTTACCGCTTTCTCACTTTTGGGTTGTAACATGTTTACTTATCAAAATACACTTAACACAAATTCATGCTTTTACATACTCAATCCTTAATACATGAATACTTGTTATGCTTAGATACATGCTAGAATTATACATGCTGGATCATTAACTTAGCTAGCCCAAATTATCATATATAGCGCTAAGGAGTAGCACATCACCCGTCGGGGTTATGTTAAGATTATTATACTCATTTTAGTCTCGTCACTTTTATGACGAGGGAAGCTGATCTCGTAAACTTTTGTGGAAACTCGGGGTTTGATCTAGTATTGCATGATTAATATATTCTTTGCTTACAATTACCATGTGGATTCGAGTTATACATTTTATACTTATGCTATGTATCACCAAACTTGTGTACTCGCCTTTTTTTTGCATTGAACTCGTATTTTAAACATGTTACATGTTGAAGAGGATATGCATGATGAAAGCTAGTAGGAATACTTTAGAAACTCATTCTAAACTTACTAGATTAGCTTACGTTGTATTTTGTTTCGTCGTTGTAACGTTTAATTGTTGTATTTGCTTTGAATGATGTACTTGACAATTGTCTTATGAAATGAAATTCTGTTTAATCGAATATTGTCGCAATTAGTATTTATGAGCAATGAGCAATCTCTTTCGTCCCGCCTTGATGTTTCCGCCATCGGTTGGGGTGTGACATCATGAACAACCATTAGTATGTTAACTATGTTTGTAAGGACACTTAGCACTTTTTATATTAACCCTTGATGATTAGTTTGCAACCTTGTCTATTGATATTGGATTCTTGATTATAGTTAATTGTCTTGGAAGATTAGTATGTGGTTAGTTGAGATATTTGAAAGAAGTAGCTTAATTAATCACTTATTAGCAAACTTTTAACTAGATTAAAATGTTTACATCATGAGACTAGAAATGGGTATTTGTTTAACAAGGGGTAATTAATATTAATCAAGAGTGTTTTCCCTCACGGAATGACCTTAATGGGTTAGATGGTGTCATTATGAATTCTTAACATAAGTATAATCTTGGTTAGTAATTTAGGCCAAATTGCTTCCTTGGTGGATTTGTGTTCAAGATTTATAAAATGAACTTGGTTGTGATTTAATCTAGTTTATGCTTGTCTCGGTGGTTGCATTGTGTTTATCAGTGTCTCTTTCCTTGATTAAGTGAGGTTAGAAAACTCCTAACGGATGACTAGCTTATTTTTAAGGGATTTTCATAGACATTTATCAATAAGGGCGTTAAAGAACAATTTTAGGTGGTTAAAGTGTGTTTATCATTTTAACTTTCCAAAGAGTTGTCATGTTAGGATTCCTGAAAGGGATACTGATTGTCTTTTAAAAATAGAAAATTGACCAAGTGTTTTAGTGGCAAACCGACTTAGTTAACAAGTTCCGGTTGTTCGTAAAGCAAGGTTATTTTTCTACTTGTTATGTTATAGTTTATTATGTTTCAAAAATATATTTTTCCAAACAAATTATCCACATATCGTTTTATCAGTAATTTAACGACAAAGGTTTAGTAGTTTTGCGTCCGCCCGCATCCTTGGATCGATACTTGGTTCTTACCGATACTTTACTACATATATGACGGGGGTACACTTGCCCTTTCGTGTGTGTTTTAGTGTTGAAGTATAAATCATTTTTATAAATTTAAAACCGAACAGTGTGTAAAATTCATTGTAAAAATATGTATATACAAGCACACGTCAAGTTTTTGGCGCCGTTGCCGGGGATGTGGGCGAGCTTTAGAAACGACTCGAGACAATATTTTACCGGTGTACATACTTGTGAATACTCGTAAATATTTTCTATTCCATTTATTTATTTAATTGTTTGTTAATATTTTTATTTTTAGTTGATTTAATTTATTCGTCTGCAAACTTGTTTTAAACACTTATAGAATTTTTATTCTATTTATTTGTTCGAATTCGAACTAATTAATTCATTTATTTCTCAAATTTTAGGGCCGAAAAATTATTTTTATACTACCGATTCAAGTATTTTCATTAGGGTTAGGTTAATGCGAGAACCATCTTAATACCGTTTTCACACTTAATACGTTTTCTCTAAATCCTGCCCATATATATATACACCAAGGTTGAAGAACTCGTTAGTGCTAGTCAACCGGTGAAGTGGGGACTAGCGACTACTCGGGATTACTCGAGATTAATCAGTATTAGTCGGATCGGGTTTTTTATATGTAATTTTCAAATTTATGTATACATATATATACATTTTTATAGGTAAATATTTTAAGTAGCTAGGTTTTAAATCTTACTTAACTCATTTATTTAAGTATACATGATTAATTGTTGGAATTCATATGATTTGGTTGGAAATTGACCAGAATTTAGAGGTTTTGGCCGGAATATACAGGTTTTCTACTGGAATCTGGCTGGAATCGTCGATTTTTGGTTGGCCTAGTCGGGCCTAGTCGGACCTAGTCGATTAATGGACCGATTTAAGAAAAATTACTCAGTAACTGGATGACTAGCGATTAATCGCCGCCTAGTCGCGATTTTTACAACACTGATATACACACACATATAGGGTTGGGTTCATGCGAGAACCATCTTTATGGCAGAGAACCACGAGAACCAATGTGAACACAAAAAAAATATAAAAAATATAAAAAAAACACTCAAAATTTTTTAATAAAATCTCTATATTTCGTTACAAAAAAAAAACTTTTTTTTTCGAGTAACAATTATCGATGCACATGTGCATATGTATCATTACTTCGACAAATTCCGTAATACATTAGCAGTAGTAGACAATTGCACTTTTATTTACAATATCATCCGTAATACACTACATTTCACATTACCAATATTAAAAATGCACATGTGCATCATTATGTATAACCATGATACAACGTGTTTTGGTACAAAAAGTTTGGATTTTGAATGGTGAAGTAGGCCAATATAGATGTTTTGGTTAGTTATATCTAATGGTTGATGGTTTGGTAATATTTGTCACTTTATGATGTAATATGTTGATTGGATGGTATAAATGGTGTTGATATACATGTAATAAAGTGAAAATATTGGTAATGGTATTGTTTTATGGATGGTAGGAGGTAATGGTATTGTATTATGGATGGTAGGAGGTAATGGTTGTGTTTATGGATGGTACGATAGATGAAAGGGAAAGTGTATTCAAAGTAGTGTACCAAAACACCTTATATCATTTTGATACATATAGATGCACATGTGCATTTCTAATATTGGTAATGTAAAAAGTAGTGTATTACGTATGGTAGTGTAAATGAAAGTGCAATTGTCTAATATTGGTAATGTATTACGGAATTTGTCAAAGAAATTATACATATGCAGATGTGCATGGGTAACTGTTACTCGAAATTTTTTATTATTTACTAAATATAGCGATTTTTTTAAAAAAAATATTAAATTTTTTGGGTGTTTTTAGATTTTTTTAGGTATTTTTTATTGTGTTCACATTGGTTCTCGCGGTTCTTGCAATAAAGGGTGGTTCTTAACGGATCCTTCTCCTATACGTATATATACATTATACTTAACTTATTATTATTATTCTTATTCTTATTTAGAGGTATATAGAAAATTAAGAAAAATAAGTGTGTATACAAATGTGTGTGTATATTCATATATATTATATTTATAATTATTTTATTTAAATATAAAAATAAAAATAAAAGAATAAATGACGAAATTGTCAAAATCGTCCTTGAGTTTTGGGATTTGCCAAATCTTCCATAAGTAAACGATATATTTTAACCAAGTTAGCGATCTGAATGGAAATGACAACAAAAATTAAACGGCCCAGTAACAAAAATTTCTCATTTTGGATGAAAGTGGCAGAAGTGCCCAAACCTCAGGAACGTTTTTGACATTTAACTCCATGTTAATAAATGATTTGAAATTTGTGTAGGTGTTACATTATGTAATTATAGTAAAACTAATGGGTTATCACTCGCACTCTGCGGCAAGTTCGAAACATACATAAAATAGAAAATACTAATAGCACATTCTACGTGACAATAAAAAACCACGTTGCGATGTATGCTCGAAAGTCACATAAAATTTACGTTATTATATATGCAAGCTAGGTTATTCGAATAAATTTACACCAAACATATATAAAAAGAAGCACGACCGTGCACTTACGGCGGGTCGGTTTAAACATAGATAAAAAGCATGTTGCAATAGTGTATTTAGAGATGAGTATGGGGCGGTTTGCCGGTTTAAAAGACCTTTAAAACAATCGGTGGGTTTAATAACAACGTTACAATAATTCATGTCGAAATATAGATAAATCACGTGGAGCGTTGATATAAAAAAAGGACACCATTAAAAAATCACGGGGCGTAAATTCGAACTAAAAATGGTAAATTTATTCAAGTTCAGGGGTTTTAACGTAAATTGGGTGTAGAAAAAGGAAAAAATAACTTTATTAAAGTTTAGAGGTTGTAGTGTAAATTGGTTTAAAAAAAGAAAAATACAACTTAGTTAAAGAGGAGTTGACATATGTTAAACTTATTAAAGATGAACTGGTGAAATGGAACTTTCTCTAAAAAGACAAAAAATACACCATAACTAAGGTGTAGTGAATTGTTATATATAACTAACTAGTAGGACCAACTAAGAGTTATAACCCGTATCCGCAATAACATTTATGTGAGTAGTAAGTTTACTTCAATAAGCAATAACACACCATTAACATAAACATACCACCAACAATTATTTCCTTACATGCAACTACATTGCTGACACTAAATTCGCACAATCTTTCACAATTAAAAGTGTTAAATGGCGATCAATTCACATATGGAACGACTATACATGGAGTTCCACGCATTCCTGCAAACCTAAACGTAACCTAGATATGAACGCGTATGCGACCAATACTAATTCCAAATCTAGCATAACCTAGATATGAACGCAAAATAGAGCCACTTTGATGATAAAGTATATCCATAAAGCATCAGAAGCAAGAGAAACACCATAACTTAGGGAGTAATTGATGGGTGATTTGGTTCCTTTTTTGGGATGAGAGTCAGATATGGAGGTTATATTGATAGGGACACAAACAGTGTTAACAAATATAGAAGGAGGAAGGGAGTGCAAAGTAAAGTAGGGGTAGCATACAACCGAATAACCGAAAAACCGAACCGAAATCACCAAAGGGTCGGTTATTTATATTTTCGCTAACCGCATGTTGCTGTTCGGTTATGGTTATTATTAGTTTCATAACAGCAAATAACCGAACCGAATGTTTTAAACATGGCTGAATCCATAAGACCGTAGGTTTTTAAGTTAGTGTTTAACCATGGCCCAATCCATATATTTTTTTTGTGAAGTGTTTAAATCTTTTAACCATGACCCAACCTCATTGAATTTAAAACTCTAGCCACTTTGTGTTCGTATGTATGCTTCCACATAACACGTGGAAGTAAAATTTAATTGATAATTCTACAAGCTTTAACTGTGTATATTTATTTTTTACGCATGATATTTGCATAAACCACACATTTAAAGCCTAACTTTAGACACTATAAAATAACCGACCTATAACCGAACCGAAACCGTATTAACCGCAGATAACCGATTAACCGAACCGAATGGTTATGATTTTTTGATAACCAAAGTGTGCGGTTATGGTTTCGGTTATAGGCAATAACCGAACCGAACCACACTATGCTCACCCCTAGTGCAAAGAGCCTTTGTTAAAAGCAAACAAAAGCAATTTGAATTTTGCGAGCCATGTGAGGAAGAAGGATGTTGTGCCAGATAGATGAACAGTGGTGAGGCGTATGGGAGATAAAGGAAGATGCACTAGACGGGGAGGAAAATGCATAGGCTTCTTGTACCTGGTGCGATGAGCTTGCTAATTATGTGGCACCCCAAGGTTGCGTTCCCATACGAAGATGAAGTTTTTCACCTCTTCCTCTATTGTTGCAGTTGTGGATCTATGAAGTCAATCTAACATTACTCGCATTGCGGGCCAGGGAGCGTAAAACTGTGACATCCGAATGACGACCAAAACAAGGAAAAAACGTTAACATAAAAACATGAATTTCTAACACCAAGTGACTCATGTAATGTAAAACGTAGACGTAGTCAAATAACGGCGTGGGTGTTCGGTTATGGAAGTGAAATATAATGAGTAAAATACATGAGTGTAAATGAAAATTTACTAAATAACAATGGAGTAAAGTACACTAGGGGTAAACCAAAAGTAACTAATTGACAAACCAGTAAATATCAGAGTAGTAATGTAAAGACAATGTAATGTAAATTGATGAAAGAAAAATACATTGTGTTACATGAGTATAAATGAAAATTACTAAATAAGAGAACACTAAAAGACAAAAAAAGTATCGTACAAAGGATACTAATAAAACATTTCACTAAATATGATATGAAAATTTCTTCTTCTATTATTATTATATATTATTATTATTACTATTAATATAATATAATAACATAAAATATATTGATCTAATCATTCTAATATTATAATTAATTAATTAAAATTTAATATAAAAATATTTATCTAATTTGTACGAGTTTAATATAATTTTATATTATTTTATTAATATATATATATATATATATATAATATAATATAATATAAATATAATTATTGCTAAATATAGCTAGAGAAGGTTGGAGATAACGATATACACTTTTGAATTTAAGTTAATTTTATACAGTTATTAAATTCAATTTAACCTATGGTTGTAATTTAATTTACGATTAATCATATATATAAGTTATTTTTCATTATTGTAGAAAAGAATAAAATGAGTATGCAAGATCACGTAATGGGTTTAAAAATCATGTAATTTTAAAAAAACAATAGCAATAGGATGCTCGAATTAAAGAGAATAAAACGGTGTTATTTTTTTTAAAAGATTAATGTATAAAAAAATTATAGTTGTTCGAAAATCAAGTGGGGACGAAGTTCAAGTGAGAAAGGACTAGAATACCGTTTCTCTGTTGTTTCTTCAATTGTTTGAACCTCATATTTACGAAAATGTCACCACCTGTTTTAAGCCATCGATCTTGGGAGATCAATGGCTGAGCTTGTCACCTACACTTCGTACAAGAAACCTCTCTTGTACATGATCGGCTATCTATTTGAGAAATGCCATAATGTAATTGTAATTCAATTTTAAGACATTTAAAAACATTTTAAAAACTATAGCAATAGAATGCTCGAATTAAAGAGAATAAAAATGCTCGTTAATACGGTGTTATTTTTTTTAAAAAAGATTAACATATGAAAAAGTTATAGCTGTTCGAAAATCAAGTGGGGAAGAAGTTCAAGTGAGAAAGGACTAGAATACCGTTTCTCTATTGTTTCTTCAATTGTTTGAACCTCATATTTACGAAAATGTCATCACCTGTTTTGAGTCATCGATCTTGGGAAATCAATGACTGAGTTTATCACCTACACTTCGTACAAAAAACCTCTCTTGTACATAATCGGCTATCTATTTGAGAAATGCCATAATCTAATTGTAATTCAATTTTAAGACATTTAAAAACAACTTTACGGTATCTGGTGCAAGAGTTGATATATAAAGTCATAACAACTCATTATTTACAATTTTGTCCCTCTGATGCATTTAAGAAAACATTAAAAACCTAATGCATTTACAATGGTCAATTCAAAAGTTAAATTTTACTATAAGGATCATTAATATTTTGAAAAGTTATAAAATTGTTCAAATATTTAGGCCATGAGGTATACCTTAACTCTTCTTAACTCCATATAAGCACCATATCATCCATCCGTTTTCCCTTTTTACTCCACCTCATCCTAAGGAAATGATTTAACCTTGTTAACTTTACCTCATAAAATAAATAAATAATAATAATAATGTCATTTTATTAACTTCTTAGCTAAAATAAACATTGATAACAAATAACATTAATTTTTTATTCTTTTTTTTTCTAAGTTAACATGTTAACCAAAAGAGGTACTAACACCCCTTAACATGAGGGGGAGTGGTTTGAAAGACATGTTAACTTGCCATGTTATATTTAACATCAATGAAGTTAGAGTACACTCAAAGACCTTAGTAAAAAAAGTGTTAGAATTGTTGTTTCACCATAAATAATTTTAAAAACAACCACCATACAAAAATGAAATAGTTGAACAAAGAAGCCGATCAGGAGTTAGATATAAAATTGTTCAAAAACACCCACTTGCAACATAACAAAGCACATTACCTCGTCGCGTAGCGCCGATGTTGGTCAATTTAAAAGTTAAATTTTATTATAAGAATCATTAATCTTTCTAAAAAGTTATAAAATTGTTAAAATATTTAGTATAAAAATGCTAGATTTATTGTTTCACCATAAATAATTTTAAAAATAACAATCATACAAAAATGCAATAGTTGAACAAAGAAGCCGATCATGTGTTAAAATAAAATGGTTAAAAGAACAACCGGCTACAACATAACAAAACACATTACCTCATCGCGTAGCGTGCATGTACATGCTTGTCATTATTAATATATTATATTATTTTCGTCAATGTCATAAAAGAAAACTAACTTTCTTTTTTTTGGGTACATCAACACGAGGAATACTGATAATAGAACTTGTATTATACATTTACGATAGCTACACGATAAGCCTAATAGAAAAAAAAGCCAGAAGATTTTAAAATTGTTTATAAACCTTAGCATTAATAAAATTGCAATAAGGATTCAAATCAAGTTCGAAATCCGTAAACCTCGTGAATAAACGAGAGTTATTTATGTTTTTTGATTTATTAAAAAAGAAAAATTATTTGTGATATTCTAAAGGACGTCTAGTTTTTAAAACGATCAACAAAAGTCCGATCATATATGTAAAATCCAATTGCAAAAGGTCACCCCAAACCTGTAAACGTAGACGATGGTGATGACCGCCTCGTCATCATTCAAGAGGAAACATACTGTATAAAATCCGACTAAGATAAAACCCTGAGTCAACGCAAAGTATTTTTGTTCCAAACGATACTTGAATTCATAACCTCTACTTTGTAATACTATGGGATTACCAATCCACCGTAAGTCATTGACAAAAGAACCTCTTGTTAATTAAAATTAATAATTTATGTCCAGAAAACAAATGGACTCCCAGGTTTCGGAGCTTACCAGATAAGGTTAGGTATCAACATCATGACTTATCCCAAAACTGACAATTTTTGGATATTGACAGGAGCCGTTGGTTTTACATTTCTTTGAACCTGTGGGCTTCAGCCACGTCGGATGTGTGACAGAAACTTACAAAACCAAGTTCAGCAAACAAAGCCTAGGTATTTGAGCCTTAGTCTGAAAGCCCAATCAAATAATGAGTTCTATTCTCGTTATCACACAAGCCCATTAAAGCAAATTTTGACCCATAATTGAAATCAAATCAAAGTGTCATCTATGTTTGGAATGATGCAACGTAAGCTGGGGTGTTAACTGTTAAGGAATGAACTATACGAACACGATAATATAACATGAAATTAATATGTTTCGTGTTTAGCTTTAACATGTTTTATGTCTATAAGAGATCGACACAATAAGACCTGTTTAATTTTGTGTCATGTTCGTGTTTACCCATTTCGTGTTTGTGTCTTAGCAGGTCATGCCAGACACGATATGACCTGTTAAGACTTAAGACCATTATACAATACCGATTAGTTGCTAAATATCAAACTCGTAGTAACAGGTTGTGTTCATGTCTTTAACATGTCGTGGACGTGTCTTAACAAGTTGTATGATACGTTGGTAAATTTTCCATGTCTTAACAGGTCGTTTCGTGTAACATGTTTATTATCGGGTCCATGTTTGGAAAATCTGACACGATAAGATATCGTGTCGTGTTCGTGTTTACCTGTTTCCGGTTCGTGTCTTATCGTGTTCGGGTCTTAACAGGTCAGGTTGACACAATATGCCAACCTTAGAATCAAGCCACTTACTTTTTCTTTGAATGGAAAATTTTACTCTACTTGACACCAAATAATACAAAATATTTCACTTGTCTAGAAGTCAAGTTAAACAAGGTTGAATTTTAGTCTAAGCTAAAATAAGCTTGTTTTTATAAACAAATTCAAGTATGAGGTTTACTTATTGAGTTCAAGTTGGTTCGTAAGCCTAAACGAACCCATTAATATAAATTTTACATAATATATACAAAATATATATTTATATGGGTGGGGTTCCTCTACAAACTCAAGTTGGTTCCAAAGCCTAAACGACCCATTCATATAAATTTTACATAATATATATATATACACACACATACACAAAATATATATTTGTATGGGTGAGGTTCCTCTACAAAGTGTGTTTTTTTTCTATAAAGTGTAGGAAGTGATCTTGACCATTGGATGAGTGTGTTTAATGGTTAAGATCATCTTGGTGGCATTTTAGTAATATACATGTGTTAAAATAGGCTAATTTAATTAAATCGATGAGTAAATGGGTCATTTAACTTATTTTAAATGATGAGTAAACGGGTCATTTAACTTGTTTTAAATAAGGAAAAAACTATCACAAATCTCTCCACCTTTCTCGTGAGTATTTTTTTTTCTATCTCTACATTCTCTCCTCCGAAACTAGTTTGTTTTAAATGCGGAAATAACTTTCATACCATAAACCTCCACACCTCCGATCCTGGTGTGTTTTATATTTGTATATATTTAAGAAACTAGTGTTTCTACATCGAATTAGACACTGGTGTATTTTATATTGTGTATTTCAGACGCTTGTGTGTTTTATGTGTAAGGGGTGTGTTTAATTGTGCAAACAAATATAACATAATGTGAAGAACCCATAAACTAATAAAACACAACGTAAAGAAAATAAAGAATGTGTTTTATGTTTTGAATGTGTGAGGGGTGTGGTTAATTGTGGAAATTGATATAACACAGTGTAAAGAAACTATAAACTAATTAAACACACTGTCAAGAAATAATGGAATACGAATATGAATAGCGATCATTGTAATATAAAAGATAACTGTCGATTTTGAAATCAAGAAGATATGAGTTTCCTTAAAGATCTCGTTAATTTGTTTAGGATATTGAATCTTCTATAAATTAAAATAATTATCCCATTACCATTATACCCTTTTGTATAAAATAACTAAATGTCACATGTCACAAAGATATTGATTTCTATACTTTGTAGAAAAAGTAGGTTTTGTAGCCACCTCCTACCCATATTTACATGATCTACATGATAAATACATATGTATACAAATAATTATACACACATAAATTAACAAACTAATTTAAAAAAAAAAACCAATGAGACGTGTTCGAGTTTCAAAAGCTTTTCACGAGAAACATAAGCATATATTTAATAAACTAAATAAAGCAATTAGAAGATTGTATGCTCAAATGTTACACTTTTCGATAGTTGACCGATTTCTTTTTTAAAATGACCAATTCATAAATCGGTTTAAATTGTCAGCGCTAATTTATGTGAAAAATTAATGATTACGGGAGTTAGAAAACTGTTAAAACCGTCGACCCCATGCTATATCGACCGGTTTAGGGGTTGTAGAGTTTGTTTCACAGATTACGGTTTGAAAAAGTGGATTGAACGGTTAGCCAACCTACGGTTTTCTTTTAGTAGTCAACTATTTAAACCGGACCGACGGATTATATTACATGTTAAATTAGTAAATATATGTTGTGTAGATGGATTGACAAGTCTCATGTTTTAACTACAACTGATCTGAAGTCGCCCTTCTTCGGTTTTTTACTTTTTACTCATGGTTCGTTTACCCTGGACATTATTTGGTGATCATTGGCTAATAAATTTGATACAAATGTTCAAAAACCTCTAATTCTTCGTCCAATTTCAACCCACCTTGCCCTTTAAATCCCTAAAATATTATCCAAAATCCATTTATAACCGATTGAATCTAGGCACAACTTTTACAAAATCTTTTAATATATATGCTACAACCGAGAGGTAATTCTCAGCCATTTTTTAATGATAGCATTTCTCATAACATTATTGTTGGAAATGGACAAACCATCCCGATTAATCAACACCTACCAGCGCCCTTTCCACCCTTAAAATTAAACATCCTTTATGCTCCTAAACTTATAAAAATTTCTTATGTTCGTGCGTTAGCTTACAACGGAGAACCCATTTCAATCGAATTTGATCACTTTGGTTTTCTTTTGAAGGATCTCAAGACACGGATCACTATCCTGTGGTGCAATAGCAGCAGTGACTTATATCCACTTCTTCCACCACCATCCTTGCAACAACAATCACCCGCAACATTTGTTGTTTTGTCTCTACAACTTTAGCAGCAATGACTTATATCCACTTCTTCAACCACCATCCTTGCAACAACAATCACTCGCAACATTTGTTGTTTTGTCTCTATACCTTTGGAACCAACGTCTTGGCCACCCAGGACCTAATCTATTACACTCTTAAAAACTTTAAGTTCTATTCATTATTGCTCTTTGATAAACATGTTTGTCAGTCTTGTTTTTTTGGAAAAAAGTACTCGTTTTCCTTTTAATTCTTCAAATAACAATACTTCTTTCACCATTTGACATAATACATAGTAAGCTTCGGACTTCTCGAATTGTTAGCACTGGGGGTTATCGCTACTATATCTTATTCCTAGATGATCATACCATTTTTTTTATGTGTCACACCTCGCTCCAAGGCGGAAACGCGAGGTGCGGCCACGGAAGGTTTTCAAGCATCCGAGTAGAAAACGTTAACATGATTAAAAATAAACCAACGATACCAAATATATTGTTTAAAAATTTTACAAAACCATAGTATTTGAGGTATCATACATTGCCCAAATGAGCATCATGTATGTCAAAAATATCTAGACAAATTTATTGCTTATAAAACAAGGCGCTAACAAATATATCCCGCACGATGGCGGGAAATACAAGGCAAACTCTCCAAAAGTGGTATCGTCATATACATCCTATTTCTTGACCTTCACGCCATGAGACGCTGCTTACTTCCCTGAAATACATGTTTAAAAACGTCAATATATTGTTGGTGATTTCACAGGTTTTCGTAACACAAATGAATCTTTAAATACATTTGATAAAACCGGCATGCATAGTTTAAAACTCCCACAGGGTCATGACCGACCAGGAGGGGGCTTGTAAACCCGATAGATCTATCTGACTTTTCATGCTAGTGTTATTTGGAAAAAAGTATGCATACTAAACAAAGTTTGAATGATTAAGGCCCATTCGTAGAATTTGTAACAGAACCTTCCACATGGCTCGAGCCGTTTCCATCATTTCAAATTCCAAGCCGTTTCCGCAGCAAACTGAGCCGGTAGAACATTAGTTGTGCCCCTTCCGTACAATTCTAAGGCGGTTCAACTGTGCTAAGCCCGTTCAACTGACCTGAGCTTCTACAACAGTTTTTCTAAGACATTTCGGGCTATTAAAATGTTAAATAAGATGGGTATTTTAATAAAAATTTTGGCTGGCTATAAATACCCATCTGCACATCAGCTCTATGTAATCACCAAAATGTTATCTACATTCAAGTATTTCTTCTTCATTGATATTTATATTTATCCCAAATATATATTTTCCGAAAAAAGAAATACCTGCACATTTTCTTGTATGTTACATGATGATGTGTTCTTGAGCTTTAAACTACGAGGTTTACTATCTTTCGCACTAAAGAAAAAATGACGTGTTTGTCAATTTTTGTAAATATTTGTTCACTAGTTGAAGTGTTCCTCAGGAGGGTTCCCTCTTATGCCTCATTGCAGGTATACTGGACGAGAATGGCAAGACATAGCGCATTGAATGACTCATTAAAATCAGACATTCGATAAGATTTACATGTCTTCCACCACAGCGTCTCTCGTATTCGTTTTTTAGACGACGATAATCGTAAGTTCATCAATAAATGACGACAACACAACCCGTGGTAAACACGTTTCTAACACCTACATGTATAGAATTCACCCTATCCGATATGATCGCCATATCTGGTATTTCACCAACACACTCTCTAAGCTTTGAGAGAAACCATGTCCAAGATTCACCATCGTCTGATTTTCCTATTTCGTAAGCAATTGGTAAAATCTGGTTATTTCCATCCATGCCAACTGCTAGAAATAATGTTCCTTTAAATTCACCCTTTAAGTGTGCTGCGTCGATGATAACGACTGGTCTTAGATTACACATAAAGCTACGAATCTGAAAAATAATAATTACAAAATATGTCAACCTCGATTTAGTTTAACCAAAAACAAATTCAAACTAAAACGTATAACTTACCACAACACGTAGCGCAACAAAAACAATTTCAAAATGACTCTCGTCATCAGTCAAGATGTGAGTAACGGTTCCCGGATTTGCACGCTCCAAATTGTAACAGTAAATTGGTAGTTCGGCAAAGGAATCTCGAGTTGTTCCTTGTAGAAGTTCTAGTGCATGGCTTTTTCCATGCCAAGCTTGAAGCTTTGTTATCTCAACCTGGAATCTTTGTCTAAAATCTTTGACTATCTCTTTGCTACGATATATTCTACCGCTGTCTTTTAGTGGTTCCTTTAAATAGTGACCCATAACCTTTGGGTTGGTCTGAAGAAGATGTGGGTGTGTTAGCGTCTTCGAAGAGGTGTGTTTATCGTTCATCTGTTTAACAAAACATAAACTACCACCAGGGACACCGTATGCCCTAAATCGCCACTGACAACCATCACCCATACATGACACTTATCGTGTTTTAGACGATCTATCAACTTTAAACTTAAAAATGCTCTAACAAACATTTCTTTCCCAACTCAAGCTTCATCTCTTCTTTGTTATTGAATACATGCCCAGGCTCAAACACAATTGATGAAGAAGCTGATTCCCTGTTAGAGGGGATTGATTTTTCAAAAATATTTTCAGAAATCGGACACTCATCGTTTAAAACATCAGCAGTTTCGTTAACTGAAATATTTAAATCAGGAGCTTTGAAATGGTTTAAAGAAGAAAACCCAGATAAACCAACACCAGGCTCTTCAATAACATATAATTTATGTAATTCAAAAGGATTCTGCATCACCAAATAAAAAAAATGTAAGATCTCGATCATTAATTATATAGACCGGATAAGTAAACGTAGACATTCGGTATGACAACCATGCAATGTTTAGAATATCACACATCTTAGAAACATAATTTTAAAAACTTATATATGAATGATTTGTTTCAATTTCTAAACCACATCTACTTGCACGGGCATCAGCAACATACTCAATGTTCCCGTTAATGACCTCTCACTTTCCCCCGATATAAACCACAAACTTAACCCTCATATTGTGATTTAATTACTAAAAAAACGAACTTATAAATTTAGACTTTATCACTTTGCACCTTGATATAATTCCAACACATATTCTCTCATATTTTAACATGCCCCCACAAAGACTGAAACGATTTTTAAATTTAAGGAAACGTCTTGACAGCATACGAAAACGTCTTGACATATTACGGAAACGGCTAAACATAAATGTTCCGGATTGAGATGGTGAAGCCGGCTAAAGAGGGTTAAACGGCTTGAGCCATGTGGAAGGTACTCAGCTGAGAACTTTCAACCGGCTAGTCATCCACGTTACCGGCTCAAAGGGCAAGCCAATTGAAACAGCTCAGTTAGCCAATTGAAACGACTCAGCTAAGAACTTTCGTGGATTGGTTGATGCTTGAGCCGGTTTCAACCTGAGGAAAAGTCTCAACGAGCCGTTATAAATGGCTATTGTGGAAACTTTGACCATTCAATGGTCATTTTTACGATTTTCCCTTTTTAAACACTTTTAAAAGTGGTTTATGAAAGAGTCCAACATATGTCTATGTTTGGACATGTTTAAAGTTGTAAATGATAAAGTAGATATATTCATACGATAAAGAAATGTAAATATGCCCTTTTACTCTTTTAGTAACAATATGAAGTTCATCGCGTGAACTTTTATTTATTATTAGTTTTTCAAATATCATGGAAGTGAAATTTTGTTCTAGACTTTGTAGAGACGTTGACAACATAGCCAACTTTGATTACAAATCCTCCGTATTTACACGAAAGTTCCCTATTTATTATATTATTAATTTTTATTATAATTATTATTATATTATTATTATTATTATAATTATTATTATTATTATTAATATTAATTATTTTTATTATTTATATTATATTATTATTTTATATTATTATTATATTATTATTATTATTTTATTATTATTATTATTATTATTATTATTATTATTATATTATTAATTATTATTATTATTATTTAATTATTATATTATTATTATAATATTATTATTAATTATTATTATTATTATTATTTATATTATTATTATTTATTATTATTAATTAATTATTATTATTATTATAATTATTATTATATTATTATTATTATTATTATTATATTTTATTATTATATTATTATTATTATTATTATTATTATTATATTATTATTATTATTATTTATTATTATTATTATATTATTATTATTATTATTATTATTTTAATTATATTATTATTATTATTATTATTATTATTATTATATATATATATTATTATATATATTATATTATTATTATATTAATTATTATTATTATTATATTATTATTATTATTATTATTATATATTTATATATTATTATTATTATTTATTATTTTATTATTATTATTATTATTATTATTATTATTATTATTATTATTATTATTATTATATTATTATTATTATTATTATTATTATTATTATTATTATTATTATTATTATTATTATTATTATTATTATTATTATTATTATTATTATTATTATTATTATTATTATTATTATTATTATTATTTTTATTATTATTATTATTATTATTATTATTATTATTATTATTATTATTATTATTATTATTATTATTTATTATTATTATTATTATTATTATTATTATTATTATTTATTATTATTATTATATTATTATTATTATTATTATTTTTTATTATTATTTATTATTATTATTATTATTATTATTATTTTATTATTATTATTATTATTATTTATTATTTATTATTATTATTATTATTATTATTTATTATTATTTTTATTATTATTTATTATTATTATTTATTTTATTATTATTATTTATTATTATTTATTATTATTTTATTATTATTATTATTATTATTATTATTATTATTTATTATTTTATTATTATTATTATTATTATTATTATTATTATTATTATTTTATTATTATTATTATTATTATATATATTATTATTATTTATTATTATTATTATTATTATATATTATTATTATTATTATTATTATTTATTATATTTTTTATTTTATTATTATATTATTATTATATTATTATTATTTATTATTATTATTATTATTATTATTATTATCATGGAAACACCGAAATAACCCAAAATTTTAACCAAACTTTTGTGTTTTAGAGGAAAATGTACGGCATATGCTTGTATATTATGCATAAGTGGTTGTACCATACATTGCTATTTGAAATATCTACGTTATGCTACACTCATGTACATTACACTACTTTATCATTTTTTATAGAGTAAAGTGTAATTTTTCTCCTTGAGGTTTGGGCCAGATTGCCATCTGACTCCCTGTCTTCCAAATATTGCTCGTTGACTCCCTGACTCCCTGAACTGGTAGTTTCATTGCCACCTGCCCCCGACTGTTAGTCAACAGTTAAGTATTAAAGCTTTGACTATCCACCCGAGGGTTATTATCGTAATTTCATGTATCCTTCTTCAATAAAACCTCTAAATCCTTCCATCTCTACTTTTGCGACCATGTGCTTTGCTAGAAACTCATGCTAACAGTCGTTTGGAGAGTTCATCCGCACTAATCTAGATGTTGAGATCTTTAATCACAACACAATTCTCGTTATGGCTGGTGGAGATTGGAGAGTTCGTCCAACGAAGACCATTTTGACCATATCGATTATACCATGGTAAGTATTGTATGTTCTGTTCAGTGTATATCAAAGGATGAAGCTTGGCGTATCATACTGCTTACATTGTTGTATCTCTTGTTGTATTCGTTTGTAGCCGATGAGTTACATTGTTTACGTTGAAGATATTCCATGGAGGTGAGTTTACTCAACCTCCGGGCCAGAACTACCTGCCAGGTGACATTGTATATATCGATTTTGCCGATACAAGTGATTTGGAATAGAAGTGTTGGAAGAGATGGTTAAACAGGTTGGTTAAGATGTAGATATGGTATTTTACTTTCATTATAAAGATCCTAATTTGTCTTTGGATGATGGTTTAAGAAGTTTGACAGTTGATGGTGATATTGAAAATATTAGAGCTCATGTCCAATCAGGTGTTAAGTTAACTGGTATTTTTTGTTGAACAATCACGGTTGATGTTAAACTCCAACCAATCATCTCAAGAGTTAGCAGGTTTTCCACCATGTCAGGATTCTGCAGTTTTGCCTCCATGTCAGGTGAATGCAGTTCTGCTCCATTTCAGGATCCAGTTATAACTGAATCTAGTGAACCACTTCCTATAAGTCCTAGGTTTGCTATAGAATTTGACATTAGTGATGATCTTAATGACCCAGGCGTATTAGAAGATGGGTTAAATGATGATATAGAAGATAGAGAAGAAGGTGATGGAGGATTGGAAGGTGATGCAGGATTGGAAGAATCGGACAAGGATGATTCTGACTACATGGTAGTATATGACAATCCTAGAATGGATAGTTTAGAAGTGGACATGAGCAACTTTAAGGAAATGGTTGATCATGATGTGGTGGAGGTTGACCTCAATGATGATTCGTTTGATGAAGAAGACGAAGAGTATAATGTTGATATGGACAACTTTGATATTGGTTGTGAAAACTCAGAAGATGAGGGTTGTGTGCTAAGTGAGGCAACTAAGAGAATTAGGAAGCAAATAACGAAAAAAAGAGGCAACTTTGATATTGGTTGTGAAAACTCATCGAAGATAAGCATTAAATTAATCAAATTGTTAAAACATATGCTCTTAATTCTAGAAGGGAAATTTACATTGGTAGAAATGAACCCTAGAGGTATAGGGTAGTATGTAAATGGGAAATCCTGAAATTGGTAGGAGTTGAAGGCGTAGAAATGGAAATTGGCCAAAACAATAGGGAGCAGCTTGCAAAACCTAAACTTTGGAAAAGGAAAACAAAATCTACTGGCCCATTTGCTATTCAGACTTCTAGACAATCAACCCTAGATGCTTGGTGTGTGAAAACATTCAACCTGAACATAACTGTCTGCATAAACAAGAAGTAGGGCTCTACACCAGAAGCTTCATGGCCAAGGAGATTAAGCCGATTGTTGAAATCAACCCTCATATACCCCTGTCGGCTCTACAAGATATTCTCCAGAAAAACATCAGGTGCAAGTTTCAATCATGAAAGTGTTTAGAGCAAAATGTAGTGCTTCAACAAAATTTAATGGTGACTATCAAGATCAGTTTGGGTTGTTGAGAACCTATTGTGATGAATTGTTAAAGGCTAATCCGGGTAGCTCAATTAAGATCGATGTGGAGCCACATCCAAGTTGTGGTAGTGATGTAAGGCAATTCAGGAGGATTTACATATGCTATGCTGGTATGAAGAGAGGTTTCAAACTTTGTGGCAGAGAAATACTGGGGTTCGATGGTTGTTTCATGAAAGGTCCATATCTAGGACATATTTTGAGTGCTGTGGGTGTGGATGGCAAGAATGGTATCCATCCACTATATTTTGCGCTTATTGAAAGTGAATGTTATCAAAGCTGGGCATGGTTTTTGAGGAGCCTGTAGGAGGATCTTGATTGTACTGTGGAGTCTAACTTCATATTTATTAGTGACTGAGAAAAGGTATTTCAGTTCATATGTCTTTTCTTTTCCTTGTCTTGCAGGGTCTTGATTGTAACGACGATCTTATGTCTGTTCTTATCCTTGTTGTCCAGGGTCTCATCCTAGCGTTGAGAAGGATTTTCCCTCAGGCAGAACATAGGTATTGTCTAAGGCACATACACGAAAACATGAAAAAGCAATGGCCGGGAGATGTTTTTTAAAAACATGTTACGGAGAGCAGCCATGATGACAAGCATGCCTCATTAAAATACTGCCATGCAGGAGATCAAGGCTGCTAACAGCAAGTTACATCATTGGCTAGTTCAAATCCCACCAGAATCATGGTCAAGAGCTCATTTTACCCTAGTGCTTAGTGTGATATTTTGTTGAACAACATATGCGAGGTGTTTAACAGGCAGATAATTGGAGCAAGGGACAAGCCCATAATCACATGCTGGAGTACATTAGGGAATACATGACAAAAAGAATTGTTAATGTGAAAAAGCTTCAAGCTAGAACAAAAGGTCCATTAACACCGTATGCTGAAAAAGTATTGAAAGAGGCCAAAGAAAAAGCTTTTTCGATGAATGTCCTCATGGTGAATGCAACAAAATACCAAGTGAGTGGTACAAGATCTCAATTTGTGGTAAATGAGGAACAAAAGACATGTTCCTGTAGAAAGTGAGATTTGACTCGAATTCCTTGTAAGCACGTTGTTGCTACAATTTGGGACATGTCAAGGAATGGTATTAGGGTTGGCATTCCTGAAAATTGGGTGTCCAAAGTTTACTGGCTGGAATCATGGAAAAAGCGTAGGACCAGTACATTGAACCAATATGTGGACTCCTTCCCAGTGCCTAACTACATTAATTCCACCAAAGCATCATAAACAGGAATGTCACGACATGACTTTCCTGTTGTGCTACCTATTAATTTTTTTAATATGTTTGTATGTCGCTATTGTAGGTTGGGATATCCAAGAAAAGGAGAACGGTGACTGTTGAGGAGGTGCAAAAAAATTTTGAGGTAGCTGGTAAGATGACCTGGAAGGGCAAAAACATCAAAGGCACGAAATGTGGTAACAAAGGACATAACCATATGAGCTACAAAGTCCAGGGAGGGGCTGTCCAACCCCCTATTTCCCAGAACTCAAGACATGGTGCACCACAATCTACTCAAACATGAAGTGTTATGCAGTTCAGTTGTCTGTTGTTATTGTATCATGTTTCAATACTTTAAGACAATGTTTGTTTGCATCATATGTTTTTTAAGACAATGTTTCTTTATATGTTTGCTGGATAATATTGGTTTGTTTTTTAAGATAATGTATGTTTGGCTACTTATGTTTGTATGTCATTATTGTTGGATGGGAGACCCAAGAAAAATAGAAGGATATCTATTGAGGAGGTGTAGAAAAATTTTGAGTTAGCTGATAAGATGACCAAGAAGGGCAAAAACATCAAATGCACGAAACGTGGTAACAAAGGACATAACCATATGAGCTGCAAAGTCCAAGGAGGGGCTGACCAACCCCCTGTTTCTCAAAACTCAACACATGGTGCACCACAATCTAATTAAACATGAAGTGTTATGCAGTTTAGTTGTCTGTTGTTGTTGTATCATGTTTCAGTACCTTAGGATAATGTTTGTTTGCGTCATATGTTTTTTTCTATATGTTTGCTGGATAATATTGGTTTGTTTTTAAGACAATGTATGTTTGGCTACTTATATGAAGGTTGACTACAGAAAGTCAAACATGGTGTTATAAAAATTGACTAAATATAGTCAAAGATGGTATAAAACATGATGATGTTTGGTTTGTTATGCAACCGACAAGTTTTGGTTACTTTACAGAAGTTTGACTGAAGAAAGTCATAATACAACAACAAAGGTACCAAAATTGGTCACCTGTGACCTAATACATTACTTTTCAAATAACATCCATTACATAATAAGATTGTTTTCACCCAATACAACAACAATTCTGACAATGACAATCATCGTTGGACCTATAAAGATCTGACGAATGCTCACCAGGATACGGATCATGAAACCACCAACGATCAGTTTCTTCCAGAATGTCGTAGTTCCAAGCCTCTTTTAACACCTCACTGTAAATTTCCAACTCATGATCATTTGCTTGTTCATCTTCAAACATCTTGATTTTATCCATGTAACATAGTTGCTGCAACTCACATTCGGGCATAGTCAGTTCTTTTACATAACTATCTTCGACCACTTCTTTTTCTGCCTTTGCCAAATCTTCACTTGAACTTACAATCACACGCTTACCTAAACTCTATCAAAATAATAAACACGTTATTAATATGCATAAGTAATAATGGACTCGTAAAATGTAATGAACATAGACGACATAAGTGCAAATGATCATATTGATTACAACCCGTTAAAAGGTTCATTACATTACATACGTTAAGCACATCAAACGATAATAACACAAAAGATACATCAACAAGCTAACTACAAAACAAATCTTTCTTGTCGATATTCCATAACAAGGAGGAGCTACACTTTCACATCTATCACATGATCATCAGCCCATCTTAAAATAATCTGATCAATTTAAGGACTAGTAAACAATGAAAATTCACATTATAATTTCAAGACACAAACAACAGAGTACACACTTACACATCAGTTAATATGTAATTACAGGTTTTTTCACATTAGTTACAAGAGTAGACCTTTACACAGGAGAGGAATGGTTGCTCAAAGTTAGTTTCGGTTCGTGACAGTTTCATGGTTATCACACCACTACACACTGAGCAAACACCTTTCGACAAACTCCCTTTCGAACCCTCCTGATTATGTGTGCTCCGTTTCGTGGTTGATGAAGACGACCATTCCGACATTGTTCTTGATGATCGGGTTAGAGTTTGCTTGCGATTTGCAGATATGGAGTCAATGTTAGGGCTTGAGATCGTTGGAGAAGAGAGGGACAATGTTGGAGAGTAGGGGTTTAGTAATTTACAGGAGGGCATTTAGGTAATTTCACCCATTTATAACGGTTAACTTCACTGTTGACTAACAGTCGGGGGCAGGTGGCAATGAAACTACCAGGTCAGGTAGTCAACGACCAATATTTGGAAGACAGGGAGTCGGATAGCAATCTGACCTAAACCTTAGAGAGGCAAATTGCACTTTACTCTTTCTTTTATATATATTTTAAGTTTGGTCAACTTGTTTACAGTATATCTAAAAGCCTTAGTAGGCATGCATGAGAATGTAACTCCCTTTATATTTTAGATGGGTAAATGTGTCGTCTTTAATTGTCATAATAAAATATGCAACTATTTTTCAAAGATTGCAAGGTTTATTATAGCAAACATATTCTAAGAAAGTTATGATGGAGGAAGTTCAAGGTTTAGAACCTGTTAATCAGAGCTACAAGCGGGTATTTTTATAGCAGCAGGAAACATAGATGTGTGTAGAAGGTTTAGAAGCTATCTATCCAAGAGTGTTCCTTCCTGACTTTAGGAAGAACTTAGGAACATATAGAGCTGAACTACAAAAAGTTTTATGTTCTAAGCAGTGCAGCCCTACGGTGGGTGCCACTTGTTGAAACAACAAGCGGAAGGTCAGGAGAAGGTATGAACATTCCTCAGGTCAGCCTCATGACCTCCTAGCTTGTACCTGCCAACACGAAAGAACCCGTTAGAAGGAGCCAGAGATCGGGGTCTCTAGACCACCCTCCGACACTCAACATTAGTAATTTATTCGATGAGAATGTATAAACATAAAATATAGAAGTATGTATAAGTATAAGAGAAATAGAGAATGTTTAAGGAGGTTGTGGTTGAGTTCGAAGGTTATAGCTAGCAGCTGTGGTGATTCCAAGTTGCATAGCTCGAGGGCTAGAAGGCGCTGGTGTAGTACCTTAGGAACTCGTGAGTTTAGCAGCTCAGAGGGTCAGCAGCTCAGTTCAGTTGAAAAGTTGTAATTTTCTTCTAGAGAGAGAATTTAGTTCTAGAGAGAGTTATAATGTTGAGAGGGTTGATGGTTGTTATGTCCAGACCAAATGAGTTAGATGAAATGAGGTGGGCCCTTTATTTATATATTGAGGAATCCTAATCCTAATGGGTTTGGTTGTGATTGGTCGGGCTGGCCCAGTAAACCTATTCTCCTGTTTGGGCCGTTAAGCTCCTAGTTTCCTGTTTGTTGTTTCCTATTTCCTCCCAGCTTTGCTGAGTGAGAGCCTGCGGACACCCACGTCATCACAAATCAATTACAGGTCGTGAAGAAACAAAAGCTTGCTATCATTACTTTCATAAAATCAAAAGATACATTTAAGAAAATTATGAAATCACTAAGCTTTTTTCAAACTAGCAGAGAAATTTGTAGCAATTATTTGTTTTAAGATGAACTAGATTTTTTTAATTCTTGTGTCGCCGATTTTGTGTTTCAAGGGTTAATACAACCACAATCATTTTATATCATAAAACAATAAATAAATAATGAACAATTTGCACAAAGACACTCCTATTTTTACTACCATGGTACAACTATATAGGGTTCTGATCAATTTACATTTACATAAATAGTATGATCGCGAGTCTATGATTCCCAAATGAACATATTAAAGATTTTTCATGGAAGTCAAACATATAATTCCCTAATCTTCACAACATTTTAGTGATTTTCATGGAAGTCACACGTATAATTCCCTAACGTTCACAACATTTTAATGATTTTCATGAAAGTCACAAATAACTTCTACTGCTCATAACACTTTTTTGAGTTTTTTTTAACTTCCTTGTTACTTTTTTTTTGTATTTAATAAATTCTCATCTAATTTTTTTATTAATATCATAGTTACCGAAATCAAGTTTCAATCAAAGTGTATAAAATCGTAAGAAATAAACGCATAGTAGGCCAAAAAAATCATGCAATGATTATATTTAGTTAATTTTTATGGAAAAGGGAACCAAATCAAAGAGTTACCTATGTGTAGAAAAATTTGGAATCGATACAGAACACATGATGAAGCGACAAAAACGACGACCAAATCTTTTATTGATTTAACAAACCCAGAAAAACTCCTAACCAAACCCTAGATCTTATAATTGTAAGATTTGTAATAACAAGAACAACAAACAGGTCAACTAATAATATCAGTTGATCTTTAACAAGAACAATCCAGAAATATGAAGATCACAACCGATCAACAATAAGAGATCAACAAATCTCTAACAAACCCTAACAAAACTAGAGAGAGAAAATAACAAGGACGAACTGAACAGACTGATACCGTGAAACCCTAGCATCACTTTATACACCAACTCTTATTGAAAGTTACACTCTAGCCCTTCATAATCCATCAGCTTTCATCGCAACCCTTTATTTTCTTTTACTTTTGCACATAGGTCCCTTGACTATTATGACCTACACATCTCAAGTATAACTTAAATAAATGTTATAATAAATATTAACCGACATATGAATGACAATAATAAGGTGTCATTTAAACATGCCCCCTTCATTCATATGTGTAAACATGTCTACAAGTCCCAACTTGTCACAAAAAACCTCATGTTGAACAACATTCACACCTTTAGTAAAAATCTTATCCAACTGATTCTCAATCAACTTTCTGAGGATTGATAACACCATTAACCACCTTTTCCCTTAGAAAATGTAGATCCAACTCAAAATGTTTAGTCCTTTCATGAAAAACAGGGCTGGATGCTATTGAAATAGCAGTTTCGCTGTCACAAAAAGATTCACAAGTAACACAATTTCAACAATTAACTCTTTTAGCAGATATAATAACCACATAATCTCACAAGTTGCTGAGCACATAGCACTGTACTCAGCTTCTCCAGTTAACATGGAGATAGTATTCTATTTTTTGCTCTTCCAAGAAACAAGACTTTCCCTAAAAACACACAGAAGCCTGTAATAGACTTCCAGTCAGAAACTTATCACTTTTCTTAAAACATGGTCCATTTCCTGGACTTTGTTTTAAGTACCTTAATAACCTCAAAGCAAGTTGCAAATGGACTTCATTAGGACTATGCATATATTGGCTTAAAAAATGAACTGCATAGCTTATATCAGGTCTTGTTAAAAACAAGTAAATCAGTTTACCAATTAGTTTATGAAAACCCGTTATGTTCTTTAAGACTTGTTGATTTTTACCTAGTTTTGAAGTCACCATATAACTCTGTTCTATTGGTGTATTTACTGGTTTTACAACCTAAATAGCCAAACTCACTAAATAATTCTAAAAAATATTTTCTTTGATTTAAACAAAAACTATCTTTATTATACAATAGTTCAATACCTAAAAAATACTTTAACACTCCTAAATCCTTTATTTGAAAATTGTCACTCAATATTTTTATAACTCTATCAACTTCAAACAAGTTGTTTCCAGTGGTGACAATGTCATCAATATAAACTAACAACACAACAAACACAGAAGCTTTAGACAAGATAAACAAGGAATAATCACATTTACTTTGAACAAAGCCAATATTAACCAAAATAGAAGTTAACTTCTCAGTCCACTTTCTAGGTATCTGTTTCAGGCCATATAAAGACTTAACCAATTTACACACTTTGGTTTCATCCTTTAAATGATAACCTTGTAGTAGACTCATATAAACATCCTCAGTTATTCATCCATACAAAAACGCATTATTAACATCGAGTTGAATTAAGACCAGCCATTCTGAACAGGAAGACTAATTATGCACCATACTGTAACCATTTTAACAACCGGTGAGAAAGTCTCACCAAAATCAATACCCTCTTGTTGATTAAAACCTTTTGCAACTAACCTAGTTTTAAACCTTTCTCCTTACCATTTGATTTATATTTTATCTTATACACCCATTTACAACCTATAGGTTTTCTATCAGAAGGCAGATTAGTTAACACCCATGTATTATTTCTCAACAAGGCTTCCATTTCACTATTCATGACTTCTACCCATCTAGAATATTAAGCAGCCTCATTATAGTTATTTGGTTCAAAAGTTTTGTTCAATGAACTAATAAAATAGAAATTATCAACTTACAGATAAGAATAGTTGACCACTTTACTAATATCATATTTAGTTTTACTATTCAACACAAATCCCTCAAATTGTTTTAGGAAAAGCAACTGTTCTACTAGAACTTCTAAGTGTAGATACACCTCCCTCAGATGGGTTGGTCCCATCATTTGAAATTCCTATGTCCTTTGCCCTACCAGACTCACCTTCACTACTACTCACATTATTTAGACCAGTTTGTTGACTTGTGTCAGGAGTACCAGTAGTGGCAGATGTAGAGGGAACTGGCTGCTGATCATCACTAGGAACTTCATGAGATCCAGTGTTACCCTCTTTGTTATTGGGACTTTCAGGAACTATTGGTGTAAGTGTTTCAATACTATCAAAAAATATAAATGTTTTAAATTTTCAAACAAAACTTATTCTTGATTATTCAGTTGTTTAGACTTAAATGGGATAATTGTTTCATAAAACTTCACATCTCTTGAATAAAAAACTCTCTTTTATTATCTAAATGCCATAGTTTATAACCCTTTTAACATTAGAATAACCAATCATCACACATTTTTCAACATTAAAACTAAACCCATCAGACTCATCGAGAATAGTACTAAAACACAAACACCCAAATTTCCTAAGATGATGTAAAGAGGGTTTAAAACCAAATGTTAACTCATAAGGACTTTTCCCTAAAAGGATAGAAGATGGTAACTTGTTAATCAAATACACAACAATCAAAATACAGCCAGACCCGAACTAAAGAGGAAGACCACGCTGAAATATTAAAGCCTTTGCTATATTTAAAAGATTTCTATGCTTCATTTCTACAATACCATTTTGTTGTGGTGTGTAGGAACAAAAAGTTTGGTGTATTATACCCTTAAATTTACAAAACATGTTCATCTGATTATTAACAAATTCAGTCCCCATTACACTTCTAAGTATCTTAACTTTCTTATTAAATTGAGTCGGAACCAATTCATAAAAAACTTTGACAATTTCAAAAACCACCATTTTATTTTTTAACAAATAACACCACACAGTTCTAGAATAATCATCCACAATAATCAAATAACAACAATCCTAAAGCAAGTCTGTGTCAGGGGCCAGATTCCAAGTTCATCATTCTAAAGGTGCCTATACAAGTCTTTACACAAATGCTATAACCTAATCACTTAACCAACAAAAAGTAACCACAAGTTATTAAAAAAACACAGCAATGCATTAATAGCACCAAGACTCGATCAATAACCGGTCCAAACTACCCCGACAACATAAATGCCTAGACACAACAGATGCAGTGCAAAATAAAACCAAAACAAAAGACAAGAACGATCTTACAAATTCGTTTAACTCCCTCCTTTGAGCAGATTTGAACTGTAACGTTCTAGGGTTACTAGATCAGATCGGAAGGTCAATCTGCACACAACAACGAAGCCTCCAACAACCCTATGTTAGGGTTTCAGATCTTGAACAAGCACGAATCCCAAGAACACTCCGATCTTTACCACTGATGGTTTCTAGAGTTCAGAAACCCTAAACACCCCAAAGACGAAAACACTTGAGATAATATCCAGCGGAAACACTCATATCAGGAGCTATTTAGCTCTGATACCATGTAGAAAAATATGGAATCGATATAGAACATAGGATGTAGCGATAAAAAACGGTGACCAAATCTTTTTTTCAATTTAACCAACCTAGAAAAACTCCCAACCAAACCCTAGATCTTATAGTTGTAAGATCTATAATAAGAAGAACAAAAAACAGATCAACTGATCAGTTGATCTGTAACAAGAACAATCCAGAAATACGAAGATCACAACTGATCAACAATACGAGATCAACAGATTTCTAACAAACCCTAACAAAACTAGAGAGAGAAAGTAACAAGGATGAACTGAACAGACTGATACAGTGAAACCCTAGCATCACTTTATATACCAGCATATATTGAAAGTTACACTCCAGCCCTTCATAATCCATTAACTTTCATCACAACCCTTATCTCTCTTTTAATTTTGCACATAGGTCCCTTGACTATTATGACCTGCACATTATAACTTTCACAAATGTCACAATAAATATTAACCAACACATGAATGATAATAATAACGTGTCATTTTAACACTATGCCACCATGATGTAAGAAATAATGGTGTAAACGAGTTAAGAATTACTTGAAATTGTCTTGACAAAAATTCGAATGGAGTTTGCATAAAATGAGCTCGAGCTTAACCTAAAAATAAGTTTGTTTTATAAATGATATTTATTATTTTATTCTTTATAGAAATAACTAAATAATATATGTTATGATAAAAGTTATATATACATGTTTACAAAAACAGTTATAAATAAATTCAAATAAATTAATAAATTAACAAAATAAACATGTCAAACCCAAGATTTAAAAACTACCCAGAAATAAAGTTTGAGATGAACTGAGCTCAGGATCCAATAAGTTAAACAAGTTGAGCCCAACTTGAGCATGAGTTTAGATGAGCTAGCTCGTCTCGGCTTGTTTGAACCCTACATGAAAATGTTTGAAAGATAATTACATTTCTTGAATTAGGTGTATAATGAGTATTTATATGTAAAACAAAGAAAATCTTGCTAGCTACTATGTATTAAGAGTTAATTACTGTTTTTGTCCATGTGGTTTGTCAAAAATCACTATTTCAGTCCATTAGTTTAAAAATTGCGATTTCAGTCCCTGTGGTTTCACTTCGTAACCATTTCAGTTCACCTCGCAACCATTTCAGTCCCTGTACTTACAGAATAAATGGATTGAAGTGGATACGAAAGTGAAACCACAGGGACTGAAATGGTTACGGAAGTGAAACCACAGGGACTCAAATCACAATTTTTAAACTAATTGACTGAAATAGTGATTTTTGACAAACCACAGGGACGAAAACAGTAATTAACTCTTTTATTAATTTACTGTATTTTGAAATAGATGCAAATATTTCGATAAACCCCAAGTTAGAGATGGGCATAAAAACCGGTTCCGAACCCGAACCGGTAGAACCGAACTGGAACTGGTTCCAGTTCCTACCCGACATTAAGTAGAACCGGTTAAGGGTTCAAAATACCCGTTGGTTCCAACCCGGTTCCATAATTTTACCATTTGAATCGGGTAGTAACCGGTTCCTAACCGTACCCGGTTCCTACCCGTACCCGGTTTCACTAGTACCCGGTTCCATCAGTACCCGGAAATGCAGTTCTAGAAGGAACCGGTTATACCGTTAAAATGTTACCGTTGGAACCGGTTATAGCCGAAAAAGTGGAGACTAACTAATAATAAAAATAAAAAATAACAAACACAATAGAAAGAAACATTACACAAACTTTATTAAAACACCAAACCAAACGGGTTACATCAAACATTTGAAGAACCGGTGCCGGAACCTTCTCCCGTCTCATTTTTCTTTGCCTTCGTCACTGGGCAATGCCGCTCAGTGTGTTTCTTAAGGGTTGAGTTGGCTGCGGCCTTCATAAATTTTCCGCAAGCTTTGCATCTAGCCATCTCGTGGCTGTCGGACATTAAACAAAGATCAAAATTCTTCCATATAGCTGGGTTTTTTTTCGTCTCTAAGACCGTAACAACTTCTTCGTTGCATGCCATAGGTATTTTGCAAAGATTTTAGAAGATGATTGAGTTTGTAAGTTGATGATGGTGAGTGTTAAGTTTTGAAATGGTAAGTAGGGAGGGGTTTATATAAAAAAAAACCGATTTCGACTGCCAGGAACCGGTTCCCAACGGTAACATTTATCAGGAACCGGTTCTGAACAGTAAAAAGTCAGGTTTTACTGTCAGGAACCGGTTCTGAACAGTAAAAAGTCAGGTTTTACTGTCAGAACGTTCTGACAGTAAAAGTCAGGTTTCGATTCTGAACAGTAAAAGTCAGGTTTTCTGTCGACGTTCTGAACAGTAAAAGTCAGGTTTTCGACTGTCAGGAACCGGTTCTGAACAGTAAAAGTCGGGTTTTACTGTCAGGAACCGGTTCCACACCATACCCGGTTCCATAATACCCGTACCCGGTTCTACACGGTTCCATATTCTTGGGTGTGAACCCGGGTAGGAACTGGACCTGGTTCCACACCATACCCGGTTCCAATGACATCCAAGCAGAACCGGGTCCGGGTTGGAACCGGTTCCGGGTAATAATAAAACCCGATTATGCCCATCTCTACCCCAAGTCCCTAACTAACAACATATTATAAGAGCCGGAAAAATTATTGAGAAAGTGGGCTATAAGGATCTTATGGAGTTATGGGTTCAGTTAAGTAGAATAGCATGGGCTGGATCATGTGTTATTAGTTTATAGCCCAAATAGATATTAGTAATAGTCAACTATCAAAACTCAACTGTACGTCTGTCAAAATTTCGTTACTCTCCGTTATTTACTCTAGTCAACTATCAAAACTCGACTGTACGTCTGTCAAAATTTGGTTAACTCTCCGTTATCTACTCTCCCCTTAGCACAATTCAATCAAGCTTTTACATCGGATCTCTTTTGTATTTTGTCTCAAACTTCATGTTGTTGGACAATATTTCTAGATAATTAGATTTATATTCATATTCATATTCATATCAAATACTCATGGCAGTTAAACAAGAGCCCTCAGCTCATGGCAAGAATGTCGACAATGATGATCACAATGATCTTGATTATTATTCGAAAGGATCGAATAACGAAGGGGTCTACAGCGCGGTATTTAACTTAACCACAACGATAATCGGGGCTGGAATCATGGCATTACCCGCCACGATGAAAGTTCTTGGCTTGATCGCCGGATTACTTTTGATCATCTTGATGGGTGTCATAACGGAAATCAGTGTCGAGTTGCTCCTTCGGTTTACGGTTCAATGCAAAGCGACATCATACGGGGAGGTTGTCCGACAAGCATTAGGTTCACCTGGAAGAATCTTGGCTGAAATTTTTATAGTTGTGAACAATGCTGGTATTTTGGTGGTTTATATGATTATTATAGGTGATGTAATGTCGGGTTCGGATGACCATGTTGGAGTTTTTCATCAATTGTTTGGTAACGGGATTTGGGACGATAGAAGACTCGTGATGTTGATTGTGTTACTCGTGTTTCTTGCGCCACTTTGCGCGTTAGACAAGATTGAATCATTGAGTATGTCATCAGCTGTTTCTGTGGTTCTCGCAATTCTTTTCGTGGCAATCGCTTGTCTAGTGGCGTCTATCATGTTAATTGAAGGTAAACTCGCGGCTCCAAGACTATTGCCTGATTTTAGTTCGAGACAAGCGATTCTTGATCTTCTGGTTGTGATCCCTATCATGTCGAATGCATACGTTTGTCACTTTAATATTCAACCGATTTACAACGAACTCAAAGGGCGTTCGCCTAAAAAAATGAACAAAGTTGGCAGGATAACGACCGTTATTTGTGTCACAGTTTATGCGCTCACCGCGCTCTCCGGTTATCTTCTATTTGGGGATAAAACGGAACCCGATGTGCTTACGAATTTCGATAGACCTCTCGCTATTCGTTTTAGTGCAGTTTTAAATCACATTATTCGCGTGGGTTACATTTTACACTTGATTCTTGTGTTTCCCGTGATTCACTTCTCCTTAAGGCAAAACGTCGATGCGTTGGCTTTTAGTGGCGTGGCGCCACTATCCGAGAGCAAGAATAGGTGTTTAGGGTTAACATGTGCGCTTTTGGGGGTTATATATTTGGCATCCGTCATGATCCCAAGCATATGGACTGCTTTTAAGTTTACGGGTGCAACAACGGCTGTGTCATTAGGGTTCACGTTCCCAGCTCTTATCGCGCTAAGGTTGAGCGGCAAAGGAGGGCCTAGTCTTACTAGCGGAGAGAAGTTGTTGTCATGGATGATGTTGGTCCTAGCGATCACGGTTAGCATCGTTGGAATACTTGGAAACGTTTATGGTTTGTCAGTCGAGTGAAAATTTTTGTAGCATTGTTTGGGTGTATGACACGATGGAAGAAGAAAAGACTAATATGTGATATGATATTTGAACAAGTATCCCAAGGACACATGCGAAGTGTTGAAATAAACCCCAAGCAATCGTGAGGAACGAAGCATGAATGCATTTTCAAATGATTTCGTGTAATTTCATTTTAATAATGTAAGACTCGCGAGCACCTGCGTGTTGCGACGGAGTCGACAATTTAAAGCGTTGTACTCGTTTTCCGTTTATTTATCAATTTTGGTTTGTTGTTCTGAATTACTTAAAATAATTATTAATAACACTCAACGCATCGCGGCGGACCAAGCCTCGTTTGTAAAAGTATATTTTATATTATTATATTAGAGTTGAGTTATTATACAAAGGGGTTTTAAAATAAGAAGTGTAAGAAGCCATCAGAGAGTGTCAAGTGTCCATAATTTTGTCTATAAGAGAAAAAAAAACATGCACATACGAAAACCCAAAAAAACTAAACTTAAAAGAACAGAGAATTGTTGAACCATAGTGATTCAAGTGCCTTGACTATTGTTAGTATTAAACTGAAAGGAATAGAGAATTATTCAGTCTGGCTTGTGCTATGAAATTAGAAGCAAAAAATAAATATGGTTTTATGATGATAAATATGTTAAATCTGAGAATGATGTTGTGTTAGCTAGTCAATGGGATAGGTGTAACTCTATGGTTCTTACTTGGTTGTTAAATTTTGTGTCTGAAGAGTTGTTCTTAGGACAAGTTTTTTTTCTAAATGGCATCTGAGGTCTGGACTAATTTAAAAGAAACATATGATAAGGTGGATGGTTCTGTTGTTTATGATTTGTAATAAAATGTATTTCACAAGGTGGTAGTTCTGTTGCTGAATACTATAACAAATATGACAACTATTTCTTCTCCGTCTGATATCTTCATTAACAATCAAGTCACGAATACTCTCGAAAATGAGTTTGGTAGTGCCAGATGCACTACTCACAGCTATGATTGTGCCTGACCAACCATCGGGCATGGATGATAAAAAGAGGAACACTTGTACTCATTTCAAATTTTATTGCAACTAAGGCTGAACTAGAGAAAATCGAGTTGAACTCGTTATGTGAGCGGTAACCATCATGCCTTCTTTCATCTTGGTGTTAACCAATTATGGGATGAGGAATATTTTTTTTCGAAGCGGATGGTTTTTCATACATGTTGGACAAAGCTTTCAATACACCATAAGTAGTTGTTTCATTGACAATGTTATATGCAATACTCTTTGCCAAAGAATGCCTAACCACACCCAAAGCTTGTCTATCCAACAACTTCCATTCTTCATCATACATGTCATCCACTTATTGTCCTAGCATAGGCAAAGGCAAATGCATACATTTCTGATACAACAAATCCTCTATTTGCATTCTCCAAAACCCATAATCACTATCATCAAACTTGTCAATCTTGATCTTACTATCTTCTGTCATTTTAAACAAATAATTACTAATTGCTACAAACCAAACCAAGTTCGTACTGCTAAATATAGTAATTACGCAAGTGAAAGCAATAAATGGAAACAAACACTTAACTATTTCAAGCTTTAAATGGCAATGAAAAATAATGGTAGGTGATGAGATCGTTTTTTGTTCAAAACTGAGAAACTCATTTTTTTTCACAAAAGAGAGAGTCACTTCATGTTCTTTTCTTCCTCCTTCTCGGACGCCACTATGCTTCCACCCACAAAATCTGGCGACCGAAATGCAAAATGAAACCCTAGATCTTCAATTTGGAACCCCAGTGTGATTCCCAGCAGCGATGGTCTTCAATCGGAACCCTAGATGATGACACGAAACCTTGATCGACGTTAGGAACTGGCGACGTCGTCGACTGTGCTAGCGGGGATTGGTTCAAAAACCCTAGTCGCGATGTTAGCAACTGTGACTGAAATCCACGGCTTCTTCTTCAACATGTAAGTGTTCTTCTTCTTTACCTCTTACATGGTTCGTGTGATTCAATTGAGAGCCTGAGCTCTGATACCAGTTGTGATGGTCAATATGCGTATCACATGAACACAAATCACACACACTCTAAATCACAAGAACAAAAACACAAGATTTATAGTGGTTCGATCAAGTTGATCTACATCCACTCTCCACAACTAGTTCTCTCTTTGTATTTAGGTGCTCAAGTGTATAGGTAAGTATTTATAGGAATACAATGTGTTGTCGATTTTAACTACAATAACAAAGAAAACCCCTGCTGCTAGGTAATGCTTGGTCCTCCTTTGAATAGAGAAAAAAAACCTCTACTCGTCTTCCTCTACTCTATTCAAATCCTCCACACCTAATACGTTTAACATGCTTTTCTTGAGTTGTTGCCTTCTTATAGGTTTATCACAGTCATGTTGGTTCTTTTGGTTTTCTTGATTTGAGGTGACTTTCTAGTCAAGGATAATAAGGGAAAACTCATTTGAGACGTCTTTCTGATTAAAAATTTGACTGTCATGTCGGCTTCTTACAGGTTTATCATGCTTATGTCGCTTCTTTTGGACTGTTTTGTTTCATGTAATTATGTGTCGATGATGGTGAGGGCAAACTCATCTGAGACGTTTTTCTAATTTGGTATGTTGTTAGCTTTTGTGTTTGCATGAGATAACATGCTTTGATGGTTCGTTTATTGTTTTTATGATGGCTTATTTATGACTTTTTGTTGTAGATGTGCTTTTCTAAACGTACAATGTTATCAAACAGGGATGAGATTTTTTTACCGAATACTGTACCATATCAGTACCGAACCAATACCATACCAAGATAATACCGATTGATCAAAAGCGGTACCGGTATTGGCATTGGATTTCCTTATTTTCGGTGTCGGTAAATAGTGGTATCGATACAGGTAAATTTCAGTAAAAAGTGGCATTGATACCAAATTTACACATGAAATGTTTTTTTTTTATTTGGAGCTATACTAATTGATCGTCCATCTCTCATCTGATACTACACATTCTCATAGAAAGATATGTAACGAGCCATATCAAAAGGTTTGAAAACCATATAGGATGATTTGAAGATACTGAGGAAGAGACCAAAGTCATTGAGTCATAGTCATAGTCATTAGGTAAAACATATCTAAGGGTTTGTAAACCATATCAAAACGTTGGAATGGGATTGTGCTACAATAGTTTACTACAGGCACGTTTGTATATTAGTTCGTGGAATCATATATTTTGTAATTTATTATCAAAAGTGTGGATTTAGTTATTTTAGTATTTATAGTTTATGGAATCATATTATGCAAGTATGCGTGAGCTTGCATTTGATTTTGACTTTGAAGATTATATTTATAGTTCGTTTTTAAATCGAACATGAACTAATTTCTTTTATTGATCCTTTTGTTAAACGAGCTGGTTGTGTTGTGTTTGGTATTGATCCTTGCATTCCATTAGTTTTTTGTTGATCAACCAATACCGAACGATACATAAGGTATGGTACTCGGTACCCACTTTTCTTCAATCTCGGTATCAGTATGGCACTAGTCTCGTCCCTATATCAAATTGTGGCTTACTTTCTTACGGCTATGAAGACGTTTTTATCCAGGCATGACAAGCAAGATGGTTTCATGAAGCCACCAGTTGCAGCCACAACAAATCTGCAATTAATAAGCAAGTGACCCACTGCTTCCAACAGATCCCCACAAAAGGCGCAACTCGGGATCAATGAAATTTCTTTAGATAGTAAAGAGTCCTTTGTCGGGATAAGATTTATCGCCACCCTAGCAAAGAGAATATCTTGAGTGGACATAACCAAGTGTCATGAACCAACTTTTAAGAACTTACTAAATAAGTCTATGAATTCTTGTTTGAACAAACTTGATGAGTAATACTATCGTCATTTATTAACACACCAGTTTCTGCTGGACCGATATGGAAATATTCAATTTTCAAACAATCAAAACATATATTCATCTCAACTCAACTTGCTTTGGATGGGTTAAGAGAAATCTCTTATACCTTAAAATATATTATATTATATTACCAGTTATGAGAACTTAGAGAACTCGGTTTTTCGTATGAGTTTTACCCTCGTTTTCTTCACACCCCATAGATTAAAATGTTACAAACACGGTCGTAAAAGAAATTCGAAGTGGTGTTTTCTATCCCTTGCAACTGCTATAAAAGCTGATAATATTAGCATAGTTTTTTACAACTTTACGGCTGCTGTAATTGAAAAAAAAAACTAATTTTTTTTTGGAAAAATTGATTTTTTAGGATTTCTGTAAAAACAAAATTGAAATAACCTTTCGTAAGGCCGAGTTCTCTAAGTTCTCACAACTCGTATAAGTTTTCATTTTACCCTAAACCTATACCTATATAAGGGAGGGTTCAATTAAAAACCCATAGTGAGAAAACTCGAAAACTCCTCCTTAATGATGCAAAGGAGGCTTTTAACGAAGGAGGGACAAAAGTGAATATATATATATATATATATACACACACACACACACATATATATACACACACACACATATATATATATATAGGTTTAGGATCTTGTAAAAAAGATAATTTTTTGTGAGAAGTGTAAGAAGGGATAGGAATTGGCATGTAGGCATGATGTTTTGGACTTAGGCTGTAACACCTCGTAATTTCATGTCCAATTAAATCTCGTCACGTGTTCCGTTGTTCCTCTAATTGCCACGTATTGGCCGAGAGGGACAAAAAGCGCAGTTATGTTATTATTGTAACCTCTGAACAACGTATAACAAAGTTGAGGGATATAAGTGTCAACATGTTTAATTATACCTCTGAGTGACCATTTAACGGATCCGGAACTTATCAATGTTTGGTTATGCATCAGAGAGTGCAAACCAGCTGCCATATTGAATAAAATATGCAAACATGTCGAAATATGGGAGTTTGGAGAAGTCAAGGGGCCAAAAATGGAAATTTTGTAAACTGACCTCTGTGGCGCCACGCGCAAGGGACCTGGTATCCACGCGCGACGCGCGGCGGAAGCCAAATCGCAGAAAATGCAGGACAGCTGCAGACCTGCATGCATGCCACCTCTTTTCGCGAATTTCCAGCAATTCTCTGCTCAAGACACGTACCTGGACACTTGTGCACCTCAGGCTTGCATGCTAAACACTTGTATCCACCTCCATCATCTTCCAACTCCATAAATTGAAGTCTTGATTCATCCTTCAAGAACTTGCACACTCCTCAAACTCTCATCCTCAAATCTCTGCAAGTTCTGGAGCTCAAGCAATCTTCAAGCCTGTTCTAAATTCGTTCAAGGACCCTTAGTAAGTGTCCTTAATCCTCCTTGTTCATTTTATTAAGCTTTCAAGCCAAAAGTCAAGCTTGTCGTAAAAACGGTTTGACATTCGGTTTAATCTTTATCGGTTCAGCCATGGTTCGAATCAAACATGGCTACGTGATCGTAATGAGGTAGGTAACAACACCCCTTAAGGGCACCTCTTGATTACCGCGTTTGCATGTCCGATTGACGAGTCAAACTTATTCATAAAAAGTCAAACTGGGTCAGATTTGGGAATAAATTCATAACTAATAACATGCATGCTATAAAATCAGTTTTGATACTCTAAATACTTGGTAATAGTCATAAGAACATGTGAGAACATGTTCGGCTCGTCAAATCCAGGTCTAAAGGTCGGTTCGCAACCGAAAGTCGCAAGATTTGACTTCTGCTATGACCTCCAGTTCTGACCCGATTTAGTGTCTTCCAAGGATGATTCTATGTTGCATTATGATCCTTATATAATGTAGTATAACCTTCTGAGGTCATACTACAAGGTCATAATCATAATCCGAGTTTATGCGCAAGTTTCATTAATGTGTAAAATTTGACTACTTTGCCCCTTTTTTCTTAAATTGAGATTTAAACTAAAAATGAACATGCAACAAGTTACCTACTGATATGTTAACTTGTTTGGCTTGCATGCATGTTAATAATTTGGTCATAATCTGAGTTTTTCCTAAATATCGCAAATCAAGTTTTTAAAGGACCAAAATGCCCTTTTCGGAAAATAAAAGGTTTTAAACATAACTCCTTCAATAAAATACTTTTACTTACTAATGTTATGATATATTTAGAATTATTTGGGACATTAAATCAATTAACTGAGTTTATGTAAAGGCTCTTACATGATATCGATAAATGACGATAATACCCTTATGGCGCATAAAATGAGTTTTAAACACGTTTTCATAACCAAACCTTTTACAAACTGACTTTATATAATAAATAAAGTATTTTGGTTATATAAACCTGATCAAAACTATAATTTTCCTTAAACATCGGTTAACTTGTCATTTAGCGACTTTAACGCCTTTTCGACGTTTAGTATGGGTTAAAACCATATCTAAGCATCAAGACTTGTTACCTACTGATTATAAAACATATTTAAATATTTTTACAGTAGGTACAAGTTATAACCTCATATTCCCAAATAAGTCTTCAAATATATGTGTGAAAATGACCAAAATACCCTTTCGGGACATAGTTTGGTCTTTAAATATAAACCACACATATGCTATCTTACTGATGTAATATCATAAAATAAATATTTTTATAAATAATATATGACGGTGACATCAGATTAGTCACCAACTCATTTTTATAAATCATAAAATGACCAAATTACCCCTTTAAAGCTGAAATCGATTTTAAAACTATAACGGGCATACATGTTGGTAACTTACTGATATTAAAACATGTTGTAAGCATATTAACACATGAAACTTGTAAATGACTCATCCGGTTACCCGACATCGCTTATATGCGTACGGTTAAGCCTACGTGACTAGTTTACGTAAATTCACCGAAACGGGTTTAACCTTATCATTTATATATCAAAATCCAGAATATTACATGTTTACCCAAAATATACAAGTCCTAGTACTTGTCGGGTTTAAACAACATTCTTTCCAGTCTTCGCCTAATCTAGCGTATCATTCCGTTACGTATCCTTTAAGCTAACCGGTTCGAGTCAACGACTCAACCTAAACCTGTTAGCATTCTAATTGGTTATTAATACTATCAATCCAGACTAGAAGCCTCCCAGTAGATCGATACTTTCATTTGTCTTCTTGATTATCAGCTGAGTTACTATTCGTTAGAAGAACTAGCTTAGGTAAATACTTTAAATTTTTTTCACTATACGGGCTTGGGATATGGTATTATATTACCACTTGGTCGGGTATGGGATCATGTTTATCGGATTGTGATTTACTAAATCTTATAACCCGTTTTATTCCGTATTGTCTGATAACTGAAACATTGGGGGTTAACTCGACCGTGTCCTGGATATCCTTGGCTCATTTAAATTACTAACGGCCACGACCTAAGCACGGGGTGTAGGCATACACCTAACAGACGCTAATGCTAAACAAATTATTTTTATTATACTCACCGTGGGTTTTATTAAGTGGTGTGTCGGTTAATTAGGTTATTCGGTTTCTGCACCGGACCCCATATGTATTGACAGACCTGTAAAACTGTAAACAAGATCATTTTGAATTGTCCCAGGTTATAAAAGATTTTTTGTGCTCAATGCACCTAAAAGAATTTTAAATGTTTTCAAAATGAGTCGGTTAAATGTATTTACCAGTGAAAACTGACGTATTTTCCAAAAAAGGCTAAATGACAGGTTTCGGCACGGAATAGGCTAGGAGCTGCTTGGTATTGACGTAGGGAATTTTTGCCAGTTTTTAGTCAAGCCTAAAGTCTGTCGGAGAATTATCATTTCGTACTTTCGATCCGCCTGTGGATCTAATATTACAAACCTTGTATTTGCCTTTTAAGACTTTTAAACTCAATGGTTTGTAATAATATTTAATATTCAAGTCTTCCGCTGTGCTGTATATGTTTGACCATGATGATGCCAATCTTACGTCACAATACTCCTCACCCGGGCCCACCGGGATTGTGTTGGAAATACGGGTGTGACATAGGCATGATGTTTTGTGTTGTTTTGGCAAGAAAACAACATCAAACATAACAATTTAAGACACACTAAATTGAGTTCAAGGCTTAAAAGTTAAAACACCATGCCAAGAACGTTAAGTAGTGTTTTTTAAGTGTTAAATAGTATTTATCACACTAGAATTCAGAACAAAATATGAAAAATTTCCAGTTTTTGTATAACCTACACATATTTAGGTTATGTGTAGGTTAAATTATCTACATGGATGTAGGCTACATATAGGTAAAATTATATTGTTTATTTATGTATATACTAGGTTATAACCCGGGAACCTCCTGGGCAGGAAAATTAAATTTATATTACTCAAATTATGTCATTAAATAAGATAAAAAGAAACGTTATAAGTGTTTAAATATATAAATTAAATTTCGGTGTCGATACTATGCTACTATGTGATACCTTCTATCGTATTCAGGCCTTTCACGAATTGACACTCTTGATACGTATTTGTAGATTTTCTTGTAGGTTTTTGTTAAAACCTTAATAAGTTAAATGGAAAAACAATAGCTACAAGGACTTTCTCGTTCACTATTTACAATGAAGGTGTTAAAAGTTTAACAGCAAGAAGCAAACTTGGACCTTTGTTGACTTTGATTATTTTACATTTGCAATAATATAGATCCAACCCTTTTTTTAACATAAGGGGAAACTTCATATATCACACAAGCCAAAGGTTGTATGCTTACAAAATTCACACTTACAGAAGGAATAGACAACAGTGTATTATCCCTCTATTTCTACTAATCCATTTTTGCACCAATTGTCATAAGCGACTCTCCCCTGCTTTGCATCCACACAAATGTAGTTTCCTTTTTAACATCTTATTAGTTGTGGTGTTAACTCCCCTGAATACTTTTTACGTTTCTACAAGTCCAAAGCGTGGCCATCACAATACATCTAGTCGCTTTCTTTTTCTTCTTTGATATCTTTAGCTCGTCTACACTTTTAAGCAGCTGATTTACTGTTGTAAATGAGTGAAATTGTTGTATTTTCAGCCACACCCCTATCATCCACTAACGGGACTTTGCCATCGTACATTGTACCAAAACATGGTCCGTAGTTTCCGGCAAATATCCACAACACGGCCACATGTTATCTTTGGTTTGAATACCTCTTTTACTCAACTACACTCATGTCGGTATACTGCTTTGGACACGTCTCCACACAAATATGTTTACTTTAGGAACCGCCCAACTACACCATTTCATACCCGAGTCCACCGCATGTTGAATGTCGTGTGCTTCCAAATAAATACAACTTGATGTGGAGACTTCTACTCCTAGAATTACCTATTCACACCTTGACTCGTGCTGACTTTCCACTATTTGACCAAAGGATGCCAGTTGACTTTCACTTACCCTTAGCAAATTCCTGCAGTTAATCAAAATACCATTAGTATATTGTCTTCCTTTATGATGCTATTCCAAATAGTACCCCCAGCACAGCCATTTCCATCTCAAAAAGTTGGCAAATTATTGGAAAATCCATATCCAGCATTTGTAACAATCCATATTATCTAAATCTGCATTGACAAAAAAGACTCAATTTTGAAAAAAACGAAGGCTGTGTATTGCATACGACCATAAGTGCCTATACCAAAAACATCAATTCCATGTAGGCATCGAACTTTCTATTACCATCAACATTAGTGGCGAGGAGGAATAATCATGAAACATTAAGTAAACATATACTAATACCGATAAATAATAATAACTAAATAATCATTTTTAGGCTACTCCTCATCACTAATGAGTAAACTTATCTCCAGGAGACTCACATTGATATTAGATCCTTTACCACTCACAATCACACCTTGTTCATCTGCCATTAAATATCCCATGACACAATTCTAGCATTTAAATACTTACATTACAAAGTGGAGACACAAAATAATAAGGGGGTAACTGGATGTGCAGCCATAAAAATAAGTTACATATATGTATATTTTTCACTTTGATTCTTTAGACTAATAAAATATTGAACCAGAAAAGTAATTTGGGTAAAACTAAAATTGCATTTGTATCCTTTACCTTAATAGCAATGATTCATACCCACGAGTAAATGCCATGGCAGCAAGGGCATTCATTAAACCATCATATTCAGTTATTCTACATCTTCTAGGACCAAAATCATTACCAAATCCTCTATCCTAGGATATCAAATGATCCTATCCCTTAATCAACTCAGTTTCGACTCATACATCCTAAAATTGCATCTATATCCTCTAATACATCCTATCCCCTTTCGACTCGTAACAAAAAAAAAATTGACTCGTTGCTTAACAGGCTCGGCCACCCATTTTGACACATCAGCTATAGATGTATTGTTTCATTTGTTGATTTACTATAGTCTATAGGCATATGAAGTTTTAGTGAACCGTAAGGGATAACGGCAATTGATAGTCATAAACAAAACAAGTCGCTTAGAAACTCTATCGAGTATAACAACAAAATGAACCGAAACATATGCTAGAGAAAATACATACTAAATTGGAAAGGCAAGACAATGTTTTTGCTTTAAGTGTACCAACTGGTAACAAATGTTGAAAAATCAACCAATTAGTGTTTATAAAGCACCATCAAATAACAGTTCATCCTGTCCTAGGGCTATTTGCTGTTGTGGGACAACTTGACCCATTTAATCCCTTCTCTTTTGGCTAGTTCTTTTGTTTGACGTATTAAGAAATGAACGGGCCGGAATCACCACCTCTAAATTAGAAAAAAGACAAAAACATCTGATAATAAATCATACCGGACAAGCTCTTGCTCTAGTTATACCAACATTCATTGTTGAAAATCAGCCACAAATCGATACCTCTCTATTTACTTGCCCTAACACATGAAAAGATTGCGACGTATTTTTCTCAGCCCTGCATTTAACGGGTTTAGAAACAATGTTCATGTTGCTATTGAAGCTTTAAAAATATAAAGACATATATGTTTAATAAAAATAAACAAATATTAACCTGAAAACCATCCACAATGTTTATATCCATAACTATCCATGTTAATATAGATCATAGTTATATGTATTATATCATATTCAATAAGGTTGTTTGATCAACGTTCTGCGTATTTTGCTTTTATTCCTTCTCACCTTTTATGTTGATCTAATCCAAGGACATTATACAATGCCATTGAATTAGACCAACCATTGAAACAAATAAATAAAAGTTACATGCATATTGCATTCAAGTTTTTCTAATTAGCAACAAAAGTCACAAAAGAAAGCTAAATCACCTTGAGAACAGTCCGCACTCCCCAATATTGTAACACCTCGTAAAATCTGTCCTATAAAATTCCGACACATTCCCGCTGATCCTCGTTGCCACGTATTGGCCGAGAGGGACCAAAAGCGTCAACATGTTTAATTAGACCTCTGAGTGACCTTCTAAACGAACCCGGAGTTTAGCAATGATCGGTTATGCTTCCAAGTATACGTAAACCTAACTCGAAGGACCAAAGGTGCTTAAATTGAAAGTTAATATGGGTTTAATAAGTCCAGGGACTAATCTTGTAAAGGATGAAACTTGTTTGGCTGATTCTAACGCGGGTCGCGGCCCGCGACCACCTGGCCCATCTCTCATGCGGCCCGCGAGAGAGTGCCAGTGACAGCAAACCAGTTCTGTCGTGGCAGCTTGCATGTTTAGCACAAATCCGCGATGTTTGCCACCTTCTAGCTGCTCATGCCATGACCAAAAACACTTGGGATCATCTGGGGTCAGTCCCTAACACCTGTAATGATCTTATGCACCTTGTTCAAGTATAAATAGACCCTTGGTACAACCTCATTTCTTGCACCTCTTCTAAATTCAATCCTTCTTCTTCATCTGGAGATTCCCATCTAAAGGGAGACTCCACCTAAGTTCTAAGTTCAAGCTAGGACCTCTTGTAAGTGTCCCTAACCTCTGCTTTCGTTTTATAGGCTTTAAGCCCAAAGTCAAAGCGTTATCGTAAAAACGCTTTGACCATTGGCTAAGACCATTATGGTCCAGCCAATGTCGTTCGGCACGAACATGGCTACGTGATCGTAATTAGGTAGGTTTTAATCCCTTAAAAGGGCACCTCCTAATTACCACGTTTACTAGACCTATTGACGGGTCAAAGTTATTGATAAAAAGTCAAACTGGGTCAGAATTGGAAATAAATTCATATATGATAATGTAGGTGCTATAAAATCAGTTTTAACCTTTTAATAATTTGGTAATAAGTATTAGAACATGTATAAACATGTTCGGCCCGTCAAGTCCAGGTCTAAGGTCCGTTCGCAACCGAAAGTCACAAAGTTGACTTTTACCTTGACTTTCGGTTCTGACCCGAATTAGCAACCTTAGTTACTGATTCTAAGTTGCATTGTGACCATGTTAGGTGGTAGTATAACCCTCTGGAGTTATATTACATAGTCACCTAAGTAATCCGAGTTTGTACGCAAGTATCCGTTAGTTATGCCAAATTTTGCTAAAATGCCCTTCATGTTTAAAAATGAGGTTTTAACTACAAATGAACAAATAAATGGCTTGTAAACTGATATGATAAAAGTTTAACTTCTATTTAGGTTAACATTCTAGTCATAAACTGAGTTTTGATTAAATAAGCGTAATTTACGCTTTAAAGTGACCAAATCGCCCTTTTGGCGTATAAAATGATTTAAACATAATTTTGACACCAAAACTCTTTACCTACTGATGTAATATCATAATTAGGATTATTTGGGATACTTATTCATATTATAAACTGAGTTTATACGCAAGTTCATGTATTAAGTCCTTAAATGACGATATTGCCCTTACGACGCCTAAAATGGATTTTAAACATCTTTAAGGAACAAAACCTATTACCTACTGATGTATTATATTATATAACATATTTTTATCATACAAACCTGTTCATAACATCAGTTTCACTCAAATACCATTTGAATCGTCATTTAGCGACTTAATCGCCGTTTCGGAGCACAGTATGGTTTAAAACCATATTAGAGCATCAAGACTTGATACCTACTGATTTCAAAACCTATTTTATATATATTTACAGTAGGTACATGATCTAAACTCAGATTCCCAAATAGTTCGTCAAGTGATACGTGAAATGACCAAAATGCCCTTTCGAGGCATAGTTTGGTCTTAAACTATAAACCACACGTATACTTGATATCCTACTGATATACATCATAAATTAATCATTTTTACAGAATGTTATGACCATGACATCAGTTTACTTGCAAGCTCCTTTTACAAATCATAAAATGACCAAAACGCCCTTTTTAGGCGCAACTTTATTTTAAAACCATAACGGGCATACATGTTGATATCCTACTGATATTACAACATGTTTTAAATATAATGGCATATGGAACTTGTATATGACTAATCCGATTACCCGGTTTCGCTTATATGCGTACGGTTAAGCCTACGTGATTAGTTTACGTAGTTTAACCAAAACGGGTTTAACCTTATCATTTTTATATCAAAATACAGAATGCAATATGTTTATCCATATTAAACAAGTCTTAGTACTTGTCGGGTTTAAACTACATTCTATTTCGACCATCGCTTAATCTAGCGTTTAGTACCGTAAATATCTTATTAAGCTAGCCAGCCCAGTCTATGATGTAGATAGGACCCGTTAGCATTCTAATTGGTTAATAATACCATCATTCCAGACTAAAGCCTTCCGGTAGATTGTTATCTAAGCTTACTTTTGATTATCGGCTGAGTTATTAATCTTATTGAAGAATTTGCTCAGGTAAATACTTTTAGCCTATTTTCTCTATACGGGCTTGGGATACGGTATAATAATACCGCTTGGTCGGGTGTGGGATCATGTTATCGGAATGTGATTTACTAAATCTCCATAACCCGTTTTATTCTGTACTGTTTGATAACTTAAACATTAGGGGTTAACTCGACCATGTCTGGGATATCCTTGGCTCATTTAAGTTATTAATGGCTACGATCTTAAGCACGGGGTGTAGGCATACACCTGTCAGATGCTAATGCAATTAAATATTAAATCCCATTGGTGGACTATTTAAGTGGCGTGTCGGTTAATCAGGTTATTCGGTTTCTGCACCGGACCCCATATGTATTGACAAACATGTAAAACTGTAAACAAGGTCATTTTGAACTATCCCAAGTTATTTATGAAATGTGCCAAGTGCACCTAAAACCATTTTCGAAAACATTTTCAAAATGAGTCGGTTATTAGCATTTACCAGTGAAAACTGACGTATTTTCAAAAGATCAAGTTACAGGTGACAACACGAAATAGGCCGGAAGCTGCTTGGTAGTGACATAAGAGGATTTTGCAAGTCCTTAGTTGCCCGAAGTCTGTTAAACAAATACTTTGATATATTTATTTCGATCCGCCTGTGGATCTTTCATTACAAGCCTTGTAATTTATTCTTTTGAACTTTTAACACTCGGTTTGTAATAGTAATTTAAATCCAAGACTTCCGCTGTGCTGTGTTTGATTGGTTATGATGTTATCAACTACGTCACGATATTCCCCATCCGGGCCCACCGGGTACACGTGGAAAACGGGGTGTGATAAATATAGCCTCAGATAAGAAATTGAGATGGATGAAAGTAGATTAACTTCATCTCTTTGATCTCCGAATGACCCTTGACAACAGTCCCCACACATACTAATTAATATGTTTCATAATAATAATGCTTTAATGATTAAACACTCTGTGATTACACCATTTATCACATACACTCAACCCCTTTGCAACAATACTCATCCATATGTGTAGTCATTTGAACATGTCAATTTACTTAATCTCCCACATGATAAAGCTAAAAGTTCTAGTATAAACCTTTCTTATATTTTAGTAGCAAATTACTAACATATGTTAACTGTTAATCTATGTTAAGTATTACTCTACTTACTTTGAAATATAAATATAACACAGTTCAGCCTACCAACTTATAGTTAATAACTTTTTTATATTTTAAGAAAACAAAGTCTATCAAGTTTTTAATCCAATGTTAATCGTAAGCAGGATAACATATAATTCTTTAAACATGTTACCAAAACTGAATCGTAAGCAGGAGAACATATATTTCTTTAAATATAATCCCAAATGGGATTGCATCGAACAACAACAGATGCGCTTAAAGAAAGCTGATATATTAAACCCCAAAATTCAATATTTGAGAAAAATGATACTAAAAAGTAAAGACTAGAACAGCGGTATGTGTAGGTTGAAGTTTGCTTGAAAAGCACAACTTTTTAACAATTAAAGAAATTGATATATTAAGGATATACGTTCTTAAAAACCCTAATTTTATTTGGATAAAAAGGATCAACAACTTACCGGCCGAAACCACAAGTGCTCAGATCTATGTGTTGGTGGAACCCTAGCCGCCGCCTCTATGCTTCAGGACTTCCTACATTATGATTTCTTAAGTGAATGTTTAAATGAACGTTTTAAAATTCTTCATAACCATTTTGGAATACCAAACCAACAAAGAAGAAAACTTAAAATCAAATGAAATAACAAATATGCTATATGAAGAAAACAAATAATCAAAAAAGCAAAAGATCGTACCTCATAAGATCAACCCTCCATAACCCATCGATTAGCAAAAATAAGCAATTGGAGAGACGAAACTGATGGAGAAATCTGAAATATAAATCTCACAAAAATCAAAGTTTGACATTAGCAGTCAGAAAAACTAACTTTACCTTCAAGAAAATCAAGATGTTTTACAAAAGAATTGTGTGGTAGTTTAGGTGATTGAAATTGTGTACTAACCTCTGAAACTCAACATATGGATCTATAGGAAACGTGAGAGACGCCGCTGGGTTTCGAGTGAATGGTTGAACGGAGAATGCGAAAGACGAATAGGGTTTCTATTAGATCCGAGTTTGATGGATGGATCGGGTTACTAAAACGGGGCTTCACTCATAAAAACGTGGACTTATAATTTTATTATATATATGCTAGTTTACACCCCCGTGTTTTACATGGTTTGCATAAATTTGATTTTATATAATAAGTAATATATTTATATCTTTAAAATACTTCGTATATTACACGAGTTAAATAAATGTAATGTAATTGATTAACACATATGATCTTCAAAATATGTATTTAAATGATAAATTCGATGTACTATTTACTTATTAAAATTTAGTTTGTTTTTATTTATTATTAGGTTAGAAACATATGTATTACACGTGATAGAACCAATAAAATATTAGATGATTATTAATAAACAAAATAAATAATAAATAAGAGAGATCCATGAAGTTTTTGATTTGATATTATTTTCTTATTTTGTATCCTAATGAACATTAAATAATAATAATAGTATTAAAAAATAATTTAACAAATCTAATTTAAATGAGAATAAAAATTTGTATAATTGTCTGGTTCTACAAAGAAAAATAAACTCCCTTTATCTCCTTCGAAGAAGAAGAAAATACAAATTATATATTATTAGTAATTCAAAGTTTGATAAAAGATTATTATCTTTATCTAATATATCAAACAATCAGAAATAAACAAACCAAGACATCTCGGATGGCGTGATGTGATTGGCTTAGGGAAGAGTTTACAATTCCATACAAAGTGACTGTCCCTCTCACACTGTATAATATACATAGTATATCTTTTTTTGAACAGTCGTATACCTATATAATATATATGGTTGTATATCATCACATTAATTGTCATGTAAGACCGTATACCCTACCATACAATGCCTATAGATATACAGGCGTATACATAATTTCATACACCCATATACCGTTGTACAACTTCAAAATCAATAAGTTATTCATTAGTTACGTAGTTGGTGTGTATGTAGTCTTTCCCAAAATAAAACGTATAAGATATAAGATATATAATATTTTTAATGTAAGAAAATGTTTTTTTATTCATTTAATTTGCCGTAGAGTACCTTTTCCATATTAATAAATTTGATAATACGATTTAGTCATAGGTGAATTCAAACTTTGATAAAATGTAATTATCTTTATCTAAATTATTTTTAGTTAAACGGTTGATTAATAGGAAAAATAAATCGAAAATAAGATAAGGGATTATCAATTCAAAGTTTGATAAAAAAGTTATTATCATTATCTAAATTATGTTTAGTTAAAATATTATTAATGGAAAAAAATAAAAAATACGATAAGGAGGCACTAAAAATTGACACGTGTGAAAAAAATGAATTTCGTTTATTAGTATACAAAGAAAAGATAAGATGATATACATATGAATGTAAGGAACATAAAATTTAAAAATATGAACATTAAATCCTAAAATTTAGTGATTTAGAGTTGTTATTTGTTCTCGTAATAATTAGTGTTCTGAAATGATTCTCATCCTATATATATATATTATATATATATATATATATATATATATATATATAAGTTTATAAGGGAGGGTTTAAATGAGAACGCTAAATATCGCGAGAACCGTGAGAACGAATAAAAAAACCATGAAAATTTGGTCAAAAACAATTCAAAATTAAAATTTCTTTTTACACTTATCATTATTATTCGAATACAATGTTAGAAATTTAATTTATACGTTTAAATTTACGTGAATGCGTAAATAATTTTTTTTTACACATGTGTAAGTTTGTCATTTACACATATGTAAATTCCATGTGTAAAAAATCTAATAAGAGTGATTTTGAGGGGATAAATGAATTATTTGATGTTCTAAATTTTTATTTTGATGTTGTATTTTAATTACAATGAGGTTTGTATTAAAAAATTTGATTTTGATTGGTTTTTCATTTTTTCTCACGGTCAGTATTTAACGTTCTCAAGATAACCCTCCCCTAGGTTTATATATAAAAAGACACGAGCTTCTCGCATCAATGTATTTGAAGAAAATGATATATGATACCATGTAGTAACACTTTAAGATTGTATTATTAGGCCAAGAATCTCATATTCATTCTGTAAAATTCAAAACATATCATTTTCGACGTCAATGTGTTTTGTTCTTGTAATATATTTCAACACGTTTTCATTTAGGCTTCCCAATGCCAAGAAGTTCAACCTTGTTCAATTTATAAAAAGAGCTTTTATTTTTTAAGGTATTCACTTCTCCGGAGTTTCATATATTCAAATCGAACACTATACACTATAAAAATAAATGGGCAAATAATATAACTACGGATTATAATCTATCTATACTATATAATAAAAGAAACCATTTCTAGGACACTTGTCATCATACTAGGCCATGACTTATAGATAATTATTATTTGAGTTTAATTTCTTCTAATTAATTATAGATAATCCTCCTATTAAATATTGTTTAGTTTAATATCTTATGCATAATTATTATTTAGTTTAATCTCTTTTAATTAATTATAGATAACTCTCATACTAAATATTATTTTGTTTAATCTCTTCTACTTAACTATAGATAATTATTATTGATTTTAAATTTAATGTATACTTCTCATTTATAACTCTAATAAACTTTAAACTTTTATCATATGCTAGACATAAAATCGAAAAACATTTTGAATAACATCAATAACTTAAGACATAATATAATTATATGTATAAGATGCACTTTATAATAAAATAATACCAAACAAAATTAAAAATATAAATTCATTGATTTTACTAATAACAACAAAGTCTTAGTTTTTTTTAAATTACATTTATTACGGGTTTTTTTAAGTATAATTTATATTTATCACTCAAATGACTTCTTATTCACTGTATCTTCTTTTCAACAATCATCTCCACAATCACCATATCTATCGCGTACCGAGTATATCCATTAATTATTTTTAACTATAATTTTCTTATTATTTAGTACATAAAATCAATTTTATTCAAGTTGTGTAATACACAAGGTTTTAAAGATATAACTTTTTTTATTATTTGGTAAACAATACTACATTTGTTGCCAATTTTTCTTTAAAGAACTAATTTGTCGTTAACCTTTTTGAGTTTCAAAAGTTTCGACTTTGCCCCTTTTGTTCTTTTACTTGGAAAATTAACTTTTTACGTGCAGATTTCTGTGTAGGTATCAGTATAAATTCGAGTTGATCTCTTTTTAGACGAAAACTTATCTTGGGAAATGAGTCAATGCAAGTACAATACGTTTTTTACATACCATATCGAGTGTCATTAAATATAATATAATTTTAATTCGACGGTATAAATTCGAGTTACTTTGCGTTTCGTGTGTTCTCTATTTTTTAAAGCTATAATAAGCCCCTTTTGATTGTTGCGCATCGATCGTGTTACATAGCACTTGCGCTAATCCATTCGGTATTTGCAATATACCCGCGTGGGTCTACTTACTAGTTGATTGTTTATAATATATCAGTGCTACATTTGTAGAAAATACATTTTACCTTCTTTTTCTAAATAAAACCCTTTTTATGAGAAACTTGTCATGACCACATAAACCAAGACTGGTGAAATATATTCTCATAACCTTAACCTTGGTTGAAGTAAGAATGAAACAAGTAGTAGTCCAAACAATATATTACAACAATTCCGAAACAAAACAACCACCAACCAGCTAGAAAATAAAAAGATGACCTTATAAGTATCAACCTTACATTGCAAACAAACACACTTATCATTTTAGAATTGATGAACTAAGACAACAATATAGGCTCTAGTTTCAAAAAATATGATTTAAGAAAATGTTTATCGATATCGATGTGTGTAGGTAAAACATGTACTCACGCTTTAGTTCAAAAGACATGATATAAAACACAAACCTGCAGATCTATAAAAAATCTCCAAACGAATCGATTTATTCACCCAAAATTGAATGACAAATGATTGAAAATACAATCCTTAAACTCTATATAGAACTCAATGATTAATCATCACTATGTGACACATATTAGACAAGAATAAAAATGATCTGATTCAAGATGAATACAGATCCTAACAAAAAACCTAATCGCCACTTAGAGAGACAACAAGAGCTACTGTGAAAAGTATCTCATAAACATAATACAAACCCACGAACAACTTGTGAGAAAATCCTAGAAAACAACTAGAGGAAAGTCTGTGTTGAATGTGAAGTATAATATCTCAGTTAGAAAATTAAAAACAAATGAATCCCTTTACACAAGATACAAAAATTATTTCCTTTTTCAAATTGATCCAACGAAAGCACAATTTGACTGAACCAAACCTATTTTGATGAAACAAATCACATCAATAATGCAGACCAAGAATAACAGTTATATATTCACATATAACAACAGATTATTCAAAACATACATTTATAATGCAACACAGAGAATCACAAAAAATATGCAACACAGAAAACAAGGGTGTGGCGGCTCTCCCTGTAAACTATACCGGTTCCACTAACCCGGTCAAGAATGCCTAAACAGTATAAGCGGTGTGACAATAAATGTAACTTAGAGATAAAATCAAAACGATCTAAGTGCCCTTTTAAGATATTCTTCAAGTTACAAGAACTATAACCTTCACTTAGGGTTATATTTAAAGATATAAATATAATGCTTTAATGATTAAACACTCTGTGATTACACCATTTATCACATACACTCAACCCCTTTGCAACAATGCCCTTTGCAACAGTACTCATCCATATGTGTAGTCATTTGAACATGTCAATTTACTTAATCTCCCACATGATAAAGCTAAAAGTTCTAGTATAAACCTTTCTTATATTTTAGTAGCAAATTATAACATATGTTAACTGTTAATCTATGTTAAGTATTACTCTACTTACTTTGAAATATAAATATAACACAGTTCAGCCTACCAACTTATAGTTAATAACTTTTTTATATTTTAAGAAAACAAAGTCTATCAGTTTTTAATCCAATGTTAATCGTAAGCAGGATAACATATAATTCTTTAAACATGTTACCAAAACTGAATCGTAAGCAGGAGAACATATATTTCTTTAAATATAATCCCAAATGGGATTGCATCGAACAACAACAGATGCGCTTAAAGAAAGCTGATATATTAAACCCCAAAATTCAATATTTGAGAAAAATGATACTAAAAAGTAAAGACTAGAACAGCGGTATGTGTAGGTTGAAGTTTGCTTGAAAAGCACAACTTTTAAAGAAATTGATATATTAAGGATATACGTTTTTAAAAACCCTAATTTTATTTGGATAAAAAGGATCAACAACTTACCGGCCGAAACCACAAGTGCTCAGATCTATGTGTTGGTGGAACCCTAGCCGCCGCCTCTATGCTTCAGGACTTCCTACATTATGATTTCTTAAGTGAATGTTTAAATGAACGTTTTAAAACTGATTTAGGAGTTCCTTCATAACCATTTTGGAATACCAAACAACAAAGAAGAAAACTTAAAATCAAATGAAATAACAAATATGCTATATGAAGAAAACAAATAATCAAAAAAGCAAAAGATCGTACCTCATAAGATCAACCCTCCATAACCCATCGATTAGCAAAAATAAGCAATTGGAGAGACGAAACTGATGGAGAAATCTGAATATAAATCTCACAAAAATCAAAGTTTGACATTAGCAGTCAGAAAAACTAACTTTACCTTCAAGAAAATCAAGATGTTTTACAAAAGAATTGTGTGGTAGTTTAGGTGATTGAAATTGTGTACTAACCTCTGAAACTCAACATATGATCTATAGGAAACGTGAGAGAGGCCGCTGAGTTTCGAGTGAATGGTTGAACGGAGAATGCGAAAGACGAATCGTGAGAGAGGCCGCTGAGTTTTGAGTTAGCTGATAAGATGACCAAGAAGGGCAAAAACATCAAATGCACGAAACGTGGTAACAAAGGACATAACCATATGAGCTGCAAAGTCAAGGAGGGGCTGACCAACCCCTGTTTCTCAAAACTCAACACATGGTGCACCACAATCTACATAAACATGAAGTGTTATGCAGTTTAGTTGTCTGTTGTTGTTGTTGTATCATGTTTCAGTACCTTAGGATAATGTTTGCGTCATATGTTTTTTTCTATATGTTTGCTGGATAATATTGGTTTGTTTTTTAAGACAATGTATGTTTGGCTACTTATATGAAGGTTGACTACAGAAAGTCAAACATGGTGTTATAAAAATTGACTAAATATAGTCAAAGATGGTATAAAACATGATGATGTTTGGTTTGTTATGCAACCGACAAGTTTTGGTTACTTTACAGAAGTTTGACTGAAGAAAGTCATAATACAACAACAAAGGTACCAAAATTGGTCACCTGTGACCTAATACATTATTTTCAAATAACATCCATTACATACTAAGATTGTTTTCACCCAATACAACAACAATTCTGACAATGACAATCATCGTTGGACCTATCAAGATCTGACGAATGCTCACCAGGATACGGATCATGAAACCACCAACGGTCAGTTTCTTCCAGAATGTCGTAGTTCCAAGCCTCTTTTAACACCTCATTGTGAATTTCCAACTCATGATCATTTGCTTGTTCATCTTCAAACATCTTGATTTTATCCATGTAACATAGTTGCTGCAAACTCACATTCGGGCATAGTCAGTTCTTTTACAAAACTATCTTCGACCACTTCTTCTTCTGCCTTTGCCAAATCTTCACTTGAACTTACAATCACACGCTTACCTAAACTCTATCAAAATAATAAACACGTTATTGGAATGCATAAGTAATAATGGACTCGTAAAATGTAATGAACATAGATGACATAAGTGCAAATGATCATATTGATTACAACCCGTTAAAAGGTTCATTACATTACATACGTTAAGCACATCAAACGATAATAACACAAAAGATACATCAACAAGCTAACTACAAAACAAATCTTTATTGTCGATATTCCATAACAAGGCAGGAGCTACACTTTCACATCTATCACATGATCATCAGCCCATCTTAAAATAATTTGATCAATTTAAGGACTAGTAAACAACGAAAATTCACATTATAATTTCAAGACACAAACAACAGAGTACACACTTACACATCAGTTAATATGTAATTACAGGTTTTTCACATTAGTTACAAGAGTAGACCTTTACACAGCAGAGGAACGGTTGCTCAAAGTTCGGTTCGTGACAGTTTCATGGTTGTCACACCACTACACACTGAGCAAACACCTTTCGACGAACTCCCTTTCGAACCCTCCTGATTATGTGTGCTCCGTTTCGTGGTTGATGAAGATAACCATTCCGACATTGTTCTTGATGATCGGGTTAGAGTTTGCTTGCGATTTGCAGATATGGAATCAATGTTAGGGCTTGAGATCGTTGGAGAAGAGAGGGACAATGTTGGAGAGTAGGGTTTAGTAATTTACGGGAGGGCATTTAGGTAATTTCACCCATTTATAACGGTTAACTTCACTGTTGACTAACAGTCGGGGGCAGGTGGCAATGAAACTACCAGGTCAGGTAGTCAACGACCAATATTTGGAAGACAGGGAGTCAGATAGCAATCTGACCTAAACCTTAGAGAGGCAAATTGCACTTTACTCTTTCTTTTATATATATTTTAAGTTTGGTCAACTTGTTTACAGTATATCTAAAAGCCTTAGTAGGCATGCATGAGAATGTAACCCCCTTTATATTTTAGATGGGTAAATGTGTCGTCTTTAATTGTCATAATAAAATATGCAACTATTTTTCAAAGATTGCAAGGTTTATTATAGCAAACATATTCTAAGAAAGTTATGATGGAGGAAGTTCAAGGTTTAGAACCTGTTAATCAGAACTACAAGCGGGTATTTTTAGAGCAGCAGGAAACATAGATGTGTGTAGAAGGTTTAGAAGCTATCTATCCAAGAGTGTTCCTTCCTGACTTTAGGAAGAACTTAGGAACATATAGAGCTGAACTACAAAAAGTTTTATGTTATAAGCAGTGCAGCCTTACGGTGGGTGCCACTTGTTGAAACAACAAGCGGAAGGTCAGGAGAAGGTATGAACATTCCTCAGGTCAGCCTCATGACCTCCTAGCTTGTACCTGCCAACAAGAAAGAACCCGTTAGAAGGAGCCAGAGATCGGGGTCTCTAGACCACCCTCCGAAACTCAACATTAGTAATTTATTCGATGAGAATGTATAAACATAAAATATAGAAGTATGTATAAGTATAAGAGAAATAGAGAATGTTTAAGGAGGTTGTGGTTGAGTTCGAAGGTTATAGCTAGCAGCTGTGGTGATTCCAAGTTGCATAGCTCGAGGGCTAGAAGGCGCTGGTATAGTACCTTAGGAGCTCGTGAGTTTAGCACTCAGAGGGTTAGCAGCTCAGTTCAGTTGAAAAGTTGTAATTTTCTTCTAGAGAGAGAATATAGTTCTAGAGAGAGTTATATTGTTGAGAGGGTTGATGGTTGTTATGTCCAGACAAATGAGTTAGATGAAATGAGGGGGGCCCTTTATTTATATATTGAGGAATCCTAATCCTAATGGGTTTGGTTGTGATTGGTCGGGGTGGCCCAGTAAACCTATTATCCTGTTTGGGCCGTTAAGCTCCTAGTTTCCTGCTTGTTGTTTCCTATTTGTTTCCTCCCAGCTTTGCTGAGTGAGAGCCTGCGGACACCCACGTCATCACAAATCAATTACAGGTCGTGAAGAAACAAAAGCTTGCTATCATTACTTTCATAAAATCAAAAGATACATTTAAGAAAATTATGAAATCACTAAGCTTTTTTCAAACTAGCAGAGAAATTTGTAGCAATGTATTTAAGATGAACTAGATTTTTTTAATTCTTGTGTCGCCGATTTTGTGTTTCAAGGTTAATACAACCACAATCATTTTATATCATAAAACAATAAATAAATAATGAACAATTTGCACAAAGACACTCCTATTTTTACTTCCATGGTACAACTATATAGGGTTTTGATCAATTTACATTTACATAAATAGTATGATCGCGAGTCTATGATTCCCAAATGAACATATTAATGATTTTTCATGGAAGTCAAACATATAATTCCCTAATCTTCACAACATTTTAGTGATTTTCATGGAAGTCACACGTATAATTCCCTAATGTTCACAACATTTTAACGATTTTCATGAAAGTCACAAATAACTTCTACTGCTCATAACACTTTTTTGAGTTTTTTTAACTTCCTTTGTTACTTTTTTTTGTATTTAATAAATTCTCATCTAATTTTTTATTAATATCATAGTTACCGAAATCAAGTTTCAACCAAAGTGTATAAAATCATAAGAAATAAACGCATAGTAGGCCAAAAAAATCATGCAATGATTATATTTAGTTAATTTTTATGGAAAAGGGAACCAAATCAAAGAGTTACCTATGTGTAGAAAAAATTTGGAATCGATACAGAACACATGATGAAGCGACAAAAACGACGACCAAATCTTTTATTGATTTAACCAACCCAGAAAAACTCCTAACCAAACCTTAGATCTTATAATTGTAAGATTTGTAATAACAAGAACAACAAACAGGTCAACTAATAATATCAGTTGATCTTTAACAAGAACAATCCAGAAATATGAAGATCAAAAACCGATCAACAATAAGAGATCAACAAATCTCTAACAAACCCTAACAAAACTAGAGAGAGAAAATAACAAGAACGAACTGAACAGACTGATACCGTGAAACCCTAGCATCACTTTATACACCAACTCTTATTGAAAGTTACACTCTAGCCCTTCATAATCCATCAGCTTTCATCGCAACCCTTGATTTTCTTTTACTTTTGCACATAGGTCCCTTGACTATTATGACCTACACATCTCAAGTATAACTTAAATAAATGTTATAATAAATATTAACCGACATATGAATGACAATAATAAGGTGTCATTTAAACATGCCCCCTTCATTCATATGTGTAAACATGTCTACAAGTCCCAACTTGTCACAAAAAACCTCATGTTGAACAACATTCACACCTTTAGTAAAAATCTTATCCAACTGATTCTCAATCAACTTTCTGAGGATTGATAACACCATTAACCACCTTTTCCCTTAGAAAATGTAGATCCAACTCAAAATGTTTAGTCCTTTCATGAAAAACAGGGCTGGATGCTATTGAAATAGCAGTTTCGCTGTCACAAAAAGATTCACAAGTAACACAATTTCAACAATTAACTCTTTTAGCAGATATAATAACCACATAATCTCACAAATTGCTGAGCACATAGCACTGTACTCAGCTTCTCCAGTTAACATGGAGATAGTATTCTATTTTTTGCTCTTCCAAGAAACAAGACTTTCCCTAAAAACACACAGAAGCCTGTAATAGACTTCCAGTCAGAATCTTATCACTTTTCTTAAAACACGGTCCATTTCCTGGACTTTGTTTTAAGTACCTTAATAACCTCAAAGCAAGTTGCAAATGGACTTCATTAGGACTATGCATATATTGGCTTAAAAAAATGAACTGCATAGCTTATATCAGGTCTTGTTAAAAACAAGTAAATCAGTTTACCAATTAGTTTATGAAAACCCGTTATGTTCTTTAAGACTTGTTGGTTTTTACCTAGTTTTGAAGTCACGATATAACTCTGTTCTATGGTGTATTTACTAGTTTTACAACCTAAATAGCCAAACTCACTAAATAATTCTAAACATTATTTTCTTTGATTTAAACAAAAACTATCTTTATTATACAATAGTTCAATACCTAAAAAATACTTTAACACTCCTAAATCCTTTATTTGAAAATTGTCACTCAATATTTTTATAACTCTATCAACTTCAAACAAGTTGTTTCTAGTGGTGACAATGTCATCAATATAAACTAACAACACAACAAACACAGAAGCTTTAGACAAGATAAACAAGGAATAATCACATTTACTTTGAACAAAGCCAATATTAACCAAAATAGAAGTTAACTTCTCAGTCCACTTTCTAGGTATCTGTTTCAGGCCATATAAAGACTTAACAATTTACACACTTTGGTTTCATCCTTTAAATGATAACCTTGTAGTAGACTCATATAAACATCCTCAGTTATTCATCCATACAAAAACGCATTATTAACATCGAGTTGAATTAAGACCAGCCATTCTGAACAGGAAGACTAATTATGCACCATACTGTAACCATTTTAACAACCGGTGAGAAAGTCTCACCAAAATCAATACCCTCTTGTTGATTAAAACTTTTGCAACTAACCTAGCTTTAAACCTTTCTCCTTACCATTTAATTTATATTTTATCTTATACACCCATTTACAACCTATAGGTTTTCTATCAGAAGGTAGATTAGTTAACACCCTTGTATTATTTCTCAACAAGGCTTCCATTTCACTATTCATGACTTCTACCCATCTAGAATATTAAGCAGCCTCATTATAGTTATTTGGTTCAAAAGTTTTGTTCAATGAACTAATAAAATAGAAATTATCAACTTACAGATAAGAATAGTTGACCACTTTACTAATATCATATTTAGTTTTACTATTCAACACAAATCCCTCAATTGTTTTAGGAAAAGCAACTCTTCTACTAGAACTTCTAAGTGTAGATACACCTCCTCAGATGGGTTGGTCCCATCATTTAAAATTCCTATGTCCTTTGCCCTACCAGACTCACCTTCACTACTACTCACATTATTTAGACTCAGTTTTTTGACTTGAGTCAGGAGTACCAGTAGTGGCAGATGTAGAGGGAACTGGCTGCTGATCATCACTAGGAACTTCATGAGATCAAGTGTTACCCTCTTTGTTATTGGGACTTTCAGGAACTATTGGTGTAAGTGTTTCAATACTATCAAAAAATATAAATGTTTTAAATTTTCAAACAAAACTTATTCATGATTATTCAGTTGTTTAGACTTAAATGGGATAACTGTTTCATAAAACTTCACATCTCTTGAATAAAAAACTCTCTTTTATTATCTAAATGCCATAGTTTATAACCCTTTTAACATTAGAATAACCAATCATTACACATTTTTCAACATTAAAACTAAACCTATCAGACTCTTTGAGAATAGTACTAAAACACAAACACCCAAATTTCCTAAGATGATGTAAAGAGGGTTTAAAACCAAATGTTAACTCATAAGGACTTTTCCCTAAAAGGATAGAAGATGGTAACTTGTTAATCAAATACACAACAATCGAAATACAGCCAGACCCGAACTAAAGAGGAAGATCACGCTGAAATATTAAAGCCTTTGCTATATTTAAAAGATTTCTATGCTTCATTTCTACAATACCATTTTGCTGGGGTGTGTAGAACAAAAAGTTTGGTGTATTATACCCTTAGATTTACAAAACATGTTCATCTAATTATTAGCAAATTCAGTCCCCATTACACTTCTAAGTATCTTAACTTTCTTATTAAATTGAGTCGGAACCAATTCATAAAAAACTTTGACAATTTCAAAAACCACCATTTTATTTTTAACAAATAACACCACACAGTTCTAGAATAATCATCCACAATAATCAAATAACAACAATCCCAAAGCAAGTCTGTGTCAGGGGCCAGATTCCAAGTTCATCATTCTAAAGGTGCCTGTACAAGTCTTTACACAAATGCTATAACCTAATCACTTAACCAACAAAAAGTAACCACAAGTTATTAAAAAAACACAACAATGCATTAATAGCACCAAGACTTGATCAATAACCGGCCCAAACTACCCCGACAACATAAATGCCTAGACACAACAGATGCAGTGCAAAATAAAACCAAAACAAAAGACAAGAACGATCTTACAAATTCGTTTAACTCCCTCCTTTGAGCAGATTTGAACTGTAACGTTCTAGGGTTACTAGATCAGATCGGAAGGTCAATATGCACACAACAACGAAGCCTCCAACAACCCTATGTTAGGGTTTCAGATCTTGAACAAGCACGAATCCCAAGAACACTCCGATCTTTACCACTGATGGTTTCTAGAGTTCAAAAACCCTAAACACCCCAAAGACGAAAACACTTGAGATAATATCCAGCGGAAACACTCATATCAGGAGCTATTTAGCTCTGATACCATGTAGAAAAATATGGAATCGATATAGAACACAGGATGTAGCGATAAAAAACGGTGACCATTTCTTTTTTTCAATTTAACCAACCTAGAAAAACTCCCAACCAAACCCTAGATCTTATAGTTGTAAGATCTGTAATAAGAATAACAAAAAACAGATCAACTGATCAGTTGATCTGTAACAAGAACAATCCAGAAATACGAAGATCACAACTGATCAACAATACGAGATCAACAGATCTCTAACAAACCCTAACAAAACTAGAGAGAGAAAGTAACAAGGAGGAACTGAACAGACTGATACAGTGAAACCCTAGCATCACTTTATATACCAACATATATTGAAAGTTACACTCCAGCCCTTCACAATCCATTAACTTTCATCACAACCCTTAACTCTCTTTAATTTTGCACATAGGTCCCTTGACTATTATGACCTGCACATTATAACTTTCACAAATGTCACAATAAATATTAACCAACACATATGATAATAATAACGTGTCATTTTAACACTATGCCACTATGATGTAAGAAATAATGGTGTAAACGAGTTAAGAATTACTTGAAATTGTCTTGTCAAAAATTCGAATGGAGTTTGCATAAAATGAGCTCGAGCTTAACCTAAAAATAAGTTTTTTTATAAATGATATTTATTATTTTATTCTTTATAGAAATAACTAAATAATATATGTTATGATAAAAGTTATATATACATGTTTACAAAAACATTTATAAATAAATTCAAATAAATTAATAAATTAACAAAATAAACATGTCAAACCCAAGATTTAAAAACTACCCAGAAATAAAATTCGAGATGAACTGAGCACAGGATCCAATAAGTTAAACAAGTTGAGCCCAACTTGAGCATGAGTTTAGATGAGCTAGCTCGTCTCGGCTTGTTTGAACCCTACATGAAAATGTTTGAAAGATAATTACATTTCTTGAATTAGGTGTATAATGAATATTTATATGTAAAACAAAGAAAATCTTGCTAGCTACTATGTATTAAGAGTTAATTAATGTTTTTGTCCATGTGGTTTGTCAAAAATCACTATTTCAGTCCATTAGTTTAAAAATTGCGATTTCAGTCCCTGTGGTTTCACTTTCGTAACCATTTCAGTTCACCTCGCAACCATTTCAGTCCCTGTACTTACAGAATAAACGGATTGAAGTGGATATGAAAGTGAAACCACAGGGACTGAAATGGTTACGGAAGTGAAACCACAGGGACTGAAATCACAATTTTTAAACTAATGGACTGAAATAGTGATTTTTGACAAACCACAGAGACGAAAACAGTAATTAACTATTTTATTAATTTACTTTATTTTGAAATAGATGCAAATATTTCGATAAACCCCAAGTCCCTAACTAACAACATATTATAAGAGCCGGAAAAATTATTGAGAAAGTGGGCTATAAGGATCTTATGGAGTTATGGGTTCAGTTAAGTAGAATAGCATGGGCTGGATCATGTGTTATTAGTTTATAGCCCAAATAGATATTAGTAATAGTCAACTATCAAAACTCAACTGTACGTCTGTCAAAATTTCGTTACTCTCCGTTATTTACTCTAGTCAACTATCAAAACTCAACTGTACGTCTGTCAAAATTCCGTTAACTCCGTTATTTACTCTAGTCAACTATCAAAACTCGACTGTACGTCTGTCAAAATTTGGTTAACTCTCCGTTATCTACTCTCCCCTTAGCACAATTCAATCAAGCTTTTACATCGGATCTCTTTTGTATTTTGTCTCAAACTTCATGTTGTTGGACAATATTTCTAGATAATTAGATTCATATTCATATTCATATCAAATACTCATGGCAGTTAAACAAGAGCCCTCAGCTCATGGCAAGAATGTCGACAATGATGATCACAATGATCTTGATTATTATTCGAAAGGATCGAATAACGAAGGGGTCTACAGTGCGGTATTTAACTTAACCACAACGATAATCGGGGCTGGAATCATGGCATTACCCGCCACGATGAAAGTTCTTGGCTTGATCGCCGGATTACTTTTGATCATCTTGATGGGTGTCATAACGGAAATCAGTGTCGAGTTGCTCCTTCGGTTTACGGTTCAATGCAAAGCGACATCATACGGGAGGTTGTCCGACAAGCATTAGGTTCACCTGGAAGAATCTTGGCTGAAATTTTTATAGTTGTGAACAATGCTGGTATTTTGGTGGTTTATATGATTATTATAGGTGATGTAATGTCGGGTTCGGATGACCATGTTGGAGTTTTTCATCAATTGTTTGGTAACGGGATTTGGGACGATAGAAGACTCGTGATGTTGATTGTGTTACTCGTGTTTCTTGCGCCACTTTGCGCGTTAGACAAGATTGAATCATTGAGTATGTCATCAGCTGTTTCTGTGGTTCTCGCAATTCTTTTCGTGGCAATCGCTTGTCTAGTGGCGTCTATCATGTTAATTGAAGGTAAACTCGCGGCTCCAAGACTATTGCCTGATTTTAGTTCGAGACAAGCGATTCTTGATCTTCTGGTTGTGATCCCTATCATGTCGAATGCATACGTTTGTCACTTTAATATTCAACCGATTTACAACGAACTCAAAGGGCGTTCGCCTAAAAAAATGAACAAAGTTGGCAGGATAACGACCGTTATTTGTGTCACAGTTTATGCGCTCACCGCGCTCTCCGGTTATCTTCTATTTGGGGATAAAACGGAACCCGATGTGCTTACGAATTTCGATAGACCTCTCGCTATTCGTTTTAGTGCAGTTTTAAATCACATTATTCGCGTGGGTTACATTTTACACTTGATTCTTGTGTTTCCCGTGATTCACTTCTCCTTAAGGCAAAACGTCGATGCGTTGGCTTTTAGTGGCGTGGCGCCACTATCCGAGAGCAAGAATAGGTGTTTAGGGTTAACATGTGCGCTTTTGGGGGTTATATATTTGGCATCCGTCATGATCCCAAGCATATGGACTGCTTTTAAGTTTACGGGTGCAACAACGGCTGTGTCATTAGGGTTCACGTTCCCAGCTCTTATCGCGCTACGGTTGAGCGGCAAAGGAGGGCCTAGTCTTACTAGCGGAGAGAAGTTGTTGTCATGGATGATGTTGGTCCTAGCGATCACGGTTAGCATCGTTGGAATACTTGGAAACGTTTATGGTTTGTCAGTCGAGTGAAAATTTTTGTAGCATTGTTTGGGTGTGTGACACGATGGAAGAAGAAAAGACTAATATGTGATATGATATTTGAACAAGTATCCCAAGGACACATGCGAAGTGTTGAAATAAACCCCAAGCAATCGTGAGGAACGAAGCATGAATGCATTTTCAAATGATTTCGTGTAATTTCATTTTAATAATGTAAGACTCGCGAGCACCTGCGTGTTGCGACGGAGTCTGACAATTTAAAGCGTTGTACTCGTTTTCCGTTTATTTATCAATTGTTTTGGTTTTTGTTGGGTTCTGAATTACTTAAAATAATTATTAATAACACTCAACGCATCGCGGTGGACCAAGCCTCGTTTGTAAAAGTATATTTATATTAATATATTAGGGTTGAGTTATTATACAAAGGGGTTTTAAAATAAGAAGTGTAAGAAGCCATCAGAGAGTGTCAAGTGTCCATAATTTTGTCTATAAGAGAAAAAAAAACATGCACATACGAAAACCCAAAAAAACTAAACTTAAAAGAACAGAGAATTGTTGCACCATAGTGATTCAAGTGCCTTGACTATTGTTAGTATTAAACGGAAAGGAATAGAGAATTATTCGGTCTAGGCTTGTGCTATGAAATTAGAAGCAAAAAATAAATATGGTTTTATCGATGGTAAATATGTTAAATCTGAGAATGATGTTGTGTTAGCTAGTTAATGGGATAGGTGTAACTCTATGGTTCTTACTTGGTTGTTAAATTTTGTGTCTGAAGAGTTGTTATTAGGACAAGTTTTTTTTCTAAATTGGCTTCTGAGGTCTGGACTAATTTAAAAGAAACATATGATAAGGTGGATGGTTCTGTTGTTTATGATTTGTAATAAAATGTATTTCACAAGGTGGTAGTTCTGTTGCTGAATACTATAACAAATATGACAACTATTTCTTCTCCATCTGATATCTTCATTAACAATCAAGTCACGAATACTCTCGAAAATGAGTTTGGTAGTGCCAGATGCACTACTCACAGCTATGATTGTGCCTGACCAACCATCGGGCATGGATGATAAAAAGAGGAACACTTGTACTCATCTTCAAATTTTATTGCAACTAAGGCTGAACTAGAGAAAATCGAGTTGAACTCGTTATGTGAGCGGTAACCATCATGCCTTCTTTCATCTTGGTGTTAACCAATTATGGGATGAGGAATATTTTTTTTCGAAGCGGATGGTTTTTCATACATGTTGGACAAAGCTTTCAATACACCATAAGTAGTTGTTTCATTGACAATGTTATATGCAATACTCTTTGCCAAAGAATGCCTAACCACACACCAAAGCTTGTCTATCCAACAACTTCCATTCTTCATCATACATGTCATCCACTTATTGTCCTAGCATAGGCAAAGGCAAATGCATACATTTCTGATACAACAAATCCTCTATTTGCATTCTCCAAAACCCATAATCACTATCATCAAACTTGTCAATCTTGATCTTACTATCTTCTGTCATTTTAAACAAATAATTACTAATTGTTACAAACCAAACCAAGTTCGTACTGCTAAATATAGTAATTATGCAAGTGAAAGCAATAAATGGAAACAAACACTTAACTATTTCAAGCTTTAAATGGCAATGAAAAATAATGGTAGGTGATGAGATCGTTTTTTGTTCAAAACTGAGAAACTCATTTTTTCACAAAAGAGAGAGTCACTTCATGTTCTTTTCTTCCTCCTTCTCGGACGCCACTATGCTTCCACTCACAAAATCTGGCGACCGAAATGCAAAAAGAAACCCTAGATCATCAATTTGGAACCCCAGTGTGATTCCCAGCAGCGATGGTCTTCAATCGGAACCCTAGATGATGACACGAAACCTTGATCGACGTTAGGAACTGGCGACGTCGTCGACTGTGATAGCGGGGATTGGTTCAAAAACCCTAGTCGCGATGTTAGCAAATGTTACTGAAACCCACGGCTTCTTCTTCAACATGTAAGTGTTCTTCTTCTTTACCTCTTACATGGTTCGTGTGATTCAATTGAGAGCCTGAGCTCTGATACCAGTTGTGATGGTCAATATGCGTATCACATGAACACAAATCACACACACTCTAAATCACAAGAACAAAAACACAAGATTTATAGTGGTTCGATCAAGTTGATCTACATCCACTCTCCACAACTAGTTCTCTCTTTGTATTTAGGTGCTCAAGTGTATAGGTAAGTATTTATAGGAATACAATGTGTTGTCGATTTTAACTACAATAACAAAGAAAACCCCTGCTGCTAGGTAATGCTTGGTCCTCCTTTGAATAGAGAAAAAAACCTCTACTCGTCTTCCTCTACTCTATTCAAATCCTCCACACCTAATACGTTTAACATGCTTTTCTTGAGTTGTTGCCTTCTTATAGGTTTATCACAGTCATGTTGGTTCTTTTGGTTTTCTTGATTTGAGGTGACTTTCTAGTCAAGGATAATAAGGGAAAACTCATTTGAGACGTCTTTCTGATTAAAAATTTGACTGTCATGTCGGCTTCTTACAGGTTTATCATGCTTATGTCGCTTCTTTTGGACTGTTTTGTTTCATGTAATTATGTGTCGATGATGGTGAGGGCAAACTCATCTGAGACGTTTTTCTAATTTGGTATGTTGTTAGCTTTTGTGTTTGCATGAGATAACATGCTTTGATGGTTCGTTTATTGTTTTTATGATGGCTTATTTATGACTTTTTGTTGTAGATGTGCTTTTCTAAACGTACAATGTTATCAAACAAGGGATGAGATTTTTTTACCGAATACTCGTACCATATCAGTACCGAACCAATACCATACCAAGATAATACCGATTGATCAAAAGCGGTACCGGTATTGGCATTGGATTTCCTTATTTTCGGTGTCGGTAAATAGTGGTATCGATACAGGTAAATTTCAGTAAAAAGTGGCATTGATACCAAATTTACACATGAAATGTTTTTTTTTTATTTGGAGCTATACTAATTGATCGTCCATCTCTCATCTGATACTACACATTCTCATAGAAAGATATGTAACGGAGCCATATCAAAAGGTTTGAAAACCATATAGGATGATTTGAAGATACTGAGGAAGAGACCAAAGTCATTGAGTCATAGTCATAGTCATTAGGTAAAACATATCTAAGGGTTTGTAAACCATATCAAAACGTTGGAATGGATTGTGCTACAATACTTTACTACAGGCACGTTTGTATATTAGTTCGTGGAATCATATACATTGTAATTTATTATCAAAAGTGTGGATTTAGTTATTTTAGTATTTATAGTTTATGGAATCATATTATGCAAGTATGCGTGAGCTTGCATTTGATTTTGACTTTGAAGATTATATTTATATTTCGTTTTTAAATCGAACATGAACTAATTTCTTTTATTGATCCTTTTGTTAAACGGGCGGGTTGTGTTGTGTTTGGTATTGATCCTTGCATTCCATTAGTTTTTTGTTGATCAACCAATACCGAACGATACATAAGGTATGGTACTCGGTACCCACTTTTCTTCAATCTCGGTATCGGTGTGGCACCAGTCTCGTCCCTATATCAAATTGTGGCTTACTTTCTTACGGCTATGAAGACGTTTTTATCCAGGCATGACAAGCAAGATGGTTTCACGAAGCCACCAGTTGCAGCCACAACAAATCTGCAATTAATAAGCAAGTGACCCACTGCTTCCAACAGATCCCCACAAAAGGCGCAACTCGGGATCAATGAAATTTCTTTAGATAGTAAAGAGTCCTTTGTCGGGATAAGATTTATCGCCACCCTAGCAAAGAGAATATCTTGAGTGGACATAACCAAGTGTCATGAACCAACTTTTAAGAACTTACTAAATAAGTCTATGAATTCTTGTTTGAACAAACTTGATGAGTAATACTATCGTCATTTATTAACACACCAGTTTCTGCTGGACCGATATGGAAATATTCAATTTTCAAACAATCAAAACATATATTCATCTCAACTCAACTTGCTTTGGATGGGTTAAGAGAAATCTCTTATACCTTAAAATATATTATATTATATTACGAGTTATGAGAACTTAGAGAACTCGGTTTTTCGTGTGAGTTTTACCCTCATTTTCTTCACACCCCATAGATTAAAATGTTACAAACACGGTTGTAAAAGAAATTCGAAGTGGTGTTTTCTATCCCTTGCAACTGCTATAAAAGCTGATAATATTAGCATAGTTTTTTACAACTTTACGGCTGCTGTAATTAAAAAAAATTAACTAATTTTTTTTTTGGAAAATTTGATTTTTTAGGATTTCTGTAAAAACAAAATTGAAATAACCTTTCGTAAGGCCGAGTTCTCTAAGTTCTCACAACTCGTATAAGTTTTCATTTTACCCTAAACCTATACCTATATAAGGGAGGGTTCAATTAAAAACCCATAGTGAGAAAACTCGAAAACTCCTCCTTAATGATGGAAAGGAGGCTTATAACGAAGGAGGGACAAAAGTGGATATATATATATATTATATAATTATATATAGGTTTAGGATCTTGTAAAAAGACATTTTTTTGTGAGAAGTGTAAGAAGGGATAGGAATTGACATGTAGGCATGATGTTTTGGACTTAGGCTGTAACACCTCGTAATTTCATGTCCAATTAAATCTCGTCACGTGTCCCGTTGTTCCTCTAATTGCCACGTATTGGCCGAGAGGGACCAAAAGCGCAGTTATGTTATTATTGTAACCTCTGAACAACGTATAACAAAGTTGAGGGATAAAAGTGTCAACATGTTTAATTATACCTCTGAGTGACCATTTAACGGAACCGGAACTTATCAATGTTTGGTTATGCATCCGAGAGTGCAAACCAGCTGCCATATTGAATAAAATATGCAAACATGTCGAAATATGGGAGTTTGGAGAAGTCAAGGGGCCAAAAATGGAAATTTTGTAAACTGACCTCTGTGGCGCCACGCGCAAGGGACCTCGTATCCACGCGCGACGCGCGGCAGAAGCCAGATCGCAGAAAATGCAGGACAGCTGCAGACCTGCATGCATGCCACCTCTTTTCGCGAATTTCCAGCAATTCTCTGCTCAAGACACGTACCTGGACACTTGTGCACCTCAGGCTTGCATGCTAAACACTTGTATCCACCTCCATCATCTTCCAACTCCATAAATTGAAGTCTTGATTCATCCTTCAAGAACTTGCACACTCCTCAAACTCTCATCCTCAAATCTCTGCAAGTTCTGGAGCTCAAGCAATCTTCAAGACTGTTCTAAATTCGTTCAAGGACCCTTAGTAAGTGTCCTTAATCCTCCTTGTTCATTTTATTAAGTTTTCAAGCCAAAAGTCAAGCTTGTCGTAAAAACGGTTTGACTTTCGGTTTAATCTTTATCGGTTCAGCCATGGTTCGAATCAAACATGGTTACGTGATCGTAATGAGGCAGGTAACAACACCCTTAAGGGCACCTCTTGATTACCGCGTTTTGCATGTCCGATTGACGAGTCAAACTTATTCATAAAAAGTCAAACTGGGTCAGATTTGGGAATAAATTCATAACTAATAACATGCATGCTATAAAATCAGTTTTGATACTCTAAATACTTGGTAATAGTCATAAGAACATGTGAGAACATGTTCGGCTCATCAAATCCAGGTCTAAAGGTCGATTCGCAACCGAAAGTCGCAAGATTTGACTTCTGCTATGACCTTCAGTTCTGACCCGATTTAGTGTCTTCCAAGGCTGATTCTATGTTGCATTATGATCCTTATATAATGTAGTATAATCCTCTGAGGTCATACTACAAGGTCATAATCATAATCCGAGTTTATGCGCAAGTTTCATTAATGTGTCAAATTTGACTACTTTGCCCCTTTTTTCTTAAATTGAGATTTAAACTAAAAATGAACATGCAACAAGTTACCTACTGATATGTTAACTTGTTTGGCTTGCATGCATGTTAATAATTTGGTCATAATCTGAGTTTTTCCTAAATATCGCAAATCAAGTTTTTAAAGGACCAAAATGCCCTTTTCGGAAAATAAAAGGTTTTAAACATAACTCCTTCAATAAAATACTTTTACTTACTAATGTTATGATATATTTAGAATTATTTGGGACATTAAATCAATTTACAAACTGAGTTTATGTAAAGGCTCTTACATGATATCGATAAATGACGATAATACCCTTATGGCGCATAAAATGAGTTTTAAACACGTTTTCGTAACCAAACCTTTTACAAACTGACTTTATATAATAAATAAATTATTTTGGTTATATAAACCTGATCAAAGCTATAATTTTCCTTAAACATCGGTTAACTTGTCATTTAGCGACTTTAACGCCTTTTCGACGTATAGTATGGGTTAAAACCATATCTAAGCATCAAGACTTGTTACCTACTGATTGTAAAACATATTTTAAATATTTTTACAGTAGGTACAAGTTATAACCTCATATTCCCAAATAAGTCTTCAAATATATGTGTGAAAATGACCAAAATACCCTTTCGGGACATGGTTTGGTCTTTATATTTAAACCACACATATATTTGCTATCTTACTGATGTAATATCATAAAATAAATATTTTTATAAATAATATATGACTGTGACATCAGATTAGTCACCAACTCATTTTTATAAATCATAAAATGACCAAATTACCCCTTTAAAGCTGAAATCGATTTTAAAACTATAACGGGCATACGTGTTGGTATCTTACTGATATTAAAACATGTTGTAAGCATATTAACACATGAAACTTGTAAATGACTCATCCGGTTACCCGGCATCGCTTATATGCGTACGGTTAAGCCTACGTGACTAGTTTACGTAAATTCACCGAAACGGGTTTAACCTTTATTTTTATATCAAAATCCAGAATGTTACATGTTTACCCAAAATATACAAGTCCTAGTACTTGTCGGGTTTAAACAACATTCTTTCCGGTCTTCGCTTAATCTAGCGTATCGTTCCGTTACGTATCCTTTAAGCTAACCGGTTCGAGTCAACGACTCAACCTAAACCCGTTAGCATTCTAATTGGTTATAATACCATCAATCCAGACTAGAAGCCTCCCAGTAGATCGATACTTTCATTTGTCTTCTTGATTATCAGCTGAGTTACTATTCGTTAGAAGAACTAGCTCAGGTAAATACTTTAACTTTTTTTCCTATACGGGCTTGGGATATGGTATTATATTACCACTTGGTCGGGTATGGGATCATGTTTATCGGATTGTGATTTACTAAATCTTATAACCCGTTTTATTCCGTATTGTCTGATAACTGAAACATTGGGGGTTAACTCGACCGTATCCTGGATATCCTTGGCTCATTTAAATTACTAATGGCCACGACCTAAGCGCGGGGTGTAGGCATACACCTGACAGACGCTAATGCTAAACAAATTATTTTTATTATACTCATCCGTGGATTTTATTAAGTGGTGTGTCGGTTAATCAGGTTATTCGGTTTCTGCACCGGACCCCATATGTATTGACAGACCTGTAAAATGTAAACAAGATCATTTTGAATTGTCCCAGGTTATAAAAGATTTTTCGTGCTCAATGCACCTAAAAGAATTTTAAATGTTTTCAAAATGAGTCGGTTAAATGTATTTACCAGTGAAAACTGACGTATTTTCCAAAAAAGGCTAAATGACAGGTTTCGGCACGGAATATGCTAGGAGCTGCTTGGTATTGACGTAGGGAATTTTTGCTAGTTTTTAGTCAAGCCTAAAGTCTGTCGGAGAATTATCATTTCGTACTTTCGATCCGCCTGTGGATCTAATATTACAAACCTTGTATTTGCCTTTTAAGACTTTTAAACTCAATGGTTTGTAATAATATTTAATATTCAAGTCTTCCGCTGTGCTGTATATGTTTGACCATGATGATGCCAATCTTACGTCACAATACTCCCCACCCGGGCCCACCGGGATTGTGTTGGAAATACGGGGTGTGACATAGGCATGATGTTTTGTGTTGTTTTGGTAAGAAAAAACATCAAAATAACAATTTAAGACACTAAATTGTTATTTTGATGTTTTTTTCTTGATGTTATTAAATTTCGGTGTCGATACTATGCTACTATGTGATACCTTCTATCGTATTCAGGCCATTTCACGAATTGCCACTCTTGATACATATTTGTAGAAATTCTTGTAGGTTTTTGTTAAAACCTGTTAAATGGAAAAACAATAGCTACAAGGACATTCACATTCACTATTTACAATGAAGGTGTTAAAAAGTTTAACAGCAAGAAGCAAACTTGGACCTTTGTTGACTTTGATTATTTTACATTTGCAATAAGATAGATCCAACCCTTTTTATAACATAAAGGGAAACTTCATATATCACACAAGCCAAAGGTTGTATGCTTACAAAATTCACACTTACAGAAGGAATAGACAACAGTGTACTATCCCTCTATTTCTACTAATCCATTTTTGCACCAATTGTCATAAGCGACTCTCCCCTGCTTTGCATCCACACAAATGTAGTTTCCTTTTTAACATCTTATTAGTTGTAGCGTTAACTCCCCTGAATACTTTTTACGTTTCTACAAGTCCAAAGCGTGGCCATCACAATACATCTAGTCGCTTTCTTTTTCTTCTTTGATATCTTTAGCTCGTCTACACTTTTAAGCAGCTGATTTACTGTTGTAAATGAGTGAAATTGTTGTATTTTCAGCCACACCCCTATCATCCACTAACGGGACTTTGCCATCGTACATTGTACCAAAACATGGTCCGTAGTTTCCGGCAAATATCCACAACACGGCCACATGTTATCTTTGGTTTGAATACCTCTTTTACTCAACTACACTCATGTCGGTATACTGCTTTGGACACGTCTCCACACAAATATGTTTACTTTAGGAACCGCCCAACTACACCATTTCATACCCGAGTCCACCGCATGTTGAATGTCGTGTGCTTCCAAATAAATACAACTTGATGTGGAGACTTCTACTCCTAGAATTACCTATTCACACCTTGACTCGTGCTGACTTTCCACTATTTGACCAAAGGATGCCAGTTGACTTTCACTTACCCTTAGCAAATTCCTGCAGTTAATCAAAATACCATTAGTATATTGTCTTCCTTTATGATGCTATTCCAAATAGTACCCCCAGCACAGCCATTTCCATCTCAAAAAGTTGGCAAATTATTGGAAAATCCATATCCAGCATTTGTAACAATCCATATTATCTAAATCTGCATTGACAAAAAAGACTCAATTTTGAAAAAAACGAAGGCTGTGTATTGCATACGACCATAAGTGCCTATACCAAAAACATCAATTCCATGTAGGCATCGAACTTTCTATTACCATCAACATTAGTGGCGAGGAGGAATAATCATGAAACATTAAGTAAACATATACTAATACCGATAAATAATAATAACTAAATAATCATTTTTAGGCTACTCCTCATCACTAATGAGTAAACTTATCTCCAGGAGACTCACATTGATATTAGATCCTTTACCACTCACAATCACACCTTGTTCATCTGCCATTAAATATCCCATGACACAATTCTAGCATTTAAATACTTACATTACAAAGTGGAGACACAAAATAATAAGGGGGTAACTGGATGTGCAGCCATAAAAATAAGTTACATATATGTATATTTTTCACTTTGATTCTTTAGACTAATAAAATATTGAACCAGAAAAGTAATTTGGGTAAAACTAAAATTGCATTTGTATCCTTTACCTTAATAGCAATGATTCATACCCACGAGTAAATGCCATGGCAGCAAGGGCATTCATTAAACCATCATATTCAGTTATTCTACATCTTCTAGGACCAAAATCATTACCAAATCCTCTATCCTAGGATATCAAATGATCCTATCCCTTAATCAACTCAGTTTCGACTCATACATCCTAAAATTGCATCTATATCCTCTAATACATCCTATCCCCTTTCGACTCGTAACAAAAAAAAAATTGACTCGTTGCTTAACAGGCTCGGCCCACCCATTTTGACACATCAGGCTATAGATGTATTGTTTCATTTGTTGATTTACTATAGTCTATAGGCATATGAAGTTTTAGTGAACCGTAAGGGATAACGGCAATTGATAGTCATAAACAAAACCAAGTCGCTTAGAAACTCTATCGAGTATAACAACAAAATGAACCGAAACATATGCTAGAGAAAATACATACTAAATTGGAAAGGCAAGACAATGTTTTTGCTTTAAGTGTACCAACTGGTAACAAATGTTGAAAAATCAACCAATTAGTGTTTATAAAGCACCATCAAATAACAGTTCATCCTGTCCTAGGGCTATTTGCTGTTGTGGGACAACTTGACCCATTTAATCCCTTCTCTTTTGGCTAGTTCTTTTGTTTGACGTATTAAGAAATGAACGGGCCGGAATCACCACCTCTAAATTAGAAAAAAGACAAAAACATCTGATAATAAATCATACCGGACAAGCTCTTGCTCTAGTTATACCAACATTCATTGTTGAAAATCAGCCACAAATCGATACCTCTCTATTTACTTGCCCTAACACATGAAAAGATTGCGACGTATTTTTCTCAGCCCTGCATTTAACGGGTTTAGAAACAATGTTCATGTTGCTATTGAAGCTTTAAAAATATAAAGACATATATGTTTAATAAAAATAAACAAATATTAACCTGAAAACCATCCACAATGTTTATATCCATAACTATCCATGTTAATATAGATCATAGTTATATGTATTATATCATATTCAATAAGGTTGTTTGATCAACGTTCTGCGTATTTTGCTTTTATTCCTTCTCACCTTTATGTTGATCTAATCCAAGGACATTATACAATGCCATTGAATTAGACCAACCATTGAAACAAATAAATAAAAGTTACATGCATATTGCATTCAAGTTTTTCTAATTAGCAACAAAAGTCACAAAAGAAAGCTAAATCACCTTGAGAACAGTCCGCACTCCCCAATATTGTAACACCTCGTAAAATCTGTCCTATAAAATTCCGACACATTCCCGCTGATCCTCGTTGCCACGTATTGGCCGAGAGGGACCAAAAGCGTCAACATGTTTAATTAGACCTCTGAGTGACCTTCTAAACGAACCCGGAGTTTAGCAATGATCGGTTATGCTTCCAAGTATACGTAAACCTAACTCGAAGGACCAAAGGTGCTTAAATTGAAAGTTAATATGGGTTTAATAAGTCCAGGGACTAATCTTGTAAAGGATGAAACTTGTTTGGCTGATTCTAACGCGGGTCGCGGCCCGCGACCACCTGGCCCATCTCTCATGCGGCCCGCGAGAGAGTGCCAGTGACAGCAAACCAGTTCTGTCGTGGCAGCTTGCATGTTTAGCACAAATCCGCGAGTTTGCCACCTTCTAGCTGCTCATGCCATGACCAAAAACACTTGGGATCATCTGGGGTCAGTCCCTAACACCTGTAATGATCTTATGCACCTTGTTCAAGTATAAATAGACCCTTGGTACAACCTCATTTCTTGCACCTCTTCTAAATTCAATCCTTCTTCTTCATCTGGAGATTCCCATCTAAAGGGAGACTCCACCTAAGTTCTAAGTTCAAGCTAGGACCTCTTGTAAGTGTCCCTAACCTCTGCTTTCGTTTTATAGGCTTTAAGCCCAAAGTCAAAGCGTTATCGTAAAAACGCTTTGACCATTGGCTAAGACCATTATGGTCCAGCCAATGTCGTTCGGCACGAACATGGCTACGTGATCGTAATTAGGTAGGTTTTAATCCCTTAAAAGGGCACCTCCTAATTACCACGTTTACTAGACCTATTGACGGGTCAAAGTTATTGATAAAAAGTCAAACTGGGTCAGAATTGGAAATAAATTCATATATGATAATGTAGGTGCTATAAAATCAGTTTTAACCTTTTAATAATTTGGTAATAAGTATTAGAACATGTATAAACATGTTCGGCCCGTCAAGTCCAGGTCTAAGGTCCGTTCGCAACCGAAAGTCACAAAGTTGACTTTTACCTTGACTTTCGGTTCTGACCCGAATTAGCAACCTTAGTTACTGATTCTAAGTTGCATTGTGACCATGTTAGGTGGTAGTATAACCCTCTGGAGTTATATTACATAGTCACCTAAGTAATCCGAGTTTGTACGCAAGTATCCGTTAGTTATGCCAAATTTTGCTAAAATGCCCTTCATGTTTAAAAATGAGGTTTTAACTACAAATGAACAAATAAATGGCTTGTAAACTGATATGATAAAAGTTTAACTTCTATTTAGGTTAACATTCTAGTCATAAACTGAGTTTTGATTAAATAAGCGTAATTTACGCTTTAAAGTGACCAAATCGCCCTTTTGGCGTATAAAATGATTTAAACATAATTTTGACACCAAAACTCTTTACCTACTGATGTAATATCATAATTAGGATTATTTGGGATACTTATTCATATTATAAACTGAGTTTATACGCAAGTTCATGTATTAAGTCCTTAAATGACGATATTGCCCTTACGACGCCTAAAATGGATTTTAAACATCTTTAAGGAACAAAACCTATTACCTACTGATGTATTATATTATATAACATATTTTTATCATACAAACCTGTTCATAACATCAGTTTCACTCAAATACCATTTGAATCGTCATTTAGCGACTTAATCGCCGTTTCGGAGCACAGTATGGTTTTAAAACCATATTAGAGCATCAAGACTTGATACCTACTGATTTCAAAACCTATTTTATATATATTTACAGTAGGTACATGATCTAAACTCAGATTCCCAAATAGTTCGTCAAGTGATACGTGAAATGACCAAAATGCCCTTTCGAGGCATAGTTTGGTCTTAAACTATAAACCACACGTATACTTGATATCCTACTGATATACATCATAAATTAATCATTTTTACAGAATGTTATGACCATGACATCAGTTTACTTGCAAGCTCCTTTTACAAATCATAAAATGACCAAAACGCCCTTTTTAGGCGCAACTTTATTTTAAAACCATAACGGGCATACATGTTGATATCCTACTGATATTACAACATGTTTTAAATATAATGGCATATGGAACTTGTATATGACTAATCCGATTACCCGGTTTCGCTTATATGCGTACGGTTAAGCCTACGTGATTAGTTTACGTAGTTTAACCAAAACGGGTTTAACCTTATCATTTTTATATCAAAATACAGAATGCAATATGTTTATCCATATTAAACAAGTCTTAGTACTTGTCGGGTTTAAACTACATTCTATTTCGACCATCGCTTAATCTAGCGTTTAGTACCGTAAATATCTTATTAAGCTAGCCAGCCCAGTCTATGATGTAGATAGGACCCGTTAGCATTCTAATTGGTTAATAATACCATCATTCCAGACTAAAGCCTTCCGGTAGATTGTTATCTAAGCTTACTTTTGATTATCGGCTGAGTTATTAATCTTATTGAAGAATTTGCTCAGGTAAATACTTTTAGCCTATTTTCTCTATACGGGCTTGGGATACGGTATAATAATACCGCTTGGTCGGGTGTGGGATCATGTTATCGGAATGTGATTTACTAAATCTCCATAACCCGTTTTATTCTGTACTGTTTGATAACTTAAACATTAGGGGTTAACTCGACCATGTCTGGGATATCCTTGGCTCATTTAAGTTATTAATGGCTACGATCTTAAGCACGGGGTGTAGGCATACACCTGTCAGATGCTAATGCAATTAAATATTAAATCCCATTGGTGGACTATTTAAGTGGCGTGTCGGTTAATCAGGTTATTCGGTTTCTGCACCGGACCCCATATGTATTGACAAACATGTAAAACTGTAAACAAGGTCATTTTGAACTATCCCAAGTTATTTATGAAATGTGCCAAGTGCACCTAAAACCATTTTCGAAAACATTTTCAAAATGAGTCGGTTATTAGCATTTACCAGTGAAAACTGACGTATTTTCAAAAGATCAAGTTACAGGTGACAACACGAAATAGGCCGGAAGCTGCTTGGTAGTGACATAAGAGGATTTTGCAAGTCCTTAGTTGCCCGAAGTCTGTTAAACAAATACTTTGATATATTTATTTCGATCCGCCTGTGGATCTTTCATTACAAGCCTTGTAATTTATTCTTTTGAACTTTTAACACTCGGTTTGTAATAGTAATTTAAATCCAAGACTTCCGCTGTGCTGTGTTTGATTGGTTATGATGTTATCAACTACGTCACGATATTCCCCATCCGGGCCCACCGGGTACACGTGGAAAACGGGGTGTGATAAATATAGCCTCAGATAAGAAATTGAGATGGATGAAAGTAGATTAACTTCATCTCTTTGATCTCCGAATGACCCTTGACAACAGTCCCCACACATACTAATTAATATGTTTCATAATAATAATGCTTTAATGATTAAACACTCTGTGATTACACCATTTATCACATACACTCAACCCCTTTGCAACAATACTCATCCATATGTGTAGTCATTTGAACATGTCAATTTACTTAATCTCCCACATGATAAAGCTAAAAGTTCTAGTATAAACCTTTCTTATATTTTAGTAGCAAATTACTAACATATGTTAACTGTTAATCTATGTTAAGTATTACTCTACTTACTTTGAAATATAAATATAACACAGTTCAGCCTACCAACTTATAGTTAATAACTTTTTTATATTTTAAGAAAACAAAGTCTATCAAGTTTTTAATCCAATGTTAATCGTAAGCAGGATAACATATAATTCTTTAAACATGTTACCAAAACTGAATCGTAAGCAGGAGAACATATATTTCTTTAAATATAATCCCAAATGGGATTGCATCGAACAACAACAGATGCGCTTAAAGAAAGCTGATATATTAAACCCCAAAATTCAATATTTGAGAAAAATGATACTAAAAAGTAAAGACTAGAACAGCGGTATGTGTAGGTTGAAGTTTGCTTGAAAAGCACAACTTTTTAACAATTAAAGAAATTGATATATTAAGGATATACGTTCTTAAAAACCCTAATTTTATTTGGATAAAAAGGATCAACAACTTACCGGCCGAAACCACAAGTGCTCAGATCTATGTGTTGGTGGAACCCTAGCCGCCGCCTCTATGCTTCAGGACTTCCTACATTATGATTTCTTAAGTGAATGTTTAAATGAACGTTTTAAAATTCTTCATAACCATTTTGGAATACCAAACCAACAAAGAAGAAAACTTAAAATCAAATGAAATAACAAATATGCTATATGAAGAAAACAAATAATCAAAAAAGCAAAAGATCGTACCTCATAAGATCAACCCTCCATAACCCATCGATTAGCAAAAAATAAGCAATTGGAGAGACGAAACTGATGGAGAAATCTGAATATAAATCTCACAAAAATCAAAGTTTGACATTAGCAGTCAGAAAAACTAACTTTACCTTCAAGAAAATCAAGATGTTTTACAAAAGAATTGTGTGGTAGTTTAGGTGATTGAAATTGTGTACTAACCTCTGAAACTCAACATATGGATCTATAGGAAACGTGAGAGACGCCGCTGGGTTTCGAGTGAATGGTTGAACGGAGAATGCGAAAGACGAATAGGGTTTCTATTAGATCCGAGTTTGATGGATGGATCGGGTTACTAAAACGGGGCTTCACTCATAAAAACGTGGACTTATAATTTTATTATATATATGCTAGTTTACACCCCCGTGTTTTACATGGTTTGCATAAATTTGATTTTATATAATAAGTAATATATTTATATCTTTAAAATACTTCGTATATTACACGAGTTAAATAAATGTAATGTAATTGATTAACACATATGATCTTCAAAATATGTATTTAAATGATAAATTCGATGTACTATTTACTTATTAAAATTTAGTTTGTTTTTTATTTATTATTAGGTTAGAAACATATGTATTACACGTGATAGAACCAATAAAATATTAGATGATTATTAATAAACAAAATAAATAATAAATAAGAGAGATCCATGAAGTTTTTGATTTGATATTATTTTCTTATTTTGTATCCTAATGAACATTAAATAATAATAATAGTATTAAAAAATAATTTAACAAATCTAATTTAAATGAGAATAAAAATTTGTATAATTGTCTGGTTCTACAAAGAAAAATAAACTCCCTTTATCTCCTTCGAAGAAGAAGAAAATACAAATTATATATTATTAGTAATTCAAAGTTTGATAAAAGATTATTATCTTTATCTAATATATCAAACAATCAGAAATAAACAAACCAAGACATCTCGGATGGCGTGATGTGATTGGCTTAGGGAAGAGTTTACAATTCCATACAAAGTGACTGTCCCTCTCACACTGTATAATATATACATAGTATATCTTTTTTTGAACAGTCGTATACCTATATAATATATATGGTTGTATATCATCACATTAATTGTCATGTAAGACCGTATACCCTACCATACAATGCCTATAGATATACAGGCGTATACATAATTTCATACACCCATATACCGTTGTACAACTTCAAAATCAATAAGTTATTCATTAGTTACGTAGTTGGTGTGTATGTAGTCTTTCCCAAAATAAAACGTATAAGATATAAGATATATAATATTTTTAATGTAAGAAAATGTTTTTTTATTCATTTAATTTGCCGTAGAGTACCTTTTCCATATTAATAAATTTGATAATACGATTTAGTCATAGGTGAATTCAAACTTTGATAAAATGTAATTATCTTTATCTAAATTATTTTTAGTTAAACGGTTGATTAATAGGAAAAATAAATCGAAAAATAAGATAAGGAGATTATCAATTCAAAGTTTGATAAAAAAGTTATTATCATTATCTAAATTATGTTTAGTTAAAATATTATTAATGGAAAAAAATAAAAAATACGATAAGGAGGCACTAAAAATTGACACGTGTGAAAAAAATGAATTTCGTTTATTAGTATACAAAGAAAAGATAAGATGATATACATATGAATGTAAGGAACATAAAATTTAAAAATATGAACATTAAATCCTAAAATTTAGTGATTTAGAGTTGTTATTTGTTCTCGTAATAATTAGTGTTCTGAAATGATTCTCATCCTATTATATATATATATATATATATATATATATATATATAAGTTTATAAGGGAGGGTTTAAATGAGAACGCTAAATATCGCGAGAACCGTGAGAACGAATAAAAAAACCATGAAAATTTGGTCAAAAACAATTCAAAATTAAAATTTCTTTTTACACTTATCATTATTATTCGAATACAATGTTAGAAATTTAATTTATACGTTTAAATTTACGTGAATGCGTAAATAATTTTTTTTTACACATGTGTAAGTTTGTCATTTACACATATGTAAATTCCATGTGTAAAAAATCTAATAAGAGTGATTTTGAGGGGATAAATGAATTATTTGATGTTCTAAATTTTTATTTTGATGTTGTATTTTAATTACAATGAGGTTTGTATTAAAAAATTTGATTTTGATTGGTTTTTCATTTGTCTCACGGTCAGTATTTAACGTTCTCAAGATAACCCTCCCCTAGGTTTATATATAAAAAGACACGAGCTTCTCGCATCAATGTATTTGAAGAAAATGATATATGATACCATGTAGTAACACTTTAAGATTGTATTATTAGGCCAAGAATCTCATATTCATTCTGTAAAATTCAAAACATATCATTTTCGACGTCAATGTGTTTTGTTCTTGTAATATATTTCAACACGTTTTCATTTAGGCTTCCCAATGCCAAGAAGTTCAACCTTGTTCAATTTATAAAAAGAGCTTTTATTTTTTAAGGTATTCACTTCTCCGGAGTTTCATATATTCAAATCGAACACTATACACTATAAAAATAAATGGGCAAATAATATAACTACGGATTATAATCTATCTATACTATATAATAAAAGAAACCATTTCTAGGACACTTGTCATCATACTAGGCCATGACTTATAGATAATTATTATTTGAGTTTAATTTCTTCTAATTAATTATAGATAATCCTCCTATTAAATATTGTTTAGTTTAATATCTTATGCATAATTATTATTTAGTTTAATCTCTTTTAATTAATTATAGATAACTCTCATACTAAATATTATTTTGTTTAATCTCTTCTACTTAACTATAGATAATTATTATTGATTTTAAATTTAATGTATACTTCTCATTTATAACTCTAATAAACTTTAAACTTTTATCATATGCTAGACATAAAATCGAAAAACATTTTGAATAACATCAATAACTTAAGACATAATATAATTATATGTATAAGATGCACTTTATAATAAAATAATACCAAACAAAATTAAAAATATAAATTCATTGATTTTACTAATAACAACAAAGTCTTAGTTTTTTTTAAATTACATTTATTACGGGTTTTTTTAAGTATAATTTATATTTATCACTCAAATGACTTCTTATTCACTGTATCTTCTTTTCAACAATCATCTCCACAATCACCATATCTATCGCGTACCGAGTATATCCATTAATTATTTTTAACTATAATTTTCTTATTATTTAGTACATAAAATCAATTTTATTCAAGTTGTGTAATACACAAGGTTTTAAAGATATAACTTTTTTTATTATTTGGTAAACAATACTACATTTGTTGCCAATTTTTCTTTAAAGAACTAATTTGTCGTTAACCTTTTTGAGTTTCAAAAGTTTCGACTTTGCCCCTTTTGTTCTTTTACTTGGAAAATTAACTTTTTACGTGCAGATTTCTGTGTAGGTATCAGTATAAATTCGAGTTGATCTCTTTTTAGACGAAAACTTATCTTGGGAAATGAGTCAATGCAAGTACAATACGTTTTTTACATACCATATCGAGTGTCATTAAATATAATATAATTTTAATTCGACGGTATAAATTCGAGTTACTTTGCGTTTCGTGTGTTCTCTATTTTTTAAAGCTATAATAAGCCCCTTTTGATTGTTGCGCATCGATCGTGTTACATAGCACTTGCGCTAATCCATTCGGTATTTGCAATATACCCGCGTGGGTCTACTTACTAGTTGATTGTTTATAATATATCAGTGCTACATTTGTAGAAAATACATTTTACCTTCTTTTTCTAAATAAAACCCTTTTTATGAGAAACTTGTCATGACCACATAAACCAAGACTGGTGAAATATATTCTCATAACCTTAACCTTGGTTGAAGTAAGAATGAAACAAGTAGTAGTCCAAACAATATATTACAACAATTCCGAAACAAAACAACCACCAACCAGCTAGAAAATAAAAAGATGACCTTATAAGTATCAACCTTACATTGCAAACAAACACACTTATCATTTTAGAATTGATGAACTAAGACAACAATATAGGCTCTAGTTTCAAAAAATATGATTTAAGAAAATGTTTATCGATATCGATGTGTGTAGGTAAAACATGTACTCACGCTTTAGTTCAAAAGACATGATATAAAACACAAACCTGCAGATCTATAAAAAATCTCCAAACGAATCGATTTATTCACCCAAAATTGAATGACAAATGATTGAAAATACAATCCTTAAACTCTATATAGAACTCAATGATTAATCATCACTATGTGACACATATTAGACAAGAATAAAAATGATCTGATTCAAGATGAATACAGATCCTAACAAAAAACCTAATCGCCACTTAGAGAGACAACAAGAGCTACTGTGAAAAGTATCTCATAAACATAATACAAACCCACGAACAACTTGTGAGAAAATCCTAGAAAACAACTAGAGGAAAGTCTGTGTTGAATGTGAAGTATAATATCTCAGTTAGAAAATTAAAAACAAATGAATCCCTTTACACAAGATACAAAAATTATTTCCTTTTTCAAATTGATCCAACGAAAGCACAATTTGACTGAACCAAACCTATTTTGATGAAACAAATCACATCAATAATGCAGACCAAGAATAACAGTTATATATTCACATATAACAACAGATTATTCAAAACATACATTTATAATGCAACACAGAGAATCACAAAAAATATGCAACACAGAAAACAAGGGTGTGGCGGCTCTCCCTGTAAACTATACCGGTTCCACTAACCCGGTCAAGAATGCCTAAACAGTATAAGCGTGTGACAATAAATGTAACTTAGAGATAAAATCAAAACGATCTAAGTGCCCTTTTAAGATATTCTTCAAGTTACAAGAACTATAACCTTCACTTAGGGTTATATTTAAAGATATAAATATAATGCTTTAATGATTAAACACTCTGTGATTACACCATTTATCACATACACTCAACCCCTTTGCAACAATGCCCTTTGCAACAGTACTCATCCATATGTGTAGTCATTTGAACATGTCAATTTACTTAATCTCCCACATGATAAAGCTAAAAGTTCTAGTATAAACCTTTCTTATATTTTAGTAGCAAATTATAACATATGTTAACTGTTAATCTATGTTAAGTATTACTCTACTTACTTTGAAATATAAATATAACACAGTTCAGCCTACCAACTTATAGTTAATAACTTTTTTATATTTTAAGAAAACAAAGTCTATCAAGTTTTTAATCCAATGTTAATCGTAAGCAGGATAACATATAATTCTTTAAACATGTTACCAAAACTGAATCGTAAGCAGGAGAACATATATTTCTTTAAATATAATCCCAAATGGGATTGCATCGAACAACAACAGATGCGCTTAAAGAAAGCTGATATATTAAACCCCAAAATTCAATATTTGAGAAAAATGATACTAAAAAGTAAAGACTAGAACAGCGGTATGTGTAGGTTGAAGTTTGCTTGAAAAGCACAACTTTTAAAGAAATTGATATATTAAGGATATACGTTTTTAAAAACCCTAATTTTATTTGGATAAAAAGGATCAACAACTTACCGGCCGAAACCACAAGTGCTCAGATCTATGTGTTGGTGGAACCCTAGCCGCCGCCTCTATGCTTCAGGACTTCCTACATTATGATTTCTTAAGTGAATGTTTAAATGAACGTTTTAAAACTGATTTAGGAGTTCCTTCATAACCATTTTGGAATACCAAACCAACAAAGAAGAAAACTTAAAATCAAATGAAATAACAAATATGCTATATGAAGAAAACAAATAATCAAAAAAGCAAAAGATCGTACCTCATAAGATCAACCCTCCATAACCCATCGATTAGCAAAAATAAGCAATTGGAGAGACGAAACTGATGGAGAAATCTGAATATAAATCTCACAAAAATCAAAGTTTGACATTAGCAGTCAGAAAAACTAACTTTACCTTCAAGAAAATCAAGATGTTTTACAAAAGAATTGTGTGGTAGTTTAGGTGATTGAAATTGTGTACTAACCTCTGAAACTCAACATATGGATCTATAGGAAACGTGAGAGAGGCCGCTGAGTTTCGAGTGAATGGTTGAACGGAGAATGCGAAAGACGAATAGGGTTTCTATTAGATCCGAGTTTGATGGATGGATCGGGTTACTAAAACGGGGCTTCACTCATAAAAACGTTGACTTATAATTTTATTAGATATACTAGCTTACACCCCCGTGTTTTATATGGATTACATAAATTTGATTTTAATAAGCAATATATTTATATCTTTAAAATACTTCATATATTACACGTGTTAAATAAATGTAATGTAATTGATTAACACATATGATCGTCAAAATATGTATTTAAATGATAAATTCGATGTACTATTTACTTATTAAAATTTAGTTTATTTTTTATTTATTATTAGGTTAGAAACATATGTATTACGCGTAGTAGAACCAATAAAATATTAGGTGATTATTAATAAACAAAATAAATAATAAATAAGAGAGATCCGTGAAGTTTTTGATTTGATATTATTTTCTTATTTTGTATCCTAATGAACATTAAATAATAATAATAGTATTAAAAAATAATTTAACAAATCTAATTTAAATGAGAATAAAAATTTGTATAATTGTCTGGTTCTACAAAGAAAAATAAACTCTCTTTATCTCCTTCGAAGAAGAAGAAAATACAAATTATATATTATTAGTAATTCAAAGTTTGATAAAAGATTATTATAATTATCTAATATATCAAACAATCAGAAATAAACAAACTAAGACATCTCGGATGGCGTGATGTGATTGGCTTAGGGAAGAGTTTACAATTCCATTCAAAGTGACTGCCCCTCTCACATTGTATAGTATATACATAGTATATCTTTTTTTGAACAGTAGTATACCTATATAATATATATGGTTGTATATCATCACATTAATTGTCATGTAAGACCGTATACCTTACCATACAATGCCTATAGATATACGGGTGTATACATAATTTCATACACCCATATACCGTTGTACAACTTCAAAATCAATAAGTTATTCATTAGTTACGTAGTTGGTGTGTATGTAGTCTTTCCCAAAATAAAACGTATAAACATATAAGATATATAATATTTTTAATGTAAGAAAATGCCTTTTTATTCATTTAATTTGCCGTAGAGTACCTTTTCCATATTAATAAATTTGATAATACGATTTAGTCATAGGTGAAGTCAAACTTTGATAAAATGTAATTATCTTTATCTAAATTATTTTTAGTTAAACGGTTGATTAATAGAAAAAAGAAATTGAAAAATAAGATAAGGAGATTATCAATTCAAAGTTTGATAAAAAAGTTATTATCATTATCTAAATTATGTTTAGTTAAAATATTATTAATGGAAAAAAATAAAAAATACGATAAGGAGGCACTAAAAATTGACACGTGTCAAAAAAAAAGATTTTCGTTTATTAGTATACAAAGAAAAGATAAGATGATATACATATGAATGTAAGGAACATAAAATTTAAAAATATGAACATTAAATCCTAAAATTTAGTGATTTAGAGTTGTTATTTGTTCTCGCAATAATTATTGTTATGGAATGATTCTCATCCTATATATATACATATATATATATACATATATATATATGTATATATATATATAGGTTTATATGGGAGGGTTTAAATGAGAACGCTAAATATCGCGAGAACCGTGAGAACGAATGAAAAAACCATGAAAATTTGGTCAAAAACAATTCAAATTTAAAATTTCTTTTTACACTTATCATTATTATTCGAATACAATGTTAGAAATTTAATTTACACGTTTAAATTTACGTGAATGTGTAAATAAATTTTTTTACACATGTGTAAGTTTGTCATTTACACATATGTAAATTCCATGTGTAAAAAATCTAATAAGAGTGATTTTGAGAGGATAAATGAATTATTTGATGTTCTAAATTCTTATTTTGATGTTGTATTTTAATTGTAATGAGGTTTGTATTAAAAAAATTGATTTTGATTAGTTTTTCATTTGTTCTCACGGTTCTCGCAGTATTTAACGTTCTCAAGATAACCCTCCCCTAGGTTTATATATAATAAAAGACACGAGCTTCTCGCATCAATGTATTTGAAGAAAATGATATATGATACCATGTAGTAACACTTTAAGATTGTATTATTAGGCAAAGAATCTCATATTCATTCTGTAAAATTCAAAACATATCATTTTCGACGTCAATGTGTTTTGTTCGTGTAATATAGTTTAACACGTTTTCATTTAGGCTTCCCAATGCCAAGAAGTTCAACCTTGTTCAATTTATAAAAAGAGCTTTTATTTTTTAAGGTATTCACTTCTCGGGAGTTTCATATATTCAAATCAAACACTATACACTATAAAAATAAATGGGCAAATAATATAACTACGGATTATAATCTATCTATACTATATAATAAAAGAAACCATTTATAGGACACTTGTCATCATACTAGGCCATGACTTATAGATAATTATTATTTTAGTTTAATTTCTTCAAAATTAATAATAGAGAATCCTTCTATATAATATTGTTTAGTTTAATATCTTATGCATAATTATTATTTAGTTTAATCTCTTTTAATTAATTATAGATAACTCTCCTATTAAATATTATTTTGTTTAATCTTTTCTACTTAACTATAGATAATTATTACTGATTTTAAATTTAATGTATACTTCTCATTTATAACTCTAATAAACTTTAAACTTTTATCATATGCTAGACATAAAATCGAAAAACATTTTGAATATCATCAATAACTTAAGACATAATATAATTATATGTATAAGATGCACTTTATAATAAAATAATACCAAACAAAATTAAAAATATAAATTTATTGATTTTACTAACAACAACAAAGTCTTAGTTTTTTTTTTAAATTACATTTATTATGGGTTTTTTTTAAGTATAATTTATATTTTATCACTCAAATGACTTCTTATTCACTGTATCTTCTTTTCAACAATCATCTCTACAATCACCATATCTATCGCGTACCGAGTATATCCATTAATTGTTTTTAACTATAATTTTCTTATAATTTAGTACATAAAATCAATTTTATTAAAGTTGTGTAATACACAAGGTTTTAAAGATATAACTTTTTTTATTATTTGGTAAACAATACTACATTTGTTGCCAATTTTTCTTTAAAGAACTAATTTGTCGTTAACCTCTTTGAGTTTCAAAAGTTTCGACTTTGCCCCTTTTGTTCTTTTCCTTGGAAAATTAATTTTTTACGTGCAGATTTCTGTGTAGGTATCAGTATAAATTCGAGTTGATCTCTTTTTAGACGAAAACTTATCTTGGGAAATGAGTCAATGCAAGTACAATACGTTTTTTACATACCATATCGAGTGTCATTAAATATAATATAATTTTAATTCGACGGTATAAATTCGAGTTACTTTGCGTTTCGTGTGTTCTCTATTTTTTAAAGCTATAATAAGCCCTTTTGATTGTTGCGCATCGATCGTGTTACATAGCACTTGCGCTAATCCATTCGGTATTTGCAATATACCCGCGCGGGTCTACTTACTAGTTGATTGTTTATAATATCTCAGTGCTACATTTGTAGAAAATACATTTTACCTTCTTTTTCTAAATAAAACCCTTTTTATGAGAAACTTGTCATGACCACATAAACCAAGACTGGTGAAATATATTCTCATAACCTTAACCTTGGTTGAAGTAAGAATGAAACAAGTAGTAGTCCAAACAATATATTACAACAATTCCGAAACAAAACAACCACCAACCAGCTAGAAAATAAAAAGATGACCTTATAAGTATCAACCTTACATTGCAAACAAACACACTTATCATTTTAGAATTGATGAACTAAGACAACAATATAGGCTCTAGTTTCAAAAAATATGATTTAAGAAAATGTTTATCGATATCGATGTGTGTAGGTAAAACATGTACTCACGCTTTAGTTCAAAAGACATGATATAAAACACAAACCTGCAGATCTATAAAAAATCTCCAAACGAATCGATTTATTCACCCAAAATTGAATGACAAATGATTGAAAATACAATCCTTAAACTCTATATAGAACTCAATGATTAATCACTATGTGACACATATTAGACAAGAATAAAAATGATCTGATTCAAGATGAATACAGATCCTAACAAAAAACCTAATCGCCACTTAGAGAGACAACAAGAGCTACTGTGAAAAGTATCTCATAAACATAATACAAACCCACGAACAACTTGTGAGAAAATCCTAGAAAACAACTAGAGGAAAGTCTGTGTTGAATGTGAAGTATAATATCTCAGTTAGAAAATTAAAAACAAATGAATCCCTTTACACAAGATACAAAAATTATTTCCTTTTTCAAATTGATCCAACGAAAGCACAATTTGACTGAACCAAACCTATTTTGATGAAACAAATCACATCAATAATGCAGATCAAGAATAACAGTTATATATTCACATATAACAACAGATTATTCAAAACATACATTTATAATGCAACACAGAGAATCACAAAAAATATGCAACACAGAAAACAAGGGTGTGGCGGCTCTCCCTGTAAACTATACCGGTCCCACTAACCCGGTCAAGAATGCCTAAACAGTATAAGCGTGTGACAATAAATGTAACTTAGAGATAAAATCAAAACGATCTAAGTGCCCTTTTAAGATATTCTTCAAGTTACAAGAACTATAACCTTCACTTAGGGTTATAGTTCAAGAAGAAAATATATAGATCTACAACTGCCTTTGTCTTTCGATAAACCTCCTTCTTCATGATGAATTTGTGAAGCAAACTTAATAAATGGACGAGCGTCTACCCTTATTCATATCTTGTGCCATTTTGCACCATCACAATCCCGACATCCGTACACAATCCTCATCTCCGTCTATAAATCACTCACATTTTGTTCCTTCATCCGATCCAAATAACACTCATCATCCATGGAGATACAATCTTTGCATCTATTAACCCACATTGTACAACGAATCTTCGTTACGATCTTCTCAACCATAGCCTCATTCCTACTAGTAGCACTCTCCCACATTCGTCTCTACAAACCTCCACCTCAGCATTCCGACCTGCATGTCATTATCTTAGACGGCTCCTCCCTGTCCCTCATCCGTGTCCCCATCAATGTCGTCATTCTGTTTATAAAAAAAAAATACCAATCATACCATATTCGGATTCGGCCCACCGAGCCCACACGGCCTTGTGCATGGTGTGTCTTGAGGATATAGATGGTTCTCACTCAATTAGGGAGCTTGTTAGCTGTGATCATGTATTCCATCTGGAGTGTTTGGATGCATGGATAGATGTGGGGCGGCTTACTTGCCCCTTGTTCTATGCTTCTTCCTCCCAAGAAACTGTTATCATACTCCAAGCCTGTCTAGTTTAGCGGTATCAAGCTGTCTAGAGAATGTGTCACTCCTACTCTAGCAGTATCAAGCTGTCTGGAGAATGTGTTACTCCTACTCTAGGAGTATCAAATTGTCTAGAGAATGGGCCGCTTCTGGTCTAGCGGTATCAAGTTGTCTAGAGAATGTATCACTCGTTTTTTTTTCTATTTTCTTTTTTAAAACGGGTAACTCACACTTTCTTATCTCTCTTTAAAAGAAAATACTCTATTTTGGGACCCTCTAAACTACTCCTAATAAGGTTTCAAAGAGCCTTAAGACTTTTATCACCGGACTATCAACCTTAACAGCCTACGGCTTTTATCTATCACGAGACTCGAATCCTCACTTCATAATAAAAGAAACCACTTATAGGACACTTGTCATCATATTAGGCCATGACTTATAGATAATTATTATTTTAGTTTAATTTTTTCTAATTAATTATAGATAATCCTCCTATTAAATATTGTTTAGTTTATATCTTATGCATAATTATTATTTAGTTCAATCTCTTTTAATTAATTATAGATAATTCTCCTACTAAATATTATTTTATTTAATCTCTTCTATTTAACTATAGATAATTATTATTGATTTTAAATTTAATGTATCCTTCGCATTTATAACTCTAATAAACTTTAAACTTTTATCATATGCTAGACATAAAATCGAAAAACATTTTGGATAGCATCAATAACTTAAGACATAATATAATTATATGTATAAGATGAACTTTATAATAAAATAATACCAAACAAAATTAAAAATATAAATTCATTGATTTTACTAATAACAACAAAGTCTTAGTTTTTTTAAATTACATTTATTACGGGTTTTTTTAAATATAATTTATATTTTATCACTCAAATGACTGCTTATTCATTGTATCTTCTTTTCAATAATCATCTCCACAATCACCATATCTATCGCGTACCGAGTATATCCATTAATTATTTTTAACTATAATTTTCTTATTATTTAGTACATAAAATCAATTTTATTCAAGTTGTGTAATACACAAGGGTTTTAAAGATTTAACTTTTTTTATTATTTGGTAAACAATACTACATTATTCACCCCCGTGTAACACACGTGGTTTTAAAGATATATTTTTTTTTATTTGGTATATAAAATTACATTTATTCAACCCGTACAATATGGTTCCTATATAATTCTATTAATATATAAAATTGCATTTATACAACCCGTACAATAAATGAGATTTTTTAAAAATATATTATTTTATTATTAGTATATAAAATTCATTTATTCAACCCGTGTAATACACGGGTTATAACCTAGTATATACGTACACACAAATCACTACTTGAAACAAGGAGGTTTCCAACATAGTTTTCCATAGAAAATATGTGATAGACAAGGTATTCTGACCAATTTTCTACAAAACGCTTATATAGGAATTTGATTTCCTACGCAGTTTCCAACTCTTGACCTAAAAAAACTTGCGTCACAATTTGCTACATGTTAACTATTCCTAATTATTGTTTATTTTAACTATTTCTTTAACTTGCGACATATTTGTGACAAAAAAATTGTGTAGGAAAATGTTTATAGTTTTCTAGTAGTGAATTCAGTAGTAATCTTGAGTCTGTCAAGGATAATGCATGCAATAGCTTCATCAAAAAGAAAAAAATAAAAAAAAATATTAGAATGTGAAATTCAATTTAAACGAAAGGCTACTATAGTATAAACAAATGATTTTAGTATTCATAACAATAGTATAAACAAATTATTTTAGTATTCTTAACAATATTTTATTTAAATAATATATTATTTAAGTTTTCATAGAAATATCGTTTGTCCTAATTGGTTTTTGCATGTGATGTGATCAAATAAAAACATAAAAAAGAAGCAAACATATTAATTATGTTTATTTAATATATCTTGAAATAAAAGGTTTAGAATGATAACTCACTGTCCTATTCCACATGGGACACAATGCCATATTCCTTGCTTACTTTTGCTCTGTCTTTACCCTACAATTTCAAATGCAATTCATGAAGGATAGGGGTAAATAAAGGAACGTTTACCCAACATAGTAAACTTTTATATAATCTTGTAATACTTAGATCATGATTATAATTATAATTATAATTATAATTATATAGGTGTACATAGTAATGATGAAATTTGTTACATGCATTACAAAAAAAGATAAAAGTAAATCCATCATTTTATATGGTGATAGCAAATTCCATCAGTTTATTGAGTTATAAGGGAATGATATCAAGATATTTTTGATAAAAGTAGTTGAAGTTGCAATCATAGTTAAGAGTTGCAACTAAAACTTAGAGTTGACGCTAAAACTACAACATTAACATCGAATTGAAGCTTGAGCTTTTTTAAGTTGTGAGAAGGTTTAAGAAACACTAAAAGAAATACTCGTCAAACAAAGTTTTTGTTTTCCTCGGTAAACTTATGGTTTTCCTCGGTAACTTATTAAACAATTTAAACTCGTAAAAACTATATAATAAGCATATAATAGCTCCTCACTAGTCACCTCCTGGCTAAACATAGACATCATAGTGACATTGTTAAATATTTTCTCAAACTTATAGTAATAGCACCACCTTTTGTACACCAAATATATGTCAAGGAATACCATTCAATAACATGTTATTTTTCCTTTAAAAAAAATCTTATCATTTACTTGTATGTATATGGTGTGACCATTTCTACATCATTAACCACAGCAACTAAACCATAGATTAAAATATTCGGTGGTAACATTAGAAAAATTTAAATAGTTAGTTTGATTGGTTGACCTAAAGTTGAATTTGATAAAGATTGAGGCCCAAATCAATATTAATGCATGCAAAGGTGGCAAATGGTGGTTTGTGTATTTTTCCAATGCCTAATATGGTGCTTTAGTTTTCAATGAAAGATTTCTTGGTCTTCACTTAAACTTGCACAATTCGTACTTTGAGACCCCACAAACTCCATTTTCTTCCAACTTTTTAACCACCATATGGAAATTTTATATCCTGTTTCCATTTGGACTTTGTAGAATTCCATCCTTTACCATTAATCATGTTTTAGCTTTTTAGTACTCTTTACCTAATTAACACATCTAAAAATTGAATTGTCGCTTTAATCCATTAATAAACAACTCACTATAAGGAAAAGAAGTATCACCGATGGAAATTCTAATATCAGTCGTTAATTACTCACAAAATCCACTAAAAGGTAAATAAAGAAGATAAAAGTAATAAACCGCGTGATCACTTGACGGATTATGAAATCCTGGGAACCAAGGAAGAACTTTGAGGACAACTCTCCAAAGTTTTCGTTGATCCCTCTGTAATTATTCTGTCGTTGATCACTCGGTAATTATTCCTTGGTAATCACATGATAATATCCATTGGCAATCTGCCGATAACCCGATTACACACATCATATATTTAACGGCCAATCACCAAAGGATTTTCGTTGATAACCAGCCTGTTGTAAAAAATCGCGATAATTAATCGGAGACTAGTCGTCGATTAATCTTAGTCGGCCCTCTACTAAAAAATTTTCCGTTTATTAGTCCATTAATAGCTAATCGGCCGGCCAAAAATCAGAAGAAAAATCGGAAAAATCATAGCTTCCAACCAAAACCTGCCAAATTCCGGTCAAAACTTGCCTACTTAAAAAAATTACGTATAAAAATATGTGTATATATGTATAAAACTTAAAATTATACATAAAAAGTCCGATCAGATTCATCATGATTAATAATAATTAATTCGAATAATCGCTAGTCTCCACCCCACCGACCGACTAGCGCCAAACAGTTCTGGGGTCATTGGTATACTCCTTAGCTATTTTAATTTTAATCTTTTCACTTTTGCTCTTTTTACACCTTTTAAATTTCTGACCCCTTTACTTTATATAAATACGTTATCTTCCACTCAAAGCAACCCATAAAACACATCAAGCTAGCATGGACTGGTTTTCATGGCTATCAAAATCTCACCTTGAACCTCCATTCATTCACGAATACGCAATCGCTCTCTCGCAAAATCAACTCGAAGAAGACGATATTGCGTATTTCAACCACGAGTTTCTTCAAAGCATGGGAATCTCCATAGCCAAACACAGGCTGGAGATTCTCAAGCTCGCTAGAAAGTCATCCGGTTCACACCCAATGGCTAAACTAATTGCGTGCCATCAAGAAAACCAAGAGAACATTGGCTCGATATGTTCGAACATGGGTTCATCGCAACGATTCGGCTATGGTTATGGTCAAACAAGGAGCTATAGTACGAGATGGAAAGCTGCCATGGTGAAGAGAAGTAACAGGTAATTTAACAACAATCTTTTTAAGTGATCCATGTTATTTGTATTTTATAATGTATAAATGTAATATATACACGAAAGATAAAATAAGAACTCATAAATATTGTACGAAAAGCGTAGATATCAATTAAACCAATTTTACTTTTTACTTGTTTTTTTAACGGATAAGAATCTCACGAGTAAACCCACCTTTCTTGGGTCTCGGCCCCTCAACCGTCATGAGACCGTACCCCCTTGATGCACGGGAACCGGATGAAATCCGTAAATTTCACACCCCCCGGTCCTATTCGAACCTGGGATTAAAGCCCTGATGTCCGTTGAAAATAGTTCGAACGAGAATCGAACATGTGTCTCCACTAGAAAGGACATACCTCTTACCGCTGAACCAAATCTCAGGACGTTACTCTTTTACTATCTTTATTATTAAAATACATCATAAGAAAATAATTTTATTTGTGTAAATTTACATGATTGGTATATTAAAAAAATTTATAGTTATATACATTTATCATTTACACATATGTAAGTTTTTAGTTTTACCACTTACACGTGCACCTATTTTTTAAGAGTAATTTAGAGAACACTTATAAGTTAATTAAATTGATAAATCATTTAATATCTTACGTTTTGTATTTTTTTTATGATAAATAGTGATTTTGATTGGTTTGTCGCAATTCTAACAATATTAAGAGTTATTTACATTTGTTGAGCAAGGTGTAAGTGGCATTATAATAAAATTTTGTAAGGATCAAATACAAGTGGGTCTTAACATACAAAATGATCATAAAATGAGAAGTTATTTTTTATACATTTTTCCCATCTACTTCAGTAAAATGACCATAAAATGAGAAGTTATTTTTTATACTTTTTTCCCATCATAATTACTCTAGAATGATTGCTCTACTAGTGTTATTTACACAATTTTTATTTTTTAAGATTATAGGACTAAAATACGTGCTTAATAATATTTACTCCATTATTAGATTGGTGATGAACAAACGACCGGCAACTCTCCTGATCACCAATGGCTACCGGCCTGTGGTGGGATATGGTGGTGATAAAGTGAATAGCTTTGGAGGTTCTTTGGTTTATGATCTCCGGCATGATGAAAGTAAGGAAGACAGTGGTGAGTATGGAGAGAATTTGTTTAGTGACGATGAAGACGGCGGGGATGGCGGCGGTTACCGCGGCAGAGGTGGTGGTGGTGGATATTGGTCTGGTAGAAGTGTTGAAGAGATCAAATGGGATGCCATGTTTCAGAACTTGAAACCAACTTAGGGGTGTTTGAGATTGTTTGCTAGAACTGTTTATATTTAGTTTTGAATAATAATCAGTTTATTTATTTATTATAGATTTATAATTTATAATTATAATCAGTAGTATTTGTTTGTTCAGAATGATGATTATTATTTTATATGTAAAATTTATGATTTTTAAGTTTTTTCTTCAAAACATTACAAGGTAACACTTATTTGCTTGTGATTTTGATAACAAAAATATTATTGACTACATCTCTAATGGAAAATTAATAATTGATATATTAAACTTGATTAAAACATTTTAAAAAAATTGATATCCTTAACTCGAAAATAAATTATTAAAATGCTTCAATATTTAATATTCCCTTTTCTTTTGCTTTTTATTTTTCTGTTGATTTCTCTATCCATAATAAAGAACTTTGATTGTAGGAAATATTGTAGCACAAGCATCAGCAAAAGTCTCTTGTATTAACATTTCTTAAAAGCATGCTATGTATGTGATATTTTTCCATGTATTTATGTGGACTCTTAATGTAATGTAGACTCTTTCGACAACGTAAAAAGCTATCTCTTCGTATAATCTTTTATGACCAAACAATACATCCATGTTAATATTTTTGCATACTTGGAACACCAACATATTCCGTTTATTGGTTTAAGGTTTTCAAATAGTTTTGACCCGTATATATGTTAAACAAGTAAAAGCACTATATTACAGTAAAATTGAGTTAAGACTTTTTTTCAGACCCTAAGAGCATAACTCTCAAGGGGCAAAAAAGGGAAATGACGATATTGCACTTAAGTAGCGTCCAAAAGGGGACGATGCTTCATTCATCTGGAATTCCAGAAGGGGGGGGGGGGGGGGGGGATGGATTGGAAATTTACAAGAAAAAATATTATTTAAAACTTTTTGAGTTCTAGCTTGTGACTAGTTGATACTTGGATCTAGAAAGTTATTGTTGGATATTAATGTCTTTGATTAACCAGCAGGGTTGGGCCCACCTTAGCCTGAGGGGATGGTGCACTTGGGTATGACCCAACCATGTGTTTGGACTCTGGACTAAGGTGGTGGTGGGCAGCCATGCCACATTGCCACGGGGCCTTCCTCACCAACCAACCACTAGTGTACCACATTTTGAATCAATCATTCATTTTGTGATTTTGATGTGACCATAGGTCCCTTTGAATAACCTTCAAACAAGTGTACCACTTACCATGTTTCTGGCTACTAATGTCATTAAAATCCAATCATCATTAAGGTTTTTTATGAAAAAGGACATATGTTTTAAAACATCAACTCGTTTACCTTATCATATCAGAGATAAATGGGTCGATTTTATTCTACTAAGAAGTCACAGGTGTCGTATGATATACATAACTTTTTATTGTGTTATGAATTATCTGATACCAATTTATTTATGTATTATACACGTATCCGACACTCGAGTGACATTGATTCACCGGGCATTATTATTATATATATATATATATATATATATATATATATTAATCCAGGCTACAAATGTCACGTGATACCTATATCTTTTTTATCGTGTTATTGAGTATAAGTATATGATATTGGCTTTTTACGCATCATATAAGATAAATGGGTTAATTTGATTCTGCAAAGAAGCTAAAGATGTCACATGTTACCTGTATTTTTTTTATCGTGTTATTAAGGATCAAGTATATGAGGGTGACACTGATTTATCGTACATTTTCATAGAGCAACAACAAAAACAATTCCAAGATGTGCCGCTAAGAACAACTTCAATACAGAATGTCGGTTCGAGTATGATTTCCATAAACGATTTTTAAGTAACAAGTGTTCTTATGGTCTTTAAAGCATAGGACCAAGATTGTTATACATACATCATACATACAACAAACATATAGACCTCATAGGTCAACTATTGACAAGTCATCAAATTAGTAAATTGAGGCTTGAGGCAAACGGAACGAACCACCAGCATAAGCATTTGATAAACGGGTCTAATTCTAAGGGTCAAAATCAAGCTCAGTATGGTCCCTAAACCACATACACACGCAAGAACAAAAAACGTGAGCCGAAAACAAGTGGGGCCCAAACACATAGACTCACATTGTTTAGCTCTTCGGTGTCATAAATGTAACCCGCGAGCATACCAGAAAATAATAGTGCCCCGAGAGGGTTTCCTAGCTGCATAAAATTGAAAAATAACCCGAAGTTTTTTAATCCAAAAAGCTCGGAGGACGTTGATACCATGATAGCAATTTGAACACCATAACATGTTCCGAGCAATGCTGTTGCAGCATATAATGTTCCGTTTAGAGCTGATGCATATAGAAGATATGTTAACACCATGATGATTTGTGTTACCATTGTCCAAAATGTCCTTGGGATCGTGTGTGACCTGCAACACGCACATAAATTCCATAAAAAATCATAGGTGTACAAAGCCCGGGCCTAAAAAGACTGATTCAGGCGAAGGTCTAAAAAGTTTGATTTAGGCCCGAGCCCAAACGGTTTTATTAGACCGGGCCTAAAAGGACTGACTTAGGCGGACAAAAAAGACTGATTTAAGAACCACAATCCAATTGTTCCCAGACTTTAGCTTTTCTTAAACTTTTGTTTTATTTTTTATTTTTAGCTTTAGTTATTAATCATAACCAAAACCGTATTGTTCAATTAAAGTAAGACACTATATAATTTTAAATTTTAAAATAGAACTTATAAAACTTTAGAATTATAAAGAATAAAAACAAGCATATCTTTATTTTTCAAATGCCTCCATTTACTTTTTATACATCACAAAAATAAAATAGCATACATATATATATTTACACTACATGTAATATAAATATGTATGCTTTAGTTAAGAAAAGACATTATACAATTTTAAAATACAACTTAAAAAGCTTTAGAATTATGAAGAATATAAATATGCTTCATCTTTTTTCCAAATACCTCCATTATTTTTATAAAGCACAAAAAGAGAAAAAAAACATACTTATATTTACATTACATGTAAATATATAAAGCACAAAGGAAAAACAGACATATTTATATCTACATTACATGTAAAAATAATTAAATCTCTGGGCTCAAGAAACTGGGCCTTTAAAACAGGGCATTTGGGCCTAACCAGTCCTATAGGCTATAACCAAGCTTTGGCCAGGACCGGGTCAACCAAGCTTTTCAATCAAACATTAGGACCAACATGACACTTCCGGGCTCAAACGGACCTAAAACCAGGCATAAATAAACTGGGCTTTTCGGGTCGACCCCATGACATGAATTGTAATAATAACAATAAGGAATTAAGGATTACCTCACAAAGTATTCAGAAACAGCACCGCCACCAAGCCGGCCAAGAAAATTGCAAAAACTAAATAGACTCATCAATGTGGTTGTATCATCAAACCCTAGCGAACTCGCGATTTGGGCCAAATTATTCAAAACCGTGACCCCGGACCCGATCCCGAGAAAATAAGTGGTCCATAAAAGCCAAAAATCGGCCTTCAATATTGCTTCACGAAAACTAAAATCTTCCCCTCTTCTAGGCCTTCGTTTCTTTATTTTAACCGCTCCTTCTCCAACCGCAAGAAGCAAATTCACATCAGAACCGTATTCGTTCTCACGAAAACTCGTAAGATTCGTGTTTGAAGATGACATCGTTAGCAATGGTTCGGTTTTCATATCCAAACTGTCGGAAGAGTCAACAGGCCGGATCGACTTCTTAGTGGCGGGAAACAGGGTCATTTTAATCGGGATTGCGAGCGGTGATAGTAAAAGAACCACCACAATCGCGATAAACGTGTAGGATATCGTTTTGTTTAGGTCTAACGAGTTTTTTAGGATCGTTGTGGTTAGAAGAAAGATCGCTAGTTTTAAGACTCGACGCTTGTGTGAACATGAAGTGAACGTTTTCCGACGGGTCAGGCTCGGAAGCAGGTGTACACGGGCGAACGTAGTACATTAACGCGAGACATATGATCGGTATCCCAAGTGTGAACACGAGCACGATTTGTGTAGATGACCCGTTTAGTAACATGGTGCATACTTCGGTGAAAACCGCGGCACTTAGAGCGATGTAGCCTTTTAGAAGGCCTGCAACTGTGCCCCGACTTAGCGGGAAATTTCGTAAATTTGTGACGAGCACTGCGGTTCCCAACCACGCGCTGCTATTAGCCGCTAGCACGAGTGCAATCCATAACTGCAAACAACAGATGTTATCAAAAATCAAACCCCGACCCATATGATCTAATCCAAGAAACTCCCAAACTGTTAATTCAAAACTGCTAATTCACTTTCAAATAAGCACATGATCATAAGCAGTTTAATTCTATCCAAACAATCCAAATTACACTAAAACTCTTAACATATTTCCTGCAAACATTCTTGTATCCAAACACACCAAATTACATCAACTCTACTAATTTCTTGCTGACACTTTCTACCAGATATTAAAAATAATAAAGAAAATATTAACTTCTGAACAAATCCCAATAAGTATTCTTCAAAAAGAAACAGCCCCAAATAAAAAAGATACAAAATGTATAACAAAAACTGAATCTTTATGAAGAAACACTTACAACCCAGTAAGGCAAATTATAAACAGTTTGAGTGATAGCAAGCCAGATGATAATTTGTACCAATTCAAATCTCAAGTATTATAATTTAATAAAAAATATTAACTTCTGAACAAATCCCAAGAACTATTCTTTAAGAAAAAAAAAACACTCCCAAATAGAAAGATACAACATTGAAAACAAAAACTAATAACATATGAATCTTTATGAACATTTTCAGTGATAGCAAGCCAGATTATAATTTCTACAAATTCAAGTCCCAAGAATTAAAAAATAATAATAAATATTGAATCCTGAACAAATCCCAAGAACCATTCTTCAAAAAGAAACAACCCCAAATCAAAAAGATACAAAATTTAAATCTTTATGAAGAAACACATACAACCTGAACCCAGGAAGGCAAACTATGCACAGTTTGAGTTATAGCAAGCCAAATGACAAGCTCTATCTATTCAGGTCCCCAAGAATATAAAAAAAAATCATAAAAAAATACTAACTCCTGAACAATTCCCAAGACCTATTCTCCAAAAAGAAACATTCCCAAATAAAAAAGATACAAACTTTACAACAAAAACTGAATCTTAATGAAGAAATACTTGCAACCCAGTGATGCAAATTATGAAAAAAAAAATGTATCTTTAATAAGAAACACTTACAGCCAAGTGATGCAAATTATAAACAAAAATTGTATCTTTAATAAGAAATACTTACAACCCAGTAAAGCAAAGTATGCACAGTTTGATCATTGCTACCAGGTTAAATCTCAAGAATTAAAAATAATAAAGAAAATATTAACTTCTGAACAAATCCCAAGAACTATTCTCCAATAAGAAACACTCCCAAATCAAAAAGATACAAACTTTACAACAAAAAACAAATCTTTATGAAGAAATACTTACAACCCAATAAGGCAAATTATGCACAGTCTGAGTAATAGCAAGCCAGATAACCCCATAACCAAAGAAAGCAGAAAAGACCCCAACAAGAAGCACAGCCCAAGGTGGGAAATAATTACAAGCAATGCCAGGAAGAATCCCTGTGTTCTCCCCAAAATCATTAGCAACACCAAGAACTGTAAGCTGTTGTTGTGAAAACCCAAAACTGTTTTCAAAGAGTCAGAGTAAAGTGGGAAACAGTAGGAGTTTCCGGCGGCTATTCCCACCCACACGGCGGCTGCAAACCCCACCCACGGTGGCCGGGTTCCGGCTTTCACGGTGGCTTGCATAAGTACGGACGGTGGTGGGTTGGTGTGAGATTTAGGGTGAGGTGTAGAGTGGGAGTGAGGATTGAAAAGTGAAATAATAAAATATGGTATGGATGGTTACAAGATTTGATCCTTTTGAAGTTGAAACTTTGAGTTTTACACGTTTTAAGTTGATGTGAAATTACGCTTTCATGGAAGAATATATTTTATTAAGTTGCTTTCTTCCAAATTGGGCATATGATTTGTATGTTGTATTGCTTGGATCCGGGTAATCCGGACCATGTATCATGAAAATGATCAAGTATGGGAAGGCGGACGGGTTGGGGTCGATGCGGATCACAAGAAAAATAAGTTTGGGTTAAATGGGTCGTTTTGTAAAAGTAGCAATTTGATTCACGGAAGAAAACAGGTAATGACCAGAATTGGACTCGAGGGAAAATGAGTCCTTAAGAAAAAAGTGTCAAATGGGTTAATCTCTTATATTTGTTTTATGGCAACTAGTGGCGACAGGTGGGATTGGTGATGAACAATGGGGTCTCGGTGGTGGCAACGGCGATAGAGTGGTGTTTGTGGGGGAGTGTGTGGTAGTGGTGGGACCGGCGATAGTGGTGTGGGAGGTGGTGGTGTTGGTGGAAGAGACAAACGATGGTCATTGATGGTTTAAATCTGTTTGGGCATGTTTTAAGACCGCTGGGTATGGTGGGGCTTGGGGTTTGGGGCGTCGCTAGCCATGTGGCGAAAAAGAGCTCCTCCAGACCATCCCAAAAAAGTTGGGGTGTGGAGCGGTGTTGGATAGCCGGCGTGGCTAGCCATGTGGATATTGTGTGTGTGTGTGTGTGTGTGTATATATATATCTTTTAGCATGTTTTAAATCTATCCAGCTTCGATTTTAGTTCACGCCACTTATGTTGACACGTGTTCAAGTTGTGACGATTGTTTCCAGCATGTTGTTGGTATTGACTAATGTTAGATCGCTCCTGAATAGCTCGGGAACCTAAATTGGTTTCTATTGTCCATATATGCGGAATTTATATGACAAGTTAATCACATATGCAAGAATTACTCATTAATGTTTGTTTTATTGATCAAAAGTTCGTTTACATTCGAGTTCCTGATCTGACAGAGCTTCGCCTCAGAGTGTGCAAAAGTTACAAATGAGAGAACCTAAGGCACCTATTTATAGAGAATCAAGTTCGCTAGGAGGCACACAAGTTCGACCGAACTTGTTCACATATCACATTTCCGGACGAACTTGATCTCCTAATTACATAAATACTTCATTTTCTAACGTAATCTCATCTATTCTAAACAGAGTCGATACAAGACTAAGACATAGACATACTGTACTAACAGACTCCCTATTGGATATTGTCTTCGTCTTGATCAGTCTTCAAAAGCTCTATCTTCAAATCACTATCTGCAACGCCCAAAGAAGTTCTTATACGGTTTCTTTTTTCTTTCTTAAGCAGGAATCGGTGTTTGATCAGTAGGTGGCACCTTTGTCATAAACTGGAACCGTCTAAGTCTCGCCTCCCTACCTTTTTCATGTAAACGTTCAAGACGCCTTTCTTCTTTCAAAAACTCCTCACGTTCTAGCTCTCTCCAGCTTGATTCCCACATCTTTCCAGAATTTACGCCGTGAGCGTAGCAAACATTAACGATCCCGTGATACTGCTTTGCCTGTACCTCTTCACGCTTCTCATAACAAATCTTATTAAAGAATAGACATCGAATATCCTCTTTGAACAGTTCACTAGCCACATCGGGTCTAGTATGCGTATTGTTCTCCAAAGCCCCCAAAATCCTTCTTTTTGTAGCACTTCAGCTGACCTTTCTTTTGTAATATCCAAATGTTCTTCAAACCTCAAAACTATAAAGCTTCACACGTCTATGGATCAACTTTCCACCACTTGAACAAAGGATAAAAATCTTGTTCAATCGGCATAAGTGGCATATTCTTCATTGCACGATGACGCTTCATTATCAACGTAATGTCTTTCTCACCCGTCTGCTTGTTAGTTTTGATTCGGCGTTTAGGTATAAACGGCTTCCAATATTTGAATCCTTGAGTTGCTTCAAATTTTATCATCGTCCATAGCAACTGATCAATAAACTTCATATGGTAACTTACATTCCTCGTTTGCACCAATTCCTCCATATCCCAATAAGGTAGCGTACGAAATCTGCCAAGTATCGAAAGTATTGTGCGCCGAATTCATGTTTGATGGCGTAAATTCAATTCTTTCAACCACCCCTAACTTAGAATATCACCTAATGATTTGTCGGCGTCTCTGGTAAAGAATGCTAATGGTCGTCGAAACTTTCTTTCTTTAGGCATTTCTTTAAACCAGGATTTCTTTGCTTCTGCAATCTCAGCTTTAGTCATCGGCTTTGGAACTTTGCCTTCACGAACAGACTCTGCAATCTTTTCTTTTAACAAGTCTTCATTCAGTTGTTCGTACATTTCTTCAAACGTAGGAAAACTGTCAGTGTTCAAACCAACTACTTCTCTGCTTCATCCTTTTCATCGTTGTCTGATCGTCATAATCATCAGCATCAGATCTTCGTTTGTAGCAATACTTGTTTGGCTCAAACGTATCAATATTCACAATTTCCTCTTCAAAATCAAAATCAAATGATTCAGCATCAACATTCAGTAGCTTAGCAAGATCTTCTTTCGACATGTTGTGAACAAACTTTCCCTCTTCAACATTGTGTTCTAACATAAGTACCAATGGTTTTGCAGGCATAGCAGCAATAGGCATTGCAACAATCGCATCAGTCAATTCTTCATCTGTTTGCCCTCTGATGGCTCCCCATTACTTTGATCTTCCATCATATTCACATCATCGTTTAGTAGGGAAGTAAAATCAAACTCATCAGTCACTTTTGAATCAACAACTTTCAATCCTACACCACCCTGACCATCATCATTATCATCATTGTTGTCAGAATCATCTTTCGGATCATCAACAGGTTCATCATCTTTATCTTCATCCTCAGCTTCATCATCGTCCTTCTGTTCAGTTTCTTTTTCTGGAATACCCTCTGGAATAATCTCGGACTCAGAAGCTTTAGAAGCATCAACTGTTTCAGACACAATCTCTTATGTTGTTATGGGAACACCATCAATCTTTCTCAGCCTTTTCTTTCGCTTCTTGCACATCTAATCGTTCGTATTCTTCCTTAAAATCAATGCCCAGACTATTAGATAGCACTTTCGGCAGTCTAGTAAATCTTCTATCATTTAATTCTCTTTCAGAACGTAAATCAGCAATTTCTTTCTGCAATCTTTCATTAGCATCCTGCAGACTTTCTATCAACGCTTTCAAATACCCACGATCACCTTCTAAAAACTTCACTTTGTCGCTCAGAATTTCCTTTTCAACTTCGCTTTGATTTATTTTCTGTTCGAGGGCAACTTTCTCAGCTTCGTTCTTTGATAGTCTTTCTTCTAGGACTTCGACTCTTTTCTCTAATTCATCAACATTGGATTCTGGAAAGAAATCATTCAAATCTTCCAAAGAAACATGCTCTTAGGAATACTTCCAAACAATTTTGACCTTGGAGTTGTTTTTGGAGTCGATTTTGGTGTACTCTTCGGTGTATGTGGTGAAGTATGAACTGGAACATCTTTCATAATAGAACTTGCAGGCTGTGATATTGTCGGAGGTTCTTGAGACTCAATGATGGGAATATCAAGCAAATCAGACGCAGGAGGTTCTTGTGTGACTCCTGGTTGCTCAGTAGTCTCCGAAATAATATGAACCGATTCAGCTGTAGGAGGTTCTTGTGTAACTCCTATTTCTTTAGCGCCAGAAGGTTCTTGTGGAACTTCTTTGCGCTTCTTTTGGCTTATATAGCGACGACTTTGCGGCTTCTATATTGCTTTTCTCTCTTGGTACTTGGAGAACCTGTAGTCTTCAAAGTAGCATCTTTCGCTAAGACTTTACACGCTTAGCCTTTTTCTTTGGTCTTTCTTCATCAGAACCTGGTTCATAATAGCATCACCTTCCTTTAACTTTTCTCTTTCTTTCTCTGTAATAGCCTTCTTTGTTTCTTTCTCAAGCGAATCGTCACTTTCTTCATTCTTATCAGAAGTCGCAGAGATTACATCATCATCTTGTGTATCTTTTTATGTCTCTTGACTTTCAATATTGATTGCAGCACTAGAACAGCTTCAGCTTGAACATTCTCTGGTTCACTTCATCGATAAGCATTGTTTCAACTTTCTTTGACTTTCTGGATTGTTTCTTTTTCTCTTCAAGGATTTTCTTCAGAAACCAATCGCTATGCTTTGCTTTGAAAGTTGCCATCCATTCTTCTTCAGCTTTAATTTCCTTTTCATCACCACTTCCTTCTTTTCTCCACTTGTATTCAGACGGTGCAACATAATCTGCAGACGCAATAGCACCAAATAGTGGTTTTGCAACTGGAGCTGAAGCTTGCTTTTGAAACGTAATCAGCTTCTTGACTGTAGTATCACCCATGTGGCTTAGATATAAAATATCGTTTGGATCTTTCGCTATCTTATCAAACTTGTTGTCAATGCGCATCTGCACGAATCTTTGATACATCACAAGTCTGTTCGTTTCCATGTTGTTCTTCATATGTGTAAACAGGAGCTTTGGAGAAATTAAACTTCTTGTTCAGAACTAACGTTGTAGCCATACACGCCATGTAGTCTTGAAAATCATCTAAACCAGCTTTGCGATGACTAAAGGCATGAATAATCGCGTGCATCAGAAACTTGTAGGGATTAGGAACTCCCCCTTTCTTCAATGTCGATTCGTTAACATGACCTTTGTATCCCATCCGATAAAAGCATCCACGAACCATCCTTTCGTCTAAAAACATTGGATCTTCAGCACTATCGTTAAAGTTTAAAACTTGCGGATATCGGCTTCAGTCACTGTAAGCTCTATGTCTTCATTTCGATGCGAACAATAGTTCTGATTTCTGTATTATCAACATTTAGAGACGCTGCACTCCAAAATCTATAAACGTGAGATCTATAAACCACAGTCTTCTCTGTAATCGCTTTGTGTATCGGTATTCGCGCCATAAAATCCAGAATATTGTCGTAAGCAGCTAGAGATGGATAGATCGTCTTGTCGAGCGTAACACAAGTACTATGAAACTTCGAGAAAGAAAGCTGAATATTCTGCAATCATGAAAAACGAGACAAATACTTAGAAAATTTCACAAATTTTCACACAATTACACATCATGTTTGGGCAAACTTGATAGACAAATAAACATCACATTTCAATAAGTCCGAGTGAACGTGATTTAAACAGATTTTAATTGAATATCAAACAAGTTTGGGCAAACTTGTTAACAACTTTTGGATTTTTGAAAATATCAAACAAGTTCGGTCGAACTTGTAAGAAATACAACATTATCACTTTTGACACAAGTTCGGCCGAAATTGGTTCAAAGAACCAATTAACAAGTTCGGGCAAACTTGTCTTCTTTTCATTCAAAACATGCAACTGTCATTTTTATGCATATATTGACAAAATTATGGACATGTTAAAGGTCATTTAAGGTTATTTAATTGATTTTAACATTCAGTTTGTTCTTAACCATCCTAAATCAAGTCATATGAGCAAGTTCAGATCTGTTTGGTTCAAATTCAATCAATTAATGGTTCAATCTTAGAATTTATACCTCTGCCATGATGCTTAGTGTGCAAATCACTAAGAATCAAAAGAAATTTGGGCAACAATTCGATATCAAATGTGCAATTTAGATTTCGCTCATAAATCGCTCAAGTTCGCTCAACTGAATCAAGAAACAGGTGAAATGAAGTTCAGGCGGACTTGTCTATTATATAGTGTAAAAGTCTGTGCGAACTTGTAAACACATATCAACAATTCCAGTACAAGTCCGGGTGAACTTGCCATCAGATCACTAATGCAGAACATGTCCGGGCGAACTTGATACTTAAATCAACATTCTCTTATCCTGATCAAGTTTGGGCGAACTTGATCAAACCCAAAACCAACTTTTTTCAAATTTTTCAATTTTAACCCTGAACTTTTCATCTTTTACCAGTTTTATAAATCCACTCAGTTGACCAAGTCCAAGTTAATGACCTTGGTTAACCGATTTGTCTGCCGAGTCCAAGTTAATGACCTCGGTTCGACCCGTTTAAACAAACTGTTGGTTTTTATCAAATTCAAGTTTCAAATTAATGAACTTTTAATCGTTTTTGCTTATCAGATTTTACAGATTGCTCCCAGCCTGTTGTCAATTAGATTTCCACCAGTTTAGCACCTTACCAGACTTCGAAGATCCGTTCTCCAACATTGGCTTGTTGAAACTAATGAAGAAACAAAATATTTTTGAATTTTTGAAAGTTTATGCTAAAACACACTGAAAATCTTTTTGATTTTAATCTGTAAAGCAAGTAAACTATGTACAAACATATTTACAGAACATTTTTTTGTGAATTCATGTCTAAGGATCATATCAGTTGATTGAGACGTATCACCAGTACCATTGACCTTATGATGACTTTAAGTTTTAAACTCATTTACCTAGATTGTCGATATATTGTCCACTTCAAATTTGACACATTTCTCAATTGTTCCAAGATATCTTAGTTAGAATTATGAAACTTGAATCAACTATGGTTTCCATCTCAGAATATACTCCCGTATCAAGATTCCCTAGATTTCATCTTACATGTGAGTATAGCGTAATTCATATCTGTATCTGGGTTATGCGAAGCCTTAAGAGCTCAGGTTAATACCACCGTATCGACAAAGAGATGAAGGCTCGACTTTAAGGTGGGTTCCAATTAAGGAATCTTTTAAGCACTGCAAATGATTAGATCTTTCGATTCTTTCAATTTTGCATGTAGTTTTAGGGTTTTAAGCAAAAGCATTATAGAAGTTCTAGGCTATTGCTTCCGCAAAATCAGAAGAACTTGTATAATACCCCAAATATCAATCATCTATAAAGACCTCGTATCTCAAAATCAGGCAATCTCTCAAACGAAATTTTGGAGTACTAAGTCCATATATCCGAGAGATGTTAATCCACAAGTTTAAGCAGTTGTAAAATTTAGTTTATATCCCAGAAACAATTTACTAAACGCGTAAAGCCTATCGACACATTCATAGTAAGACTTGTTTATCACTTTTTAAACTTTATAATTCTTTAGCGTATTGTGATAGTCCACTGATGTACTATCATTTCCTTTGTGACACAAAATTCTTTTTGTCTTTTTCTTGTTTTTGTACTTTTTGATTTTTCATATGTTTTTGTATTTTCACGCAAACATTTCTCGCCATAAAATCAAAAACATATTTTTGTATTTTAGTTTTTAAGAAATTCTAATCTAAAAGATAAACAAACCAATGTGGATCATATGAACTCGTCGCCCGATCCATATTCAACCTCTGCCTCCGCACCTGTCAACAAATTTTTAATACCGTTAAGCCTCATTAGATATTTAAATCTTGTTAAAGGAAAAGCTTTGGTATAAAATCAGCTTTTTGTTCATCGGTATGGATTTTTTTATTCGCACCAACTTCTTTTCGTAACAGGCACGAATGAAGTGATAACGAATTTCTATGTGTTTAGTACGAGAGTGATGAACTGGATTTTTAGTAATGTCGATAGCTGCCTTATCATGTACATATAAAGGCGTATCAAGAAATTGCAATCCAAAGTCCCTCATCTGTTGTTGAATCCATAGGATTTGTGAACAACAACTGAAGCAGAAATGTATTCTGCCTCACAAGTAGAGAGAGAGACTGTGGTTTGTTTCTTGCATTGCCACGTTACTAATCGAGTTCCGAAGAACTGGCAACCAGCCGTCATAGACTTTGAATTCAGCTTGTCCACCCCAAAATCAGAATCAGCATATCCCGTCAGATCAAAGTTAACGTTCTTTGGATACCACAAGCCGTTGCTTGGACATCCCTTCAGGTAGCGGAATATTCTCTTCACTATCTGCATGTGAGATACTCTGGGACTGGACTGATATCTTGCACAAAGACAGGTAGGATACATGATATATGGGCGAGATGTCGTCAGATGCATAAGAGATCCTATCATCGACCTATAGAGCGTATAATCCACTTTGGTTCCTGTTTCATCGAAGCAAATTCCGTGATTCAGCGCCAGAGGAGTCGAAAGCGGCTTCGAGCTATCCATTTCAAACTTCTTCAGAATATCATGAACATATTTTGTTTGATGAATGAATATGCTTTCTGGTAACTAATCAACTTGTAACCCGAGGAAGAATTTCATTTTGCCCATAGAAGACATCTCGAACTTCTTCTTCATAACCTTCTCGAATTCTTTGCAAAGACTATCATCTGTTAAACCAAAGATGATATCATCCACATAGATTTGTACGATGATTAGATGACTTCCGACTTCTTTGGTAAACAAAGTACTATCCACTGTGCCTCTTGTAAAGCCATTTCCAACAAGATGCTGATATAACGTCTCGTACCAAGCTCTCGGGGCTTGGTGTAATCCGTATAAGGCTTTATCTAGGAGATTAGCTTTGTTCTTGTTCATCGGATCGACGAACCTGGGTGGTTGGCCGATGTACACTTGCTCACGTAGCTTACCATAAAGAAATGCGGATTTCACATCTAACTGGTATACTTTAAAACCTTTCCAAGCAGCGAATGCAAGGAAAATGCGAATTGACTCTAAACATGCAACCGGTGCATAGACTTCCGTATAGTCAATTACTTCTTGCTGGTGGAAACCTTTGACAACCAACCGAGCTTTGTTTCTAACGATCACACCTCGATCATCCCTCTTACACTTGTAGACCCACTTCGTATCTTTTGCTTTGGTGGTAAGTCGACAAGTCTCCAGACTCCCAGTTTCTCAAACTGTAACACCTCTTCCTGCATCACTATCACCCAGTTTTCATCACCCAAAGCTTCATTCACAGTCTTCGGCTCAATTTGAGATATGAAACATGAATAATAGCAATAATCTTGAGTCGGAGCCACTCGAGTATAGAAACAACTTAAAGCTTTGTTGATCTGGCTTCTCGTTCTCACACCAGTCTGTAATTCTCCAATTATGTTATTCGAAGGGTGATATGAATAAGATCGAGAAATCTCCTCGCTAGGAACATCAACCGTACTATTCTGATTTGAAATATTCGATCAACTATCAAATCAACTTCAGGAGTAGTACATGTTGCTTCATTTTGATTGCTAAGGCTAGCAGATTGGTTTAACATATTGGATATCTGCTTAGATTCTTCATCAGAGGAAGATTCTCCATCATCATCGAAAGTTGGAGCTTCATCAGAGTCGAAATTCTAATTCTAAGAAAGAATGGGCTCTATAATAGTATTTCCTGGTTCAGTGGAAACATTTGTTGGAGTTGTAGTAGGTTCTACTTCTGCTTCAGAAACTTGTTCAACTGGAACCCCACTACTACTTGGACCTGCACCAGAAGATGATGTACCAACATTAGGTTGATTAACCACTATTGGCCTTAAAATATGTTCTTTATTAGCCGACTGTTGTATATAATAAAGAGCTGCAAGATCTTCTTCAGATGGCTCTTCTGGCAAGTCGAATGACTTCCACAAATCTTGATAATTGAACAACCATGCATCGCCTTTTCTTTGAATAAGAGTTGTGTACCGAAAGCAATCAACATGTTGTGCTTCAACCACTCTTCTCATAGTAGGAATGTATACTCTCCTGAGCGGACTAGCATAACCGACAAAGAAACCTTCAAGCATTTTAGCACCAAATTTTCCATTCGAATCAATCACTATACAAGGTGCACCAAACGGTTCTAGATATTTTAGATTTGGTTTCCTTCGGTTAATCATCTCGAAGCAAGTCTTCTTGGTCGACTGTTAAGACCCTGTTCAAAGTGTAGCATGCCGCTGCATACGCCTCACTCCAGAAGCTAACAGGAAGTTTGGAATCTGCAAGCATGGTTCTTGCTGTTTCAATTAGAGTTCTACTCTTCCTCTCAGCTACGCCATTTTGTTGTGGAGTGTAAGGAGCACTGAATTCGTGCAGTATTCCTTTGGCGTTGCAAAATATTTCATCTTGGTATTTTTGAACTCCGTACCATTATCACTTCGAATCCGTTTAACAGGGAGATGATATAGATTTTCAAGCTTCATGAAGAGAATCACAAGATTTTCAAATGTTTCATCTTTGGTCTCTTGAAAGAAAACCCATGAATATCGAGAATAATCATCTGTGGCTACTAGACAATACAGATCTCCGGATATACTACGAACATTCACCGGACCGAAAAGATCCATATGTAGACGTTCAAGCGGCAGCTTTATGGAGTTAAGAATCTTCTTAGGATGTGACTTCTTAATCTGCTTTCCTTTCTTGCATTCAAGACAGTGATCCGTCATATGGAAGCTTCGAAGATTTACTCCTTCGACCAAGTCGTTGTGAACCAGAAAATTCATTTTCCTCAGATGTATATGCCCCATCTTCCTGTGCCATAGAATCGAATCCTTCTCTGTGGCTTTTGTAACAAAACATTGAGCCAACTTTGACGATGGAGTAGCAACACTCATGTCTAACACGTAGAGATCATTTTCGCGTGGAGCGCGCATTAGAATCCAATTATCCGGAATCTTGAAGCCCGACTTAAGAATCATGCACTCCTTATCATTGAAATGAACAGTGAACTGCTTATCGCAAAGCTGTGAGATACTGAGAAGATTGTTCTCTAGCTCGGCGATATAGTTAACACGATCAAAAGGCACCACACCATTCGAAAGCTTTCCTTCAGCTACTATCCGACCTCCTTGATTTCCAGCGAAGCCTACATATCCTCCGTTAATCGCTTTGATATCAAAGAGTAGTGCTTTCATCCCGATCATGTGCCTCAAAGCTCCGCTATCAGAATCCACTTCGATAATATGGATCTTTGGAGCCCCTGCACACGTTAACAACTCAGTGAAAAAGTGCAACCCAAGCCTTTTTGGTCTTGGGTGTGGGATAATAATCTTCATAAACATCCTCATAAGCCCTTTAATATTCAAAATCATCATTGAGACTTCATCGACATTTAAGTTTTCAAACTTGATTTTATTCTTTTCTTTTGATAGTTTAGGAAAAACTTTGTCAATTTCAGTTTTACCCTTTGATTCAGACACTTTGTCATTACCAATCTTGACTGACTCAGACTTGGCAACTTCAGATGGTGTTGTTTTCTTCTTTGCAACCCAAGATTGTGATTTAATTCTTGCTTTCTTAATGTAGAATCTTGAATCTTTGTTTTCGTTCGATTTGGAAGTTTCACCTTTCTCAAAAGTTGAATTTTCAAACTTTGATTCAGTTTTAGGTTTCACTTCGTTTTTAGATTCATTGTTTCGTTTTAAGATTGTGACTGGTTTTACAATCTCTGGTTGCTTAAGTTTCTCAACATCTGAATTTGTCTTTCTTCGGTGATACACAGGCTTTGATTTCGGACACTTGCGTGCAATGTGACCAACTTCATTGCATTTGAAGCAATTCCGAGTATCATGAGAATCTCCCTAGTGGGTTTTACTCCACTTGCGGATTTAGCCTTTTCCCGAAGTTCTTTTTCTTTTTTAAACTCATCATTTGATTGCTTCCCTATCAAATTCTCTTCTTGAACCGTACTGGTCCCATACACGAATGCCATATTCTTATTTTTATATTCGCGAAATGGTGACTGTTTCTTTTTCGGTTCATCTTCTTCCACCAAACCCAAACCCGCTCTCCTGTTTTCAGGAAAGTCACCATCATTCCTTTGGTAGTCGTTATATCCTCGTTTAGGTTTAGAATAAAAATTTTTCTCATTTCTCTCCAAATCTTCTGATGATACTTTGACAAGTTTGAACAATTTATCAATTTGATCTTCTTTTACATTCCGAATCGGAAAACTGTCATCGAAATATAGTCTATCAGATTCCTTAACTTTGTACATGACAACGTTATATCATCACTTAGGCTATCTTCCAATGATGTATCGTCATCTTCGGATTGTGAATCAGAACTGTTCAAACTTGTATTGGCGCTCTCAAAGCTGCCATCATCAGATTCACTCACACATTTTCAACAACATATTTCACCACTGCTTCACTATCATCGTTTGTGTAGGTTACGCCAATGTTCTCAGGCAGCTTATTTTCTTTTCGGTCAAAAGTTCAACATTAAGCGCCTTTTCCATCCCATCAACTTTCTTGCGACAATATTTGTCGCACAAGGGAGGTGGAACATTGCTATAATCCCCACGTTTCTTACCTTTTGCTTTCTTATCATTTTCTTCCGACGGAATCATTGGAAGAATATGATCGATGACGTAAGCATTAGTGGCATAGCTTTTCAAAAGCTGTCTCACCCTTTCGGTTTTAATCTTCATGTCTTGAAGTTCTCTTTTAGTTTCAGCAATGGTATTTATGTAAATCTTAATGGCCTTTTATTTTCCATTACCGTTGCTTTTAACATTCTTACTGTGTCATGTTATTCAATGTTGTTTTTATAAAGTCTGCCGTAATCGCCTTTCATTTTATCATAAGCTTCCTTCATTGTGCGATAATCATATTTAAAATTGTTGTTATGCACATTGAGTTCACTTATGATTTGAGATTTTTCGGCGCATTGCACACAAGGCTCAGTACATGTCGTACAAGGTTTTTCAACCTCAACGATTTGCACTTTTACAACCTCTTTTTCTACAACTTTTACCTATGGACCTACCTTTGTTAAATTTGCCATCATTGCTTTGTTGGCGATCTCCGTGAGGTTCTCCTCATTCATCTCCTTGGTCACATTGATGACTTCCTCAACTTCCTGTTTCGTTTCTTCAACAACATGCTCAGAAGATGTTGCATCACCAAAGCAACCTGCAAAACTAGAAGTCATGTTAGGAGAAAGAACACTCTGCATCCTTGTATGATGATAGATCTCCTCTTCTTCTGTTTGTTGCAAATATTCTTCTAGCATTGCGTTCTCAGAGCTGCATCCTCAGCATATGTATCTTGCTCTTCCACAATTTTGCCATTAAAGCAACTCCTGTCTTCTTAGCAATATAAGAGTTCCAATCAAATCCATCATCTTCATTCAAAGCAACCATTGCTTTTTTTGCGGTGTTGGATGGTTTTTCTTGGACTTCAATTTGAGTTTTCTTTGGAAATGGCTTATATTGTAACGACTTCTTGTAGTAATCACTGCCGCCTCCGAAAGGACTTTTGTTGCCACTTGCTTCTGGATTCTTGCACTCTCATTTGAAATGCCCTTTTTGTCGGCATCTGAAGCAAGTAACTTTCGTCTTGTCAAATCCCAATTTGTTGCTCGAGTTTCCGATGTCTCTACCAGTTAGAGCAACAAATTTGGCAACTCTCCGTATAATCGACGCTAAAGACCATTTAATGTCCATCAACTCAAGCTCCTCGTCATCCACTTGATCATAATCTTCGGCTGTCATTTCTAGATTACCAATTTTCCCGGTCACTAAACTCTCATAAGATTCCAACACTGTGGCAAGTAGTGCCATATGTTGTTTGGCCACTGTTCAGAAATGACGTTGTTTAGGTTGACTGCAATGTTGCATCTAAACACATTTGGATCAGAATTTGATTGATTATTCTGATTCCTCTGATTCTGAAATGGTGAGTTAGAACTCATGCTCGAATATGATGCATTCTGAGGACTCCGATCATAGTTAGGATATGATTGAGTTTGGCTCTGTGGCGAATGATTCGAGGAATTCATATTCGTGCTGAAAGCAGTTTGAATCTTTGGGCTTGAAATATTCTCTTGAGCTCCACTCTTGTAATAAAGCCCTACATCTTGAGCAATGTTTGAATTCTTTGACTTGGCAATCTTCAACAATTCCATCTCGTGCCCCTCCAACTTGTCGATAAAGGTGGATAACTTAAAAAATTCCCAGCTTGGACTTTCTTTTAGCACCATGAGATAAGTTGTCCATTCACCTTCCGGTAAAGCATCAGCCAATTCGTCAATATATTCTTCTTCAGTCTCCTCAAGATCATGCCTTCTCATTATCACCTTCAAATGACAAAATCGTTCTATCATTTGTTTCATTGACTCGCCTTTTATCATAGCAAAGATGTCAAATTCTTTCATGATTAGAGCCTTTTTGCTCTTAACCATCTCTGCACTCCACTTATTTCGCCTTTAGAGACTTCCATAACTCTTGTGCAGTTTTGTACTCTGGTAATAGCACCAAGATGTCTTCCTTTACGGACTGCTGAATCAGACTAATCATTTTCTTCTCACCAACATACGCATCCTTCTGTTGAGTAGAAAACTTGCTCATCTCAATAACATTATCATGTTCATCTCTTGGCCATGTGTAACCTGTTTCAACCGCAACCCAACTGTGAAAGAAAGTAGCCTGAACCCAGTTCGTAAACTTTTCCTTCCACCCCTCGTATTCATCCATGCTTATAAGTTTCGGTGGCTTCACTGACGTACCCATCTCGTTATCCAGATTAACTTGATTCACCATGTTGGCATTCGATGTTGAAGCCCCAGCTGTCATATATGCATTGTGGATATCTTCTATCGTGGAAAACAAACGAGTATCGCTGAAAACACGTTCACAAACTTGAAAAATTGATTAATATACTGACAAGTTCGAGCGAACTTGTGCAGCAAATCAAATCAGATTTTATTTCAAACAAGTTCGGGCAAACTTGTGTTGAAATCTTTGAAAAATTTCACCCTGAGTAAGTTCGAGCAAACTTGTAAATAAATTCAAGAGCTATAACAAGTTCGGGCGAACTTGTAAAAAAATTTTCAACAAAATTTGATCAAGTTCCGGCGAACTTGATGAAATTTGAAGAAATATTTAGCAAGTTCGAGCGGACTTGATTAAAAGCTGTGAAAAATCAATCAAGTTCGGGGGAACTTGATGAAAAATCACTCAAAAAGTGAGTTTTTCAATCAAGTTCGAGCGGACTTGATGTCAAGTTCGGTCAAACTAGGTTTGCAAATCATGATTTTTTCAACTTTTCGACATCAATTCGTTTGAATTAGGCCTTGAAACTTTCAGGGGTTTATCTTTAGTGGATTTTACATGACATATTCAAAATTTAGCAGATTTTATCCGTAGGTTCATTCTTTTTCATGAAAAAGTTAAGAAAAATGGTAGAAATGAGTAGAAATAGAGTAGTTCTTGTGATGATTTCATCAAATCAGGTATCCATGGATCTGATACCACTTGTTAGATCGCTCCTGAATAGCTCGGGAACCTAAATTGGTTTCTATTGTCCATATATGCGGAATTTATATGACAAGTTAATCACATATGCAAGAATTACTCATTAATGTCTGTTTATTGATCAAAAGTTCGTATACATTCGAGTTCCTGATCCGACAGAGCTTCGCCTCAAAGTGTGCAAAAGTTACAAATGAGAGAACCTAAGGCACCTATTTATAGAGAATCAAGTTCGCTGGGAGGAACACAAGTTCGGCCGAACTTGTTCACACATCACATTTCCGGGCGAACTTGATCTCCTAATTACATAAATACTTCATTTTCTAACGTAATCTCATCTATTCTAAACAGACTCGATACAAGACTAAGACATAGACATACTGTACGAACAACTAAACGCTTGTGCCCAGTACGTGGTTTGACCACGAGCTAATGCACGTTGAGCGTCAACGATTGATGTCACAAGCGCAAGCTCCTCCTCTTCAGTCCAGTTAACCATTTTCTTTTTTGGGTTTGTTTTGGATGTGGTTTTGTGATTAAAGAAAGTGGAAGTGAAAAAAATATGTTGGGGGTGGGTATTTATAGGTAATAAATTGTAAAAAAATTTAAAAAATTTGATTTTTTTGCAAGAAAACCGCCACCATAACGGCGAGCCCCAGCGGTCATCAACAGCCAGCCAATCATAGAGGTCCACGTCCTCACCCTAACCAGCCCCATGCCAGGCCAATTTCCCACGCTAGCGGGGCAACGCCGCTACCCACACTAGCTCGGTGTGGCCAAAGCGGCGTTGCTTGGCTAGCCACGCCAAAACCCAAGCCAACACCTAGCGGTCTAAGTTAAAAGGTTTTGTAATAGTGGCTCAAGTTGAGCCATTTGTCAATCTTTGGTAGACCTCAATTGTATTGTTGTCTAATTTGAGTTAACTAAAATTGAACATATATTCGACTTATTTGAAGAAAACTCATGGTTATGTTTGATACAATCTCTTTACAAGATATTTGAACATGTATGCTTTTCTACCATATAATGAACAAGGCAGTTGTACAAAGTCTTTTATGTGTATATCTTGTTTAGGATGTAACGATCAAGACATTTGTACAAAGTTGTTTCTGTATCTATATTATATATTATGTTTCTTTTATATAGTTATTATGGGCAATTGGGTATGTACAATTTCAATAGCTGAATCCATTTTGACCCAAGACTTTCACTCAGGTGCACATAAGTGTTTATTACTCCTTCATCCTTTAAACCCACAAAAACGTGATTCTCATGTATGTTGGACAAAACTAAAAACCTTATCATTTTCATTATAAGTTTTTAAAAACTAACGAGACCAAAAGTTTGATTCAAAGAACCGATGACTATATCGATTATTTGGCAAAGCGACGTGTTTTCTTTTTTTAGTTGCGGTGATGAAAATATTGACGGATGGTTAACTAAAATTAGTTATGCTAATTTATTATTATATGCCTAACTTTCTTAGTTTGAATGCTTACAAGGTAGATTAGATATTAAAACTACATAATAATTAGAAAGTGACTAATCTGAATAATAATTTTCAAGTTAGTTTTAGAGTCAAAAAAGCGTTGCACTGATAATTTAGTTACTAGCCGACTAACAATTAACCGCAGACTAGCACCCGGCTAGTCTAGATTTTTACAACACTTATGTTTAATATCTCTTGGTAAAAGTGTGATTAGGCTTGTAATTTAAGGGTTAAGAGTAGTGTGTCTAAATCGACCCCTCATGGATTTAAAGGTCACATTTATTTTGGTAAAATAAATATTTGGACCCACGAGCTAGAATTGGTTGTCGACATCGAACTTAGTATTATTATTGCAGTCTATTTCATATCATTAAACAAGGGGTTCAAGTTTTTTATTTCTTCTTATATTATTAACTTTTTTATTATTTATTATTCTTTTCATTTTACATGATGATAGTTGACTGTAGACAAAGCTAAAGTGAAAACATATAGAATTGAATTAACAAATGCCAAAAACCATCTTTATTAGAAATAAAGTTGTAAAAGTTATAAAACAATATTCTAAAATTTATAAAAGAAAATATTACATTTTATAAAAGGGGTTGGTTGATACAGTTCAATATATTTTAATAATAAATTATGAGGATCAAACATGAAAGTAACTCATATGGAATGTAGATATATGTCACCATCAAATATTAATAGGACAAGTAAGAGAATTATAGTTCTTGTGGTCATTTGAGTTCAAGTCCCTTCTTTTCATCATTATATATTTAAATGTTGTAATAAATAGTGACTGAGCCCAAATGAAAAGAAGGATGAAAGTAACAGAACTCTAACCTTAAGTTTTTCTTTGAAATAATAGGATACATGTTAAAGAGGATTAGTGCTGAGTTGAGTTAAGTCGAGTCAAGTCGATATTAACTTGGTCTCGAGCTTGTAAAATTACAACTCATATATACTACTATATGATACATATTAAAGAAATAGAATTAGAATTTAACATTAATCTAATAGACTTTATTTAATAAACTCTATTTAATAAGCTTTTCTAACTATAATATCATTTAATAAACACCATTTAATTAGTTAAATTTACTAAAAGTAATTATTTATAACTTTATTTTAATTGAGATGTCATTTTTTTTATAAAAGATCAGAAGCAACTTTAAGAATTTCTCAAAATCAAATTCAATATTATGTTTTTATCAAAAGGTTTTGTCGTGAAAAACCTTACTGACTTTAAGTTTCTTAAATAGTAAATTTGCAGATTACGCTGTTTAAGTTAGAATGGTAATCTCATATGCTTGTATTTTTATATATGCATGAGAATCCCGTTGATATTTTTTTCTCAAACTAGTTCAGGTTTTTAAAGAAGGATTAGAACTGGTTTTGGCCAAATAAATTTGGGCTAGAAACCGGGTTAGTCCAAGAATAAACCGAAGCTCCTAGAGCCGATTGGGGTTCGGGGAAACATTTTCTTTTTTGTTTTCTTTTTTTTTTGTATTATTTTAGTTTTAGGTTTTTTTAGTTATTTCTATTTAAATTCTCATATGCTTAAATAGTAAATTTGAAAATTACGGTGTTTAGGTTAGAATGGTAATCTCATATGCTTATATTTTTTATATCCATGAGAATCCCGCCGACATTTTTTTCTCAAACCAGTTCAGGTTTTTAAAAAAAGGATTAGAACTGGTTTTGGCCAAATCAATTTGGGCTAGAAACCGGGTTAGGCCAAGAATAAATCGAAGCTCCTAGAGCCGATTGGGGTTGGGGAAACCAAATTTTTTTGTTTTCTTTTTTTTTTTTGTAATATTTTAGTTTTAGGTTTTTTTAGTTATTTCTATTTAAATTTTGTTCAAAATCGTTGTGTCCCCGTTGCAAAGCACGACGCGCCACTTCTAGTAATATTCAATGCAGGATGAGAGCCGAGCTTCGATCAAAATGGAAATTCACTTTTATACTTATACTTGTGTTATACGCAAACAAACGTTGAAAGCACATTTACATGCAAACCGAGACTTAATACACACTTGAATTATCATTTATACGTACACGATACTCGTTGCATACTTACAAACACGTTTTATACTCAAAAACATGTTGAGTATTAAAGTTATGGCATAAAATGATAAACAAACCAAAGTTCAGGGACTAAATTGGAATAAAACAAAGCTGAGTGGGTTAAATACAGAGCGGTGCCACGCGAAGCCTCCCCCCCCCCCCCCCCTTAGCTTGGCGGGGCGCCAAGCCCCTTAATCCACAGCAAGTTGATTCCTTCATGCAGATTGGTCTTTTCACATACCTGTTTCTTCCCCAATCACCTTCATTCCTCATTAAACACTAAACCCTACCTCACCATTATATAAACAAGCTTCCATCACCTCATTTTCACTTTTCCAAACCTTCATACACTCTCAAAACACTCTTAATCTACTGAAATTACAAGTTCTTGGCAGATTAAATTTAAGTTCTAAAGTGAGTTCAAACTCACCTTTCTTTCTCTTTTTCATGAATTCTTGCTTCAAACTTGTTTTTGGGACACCTCTAGGATTGTTTCCACAAGTTTACCATGGTAAACTAAGGTAGAACATCACCATTTTGAGGTCCAAACTTTCTGTTTTGAAGTTATATATTACAACTTTTTCATAAACTTAACTTTCCTGTAAGAATCTTGCACCTATCTTGCTCTTAACCAAACCTATGGTTATGGTGCTTGGATAGAGTCGATCCTCATGAGTCTTGTATGGTGAGTCTTGTATTTGTCTAAATGTGTAAACCATGGAAGCTTGGGCTATCCAAACTTATTTCCGCAACCACACTTGTATTTTTTGCACTAAAACGATTTCCATAAGGTGACAAGGCTACATCACGCCCTCGAACACTTACCATGCTTGATATGCATGCATCTAGTTTGCTCACTTGGTCGTTTTAGTTAATATAGTTAGTTTCATTTCTATTATTCATGACTAACCAAACTCATCAACTAAGTTGATGAGTTCGTGCTTTGGTGAATCATACAATGATTTATAATGGATGGAAATCATCCTACCTCCATGCTTGACTTACATGAAAATACATGATATTTACATGATGGACTAAATTTATACTATATAATATGTAATATATATTTAACCGAATTCTTGATACTAAGCGGATTATGGTTAGATGTCAATGGAGTTTAAGGAGCTATTCGGGAGCTATACGAAGCAACGGGACGGAAAACGGGTCAACCGGGAGCAAGAAATTGACAAAACAGAAAACAACAAATGTCGGCATCATCGCTGACGCCGTCCTGGATCGTCGGCGACGCCTCACTGATATTCTCGTCGCCCGAATTCCATTGTAGACAGTAGAACAAGCCGTCGGGTGAAAGTGAACTAACTAGCGGCCGTCACCGACGCCTTGTTGGGCCGTCGGCGACGCCCCTCCTACACTCCAGACGCTTATTTGCTTGTTTGATTGACTGGGGACGGGTTATATGTTTTGTTTTTTACCATTTTCGGGTAGTTACGCAATTTTGGAGTTTTGAATACCATCTTGGAGCCAAGAAAACCCCAACCTTCACTTCCGTCATTCTGAATCATCCATCCATTATCCTTTCGATCACAACCCTAATCCACTACCCTTATCATCATCATCATCTCACCTTCAATCCATTCATCCCAATCATCAACCACAAACACTAATCCTTGTCAATCTCCATCATTAACCTTCAAGATGTCAACGTTCAAGCTCTCATCATCCGGTGATCAAATTTCATTCACCATGAGTGGCTAGTCTTTTCGGGTTTCACCCCGGTGTAGGTTTTTATAGGTTTATTGGTTTAAACATTGCTTTGAGACTTGATTCGTAACAAGTTGTAATTTGATTTTGAAACCTTTGATAATTGTCGTGTATTTGAATTGAATTTTTGAATTGTTGAATGATTATAAAATTTGACTTTGCGAAATGAATTTGTGCACTTTTGCCTTGTCTAGGTTAGGATTTACAAGCTCTTGGTAACGAAGTGCATTGCATGTAACATCCGCCAAAATAGATATCCAGAAATCCGACCCGTTTTAAAATCCGGATCCAAATTTTGAACCTTGAAAATTTTCGCGAAATAAAAAACCGTTGAAGGATTTATTCTAGTTCATTTATCAATTTAGTTTTTATTTATTTTATATATTTAACTAAGTAATTTAATTAATATTGCAGGATAATTTTTTATTATAGTCTAGTTAGTTGTTAGGTTATAAAATGGGTCTTTATGTTAATTTAAGTTAATGACTAAGTTAGACCAGTTAGTAGAATTAAGGGGGGATTGATCGTAACGTTTTAAAAACATTTAATTAAAAAGAAAACAGAAAACGATGGACCACGGGACTCGAACCCGGTTCTACCCGTTCAACAAGCAACAAACAATCCATTGCACCACACAAGTGTTTGGCGCAAGTTTCCCTCCTAAATAGATTAAAACCACTTTGTGCAGTGAAGCCTTTTCTTTAAAACAAAGTTGCTGCCTAAAGTGTGTAACATCCGTCGGGTTTTCAAAACCCGCTTCGTTTATCAATCAAATATCAAGTTATAATTTTCGTTGCGTATTTATAGTTGTTATTAATTTTAAACGATACATAATTAATAAATATATTAGAATTTAAAAACCATTATTTAAAATTACTAATAAATAATGAATAAAAAAATAAATGCAGACGCCGGGTTTCGAACCCGGGTCACTCACAAGACAAAACACACCACACACCGCTCCGCCACACACTGATTTTGTGCTAAACATGGAAACAAATAACATATATACTAAAACTAGAAAATCAAAATCCGGACCTCAGCGCGGCAGAGCTCGCAATCACCGGAAAATCCGGCAATCCGCGAATTTAGCCATTTTCCTTTTGACTAAAACACTATAACTGACTTCGATATCAGTTATAACCGACGTCTAACAGTCAATTGCGGTCATAACCGCCGGAGAAACTTTGACCGCGAATCAAGACTCAAACTCGGACAAAAATTCATCCAGTTCTACCCTATAAATACCCACTCAATCTTCCGGAAATCCTTTCGCTCAGAACCGCACACTTTTTCGTAGTTGAAATTTCTCAGAAGCTCGTCGCCGGGATTTCCAATTTCGCCGGAACATCGCCGGAAATCCTTGGTTAGAAAACCGTATTCACTCCTCGACCGGTATATCTATCTAAAATTTCTCTGCTATCTCTTAATTCATACTTTAATCGTTCATATCAATAATCAAAACTGCTAAACAGTTCATACAGCCGGACGTTGCAAATCGGAGCCGACGACACTTGCCGGAAAACCGAAGCAAACCCGTTGTTCTGGTACACCATATCATTTAATTTCTCTGTTCATTTCAATCAAGTTTAAATCGTGAACGACTAAACAAGAACAGTTGGAATTCACTGTTCTGTGTTCTTAAACGAAGAAGATGAAGTCACAAATAAGTATAAGTATAATTAAAATCAGATATTCGAACGGGTTAGACACACAGTCCAGCGGTGGACTGTGTGCACAAACAATACACACGTTCCGGGTTCGAATCGCACACGTTATCGAATTTCAGAATTAAAACCAACATTTTTACAACTGAATCGGATCAGGTCACCGAATGTTAATAAGAATAATTTAATCCATAAGTTAAACAGATATGACACACAGCCCAACTGGTTGGCTGTGCGCACTCGAACCGAAGGACCCGAGTTCGACTCCGGGTCCCTGCAACCGGTTCGGCAATATAAACCATTTTTAAATAAAATAAAATAAGTTTAAAATTAATTAGTATATAAATATAATTAAAACAGAGAATATTTCGGGTTAGACACGTAGCTCAGTTGGTAGAGCTGCGTGCACGTAAACGAGAGGTCCCGAGTTCGAACCTCACCCAGCGCATAATTAAACACAATCCGACCGGTCAACGGTCAACGGTCAAAAAGTCAATTTTTTTTATTTATTTTTATTAATTTATTTAATCAGAAAATCATTTAAAATACTTAAAAATAAGATTTTAAAGTTAGAAAACCTCCTTAAACCCACAAAAATAAATCTAAAAATCACATTAAGAGTATAAATTAAAAGTACTAATTTACCGAATCATTTCGTTATTATTTTAGGTTAGTTTTCCTCCTCGATCAAATCCTAAAATTCGTGCGCATCCAACGTCATCAAATAACGCACCCAATGTGAGTGAATCTCTACCAATTCCCCGTTTTAATCACATTTTGGGGTGTATCATGTGTCGTTTAATTCCTTATTATATTTAAACACTTGTGCATCCATCATATCCGTGATCAAATGTGTATCAAATGTTATCAATTGTTGTGTGAATTATGTTTAGATTGAAGTTATCATTTTCAGTGCATGCATTTCATTAGGCCCATCAGCTCCCCGTGGGATACGGGTTGAGTATCAGGTGCCTCATTCGATCGGCTCCGTTTGATTGAGCCTTGATCTCACATACATCATCATTCATGTCACTCGATCGGCTCCGTTTGATTGAGCCTTGATCTCATATACATCATCATTCATGTCATTTACTCATCCAATGTGGTTTGTGTTTTGTTATATATATATGTTTGCTCACATGTGATTATTGCACAAATTTTCAATATTAAATACAACAAGAAATTAATAACAATGTTTTCTCAAGGTTCACTCGCCAACTTTTGTTGACCAAAAATATCCCCCGTTTTACACATGATACAGGTGATCCAGTTGAGGCAAGAAACACATAGGAAGGCCTAGAAGAATAAATCAGTTTAAGCTTGGGATTGTTTTACTTAGTTTCATTTCCTTGTAATTGTATGGATTTGATTTGAATATTTAAGTTGTAATTTGAATTTAATAAATATGAAACATTTTAGTAAACATCATGAGCTTTGGTGATAACCCAATTATGCCCCGACTCTTATTCCGCTGCGGGTCGGGGTGTGACAAAGTGTGTCGGCAAACATGGAATTCCTTCTGATTGATCATGATTAAGCACTCCTATCCGCGTTTCCATCTTTAAACCCAGTCACATATCTAGACCCAAATCGTCCATGTCCAAGCGCGGTTTTGTGATACCATTTGTACATAACACGCTGAATCCGAGGATCTTGTTTCGAAAACTCTAGATCACATCTTTCTCTATATAAGCAGTCCACGGCCTCCCCGATACGATTTATCTCTCCCTCACTTACACTCCACTCCCTCGATACCTATTCGTCAGAGAAGCAGGCGTTACCAGAGCTGAGGAGCTTGCCGGAAAACTGATCGGAAAAACATCAAGAGCTGCGTCACACGTTCTCGTTATAATTTTGTTATGCTCCAACTCATTCAATTTGTTTTTATTTAAGAAACATTAGCAAGTGATTAAGATGTCATGATCAGTCTACAAAACACGCCCCGCTTGCGGTATGCGCATATAATGTATATATGTGTGGGCCCTTGGGGGGCAAAAGTGAAAGTGCACTAATTTTAACGTTATTTAACTATTTCGTGAAAATAACATTAAAAAGCGAGGGACGGTTGGTTAATCATGCATCATGTGGTGGCATTGATAGCCGAAAGACAAGGGGGTACATGCACTAATCGGCTTTTGTCCCAATTGCTGAGTGTTATGTGCCTTATGTCCAAGGCTTGATGCAAAACTACTACCAAGCCGGGGGTCTCACTGGAAGCAGCCTCTCTTTTCCTACAGGGTAGAGGTAAGGCTGTCTATATCTTACCCTCCTCAGACCCTACCTTAGCTTTGCTATTGGTGGGATATACTGAGTATGATGATGATGATGATGATCAGTCTACAAAAGTGGATACGTGTCGGGTTTGGTTTTAAACTGTAGAAGATGATGAACAGTTAAAGTACGTTTAAGTAAAATAAAAAATCAAATCAATCAGATCTGTTAGTGTAGCTCAGTGGTTGGAACCGTTATAAGGGAACCGGAGGTCGCGGGTTTGACTCGGCCTCCCTTGATCTTCGCTTCATTTTTTTCTTTTCTTTCATAAAACCAATATATGAAGAGGCTTAATTGCAATTTAAGTTTAATAAATGAAACAAAACACTCAAAGGCAGCGCATAGCTCAGTGGTATGGGGTGTTGGTGAACAAACCAGGGGTCACGGGTTTGAACCCGGGTGACCTCGTTTATTTATTTATTAATTTTTTTTTATTTATTGATTTATTTATTTATTTTTAATTTATTCTTTTATATAATATAATTTAAAGAATCAGATTTACTTATAAAAACCTCTAAATAAATTAATAGTTTACTCTTTTATAACATAAGTTATTAATAAAATAAATTATAAATTCTAGATAATTAAATTGTGGAAACAATAAATTTTAGGAATCTCATTTAACCTATAAATAATAAGAATATCGTTATGTGGTATTTAATATCTAGGGTAGCCGCTTTCATTCGTTCGCAATTCTCTTATCCATTTTTCCCCGTGCACTTATCTTCAAGGAATCACTAACGCAAAATAGTGAGTGAATCTTACAACTCCCCCTTTTATTTTATTTATACATTTTTGGGGTGTATCATGTGTCGCATATTTTTATCGCATTTTACAAGTTCAATTCTGTGCAATTACCATTATGTGATGTATCTATGTTATGTGTTGTTTGGTTGTTTATCATTTGGTGCATTTTCATTCATTTTGGATATCACATCATCGGGCTCGTCTGTTCCCATTACCTATGAGCGGAACTTGATGTTGCCAACCATACGAGGTCAGCTCCGTTTGATTGAGCTTAGACCTTGCAGCACAACATAATACCTTGCAACATACATACATTCATCGACACACCATAATACCATGCAACATTCCTACATTCATTTGAATCATTTGAGTTGGTTTGTTATTGTTTGAGGTTGTGTTATGAGTTTTGTTATATGACATACAAACATATTTACTTACTTTGGTTAATGCACGTTTTTCTAAATAAACCAAGTTTAAACATATCATTTTCTAATAACAATAAGGTTCACTCACTAACCTTTGTTGACCCAAAATCTATTTTTACACATAATACAGGTGAGCGTTGACCCAAAATCTATTTTTACACATAATACAGGTGAACAGGTTTGAAGAGAAGATTGGACATAGGGTGCGTGTTAGTTAACAATAAACGGATAAGTGTAGTTTATTTGTTATGAACAACGACTTGTGTTTGTAACTGTTTATTTGAATTATTTGTTTTGTGAAACAATTGTTATGAATTAATGATTATTTAAAACAAGTAATCGCAAGTCATAAGCTCTCGAGTTAACCCAATCATGCCTCAATCACCTATTTCGCTGCGGGTCAGGGTGTGACAGAATGGTACCAGAGCTATTGACTTTAGGGATATAGGATAGGTTATTAGACCCTTAGAACCTATACTTTAGTCAACTAGGACCTATGTGCTTATGTGATTTTATGTTATGTTTGACTTATGATTTGCTATTGCTCTCGCATTTAAGTTCCTTACATCCCACACACAATGCATGTAAGCACCATACCTATTACGTGACTTTGTATTTCATACAATGTGTTATAATGCAATGTATATATGTTATTGATATGTCTCTCACTACACACACAATGTACTACCAAGTACTTATAATACCCTTATTATATGTTCTTTTTCCCTTCAAAGTTTTTCGAAAACACTTATCCTTCTGATTTCAAAATATTTACTTTTCACTATAAAGACTTTTGTGACGTTTTGTTAATCTCATCAGAGTGAGTCCATGTGACGGGCATATAGTAACTGGAAGGGTTTGAGTACCAGTAGTCGGGACGTCCTGTCTAGGATTGGCATTCGTATAAATCCAAATTAACGGATCAGTTTGCCTACCTGGGGACTAACGACGAGAGTACAAATGACTTATTAGGCCAAAGCATGCCACATCAAACGTCGTGTGAACTAACCCCACTTTTAATTGTCACCGTGTCCACCCTAGGATGCCCTCCGACTTTCATACTTTACATTCATATTTCTCAATTTTCTCCGGGTTTAGTGTACGTTACCAGGCTAACACATGTGAACCATACGAAAGCCTGGTAATCATGGGGCCCACATGATTACGAAGGTGAAGTATGACGGCATGCAAGGCCCAATTACGAGCAAAGCCCAAGAACACTTTAAAAGTGTTGTATTATCATGAGTTATTGCTTTCTAATAAACCCCAAAACTTTTCGTTTTATCATACGCTTATAATTTTCGCATATCTACTAGCAAATCCATCAAAAATCATTTCGTTCGCATTGATTCCTGTAGATGTCTTCTAGGCACCTTCGCGGAGGAAAAGGACCGGAAACTACGACAAACACATGGCTCCCCAAATAGCCAAGCAAATGGCCTCCGTGATTCCCAACATTGTGATTCAGGTTCAACAAGCTCTCGCTGCTAACGCGGGCAATCAAGTCAACTAAGTCAATCAAGTCGAACCGAATGTTGTCAATGCTCCTGCAAACTCAGCCAAGTGTTCCTATAAGCCTTCAATTCTTGTGACCCTCCAAAATTGAGAGAACAGAAGGTGTCACTGCACTCCTTCTAGGGTAGACGCTTTCATTCGTTCGGAATTCTCTTATCCATTTTTCCATGTGTGCTTATCTTCAAGGAATCACTAACGCAAAATAGTGAGTGAATCTTACAACTCCCCTTTTTATTTTATTTATACGTTTTTTGGGTGTATCATGTGTCGCATATTTTTATCGCATTTTACAAGTTCAATTTTGTGCAATTACCATTATGTGATGTATCTATGTCATGTGTTGTTTGGTTGTTTATCATTTGGTGCATTTTCATTCATTTTGGATATCACATCATCGTAGGCTCGTCTGTTCCCATTACCTATGAGCGGAACTTGATGTTGCTAACCATACGAGGTCAGCTCTGTTTGATTGAGCTTAGACCTTGCAGCACACCATAATACCGTGCAATATACATACATTCATTGATACACCATAATACCGTGCAACATTCCTACATTCATTTGAATCATTTGAGTTGGTTTGTTTATTGTTTGAGGTTGTGTTATGAGTTTTGTTATATGACATACAAACATATTTACTTACATTGGTTAATGCACATTTTTCTAAATAAACCAAGTTTAAACATGTCATTTTCTAATAACAATAAGCTTCACTCACTAACCTTTGTTGACCCAAAATCCATTTTTACATACAGGTGAACAGATTTGAAGAGAAGATTGGACATAGGATGGGCCTTAGTTAACAATAAACGGATTAGTGTAGTTTATTTGTGTCACACCCCAACCGATGGTGGAAACATCAGGATGAGATGAAAACGAGATTGCTCATTGCTAACAACGCTAATATTTAATTAAACATGATTCCATTTCATAATAGATTGTCAAATACATCATTGAACAAATACAACGAACAATTTAACAAATGTCAAAATGTTATAACAAAATCGATACAACAATATTAAACCTAACGTCTAATTGTGTGTATCTAAGTCCTTGCTATTTTGATTTCATAGCCTCAACTCCTTCAACCTGTAACATGTTTTAAAATAAAGTCAATGCAAAGCAAAGGCGAGTACACAAGTTTAAGCATAGCATACGTATACGAAATAAGTTTAAACAATCCTCATGGCAACTATAATCTATACAAGAGCAATATCAAGGCATGCAATACTATTAATCAAAACCCTTAACACAAACACGTTCTTTTAACATGACCTCACGAATAACATGATGGAGGTGGATGCGTGAATTCCTATAGCGCTATGCATGTCAAACGAAGGCTAAAAATAGTTAATGACTAAAGCATAGCATAATGAATATCCAAGACAAGCATCAAGTTTAAGATTCAAGTATTCATGTGTATAAGATTGTTTGTGCGTTTCATAAAGTTTAAGTGTTCGTGATTTTTGGTATATGTAAAACATGTTACACCAAGAAGTGTTATAAACAAAAGTGGGTCGAGTGTACTTACGGCTTTGCAAGCTTTCCAACTTGAATCGATGAATAGTTGTTTGGTTGATGGAGGAACACCGAGTTATCCTACAAGAGGAAAACGTAGGTGTGTGAGTATTCGGATGATAATGGAGGGTTTGGAATTCGAAACAAAGTATAAAAACGTATGTATATGAAAATTTGCACCAAGGTCTAGCATTCGTTTTGACAATATGGGAACCCATTCGGGTTTATGTGATTTCATAGGTTATAACACCTATTAGAATCGCAATGAGGAACTAAACACTTTGGTGATTAAACTTAGTAACTTGACAAGTGATTATTTAGTCATCATCAAGGTTTCGGTTTTAAGCATATTACATAGTCCATACATATGTATTAGTTACATAGTCAAGTAGGAGGTGGGAGGATTAGCCATCCACTTAAGACCTCTTGGTGTCACATAAGTCAAGCATGAGGTAGGAGGATTAACCATCCACTTAAGACCTCTTTGGATTCACCACTACACATGTTGTCATAGACAACAAGGAGGGTCATGAACATACAATAAGTAATGAAATACTATCACTAATCTATGAAGACATCAAGTGATGTGTGGATTTTTCAAGTAGGATAGCCAAAGCTAATCTTAATCACACAAACACAAGTTCAAGACTTGTTCATCACTTGTGGGTTTAAAACCCTTGTAAAAACAGAATGTTTATGAGGTTTTAACCTCTGATTTTAGATGTCATAACCTTGTTTTTAAGCTCACTAATCATAGGTTTGTTTAGGAGTATAGGAACATAGGTTTGTATGAGTAAAACATAAGTTTTTCTTTCAAAACATGAAGAATCAAAAAGATAAAAATGAGTAGAATTTTAAGAGCACTTTGGACCTTGTTTTGGATGAGGATTCACCTCAGTTTGCCCAAGTAAACTTGTGAAAACCTTCCTAGAGGCTACCCAAGTGTTGTAGAAGAGAGAAAAAGAAGAAATTAGAAGAATAAGTGAGTTAAAACTCACTTTTAATGGCTGAAACTTGTTGAAAATGCAGCTGAGTTTGGGTGGGTTTTTGAAGTGTTTGGAGGCTTGAAAAAGTGGGATAAAGGATGGGGAAGTGTTCATTATTTAGGGAATGGATTAGGGCTTCAATGAGTTGGGCTTTGGACAAGGTTAGTGGGTCATTAACGCTTGAAACAAGCCCAAACACACTCTAAAAAGTGGGCTGTCCACTCTTTATTTTTTTTTATTTTTGTTAGTTAATTGATATATAATTGTTTATTTGATGCCATTTATTATATAATTAACATATATTAAGTTGTGGCATGGTATTTTTGAAGTATGGACGTCATATGCTAGTGTTTACTTGGTAAAAAGGACAAGTTTATAAAAGTTTAATGTCACAAAGTGGATAACAAGGGTAAAATTTATAATGAAGCGTCGAATAATTATAATTTTCCGATTGAATAACCAAGTATCTTGTATGAATGAAGTTGTGAAAATCGAGACGTTACAGTCTCCACTCCTTTAGGAAATTTTGTCCCGAAATTTATTTAAGAGGAAGACTCAAAAGGCATTTTGGCTAAAAGTATGATTGGCTAAAAGTTTGAGACGTGTTGAAAAGTATAAAATTTTGAGGAACGAAAATATAGGTTTGTAAAAAGGTTTCATTTGACAAAAATGATCTGAGGCATTAAAACGTACATGTGTGTGTATAGGCCAGCGAACTTAACCAAGTTTGAATAGATTGAAATGAAGAGGTACTATAAAATATGCTATCTTAAGAAAAAGTTTTCGTATAAAACGGTATGTATTTTGGTGAAAAGTGTGGCCGCACTGTAGGTTGTAAGGAAAGTTCCATTGGTTTTAAAGAGTCATTAAATCACATGTTCATAGAAAATTGTTTATCGGTGAGGAACAAGGAAGGCGGGCATTTTAATAAAACGGTTTTGGAGGTAACGGCCAACTAGGTACGTTTGCGCATAAGTAAAGGATGAAAGATAGTTTTAAGCAAAAGCATTTTAGGGTTTGAATGTTTAAACCGATTGAGTGTAAGTAAGGCATGAATAAAAGTTGAAGAGTAACTAGGAATGATGGAGGTATGTGGGTGAATGCTCGATCTAGCAGGTGAACCCAAGGATAAGAATGGTATGAGTATCGGATATGAAATGATTACGAGGTGTTAAGAATGAGGTTTCATAATGAATAATTGGATATCATGTGCAATGTGTTTGTGAGTTGTTAAAGTTTGTCTATCGGGTCTAATTAAGGTCTGTAAAACACCGAATTTCTCATGGCACGTTTTACAAAAGTTTGGTAACATGATAAAAACACTTATATATAGGAAGTACCAGCGGCGTATCCACCATGTTTTAATCATGTTACGTTCGTTTCATTATTCGGTGTCATGTTACGTTTCATGTCTTACCATACACAGTAGTACACCCTATGATTTTCATGCGCCTACCACTATAATCCCGTGTGCACTCGGGATTATATTGATCATCGCACGATCCGCATAGTTTGTAATAGTTGTGTATGAATTAGGGTATACATAAATTCTGGAAATAAGAATGTGTCCATATAAGAAGTAAGCATGTTTAAGTATGTATGAGACCAACGTAAATGAACCCCTCGGGTTATGCTCACGTATAGGTACGAATGTATGAATATGAGTATTAATATAAGTATGCGTATGAGTATAAATATAAGTATAAGTGTGAATACAAATATGAGTATAAGTATGAATAATAACGATTACCTATATAGTATTAATTGAAACATGACGAATTTAAGCATATAAAACGATCAAGAAGTTTGAGTATGTAAAAACAAATGATAAATGAAATTGTCGTGGGATATTGACTAAAACATGTATGATGATATGCATGTATAGTTGTTTGAGCAAAGCGTTTAGTTTATCGAATCAAAATAAACTGAGCTTGACTTGAATGTAGACTCTAGTTTGTGAATGTAAAAAGAATATAAGGTACTTATTGGTTATGCGTGACGTATTTTGTAAAGAACGGAAATGCTACTCTTGTTTTTGAAGAATTTATGTAAGTCGAAAATGGTCGGTCCCTATGGAGTTTCCTTGCCCACGTGTTTTGAAATTGAAATGACGTATTGAGCGGTGTATAAAAAGGCTTTTGAAAATAGTAAGTTTGCATCGTTTTAAAGGATCTTGCATTAAAATAAGAAATTTGAAATTTGGAGGTTCTTGTGAAACGTTGCTCCTAAAAGAAATTTAGCGTCACGAACTTAGTGATCATTGAAAAGTTTTAGCAATTTTTGAAAAGAGTTTCAGTAACACGATCCTATAATATCTATAAGATCTTATAGGCATGTGAGAAAGGTTGGTTTGATTTCCTTATTGCGAATGAAAATCCTTAGTACAATGATATAATGTGAGGGTGTTTTAGTGTTTACGTCGAGTATAAATTTGTGTGCAAGAGATTTATTAGACCGGTTAAATTAATGGGTAGCATTTCGTAAAATTTGAAAATCGGGAAACAAAACGTTATGGTATGATTAAGAATTTCGTGTACGTGGTTTATGTGAAATAGATTGTAGGATGAGAAAACAATAAGTTTTGAAATTGGCATAAGTAGGGATTTTGACAAATGATAAGCGATTTAGGTATAAAACTTGATCGTGTTTGCATAATAAAGTCTATTTGAAGGAAAAATTGGTAACGATCAACTAGGTAAGAGGAATCACCCCTAACACGTTGGTGAAGTCGTTTCTTGAGAAGGGAAAGGAAGGAGCGGAGTTAATCGTCAAGGTAAGGAAGTCACTCCTATCTCGATGAAATGTCTCCATTTTGGGGTTACAAGAAATGTAATTCTAGTTGGTGACGTTTTTGAATTCATGCATGTGAATGACGTATAGATGTATGAAAAAGTTTAGTATGACTTGCGTAGAAACCTTAAGATAATTGGAAATTTGAAAAGAAGAGGTAACAAGTATAAGAATTTCACAAATAGATTGAAACAGCATAAAAGAGAGGCTCATAAAGTATTAGATTGTTTCGGTAGAGAAACGTCGACTATTCCAAAGTGATTCGTAAGATCTTTCGAGTTAGGGAACATGCTTTGGCCTAATAGGTAAAATACTCTCGTCGAGAAGCGATTAAGGGTATTTTACCCTTCCAGTTACTACATGTCCCTAGTCGATCAAAAAATCGAGACTTTGGCGAGATTGAAAATCGAGGAACGGGACTAGTTAACAAGGTGCGGGTTTCACCCCTAACTTGACAACATCGTACCCTAAGTGTGGTTTGCTTCTTACTAACGAGGAGCATATTCCGTCTCGTTTGTAAGATCCACTAGAGTCATGAAATGGAAGTCTTCCATCAAGGTGTGGTTGTCACTCCTAACTTGATGGCGTAACTTCGTGAAAAATCGAATACGCTGAATGAGGGAATTCACCAAAAATTGTAAGTCATTGGACCTATCTTGGTGCAAATCGCCTCGTTTGCATCATGAGTGTCTTCAAGTCTTCAAGTGTATTGTGTAAATGTCTTAGGAAAGACATTATGTAAGTATTAAGACCAAAATAAAGGAAGAAGCAATAAAGAAATAATAAAGTTTTAAGCATGATATAGGAATGGTTAAAAGCGGGACGCTTAAACTATAGACTAGGTCGAACATGGCAATTCTACCTAATTCCCTATAGTTATGGCTCTGATACCAATCTGTCACACCCCAACCGATGGCGGAAACATCGGGATGAGACGAAAACGAGATTGCTCATTGCTCACAATGCTAATAAATGACAATATTTAATTAAACATGATTCCATTTCATAATAGATTGTCAAATACATCATTGAAACAAATACAACGAACAACTTAACAAATTTCAAAATGTCATAACAAAATCGATACAACAATATTAAACTTAACGTCTAATTGTGTGTATCTAAGTCCTTGCTATTTTGATTTCATAGCCTCATCTCCTTCAACCTGTAATATGTTTTAAAATAAAGTCAATGCAAAGCAAAGGCGAGTACACAAGTTTAAGCATAGCATACGTATACGAAATAAGTTTAAACAATCCTCATGGCAACTATAATCTATACAAGAGCAATATCAAGGCATGCAATACTATTAATCAAAACCCTTAACGCAAACACGTTGTTTTAACATGACCTCACAATAACATGATGGAGGTGGATGCGTGAATTCCTATAGCATTATGCATGTCAAACGAAGGCTAAAAATAGTTAATGACTAAAGCATAGCATAACGAATATCCAAGACAAGCATCAAGTTTAAGATTCAAGTATTCATGTGTATAAGATTGTTTGTGCGTTTCATAAAGTTTAGTGTTCGTGATTTTTGGTATATGTAAAACATGTTACACCCAAAAGTGTTATAAACAAAAGTGGGTCGAGTGTACTCACGGTTTTGCAAGCTTTCCAACTTGAATCCATGAAGAGTTGTTTGGTTGATGGAGGAACACCGAGTTATCCTACAAGAGGAAACGTAGGTGTGTGAGTATTCGGATGATAATGGAGGGTTTGGAATTCGAAACAAAGTATAAAAAGTATGTATATGAAAATATGCAACAAGGTCTAGCATTCGTTTTGACATTATGATAACCCATTCGGGTTTATGTGATTCCATAGGTTATAACACCTATTAGAATCGCAACGAGGAACTAAACACTTTGGTGATTAAACTTAGTAACTTGACAAGTGATTATTTAGTCATCATCAAGGTTTTGGTTTTAAGCATATTACATAGTTCATATATATGTATTAGTTACATAGTCAAGTAGGAGGTGGGAGGATTAACCATCCACTTAGGACCTCTTTGGATTCACCACTACACGTATTATCATAGACAACAAGGAGGATCATGAACATACAATAAGTAATGAAATACTATCACTAATCTATGAAGACATCAAGTGATGTGTGGATTTTCCAAGTAGGATAGCCCAAGCTAACTTTACTCACACAAACACAAGTTCAAGACTTGTTCATCACTTGTGGGTTTAAAAGCCTTGTAAAAACAGAATGTTTATGAGGTTTTAACTCTGATTTTAGATGTCACAACCTTTTTTAAGCTCACTAATCATAGGTTTGTTTAGGAGCATAGGAACATAGGTTTGTATGAGTAAAACATAAATTTTCTTTCAAAACATGAAGAATTAAAAAGATAAAAATCAGTAGAATTTTAAGAGCACTTTGGACCTTGTTTTTGATGAGGATTCACCTTAGTTTGCCCAAGCAAACTTGTGAAAAACTTCCTAGAGGTTATCCAATTGTTGTAGAAGAAAGAAAAAGAAGAAATTAGAAGAAGAAGTGAGTTAAAACTCACTTTTAATGGCTGAAACTTGCTGAAAATGCAGCTGAGTTTGGGAGGGTTTTTGAAGTGTTTGGAGGCTTGAAAAAGTGGGATAAAGGATGGGGAAGTGTTCATTATATAGGAAAGGGATTAGGGTTTCAATGGGTTGGGCTTTGGACAAGGTTAGTGGGTCATTAAGGCTTGAAACAAGCCCAAACACACTCTAAAAAGTGGGCTGTCCACTCTTTATTTTTTTATTTTTGTTAGTTAATTGATATATAATTGTTTATTTGATGCCATTTATCATAATTAACATATATTAAGTTGTGGCATGGTATTTTTGAAGTATGGACGTCATATGCTAATGTTTACTTGGTAAAAAGGACAAGTTTATAAAAGTTAATTGTCACAAAGTGGATAACAAGGGTAAAATTTATATAAAGCGTAGAATAATTATAATTTTCGCGATTGAATAACCAAGTATCTTGTATGAATGAAGTTGTGAAAAGCGAGACGTTACAATTTGTTATGAACATCGTCTTGTGTTTGTAATTGTTTATATGAATTATTTGTTTTGTCAAACAATTGTTATGAATTAATGATTATTTAAAACAAGTAATAGCAAGTCATAAGCTCTCGAGTTAACCCAATCATGCCTCGATCACCTATGCCACTGCGGTCGGGGTGTGACATTGCGGTCCGTCATCTACGACGTTGATAGCTCTTGGCACCTAAGCCACGCGACACTAAATTTGTTAATCATTCATGCAATTGAATTGAATCTAAAACGTGTAGAAACCTTAGGACTTTAATTACCGAACCGGGTGTGAACCTTGTTCTCCATTATTGTTCTATACCAATCAAACAAGTTTTCGTGGCAATCAAATTGTTCGGTTTTAGTAGTTAAGTAATTTAAAATCAAAAATCGTCGGTACATTCCGACACCCTTTTTCTCAAACAAACAAACTAACAAAATAGCAAGCTTCATAAAAGTGACATTCTTTAAAATCAATCACGTCCATCGCAAACCAAAACTCTTTGTGGTTCGACTCCGTACTACCACTAACTCATAGTCAAGGGTAATCTGGGTATTATAAATATTATCTTTGACCGGGCGTGACACTCCAATCACCTGTAACAGGTAAACGTTGACCATTTCCAACGAATATAGGACTTTGAGGTAATAAAGATGGAGTTAGTGTAGTACTTGGATCTGATGTGATGTGAGACGAGGCCCTGGTGTCCATGCTCTAGTAAGGGTCATGATAGTTTAAGCTCATGGTGGAGAGTGCAATACCGATGTCACTTGGGCAGAGGGCATTCCCATATTGTTGACTAAATCCAGGAAGGGGGTTCGAACTGGGCTGTTGGGCTATATGGGTTTGATGTTGTTGCTGATAGTGGGTTGGAGGCTATCGAGGGTAGTGGGCCGATAGAGATAGGTAGGGCATAGGTGGGGGTGTCCAAGAAGGCTGGTTATACGGCTGTTGGAAGGGTTTCCAATTGGGCTACGGTGATTGGCCCATGGCGTGTTGGTGTTATTGCCGAGAGAAGCCCGTAGTGTTTTGATATTGTGCTCCCTATGAACCTGGCCCACGATCAGCATTGGATGCAGGAGCTCTGGTACTTCCCCATTGTCGCCCTCCACAAGTAGTATAGTCGCAGCCTCTAGCAGCCTTGGCTGGGTCATAGTTTCGGCCCCGATATCTATTGGGGTAAGGGGACTGAACCGAATCGGTTTGGGCAGGGGCATTGGAATGTAAGAGAACCATATCACGGTTATTGTTGGATCTAACTGATTATCGATTTTGTTCGTCTTTAATCATGCCTCAAGTGACGTTCCACGTAGGTTTGTTTTGGTTTATAATAGCAACGATAGTGGCGTATTCAATGGGTAGTCCATAAACCATCTGTATAACCAGGCGACTTTCATTGGCCGGTTGATCGACATCACGTAATTGTTCACCGATGTCCTTCAAGGTTTGAGAATATTCATCAAACGAGGAGGATGAATTGAGGATGGTGTTGGTGAATTTGGTTTCAAGGGTGACGGCTCTTACATGTTTGTTGTTTATAGAAATTTCTTAGGCAGCTCTAACCGTAAGATCTGTGTCAAGAACAAGGGCTAATAAATCATCAGATAACGTGTTGTGTATCCATTGGAGAATGAGTGCATCAAGTTCGGACCAAACAATTGGTTTCTTCGGGTGGTTCGGTGTCATCTATGTGATGAAGGACTTTGTAGGCACGGACATGGAGTTTGAAGAGTTTCCCCAAGATGAATATGTTACTTTCTTGCCATCAAGAGTTCGTATCTTATTATTGATGTTGGTGACTATATAGGCAGGGTGTAGAGTTGTTTTTTTAGATGTGTTTTGGTCGTGACTATCGTATGCCTCTTTATTAGGGGTGCTAAACGGGTCGTGTTCGCGGGTTGGCAGGTTCTACCCGACACGAACCCGAAAATTTTACATGAACCCGAACCCGACCCCAACCCGAAAATCGTATCATATATATGAACCGAACACGACCCAAGTTTCGTGAGTTGACCCGAACACGCCCGTTTAACCCGAATTTTTTAATTTTTATTCTGAAATTAATATATTAAAATTAAAAATTACTTAAAAAACATAAATGTATATAATATTATCATATTTAAATTATAAAATCTATGTTAATTTCTCTTTGTAAGTTATAATCATGACATAAAATACCCGCCCCATTTAGTTTATGACATAAAATATATTATAAAAAATTCAACATAGTATAAATGTGTTAAACGGGTCAACCCGCCAACCTGACCAGGTTGACCCGAAACTGACCCGTTAACCTAAACAGGTTCGCGGGTTCAACCCGAAACTGACCCGAACCCGTTTAGACGAAACCTAAACCCGCGAATTTCGTGTTAGGTTCGTGTCGGTTTTCGGGTCGTGTCAGAAATTTACACCCCTACTCTTTATTCCATCAAACACATGTTTACATTTCCATTGTACGCAAAAATACTCTTGTGTAGCGTCTTTTCATGGTGTATAATCAATAAAACGTCTGTTTTGTTGATGAAGTTTAAGTCGTACACCAATTCGACTCACATTTATGCTGTAATTTTCACATTTATAGCTAGTGGTTTTCCTATTTAAGGCATGGAGTTTTAACACATCTATAAACCAATTGCATAACTCATCTATGACGATGATCCAAACATACATGAGCTCTTTACAAATCCAAAGGTCAGGTGTTGTATCTAGTTGGTTCACAGGTCAATCATGCAAGTGGTGTTAAATCCATGCATTTTTTTCTTATTTTTCCGTTTTCTAAACCCTTAGTATAAGGCAATTTTGACCATTCACTTGTGACGGGATGGATTTGGGTTATGTTTTATAACTAACAGGTCAAAGGGGTAAAAATAGTTTGCTAATATTGAAACATGTCAAGTGGACAGATGTCACTCAAGCATTGATACACTATAATTGCAGCGGCGGAACTAGCACATTAACTTAGGGGCATCTCAAAAAAATTACCGTGCAATCGTACATAAAAAATAATAATAATATAATAATAAATAAATAATAATAATAAACATATAAATAAAGCATAACAAAACCTGATAGATTTATCATCTTCTTGTTTTCTAGCTTGAAATCGTTCTATCACATGTCGTCTTTTAATCTATGAAAAGCTTCTTTTTCGACCGCACAAACCATTGCGTTGTTCAAATATTCCGGGCCCATTCGAGATTGTTTTTTAGACTCTGATTTCATCTTCACTTCCAGGAATCAACCTTCAACTTCAAAGAATTCAAGTACCTAGTTGAACAAGAAAACTATAACTTTTTGTAAAATTTAACTTATGTAAACAATAAATCCTAACAGATCTACGAACAACAATACTAAATAAACAATAACAACCAACAAAAAATCAAAGGACAACACCAAACACGCAGGTCAACAGAGCAGCAGGAGGGACGTCTAGCAGCAGCACGGATGCTGGGACAATCGCAATTCGCTGTACGTTCTGTTTCCAACTTTGCCGCCCATACACAAAAGGATATTCTATTGTTTTGGGGCTCGGGCTAAGTTTATCAATTGAGCCTCTTCAAATAATTATTCTTAATTTGGGTTAACTCCATCGGTTGAGCTTAATTATTATAAAAGTTTGATGTGTAAAAGGTTTAGGCTTATAAAAATTCAGAATTTTAATAAATTAAAGTATCCTATTTTTTAGAGGTATCCTTGTATTTATTGAGAGATATATAAATCATGTGACCCATTTTTTCTAGCTAAAGTTGATAATGCAAACTTTACATGTGGTATGCAGCTTCGGGACTTTAGATGTTGCCTTAAAGAATTAGAACAGTCCCCAACATCACAGGAGAAGCTGATGACGTTAGGCTATTTGTAAAGTGGATATTCGTATAGAATAATTCCTTCTTTTTGTACTTTCTTTCATATTTTAAACTAACGTTATTAAATAAGGGGTTAGTTAAATACAATTAAGCTTAATGTATGATGTGTACGCTGGGAAATCACGCATGTTATAAAACTCAAAAACCCTAATCACGCATGTTGAAAACCATAATCACGCATGTACAAAATCAGAAATCACACATGAGGTACAAAACTTAATCACGTCTGTTATAAAAATAATCACGCATGTTATAGATTCCCAACATACGCAGCTTACGTTAAACTTAATTGTACAATACACTTTCACATTAAATAATATATCAATTGTCTAACATGCCAATAGGGAACTTGATACTAATTTTCTAATTCCTTATAGTTGCTAGAGGATTGATACTAATTGTCTAATTCCTTATACTTTGTTCAATTAGTTTTGTTGGACCATCCTTAGTGAGTTTAATTTATGCTTACTCTCATGTGATAGTTTTGATTTGACGTCCATTCGCAAGGGTCGTAGAGACTCCAACTTTTAAAATAACTTTATTAATTATTCATTAATTTATTACACGGATGACCCATGTGATATACATTTTTATGGATTTGGTCCTAAAAAATTTTAACTTTAATTTTTAATGTCCACTATTGGTTAACAGATAACTATTTGTTTCCTTATTTTCTCAGCAATCAAATTCTCGTTTCCTGATTAACTATTCGATTTCTAAATTTTTATTACTAACTATATTATATCAACCATTTATTAAACGGGCTTCTAAGTTGCAACATAGTATACATAGTGTGTGTGTATAAAGCACGGGGTGTCAACCCAGTGGCCTGCCTCACCCATTCCAAACGGGAGGAGCGGGTTCGAGTCCAGCTCAGCCCGAATAATCCTGCTGGGTAGTAACCGCCAGCAGCTATGGGGCTAAGCTATCTTGGGGAGGGAGAACCCTCCCGCAGTCAGGGGTACCGTGCATTTACCCTTTTTTTAGTGTGTGTATAGTGATAAATAAATAAATGACTTGACAAAATAAAATTGATCCTTAAATGGGCTTTGGGCTAGGCCCATCGTGGTTCTAAACAGGCATCCGCAACTCACGAGAAGTTATAACTTTGGGTCAAAAAGATCGAATTGCAAATTATATTCATGAATCAAACCACCAGAAGAACATGATTTAGAATCGTATGAATTCGTTTCGGTTCGGTTCGATTTGATCCTTCTTCTCAGGAACACTCGATCTAAAATCAGTTAAAGCTACTATCTGATTTTGATCAATTTAAGTTGAAATAATTACTTGACTTATTCTTGAATAATAATATGATTATTAATAGTAGGATTTTATTATGCATGCTCATTGCAACTTTCATTGAATTGAATATCTACTTGTATTTCACTTGATCATTAAGCAATGCAAAAAAGATTTACCTTTCCTTTCCACTTGATCTTGATCATCTCGCTAAAAGGATTAATCGAGCCGAGCTTAAACAAACGTGTTCCTAAAAATAAGCTTGTCTGATAAATGAGACTGGGTTGGCTGACGAGTCTACGATATATATAAATTTAATAAAAAACAGGATTGTGTTTGTTCATTTATATCTTGGCATCTTACAAGTTCTAAAGTTTGGAGATGATCAGAACCACAAAGAGCCTCCATTCCCGTATTGTTAAATGAACAAACACAATCAAGTACCAGTGTTTCACGAGGCACGTTTTTTATTGAATTTATAATCATGTTTAACTTTAAAAGTTTATGTACATCGTACAAGTTCTAAAAGGGGTCGTGGAACTCACCTTAATCAATTGCATACCATCTCATGAAGAGGGCTCACTTGTATACTAGACAAATGCAAAAACTTGGAGAAAATTCATTTAGACATGTGTATAGGAGTACAAGACTGTGACATCATCGGGCTAGCCCAAAACTCGAGAGACCTTCGTTACTATCTTTCAGTTTAAACAGGATTATAAATTTAATACAAAAAACAAGCTCGTGAAACACCTGTTACTTGATTGTGTTTGTTCATTTAACAATATGGGAATGGAAGCTCTTTGTGGTTCTGATCATCTCCAAACTTTAGAACTTGTAAGATGCCAAGACATAATTGATGAAGGGTTTTGGATTTGTGGCCCGTTACCCGAGGCTGCGAGATGACGGGTTCAAGCCACTTGTTAGTTCTTGCAAACTTGAACTGCTTGTTATAAGGTGTTGTTAAATCTGTATCTCATAATAAGCGTTTGGAAAGTATGTTTTGACTTTTGGTAAATTTTAACTTTCTGCAACTGCTACAGCTTGTTACAGTTTTTTTTTTGGTGCTATTAGCCCAAAATTGTGGTAAAAGGTTGTCTTCAATAACAAGATCATCAAAATACCATATCAATCTACACAACAATAATATTTAATTAAATTTTTTTTCATTCAACTCATAGTTTACAAGAACCATTCACAAACCACAATATTTATGAACTAGGAACAAACTTGGTGGCATAGATCCAAGCATTGTTAGCCACAGGGTTATCCAAATGGTCCAAAAGGTTCTCCAATGGTCCTTTTCCTGTCACAATTGCTTGCACAAAGAACCCAAACATTGAAAACATTGCTAGTCTTCCATTCTTGATTTCCTTCACCTTCAACTCAGCAAAAGTAATCGGGTCGTCCGCAAGGCCCAACGGGTCAAAGTATTGTCCACCCGGGTAAAGGTTGTTACCATCTCCAACACCCTCAAGCCCGTTAATAGGGAACCCTTCAACTAGGCCCATTAGGACCACTTGGAAACCGAGTACCGCTAATATGCTTTGGGCGTGGACTAGGTTTGGGTTGCCCAAATAGTCTAGCCCGCCTTCGGAGAAGATTTGGGCTCCGGCTTTGAACCAAACGGGCTCCTTGAAATCTATTTTCACCCATTTTCCTAGGACTTCGGGGTGATACACGAATGCTCCTAGCATTGCCCATCTCCCGTGGATCACCTAAACATTTTTCTTTACGGGTTAGGCGGTTATACACTGATAATCAAATGATAGGAACAAAATAGATCATTTATACCTGTTATCCAACCCACCTGACTACCTAGTGTCTAAATTTGAAAAGTTTAATTACCTCAAGTGCCCGGTTCTTGGCAAAAGCCTCGGGATCAGCCGATAAACCCGCGGTGTCCCAGCCATAGTCACCCGGGAATTCACCGGTCAAGTATGATGGCGTTTGGGCTGAAAAAGGTCCCAAGTACTTCACTCGGTCCGGTCCATACCACAAGTCATTTCCCTGTTCAGTTTCACCACATATGTCATCAGTATCCTACAACTTTTGTACTTGTTCTTCATCACATACACACATGCATGCATACATACATGCATACATACATAGCATACATACATACATACAATACATACATAAATACATAAATACATACATACATACATAGAGATGCGTTCAATACATAACTGAATTTAAGTAGAGAACTGCGAGAATCGCAATAAACAGTTGAATGTAGTGTCTGATGTAATAGTAGAGTGGCGGTTACACAACCGTCTTATGTTATGTTATGCATCACATTAAAACAATAGGTACAAGAATTTATGCGAATCTCGTACTTATGTACTTAAAATTGGTATTGTATCGAACGTCACTCTACGTATATATGTAGAGAACTAGAGATGGAGATATGCAATACTATGGTTTACTTGCCATTGACCACGGAGACAACATCAAGGGAGTTGACATTGGAGGCTCTAGTTTGACCCAAGAAAGGGGTGGCTTTGACAACAGTGGAGGAGCTAGCAGCCATGGATGCCATTAATGGAAGCTTCAAACTTGAAAGAGATTGAGAAGAAAGGTGTGCAACATGGGGTATGTATAGGCATTGTGAGTTTTGAGATTCGTGGTTCATGTTGCATTGTGGTTTGGTGACAAATCAGCAAATTTCACTTGCACCAATCACATTGCTTTAAAATATTTCTTATATCCATTATATCTAGATTCTTTCCTCTACTTTATTTTTATTGGAAGTTATATAATCTTTTTATAATCAAATATAATTCATCAAGCGTAGTTTCTCTGGTCTTCTTATTATTATGTATGTATTTTGAAAGAGTAGCATTTTTGTTAGCATGCTCATAATTTACTAGCAAAAATAGAAAACCAGATAACCTCAACATATTTTTTTTAATGTGATCAGGTGTAAGTGAGTTGGATTCGGTGGATCACATTTTTTTCTCAATGTTATGTAGCCTCGGTTATCTGGGATCAGGTTAGTAAGTGGGTTAAAGTCTCGAACTTATACTTCTTCTTGTTTAAAGACATACTTGAGATTCATAAGTATGCGGGTTTAAAGGGTAAGGAAAAGGAAGTTCTAAAAGGGATTGTGAGGATCGGATGTTGGAGTTTATGGAGAGCTAGAAACGAAGTCCGTTTCAAAAACAAGGAGACCAATATTGAAGACATTCTTAGCGAAATAAAGGCAATGGGTTTCTTATGGTTAAGGAATAGGTTTAAAGGTTTAGATTTATCTTGGTAAGACTGGTGTAAATTTGTAATTATGTAATGTTGTTTGTTGGTTTGGTTGCCTCGGTTTGAGGTTGCCGGTTTTCTAATGAAGTTTACCTTTAAAAAAAAGTTCAAGCCCGGATCAGAAGTAATTTTACATATTTAAGCTTCACTTATTGATCATTTATTGTTTTATATGTATATAATTTAATATATATATATATATATATATATATATATATTTACAGTTAAGTTATATGTTTTTTATATTAGATATATAGCATATATTCCTTATTTTTTCTTAGCATAATTATATGTAATAGTATATATATTATATAAAATATAAAATTTTATATCATATATATAATACCATAGTATGTAACTATTTATACAAGTAAGGTAATAGGTTTATTTAGACTTATGTCTAATCAAGCTTTATATGTAAATCACGAGACGATATAATTTTTAAGTTTTAATAAGCCTATAACATGTTATTATATTTGTACAACAGCCCGCAAATACCAAAACTTCAAGTAGTGAAAAGAGGTTTGCGGTGAACGTGATCGAACACGTGACCTTCAGATCTTCAGTCTGACGCTCTCCCAACTGAGCTATCCCCGCTTTTATTAAATTAATTGAACATTATATTATATAATCCAAACGACACCATTTTGCAACATATTTTTTGAGCAATATAATTGTGTGTTTGTAATATTTTGAGCATATAATTGTGTTAATCTCTCAAGATTCTCCTACAATACATATCATGTTCATCATATAACAGCCGGTATCATCTCGCTAGGAAATCGTCCAATGGCAGCTACTAATGTAACCGATGAAGTCTACGGTGGCTTTTTTAAGGATAACAACACCGCTTGCACTCTGTAAATTTGAACTTTCAACCATTTGATTACCACCAGACATCCCATGGACTTCACATTTTGAATCTAGGAATTACCAATATCAAGCTTTTTCGAAGTCTACCTTCCTGCTTAAATTTTTTAATATTATGAACACATGTCTCTAATTCTTGATCTGGTTCTCCAACTAAAGGTTAATAATAAAAGTACTAATACATCAAATTCCCAAACACTATTACAAGTATTAAGAATATATTGCGATCAATCTTCAAAAAAATAAATATAGAAGTCGTGTTCGTGTTGGATAGCATACAAATCTTTTTTTTTTTGTGAAGCTTACTAATATAAATGTGTACACCATGGTTAATTGTTTGTATAATTATACATGGACCAGTTCTAGTGACTAACTACATTTCATAGACCAATTAAAGCTATAAGAAATAGTAAAAATATGAAAAGAATTGTAAACTAAATAAGTGGTGAAGAAATATCAGATAGGCTTATGTATTTATTCAAAAAAGTTACAATTTTACAACAGATTAAGTTTGAATCCTTAAGCTTTTTTAGTAAAAGTAAAATTAGTAATATGAATATCTTGTGATCGTAATTTAGTATTAAAAGACACTAATATGAAAGAATATATTACTTCCAAAATTACGGCTAAAAATTTGGAAAGGTGTGAGTGTCCATCAATCTATAAATTCTCACACCCATTCAGAGAGAAACAACAAACTTAAATAGTGCAAACTAATAGTGGAAAGTGAGAAAATTAACAAAAAATAAAAGTAAAGGGTCTCGAACCCGTGGCTTTAGGTTTAAAAGTTCAAAGGTTTACCACTGCAACAAGCTTTAATTTGATACTATGGGTTTCTTAAAATTATTTTTCTGGGGTCCTTCAAAAAATTTCTACACCGTCTCTACTACTTTTTTAAAAAAGATTAGGATTCATAGACCCCAACCCATGAAGGGTGGGTCCACCCCTGTACGGTGTTCGACGAAATGCCTGAACAAGCCGAGTTTGGTCTCGGCTCAGCTCGTTTACACCCCTAGGTTCAGTCGCTTGGGTGCCCACCTAAAACCAAGATTTCCACTTGGTGGTGCATAGATTCTTTTGATTTCTTCTTTATCTTCGAACTTGTATGATTGCTTAATTCTATATTTGTCCCATCTCAGGTTTTAGTGTTAGCAAAATAAAAACATGGTGTCTATGGATAATATCCCAGATCACCAAGTTTTCGAGATTTTGAGCAAAATCATGAACACCATTGATCGAAGTTCCGTATTTTTTACTTCTAAATGGTTCCATAATCTTGATAATGAACAACGAAATTGATGGTTTGAGGCGCTAACCGAAACAATACCAACAACAACAACAGAAAAGATTTTGATCAAACTGACGATCGACACTTTGATTAATTGGAACCGGGAATACAAACCGAAAACCCACTCCTACATGCTATTAAATATAACCCGCTACTTTGGTTCATTAACCTGCTAAACACTTTAAAAAATAAAACACATGAGTAAATTAATAAATTTAACCAATTAGAACCTTTTACCCGCCTCCCTGCTTCATGACATGACTTAATAGTCAAGATTAACCTAACATTCACCCCATTAATCTTGACCTGTTTTTCAAAGTAGAATATGTTACTCTTCCTCTTGGATCAGATTTGGTTCTTCATCTTTGTCTTTCCATTTGGTGCATTCACATCCAAAATGCCCAAATGCTCCACATCTGAAACACCGAAACCAACTTTTATCAGCTCCATCCATTCCCCTTCCACCTCTTTTAATGTTTCTTCTATGACCCCTTCCTCGTCCATACTGCCTATCATCTTGCTCAATGTTCTTTGCCATCAAAAGTTAACCTTGCTCTTCCTCATTTTCTACTTAACTTTGGAGCCTTTCTTCATACGCTTTTAGTCTTCTTGCCGCTTCTTCAAATGACATACTTTCAAGGTCGGAACATTATTCAATGGGAGTTACAATTGGAAAATACTTCTTTAGAACCGAATTAAGGAACTTTCGTACAGTCACTTCTTCATCGAGACAAGAACTAAGACTTGTAAACTTTCAACTATACCATTTATCTTACCTGAGAAATCAATGATTTTCTCATCCTCATTCGTCTTTAACTTCTCCAATTCATCCCTTAATGTTTGCAACCTTGCCTTTTGCACCAGTTCGGTACCTAAATAATGTATCCAAATAAAATTTCCAAACATCCTGTGCATCCTTGTGTTTAAAAACTTTCAAAAGAACATCTTCTAGGTAGGGTATGATAAATTATGGCTTTCGTTGTATAGTTTCTCTAGTCATCTGAATCTTATCTAGTTACCATCTTCCAAAGGCCTTGTGCTCCCAACAAGTTGACCATAAGGTGTATTAGTTTCAGTTAATTTAGATCATTGTAGTGATACGTCATACGTTACCTTGCTCATAGACTACAGTCTCTCCTCCTTCATTCTTTTTGTGTCTAGCCATCCTTCTTCCTTGTTTGCAGTGAATCTACGTCGGTCTCTTTCTTTCTTTCTGTTGTTGATTTCCTTTCTCCTTCTCGACTCTGATTTTTTTTTCTTTCTTTCTTAACTGGAATCAAGGGCTTCTTTCTACTTTTTCTGACTGGCGCATGTTCCTTCATCTATCTTTATACTCAACGCATGTTCTTTCTTTGCTGATTTCGAATGGCCCTCCTTCATCTTTCTTGCAATTTCTCACATGAAATCGCCCCTACTTTCTGCTTTCCTTCGAACTAGATACAAATCCTAGGAGCTCTGATACCAAACGTTTGATTCACATAATGGCAAGAGACAAAAAGAACGAAAAAGGATGTGAGATTGTAGTCCGTAAGCAAGGTAACGTATCACTACAACGCCCTAAATTAACTGAACTAACTACACCTCATGGTCAATTTGGTTGAAACCGTGTTGAGTTTGGAAGATGGTAACGGAGAAGATGATGATGAGAAAAGAAACTATACTACAAAAGCCATAATTTATCATACCCGACTATAAGATGTTGCCAAACACAAGGATGCACAAGATGTTTGGGAATCCCTATGGATACGGTATTTAGGTACCGAACGGGTGCAAAAGGCAAGGTTGCAAACACTAAGGGGTGAATTAGAGAAGCTAAAGATGAAAGCGGACGAGACAGTCAATGATTTCTCAGGTAAGATAAGTGGTATAGTTGAAAGTCTTACATAAAAACTTGGTTCATGTCTTGATGAGAAGTGATTGTAAGAAAGTTCCTTAATTTGATTCCAAAGAAGTATTTACCGGTTGTAGCTCTAATCGATAAATATTCTGACCTTGAAAGTACGTCATTTGAAGAAGCGGTAGGAAGGCTAAAAGGATATGAAGAAAGGTTCCAAAGTCTCGGAGGAAGAGCAAATTCAACTTTTGATAGCTAAAAACGGTGAGCAAGATGATAGTATCAGGGTATTGAGCATGTTGTTCTTTTCAGTCTTGTATTCCAGATTTCTATGTTAGAAAGAGTCGATCAATAGGTTTTTTTTTATCATAGCTTTGGTAGGTATATTGGCGAAGATGCTCTTGTTAAGCTCAGGCCCACTTGGGGTAAAATAAAACGATTGGATTTTAAGATCGGAAAAAACTACATGAAGCTTTCTGACAAGTTAGTTAGTCGTTGAGCAATGGAAAAAACAATCGGTCCCATGTGATAACATGGTGGAACTCACCTTAATCAATTGTAGACCATCCCGCGAAGAGGGCTCACTTGTATACCAAACAAATGCAAAAACTTGGAGAAAATTCATTTAGACATGTGTACAGGAGCATAGACGGTGACAAACATTGGCTAACCTAAAACTCGAGAAATATTTGTTACTATCTTTCAGTTTGAACGTTGATGACGGGGCTAACCCAAATCTCAATACATTGACCAAAGCACAGAACAGCTTGAAAGGTTAAAAGGTAAAAGGGTTCAAAACCCACCAGCCGTGGTGAACAGCAAAAGGAACAAGTACAGTGATCAGTCACATCACTAGTAACTTGTAAGACTCCTCATCAGCCGCAAAAGAAACATGTGCAAGGGAGACACTCTTTTACCCGCAGGTCCGAAGCCTTCAACCCCCAAATGGGCAAGTCCCCCACTGCAACCTTGGATCATCAGTCAAAGGTTTCCTTTGATAGCAGATGCCTTCTCTATAAAGAGCAGACCTTGTCTTCAGCAAGGACCATTCCATATCTATAAAGATTACTCCTAATCTCTGATCTTCTCATTCTCTCTCGAGAACTTGTTACATGCTTGTTCTTTTCTTCACTTCAAACACCTCAGCTTCACTTACACTAACATTCTGGATTGAATTACCTTCAATTCAGGATCAAAAGTGAACAATAGCAAGGTGATCCGACCCTACGTGTAAACGTGGGAGGACCCATACGACCTGCGTTAGGCAACTGAAACCTTGAAGCCTTTTGTCTAACCAGTCTGTCCACTATCCTTGGTCTTGTATTTGTTGTAGCAACAAGTTGGCACCCACCGTGGGGCTACGCCGCTTACTTTCCAAGAAGACCAGTAGTGTAGCTCCATCTCGATCATGTCAGAAAACGAATCTCCCGGGGAAGTGAACCAGGTACCTCGTACCTTGGCGTCTACTGTCAGCCCAGTATCGCCGGTTGTAACAACTCCACTCTCTACCCCTGGAGATACCTCTGCCGGGATCTCGTTCCCTGAGTTTTTCCAAACACCAACTCCTTCTCGTTTAGAAGCTCCCTCTCCACAAATTGGCACTTCAAGCGCTCCTGAACGTGTCGATCTAACCCCTGAAGGAGTTGCTAGGAATTTCTTGCGGTTGAGGTATTTCCTCAACCAACATGTAAGCCAAGAAAGGGAGAAAGGGGTAAGGATAAGGTTAGACTATGATGAGCCAGAACCATCTCTTCACCAGAACCACCACCTCAACCTTTTAGCAACTCACGTCCCATTACATCTGGTCACGAGGCCGGCCCTAGCACGACAAATCAACCCTTTAACCCTACCCCTTATGCTTACGGAAGGCCTAACCCAACTGCTTTCCCCATCTTCACCTCCCAGCCGGTTGCGACAAGTGCACCTATAGGGCACGAAACCACTTTCGAGCAACTATGGCAGTCCCCAACTACAAGTGTTCCCCCTCCGGTTGCTACCACATGGGAACAAGCATTAGCCACCTTACCTTTAGCACGGGGCGCTGTTATGAGCACCTCCATGGGATGCCTTATGCTGTACCTCCAGAAAGCCTTCAAGGCTTTAACCTTATGCCTCAGTTAATGACTCATATGATGGCACAATTCCCTTGGCTACACTTCATCAATCAGGTGCTTTCCACCCATCAAGGAACTTCAAACAGCAATCAAGGTTCAAGAACTGAAGAAAACCTAGCTAAACCATACAAGCCAAGCAATCTGTCCTGTTTTTTCTCAACAGATCGCTGACTATGATTTCCAGAACCGGATCAAGATGCCATCCCATATAAAGACATATGACGGAACGGAAGACCCGGAGGATCACCTCCAAATATTCACCGGAGCAGCCATGATTGAGAAATGGTTCAATGCAGAGTGTTGTCTCATGTTTATGCAAACACTCATAGGGTCAACCAGGATATGGTTCAATGACTTACCTGACAAAAGCATTCGAACCTTTGATGACCTAAGTAAAGGTTTCTTGGCCAACTTTTCACAACAAAGAAGGTATGTTAAAGACGCAAAGGTGATCTTCCAAATCAAGCAAAGGGACGACGAAAGTCTCAGAGAATTCATTGAAAGGTACAAAAAAGAAGATCTCACCTACGTAGGTGCTGACGAAAAAATGAGGGTGGCAGGATTTATGAACGTTATCACCTCCAAGTACCTCACAAGAGACTTCAACAAGAGCCTACCCAAGACTCTTGAGGAAGCCCTCGAAAGGGCCGAGGCTCATATACAAGGAGAGAAAGCGGTTGATATCAAGGAACAAAGGAAACGAGCACCGAGCTGGCGAAGCAACAGCCCAAACAGAAAGAGGGGAAATTTTGGTCATCGTGATAAACGGTTTAAGGTTCAGACTCCAGAAGCCCTGAACCTCGGAACCCTCCAAGCAGGGAAAGAACCACCAATTTCACAGCCTTAACCAAAACTCCTCAAGAAATCCTAGCAACTGAGGAAATCAAGTACAACTTCCGACCTCCCAGACCTTTACCCAAAAGTAAGAAGAACGAAAACTCCACTCAATACTGTGAGTTTCACGAAGAAAAAAGGCCATCATACGAATGATTGCTTTCAGCTTAAAAAGAGGATCGGAGAGGCTTTAAATCTGGAGAATTAGCCGATTTGGTAAAAGGGGTGCGAGATAAGATGGCTAAGGCAAAAATAAAAAAGTAAGCATGGTGGATCACGATGGGAAGGTTCAGCACAAGAGGCCACGCTTGGAGGCTTGGGAACGACAGTGTGTTTGCTTCCCACCACCTGAAGGAGACTTGTCATCAAATCCTTTGGTAGTGGAAGCTATGCTTGGAACACTCAAAACAAATAAAGCCTACATTGATACGGGGGCGGCAACGGAAATCATGTTTGAAAAATTTTTAACCGCCTCACTGTTGATGAGCGTTCAAGGCTTCAACCTTCCGAATCATCCATCAAAGGTATCGCCGATATTCCAATCAAACCCATGGGTCAACTGACCCTCAACGTTTGTTTCAGGGAAGGTAAAATGGAGAGAACCCAGCCTCTCACCTTCATTGTGATTAACATTCCATCCGTTATGATGTTATCATAGGGAGGCCAGGGCAAAGCATATTTGGAATGGCGGTGTTAATTGGTCAAATCCCCGTCAAGTTCCCTACTAAAAGAGGAATAGCAACCCTCCAACCAACACAAGAAGCTCTTCTGGTTGAAGGGGAGGGTTCCGGAAAAAGCTTAGAAGATGAACAAGGTTGGGTCATTAACCCAAAGTATCCTCAACAAAGGATAAGGGTGAACACCAACCTTAGCGAAGAAACCCTCTCCTACCTCAGGAAACTACTTCTACATAACATAGATATCTTTGCATGGTGTCCCAAAGATATGACAGGCATCCCTCGAAGCATCGCCGAACATGAACTCAAAATCCCTCATGATGTGAAGCCCATTGTCCAGCAAAAAAGAAGCCTGGCACCAGACAGAAGCCTGGCACAGCCTGGGTTCAAGAGGTTGAAGGGTTGGTGCAGGCAGGGATACTTCGAGAAGTTAAGTACCACTCATGGATAGCAAACCCGTAGTTGTGCGAAAGCCAGATGGATCTTGGAGGATGTGCATCGATTTTAAGGATCTGAATAAGCATGTCCAAAGGACTGCTACCCCTTACCAGAGATTGATCTCAAAGTTGACTCACTTGCGGATGTCCCTTTCAAGTGCTTTCTTGATGCTTACAAGATACCATCAGATCCATTGGAGAAAGAAAATGAGGAAAAGACAGCGTTTCATACCGACAAAGGAATTTTTTGTTACCAAAAAATGCCCTTTGGTTTAAAGAACGTAGGAGCAACCTACCAACGCTTGGTAGACAAGGCATTCGCTGAACAAATAGGCAAAAACATGGAGGCCTATGTGGATGATCTGGTAATCAAAAGCAAAACTGAAGGAGATGCTAAATGATATACAAGAAACCTTTGAAACCTAAGAAAAATAAACATGAAGCTTAATCCCCCAAGTGTTCTTTCGGGTTTGGGACACATTGTCGGAAAGCAGAGTATAAAGGCCAACCCTAACAAGGTTAAATCCATCTTAGAAACAAAGTCCCCTCAGAGCAAGAAAGAGGTTGAAAGCTTGAATGACAAACTTGCCGCTCTAAAGCGTTTTACATCCAAGCTAGCAAAGAGGTCTTTGCCCTTTTTCAAAACCCTCCAAGGGTACACAAACAAGAAAGACTTTCGTTGGACAGAAGAGGCTGAAGAAGCTTTCAACCAGATGAAACGGCACCTAGCATCGCTACCAGACATTGTTGCCCCCACAACGGGAGAATTAATCTTTGTTTACTTGTCAGTCACTAAAGAAGCTATCAGTGCAGTCCTGGCCATCGAAAGAAACAAAACTCAGGTACCTGTATACTTGTTTAGTAAAACACTAAAACTGGCGGAAGCAAAATACCCCCCGTTGGAAAATTTTGCCTTGGCTTTAATAAAAACAATCAGAAGGCTTCGGAGAGATTGCCCTTTATTAGTTCTTGCAAACTTGAACTGCTTATTGTAAGTGATTGCCACTTAGCGTTACTGCGAGATGTGCAAGGTGTTGCTAAATCTATATCTCATAATAAAATTTTTCCCAAAGATGTTTTGAGTGTCAGGTTTCTTAGATTGGAAAATTGTTTAATTTGGTGAGTGTGTCTGAATAAAATGAATGATAAACGTTAGATGGTATCGAACCATTACATATGTGGATGCCGTGTAGACAATTTTTGTTGATATGATTGTCATGTAGATATTTTTATTAACGTCAAACACTATCTCATTAATTTTTTATTGTTTAAAATACAAATTTATACCATTTAATATAATTTATAGAAGTTCATCCACATTGATATTTTTGCATACAGTTTAAGGGTGTAACAAGTCATAAGTTTTAGTTTTTTGTTTCATAATAAGTAAATATATTTTAAACAATATTAGCCCAAAATTGTGGTAAAAGGGTCTTCAATAAACAAGATAAAAAAAACCTACACAACATTAATATTTAATTAATTTTTTTTCTTCATCCAACTCATAGTTTACAAGAAAAATTCACAAGCCACAATGTTTATGAACCAGGAACAAACTTGGTGGCATAGACCCAAGCATTGTTAGCCACAGGGTTATCCAAATGGTCCAACAGGTTCTCCAATGGTCCTTTTCCTGTCACAATCGCTTGCACAAAGAACCCAAACATTGAAAACATTGCTAGTCTTCCATTCTTGATTTCCTTCACCTTCAACTCAGCAAAAGTAATTGGGTCTCCGCAAGGCCCAACGGGTCAAAGTATTGTCCACCCGGGTAAAGGTTGTTACCATCTCCAACACCCTCAAGCCCGTTAATACGGAACCCTTCAACTAGGCCCATTAGGACCACTTGGAAACCAAGTACCGCTAATATGCTTTGGGCGTGAACTAGGTTTGGGTTGCCCAAATAGTCTAGCCCGCCTTCAGAGAAGATTTGGGCTCCGGCTTTGAACCAAACGGGCTCCTTGAAATCTACTTTCACCCATTTTTCGAGCACTTCAGGGGTGATGCACCCGAATGCTCCTAGCATTGCCCATCTCCCGTGGATCACCTAAACATTTTTCTTTAAGCTTTAAGCGATTATACACTAATAATCAAATGATAGGAACAAAATAGATCATTTTGACCTGTTATCCAACCAACCTGACTACCTAGTGGCTAGTTTGGAAAAGTTTATTTACCTCAAGAGCCCGATTCTTGGCAAAAGCCTCGGGATCAGCAGATAAACCGGCAGTGTCCCAGCCATAGTCACCCGGGAATTCACCGGTCAAGTATGATGGTGTTTGGGCCGAAAAAGGTCCCAAGTACTTCACTCGGTCCGGTCCGTACCACAACTCATTTCCCTGTTCAGTTTCACAACATATATCATCAGTATCCTACAACTTTTCGAGCTTATTCTGCATTCACATACACAGATATATACATCATCATACATGCTAAACGGGTCGGTGGGTTCAACCCAACCCAAACCCAAAAATTTTAGACAAACCCAAACACGACCCGAACCCGAAAATTGTCATACATATGAACCCGAACCCGACCCGAATATTGGCAGGTTCACTCGAACACGACTTGTCCAACCTGAAATTTGTTTCTTTTTTTTTGCAAATTAATATATTAAAATTAAAATTTACTAAAAAACACAAATGTATATAACTAGTGATGAAGCCGCGCTTCGCGGCGGAGTTGTAGGAGGTTGCTGATGAAGACGTATACATTTCACAATATGTCGATGGGTTTATAGACCTTGTAGACTTTAATATATATGACGGTAAAAATAAACAATTAACACAATTAAGTAAACATATCTAGAGTTAAAAGATAGTTTTAACTATAATAAGGTAAATAAAAAATATTGTATTTGTTACCTATTATATAGAATGCTTAATATAGACCATGTATATTTTAATCTAAACAACCGTAAAAATAAGCAAGTAGTACGATTAAGTAACATATCTAGACTTAAAAGTTAGCTTTAATTATATAATAGGTTAAATAAATAATAAGTAAAATAAAAAAGAATTAATTTTATAAAAAGACAAAAGAACGTATATTTGTTAAAAAAACAAAAAAAATAACTTTATTAAACTTCAAGGGCCATATGATAACTCTATTAAAGTTTTGGGGTCGAAACATAAATCGCTTATAGGGAAAAGAATTATTAATAAACTTTCGTATGGTAAATATATTAAAGTTCAGTGGTATACGTAAACCGTAGAAAAATAAATAAAGTTTGAGGGTTGTATAATAACTCTGTTAAAGTTCAACGTTATAAAAGTAAATTAGTTATAAAGAAAAAGAAAATAATATATTAAACATGTAATTATGAATTAAACTATTAAAAGCACAATATGCCAAATAAGATTTAGTATTGTTCACGTTGTAAATTGTTATATTATACATTATAGTTACACTTAAAATAATAAAATCTGATGTCAGTTTCACTTTTTATGTTATTATATGGCATATAATACACCTTTGGTTAATTTATGATATAAAACATATTGTAAAAAAATAATATAATATAAATGGGTTAAACGGGTCAACCCGACCGGGTTGACCGAAGCCGACCCGTTTAACTAAATAGGTTCAACCTAAAACTGACCCGAACTCATCTAGACTAAACCTAAACCCGCGAATTTCGTATTAGGTTCGTGTCGTGTTTTCCATACATACATACGTAGAGAAGTAGAGATGGAGTAATACCATGGTGAACTTGCCATTGACCATGGAAACAGAATCTCTAAGGGTGTTGACATTGGAGGCTCTAGTTTGACCCAAGAAAGGGGTGGCTCTGACAACAGTGGAGGAGCTAGCAGCCATGGATGCCGTTAATTGAAACTTGAAAGAGATTGTGAAGAAAAGGTGTGCAACATGGGGTATGTATAGGCATTGTGGTTTTTGAGATTTGTGGTTCATATTGCATTGTGGTTTGGTGACAAATCAGCAGATTTCACTTGCACCAATCACATTGCTTTAAAATATTTCTTATATCTCCATTTTATCTTAATATTATCTTCTACTTTATTTTAATAATTGGAATGAATATTCCTCTTATAATAAAAAAAATCATAAAGCATAGTTTCTCGAGTCATCTATAATTAATTATATATGTATTTTGAATGAATAACATTTTTGTTAACATACTCATAATTTATCAGAAAAACAGAAAACTCGTTAATCTCAAATGTGTTCAGGTGTAAACGAGTCGAGTTCGGTATGTTTTAACGTCTAAAGTTCAAGCCCGGTTCATGAGTAATTTTTACAGATTTGAGGTTCACTTACATATTATCTAATTTTTTGCTTGCATATTTATATATTTCTAATAAATCTGTGGTTACATCATAATTATACTAAGTAAATTCTACCAATAACAAAGCTAAGATAAAATCTGAAGAGGGTAAGATTTAGCTTGTATTACCCCTACTCCGTAGGAATAAGTTTGTAGTTACAGTTATATAGTTATATGTTTCTATATTAGACATAGTATTATGCAATGATAGGAGACCAAGGGAAACCTAGGTTCGATCCTTGAGCCAAACGGGTTTTACCTGTAATTTCACCGTCGTGACTACGGGCGGATGGGTTACCGGGTTTTCCTGGAAGTGGTTGTGGACGATTCGGGTTACTCTCGGAGTACTCCGTTTGTCCAGTGGGTGCCCCGAGAGTCCTCAGGATTGATTTGTTAGTCGTTCAAAAAAAATATAAAAAAATTACAAGTAATAGGTTTATTTATACTCGTGGGAGACCCACTTTAATTCAAAGATTTAATAAGCCAATCTTAGATAACATATGTGTTAACCATCACTAGTGCTCTAGTGGTGGCCACGGGTATTTAAGTTCCACCTATGGTGGGACCGGGTGAGTTTTCCCCTCCAAGGTCTCAAGTTCGAGTCTTGGGTGATAGGGGTTTCTCATTGAGGGGTTTAAATTGGGGATCTATTGTGCGAGGAGGCTCTCTAGCGCGGACCCGGTTAAGACAACGTATGCTAGACCTCCCGACATTCGCGAATAATTCAAAAAAAAAAAACATATGTGTGGATCGATTCGTATACACTCCAACAACAACAAAAAAAAAAACTTTGTTTGATCTGTGTTAGAAGTTAACACACACCTATATGGTCAGACTCTAGTTGGGCAAAAACAGAAAATTATAATAAAAGAGACCGGTTCCTTTTAGATCGAAAAAAATAGTAAATGCGGTGAACGTGGATCAAACACGTGAGACGCTCTCCCAACTGAGCTATCCCCGCAACGTGACAGTATAGTTACTTTGTGTAATATATTACTTATACATGGTTATACAAATTACAAGAAGAAACACGTAAAAGGGCGAATATATGACAAAGGTAGAACAAACATTTAAAATTTCCCGGTTTATATTTAGGGCAAACTCTCAGAAAACGTTTAGTTATTGAGTCTTAATTGAATTCGAATCAAATACGAATTCATGAAAAAAAATATATATTCAAAAAAATTTTTTGGCTCAAATATAATACGTTTTTGTGCTTTCGTTATGTACGTTTTTAGTTGTTTACATAAAGACATAAAGACGATTACAGACTAATGGCAGGTAGGCGGGCAACAAGCTACGCCGCTACCACCTTCTGAATAGCAAACCCTACCCTGCTAAACAAATAATTTCGAGCAATTCAAAAATTCAATATTCGATAAACACCCCCTAGTCATAAACATATAAGAATATATTATTATATACTATGGTTAATCTTCAAAAACATTGCATGTATTACAGAGGCATATAGCCATATACATCCAATTATCCATCTCTACATTTAAAACCTAACCGTGTTCGGATCCAAACAGTTCATATCCATAACTTTCCTCATAGTCTCCGCTTTCTTTCTCCCGGCAGCCAATTCAGACCCAACAATCAACGATCTTGCAGACCCATCAGCAACAGACTTATTATACGACGATACGATCTTCGTTTTCGCGTGATGGTGAAGAGCTTTTAGAGGCCCGTTACAGCGTGCCACACCTTGATCTTTCAATGCTTCAACTGCTCCAATGCTCGCTGCCACCAGCCACGATTTTATCACGGCGCCCTGCTCATGTTTGTGATTGTTATTTGTAGAAATGTTTGAAGTGAATTTGGTGGGTCGGTGATTGGAGGTGTGTGGTATATATATATGTAGGCAAGGTGTTTGATGAAATGCGTGAAACAAGATGCGCGTTTGGAAGTAGCTGCTGGTTTTGGTCACTTGGGACCAAAGATAAATAAATGCCTGTGGGCGGAATCCGCAATTTTGGGCTGGTTTATACTTTATTGCTCCCACATTATTGTGCATTTGGGTATAATAAGTTTAGAATTTAAAACCATTTAATTTTTTTTAATAAAATGTCAAATTATTTTCAAACAATGTTATTATGTGTATAAATAAATCAAACATTCAATAAATAATTTGATGAAAAGTTCGTTTATGCTTGTTCATTTGTTTAAAATAAATGAACATTAACAATCATGTGTAGTAAGGCATTATGATAATGTCTCTCCCTTGAGCATGATTCAACATATGATATCCTAGCCAGCATGGGGCATTATGAGATGTGAAGATCAAAAGTAGTGTAGTGATATAATGCCTCATTAAATCATTATCCAATTATTACTTTTCTAATTTCTTTTTTTAGGAAAATTAAAACAAATAACATTTCATTAACTAAAAATACATTAATATTAAAAAATAAAGACAAGACATGCAAAAGTACTAAAAATACATACGAATGGTTAAATAAAATAAAGCTCTAAAGTCCGTGTTTGTCACGGATTTGTTGCTTACACATTTGTGCTATGATCAAGACGTCTTCTTTGATAAGAGTTTGTAAGAATAAGAGAAGAGTTTGTAAAAAATGTATAAAAAAGTGGGTTGAATTGGGATTTAAATAGGTGAAAAAGTAAATAATAAAAATTGAAAAAAAATTATAACCGTTGCCCAACGGTACAATTTTTCGAAATCCACAAACTTCATGACGTTTCACCGAACGCCCAACAAAAAAAAGACCCGAAAACACCCTAGGGGGCGGTGGCCGCGACGTGTTCCGGCGGTATGGGCCAAAAAGAGCCCAAATAACGCACCACTACAGGTGGTCTAAGTTTTTATTTATTTAACTAAATATTAACAAGAACAAATGACTCATTTGTTTGTGTTAGTTTATATGCATTCTATTTTCATTCGTTTACGTTCATTTATATCTATTCATTCTTTTACGTACGTTTATATATGCATTCAAATTTGTTTATTACTAATATTGTTTGAAATTAATTTGATTTTCATATTTTGAAGCCCTTTAACAAAGACATTTTTGTTTCATTTTGAAATATTTGATGCAATGATATTATTATTTATTTTAAATTTGATATTAATGTCTGCTTAACGCGTGTTGGTATACGTTCGATCATTTATGTTCGTTTAATATCAACGAACAAACATAAACGAATACAAACACGTTAATTTTTTTAACGAGCAAACATATACTAGAAAATATGTTCAAAGTGTTCATGTTCGTTCAGTTCGCTTACTGGGATAATGTTCTTCTCATTATTTACGAGTAAAATATATAAATATAAATAAACTTTTTACTGAGAAAAAAATTGACACAAATATGTTTAAATTTTTCGAGTTTCATGTATCTTATTCTAAAGTTGGAAAGCTAGATATTTCTTTAAAACACAAGTTTTCAAAGTGTTCATATCCTATCCATCATCTTTATTTCTATAATTATACTACAAATGAATCGATAGATTTTTTTCTTATTGATGAAGGATAGAGTTTGTTAAAGGTGTTTATAGGTTACATTTACATAAATAACACGGTTTGATGATTTTTTTTAACAACTGATTAAACATAATTGAACTGTAGTTAGATACCCCCAGAAGTTTCATTACCATATATTGATGCATTTGGTGTTCGTCACTTGTCGAATAGGCTAGATTGAGCATGTGTTGAATATTGTGTAGGTTAGAATCGAACACACGACCAAAATACGGAGATTATAGTGAAAATGGGAACAAGTTCGCCTGAACTTGACCTGTGATGGTCAAGTTCGCCCGAACTTGTCCTGTGAAGGACAAGTTCGCCCGAACTTGTCCATAACACATTCCGGGCGAACTTGTTCAACTATATATAGGTGTGTTGTTCATTTGTTGATAAAGTTTTTGCAATTCCTACGGGAGGTGCTGTCGGATTCTCTTCAGGAAGTCCGGCAGCTGGACTTAAAGATGTATACTCTTTCGATATGAATGAAGACTTCCGCTGCGCTCTGTTTCTACTCCTTTCTGTAATAACATTCTATCGAATCGGTTACGTTTACGCACTAACTTCCGTCTAGAACCGCCTGATCACGGACCTTCACCATATCAGATTAACCATAAAAATGGGTTTGACTTTTACAAGTTGAACTAATGTGACTTTTAACAACAACATGTTAAACATAACTGAACTGCATTTGAATACCCCCACAAGTTTCATTACCATATCAAAGTAACCAAAAAAAAAAGGTTTGACTTTTACAAGTTGAACTGTTTTGACTTTAACAATAAGAAATGGTTTTGACCTTTACAATTTCTAACACATTTCTACACTTAACGTCTGTTTAGTCAAATTAGTAATAACAGTCAAAGCCAAAGAGTCAAGATAGGCTTGATTATCACAAGTTTGACCATTTGATGTGGTCAAACATATCAAAGTTTTCTCAGGTTCAAACATACAAACTCCTAAAAGCTAATAACATCCATTTGATGCTTAATCAGGTTTGACTATACATCCAATTCATGCACAAAATCCTAAATGCTAATAACATCCATTTCATGCTTGATAATACATCCATCCAATTCATGCTTGATCAAGTTGGACCATCTCAGGTTTGACTATACACTCAATTCATGCACAAAATCCTAAATGCTAATAACATCCATTTCATGCTTGATCATACATCCAATTCATGATTGATCAGGTTATACTATCTTAGGTTCATTCCAAGGTCTAAAAGCAAAACGTGGTTTATTCAAGTTAGACTATCTCTAGTTCATTTCAAGATCATTATTCAAGTTAGGTTTAAGCATAGGTTTGACGATCTCAGGTTCATTCCATGATCAAACAAACATCCATCATTCTAGTTAAACAACAATAAGCACAGTTAAATGCCATCATTCATAGTTAAGTATCATCATTCTTACATCATAGTTAAATACCAAAAGATTGGTTACCCTTGATCATTAATGTCAGAACCCCAAAAAATGATCACCCAAAATAATGGGTTACCTCAATTTTGCTTTCAAATAACGGTATCGTACCGGTGCCGTAATGTATCGAATATTTTCGATACCGATACCAGCTCATCTCTATACACATACACATAGTCTTTTTCACTCCCCCTCTCCACATCACCACCACTATAGATACTGCCGCCACCACAAGAAAACCACCATCGTACTGTACCGAGGGAGTTGTTATGATCTAACGTGGGTTTGAGTTTTCCTCACAGGTGGTGGTTTTTCTGGTGGTGGTGACGGTGGCTGTGGTGGTGGTGATGTAGAGGGGGGAGTGAAAGAGACCGAGAGTAGGTATGAACTCGGTATTGGTAATGAAAATCATCAAATGAGGGTACCTGTACCAAAAATATTCGGTACTCTACGATACCAGCATTTTGATTAAAATACTGGTACAAAAAACACCAAAAATTGGGTACCGGATTGGTACCGAATATAACTTGGTATGGGAAATTCAACACCGATACCTGGTATCAAATGCTTATCCCTACCTGTTTATCATAATTAAGGGTGTAAACGAACGGGGCCGAGCCTGACTAGGCTCGAGATCGGCTCGTCATGTTTTTATGAAACTCGAGCTCGGCTAGTTTCGAGCCTACTTATTTAAGCTCGAGCTCGCGAGTAAAAGCCAAAGCTTGAGCTCGGATCGACTCGACTTGAGTTATTTAGAACCACCTCAAACACGCTAGAAGCTCGTTTCGAGCTCGTTCCAGTATCACTTAAACAAGCCAAAGCTCTGCTCCCCCATGTTATCATCATTATTATTATATTATATAGGAAAAATGAAAATTTTTGTTTGGGCTCGTTTAGACTCGCGAGCCTAAATGAGCTTTGCATTTCAGGCTCAAGCTCGCCAGCTCGGGCTCGATAACTAAACAAGCTCTTTTTCAGGCTCAGGGTCATTAAGGCTCGACTCATTCGAGCTTTTAACTGAGCTGATAATGAGTAGCTCTCGAGCTTTCTGGGCTTATTTACATCCATAATAATAATAATAATAATAATAATAATAATAATAATATAATAATAATAATAATAAGTGTGTGTGTTTGGAAATGAGTATCGTTAATAATACACGCAGCAAACGTACAACAGTACGCGCCGTTAATTTACTGTTCCTCAGGATGTTGTGGAATAATAGTAATAGTGTTACAGCCACGGCGTTGCGGCGGGAGCATAGACTGTGCCAAGACCAACAACATCGGAAAAGCTCGTAAAAGCAATATATAAAAAGGGAAAAATAACACCGAACGAAAAGCATAAGTAAAATCTTTGAATCACGCATGCCCGTTATGTTAATGCGAAGAAATTAGACTGAAATGTAAAAATAGAAAAAGTAACTAAGTCAATCTAAGACCACGTGTGTTGCGACGAACCTGTTAAATGTCACACCCGACCCGCAGCGGAAAAGGTGATCGGGGCATGATTGGGTTTTCATCAAAGCTCATGACATTTATTATAATGTTTCATATTTATTATTACAATTTAAAGAAGATCATACAATCATATCATACAAGTTCAACATGTTCTATACATCTTTCTAGGCTTCATTATTTTTCTTCTAAGGCACTTTCCTACGTGTTCCTTGCTTCATCCTGTCTACCTGTATCATGTGTAAAAATGGTTTTTGGATCAACAAAAAGTTGGCGAGTGAATCCTATTAAAAACATTTAAACGTGTTTATTGAATTGATTATAAAATAAAGTGCATAACCACATATGAGTAAATGTAAATGTAAATATATTCACAAATATTAAATATTGCACACACATACAACAATAGATTGTTTTGAGGCACGCGTTGTTCAACTCGTCTCCCACGAGGAACTGATGGGCCTAATGAATGAGTTTTGAGGCACGCGTTGTTCTACGAACTGATAGGCCTAATGAATGAGTTTTAAGGCACGCGTTGTTCAACTCGTCTCCCACGAGGAACTGATGGGCCTAACAAATAATTTGCATACAACTTGACAATATGTAATACATAACAACAAACAATATTTACATTCTAAGTTTAGATCATAATATGGTATAGCACGAGTTTGAATAAGCGAATTAGTTTAAGTGACACATGATACACCCCAAAACATGAATAAAAAGGGGAATTTGTAAGAATTCAATCACCTTGGGTGCGTTCGGTTGATGATGTTGAATGCGCACGAGTTTAGAGGATTGATCGACGAGAAATAACTAACCTAATTAATAACGAAAAGGTACGGTAAATAAGTGGATTTTATTAACAATTTTAATAGGATTTTTGGATATATTTTTGTGAGTTTAAGGCTATTTTCTAACTTTAAAAACATTATTTTTAAGTATTTTTAATTGATTTTTAAATTAAATAAATAAATGAAAATATAGAAAAAAAATGTTGACTTTGACCGTTGACCATGACTGTTGACCGTTGACCGGTTCGGTCGTGAATAAGCATGCGCTGGGTGAGACTCGAACCCGTGACCTCCCGTACGCGTGCACGCAGCTCTACCAACTGAGCTACGTGTCTAACCCGAAATATTTCTGTTTTTAATTATATTTATACACTATTTAATTTAATCCGAAAATCATTTATTTAAAAAGGATTTAATTGTATCGAACCGGTGCCGTCAACAGGTCTCGAACCCGGGACCTGTGGTTTAGTGTTGCACACAGTCCACCGCTGGACTGTGTGTCTAACCTGGTTAATATACTGATTTTTATTATACTTAACATCTTCAGTGAGTTAACCCGGTTCAGTTCATAAAAAAAAAACATTTTTATTTCCGAGAATAGGGTCGTGATAGGGATCGAACTCGAGACGTATGTTCATTGTGTGTACATAGTCCACCGCTGGACTGTGTGTCTAACCCGTTTATTATTCTGATTTTAATTAATCTTATACACTAGTTCGAACTCATCTTCTTCGTTCAAAACACAGACAACGGTTAACCAACTGTTTCTTGTTTAAATTCGATTAACGAATATTATAAGCAATTGAAAGGTAATGAACAGAGAGGGTTTGGGGAAAGAATGTACCGAACAGGTGTCTTTCTCAGAACTCCGGCAAGGATTCGTTGGCTCTGTTTTGTGAACTCCGTCTGTTCGGATCAATTAACAGTTTTGATTGCTTAGATGTGAAATTGAGTTACCAAACAATGATTAACAGGAGGTTTAGTTGATTATACCGATTAACAGCGTGAGTTCGGAAATTCCAGCGATTTTCCGGCGAGTACAGAATATCCGGCAACGTCGTCTGGGATTGATTCTGGGTGATGGATTGATGTTAGTAATGGTCTAACAATGGATTGAAACAGAAAGAGTCGAGGTATTTACCGTGTTGATGTGAGTCTCGGTTTTCCGGCGAAAGTCCGGTGATGGCAGAAAAGTTCCGGCGAGTGAAATTGCTTCGAGAATTGGTGTGATTTTGAGCGAAAAGATTACCAGAGGCTAGGGTGTGTTTTTATAGGAAAGAATATCGATGAATTGGGTCCGATTTGTGTCTTGATTCGTTGGTCAATCTTTCTCCGGCGGTTATGACTGATGTCGCGGGACTGGACATCGGTTATAACCGATGGCGACGTTAATACGTACGTTAAGTCATAAGAAACCGACAATAATTGGCGAAGTCGTCGGGATTTCCGGCGACTGCGAAATGGGCGCGTCGTTGGCTGATTTTGATATCGAGTTTTGTTATTTGAATTAATTGTTTCGATATATTATCAAAAACACAAGTGGCGGAGTGGTTGGATGTGTGTGAGTTAAGACTTTGAAATTTCATCCGGCTGACCCGGGTTCGAATCCCGGCAGCCTGTTTTTCTTTTTAATTATTTTATTTTTACTTTTTAACAAATATAGTTTATAAATTCTAAATTGTTTATTAATTATGTATCGTTTAAAATTAAAATAAGTCATAAATAAACAACGAAAATTTGAAACTGACTATTCGATTAATAAACGAAGCGGGTTTTGGAAACCCGTTTTTCGACGGATGTTACATTAAACAGGGAAAAACAGACGCTATGTGACGGTTCTGTCAGACGGGAAAAGATAGTCGAAAAAACGTTGAAAGCCACACGTACTTTACGGCACGTGGGCCGATCAGAGGCCGAAACTGCGAGGTGGCCGGTTGAAAGGCGAAGGAACCCTTTCCTCATTTCTTTATCGCCCATTATGAAAACAAGCTGCAAATGTGGGGGAACTCAAATGTAAACGGAGGACACATGTGTAGATGGTGTTGTTGTTTAACCTAGTGTCAAACAAAAATTACAGCAATTAAACCAAACAATACAAACAACCCAAGCATAAAACAACAACTAAGCAACAGGTACAACCAAATGTTGCATTAACATGTTCCAAATTAATAGTATATAAATATTAGAAATAATCTATACATATAATAAAGTAAATCACATGGTAGACACATGTCGCTCTGTGAACTATTTTTCCCGCCTAAATAAATAGACATAGATAATATTTGTTAATATGTTTTAAATACAAAATATATAATTTTAATCCATAAATTTTATCTTTTACCCTAAACAAATAGATATAGATAATATTTGTTAATAATATTCAAATAAAGAATATATTATTTTAATCTATGAATTTTATCTTTTACTATTTTTTTATTTATATTTATCCCGTCTTTACTTTATTATAGGGATTAATAAAATTGAATTATAATAAAATAAGCAAATGTTTTAGATTTTTAATGAAAAATATAAATGAAAATACAAGTAATAATTTTATCTTTTTATCTTTTACTGATTTGTTTTCCATTTGTATTTATCAATTTTATTATTTGGTTTATAAAATTAAATTTATTCAACTCGTACAATACAAGGGCTTTTTTTTAAATATATATTTTTTATTATTTAATATATGAAATTACATTTATTCAAACCGTGCAAGACACAGGATTTTTAAAGATGTAACTTTTTTATTTTTTGATATATAAAATTTTATTTATTCAACCCGTACAATACACATGATTCTTAAAGAGATAACTTTTTTATTATTTAATATATAAAATTACATTTATTCAAAAACCCGTGTAATACACGAGGCTTTTTAAAGATGTATTTTTTATTATTATTTGCTATACAAAATTGCATTTATTCAATCCCTGTAATACACGTTGTTTTTCAAGATATAACATTTTTATTATTTGGTATATAAAATTAGATTTATTCAACATGTACATTACACAGGTTTTTTTAAAGATATAAATTTTTATTATTTAATATACAAAATTATATTTATTCAACTTGTATAATACATAGGGTTTTTAAAGATATAACTTTTTAATTATTTGGTATATAAAATTAAAATTTACTCAACCCGTAAAATACACATGGTTATATAATAAACGAAATAAATGGGAACAATTTCCATTGGATTGAGATGCATGTATTGATGCAAAGACTTTTCTTTTAAATAAGTAACGCACACAAAGTAGTAAAAGTGAGTAAAACATAATCAAAATAGTTGCATGTTTCTTTAAGGAATATTGGATTTCAATAATCTCAACTATTTGTCGTTGGACGCCAACAGTCCCAACTTAAAAAATAACTACTGGCAATCCCGACTATTAACGTATTGGCCTCCAATGGACCCTAACTAACAGAATCCTAACATCGTTAGTCTCCGGTTGCCGGAAAAGCGTTTTTGGCCGAAAAACTCCTTTTTGGCCGGAAAACTCAATTTTGTTGTTCCAAACCTCTTTGTAACCTATTATGGACTTTAGAAACCTTTTTCTACTAAAAGTCCCAATTATTGAGGTCGTTGTAAACTCTTTTATCGCCGAAAAACTTATTTTGTCCAGAAAACTCAAGTTTTTGGCCGGAAAACTCAATATTTTCGTCTCAAACCTCTTTGTAACCTTAGATCGGAACTTTAGTAACCTTTTTTCCGGCTATCGGAGACTAACAGCATTAGGGTTCTGTTAGTCAGGGTCCATTGGAAGCCAATATGTTAATAGTTGAGACAACTAGTGGTTATTTTGAAGTTGGTACTGTTAGCGCGGCCATCGACGAATCGTTGGGATTATTAAAATCAAATATTCATTTCTTTAATTCAACTTTTCCAAAGTTGTGTTGGTGTGAATTTTGATGACTTTGTTTTTTATTTTATAATTTAGGAGGTTTGTCCCATTAAATTCAATGTTATTAGAGGTTTGTCCCATAAAATTCAATGTTATTAATGAAAACTTATGACTTTGTGATGTATCTTCAATCAAAACGATCAAGAGTAGATTAAAAATAATAAGTATTTACAAATAATAAATTACATCGTTTTCATTAATCAACCCGTGTAACACACGAGACCATAACCTAGTATATTCATATAATAGTAAAATAAAATATTAAAAAGCTCTATATTATTTTAAATTTAAAATTACTATTTATGACCCTTCATAAGAAATATATATATATATATAAAATATATTGATATAATAAAATATTAAAATCTTTATATTATTTTAATTTTGAAATTACTATTCATGTAAGTATATATAAAATTTGAAATTAGTATTAATGTCCCTACAAAAACTATATATAAAATTTTAAGCATGTCATATCCTCATAATATACATAGCAGAATGAAATTTTAAGCTGTCTCTAGATCAAACGATTCAAGCCTGTAGAAAACCCCTTAATTGATTCCATCTAATTTAGGAAACAAGAAAGGGTTACTGACTAAAGTTGGCTTGTTAATCTTTAAAAATATTGCATGTATTACCAATAACAAATACAGAGGCATCTCATCTCTACATTACATTACAGTATCTTCGATATACAACTAATATCTAATAGTATTAGGTCCCAAACAGTTCATATCCATCACCTTCCTCATAGTCTCCGCTTTCGTCCTCTTCGATCTATACTTCCCAGGAACCAATTCAGACCCAACAATCAACGATCTCGCAGACCCACCAGCAACAGACTTATTATAAGACGATACGATCTTCCTTTTCGCGTGATGATGAAGAGCTTTTAGAGGCCCGTTCCACCTTGCCACTCCTTGATCTTTCAATGCTTCAACTGCTCCAATGCTCGCTGCCACCAGCCACGATTTTATCACGGCGCCACTGCTCATGTTTGTGATTGTTATTTGTAGAAATGTTTGAAGTGAATTTAGTGGGTTGGTGATTGGAGGGTGTGGTATATATATGTAGGCAAGGTGTTTAATGAAATGCCTGAAACAGGATGCGGCTGCTGTTTTTGGATAGTTGAGATTGAAGATTAATAAATAATGACTGTGGGCGGAATCCGCACTTTTGGGCTGGTTTGTTGTCCCCCACATAATGTGCATTTGGGGATTATTATAAGTTTTAAATTATTTATTTTGTTTTTTTTTAATTATTTCCATATTATAATATACAACTTTTTGTTGTATTGTGTGTTGTATCTCAAGCTTAGGGAGTTTTTTTTTTAAATTATTTTTCAATTTTAACCCAAATATTTTAATAATTTGTACTTTAACCCCTTTTAATTTTTTTTACTTTTAACCCAAAGTTTCTCATCTTTTATAATTTAAGCCAACACTTTATTATTACACATTTGGTTCCCCATATTTTTTATCTTTCGCATGTTTTTCGTTTTACGATTCGTTCTAAATTTTGTGAGTTAACACATCGTAGCGTGCATGTGAGGTTCAACGTTTTTTGCTCTATTTTTTTCACATATAACAGGCTCGTCGCAACGTGTCCATATTTCCCCTTCAAGTTCGCTGCAATGGGCGGGTCCTTGATTGACTAAGTTTTTACGTTCTACGTTTTACGTTTCTGTTTAATTTCTTCGTCTTAACACACTGTAACGGGTGTGCGTGGTTCAATGATTTTAAGTCTGCTTTTCGTTCGTTGTAATTTTTTTTCCATTTTATCTATTTTATTTTTACGAGTTTTTCCGATGTTGAGAGTCGATGCCGGTGTGACATTGGTGATACTTGGCACAGTTTTACGAACGTTTTTAACCTATTAAATTTTTTACTAGTATTTTGTTTCGGTTTACCCCTATACTTCCTTTACTTAAAAACTATTTTTTACATGCATATTTTATATACGGGTAGGTAAAATATGATTTGTTCTACATTTTGACGTAAATTTTTTTTATAAACGACTCAGGTCAAATATAACATGTTTTCGTTTAAAGAAACCATTTTTACGTGCATGTTTTTATGTACGTTTCGGTATCAATTCAAGTTGTTCTACGTTTCGACGTAAACTTTTTTTGGGAAATGATTTAGGTCAAATATAATATGTTTTCGTGTTTATTTTATGTATGTTTCGAACCAAGTGGAGTCAAATTATGGTTTCTTTTTATTCCCCCTTTTTAAAAGCTCTAATTAATTTCTTTCGATTACATGTGTCAGATTTTCCTTAATACCCGTTACACTTTCTATGTATGAGTTGGGTCACATATAATACGTGATGATTGTTCGATATAAATTTGATTTACTTTACATTTGATCCAATCACAATATTTATACATGTTACATTGAGTTCAACTGGATACGTCGAAATATGTGTTTTCATATGGTAAAGGCATCATATAACGTTTGGATTAATCCATTTAATGTTTACGATGCACTCGCCTCCTAGTTGTTATTAAATTATATTTTAAGATTGTTACTCTTATTATTTTTCGAGTAAAAAACATGATTTTCTTTTTAAACCAAATGGGTGGTTTTTAGCGATTCCTTGGTGATTTTCTTTATGAGAGTTCGCTGGTTAAATACTTGTTTGTGAAAAAATGTTATGTGTGAGCCAGATGTTTTATCACAGTGGATCTTTGAGAAGTGTGTTTCCTTTAGAATCGGTGATGGACTTGGTCGAAAGTATTGTTTGTGATTGCGGGCGTGGTTGACCATTTATGGGTGTACTCGGGTGATCGGGCCTGTTGGACGTTAAAAAAATTAATTATCTTAAAACTTTTTTTTTATGTTCATCTTATTATTTATGAGTAAAATCTATAACTTTAAATAAATTGTTTAAAGTTAATAAACAATTTTTTGATGAGAAAACAATTTGCAAAAAGAATAATAATAATTTTGTATAATTAATCTCCAAACACCACTTTAGTCAAGTTTCAATATGAGGTTAATATGTTTTGATATAGGGGATTATAATTATTATAAAATTAAATTGATTTCTATTTTATGAATGTGTATAAAACTAGTTGAAGTTGGTCTGGGTGATGCGCCAGAAATTTCCTATGTAACCAAAAGATTTAGTTACACAAAAGGTTTAACGTGTAATTCAAAATACACGCACAAAAAGATATCGATATGTTTTTCTATTGTGTGTAATTAGCTTTCAAGTTATTTGTAAACTTTAAAAATTCATGTAATGTTAAGCTATTAGCGTTTATTAGATTTCAAGTTATGTGATATGTAAAACTAGGTTATAACCCCGTGTATCATACGGGTTGAATAAAAAAAATTATATAGTTAGTACCGAAGTTTAAGAATTATAAAACGATATTTTTTAGACAATTTTCAAATATCGAAATAAATTTTGTGTCATATATGATCAAACCTTATGGTGCTTACCAAGTTTATAGATATGATAATCACAATTGCACCATAATCATAATAGAAAAAAGAAAAGCTTAGCCGTTCAAAATTTTTTTATAACTTTTGTTTTATGTAAGACATTTGTAGACTATACAAAGAACCTACTTTAACGATCATTATTTTATATTTAAAATCTAGAAGTCGGATTATTATTTTCTAGCATACTCGTTTATTCACCCAACAACAAATTACAACCTGATATACATTAAGCTATGAATTTAATATAATAATATGTTAGTAAATGGGGAAATTTAAAATACTCGACTTTCCATAATAAATATTTTAAATTTGATCTAATCAATAATTTTAGTATAATATAATAAGGATATAATCAATAATTTTAGTATTATATAATAAGGATTCGATTTGATTAATATTATCTTTGAATTGAGAAATGATGATCAACGTTTATCCTTAAAAAATTTAAAGAGTTAAATACGTTTTTCTTCCCTGTGGTTTGTCAAAAATCACTATTTCAGTCCGTTAGTTTAAAAATTGAAATTTCAGTCCCTGTGGTTTCACTTTCGTAACTATTTCAATCCACCTTAGTTAATTCCATCCAATTATTCTGACACTATATTGCAAACTAATGGACTGAAATAGTGATTTTTGACAAACCAATGGATTGAAATAGTTATGAAAGTGAAATTACAGGGACTGAAATGACAAATTTCAAACTAATGGACTGAAATAGTGGTTTTTGACAAACCACAGTGACCAAAAAAGTAATTAACTCAAATTTAAATTCTTGAATTTAATCAGTAATTGATTTTCCATGATAAATATTTATTTAGACGAGAAAAAATAATTGAGATAATCTCATAGAGCGCCAACCGGATAATGCATAGTGGAAGCTAGAAATAAGGGCTCAGAACACTAAATGAAAACATGTTAACTTCTAAATGCATGCATGTAAAATAAACGTGGCTTGAACTCCTTCAACCGGGTCTCACGGGTCGGGTCGTATCAAGAACACTAACCTTTTTTCGGCTAAAACGTTTTTCAGGCGATCGAGGACTAACAGCGTTAGGGTTTTGTTAGTAAGATCCATTGGAGGTCAATATGTTAATAGTTGGGACAGCCAGTGGTTATTTTTGAAGTAGTGTCTGTTAACGGCCAACGACGAATAGTTAGAATTATTGGAATCCAATATTCTTTAAAGAAACATACAACTTTTTTTATTCTTTTTAACTCACTTTTACTACTTTGTGTGCGTTACTTATTGATAAGAAAAGTCTTGGTATCAATACATGCATCTCAACCCAATGGAAAATGTCCCCATTTTATTTCTTTTATTATAAAACTACGTGTATTGTAAGGTTTGAATAAATGTAATTTTATATACCAAATAATAAAAAAATTACATCTTTAAAAACCCTATGTATTATATAGGTTGAATAAATTTAATTTTGTATACTAAATAATAAAAAAATTATATCATAAAAAAACCCTGTGTATTGTACATGTTGAATAAATCTAATTATATATACCAAATAATGAAATTGTTATATCTTTTAAAAACAATGTGTATTATAGGGATTTGATAAATGTAATTTTATATACCAAATAACAATAATAAAATATATATCTTTAAAAAGGCTTGTGTATTACACGGGTTAAATAAGTTTAATTTTTATAATAAATAATAAAAAGTTACATTTTTAAGAATCACGTGCATTGTACGCATGAGTTACATATGCTTATTATATTATAATTCAATTTTATTAATCTTTATTATAAAGTAAAGATTGGATAAATATAAATGGAAAAAAAGTAGTAGAAGATAAAATTCATAGATTAAAATAATATATTCTTTATTTGAATCTTAATAAAAAATATTGTCTATATCTGTTTGTTTAGGGTAAAATATAAAAAGATAAAAAGATAAAATTTATAGATTAAAATAATATATTTTTTATTTAAATCTTATTAACCAATATTATCTATATCTATTTATTTAGGCGGGAAAAAATTATTGATATTAACTCATAGAGCGCCGTGTCTCCAACATTTACTTTATTATATGTAGGAGACATGATTTACATTATTATATGTATAGATAGATTTGATAGTTTTTTTTTTTATTTCTGAAATATTGAATTATATAATATACTTGAATATTTTATTATATTAGTATGTGGGTGTATCAATACAGTCTATTAAAATAAATAATTCAGTCATAGAACGTTAGCGTAAATAATATGGCTTAGTTAGAAAAATGTAAAAATTGTTGTAACTTGCAAGGACATGAACCGAGTGTTTTTTTCTAATAAATGAAAGATGGAGCTTTATTAAAGTAATTAAAAGTTAACATGGGTTTTCTTGTTTTTTTTTATTTATCAAGGTAACTAAAAGTTAAAGTAACTTAACACGGGTTTTCTTGTTTTTTTTTTAATAAAAGTGACCTTCTAAACGTAGTTATTAAGATTATTATAGTTAATAAAATATAATTGTTCGAACTGGGTTTTATGTAGGGATGAGTTTGGTACCAACCGGTACCAAAAAATCTCCAAAAATACCAATCGGGGCGGACCTAGGTAGAGGGTTGGGTGGGCGGGCGCACGCTTGAAAAAAAAATTAGTGTATTTACAAGGCAAAATTCTGATACACCTTTGAAAATTTGGTTAACCCCCTCATTCGCACCTCCAGAAAATATTTCGTGGGTCCGCCACTGGTACCAATACTGGTATATACTGAAAATATCCGGTATGGTACGTTCGGCACCGGTATTTGAATTTTGAAGGTTAAAAACCGGTACCGAACTGGTTTGGAATCTGTAACCGGTACCATTTGCTCATCCCTAGTTTCATGGATCCTTCCAACATAATTCAAATATCTTCTTTTTTTTATTGGTGTTTATTTGTGTTTGTTTGATTTTAACCAAACAAATGAATGAGCATGAACGCTTAAATGACCAGATTTTCTTTTGTGTTAGTTTATTAAGAAAATGAGTATGTTTCTATCCGTTTATGTTCATCCATTAATTTTCTAAATGAATGGTTCACTTATCACAAAACACAATTAAACAACAATAATAACTAGATGATATCCAAATTAAAATCTAAACACCAACATCACCGTCACAAGGTTCCATAATATCCAACATTCCTCAATTTTTAGCTTGGTTTTAAAAGTGATTACGTCAATGAAGATATTGAGATGAATGGACATAAACGAGCAGTCATGAACGTAAAGAACTAATGAGGCATGTGTTCATGTTCGTTTGTTTGATTAAATAAACAAAAAAAAATGTTCATGATCTTTCGGTATCAAATAAAGAACTTCCCTCTAAACGGTTCAGGACCAGTTCATTAAACATTTGGTTTTTTTACATGTAGAGCCGTCCAGAGAGAAGTTCTAAACTGATTACAAAATAAGATTCAAGAACAAAGAAAGCTGATTCAAGAACAAAGAACTAGCATAACCCTAATTACAAATTGAGATTAACAATGAGTATGATAAGCCAGCCTCTTTCATTACTTGATAATTTAAAAGTATCACTAGTGATTTACATGTATCAGCATTTGGACCCCAAGAGTGAACAAATTTCTTACCAAAAGGAAACGGGTCATAACTAACTAAATAACTAACTAACTTGAGATATGTGAAAGTCTTTGGGTAACTTGAAACTAGAAGCGCACCAAACTTTCCTCTTTCTTCATAAACCTCTTCGTCATCACTATCATGTTCGTTATCGTTGGGCATGCGAGGGGTAGAAGGGTCATTTACACTTTTCGATGGGTAGTTTCCAGTCGCTAGCATCTTCACTTGACCAAAACATGAAATCTCGATAGTGACAGTGTCGTTTTCTTTAGGAAGAGGTTGTTTCCACGGTTCCCCATCTATCCTCATGAATGTATGGTCGGTTGCACCCTTGTGAAATTCAAATCGGATTCCTCTTGCCTACAAATATAGGTTCAGTAACGGGTCAAAATGGGCCGGGATGGGACACGTGCAGTTGACCCACGAACACTTTTTTCTCTCTCTTTTTTTAATATTATAATTATAAATAACTAAACCAATAATTAGGATCACAAAATTATTGTTTGAATAAGATAGTGTAGAGGACTTATGTGTTATGAAATATGAATACACTTGGGCGACTTCCAACCAACCAATTGACATTTTATTCTTTTATTTTAATTTTTTGTTACCCGTTTGGCATATGTTGCGGATGAAATATTGTCCGAATCAACCCATAAGTAAATGGGTCGAATTTGTAACTCCACTTTTGAATTTTTGATAAAACAACTTAAAACTAAAAGTAAAAGTACATGGATGGTCCCTGTGGTTTACAAAAATTAGATTGTCCCTGGTTTTCTAAAAGTACACAGATGGTCCCTATGGTTTGCACTTTGTAACGCATTTAGTCCCTAGCTTTTTCCAAAAGTACATGAATGGTCCTGTAATTTGCACTTTTAGACGCATTTAGAACTTTTTCCAAAAGTACATGGATGATCCCTGTGGTTTGCACTTTGTAACACAATTAGTCCCTAATCTGGACATGCTAAAACCTTTAGATTTGTTGGCTGGGGACTAAAAGTGCAAACCACTGGGACCATCCGTGTACTTTTGGAAGCTAGGGACCAAATCCAAAATTTTGATAAACCACAAGGACCATTTGTGTACTTTACACTAAACTTTGTTACCTGTGCAAGACGGGTCCCGTGCCCACTTGGAGCATATAAAACAGCACCATGCCAAGCATTTCGGAATCCAACAACTTCAAGAAAACCGTCATTGACGTATGGATGAGTCCATTCTTTCTGTTAAAAATAAATATAATAAGCATGTAGAATCACGTTTAGTTAGCAGCCATTGGACCTGAAAAGGTCAAAGAAGTATGAATTTCATTATATGATTGTATGGGAAAAAGTCAACGGCTAACCACACGAAGTCTCCTTCTGCTTGGATGCCCCATGGATTGAGTCCACCAGAAAAACTAGGCAAGTTGAGGCAAATAATTGACCGAATGCTGCATAAACAAACAAAAAGATATAGAGTTAAATGCTTGGTTGGTCCCCTGTGGTTTGCAAAATTGCAGACTTGGTCCTAGTGGTTTACTAATTTCATGCGCGGTATCAAAACTTGTCAAAAATGAACTCGCTTGGTCCCCAGCCCTAACATCAGTTAAATATCTCTGTTAAAACACCCCATGTGCTTGGCACATGAGGGTAATTTGGTCCTTTCAGTCCACCACTATAAAAGGAGTTAAATACCCCACCCCCTTCTTCCCCAAACCACCACTACCATCTCATCGGAGAAGATCATACAGATGTGTTAGGCCGCTCACATGGCGTCAGAGGATGTGGTAGGTAAAACGAGCGCCACGATCGCTAATCTCGCTGAAGAAGCTAAGATTATTAGTGAAGGGGTCAAGGCTCCCAGCCGCCACGCTTTACTCTCCATCTGCAAGTCTCTCGTCGCCGGAAGTGTCGCTGGAGGAGTGCTAGTGCTTTCAATTATGTTGTTTTGTTGTTGCTTTATGTTAATTTGATTTCTGATATGTTTTGAATAAGTTTATGGGGTAGATTTGTGTGTTTTGAGATTGTGATTATGTATGGTTCAATGATCTCTGTTAGATTGATTAGTTTACCTGATGTTGGTGAAGAAATTTTGCTTTTGTTTCTAGAAAGTGACTAATTGCAAAAAGTGTTGGCTTGATGTTGAGAGTGAGAGCTAAATTTTAGCTAGGGTTTGGTCATTCTAGGTTTGGAAAATAGGTTTAGTTAGAAGGAATCTATCAGTGAAGAGATTGATTTTATTGTATGAAAGTCGGTTATGTGTAAATTGTAATTACTCTATTTGTTTTATTGTATATAGTGGTGTGGTGGTGGGCTCGTTTTTCCGGCAGCATATCGTGGTGGTGAGTGGGAGTTAAGTGGCGGTGGGTATTCGGTGGAGGAGATGAGATGGTGGTGGTGGTTTGGGGAAGAAGGGGGTGGGGGTGGTATTTAACTCTTTTTAAAGTGGGCTGGACTGAAAGGACCAAATTACCCTCATGTGCCAAGCACATGGAGTGTTTTAACAGAGATATTTAACTGATGTTAGGGCTAGGGACCAAGCGAGTTCATTTTTGACAAGTTTTGGTACCACACGTGTAATTAGTAAACCACTAGGACCAAGTCTGCAGTTTTTGCAAACCACAGAGACCAACCAAGCATTTAACTCAAGATTATATTTAAATGAGTCTAAAGAACATGTGATATTGCCCATGTAGACTTTAGAGATGACAATTTTAACCCATTTACTTATTATATTTTATCTCTAACAGGTCATACATGTAAAAGGTTAAATAGATATAAACTTGCAAGAAAACGGGTCAAGTCGGTTACCGTTGAACTCACATAAAGTCATTTGACTCCCTTTTAGACAAAAATTGTTTCTGGTCAACACAACCAGTTCTGTCAAGTTCAATGCGTACCAAAAATGACTCGGTTTGACTCGAATCCATTTTGACCCGTTACCAATTTGCCTAATCCACCCATTTCGCCACCTCTATGTCTATTACTCGCTTTAGACACACCGTAACTTAATTGGACTTGCAGGCAGAATAATGTGACGTTGTAAGAAATTTTAGCAGTCAATTTAATGACCGATTGTAACTGCATTAACAAAAATTGTAATATGAAAGCATCAAAGAAAAAATCAGCGAACATACGTGGGAGGTACGGAGAGGACTTCCCAGTGACCTGGCTTTCTCATGATCCAAATCTTTGCCAGTTGTGCTATATTCCTGTCATAAGACCATAATAGCTTCAGTCAGTTATTACAAAAATACGCATTTTCACTGTTTCGAGAGAATCGTTTGAGTAAATGCCATTTTAGTCCCTGAGGTTTGGCCAGTTTTGCGATTTTCGTCCAAAGGCTTGTTTTTTCGCATCTAGATCCAAAAAGTTTGAAATCTTGTCATTTTCACCCAGCTTGTTAACCCCATCCATTTTTTCTCCGTTAAGTCAGGGGTATTTTCATCTTTTTTGTTAACTTAAAGGGCAATTAGATCTTTCACTTTATGTACAAGCATTTGGACGAAAATTGCAAACTGGCAAATCTCAGGACGAAATGGCATTTTACTCAAATCGTTTGGTTTGAATGCTTACGATGAAGATGGATGAGAAAGTGAAGCCCAAAACCATCCTTGTGACAATGTGAGCTTTGCATAGGCACTCTGATCAGGAAGAAGAAGTTATGCAACACAATTAAGTACATGACTAAAAAGAGATTACAAAATATAGCAAATACTGTATACTTGTTAACTCAAATTTTTAATAAGTGTAGATAGTAAACCAGCACCTGGTTAGCTGCCTGATTTTTGAATTTTTCTGGGTGCAGCTTTCTTTCTTTATGAAACCCATATGAGACTTGTGCATCCATTCCTACAGAAATAAACAATAGAATGTAACTAGAAAAGCCTAAAGTGATTCTAAGTATTTATGAAAACAAATAAAGGCAAGTAAACTGAGAAGTTACCCATGCTAAAGTAGTTCCAAAATCCTCCACGAAATGTGCGGTAACCTTCCTGTAAAAACAAGAATTAAAAAATTATTACATGCTAAATACTAAATTCACACTATTCATATGAAACATGCAAAAACACGAGATTTAATATGTCCCTAAGGTTTGTCTAGTTTTGTGACTTTCGTCCAAAGGTTTGTTTTTCCGCATCTGGATCCAAAAGGTTTGAAATATTTCCATTTTCATCCGAGTCATTAACTCCATCCATTTTTTTAACGTTAATTCAGGGGTATTATCGTCATTTTCGCTAATTGTTTTGTTTATTCTTATCAAAATGGCAAGATTAAACAATGCTAAAAATGGACATGATTTTTAAAAATAAAAGAAAAATAACAGAAAAAATGTCAGCACCTCATTTATTGCATCTGATTGGGAGACACGATGGACTTCATGGAACGCGTGCGGTAGCTCCAAAGGTGGTACACCTTCTCTTGGAACTTTCATTCGCATGAGAACATGCCAGCTACAGCAAATGTAAACTGAATGTTATCAACTGGATCCAGGTGATTGTATGAAATTAACAAATGTAATAAATTAAAAGAATATCAGGGTGCAAATGTATTCAGTGCAGCTACAACCAAATAGGCATGATATCTTGTCAGGTCAATATTCTAAAAAGTAATAAATAAATAACAACACAAATGAACTAATGAACTGAGTATTGACTTCACAATGTGTGGGCATTGGTGAAACTAAAGCATCTAACGCAAGAAGTTATCTTCTTTTTTCTTCTATGGAAATAAATTAATTTCGTTTGGTACAAAGGCATTAATTCTTTAGGTTTCAATTTGTCAATCTAGACCGAAACTAAACAAGATAAACACCATTTAATATGCCCGCCTGACCATCTAGAAAATAATAACCTACCTATCAACTTTCATCTCTTGTGCATGTCTTACTTGATCCAGAAACATCTTCACAGATTTAACGTCAGTGCCAGGATTTTTCTTTCCCTATTTATCAACATAAGAAAATATTATTGTTTTTATTCATACCAAATTTCTAGAACCTAATTCCGAATGACACATAATTAGGATCATCATACCCAACCAAATGCATATGGGAGATTGTTTCCGGTTCCTAGCGGCACTGTGGCTACCGGCGGTGGATGAGCTAAGTTGAGATCAGCAATCGCCCCAAGAATCCAACCCGCAGTTCCGTCACCTCCTGCAACCTAGTACAAACATATTTAATAAATAATACTAACAATAAAAGGAAAAAAATAAGAAACAAAGATATGACATTATATAAACTTACTATAACTCTTAATCTCCTCTGGATCTCGGGAGCCAGTGAATCTCCACCACGCTTAAGTTTCTCTATATTGTTATATAGTTGGTGTAGCACCTTATTAGGAGCATTTTCGCTCAGATCAAACACCTATAATACCAACCAATAACAACAACAAAAACTTTCAAAATTCAGAATACGCGCATCATTCTCGATATTTTAGTTCCGTGAAGCCAAAACTGGTAACCTGATTTTTGTTTAGGAGTGTTTGGTAGCTGATCAAAAGTTCTCCACCGAGCTGGCCACCGCTTCTTGAATTGACAAAAACTATCACAGGAGAAGCGGGAATATGTGATGGTTTTTTGACTCGTGATTCAGTTAACAGTATGTAATCGGGTATCCAAAAGTCCTTTAAACCGCCATCTTCAGAATCGCAAGTAGTTGTTACTTGGCTGCAAGAATAATTTGGTTGTGTAAGGTTCTCTACAACTTTTTTTTCTTTTTTCTTTTGGTAACCATGAGAACTTGTTACTAGTATACTCACGGGACCCACCATTATCCTGCTAACCAGTGGGATCAGGTAAATCCCAACTTACGCTAAGCAGGTGGCCTTCAAGAGGTTATGATAGAAAACCAGTGGAAAGAATATTCAAACATGAGACCTCTCCTAGAGAGGGATCGAGAGCTTACCACCGCACCACCACCCCTCGAAGGTTGTTCTATTCAACTTTCACACGCTACCTACTTGCTTAGAATTCAATCTAATGCGTTCTTTATTAAAAAAATAATAATAATAATTGTGGAACAAGAAACAATGATTTAACAGATTCCAATAGATCCAATTATTTTAAAATGATACAAATATACCCCAACTGTATGATGACAGCATGTGAAGATAAACAAGAATAGATTCTTTCATGATAGATCTTAATCAAAAACGAAATCCAACACACTAACGATTCATCTAACCCGATAATCACCGAATCAACTGACACTAGGAACATCAATATTAACATCAACAATATTAATATTAGTCTGTAAATGTCTCTGTTTTTTTAGATCTTTACCCAAAAAAAAAACCATCAACAACGAATAATAAACCCTAGAATTTGAATTTCACATTAAAATCCGCATTACCTGTGAGATTGAATCTTCAAATCCTTAGTCATTACTCTCAAAACTGCATTGATAAACCACATCGATACAATCAAACAGCAACAGATGCATCAATTTTATTATATATATATATATAGTGTATATATAACAGATGAAAGGGAATCAAGAAAACCTAAAAGGCAAAAAGGTATAAAATACCTGCATGCAAGTGGAAACAACTCCAATTGTGCACTCAACCGATCGGAATTTCAGTAATAATCTTCAAATCCTCAACTAGTTACAGCAGATTGAAGCAGTTTCTAGAAGAATGTTGAACAGAAAGATGAATTGAAAGCAGTTATGGTTGTAAGTTTCAACCCTAGATCAACGAAGAAGACGTGCTGCGAGAATTTGGGGACACAAAGCGGGATGAAATGGTTGTTTAAACGCTGATTTGTAATTGTCGTGACGAGTATTTGAATATTTATTTATTTATGGCTCGTTGGTTTCAAATTGTGTTAATTTATAAGCGGTGGTAACGGCATTGAGGTGATGGTGGTGGAGTGGTTGGAGTAAGACTCAATGTTCCTTGTGATCGAGGTTCGACTCTCGCTCTCTTTATTATTTTCTGCAGCATTCAGGTGAAAGGCGAATACGGATGGCGCGGGTTCGTCTTGGATGGGAGGCGAGGTTTTACTCATTATTCCATTGTCGTGCCTTTGGGCGGGTGGAGGTCGGGTTTCCGCGCATCTGGAAAAGCCAAGGGGCTGGCTGCGGTCGGGTAGTCGACCTTGGCCACAGCGTCCGGTGTCACGGTGGTTGGCACGTCGTTCCTTGCCGTTAAAAATAAATAATTAAATAAGTGGTTGTAATGTTCATAAAATTAAATATGATGTGTAGAAAACTTAATTTGAATAATTAAGATATGCAAATATGGATAAAGTCGTTTAGTTAGAACGCCAAAGAAAATTCTATTTATTTGACTATTGGTATGTCCATTTTATATATGTAAAAAATGTCAATATACATGGGAATGTATGATAACAACAGGGAGACTAAGTACTTGTTGGGAGTTCGGAATAAAATGGGTCGGGTTTTATTTCTTCTAATCTCGAGTTAAATATTTTTAAGCTTAAATTTGTTGATTAAGAATCTAAGATAAGAGAAAACAAATATAATAGAATTTTTACCTCTTCAACCTTCGTTTAAATCGTTTCTAGGCTTTAAATCATTTTTTTGTTTACAGCCTTATACAAAAGAAGATGCTACGACCTGCTTGACTGCATCAATTTTTGTTATTTTGCGGATCTTACTTCAATGTTCTTTGATTGCTTCAACTCAAGGGGTGCGACTGTAAATTTTGTGAAGGTCAATATTTTCATGCTTATATAACACTAGTTTTTTTTCTAAGAAGGAATAAATATTTGAGATTAATCTGTTTTTAATTGGATGGGTCTTTATACATCTACATTAGGCTCTCTCTCTATAGGTACTTAGGTGGAGGTAATCGTTTATATATATATATATATATATATAATATATATATTAAAGAATACTTTATTCACAGGTTACCTTAAGCCGAGGGCAACTAACAAACAGCAAACACACCAATTTACATCACATTAAAAGAACACGATCTATGTCATGTAATTTCCTTATCTTTATTATTGTACTACAAAAAAACAAAGGCCTTGACGTCTTGAAAGATCTTTATAATCGCCGTTCTTCTATTAGGGAATCTTTTATCATCGGTGACCCAACCAAACCTTTCAATAAAAAACTATTTTTCCTCTCTTCCACATATGCAATCTAACCTAACCCAACCTTTAACACCCATTTACTACCCAACCTACCATTTTTACTAAATAAATATGATTTTTTTGATTATTTTTTTATTCTTTAACGTTTATTTAAATAGATTTCCTCTACTAAAAGCAGCGGTCAACTAAAGTTTATATAAAAGTAATTTGATATTGATCAATTAAATTGGAATATAGTCATTTGAATATTTTAAGTAATTAGCGTATCTCTGGTGTTGTTACATTTTAATATAACTCTATTTCCGACAAAATCTATAGCGTAATGTAAGAAAAAAAAATAACGCAAAACTATATCATTAGATGTTTTTTAAATGTTAAATATTGTAACCTTTTAGACAAAAATAAAACTATATGTAAAGTTAATTGTTTTGGGAAAAGAGATTAAAATGAAAGCCACTTGATGAGTGACATGTGGCATTGGAATTAGTTGCAACCTTGGTCGCTCCCAAGAAGACCGGCTTGTGGAAAGAAAATGACTTTTAAATTTTTTTTCACATTTTGGGCTGCCCACCCACCTTTGGGTCACTAATGAGGACAACCAAATGCCCTGAAGAATTGATTTCGCTTTGTTTCCTAAGCCGGAATACTCATGCACCTCCAATAAGTCCCTAAGCGAGAAGGCAAAAATAGGGTTGATCCCACACCATTGGCTTATCAAATTCCAAACCATAGCTGCGACATAACATGAATAGAAAACATGCACTGCAAATTCTGTTTAGTTAAAACGTCCGTGGTCGTTATCCTGCCCATCTCAGCTCTCCAAACGTGGATCTGGCACTTCTTAGGAGCCCCTTTCGACCATTTTAAAACGAATTTATTACTGTAATCATCTTCGCTTCTGAGATACCTTTTGACCGCTCCAATCATAAAGCCTTTACTGTCGCTGCGAATCCATTCCCATATATCTTTAGTTCCAACAAGGGTGGCATTATCTAACAATGTAATGAAGTTGTTCCATTAAACCAACTTTGAATCCGTGCTAGGATTCCGACTCCATCCCCATGCACCAGCAAAAGCTTAAGCAACCGAATTGAATTGGTCACGAACCTTGCATTTTTTATCGCTTTCCAAACTAAACAGGGGTGGGAACGACTCTTTAAAGGTTGTTTACATGCTTCTCCCATCACCACGGCCCTTCTAATGTTCCGAAAGAAATAAATCCCACCCACCTTGGTCTATTCTAATTCATTAACAATCGCCCTTCACCCTCCACCCACGTACTTATTACAAGGAACCAACGACCAGCAATTTTTTTTTGAAACATGAATGGAGTCTATGACCTTTTTCCATAAGCTCTCCTCGTCATTTTTGTAGAGTCTAATCCACTTTGACAGCCGTGGTATATTTATCTCTTTAAGTTTTGAAAGCCCAAGACCTCCTCCCACCCACCCAATGAAGCTTCCTATTATTGTCATTGTCACCCCCATAAAAAACCCTTTTATAATCGCTTCCAAACCGTTAAGAACTGTCGGCGGGGCTTGTATAGAGACAAGGAGTAGTTTGGAATACTTTCTAAAACAGCCTTAATAAGGGTAAAACAACCTCTAACCAACAATATGGATGCCTTCCAAAGGGAGACATGTGCTTCAAAAATGTCGAAAACGCATTTCTAATTCGCTACTCTACTCATCTTCGTCCCGACCAACTCCTAAGTAAGGAAATCTCCCCAACTTTACAATTTAGAATCGACACCATCCTCTCATCTTCTCCCGAATCAACACCAATACCATGGATACTAGATTTCTTTATGTTTATTTTTAACCCGAAGCAAAGATAAAAACATCTAATAAGCAATAACACCACATTCTTAACATTGTTTCCATCCTACTCGCCTATCAACATGCAATCATCCTCGTTAAGGAGTGGATACTGAAATTCATGAGCACCATCTTTGTGAGAAACACAATTGAGCCATAATTGACATGAGAGTTCTAATTCACGTTGTTGTAAGCCTTAGAAAAATCAATTCTGAAAAGGAAAGCTTTATCACGTCATTTTTTTCGCCCAAGCAACAACTTCGTTTAAAACCAACGACCAAGTCTGTCTTTGAGAAAACGCGAGTGGTAAGAAGAGATGACTGAACCAAGCACTTTTTCAGCCTGCTAACGAACACTTTAGAAACTACCTTGTTGATAATCCCCACCAAATCTATCGGTCTATAGTTTCCGAACCCGAAAAACTTCTGAAAAATATTACCGAAATCCTTTCATAAAACCCCCAAATCTCTTAACAAATTTCATATTAAAACCGTCTGGGCTCGGGGACTCTCACTACCGCATGCTTAATCTCCTCAACCGAAAACTTTTCGATCAAGAACTTAGAATCTTCTTCTAATAACTTTTTATGGAACGAACACTCCACCTGGTTGAAACACCCCGACCACGAGGAAAGTGTGTCGAAAACATCGGGGGTCACGTTACAAATTGTTCAAAACACATGGTACTAAAGTTTCATTATATTGATTTATTGAATCACATTGTTTTACAAACACAAAAGAGTACAAGTAACTGTTTTTATATTTAAAAGTACACTAAGTCCCAAGTCCGTTCCTATATGAAGCATGATTAAATATCATCATGTATTAATACCTGAAACATATGTGAAAACTGAAAGTCAACAATAAGTTGGTGAGTAACATAGGTTTTGTAATCAAATTCATGGCTATGAATTTGGTATAGCCATGAATTTGGTATAGCAATATGTTGTCCGAACACAAGAGTCAATGAGTAAAATAGATTTTGTAGCCAAATATATGTCAAAAGGGTTTGGTATTGCAATATGTTGACCAACTACAAGAGTTAGTATAATGAATAGACTTTGTAGCCATGAATATGGTAAAAAATGTTTCTTGTAATAATCGTATGATAACAAATTGTTTAAACATGAATTGTATTGTTTAAATATTTGAAAACTTTTGTGTTTTTGCATAAATAAGTGTGACCGTTTGGAAATACATTCAAGCCTTTGTTGACTGTCGGATAATCCCTGAAAAGCGTTTATCAATATATTGCACAGTTTCTGTCATCCTCGAAGCAAACTTCCAAACAAACCCAGAAAGCGGAATAAGGTGTCAATCCTATAGCTCTATAACATACCACCGGTTGGCTTGGCCAAGTTAATGAACGTATTTTTTTTATGGACGATGCACCACCAAGTTTCATACAAAATGGAAAGTATATTGTATATATAACCATATGCAATAAGTTTTTTGTAAGTTTGAAAAATAGTTAGCACATATGAATCACCCCAAAAGTTTAAGAAAAATGGGAACTATGTACTCAGTTTGGTTGTTGACGATGTGCTTAATCGTGCTTGGAGAACTCAAACATTTCCTAATAATTTGGATAATTATATAGTTAGCATAAACGTAAGATCGATATAATGTGGTTTACAACCAAACGAGCGAAGGATCTCGTGTGATATGGTTTGTACGTTCTGATTTGGAAGCGCCTTGAAAGGTTTTGACCCGTTACGACTTGTTAATGGTTTACGTCATTTTCACGGTTCGTATGCTTAAATACGGGTCTAGATGGTCTAACAGGTCTTTTACAAGTCGGACCTGTCAAAATATATTTTATGATGTTAAACAAACTGATTTGGTGTCAAAACTTTTGGTTTTAATACCTAAAGTCCATATTCCGCAAAATTCACAAAGATGCGTTTTGACTTTTATAATTTAAGTTTGACTCGCTGAGTCACTTAAACCTGATGATTACGGGTATAATTGCAAGGAATTATACCCCATGATATAATGACCATATCGAAAAAGTTAATTGAGCTTTGACTTGACCAAAATGGTCAGAACCGAAAGTCAAAACAAAAGTCAAACTGCTAGTTCTTCGGGTGAATACTAACTACAAAACTGAGATGAACATTAAAGAACAATGCTTGAACTCAGAAGAGGAGTCTCCTATAGAAGAGAAGCAGCTCCAAAAGTGTTTAAATGAGTTGAAGAAAGAATAGTGTGAAGAAAACTCAAGAACTTGATGCCTATTTATACTAATGGAGGAACAAGAAGAGCTTGACAAGTGTTTGCTGAGGTGTTTAGAGGTTGCTTAGTGTCCTAACAGTTTTTGAAGGAGATTTAAGGTGGCAAAATTTGTGTAAGGTGGCAATACTTGGTAAACAAGGCTTTTGACAGCAACATTCTGCATTATGGGCACCTCTTGCGAACCTTAAGAGGTATAGTCTTGTGGTTCGCAAGGCCCACTAACGCAAAAAGTTTATTATTTTGACAGTTTTGGCATCTGGACTTGTATTATCGGCTTTTGGACAACTTTAACTCTTCTAACTTATTATTTGAGTTATGTGAAGGGTATTAGATTTTGTTTCGAAAATGTTGTTAGTACCGTTTTGCTTGAACATACGATATAAAAACACGTAAAAAAAAATAATATTTTTATTAAATACAAAAATGATCCAAGGTTTACAATCTTTGAAAATTTCTTATGGTTACATCGGTGGTAAAAAATCTTCACTTTTAAAATTTGTTTATTATTTATTGAAACAAAGCTTTATGTTTTATATTCTTTATTAATAAACAACTAGTAATAAGACCGGCACGCGTTGCGGCGTGGGTACATCGTAAATGTCGAACATATTAGTCTAAGCGTTATGTCCAAGTTTTTGTTTGAATAACCATATGAAAACGTTTCAATTGAACTTAAATACCTATATGGTATTACGGTTAGATCAAAAAGTAAAGTAAATCTTATACCATACAATGATAACATATTATATGTGATCCGACTAACTCAACTTTATACCGTCAAGTCAAAATGTATTATATGCAACACGACTCATACATAGGAAATGTACAAAATAGAATACAAAAGCGTACATCAAATTCATGTCAAAACGTAGACAAACTCGGATTTATATAAAAAAAGCATACCAAGACAATAGAATATTGTACCAACTATGCGGCCTGATTATGTATGACTTATTATCGACCATTTACGTTAAAAATAGACCGGCTCGAATTTTTGACCGGACTCGTTTTCAAACAAAAATTTATGCCGAAACGTACATAAAAAGAAAGCATGAAAAAGTATTCTAAATGAAAATAAATTACGTTGAAATGTATATAAAAGGTATGCATGAAATCATATTATATTTGATCCGACTTGTTTTCAAATAAATTTACGTCAAAAAGTAGATCAACTCGAATTTATACCAACACGTACATAAAAATCACGCAACAAGTTAAAGTTTTTTAAGTTAATGAACGAAACTATCATGAAAAAAAATCAGATTATATATACTCTTGAGGGGGTCAAAGTTATATTTTTTCAATCATAAAAAAGATAAGGGGTTAAAATTTATATCTCCTAAACTTAAGGGCCAAGAGTTGGTAAAATTAAGAGTTAACAAAGGAAACTACCAAAGTCAAAAGGTTTTTAACAAAGTTGTGGTAAAAAAAGAAAACTATCAAAATCAAGGGTCTAATTTTGAAATTTTTTTGAAAGTATGGGGGAAGACAAAGCCGGTGGGAAAGCCCACCGACTTTGTCTTTTAAGATTGTATGAATATGCCGAAATGTTTTGTTAGAGGTACTATAAATGAAATATTATTTACATCAGGTTATTCTTAATAAACAAACAAACATGATTTTCTATTTAGTTAGGTTGAACTTAGTGGGCTTTTAGAGTGGTGGGGGAAGCTCCTCCACGCCTGAAATACCGCCCCCCATGGTTGTGAAATTATAGCCGTTGGCACTGACGTTAATTAAAAAAAAGGTTTTTTTTTATTAAAAATAATTTAATCGTTTTCTATATAAATCAAACCACATTCAACAATTTTCTCCTATTCTCTTCTATCCCACTCCAAATCTTATACAAATGATTATACTTTTATAAAAGAAGTGCATCCCCACAACCGTTCCTTTGACCCCCAAACAACCCGTATGGTTGACCCGAAACACCGATAACTTTCAATAGGAAAACCTCGAGGAAAGAAAAAATATTTGAGCGGTTTTTGAAAAAAAGTTGAGTCTGAAAAGGAGAAGGATTCGGCGAAAGAAAAACGAGAGGATATGAAATTCCTCACTATGAACATCGATCACCTTGCCGGTCCCAAAAGAGAAATTTATAAGGAAATGAAAAAAAAAATCATGAAAAAATATCATAGTTAGTATGTTTTTTAATTAAATGCCTTTTTTTATTGATTTATTTTTCTAAAATAAAAATTAAATAAAAAAATAAAAACACCAAAAACGCCCCTTTCAAGTTTCTTACATCCCATAGTTTTTGGGGCTTGAAAGGCAAACCCCCATTTACTAACATGACAGACACATGTCGCTTCACACACCTCCTTTCACACCATCTAGTCTTAGCCCAAAATATGAGATTCTCCTCGATACTTAAAAGTCAAAAGTAATGATTAACCGAAATGTCTTTGCTTAACCATTTGTAGTTAGAATCGTAAGCTAAAAAAGTATTTTAAACCAAAATATCAAGTGAAGATTATTGACATTTTTTCATCTTCTAGATACATGAATTATTGTATAGGGGAACCAAGCGTGTCAAAACAGTCAAACACCATAAAAACAAACAAACGTATCTAATAAAATCTCCCTTATAAATCAAACGCTAGAAAATATGCTAATGGAACATGTACGTTAAAGAGCTGGGAAAAACTTGTTAAGATTCCAGGGAAGTTTATAAAACTCATTAGACCGAACGTCTTTACTGTAATCCTCAAACTTCATCCACCAATCCTTCCCATTCTCCTTTTCTACAAGATCAAGCGTACAATCGAGCACCATAGCGATAATTAACGCGACGCTTGCGTGTGACATCATAACCACACATACCATGTTGTCGATCTACATCCACAAAAGCAAAAGTATATATAATGTGACCTCATGTATATATTGATATTCACTATAGCATTTTGAACCTAAAAATAAGCTTATTTAGTAAACGAGCCCGAGCTTCACTTATCGAGCAAGTGAGCCTAAAAAGTATATTATTTATATATTTTATTTAATATATTAAATAATAGATAATAAATGAGCCGAGCTCGAGCTTTAGAAAATACCAACGAGCCGAGCTCAAACTTTGAAAACAACGCTCGAATCGAGCCAAGCTCGAGCTTGAGCTCTCATAAGTTAACCGAGCTCGAGCTCGAGCCCGAGCCTAGCCAAGCTCGGGCTCGGCTCGTTTGCACCCATTACAACTAAAAAACAGGCAAGCTTACTCGTTTATATTTTGAGCCGAGCTCTAGCTAGCTAATATTTTAGACATTAGACGATAGGATGATGTGTACTATTTACTTTATCATAAAAAAGGGAAAAATACCATAATCTAGTTAACCAATTTTTTAAAAAAGTAATCACTGAATTTTAGTGGTTCAAAAAGCGCGAGCTAAGTCTTAGCCAACACCCAAAAGCAGTGGTTTAGCCTGCGCTTTCGCCAAAAATGTGGATTAAGCCTTAGCTGACGACCCAAACTGTATGCTAAATTCTCAGTCGGCAGAGCTGACATAACGGCTTCTGATTGGCGAAAAACGAGTTACAAAAATATAAGATCTCTTGTAATGGTTACAAAATGAACACTTAAAACATACCCATCTTGAATGTGTGAGCACCGGACCGTGACCGGATACGACCAACTTTTCGCGGAAGAACTGTGGAAGCGAAAGTCCGATCGAGAAAGACAAGCCTAAAATGAACTTGGTCCTGAAACTGTTGAGGTTACAAAACTGCAAGTGGCCTAGACCCACAGAAGCTGAATACAAAAAATAACAGGTAACTACTAATGGAAAATATAAAAGCATTAAAAAAGAAAATGTAGCATATATTTGGAACCGATACATACAAACACAACCGAAAAAGACGCAGTACAAAGCCGCAGTGATTGGCAATGGTATGGAGGCGAAAATAGCACCAAATTTTCCTGTTGAAAAGTTGACACATATTAAGAAATGAATAAAAAAATGTGTTCATCTTTGTTTGTTTATTAAGTAAACGAACATAAACGAACTCCCTATCGAAACAAGATACAAGACGAGGCGAGACTTTTTTACCAAAGACCGAAAAGAAGATCATGAAAGCAGCCGATATTTGAATCACGCGTCGACTTCCAACTTTAGTTAATGCCAATGCACCAGAGTTTTCCCTACAAATCACCATATTCGTAAAAAAAACGTATTCGATGTCATATAATCGTTAAAAACAACGTTAAATGACGGTCATTACACTGATGCAGCAAATCCGGTTACCGTACCACACATGCTACCAATGAAAGTCCCAAATCCCTACATAAATAATATGTTTTCTTGAATAAAGATGTATAGACACTAATATAACATATGCAAACATATAGTTTAAGTTACAACATACCAGCCACCCAATACCACGACTTAAAACAGAAGGTGGCACAGGAGTCGCGCTCCCATACCTTGCTGTTGCGAGAAACGAACCAGTGGACTGCGCATAAAATAATTCGTCAGTAATTCGTCGGTAAATGTCCGTGGAGAAACTCTTCATGGGTTAAAAAACTATTTTTATGACTTTGTGGGATATCCGTTGGTGATTTGTCGATAATCACCGACATATTTTCCAACGACACTTATTTTTGGGATATTGGTCTTTAATAATCCATACAAGACATCATTGACCATTGGCAGTCCCACCTTTTTTTTATTCCCCCTGACAGTTCCACCTTTCAACTATTTTTCCTCCACCGGTCCTCAGTTAAAAAAGCTTAACGGAGTTAAGTTTTTTTTCCGAATTACAAACTGACGTTTTAGGGCTTTTGATCAGAACAAGGATACGAGTCTATTGATGTAAAACTTACCTCGAAACGGTGCTCCAAACGACTTGATTTTTGTTAATTGGAAGTTTAAATACCCGAATTGAAACACGTTTTCATCGTTTGGAGCACAATTTCAAGGTAAGTTTTACATCATTCGACTCGTATCCTCGTTCTGCTCAAAAGCCCTAAAACGTCAGTTTGTAATTCGGAAAAAACTGAACTCCGTCAAGTTTTTTTAACTGAGGACCGGTGGAGGAAAAATAGTTGAAAGGTGGGACTGTCAGGGGGAAAAAAGAAAGTGGGACTGCCAATGGCCAATGACGTCTAGTAGGGATTATTAGAGGCCAATATCCCTTTCTTTTTTACGATTTTGTATCTGTAAAAGTCTGTTTTCTAGTAATGCTTTAATTACATGCTATTGAGTAAAGATAAGAAAAGAAATTAACCTCAATGGTAGAGATGAATGAAGCAACTACCATCATGAAAACTTCTGTTACATCAAAAGTTGGGGTGCCCCATTGAAACGGATAAGGAACATATATCCTGTACATAGTGATTTAGTGACACAATATAACATAGAGATACAATATAACATGGTGCATTGCTCTAAATCAAAATTTAAAAAAGGTTCACCATGGTGCTCCATGTATAAGTCCAGAACTATCGGTACGACAAGTGTCTAAAGTTTTTCTCGATTTGACATACGCGCCACTCCATGTCAAAATTCCCGCACATGCCCATGTAAACAAAACAGAAAACAACACGGCGTAGCGGTCATATACTGGCCTCTTGCTGGTTACATATTTAGGAAGATACTGCAAATGTCAGTTATCAAGCAACATCAGTTTGTTGAACTTTGCCTTTGGTTATTTGCACTAAACCGGCTATATAACTGGTCTGGTTGACTCTAGTTGATAAACGTCATTTAAAATTGGTTGGACCGGTTGAACTGGCAAATCGTTTCGGTTGGTTAGACCATATATCAATTTTTCTTCATATTATTTTTCTGAAAAAATCTCATTTACTACTTTAGTTTTCACATTTTATTTATTTAATGCTTTATACTGATGGACCACTGGAGTATCATCATGCCACCAGACTGATAAAGCGGTCGGTTCGATGACCAGTGTGGGTATTTGTTGTAGTGGTCGAAACCTTGCCTGTGAGAAGACGACCATCAAGACCAACTCCGCAAGGCCGATTTCCACACATTTTCCAAGCTACAATGTATATGAAGAAAAAAATGTTATATGTAACAAAAATTTATCAAAACAATATATAAGGGTACATGCAAATTATTATTTATTCTTAATTTCTTACCATGGGAAAAGCAAGATAATATAGCCCAAGTCCAGTAAATGTAACAAGAGGAACCACTGAAAGAGGGCTAAGATACCTATATATACATGATTCAAAGTTGGAAACTATAAATCAAAAAATAAAAATAAAATGAATTTGATCCAATAAACACTTTACTTGAGAATGTTTCTCCACACGCCAAGAAATCCAAGAGTCGTCTGGAGCGCTGATGCGACGACAAGAGCACCTTGTATGCCTCTCATCGTTTGCGCAAATCTCTTAAAAGTACCCGCGTCAAACCAAATAAACATTAGATGGAGACAAAAACCATAAAACACCCTCGAAATATCATATCGTTACCTCATGAGGTTCGTGGTACGTATCATATCGTTTGGCACGAAGGATGGAGAAAACAGGGATTAAAAACGTGTGTGAACCGCTAACAACAGATGGTAATCGAGTACCAAACAGGGTTTGCATTAATGTGTTGAATCCTGATAGAAAAAGAAGTGTTTGGATCACCTTGGCTTTCTCAGCCTGCAGGTTCATTCAATCCAACAAGATTAAAAAATTACTTTATTTTTATTCAAAGTTTTATTTTATTCATATTCATGATATAAACTTACATTGTCACCACCCATTTGAGAAACTGTCATGGTAGGTATCAAGACAGTGGTACCAAGTGTCAAAATATAATGTTGGAAACCTAATAACACTGCATCCTCTACATTTGCAAATACACAAGAATTATGAGCTCCATCTTTGTATTGTGGTAAAATAATAAGCTTATTTATATATATATATATATATATATATATATATAGAGGAGGATTCCACACAAAATATTGTTTTCTGCGAGAACATAAAGAACAAAATAAACTATACATTTTTTAATTCTATTTTTTAGAAAATTATATAAAAATGATTGAAAATGTTTATTCATCTATCTTGACATTTAAAAAAAATATAAACAAATTCTGTTTATTTATAGAACCTAGGCATGTGCAAGTCATGCGTAGGTAGACGTTCAAAAGTTAAAATAATACATGAACAAATTAGTTTAATGTTTTGAATATAACATACGCATTCGTGAACAAATTTAAAAATATGAATCAATAACAAAAATAAATTAAATGAATTAGGTTTTCAAAACCGAAAATATGTTAAACCCCGGGAACCGAATAATGCATTCGTGTATATTGCTTAGAATGTGATAGACAGATGCTTATGTAACCGTATCTATTTCTTTCTTTCGCTACTCTTGATTATCTTAAATGCTTAACGTTGTGGTGAACCCTAGAATTTTTTTCATGGGAGGAGTGAGTCACGGTGCAATCAGGGGCTTAACCAAACTTTTAAGAAGACGGTCAGGATTTTTGCATATAATACACTAATTTTTTTCCAACCCCCAAAACGTGTAGGTACGCTACTGCTCAATGTACAAGTGTACATCATACGGTTCTTAATATGTTAATTGTCCCAAAACAAACGTGTCCCTGTATATTAGAAATCAAGAGAGTGCTTACTCCATGGGGGTGGGCTATTAACACAATATTGAACACCAGAAAGTTGCTCCATTATTGGATGTGGCTGTAACTCTTGCTTACGAGCCGCTTGTTTGGACTGATCACCGCCTTGTTTGGACTGATCACCACCTTGTTTCGAATGATCACCGCCTTGTTTTGACTGATCACCACCTTGTTTCGAATTATCTCCGTGACCGGGATTTGCCATTGTTGTCTCTCAGACTATTAAAACAAGTTACTGGTATACAAATCACATAAAAATGAACAAGAAATGCCTTTGAAAAACTAATAAGTAGGTGGTAACATTAAGTTGATATTTAAACAAATTTGAATGAGTTTAGCCGTTACTGATTCTAGTGAGATATGGGATTAATCAAAACAATTGGAAATTTATAAATTCTAAATCAAAATAATTTCCAAGTAAAGAATCATTTTCATTTATTGTATATGAATTTAGCCGTTACTAATTCTAGTGGGTATGGGATTAATCAAAACAAAAGAAATTTATAAATTCTAAATCAAAATAATTTCCAAATAAAGAATCATTTTATATACTAGGTTAGAACCCCGTGTATTACACGGGTTAAATAAATGTAATTTTATATAATAAATAATAAAAAAGATATATCTTTAAAATAAAACTCATATATTGCACGTGTTGACATGTTAACACGAAAAGTCGTCAAGATTTATTTTTTAAAAATGCACATTGATGTTTACTTATTATAACATTTTAATTTTTTTTTTTATCAAATGTAATATTATATAATAAATAATAAAAAAAGACATATCTTAAAAAAACTCGTATATTGCACGTGTTGAATAAAATATAATATCACATGTTAACACATATAGTCGTCAAAATTTATTTTTTTAAATGAACTTTGGTGTACTATTTACTTATTATAACATTTTACTTTGTTTTTTATATATATTATTATTGGGTTAAAAACACATGTATTACATGGGGTTGAATCCCGTATTTATGATATTCAAATTATTATTATTATTATTTATATGATTATAATAAAAATTAACGTTTATCCTTATCTAAATTTGTGTTTAAAACTATTTATAGAAAAATAAATATTTATTCTTATCTAATATTTTGTTTAAAATTATTATTATTATTATTTAATATCAAAGATAAATAGAAATAAGGTGAGAAAGCACAAAGAAGTGATACGTGTCCAATTTTTTTTATTTTTTTATTAGTATAGAATCGATAGCCACTAATACACAATATACGTTATTTAACTTCTTTTTTTAACGGCTAATTTATTTTAATACTTGTTGTTATTGATACTTGAACCTAAGATCTCCCCTTCCAAACCCAAGTGTTTTAAATGCTTTGTCTTTATCAATAAACCACCACCCCATTGGTTATACGTTATTTAACTAAATCTCATTTATATAACTATTCCAAATTAAATATTTAAACTTATTAAATAAATATCTAATAGAACTACTATTTTTGAATCTTTAATCTGTAAATTATAAAATCAGATTGTTTAATTTTAATTTAACAAAACATAAATCCTCATATATGAATGTTGATTGTTATTGGCTAATGATGTGAATTGACTCACCAGCGAAATGGCCAGTGATGTAACGCAGGAGATTCAGCCGTGGATGGGGTTTGGACAGGGTTTGACCGGTTTTAGTAGGCTGAATATATATATATTTTTTATTGATGATATATTTTATGCAAACATGATTTTATTTTGAACTTCTTTGTTATAACATTAGATTAGATTTCATTTTAATTTTTTTTAACGATCAATTACTTTTAATCATTGCTGTCAGTAGGACTTGAACTCAAGATCTCATCTTCCAAACTCAAGTGTTTTAAAGGCTTTACCTTTACTAATAGACCACCACCTCATTGGTTATACGTTATTTAACTAAATCCATTTATATAACTATTTTAAATTAGATATTTAAACTTATTATATTTAATAGTGGTGCTATTTTTGAATCTTTAATTTGTAAATTATAAAATTCAGATTGTTTAATTCTAATTTAGCAAAACAAATGTCCTCAAATATAAATGTTGGTTGTTAATGGCTAATGATGGTGAATTGACTCACCGGCGAAACGGCCGGTGATGTAAGGCAGAAGGTTCAGTCGTTGATGGGGTTTGGACTGGGTTTGACCGGTTTTAGTAGGTTGAATACGTATTATTTTTATTTATGATATATTTAATGCTATCATGATTTTATTTTGAACTTCTTTATTGTAACATTAGATTAGATTAGATTTAATTTTGACTTTTTTTAACGGCTAATTTCTTTTAATCCTTGTTGTCAGTGAGACTTTAACCCAAGATCTCCCTTTCAAAACCCAATTGTTTTAAAGGCTTTGCCTTTACTATTAGACCACCTCCCCATTGGTTATACGTTATTTAACTAAATCCCATTTATATAACTATTCCAAATTAGATATTTATACATATTAAATATTTATTTGTACTGCTATTTTTGAATCTTTAATTTGTAAATTATAAAATTCAGATTGTTTAATTTTAATTTAACAAAACATATATCCTCATATATATATAAATGTTGTTTGTTAATGGCTAATGATGGTGAATAGATATAATTTTTTTTATTTATGATATATTTTACGTTAACATGATTTTATTTTGAACTTCTTCATTATAACATTAGATTAGATCATATTTATTTTTAATTTTTTTTGAACGGCTAATTTTTTTTAATTCTAGTTGTCGGTGCGACTTGAACCCAAGATCTCCTCTTCCAAACCCAAGTGTTTTAAAGGCGTTGCGTTTACCAATTAACCACCACCCCATTGGTTATAGCTATTTAACTAAATCCCATTTATATAACTATCCCAAATTAGATATTTAAACTTATTAAATATTTAAGAGTTAATTGCCAAAATCGTTCCTGAGGTTTGGTCACATTTGCCATTTTCATCCAAAATAACACTTTCGTACCATTTTGTCCCCCACGTTTGGCATTTTTTGTCATTTTCATTCAAATGACTAACTTAGTTTAAATCTAACATTAAGTTAAGGGAAATTTAGAAATTTTACCTAATTTTTAATGTTTTTTAGTGTTCTTTTATATATCTTTACACATTTAAATAAAAACCATTAATTCACTCCATTATCTCTCTCTAAACCCCTGCCATTCTTCTCTATCTCCAAACCTCTCCTCTCTCTCCTTATCTCCACCTCCAACAACCGTTGACCACCATCAGCTCCAGCCACGACCACCACCAAACCAAAATATATACCATTTCACTTCCTGTCAAAGCAGGAAGCACCACACCAAACCAAACCAAGAAATCACCACCACCATGATTACATAGCCAGAAAAACGAGATGAACAGGTAAGGTAAGGGTGCCGACTGAAATGAGAAAAATGACCTGTAGCTCCGGCACCAACGCAACTCTTGTTTTCCGATCATTTCAAACGCCATAACATGCAACTCTTGCTTTAGATCTGTAGGCGTTGGCCCTTTCTCTCACTCTAGATCTGAACAACGGCGGCACCATCATAACCCCTAGCCATCTCTCTCCTCCCTTTCCATCTATATGCTACGACACCATTGCAAATCCAACCCATCTCTTTCACTCGAGATCCGAACATGAGCTGATTGACACAAAACCTAACTAGGTAAAAGGAGATACATGGGTAATCATGGTGGTGAAGTTGAAGTTGGGAGTTATGGTGGTGGTTGGAGAGAGAGAGTAAAGAGAGAATAAGAGATATGAAGGTGGTTGTGGAGGTGGTGGGGATTGGTGGCGGAGGTGGTGGCGGTGATGGTGGATGAGAGAAGAGAGAGAAAGATGAGAGAGAGAGAGAGGGAACTGTGATGAAAATGGAACTTTTCATTTAAAAAACGTTATAAATTAAAAAAATCCTCAATAAACGGAACTTTTTAACAAAGTTAATCATTTTGGATGAAAATAGCAAAAAATGCCAAACGTGGGGGACAGAATGGTACAAAAGTTCCATTTTGGACGAAAATGGCAAACATGCCCAAACCTCAGGGACGATTTTGGCAATTAACTCAATATTTAATAGTACTGCTATTTTTGATCTTTAATCTATAAATTATAAAATTCAGATTGTATAATTTTAATTTAACAAAACATAAATCCTCATATATAAATGTTGGTTGGTAATTGCTAATGATGGTGAATTGACTCACTGTGGAAAGCGTCGGTGATGTAACGAAGGAGGTTGAGCCGTGGATGGGGTTTGGACCGGGTTTGACCGGTTTTGGTAGGATGAATACATATTTTTTATTTACGATATATTTTATGCCAACATAATTTTATTTTGAACTTCTTTATTATAACACTAGGTTAGATTAGATTAAATTAGATTTAATTATGATTTTTTTGAACGACTAATTGTTTTAATCCTTTTTTTTCAGTAGGTCTTGAACCCAAGATCTCCCCTTCAAGTGTTTTAAAGGCTTTGCCTTTACCAATGGACCACCACCCTATTGGTTATACGTTACTTAACTAAATCCCATTTATATAACTATTCCAAATTAGATATTTAAACTTATAAAATATTTAAAAGGCCTGCTATTTTTGAATCTTTAATCTATAAATTATAAAATTCAGACTGTTTAATTTTAATTTAGCAAAACATAAATCCTCATATATATATATATATATATATATATATATATGTTGGTTGTTAATGGCTAATGATGGTGAATTAACTCACCGACGAAAAGGCCGGTGATGTAACGCATGAGATTCAGCCGTGGATGGGGTTTGGACCGGGTTTGTCCGGTTTTAGTAGGCTGAATATATATTTTTAATTTACGATATATTTTATGCTAACAAGATTGTATTTTGAACTTCTTTATTATAAGATTAGGTTAGATTAGATTTGACCTTTTTGTGAATGGTCAATTTCTTTTAATCCTTGTTGTCAGTGGGACTTAAAACTAAGATCTCCCATTCTAAATGCATGTTTTAAGACTTTTCCTTTACCAATGGACCACCACTCTATTGATTATACGTTATTTAACTAAATCCCATTTATATAACTATTCCAAATTAGATATTTAAACTTATCAAAATATTTAAAGTAATGCTATTTTTGAATCTTTAATATGTAAATTATAAAATTCAGATTGTTTAATTTTAATTTAACAAAACATATATCCTCATATATAAATGTTGGTTGTTAATGGCTAATGATGGTGAATTGACTCACCGGTGAAACAACCGGTGATGTAACCAAGGAGGTTTAGCCGTTGGTAAGGTTTAGACCGGTTTTAGTAGGTTGAATATATATTTTTTTAATTACGATATATTTTATGCTAAATGATATTATTTTGAACTTCTTTATTATTACTTAAGATTAGATTAAATTAGATTTTGACTTTTTTGAACGACTAATTTCTTTTAATCGTTGTTGTCAGTGTGACTTGATCCCAAGATCTCCCCTTCCAAACCCAAGGGTTTTAAAGGCTTTGCTTTTACCAATGGACCACCACCCTATTGGTTATATGTTATTTTTATAAAATTCAGATTGTTTAATTTTAATTTAGAAAAACATATATCCTCTTATATAAATGTTGGTTGTTAATGGCTAATGATGGTGAATTGGCTCACCAGCGAAACGGCCGGTGATGTAACATAGAAGGTTCAGCCGTGGATAGGGTTTGGACCGGTTTTAGTATGTTGAATACATATTTTTTTTATTTACGATATATTTTATGGTAACATGATTTTACTTTGAAGTTCTTTATTATAACATTAGATTAGATTAAATTTAGTTTTGACTTTTTTTAATGGCTAATTTCTTTTAACCCTTGTTGATAGTGGGACTTGAACCCAAGATCTCCCCTTCCAAATCCAAGAGTTTTAAAGGCTTTGTTTTTACCAATGAACCAACACCTCATTGGTTATACGTTATTTAACTAAATCCCATTTATATAACTTGGTATTCGGAAGTGTTCGGCTCTTCGGTAACGTGATCATTCATCAGCAACTTCAAGTCAATCACCTACATTACGAAACTTATTAGAAATATTAGTTATATAATTTATATAACATGTTAAACATAACCAATTCTTAAAAATAAGGCCCAAAATTAAAAATTTTCATTCGGACCTCGCCCTAAGCTACGGTTGCACGTTAGCTGGTTCTGTTTTAACAGAAATGGGCTATCGTAAGCTACGGTAAGCTACCTGTTTAACCTCTCGTTTCTTCCTACGCGATCGTAATTTGATCCTCTACATTATGGACACAACATCCCCTATCCGGATCAACAAAATTCTTAAATTATAAGCTTTTGGCTTATAATTCTTTTACGAAATTATTCGACCCGTTTACATTAAATCTCATTTTCACATCTTATGGCAAGAATTAATTTCTTACCATTTTACCCCTTCCTTAAGCTTACTAAACTCACGTCTTTAGCTCCCATTACATGATTTGCATACGCAATATTGTCCCGCTTGATAAATTAAAATCAAGCATGAGTCTTAAGCTTATTTATTTAAATGAAATCCATTTCCCTTACATTTTAACCCTTTCTAAGATTCGTAAATCACAACTCTGCGTTTCCGATACACGCTTTACGCTTTCAATTAATTGGTTAGTTCGCGTGATAATCCATCACTTATAAACAAACCAACTAATTATTTTCTTTATTATGACCAGTTTGGTAGTTTGAGATAAATCCATTACTTCATAACTTACCAAACGTATCTTAGGTCGTTAGCTCCTCATATAACACATATCATTAACCAAACTCATCTACCAATATACAACGAAGCAAAATAAGCCGCGTACCTTAAAGCCTTTCCTTCAAACGTTTGTCCGTTCCGGCTTGGCCACTTGATGCTTTACCCAAATTGCCTATAGAGTTCAATTAACTTTATCCTTTAGAGCCCATATTACAATATATCACACGCAAATTGTCAAACAAGTCAATTACGTGAATCTTTCACATTTTCAACATTTCAAGATCATTTACGCATTATATCGAGCATCTTGTGGGTAAGATTTTCATACTACAATTATCAAGTTCATGATTTAGTCATTAACCATGTATTAGCATCATTTTCAAGCCTCTATGTCTGGTGTGTGTGATTAACACCTAGAATTCAACATCTTATCAACAAGTTTCACCATTTCTCTATCGAAATTCAAGTGATTCATCATATTTATCAAAAACCCATTTATCACAAACATGGTTAGTTATTTAAACACTTAAATTATGGTATTTAATCAATAATTTCTCATCTAGGGCTTGTTCCTAGACTTATATTCCTGTAAATCTTGCCATAACATCTACCATCCAAACATCAAAATTTAATCAATAATTTCTCAACTAGTGATGTTCATCAAATTTCATAACATCACTAAACATCAAAATTTAAAATACCTCATGATCCCCTTGGCAAGATGATCATAGAAATCAATTCATACATGGACTTAGCCTTAATCTTCCCTTCAATTTTGATCAATTTAGTGAAATGAGGGTTCTTGGTGTTTTGTTTGGTTGCACATTGATATACACGCACACATAGATCAGTGTTGTGGTTTTTGTTTTTATTTTTGTATAACAAGTTTACCCACTAAGCCAAATTTAGTCCCTCATGTTTGGTTTGTTGTAAAGAGGGTCACAACCCATGAGTTTTATTACTAACAACCTACCATTAACTAGGTTATATGCCCCTAGTTATTTATATGACTTATTATTTTTGGGGTGTTACAAGTCCACCCCCTTAAAAAGGGTTTCGTCCCCGAAACATGTGTACGTACCAAAAAGTGATGGGTAGAGCCGTTTCATTTCTTCTTTGGAGTTAGATCGCTCCTCGTTTAGCACAGGAACCTAATTTGATATCTAACGTTCATATAGGCGGAAACTAGATGACGTGTTAACCAAATATGTAAGATTTACTCGTTTAACTGTTGTTTATTGATCACTAAGTTCAATTACATGTAAGATCCAGATCGGGCAGAGCTTCGCCTCTGTCGTCACAAAGTTGCAAAAGTTACAAATGACAAACACAAGTCACATATTTATAGGATGGCAAGTTCACTGGGGTTACACAAGTTCGGGCGAACTTGTATAGAATAAGTTCGGCCGAACTTGTTCCAACATCAGCTTTCCGGGCGAACTTGTCATACTATTTACATAAATACGACATTTCTAGCATAATCTAGCCCAATTCTAAACAGACTCGATCCAAGACTAAGACATAGACATTATGTACTAACAGACTCCCCCTTGGATATCGTCTTCGTCTTGATCAGTCTTCAAAGCTCTACCTTTGTCTACAGCGTCCAAAGAAGTTCTTGTTTGGTTTCTTTCTACGTTCTTGCGACGGAATTGGCGTTTGGTCTGTAGGCGGCACTTTAGTCATGAATTGAAAACGTCTGAGTCTCGCCTCTTTACCCATATCATGAATATGTTCTATTCGCCTTTCTTCTTTAAAAAACTCTTTGCGCTCAAGTTCCCTCCAACTGGATCCCACATTCTTCCAGAATTCACACCATGTGCGTAACAAACATTCACGATCCTCTAATATTGCATCACTTGTTCTTTCTCACGCTCCTCATAACATATCTTACTAGAGAATAAACATTTAATATCCTCCTTCGAGCAATTCACTAGCCACATCGGGTCTAGTATGCGTATCATCCTCCATAACCCTCTTAATCCTTCTGTCTGAAACATTTCAACTCTTTCTTTAGTGATATCCAGATGATCTTCAAATCTCAGCACTATCACTGCTTCACATGTTTTCGGATCAACCTGCCACCACTTAAACAAAGGATAGAAATCCTGTTCAATAGGCATCAGGGGCATGTTTCTCATTGCTCGCGGACGCTTCATAACCAATTTTATATCTTTTATTCCCGTTTTCTTGTCTGTTTTAATTCTGCGCTTCGAATGAACGGTTTCCAGTACTTAAATCCTTGCGTCACTTCAAATTTAATCATCTTCCATAGCAACTGATCAATAAACTTCATATGATAAGTAACATTCCTTGTCTGCACCAACTCCTCTACATCCCAGTATGGAAGTGTTTTGAAATCTGCCAAGTATTTGAAGTATTGAACCCCAAATTCACGTTTAATGGCATAAACGTTCAATTCTTTCAACCAACCCAACTAAGTATATCTCCCAATGATACATCTGCATCTCTGGTAAAGAATGCTAACGGACGTTGAAAATTTCTTTCTCTTGGCATCTCTTTAAAGCAGGACTTTTTTGCTTTAGCAATCTCTTCCTTTGTCATTGGCTTTGGGATCTTTCCTTCTCGTGCAGACTCTGCTATCTTTTCTTTCAGTAGATCTTCATTCAACTGATAATACATCTCTTCAAATGTAGGAAAGCTATCTGTATTTATACCAACATACTTTTCAGCTTCATCTTTTTCATCATCTAACAACCAATCTTCAATAATTACTTTGTTGTAATCATAAGCATCAGACCTTCTTTTATAACAATACTCGGTTCAAATGTATTTATGTTAACCACATCTTCTTCGAAATCAAAATCAAATGTTTCAGCATCAACGTTAAGCAGTTTTTCTAGATCTTCTTTCGAACGAATTCACCTTCCTCCACGTAGTGCTCTAACATAAGAATCATTGGCTTTATTGGTTTAGCAGCAACAGGCATTGCAGTAATTGCATCAATCATATCAACATCTGTTTCCCCTGTTTGCCCTGTCTGCTCCCCCTGAATTTGATCTTCCATTCTATTTGTATCATCATTCAGCAACGAAGAAAAATCATATTCATCAGAAAACTTAGCATCCACAATCTTCAAACCAACTCTTCCCTGATTGTCATCATTACCATCATCATTATCGGAGTCGCCTTTAGTATCATCAACAGGTTCGTCATCATCTTTATCTTCAGCTTCTTCATCGTCTTTTTGTTCAGTTTCTGTCTCTGGTGCAATAACAGACTCAGAAGCTTTCGCAGATTCAACTATAGGCTTTGTAATCTCGGGCATACTTTCAACAACATGTTTACCCTTCCCCTGTTCAGATAACTCTTTCTCTGCTTTTTCCTTTGCTTCCTGCACATCCAACCGTTCATATTCTTCTTTAAAGTTGATTCCCAGACTGTTAGATAAGACTTTCTGAAGCCTAGAGAACCTTCGATCATTCAAATCTTTTTCCGATCGTAGTTCAGCTATCTCTTTCTACAGCCTTTCGTTTGCATCCTGTAGACTTTCAATTAGGGGTTTCAAGTACCCTCGATCACCTTCTAGGAATTTAGCTTTATCATTCAAGATTTCTTTTTCAACCTCACTTTGCTTCACTAATTGTTCTAATGCAGCTTTCTCAATTTCATTCTTCGACACTTTGTCTTCTAGAACTTTAACTCTCTTTTCAAGTTCATCAACGTCAGAATCTGGGAAGAAATCATTCAAATCTTGAATATTCACTGGCTCATCAGGAATGTTTCCAAATAGCTTCGACCTTGGAGTAGTCTTAGGTGTAGACTTTGGCGTACTCTTCGGTGTAGACACTGGAACTTCTTTAGGTGTTGAGCTTTTAGGTTGAGAAGTTGTCGGAGGATCTTGTGATTATATGATTGGAATTTCGAGCAATTCAGACTCATGAGGTTCTTGTATGACTCCTATTTGTTTTGCAGCAGAAGGTTCTTGTGTGACTTCTGTGCCTTTCTTTTTGCTAATGTAGCGTTAGCTTTTTGGCTTCTGACTTTTCTTGCCTTTGGTTTTCGGAGAACCAGTAGTCTTCAAAGATACATATATTGTAGAAGACTTAACTCTTTTTGCTTTTTTCTTAGGTCTCTCCTCATCTAAACCTTTTTCGATCTCTGGTTCATAATCAGCATCAGTTTCTTTAACTTTCTCTGCTGCTGTTTCGGCAATAGCTTTCTTTGTTGCCTTTTCTAATGAATCGTCGCTATCTCATCATTTTTAGATGTAGCAGAAATAACATCATCTTCTTGAGTTGTTTTCTCTTGACTTTCAATGTTTACTGCTGCGCTCGATCCAGCTTCAGTTTGAACGTTTTCAGGCTCCTCTTCGTCTATTAACATTGTTTTGACTTTCTTTGCTTTTCGTGCCACTTTCTTCTTTTCTTCAACCTTCTTTAAGAACCAGTCGCTGCGTTTCTCTTTAAATGTCGACAACCATTCTAACTCAGCGTTTCTTTCTTTCTCATCACCACTGTCATCTTTACGCCATTTACATTCCGGTGGCGTGACGTAATCAGCAGAAGAAATAGCACCTAATAAAGGCTTTGCGATAGGTGCTGAAGCTTGCTTCTGGAAAGTAATAAGCTTCTTTACGGTAACTTCATCCATGTGACTGAGATATACGATATCGTTCGGATCTTTCGTAATCTTCTTGAACTTATCGTCGATTAGCATCTTAATAAACCTTGGATATAACCAGCCTGTTCGATCCCATATTATTCTTCATATGTGTGAACATGAGCTTTGAGAAGTTAAACTTCTTGTTAAGAATGAGCGCCGTGGCCATACAAGCCATGTAATCTTGCACATCGTCCAATCCAGCCTTTCAATGACTGAAAACGTGTATAATTGCATGCATTAGGAACTTGTAGGGGTTCGGAACTCCCCCTTTCTTCAAGGTTCATTCGTTTACGTGCCCTTTATAACCCATGCGATAAAAACATCCTGGCACCATTCTTTCATCTAGCATCATTGGATCTTCCGAATCGTCGTTGAAATTTAGAACTTTTCGGATGTCTGCTTCTGATACTGTAATCTCCTTATCCTCATTTCCTTCGCGAACCACTGATTTTATCACTGTGCTATCTTCATTTAGTGACGCAGAATTCTAAAATCTGTACACGTGCGACCTATAAACCATTGTCTTTTCCGTTATCGCTTTGTGAATCGGAATCCGCTCCATAAATTTGAGAATACTGTCAAATGCTTCGAGTGATGGACAAACAGTTTTGTCGAGCGTTATGCACGTATTGTGGAACTTATTAAACGAGAGCTGAATATTCTGCAAGCACGAAAATTGAGACAAAATTAACAAAGTTTAACAATTTCACAAACCCTAATAACAAGTTCGGGCGGACTTGATTACATATAAATATTACAATTCCTGTAAATCCGGGCGAACTTGCCTTAGCATTTTAAACAAAATCTTAAACAAGTTCGGACGAACTTGTTAAGCTTTTACAAATAGAAACAGATTCAGATAAGTCTGGTGTCACACCCCGACCCGCAGCGGAATAAGAGTCGGGGCATAATTGGGTTATCACCAAAGCTCATGACATTTACTAATATGTTTCATATTTAATTAAGTCAAAGTTACATTTCCAAATATCCAAACATGTTCATTCAATACAAAGAAAATAAACCAAACATAACAATCCCAACTCTAAATCGTTTTATTCTTCTAGTCCAAGTCCTATGTGTTCCTAGCTGCTGCTGGTTCACCTGTATCATGTGTAAAAATGGGGGTTTTTGGGTCAACATAAGTTGGCGAGTGAACCTTATTAGGTAAACATTTATTAATGAATTACTTGTTAGTTTATCAATGAAAAATTGTGCATAATCATAGATGAGCAAATGTAAATAATCAAGCAGTGGCAATTAGCAGTCACAATTATAACATACAATAACATATGACAGCATACATGAACATACCAACATCATACGATAAATAACATAAATGAACTGTGCGATCAAGGCTCAATCAAACGGAGCCGATCGTATTGCATGTACTGAAAATGAAAATGTCTGTGCGATCAAGGCTCAATCAAACGGAGCCGATCGTATTGGGCACACCAGGTTCAACCTCATAATGAAATGGGGAACATGCTCAACGCTCATAATGTAATGGGGAGCGGCGGCCTATGAAATTGCATGTACTGAAAATAATAAACTTGCATCCAACAATAACTACACAACAGAAACAAACTGAATACACTATTTCATGATATGATGTATGCACAATGGTTTAAGTATAATATATATATCAAGACACATGATACACCCCAAAACGTGATTAAACGGGGAATTTGTAAAGATTCACTCACATTGGGTGCGTTGAATTGGAGATGGTGAGATGCGCACGAATTACAGGAGCGGAACAACGAGAAATACTAACCTAAATAATAACGGAAAAATATAATAAATGAGTGGATTTTATTAAGGATTTTAATGAAATTTTTAGATATATTTTTGTGAGTTTAAGGTTATTTTCTATCTTTAAAAATGTTATTTTTAAGTATTTTTAATTGATTTTTAAATTAAATTAAATAAATAAAAATATAAAAAAATTGTTTATTTTGCGTTGACCGTTGACCGTTGACCTGTTGACTTGTTGACCGGTTCGGTCAGGGACATGGTTTGCGCTGGGTGAGGCTCGAACCCGAGACCTCCCGTACGCGTGCACGCAGCTCTACCAACTGAGCTACGTGTCTAACCCGAAATAATCTTGTTTTTAATTATATTTATACACTTTTTAAGTTTAACCGAAATTCTTTCAATGGCAAAAACATTTTAATTCAATCGGACCGGCGCTAGTGACGGGTTTCGAACGTGCGACGTATGGCTTAATGTTGCACACAGTCCACCGCTGGACTGTGTGTCTAACCTGGTTATTTTACTAGTTTTAAATATACTTATAACTTAATTAGCTTCGTCTTCTTCATTCAAATTACAGTCAACTGATTTACTAACCCGTTCCTTGTTTTTACGATTTGCAAACATTATTAAAGCTTAAATGAAAAGGCAGAGACGGTAATTAGAGGTGAACATACCGATGAACGGTTTATTACAGATTTCCGGCAATGTGTCGGTCCCTGTTTTTATGCTCTTCAACTGAACAAGATAATTAATTGTTTTGATTAGTCGAATGTGGAATTGAAGTGATAACAAATGTTAACGATGTGTTTGAAGGTCCTTACCGTTTCACAGACGGAAATAAAGACTTTCAGGGGAGTTCCGGCGAACTGGAATTAGTTGAATACAGCGCCTGAGTTTGATTTCAATTGAGAGGTTAAGTTAGGAATAGTCTAATAATTGTTGAACTACAACGAATACTGAAAGATTTACCGTTTGAGGATGAATATGGTTTTCCGGCGACTTTTGCAGAAAAATCCGGCGAGCTGTTTTAAGCGTTCTGATGGTCTGAAAATGTGACGAAAGTGAAATGGGTTGCTGGTATGATATTTCTGAGTCGCGAGAGTGGTCTTGAGTTGAAGTATACTGGATTTGATTACTTTTCGGTTATGAAAACCGATAATGATAAGACTTGATGCTCAATCAATTCTGAATTGATTAAAGACATCGGTTCATCGGTTATGAACGTGAACACGTGAGAAATCAAACGATTTGACGATTGATTTGCCGATTTCTGTTTCTCAGTTGGCGAAACCGGTTTAACCTAGTCTATATATAAATCTCATTTGTTTCCTAGAGATAACAGAAAACACAAAGTGGCGGAGTGGTGATGTGAGTGTATGTTAAGTCGTTGGAGTTGTTCTTGGCTGACCCGGGTTCGAATCCCGGCAGCAACATAATTTTTTTATTTATTTTGTTTTAACTTTTTATCAAATATAATTTTTATAGTTTAGTTTATTTATTAATTATGTATCGTTTTAAATCAAAATAATCATAAATATTCAACGTAACTTTTATAGCCTGATATTCGATTACAAAACGAAGCGGGTTTTGAAAACCCGATTTTTACAAAATGTTACAGTATCCCCTACTTTTAGGAATTTCGTCCCGAAATTTAAGTAGTTGAAGTAGTAGGAAAAAGATGCGGGTATTTTTCGCGCATTGAGTCTTCACGTTCCCAAGTAAACTCAGGTCCCCGTTTCGACTCCCAGCGTACCCTAACAATCGGAATGTGACTTCGTCGTAGACGTTTCTCTCCGAAGTCCATGATCTCTACAGGTCTTTCAATAAATGCATAGATTCATCAATCTGAATATCTTCCAGCGGAATGTGGAGGTTCTCATCAGCGAGGCACTTCTTCAAGTTCGACACGTGGAATGTGGGATGAATCATGTTGAGTTCTTCTGGTAGATCAAGCTTGTATGCTACAGGACCTACCCTTTCGAGTATCTTGAAAGGTCCTACGTAACGTGGTGCTAGCTTGCCCTTTTGACCAAAACGAACTACTCCCTTCCACGGTGATACTTTTAAAAGCACATGATCACCAATGTTAAACTCTAAGGGCTTCCGTCGTTTATCTGCATAACTCTTTTGACGACTTTGAGCCGCTAGAAGATTGTTTCGAATTTGATGGATCTTGTCTGTGGTTTCTTGGATCAATTCTGGACCAGTAATTTGAGCTTCCCCAATTTCGTGCCAACATACAGGAGATCGGCACTTACGACCATATAAGGCTTCAAAAGGTGCCATGCCGATGCTTGAATGATAGCTGTTGTTGTACGAAAATTCAACTAATGGTAGGTGGGCGTCCCAATTTCCCTTGAAGTCTATGACACATGCTCGAAGCATATCTTCAAGAGTTTGAATGGTGCGCTCAGACTGTCCATCAGTTTGAGGATGATAGGCGGTACTGAGATCTAATCGCGTGCCCATAGCGGATTGTACTGCTTGCCATGTTCGTGAAGTGAAACGACCATCACGATCAGAAATAATGCTTAACGGTACCCCATGTCGGCTTATGATTTCGTTGATATAAATACGAGCAAGCTTTTCGTTCTTGAAATCTTCGCGGATAGGAATAAAGTGGGCTGATTTTGTAAGTCGGTCTATAATTACCCATATAGTGTCATACCCACCAGAAGTGCGAGGTAACCCGGTAATGAAATCCATGGTTATATTTTCCCACTTCCATACAGGTATTTCCGGTTGGACTAGAAGTCCTGAGGGTCTTTGGTGTTCAGCCTTCACCTTGGAACATGTAAGGCACTTAGAAACAAATACAGCAATATCCTTCTTCATTCCAGGCCACCAATAGGTATATCGTAGGTCTTGATACATCTTATCGGCCCCTGGGTGTATCGAGTATCGCGTTTTGTGAGCTTCATTCATAAGAGTTTCACGAAGATTGTTATGGTTAGGAATCCAGATACGATCTAGGTAATACAGAATACCGTCAGATTTAGTTTCAATTTTTAACTCAGCTCCACAGGACATCTCCTTTCGCACATCTTCTTCCGTTATTGAAACGTGTTGGGCTTCTCGAATTTGATCTTTAATGTCGGTTACAATTTGCGAACATAGAAGATGAATGGAGTTCGCATAACCCTTTCGACTAAGTGCATCAGCCACCACATTTGCTTTACCAGGGTGGTATCTAATTTCACAGTCGTAATCATTTAGAAGTTCGACCCATCTTCGTTGCCTCATGTTTAACTCTTTTTGATTGAAGATATGTTGAAGAATCTTGTGGTCAGTGTATATTTCACACTTAGTACCATAGAGATAATGTCTCCATATCTTAAGAGCGAACACAACGGCTCCAAGTTCTAGGTCATGAGTGGTGTAGTTCTTTTCATGCGTCTTGAGTTGTCTGGAAGCATAAGCTATGACTTTTCCTCTTTGCATTAGAACGCAGCCTAATCCTTGCCGTGACGCGTCGCAATAGACTACAAAATCATCACAACCTTCAGGAAGAGTGAGGATTGGTGCATCACAAAGTTTTTGTTTAAGAGTTTGAAAGGCTTCTTCTTGCTTGGGTCCCCATATGAAGGGTTTTCCTTTATGAGTTAAAGCCGTGAGTGGTACAGCAATGCGAGAGAAGTTTAAAATGAACCGACGATAATAACCAGCTAGACCAAGGAAAGATCTTACTTCAGTTGGTGTACGTGGAGCTTGCCATTCTTGAACCGCTTTGATCTTTGAAGGGTCGACATGTATTCCCTTGTCATTGACTACATGCCCGAGGAATTGCACCTCTTTTAACCAGAATTCACATTTGGAGAATTTGGCGTAAAGTTTTTCCTTTTCTAGAAGCGCAAGGATGAGTCGAAAATGACGCTCATGATCAGATTTAGATTTTGAATAAATAAGAATATCGTCGATGAAGACTATAAAAAATCGATCAAGATAAGGTTTGCAGACTCTGTTCATTAGATCCATGAAGACAGCTGGTGCGTTGGTTAAACCAAATGGCATAACCATGAATTCATAGTGGCCATAACGAGTTCGAAAAGCAGTCTTAGGGACGTCTTCTTCATGCACTCTAAGTTGATGATAGCCAGATCGAAGGTCGATTTTTGAAAAGCAATTTGCACCTTGAAGTTGGTCAAGTAGATCATCAATGCGAGGTAAAGGGTAGCGATTCTTGATTGTTAATTTGTTGAGCTCTCTGTAGTCGATGCACATACGAAACGATCCATATTTCTTCTTTACGAAAAGAACAGGTGCACCCCAAGGCGACGAGCTGGGACGTATGAATCCCTTATCAGTCAATTCTTGTAATTGACTGGCTTGCTCTTGCATTTCAGAGGGGGCTAACCTATAAGGAGACTTTGCAACTGGTGTAGCACCAGGTATAAGATCAATCCGAAATTCGACGTCTCTAACTGGAGGAAGTCCTGAAATGTCGTCAGGAAAAACTTGCGGGAAGTCTTTTACTACAGGGATATCTTCAAGTTTCTTCTCCATGGTTCCCTTTTTGATGATATGAGCTAAAAACGCGACATAATTCTTGCGAAGATATTTTTGAGCTTGAAGACAAGACATTAAGCTGAGCCCTTTTGACGAGGTTTCTCCAATGATTCGAAGAGTCTGATCGTTTGAAAGAGGAATACGAATAAATTTTTCACGACATACAACTTCTGCCTGATGTTGACTGAGCCAATCCATGCCGATTATGATATCGAAACTTCCCAGCTTCATAGGAATAAGGTCGACTGAGAAATCGTGGTCGTTTAAGGTGAGTGTACAGTTGCGTATAATAGAGTTTAATGAAACTGGTTTCCCGTCCGCAACTTCTACCGTTATAGATTCCGTGAGCTTATCCCGATTTTTGTTTAAGATAGGTTCAAATTCGAAAGACACAAAACTTCTATCCGCACCAGTATCAAATAACATAGATGCATATCTACCATTTATAAGGAACGTACCGTTAACCACATTGCCGTCAGCTCTAGCCTGGTTAGCGTTGATATTGAAAGCTCTTCCTCTTGCAGGTGGAGGAGCTTGGTTTGCTTGATTCACCGGGTTGGCTTGGGCCTGAGCATGAATAATGTTTACCAACCTTGGGCAAGTGTTTCTGAAATGGCTCGGGTCACCGCAATTGAAGCAAGCCCGCATAGGTTGGCCCATAGGATAATTGGGTTGGTAGTATGTTTGGGCTAAATGTTGGGTGGGTGGAAAAGGTAGGGGTTGTTGGGCTTGACCCATTAATTGTTGGTGGGTTTGGTTAAAGGTTGGTGGCGGTTCGATCGTTGAGGCATGCGGCAGGTTTGAACAGTATGACCTGCGCGACCGCAGCCGGTGCAATATTGGCAAGGATGATCAGGGGAATGGTGATATTGGCAACGATTACATTTTGGTAACGGGCCAGTGTAAGGTCTTTTGTATGGTGCGGGTGAAGGAGTGACTTGAGTAATGGGTGCAGCAGGAATAGGGGAGTTGGTTTGAGTAACTGCAAAATTTCTGGTGTTGCGCTTCCTCTTGTTAGCAAACTTAGAGGAGGAGATGGGATGGTTTGAAGTTTGACCCTCAACAGGGGCTTTCTTTTTCTCTTCTTTGAACTTCCCGTTGCGAATTCGGTTCTCGGTCAGTTCAGTTGCTAGCTCCATAGCAGCTTCAAGAGTTACTGGTGAGATGCTGAGTACTGAATCTTGAATTTTCGAGGGAAGTCCTCGAATATAATGCTGGATCAGACGATAGGTTGGGGTGAACAAATTTGGAACCATTTGATTCAACTCCAAGAATCTCTTGTTATAAGTGGTATGGTCTCCCTCCTTCTGCTTTAGAGCATGAAATTCGTCCTCCAGCTTTTTAATTTCACTCCTAGGACAGAAACGCCTAGTCATGATTTCCTTAACTCCTCCCAAGTTAAGGCCATTGCATCTTCAGTTCCCCTCTTCCCTTTCTCAGTATTCCACCAAGTGAGAGCTACCCCAAATAGTCTCCCGGTAGCGTATCGAACCTTGCGATCCTCAGGACAATCGCAGTTTAGAAAGGTGTTTTCCATCTCCTCGAACCAATGTAGGAGAGCAGTGACACCCTCGGTCCCTTCAAATTTAGGAGGATCACAAGACTTAAAATGTTTGTAAGAGCACTTGCTGGTAGGAGAGTTATCGATGTTCTGGTCATGTTGTTGGGGAGGGTTAGTAGGATTTGTAGCGAGGGCTTGTTGTACTTGGACCACAATGTTAGGCAGTATCGTGGCTATTTGTTTCGTGATCTGAGTAGCCAAACGTTCCTGAGACCTTCCTGATCTTTTACTCCCTCGTTGCTGTCTGGACGACATCTACAGGATCATACAATGAGAAGATTGTGAGTTTATGGTGTCTTTTTAGGTGTCATGTGTCTTTAAGAAAATGAAAATAACATAAATATCAATAATGCAACTACATCCATAGGATGTCTTGGGTTCGCTCATGTTGGGCCTCAAATCTCAGAATATACTCCCGTATCAAGATTCCCTAGATTTCATCTTACAGGTGAATATAACGTAACTGATATCTGTATCTGGGTTTTGCGAGGCCTTGAGAGCTCAGGTTAGTACTACCGTACAGACAAAGAGATGAATGCTCGACTTTAAAGTGTGTTCCACTTAAGGAATCTTTTAAGCACTGCAAATGATTAGATCTTTCGTTTCTTTTCAGCTTTGCTTGCAGTTTAGGGGTTTTTAGCAAAATCATTATAGAAGTTCTAGGCTATTGCTTCCGCAAAATCAGAAGAACTTGTATAATACCCCAGATATCAATCATCTATAAAGACCTCGTATCTCAGAATCAGGCAATCTCTCAAACGAAATTTCGGAGTACTAAGTCCATATATCCGAGAGATGTTAATCCATAATATTTAGCAGTTGTAAAATTTAGTTTATATCCCGGAAACAATTTACTGAACGTGTAAAGCCTATCGACACATCCACAGTAAGACTTGTTTATCACTTTTAAACTTTACAATTCTTTAGCATATTGTGATAGTCCACTGATGTACTATCATTTCCTTTGCGACACAAAATTCTTTTTGTCTTTTTCAATGTTTTTGTACTTTTTGATTTTTCATATGTTTTTGTATTTTCTCGAAATTTTCTCCCCCTAAAATCAAAAACATATTTTTGTATTTTAGTTTTTAAGAAATACTAATCTAAAAGATAGACAAACCAATGTGGATCACGTGAACTCGTCATCCGATCCATATTCAACCTCTGCCTCCGCACCTGTCAACAAATTTTTAATACCGTTAAGCCTCATTAGATATTTAAATCTTGTTAAAGGAAAAACTTTGGTATAAAAATCAGCTTTTTGTTCACCGGTGTGGGTTTTTTCTATTCGTACCAACTTCTTTTCGTAGCAGTCACGAATGAAGTGATAACAAATTTCTATGTGTTTAGTTCGAGAGTGATGAACATGATTTTTAGTGATGTCGATTGCTACCTTATTGTCTACATATAAAGGCGTCTCAAGAAATTGCAATCCATAGTCCCTCATCTGTTGTTGAATCCATAGGATTTGTGAACAACAGCTGGAAGCAGAAATGTATTCTGCCTCACAAGTTGAGAGAGAAACTGTGGTTTGTTTCTTGCATTGCCACGTTACTAATCGAGTTCCGAAGAACTGGCAACCAGCCGTCGTAGACTTTGAATTCAGCTTGTCCACCCCAAAGTCCGAATCATCGTATCCTGTCAGATCAAAATTATCATTCTTTGGATAACACAAGCCGGTGCTTGGACATCCCTTCAGGTAACGGAATATTCGCTTTACTATCTGCATGTGCGATACTCTGGGACTGGACTGGTATCTAGCGCAAAGGCAGGTAGGATACATGATATTTGGGCGAGATGCCGTCAGATACATAAGAGATCCTATCATCGACCGATAGAGCGTATCATCCACTTTGGTTCCTATTTCATCAATGCAAATTCCGTGATTCAGCACCAGAGGAGTCGAAAGCGGCTTCGAGCTATCCATTTCAAACTTCTTTAAGATATCGTGAACATACTTCGTTTGATGAATGAATATGCCGTTTGGTAACTGATCAACTTGTAACCCGAGGAAGAACTTCATTTCGCCCATAGAAGACATCTCGAATTTCTTCTTCATGATCTTTTCAAATTCTTTGCAAAGACTATCATCTGTTGAACCAAAGATGATATCATCCACATAGATTTGTACGATGATTAGATGATTTCCGACTTCTTTGGTAAACAATGTACTATCCGCTGTGCCTCTCGTAAAGCCGTTCCAACAAGATGTTGAGATAATGTCTCGTACCAAGCTCTCGGGGCTTGGTGTAATCCGTATAAGGCTTTGTCTAGGAGATAAGCTTTGTTCTTGTTCAGCGAATCGACGAACCCTGGTGGTTGGCCAACGTACACTTGTTCGCGTAGCTTACCGTAGAGAAATGTGGATTTCACATCTAATTGGTACACTTTAAAACCTTTCCAAGCAGCGAATGCAAGGAAAATGCGGATTGACTCTAAGCGTGCAACCGGTGCATAGACTTCCGTGTAGTCAATTCCTTCTTGCTGGTGGAGACCTTTGACAACCAACCGAGCTTTGTTTCTAACAATCACACCTTGATCATCCCTTTTACACTTGAAGACCCACTTCGTATCTATCGCTATCTGCTTTGGTGGTAAGTCGACAAATCTCCAGACTCCCAGTTTCTCGAACTGTAATTGTCACACCCCAACCGCTGGCGGAAACATCGGAGTGAGACGAAAACATGATTGCTCGTAGCTCATAACGCTATTTGTGACGAATATTTAATAATTACCTTTTTCGCTGCTTAAATCAGATGATACAAATTTCGAATCTCAACACACACAAGAAGATATAATTTCATTTCATAGCGTTTTAATACAAGGGCTTGAAACGAAGTACATCATGTTTAAAATAAGATACGATACAACAAATAACTAAAGTCTAGATGCGTTTCTAGGCAATCCTATTAGATTCCATGCAACATCAGAATTCCTGCAACATGTATTAAAAGCGTATATCAATACAAAAGTATTGGCGAACATACAAGTTTGTAAAGAAGCATAAATGTATAACTTAGTTTCAATTATGGCATGGCAAAATAAATTCAAGGTGAGTTGGACATTCATATAAACGATTTTCGCATAGCAATAGCATATAATGGAAATCTTTATCTAGCATACATAACATTCTAAGCATAACGCCGTCAAACGAATACAAGTTGAAACTGATACGTATAACTAACATAAGCGTAACAGATAGCGTGTATAAACAAGTATGAACTAACACGCATAACTCGCATAAGCGTAATTGATAAACGTTTGGTAATTCGAATACATTTAATTTCATACAATATAAATTTTGTTTAAGTGATACATGTTGCACCCCAAAGGGTGTTTATAAGTAAAAAGGGGTCGAGTATACTCACATTGTAACGAAGCTTCCTTTATAACTTTTGTGAGGAGTTGATAGTCGTATGATGGAACTCCGAGGTAATCTTTTCAATCCTTGTAGGATCCGAGTCGTGCCTCGCAATTTTAAGGAATTTATAGTGTTTAGAGGTTAAGGGGCATTGTCAAAATAAATTTACTTTATTATTTATTTATAACCTTCATTTTGAGTCTTGGTACATTTCATTAACGTAGCGAATACATTTGTTGGAAAAGTGTATCATACATACATAAATTTTGTTGGAAAGAATAATATGTATATACTTTTGTCAGAAAATATGATATATATATATATATATATGTTTTGACAAAAGTACAATAGATGGACATATATATATTTCGACGATGTGTGTAATAGATGGATATGTAGGTTTTGATGAAAAACGGGCAGACTTTCCCCTGTTTTAGGACAATCCTGACAACCAAATGTGCCGATTTATTTTGCAAAACACATCAATAAATGATTCCACGATCAAAATAATGTGAATGTAACTAATATAATGAACGTCGACATAAGATAACATTTATATGAATAATATTAGAGTCGGTTCCCTGTTTAAAATGATTTTAACATAAATAATATAATAAACTTCGACTAAAATAATATTAACATAAATAATAATCAAGTCAGTTTCGCGATAACATTAACGTAATAAATATTAAGAACGTCACGACATTTAGAATTTTACCGAAATCGTGTTGTCTGCTTGACCACAGTTGACCAGCCTTGACCGGACAACCCGATATGTTGACCGAGTTTGATTGCACTCGAACCCACCCGAATCTTAAGCCGAGCCCCAAATCTAGCCCGTAACTGAACCGAATCTGATCGGGTTGTCTGAGGTTTCACAACCGTTGACTTGAGTTGGCTCGAACCTTGTCCCATGTAGACCCAACCCAAGACTTGGAAATGTAACCACCGCCACTGTTGAGATGTTACCGGCACCGGCTGCCTCGAAACCCTACAAGTTGCTGAGTTAAACCCGATCCAAAGGTGACCCGAACTAAAACTCGAACCACTGACATCGTCATCATCGTCGTGTCATCACCACCACTGTCGCCGGCTCCGTACGGCAACTGCTGCCCTGCGGAACCTGCCGCCTCCGCCACTGTTCACTCAAGGTCGGGGGAAACGCCTTCTGCCGTTGTCGATTTAGAGTAAGGGAGTGGAGAGTAAGAGTGAGAGGTGAGGATGAAAGGTGGGTGGTTGTTGCAGGTGTGCGTGGCAGGGGAAGGAGAGGGGTAAGGGAGTGTGGTTGTGGTGAGGTCGTTCACCGGCGGTGAGGGATGTTGCGCGTCACCGGAATTCGTCTCCGGTGACCGGAGATGTGAGAAAAAGATAGAGCAGTGAGGGTGGGGGGTGTGTTATGCGGCGTGTGTGTGTCTGCATATGCATTAAGTGTGTGTGTTATTTAGGTTAGGGTTTAGATAGGTTTAGGTGTTGGGCTCAAAGCCCGTTAGCTTGTTACTAGGTTTTTGAGTGGCCCGGTCGCATTTACGAGATTCGTTTTTTATACGAGTTTCATAAAAATGTCGAATTTATTTTGTTTATTACTATTATTACTATTATTATTATTATTATTATTATTATTAGTATTATACTTATTTATAAAAGAATAAATAAATAAATAATAATAACAATGATAATAAAAATGGACAATTAAATAATTTAGTGGTACGACCCGTATTTCTTAAAAGTAGTGGAGTGCGGAAATACGAGGCGTTACAGTCTCCCATACTTTAGGAAATTTCGTCCCGAAATTTATACAAGAGAAAGACTTAGAAAGATGGCACTTCGAAATATGTATGGGTATAATCAAGAAACGAGTGGTGAGTGATTAAAGTTTGTATTAAACATAGCAGTGAAACACCGAATTTCTCATGGCACGTTTTACGAAACGTTGGTAATATGGCCTTAACATTTATATATTGGAAGTACCAGCGGCGTATCCACCATGTTCATACCATATTACGTCCGTTTCGCTAATCAATGCCATGTTATGTTCCGTGTCACGATCAGGGTTTATTAGCGTATTACGAGTGAGAATAATAGCGTCTATAGAGTCTCAAGTATGTAAGTATAATTGTATTTAAGTATGAGAGAGTATAGTGTACATGTATGAGTATAAGTGTAAGTGTGCGTATACGCACATTCGTGTACAATACAAATGATATATTTTAGTTTAACCAAGATTAACGGATTACTGGCATGTGAATAAACAGGTCAAACCATCGTGTACCGCAATGTAGACTACCCATCATCGTTAAAACGAAGAGGGTGTAAAATAGTTTACTTAACATGACCTCAAGAATACGGGTGGGCGTCACTCCTATAGCGCTACACAAGCGCTATACATGTTAAGGTGTGGCTTGATCAAAGTTAATGACAAGTTTACCACATAAACATGTGAATAAACAAGTCAAACCATCGTGTACGCAATGTTGACTAGTCAATATTTTCGAAACATAGTGTAAAATAGTTTACTTAGTATGAAATAGTTTACTTAACATGACCTCAAGAATACGGGCGGGCGCTACTCCTATGGCACCACACAAGTGCTATACATATTAAGATGTGGTTTTATAACGAGTTTATCACATAAGAATGTTCCAGTATCCCAAATTAAATATAATGTTTAGTATGCACCCATATAATCATTGTGTAATAGATTTTGGTACAAATTAGAAGTTTGTGGTGCATAAATTCGATTATAGTATAATGTGATATTGGAATAAAACGAAGGAATAATAATTATACTGCTTAAAATTTAAGATAGCATAAATGAGAGACTTGGTATAATGTTGGAGTGTTTCGGGTTTTAGAAACTTCGACTATTCCAAAGTGAATCATAAGTACTTTCGAATTAGGGAGACATGATTTGGCCTAATAGGTATAATACTCTCGTCGCCAAGCGATTAACCGTATTTACCCTTCCAGTTAATACATGTCCCTAATTCGATCGAAAATACGAAACTTTGGCGATATTGAAAATTGAAGAGCGGGACCAGTCATCAAGGTGTGGATGTCAATCTTGGCTTGACAATTTCGTCCCCAAATTGTGGTTTATTGAACGTATCACGATATAATCTCGAAGCGTCAATAAAAATCCACTAGATTATGAAATAGAAACTCACATCAAGATATGGATATCACTCCTGACTTGATGGTGAATTTCCCGCAAAATAACATGTAGAGCGGATTGAAATTTGTCACCAATGGCGGGGATCACCCATGTTTTGATGAGTCATTTCGATTGTGGAACAATAGTATTTTCAAGAGTGTGCATTGTGTTTTGGTGTCTTAGGAAAGACGTATTGTATGTTTTAAGACCAAATAAGATTGAGAAGCAAGGTAGGGAGAATAACAATTTAGAGAAATATCAAGAATGGTCAAGAGTATGGTACTTAAACTATAGACTAGGTCGAACATGGTAATTCTACCTAATTCCCTATTGTTATGGCTCTGATACCAATCTGTCACACCCCAACCGATGGCGGAAACATCGGAGTGAGACGAAAACATGATTGCTCGTAGCTCATAACGCTATTTGTGACGAATATTTAATAATTACCTTTTTCGCTGCTTAAATCAGATGATACAAATTTCGAATCTCAACACACACAAGATATAATTTCATTTCATAGCGTTTTAATACAAGGGCTTGAAACGAAGTACATCATGTTTAAAATAAGATACGATACAACAAATAACTAAAGTCTAGATGCGTTCTAGGCAATCCTATTAGATTCCATGCAACATCAGAATTCCTGCAACATGTATTAAAAGCGTATATCAATACAAAAGTATTGGCGAACATACAAGTTTGTAAAGAAGTATAAATGTATAACTTAGTTTCAATTACGGCATGGCAAAATAAATTCAAGGTGAGTTGGACATTCATATAAACGATTTTCGCATAGCAATAGCATATAATGGAAATCTTTATCTAGCGTACATAACATTCTAAGCATAACGACGTCAAACGAATACAAGTTGAAACTGATACGTACAACTAACATAAGCGTAACATGTAGCATGTATAAACAAGTATAAACTAACACGCATAACTCGCATAAGCGTAATTGATAACACGTTTGGTAATTCGAATACATTTAATTTCGTACAATATAAATTTTGTTTAAGTGATACATGTTGAACCCCAAAAGGCGTTTAAAAGTAAAAAAGGGTCGAGTATGCTCACATTGTAGCTAAGCTTCCTTTATAACTTTTGTGAGGAGTTTACAGTCGAATGATGGAACTCCGAGGTAATCTTTTTAATCCTTGTAGGATCCGAGTCATGCCTCGCAATTTTAAGGATTTTATAGTGTTTAGAGGTTAAGGGGCATTGTCAAAATAAATATAATTTATTATTTATTTATAACCTTCATTTTGAGTCTTGGTACATTTCATTAACGTAGCGAATTCGGAAAAGTGTATCATACATACATAAATTTCGTTGGAAAGAATAATATGTACATACTTTTGTCGGAAAATATGATATATATATATATATACTTTGACGAAAAACGTAATATATATATATATATATATATATATATATATATATATGTTTTGACAAAAGTACAATAGATGGACATATATATACTTCGGCGAGGTGTGTAATAGATGGATATGTAGGTTTTGACGAAAAACAAGTAGAGTTTCCCCTGTTTTAGGACGATTCCGACAACCAAATGTGCCGATTTATTTTGCAAAACACATCAATAAATGATTCCATGATCAAAATAATGTGAATGTAACTAATATAATGAACGTCGACATAAGATAACATTTATATGAATAATATTAGAGTCGGTTCCCTGATTAAAACGATTTTAACATAAATAATATAATAAACTTCGACTAAAATAATATTAACATAAATAATAATCAAGTCAGTTTCGCGATAACATTAACGTAAATAATATTAAGAACGTCACGACGTTTAGAATTTTACCGAAATCGTGTTGTCTGCTTGACCACAGTTGACCAGCCTTGACTGGAAAACCCGATATGTTTACCGGGTTTTATTGCACTCGAACCCACCCGAATCTTAAGCCGAGCTACTACCCAAACCGGACTAGGTTTGAACCGATCTAAATTGACCCGTAATGGCCATGTAGCCGAAAGTTGACGAGTCGACCCGAGCCCCAAATCTAGCCCGTAACTGAACCGAATCTGACCGGGTTGTCTGAGGTTTCACATCCATTGACTTGAGTTGGCTCGAACCTTGTCCCTTGTAGACCCAACCCAAGACCTGGAAATGTAACCACCGCCACTGTCGAGATGTTACCGGCACCGGCCGCCGCGAAACCCTACAAGTTGCTGAGCTAAACCCGATCCAAAGGTGACCCGAACTAAAACTCGAACCACTGACATCGTCATCATCATCGTGTCATCACCACCACTGTCGTCGGCTCCGTGCGGAAACCGCCGCCCTGCGGAACCTGCCGCCGCCGCCACTGTTCACTCGAGGCCGGGAAACGGCTTCTACTGCTGTCGATTTAGAGTGAGGGAGTGGAGAGTAAGAGTGAGAGGTGAGGATGAAAGGTGGGTGGTTGTTGCAGGTGTGCGTGGCAGGGAAGGAGAGGGGTAAGGGAGTGTGTGTTGTGGTGAGGTCGTTCACCGGCGGTGAGGGATGTTGCGCGTCACCGGAATTCGTCTCCGGTGACCGGAGATGTGAGAGAAAGATAGAGCAGTGAGGGTGGGGGTGTGTTATCGGAGTGTGTGTGTGTCTGCATATGCATTGAGTGTGTGTGTTATTTTGGTTAGGGTTTAGATAGGTTTAGGTGTTGGGCTCAAAGCCCGTTAGCTTGTTACTAGGTTTTTGAGTGGCCGGTCGCATTTACGAGATCCATTTTTTATACGAGTTTCATAAAACTGTCGAATTTATTTTGTTTATTATTATTATTATTATTATTATTATTATTATTATTATTATTATACTTATTTATAAAAGAATAAATAAATAAATAATAATAACAATGATAATAAAAATGGACAATTAAATAATTTAGTGGTACCACACGCATTTCTAAAAAGTAGTGGAGTCCAGAAACAATTTAAAGCTTTGTTGATTTGGTTTCTTGTTCTCACACCAGTCTGTAGCTCTCCTATAATGTTTGTTGAAGGGTGATATAAATAAGATCGTGGCATCTCCTTGCTGGGAACATCAACTGAGCGATTCTGATTTGAAATATTTAGATCAACTATCAAATCAACTTCAGGAGCACTCGTTGTTGCTTCATTTTGTGTGCTAGGGCCAGCATATTGGTTTAACATATTGGATATCTGCTCGGATTCTTCATCAGAGGAAGATTCTCCATCATCATCGAAAGTTGGAGCTTCATCGGAGTCGGAATTCGGATTCTGAGGAATAATGGGCTCTGTAGTTGCATTTCCTGTTTCAGTGGAAACATTTGCTGGAGTTGTAGTAGGTGCTTCTTCTGCTTCAGAAACTTGTTCAACCGGAACACCACTATTACTTGGACCTTCACCAGAAGACGAGGTAGAACCAACAGTGGGTTGATTAACCACAATTGGCCTTATAATCTGTTCTTGGCTAGCCGATTGTTGAAGATAATAAAGAGCTGCAAGTTCTTCTTCAGTCGGTTCTTCTGGCAAGTCGAATGACTTCCACAAATCTTGATAATTGAACAACCACGCATCGCCTTTCCTCTGAATAGGAGTTGTGTACCGAAAGCAATCTGCATGTTGTGCTTCAATCACTCTTCTCAAAGTATGAACGTAAACTCTCCTAAGTGGACTAGCGTAACCAACGAAGAATCCTTCAAGGGTTTTAGCACCAAATTTTCCATCTTGATCAATCACTCTGCATGGTGCACCAAACGGCTCTAGATATTTGAGATTTGGTTTCCTTCGGTTGATCATTTTGAAGCATGTCTTTTTAGACGGTTTGACAGTTAAGACCCCATTCAAAGTGTAGCATGCCGTTGCAACCGGCTCACTCCAAAAGCTGACAGGAAGCTTTGAGTCAGCAAGCATAGTTCTTGTCGTTTCAATCAACATTATGTTCTTCCTCTCTGCTACACCATTTTGCTGCGGAGTGTAAGATGCACTAAATTCGTGCAAAATTCCTTTGGCGTTGCAAAACTCTTTCATCTTGTTGTTTTTGAACTCCGTGCCATTATCGCTTCGAATTCGTCGAACAGGTAGATGATATAGATTTTCGAGCTTCTTGAAGAGAATCACAAGATTGTCGAACGTTTCATTCTTAGACTCTTGAAAGAAAACCCATGAATATCGAGAATAATCATCTGTGATGACCAAACAATACAGATCTCCGGATATACTTCGAACGTTTACCGGTCCAAAAAGATCCATATGTAGACGTTCAAGCGGCAACTTTATGGAGTTAAGAATCTTCTTAGGATGTGACTTCTTAATCTGCTTCCCTTTCTTACATTCAAGACAATGATCCATCATATGGAAGCTTCGAAGATTTACTCCTTCAACCAGATCGTTGTGAACCAGAAAGTTCATTTCCCTCAGATGTATATGCCCTATTTTCCTGTGCCACAGAATCGAATCCTTCTCCGTGGCTTTTGTGACAAAACATTGAGCAGATTTCGATGATGTGGTAGCAACACCCATGTCTGACACGTAGAGATCGTTTTCGCATGGAGCGCGCATCAATATCCACTCACCAGGAATCTTAAAGCCCTGCTTCAGTATCATGCACTCCTTATCATTGAAATGAAGCGTGAACTGCTTGTCGTAAATCTGTGAAATGCTGAGAAGATTGTTCTCCAGCTCGGCGATATAGTTAACACGATCAAAAGACACAACACCATTCGAGAGTTTTCCTTCAGCTACAATCCGCCTCTTTGATTTCCAGCGAAGCCTACATACCCTCCATTTATTGCTTTGATATCGAAGAGTAGCGCTTTCATCCTGGTCATGTGCCTTGACGCTCCGCTATCCAGAATCCACTTCGATAATATGGATCTTTGGATCCCCTACACACATTAACATTCAGTGAAAAAGTGCGACCCAAGCCTTCTTGGTCTTGGGTTTGGGATAATAAACTTCATAATCATCCTCAAAATCACTATCTAAGACTTCATCGACACTATCATTTTCAAACTTGACATTTTTCTTATCTCTTGAAAGTTTGACAGTTTCAGTTTTAATCTCAGATTCACACACTTTGTTGTTACCAATCTTAACTGACTCAGACTTGGCAACTTCAGATGTTGTTGATTTCTTCTTTGCAACCCAGGATTGCGATTTAACTCTTGCTTTTTTAATGTAAAACCTTGAATCTTTATTTTCGTTTGACTTGGAAGTTTCACCTTTCTCAAAAATTGAGTTTTCAAATTTTGATTCAGCTTTAGGTTTATCTTCAATTTTAGATTCATTTCTTTTCAGAATTTTGATTGGTTTTACAAACTCTGGTTGCTTAGACTTTTCAACATCTGAACTCGTCTTTCTTCGATGATAGATAGGCTTTGATTTCGGACACTTGCACGCAATATGACCAATTTCATTGAATTTAAAGCAAGTCCGATTACCATGAGAATGTCCACTAGTGGGTTTTACACCACTTGCAGATTTAGCCTTATCCCGAAGTTCTTTTTCCTTTTTGAACTCGTCATTTAATTGCTTTCCAATCAGATTCTCTTCATGAACCGTACTAGTCCCATACACAAAAACCATGTTTTTATTATTGTATTCGTGAAATGGTGACTTCTGTTTCTTATTCGGTTAATCTTAAACCTCCAAACCCAAACCCGCTCTCCTGTTTTAAGGAAAGTCACACCATTCCTTCGGTAGTTGTTATAGTTTCTTTTAGGTTTAGAATAAAACTTCTTTTCATTCTTTTTAAATCTTCTGATGATACTTCGACAAGTTTGAACAATTTATCAATTTGGTCTTCTTTCACATTTTGAATCAGAAAATTTTCATTGAAATATAGTCTATCAGATTCCTTAACTTTGTACATGACAACGTTAGGATCATCACTTAGGCTATCTTCCGATGATGTATCGTCATCTTCAGATTATGATTCAGAATTGTTTGAACTCGAGTTGGTGCTCTCAAAGCTGCCATCATCGGATTCACTCAAAACATTTTCAACAACATTTCTTACCACAGCTTCACTGTCATCCTTTGTGTAGGTTATATCAATGTTCTCAGGCAGCTCATTTTTCTTTTCAGTCAAAAGTTCAATGTTAAGCGCCTTTTCCATCCCTTCAGCTTTCTTTCGACAATACTTTTCGCATAAGGGTGGTGGAACATTGCTATAATCTCCACGTTTTTTACCTTTTGATTTCTGAACATCTTCTTCCGATGGGATCGTTGGAAGAATATGATCGATGACATAAGCATTCGTGGTATAGCTTTTTAACAGCTGTCTTACCCTTTCGGTTTTGATTGTCATGTCTTAAAGTTCTTGTTTTACTTCAGCAATGTTGTTTATGTCGATGTTAATAGCTTTTTGTTTTTCCATTAAAGTGGCTTTTAACATTCTTATTGTATCATCTTGTTCAATGTTATTTCTATCAAGCCTGTCATAATCATCTTTCATTTTATCATATGCTTCCTTCACTGTGCGATAATCATATTTGAAATCGTTATTATGCACATTGAGTTCAGCTATGATTTGAGTCTTTTCAGTACATTGAACACATGACTCAGCACATTTTGTGCAAGGTTTTTCAACCTCAACAATTTGCACTTTAACAACTTCTTTTTCTACAACTTTTACCTCCGGACCTACCTTTGTCAAATTTGCCATCTTAGCTTTGTTGGCATCCTTCGTGAGGTTTTCTTCATTCATCTCCTTGGACACGTTGATGACTTCTTCAACTTCTAGTTTCTCCTCAGCAACATACACCAAAGATGTTGTATCACCTAAACAACCTACAAAACTAGAAGTCATGTTAGGAGAAAGAACACTTTGCATCCTAGTGTGATGATAGATCTCCTCTTCTTCTGCTTGTTGTAAGTATTCTCTAGCATTGCGCTTTCCATGGCTGCATCTTCAGCAGATGTGTCTTCCATGATTTCAGCCATTAGAGCAACTCCGGTCTTTTTGGCAATGTTCGAATTCCAGTCAAAATCATCATCTTCATTCAAAGCAACCATAGCTTTCTCTGTGTTGTTGGATGGTTTCTCTTACACTTCGATTTGAGTCTTCTTTGGGAATGGCTTATATTGTAGCGACTTCTTGTAATAATCACTGCCACCTCCAAATGGACTTTGGTTGCCACATGCTTCTGGATTTTTGTATTCTCTTTTGAAGTGCCCTTTTTTCGGCATCTGAAGCAAGTAACTTTCGTCTTATCGAAACCTAATTTGTTACTTGAATTCCCGATGTCTCTGCCGGTTAGAGCAACAAATTTAGTAACCCTTCGAATAATTGAGGCTAAGGACCATTTGATGTCCATCAACTCAAGCTCTTCCTCATCCACTTGATCATAATCCTCTGCAGTCATTTCAGGATTACCGATCTTTCCGGCCACTAAACTCTCGTAGGATTCCAACACTATGGCAAGTAGTGCCATATGTTGTTTGGCAACCTGTTCAGAAACGACGTTGCTTAAATTGACTGCAATGTTGCATTTAAACACGTTTGGATCAGAATTCGATTGATTATTCTGGTTTAACTGATTCTGAAATGAAGAGTTAGAACCCATGCTTGAATATGAAGAATTCTGAAGACTCTGATCATAGTTAGGATATGACTGAGTTTGACTATGTGGCGAATGATTCGAGGAATCCAGATTCGCGCTGAATGCAGTTTGGATATTTGGGCTAGTGATATTCTCTTGAGCTCCTGTCTTGTAGTAGAGCCCTACATCTTGAGTAACATTTGAATTCTTTGATTTGGCTATCTTTAACAACTCCATCTCAAGTCCCTCCAGCTTATCAATGAAAGTGGATAATTTGAAGAATTCCCAGCTCAGACTTTCTTTAAGCACCATGAGATATGTCGTCCATTCACCTTCAGGCAATGCGTCAGCCAGTTTATCAATGTATTCTTCTTCCGTCTTCTCAAGCCCATGTCTCCTCATAATCACTTTCAGATAACAAAACCTTTCGATCATTTGTTTCATCGTTTCGCCTTTTATCATCGTGAATATGTCAAATTCCTTCATTATCAGTGCTTTCTTGCTTTTGACCATTTCTGCACTTCCCTGGTATTTGGTCTTCAAGAATTTCCATAGTTCTTGTGCAGTCTTATACTCCGGTATAAGCACCAATATATCTTCTTTTACTGACTGCTGGATCAAACTTATCATTTTCTTCTCGGCGAAGTAAGCATCCTTTTGTACAGTAGAAAACTTGCTTATATCAATAACATTATCATTTTCATCTCTGGGCCATGTATAACCAGTCTCTACTGCAACCCAGCTGTGAAAGAATGTAGACTGAACCCAGTTCGTAAACTTTTCTTTCCACCCCTCGTATTCATCTATACACATGAGTTTCGGTGGCTTCACAGTCGTACCCATCTCGTTATCAATATTAACTTTATTCACCATTTGAGTATTCGATGCTGAAGCCGTCATAAACTGTCACACCCCAACCGATGGCGGAATCAACGAGGCGGTACGAAAGAGATTGCTCATTGCTCATAATACTAATTGCGACAATATTTAACTAAACCGGATTTCATTTCATAAGTAAAATATTCGAGTACAATACATGGAAATTCAAATACAATAATAATTAAGGCAAAATTTGATACAACAATTATAAACCTAACGTCTATGTGTGTATCTAGTTATCAACACTACTCCAATTTCATGGCATCATCTTCATCAACCTATAACATGTTTTAAAATAGAGTTCAATGCAAAAGCAAAGGCGAGTACACAAGTTTGGTGATACATAGCATAAGTATAAAAAGGTATAACTCAAATCCACATGGTAATTGTAAGCAAAGAAATATACTAATCATGCAATACTAGATCAAACCCCGAGTTTCCACAAAAGTTTTGCGAGATTGAGCTTCCCTTGTCACAAAAGCAACAAGACTAAAATGAGTATGATAATCTTAACATAACCCCGACGGGTGGTGTGCTACTCCTATAGCGCTATATATGATAAGTTGGGCTAGCTAAGTTAATGATTGAACATGTATAATTCTAGCATGTATCTAAGCATAACAAGTATCATGTATTAACGGATTGAGCATGTAAAGCATAAGTTGTGAATTGTGTATTTTGATAGGTAAACATGTTCCGACCCAAAAGTGAGAAAGCGGTAAATGGGTCGAGTGTACTCACGGTTTTGCTAAAGTGTTCCACTTAAAGAATCCCGAGCTTGTTGTGATTAGGGTTTGGCACCTTGTCCTTCTACAAGAAGAACATAGGTATTAGTTATGAGTGTAACGGAAGATTCGGATTATTCGAGCAAGGTTGAAAAGGGAATAAGAATAAGGTACTTATAGTATGAAAATAATCACTAAGATATAGTTCTTGTTCTTGACACTATGATAACCCGAATGGGTTTGATATGGTTTCATAGGTTCAAGACCTATTAGAATCATGACAAGAAACTACATACTTTAGTGATAAAACTTAATAACTCGATAGATGATTACTTAGTCATTATCAAGGGTTCGGTTTTTAGGATTATATTATAGTCCATAATATATATACATAGTTATATAATCATGTAGGAGGTGGGAGGATGAACTATCCACTTTGTACCTCTAAGTATCATGTAAGTCAAGTATGAGGTGGGAGGTTTAACCATCCACTTTGGAACCTCTTATGATGTTCACCACTTCACAAGTCACCAAAGGTAACAAGGAGGGTACTAGAACAAGAATATAAACAAGAATGTAAATGACAAGAATATAATGTGCGTCACCATGATATCAAGTAGCCAAGTGAAATACAACCCGGGGACACACATTGACACACGTCAACGGCTAGGCGGGGTTATGACACTTTAGAACTAGCAAACTACTTGAGATAATGATGAAAATCATCAAGTGATGTATGGTCTCAAAGTTTAGTATAGCCAAAGCTAACCAAGGTGGACATACATGAACAAGTTATGAACTTGCATCACTTGTGAGCTTGAAGCTCTATGAAAACAGAATTATTGTGAGGATAAATCCTCTTGTTTGAATGTCTCAACCTTGTTTTAAGCCTAACCAACCACAAATAGTGTTGTAAGCATTCAGACATAGGTTTGAGATGAGTTAGACTCAAGTTTCAAATAGATTAAACAAGTTTTGAAAGAGTTTTGTTTAAAACAGAAAATTTCTTGCACTTCAACCTCAAATATGAAGGAGTTCCATATTGTTTTTCCATTGAAAAACCTAAGGAAACAAGCCTAGAGGTGTCCCAAGTGCTAAGAAGTAAGAAACAATGAGAAAAGAGAGGTAGAAGTGAGCTAGAACTCACTTTGGAAACCTTGAATTTTCTGCTCAGATTCTGAGTTTAGCAACTAATTTTAGAGTGTTTAGAGTGAGGATTAGAGTGTTTGTAAAGTGGGAGAAGTGTGGGAATGAGTTTGGTTTTATAGGAAGTGATTAGGGTTAGTGGTTGAGTGTAATAAGTGCAAGAAACACAACTAACAAACACACTAGTGACCAATCCATGAGCTGAAATGTCACACCCCGACATCCACGTGTCTACCGGTGGGCCCGGTGGGGATTATCGTGACGTACAGTTGATATCATCATAACCAAATAAGCATAACACAGCGGAAGGCTTGGAATAAATAAACTATTACAACCGATAATGTCCAGCGTCCAAAATAAATATATACAGACATGGTTGTAATTAGATCCACAGGTGGATCGAAATACATACAAAATGATAACAGACTATAAACAGGCAAATCCTAAGGTCGCAGCTCCTTAGTTATCCGCCCCACAACTCCCAGCCTATTCCGTACTTGCAACCTGTAACTTAAGCTTTTGAAAATACGTCAGTTTCCACTGGTAAATACGCTCAACCGACTCATTGTGAAAATCTTTTCGAAAATGGCTTTTGGTGCACAAGGCACATTTTCATAAATAACTTGGGACAGTACAAAAGACCTTGTATACAGATTTACATGCTGGCTTTTACATATGAGGCCCGGTACAGAAACCGAGACATGATCGACTGACACACCACTCTGAACTTTCACAAAGAAAGCAGGATAGCAATTACCCGTTTATGCCTACACGCCATGCTATATTGTCGTGGTCACCACCAATTTAGTGAGCCAAGGATATCCCAGACACGGTCAAGCCCACCCAATGTTTTAGTTTCAGTCAAAACGGATCAAAACCGGGTTATGTAAGATTTCAGTTAATTATCACAACTGGATAAAACATTATCCCATACCCGACAAAGCGGTAGTAGTCTACCGTATCCCAAGCCCGTATAGGGAAAATAAGTCAAGAGTATTTACCTGAATTGAAGTTCGCAAGTAATCCCAATTCAGCCGTATTCCAGAGTAAGTACAGGAGCAATTTACCGGGAGGCGTTCAGTCTGGAGTGATGGTAATTAATAACCAATATTAGAATGCTAACGGGTCCTAAATTAAGTCCAAGACTTGGACAGGTTAATCTTACGCTAAATTGTGATACAGTACGATACGCTAGATTAAGCGGTGACCGGAATAGAATATTGATTGGACCCGACAAGTACATAGACTTTTATAATATAGGCTACCCAATAACATTCTGGATTTTGGTAAGGAATGGACAAAGTTAAACCCGTTTTGGTTGAAATACGTAAACTAGCTACGTATGTTTAACCGAACGCGTATAAGCGACACCGGGTAACCGTAAGAGTCGTATATAAGTTCCATAATGAGATATGTTTAAAATATGTTATAAAATCAGTAACATTTGCAAGGATGGGCCCGAGTTATATTTAAAACCGATTTATACCCTACAATGGCATTTTGGTCATTTTTGGGCTTATCAAAGATGTTTAAAGTGAATCTGATGTTATGACCTTAAATATTCTGTAAAATACATATTTTATCATGTTATAACAGTAGGATATCAAATATATGTGTGTTTGATGATTTTGAAACATACTATGTCCCGTAAGGGCATTTTAGTAATTTCACACATAGCTTTGAAGCCGAATTTGGGATTCTGAGTTCGGGACTTGTACTTACTGTCGTTATATTAAAATAAGTTTATAAATCAGTAGGTAACAAGTCTCAGCTCATGGTTATGGTTTTAAACCATACTTATGCGCCGAAAGGCGTAAAAGTCGCTAAAATGCCGTAAAATCGATATTTAATTTAAACTGAAGTTAGGGCCTGTTTTAAATAGCCAAAAATATGTCATATAGCTTATAACATCAGTAGGTTAAAGTTTTGGTTATAGAAAGTTTGATTTTTAGCTATTTTTCCGTAAAAAGGGTAGTTTGGTCATTTAGCGGCGATTAGCGATTCTTAAGTACGCATTCAAGTCATAAACTGAACAAACATCCCAAGTGGTCCTACTTATCATAACATATCAGTAAGTAATTCAATTTTATAATCATATGTGTCTAAAAATCTCATTTTTGCTTATAAGGACCCTTTTTGCAAAGTTTTAAAGATTTTCATGGAACTTATGAAAAACTCGAATTTCTTAGGAATTGAGTCACGAAACTATAGGACAAAATTATAAACATAGACATGATCATAAAATGACCAAATCTCAGTAACAAGAATGGCTCAAAACGGGTCGGAACTGAAAGTCAACATAAAGTCAGCTGTTTGAGACTTTCGGTTACGAAACGATCCTAGACCAAAAATTGACGAACCGAACCTGTTGACATATGTTCAAATACTTATTTTAAGGTTATTAATGCTTTAAAACATATTTTATATCATCCAGATCGTTAGCTATGAATTTTGCAAAAACTGCTCAGTTTGACTTTTATTGACTTTTCGGTTGACTCGTCAACTGGTCATGAATCTGTGAAAATCTGAAAATGCCCTCTTAAAGTTTTATTACCTCCATCATTATGAGCACGTAGAAACTTTCGTTACTCACATTGACGGAGTGTACACGGATTTATAACAAAGTCAAGCCGTTTTTAGGACGAAACTTTGTTTGAAGCAAAAAGCTATAAATAAACAACTTCGCAGGGATCATAGACTTACATTATGTCTATGTGAGTACTAGGAATGATTTGGAAAGCCAATCACTGATCAGCAGCTCCTCTAGCATGAATTTTGTGCACCAAGGTTGAAGAACTTGGTTGCAACTTTGAGAAAACTCAACATATAAAGTCACTAGAGGAGTGTAGAGGGGAAGCCAGGTGTTAGGGAGGGTCTTGAAGTGATTACAAGTGTTCCTTGAATGTCAAAAGGTGGTAAGAATTCGAGTAAGGTGGCAAAAACCCGAGTGAGTAGTGTCCAAAATGCAAGCTGTCAACCAGAATCACTTTTCTGTCGCTGGCACCCCCTCGCGGGGCGCGAGGGGTTTAGGCCTGGATAGTCGCGGCCCGCGACCGTGTCTTGGGTTAGCCAGCCAAGTTTATAACTTGGCAAATTTAGTCCCTGAACGTTCTAAAACTTTTATTTAAGCATATATGGCCCCTCAACTTCATTTCAAGGCACATTGAGGATAAGATAAGCGATTTAACGACTTTAGGTCCCTCCTGGTTTGACATACGTCATATTTAGGATTCTCGGGACACGTGTAAGATAATTATAGGACGTAAAACACATAGTGTTACATCCTCACCCCCTTAAAATAAATCTCGACCCGAGATTTCAATCAAACAGATGTGGATACTTCTGTCGCATGACAGACTCCACTTCCCAAGTGTATTCGGGACCTCGACGAGCGTCCCATTTAACCTTTACAATAGGCACATGCTTCCTACGAAGCTTCTTGACCTGACGATCCTCGATCGCAACTGGTTCCTCAATAAAACGTAGGTTCTTATCAATCTGAACCTCGTCATGTGGCATAGCCAATGACTCATCCGCTAAACACTTTTTCAAGTTGGAGATGTGGAATACGTCATGGATTCCACTAAACTTCTCGGGCAATTTAAGCTTGTATGCAACAGCTCCAACTTGTTCGATAATCTCGAATGGTCCAACATATCTTGGACTTAGCTTGCCACTCTTTCTGAAGCGCATAACGCCCTTCCAAGGCGACAGTTTAAGCAAGACTTTGTCCCCTACCTGGAACTCAAGAGGTTTACGCCTCTGATCTGCATAACTCTTCTGCCTATCCTTGGCAGCTTTAAGACGGTCACGAATCTGCAAAATCTTGTCCGTCGTTTCCAGGACTATCTCCGGTCCTGTCAGTTGGGCTTCCCCAACTTCTGCCCAACAAACAGGCGTCCTACACTTTCTCCCGTAAAGTGCTTCAAACGGGGTAGCTTGAATACTTGCGTGATATATGTTATTATAGGAGAACTCAACTTATAAAGGCACTATACAAACTTTGGAAGATATGCTCCGCGCTTGTGTGATTGATCTAGGTGGAAGCTGGGATAGTCACCTAGATCAAGCCGTTTTTACGACGAAATTTTGTTTGAAGCAAAAAGCTATAAATAAACAACTTCGTAGGGATCATAGACTTACATTATGTCTATGTGAGTACTAGGAATGATTTGGAAAGCCAATCACTGATCAGCAGCTCCTCTAGCATGAATTTTGTGCACCAAGGTTGAAGAACTTGGTTGCAACTTTGAGAAAACTCAACATATAAAGTCACTAGAGGAGTGTAGAGGGGAAGCCAGGTGTTAGGGATGGTCTTGAAGTGATTACAAGTGTTCCTTGAATGTCAAAAGGTGGTAAGAATTCGAGTAAGGTGGCAAAAACCCGAGTGAGTAGTGTCCAAAATGCAAGTTGTCAACCAGAATCACTTTTCTGTCGCTGGCAACCCCCTCGCGGGGCGCGAGGGGTTTAGGCCTGGCTGGTCCCGGCCCGCGACCGTGTCTTGGGTCAGCCAGCCAAGTTTATAACTTGGCAAATTTAGTCCCTGAACGTTCTAAAACTTTTATTAAGCATATATGGCCCCTCAACTTCATTTCAAGGCACATTGAGGATAAGATAAGCGATTTAATGACTTTAGGTCCCTCCTGGTTTGACATACGTCATATTTAGGATTCTCGGGACACGTGTAAGATAATTATAGGACGTAAAACACGTAGTGTTACATCCTCACCCCCTTAAAATAAATCTCGACCCGAGATTTCAATCAAACAGATGTGGATACTTCTGTCGCATGACAGACTCCACTTCCCAAGTGTATTCGGGACCTCGACGAGCGTCCATTTAACCTTTACAATAGGCACATGCTTCCTACGAAGCTTCTTGACCTGACGATCCTCGATCGCAACTGGTTCCTCAATAAAACGTAGGTTCTTATCAATCTGAACCTCGTCATGTGGCATAGCCAATGACTCATCCGCTAAACACTTTTTCAAGTTGGAGATGTGGAATACGTCATGGATTCCACTAAACTTCTCGGGCAATTTAAGCTTGTATGCAACAGCTCCAACTCGTTCGATAATCTCGAATGGTCCAACATATCTTGGACTTAGCTTGCCTCTCTTTCTGAAGCGCATAACGCCCTTCCAAGGCGACAGTTTAAGCAAGACTTTGTCCCCTACCTGGAACTCAAGAGGTTTACGCCTCTGATCTGCATAACTCTTCTGCCTATCCTTGGCAGCTTTAAGACGGTCACGAATCTGCAAAATCTTGTCCGTCGTTTCCAGGACTATCTCCGGTCCTGTCAGTTGGGCTTCCCCAACTTCTGCCCAACAAACAGGCACCCTACACTTTCTCCCGTAAAGTGCTTCAAACGGGGTAGCTTGAATACTTGCGTGATAACTGTTATTACAGGAGAACTCAACTTATAAAGTCACTATACAAACTTTGGAAGATATGCTCCGCGCTTGTGTGATTGATCTAGGTGGAAGCTGGGATAGTCACCTAGATCAAGCCGTTTTTACGACGAAATTTTGTTTGAAGCAAAAAGCTATAAATAAACAACTTCGTAGGGATCATAGACTTACATTATGTCTATGTGAGTACTAGAAATGATTTGGAAAGCCAATCACTGATCAGCAGCTCCTCTAGCATGAATTTTGTGCACCAAGGTTGAAGAACTTGGTTGCAACTTTGAGAAAACTCAACATATAAAGTCACTAGAGGAGTGTAGAGGGGAAGCCAGGTGTTAGGGAGGGTCTTGAAGTGATTACAAGTGTTCCTTGAATGTCAAAAGGTGGTAAGAATTCGAGTAAGGTGGCAAAAACCCGAGTGAGTAGTGTCCAAAATGCAAGCTGTCAACCAGAATCACTTTTCTGTCGTTGGCACCCCCTCGCGGGGCGCGAGGGGTTTAGGCCTGGCTGGTCGCGGCCCGCGACCGTGTCTTGGGTCAGCCAGCCAAGTTTATAACTTGGCAAATTTAGTCCCTGAACGTTCTAAAACTTTTATTTAAGCATATATGGCCCCTCAACTTCATTTCAAGGCACATTGAGGATAAGATAAGCGATTTAACGACTTTAGGTCCCTCCTGGTTTGACATACGTCATATTTAGGATTCTCGGGACACGTGTAAGATAATTATAGGACGTAAAACACGTAGTGTTACATCCTCACCCCCTTAAAATAAATCTCGACCCGAGATTTCAATCAAACAGATGTGGATACTTCTGTCGCATGACAGACTCCACTTCCCAAGTGTATTCGGGACCTCGACGAGCGTCCCATTTAACCTTTACAATAGGCACATGCTTCCTACGAAGCTTCTTGACCTGACGATCCTCGATCGCAACTGGTTCCTCAATAAAATGTAGGTTCTTATCAATCTGAACCTCGTCATGTGGCATAGCCAATGACTCATCCGCTAAACACTTTTTCAAGTTGGAGATGTGGAATACGTCATGGATTCCACTAAACTTCTCGGGCAATTTAAGCTTGTATGCAACAGCTCCAACTCGTTCGATAATCTCGAATGGTCCAACATATCTTGGACTTAGCTTGCCTCTCTTTCTGAAGCGCATAACGCCCTTCCAAGGCGACAGTTTAAGCAAGACTTTGTCCCCTAAATGGAACTCAAGAGGTTTACGCCTCTGATCTGCATAACTCTTCTGCCTATCCTTGGCAGCTTTAAGACGGTCACGAATCTGCAAAATCTTGTCCGTCGTTTCCAGGACTATCTCCGGTCCTGTCAGTTGGGCTTCCCCAACTTCTGCCCAACAAACAGGCGTCCTACACTTTCTCTCGTAAAGTGCTTCAAACGGGGTAGCTTGAATACTTGCGTGATAACTGTTATTATAGGAGAACTCAACTAGTGGTAAGTGGCTATCCCAGCTTCCACCTAGATCAATCACACAAGCGCGGAGCATATCTTCCAAAGTTTGTATAGTGCGCTCACTTTGCCCATCCGTTTGAGGATGATAAGCTGTGCTAAAATTTAATCGAGTGCCCAAAGCTTGCTAGAAACTTTTCCAGAAATGTGAAGTAAACCTTGTGTCTCTATCTGACACTATGGACACTGGCACACCATGCAAAGATACAATCTCATCCACGTACAGCTTTGCTAGCTTGTCTGAACTGTAAGTTTCTTTAATAGGCAGAAAATGAGCTGACTTAGTCAGTCTGTCTACAATTACCCATATTGCATCATTTCCGCGTTTAGTCCTTGGTAATTTAGTGATAAAATCCATAGTCACGCATTCCCATTTCCACATGGGGATCTCTAATGGCTGCAATAATCCTGACGGCTTCTAGTGCTCTGCTTTAACTTGTGAGCATGTCAAACATTTTGATACATACTCAGCTATAGATTTATTTAATCTGGACCACCAATAATCGGGTCTCAAATCTTTATACATTTTATCACCACCCGTGTGAATTGAATATCTGGAACTATGTGCTTCTTGAAGGATCAGATCTCTAAGTCCACCGAAGATTGGAATCCATATTCGTCCACAAAACCGATGGATTCCATCATTTCCTGGGGTAAGTTGTTCTACCAACTTTCCCAGTTCTTCCTTAGGTAGATTTGCTTTTATCAAAGCTTGCTTCTGAGCTTCCAAAATCTTATCTTTCAGGTCATTCTTAACCTGAATGCTCTTGGCATTTATCCTTATAGGCTTAACCCTTTCCTTGCGGCTCAAGGCATCGGCAACCACATTTGCCTTGCCTGGATGATAACGGATCTCACAATCATAATCATTCAGTGTCTCCATCCACCGACGATGTCGCATATTTAAATCCTTTTGATTGAATAAATGTTGGAGACTTTTGTGGTCGGTGTATATAATACACTTTGTTCCATAGAAATAATGTCTCCATAGTTTGAGCGCAAATACCATAGCACCTAGTTCCAAATCATGCGTGGTGTAGTTTCTTTCGTGTATCTTCAATTGCCTTGAAGCGTAGGCGATTACCTTTCCTCTTTGCATGAGTACACACCCCATGCTAGTGTGTGAAGCATCACAATATACCACAAAATCTTCAATTCCTTCTGGTAGAGTCAACACAGGAGCATTACTTAATTTCTGCTTCAATACATCAAAAGCTTCCTGCTGTTTCGGACCCCAAACAACTTTAACATCCTTACGGGTCAATGTAGTTAATGGGGTAGCTATTCTGGAGAAATTTTCAATAAATCTTCTATAATAACCAGCTAAACCCAGAAAGCTACGAATCTCTGATGGTGTCTTGGGGGCTTGCCAGTTCATTACTGCTTCAACTTTAGCAGGGTCGACTTGAATTCCACGTTCACTGACTACGTGGCCTAAGAATTGCACTTCCCGCAACCAAAATTCACATTTAGCATACTTTGCATAAAGTTTCTCGTGTCTCAACAACTCCAACATACACAGTAGATGTTTCTCGTGGTCCGCCTGACTATGAGTGTCACACCCCGACCCGTAGCGGAAAAGGTGATCGGGGCATGATTGGGTTATCATCAAAGCTCATGACATTTATTAAGCGTTTCATATTCATTAATACAAATTAAATGGAAATTTACAATAAATGTTACAACATGATCTAACTAACAATCTAAACTTCTTTTTTCTCTTCTAAGGCATATCCTATGTTTTCCTTGCTTCAACCTGTTCACCTGTATCATGTGTAAAAGAGTTTTTGGATCAACATAATGTTGGCGAGTGAATCCTATGGAAAACATTTGAACAAATTTATTTAAATTGATTATGAAATAGGTGCACAACCAAACATGAGTAAAGTTAGATGTAACTTAAACAACAATCATAAGATATTAAATGAAACACTCATGAACAATAATGGAACAATTAGAGGCACGCGATGCTCAACTCGTCTCTCACGAGGAACTGAGGGGCCTGATGAATAAATTGCATAAACATGATAATATGAATGACACAACTACAAACAATATAAACTCAATGATAGACACATGAACAATAATGAATTTGATTTGAAGCACGCGATGTTCTACTCGTCTCCCACGAGGAACTGATGGGCTTAATGTAGGAGTTTCATATAATTTGACAAAAGGAAATAAGTAAATCACAACAAAAAAAACAATCTAAGTTTAGGTCATGATGTGGTATGGCACAAGTTTAAATAAATAAATTAATTATTTTCATAACACATGACACACCCCAAAACGTGTAATTTAAAAGGGGGAGTTGTAAGATTCACTCACAGTGGGTGCGTTTGGTTGATGATGTTGAATGCACGCGAAGTGGTTTTAACCACGAGTGAGTTTAACCTAGAATAATCGCATTATGGTTTGGTAAGTAAACGGATTTTATTAATCTATTTTAGTAGGATTGTTGGATGTATTTTTGTGAGTTTGAGGCTATTTTCTAACCTTAAAAATATTATTTTTAAGTATTTTTAATTGATTTTTAATTAAAATAATTAAATAAAAATAATAAAAAAATTGATTTTTTTTTCTGACCGTTGACCAGCCCGTTGACCGTTGACCTGACCGTTGACCGGTTCGAATGCGGAACACAAGTGCGCTGAGTGAGGCTCGAACCCGAGACCTCCCGTACGCGTGCACGCAGCTCTGCCAACTGAGCTACGTGTCTAACCCGTTATAAATCTGATTTTAATTATATATATATATATTAATTAGTTTAAACCGAAAATCATTTTATTTTAAAAACAGTTTTAAGCGAATCGGACATACACTCCACAGGTCTCGAACCCGGGACCTGTGGTTTAATCTAACACACAGTCCACCCCTGGACTGTGTGTTTAACATGTTATATAATTCGATTTTTATTATACTTAAATACAAATTATTTGTTTCCTTTTCTGCCTTATTTAAAAAGACTAGATAATTGTCCGAGTCGGTGCAGAAGACCGGACTCGAACTCGTGACCTGTGATATAAACAAACACACAGTCCACCGCTGGACTGTGTGTCTAACTTGGTTATTATTCCGGTTATCAATATACTTAACATATATCAGTGGCGACTCCGGTTCAGTTTAACAAAAAATGATTTTTATTAAGGCAGCGTGTGTGAGACGGGATTCGAACTCGAGACCTTTGCGTTTTATGTGCACACAGTCCACCGCTGGACTGTGTGTCTAACCCGAGTAATATCCTGATTTTAATTATACTTATACGTTATAACGGTCATCGTCTTCCTCGTCAAGTTAGAACCAGAAATCGAAAATCGACTGGTTCAAAGTCTTAATCGGTTTCTTAGCGTCTTACAGTTCATTAAGGTGAGATATGAGTGAAAAGAAAAAGAATTTAGGCGAAGAGGTATACCGACTGGACTCTCTGTTTTCCGGCAGAAACTCCGGCGACAACAATCACTTCCGGCGACGTGTTCCTTGTAGCAGCGAGGCTCCAGGAAGCTTACAAAGGGTGTGGGTATCTCCGGTATAAGTTCAGAGGCTCAGTGAGGTTCAGAAATGAGGAAACCGGTTTTCCGGCGATGAGCAGAGAAATTCCGGCGAGTGGAATTACGCCGAGAAAAGGTGTGGTTTTGAGCGAAAAGGTTTGCAGTGGGTTGTGGGTGAATTTATAGTGCAAATCGTCAAAGCACTTGGTCTGATTTCCGACTGTATTCATCGATTTAAATTTTCCGGCGGTTATGGTTTGGTCGCGGACTTCAAACATCGGTTATAACCGATGTCTTAATACTAGTTTACGTTATAACTGAAAGTGGTGTTAAAAGTTCGCGAGATTACCGGGATTCCGACGACTGAACTATTGGGCGCCGGTTTTGAATTCGTAACGTCATTATATCAATTAAATGATTTCAATATATAACAAACAAAATCCGTGGCGCAGTGGTTTGTGTGTGTGAGTTAAGTCTGTCTGTTGAGTGGTTCGGTACTGACCCGGGTTCGAAACCCGGCTGAAACATTTTATTTTTATTTTGCGATTTTCAACAGTTTTTCAAAAACTAAATATATATTCTTGTATAATAATTGATTATGTATCGTTTAAAATTATTTCGGGCATTTAATTCGCAACGAAAATTTTGACTGACTGTTCGGTTGATAAACGGAGCGGGTTTGGTAAATCCGTTTTTGACGGATGTTACAGTATCCCCTGCTTTTTAGAAATTTCGTCCCGAAATTTAAATAATGATATATTTTGACTAACAGGATGATGATGTTTAGTTTGACAGTTGTATGCTTAGAAAAATAAGGGTTTAAGTTTTTTGTTCGAGGCGGTAACGTTCCTTGTAAGGGTTAAGTACCCTATTCAGGAATCGCTTTTTGTTGCCTACTGTATAAGTATTGATAAACAGGAATGATTCGCTAAAAATGATATCATGCATAAGAGTTTAGATACGTTTGGGAAAGTATGGTTATATCCTAAGGCAAAACTTCTAACACTACAACCTATATGGGACATAAATAAAAACACATCAGCTGACATTTGAACATAAGTAAACACAACAGCTAATATTCGAACATGAATAAACACATCAGCAAATATTTGAATCCACATTCTGATAGCATATATGTTTGAATGGTGGAAGTTCCTCTCTCGTTTGTTATGATGGAGAGGTTAGTTTATGTAGAAATGGATCACAATCCAATCTCTTTAAATAACATGATGATATAAATGTAACACAAATTCCAACCAAGGCAATACTAAATCCTACATGGAACTTCTCATAACCGCCTGATAATGCCTCTGATCCTTTGGCAAGAATACTTATATATAGGAAGTACCAGCGGTGTATCCACCATATTCTTGCCAAATTTTCATTAGTTTTATCCACAAGTTATGATTGGTTACCAAGAAACTAATAAATCCTACATAGAACTTCTCATAACCGTCCGATAATGCCTCTGATCCTTTGACAAGAATACTTATATATAGGAAGTACCAGCGGCGTATCCACCATATTCTTGTCAAATTTTCATTGGTTTTATCAGTGAATTATGATTAGTCCTATAACTCTACAACCAATACAACAAACATAAAATACTGAAATGAAATATATCTGTGCGATCAAGGCTCAATCGAACGGAGCCGATCGTATTGCATGTACTAGAAAATGAAATGGATGTGCGCTCAAGGCTCAATTAAACAGAGCCGAACGTATTGAATGTACTGAAATTGAAATTGGGTGCTCAAGGCTCAATCAGACGGAGCCGAGCGTATTGCATGTACTGAAAATGAATAACTTAACCACACAAACAGCCTATGCATGGAACCTCTCATAACCGCCTGATAATGCCTCCGATCATTTGACAAGAATACTTATATATAGGAAGTACCATATCCACCATATCCTTGTCAAATTTTCATTAGTTTTATCCGCAAGTTATGGTTAGTTCGATGCGACTCTACTACAAACACCACAACCACAAGATACTGATAATGAAATTGTCTGTGCGCTCAAGGCTCAATCAAACGGAGCCGAACGTATTGAATGAAATTGTATGTGCGCTCAAGGCTCAATCAAACGGAGCCGAACGTATTGAATGTACTGAAATTGAACAACTTAATCTAAACAACCATCACACAATCAGCCTATGCATGGAACCTCTCATAACCGCCTGATAATGCCTCCGATCATTTGACAAGAATACTTATATATAGGAAGTACCATCGGCGTATCCACCATATCCTTGTCAAATTTTCATTGACTTTATCCGCAAGTTATGGTTAGTTCGATGCGACTCTACTACAAACACCACAACCACAAGATACTGATAATGGAATTGTATGTGCGCTCAAAGCTCAATCGAACGAAGCCGAACGTATTGCATGAACTGGAAATGTAAATTGGAATGTGCGCTCAAGGCTCAATCAAACGGAGCCGAACGTATTGCATGAACTGGAAATGTAAATTGAAATATGCGCTCAAGGCTCAATCAAACGGAGCCGAACGTATTGCATGTATTGAAATGTAAAATGAAATCTCCGATCAAGGCTCAAACAAACGGAGCCGATCGTGCGGGCACGCCCTGATCAACCGCATAATAAAATGGGGATCAAATCAACCTCGATGGATGGGGAGCTACGGCCTCGGCAAATGCATATACTGAAAACAATATATAATATACAATAATTACTCTAGCAGTCTACACATGGAACCTCTCATAACCGCCAGATAATGCTTCTGATCCTTTGACAAGAATACTTATATATAGGAAGTACCATCGGCGTATCCACCGTATTCTCGTCAAAGTTTCATTGGCTTTATCCTTAAGTTATGTTCGGTTCTATGTGATAAAGAAAAACATAAAACTAAACGATAGGAGTTGAATCTGGATCTTCGGCGAAAAGGACTAGCTGAGTATCTTCGTTTGGGCCGTCATTATCTTCGACAGGATTGGCGTTGATATTGAAGACTCTTCCTCTTGCTGATGGCATAGTGTTTGGGTTTTCTTGGTTTACTTGGTTAACTGGGTTTGATTGGGCTTGAGTGTTGATAACGTTAACCAATTGAGGGCATGTGTTTCTAAAGTGGGTAGGGTCGCCACAATTGAAACAAGCTCGAGTATATGGGAACACGGGGTATTGGGGTTGATAATAAGTTTGGGTCATGTTTTGAGTAGGGGAAAAGGTTTGGTTTTGAAAGGTGCGACAAACATTGCTCAAATGACCATAGTCCACAAGTTGCACATAGACGACAAGGTAGGGTATGGGGATGGTGATAAAAACAGTTGTTGCATCGAGGGTGAGGTCCAAGATATGGTTTCTTATCTAGGTAAGCTGAGTTGGGTGCCACTTAGGTGATTGGGATAGCTCGGATGGGTATAGCGTGTAAAACTGGTTGATTCCGTTGGGTAGCAGCGAAAAGTCGCCCGACTCTTCTTCTCTTAGGATTGGGTTGAGAAGGGGATTCGGTTTTGAGTGGAGTCGGAGGTTTCAGTCGATTCTTTATCCTTCTTCTTCTCCTCCTTGAAGTCTTTGTTTCGGATTCGGTTCTCGGTGAGCTCTGTTGCTAGCTCCATTGCTGCTTCCAAAGTTGCAGGCTTGGTACTTATCACAGGGTCTTGAATCTTTGACGGAAGACCACGAATGTAGTGCTTGATCAAACGGTAGAGGGGAGTGAACATGTTGGGAACCATTTGATGTAACTAGAGGAATCTTTTGTTGTAGGTGATGTGGTCTCCTTCCACTTGCTTCGATGAGTAAAATTCATCTTCTAACTTCTTGATTTCGCTCCTTGGGCAAAATCGTCTGGTCATGATTTCCTTCAATTCGTTCCAACTTAAGGACATAGCATCTTCCACACCTCGTTTGGCCTTCTCTGTATTCCACCAAGTAAGTGCTATCCCATATAATCGACCGGTAGCATATCGCACTTTGCGATCGTCAGGGCAATCGCAATTTAGAAATGCGTTCTCCATTTCTTCAAACCAATGGAGGAGAGCGGTGACGCCTTCAGTCCCTTTGTATTTCGGAGGGTCGCATGATTTGAAATGCTTGTAGGTGCATTTAGTGGTATTTGGGGGAGAGTTGAAAATGTTTTGGTTTGCTTGATTGACAGGATTATCGGTAAGTGCTTGTTGAACTTGGATTACAATGTTGGGTATTACGGCAGCCAGTTGTTGAGCGATTAAGGCAGCCATGCGTTCACGGGTTTTTCTTGCTCTCGTCTTCCTACGGGCGAAGTTAGAAGACATCTACAAGGAATACATGACAAGAGTATGAGTTGGATGCTTTTGGGTTCATGGGTCGCATTAGGAATGAACATTCATAAAATAATTATAGATAAATAAATTACTACATCCATTGGATGTCTTGGGTTTTGCTCGCTGTTAGGCCCTACATGCCGCCATACTTTACCTGTGTAATCATGTGGGCCCCCATGAATACCGGTTTTTCATATGGTTCGCACGGTTTCTGTCAGGTTGCGTACACAAAAACCCGGAGAAAATCAAGAAATATGTATACAACGTGTGATATTCGGAATGTGTCCAGGTGTAGACACGGTGACACCTCAAAGTAGGTTAGTTCGAACGACGTTTGGTGTGGCATGCTTTGGCCTAATAGGTCCTTCGTACTCTCATCGTTGGTCCCCAGGTAGGCAAACTGGTCCGTTATATTGGATTTATACGAATGCCAGCCTAGACAGGACGTTCCGACTACCGGTACTTGTACCCTTCCAGTTACTACATGCCCGTCGCAGAACTTACTTTGATGAGATTTGAAAATTGCACAAAATCTTTGGATAATGAGAATATGAAAATAAATTGAATACATGAACATCGATATATGTATAATGAATATGTATATATGTATAATGAATATGTATATAAGCATGTATGTTTGACTGTAAATGTAAACAAATATGAAACAAATAAATGTCACAAGTTTGTATGTAACCACCTAATCAATTAAAATTTAGGCAGACTATAGTATAGGCTCTAAGGGTCTAATAACCTATCCTATATCCCTATAGTCATGGCTCTGATACCAATCTGTCACACCCCGACCCGCAGCGGAAAAGGTGATCGGGGCATGATTGGGTTATCATCAAAGCTCATGACATTTATTAAGCGTTTCATATTCATTAATACAAATTAAATGGAAATTTACAATAAATGTTACAACATGATCTAACTAACAATCTAAACTTCTTTGTTCTCTTCTAAGGCATATCCTATGTTTTCCTTGCTTCAACCTGTTCACCTGTATCATGTGTAAAAGGGTTTTTGGATCAACATAATGTTGGCGAGTGAATCCTATGGAAAACATTTGAACAAATTTATTTAAATTGATTATGAAATAGGTGCACAACCAAACATGAGTAAAGTTAGATGTAACTTAAACAACAATCATAAGATATTAAATGAAACACTCATGAACAATAATGGAACAATTAAAGGCACGCGATGCTCAACTCGTCTCTCACGAGGAACTGAGGGGCCTGATGAATAAATTGCATAAACATGATAATATGAATGACACAACTACAAACAATATAAACTCAATGATAGACACATGAACAATAATGAATTTGATTTGAAGCACGCGATGTTCTACTCGTCTCCCACGAGGAACTGATGGGCTTAATGTAGGAGTTTCATATAATTTGACAAAAGGAAATAAGTAAATCACAACAAAAAAAACAATCTAAGTTTAGGTCATGATGTGGTATGGCACAAGTTTAAATAAATAAATTAATTATTTTCATAACACATGACACACCCCAAAACGTGTAATTTAAAAGGGGGAGTTGTAAGATTCACTCACAGTGGGTGCGTTTGGTTGATGATGTTGAATGCACGCGAAGTGGTTTTAACCACGAGTGAGTTTAACCTAGAATAATCGCATTATGGTTTGGTAAGTAAACGGATTTTATTAATCTATTTTAGTAGGATTGTTGGATGTATTTTTGTGAGTTTGAGGCTATTTTCTAACCTTAAAAATATTATTTTTAAGTATTTTTAATTGATTTTTAATTAAAATAATTAAATAAAAATAATAAAAAAATTGATTTTTTTTTCTGACCGTTGACCAGCCCGTTGACCGTTGACCTGACCGTTGACCGGTTCGAATGCGGAACACAAGTGCGCTGAGTGAGGCTCGAACCCGAGACCTCCCGTACGCGTGCACGCAGCTCTGCCAACTGAGCTACGTGTCTAACCCGTTATAAATCTGATTTTAATTATATATATATATATTAATTAGTTTAAACCGAAAATCATTTTATTTTAAAAACAGTTTTAAGCGAATCGGACATACACTCCACAGGTCTCGAACCCGGGACCTGTGGTTTAATCTAACACACAGTCCACCCCTGGACTGTGTGTTTAACATGTTATATAATTCGATTTTTATTATACTTAAATACAAATTATTTGTTTCCTTTTCTGCCTTATTTAAAAAGACTAGATAATTGTCCGAGTCGGTGCAGAAGACCGGACTCGAACTCGTGACCTGTGATATAAACAAACACACAGTCCACCGCTGGACTGTGTGTCTAACTTGGTTATTATTCCGGTTATCAATATACTTAACATATATCAGTGGCGACTCCGGTTCAGTTTAACAAAAAATGATTTTTATTAAGGCAGCGTGTGTGAGACGGGATTCGAACTCGAGACCTTTGCGTTTTATGTGCACACAGTCCACCGCTGGACTGTGTGTCTAACCCGAGTAATATCCTGATTTTAATTATACTTATACGTTATAACGGTCATCGTCTTCCTCGTCAAGTTAGAACCAGAAATCGAAAATCGACTGGTTCAAAGTCTTAATCGGTTTCTTAGCGTCTTACAGTTCATTAAGGTGAGATATGAGTGAAAAGAAAAAGAATTTAGGCGAAGAGGTATACCGACTGGACTCTCTGTTTTCCGGCAGAAACTCCGGCGACAACAATCACTTCCGGCGACGTGTTCCTTGTAGCAGCGAGGCTCCAGGAAGCTTACAAAGGGTGTGGGTATCTCCGGTATAAGTTCAGAGGCTCAGTGAGGTTCAGAAATGAGGAAACCGGTTTTCCGGCGATGAGCAGAGAAATTCCGGCGAGTGGAATTACGCCGAGAAAAGGTGTGGTTTTGAGCGAAAAGGTTTGCAGTGGGTTGTGGGTGAATTTATAGTGCAAATCGTCAAAGCACTTGGTCTGATTTCCGACTGTATTCATCGATTTAAATTTTCCGGCGGTTATGGTTTGGTCGCGGACTTCAAACATCGGTTATAACCGATGTCTTAATACTAGTTTACGTTATAACTGAAAGTGGTGTTAAAAGTTCGCGAGATTACCGGGATTCCGACGACTGAACTATTGGGCGCCGGTTTTGAATTCGTAACGTCATTATATCAATTAAATGATTTCAATATATAACAAACAAAATCCGTGGCGCAGTGGTTTGTGTGTGTGAGTTAAGTCTGTCTGTTGAGTGGTTCGGTACTGACCCGGGTTCGAAACCCGGCTGAAACATTTTATTTTTATTTTGCGATTTTCAACAGTTTTTCAAAAACTAAATATATATTCTTGTATAATAATTGATTATGTATCGTTTAAAATTATTTCGGGCATTTAATTCGCAACGAAAATTTTGACTGACTGTTCGGTTGATAAACGGAGCGGGTTTGGTAAATCCGTTTTTGACGGATGTTACAATGAGAGTATATAAGTATGTCATCTATGAATACGATGACAAACTTATCCAGATAAGGCTTGTAAACTCTATTCATCAAATCCATGAAAGCTGCAGGTGCATTAGTGAGCCCAAAAGGCATCACTAAGAACTCATAATGACCATATCTTGTTCTGAATGCCGTCTTTGGAACGTCTTCAGTGCGAACTTTGAGTTGATGATAACCTGACCTCAAATCAATCTTCGAAAAGTAGCTTGCTCCTTGAAGCTGGTCAAATAAATCATCAATTCTGCGCAATGGATAATGATTCTTAATTGTTAACTTATTCAGCTCGCGATAGTCAATGCACATTCGCATTGAACCATCTTTCTTTTTCACAAATAGTATTGGAGCTCCCTAAGGCGAAGAGCTTGGCTGAATAAATCTTTTTTCCATTAATTCTTCAAGTTGTGTCTTCAACTCCTTCATTTCTATAGGTGCAAGTCTGTACGGGGCTCTAGCAACTGGAGCTGCACCAGGTATGATATCAATTCAAAATTCTACTTGCCTGTCTGGGGGTAGTCCGGGCAAGTCTTCAGGAAACACGTCAGCAAATTCTGAGATAACGGTAGATCTTCGATCTGGCTTAGCTTCATCAATGGTTACTTGTGCCATGTAAATGACACAATTTTTTCTTCATGCATTTCGAAGTTTTAAGCAACGAATCTTTTTCAGACAAACCATAACATACATCACCTTGGATATGCGGCAATTCACTAGTCGAGGTTTTGATTCCAATGAGCTTCTTGTTACAGGCTATATGGGCATGGTTACTAGACAGCCATCCATACCAAGAACTACATCAAAACCTGCCAACTTCATTGACAATAGCGAAACAGGAATAGAGTGATCCTTAATGGAAATAAAACATCCATCAAGAATTGTAGAAGCGGTTTTTATCGTTGCATCAGCAAGTTCTACATCGTATGTTATGTCTAGAGTTCTCATGGGCAAGTTTAATAAGGAACTAAACTTATGATCTACAAATGATTTATCCGCCCCTGAATCGAAAAGAACTATAGCATAGACATCATTAATAAGGAACGTACCTGTTATCACATTGTCATCGTTCACAACCTCCTTGGCTTTCATCTGGAAAGCACGAGCCTTTACTTTCTTCTCCCCATCATCCTTAGCAGTGTCATCTTTCTTATACTTAGGACAGTTGGGTTTGATATGTCTTTTCTCGCCATAGTTGTAACATGTAGCTTCCTTCAAATCTTTGCATTCCAATGCCTTGTGTCCAAATCCCTTACAAATACCACATGTTTTCACCCGTGACTCTTCACGACATGCACCAGAATGTCGTCTATTACATTTCTTGCATCTTGGTCTATTATCAAACCTTTGGTGACCTTTACTTGACCCGAATCTTTTGTTCTTGCTGAAATGGTGTAACCTGCCATCTTCTCTCTTCCTTTTCTCTCCAACTTCTACCCTAAGAGACCTCTGTCTCTTCAAATCTTGTGTTAATACCATAGATAGGTCCACATCAGACCTAAATGTTACGGGCCCAGATGCCCTAACATCTCCCTTAATCTCCGACTCTAACCCGCCAATGAAACGTGAAATGCGTTTGGACTCGGCAATGATCAAATATGGCACCAATCTCGACATAGAGTTAAACTCTGATACACACTTCCCACAGTCGAGATTCTTCATGGTTAACCCAATAAATTTTGTCTCAATCCTCTCTATCTCGTGTGGAGGATAGTAGGCATTCTTAACCAATTCAACAAACTCATCCCCCAACTCAGATTGTACAAATGAACCTTCCCAAAAGATTGAATCACCGACTTCCACCATGAGAGGGCATCGCCCTTGAAAGATTGCGCAACAAACTGAACTATATCTTTCTCAGCACATCCACTGATTTCCACGATAGTCTCAATCTCATCCAACCAACGGAGCGTTTCCACAGCTCCCTTCTCCGGAATAAAGTCTCGCGGTTTGCAAGACACAAAATATTTATAGGAGCATCCCTCTTTCTGAACTGGGTTTTCTTTCGGTACTCTTTTCTTTTTCTCCTTATGTTAGATGAGTGTTCGGACTTTTCATTTTCATTTGACGGATGATCCGATTTCTTCTGTGATGAGTGCTTTGAGTGATGTGTTGATGAATACTTTGATGTGCGCTTTGATTGCGATGCACTGGATTCTCTATTCTTCTCATCACGTTCCTTCATTGCTTTATCAACCTCTGTAGCAACAAAGGCTTGTAACTCATCTCTTGTCATTATAACTTTTTCATTATCATTGCTATCCTTACGTCGGCTGCTAACTTTGTTTGAGTTTACCATTTCTCTGCTTGATGCTGAAGCAACAACGTGGAGTTTTAATTAGTCACCTGTTTGATTGATTGAAGAAGACATAAAAGCCTTAAAGTAGGGGATGATTAGTTGTGGCACAAAAGGCCTGCCACACAGGACATTTAGGGAGATAGCACAAATGGCTTGCTGTAACGACTAAATTTTACATGAGTTAAGATCACTTATAGGATCATAGAACTTCGAAGCTTGGACGTAGAAATACTGCTTCAGAACAGGAAGTCGTGGAATATAACTGTCATAGTCACTAATGGACATAACATAGTCGTAGGCAATATCTCTAATGGATATTTGAATATTGAGTTCATCACACTGATGATTTTTTAATTGATCATAATGATTACATAGGTTTGGACGTAGTCCATTTAGCTATATAACTCGTATGGTTCCTCAAGTCACACTAGCAGATGGTTAATACCTTGAATATATTAACCTTTAGGATAGTAACTCTTAAAATGATAAAAAAAAATAACCAGTCCAATCGGGAAGACTAGTGAGGTTTAGAACGTAGTTCATCACCCCTGGATAAAAGGGAAATCTCAACCTTAACTATCAAGGTAGAAAACCATATAACTACCGTTTTGCCAATTAGTGTGACCTAATCACTTGGCGAGCGTAAATCATTAAGAGGATATTTTGAAAATATTACGCAGATCATAAATTTCAAATTAAAATCGAGATGATCATTTGAACAACTAGATGAAAGGAATAGATAATTTAAATTTCCAAAATTTCATTAATAATAGTAGTACTTTACAATAGAGTCCATAATAGGACTTAAATAAAGGAAAATTATCCTTGCAGGGACTATACTTGAAATAATTAAAATGTCCACGCAGGGACTAAATGAGACTTGTCCACGCAGGGACTTATTTGTAAATAATAAAATACGACAGATAATTTGAATTTAATCCTTCTTCCCTCTTAGCTTCTTTACTAGTCTTTTCAACAGCTTGTTATTTTTATTGTTGTCTTTTGCGGTTTGTTCCTGAAGTTCTTTGACCTTTTCTAATGCTTCAGTAAGAACTTCCATTGTTGGCGGTGGTTGCTGTGGTTGCGTTTGAGGTTGAGGTTGAGATGGCGCAACCGGATGCTGATAACTATAACAGGGATATCCGCCTGGTTGATAGGGATAATGGTTAGGATAGTGATAATTCATGGCCGTTTCAAGGTAAGGGTCAGGATGAGATATGTGATGGCTATGGCTATGCTCTGGCCAGGTAGAAGGATCGAAGGGGTTGTATTCTGGCAATTGTTGGTAGGTAGGTATGGGGTTATCAAAACCCGGTGGCGGAGGTGGTTGAAAAGGTTCGCCAAATGGTAAGGGTGGTTGAGGCTCAGGCTCAACAGTAGATGGCGGTTGCTCGTTGTAAGGCGAGGCATAAGAAGGTCCACCCATTTGTGGATCTTCCGGGATAGTGGGGTAAGATGAAGGCTAGGGAGATAGTGACCCAACCCTGGATCCCATTTGCACGGACATGCGTGCGTTCCTCTTCCTAGGTGGCAAGGTGGTAGTTGTGGCTGTTCCACCTGTTGGTTTCAGGTGGAGAGGTATGGTAGGATGGAGTGTGGTGGGATGGTGTGTTGTGGTAAGATGGGGTGTCGTAGAAAATATATTGTGAAAACTTTTCCTGAAATTCATCAGGATAGTGTTGTGGTGTTCCAACGTACGAGTTGGATCCGCTGGATAAGTAAATGGGATGACCCATCGATCCTGTTGCCGGCATTTCTGGGTCGGAATCTTCTTCCATGGGCTCCGGGGAATCTTCCGGTGGGGTCACAGAAGGTCTGTGAAATTGGATATCAAGGTTATAATTTCCATGAGAAGAATGGGAGCGTGAGTGGTGAGATTGGGTAGGTTGTGGTGGCAGTGAATATGGCGGTGGAGAATACTCATGGGATATAGAGTGATGATGAGGATACGGTTCCCATGGTGATGAGGAGTCTCTTGAATCCTCGTAAGGGTTGTAGTTATGCGGGTTCGAAGTTCCTTGACCCACTGCTCCACCTCTCATGAAGCCTTTTCCCTTCGCTCCTCTAGAAAATTTTGGAGGCATCTTCAACAATTCCTGTCATAAAACAAATTAAAAACCAAGGCAAACAAAATAACAAAATAAAGAAACGAATAATCCTAGGTCAAAGCCTAGACTCGAGAGTCTAAGGAATGTGTTTTCTTATATCGTTTGAGATTAAACACTAATGGCAATTGTTGAATTCCCTCAAACGTTGGCTCTGATACCAACCTGTCACACCCCGACATCCACGTGTCTACTGGTGGGCCCGGTGGGGAGTTTGTGATGTACAGTTGATATCATCATAACCAAATAAGCATAACACAGCGGAAGGCTTGGAATAAATAAACTATTACAATCGATAATGTCCAGCGTCCAAAATAAATATATACAGACATGGTTGTAATTAGATCCACAGGCGGATCGAAATACATACAAAATGATAACAGACTATAAACAGGCAAATCCTAAGGTCGCAGCTCCTTGGTTATTCGCCCCACAGCTCCCAGCCTATTCCGTACTTGCAACCTGTAACTTAAGCTTTTAAAAATACGTCAGTTTCCACTGGTAAATACGCTCAACCAACTCATTGTGAAAATCTTTTCGAAAATGGTTTTTGGTGCACAAGGTACATTTTCATAAATAACTTGGGACAATACAAAATACCTTGTATACAGATTTACATGCTGGCTTTTACATATGAGGCCCGGTACAGAAACCGAGACATGATCGACTGACACACCACTCTGAACTTTCACACAGAAAGCAGGATAGCAATTACCCAGTTTATGCCTACACGCCATGCTATATTGTCGTGGTCACCACCAATTTAGTGAGCCAAGGATATCCCAGACACGGTCAAGCCCACCCCAATGTTTTAGTTTCAGTCAAAACCGATCAAAACAGGGTTATGTAAGATTTCAGTTAATTATCACAATTGGATAAAACATTATCCCATACCCGACAAAGCGGTAGTAGTCTACCGTATCCCAAGCCCGTACAGGGAAAATAAGTCAAGAGTATTTACCTGAATTGAAGTTCGCAAGTAATCCCAATTCAGCCGTATTCCAGAGTAAGTACAGGAGCAATTTACCGGGAGGCATTCAGTCTGGAGTGATGGTAATTAATAACCAATATTAGAATGCTAACGGGTCCTAAATTAAGTCCAAGACTTGGACCGGTTAATCTTACGCTAAATTGTGATACAGTACGATAAGCTAGATTAAGCGGTGACCGGAATAGAATATTGATTGGACCCAACAAGTACATAGACTTGTATAATATGGGCTACCCAATAACATTCTGGATTTTGGTAAGGAATGGACAAAGTTAAACCCGTTTTGGTCAAAATACGTAAACTAGCTACGTATGTTTAACCGAACGCGTATAAGCGAAACCGGGTAACCGTAAGATTCGTATATAAGTTCCATAATGAGATATGTTTAAAATAAGTTATAAAATCAGTAACATTTGCAAGGATAGGCCCGAGTTATATTTAAGACCGATTTATGCCCTACAAGGGTATTTTGGTCATTTTTGGGCTTATAAAAGATGTTTAAAGTGAATCTGATGTTATAACCTTAAATATTATGCAAAAATACATATTTTATCATGTTATAACAGTAGGATATCAAATATATGTGTTGATGATTTTGAAACATACTATGTCCCGTAAGGGCATTTTAGTAATTTCACACATAGCTTTGAAGCCGAATTTGGGATTCTGAGTTCGGGACTTGTACTTTCTGTTGTTATATTAAAAATAAGTTTATAAATCAGTAGGTAACAAGCTCGGCTCATGGTTATAGTTTTAAACCATACTTATGCGCCGAAAGGCGTAAAAGTCGCTAAAATGCCGTTAAATCGATATTTAAATATAAACTGAAGTTAGGACCTTTTTTAAATAGCCAAAAATATGTATATAACTTATAACATCAGTAGGTTAAAGTTTTGGTTATAAAAAGTTCGATTTTTAGTTATTTTTTCGTAAAAAGGGGTAGTTTGGTCATTTACCGGCGATTAGCAATTCTTAAGCACGCATTCAAGTCATAAACTGAACAAACATCACAAATGGTCCTATTTATCATAACATACCAGTAAGTAATTTGATTTTATAATAATATGTGCTAAAAATCTCATTTTTGCTTATAAGGACCCTTTTTGCAAAGTTTTAAAATTTTCATGGAACTTATGAAAAACTCGGATTTCTTAGAATTGAGTCACGAAACTTTAGGACAAAATTCTAAATATAGACATGATCATAAAATGACCAAAACACAATAGCAAGAATGGCTCAAAACGGGTCAGAACTGAAAGTCAACTGTTTGAGACTTTCAGTTACGAACCGAGCCTAGACCAAAATTGACGAACCGAACCTGTTGACATATGTTCAAATACTTATTTTAAGGTTATTAATGCTTTAACATATTTTTTAACATCCAGATCGTTAGATATGAATTTTGCAAAAACTGCTTAGTTTGACTTTTATAGACTTTTCGGTTGACTCGTTAATTGGTCATGAATCCGTGAAAATCTGAAAATGCCCTCTAAAAGGTTTATTACCTCCATCATTGTGAGCACGTAGAAACTTTCGTTACTCACATTGACGGAGTGTACACGGATTTATAATAAAGTCAAGCCGTTTTTATGACGAAACTTTGTTTGAAGCAAAAGCTATAAATAAACAACTTGGCAGGGATCATAGACTTACATTATGTCTATGTGAGTACTAGGAATGATTTGCAAAGCCAAGCACTGATCAGCAGCTCCTCTAGCATGAATTTTGTGCACCAAGGTTGAAGAACTTGGTTGCAACTTTGAGAAAACTCAACATATAAAGTCACTAGAGGAGTGTAGAGGGAAGCCAGGTGTTAGGGAGGGTCTTGAAGTGATTACAAGTGTTCCTTGAATGTCAAAAGGTGGCAAGAATTCGAGTAAGGTGGCAAAAACCCGAGTGAGTAGTATCAAAATGCAAGCTGTCAACCAGAATCACTTTTCTGTCGCTGGCACCCCTTCGCGGGGCGCGAGGGGTTTAGGCCTGGCCAGTCGCGGCCCGCGACCGTGTCTTGGGTCAGCCAGCCAAGTTTACAACTTGGCAAATTTAGACCCTGAACATTCTAAAACTTTTATTTAAGCATATATGGCCCCTCAACTTCATTTCAAGGCATATTGAGGATAAGATAAGCGATTTAACGAATTTAGGTCCCTCCTGGTTTGACATACGTCATATTTAGGATTCCCGGAACACGTGTAAGATAATTATAGGACGCAAAACATGTAGTGTTACATGAAAACATTATTCTGCAGATTATGCCTTCTTGCGGGGGGCGAGAAGAATTGGGTTACACGCTCGCGGTGTAACATTCGTCAAAAACGGATTTACCAAACCCGCTCCGTTTATCAACCGAACAATCAGTTAAAAATTTCGTTTCGAGTTTAATGCCCAAAATAATTTTAAATGATACATAATTAATTATTATATTGGAATATATAAATTGTTTTTGAAAAACTGTTAAAAATACGAAAACAAAAATAATATGTTCCTGCCGGGTTTCGAACCCGGGTCAGTCAGCCGGTCCAGCAGAATTTAGCGCACACACACTCAACCACTGCGCCACTTGTATCTTTTGTTAATTATTAAGATCATTTAATTCATAGCGTGTCTTTCCGAATTCAAAACCGGCACCCAAATTTCAGTCGTCGGAAATCCCGACTAACTCGCCAATAATTTACGACTTCTTCAGTTATAACGTAAACGATTAAACCTATATCGGTTATAACCGACGCCTGAGTCCGCGACACAAACTATAACCGCCGGAAAACGTAATGACTTTGAATCAAGTCGGAAATTGGACCAAATTCATCGACGACCTGCACTATAAATACCTCCTCGAACCTCTGCAAGCATTTTCGCTCAAAACCGCAACCTTTCTCGGCGAAAATTTACTCGCCGGAATATTTCTGCACATCGCCGGAAAACCGAGTCCTTCACTTCTAAGCCTTACTAAACCCCCTGAGCTTATACCGAAGTCACCCACATCCTTTTCAAGCGTTCTGAAGACTCGCTGCTGCAAGACACACGTCGCCGGAAGTGGTTGCTGTCGCCGGAGTTTTGCCGGAGAAACAGAGGAGTCCAGTCGGTATACTTTCCGCTTAATCCTTCATTCTTTTTCTTTAATCTCACCTGTAATTAACTAAAAAAGGCTAAAGAAACCGATTAAAACATTGAACCAGTCGGACTTCCGATTCTGGTTAAAACTGACGAAGAAGACGAAGTTCGGTAACATATAAGTATAATTAAAATCAAGTTATTACTTGGGTTAGACACACAGTCCAGCGGTGGACTGTGTGCACATTAAACACACAAACGTCTCGAGTTCGAATCTTGTCCCACACACGCTGCCTTAATAAAAATGTCTTTTTTTGTTAACTGAACCGGATTCATTTCATGTATATGTTAAGTTTATTAATAACCGGAATAATAACCAAGTTAGACACACAGTCCAGTGGTGGACTGTGTGTATGTTTAATCACAGGACACGAGTTCGAGTCCGGTCTACTGCACTGACTCGGACAATTATCTACTTTTTTTAAATAAGTCAGAAATGAAAATACTTAGTTTGTATTTAAGTATAATAAAAATCGGTTTATATAACATGTTAAACACACAGTCCAGCGATGGACTGTGTGTTAACTCAACCCACAGGTCCCGGGTTCGAGACCTGTGGAGCGCACCGGTCCGATTCAGTAAAACCTTTTTAGAAATAAATTGATTTTCGGATTAATCTAATTAATATATAAATATAATTAAAAACAAAATATTTCGGGTTAGACACGTAGCTCAGTTGGTAGAGCTGCGTGCACGCGTACGGGAGGTCTCGGGTTCGAGCCTCACTCAGCGCACACTTATACGCATACGAACCGGTCAACGGTCAAGGTCAAACAGTCAAGGTCAACGGTCAACGGTCAAAAAAGTCAAATTTTTTTTATTATTTTTATTTATTTATTTTAATTAAAAATCAATTAAAAATACTTAAAAATAACATTTTTAAGGTTAGAAAATAGCCTTAAACTCACAAAAATACACCCAACAATCCTACTAAAATGGATCAATAAAATCGTTTACTTACCGAACCATAATGTTATTTATCTAGGTTAATTTCACTCGTGGTTAAAACCACTTCGCGTGCATTCAACATCATCAACCGAACGCACCCACTGTGAGTGAATCTTACAACTCCCCCTTTTTAATTACACGTTTTGGGTGTGTCATGTGTCACAAAATAATTAACTCGCTTATTTAAACTTGTGCCATACCATATCGTGATCTAAACTTAGATTGTTTATATTGTTGTGATTATGTATTTCATTTTGTCAACTTGTATGAAATTAATTCATTAAGCCCATCAGCTCCTCGTGGGAGACGAGTGAGCAACGCGTGCCTCAAAACCAATCCATTATTGTTCATGTGTGTATCATTGAGTTTATATTGTTTGTAGTTATGTCTTTCATATTATCATGTTTATGCAATTCATTCATTAGGCCCATCAGTTCCTCGTGAGAGACGAGTTGAGCAACGTGTGCCTCTAAACGTTCCATTATTGTTCATGTGTGCTTTATTTAATATCTAATGATTGTTGAGTAAGTTTACATCTATTTTTACTCATGTGTGGTTGTGCACTCATTTCATAATCAATTAAATAAACTTGTTCAAATGTTTTCCATAGGATTCACTCGCCAACTTTTTGTTGATCCAAAAACCCTTTTACACATGATACAGGTGAACAGGATGAAGCAAGGAAAACATAGGAAATGCCTTAGAAGAAAACAAAGAAGCTTAGATTGATGTTAGGTCATGATGTAATTATGGTTGTAAATTCTCCATTAAAGTGTATTAATGAATATGAAACGGATAATAAATGTCATGAGCTTTGATGATAACCCAATCATGCCCCGATCACCTTTTCCGCTGCGGGTCGGGGTGTTACAGATTGGTATCAGAGCCATGACTATAGGGATATAGGATAGGTTATTAGACCCTTAGAGCCTATACTATAGTCTGCCTAAATTTTAATTGATTAGGTGGTTACATACAAACTTGTGATATTTATTTGTTTCATATTTGTTTATATTTACAGTCAAACATACATGCTTATATACATATTCATTATACATATATCAATGTTCATATATTAATTCATTTTCATACTCTCATTATTCAAAGATTTTGTTGCAATTTTCAAATCTCATCAAAGTAAGTTCTGCGACGGGCATGTAGTAACTGGAAGGGTACAAGTACCGGTAGTTGGAACGTCCTGTCTAGGTTGGCATTCGTATAAATCCAATATAACGGACCAGTTTGCCTACCTGGGGACCAACGATGAGAGTACGAAGGACCTATTAGGCCAAAGCATGCCACACCAAACGTCGTTCGAACTAACCCCACTTTGAGGTGTCACCGTGTCTACACCTGGACACATTCCGAATATCACACGTTGTATACATATTTCTCGATTTTCTCCGGGTTTTAGTGTACGCAACCAGGCAAACCCATGTGAACCATATGAAAAACCGGTATTCATGGGGGCCCACATGATTACAAAGGTAAAGTATGGCGGCATGTAGGGCCTAATGGCGAGCAAAGCCCAAGACATCCTATGGATGTAGTAGATTTATTTTTCTATAATTATTTTATGAATGTTCATTCCTAGTGCGACCCATGAACCCAAAAACATCCAACTCATACTCTTGACATGTATTCCTTGTATATGTCTTCTAACCTCACCCGTAGGAAGATGAGAGCAGGAAAAGCCCGTGAGCGCATGGCTGCCGTAATACCCAATATTGTAATCCAAGTCCAACAAGCACTTACCGCTAATCCTGTCAATCAAGAAAACCAAAACATTATCAACTCTCCCCCAAATACCACTAAATGCACCTACAAGCATTTCAAATCATGCGACCCTCCAAAATACAAAGGGACTGAAGGCGTCACCGCTCTCCTCTATTGGTTTGAAGAGATGGAGAACACTTTTCTAAATTGCGATTGTCCCGATGATCGCAAAGTGCGATATGCTACCGGTCGATTATATGGGATAGCACTTACTTGGTGGAATACAGAGAAGGCCAAACGAGGTGTTGAAGATGTTATGACTTTAACTTGGGATGAATTGAAGGAAATCATGACCAGACGATTTTGCCCAAGGAGCGAAATCAAGAAATTAGAAGATGAATTTTATTCGTTGAAGCAGAAGGAAGGAGACCACACCACATACAACAAAAGATTTCTCGAGTTACATCAAATGGTTCCCAACATGTTCACTCCCCTCTACCGTTTGATCGAGCACTACATTCGAGGTCTTCCGTCAAAGATTCAAGACTCTGTAATAAGTACCTCGCCTGCAACTTTGGAAGCAGCAATGGAGTTAGCAACAGCACTCACCGAGAACCGAATCCGAAACAAAGACTTCAAGGAGGAGAAGAAGAATGATAAAGCATCGACTGAAACCTCCGACTACACCCAAACCGAATCCCCTTCTCAACCCAATCCTAAGAGAAAAAGAGACGGGCAACTTTTCGCTGCTATCCAACGAAATCAACCAATTTCACACGCCATACCCATCCAAGCTATCCCAATCACTCAAGTGGCACCCAACTCAACCTACCCAAATAAGAAACCATATCTTGGACCTCACTCTCGATGCAACAACTGTTTTTATCACCATCCCCTTACCTTACCTTGTCGACTATGTGCAACTTGTGGACGCTATGGTCATTTGAGCAAAGTTTGTCGCACCTTTCAAAACCAAACCTTTTCCCCTACTCAAAACATGGCCCAAACCTATCACCAACCCCATTACCCCTGTTCCCATATGTTCGAGCTTGTTTCAATTGTGGCGACCCTACCCACTTTAGAAACACGTGCCCACGATTGGTTAACATCATAAACGCTCAAGCCCAATCAAACCCAGTTAACCAAGTAAACCAAGAAAACCCAACCGCTAGGCCACCAGCAAGAGGAAGAGTCTTCAACATCAACGCCAATCCTGTCGAAGATAATAACGGCCCAAATGAATATACCCAACTAGTCCCCTTCACCGAAAATCCAGATTCAACTCCTATCGTTTAGTTTTAGGTTTTTCTTTATCACATAGAACCAAACATAACTTAAGGATAAAGCCAATGAAAATTTGACGAGAATTTGGTGGATACGCCGCTGGTACTTCCTATATATAAGTATTCTTGTCAAAGGATCAGAAGCATTATTTGGCGGTTATGAGAGGTTCCATGTGTAGACTGTATGAGTAATTATTGTTTATTATTTTCAGTACATGTAATTTCATAGGCCGCCGCTACCCATTACATTATGAGCGTTGAGCATGTTCCCCATTTCATTATGAGGTTGAACCTGGCGTGCCCACATTTTTCATTTTCAGTACATGCAATTTCATAGGCCGCCGCTCCCCATTACATTATGAGCGTTGAGCATGTTCCCCATTTCATTATGAGGTTGAACCTGGCGTGCCCATATTTTCATTCAGTATGTTCATCGGTATACCTATGTTAATTATACTGCTAGATCGGCTCCATTTGATTGAGCCTTGATCGCACAGACATTTTCATTATCAGTATCTAGTGGTTGTTGCGTTTGTTGTAGAGTCGCATAGAACTAATCATAACTTGTGGATAAAGTCAATGAGAATTGACAAGAATATGGTGGATACGCCGCTGGTACTTCCTATATATAAGTATTCTTGTCAAATGATCGGAGGCATTATCAGGCGGTTATGAGAGGTTCCATGCATAGGCTGTTTGTGTGATTGTTGTTTAGATTAAGTTTATCATTTTCAGTACATGCAATACGATCGGCTCCGTTTGATTGAGCCTTGATCGCACAGACATTTTCATTTTCAGTACATGCAATACGATCGGCTCCGTTTGATTGAGCCTTGATCGCACAGACATTTTCATTATCAGTATCTTGTGGTTGTTGTGTTTGTTGTAGAGTCGCATAGAACTAATCATAACTTACGGATAAAACCAATAAAAATTTGACAAGAATATGGTGGATACGCCGCTGGTACTTCCTATATATAAGTATTCTTGTCAAATGATCGGAGGCATTATCAGGCGGTTATGAGAGGTTCCATGTATAGACTGTTTGTGTGATTGTTGTTTAGATTAAGTTTATTATTTTCAGTACATGCAATACGATCGGCTCCGCTTGATTGAGCCTTGATCGCACAGACATTTTCATTTTCAGTACATGCAATACGATCGGCTCCGTTTGATTGAGCCTTGATCGCACAGACATTTTTTCATTTTCAGTATTTATGAGTTTGTTGTATTGGTTGTAGAGTCACATAGGACTAATCATAATTCACTGATAAAACCAATGAAAATTTGACAAGAATATGGTGGATACGCCGCTGGTACTTCCTATATATAAGTATTCTTGTCAAAGGATCAGAGGCATTGTCAGATGGTTATGAGAAGTTCTATGTAGGATTTAGTAGTTTCTTGGTAACTAATCATAACTTGTGGATAAAACCAATGAAAATTTGGCAAGAATATGGTGGATACGCCGCTGGTACTTCCTATATATAAGTATTCTTGCCAAAGGATCAGAGGCATTATCAGGCGGTTATGAGATGTTCCATGTAGGATTTAGTATTGCCTTGGTTGAAATTTGTGTTACATTTATTTCATCTCGCTATTTAAAGAAATTGGATTGTGTTCCATTTCTACATAAACTAACTTCTCCATCATAACAAACGAGAGAGGAACTGTCACCATTCAAACATATATTCTATCAGAATGTGGATTCAAATATTAGCTGTTGTGTTTATTTATGTTCTATAGTCATAGAACCAATCATAACTTACTGATATTAGCTGTTGTGTTTATTTATGTTCAAATATTAGCTGTTGTGTTTATTTATGTTCCATGTAGGTTGTAGTATTAGAAGTTTTGCCTTAGGATATAACCATATCCTTCCAAACTTATCCAAACTCTTATGCATGATATCATATTTAGCGCATCAATTCTGCTTATCAATACTTTTACAGTAGGCAACAAAAAGCGATTCCTGTAATAGGGTACTTAACCCTTACAAGGGACGTTACCGCCTCAAACAAAAATTTAAACTCTTACTTTTCTTCTGAGTATGTAACTGTCAAACTAAACACCATCATTCTTTTAGTCAAATATATCACTATTTAAATTTCGGGACGAAATTTCTAAAAAGCAGGGGATACTGTAACATCCGTCAAAAACGGATTTACCAAACCCGCTCCGTTTATCAACCGAACAATCAGTTAAAAATTTCGTTGCGAGTTTAATGCCCAAAATAATTTTAAACGATACATAATTAATTATTATATTGGAATATATAAATTGTTTTTGAAAAACTGTTAAAAATAAGAAAATAAAAATAATATGTTCCTGCCGGGTTTCGAACCCGGGTCAGTCAGCCGGTCCAGCAGAATTTAGCGCACACACACTCAACCACTGCGCCACTTGTATCTTTTGTCAATTATTAAGATCATTTAATTCATAGCGTGTCTTTCCGAATTCAAAACCGGCGCCCAAATTTCAGTCGTCGGAAATCCCGACTAACTCACCAATAATTTACGACTTCTTCAGTTATAACGTAAACGATTAAACCTATATCGGTTATAACCGACGCCTGAGTCCGTGACACAAACTATAACCGCCAGAAAACGTAATGACTTTGAATCAAGTCGGAAATTGGACCAAATTCATCAACGACCTGCACTATAAATACCTCCTCGAACCTCTGCAAGCATTTTTGCTCAAAACCGCACCCTTTCTCGGTGAAAATTTACTCGCCGGAATATTTCTGCACATCGCCGGAAAACCGAGTCCTTCACTTCTAAGCCTTACTAAACCCCCTGAGCTTTATACCGAAGTCACCCACATCCTTTTCAAGCGTTCTGAAGACTCGCTGCTGCAAGCCACACGTCGCCGGAAGTGGTTGCTGTCGCCGGAGAAACAGAGGAGTCCAGTCGGTATACTTTCCGATTAATCCTTCATTCTTTTTCTTTAATCTCACCTGTAATTAACTAAAAACGCTAAAGAAACCGATTAAAACATTGAACCAGTCGGACTTCCGATTCTGGTTAAAACTGACGAAGAAGACGAAGTTCGGTAACATATAAGTATAATTAAAATCAAGTTATTACTTGGGTTAGACACACAGTCCAGCGGTGGACTGTGTGCACATTAAACACACAAACGTCTCGAGTTCGAATCTTGTCCCACACACGCTGCCTTAATAAAAATGTCTTTTTTTGTTAACTGAACCGGATTCATTTCATGTATATGTTAAGTTTATTAATAACCGGAATAATAACCAAGTTAGACACACAGTCCAGTGGTGGACTGTGTGTATGTTTAATCAAGGACACGAGTTCGAGTCCGGTCTACTGCACTGACTCGGACAATTATCTACTTTTTTTAAATAAGTCAGAAATGAAAATACTTAGTTTGTATTTAAGTATAATAAAAATCGGTTTATATAACATGTTAAACACACAGTCCAGCGGATGGACTGTGTGTAACTCAACCCACAGGTCCCGGGTTCGAGACCTGTGGAGCGCACCGGTCCGATTCAGTAAAACCTTTTTAGAAATAAATTGATTTTCGGATTAATCTAATTAATATATAAATATAATTAAAAACAGAAATATTTCGGGTTAGACACGTAGCTCAGTTGGTAGAGCTGCGTGCACGCGTACGGGAGGTCTCGGGTTCGAGCCTCACTCAGCGCACACTTATACGCATACGAACCGGTCAACGGTCAAGGTCAAACAGTCAAGGTCAACGGTCAACGGTCAAAAAAGTCAAAAATTTTTTATTATTTTTATTTATTTTAATTAAAAATCAATTAAAAATACTTAAAAATAACATTTTTAAGGTTAGAAAATAGCCTTAAACTCACAAAAATACACCCAACAATCCTACTAAAATGGATCAATAAAATCCGTTTACTTACCGAACCATAATGCTATTTATCTAGGTTAATTTCACTCGTGGTTAAAACCACTTCGCGTGCATTCAACATCATCAACCGAACGCACCCACTGTGAGTGAATCTTACAACTCCCCCTTTTTAATTACATGTTTTGGGGTGTGTCATGTGTCACAAAATAATTAACTCGCTTATTTAAACTTGTGCCATACCATATCGTGATCTAAACTTAGATTGTTTATATTGTTGTGATTATGTATTTCATTTTGTCAACTTGTATAAAATTCATTCATTAAGCCCATCAGCTCCTCGTGGGAGACGAGTGAGCAACGCGTGCCTCAAAACCAATCCATTATTGTTCATGTGTGTATCATTGAGTTTATATTGTTTGTTGTTATGTCTTTCATATTATCATGTTTATGCAATTCATTCATTAGGCCCATCAGTTCCTCGTGAGAGACGAGTTGAGCAACGCGTGCCTCTAAACGTTCCATTATTGTTCATGTGTGCTTTATTTAATATCTAATGATTGTTGAGTAAGTTTACATCTATTTTTACTCATGTGTGGTTGTGCACTCATTTCATAATCAATTAAATAAACTTGTTCAAATGTTTTCCATAGGATTCACTCGCCAACTTTTTGTTGATCCTAAAACCCTTTTACACATGATACAGGTGAACAGGATGAAGCAAGGAAAACATAGGAAAAACCTTAGAAGAAAACAAAGAAGCTTAGATTGATGTTAGGTCATGATGTAATTATGGTTGTAAATTCTCCATTAAAGTGTATTAATGAATATGAAACGTATAATAAATGTCATGAGCTTTGATGATAACCCAATCATGCCCGATCACCTTTTCCGCTGCGGGTCGGGGTGTTACACGCGGCCCGCGAGAGGCTAAATTCCACAAACTTTGTTATTTTTTTGTCATATTTAGTCCCTGAAGTTTATATTTGATGGTTTGAGGTGTTTTAAGCATGAAAAGTGCATTCTAAGTATATGAAGCATATTATAACATATGTGTATGTACCAAATGATCGAGATCGAGTATAAATGTCACGTATAATGTATGTATAATGTATCAACGTCGCGTATTAACAAGTATGTCACATCTTCGAGTACATGCATTATGTATAACTATGTATGAATAAGTATGATTGTGTATAACAAGTATAAAGATAAACATGTATTTTCCATTATGATTCAAGTCCCGATTACAACGATTACAATGAAATGAAGGATACGAATACAAAGATTTCCAACAATAGAATTACAACATGAGCTTGCTATAAGTAGAAAGTTTGGAAAACGTGAGGCCTTACAGTCTCCCCTCCTTTAGGAAATTTTGTCCCGTAATTTAGGAAGATGCAACAAAGAGATGCAGATACTTAGTCTTCATATCACTCTCAAGTTCCCAAGTAAACTCAGCACCACATTTCCCTTCCCAGCGAACTTTTACGATAGGGATACGACTGCGCCTCAATTGATTGATTCCTCGGTCCATGATTTCAACTGGTTTTTCCACAAAATGCAAGGCCTCGTTGATTTGAAGATCTTCGAGTGGAACTTGAAGTCCTTCTTCAGCTAGACATTTCTTGAGATTCGAAACATGAAAAACAAGATGAATGTTGTTGAGTTTATGAGGTAGGTCCAGTCGATATGCTACCTTGCTAATGTTTTCCAAGATCTTGAAAGGACCTACGTAGCGAGGAGCGAGTTTGCCTTTCTTACCAAAACGAACAAACCCTTCCAAGGGGATACCTTGAGAAGTACATGATCACCAACATTAAATTCCAAAGGTTTGTGTCTCTTTTCTGCGTAACTCTTTTGACGACTTCGAGCTTTGAGGAGGTTATCACGGATTGTAGGATCTTGTCTGTCATCTCTTGTATTAATTCAGGACCGGTGATCTGAACATCTCTAATCTCGTGCCAATAAATAGGCGAACGACACTTACGACCATACAATGCTTCAAATGGAGCCATTGGAATACTGGCGTGATAACTATTATTTGTACGAGAATTCTACCAAAGGTAAGTGCGAATCCCAATTGCCGCCAAAATCGATTACGCAAGAACGAAGCATATCTTCCAAAGTTTGGATTGTACGCTCGGTTTGACCATCAGATTGAGGATGAAAAGCGGTGCTAAGGTTAAGACGAGTGCCAAGAGCGGATTGAAAAGTTTGCCAAAGACGGGAGGTGAAACGAGCGTCGCGATCAGAGATAATATCGAGTGGAGTACCATGGCGACTGATGACTTCCTCCGTATAGATACGAGCCAATTTCTCGACTTTGTAGTCTTCACGAATGGCGAGGAAATGAGCGGATTTGGTCAACCGGTCAATGATAACCCAGATGCTGTCATGACTAGATGAGGTACGAGGCAACTTAGTGATAAAATCCATGCAATGCTCTCCCATTTCCAGACAGGGACTTCTGGTTGTTCGAGTAAACCAGAGGGACGTTGATGTTCGGCCTTGACATTTTGAGACGTAAAGGGCGATATCTTTCTTCATTCTAGGCCACCAATAAGATGCTCGAAGATCGTGATACATCTTGTCGGCGCCAGGATGAATGAGTACCGAGATTTGTGGGCTTCGTCCATCAAGGTGTTTCGAAGATTGAGACGGTTGGGAATCCAAATGCGACCATGGTAGTAAAGGATACCATCAGATTTAGCTTTGAGTGGGTTTTTGACTCCACAATTCAACTCATTATCAAGGTTACCCTCGTTAATGACGGCAAATTGTGCTTGACGAATCAACTCGTTGAGTTTTCCCACGATTTGGTAGCAATGAACACTCTTAACATGAGTCTTACGACTGAGTGTGTCGGCCACGACATTCGCCTTACCAGGGTGGTAGCGAATATCGCAGTCGTAGTCGTTTAACAATTCTACCCAATGACATTGACACATGTTGAGTTCCTTTTATCAAAGATATGTTGGAGGCTCTTGTGGTCGGTGAAGACCGTACACTTTGTACCATAAAGGTAATGTCGCCAAATCTTTAATGCAAAAACAATCGCACCAAGTTCAAGGTCATGCGTAGTACAGTTTTTCTCATGAATTTTGAGTTGTCTCGACGTGTAAGCGATAACCTTGTTCCGTTGCATAAGAACGCAACCAAGACCTTGGTTTGAAGCATCGCAATACACGACGAAATCGTCGTTTCCATCAGGAAGTTCAAGGATAGGAGCATGACAAAGCATGTCCTTGAGGGTTTGAAAAGACTCCTCTTATTCGGGACTCCAAACAAAAGGTTTATCTTTTTGGGTCAAAGACGTAAGCGGAACGACGATTTTAGAAAAGTTCGAGATGAAGCGACGATAGTAACCAGCTAGGCCAAGGAACGAACGAATTTCAGAAGGCGATTTAGGTGCATTCCAATTCCTAACAGCTTCTATCTTTGCGGGGTCAACATGAATACCGAGTTCATTGACGGTGTGACCAAGGAATTGAACCTCTTTTAGCCAAAGTTCACACTTGCAGAATTTGGCATAAAGACGTTTGGTTCGCAAAAGCTAAAGGATAAGTTGCAAATGTCGCCCATGTTCTTCTTTCGTCTTTGAGTAGATGAGAATATCGTCGATGAATACGATTACGAATTGATCGACGAAAGGTTTACACACGCGGTTCATGAGGTCCATGAACACTGCAGGTGCATTGGTTAAACCAAAAGGCATGACCACGAACTTGTAGTGTGCATAACGTGTGCAGAAAGCAGTTTTAGGTACATCTCCCTCGAAAACTCGAAGTTGATGATAACCAGAACGGAGGTCGATTTTCGAGAAACAAGTCGCACCTTGCAGTTGATCAAAGAGGTCGTCAATACGAGGTAGAGGATATCGGTTCTTGACTGTAAGTTTGTTGAGTTCAAGATAGTCAATACACATCCGAAGGGATCCATCTTTCTTCTTGACGAACAAAACGGGAGCGCCCCAAGGAGAAGTAGTAGGGCATATAAAGCCTTTACCAAGAAGCTCTTGAAGTTGGCTTGATAGCTCTTGCATTTCCGAGGGTGCTAAACGATAGGGAGCCTTCGCAACAGGAGTTGCGCCAGGGATGAGGTCAATACGAAAATCAACGGATCGAGTAGGCGGAGGACCAGGAAGATCCTCGGGAAAGACATCGGGAAAATCGCAAACGACAGGAACGTCACTTACACTCGGACCCTTGTCCTTCTTTTCCACAACGTGGGCCAGAAAGGCGAAGTATTCCTTGCGCAAGTATTTGTTCGCTTGAATACACGACATAAGCTTGAGACCTGTAGAAGGTTTCTCACCATAGACGTGCAACGAATCGTTGTTAGGAAGAGGAAGGCGAATGAACTTCTCGGAACAGACGAATTCGGCATGAACTCGCCTAAGCGTCCATACCTACTAGATATCAAACTCCCCAATTGCATGGGAATGAGGTCAATAGAAAACATATGATCCTTAAGATTCAAAGAGCAATTAGAAAGAACGGAATCAACAGTGATGGATTTCCCGTTAGCAACTTTGACAGCGAACGGGTTAGGCAATTTGGAACGTTCGCACTTAAGTAAAGGTTCAAATTCGACAGACACAAAAATTTTATCGGCACCAGTATCAAACAGACATGAAGCATAAATATGGTTGACAAGGAACGTACCAGTAATGACGTCATTGGAGTTTTGAGCCTAAGCGGAAGTAAGCATGAAAGCTCGTCCTTTAGCAGGCTGAGGCTGTTGTTGTTGTTGGAGTTGAGGCTGCTGGTTGAGTAGAGGACACACATTGGCGAGATGGTTGGGATCGCCACATTTGTAGCACGCTCGCACAGGAGCATTCTGAAGTTGAGGTTGAGGTTGGTTCGGGTTAAGGTTAGGTATGATGGCATGGTTGTTTTGGGGTTGGCGACAATTGCTAGCGAAATGCCCCAACCTGTTACAGTTGGCGCATTTTCGGCACAGGGTGGATGGGAGATGGTGGTGAGTGCATCGTTCACACTTAGGCCAAGTGCGGTGTAGTTTCGTTTGGGTGGCTCAGTGTTTTGGGTAGTGGGGACGGCGTTTAGTAGTGCGAGTTTGGGCAGGGTGACAACCGCATTATTCTGAACAGAAGCCTTCCGCTTCTTGTTCCTTTGGTTGTTGTTTTGTTTCTTGGCTTGGGAGGGAGGTGACTTGGTAGTGGTGGTGGTATCGGAGATGGCTTGGTGTGAATGCTTCGTGGAGACCTTGTCATAGGCTCCATGACGAATGCAGTTGTGGTTCATCTCAATCGTGATGCTATAAGCATCTTCGAGGGTTTTGGGGCTAGCGGCAGCGACATGGTTTGTTAATACCGGCGAGAGGCAACGAATGAGCTTGGCGATTGCCTTGGGTACTGTATCCACTTGCCCAGGGCAAAGGGTACTTAATTGTTTGAAGCGCGTGATCAATCCTTCGGCGTCGCTCCCCTGTTGGGTGAGATTCCAAAATTCGTTTTCGAGTTTCTGGGTCTCGTGAGGAGGACAGAATTGGTCCTTCATGAGTTGCTTTAGCTCTTCCCAAAGTAATGCGTGAGCTGCTTCATTGCCACACTTGTTTTTTTCGGTGGTCCACCACTAAAGGGCTGTCTCTCACGAAAGACCCAGTTGGCATTCAAGGTTCGGAGCTCATCAGGGCATCCGCTTTGTAGAAAGGTGAGTTCGATCGCGTCGAACCAGTTCATCATGGCAGTAGCGCCATCATTACTAGTGAATTCCATGGGCTTACAAGCCATGAACTGTTTGAACTGGAATGTTGCTTTGGGAGGGTCCACCTTTGAGTCAACGGAGGATTTGGGGGTTTCACGGACGGTTTGGATTTGGGTCACAATGTTTGGGATGATTCTAGCCATTTGCTCGGCCATTTGCTCCGTGATCAACCCGACTAGTTCTTGCTTGGAGATAGTCTCCTTGGTTGTTTGAACCCCTCTTGGAACCCTTGGATTTCTTTGAAGAACTTGGAGAAGACATCTAGGGTTGAAATAGAAAGAAAAGGGATGAGACTTGATCATAATGTAAAAATAAGTTTTGCATGTATAAGCATGGATAATTCACGTATTTTGCATGTATTTGACGAGTATTTAATGAGTATTCAACAAGTATTTGACAAGTATAACCACGTATGAAAGCGTATAAAGAGTATAAATTTAGTTTGTTCATGAGGATTATTATTGTTTTTTATTACGATAGACGTGCGAATTGTGTAACGAGTCGAAACGAATAAAGTAACAAGTATAAAACCACATAAAAATTGAGATAACATAAAAGACTGGCTCAATAAAACATGGGATTGTTTCGGGTAGAGAAACGTTGACTATTCTAAAGTGATTCGTAAGATTTTTCGAGTTAGGGAACATGTTTTGGCCTAATAGGTAAAACGCTCTCGTCGAGAAGCGATTAACGGCAATTTACCCTTCCAGTTACTACATGTCTCTAGTCGATGAAAATTCGAGACTTTGGCGAGATTGAAAATCGAGGATCGGGACTTAATCGACAAGGTGCGGGTTTCACCCCTAACTTGACGATTTCGTACCCTAAATGTGGTTGTTTCTTACTAAACGAGGAGCATATTCCGACTCATTTGTAAGATCCACTAGAGTATGAAATGGAAGTTTTCCATCAAGATGTGGATATCACTCCTAGCTTGATGGTGTAACTTCGTGAAAATCGAATACGCGGAATGAGGGATTTCACCAAAAATTGTAAGTCATTGGACCTATTTTGGTGCAAATCGTCTCGTTTGCATCATGAGTGTCTTCATGTGTATTGTGTAAACGTCTAAGGAAGGACGTTATGTAAGTTTTAAGACCAAAAGAAAGGAAGAAGCAATGAAGGAAGAATAAAGTTTTAAGCATGATGTAGGAATGGTCAAAACGGGACACTTAAACTATAGACTAGGTCGAACATGGCAATTCTACCTAATTCCCTATAGTTATGGCTCTGATACCAATCTTTCACACCCCAACCGATGGCGGAAACATCAAGGCGGGACGAAAGAGATTGCTCATTGCTCATAATACTAATTGCGACAATATTTAATTAAACCGGATTTCATTTCATAAGTAAAATGTTCCAGTACAATACATGGAAATTCAAATACAATAATAATTAAGACAAAATTTGATACAACAATTAAGTCATCAACACTACTCTAATTTCATGGCATCATCTTCATCAACCTTTAACATGTTTTAAAATAGAGTTCAATGCAAAAGCAAAGGCGAGTACACAAGTTTGGTGATACATAGCATAAGTATAGAAAGGTATAACTCGAATCCACATGGTAATTGTAAGCAAAGAAATATACTAATCATGCAATACTAGATCAAACCCGAGTTTCCACAAAAGTTTTACGAGATTGAGCTTCCCTTGTCACAAAAGCAACAAGACTAAAATGAGTATGATAATCTTAACATAACCCCGACGGGCGGTGTGCTACTCCTATAGCGCTATATATGATAAGTTGGGCTAGATAAGTTAATGATTGAGCATGTATAATTCTAGAATGTATCTAAGCATAACAAGTATCATGTATTAACGGATTGAGCATGTAAAGCATAAGTTGTGAATTGTGTATTTTGATAGGTAAACATGTTACAACCCAAAAGTGAGAAAGTGGTAAATGGGTCGAGTGTACTCACGGTTTTGCTAAAGTGTTCAACTTAAAGAATCTCGCGAGCTTGTTGTGATTAGGGTTTGGACGGTTTTGCTAAAGTGTTCCACTTAAAGAATCTCGCGAGCTTGTCGTGATTAGGGTTTGGCACCTTGTCCTTCTACAAGAAGAACATAGGTATTAGTTATGAGTGTAACGGAAGATTCGGATTATTCGAGATTGAAAGGGGAATAAGAATAAGGTATTGTAGTATGAAAATAATCACTAAGATATAGTTCTTGTTCTTGACACTATGATAACCCGAATGGGTTTGATATGGTTTCATAGGTTCAAGACCTATTAGAATCATGACAAGAAACTACATACTTTAGTGATAAAACTTAATAACTCGATAGATGATTACTTAGTCATTATTAAGGGTTCGGTTTTTAGGATTATATTATAGTCCATAATATATATATACATAGTTATATAATCACGTAGGAGGTGGGAGGATGAACCATCCACTTTGTACCTCAAAGTATCATGCAAGTCAAATATGAGGTGAGAGGTTTAACCATCCACTTTGAACCTCTTATGATGTTCACCACTTCACAAGTCACCAAAGGTAACAAGGAGGGTACTAGAACAAGAATATAAACAAGAATGTAAATGACAAGAATATAATGTGCGTCACAATGATATCAAGTAGCCAAGTGAAATACAACCCGAGGAGCACACATTGACACACGTCAAAGGCTAGGCGGGGTTGTGACACTTTAGAACTAGCAAACTACTTGAGATAATAATTAAAATCATCAAGTGATGTGCGGTCTCAAAGTTTAGGATAGCCAAAACTAACCAAGGTGGACACACATGAACAAGTTATGAACTTGCATCACTTGTGAGCTTGAAGCTCTATGAAAACAGAATTATTGTGAGGATAAATCCTCTTGTTTGAGTGTCTCAACCTTGTTTTTAAGCCTAACCAACCACAAATAGTGTTTTAAGCATTCGGACATAGGTTTGAAATGAGTTAGACTCAAGTTTCAAATAGATTAAACAAGTTTTGAAAGAGTTTTGTTTAAAACAGAAAGTTTCTTGCACTTAAACCTCAAAATTGAAGGAGTTCCATATTGGTTTTCCATGGAAAAAACTAAGGAAACAAGCCTAGAGGTGTCCCAAGTGCTAAGAAGGAAGAAACAATGAGAAAAGAGAGGTACAAGTGAGCTAGAACTCACTTTGGAAACCTTGAACTTTCTGCTCGGATTCTGAGTTTAGCAATAGATTTTAGAGTGTTTAGATTGTTTGTAAAGTGAGAGAAGTGTGGGAATGAGTTGGGTTTTATAGGAAGTGATTAGGGTTAGTGGTTGAGTGTAATAAGTGCAAGAAACACAACTAACAAACACACTAGTGAACAATCCATGAGCTGAAAACATTATTCTGTGGATTATGCCTTCTAGCGGGGGGCGAGAAGGATTGGGTTACACGCTCGCGGCCCGCGAGAGGCTAAATTCCCCAAACTTTGTTATTTTTTGTCATATTTAGTCTCTGAAGTTTATATTTGATGGTTTGAGGGTGTTTTAAGCATGAAAAGTGCATTCTAAGTATATGAAGCATATCATAACATATGTGTATGTGCCAAATGATCGAGATCGAGTATAAATGTCACGTATAATGTATGTATACTGTATCAACGTCGCGTATTAACAAGTATGTCACATCTTCGAGTATATGCATTATGTATAAGTATGTGTGAATAAGTATGTTTGTGTATAACAAGTATAAAGATAAACATGTATTTTCCATTATGATTCAAGTCCCGATTACAACGATTACAACGAATTGAAGGATACAAATACAAAGATTTCCAAAAATATAATTACAACATGAGCTTGCTATAAATAGAAAGTACGGAAAACGCGAAGCGTTACATGAACGCACTGTGAATATCTTCCATCGTAGGAAAACTGACGAGAATCACCGGAAACACGTACGCAAACTTTGAAAATGATTAGCACACTGACAAGTTCGGGCGAACTTATGCAGTTGAAAGATCATATTCAATTTTACACAAGTTCGGGCGAACTTGTGTTAGACTTTGAAAAATCTCACCCTGATAAGTTCGAGCGGACTTGTATAACATTTCAAGAAATTTATCAAGTTCGGGCGAACTTGTAAATGAATTCCAACAAGATTTTGATCAAGTTCGGGCGAACTTGATCAAATTTGTGAAATTATCTAACAAGTTCGAGCGGGCTTCTTCAAAAAACTTGAACTACAATCAAGTTCGGGCGGACTTGATTAAAAATTAAGAATTTTTAATCAAGTTCGAGCGAACTAGATTACAAGTTCGACCAGAATGAGTTTTACAAAACATGGTTTTTTCAACTTTTCGAAATCGATTCGTTTGAATTAGATCTTGAAACTCTCAGGGGTTTATCTTTAGTTTATTTTACGTGACATAATCAAAATTTAGGAACTTTTATCCGTTGGTTCATTGTTTTTCATGAAAAGTTAAGAAACATGGTAGAAATGAGATGAAATAGGGTAGATCTTGCAATGATTTCACCAAATTAGGTATCCGTGGCTCTGATACCACTTGTTAGATCGCTCCTCGTTTAGAAAAGGAACCTAATTTGATATCTAAGATTCATATAGTCAGAAACTAAATGACATGTTAACCAAATATGTAAGATTTACTCGTTTAACTGTTCTTTCTTGATCACTAAGTTCAATTACATGCAAGATCCGGATCGGGCAGAGCTTCGCCTCTATCGTGAAAAAGTTGCAAAAGTTACAAATGACAAACACAAGTCACCTATTTATAGGATGGCAAGTTCGCTGGGGTTACACAAGTTCAGGCGAACTTGTATAGAACAAGTTCGGCCGAACTAGTTCCAACGTCAGCTTTCCGGGCGAACTTGTCATACTATTTACATAAATACGACATTTCTAGCATAATCTAGCCCAATTCTAAACAGACTCGATCCAAGACTAAGACATAGACATTATGTACTAACATTTAGACTCCCAAGTGGTGTCTGATCCCTTCCGATGCTCCCATTTGACCTTCACTTGGTCAATTTTCTTGTTTCTCAATCCTTTGACCTTTCGGTCACGGATTTTAATTGGTTTAGCTATGTAGTTAAGTTTGTCATCGACCTCAATATCATCTAGTGGTACATAATTTGTCTCGTTCGCCAAACATTTGCGAATGTGCGATTCATGGAACGTTTATGTATCCTATTTATCTCGTTCGGAAGCTCTAGACGGTAAGCCACTTTACCCACTCGATCGATAATTTTGAAAGGTCCAATAAATCGCGGGCTCAACTTACCTCTTTTTCTAAATCAAATGATTCCTTTCCACAGGGATACTTTGAGCATCACCCTATCACCGATTTAAAACTCGATAAATCTTCGCCCTTTATCCACATAGAACTTTTGGCGGTCTTGTGCTGCTTTTAAATGGGCTACCGTGTCGATCTTTTCATTTGTGGCCTTAATCACGTCCTTATGGGCGAGTTCTCTCGGACCCACTTCACCCCAACATACCGGGGTTCGGCATTTTCGGCCATAAAGCATTTCGTATGGTGCCATACCAATGCTAGAATGATAACTGTTGTTGTAAGAGAATTTGACTAATGGTAGATAAGCATCCCAACTACCACCAAAATCAATAATGCATGCCCGAAGCATCTCCTCTAACGTTTGAATTGTTCGTTCGCTTTGCCAGCCGGTTTGAGGGTGACATGCTGTACTAAATAACAACTTGGTACCCATTTGCTCTTGGAAGTCACGCCAAAAATATGAAGTGAACCGAGTATATCTATCAGATACTATGGATACCGGCACTCTGTGACGTGCTACGATTTCATTCATATATACCTCTGACATCTTTTCAGAAGTACGAGTCTCTCGGATAAGAATAAAGTGAACACTTTTAGTCAATCTATCTACAACTACCCAAACGGCATCAAAACCCCGAGCCGTTCTCGGAAATTTGGTTAACTGGTCCATAGTAATATGTTCCCATTTCCAAACGGGTATGTCTATTGGTTGGAGCTTGCCATAGGGCTTTTGATGCCCCGCTTTTACTTGTAAACAAGTTAAGCACTTTTCAACATACTTTGCCACGTCACTTTTCATTCCGGGCCACCAAAAATTTTGTTTCATGTCTCGGTACATCTTGGTTGCCCCCGGGTGAATTGAATAACGTGATATGTGAGCTTCGTCAAGTGAAAGATCCTTAACGCCGCAAGTGTTTGGAACCCAAATTCTACCGAACCGGGATTTGAACCCATTTCTCCATCTTCAATAACTTTTGCTAGACCTTTCACACGTTCTTTTCTCTAATTCTCTTCTTTTATCGCTTCCACTTGTGCCACTCGGATTCGTTCGAGTAAACCCAAAGTTACCACAAGTTGCATTGACCGTACTCGTATGGGTGTGTATTCCGTTTTTCGGCTTAGCACATCCGCCACTACATTGGCCTTCCTCGGGTGATAATCGATTTCGCAATCATAATCCTTCACCGTTTCTAGCCACCGTCTTTATCTCATATTTAACTCTTTTTTATCAAAGAAATATTTCAAACTATTATGGTCAGTGAAAACGGTGCATTTCACCCCACATAAGTAGTGCCTCCAGATCTTCAAGGAAAATACCACAGCTGCTAACTCGAGCTCATGAGTCTTTAATTGCCTTTGAGGCATCAGCAATAACCTTCCCCCTTTGCATGAGTACGCATCCAAGGCCAAGCTGAGACGCGTCGGAGAATACGACCATGTCGTTGGTTCCATCCGGTAGAGTTAATACGCTGCACTGGTTAATCTTTCCTTGAGTGTTTGAAAAGCATTTCCTTGATCGCTTCCCCAAATAAATTTCTCATCTTTGCGGGTTAACTTTGTCAGAAGCGATGCAATTTTAGAGAAATCTTGAATAAATCTCCTATAGTAACCCGCAAGTCCTAAGAAGCTTCTAATCTCCGATGGATTCTTTGGAGGTTTCCAATTCGACACTACTTCTATTTTGGATGGGTCTACAAAAACTCCATCGCACTTATGACGTTCCCAAGAAATTGTATCTTCTGTAGCCAAAAGGCACATTTTGAGAACTTTGCGTAAAGCTTTTCTCGTCTAAGCGTTTCCAATACTTCACACAAATGGTGTGCATGATCCGCCTCGCTTTTTGAATACACGAGAATATTGTCGATGAACACTATCACCGACTTGTCTAACATTGGCTTGCAAACCCGGTTCATAAGATATATGAAGGCCACGAGTGCATTTGTTAGTCCAAAAGACATTACAAGAAATTCATAATGTCCGTAACGCGTACGGAACACCGTTTTTGGTATGTCATCCTCTCTTACTCTTAGTTGATGGTAACTCGACCTCAAGTCAATCTTCGAAAACCAACTAGCACCTTGTAATTGATCGAATAGATCATCGATCCTCGAAAGTGGGTATCGATTCTTCACCGTGAGCTTGTTTAGCTCGCGATAATCTATGCATATACGCATGCTTCCATCTGTCTTCTTTACGAACAATATTGGCGTTCCCCAAGGGGAAACACTCGGTCGTATAAACCCTTTGTCGAGTAAGTCTTGCAATTGTGACATTAGTTCTTGAAGCTCCGACGGTGCTAGCCTATATGGTGCCTTGGATACCGGCTTTGCACCCGGAACCGATTCGATTCCAAACTCCACCTCACGCTCGGGTGGTATCCCTGGTAAATCCTCCGGAAATACGTCTTCAAATTCTCGCACGACTGGTAGATCTTTCGTTTTTGGTGACTCTTTTTCCGAATCACGTACATAGGTCAAGTATGCCTTACACCCATGTTGAATGAGTTTATCGGCTTCCATCATTGAGCATACGATGGGGTTGCCACTCTTTTCCCCAAAAATAATGACTGTTTTCCACTCGGAGATGTTAGTTGTATCTCTTTACGGTAGCATATCGCGTTCGCGTGGTAGCGGGACAACCAGTCCATCCCAATCACCACTTGAAATTCCCCCATCGACATGGGTATTAAATCGACTAAGTAGTCCTCTCCATCCACATTCAATTTGCAATCCCGACATATATCATAGACAATAAAACTTTTATCATTACCTATTTCTACTTCCATAGGCATATGTAATTTTGTCAAAGTAAACAAAGGGTGTTGAATAAATTTGTGTGAAACAAAAGATTTATTCGCACCTGTATCAAACAAAATACGTGCGGAAATTAAATTTACGGTAAATATACCTGTGACCACAACGGGTTCCATCTTTGCTTCTGCCGTGGTTATGTGAAAAGATCTTGCCCTCGGCTTTGGGATCTCCGGCCTTGTGTCAGTTACTTCCCTCTTTCCTACCAACTCTGGGCATTCGGATTTCTTTTGGCCCGGTTGATAGCATTTGTAACACACCGACACTTTACCGAGACAATTCGAAGCCGCGTGTCCCGTCTTCTCACATATCACACATAGTTTTTTTTTGTAATAACACTCGCCTCGATGGGCGCGGCCACATATCTTGCAACACGGCAATCTCCCTTTGACATTTGCTTTCTTTGAAGGTTCATTTATCTTTTGTTTCTTTGTTGGGCTTGGATTCGTATCAATGCCCTTTTTTCACCTCTTTCAACTTGCTTTCTTAACTCGATCTCAAGTTCTCGCGCGACGTTTATGATCTTCGTGAGATTTTCGTACTTCGAGGGAGTCATAAATTCCCTATATTCTATGCTCAACAAGTTGTAATAGCTGTCGACCTTTTGTTCTTCCGTTTGTACCAACTCATCACAAAACCTCAATCTATCAAGGAACATCCCCGTGATTTTGTCAATCGTTTCGCCTTTTTGCCTCATTCATATGAATTTTTCCTTGATTTGATTGATCACAGCTTTGGGGCTATGATGTTTAAGGAAAGGTACCTTAAACTCCTCCCATGACATAGCCCTCGTGGCCTCGGCCCCTTGTTCCTTTCTTAGATTGTCCCACCAGTCTTTCGCTTGACCCTTTAACTGGCATGTTCCGTGAGCCACATAATCGCTCGGATCACAATGAGTCCGTTCGAATACACCTTCAATATCACTTATCCATATTTGGCAAGCAATTGGATCCACTTCGCCATTGTAAACCGGGGGTTTACATGCTACGAATTTGTTATACGAGCAAGCCTTCTTTCTTTGACCTTATCCCTTCATTGATAAGATCTCATTTTAGTTCGTTTATCCTCTCCTCGACATTCGTGAGTATCGCGGTTTGTAGCCTTTCCATGAATCCTGGTAGGCTAGCTTCAAGGGCTTTTCCGACTTCCTCGGAAATCTTTTCTTTTAGTTGTTCGGTAATTAAAGGTACCGTGTCATCGTCGTCTCCACTCGACATCGTTTATCTGAAACGTTAACAATACATTGGTAAACATTTCATTTCATTATTCTCACATTATCTTATGAGAATTGATCCTCTACTTTTGTTTCTACACATAGTGTATCTTTCTTCTTTGGTTTGCCGAAGCATATAACTTGTCTAAACCGTTTATGCTTATTGCATTTTTTGGGCTCAAGTGTATTGGTACACTTCTCCCATATACTTTAAATCATTATCTTTCCAATGTTTCTACTCAAAATTTATCTCATAATTAGTTCTTACCGGATGTCTTGATCAAGCCTCGAACTGAACAAATATATCCTTTAACCTTGAGCTCTGATTACCAACTTGTAAGACCAACTTACATAACTAATATTTTATAAAAATTCTTGCATTTTCGATAATAAGCAAGAATATAAATACTTACAAGATTCTTATTTTAAAAAAAAACATAGGTACTTTAAACATTCTAGAAAACATTAACATTGTTCCGTTTATAAACAAACTTAAACCAAAAGTGGAAACTTGATATTCATAAGTGTTCGGTTCTTCGGAAACTTGATCACTCATCCGCAACTTCAAGTCAATCACCTACATTACGAAATTTATTAGAAATATTAGTTATATACGTTATATAACATGTTAAACATAACCAATTCTTAAAAATAAGGCCCAGAATCAAAAATAAAAATTTTCATTTGGACCCCACCATAAGCTAAGGTTGCAGACCGTAGCTTACGGTTAGCAGGTTTTGTTTTTAACAGAAAGGGGCTATCGTAGCCTACAATGGTTTACTGCAGGAGATTTAAATTTTTTTACTGCTCGTTATTTTTAATGCGATGAAAACTTCCGTATCTTTTAAACTCTTATCCCGTTTAAACCTCATGTTTCTTTCCTACGGTGATCGTAAATTGTATCTCATACATTATGGACTCAAACATCCATAGTGTAGTTATTATATTTAAATACTCAAACACCGATATAATTAAATACTAAACACGAATGTCATTGGTTAGCTAAGTTGTTTAGCTATGTTAGTTTCAACTTGTAATCTCATGATTTGTTATGCCTAGATTGTTATACATGCTAGTTAAGGATTTGAATTATGATACTATTTAGCTATGCGTAACGTCATTTATGTAATGCTCGTTTATTGAATTTTAAAAATGCCATTTGGATTTGAGCCCAAACTTTAACATATACTTGATTCAAACTTGTATGACTCGCCATGCTTTTGTACTTGAACCTGCTTTATTACATGTTGCAGGATTGTGACAAATATCTAGTAGGATTACCTAGAACGCATTTAAATTTATGTTCGTTGATTGTAATTTTATAAATACTGTTGTATCTCGATTCCAATACTTGTACAAAATCATTGTAATGAAATGAAATTTATTTATTGAATACTTATTGTACATTATCATTTTAAACTTGTGTGTTCAGTTCAAGCACGTAAACATTATTAAATACTTGTCACAATTATGTTATGAAGTCTCTGCATCTGTTTCGTATCATCCCGATGTTTCAGCCATTGGTTGGGTGTGACAGGTTAGGTTTCTGAAGAAGTTGTTTGCTCGATTTGGTGCCCCTAAGGCATTGATTAGTGACCGTGGGACACATTTCTGTAATGCACAGCTTGAGAAAGCATTGTCCCGATATGGTGTGCAGCATCGGTTTTCTACACCATACCACCCACAGACGAGTGGGAAAGTCGAGGTCACTAATCGGGGTATCAAGCGGATTTTGGAGAAGACGGTTAATTCTAGCCGTAAGGATTGGTCCGAGAAGTTAGATGATGCACTGTGGGCTTTCCGGACAGCCTACAAGACTCCTAAAGGCACCACAGTGTTTAAATTGGTCTATGGAAAGTCTTGTCATCTTCCACCTTTACTGCAGCATTTCGGGTTCAAACTACAATGTAGCTGCAAGCGTTGTGGAGTCCATCTTCCGTGGTATTGGTTCAACGCCCATGTCAAAGATTTGCGGGGGTGCTTTCGCAACCAAACTCGCGAAGTATTATCGAGTTTCATTAGAAGGTCTTACCGAAGCTTGTGATTACGATCTGCTCGACTTGGCCCAGCTGAACTCCATGCACATGATACGCAAGATTAATGGTATCCCGAAACTTGTCGACAAGTTAGGTAGGATTTGGGATCATCTTCCTGAAGAGGGGGATGATGACAGTGATGGTAGTGATGATGGTGATGGTGGTGACGACGCTCACATGCAGTTGGGTCATGGTTTCGAAAACCCAAATGAGAGCATGAGCATGGTGATTTTGGTGGTAGTGACTTTGAGCAGGGCGGGAATGGTCTTTACAACCCGACTACATTTGATCTTTGGCAGAGGATGGACAGGCTCGATTTGAGCCAGCAGGAGACGAGACGGGATGTCGGTCTGATTCGCACAGAGCTACATAGGCATGGTAATTTTCTGGAGGACATGTATGAGCAAAGCCGGCGGAGTTTTGACTGGCTTTCAGTTCGCAGCAGCACATGGCGAACTCAATGAATGCTCCATACACGCAGCCACCTCCCCATTTCACGCGCATATCACGATTTGACCGCAGAGACGACACCGGTCCTTCTAGACCGAGTGACAGGTCTTAGCCCCGTCTCCATTTTGTACTTTACTATTTCGTGTTTGAGGGGTGTGCCATTTTGCACCGTCCCTACACTCCCCCGTTGTGATCTTTTATTCATTTTATTATGATTAGTGGTTTAAATAAATAAAGGCAAGGGTAAATGGGGTTGGGTAATTTTTAGTGTATTTGATCTTGTTTGCTAGTGCGCAGTGTTGCTTGTTTGAGAGGTTGATTTGTTGGATGGCTTGGAGGTTCGTTGCGGTTGCTCTACTATGTCCTTTAGCTCTATCCATGCCGTTTCATTTCAGGGGAGTTTTCGTGTTACCATTTTCCTCCGCTTTCATTATATATGTTTTCATATATTTGTTTTTGTTTACAACGAGGGCGATGTACATTTCAAGTGTGGGGAGGTGGTTTGGCGCTTGAGCTTTGTTGTCACGTAAAAAATAATAATAATAATAATAATAATAATAACAACAATAAAATAAAGCTCTCTTGAATGATTTTTATGGCTTAATAATCAACCCAACATAAGTTTTTATAAAAGCACTAAATTTTTTACGAATATACAAAGGGTGAACGCAAAACGGGCTTGCTCGTGTGAGGATTACCACTAAGTAATTTTTTGTATACACTTGAGCATGAGAAATCAAGCGATTGACCTACTTGTTTGCCTTACATATTTACCCAATACGCCCATTTCCGTGAGTTATTTTTTAGCCTTTGTAGCTTTAGTTATTTTTGCTCATGTTTTTGCGGGCAAAGATTGAGTGAGCTGGATGACTTTTGTGGTTTATAAATTGTGTTAGGTATACATTTCGAGGCCACAAAAAATATATAACATGAAAATGATTGAAGCACTAGGAAACCTTTTGTTTTTAACCAATTTTTATGTATTCCCTCACCCAAATCATTCCCTTTGTTAAACCAATTTGAGCCTTCCCTTTCATTTGTTTTAAACCACTAAATACTAGCCACTTAGCCAAATTAGTCTTTTATATTTTAACCCATTTTTGGTTGGAAGCCCGGTTTGGTTAGTGATTAACTTATTACTTTTGTATAGTATCTTAGTTTATAGTTGCAACATCATGGGGTAGAGTTTTTTTTATCTAAGTAGACGTACTTAGTTTCCCTCTCAAGCATGTGAAAAAAATGAGAAAAACGATTATTGTTGAAAAAGCCTTACCAAGTGGCTTCATTAGAGCAATTTTGGAGTGCAAAAGCTAAATACGTTGATTAGCTCTCGGTTAGATAATATTAAGTTGTATAGTTCTTATTTTCTTTTAGTTCAAGTTGGTCAAACCGCCGGGTTACAACCGTTTTAGACACTTTAAATATCCACTTCCATACCCTTGACCCTAGCCAGGTTACAACCCAAATAAGACCTCATGATTCATGTTATGTTTTTGTCAAGTGATTAGATTTGATCCTTTCACAAGCTTATGATACCGCATAGTCATCGTCAAGGCATCGAGTGTTTTACACATACTCCATAAATCATATGTGCACCCATATATTAGCCGAGTGTGTGTGAACATTGTGAGGATGTGAGGTAGACTCGTATGGATTTCCAAGATGGACCATTGCTCATAAACTTATTTATATACCTTTTTGGTTTTTTCCATCATGTCGAGTAGTCCTTAATTGTTATAACCCGAGTTGTTTGTTTGTGCTTATAAAAAGCTAGTTGATATTATTTCCATTTAGAGAGTTTTTGTTTGTTTTAGTTTGCTTGAGGAAAAGCAAAGTTCAAGTGTGGGGATGTTTGATGTATAAGAATTTATACATCTTTAAAACGTCAAATAGGCCCGTTTACGCGGGAACTTGTCGTATATTCATTGATTTTGGTACTCATTTGAGTTATTTGTGAAAATAAAGGTTTGGGCTTCGGCCCGGTGTTGACATGAAGGCTTTTGGAGCAAAAATGGAGTTTTCTAGCAACTGCCAGATATGGCACGACCGTGCCAACCACTGGCACGGCCGTGGCAGGCCAACCCTGATCGGCACTCTCATTTTTGCGCAAACCAGGAAGATTTGAAGACTGGCACGACCGTGCCAAGCCAAAACCAGTCTCAGATCAGCTTGTTCCCGGGATCATTTCAAACATTTTCGAGTATTTCATCAGGAAGCACGACCGTGCCACCTCAGAAATGTTTGACCGGGATTTTTCCCAAAATGGCTAGCAAACAAGTCAACACTCAAAAAAGGCACTCTGACACTTACCAAGCACGACCGTGCCAAAAGATGGCATGGTCTTGCCAAACTCCCAGTAGCATAAATACGTAGTTTAAGCGCATTAGGAGGGGAGTGGGAGCATTTTGGTGAAGATTTCTCTCAAGAATCTGCCTTGGAAGCTTGTAGGATTCAAGAGGAAGCCTTGAAGAGGAGTATACTTAGAGATCCACTCAAATTACCATTTACTTGTCTTTAATCTTGGTTAGAAACTTCTTACATTATGAACAATTATTGTCTTTGTATGTTTGATTTGGTTACCATGAGCCCTGTAGGCTAAACATTTGGTGTTGTCTAAACTAGTTGAAGCTTATGAATATGCGATAATCATGGAAGTTGATGTGGTGATTGTTTTTTGTTAATAGTCCTTGGAGTTCTTACATGCTTAAAGTCCTTGTTCTTGAATGTTTGGTCATAAGTATTTACATGTTATGTTGGAAAGCCCATGTAAAGATTATGATTATTGAATCTTAGTAACTTGTTAGTATGGTTCATAACATGAAACTAGGAATGGTAACTGTTAACATGGCTTGAATGATGATTTGAACATGTGTAGGAATTCTTGCATTTAGATTTGGAAAAATCATAATAATGTTTACTTGGATTCTATAGTTGTGTTTGTGTTAGATTGATGATTTTTGGCCAATAATATTATCTAGGATGACCATGCTTGTGGTCTCTGTCAAGAACATGATGATAGTGCTACTTACTTGAAAGCAAGTTAGGGTGATTGTTATGTTGTTCATGGTAGTTTTTCCAAACTTATAGAGTTAGGAGTTTTGACAAACAAATAACTCTTGTTAAAGGTTAACATTAACTAAGCAAGTGAGCTTCAAATAATAATTCTAAGGTGATTAGAGTGATTATTTCATTTTAGTTTTCCTAAGGTTTATTAAACTAGGAAACCTTGATTGGAGACTTAGTTAACTTAGAGCTTGCATCACCATTGGTCATTCCCTTAGTTGTCACATGTTTGTTTGTGGATACTTAGTTTAGGCAACCCTTTCTTAGATATTGTTATTCCTTAGTTTAGTAGTAGTTTATTATTTTGCACGATAAATTAGGAGCAAAACCAACTCTTTGATTGAAAAGGCTTTAAAGTAGCAAAAGTTTAGTATCGAGACACCGTGTCCATGGATTGATATCCGGTTCTTACTGACAAATTATATTACCTCCCGATGGGTACACTTGCCATTTGTGTGTGTAGTTAGTTTTTAGGTGAAAACCATTTTTAAAACTAAATTTGTGTGAAGAAAAATCCAATTAAAACATATATATAATTCACGCACATCACCCACTAAGCCAAATTTAGTCCCTCATGTTTGGTTTGTTGTAAAGAGGGTCACAACCCATGAGTTTTATTACTAACAACCTACCATTAACTAGGTTATATGCCCCTATATCTGACTTATTATTTTTGGGGTGTTACAAAACCTAAGTGTTTTAAAGGCTTTGCCTTTACCAATGGACCATCACCTCATTAGTTATAAGTTATTTAACTAAATCCCATTTATATAATTATTCCAAATTAGATATTTAAACTTATTAAATATTTAATAGTACTGCTATTTTTGAATCTTTAATCTGTAAATTATAAAATTCAGATTGTTTAATTTTAATTTAGCAAAACATATATCCTTATATATAAATGTTGGTTGTTAATGGCTAATGATAGTGAATTGACTCACCAGCGAAAGGGCCGGTGATGCAACACAGGAGGTTTAGCCGTGGATGGGGTTTAGACCGGTTTTGACCGATTTTAGTAGGTTGAATATATATTTTTTTATTTACGATATATTTTATGGTAACATGTTTTTATTTTGAACTTCTTTATTATAACATTAGATTAGATTAGATTTTATTTTGACATTAATTAAAGCTAGATTGTTGTTACAGGTCGTGCGTTACGTCGGTGACGTCTTAGTTGTTTATAGCTAATGTCATATTATGTGATGCGTTAACCATATGAAAACATATGTTTCAATTTATACGATCTAACTCAGTGTAACCTATATAAGCATTGCAGTTATAGTGTATGATGATGGCATTAACGTGTGGTGCTCGCACGTGACATTATGCGTTTTTTACTTTGTTACACACGTTACGTTCGTGACTGCATTTACTCATTAGACATAGATGGAAAAGGAGAGTATGTGTCGGTCGTTGCGGTATAAAATCGTAAAAGTAATTTAGAAAGTGATGTAAAGTCATAAAAGTAATTTAGGAATCAACCAAGTTAGGCACAGATAAAAAAATATAATAATGTGTCACATGTTGTGGTATCAAGTCGTAAAAATAATTTAAACAAAATGAGATGTCGAGTTTTTTTTAAGGTTACATTATTCCTACTCCAAAACTACACCAATAAATACTAAATTACATCTATGATAGGATTTGAACCTAAGTCTTTTCTCCAAGAGGCTGGAGCGTCTACCACCCGGCTATAGCTGGAATGACAAATGAAACTTCAAGTTATTAAGTAGAAAAGTTTGGAGTGTCAAAATTGTTAATTATAAAAAATTAGAAGTAAATGTTTAACTTACTTAAAGAAGATGAATGTAGTTGTGAAAGTTTGGGGGTGTTTTTGTCGGTGACAAGGGTCACCGAGCTTTTGTTTTAAGATATGGTAAATTGCAATTATTTATTTAAAAATTTTAATTTATGTAAAGTTTTACAACGTGTTCACATTAAAATATTTTACTTAACTATCATTTATATAATATATTTTTCTCTAATATTTTTTTTACATAATTTGGTTTCAAAATCGTGAGGGTAGAAGGAGTACATACAAAAACAAGAATACAACAAACCGTAATAGCTAATTCGATGTGTGTTGTAGTTGAGTCCGGTTTAGAGATCCAACAAGCCCAATTCAAACTATATTCAAACAACTTGTGACACACCAACCTTGACATACTAGATGGGACTCCAAGAACATGGAAATATGAGTAGGTTTTATAGAGCTTTTGAATCTCCTGAAACTAGCGTACGCTCCCATTGTAGGTCATGTGTTGGAGATGGATTTTTTGAGTATATAAAGGTTACAAAATACAATAGAAAGGGTAACCCCCACAATGACCCATAATACCAAGCTAAATTGGTCAATCAGAATCACCTATTGTCTTGCTCGTCAATGTCCACAGTAGGGATGAGCTTGGTATCGAAAGAACCGGTACCGAAGATCCCCAAAGGTGGGTACTGGTACCGAATATACCCAATACGGTACGGTTCGGTACCGGTATTTGAGATAAAAATCGGGAAAAACCGGTACCGAACCGGTACTGAACCGGTACCGAAAATGTCAAAAGTCGGTACCGAAAAGGTACCCGGTTTGGTAAATTCGGTACAGATCGGTACCGGGTACCATTTGCTCATCCCTACGACTGTATAGAAAAAGCCAACCATCAAGACCTCATGTCGATGGCTACCACCTTGGACCGGCAGGCATACTCCACAATGTTACATCTGACACTACTATAGAGCTCAAGAATGTTACCTAAAGTCTTATGGTTACGTTCTTTTGCTCTAATAGTTGTGTTTTGATTAACAATTTACTTTTGTTGTCTATGTGTGGTAAACAAATTGCTTGTTTGCATAGGCTTAACACAATTATGGTAGTTTGGTTATGTTTGCTACTTCTTATGGTATGTTTTTACTATGATACTTATGTTTCCTAATAGTCATATGGCTGCATGGAATGGAATGGAGCCCCTAGGGCTTCATTGCGTCACATATGCGCCACGTCAACCATGGGGCTTTATTCCCCTATGCGAATAAAGCCTATAGTATGAATAAAGCCTCCCAGTCATTACTCAATCATTTTTTATACTATTTAAACCGAATAAAAAATAAAATACCATTTAAACAACTAAAAATAATACAAACCAAGTTTAAGAAAATTACAAAACCCCAATAATAAAAAAACTACTCATCCCTGTTGTCATTCTCGTCATTTATCATGCGATCCAGCCATGGATGTTCAATCAAATCTGCTCGAAGATCTAAGCGTGTGTCTCTTCTTCGTATTTTTAGGCGGATTTCTTCTTTCTCAGCGTATGTTAGAATTGCGTTCTCCGGCTGAACGGTTTCTTCATACTTGGGACAAATGGCTCGGTCCGTGGCCTCCAAAATCATTTCATGTAATATAATGCAATTATACATTATATTTCTCATTCATTTCTTTTCTAATATATGCGATGGCTGAGTAATGACAGTCCATCGTTTCTTTAACACCCCAAATTCCCATTCGATATCTTTTCTTGCCGACTTATGTTTTTTCTTGTTGTACAATCATTTTTCATTATCAAGGCAAGAAAGACTTTTCATCAAGACGACCCACTCTGGATATATTCCATCAAAGATAATAAAATAAAAAAAACTACTCATCCCTGTTGTCATTCTCGTCATTTATCATGCGATCCAGCCATGGATGTTCAATCAAATCTGCTCGAAGATCTAAGCGTGTGTCTCTTCTTCGTATTTTTAGGCGGATTTCTTCTTTCTCAGCGTATGTTAGAATTGCGTTCTCTGGCTGAACGGTTTCTTCATATTAGGGACAAATGGCTCGGTCCCTGGCCTCCAAAATCATTTCATGTAATATAATGCAATTATACATTATATTTCTTCTTCATTTCTTTTCTAATATATGCGATGGCTGAGTAATGACAGTCCATCGTTTCTTTAACACCTCAAATTCCCATTCGATATCTTTTCTTGCCGACTTATGTTTTTTCTTGTTGTACAATCATTTTTCATTATCAAGGCAAGAAAGACTTTTCATCAAGACGACCCACTCTGGATATATTCCATCAAAGATAATATTCGTACTTGTAATGCACATCATTTGCATAAAATGATAGATCCTGTGCAACATGTTATCATCGAAAAGATTCGATGATTGTAAAATAGCAAGATCGTTGTTTGCACCAGCCATGCCAAAGCACGAATGTCAAATCCATAGATCTTGTGACGGTACTTCTTATCGGATTAGGGTTGGACCATCGTGATCACCTTGGGTGTGTTGGCATTTTCATGCAGTTGAATAAGCAGCCCAGGGCCAATGAGTACAATCTAGGCTACCCAACACTTAGGAAAACCACCTTGATGGGCCACATATAAAAGCGGGATGTCACTCGAAGTCGGACTCCTCAAATATTGTCATCCATATCGATCAATAACACCTAAATATATAATAGTGACAATGCTAATAATAAATTTATTAATAATAACAATACTAATTATAATAAATGTAAAATAAAAATAAAAATTATAACTTCACAAAATGGTCAAGACTATCTTTACATGTGCGTGACGACATTTTTAAATACTCATTCCAAGCTTCACTTGTGATGCCGAATGCTACCTGTAGAATGGAGGTCATACATTTTTGCTTCGGAGAGAATCTGACTTTACCCCATGCATCCGCTCTTTGTTTGAAAATTTTATATTCACGCTCTAAATTGACACTTCGCAAAAAAAGACGACGGCTCATACGAAAGCGGCGTTGAGATTGCTCATCATTGTACAACGGATTGTCAGCAAAATAATCACTCACCAAACGGCTGTGAGCACCAATCCGGTCTCGTTCAAGATGTGGTTGTCTAGTGCGTGGTGGTTGTGACGATTCGGCTTCGTCTTTTAAAAATCGAACGGCCTCATGGGCCACGACAATAAGCAAATCATCAAGCATACCCGAGTTGGTTGTAGAGTCGAATGACGTATCAGAACTTGAAGACATTTTCTAAACACAAATATAAGTTTAGAGGTTTTGTGATAGTGTGTTTGAGAGAGTGAGTTGAATATGTGAATTGTGTGTGTACATGGGCAGACCCACATAGAGTGGGTCGGGGTCCATGAACTCCAATGTTTTTAAAAAATTAGTAGATTCGGTATATTAAATTGTATAAGGACCCCATAAATACAATTAGGTGGACACCATAGAAAGAAAAGGAAAGCTGGTGTAATGGTAAATCTCCCTTTTTTTCAATAAGAGGTCATGGGTTCAATCCTTTTATAACCCATTTTCCTTTTTTTTTAAATTTAGTTTAAACCTCGCTATGACCCAAACGAGAACCAACCCGAAAATTTTAACGTTTTATTATGAAAATTTTAAACATAAAAAAAAATGGGCCCCATTAGAAAAAATCATGGGTCCGCCACTGTGTGCATATATATATGAGTTTTTTAAGTTGATTTTTAAAGGAAGTAGCCGTTGTCAACGGCTACATTAGAATGGGGCCCACCAATTGCGTTCCTTATTCTACGCGATTGCAACCATATTTGACCAACAACGCCCCCTGCATAGTGCCTGGGTATGGAAGGGGGCACTATTGATGTTATATTTGTTGAGGTAGATTGGTAATGACGCCACTTACCACATAGCCTTAGCGTAGAACATATATATGCAGATGTTCTTTGCTTGAACTTCTTCTATAGCATTAGCATGCTATAGTTAAAAGGGGAGTTATAATCAGTCATGGGGACTTAGGACCACCGGGTATTGATCAAAGGGAAGAACCTTTTCTATTTGTCAAAACTAGGGACATGATTTTTAACCATCAAAAAGTGGAGTTTTTTCCCAAATGAATGTTTATGGAAAAATTAATTACCAAAATAGGTTATTTGAAAAATATTTACCAAAGTAGGTGTTTTTCTTTAATTTTTTTATTTTTAGCTAAAAAGAAAAATAATTGCTCCTTTTAGTGTTCCCTCTGTTAAAAATGTTATGGGGATTTCTTTCTTCAATTCCAAAACACCTGAATCGTCCTTCGATTGCAAGTTCAATTCCGTTTCTTCAATCATAGATTTCATTTCAGTTCTTCAATTGAAGGTTCAATTGGTTTCACACTTTCAACCGTTCCTTTGGTTTCACACCTTAGATCGGTTCTTCAATCACATGTTTGATTTCAATTCTGTTCTTCAATCACATGCTCGATTTTGGTTCTTCAATCATAAGCTTGATTTCAATTCTTCAATCACAAAGTTCCATTCAGGTTCGATCGGTTTTCATGCTGCATGTTTGATATTGATATTGAAATCAAGCTTTCTTTTAATTTGTGTTTTGATATTGAAATCACTAACCAGTGAACTCTTTTTTTACATTATATTTTTTTCAGTATTTGATATTGCTTCTTATTTTAAAGTTTATTTAGATAATTTTTTGGTTGTAGTTTAACATGGTTTGGTTAAAAAGTAGTTAAAAAACAATTATAATAAGTTAGATAAAATGAAAAGAAAAAACAAAATAAGTTGATCGAAGAAAAAAATTTAAAAAGTTGATCGCAGAAAAAACTAAAATAATAATAACAAGTTGATTAGTTTAAAAATAAAGAAAAAAGAATTACAATAGATTATGTAAAAGTAAAGAATTAAGTAAAAACACTTATTTTGCTAAATATGTTTCAAATCACCCATTTTGATAAATAGTTTTTCCACCAACACGGGAAAAAAAACTCTCAAAAAGTGTATACATATCAAATATTATTTGTCTGTTTCGATAATTATAAAAATCACAACATATTACAGACTGTCAAGCCGAGACTGTAACTTTTTTTGTTTTGGTATTTTGACATTTTTTTTATTTAAACAACATCTCATTGGTAAATATTGAGTTTTAAGACATCTTTAAAAACATACTTTTAACTGTCTAATTTTTTTTTCTGAACAGCATCACGTGTAAATTCACTTTGTTCGGGACTTTGTATAACAACGACTCCTCGATCGTCATGAAACCGTAACCCCTCCCTCCAATACACGGGAACCGGATGGAATTTGGATTTCGGTTCGGTACCCAACCTTATCCAAATTGTGAATTTGGTTTTCGGTTCGAATATTGATTCTACAAATTTTTCTTATTTAGATCATTGAACTGAATTTAGTCAGATAAACCGAATTGTAACTAGTGTAATTGAATAACCAGAGCGAATAAATCGGTTGAATTCAGTTCGATTAGACACATTTTTAATTCATATCGGTTCAATTTTCAGTTGGGAAAATTTAAAACCAAATAAACCGGTATCCAAACCAAATAGGTGTCAGTCGTGTTGGGTTAGCAGGTTGACGGGTTGAAATGTGCAACCCAAACCATACCCATATTTATTATTATTCGTGTCGAACATATCAACCTAATCTGCACACACATAAACTCGGGTCAACCCGAAACCCGTTTAACCCATTTTTCTAAATGAGTCATACATGTTGACGAGCTATAAACGGATTATCGTTAACACATTTAATGGTAAGTATAAATATGACAAGTAGATAATATAGTGTGACAAATAAAATTATTATGACTAACTATGTAAAATATAAATAAAAAACTCAAAAACAAAAATTGGTTAATGGATCAACCTGAACTGTTTTTAAAATAGTCAAGCTCAAAGCTCGAACTTAACCTGTTTTTAAAACAACAAACACGAACACAACCCGATTTCAATCAAGTTGTACTAGTCAACCCAAAAAACCTATTTTTCTTTTGTTGTTGTGCTTCAAAACGTATCAATACTAATTTTTCTCCTAACGACAACTTTCATTAAACACACCCTCTAATAATTATACTACTTAGGTAAGGAGTAGTGGTACCTTAAAATAAATAAGTAAACAATCCAAACAATTCATTTTCATATATCAAAATCAAATCAACTCAAAACACGTGTGCATTAAATTTATGAAAATGTCAATTCACCATTAAAATGTCATGGCACCTTCGTGGAAATCAGCCCCACACGCGAACCAGAAGCTGTATCCAATCTGTCCATCCATGGCGTTTTCTTCACCTTCCAAGAACCACATACCACCTTCCATCTTATAAACCCACTTCACCTCTCAATTACAAACCAAACCAATTCAAACACACCTCCAATAATCTAATTCCATAACTATAACAAATGGCCACTGCAAACCAACCACAATTCCAAGATTATCTACCAATAATGGCGGATAAGCTAGGCGGAGACGGGTTAATCGAAGAGCTATGCAACGGATTTCGGTTACTGATGGACGGTGAAAAAGGCGTGATCACGTTCGATAGTTTGAAGAAGAATTCGAGGTTGTTGGGGCTTGGAGAGTTGAGTGATGATGATATTGTTAGTATGTTGAGAAAAGGTGATATTGATGGGGATGGTGGGCTTAATCAGATGGAGTTTTGTGTTCTTATGTTTAGATTGAATCCTGATTTGATGGACCAATCTGAGTTTTTGCTTCAGCAGGCTTTGGAACAGGAGGAGTTTAGTTAGTGGTTTGGTTTTTAACATTTGGTTGGTTGTTGACTTTTTGTTGTTTGTTTTAGTAAGTGAAATTGTTGATAATATATATTTAGATTCATTTTATTAGCAGTTTTTGCCCAATTTTATTGTCTTTTTTTCTAGACCAATTTTGAGAAATTGATGGATAGATTATTTTTTTATTAATAATCATCGATCATGTAAATCTGAAGCAACTTCCAGTTTATTATTACTGGGATGAAAAAGATACAAATTTGATACGGTTTAACAAAGAAGAATAGAAGTGTGATCAAATGAATGGTCCAAGACAGGAATAGGTGAACTACCAAGAACAAGTATTTGAATCTAACTCATGCTAAAATCGAACGAGAAGATGATTAATTCGCTAAAATCAAATCTAGTGTTTGGGATTGAGTTTGGAAGTGACTTATTGACTTGTTAGCTTTTTGAAATAGCTAAAAAAACTAACGAGTGAATAAGTCATTTTCAGAAGTCAGGATTTAAGGTTTTTCCAAATGACTTGTAACTTATTGGCTTCAGTGAGTTAATAAGTCATTTCCAAACTCAATCCCAAACACATGTAACCCGTTGTCCAACTTCTAGTCTTCATCTTATTGATTCATCATGCTTCTTGTTTAAAAAAGGGTCAATATTATTCATATATCCACACCAATTTTGACCCCCAAATTCAGATATGTTGTGATTCTTACCAAGAACGAAATGGCTGCTAGATGGGTATTGTGAGAAGGTACAATCCTAGCATATCCAAAATCAAACTGATGACATATTACACCATCACTACTTCATGTAACCTCCCTCTATTAGCACTTTCAACATCATGTAACCAAAAGTGTTTGTTCAATAACGATGTAAGCTTTGAAAAGATGTAAATGCTTAATTGCTTATTGATTCCTGTGGTTTTATGCTAAAACAGGTTATATAGTTAACAAATCCCTTATATGTTCACATAATGATATGTGAGACATGTAATGTAACAAACAAAATGACTCACTACTTTTGTAACTTTAATTAACAAAATGATCGATTCTTTAGTTTTACAATATACAACTAGGGCTGTCCAAACTGCTCGGCGCTCGAAGATCGTTCGACGATCATTCGAAAAAGCTCGGAAATTTGCTCGTTCGATTCCTTGCTCGGTTAAAACCGAGCCGAGCAGCTCGGTTCGGTTTAAAAACGAACCGAGCACGAGCATAGGTACGCTCGCTCATTGCTCGTTCGGTTTCGATCGAATTTATTTTTATTATTATTATTTATATATAATAAATATATTAAAAAGTATTAAAAAAGTTGAAATCTGATATTCCCACTATTGTTTTAGACTTTAGTAAAGTAACCCTAATTTTCCCTAATTCCCTATTTCCCTCATCGCTCCTTCTGACATTCTCTCGTAACATTTTAGATGTTCTTAAACATTAAACATTTGGATGACATCTTGTGTTTATTTTTTGTGGGACTTTTTTATGTTTGTATTTTGTTAAATTGTTAAGTGTGTGTGAGACATATAAGTTGGTGAATTTTGGTCAATGAACGGTTGTGTAGGAATGCTAAATAAAACTGAGCAAAAGCGAACCTAACCGAGCACAAGCATAAGATTCTCGCTCGATTTCCTAAATCCGAACCGAACCGAGCTGCTCGGTTTCAAACCTAACCGAGCACGAGCATACCTCCGTTCGGTTCGGTTCGACTCATGAACAACCCTATATACAACAAAGGCTTGAGGCAACATACATCAAAGGTATTTAATTTTGGTTTCAGGTAAATTTCGGTATACTATTCGGCCCAACACAGAGTAGTACTATAATTGGCAAATTAAATTTTAATAATCATAACTAAGAATATTCGTTACTATCAGTCCTTACTTTTAAATACATTTTTTTTCAATAGACCCTATGTTAGAAAACTTAACTTTTTTTTTTTTGACATGGAGGTATGAGTTGGATGATGATGTGGAATTTTTTTTCTTTTTTGTTTTCTTCTTTATTCTTTAAATAATAATTAAATTATTTATTGTGTGTACTCTCTCTCCTGACTGAAACAGATCCCTGACGCACCACCACCGTTGCCGCCATTTTCACCACCACCTCACCACGCACTCACATACAGAATACAATGCGACAGGAGAGAGAAACTGACGATTTATAAAGAGAAAGTTAGAAATAAAAAAGAGAGAGATAAAAGCCATGGCGTCCAACCGACTCTCTATTCCGTGACGATGGGAGCAACGGCGGTGCCAAACGGCAATAGTTGTAGCATGAACGGCATATACACATGTTAGGGATTTGATTGGTGGGGGGTGTTGTTAAGCAACGATTAAGGTTTCTGGGTAGAAACATATTGGTGGTGGTATGTTGGAGGCTGTTGGTTGAGTGTTCCAAGAGAGAGAAAGTATGTTTTTATTGTTTATATAATATATATATATATATATATATTCTCTGTTAAACAAAAATTCCAACACCGTCGTCCACGTCATCATCCAGCTCATATGTCCATGTCAGCAATACCATCAACTCATGTATCCATGTTAGCAAAAAGAAAAGGGAAAAAGAAAAAACTGGACTAGGTTAAGTTTTTCTAACAGAGGTTCATTGTAATAAAATAGTTTGAAGGGTAACACTACTACAAAAGAGGTATTTGCTATGAAATTTTGCTACGGGAGAAAATGGTGGCAAATTTTGCTATGAGTTAGCTACGGATTAGCTATGGACACATTTTACTACGAATTAGCTACGGATTAGCTACAAACTTCCGTCGCAAACGAATTTCGTAGCAAAACTCATAGAGAATCCATAGCAAAATTGATGAAATGAATAGTAAACATATAATGTAGCAAAACCGGTAGCAAAATCCGCAGCAAAACCATGATAACAAGTATTTAGAAATAAACTAAAAAAGTAAAATAAAATATGTAGCAAAATCGATAGCAAAACTGTGAAAAAATGTAAAAAAAACTTAGCAAAACCGTAGCAAAATCCGTAGCAAAACCATGAAAACAAGTATTTAGAAATAAACTAAAAAAAGTAAAATATAATATGTAGCAAAATTGTGAAAACAAATGTAATAAAAAAAAACTTAGTAAAATTGTTAGCAAAGTCCATAGCTAAATCATAAAAATAAACATTTAAAAAACAACTAATCGAGGTTTAAAAAAAAGGTAGCAAAATCGGTCAGTAAATAAAGTTCGTAGAGAAATTGGTAGCAAAATCTAGAAAAAATCTTAAAAACTAACATAGCAAAATCGGAAGCAAATCCATAAATAAATTCATTACAAAAATAAGAAAAAAAGTAATCAAAAAATAATTTTCTAATATCCATAGCAACATCCATAGAAAAATACGTTGAAAAAACAAAATTAAATTATTAATAATGGTATCAAAATACATAGCAAATCTAACAAAATAAATAATCAAAAATAAATAAAAAAACACGTAAGAAAATCCATAAGCAAAAATGAATAAAAGAAATATTAAAAAATAATTATTAATATATACAATTAGAAAAATCAAGAGCAAAATATTAAATACTTAAAAAAAGTTAAAAAAATCAATTTTACACAAACTGGTGTAAACATAAATATATTTAATATAGCAATCTCAGACAATAATTACACATGCTAAATTAAGCATTTGAATGAGCAAATGGTGCTGGGTTTCGTTACCGAATATATTTGGTACCGACTTTTGTTGTTTTTGGTACCGATTAGATACGATACGTTATTTATCGGTCTTAACACTCAAATACCTGTACCATACCATGTATTTTCGATACCGGTGCCCATTCTTTGGAATTTCAATACCAGTTAACACCAAATTCATCCCTAATTAAGCATATTAGATCATTATGTGAATTGATTTCTATAACGTTTTCATATTATTTGCACTCATTTTATAAATATACAAAATCCATTGAGGGGAGTAGTGCCAGACAGCTGCCTGACACTTCCCTATTAACCCGAACATATTATGATTTTACCCCAGCTTAGAATTACGATTTGGACCCCAGTTAATATTCAAAAATCATGGAGGGGAATAGTCAGACAGCTAGCTGCCTTGCACTTCCCCATTGGCCCAAACAAATTACGATCTTACCCAACTTAGAATTACGATTTGCCCCCTAGTTCGAAATTACAGTCTTACTATCATTGAAGATTTCAGCAAATTACGATTTTACCTCGATTTTGCCTCCAGTTCAAAATTACAATGTTGCCATCGTTGTAGCTTTTGACAAATTATGATTATACCCCAATTAAACTTATGATTTATCCCCAATTAAAAATTATAGTCTTTTCACCTGTTTCATTTTTTTTTCTAACAAAACTTTGATAGTGTTTTGTTTTAATTGGTAGAGAAATATTTGGCTGAGCGCCCCGCAACAGGCGGTACATAAACTAGTATAGTAGGAAGACCATGAAGGGGAACAGTGCCAAGCAGCTACCCGTTAGTCCCACATTGACTCGGACAAGTTATGATTTTACCCAAGGTTAAAATTACGATTTTCCCCCTTTTCAAAATTAAGATTTTGCCCCTAGTTCTAATTTACAATTATGCCACTGTTTAAGCTTTTGACAAATTACGATTTTACCCCTGTTAAAAATTATGACTTTGCCCCCCGTTCGAAACGACGGCCTTCCTATCGTTTTAGTATTGTTTTTAGCAAAACTATGGTTGTGTTTTATTTTAATTGGTGGCAGCTGCTTTGCACTCGCTCATTGTTTTGACAAATTTCAGTTTTGCCCTAGCTAAAAACTATAGCCTTACCATTGTTTTAGTTTTTTTTTTTCTAGCAAAACTATGATAGTGTTTTGTTTTAATTGGTAGAAAAATATTCGGTCTAGCATCCCGCAACACTATGATAGTGTTTTATTTAGTTATATATTATTATGCAACTACCTCTTAATCATGTTTAATATGTTATAAATAATATCCAATTCTCAACTGATAATATAAAAAATGTTTAGGATAAGAAGTTGCATGCCACATATATCCACATGTTTGTTAGCGTAGCGACTCACAAACCTTGTTTTATGGATAACCGTTGGCTAAACCCTTGGCATTTAATTTTCATTATACATCTAATAATAATATTTTGTTTATAAATTATCTATAACTAATTTTTAATCGCAAATCACAATTAAAAACCAAAATCATTGTGTTTAATCTTTTATTATTGTTACCGAGTTTTTTAATATGTATTGCTCATCTTCCAGGTTTTTTTTTCTACTTTGTTTAATCAATTTGGTGTTTTAGTGATTAAGTTTTAAGATTTTGATTGCTCAATTTATTAGTGATGGTTAGTGATTATCTATCTATGAGTTTATTGACTTTGTTTAATCTGTATCAGTGTATTATTGCCCACCTTATAATTTAGATGCTCAATTCAGTTTATTAATTATTGATTTTTTTGACTACTCAGCTTATTATTGATGATTAGTGCTTAGTTTTTTTAGGAAATAGATCCTTAGTTCTTAAGATTGATGAGAAAGACACTTGTATAGAATCTTTTAAGATTATCTTTGTTGTATAGAACCTGTTTAAGTTGTTTAATATGTTGTAAATTAGAAATATCTGTTTTTTTTTTTATGTTTTAAACTATTTGTTTTTTTGATGTTTTAAACTATTTGTCTTTTTTGATGTTTTATTGTTGCTGAGTTTCTCATCCTCTTGTTTTAGGACGTGCATTGACTTTATTGGTCATGGAGTGGTATACTGATCGAGCATGGATGTATAAAATGACCAATAGTGATGGATTTATTAATAAGGAATACTATGACAACTTGAATAAGTGGTTAGACTTCATCTTTTCTAAAGATTCAGTTGTGGATCGAAGGGTGACTAAGTGTCGAAAGATAGTATCTGACATCAGATGTCCTTGTTTAAGATGTCAAAATTCTATCTACTTAGATAGAGAAAGTGTTCAAGAACACTTGCTTAAAAAGGGTTTCATGCTTGATTACTACACATGGTATGAGCATGGTGAAACTAACCGTGAGGTAGGACAATCTTCTACTATGAGGGAAGTTGATATAACGATAATGGTTGTAGACGCATGGTGTTGTCACAAAACCAGCCAGAAAACCCGCCACCAACTTAAAATGCGTTGAATTTTATAATATTGCTTTTAGATAATTTGGATTTTAATCGTGTTAGATTTGGTTATGTTTGAATTAGTTGGAGTTTTACCGTGTTGCATTTGGTTAAGTTTGGATGATTTGGATCTTTAATATGAGTTTTTTATATTTATTGTTTTGTTTGAATTATTATGTTATGTGATTTGAGTATTTATTTTTTTGTTTCAGTTTTTTATATTTATGAGATTTGAATATAATATTTTATAAAAGAAAAATAGAAAATAATATAAAAAGGAATTTATTTGAAAATTTTCAAACAAACAACGTAGCTAAATTTGTTGCAAAGACCTTTTAAAATCAATAGCTATATCCGTAGCAAAGTTAAAGCAAAATTCGTAACTAAATTCCTTTGCAGAATCATAGCAAAAGACTGCAAAATTTTGTAGCCAAATCATTGTGAATTTGTAGCTAAAGTTTATAGCGAATCTGATAGCTAAAACCCGATAGCAAAAAACGTTGCAGGTTTCATAGCCAAAAAAATGCAAAATGTAGCAAATTCTCGTAACTAAACGATAGCAGGTTCGTAGTTAAATTTTGTAGCATAAAGGATAGCAAAAACACTGCAAATTATCATAGCCAACATTCGTAGCAAATATACTCCGTAGCTAAAATAACCATAGCTAAAAGTATCCGTAGCTAAAAACATCCATAGCTAAATTTTTTCGTAGCTACAAGCATCTGTAGCTAAAAGTATCCGTAGCAAAAACATACCATAGCTAAAAACAATCGTAGCTAAAAAGTTTCCGTAGCTAAAAACCCATAGCGAAATTCCGTAGCAAACTTCTTCATAGCAAATTCGTGGCTAAAATAACATCATTTTTCGAAGCTAAATTCGTCGCATACATAATTTCCGTAGCTAAAGTTTGTAGCAAATAAATTCGCGACGGGACTTGTAGCTACGAACCAAATCCATAGCAAATTCATAGCGAAAAGCGTGTTTGCTACGGAATAGCTACGGATTTGGCCATAGCAAATGCCTATTTTTGTAGTAGTGTAAGAATATTCTCAGGTGGAATGTTGGTCAATTGAGAAAATGCGAGATTATTAAAGTCAAATTTACCAATATAATTTAGTAATAACTAGTTAAAATATTTCATGATTTAGTAATAAATAGTTTAAAGACACCGTTTGGATAGAGCATGAGTATGGGTAGCATTCACATCATAAGTCTATAAAAGTATTTTTACAGGGGTGTCCATCGTGTCAGGTTGATGATTTAACGGGTTGCGGGTTGGTGAGTTGAAACGTTAAACCCGAACCCGACCCGTTTAACATATATTTTTAAATGAGTCATACAAGTTGACAATTTATAAGCGAGTTTTTTGGTTTAAGGTTTGTAACAGTCCAAGTAAACCGTGCCAAGATATTGTCCGTTCTGGCCCCCCAATGGGTTGCTCATCCAGGAACTCACGGTTTTGTTTTCACCCGACAAGTTGCTCGCCCAGACAAAACGCGTCTTGGTAGAGAAGATTCCCACCCCCTTATAAGGAATGTTTCGTTATCCTCTTTAACCGATGTGGGACTTACAAAGCGGGTTATCGTTAACAAGTCTAATGATGAGTATGAGTGTGACAAATAAATAATATAATGTGTCAAAACTAACATTATTATAACTAACCATGTAAAATAGAAACGGAAAAAAACCAAAAAAAACTAAAAGATTTTTTCTAAATAGTTAAACGGGTTAATAGGCCAACCCGTATTTATACGTGTCAACCCGAACTGTTTTTAATACGAGTCAACCCGAAGCCGACCCATTTTTTAAACGAGTCGTGTTAATCAACCTAAACTTGTTTTTTTCCATGTCAATTTCAGGACGAAAATCGTGTCAGGAATTACTGCCCCTAGTTTTTTAAGTTTGCCTGTTGTTGTGAACGTAACCATGGGCGTCATGTGTGTCATTTGTGCTTGAGTTTGACCGAAAAGAGCCATCACTTGCTTTAGCCATGGGTTGAATCATAAATGAAGTGGACATCAAATTTGATTTTGATGTTATTTTTGGAACCGCCCATGCTTTAACGACTAAACAACTACCCGAATACTAGGAGACTAGAACTAGGTTCGATTTATTTAATGTCTATTTTTTTTTCAAACCAACTTAAATTTCTATATCAGGTCTTAAGTCTTATATCATTAAATTCATGTTAGATGTTGTCTTATTCAACTAAATTATATAATATATACGCATGTGTCGCGTATATACAGATATATATTACCGATAAATTACTTTGTTTCATATTTAGATTTATTTTTTTGGAACATCAAATGTTACGTCTACTCAACTTTACATCAATAATTTTAAAATACTTACTTGCATAGGTTTGAACCTAAGACATACTCTCAAAGAGTTATATGTCTTTACCAAATGAAATAACCCACCTATTTAATTTGATTTAATGGACATGTTTGTCAATTATAAATCAATCATTCGATCGATTTCCTCAACATCTTCATCATAGTAGATCACTAGGTCTCATTTTCTTTTAGTTTGGGTAACATTTTACACAATTGACTACATATGGTGTTGTAGTATGATGATTATAAATATTATACGAAGTGATAAATAATACCAATGACAAAATTTATATATGTTGATTTTTTATAACTTTAAATATATTGAGATTCCAATTCAATGGGAAAAGTCAATGGCTAACTAATGTCTTCCCCAAAGGTTGATTCTTTGAAGATAATTAATGATTTACATGTATTTTACCTTTTGAAATTATATATGTTCAATTAAGATTCCTAAAATCTGTCTTATTGATGTGAAATAACAAAATGACATTGCTATTGAAATCATTGGTTGGACATAGGGTTTGGTGTGCTTTTTGACACTTTATATAGTTATGAAACTTCTGTTTAAAACTAGAATCCGGATCACCAGAAAGCTGAAACTTCGAAAATAAAAACATAACGCCGTGAATATTAAAATCGGATCATCTAATCAAATTGATGTTACAAAATTTTGATCTACTTTTTATCCAAAGATAAGATTTCTCTTTGACAAGTTCCGTTGTACTATTGAAGTAGTATTTAATAATGATATTTGTACTATTGAAGTAGTATTTAATAATGATATTTTAACCTTATTTTTTTGTAAATTTATTAGACCATGCGTAGTCGTCCACTTTTGGGCGTTTTTTGTGCCCAAACACGCCACAACACGCCGGGGAACCACCCATTGGGCGTGTTTGGCTGTAAATTTTGTTTTCGGGTGATTCAAATCACGCTTGTGAACGAAATGAGTTGGCAAATCAGCTTTTTGCATGCTCAAATTCAGCCAATAGCATTTTTATGGTTTTTTATTTATTTAATTCTATTACACCACAATGCCCATATCCCCACTACACCCATTTTAGAAAACGCTCCATAAATGTCTCATTGCTGACTGGGCTGCCACATGACGCAAAAAGCCCAAGGGTAGGGGCATTACCACTACACATGGTCTTAACGATATTATGTGTAAAGTACATCAAACTTTTGGGTTTTCCAAGATTGATTTCTTAGGCTTCAATACTAATTATCATTCAGTGGGGGAGCTAAGGTGGTAGTGATAAAACACCGCGTCGAAACCCCCCTCCCTATCCATAAAAAAAATCCAACAAGAGTGTTACAAACATTGCCGGTCGTCTAGACAAAGAATTTAGAGATAATGTACGGATGGAAGTTGATGTTAAGGAATGAGTGTTAGAAAGGAAGGTCTAACCTTGAAGGAAGCGGCAGCTAATCAACAGCCACATATCCAGCAAATCTCCAGCAGATCAACAGCAATCAATCTCCAGCAGATTAACAGCAATCGACAGCAACGGTCAAGACAGCTAGCAATCAGCTGCTGTCTTCTATAAATAGATTACGTTTTTGTGTATATATAGTATACCCTTCTTTGTAATGAAACATACGAATACACACATCAATTCAGTGTTTTGAATCAACTTTTATCATGGTATCAGAGCAGTGTCGTTCTTGACCTGTTCATCATCTACCTTGCTCACCCAAAACCGAATCATCCTCTCAACCAAGCTGCCATGGCCGAAGCCGGTAACTTGGGAGAAGATTTATCCATTCAAATCGCCAATCTGCTCAAGAATGGCCTTAACCCACAAAACCGAAACCCAAAACTATCCGATAACCTTCAAATAAACCTCAAGCTCAATAGTCAGAATTACGCCTTATGGACCCGGATGATGAGGGTAGCCATAGGCGGTAAATCAAAAAACTTTCTAAATCATCTATCAACCAACCCACCAAACCAAACCAGCGAGCAATATGAGCAATGGGAACAAGACGACCTAGTCGTCTTCTCATGGCTCATACAGAACATCGAACCAACCCTTGCCAGCAATCTAACCGAATTCCCAACAGCAAAATCGCTGTGGGATGCCCTAGCTATAACATATAGCAGTGGGCGTGACAAGCTCCAAACTTTCAACCTACATGTCAAGGCGAATGAAATCAAACAGAACAATCTCTCCCTAGAAGAATTGTGGATTATACTCCAAGGAGTATGGGGAGAAATTGATCGGATTGACCCAAACCCTATGACCTGCCCAGCCGATATCCAAGCGTATCACAAAATCAGGTCGGAACAGAAACTGTTCCAGTTTCTAAACGCTCTCAACCGGAAATATGATCCTATAAAAAGGGAAATACTCCGGTTAGAGCCCCTTCCAACCGTAGAAAACTGCATACTCTACTGTCCGCAAGGAGGCCGCTCACCAGAATATTCTGGGAACACCTCTCAATGACACACAGGGTATCACAGTGGGTCTAATGGCCTCTGAAATTGACGGGCTAGGGCTTGCGTCAAAGGGTTACCGACGAGCCGGTGAGAAAAGAATCGGAACAAGTAAAGACGACAAATCTCACCTCAAGTGTGATCATTGCGGGATGATGAAACATACCAGGGAACAGTGTTTCAAACTCGTCGGATATCCGGAATGGTGGTCTGATGGTCAGAAGAAAGGCACAAAGACTACAGAAAAAGGAAAGTCATCCGGCGCCAGTAACCGAGACGCTCCCAAAGATGAAAGCCGGAACAGATCGGGCTTTGGCGGAGTGGCCAAAGCAGATGAAGAAGAAACAACAGGTAAAGGGTTTGGGGCGCAACCCTCAAACCCTAAGTCTTTCATAAGTGAAGAAGAAGAAGATACACGAACACATATAGTCCCTCGGTCATTTTTAAAAACAAAAAATACACATATAGTCCCTGGAAATAAGGGAGAAGCCAATATGGCCCACGAACATCAAAAACAAAAACTATGGATTTTTTATTGTGGCGCAACCGATACGATGACTTATGAGCTATCGGATATTATTTCAACAACCAAACCAGAAAAACACATATTCAAACGGCAAACGGAGGAATAATGGATGTAAAATCGGGAGGAACTATTGAGATTTCACCCACAATAAAAATCTCTAATTGCCTTTATGTTCCTTCGTTATCACATAAGCTGCTTTCCATCAGCCATGTCACGAAGGAACTCAACTGTATTGTCCTAATGTACCCTACGTTTTGTATTTTACAGGATATCAGGACGGGAGTGATCATTGGGCGTGGCACTGAAAATCAAGGGTTGTACTATGTGGATGAGGTGACTCAAAGTGGTGCTGTGATGCTGACTCATGGGACATCGGAACGGGAAGCTTGGCTATGGCACCGAAGATTAGGTCATCCTTCTGCAAGTTATTCGCATATTTTATTTCCGAAAACTATTTCCAGTTAATTCTATGTCACATTGTGAAACATGTGTTTTAGCAAAAAAGCCATAGAAAAACTTTTAAACCCAATAACACTAAGGCTGCTTTGCCATTTTCATTAATCCATTCTGACGTATGGGGTCCTGCCCCAGTTCTTGGGGGGCAAAACCTTCGGTACTTTGTGATGTTCGTTGATGATTGTACCCGAATGACCTGGGTTTATTTTTTGAAAAACAAATCCGAAGTATTTGAAAAATTCACTATGTTTTACGCCATGATTCAAACCCAATTTCAAACAAACATCCAAATATTCCGATCTGATAATGGCGGTGAGTTTGTTAATACCTTGTTTAAATCCTTTTTCCAAGACAAGGGAATAATCCACCAAACTACATGCCCAAACACCCCAGAACAAAACGGTGTCGCCGAAAGGAAAAATCGCATTTTGCTAGAAATGACACGAGCCCTCCTGATTGAATCCCAGGTCCCGAAATACTTTTGGCCTGAAGCCCTTGCTACTGCTACCTATCTTCTCAACCGACTCCCAACAAAAATCCTAAAGCTTAACACTCCGTTACACACCCTTTCAAAATTCTTCAAACTACCCTCAGTTCTCACCCTTCAACCACGAATCTTTGGATGTACTTCCTTTGTTCACATACCTAAATCAGATCGAACCAAACTTGACCCTTGTGCTGTAAAATGTGTCTTTGTCGGGTATGGAATGAATCAAAAGGGATACAGATGTTATAATCCAAAAACACGTCATATGTTCACCACAATGAACTGTGACTTTCTTGAAACCGAGTATTACTACAATTCCCAACTCAGTGGTCAGGGGGAGAAGGAATGTTTAGACACACTAAGCTGGTTGGAATATGTTCCCTATGTACCAACTACAGAGTCACCAACCACAGAGTCACCAGAACCCAATCTCAGTGCCACTGACGGTCCTAATGTTCCTCCTAACCTGGTGTCCGAGGTAAGTGATACTCATCCTATTCAGTCTGGTGGTATTTTTGAAGTTTCTAATGACTTTGAGGACACCAATACTTCTAACCATGAAACTGCCACAGAACAAACTGAAAATTTGCAGGCAGATGAATCCAGACAAGAAGAACCACCATCGAGATATGTGTTACCCCCTAGAACAAACAGAGGGGTTCCTCCGAAACGGTATTCTCCTGAAAAAGAACCAAGAAGATCTAGTTATCCTATAGCTAGTGTGGCCGATGGAAACTTCACTAAGGAAGCCAAAGCATTTATCTCATCTGTTTATTCCGAAGAAACTCCTACAAAACGTGGATCAAGCCTTAAAATCTAAACATTGGAAGGAAGCAATGAACACAGAAATGGAAGCCCTAACCAAGAACAATACATGGGAAAAGTGTACTCTTCCGTTGGGAAAGAAATCCGTGGGGTGTCGTTGGGTCTATACAATTAAGTATAAACCAGATGGTAAAATTGAAAGATATAAAGCCCGACTGGTAGCAAAGGGGTATACTCAGACACATGGGATTGACTATGCTGAAACATTCTCCCCGGTTGCAAAAATGAACACAATCAGGGTCCTTTTCTCGATAGCTGCAAATGAAGGGTGGCCACTTCAACAGTTTGATGTAAAAAATGCCTTCTTACACGGGGACCTAGACGAAGAGGTATTTATGGAAGCTCCTCCAGGATTCACAAAAGATTTCAAAACTGGAGAAGTTTGCCGTCTGAAGAAATCCCTTTATGGTTTGAAGCAGTCTCCCGGGCCTGGTTTGGCAGATTTACGGTAGCTATGAAAAAATTTGGATATAAACAAAGTAATGCTGATCATACTTTGTTTCTCAAAAAAAGAGGAAAATTCGTAACCTGTCTAATTATCTATGTAGATGATATGATCATTACAGGGAACGATAAAGAAGAAATGGTAAAACTCAAAGAAAACTTGTTTGCTGAATTTGAAATGAAAGATTTGGGCAGACTTAAGTATTTCCTCGGTATTGAAGTACTAAGGTCGAAACAAGGAATCTTCATTAGTCAAAAGAAGTATGTCTTAGACCTGTTGGCAGAAATTGGAATGATCGATTGCAAACCGGCAGATACTCCTATGAGTGTAAACCAAAAACTTTACATGGAAGAAGGAGCAAAATTAGCAAATAAAGAAAGATACCAACGGCTGGTGGGAAAACTAATATATCTCTCACACACTCGTCCAGACATCGCCTATGCTGTAGGGGTAGTAAGTCAGTTCATGCACCAACCTCAACAGTCACATATGGAAGCAGTTTGGAGAATCATTAGATATCTCAAAGGAACAGTAGGTCATGGAGTCCTGTTTCAATCACATGGACACCTAAATGTTCAAGTCTATACTGATGCAGACTGGGCAGGAGATAAGGGAAGTCGGAGGTCAACAGCAGGCTACTTCGCTCTAGTTGGTGGAATCTTGTCACTTGGAGGAGTAAAAAACAAAAAGTGGTTGCTCTTTCAAGTGCAGAAGCTGAATTTAGAGGCATAACTCGAGGTTTAACAGAAGCCATGTGGATGCGGAGACTCTTAGCTGAGATTGGTTTTCCGCCAAAAGAAACAAGTAAGATTATGTGTGATAATAAAGCTGCAATTCAGATTTCAGAAAACCCAGTTCAACATGATCGAACAAAACACGTGGAAGTTGATAGGAATTTCATCAAAGAAAAATTGGAAGATGGTACGATTGAATTACCATTCGTTCGATCAAAGGATCAGCTTGCTGACATTCTAACAAAAGCAGTTAACGGAAAAATTCTCAATGATTGTTTGGGCAAGTTGAATTTTGGAAATCCAACTATTCAACTTGAGGGGGGTGTTAGAAAGGAAGGTCTAACCTTGAAGGAAGCGGCAGCTAATCAACAGCCACATATCCAGCAAATCTCCAGCAGATCAACAGCAATCAATCTCCAGCAGATTAACAGCAATCGACAGCAACGGTCAAGACAGCTAGCAATCAGCTGCTGTCTTCTATAAATAGATTACGTTTTTGTGTATATATAGTATACCCTTCTTTGTAATGAAACATACGAATACACACATCAATTCAGTGTTTTGAATCAACTTTTATCAATGAGGTGGCGGGGAACACCACCCCTCTTTTACGACATGATGCGAGGAATAAGGACCTCTAGGAGCATAACACATTGCTTTAAGCTACATATATACTATACAAATTGAGTTGATAACTAGTACCCTAGCATATATACTATACAAAATTGAGATGATAAATAGTACCCCAAGCGAGTTAAAAGATGCCACTTGGCCTCCACTTTTTTTTCTTTTTGTAAAATTTCAATTTCATCCCTTATTTAAACTTAACTAGTATAGCAATTTACATCGACAATTTCATCATATGACATGTTACATTTTATATTTTCACTTATTATAAGCCACATGAAAAATCAACATGCATATTTAGGCTTTGATAACGATCATCGAAATTGTTGGGTATAAAAATTGCTCCGAGTGAATCATGTTTGTTCAAACAATATGAAGCCTTAATTATATAAAATTGTTCGTGTTGTTGAATCATTTTGCTCGATCACCATCTAAGTGAGTTGTTTGTTGAGCTTAGTTTACCTTTCTCGTATGATGAGCTTGAGACGATTTAACTTTAAAACATATAAAAAAATTGAAATGTTGATGTAAATTAATCCTGAATCTAAAGGTAGTACTGAAAGATGTATCATATTTTTATAATTTTTCAATTCAAGCCGGCTCCTTAAATATGTTTGAAAAAAAGTTAAAAATAAGGCGGCTAAGAATCTTTTTATAAGTTAGTTATGTTTAAAAATTGATAAATACGACTAAGCATACAATTTTGACATGAAAATTACGTGGCCATTATTTGTGAATTGGTCTCACTTGTATTAAAATTTAAAAGGAATCTTCTATTGATTCTCATGTACTTGGTCATATGTTTGGTCTTATTTAAAACTTGATATTTTTTATTCCTATGTAATAAACAACGTATATTTTAAAAAAAGTTGATAACAGTGATTAAATATTAAAATTTTGGAATATTTAGTACATTGAAAAACAAATTTGCAAAAGAAAGTTTGTTGATAGATAATGTGAAGGTTTGATGCATCATATGAAGGTTCTAATATGATGGTTTTAATGTCACCGAATTAGAAGGAAGATTAGATGAACATTAATACATAAGTTAGGGGTTCTTTGACAACTTCTGAATGGTTAAGTGCTGAACTAGTAAGAGGTCTGAACCATTAAGTGTTGAACCAGTAAGAGGTTTGAACCATTAAGAGTCAGTATAATGTTTAACCGTTTGGAGGCAAATGTCTGACCAATTCAGATTAAAGGTCTTAACCATTCAGACTTAGTATAATACTTAACCATTCAGAGGAAAATGTCTGAACCATTCAGACATCTGCTCGCAAATCAAACAGTCTGAACCATTAAGTGTTGAATCAGTAAGAGCTCCGACCATTAAGAGCCTGGTAAAACAAACAACCTCTTAGTTTCATATTCTAGCATGTTGTCTTCTTTCAAGTACATTGTTCACGATCCACAAGAGTTGACAAATATTAAAGACGATGAGTCATGAGATCGAAGATGGATATTTGGAAGATGAAGAATAATAGAATATCAAATACATATCAACAAAACAAAAAGAATGGTTCGACTTTAGGACTAGCTCATGATACTCATTTATTTGTTTTTTTAATTCAATTCATGAATATTATGGATTTCTTGAGATTTGAGCATAGTTGTGTGAAGTTATTTGTTTCATAATAACATGTTCATTTCTAGTTAATCCTTTAGTTGAATGTACTTTTGTTTGGATATTTTTGTAGAAGAAGGGTTTTTTTTTCGTATTGCCATTATATTATTTATAAAGAGGAGTTTGGTTCATTTGAATTCAATAAAATTGAAATATTCATTTCTAATATGTCACTTGAATCGAAATCATAGAATTCCATTTCTAACATGTTTCAAGTAAATTAGACATCACACTGTTGTCACTAACCCACTATCCTACCATAGTCAGTCTTATCACCGTCATTGTAACTACACACTTTGTGAATGCGTTCACCACTATGACAATCATTGTTAGGGTTGTAAATGATCCAAACGGCTCGTGAGATCCTCATGATTGACTCACTAAAAATAAGCTTGTTAAACAAAGAGCCAGAACTGAAGCTTCACTTATCGAGTTCAAGTAAGAGTATATTATTTATAAAATTATTTTATATATATACATAATAATAATAATAATAATAATTATTATTATTATTATTATTATTATTAGTGGAAAAAGTAAATAATTTTATATTATGATAAAATAAAGTTATAATTGTAATTTTTCTATAATTTTAGTAAACAAATAATAAAGGAGCCAAGCCCAAACCGAGTCTGAGTCGTTACGCCCACCATCTTCTAGTCTCCATCACCCCAACCGTTTATGATCGCAATCACAAGCACAATCTTTAATCAGCATAGAAAAATATAACTAAATATAAAATCTTGTATCTGTGTATTAAAGTCTTGAAGACAAACAAAATCTATAAATTAATAATAAATAAGTGTTATATAAATGGAAAATTAAATTATATTAATATGCTTTTCGGGTATAATTTGGGTAAACGGGCCGGGTATAGGGGGTATCACTAAATCCTATACCCGTACCCGGTGTTTTTATATTTTTAATCTCATACCCGGCCCATACCCGTCAGATTTCGGGTATACCCGGCCCATATGTTTCGGGTATACCCGGCCACTTGTTTCGGGTTGGCAATGGGTCGGGTATTGGAATCCCATACCCATACCCGGTTGTAAAATCGTGTCCCATACCCGACCCAATACCGTCAGGTATTTGTCGGGTAATTACCCATCGGGTACCTGGTATAACCCACAGGTATCGGGTGTATGTTGGGATTTCCAAATACATATTTTACTATTATAATTACTATATAATTTTATTTATGCAACAAGTATTATAAATTTATAATGTAAATCATATATATAAGTTTTATCATAAATTTATAATAACTTTATAATACTTATATACCTATATGTATATAATTCACAACGTACAAAATATAAATACTATTATCAAATACATATACTAAAAGAAAATTTATTTTTCACATTATGAGCATACTAAAATAAAAATATAAATTACAATATTCAGTATATGATCGGGTATATAGTTCGGGTAAATGGGTATGTGGTTTGGGGTAATTTGGTTGGGTATCACCTAATCCCATACCTGACCCATAACCGCAGAAATTTTTAAAACTAAACCCATACACGGCTAGGCCTGTAAACGAACCGAACGAACACGAACATCAGCATGTTCGTGTTCGTTCATTTAACTTTAACCGAACACGAACATATAATCGAACACATTTTTTTGTTCATGTTCGTTCATTAAGAAATCAGTTATGTTCGTGTTCGTTTATGTTCGTTTATTTAAAGTCTAAACGAACAGTTCACGAACATAAACGAACATAAACAAAAAAAATTTAAATGAACATAGTTGAATAAATATAAACGAACACAAATGAACGTAATTAACAACTATAAACAGACACAATTTAACGTTCCTGAACACAAACAAAAATGTCTAATATGTTACATTTCATTCGAAAACACATCTAAATTAGGGTTCATAGATACTAAAGTTAAATAGTTTTTTTTATATAAATATTAAGTAAGAAAAGAAAAAAAATTAAAATTTCATTTTTTATTACTGGAAAACTCAATTAATAATTAGTTATATTTATATAAGTAGTTAGAAAATCTAATATTTATATAATTATAACTATTTATGTATTTACTAAAACATAAACGAACGTTCACGGACGTAAATGAACGAACATAAACGAACGTTCATGAACATAAATGAACGAACACAAGGTATGTTCATGTTTGTTCCTTTAGTTAAACGAACACAATTTTTTGTTCGTGTTCGTTGTCAATTATAAATCAATCATTCGATCGATTTCCTCAACATCTTCATCATAGTAGATCACTAGGTCTCATTTTCTTTTAGTTTGGGTAACATTTTACACAATTGACTACATATGGTGTTGTAGTATGATGATTATAAATATTATACGAAGTGATAAATAATACCAATGACAAAATTTATATATGTTGATTTTTTATAACTTTAAATATATTGAGATTCCAATTCAATGGGAAAAGTCAATGGCTAACTAATGTCTTCCCCAAAGGTTGATTCTTTGAAGATAATTAATGATTTACATGTATTTTACCTTTTGAAATTATATATGTTCAATTAAGATTCCTAAAATCTGTCTTATTGATGTGAAATAACAAAATGACATTGCTATTGAAATCATTGGTTGGACATAGGGTTTGGTGTGCTTTTTGACACTTTATATAGTTATGAAACTTCTGTTTAAAACTAGAATCCGGATCACCAGAAAGCTGAAACTTCGAAAATAAAAACATAACGCCGTGAATATTAAAATCGGATCATCTAATCAAATTGATGTTACAAAATTTTGATCTACTTTTTATCCAAAGATAAGATTTCTCTTTGACAAGTTCCGTTGTACTATTGAAGTAGTATTTAATAATGATATTTGTACTATTGAAGTAGTATTTAATAATGATATTTTAACCTTATTTTTTTGTAAATTTATTAGACCATGCGTAGTCGTCCACTTTTGGGCGTTTTTTGTGCCCAAACACGCCACAACACGCCGGGGAACCACCCATTGGGCGTGTTTGGCTGTAAATTTTGTTTTCGGGTGATTCAAATCACGCTTGTGAACGAAATGAGTTGGCAAATCAGCTTTTTGCATGCTCAAATTCAGCCAATAGCATTTTTATGGTTTTTTATTTATTTAATTCTATTACACCACAATGCCCATATCCCCACTACACCCATTTTAGAAAACGCTCCATAAATGTCTCATTGCTGACTGGGCTGCCACATGACGCAAAAAGCCCAAGGGTAGGGGCATTACCACTACACATGGTCTTAACGATATTATGTGTAAAGTACATCAAACTTTTGGGTTTTCCAAGATTGATTTCTTAGGCTTCAATACTAATTATCATTCAGTGGGGGAGCTAAGGTGGTAGTGATAAAACACCGCGTCGAAACCCCCCTCCCTATCCATAAAAAAAATCCAACAAGAGTGTTACAAACATTGCCGGTCGTCTAGACAAAGAATTTAGAGATAATGTACGGATGGAAGTTGATGTTAAGGAATGAGTGTTAGAAAGGAAGGTCTAACCTTGAAGGAAGCGGCAGCTAATCAACAGCCACATATCCAGCAAATCTCCAGCAGATCAACAGCAATCAATCTCCAGCAGATTAACAGCAATCGACAGCAACGGTCAAGACAGCTAGCAATCAGCTGCTGTCTTCTATAAATAGATTACGTTTTTGTGTATATATAGTATACCCTTCTTTGTAATGAAACATACGAATACACACATCAATTCAGTGTTTTGAATCAACTTTTATCATGGTATCAGAGCAGTGTCGTTCTTGACCTGTTCATCATCTACCTTGCTCACCCAAAACCGAATCATCCTCTCAACCAAGCTGCCATGGCCGAAGCCGGTAACTTGGGAGAAGATTTATCCATTCAAATCGCCAATCTGCTCAAGAATGGCCTTAACCCACAAAACCGAAACCCAAAACTATCCGATAACCTTCAAATAAACCTCAAGCTCAATAGTCAGAATTACGCCTTATGGACCCGGATGATGAGGGTAGCCATAGGCGGTAAATCAAAAAACCTTTCTAAATCATCTATCAACCAACCCACCAAACCAAACCAGCGAGCAATATGAGCAATGGGAACAAGACGACCTAGTCGTCTTCTCATGGCTCATACAGAACATCGAACCAACCCTTGCCAGCAATCTAACCGAATTCCCAACAGCAAAATCGCTGTGGGATGCCCTAGCTATAACATATAGCAGTGGGCGTGACAAGCTCCAAACTTTCAACCTACATGTCAAGGCGAATGAAATCAAACAGAACAATCTCTCCCTAGAAGAATTGTGGATTATACTCCAAGGAGTATGGGGAGAAATTGATCGGATTGACCCAAACCCTATGACCTGCCCAGCCGATATCCAAGCGTATCACAAAATCAGGTCGGAACAGAAACTGTTCCAGTTTCTAAACGCTCTCAACCGGAAATATGATCCTATAAAAAGGGAAATACTCCGGTTAGAGCCCCTTCCAACCGTAGAAAACTGCATACTCTACTGTCCGCAAGGAGGCCGCTCACCAGAATATTCTGGGAACACCTCTCAATGACACACAGGGTATCACAGTGGGTCTAATGGCCTCTGAAATTGACGGGCTAGGGCTTGCGTCAAAGGGTTACCGACGAGCCGGTGAGAAAAGAATCGGAACAAGTAAAGACGACAAATCTCACCTCAAGTGTGATCATTGCGGGATGATGAAACATACCAGGGAACAGTGTTTCAAACTCGTCGGATATCCGGAATGGTGGTCTGATGGTCAGAAGAAAGGCACAAAGACTACAGAAAAAGGAAAGTCATCCGGCGCCAGTAACCGAGACGCTCCCAAAGATGAAAGCCGGAACAGATCGGGCTTTGGCGGAGTGGCCAAAGCAGATGAAGAAGAAACAACAGGTAAAGGGTTTGGGGCGCAACCCTCAAACCCTAAGTCTTTCATAAGTGAAGAAGAAGAAGATACACGAACACATATAGTCCCTCGGTCATTTTTAAAAACAAAAAATACACATATAGTCCCTGGAAATAAGGGAGAAGCCAATATGGCCCACGAACATCAAAAACAAAAACTATGGATTTTTTATTGTGGCGCAACCGATACGATGACTTATGAGCTATCGGATATTATTTCAACAACCAAACCAGAAAAACACATATTCAAACGGCAAACGGAGGAATAATGGATGTAAAATCGGGAGGAACTATTGAGATTTCACCCACAATAAAAATCTCTAATTGCCTTTATGTTCCTTCGTTATCACATAAGCTGCTTTCCATCAGCCATGTCACGAAGGAACTCAACTGTATTGTCCTAATGTACCCTACGTTTTGTATTTTACAGGATATCAGGACGGGAGTGATCATTGGGCGTGGCACTGAAAATCAAGGGTTGTACTATGTGGATGAGGTGACTCAAAGTGGTGCTGTGATGCTGACTCATGGGACATCGGAACGGGAAGCTTGGCTATGGCACCGAAGATTAGGTCATCCTTCTGCAAGTTATTCGCATATTTTATTTCCGAAAACTATTTCCAGTTAATTCTATGTCACATTGTGAAACATGTGTTTTAGCAAAAAAGCCATAGAAAAACTTTTAAACCCAATAACACTAAGGCTGCTTTGCCATTTTCATTAATCCATTCTGACGTATGGGGTCCTGCCCCAGTTCTTGGGGGGCAAAACCTTCGGTACTTTGTGATGTTCGTTGATGATTGTACCCGAATGACCTGGGTTTATTTTTTGAAAAACAAATCCGAAGTATTTGAAAAATTCACTATGTTTTACGCCATGATTCAAACCCAATTTCAAACAAACATCCAAATATTCCGATCTGATAATGGCGGTGAGTTTGTTAATACCTTGTTTAAATCCTTTTTCCAAGACAAGGGAATAATCCACCAAACTACATGCCCAAACACCCCAGAACAAAACGGTGTCGCCGAAAGGAAAAATCGCATTTTGCTAGAAATGACACGAGCCCTCCTGATTGAATCCCAGGTCCCGAAATACTTTTGGCCTGAAGCCCTTGCTACTGCTACCTATCTTCTCAACCGACTCCCAACAAAAATCCTAAAGCTTAACACTCCGTTACACACCCTTTCAAAATTCTTCAAACTACCCTCAGTTCTCACCCTTCAACCACGAATCTTTGGATGTACTTCCTTTGTTCACATACCTAAATCAGATCGAACCAAACTTGACCCTTGTGCTGTAAAATGTGTCTTTGTCGGGTATGGAATGAATCAAAAGGGATACAGATGTTATAATCCAAAAACACGTCATATGTTCACCACAATGAACTGTGACTTTCTTGAAACCGAGTATTACTACAATTCCCAACTCAGTGGTCAGGGGGAGAAGGAATGTTTAGACACACTAAGCTGGTTGGAATATGTTCCCTATGTACCAACTACAGAGTCACCAACCACAGAGTCACCAGAACCCAATCTCAGTGCCACTGACGGTCCTAATGTTCCTCCTAACCTGGTGTCCGAGGTAAGTGATACTCATCCTATTCAGTCTGGTGGTATTTTTGAAGTTTCTAATGACTTTGAGGACACCAATACTTCTAACCATGAAACTGCCACAGAACAAACTGAAAATTTGCAGGCAGATGAATCCAGACAAGAAGAACCACCATCGAGATATGTGTTACCCCTAGAACAAACAGAGGGGTTCCTCCGAAACGGTATTCTCCTGAAAAAGAACCAAGAAGATCTAGTTATCCTATAGCTAGTGTGGCCGATGGAAACTTCACTAAGGAAGCCAAAGCATTTATCTCATCTGTTTATTCCGAAGAAACTCCTACAAAACGTGGATCAAGCCTTAAAATCTAAACATTGGAAGGAAGCAATGAACACAGAAATGGAAGCCCTAACCAAGAACAATACATGGGAAAAGTGTACTCTTCCGTTGGGAAAGAAATCCGTGGGGTGTCGTTGGGTCTATACAATTAAGTATAAACCAGATGGTAAAATTGAAAGATATAAAGCCCGACTGGTAGCAAAGGGGTATACTCAGACACATGGGATTGACTATGCTGAAACATTCTCCCCGGTTGCAAAAATGAACACAATCAGGGTCCTTTTCTCGATAGCTGCAAATGAAGGGTGGCCACTTCAACAGTTTGATGTAAAAAATGCCTTCTTACACGGGGACCTAGACGAAGAGGTATTTATGGAAGCTCCTCCAGGATTCACAAAAGATTTCAAAACTGGAGAAGTTTGCCGTCTGAAGAAATCCCTTTATGGTTTGAAGCAGTCTCCCGGGCCTGGTTTGGCAGATTTACGGTAGCTATGAAAAAATTTGGATATAAACAAAGTAATGCTGATCATACTTTGTTTCTCAAAAAAAGAGGAAAATTCGTAACCTGTCTAATTATCTATGTAGATGATATGATCATTACAGGGAACGATAAAGAAGAAATGGTAAAACTCAAAGAAAACTTGTTTGCTGAATTTGAAATGAAAGATTTGGGCAGACTTAAGTATTTCCTCGGTATTGAAGTACTAAGGTCGAAACAAGGAATCTTCATTAGTCAAAAGAAGTATGTCTTAGACCTGTTGGCAGAAATTGGAATGATCGATTGCAAACCGGCAGATACTCCTATGAGTGTAAACCAAAAACTTTACATGGAAGAAGGAGCAAAATTAGCAAATAAAGAAAGATACCAACGGCTGGTGGGAAAACTAATATATCTCTCACACACTCGTCCAGACATCGCCTATGCTGTAGGGGTAGTAAGTCAGTTCATGCACCAACCTCAACAGTCACATATGGAAGCAGTTTGGAGAATCATTAGATATCTCAAAGGAACAGTAGGTCATGGAGTCCTGTTTCAATCACATGGACACCTAAATGTTCAAGTCTATACTGATGCAGACTGGGCAGGAGATAAGGGAAGTCGGAGGTCAACAGCAGGCTACTTCGCTCTAGTTGGTGGAATCTTGTCACTTGGAGGAGTAAAAAACAAAAAGTGGTTGCTCTTTCAAGTGCAGAAGCTGAATTTAGAGGCATAACTCGAGGTTTAACAGAAGCCATGTGGATGCGGAGACTCTTAGCTGAGATTGGTTTTCCGCCAAAAGAAACAAGTAAGATTATGTGTGATAATAAAGCTGCAATTCAGATTTCAGAAAACCCAGTTCAACATGATCGAACAAAACACGTGGAAGTTGATAGGAATTTCATCAAAGAAAAATTGGAAGATGGTACGATTGAATTACCATTCGTTCGATCAAAGGATCAGCTTGCTGACATTCTAACAAAAGCAGTTAACGGAAAAATTCTCAATGATTGTTTGGGCAAGTTGAATTTTGGAAATCCAACTATTCAACTTGAGGGGGAGTGTTAGAAAGGAAGGTCTAACCTTGAAGGAAGCGGCAGCTAATCAACAGCCACATATCCAGCAAATCTCCAGCAGATCAACAGCAATCAATCTCCAGCAGATTAACAGCAATCGACAGCAACGGTCAAGACAGCTAGCAATCAGCTGCTGTCTTCTATAAATAGATTACGTTTTTGTGTATATATAGTATACCCTTCTTTGTAATGAAACATACGAATACACACATCAATTCAGTGTTTTGAATCAACTTTTATCAATGAGGTGGCGGGGAACACCACCCCTCTTTTACGACATGATGCGAGGAATAAGGACCTCTAGGAGCATAACACATTGCTTTAAGCTACATATATACTATACAAATTGAGTTGATAACTAGTACCCTAGCATATATACTATACAAAATTGAGATGATAAATAGTACCCCAAGCGAGTTAAAAGATGCCACTTGGCCTCCACTTTTTTTTCTTTTTGTAAAATTTCAATTTCATCCCTTATTTAAACTTAACTAGTATAGCAATTTACATCGACAATTTCATCATATGACATGTTACATTTTATATTTTCACTTATTATAAGCCACATGAAAAATCAACATGCATATTTAGGCTTTGATAACGATCATCGAAATTGTTGGGTATAAAAATTGCTCCGAGTGAATCATGTTTGTTCAAACAATATGAAGCCTTAATTATATAAAATTGTTCGTGTTGTTGAATCATTTTGCTCGATCACCATCTAAGTGAGTTGTTTGTTGAGCTTAGTTTACCTTTCTCGTATGATGAGCTTGAGACGATTTAACTTTAAAACATATAAAAAAATTGAAATGTTGATGTAAATTAATCCTGAATCTAAAGGTAGTACTGAAAGATGTATCATATTTTTATAATTTTTCAATTCAAGCCGGCTCCTTAAATATGTTTGAAAAAAAGTTAAAAATAAGGCGGCTAAGAATCTTTTTATAAGTTAGTTATGTTTAAAAATTGATAAATACGACTAAGCATACAATTTTGACATGAAAATTACGTGGCCATTATTTGTGAATTGGTCTCACTTGTATTAAAATTTAAAAGGAATCTTCTATTGATTCTCATGTACTTGGTCATATGTTTGGTCTTATTTAACAACTTGATATTTTTTATTCCTATGTAATAAACAACGTATATTTTAAAAAAAGTTGATAACAGTGATTAAATATTAAAATTTTGGAATATTTAGTACATTGAAAAACAAATTTGCAAAAGAAAGTTTGTTGATAGATAATGTGAAGGTTTGATGCATCATATGAAGGTTCTAATATGATGGTTTTAATGTCACCGAATTAGAAGGAAGATTAGATGAACATTAATACATAAGTTAGGGGTTCTTTGACAACTTCTGAATGGTTAAGTGCTGAACTAGTAAGAGGTCTGAACCATTAAGTGTTGAACCAGTAAGAGGTTTGAACCATTAAGAGTCAGTATAATGTTTAACCGTTTGGAGGCAAATGTCTGACCAATTCAGATTAAAGGTCTTAACCATTCAGACTTAGTATAATACTTAACCATTCAGAGGAAAATGTCTGAACCATTCAGACATCTGCTCGCAAATCAAACAGTCTGAACCATTAAGTGTTGAATCAGTAAGAGCTCCGACCATTAAGAGCCTGGTAAACAAACAACCTCTTAGTTTCATATTCTAGCATGTTGTCTTCTTTCAAGTACATTGTTCACGATCCACAAGAGTTGACAAATATTAAAGACGATGAGTCATGAGATCGAAGATGGATATTTGGAAGATGAAGAATAATAGAATATCAAATACATATCAACAAAACAAAAAGAATGGTTCGACTTTAGGACTAGCTCATGATACTCATTTATTTGTTTTTTTAATTCAATTCATGAATATTATGGATTTCTTGAGATTTGAGCATAGTTGTGTGAAGTTATTTGTTTCATAATAACATGTTCATTTCTAGTTAATCCTTTAGTTGAATGTACTTTTGTTTGGATATTTTTGTAGAAGAAGGGTTTTTTTTTCGTATTGCCATTATATTATTTATAAAGAGGAGTTTGGTTCATTTGAATTCAATAAAATTGAAATATTCATTTCTAATATGTCACTTGAATCGAAATCATAGAATTCCATTTCTAACATGTTTCAAGTAAATTAGACATCATCACTGTTGTCACTAACCCACTATCCTACCATAGTCAGTCTTATCACCGTCATTGTAACTACACACTTTGTGAATGCGTTCACCACTATGACAATCATTGTTAGGGTTGTAAATGATCCAAACGGCTCGTGAGATCCTCATGATTGACTCACTAAAAATAAGCTTGTTAAACAAAGAGCCAGAACTGAAGCTTCACTTATCGAGTTCAAGTAAGAGTATATTATTTATAAAATTATTTTATATATATACATAATAATAATAATAATAATAATATTATTATTATTATTATTATTATTAGTGGAAAAAGTAAATAATTTTATATTATGATAAAATAAAGTTATAATTGTAATTTTTCTATAATTTTAGTAAACAAATAATAAAGGAGCCAAGCCCAAACCGAGTCTGAGTCGTTACGCCCACCATCTTCTAGTCTCCATCACCCCAACCGTTTATGATCGCAATCACAAGCACAATCTTTAATCAGCATAGAAAAATATAACTAAATATAAAATCTTGTATCTGTGTATTAAAGTCTTGAAGACAAACAAAATCTATAAATTAATAATAAATAAGTGTTATATAAATGGAAAATTAAATTTATATTAATATGCTTTTCGGGTATAATTTGGGTAAACGGGCCGGGTATAGGGGGTATCACTAAATCCTATACCCGTACCCGGTGTTTTTATATTTTTAATCTCATACCCGGCCCATACCCGTCAGATTTCGGGTATACCCGGCCCATATGTTTCGGGTATACCCGGCCACTTGTTTCGGGTTGGCAATGGGTCGGGTATTGGAATCCCATACCCATACCCGGTTGTAAAATCGTGTCCCATACCCGACCCAATACCGTCAGGTATTTGTCGGGTAATTACCCATCGGGTACCTGGTATACCCACAGGTATCGGGTGTATGTTGGGATTTCCAAATACATATTTTACTATTATAATTACTATATAATTTTATTTATGCAACAAGTATTATAAATTTATAATGTAAATCATATATATAAGTTTTATCATAAATTTATAATAACTTTATAATACTTATATACCTATATGTATATAATTCACAACGTACAAAATATAAATACTATTATCAAATACATATACTAAAAGAAAATTTATTTTTCACATTATGAGCATACTAAAATAAAAATATAAATTACAATATTCAGTATATGATCGGGTATATAGTTCGGGTAAATGGGTATGTGGTTTGGGGTAATTTGGTTGGGTATCACCTAATCCCATACCTGACCCATAACCGCAGAAATTTTTAAAACTAAACCCATACACGGCTAGGCCTGTAAACGAACCGAACGAACACGAACATCAGCATGTTCGTGTTCGTTCATTTAACTTTAACCGAACACGAACATATAATCGAACACATTTTTTTGTTCATGTTCGTTCATTAAGAAATCAGTTATGTTCGTGTTCGTTTATGTTCGTTTATTTAAAGTCTAAACGAACAGTTCACGAACATAAACGAACATAAACAAAAAAAATTTAAATGAACATAGTTGAATAAATATAAACGAACACAAATGAACGTAATTAACAACTATAAACAGACACAATTTAACGTTCCTGAACACAAACAAAAATGTCTAATATGTTACATTTCATTCGAAAACACATCTAAATTAGGGTTCATAGATACTAAAGTTAAATAGTTTTTTTTATATAAATATTAAGTAAGAAAAGAAAAAAAATTAAAATTTCATTTTTTATTACTGGAAAACTCAATTAATAATTAGTTATATTTATATAAGTAGTTAGAAAATCTAATATTTATATAATTATAACTATTTATGTATTTACTAAAACATAAACGAACGTTCACGGACGTAAATGAACGAACATAAACGAACGTTCATGAACATAAATGAACGAACACAAGGTATGTTCATGTTTGTTCCTTTAGTTAAACGAACACAATTTTTTGTTCGTGTTCGTTCATTTATTAAATAAACGAACATAAACGGACTTCCCACCGAACAAGTTCACGAACAGTTCATGAACGTTCGGTTCATTTACAGGTCTATACACGGCCCAATACCCGTCAGGTATCGGGTATACCCGTCCTATTTGTGTCGGATTTCGGGTATACCCATCGGGCTTGGGTATTTTTGCCATTCCTATTCAGATATACCCGTCGAGCTCAGACTTTTTTTTGCCATCCATATTTCCACCAATTATATACGCGCACATTGATTTTTATTTTTTTCTTTAATTTAATTTACGACTAAAACAACCATACATAATCTAAACACATATCTCTTTACTTGGGCCTAACGGTAGAAGACTTGGGTCCTTCAGTTGAGACTTAAGTTTAATTCTCACTTGTGTCATATTGGGGTGGATATAACTCTGGGCTTATAGCTTAGTGGCTGGGCAAAGATGGTGAAAAACCCATCGATGGGAGGTTCGATCCTGAGACGCACCCCGGTTTTCATCTGTCTGTTACTTCAACGAGGTAACTTGTGTGGAGGCAGTACGGTTTTCGAGGAAACGCCGTAACCAAGTCTGACCAACCGAGCATGGGCCCAATTAAGACAACGTAATCTGGACAGATCTTGGTTAGAGATGCTGTTTAAACAGTGTGACATTGAATCACTCAAAAAGAAAGTCAGCGTTAGAAATAAAAATCTAAACACATGATCCGACCCTACAAGACTACCCGACCCGTTTATAATTGTCATGATTATAGTTGTATACTTGTAAGTTGAATGAGACGTCTTTAGCAATGAAAAATGATGGTGAGCGTGACAACAACATGCCATCATTACGACGCATATATTATTCAACCAATACGACGTCGCCTCCTTCGTCAACCTTCATTAACTCCCAACACAACTCCTGCATTTACTTGCCAGCTGGCCCATTCCCAAACCCGCAGTATAAATACCCGACGTTAGTGCTCATTGTTGTTCAGTCAATTCAATCAATCGCCGTCAAAAGTTTTCACATCTCTGACAGATTAGCGACCGGAATACACTCATAACCGCTTTCCGACCACTCCATCTCATCTATGGCTACTAAAGTGTATATTGTGTATGTATTCTTACTCTCATTTCACTTATAATGATACTTGATAGCTGATACTTGTTGCTTTCGAAGGTTTTATGTAATTTGATTCAGTCGATGATCTGTTGCTTGTTGTGGATGAATTTGTGCGATTCAGATCGAGCGATTAGGTTTATCAAAGTAATTTTATGATTATTGATGTGTGTTTAAGTGTGAATTTGAAGAAAAGTAGAATTAGATGTGCGAATTTAAGTGCATTGAGTAGTTAATGTTCGAGATGTTGATTGCTGTTGCTTTTGATTAGGTTTTACGTAATTTGATTAAGCTATTTTGTTTTGATTATCAGTTGACCGATCTGTTGCTTGTTGAGGATGAATTTGTATGATTCAGATCGGTTGATTAAGTTTATGAAAGTAATTTTTCGGTGCTGCGAAGTTTCGATTTGAATTTGGAGTGCTGATGATGTCTGTTGTTTAGGTGTAATATTGGAGAAACTACAAGTATATGTGCGATTGCTAAGTGCATTGACTGGTCAACATTTCCGATTGCTATCCTGTTAAAATTAGATTAATTTCAGAGCATAGTTTTCAATAGTAGTCGCTATTGTTGCTATAGCGAATAGTGTAGCGTATAAGTCAAAGGCCGCTACAGGTATGTAGCCATAAATAGCGGGATTTCAGTTTTTTTTTTACTTTTTTATTTTTTTAAATATATATAGCGATTAAATATAGTGATTAAATAGCTAGATTTTAGGTTTTTGTTAAATATGCAACTAAAATAACATATATTCCAGGGTATTTTGATATAATATTCATATAAAAAATATTTAATTTTTTTTTCTAGTGTATCGCTTTTTATAAAATAGCGCCCGATATTTATCGCTATTTGCTATGTAGCATATAAGTACCTTATCGCTATTTCTCGCTATTCGCCATTAACTAGCTTCAGAGTTCGGATGTAGGTGTTATGCATGTAAATTAGAAATAATATAACCAAGGCATCTCCTCTTTGATCAACAATGTAGATACAGCCATATAGGTTTTGTCAGTAGTTAATTTATTTTTTTTTATTTTATATAACTGATACAACTTTGTTTCTGTGTTTTCATATGCTGTCAATTATGAATCCACATATAAAATACTGAGATATTAAGTTGTAGTCCAGCCAATAGGAATGAATAAGTTATCTTAAGAATTTGGAAAAGTAATAAACCAAATTAGGGGTTAGTGGAAGTAACATTCATTAATGAAGATGTGTTGCTAGTTGAATGGTGACTTCTATAAAACGAAACCGTTAGCAAGCAACTAGTGTCTGCCTTTGCTAGTTGCTTGCTAGCGGTTTTGTTATATAAAAGTCGCCGTTCAAAAAGAAAAAAAAGGAAAGATGTGTTGCTACTTGCTAGTACTTTGATAGCAAGTAAGCTGTGAAAGAAATCTAAGATGTAATGAAATTTAGGTGGTTCAGTTATAATGTATATCACCAAGACTCCAAGAAAGTAACGATGTTTTTATACAAAATTACACGCTGGGGGTGGGGGTGTTTGAGGTCAATGAATATTAAATTCAGTTATGCTTGTTACATAGTGTAGCTCTTTCAAAATGAACAGTGAAGGGGAGATCATGTGGGCTGCATTTTTAGTTGATGTTTCATAAGTAAACTTTGAAACAAGCATTTTGAAATACACAACTTCAAAACTTATTCAAGACAACTTATCACTCACAGCTGTATGAACACACAATAAGCTGATAAGCAGTTTTAATAAGCAACCCGATACATCTGTTTAGAAGGAATCCCATGTAATAATTCCCTTAAGTTTTAAGTTGTAACTCTGCTGTGCGTTTGAACAACAAGAACTGTTGACCAGAGATATTCCTGTTTGCGATTCACAGGTATTAAAGAAACTTGCTTTTCAGGCATGTCGAGCAACCTTTAATATCACGTGATCACTTTATTTTGGTATTACAATAATTCAATAAATTGAATACTATTTTTCGATATGATCAGCTCATTTCGTCCCTACCAGCAAGGGGTGCGTGCAATAGGGTGACCTAGACCAAAAATTGATTGTATTGCAATAGCAGCTGCCCAAAAAAACAATTGTAGGAACGAACTTTTGCTTTTGGCCATATCAAAGTCTAGGTTACTAACTGTTAGTATTTTCTTGTGACAGGTACTACTCTATGTATGGACATGTAGAGAAGCTAGCTGAAGAAATCAAGAAAGGAGCTGCATCTGTTGAAGGAATTGAAGCCAAATTATGGCAGGTATATTTTTTTACAGGGCGTTTGCATTGCATTTTTCTGAGTGATTATGATAATCAGGTTATAATGTTTCGCTATAATGAAACTGATTGCAAATCTGATAATCAGAGTTTAAATAATCAGTTTAGAGGTGGCCTTAACAAACCGATACCGATTATCTGATCATTTAGGGGTCATTTTACTTGTTAATTATTTAGTAATCAGAATTTTCCAAATACCAAAACTATTAAGTATCTAAGTGCTAATGACACAGAATAGCAAATTAGCAAACATAGTAAGGCTGGTGGTATGTTTTGGTAAATATACATGATAATCTCCTAACCTAATAATTATACTTTTGTGAAACGCAAAGGTTCGTAGAGTAGAAGTCAGCAACATACTTTTTTCTGTGATCCGTTTTGGTAATTATAATTTTTTTTTTCTATCCATTTTAGTAATTTTAAGTATTAAAACCGGCTAAATTGGTAAGTATAGTGAAAAAAAGAATAACCCAATATGGGCAAACAAAAACTTCCATCATCAGATTTAATTACCATTTACCAAACAGGGGAAAAGTCTCTCTTAACTGCCAAAATGAGTTTGCAAAACATATAATATGGACCACGTTCAAAAGTACACTGCTAGTTTGTTACATTTTTCCTTTATGTAATGGTGTAATTTGATTATTTGATCACCTGATGACTGTGTTTTCTTTATGTGGCATTTTTTTTTCTGGTGATTTGGCTTATTACTAAATTACCAAACTAGTCCATTTTGTGATGACGTGGCTTGCCACGTCATCTTGTTCTACTGGTGTATATTTACCAAGTCGAAACATTATTAACTCTATTTACCAAGACGGACCATCAACCTAACTACGTTGCTATTCTATGACATTAGCCCATTATCCGATTAGCACAACTTCAACTAATGATGAACACGAACAAACTTATAAACTTGATCATTTAATCCTGTCTTTGGTGCAGGTCCCAGAGACATTGCATGAAGATGTGCTTGGAAAAATGAGTGCACCACCAAAGAGCGATGTACCCATAATCACACCAAACGAACTTTCTGAAGCAGACGGATTTATTTTCGGGTTCCCCACAAGATTCGGTATGATGTCTGCTCAATTCAAAGCCTTTTTTGATTCCACTGGTGGTCTTTGGAGAACCCAACAGCTCGCGGGCAAGCCAGCTGGCATCTTCTATAGCACTGGATCTCAAGGTGGTGGTCAAGAAACTACCGCGTAAGTATATTAATCAGATTTGAAGCCAACTCGTCGTTCACTTTAATCAAATTGATTATTTACAGTTATTTTTTTCATGAAAAAAAAGTAATATTCTAATAACCATGAGAACCCTTTTACCAGAAAACTCATGGGCCCATCAATACCCTACTAACCAGTAACCCGATAGAAACTGGATTTAAAACGTATGGGTAATCCCATACATGCCAAGAGTTTGACTATGTTGACTTTTTTTTCTTCTTTTTTGACATGGTGCTTAGAAAACGGTTTACCCAGCAAGATCAAAGATTAGATCGCCTTAAACAATTTTTGTAACCATGAGAATCTGTTACCGAAAACAAAATTTATCGATTTATTTTGTTTTAACATCGTTTTCCATTAATCTCCAACAGTTTGACCGCCATAACTCAACTGGTTCACCATGGAATGATATTTGTACCAATTGGATACACATTCGGGGCTGGCATGTTTGAAATGGAAAAAGTCAAAGGTGGAAGTCCTTACGGTGCAGGAACTTACGCAGGCGATGGGTCTAGACAACCATCTGAACTCGAGCTCGAACAAGCGTTTCACCAGGGAAAACACATCGCGACTGTTGCTAAGAAACTTAAGGGAGTTGCATAATTTCACCATCTCAGAATATACAAAAAAAACCATTACCATAATCTCAAGATTGTTTTACCTTTAAAGTTTCATGTCTCTATCTTTCTATTAAGTGATTGCAAAAGGGTGATTTTTACATTTAAGTATACACAGTAGTATGTTTTCATGTTGTTTCTTGTATCCGTTATTTACAGAAAAATAATAATATGCTTGTTTACATATAATTTGAGGCATGTTTTAGGTCAAATTAGGCCGAGGACACTAGGAGAGATATCATTAAAAAATAATATCATGGACATAGTACAATACAATGGGGGGTCGCACTTCTTGACAAACATGAAATACGTGTTTATCAACTCTTTAACAACACAATAGAAACAAGAATATAAACCTCTGTACCTGATAAACCATAGACTGCAGAGAGCCAGAGAGCGAAGTAAACATCTTCTTGATTGATGGAGTTTCTATTTAGGGTGTACTATTAGGATGGTTTTAAGTAGGTTTATGAACCCACGAAAATTAGAGAGAGAGAGAGAGAGGGTGACAAATTATGTAAGTTGGTGATTCATCAGTGATTTATTTGTACATCTAAAGGATAACCCTATTTAGGTAGTAAGGCTAATTAGATTTACCAAATAATTACCAATAAACATGGTTTTTGGTAGGTTTATGAACCCATGAAAATTAGAGAGAGGGTGATATGTATGTAAGTTGGTGATTGATTAGTGATTAACCTTTAAACCCTCTTATCTCTATTTTTTTAATGGTGAACTTCATGTATAACGTTACCATACTCTTCAAATCAGAGAGTCCCGTATTGCCCCATTTTGGTCGAGCTATGTTATCTTAACCGGGCCCACGCTAGCTTCAAAGTTTGGCTTTTTTGGGCGTTCCCCCGGAAACCATATCGCCGGCTGCCACTTGACAGTTGTTGTGCCACCACAAGAGCAGAACTCTCTGGCGTAACACACGGTGGGGCGAAAACACGGTTGGGCTCGGGAATCGAACTGACAACCTCACACAAGGCCTGGTCCAAACTCTTCATTACCTATATCCACCTTGATATGACACAAGTGGGAATTGAACTTGAGTATTCATTGGAAAACCCAAGCCTCCTACCACTAGGCCGCAAGTAGGGGATTCTTATCTCTATTTATACACCTAAGGGGAAACCCTATTTAGGTAGTAAGGGTAATTACGTCTATCGAATAATTACCAACTAAACACATAAGGGTATTAAGGTCAATGATCATTAATCAGATAAATGATACTAAATGCCAATTAATAATATATAAAACATATATTCTTACAATACGACATGATAATAGTCAGGATTTTGAGAACGGGCGAATTCGAGTTAACATGTATACTTAAGTTGGTTGTGTTTGGGGGTTTCTATGTAACCCATTTAATTAAACAAGTTGACCTATCAACCCCTCAACCCATTTAACTCTCTTATTACGACCCTCCAATTCGTTTAACACGTGGGCAAAAACCCATTGACTCTTTAAGATAAATACGTTAAACGGCCCAATTGTTCGGGTTACACAATTTTAAGTGTGTCTAGTTTAACGTTGATGTCTTTGACAAGCATAAATTTAAGGGTAAATTACACTTTTCGTCCTTTATGTTTGTACTGAATTGCAATGGATAGCCTTTAGCTTCAATAATTACAGTCACAATCCTTTATTTGAAAAACTCATTACCCATTTCATCCTTTACCACTAACTAGGTTAAAATTTTCAGTTAACTTTGGTCACATAAGGGTAATTCAGTCTTTTAACTTTAAAAGAATTTTAATAAATAAAACAAACTAAGATCAAGACTCGCCCTCGTTGCGGCGTGGGTACATCGTAAATATTGAATGGATTAGTCCGAACGTCATATGATGCATTAACCATATGAAAACACGCATTTTGACGTATCCAGTTGAACTCAATGTAACATGTATAAGCATTGTGATTAGATCAAACGTAAAGTAAATCAAATTCATATCGAACAATCATAATGTATTATATGTGACCCAACTCATACATAAAAAACGTATAAGGTATAAAGGAAAATCTTACACATGTAATCGAAAGGGATTAATTAGAGCTTTCGAATAAAAGGGAAAAAAAAGAAACCATAATTTGACTCCACTCGGTTTGAAACCAACTTTACGAAACATACATAAAATAAACACGAAAACATATTATATTTGACCTGAATCATTTCCCAAAAAAAGTTTACATCGAAACGTAAAAAAACTTAAATGTATACCGAAATGTACATAAAAATATGCACGTAAAAATGATTTCTTTAAACGAAAACGTATTATATTTGACCTAGAGTTGTTTATAAAAAAAGTTTATGTGGAAATGTAGAACAAATCATATTTATAACTACCCGTACAAAAATATGCACGTAAAAATAGTTTTTAAGTAAAGGAAGTATAAGGGTAAATCGAAACAAAATATTAGTAAAAAATTTAATAGGTGAAAAACGTTCGTAAAATCGTGCCAAGTAGCACCAATGCCACACCAGCATCGACTCCCAACATCGGAAAAACTCATAAAAATAAAATAGATAAAATAGAAAAAATTACACCTAACGAAAACCAGACTTAAAATCGTTGAACCACGCACACCGATTACAGTGTGTTAATGCGAAGAAATTAAATAGAAATGTAAAACGTAGAAAATAAAAACTTAGTCGATCAAGGATCCGTCCGTTGCGGCGAACTTGCCAAAAGGGGAAAAATGGACACGTTCCGACATGCCTATCAAATGCAAAAAAAAAAAAATAGAGCAAAAACGTTGAACCTCACATGCACGCTACGAAGTGTTAACTCACAAGATTTAGAACGAAACGTAAAACGAAAAACTTGCGAAAGATAAAAAGTATGAGGGACCAAAGTTGTAAATAGTAAAGTGTTGGGTAAAATTATAAAAGATGAAAAACTTTGTGTTAAAAATAAAAAAATAAAAAGAGTTAAAATACAAAATATGAAAATGCTTGGGTTAAAAGTGAAAAAACAAAGTTTTTTTTTGGATAACACCCTAAGCTTGGAGTACAACTCCTAATGCAGAAAATAGTTAGATAGTTTATATTGTATAAATATAATTTAATCATTACACCAACAATGAAGCACCAGATCTACCCATAAATGCACCAAATCGTTGTTTGCAACAACGCATAAAGCAAATAGGTTCAATTATAAAACAAATATAAAAACATGTTCAATCTCTGCACCAAATCGTTGTTTGCAACGCGTAAAGCTTCGTTCTCGATTCGAAGACCGTCAACATCTTTAACACATTCCTGTAAGCTCACGAGACACATTGTGTAGTTATACAGCTGCTGGTACTCAAGGATGAAACTCGCTTGACTGAGGTGGTTTTCGGTTGCCATTGCATTCGCGCTGAACGCATCGTCATCGAATGAACAGTCAGATGGAGAAGAGAATGACAGCTGTAAGTGTGATAGCAGTTTTGGCGGGAAAATCAAGGAAGAGAATGGAGCAGGAGGATTGAATCATTCACCGGAATTGAAATCGAATTCTAATTGATGGTTGTGAGATGCAATAGCAGAGAGAAATAGGTTTTCAAATAAGTTATTGCTATCGTTATCGGTTCCGATACTGGCGACGGTTATCAGCGGTGTCATTACATTAAAGGCGATAAGATGAGGTGGTGGTGGCAGGACGAGGGTGGTGGTTAGGGTTTTAGGGTTAGAAAATTGGGGAAGATAGTGTATATATACTTTTTTTTGTTTTATTTATTAAACATTTAAATCAAAACATGAATTGACCAGAATACCCTTAACTGAATAAACTTAACCAAATTTTTTAACCAGGTTTGTGCTAAAGGACGTACGGTGTAATGAGTTTTCCAAATAAAGGATTGTGGCTGTAATTATTGAAGTTAAAGGCTATCAATTGCAATCTTATACAAACATAAACATAAAGGACGAAAAGTGTAATTTACCCTAAATTTAAAGATCATGTTCAATGATTTGATCTGTCAACATGTTAACCCAAAACAATTAATACCCTAAGATACACCTGATCACCAATTTTGGAACATGAGAACTAACTAAAAATAAGAATTATCAATTGAAGATTGATAACCGTGGTATGGTAAATATGAAATACATAGGATGACAACAAGCTATTGTTGAGTATGCATCGACTGATTAAAGGAGCAGACAATTGACCCTAACAGTAAAACTATTTTTTGGCTAAATTTCGGTATTTTTAGCAAGTTGCCATAACCCAGCCAACTTATTTTTGGAGTTTTCTTTGGCTCTAAGACCATGTAGTAAGAGGATAAAACAAAGCCCCCACCTTTGGGCATTTTACGTCATGTGGCAGTCCAGTCAGCAATGAGGCATTATTAGGCGATTTTCTAAAATGGGTGTAGTGGTGAGTGAAACAAATGCCCCTTGTAATGATTAGACATTGAAATTGAATTTAAATAAAAAAATAAGAAAAAACCGTCAAAAATATTTATCGATCAGGCGTTTCTAAAGCACGCCTTGGGGATTTTTTTTTTTTTGCAAAAACGCCTAGGGGGCGGGTAAGGGGCTTTTTGGGCCTTTTTTTGGGGAAAAAACGCCAAATCCCCACCCCCCATTACGGGTGGTCTAAGTTTTTCTGAGGACAACATAATTCATTTGCCTATATATATGGCTATCATCTCATGTAATTGAAATTATCAACATCTCATAAATAACGTTTATTTGGGACCGTGGATGTACGTCAGTTTAGACTAAATCTAGTGTATAACGTCTTTGAGAGAGAGACAGAGAGAGAGATAGATAGAGAGAGTTTCTTGTCAACTGTTTTTGCTTTGCGTCAAGAGTTAATTAGTAGGTCAACCACATTAGGTCAGTTGGACCAGTCAATCAGCAATTGCTGTTGATATATCTACATTTATTAATTGTTGTTTGTTACAAGTATAATGTTTTCGGTTAGAATGATATGATAAAATCTGGGGAGTTTCATAGGGCAAGATGTGTATTTTCAAATGGTCAACGAGCCAAGGAAAGATTTTCCTTGCAATAGATCATGACCTTTATTATTTCATAAAATCGTGTTTATCAAATAATCTTCGCATAACATTGTTTTTTATATTCAGCATTGTGTGTTTAGTTGTTGGTTGAAATATTTGAACATTATCATTTGTCTTTTTTTAATCACAAGCCATTAGTACGATTTTAACATTGTGCTACATCTTCAAAAACCCATATTCAGTTATAACAAAACTTTAAAATTCGTTTATAGATAATTTATTGTATTATTTTAAATACGATGCTACTCATAAAATTAGAATATAAAAACTTTCTCGAGCCCGGGAAACAGTACCGGGTGATAACCTAGTATAATACTACATTGACAATTTTGAATATATCATATATTATTATGGTGATGATGATATGTATGTTTTTTATCATAACTTAATATGTTATATAGATTTCTAAGACATAAAATTATAAAGGAAAGTAGATATATATAATATATGAAAATCGCAACGCGTATACCTGATACCTGTGGGTATGCCCGATACCCGACGGTTAACAGGCAGGGTATGGGACAAAAATTACAACCAGGTATAAGTATGGGATTAGTGATGTGTAAAAAATGCAACATATAAATTACATCAAATGAGGCATAAAACTAACCCTTTTTAGTACTAATGTTGGAAAAAGCACGTTTCTTTGTTCCTTTTGTATTTACAGGATAAAAAGAGCTTAAAAGAACAAAAGAAACAAATAAGCAGCCAAAACCAACATAACTATGAAAAGAAGGAATAACATGACCTGCCCGACCCCTTAGCAGCATCCTAAAGTAAAAAACAAGAAAACAGAGTCTGGCCACGGGGCTGTGCCCAGCTGGGCATGGGGCGTGGCCAGTCAAGGCACTTAAAGACAATTCTGCAGAAGCTTCTACGCCCACCACGGGGCCGTGCCCAACTCAACATGGGGCGTGGTCAACTAACGGATTTGCAGAATCCAGATAGCACCACGAAGAGTTAACCACGGGGCCGTGCCCACAAGACATGGGGTCGTGTGGGGCCCTCTGCTGACAACTACAATTAATGAAGGAAGAGAAGGAGTTGGCCACGGGCCGTGCCCGCTGGACACGGGGCCGTGGCCGGGCTACTGTTTGGGCTATAAATAGGGGTGCTTGGTTCACTTTAAAGACATCCCTTGGCAAACCACTTCTCTCTCACTTTGCCACCACTACAACACCAACACCCACCACCATCATCCATCAATCATCTTTAGAGTGTGTAGTAGTCTCGGGATCCAAGATTGATTGTAAGGGTTTTTGTCAAACAAAGGCCATGCTTGGCTAATCTCTTACATCACTTGGTGAAGACAATTTTTTTTGTATTACTTTTAATTTTTAATCTTTCGGCACTTTTAAATTGAATATGTATTAATGACTTTAATAACTAGTTTCTTATGTTGAAAGTAATTTTTCCTAACCATTTCTTCATTATGTCATTGATTTGCTCATTCGTGTCTTTACGGTCTATATAAAGCGGGTTAACTAATTGGAAGGGAGTTAGAAGGGTGGTTTGGTAAAGTTCTTGTCTCTTTCAGTGTATAGATTCTGCGAGGACTTGGTTCAAGCTTACTAGGACCTCCTTCAATGCTCTATGGGTATTGGATGGAGGGGGTACGAATAGCTTGAACCCCTCATATGTAAGCTACCATTAATACTTTACACCGGCTTCTTGGGATTGTATCCTTGCTGACTCAAACCCCTTAGCCGAGGGTAACGTCACCTTCAAAAGAGGGGCCTACTACTATAACTAAGATAATCTCTTAAAAAGTCAGAAGTGCGAAAATCATCAAAGGACATATTAAAGATAAGTCGGATCCAAGTGATTCTATCTTGTCTATTTGTATTTGATTTTATTTATTTTTGTTTTATTAATTTTATGCCTCAAAACTTTTATCCAAATTTAGATTGATTAGACGTTGATGATAAACCGGTATTAAAAGCTCTTGTATCCTTGGACGACCTCGGTATCTTACCAACACTATATTACGCTCGCGATGGATGCACTTGCCCATGTGTTTGTTCGGTGTTAGTACAATATTGTGTTTTATAAATTTAAAACTCGACTAATGCGTAAAATGAAGTGAAATATCAATAAAAATATATCACGCTTAACACACACCAATTGGCCATACCCAGCCCATTGCCAACCCTACTTCAAAAGCTTCGAGATAAGACAAAACTGACAAGACTGAAGATTTTGTCATACACGTGTCCAAGCACAACTACAAGCATGAGTGTGCTTGTAATGGTCAGGGACAATATTTTGTAGAAAGTACAAGAACAGAGATTTTGTCAAGGACAAAAAGGACATGTATGTCCGTGCATAGTACAGGCACGACCGTGTAGCAGTAAAAAGGATGATTCTCTGTCGGTACAACTTTCCAGGCATGACCGTTCACAAGTACAAACATGGTCATGCATAGGCAATAGACAACGACCTATAAATAGCAACCCATGTAGCCTCTTTCACCCATTTCATCCCACTTCCACCCATTATCTTGTCCAGGGTGTCACCATACCCGTCATTTGGAGCTTGGGATCACTCGAAATCATGATTCGTTGTATAATATTAAAGATATTAGTTATTTGGAATAGTTAATATATTGTTTAAGGATAATGATTGGTTGTTAATTAAGAGTTAATTCAGGTTTTCAATTTGGTGGACAAGTCAAGACTTTGGAGTTTAGTGTGTAATTATATCAAATATAAATGCATCCTTAAACCTAAACCTAGACACAAAAGTTAAGCACAACCATAACCATAACCACAACCCCTACCCGTCATCATCCCTCCCCTCTCCTCTTTCGTTCGTGACGACCGGCCACGTGTCGTCGCAAACCACCGCCAGACATGCCGCCACCTATTCACGTCTGATTAGATAAGAACTGCTGCGTGGATCTCGTGTGTCGGATTTGTGTTCGAGTTCGGTTTACTAGCGAAACCGTTTGTCAATCTATCATATGATCTCTTGGATTTTTGCTGAGGTATTATTACTGAACACATCTGGAAGGAATCAAACTGGTTGGTTATAAGTGTTTAATCAAATTGCATATGGACCCCTGGAAGGAATCAAATTGGTTTTAATATATATATATATATATATATATATATATATATATATATATAATATTATATATTGTCCACGCTTCCGTTTATCTGATTAATTTGAGATATTAATTAATATAAAATTTGATTTTATAATGAAAATTGTAATCAGGTACAATGTGAGGATCTCCACTAGTGGTATCAGAGCCACTTATTGAATCCAGTTAGATGTTATATGTTATGAATACGATCTATGTTTTATTTTGTCAAAACTTTTGTTTGACTAAATATCGTGCCTTTATCGTTTATTGTGTGATTGTGGATTTTAGTTATATTTAGTTTTTTATTTTTATGAATCGAGGTCTAGATCCCTTGGTTTGTTGTTTGTGGATTTTAGTTTATTTCATTTTTGTATTTTATGGGTTATTGGAAACCCTTGTAATAGATAGATTTATTTATTTTATTGTAAAAATGCAAACCGATCGAGACAAGAGGTTGAAAACCAAAGCGGAGACAAATCGGATTGAAGATTAGATCTTGGATCTAGTTGGAGCCGATTTAGGGGGTGTTCGGGATTGCTCATAAAACAACTTATTGACTTATAACTTTTAGGAAAAAAGAGTTTTTAGAAAATAATGTTTAGGTAATGGGTTGAAAAGAAGGTTTTAAGGTTTTGAAAATGAGAACAGAAAAATTAGTAGAGAATAAATTTTTGAAAAAAGGATAAAAGGAGGTATAAAAGTCAATAAGTTTATTTATAAGCAATCCTAAACACCCCTTTAATAATGGTTATTTTGTCCCTTTTGTGAGACCGGTTCGGTTTGTGTTTAAATGGCTAAAACGTAACCGAAAAAATTCACTAGTGTCTCGATTCACATGTTTGTGGTTGTTTTATTTATTATAAAAAGATGTGATCGACAAAACTAATATTTTCGCAATCATAAAACATCGAATTAAAGTGTTCTAATTCGGAAAGTGATTTAATTTTTTTTGAACGGCAAATTTGGATAACTGAAGGGTCACTAGAGTATCATCGTCCCCCACCAGAACCAGCCGTTCATATTCATCTCCACTAGGCAATAATGCCTTTACACAAATTCAGGAGGAAATCCATTAAATCGGGAAAAGCCCACTTGTGGAATCAGACCCAAGATCTAATTTTCCTTAAGCCTTATCCCACCCTAAGATGCCACTAGGCTATAATGCCATGGGCAAAAAGTAATTTAATAAAAAGAGTTTTATTAAAAGGATAAAACATTTGTTTTTAGATTAGATTGTTGATTTATATGCCATAATTTAATAAGGGTTTATTAAATTTTAATAAATTAGCGAAACAAACATAGTTTTATATAGGATATTTAAAATTGGTTACTATCAAAGATGTGAGACATTTCAAACTAAAGAATGGAAGTAACACTGGTTTTACTAAAAGTTACACGACTTGCCTCATGCTACAAGTCGTCCAAATTTTTTGGACCCTTAAATGGTAATTAAAATGTTGTAGAAATACCAAGTTAAAATCCAGATTGCTATGCCATCCTAAAGTGGAGATACTCGATCCAATTTATTCGAACTCCTATGTTAGTGATTACCATGCATTGGGACTACGCTCTTAGAGAGAGGTTGAATTGAGATTCCTATTTCACATGGTCATTTCCACACATTTCCATTAGATGACCAATATCACTGAAAGAGTTTATAGTGGGCATAATTGGGGTTAAACATACAAATGCTTGACAACACTCGTCATGCTACCCTAAAATGCGAGAGTTGTGTAGAGACACAATCAGTAATTGTTACCCACATGGATAAGTGGACGTACAAAAACAAAAACTTAGCCATTCACTATGTATCATGGAAACAGGATCTCGAATTCCTAAAAGATAATTTTTGTTCATTGGGTCATAAAATTAATTAGGAAATCAAGCATGAAAATACTAAATATAGTAGATGTCTATCGACAATGCTCCCAACTCCACTTTTTTCACTCAAGTCCATTATTGAGAATGAGAAACTTGGCAACACCAACTTCATGAATTGGATCGAAATCTGAAAATTGTTCTCAGAGCTAAATCCAAATATTATGTCTTAGATCAACCAATTCCCAATGAACTTGCCCAACAAGCTGGTCCTACTCGAAGAAACTGGGAGAAGCATGTTGATCATTCTCTGAAACTTTCTTGTCTCATGCTTGCATGCATGATTTCAGAACTTCAACAAACGTTGGATAACTTACCAGCTTATGACACGAGGGCACAACTTGCATGCATGATTTCAGAAACAAACTAGGCATGAGCAATTTGAAGTGATGAGTTCACACATGGAATGTCACATGCAAGAAGGTTCATCAGTTAGTACTTATGTGCTAAAGATAAAGGGGATGTTGATCTCCTAGCTCATCTTGAGACCCCATTGAGCAGGCTGGAGTCATGATTATCTATTCGTTTCCTAAGTTTATGATAGTTTGTGCTAAAATACAATACGAATGGATGAGACAAACCTATTCATGAGCTGCATATGATGCTTAAAACTGCTGAAGGAAACAAACCAAGAGGTTTGGGGATGTGTTGATGATCTGGGATGGTCGAGTTTAAAAACCCGAAATCAAGAAGAAAGGAAAGCTGGTAAAGAGCTATAAGGGCAAGGGAAAAACATTTTTCAAGAAACCCTTGAAAGATGCCAAATGTTTTTATTGTGATGGAACAGGGCATTAGAAGAGGAACCAACAGAAGTATATAGCTGATCTGAAATAGAAGAAGGTCAACAAGGGGTCTTCAGGTATAATGGTTATAGAAACCTTTTCTTTAAGTAGCAAATATTAGGTGTTTGACACCGTATGTGGCTCACACATATGTAACAATTTGTAGGGACTAAAGAAGGTTAGGAAACTGAAGCTAGGCGACTTTGAGCTATTTGTTGGAAACAAGCAAAGGGTCGTAGTGAAGGTAGTAGGAGAATATGTTCTTTTACTTCCTAGTGGTTTAGAACTCGTTTTAAACAATGTTGTAGGGACATTATATCAGTTTCTGCTTTAAGACAACACGGTTTTAAATATGTTTTTGATGGTTATAATATTTGTGTAAATTTGAATGGGTTGTATTATTTTGAAGCAAAACCTCACAATGGAATCTATGAGATAGAGCTCCATAATTCTAACGCATTATGCCAAATCTCCAATAAACATGTGAGATTCAATTTGAATGATACGTATCTATGGTACTATAGACTTTGTCACATAAAAAAGAATCGCTTAAATACTTTTCAAACTTATGGAATACAAGATTCTATCAAAAAGAATGATTTCGATAAGAGTGAATGTTGTTTAACTGGAAAGTTAAGCAAGTCTCCATTCTCGAATGTCGATGAAAGAGCAAAGGATCTATTGGGACTCATACATACTGCTATTTGAGGTGCACTTAGAACAACGGGTACAAATGGAGAAAGATACTTTGTTGCCTTTACTGATAATTTCAGTAGATATGGTTATGTTTACTTATGAAGCATAAACATGAAACTTTGAAAACTTCATAGATTTCAAATGAAGTACATAATCAGCTTAGTAGAATGATTAAGATGCTTCGATCAGATCGAGGAGGAGAATATGTTAGTCAAGAGTTTGACGAACATCTAAGGAAACATGGGATCATTTTGAACTCACTCCACCCGGAACACCACAATCGAATAGTGTGTTAGAGAGAAGGAATCAAACTCTATTAGATATGGTTCGATGTATGATGTGTTGTACATACTTCCCTCACTCTTTTTGGCCATTCGCACTTGAAGACGCCGTTAAAATCCTTAATATGGCTCCAACAAAGAAAGTTAATAAGACACCATATGAGATATAGCATGGGACAAAGCCTAAAGTGTCTTACGTTAGGGTATGGGGATGTAACACATTCTTTACGAGCGAAATATTCTGATAAGCTTGATCTCTGTGGCGTTAAAGTTGTTTTCGTCCGTTATCCTAAGACCATCGGTTACTACTATATGATCCCATTGAAAACCGCGTTTTCATGAAATATAGAAGTGAGTTCTTGGAAGAAGAACTCATGGCACGTGGGATTGGAGAAAATGTTGTGGATTTAGACGAAATCCACACATCACAAGTAACCAAACCATAAACTGAGATGACCGAGCAACTATCGTTGTTGAATCCAAAAGGATACAAGTATCGGCTGAAACACTAAGTGTTCGCAGAACTATTAGGGATCGTCATGAACCTGATAGATATATCGGTTTGCATGACATTTTGATAATTAATCAACTGAGCCTAAGACTTATCAAGCTGCAATTAAAGATTCAGAATCTGAGAAGTGGCTTGAAGCTATGAATGTTGAGATGTAATCCATGTATGACAACCAAGTTTGGGACAAAGTCGATCTTCCTCCCGAATGTCGGATAGTAGGAAACAAGTGGGTTTTCAAGAAGAAAACTGACATGGATGGGAAAGTGCAAACTTTCAAAGCAAGGCTCATGGCGAAGGATATAATCAAACTCAAGGAATTGATTATGAGGGGACCTTCTCGCCTGTTTCTATGCTTAAGTCGATTAGGATTTTACTTGCATTGTTGCATATTATGACTATGGGATATGACAAATGGATGTCAAAACTGTATTCTTCAATGGACATCTTACTAAAGATGCTTATATGGTGCAACCAGAAGGTTTTTGGGATCCAAGTAACCCTAATATGGTTTGCGAGCTAACGAAATCCATTTATAGATTAAAACAACCATCTAGCAGCTGAAATCTTTGTTTTGATCAGAAAATCAAAGAGTGTGGTTTTGTCAAGAACAAAGATGAGCCGTTTGTTTATATGAGGGTAAGTAGGAGTTTTTGACTTTCTTAATCTTGTATGTTGTTGACATACCAATCATTGGAAACGATATTCTTATCTTGAAAGACGTAAAGTCTTGGCTTGGAAAAAATGTTTCAAAATGAAGGATCTTGGTGAAGTCACTTATATTCTGGGAATAAAGATCTATAGAGATAGATCGAAGAGACTTATTGGTTTAAGTCAAAGTACATACATTGACAAAGTTCTTCAACGCTTCTCAATGATTAAATCTAAGAAGGGATCAGTCCCTATGGCTCATGGAACAATACTAAATAAGAGACTGGGTCCTCAAAAAAGTGAGGAAATGGAAGGTGTTCCATAGGCTTCAGCGATTGGTTCCATCATGTATGTGATGTTGTGTACTAGACCTGATATGCCATATGCTTTGAGCATGACTAGTAGGTTTCAATAGAACCCAGGGATGAGTCATTATACTGTTGTGAAAAACATTCTCAAACATCTAAGAAGGACCAAAAAAAATTTCTTGGTGTATGAGGAGTGGAAGAAGAGTTATCAGTAAGGTGTTATATTAATGCTAGCTTCTAAACAGATCGAGATGATCTCAATCACAAACGAGATATGTTTTTATTCTAAATGGTGGAGCAATAACTTAGAAGAGTTCTAAATAGAGTTTAGTTGCCCAGTCCACTACAAAATCATAGTACACTGTTGCATCTGCTGCTGCTGCAAATGATGCTGCTTGGATGAAGAAGTTCATTGCTAATCTCAATGTGGTTCCTAGCATACGGAATCCCATAGAGATACTGTGGGACCATATCGGGTGCCATAGCGCACGCAAAGGAACCAAGGTCGCACCACAACAGGTAACACATACTCAGAAGGTTCCTTTAGATTAGAGACATATTGGAGTGAAGTTACATCGTAATAAACAAAGTTCACACATATCTGAATCCATAGACCCATTCACTAAGCCAATTCATGTGAGAAGATTGGTTTAAGATTTACTAGGGGATGGATTTGATATTATGTATCTAGTGCTTGAACATTTAATAGCTACATTCCTTTATTTAGATTTAATGGTTACATACATAATAAATATGTTGTTATGTTTGTTTTTATACGTTTAAAGTATCCTTGAATAAATTATTCTAAATGTCCGTAGTAGTTTGGATTCATGGGAATTAATCCAAGGAAAAAACTACTATGAATGATTGGTTGTTCATGAGATGAAGGCTCAAGGTGTTGAGGACCAATATTTATTGATATTCATTAGACAATGATATCGAACATAACTCGTTTCAACACGATCTTCATAGATCATAGTCATAAGATGTTTTGAAATTGGTATGATTTAAATGTTTTAGACCTAAGAGACTATTGGAACTAACATTTAATTAAAGGCTGTTCTCTAATCTTACCTAATGTTGTAATGTGAAAGGACACTAATAAGGGAATTTGGTTGGGAATATATTTGAGATTAAGTGGGAGTTCTATGTTTTCATAGGGATTCTGTTTCCTTTTAATAAGGAGTTGAGCATTTTGGTACCATCATTAATTCAAACTGGTGTAAATGCATGGCCGCACTCAAACTTAGTGAAGTTTGTTAGACCATTTGATCCAAACAATGAGAAAAGAATAGTTGAACAAATGATGAGAATGAAATGTGATCCATGTTTCGTTTTCAATGAATGGCTATATAGAAAGGAAGTTAGATATGGTTACCAAAGGCTATTGCATTTGATCAAGTGATGTGTTACTTGGATACAAAGAATAGTTGACGAAAGTAAATCTCATACCTTAATAGGGGCAACATGATGTAGCTAGACGCCCACTAGTTTCTACGTTAAAGGGAAGGTAATTGAGAATCGTCCAAGTAGGTGACTGTTCGAATTAGTGTGTCTGACACTTAATTATTTAAAGTTGCTATCGTGGTATGATCCAAGGAGTTACACGTTGGAGGATATACGCGAATAATATATTTATTAGTTAAATATATTTAGTACATGATTCGCCGTATAATATTACGGATATTAATTTTTTTGAATGATTAATATATTGTTTAAGGAGTTAAACAATGGAGAGGTTTTATTATCAGATAACAAATAAAGTTCAGGGAATGGTTGTTAATTTAGAGTTAATCAAGGTTTTCAACTTGGTGGACAAGTCAGGACTTCGGGGTTTAGTGTGTAATTATATCAGATATAGATACATCTGTAACGCCTCGTATTTCCGATATTCTTATTTTTTAGAAAGTTCGTATTCCCATTCTAGTTTTTAGAAACCTTACATTCGTATTTCAAAATCAATCTCTTAATTAGAGGGGTTAATCATAATGGAAATTCACTTTAATATTCATACATGTTACCTTTCATATTTGTGTTATATACGCAATCAATCTTTAAATACATGTTTATACCAAAACCAACACTTAAAATACACTTTGAATACCTAAAAACAAGTTAAAATACAAGAAAACGACATAAAATAACCTTGTTACAAAGTGCAGAGACTAAAAATGAGCAAAACCAAAAGCTTTTCCACCTCCCTCCTCCTCTAATCACCTTCCACCCTTCTTTAGCCAATCAGATTCACCTTTTTCAACCTCCCTCCTCTCCAATCACCTTCCACCCTTCTTTAGCCAATCAGATTTCACCATTTTCCACCTCCTTTTCCTCCAATCACTTTCCACCCTTTTCTAGCCAATCATATCTCACCCATTTCACATCTTTTTTCTCCTCCAATCACCTTCCACCTTCATTTAAACCCCAACCACTTAACCCTCTATAAATACCAACCCTAACACCTCCAAAACACTTCCAAACTCTCTCAAATCTCCAAGATTTTCAACTTTAGGCAAAAAGTTCAAGAACCAAAACTAGTGTCTTTGGTGCTCCACTCTCAACGATTCGCCAACTCACGTTTACTTTGGAAGCTTAGCAAACCGTGAGTGTACATAACCCTTTTTCTTTTAGAACTTTTGGGTGTAATATGTATACATTATCAAACTCACACTATCACATAATTTGTGCTTAAAACACAAACAAACAATCCTATATACATGCTTAATAAGTTATACTTAATTCGTATATGCTAGACTATTCTTATGCTTTATACTTGTCAATAATTTCGTTTAAGCCTCCCTTAACATGTATATCGCTATAGGAGTAACGCACCGCCCATATTCTTGAGGTCATGTTAAGTCAAACAAAACGGTCTTATCGTTGCTACGATAAGATTACGCTAGTGGGAAACTTTGGGTTGACATTTATAGTTGCATGCTAGTATCGTATGTTAGTTTTAGCTAACAATTATGCCATTTGGATTCGTTTAAACTTTATACATATGCTAGTACTCAAACTTGTATGCTAGCCAATACTTTATGTGTTGACATGTACTTTAATACGTATTGTAGGAAATTGATGATGATGACAACGAACGGAATTTAGTAGGATGCTTAGAAACTCATTTTTAATTTAGTACTTGTTGTCGTATTTTGTTTCTTGACTTATTGTTGTAATTTGTTTCCAAACGATGTAATATTCGTTTAGCCATGAAATAGCGTTATGAAGTCTCTTGCAATCTACTTCGTCCCCCCCTCGATGTTTCCTCCATCGGTTGGGGTGTGACAACATCCTTAAACCTAAACCCTAGAAACAGAAAATAACCACCACTACCCTACCCGTCGCCTCCGCTTCCTTTCCTCTCTCAGTGGCGACGACCAGCCACCGTGCCATAGCCATGCGTGTCGCCTTTCTTGTTCACGTCTGATTGAATCAAAACTTTTATGTGGATTTCAAGTGTCGGATCTCTATTCATGTTCAGTTTACTAGTGAAATTGTCTGTCAATCCATCGTGTGATCTCTTGGTTTTTCGCTAAGGTATTATTACTGAACACCCCATGGTTGGTTATAATTGTTTAATTAATAAGAATCACTGGAAGGAATCGAACTGGTTTATATATATATATATATATATATTATATATATATTTATAGCTGTTCATGCTTCCATTTATTTGAATACTATAAGATATTAATTATTATGAAATTAATTTTATAAAGAAAATTATAATCCGATACACAGCAAGGATTCCCATCAGTGAGGTCCCTACTGTCACTAGAATCTACACACACTAAGAATCACTTCTCCATGTCACATGTTGAATCCATAACACAGATGTTGGTTGTCAATGGTCACAATCACAAACACATACAAGTTAATATAATCTTGTTTATTGATTCATGTGAACTGATTACAAGACGTACTTGGAATACACACACTTACCAACAAAATCGCCAAAAGTCTAAGTAAACTAGCCTAAACAACCTATATATAAGCAAAATCACGACAAACCCGCTGAGCTTAGCTAAACTCGCTAAGCTTAGCTAAACCCGCTAAAGAATGTTAAGTATACTAATAAATAACATACTTAACAAGCCCGTTATAAAAGTCAACACACACATTAGACTAAGTTCGCTAACTCATAGCAGACTTAATAAACCCACTATTGACAACTTAACCAACTAACACTTAGAGTTTTCACTAAGTTTTGTACAAAACATAAAACATGTTCTCTGAAGCATTCGTCACTAGTAAGTGCACTTACATTCTTACAATAATCAATCCTAAGACAACCCAACTCTATAGAAGATGGAAATATAGTGGATAGTGGTGGAGAGCGGGTGCCAAAGAATGGTGAAATTGGCAACCGGAGCATATCTATTTATATGAAGGAATAGGAGAGGGGCACCATCACGTGTCTAATGAGAAACGGGTCATGTGGTTGGCTTTCCCATACCTTTTCTCTTTTATGATCATAGTTCGTATATCAAAATGGGGCCGTGTGAGCTGATGCACAACCCAAATCAATTTTCCTTTTAATTTGTCATCTTCTGAATGATATGCCACGGGGCGTGCCAAGTGAGGCATGACCCCATGTGTGGTGGCCTATTTATCTTATCTGGAACAGTTTACATGGGGGATTCTTTGATTAGGCATGACCCGTTTTAGATGACTTCTTTTGCCTTTTTCTTGAGAGGAACAAGCACGAGGGCGTGTGACTTTTTTGTTTCTTGCAAAAGTCTTGTTTTTTCTCTATAAATTAGCTTTTTTTGTCGTTTTAAGATTTTTTAATCATCAAATTAAAAGTAAACAAATAAGCTACTAATTTCTAGAATTCATACAAGAAAACAAACAAAACGCACTCTGATTGATATATAAAATATCTTAGGTTTTGCACATATCATGAAGCAACAACTTAGATCCTTCTTACGATTCTTAAAGCTTCTGGGGATGACATCTAGTTACGAGCCTTCATGGAACGTAACATAGATCCTACGTATACTCTCACAGTCTGTAAGAGCCTCTAAATAGGCCCGCAACGTGGTGACCGCTGCCACCATCCTCTGACACCTTTGCCACTCATTTCTTTTGCCTTGAAACGTGTATGGAGCGTATTGAACCCTCTGCAACTCTCTTTTGCTATAAATAGCATCTTGCTTGATAAATTTCACTCACACCTTTAATTTTCATTTCCACTCTTTAGTTCTTTTAACATTATTACAATTTAGTTCGAATTTAACACCCATTGTCGAAACCGAAATCCCAGAAGCGTTCAGTGAGTTGGTTAAACCTTACTTAGCAAGTAATTTCATTAAATCGAGCCATGTTGCTTCTACTTTCTTCAATTACCCTAAGTTTGACACGTGTATTTTAGATGCTTGGGATCCCTCATCTTTAGTTCCTCGTACATAAACATTCATTTTTGAATGAAGGTATGTTACACTAACTTCAATTTATTTTGTCGGGTTCATAAGTAGTTCAAATTGATAGAGTAAACCACAATATGTGGACTCATAGTCCTTCATAGTTCGTAAAGGGAACCCTGTCAGTTCTTCACGATTCGTATTAGGGTGATTTTGATCAAAAGTGATTTCATATTTAGGTCACGAACCGTAAAATCTGAACCTGTCTAACCTTCACAGTCTGTAAGAGGCTCGGTTGACTAAATCTTGGTAACGAACCACAAGGCCCAACCTCGACAACCTCTCATGGTTTGTAAAAGGTCTAAAGTCAATATATGATCAAATTTAGGTCATAGATTGTAAGACAAACACTTGTTACCTAATACGGTCTATGAAAGCCCACCGTGGTCCATCTAACTCAAAACGGGTATACCAACAAACGTGGTTACTTATGATCAGTCTAATTGACAACTAATGATTAAGTAATTGTCCAAAGGATTGCTCCCTTCTAATATCTGACTATACAACCAACTAATAATCCACACTATGAGACAATAACACTTTAAATTTGGCTGTCATACAAGTGTAAATACATTGTGTTCCGGGTGCTATTAAAGGTTAATACATTTTAGCTACTTTATAAAAGCATGTTACACGAAATATAAAACCTTTTGTTAATTGTATCACGCATAAGGGGGCTTTGTTCACCATGTGATAACTCAATTTATAACATTACACTTGTAACTATAAACACTTTGAGCCAATTTATGCATGTACACTTTGAGCCATAAACACTTCCTGCTAAAAAACATAATTGTTTCTCAATCTGCTGTAATGGGATGAACAAATTTTGTGCAAAGGTTAAATAGAAGTTGAATAACAAAAAATGGTGATCGTTTGATCTAACTGACCTGATGCGGTAGACCAGCTGATGAACTCTTGACGAGATTTACATGGTTTGGTCTAAATGACCTAGTTCTAGAGAATTAAAGATATAGCGTAGTTGATGTGTGATCAGCGTTAAAATGGCAGATTGTTAAGTATGTGATAGCTGATTAGAGGAGTGAACAACCGAAACTAACCCTAAAACTATTCTTTACCCCGAAGTTGTTCTTTAAAGCAATCCTAACTTATTTGGGTGTGGCTGAATATGTTAGGAACCACCCTTTATTGCGAGAACCATGAGAACCAGTGTGAACACAAACAGTAATACCTAAAAAAATCAAAATAAAAACCAAATTTTTTTTTGTTCTTTTTAATATTTTTTTTGAAAAATTTGCTATATTTACTCAACAATAAAAAAAATTTAAAAAAAAAAAAATTTGAGTACCAACTATCCATGCACATGTGCATTTTCGTCATTTCTTTGACAAATTCCATAATACATTACAAACATTAGACAATTTTACTTTCATTTACACTACCATGTGTAACACACTAATTTTTACGTTACCAATATTAGCAATGCACATGTGCATCTATATATATCAACATGAAATAAGGTGTTTTGGTACACCAATTTGAATACATTTTCTCTTTCATCTATCATACCATCCATAATACACTACCATGCACATGTGCATTTTCATCATTTCTTTGACAAATTCCGTAATACATTACAAACATTAGACAATTGTACTTTCATTAATTGTACTTTCATTTACACTACTATACGTAATACAATACTTTTTTACGTTACCAATATAAGAAATGCACATGTGCATCTATATGTATCAACATGAAATCAGGTGTTTTGGTACACTACTTTGATACACTTTCTCTTTCATCTATCATACCATCCGTAATACACTTCCATTACCTCCTACCATCCATAATACATTACCATTACCTACTACCATTTATAATACAATACAAATACCAATATTTTCACTTTATTACATGTATATCAACACCGTTTATACCATCCAATCAACATATTACATAATAAAGTGACAACTATAATGATCCCATCAACCACTAGATATAACTAACCAAAAAACATATATATGAGCCTACTTCATCATTCACAATCACAAACTTTTTGTACCAAAACACGGTATATAATTGTTATACATAATGATGCACATGTGCATTTAATGTAAAATGAGTGTATTATGGATGGTATTGTAAAATAAAGTGCAATTGTCTACTAGTGATAACGTATTAGTGAATTTGTCGAAGTTATGATATGTCACACCCCGACCCGCAGCGGAAAAGGTGATCGGGGCATGATTGGGTTTTCATCAAAGCTCATGACATTTATTATAATGTTTCATATTTATTATTACAATTTAAAAGAGATCATACAATCAAATCATACAAATACAACATGTTCTATACATCTATCTAAACTTCATTATTTTTCTTCTAAGGCACTTTCCTATGTGTTCCTTGCTTCATCCTTTCCACCTGTATCATGTGTAAGAATGGTTTTTGGATCAACAAAAGTTGGCGAGTGAACCTTGTTAGAAAACATTTATTATTTATTTCTTATTGTATTTAATATGGAAAAATTGTGCAATATTCATATATGAACAAACGTAAATAAACATACAATAACAAACAAATAGCATACAATAACAAACCAATAGCATATAATAACAAACAACAACAAACAATAACATACAATAACAAAACAACTTGCATGAATATATAACATGAATGAAACTGTATATGTTGGCAACGTCACGTTCACGCTCATAATGTAATGGGGAACGGACGGCCTATGATAAATGTCTGTGCGATCAAGGCTCAATCAAACGGAGCCGATCGTATGTTGGCAACGCCTGGTTCACGCTCATAATGTAATGGGGAACAGCTCAACGCTCATAATGTAATGGGGAGCGGCGGCCTATGATAATGTATGTGCGATCAAGGCTCAATCAAACGGAGCCGATCGTATGTTGGCAACGCCTGGTTCACGCTCATAATGTAATGGGGAACAGCTCAACGCTCATAATGTAATGGAGAGCGGCGGCCTATGATAATGTATGTACTGAAAATGATAAATTTAATCTAAACAATAACCACACAAACAGTTGATACATGTTGAATACACATTTGATCATGGATATAATGGATGCACAATAGTTTAAATATAATAAATAATAAGACACATGATACACCCCAAAAACGTGATTAAAACAGGGAATTTGTAGAGATTCACTCACATTGGGTGTGTTCGGTTGATGATGTTGAATGCGCACGAGTTTAGAGGATTGATCGACGAGGAAAAACTAACCTAATTAATAACGAAAAAGTAAGGTAAATAAATGGATTTTATTAACAATTTTAATAGGATTTTTGGATATATTTTTGTGAGGTTAAGGCTATTTTCTAACTTTAAAAATGTTTATTTTTAAGTATTTTTAATTGATTTTTAATTTAAATAAATAAATAAAATAATAAAAAAAATGTTGACTTTTTGACTTGACCGTTGACCGTTGACCATTACTGTTGACCGCTGACCGGTTCGGTCGTTTGTATGTGTGCGCTGGGTGAGACTCGAACCTGTGACCTCCCGTACGCATGCACGCAGCTCTACCAACTGAGCTACGTGTCTAACCCGAAATATTTCTGTTTTTAATTATATTTATACACTATTTAAGTTAATCCGAAAATCATTTATTTTAAAAAGGACTTAATGGTATCGACTCAGTGCTCTCCACAGGTCTCGAACCCGGGACCTGTGGTTTAGTTTGGCACACAGTCCACCGCTGGACTGTGTGTCTAACTTGGTAAATATTCCGGTTTTTATTATACTTAACATGATTCTGCGTGTGGATCCGGTTCGGTTTTAAAAAAAAAACATTTTTACTACAGCGAGTGTGCGTGTGTCAAGGATCGAACTCTGGACGTATGCGTATTGTTTGCACACAGTCCACCGCTGGACTGTGTCTCTAACCCGTTTATAATACCGATTTTAATTAATCTTATATCATACACGACTTCGTCTTCTTCGTTCAAAACACAGGCAATGATTAAACCAACCGTTTCTTGTTTAATTTGATTAACGGACAATATCAACGATTGAAATGCAATGGACAGAGAAAGTTTGGGGAGAGGATGTATCGAACATATGACTTTTTCAGAACTCCGGCAAGGATTCGTCGGCTCTGTTTTATGAACTTCGGCGGTTAACAGCGAGTTTCTGGAAATTCCAGAAGTTTTCCGGCGAAAACAGAAAATCCGGCAACGTCGTCTGGAATAGATTCGTGTAGATGAAAGTCTCGGTTTTCTGGCGACTTGCAGAGAATTCCGGCGAGTGAAATTTCTTGCGACAGAGATTCTTCAGAGGTTTAAGGTGAGTGTGGGTGATGTCAGTATGAGCTCTAAGATCTTATTTTTTGGGTAAGCAGACGGGATGGAATGAATTCGGTTTTCCGGCGAAAATTTCCGGTTAATTTACAGAGAATTCCGGCGACTGCGGAGAGGCTTTTCGGAGCGAAATGGAGAGTGTAATCTTGATAAATTCACGCTCAACTGATGAATGATGTATAATTCAGATTGATTTACATTTTCGGTTTCAAATTCCAAAATCTTTCGGTTATGGTTTGGTGATTTGAATGAGGAACATTAACGTTTTTCAGTTATAACCGGCGATGATGTAAATGCATCCGTTATGACAAAAGAAAACTTCAATGTTTGATGAATTCGTCGGGATTTCCGGCGAGAATGATTTGGGCGCTGAGTGACCGAATTCGACTTCAGCTTTTATTATATGTATTAATTGAATCAATAAATCAACAAGAAACACAAGTGGCGGAGTGGTTGGGCGAGTGTGAGTTAAGTCTTTGTGAAACATTCGGCTGACCCGGGTTCGAAACCCGGCATCAGTATTTTATTTTTATTTCATTATTTTTAATAGATTTTCAATTATAAATTTTATATTCTAATACACTTATTAATTATGTATCGTTTAAAATTAATTTGAGCATTAAATATGCAACAAAATTTTTAACTGGTTGTTCGGTTAATAAACGAAGCGGGTTTGGTAAATCCGGTTTTTGACGGATGTTACATGATACATATGTACATGTGCATGGATAACTGTTACTCGAAATTTTTTGGTAACGAAATATAACGATTTTTATTAAAAAATATTAAAAAAATAAAAATATTTGAGTGCTTTTTTGATTTTTTTAGATTTTATTTTGCAATAAAGGTGGTTCTCGCGGTTCTCACAATAAAGGTGGTTCTCGCATGAACCTTACCCTATATATATATATATATATATATATATATATATGGGAGAGTTCATTGGGGAACACTAAAAAGTGGGGAACAGAGGAACATTTTTAAAAATTATACTTAACATGTTAAAAATTATTTTTTTCTAAATTTTTATCATCGCTTTTTTTATAAATACATGTAGAAACATTTTAAATACAAAAACTAAAAGTATAAGAAAATGTTTAAAAACAGTTAAAAATATATATCATATGAAATTAACTTAACATGTGAAAAATCAATTTTTTAAAATGGGTAGAAACTATTCGAAATGAAAAAAAAAAATTGTAATAAATTTTTTTACCCTTTTTTAACTGTTTCTTTTATATTTTTAGTTTTTGATTTTTTTATTAAAAATACTTCTACTGTATTTACAAGAAGAAGCGCCAAAATTTTTTTAAAAAAATTGATTTTTAAAATGTTAAATTAAATTTTTAAAAGTGTTCCTGGTTCCACACTTTTTAGTGTTCTCCAATGAACCTTACACTATATATATAGTTGTGTGTGTGTGGAGTGGAGAGAGAGAGAGAGAGGTGTGTATATATAGGGTGAGGTTTATTTGAGAACAAAATTAAATTGAGAAGAAAAAGAACAAAATGTACAATTGTAAAATATTAAATGGTTTTTTCTCATCTCATTTATTATTATCATTGACTAACTAATTAGTTATAAAGACTATCATCATCCATACTAAATTTTTGTTTATACACATAAAAATTTATCCTACACGTATTGAAACTTATCTTATACATATTGAAATTTATCCTACACAGCTCGTAATTTACCTAACAACTCATAATTTATCCTGCACTTTAAATTAATTTTTTTCTTCTTTAAAAAATAATTATTTGAAAATAAGTTACAAATTTAATGTAGTTAACTATTAAAAAGGAAGACTACTAATTAATGATTTATTAAGTTTACAATATACCCCTTACACTACAATTAAATACAAAAATTAAATGAAGTAAAATGAAGGATTCTTATTGGTTGAAATTTCTTCTTTTTTATTCTCACAAAAAAATTATTCTCATTTGAATCCCCCACTATATATGTATGATATTTTAATTTACATTATCACCATCCTCAGAAATTATATTGACACATCTAGTGCAGACTGTGGACGTAGACTGGTTTAGACCAAATCATGTGTATTTTGTCAAGAGTTCATCAGCAGGTCAACCCAACAAGTCAGTTAGATCAGTCGATTGCCAATTCTTGTCGTTCTGTATCTATTCAGCTGCTACACAAAAGTTAGCCATCCCTTACAGCAAATTGAGAAATAATTGTTTTTCTTTAATCAGAAAGTTAAGCCCAATTTAGGACAACCATCATACTCGCCTAACATCTATTTGGTCACCAATGTAGTATATATATGATCACAAGACCTTATCTTGTATGTAACGGGTATTTAGGTATGGGATTGGAAAAAAATATTTCGTGGGTATGTAATTAGGTGACACACAACCCATTTACCTGAAACTATATACTCGTTTATCCGAATCATATATCTAATTTTTTTTCTTTTTTCCCTGATTTTTTTTCTTTTTCCTTAACCCTTGTTTAGTAGTGCTTCATTCTAATAGCTTCATTACTTAGTAAATAAACTTTTCTGTTGGGATATATATTTTTCATAATATTACTTATCTTTACAAGCTAAGAAATACAAAATTATCTTCCAGGATTTATATGATATTATTTATATTTACAATTTTGAATATTTAAAAATATTATATGGTGACGATGATATAGATGTTATTTGTCACATTTTAGTTTGTTGTAGATCTTAATACGGAATTAATACCCGATGAATAATTACTCGACATATACTCAACAAGTATTAGCTATGTACATGATATGATTTTACAGTCGAGTATGAGACTAGTATTAAAAATACTGGATCCGTTACTATTCCCATACTATGCTAAAAGAGTGGCTCATGTACAAGAGAAGTCTCTTGTACGGAGCATACATGAGAAACTCATCCATTGATTTCCCAACATCAAATCAATGGTTACAAATAAAGCGGTGACATTTAGGTAAATATCAGGTTCAAACAATTGAAAAAAAAATAGTAGAAATGGTATTCTGGTCTTTTCTCAATTGAACTCCTTCCCTCTTGATTTTCAATGGTTATAATTTTTTCATACGTTAAGTTTTTTTTAAAAAATTACACCGTATTTACGAGCATTTCATTCTCTTTAATTCAAGCAGACTATTGCTATAGTTTTCTTAAGAAATATTTAATGTACATGTCAATTCAATTAATCTACTGATTACACATTCAACATAAATCATTACGTGATTACACATTCAATATAAATCCATTACGTGATTACACATTCAATATGATTTGTTATAATTACATAATGGAACATAATCAATGAATACCCAAATCACGCACCATATGTGAAAAGCATTAACAAATTACGTGACTACGTGATTTTGAATACCCATTACATGATTTCATTACTGTATTTTATGTGAAACCCCACTGAGTGATTACTTAACATAGTTGACTATATTGTGTTATTATGTGATTTTTGAATACCCATTACGTGATTACGTAATTTCCTTATAGTATTTATGTAAAACACCACTGAGTGATTACGTAATTACGTACTAACCATAACTATAAAAAAACAAAACATGTAATACATAATATTTCATGAAATTCTAATATTTCACGGTAAATCACGTATTAAGTATAAATGTAATACAAAAATTAGCCAATCAACCTATAATAATCACATAATGACGTATATTAAAGATTTAACCACGTAATAAAGTATAAACAATTAAGTTCTTATTATTGAATGTGTAATTACAAATAAACATAATTGTAATACCATCAATTACAACAAATCATATTGAATGTGTAATCACGTAATGGATTTATATTGAATGTGTAATCACGTAATGATTTACATTGAATGTGTAATCGCGTTTCTCGTAAAAAATTAAGAAAACTATAGAAATAGTCTGCTTGAATTAAAGAGAATGAAATGCTCGTTAATACGTTACATTTTTTTAAGAAAAATATTAACGTATAAAAAAAGTTACATCGTTTCAAAATCAAGAAGAAGTAGTTCACTTGATAAAAAGACCATAGTACTCTTCCTGTCTTAAATTAGAATTGACACTTATCACTCAAAAAGACTATAGTGCTCTTCCTGTCTTAAATTAGAATTGACACTTGTCACTCTGTGTATACTTTATATGAAATTTTGTTCAAAGTAGTGGAATCTGGTAAAATATTGATGACTAAGTTTACATGGGCCATTAACGTATATGGTCTTTTATGTTTAATGAATGGTAGGTGACTCTTGTGTAGGTTTTTGGCAATAGTGGAAATACTCACATATTTGACTTGGGGTCCATTATTTGACCCTTTTCAACTCCACAAAATACGGTAGATGTCAAGTCATTGACGCGTTGATGGTAATAACTAATAAGTCACTAGATGAACAAAATTCAAATGTAAAACCTTTTGATTATTTATATTTAAAATATCTATTGATTATGAAACAAAAAAACATAATAAAGTTAAGAAGTCAATCTAGCATAATCTAAACTGTTATGATCATCACCCTCACTCAACCACCTATATAGATGTGTAACCTTTGTGTTTTTAGTTGAATAAATATTTATTGTTTATAATAAAAAACATATTAGAGCATTCAACACTCTATCTCTCTATCTCTTTAATTTAACTAAAACTCATATTTATATTTACATCCAATTCTCTATCTCTTTTTAATTTAACTAAAACTCGTATTTATCTTTGATTATATTCATCTTTTAAAAACATTTCACATCTGATTCTCCATATCTATCTCTATTCGACTAAATAGTACTTCTCTATTTTTTTTTCCTATTATAGAGATTGAGGTAGACTATAAACAATAAATCCCATATTTAGAGATTAACTATAGTATTCGTATATATTTATTTTAATCTCAGTTCTAGAGAATCGAATGGAGGAAGAATTTAGATAGTTTTCTTTAGTCATATAGAATTCTCTATATGTTTTTTTTATAAAAAGTTTGAGTTAAGAGTATGTTTTAGAGATGTGAATGCTCCCAATCAACTTGAGTTATGATCAATGGACATGGACTAAAAATAATAGAAAGGTGTACAACAAGAAGTAGGAATTGAGGTGATAATTAAATGTATGAAAACTTGAAGTATGGTAATGATGGGGAAGTATTTGAGTGGGATGGAGTATTATTAAAGGGAATGAGAGAAGCAAGTGTTGTCGCTATCGTTTCTTAAAATAAACAATTTAAAACATCACGCCCTTTTTGTTTTCTTACTTCTCTTCTTCATTAACTGCTCATGTCATGCCTCCGTCATCCATACATGTCAATTTAATATTCTAGAAATTAATTTTAGAAAAAGTAATCTTGTATTTTCCTTTACAAAGAAAATTTTATTTACAACAAACCAAAACGGGTTTTAAATGATTTTATAAAACGTACAATTATAAAGTGTACTTCATAATTTTATAACATTGGTTTACAACGAACATATTCATATTTTTGAACTTAATTCAATCCTAGAATATATTCTTTGAACTATATACACCAATAGATGGAGTAACCCATTAGTTTATATATGGGCATTTAGTTTTTTTTTTTTTTTGATATGGGCACTGATTCATCCCATCCGACCTTGTTGTGTCTTATTTTAATCTTGGAACTCATGGTTCAAACAAGGGTCATGCCACTTGTTTCATCAACATTTGAGCTAAACCGGAGCTTGGATACTAAAAGGATAAACTACTTAGTCCATGTACCGAACATATAAGCCACTAGACTTATGATCTAAACTGATTAGCAATAGTAAGTGTTATAAATAGGTTTACATGTAAACATTACTTTCTTTTTTCAAGGTTGAATTAGGTTTGCAACAAACAAACCATCCTTTCTTTTACCACCTACAAAATTCATGTGCAAACATGATTCTAATCCATTCACATACCTAATCTCTATGTTGGATATCATGTGCATACGAGTTCTAATCTATTCGGATACCTAATTAACCTGAGATACAAATATTTGTCTAACTTATATCACATATTCAAAGCAGGCTATTATAGGCCTTCTTCTACTACATTTTTTACACATGTAATGTGTAACATGTATTACCTTCATAATATGTTGTTTATACATAACCGATTTAAGCGGCTTGGGACATTAATCGTAGACGAACAAATGTAAGGCTTAAAATTATACTACGTCCATCAAAATGCTCATTTTTCATTCTTTACTATAGCACCCTTTCATATAGAATTTTAAAAAAGAAGTAAACATTGTCCAGATGTTCCAATAAGACAAATCTTTCTTCACCAAACTATGATCATCATATGTTGTACACATAATGAAGATGGTACTTTATGTAGCATCCATTCATCCTTCAAAGTGAAGCTAGGGTTAATCTATCTAGCAACTCACATTTAAAGTCCCTACTACTTGATTGCATTATCATTCATTTCACAATAGGGATAGTCCCATGAATAACAATTAGTCTTATTTCCCCTTAATTATTGCTAAAATACTAGTAACATTCCTCTTCTTTTTATAAAACGATTTTTGTTGATCTTTATGAAAGAATCTGCTATATATAACATAATACTTGAACAATATTCTTATTAATGCTTTAAGTATTTTATATATATATAAAATTTATGGATGTTTTTAGTTGTTCATAGACCATTAGATAAAAAGCACAAAACATGGGCCCTATTACTCCTTCACCAACACCCTTCCATTTCCTTTTCTAGAATTTTATACATGTAAACTATTGATAAAATATACCAAAACTAAAAGCATCACATTTCCACCAACTCATTTATTCCCAACATTACATTCTGTTATTTTTCCCTTTAATTTTTATAATCATATCATATTCACTACTATTAACATGATACATACAAATAAGGGGAATATCAATTGTATAATCTTAAAAGGTGTCAGAATTCAAGATCTTTAGTCCCGTAATGATCACTTACAATTGATTCAGTCTGATATATATAACTTTATAATGTATAAAGTTAGAACATTAATCATGTTACAAGAGGAGTTGTCATACTTTTAATTAATGATGATAATAATCAAATTAAAAAAATGGTTTAGGATTTTAAGAATATAAGCATAGAACGAATAATCAAGCTTATAAGTAAGACTCATGACTATTAATAACTATGATCTTTTGAAAGAATACAAAAGCATATAACCAATAATCAGCTTATAAGTAAGACTCATGACTATTAATAACTATGATCTTTTGAAGTTTCCTTTTAAGTTGGTTTTAGTTTTACGTATTAGAGGTCCAATTGCACGCCTTTGTTTTATTTCAAGTCTGTTTAAGGTAGCGGAAACTTGGAGCGACTTAACAAACAACATGATTAGACTGGTTATTAGCTCACTTTCATGACATAAGATCACACAAGGTTTCACTTTGAAACCAAATGGGCCAAATGGCTTAACTTAGTTTCTAATATTTGGATTTACACCAACACATTACCACATAATGATTGCAAACTAACAATGCAAAATATTAAAGTGCCACTTGAGGTGCTACATAACAATGCAAAGCTAAATTGTTCACACATAAGATATGCTTGAATTTAGTTAATATTATTATAACTTTGCTACATGTAAAATACAAAAAAGATTCTTTATAAAGAAACAATATACAAATATGATTAATTAGGCAGGGTATAATTAGGTCCTGTTCTCACATATTTCTACACAAAACTTTAGTTAACTAATCATTATTAATGCAAAAAATTATTACAAATGACTCAAATTCTATGTACAAAGGTGGACACCTTTAACTAATTAATAACATTGGCCAAAACTGCATCATTTTCTTGTAGCTGGCCCAGCATTTTAAAGATTCATATCCTTTTCATTTACTTTCTCTTCAGATTTCTACAAGATATTTGTATATTATTGCTTCGAATTAATTCCTTTGATGATCTCTACCGGTCCCATCCACAAATTCTTTAGTGTTCTCACACTTATCTGAATGTTCCTCCAAAAGATGGTGTCCAGAAATCGACTGTTGTTTCGTGTGTCATAGGGAATGTGCTTGACATCGGTACCAAACATAGCCCTCGACTTCTTAGATCTTGTTTAGATCCTTCTGATGGCTTATCCGGAATCTGCATCCAACCCAATATCGTAAAGTTGATTATAGAATCATCACTAAAACAAATTTGAACATTAATGGATTACTTAAATTATAATCACCTGTTGTTGTTGTTGCTGCATGATTGCAGCATTTTTCATGTATGGGGTACTTAGAACCTGAGGAAATAATCAAGATTAATTAATAAGTTGTTATTACAATTTATTTTTGTATGGTTTTTGGATTAATAAAACTTACACTAACTTGTTCATGGAGAAATTTGATGTATTCAATTGCTTCAGACAGTACGGATGCTGTATCAGTCTGAAAAAATAACCAATAAGGTTATTATTATCATAAAAAAACAAAACAAGACTTCTGTTTCAAGATTTAATCATCAAAAAATGTGTGAAAAAGATAATGAAAAAAGTCTGCAGAGATAGATTTGATCATGCATACTTTTCCGAAAGGAGAAACTAATTGTTGGAGTGCAGTGATTCTGTCCCCCATCTTTTCTTTTCTCACCTGATCAATACAAATGAATACAAAAGATTTAACCTGTGTTTTCAAGATTCTTAAAGAGTAAAAACAAGATTAATATGTACCTTAAAAGCCGGCAATGGTGGGTTTCCATTTCTTGGTCTCTTGGCTGATGATGATGATTTGGTGTTGCTCTTTTTCACCATTTCAGATATGGGATTCTTGTTATATGCAAACAATTGATAAAAGTAATATAAAATATTAGGTTTTTAGTTTAATATGAACTGTGGGTAGTGTGTTTTTGTGAATCTTGGTTATCATTGCTATACCTTTGGTTTATCTTCAATGGTAGAAGGTGATTGCATTTGCAATGGGAAAAAACTTGATCTAACATCATTAGTGGATGCAGGCGACGCGTTCCAAAATTGAGCATTGTTGGAAAAGTGTAGTTGCGGCTGCACTTTAGGTGGTGAATTCCCTGAGAATTCTTGAGGCGGATGTGGTGGCAGCGGCGGATATTCTCCACCGCTGCTGCCACTTCCACCGGACATTGTGATGCCACCATAGCTAGATTGGTACGAATTATAACTCATTTCTTGGTTCTGATTATAACACGAATCATTTTGTTGATTTGTGTTAGTATCAGAACCAAATAAACTTTGTATTATTGTAGAGTTACTTCCATAGGAATGGTCTATGGGTTGGAAGCTAGGATTTAATCCGCTTTCGTCGTTGTAATGCAACGGTTCGTCTAATCGAAAACCTCTAACATTGATTTGCTTGAACTCAGAAGGTGGCTCTGAATATATTTTATGTTTCCATGGCGTTTCTTGAAAAATGCTTGTGTTTGAACTCAAACTATTATTTTCTTGAATTAGGGTTTGGTAACCACTTTGATGATCATCATTTCTTTGATCTCCACGACTGATTTGCATAAAAAAAATATAACTTGTTAGGCAGCTAAACTAAAGAAACACAATACACAAAATTAGGGTTTTGTAAAGAAATACTACTTACAATAAAGCTTGATTCCAATCCAACGGCTGTGATATTGGTTGTGATGAAAGACCTAACTCCATCATCTGTAGACTTGGGTTGTTTCCCAACAATCCACCACCACCACCGCGGTTTTTGCCGCTGCTGGTGATGGTTGTGGTGGTGCTTTCTGTGGTTTCTTGGAAAAGATTCATGGAGGTGACAGAAAGTGAATCCAAACAAGGTCTTGTTCTTGAATCCCACCAGCTATCTGCCATCTTTTGGATCAAATTATTTCTTGATCTTGAAGATACTTGTAGGTTTATTGTTCTTGTTTAAAAAAATATTGGTTTAAAGTTGTAAAATGAAGACAAATGGGGTGGGCTGTCTAGTATTTATATGAGGCTGGAAGTTGGAATTTAGAGTGTAGGTAAGATGAACAGAAAAAAATGCCAAAGTTTAGTTGACTTTTATTGTCTAGTTGAAAACTAAAATTAAATACTTTCTTTTCACAAAAAGAATTCTTTTGGTATAAATAAAAAAAAAAAGGAATACCTAAACGTTTTACATATAAGCTTATTTACTTATTTAACAAATTTTTTCTTTTAATTATGAAAGATACAACTTTTTAATATTTTCCTGTTGTTTATTGATTTTTTTTCATATTTTTTCTAATTATGTAACTAGTATATAGGGCCCGTGCTTTGACGCTGACTGTTAAATCGAATAAAAAGTAGACGTAGTAACGTTGAACCACACATGTGCATTGCTGTATGTTAGCTCCTAAAAATTAAACCGAAATGTAAAACATAAAAAAAGCTAAGTCGATTTAGGACCATTGCAACTCGGCCGTTAAACCACAAAAATAGACGTAAAAACGTTGAATCACACATATGCGTTGCAACATGTTAACTCATAAAATTTAGACTAGAATGTAAGCTAAAACTTTTTTTAACTCAAATAATAATAATAATAATAATAATAATAATAATAATAATAATAATAATAATAATAATAATAATAATAATAATAATAATAATAATATAGGTTATAAGGTTTATTAAAATTCATATTTAAGACATAAGGTTAATACTTTAAAGAAAGACATATATAAGTTATTGGTATTTTAAAGAAAGAAAATGAAAAGTTACTAGAGTGAAGAAGGAAAATTAGAAGATTACACATCACATAAGCATAAGGGACAAATCACATAAGCATAAGATCAGTTGAATAGTGAGTTTTTGAGTGATTTTCTTTTTCATAAGAGTAAAATGCAATTTGCATTCTTGTGGTTTTCAGACGGAGTTAACTTGAGTCCCATAACAAGTTTTTAGATGTCTGAGTTCATGTACTCTGAGAAGCGCTACACTCTGAGTCCCTTCATAAACCAATTAGGTCAAGGGTTATTTTGGTAGTCTCACGATATAAAATAAAAAATCAAATTCAATAATAAACCCCCAATTTCGTGTTTCTTGAACACCCTAGATTTGATTCCCTAAAATTCCCCTTATTTCTTGTTTCTTGAATAAACCCACTTTCACATTTGCAATCAATGACCCCAAATTTTTCACCACTTGTAACTATTATAATTACAATACAAATCAGTTAATCCAAATTAAACGGCACCTGATTAAACCGATCAATGCCTCAAATGGGTCTTTTACCATAAATTGTAATACCCCGTATAAATATATCGAATTATAACACGATACCAGTCCAAACTCTCTATTTAATTTCGATTTGTGGAAGGAGATGGATCAAATACGTCAAAGAGGGGAAAGATATAAAGTCTAAGGATTAAAATGACAAAATCCTAAAAATTCAGCTTCTAGAGGTCCCTTACGGACCGTAAGGGGTTCAAAATCTGTAAGGCGGTTTAAAAACCCCTTACGGATCATAAGCCACCTCTTACGGTTCGTAAGAGGTGCCCAGCGACAGAAAGATGACAGCTGTTCTACCAAGGCTGCCATAACCTAGCTCCGGTTTGTACCATCTATTATCCTTCCTCTATGTGTTGTGACACTAATCAGCTCCTAATGATCTTTGGCAACACTTGTCATGATTTGGGGCCATTTGGAGTAGTATAAATAGGTGATCATAGTGTTCTTTACACTCACACCTTCTCAATTCACTTCTAAATCATTCTTGGAGCATTTTTGGAGCTAGAAGTTGCCCCTTATTGTTCTCAGTAGTTCCACAATTCTAGTAAGTCATTTCCGTTGGTCAATTTCATTAATTTGGTTAGTTTTCAATTTAAAGTCAAACAGTTTGACTTTTCGTTTGACTTTCAATTCTGACCACCCTGGTCAAGTAAAAGTTCAAATCGAACTTTCCTACGTGATCGTAATAACGAAGATATGAATCCCCTGCGATCATATCTTTTGACAATCATGTTAAGTAGACGAAATGATGAGTCAAGCTTACGTGAACGGGGCTAGTTAAAATTTTAGTTATATTTTAAGCACTTTATCATAGTGGATCAAGCTTTAAATTCGTAAAACACGATATAATACTACCACTCTACACATGTTAGGGCAAGTGCACCCATCGTGAACGTAGTATAGTGATGGTAAGATACTAGGTCATCCAAAGACACATGAGCTTTTAATACCGTTAACGTCTAATCTAACCAAATTTTAATAAAAGTTTTGGAAGTTTTAAAAGATAAAAATGAAAGTAAAAACATAAATAAAAAAAGGAAAAACAAATAGACAAGAAGGAATCACTTGGTTCCAACTCCTCTTTTATGTACCATTTGAGGATTTCCGCATTTTGGGCTTTTTAAGAGATTATCTTAGTTATAGTGGTAGGCCCCTCTTGTGAAGGCGATGTTACTCTCAACCTGTTGGTCTGAGTCAGAAAGGATACAGTCCCGCAGGTCGAATATTGAAAGATAATTAAATAAGTTATTAATGCGAGAAGTGGTAGGCCTCTCTTGTGAAGGCGACGTTACCCTCAACCTATTGGACTGAGTCAGCAGGGAGACAGTCCCGCAAGGTCGGAATAAACTTTTAATAGTGTTTATTTATAAGGGGTTCAAGACGTTCTTACTCCTCCCGATTTGATGCTATCTGCCTTAAAGGAAGTCGTAATAAGCTTGAACCAAGGCCTTGCAGGATCTATGCACTGAACGAGGCAAGAACTTTACCCAAACACCTTTCTAACACCCTTCCAGGCAGTTAACACGCTTTATATAGACCGTAAAGACACGAATGAGTGAATCAATGAAACATGAAGAAATGTTTAAACAAAGTTCACTTTCAATATAAAAACTATTTATTAAAATCATTAATACATACCGAAATAAAAAGTTGCCAAAGATTGGAAATCAAAAGTAATACATAAAAGATTCGTCTTCACCAAGTGATGTAAGAGATTTAGCCAAGCATGGCCTTTGTTTGGAAAAACTCTTACTATCGATCTTGGATCCTGAGACTGCTACACACTCTAAAAGATGAAAGATGGATGATAGTGGTAAGTGTTGGTGTTGTAGTGGTGGTGGACTAATGGCAAGTGTGAGAGAAATGGTTTACCAAGGGATGCATTTCTCCAAAGCCAAGCACCAATATTTATAGCTGGAAACATAAGGCAGGCACGACCCCATGGTGGCCATTTTCTCTCCCTTATTAACTACAGATGTCAGGTCATTGTACCAACACGCCCTGTGGTGTCATAGCCCCGTGGTCAGTGTACTTGTTGTACTATCAAGATTCTACGAATCTTAGAGTTGACCACGGCCCATGTCGGGTTGGCACGACCCCGTGTTGGCTGTCTTTTGCTTTTATCTTTTTCTGCAGAGAATCTTGACTGGGCACGGTTCCGTGCCTAAGCATCTGTCTTCATTATTTCTGTTGTTTTGGATGTGAATGGGGGTTCGGCAAGTCGTGTCAATCCTTCTTCTTTGTATTTGTGTTGATTTCTGCTGTTAATTTGTTCCTTTTATTCGTTTAAGCTCTTTTAATCCTGCAATTTAAAAGTAAACAAAGAAACGTGCTTTTTCCAACATTACTACCGAAAAAGGGTTGATTTTATGCCTTGTTTGATGTAATTTATATGTTGCATTTTGCGCACCTCACAAGCATGTTATATCTAAAAAGTCAAAACTAATAAATATGCGTTTTGCAACAATTGAACTTTTAACTATCTAAACCAATTTTTTTGACATCATATCAGTTTTTATAGACTAATAAAACATATTTTGACATTCAACTCATCATACTCAGTTTAGACTTCAAGTCTATATCGAAAGTCAAGAAGTTTGACTTTTGCTTTGACTCTAGATTATGACCCGTTTGGTCTACTTTGAAACCCAATCAAAGCATGATTTGTGACCATAATATTATAGGGAATAACCCTCTGAGTTTATACCTTATGGTCATACTAGCGAGTCGAACCGAACGGACCTTTGCTTGTGCTTGGCTCATTTACAAACCGAACCGAGCAGAGCGGCACATGTGTATTAATAAACGCTATGTTTAATATATAAAAAAAGTTTGCACATGTGTATTAATACAAATAGCCTAAACCATCTAACCCACCCCTCCCCACCGACACCCCTCAAAAAACCTAAATCCACCCTCCCACCAAAAGCCTAACCCCCCACCCAAAAAAAAACCCTAAAACCTTAACCCTCACTCCAAAAAAAAAAACCTAAAATTAAACCTTAAACGTAAACTCCCCAAAAACCTAAACTCCCCCACCTGCAGCACCCCCCCCCCAAAAAAAAAAAAAAAAAAAAAACTAAAACCCCCCATCCCCTCACACCCCAAAACCTAATCCTAATCCTAAACCTCCAAAAAAACTAACCCTAAAAGCTAAACTAAACTCGAAAGCTCAATCTAAACATATAATGCACATGTGCAGTACAAGTTTTTTATAGATATAAAGTAGTGAATTTTTATTAAAAATTGTAAAAAAAAAGTTGGTATGTTTTTTAGCCTTTTTTAGTTAGTTTGTTAGTTTTCTCATTATCCTCTCCCTATATATAGGGTTGGTCAACGTACAATTTGTCATAACCTACGATGTGTACGAGATTGAGTTACAACATGTGGCTTTTTGTTCATAACATGTGGATTTTTTTTATAACATGCAATTTATTTACAACATGCAGATTTCTTTTTCAACATGTGTATTTTTTGTGAACATGCGTTTTTAGTATTGTACAACATGTGGGGTTTTAGTTATGGAGTTTATAACATGCGAAGTTCACATCTTGTACGCTCGTACGATATGGCATATTGTACATTATACTTTCACTATGTATATATAAACTAGTCGAATTGGGTTTAAATCTTGAAAAATCATTCCAAATCAGATTATTTGGTTAAATAATTCATATCCAACGAGGCTGCACTCGGAAGGGTATAAATCACATTCTACCTGGTTAACGCTTAATCTAGTGAAACCGAACAATAGCCTAAGTTGCGAGTCAAGTAATATAACTTAGAAAAGAGTCGTGAACATTCTAACGGACATATAAATCTATTTCATTCTGGACTCTAGAGCCTTTCAGATAATCGTGCATAGGATATACAACTTGTAATATGGTTTTGCTTCAAAGACTTATTTAAAAGTTTAATTGCTATCAAAGGTAAATACACTTAGCCTAGTTTTATTTAAAAACTTGGGATACGGCTTTAGCCACTTGGAGCGGACATTATTTAAATGAGCAAATGCTTTCACAAATATAAGAACACGGTTTAATCTATATTACTTGAATAACATTAAACACTCTGGGGGTGATTATACCGTGTCCGGGCGTCCCGACCCATCAACTAGAAATGACCATATAAAATACGCGCAGGGTATAAGGTGTCACACCCCAACCGATGGCGGAATCATCGGGGTGGCACTAAGCGGTTCAGATTGTTCGAGAGAATCCACAACGACTATTTTTAGATGACAAAATTTAAGCGTTAATTTCCCATGCAATCAACATACAATCATTACATAATCATCACGAATCCAACATTCCCAAAAAATTTTCAAAGTAGATTACAAGTTTATTACAAGTTTCTAAGCTAAAACCCTAAGTCCATTTGCTGCGAGTAGAAACATTAACTTGTAACATACGTTAAAATAATTGTCAATACAAAAATGTATTGGCGAGCATACAGGTTTTGATACAATAGCATATTAGATAAAAGCGTCACAAATTTCCACATACGTTAACATGATAAACATAACATATAAACTCACAAGATAAATTTCACATGTTAAGCTCTCGACAAGGCTGTGATGCGCGATGTGTGCTTCCTAACTAGACCCTGTCGGGTGTTAGCCAAACTATAGTACTATACTAGCTAAGGTGGAGTTAACGAAAATGTGTCATAGTTTACATGTTCCAAGCATCACGTATAAATATGTAAAACAGATATTCGCGTGTGATAAATCAGTTAGTGTGGTTGTGTACTTTGATATGTACATATGTTACACCCAAAAAGTGCGTTAAAGCGAAAATGGGCCAAGTATACTCACAGTTGGTGCGATTAAAGGGAGATACGGGATCTGCGGTGTGTTAAGGAGAGCGCCGGATAAGCCTGTAAGCGAACAAAAGTGCATCAGTCTTCCGAAATGCTGAAACAGTTAACGGTTGAAAGAACGGTAGACAAGTTCGGGCGAACTTGTACCTTGGGGTACAAGTTCGGGCGAACTTGACTGCATGGACTTACTGGAGGTACAAGTTCGGGCGAACTTGTCTGGTTCTCTGAGAAACTGGACAAGTTCGGGCGAACTTGCCCTGTTTGTTGAGGTATGATACAAGTTCGGGCGAACTTGCCCTGATTCCTTGGAATCATTACAAGTTCGGGTGAACTTGTGTGAGTTATGTCAAAGGTTGATCAAGTTCGAGCGAACTTGGTCACCAATTTGGTGACAAGTTCGAGCGAACTTGATGTTTTCCGAGCGAACTTGACTGTTTTGGCATCCAACCTTAAGCTACTGAGCAAAACCTAGGCTGGAGAGGTCTTTTGGAGCGAGTTTTAGCCATCTTACAGAAACTCGGACTAATCCGGGCGAACTTGACTGTTCGTACGGTTTAGTCCAGTTTGTGCAAAGTGATGATTTCGTCCTTGTGCTTCCGGATCTGAGATTTTGCTTGACAATGCCTCGTTCCACTTCATCGTGAACGAAACATACGTCATTTAGTCTGAATTTGTGTGAAAATCGATGTTTAAAAAGGGTTTTACTTAGACCCAAGTATAGATCTAAGTGAAAAACAGAAGTTTTACATAAAAAGACGAAGATTTCATAAATAGAAGAGTTTTGATGAAATCGAAGGTAAAACCTTGTGCAAAATCGTTGTAAAACGTTGTTGTAGCTTGAAAACGGGTTGATTCTTACTTAGAAAATAAAGTATTTGATCGGGGGAGCTCAGAGCGAACTTGGTCAGCAAGGGGAGCATGGATGAGGGGCTGGGTATTTATAGGTGAGGGGATATAAGGTGGGCAGACATCAAGTTTGGGCGAACTTGTTACAAGTTCGGCTGAACTTGACTTGTCTCACTTGGTTTGGTCAAATTTGGGGAAATTGGTCCTCTTTGCCCCACTGGTCAAGTTCGGGCGAACTTGGTGACCAAGTTCGCCCGAACTTGACCTGATGGCTAAGTTTTTGTTCCTTATTTCGTGTTAAGCGTTCGTTTAGCGATTCGGTTTGTGTTAGATAGTTACATTAAGCGTTTTAGCAAAGCGTTAAGTGTATTAATCGTATAAATTAGGTTAAGATTCGATAAATAAGCGAGATAGCATGCTGTTGGGATTGAACCCTAACAAAGGAACAGATGATAACAAAGCCAAATACACTATCCGAGCTTTGGTTCAACCATCAGAGGTTACATCCTCTGACCTACCTTTACACTGCTTTTCCTAAACATCTGTTTCTATCATCTGATAGTTCAAGAAGCAAATGTCTGATAGAAGAATCAAGATCAGAGGATAGAGATCAGAGCTTAGCATAGTTTTTCTTTATTTCAATGTAACAATGCTATGCACTGATAGTAGTATTAGAGCAGTGTTTTAGTTAGTTACACTTTGTTAGCAGTCACTATCAACCATGACGTCACAAAAGATGCTCAGTGGTTAGATAGTTAGTATAAATAGGTAAACGTTGTAACTGTTAACTTTGTCTTCCTGAAAAAGATCATTTCACACTTTATCTTCTTCATTTCGTACTATCAAACGATTGGAATTGGCTAAGGGGGAGTTTGTGAATCACATACAAAGTTTATCAACTTGAAAGCATGATGGTGATGAAAACAAACGACCAATTTCTTGTAGTAAAAGTTTTCCATTAAATCCGCTGCATATTTTTCTAATTTAATCCATTTTCCATTCTTTGAAACAAAAACTACAAGTAATTTAAACTTAGATCCTGACAATTGGTATCAGAGCTTGGTCAATCGATTTTGATTTAACGATCAAATTGATTTGAATAGATCAGCTCTTTGTGCTAATTCGTTTGATAGTTTTACTTGAATACAGAGTTTTATTACTACAAAAGTTTTTAAAACACAAATCTGTTGTAAACAAGAGAAATGGCACAAAACACACCGGAATCCAATATTGGATCCATGTTCAAACCACCTATGTTGAAACAAAATGAATATTTTATCTGGCAATGTAGGATGGGTCATATTCTCGCCCAACAGAACACCGGATGTTGGAGATCTGTTGTATTTGGATCGCATGTCCCCATGGTTCCAAGTACAGAGGATCCCCACACCCAGGTCCATATGAAACTCAAAAATTACTCTGAACAGGATTTACTTAAAATCGAATTGGATGCTAAGTCCTTTAGCATTGTTTCTTCGGCTTTGCCCAATGAGATTTATGCGGGATTACTTCATTGTGATAGTGCTAAAGAGTTACGGGATGCTCTTAAAGAGCAATTCAGTGGTACTGAAGAGGTGATCGAGAATAATAGAGAGGTTTTAAATCAATAGTATGAGACATTTTGCCACGTTAAGGGTGAGTCATTAACCCAACAGTTCGAACGATATAGCTGTCTCATTAGTGAGCTCAAATTGGTAAATGTGGAACTCCCAAATTCGACTATAAACAGTCGTTTCTTGAGATCCTTACCTGAGAAATGGGAGACTGTAGCTTATGTCACTAGAACAGCGGTTTGTTATAAGGAAATGACCTTGACACAACTTCATGGACGACTCCTCACTTATGAGAGAGAGTTGAACCAAAGAAAAAGAAGTTGCAAGAGTCAGGGAAAATGAATGATGACTATACTTTGGGAAACACTGCTTTATATAGTCATGAGGAGGGGTCTAGCTGTGGAAAGGATCAGAGTTATGATCATTACATTGACATAACATCTGGAAACAATTTCAACTCTGATCCTAGTACACCCAATTTTGCCTTTGCTGCAAATAGTGAAAGCCAGACCTCTGACAATATGTCTTTTGAAATGAATGACTTACAACATTTCAAACCCACTGACCTTGAAGAAATGGACATTTTGCATCAGCTGGCACTTTTAAGTGTTAGAGCAAGTAAATTCTACAAAAGAACTAGTAGGAGATTTCTAGGATTGCATGGGGGGTTGAAAGTTGGGTTGGATAAGTCTAAAATCAAGTGCTATAAATGTAACAAGATGGGTCACTTTGCCAGAGAATGCAGATCACAATCTGCAGGACCAATTGTAACACATCCTGGCAACAATTCTCAAAGCACTGTCCATTATTCCCAATATACCCTGCACCTCAAATGCAAAACACTACACATTTTGCACATCCTGTTGCTACAGTTCCTGTCCATTATGTTCAAGCACCTGCACCACAGATTCAATATGTCCAAGCACCACCTCAAGTATATGTGCAGCAAATGCCACAAGTTACTCAAATTACTCAAACCACTGCTACACTAGCAGAGGTTAATCAACAAAGCTTTTTCACACAAGGTTTTGTTGATTGGAGTAGTTTGCCTGAGGATTTAAATGATGAAAACTTTGCTCTCACAGCCAAAAATGATTTTGAAAATGAAAATATATGTTTAATGGCTTTGGAGACCATTGTTGAAGGTGATGAATCTGTAGAGCAGGAGTTAAAATCTGATGTGGTTGATTGTAGTGAAGCAGTGGTTACACCAGAGGTTATACCAGTGGTTAAAATGGAAACTGTTGATGTTGAAAAAGACACTCTATCTGACCATGGGACGAGCAGGAGTGTGAGGAAGATGAGTGTGATTGTGCACTTATGGCTGCTTCGAAGGTATCACCTCAGATCCTAAAAGATCTATGTTCTGACAAATGCATTATTGCTTTTGCAAACATAAAACAGGTGAATGAAAACCTGAGAAAGCAAATTTAGAAGATGAACTTAATTTAAAAACTTGTTAAAGAGTTGAAAACAAAGTTAAGTGAAAAAGATTCTGAAATGAGTAGCCTAAGGCATGAATCAAGCATAATCAAAGACCAGCTCCAAACCATGATAGAAAAATATCAGGTTTGCAAACAGGAGCTTGAAACTACCCAGATCACTTGTGAAAAATGGGTAGAGTCTTGTAAAGGTTATGAGCTTATGCTTGATGCTCAAATCAAGAACAACATAAAGTTTGGAGTAGGCTTTAGAGACTATGACTAGACTTGTGAAAATGTTGCAAAAATTGAGTATGAGAAAGTTGAAATAGTCCCAACAAACTTGGCTGGTGAAGAAATTAAAATCACAGATAAAAATGGAAACAAAATCATTCTTGAAAAACCAGAGGTTTTAGCAAAAGATAAAGAAATTGAAAAATATCAGTTTAAACCAAACTGGTCAGATGAATGTGATATTTTGGAAAACATCAAGCCAATGGACTTTCAACCACCGATGGTATAAAAGCACCAAAAGCACTGGTGATCCCTATCAAAGACTCGCCAGCAGAGGTTACATCCACTGCTCTCAAAAAGTCTGATAGGAAAAGGAAAGAAATGGTTAAATACTTGTTTTGTGAATTTTGTGAAAAGAGAAATCATGTGGCTACAGATTGCTTTCTTTTAAAAGCCTATGATATAAACAAAACTTGTGTTATACCCAAAATTCCTAGATGCACCATTTGCAACAAAACAAATCACATGACCTGAGAGTGTGCCTATCTAAAAATCTATCATCAAAAGGTAAAAGAGATTAGAGCAAAAGCTCTTGAAAGAGAAAATACAAGTTTTTCGGAAAACAAACAAAAATTTGAATCAATTGAAACATATGTCACAAAAGCTTTAAATCAAACCTCTGTTCACAGAGAAATTCAAGTGACAGATGCACCTCCATCAAACAAGCTTCCAAGAGGCAATGGCCAGCCTAGTTACCAAAAGGAGCCAATGGTTTATGAGACTTACAAAAGGTCTTCTAAGACAAAGGTAAATAGGCATCCTCATGGTTACCAACAGTTGATAGGAAGTGGTTCACAACAGGGGTTACAAAAACCTGCTCTAACCACTGCTCTTTCATGTGAACTTGAGTCTGAATCATATGATACCCCATCCAAAGCCATTCTGGCTTTGGAAACTCACCTGAACTAATTATTTCAAAAACATGTGCTGGGAGCTTCTACTTGCCTTGACAGTCTTTGGTATGTAGATAGTGGGGGTTCCAGCCACATGACAGGATGTAAAGCCCTGCTGTGAGATTTTAAAGCTCATGGAGGGATGATATATCCATTGGAAATAATTCAAATGGGAAGGTGTTGGGGTCAGGATGTGTCTCAAAACAAAGTCTTGTCAGAGGTTTGTCTCACAAACAATTTACTTGTGAAGAACATTGTGTTTCCTATTTAAAAGGCAAACAACATAAAAGTTCTTACAAGTCAATTGAAGAGTCCAAAACAAGTCAGTGCTTACAGTTACTTCATATGGACTTGTTTGGACATGTGAAAATCATGAGCTTAAAACACAAAAGGTATTGCCTGGTGATAGTTGATGATTTTTCCAGGTTCACATGGACTTTCTTTTTACACTCTAAAGATGAAACAACAAACATTTTACAAAACTTTGTTAAACAAGTTGAAAAGTAATTTGATCTCCCTATAAAATCTTTAAGAGTGACAATGGACAGAGTTTAGGAACAAAGATGTTGATTCGCCTATTTGGATCAAAATTGTGAAAAAGAGTGATCAAATGCCGGGTGAGACATTAGTTAAACTCTAAGATGAAACATAACTTTGGAAAGTTTAAAAGGAATGTATTGTCCATAAATTTGAATGCAATGAAGTTCAAAATTGGATGCTCTAGGTCAAGGGAGTTAGGACAAAGACAGGTATGTAAAGCCTGCTGTGAGATTTTAAAGCTCATGGAAGGATGATATATCTTCTTGGAAATAATTCAAAAGGGAAGGTGTTGGGTCAGGATTGTGTCTTCCAAGCTGGAAAAACTCAAGTTGTAAATGTGAATCTCATTGATAATCTAAAATTCAATCTTCTGAGTGTCTCACAAATGAGTGATAAGGGTTTGGATCCTTTTTTCACAAAGAAACTTGTCAAATATAGGCCAGAGTTGTAAAAAGATTAATCAAATAATTGCTGTGAACAAAGCACAACTTACTGCTAAAGGTAGGAAATGTGTATGTGGTAGACATGGTAAAAGATAATCCATGTCAAATGCAATGTTTGTTCTCAGGTTGCTTCAAGCAAAGAAACAGAATTATGGCATAAAAACTAGGTCACATAAATCTAAAACCATCACCACTCTCTCAAACAAAGTCTTGTCAGAGGTTTGCTCACAAACAATTTACTTGTGAAAAATTGTGTTTCCTGTTTAAAGCAAACAACATAAAAGTCTTACAAGTCAATTAAGAGTCCAAAACAAGTCATGCATATGGACTTGTTTGGACATGTGAAAATTATGAGCTTAAAACACAAAAGGTATTGCCTGGTGATAGTTGATGATTTTTCCAGGTTCACATGGACTTTCTTTTTACACGCTAAAGATGAAACAACAAACATTTTACAAAACTTTGTTAAAAAGTTGAAAAGTAATTTGATCTCCCTTAAAAATCTTTAAGGAGTGATCAATGTGACAGAGTTTAGGAACAAGAGTTGGATGTGAAAATCAAAAGGATTGCTTACATTACTACATATGGACAAGAGTTTAGGAACAAAGAGTTGGATGCCTTCTGTGAGTCAAAAGGGATTGTTAGGAACAAAGACAGGATGTAAAAGCCCTGCTCAGAGATTTTCAAAGCTCATGGAGGATGTTATATCCTTTGGAAATAATTCAAAAGGGAAGGTGTTGGGGTCAGGATGTGTCTCAGCTGGAAAACGCAAGTTTGAAAATGTGAATCTCATTGATAATCTAAAATTCAATCATTCTGAGTGTCTCACAAATTAGTGATAAGGGTTATGGATCCTTTTTTCACAAAAGAAACTTGTCAAATAGTAGGCCCAGAGGTTGTCAAAAAGATTAATCAAATAATTGCTGTGAACAAAGCACAACTTACTGCTAATAGGGTAGGAAATGTGTATGTGGTAGACATGGTAAAAGATAATCCTATGTCAAATGCATGTTTGTTCTCAGTTGCTTCAAGCAAAAAACAGAATTATGGCATAAAAGACTAGGTCACATAAATCTAAAAACCATCACCACTCTCTCAAAACAAAGTCTTGTCAGAGGTTTGTCTCACAAACAATTTACTTGTGAAGAACATTGTGTTTCCTATTTAAAAGGCAAACAACATAAAAGTTCTTACAAGTCAATTGAAGAGTCCAAAACAAGTCAGTGCTTACAGTTACTTCATATGACTTGTTTGGACATGTGAAAATCATGAGCTTAAAACCAAAAGGTATTGCTGGTGATAGTTGATGATTTTCCATTCACATGACTTTCTTTTACACCTAAAGATGAAACAACAAACATTTTACAAAACTTTGTTAAACAAGTTAAAGTAATTTGATCTCCCTATAAAAATCTTTAAGAGTGACAATGTGACAAGTTTAGAACAAAGAGTTGGTGATAGTATGCCATTATTTCTCAGTGAAATGCTCACAAATTGGATATCTTCATGGACTTTTTTACACTCTAAAGATGAAACAACAAACATTTTACAAAACTTGTTAAACAAGTTGAAAAGTAATTTGATCTCCCTATAAAAATCTTTAAAGTGACAATGGGACAGAGTTTTAGGAACAAAGAGTTGGATGCCTTTATGAGTCAAAAGGGATTGTTAGGAACAAAGACAGGATGTAAAGCCCTGCTGTGAGATTTTTAAAGCTCATGGAAGGATGATATATCTTTGGAAATAATTCAAAAGGAAGGTGTTGGGGTCAGGATGTGTCTCAGCTGGAAAACTCAAGTTTGAAAATGTGAATCTCATTGATAATCTAAAATTCAATCTTCTGAGTGTCTCACAAATGAGTGATAAGGGTTTGGATCCTTTTTTCACAAAAGAAACTTGTCAAATAGTAGGCCAGAGGTTGTAAAAAAGATTAATCAAATAATTGCTGTGAACAAAGCACAACTTACTGCTAATACGGTAGGAAATGTGTATGTGGTAGACATGGTAAAAGATAATCCTATGTCAAATGCATGTTTGTTCTCAGTTGCTTCAAGCAAAGAAACAGAATTATGGCGTAAAAGACTAGGTCACATAAATCTAAAAACCATCACCACTCTCTCAAAACAAAGTCTTGTCACAGGTTTGCCTCACAAACAATTTACTTATGAAGAACGTTGTGTTTCCTGTTTAAAAGGCAAACAACATAAAAGTTCTTACAAGTCAATTAAAGAGTCCAAAACAAGTCAGTGCTTACAGTTACTTCATATGGACTTGTTTGGACATGTGAAAATTATGAGCTTAAAACACAAAAGGTATTGCCTGGTGATAGTTGATGATTTTTCCAGGTTCACATGGACTTTCTTTTTACACTCTAAAGATGAAACAACAAACATTTTACAAAACTTTGTTAAACAAGTTGAAAAGTAATTTGATCTCCCTTTAAAAATCTTTAGGAGTGATAATGGGACAGAGTTTAGGAACACAGAGTTGGATGCCTCTTTGAGTCAAAAGGGATTGTTAGGCAATATAGCATCCCAAGGACTCCAGAACAAAATGGGGTTGTTGAAAGGAAAAACAGAACTTTGATTGAATCAGCAAGAACCATGCTAGCAGATTCTGGTTTACCCTTGACTTTCTGGGCAGTGGCTGTAAACACTGCTTGCTATGTTCAGAACAGAGTTTTGATAAATCCCAGGCATCAAAAGACTGCTTATGAATTGCTTTATAAAATCAAACCTCTGATCTCTTATTTTAAAGTCTTTGACTGCCCATGCTTCATTTTAAATTTAAAGGATTAAATATCCAAGTTTACAGCCAAAGTGATTGTGGTTATTTTTTGGGATACTCAACCACTGCCAAAGCCTACAGAGTTTTTAACTCTAGGACCAAGTGTGTTAAAGAAACTCTGAATGTAAAGTTCAATAAACTTTCATCTTTGAAAATCCCAGCAAATCCTGCTGAACTGTTTGATCTATTATAATTTACATTTGAAGATGTGTCTGTCAAGACTAACCATGCAAGTACCCCATAGTCATCAAGTCAAGAGCAAGGATATGATTGCATTCTTCCAAATTTCAAAATCTATCCTTCAGGCAGAGGAGCAGATGTTAGTAGCAATGGTGAAAGCTCTGCCAGGTCAACAATGGTTAATACTCAAACCTCTGTCAGCTCTCAAAACCAAACATCTGTTGATAAAAGTCCACAACAAATGGACAAAAATCAACCCACTTTCACATCCATTCCACCAATTCCTCCACCACCATTTCAATCAGAGGCTGGACCATCAAATTCACCAACAGAGGATAGCTCAGATAATACACATTTGCAAGCTTCACCTCAGAATGCCATTGTCCCATACCAAGGTGATTTTATTTTCCTCAAAAGCCATCCTGTGGATCAAGTTATTGGCAACATCAATGAGGGAGTGCTCACTAGGAGCCAATCCCAAAACATTTGTCTTTTTGCTGGCTTTCTATCACTCACACAACCTGTCAAGTACCAAGAGGCACTAAAAGACAACAGTTGGGTAGAAGCCATGCAAGAGGAGCTCCTACAGTTCAAAAGACAACAAGTATGGGAACTTGTACCACTGCCAAAAGATGTAAGTCCTATTGGCACAAAGTGGGTCTTAAAGAACAAAACAGATGAAAGGGGTATTGTTGTCAAGAACAAAGCAAGGCTCGTGGTTCAAGGTTATAGACAGGAAGAAGGCATAGACTATGATGAAACATTTGCTCCAGTTGCAAGATTGGAGGCCATCAGACTGTTCTTAGCTTTTGCTGCCAACCCAACATCAAGGTGTATCAAATGGACATCAAAAGTGCATTCCTGTATGGAAAGATCAAGGAAGAAGTGTATGTGTGTCAACCTCCTGGTTTTGAAGATGTATTCCATCCTGATTATGTTTACAGGTTAAACAAAGCACTCTATGGTCTAAAACAAGCACCCAAAGCCTGGTATGAAACTCTATCCACTTTTCTCTTATCCATTGGTTTCACCAGAGGTAGGATTGATAAAACCCTGTTTTTAAAATGGAAAGGAAAAGATTTGATGCTTATCCAAATTTATGTGGATGACATCATTTTTGGATCCACATGCACTGCCATGTGTGAAGAGTTCAGAAAACTCATGGCAGCAGAGTTTGAGATTAGTGCAAAGGGTGACTTGCAATGTTTTCTTGGTTTACAAGTCAAACAAATGCAACATGGCACTTTCATCCATCAAAATAAGTATGTGAAAGAACTACTTAAGAAATTTGATATGGATGATTGTAAACCTTGCAGCACACCCATGGTAACATCCAAGCTAGTCACAATTGATGGCAAAGATGACCTTGTTGATCAAACATTATACAGAAGTATGATTGGGTCTTTATTGTACCTAACTGCATCAAGGCCAGACATCATGTTTGCAACATGTTTTGTGCCATATCACAGTCATTGCCAAGAAAATCAGATCTTATTGCTGTAAAAAGGATATTCATATAGATAAAGGTGCTCCCACACTTGGGTATCTGGTATCCAGCTAATGGTAACATTGAACTTGCAGGATATTCTGATAGTGATTTTGCTGGATGTAAAACAACAAGGAAGACCACATCTGGAGGAGCCCAATTCCTAGTTGATTGCTTAGTGTCTTGGCAAAGCAAAAAGCAAGTTGCAGTTTCTACATCCACTGCTGAGGCAGAGTATATAACTGTTGCAAGTTGTATTGCTCAAATCCTGTGGCTTCAAAATCAATTACTGGATTTTGTTATCACTGCTTTAAAAACACCACTCAAAATTGATAGTCAAGCAGCAGAAAACATCATCAAAAATGTTTCTCATTCCACCACCAAACACATTGACATCAGACATCACTTTGTGAGGGATTGCTACGAAAAAGGTTTGATTTCTTTACAACATGTCCATACCAAGGATCAGCTGGCAGATGTGTTGACAGAAGCACTTGATGCTCACACTTTTGACAGTTTGATTTCTAGGCTTGGAATGCTAAACATGGATTAAGAACAAAAATTCTTTGTGATCCATGTGTAAATAGCAATAAAATGTTTTTCGAAATTCAAAATCCATCCTTAAAAATAGTTTAAAATTGAATTTTTCAATAAATCCTCAAAGTCTGTTCAAAGCACTGATAGCTCAAAAACACTATTCGTTTAGAAAAATCTATGCACTATCAAAAAATGTATCCTCTAATAGTTGCAACCAATGTTCTTATCCACTGATTATATTTTCCAACAGTGGTTAGCCAAACAACTGTCTTCCATTTTCAAACAGAGGTTACACGTGGACAGATGTTATTTGACAGTTGTTGCATCAGATGCCATGTCATCATCACTTTTTCATAAACCTTATAAAAACCTTGTTCTAACAAGAATAAAGGGTTCACCAAACTGTGTCGATTTCAAAAATCTCAAAACAGTTTTCACTAAAATCATGGCTCCCAAAACAAAATCAAAGGCGAAATCAAAGCAAGAATTACCACCATTCGTCTTAATCATCAAAACCCACACAATTACAGTGCCATCTTCGAAGAAACCGATGTTAACACAAGATACCATACAATGATTCAGATTCTAAGAGAATCGAAGTTTAAACACATGCTCGAAGTCAAACCCAAGATTTACATCGATTCTCTTCGGGATTTCTGGTTAAATGCTAAGGTCAAAACATCCGCTGATGATGTTCCTTATGCTATAATCTTAAAGGTTGGGGGTACTCCTATGCAAATAACCCCACAATCAATCTCTCAAGTTTTTCAACTGAATGATATGACACAACCTGTGTCCTTTTCTTTAAGAGAGATGTAAGCAGAGTTTGTGGAAAGGGGTTACACTGGTCAGTTGAAAGGTATGACAATCTTTAAACCCAATTTTCCAGCAGATATAAAATTCTTTTTCCATACTCTTTTAACATGTCTCTCTGCAAAATCTACTGCTTTCAATGAAATTTCGTTAAACATGCAATATCTGGGATTTGCAATTTTGACTGAATCAGATTTTAACTATTCCCAGGTGTTGTTCAATGATCTTGTCAATAATTTTAAAAATATTTCAAAAAGAAAAGCTTTCTTGATACATCCTAGATTCTTGAGTGTTTATTTGCAAGATCAGATCAGATCTGAAGCAAGTAAACAAGGCGCAATGTCCACACCTGGCTGCCTAACTCATGAACTTTTTACACGACTAACAAATCTTGAAAAAGCTTCAAAAACAGAAATAGAGGAAGATGAGCCAATTTTACAAGAACAAAATTTCAATATCTTCCTCCTGCTACTGAGCCCACTGCTCTAGGTGATCAGAGCATTGAAACCACTGCTCTAAAACCTACACCTAAAATCACCAAAAGAAAACAACAAAGATATCCAGAAAACCCACCAAACCCAAAAAGGGTCCTCTGGAAGATGAGATCCTAGAGGTTAACCCTGTGACACCACCAAAGTCACAAACCACTGCTGCTACTTCTTCACAGCAGATGGTTGAAAGATCTCAACCTGGCTATGAAACACCTCCTGCATCCTCACAAAAGGATCAGGTTGTAAACACAGGGACACCAAATTATGAAGCTCTAGGACCACTTGGTTCTATCTTCCACAGCCCCTCTCCCACGGCAATGTCTCTTTCCGCACATATCCCATCTCCAATAAAATCACTTCCACAAACATTTATACCCTTGCTGAATGCAATAGAATTAGATCAGACATTATCTAGCACCTCTCAACAACCTATCACTGAGAATATACTTCAACATGATGCTGGGTCTGATTCTTTATTCTTTGCTAGCCCATCAGCAAATGAAGAGGCTACATCCATTGGATTACATGTAACCTTGGTGATAGTTTAACTAGAGCAGCCACTAAATTGTAAACTACCTAGTTTTCCTTTGGACAGTGGTTACATTTCTAAGTCTCTGTTGAAGGCAACCACTGCTGAGGCTACCAAGGTAACCTCTGATGTTGTTGGAAGTCCCCAGTACCAAGAACAAGGGGCATCTAAGGGTGAAGCCAGTGTTAAAACACATGCTAATGATCCCCTAGATACAACTACCAACTCAGGAAGGAGTTCAGATGATCCTAATAAATTAGGTAATGAACTAAAATACAAAGAATTGACGTAGAGAGTATCAACACTTGAAACTTCTGGTGGTGAGATCAAAAATCTTGTGCAGCAGTTGTTAGCTATAAAGAGCCAACCCTCTGTCTTAACCACTGCTGATCCGCAACAAGCCCTAGACCCTCTGTTTCAGCAACAAAAGCACTTCTCAGATCAACAACATAAACATCAAATGCAGGAAGTAAGAAACATGGTTGAAGCATGATTCATGGATACCAAGGCAGATATTAAAGCTATAAAAGCTCATCTTCACCAAACCACTGGTACTGCTCCACCCACTGTTATTTTTGTAAACACTGAAGATGATGCCAAAAAGGGGAGAAACCTTTGGGACATAAGAAGCTTAAAATTGATGTGGCAAGGCCAACAGTGGATATACCCATGCCAGATGGTTCAAAGAAAAAGGATTTAATAGATGATATACTGGCCAGGGAAAATGAGAAGCAGAAAAGAAAAGTGTTCGTTGATGGCAAGGTTTTGGTTGAGCAAAAGATTAAGCAACAAAAAGAAAAAGAAGAGGTTGGTACTTCAACAAAGAAGAGACCTGCTAAACAAGTAAGGCAACCAACATCCACACCTTCCAAAACTAAGCCTACTATAAATCCAATCATTAAAACCTCTGCTCTCCAAAAATCAAGCACACTTTCTTCAACTTCCTTACCCATTTCCACCAAAGCAGATGTTACAACAACTGTTGTGCTAACATCTGTTGGCACAGCAGAGGTTGCAGCAGATGCAAACCCATCCACTGCCATGACGATTTTGATACATCCACCAATTCTCTACCAACATCAACTCATCCATCATCACCCGAAGTTCAATTCAAAAGGAGAAAGACAACTAAAATTGTGAATGAAGAAGAGATCTTTCCTGCTCCTACTCCTCTATCATCACAACCACTGACCTCCACATCAATGCTTCTACCATCCACAACTCAAACCACTGATCCCTTTAAAGTTGTTCCTGCAGCAAAGTTATATCCTCTTGATTTACCAGCAGTCAAGGCAGAGATTCTAAGCTTCTACTCTGAAGAAAACCCTGATAAAAGAATCATATCATCTCTTGATGGCTACCCAAGACTTGCAAATATTGATGAGTATCTTGAACTCAAATTGAAACAAGCAGAGGATATGGTAAAAAGAGAATCAACTGGTAAAAGTGATAGAGAGATACAAACTATCATGTCTTCTCAGCTCAGCAAAGCCAAAACATTGCAGAATTTTGTCAAAGATCTGAGTAACAAGTTGTCAGAAAGGGAAGATCAGTTCCTTAAAAATGAACTCATTGAGCACATCATGAAGAAAAAGCAATACAAAGCAACAAAGGCACAGTTCAAGGATTGGAGTATAGATGAGCTGAGAGAAGAGATTAAGAGAATACAAGAAATGTTGAAAGACCCTCTCCAGAAGCCAACTCCTCCAAACTAGGAAAAACATAAAAAGATATGCCTGACAGAGCTTTGAAGCTTAAAAGAATGAAGGAAGAGGTGATACAAAATCACTATGGTTCAAGGAACCAAGTGATAAGGTGGGGAGAAGCCAGGGTAATTGACACTTACAAGATGTTAGAAGAGAGGAGGAAGAAAGATCCAAGCATGCCTCCTAAACGAATTTATCCTCCATCAGATGATGTTCATAAAGCTTAACACTCCAAAAAGCCTATCTCATCATCTGCCCTCTCCATCCTTGGCTTAAATCAATTAAAAAGGCAAGAAAAGGTAGATGAAGAAGACAAGAGAGTGTTTGAACACATCAAGGAGGGAATTTAAAACATGGTTGACTATCACACAGATGTAGCTAGTGATAAGCTCAAAGCAGAATTGACAAAGATAGTTCAACAAAAAGCTCTCCAAACCTCAATCAATAACAGTCATCCTAGAAAACCAGAAGACCCAAAAATTTTAAAGTGGAAAGTCGACAAAGGCTCCCACGAATTGACATTGCTCAAGTCTAATGGTAATGCTGTCAAGATCGAAAAGGATGATGATGATGAAGTCTCTCTGAATTTTGAATTACAGTTTAAAGGCCAAATCAGGGAACTTCTATTGAGGAATAAAAACCAAGAATAAACAAGTGTTTTGGCATCATCTGTTCCAGGGGGAGATTGTTGAGATCGAACCCTAACAAAGGAACAGATGATAACAAAGCCAAATACACTATCCGAGCTTTGGTTCAACCATCAGAGGTTACATCTCTGACCTACCTTTACACTGCTTTCCCTAAACATCTGTTCCTATCATCTGATAGTTCAAGAAGCAAAGGTCTGACAAAAGAATCAAGATCAGAGGATAGAGATCAAAGCTTAGCTTAGTTTTTCTTTATTTCAATGTAACAGTGCTATGCACTGATAGTAGTATTAGAGCAGTGTTTTAGTTTGTTACACTTTGTTAGCAGTCACTATCAACCGTGATGTCACAAAAGATGCTCAATAGTTAGATAGTTAGTATAAATAAGTAATCGTTGTAACTGTTAACTTTGTCTTCCTGAAAAAGATCATTTTGCACTTTATCTTCTTCATTTCTTACTATCAAACGATTGTAATTGGCTAGGGGGGAGTTTGTGAATCACATGCAAAGTTTACCAACTTGAAAGAATGATGGTGATGAAAACAAACGACCAATTGCTTGTAGTAAAAGTTTTCCATTAATTCCGCTGCATATTTTTCTAATTCAATCCATTTTCCATTCTTTGAAACAAAAACTACAAGTAATTTAATGTTAGATCCTGACACATGCTGCTTTGTTCCCAAGTCTTGTGAGAGTCGCGTTGTAGTTTAAGTGGGCAAATAGCCTTGGAAACTTCACGCAAAGTTTGTAGTGTTTAGCGAGTACGATATAAGCGTAAGCGTTGTGAAGTGCGATGTGGTGCGAAAATATACCATACAACGTAGTAAGCGATTTAGGTTTCATTATGATCTGAATCTCAGGTGCTAGGCGTAACGAGAGTGACAAGCTTGCGAGGAAGCGGGTTGTTACAGTCTCCCCTACTTTAGGAAATTTTGTCCCGAAATTTATTCGAAAGGAAGACTTGAGAATTGACACGAATAGATAACGATAGATAGCGGTAAGGCGTTTAGCGTAAGTCGAAGATGAACGAGCGGTCGATCAAGGGCTGACTGGTGAAAGCGTCCCGAAGGTGTAAAGAATCGATGAGTAAGAGCAAATTAATTGACTCGCGGTTGATAACTCACGGGCTGGCGATCAAGAAAATGTTTTTAAGTCTTTTGAAAAGTTTGTTAACCATCACGAAAAGCGTTTTAAAGAAACTTGATTTATGAAAATTTTCTCACAGCGTGGTGCTAGGCAGAGTTGATTCACATTGTGAGAAGGGTTTTACTTGTCCAAAAGGTTTAATAAAAATCACAATATTTAGAAAATTTTCCTTTATTTCCAAAACATAATTGTAAAAACAATGTTTAATGGTACTAAAAGTTTAATTAGCGTCGAACCCCACATGGCATCCTTCCACGAAAGTTTGTTAATATGGCTAAAACACTTATATATAGGAAGTACCAGCGACGCATCCACCATGTTTTAGTCATATTACCTCCGTCTCATGGGCGATGTAGGTGTATTGACACAATATGGATAGATTTGGTATCCTTGGTCCAAGTGATGAAGGTTGGACCAAGTAACTATGAGGCTTGAATACGTCAAACCCACATGGCATCCTTTCAGGAAGTTTGTTAGTATGGCTAAAACACTTATATATAGGAAGTACCAGGGCGTATCCACCATGTTTTAGCCATATCGACTCGCCCCGTGGAATGATGTCATGTGTGCCGACATGACATGGATTGATTGGGGGTTGGAATAGCGAGGCGGTAAGAATGAGAGATGCGATAAGCGTTAAACGTCATGAGGCGAGGACGATACGCGAGGAGATAGTGTTCGAGCGTCGGGATAGGGAAACGATAAGCGATGCGATTGCATTATGCCTCGAGAACGATAAGCGATAAACGATAAGCGACAAGCGATAAGCGAAAAGCGATGCGGGATAGATCCCTGTGAAAGTGCAATTGCGTTGCTGTAGATTCGCGGGGTATCTAGCGTTTGCGCGATCGATAAGCGATGAGATGTTACGCCTTTGCGAAGGAGTTTAGCGTGTGAAAATAATCATCATAATATAGAAGGTCTAATAACGTTCAACTACTCATGGCACGTCTCCATGGGAGTTTGTTAGCATGGCAAAGCACTTATATATTGGAAGTACCAGCGGCGTATCCACCATGCTTTAACCACACCGCCTACGTTCCGTGAATAGGTGTCGCGCTTTGTAGACATGGTTAAAACGCTTATAATAGGAAGTACCGTCGTATATCCACCATGTTTTAACCACGCTTTTAACGTTAGGGTACCATTAGAACTCATTACGATCCCCGTGCAGACCCCAAGATAATCCCGTGTGCACCCGTGATTAGTTTGGTGTTTGCATGTTTTCGTAACTTGTTTTAAAGGCGCGTAGTAGGGGTAAAAACGTATATATCGTGATATACTATATAACATTAGTAATAATAATTAGTGTGTGTGCTTAGACTAAGTGTGATGACTCGATATAGAGAGACATCGTCGTATATTGAAGCGACATCGAAGAATAGGATACTTATAAAGCACAAGTAATAGCGTCGAAATTTCATACCTTCGATAACGTCGTCTGGCGCCTGGTCGGTGTTGTCGCCGACGTCTTCTTTGCTGGGGCTGCGGCTGCTGGTGACTCTAGTGCGGGAAGTGCTAGCATCTCGGGTTGTCGTGGTCCTGTGCGGCAGTGGCTGGTGAGGTGGCCGTAACAGTCGCAGTTGATACAGTAGCGGCAGCTGGCTTTCGGCCCGGTGGTGATAAGTACACATCTGACACTGGGGGAGAGGTCCAGCGTAGGCACTCCTTGGAAGAGGTGCAACTGTCTAGAGAGGCTCTAGGTTAAGCGGCTCGGTTGCTGAGTAGTTGAGACTCGAGCTCTTTCTCTTGCGGCTAGGCTCAGCGGCAGCTTGCGGTGGTGTGTCGTCGTCTCAGACAGCTCGATGGTAGCTTTCTTCAGCTTCTTGGTGGAATTCTTGGAGAAAATCCGGCCAAGACCCGCTTGTCATTGATTTCTGCGGCCAACTGATAGGTTTCTTCAATGGTAGCCGGTCTTGAAGCTTCGATAAAATCGCCCACGCACTCTGGCAAAGCCCGTATGTACTTCTTGATAGCCTTTTCAGGAGTGTCGACTTGGCTAGGGAAAATAATTCTAAGCTATTTGAACCTTGCTGTGAAGCCGGCGTTATCACCTTCGATTTGCTTGATTTTCCAGAACTCGTTTTCCAGCTTTTGGACTTCGTGGGGAGGGCAGTACTCTCTCTTCATAAGCTCTTTCAGTTCTTCCCACGTTAGCGTGTAAGCTGCGTCGTTGCCACGTTTGATGCGCTCAGTTGTCCACCAGTCGAGTGCTCGGGATTGGAATACTCGGTAGTGCATGTGGTATGAAAATGTCTGGGCACCCACTCTGACGAAGGGTAACCTCGATGGCATCAAACCGCTGGAGCATTTAAGACACACTTCCTTCACCTTTGAAGACCATCGGGTCACAGGCCTTGAATTGCTTGTAGGAGAAAGTAGACTTTGGTGCACTGGACTAGAGTCTTTCGAGGTTTGAGAGTTGCTGAGGGTTTGAACTTGAGTGATGATTTGAGGAATGACCTTGGCCATTTCCTTAGCCACTAGTGAAGCAATCCTCTTATCGGAGTTTCTTCGGGCTTGACATCGAGAGTTGGAAGCGTTCGAAGACATCTACAAAAGGAGATTTGGAATGAGATTCGATCATAATGATTTTGAGTTTGTGATGCGACTTAGCGCGTGAAAACTGGTCATAGTTAATACGTATTTCTAAGATTCACATAGGAGCCACATGGAAGACACATATTTCCTAAATTCTCACGTATTCACATAAGCACGTGTAATCACATACTATATGTATGATACGTTAGTATAATATATATATATATATATATATATATATTATATTGCGGTATAGCGCGAGGACGCGGTTAAGAGAGTCGCTTATGATTTAGTTTTGTTGTGAGAATTAGCTCTTATTTTAGATTGCGATGGCTGTGCGAGTTGTGCATTAATATAGCAAGATGAAAACGATAAAGCGGTAAGTGAAAACGACAAATCGAAAACGTAGAAGTTTTAAATTTGCTGAATGTGCGCGAAGCACATGAAAAATTGATGATGCGTAAAATCGACGATTGCAGGCTTAAAATCAATAGAGCGTCCTGGGTTTTGAGACAACGACTATCCAAAGTGGTCCGATTTTTCCACCGAGTTCGGGCACACGCTTTGGTCTAATAGGTAAATGCTCTCACCGCCTCGCGGCTAACGGCATCACCCTTCCGGTTACCACGCGTCCAAAAGCATTAGAAAAAATCAAGACTTTGGTGATATTGAAAATCGTTGAGTGGGACGAGTTTTCAAGGTTCGGATTTCACCCCTAACTTGATAACTTCGAATCCCTGACTGTGGTTTCACCTCCCGGACCCATCAGGAGGCTTCCACCGGATAGAATGGGAAATTTCTGTTAAGATATGGATATCACTCCTAACTTAACAGATAATTTCGTGCAGGCGAGAATGCGTGGAGTGAGTGATTCGTCGAGAGTTCGCGGTTTTCACACAAAATCCAGACAGATCGACTCGTTGGTGTGATACGAGCGTTCTTCACGTGTATTGTGGTAGCTTTAGGAAAAGCGTATGTAGGTTAAAAGTCCGTTTCGAAGGTGTATGATCAAGTTCGGGCGAAGTTAACCAACTTCTGGCGAACTTGATCTTCGAACGAACTTGTATTGTGTCTTGAGAGGGGACTGACTAACTTTGGGCGAACTTGGTCATGTTGGAGCGAACTTGCCCCAACTTCGGCGAACTTGTCAGTTCGTATTAGTTTCGGGCGTTTAATCGATGCGTAACGGTCTGATTTGGTGTCCTGGCTATAGACTAGGTCAAACAGAGCCGTTCTACCTAATTCCCTATAGTTATGGCTCTGATACCAATCTGTCACACCCCAACCGACGGCGAAATCATCGGGGCGCGGCACTAAGCGGTTCAGATTGTTCATAGAGAATCCACAACGACTATTTTTAAATGACAATATTTAAGCGTTAATTTCCCATGTAATCAACATACAATCATCACATAATCATCTCGAATCCAACATTCCAAACAATTTTCAAAGTCGATTACAAGTTTATTACAAGATTCTAAGCTACCCTAAGTCCATTTGCAGCGAGTAGAAACATTAACCTGCAACATACATTAAAATAATTGTCAATACAAAAATGTATTGGCGAGCATACAGGTTTTGATACAATAGCATAGTAGATAAAAGCGTGGCGATTTTCCACATACGTAAACATGATACACATAACATATAAACTCACAAGACAAATTTCACATGTTAAGCTCTCGACAAGGCTGCGATGCGCAATGTGTGCTTCCTAACTAGACCCCGTAGGGTGTTAGCCAAACGATAGTACAATACTAGCTAAGGTGGAGTTAACGAAAATGTGTCCTAGTTTACATGTTCCAAGCATCACGTATAAACATGTAAAACAGATATTCGCGTGTGATAAATCAGTTAGTGTGGTTGTGTACTTTGATATGCGTATGTTACACCCAAAAAGTGCGTTAAAGCCAAAATGGGCCAAATACACTCACAGTTGGTGCGATTAAAGGGATATACGGGATCTACGGTGAGTTGAGGAGAGCGTCGGATCAGCCTGTAAGCGAACAAAAGTGCATCAGTCTTCCGAAATGCTGAAACGGTTAACGGTTGAAAGAACAGTAGACAAGTTCGGGCGAACTTGACTGCTTGGACTTACTGGAAGTACAAGTTCGGGCGAACTTGACGGTTTTCTGAGAAACTGGACAAGTTCGGGCGAACTTGTGTGATTTCTGTCAAAGGTTGATCAAGTTCGGGCGAACTTGGTCACCAATTTGGTGACAGGTTCGAGCGAAACTTGATGTTTTCCGAGAGAACTTGATTGTTTTGGCATCCAAATCATGCGTTTTCGCGTCGTTTGCTGAGGAAATCGAGTGTCCATCCCTCCAACCTTAAGCTACTAAGCAAAACCTAGGCTGGAGAGGTCTTTTTGAGCGAGTTTTAGCCATTTTACAGAAACTCAGACTAATCCGGGCGAACTTGAATGTTCGTACGGTTTATTCCAGTTTGTGCAAAGTGACGATTTCGTTCTTGTGCTTCCGGAAGATGATTTTGCTTGACAACGCCTCGTTCCACTTCATAGTGAACGAAACATACGTCATTTAGTCCGAATTTGTGTGAAAATCGATGTTTAAAAAGGGTTTTACTTAGATCTAAGTATAGATCTAAGTGAAAAACAGAAGTTTTGCATAAAAAGATGAAGAATTTCGTAAATAGAAGAGTTTTGATGAAATCGAAGGTAAAACCTTGTGCAAAATCGTTGTAAAACGTTGTTGTAGCTTGAAAACGGGTTGATTCTTACTTAGAAAACGAAAGTATTCGATCGGGGGAGCTCAGAGCGAACTTGGTCAGCAAGGGGAGCATGAATGAGGGGCTGGGTATTTATAGGTGAGGGGAATAAGGTGGGCAGACATCAAGTTCGGGCGAACTTGTCTCAAGTTCGGGCGAACTTGTTCAAGTTCGGCCGAACTTGACCTGTCTCACTTGGTTTGGTCAAGTTTGGGGAAATTGGTCCTATGTGCCCTACAGGTCAAGTTCGGGCGAACTTGGTGTAACCAAGTTCAGCCGAACTTGGCCTGATTGCTAAGTTTCATTCGTTATTTCGCGTTAAGCGTTCGTTTGGCGATTCGGTTTATGTTAGATAGTTATATTAAGTGTTTTAGCAAAGTGTTAAGCGTATTAATCGTATAAATTAGGTTAAGATTCGATAAATAAGCGAGATAGCATGCGGCTTTGTTCCCAAGTCTTGCAGAGTCGCGTTGTAGTTTAAGCGAGCATATAGCCTTGGAAACTTCACGCAAAGTTTGTAGTGTTTAGCGAGGGCGATATAAGCGTAAGCGTTGTGAAGTTCGATGTGGTGCGAAAATATGCGATATAGCGTAGTAAGCGATTTAGGTTTCATTATGATCTGAATCTCTGGTGCTAGGCGTAATTCGAGTGACGAGCTTGCAAGGAAGCGGGTTGTTACAGTAGGCATCGATATGTACCAAATGCAACATATAAATTGTATCAAATAAGGTATAAAATCAACCCTTTTGTGTACTAATGAAAAAGTGTGTTCCTTTGTATACTTTTGATTTTCAGAATTAGAAGAGCTTAAATGTACAAAAGGAACAAACTAACGGCAAAAACCAACGTAAATACAAAAAGAAGGGAAGTTTATACATTATACCGACCCTTCAAGCTTCACCCAAGCCAAAAACAACAAGTCAGAAGATAAGCACGGGGTCGTGCCACCAAAGCATGGGGTCATGCTCCCACCATTTTCCAGAGAAGAAAAAGACAAACAGAAGCAGACAAGAGACACGGTGCCGTGTCCCATAGACACGGGGCCGTGTCCCATGGACACGGGACGTGGTCAACTCCCAGATATGCAAAATCTTAGATATTACAGCAAGTACAATGGCCATGGGGCCATGCCGTTAACACACGTTGCCGTATGAGCATACGAACTTACACAGCTCATTAAATGAGGACAGAGAAAAGGAGGCACGGGGCCGTGTGAATATTCTGTTTCCAGCTAAAAATAGAGGTCTTGGTCCAATTGCAATCCATCCTTGGCAAACCACTTTTCTCACACCTGCCACAACTCCACCACACAATACCACCTTCATCCACCAAATTCATCCATCATCCATCTTTAGAGTGTGTAGTAGTCTCAGGATTCAAGATTGATAGTAACAGTTTATGTCTAACAAAGGCAATGCTTGGCTAATCTCTTACATCACTTGGTGAAGACAAGTCTTTTGTGTATGACTTTTGGTTTCCAAGCTTTGGTTAACCTTGTAATTGGGTTCGTATTAATGACTTTAATAACTAGTTTTTTATATTGAAAGTGAACTTTATTCTATCATCTCTTCATGTTTTGTTAATTCATTAATTCGTGTCTTCACGGTCTATATAAAGCGCATTATCTGCTTTGAAGGGGGTTAGAAGGGTGGTTTGGGTAAAGTTCATGCCTCGTTCAGTGTATAGATCCTGCGAGGACTTGATTCAAGCTTATTAGGACTTCCTTTGAGGCAAATGCATCAAATCAAGGTAAGTAAGAACGACTTGAATCCCTTATAATAAAACTACTATTAAAACTGTAAACCGGCCTTGCGGGACTTTATCCCTGCTGACTCAGACCAATATGACTGAGGGTAGTGTTGCCTCCAATAGAAGGACATGCCACATGTTGCATTAATAACTTACTTAATTATCTTCCAATATCCCGGCCTTGAGGGACTGTAACCCTGCTGACTCAGACAAATTGGTCGAGGGTAGCATTGCCTCCAAAGGAGGGACATGCCACTATAAGTAAGATAATCTCTTAAAAAACCAAAGTGCGGAAATCATCAAAGGATATGTAAACGATGAGTCAAAACGAAGTGATTCTATCTTGTCTATTTGTATCTTTTATTCCTTTTAGTTTCTTCAATTTTAATTTATAACAATATTTTCTCAAAATTTGGTTAGATTAGACCTTGACGATATTCTGGCATTAAAAGCACTTGTGTCCTCGGACGACCTCGGTATCTTACCATCATTATACTACGCCAACGATGAGTGCATTGCCCTAGCGTGTTGTAGAGAGTGATAGTGCCATATTGTGTTTTATAAATTAAAGCTTGATAAACGAGTAAAAAGTGCTTAAAATATTAAAAATCATACACGCACGCATCACATGAAGTTTTTGGCGAAGTTTTTGTCTACAGATTTAGCACGGGGCCATGCCTAATCTCTAGTAACGTAACTACTGATTTCTGCTAGACAAAAGCTGCAGCACGGGGCCGTGTGCACACACGGGTCTGTGCATCACACGCGTGTGACATCACAACTTACAAGCTCGTACCTGATGGTCGATTATACTAGGCGCGGAAAATGAGGTGAACTGTGGTGATAATGGCGATGGTGATCGAGTGACGGTGGTAGTGGTGAGAAGTGGTCTAGGCGGTATGTATTGTACGGTTGAGAGAAGGTTGTGGTGCGGCGGTGGAGAGGATGCCGAGGAGTGGTGGTGCGGCGGCGGAGGAGGCTGAGGAGTGGTGGTGCGACGGTGGAGGTCGTTGTAGGTGGCTGCGGTGTGAGATGAGGGCGATGGTGATAACCATGGGTGTGGATGGTAGTTGAAGGGGGAGAGTAGGTTGTCGATGGTGGTCATTGGTGGTTGGGGGTTGCAGGCGATGGTGGCCGGTAGGTAACGGTGGTGCGACGAGGGTGGAGGAATGGCGGAGAGGGAGTGGTTGGTAAGTGAGATGTGGTGGGTGGATGATGGAGAGTGGCGAATGGTGGAGAATGGGAGCCGGTAGGTGCGATGGAAAGTGAAAGGGTGGAGGTTGGTTTGTGAATGGCGGTAGGGTGAAATGAGGAAGATGACCCCCAATTGGGGGTTTTGTTTTTCAATCTGACGAAACCTTTACGGACCGTAAGGGTTGCTCCTTGCGGTCCGTATGCTTGTATTTTTTGTGCCCCAACAGGTCCTTACAGATCGTATGATCTAAGTGTTTACGGTCCGTAAACATGTATTTTAATTTTTTTTAAATTAATTATTAATTTATTATTATTAATGCTATACAAAAAATTACACGAACGACCCCTTATGATTTACACTTACAAAATTTGAAACGTCCAGTTTTCTCGGTTCGCTCATTTCAACCTGTTACTGCGCATCTCAATAAACCGGTTAGTACGTTCGATAATAAATAAACAAAAACAGACTCATTATACAAAAATGAAATATACACATAACGGTACAAACTATACAACTCGGGGAAAACCTAAGCGTGCAAAACAAACTCTCACGTGCTCATAACCGGGAGGTCAATCACCTTCAACGATGACCATTGACCTAGATCCTGACCGTCCTTATTCTCAACCTCAATCGTTTCGTATGGGAACACCTGCGTGACCACATACGGGTCCGCACCAACGCGATTTAAGCTTTCCTGGGAACATCTTCAACCGGGAAATATATAGCAACACCTTCTGCTCACACTTGAACTCTTCAACCTGTATCAAGTGTTTATCATGTAGCTCCTTGGTGCGCTCCCCCCCCCCCCCCCGATTCCTCAATGCCTCATCGTGTAACTCCTCCAACTCGTGAATCTGAAGAAACCGCTTCTTTCCTGCAGTCGGCAAATCAAGATTAACTGCCCTCAATGCCCAATAGGCTCTATGCTCAAGCTCGACCGGTAAATGACACGCTTTCCCATAAATTAACCTAAAGGGAGTAGTCCCAAAAGGTTTCCAATAAGCGGTTCGAAAAGCCCACAGTGTATCATCCAATTTGTCAGACCAGTCAATGCAACTGTTTCCGACGGTTTTCTCCAGGATTCTCTTAATCCCCATGTTCGAGTTTTCCACCTGCCCACTAGTCTGAGGATGATAAGCCGTTAAAAGCCAATGGGTGACCCATAGCGTGTCAAGACCTTCTTCATCTGTTAATTGCAGAAGTGGGTGCCTCGATCTGAAATCAAGGACTTCGGTGTCCCGAACCTAGCAAAAATCTCCTCAGAACTCTCGCAACTACCCTAGCGTCGTTCGTAGGCAAGGCCTCCGCCTCCACCCACTTAGAAACATAATCGACTGCGACTAGGATGTATCGGTTCCCTCTCAACATAGGGAACGGACCCATGAAATCGATGCCCCAGATATCAAAGACTTTAACCACCTGAATAAGGTTTTGAGGTATCTCATTCCGGGATGAGATATTTCATGTCCTCTGACAGGCGTCACAACTACGCACAAACTCATGTGCGTCCTTGAAGATGGTCGGCCAATAAAATCCCGGTCAAACACCCGCTTGGCGGTGTAGGCCCCACCATAATGACCACCAGTCGGTCCCTCATAACAATGCCACAAAATACTGTAGGACTCGGACACAAATACACATCTTCGAATAACATGGTCCACTCCACTCCTTAACAAGTACAGATCCTCCCAAATGTAGTGCTTGACGTCCGCAAAGAATTTCTTCTTTTACTGGTGCGATATGCCCTCCACCAGGTCACCTGTAGACAAGTAATTTGCTAGATCAGCGAACCAGGGAAAGCCTTCCTCGTGGGCTTTCAAAAACATCAATACCTCATGGGGAAACTCATCCCCAATCCTATCCTGAGTTTTCTCTATCTCGGGGCTCTCCAGTCTTGACAAGTGATCGACAGCCACGTTCTCAGCACGCTTCTTATCTCTAATCTCCAAATCGAACTCCCGAAGTAGCAGAATCCACTGAATCAGCCTCGGCTTCGCATCCATCTTCGTGAATAAGTAGCGGAGGGCTGCGTGGTCCGTGAATATGATGGTCTTCGAAAGCACAAGATACGACCTAAACTTATCGCATGCGAATACGACTGCTAGCAACTCCTTCTTTGTCGTGGTATAGTTTTCTTGGGCTTCGTTTAAGGTCTCGCTTGCGTAATATATAGGATGAAAGTGTTTCTCCCTACACTGCCCTAAAACAACCCCAACGGCGAAGTTATTAGCATCGCACATGATTTTGAATGGGAGGTTCCAATCGGGAGCGACCAGGATCGAAGCACTCACTAACCTTTCCCTAATCAACTCAAAGGCCTTCATACACTCATCATCGAACACAAATGGCCTATCGTTCTCTAGCAGCTGGGTCATCGGGCGAGCAATCTTTGAGAAATCACGAATGAAACGGCGGTAGAATCCCGCATGACCCACGAAACTCCTAATCGATATCACGGAAGTAGGCGGCGGGAGCTTAGAAATAACATCAACTTTAGCTTGGTCAACCTCAAGCCCCACCTGTGAAATCTTGTGCCCTAGAACAATTCCCTCTCGAACCATGAAATGACACTTCTCCCAGTTAAGCATCAGGTTTGTCTCCTCACATCGAGTAAGCACACGCTCTAGATTACGCAGACAGTGATCGAAGGAACTCCCGAACACAGAAAAATCGTCCATGAACACCTCCATGGAGTCCTTGATCAACTCATGAAAATATCGCCACCATACATCGTTGGAATGTGGCTGGAGCGTTACATAACCCAAACGGCATGCGTCGATATGCGAAAGTGCCGAAAGGGCATGTGAAGGTGGTCTTTTCCTGATCCTCAGGTGCAATGGGGATCTGGAAGTAACCTGAGAATCCATCGAGAAAGCAATAGAACTGTTGTCCTGATAGTCACTCTAGCATCTGATTAATAAACGGCAAAGGAAAGTGATCCTTGCGCGTGGCGTGATTGAGTCTGCGATAATCTATGCAAACTCGCCATCCGGTGACGGTCCGGGTGGGTATCAACTCATTCTTCTCGTTGACGTACCACTGTCATAACCCCCTTCTTGGGGACCACCTAGACGGACTCACCCATGCAGAGTCTGAAATCGGGTAAATCAGTCTTGCATCCATGGTGTCGTGAAGCGTGATATATTTTTATTAATCTTTTAAGTTCTTTTTACGCATTAGTCAAGTTTTAAATTTATAAAACACGATATTGTACTACCACTAAACACACACTTGGGCAAGTGCAACCATCGCGAGAGTAATATAGTGTTGGTAAGATACCGAGGTCGTCCAAGGACACAAGAGCTTTTAATACCGGTTTATCGTCAACGTCTAATCAATCTAAACTTTTGATAAAAGTTTTTAAACATAAAAGTAAATCTAAAATTGAAAAGATAAATAAAATATAAATACAAATAGACAAGATAGAATCACTTGGATCCAACTCATCTTTAAAGTACCCTTTGATGATTTTCGCACTTTCGGACTTTTCAAGAGATTATCTTAGTTATAGTAGTAGGCCCCTCTTTTGAAGGTGACGTTACCTCAACCCAGTGGTTTGAGTCAGCAGGGATACAATCCCAAAGGGTCGGAATATTGGAAGATAACTAAATAAGTTATTAATGCAAAAAGTGGTAGGCACGTTACCCTCTGGCTAAGTGGTTTGAGTCAACAAGGATACAATCCCAAGAAGTCGGTTTAATGTTTTAATATACATATGAGGGGTTCAAGCTATTCGCACCCCCGCCATCCAATACCTTTGGGGCATTGAAGGAGGTCCTAGTAAGCTTGAACCAAGTCCTCGCAGGATCTATACACTGAACGAGACAAGAACCTTACCAAACTACCCTTCTAACCCCCTTCCAAGAGTTAACGCGCTTTATATAGACCGTAAAGACACGAATAAGCAAATCAATGACATCATGAAGAAATGGTTAGGAAAATTCACTTTCAACATAAGAAATTAGTTATTAAAGTCATTAATACATATCCAATTTAAAAGTGCCGAAATATTAAAAAACAAAAGTAATACATTAAAGACTAGTCTTCACCAAGTGATGTAAGAGATTAGCCAAGCATGGCCTTTGTTTGACGAAAAACCCTTACAATCCATCTTGGATCCCGAGACTACTACACACTCTAAAGATGATAGATGGATGATGGTTGTGGGTGTTGTGTTGTAGTGCTGGTGGAGTGGTGGCAAAGTGAGAGAGAAGTGGTTTGCCAAGGGATGCCTTTGCAGTGAACCAAGCACCCCTATCTATAGTCCAAACAATAGCCCGGCCACGGCCCGTGGCCAACTCCTTCTCTTTCTTCATTAATTGCATCTGTCAGCAGAGGGCCCCACACGACCCCGTGTCTTCTGGGCACGGCCCCGTGGTCAACTCTTCGTTGTACTATAAAGATTCTGCAAATCTGAGAGTTGACCACGCCCCATGTTGGTCTGGGCACGACCCCGTGGTGGGCGTAGAAGCTTCTACAGGTTTTGTCTTCAAGTGTAATGGCTGACCACGCCCCATGCCTGGCTGGGCACGGCCCTGTGGTCAGCTTTTGTCTCTTGTTTTTGTCTTTGGGGTGTTTTGAGGGGTCGGGTATGGCACGTTATTCCTTCTTTGTGTATTTATTTTGATTTTGGCTGCTTATTTGCTTCATTTATTCTTTTAAGCTCATTTTATCCTGAAAATACAAAAGAAACAAAGAAATGTGCTTTTTCCAACATTAGTACTAAAAAGGGTTAGTTTTATGCCTCATTTGATGTAATTTATATGTTGCATTTTGCACACATCAATCCAGCAACTTAATCACCTCTTTCTTTACGACATCCTGCATATTCGGGTTTAGCCTTCTCTAAGGCTGAACCACCGGCTTAAACTCCTCTTCCATTAGGTTCTTGTGCGTGCAAAACGAAGGTTGATACCCTTAATCCATCAGCTTCCACGTGATCGCCTGCCTATGGCCTCTAAGAACGCTCACCAGCTTCTTCTTCTCCTCCGTCAATCCAGCAGAAATGATTACGAGTAACTGAGATCCCTCTCCCAAAATGCGTACTCCAGGTGAGACGACAACTCCTTCAACTCTAGGGGCGGGGGTACCTCAACAGCGACCTCTCCTTCAGAATCTCCTCCTCGTCGATGACCTCAAACACCTCGAATCTAGGGGAAGGCTTGGTAGCCTGCGGCGGCGGGTCCTGCTCAACATCTAACTCAGTGACCCCACTCCCCTGATCATCTACACTCGAAAACTGCGTATCAGGCGCATCTCTCCTGTAAATCTCATGAGGAGGCTTCCCACATGTGACATGAGAGTATCGACAAAGTATAGAGTGTCATCATGCTGTCGGGTATGCCTCATAGAACGTTGAATGTCTAATGTGACCTCATCCTCATCAACTCGAAGAGTTAACTTGCCATCATGCATGTCAATGAGTGCTCGTGCAGTGGCAAAGAATGGACGACATAAAATCAGCGGGACCTCAGAGTCCTCGTTCATGTCAAGAATGACGAAGTCAACTAGAAATACGAATTTATCGACCTTCACAAGCATATTCTCTACGATCCCTTTTGTAAACTTCACCGATCAATCTGCCAGCTGGAGACTCATGTGCGTAGGAGACGGCTCGCCTAGATTGAGCTTAGCAATTATGTAATATGGCATAAGATTTATGCTAGCTCTTAGGTCTGCCAGCACATTGCTGACGGTAAGATTTTCGATCAGACATGGAATAGTGAAGCTACCTGGGATCAGACATCTTCTTCGGCAGCTTGTTCTGCAATATCTCAGAACACTCCTCGATTAGTCCAACTTCTTCTTGTTCGTGAGCAGGTCCTTCAGAAACTCCGCATACTTCGGCATCTTAGATAGAGCCTCTACGAAAGGGATGTTCACGTGTAGCTTCTTCAACATCTTGAGGAACTTACCATACTGCTCTCCGTCCTTACCCTTCACTAACCGACCTGGGTAAGGGGGTTTGGCTTATACACCCTCGCTGGCTCCTTCTCCTTCTTAGCTGGAGACCCACTGGGCTATGTGGTACTTGTTGGGCTTCGCCTAGATTGCACTTTGCCAGCTGGTGTCTCCATCTCAATCTCCTCATCGACCGGCTCGATTTCTACGGCTCCTTGCCATTCCTAGTCCTCACTGCCTTAGCTGTGGCATTCGGATTTCCTACGGTGCTACTAGGTAGACCACCCTGAGGTCTCTGGTTCAGCTGATCGGCCAGCGAACTCACTGTTCTTTCAAGATTCTACAGTGTTGTGCTCTGACTCTTCATGAAGGTCTCGTGCTCTATGAACCTCAACTGTGTCTCCTGATGTCGAGTATCCTCACGTGTGAGAACTGTGTAAGCAACTGTGTCTGCTTCGACAACGTCTCCTGATTCTGCCTCATCATCTCCTCCAGTGCCAGGTGCTTCTCTCCCGAACTTGCACTCGCTCATTCATCCTGAAACAGATTCTGACGGGGCTGGAACCCTGGTGGGTTGTTGTTCTTCCAACTGAAGTTCGGGTGGTTCTTCCAATTCGAATTGTAACCACCCCTGAAACTGTTCTGATTGCGATTACCCACAAACTCCACCTGTTCCTGTAACTCCACAGGGGCGATAGGACATATCTCGCACAGCTTCTCCTTCTTCGTCTGCATCTCCTTAATTGCTTCGCCAAGGCGTCAATCTGGGCCTGCATGACAGTAGTATTATCGACTTTATGCACATCTCTATGTAGTAGACGAATCCTTCGACTCTGGATACTCGTAGCTACTCATCGTGACGTCCTCAAACATGTCGTTACACTCCTCAGGCATCTTGGTGGTCATCGGATTCCCACCAGCAGTGGTGTAGAGCATATTCCTAGTAGGTGTGACTCCATGGTAGAACTTCTCAACCAACGCCCAATCCTCAAATCCGTGATGAGAACACTTGACCAATAACTCCTTGAAATGCTCCCATGTCTCGTAGAAAGTCTCTCCCTCCTTCTGGCGGATCTCCTGAATCATGCTCCTTAGACGAGCAGTTTTGGAGGGGGAAAGTATTTCGCTAAGAACTTATCTTGCATCTCGGTCCAAGTGGTGATGGATACCGTAGGAAGGGATTCAACCAAGCATGAGCACGATCAGCAAGTGAGAAGGGGAATAGACGCAGCTTACAGGCGTCCTCGTTGACACCCTGCATCTTGAAAGTATCGCAGATTCCCGTAAAATGGGACAGATGAACATTCGGGTCTCCGAAGGTAGCCCATAGAACTAGATGGTTTTCATAACCATCGTGATGATCTGAGGCGGAATCTGCCAGCTATTAATACCAATGGCAGGTCGGGTGATGGAAGACCTCACACCACCCGCATTTGGTCAGGCGTAATCAGCAATAACTCTCCTAACGGGAATCTCAGCGTCACCCATATCAAAAGTAGAAGATGGAACGTGTACCTGACTAGCTCGGAGAAGATGAGAACGCTCGTGAAATAAACGCTTAGGCTCAAAAGAAATAGCAAACGAAGGCGGTTTGTGAACGAGTATGGTGCATACACTGGTAAGATCACTAATCTAAATACGAAAGCAAATCTAAACCTAAAGACACAAATTGCAAGCAAAAGGCACCTAAAGTCAATGGAAACCTAAGAAAGCAAGTAAACAACTAGATAGACGACTCGGGTCGTTCTCTAAAGTGCCAGTGTCCCTACCAATGGCGCCTAAAACTTAATGTGTGAAAGTGTATATATTAATTTTGAAACAAGTTTTAAAATGGAATCGCTACTAAACCACATACAATTGGCAAGTGCACGGGTCGCAGTGTAAAGTAGATGGCAAGATCGGATATCAATTCGTGGACACTATGGGCAAACCCTAGATACTGAACCGTTATCGAATACAAAGTCAATTTTAAGTTAGATTTTGATGATTATCTAATAACCTAATTAATTATGAAAACCGTAAACAAGCCTGACAAACGCAACTCGCAAACGAACTCGGGAGCTAAGTGTAGGTCAAATATGATGAGAAGGGACTACCTATGTGTCGAATCCCTAGAATCATGCAACGCAATCTTGACTATGGTAATGGCTAAGTATCCTAATCCACCCGAATAGCCTCCCGTTAGAGATGATTAACCGAAAGATACGGACAAAATGCGAAGTGCTAGAACGAACCGGCTCGACCTATCGATAACAAATCCCATGAATATCAAGTAATGAAATCTGTATTACCACAAAACCCTCTATTCGCGAAGCAAACCAACTCTTTAAAAATTGAAATCCTAGGAACCCTAAACGCGAAGAAATAAACGAGCCTGAGCTATCGGTCACCCAATCTACCCAACAATGATTAGCTAATAACCTAGCACACCTAAATCATCGTTTCAAGTCACTAGATGAGGATGCAAGTTTTAGTTTGTTGATTTTAATAATTGATCGACATGATTTATTTCTAAACACAAGATTTAAACTGAAAACCCTAATCTTTTACGATTCAAATTAAATCCTAAGTCTAGGGTGTATTTCTATGTACCTAAACCGCTGAATTTAACAATCAACAATCAATACAACCACATGAACATGCAATATCAATATCAAATTCAAGACAAGATTATGTAAATCGCATAAAATTGCCAAAACCGAGTCAAAACAACGTCATAAACATCTAGTTCATCTCAACCTAATAGTTTAAATGTTTAGCTACTCATAATAACCAAGAACATCACAGAATAAAATCTGAAAACAGAAGGTATCATGATTCAAACTGAATTAAATACAAAAAACTAATGTTTAACGAACCCAATGTGCTCCAAACTCGAACAGAAAGCTTCCAAGACTCTTAATCAGCTTCACAATGCTCCAACATCGTCTTCAACTAGTCCTTTGCCGTCTGGTATGCGAGATTTGTCAACCCATAGGGTTAAAGGGCTTGAAATATAATTTTTTTCACAAACCGACATGCTTACGGACCGTATGGCCTTACGGCTTACGGTCCGTAAGGCTGATAAAATCCTGCGCGCGTCCACCTCTTACGGACCATAAAGCTCCAAGGCTTACGGTCCGTAAAGCCTGAAATTTTCCAGTTCCAAATCCTTCTTACATAACGTAAAGCTTGAGGCTTACGGTCCGTAAAGCCTCCTGGTGAACCAGAATTCAGCTTTAACACATTACTTTCCGGCACGTTTTCTGTGTTCTCTTTGCTTGATCCATCTTTTTTCATTTTCACCACAGAATAAGCAGGTTTTTCACCAACTCCTGCAAATTCACAATATAACTAAATCAATATCAAAATCGCGGGAAAACCATATACAAATCAATCAAAATGTAGGGAATTCGATACGTAAAATGTGTATAATTCTAGACACATCAACAAGCAAAGATTCAAGTTGGGGGCATTTGATATGTACCAAATGCAACATATCAATTGTATCAAAAAGGTATAAAATCAACCCTTTTATGTACTAATGTTGGAAAAAAATGTGTTTCTTTGTGTACTTTTATTTTCAGGATTAAAGGAGCTTAAATGTACAAAAGAAACAAATTAACGACAAAACCCAACGTAAATATAAAAAAAAGGGAAGTTGATACATTATACCAACCCTCCAAGCTTCACCCCAAGACCACAAACAACAAGTCAGAAGATAAGCACGGGGTCGTGCCATCAAAGCATGGGGCCGTTCTCCGTCCAGATTCTAGAGAAGAAAAAGACAAATAAAAGCAGACAAGAGATACAGGGCCATGTCCCATGGACACAGGCCGTGGCTAACTCCCAGATATGTAGAATCTTTGATAGTACAGCAAGTACAATGGCCATGGGTCGTGCCATTGGCACACGGGGTCGTATGAGTATACGGACCCCAGCTCATTAAATGAAGATGTAGAAGGAAGGAGGCACGGGGTTGCGCTCTTCGAGCATGGGACCGTGTGAACAGTCTGTTTAATATAAATAAGGGTGCTTGGTCCAATTGCAATCCATCCCTTGGCAAACCATTTCTCTCACACCTGCCACCACTCCACCACCACAATACCACCATCATCCACCACATTCATCCATCATCCATCTTTAGATTGTGTAGTAGCTTAGGATCCAAGATAGATCGTAAGAGTTTTTGTCAAACAAAAGCCATGCTTGGCTAATATCTTACATCACTTGGTGAACACAAATCTTTTATGTATTAGTTTTGATTTCCAAACTTTTGTTAACTTTTTAATTGGGTTTGTGTTAGGGCTAGTTTTATAACTACTTATGAGTGATCCTTCAGTATGTTGAGGATATATTATCCATGTACTGAGTACCGGATACTAGAAGGATCAAGGATCCTTGGTAACTATGACGGTTTCTAATGATTGTCTTCAGTGTTTTATTTGAATTTAATTCAGGTATTGACGGAAGACTAAGTCGAGCTCGAATCTTGGAATATGCTGGGAATAAACATGTGCAAAAAGGCATAGAGACGTTGAGGATGAACGTGGGAGCTTCCCCATTTTGCGGATAGTTAGTTAATAGCCGTTTACTTGATTATTTGAGGGGATATTGAGCTAATAAAAAAAACACAGACACTTTCTACACTGCTCGCGAATCTACATACACACACACACTAGAAATCTCTTGTAACAAGCTCAATATCATCCAAAGTTGTAATCTCTTGAGTTCAATTTATCGGTGATCGGTAGTTTCCATCACCCGAGGTTTTTATGCCGGAGATCTACTAGTGATCAAGGGCTTTTCCTCGTATAAATCCTTGTGTTCATCTTAGTTTATCTTAATAATTTCGTTCATACATTTATTCAACACATCAAGCACTCAACCTCACAATCAAAGTTTATTATCCTTGTTGTGATTTTTGACCAAAACAGTTTGGCACCCACCGTGGGGCAATCGGTGCTTCAATTCTAAAAACTCATTCATTTCATTCATTTCTATTCATTTCCATCAATCACATGGCTTCTCAAGGAAAATCCAGTTCAAGTGCCATACCGGCGGTTACCACATCTCAGCCTAGTGCATCATTGCCACCATTCCTCCTGCATACCAGAAGAGTGCTGATAATCTCCAGAAGAAAACTACACCTGTTTATACAGGATCGAAAACCTCTATTGTTTCCTCATCTACTCCCACTAACATGATCTCTCTACTTTGATTTTGCAGATGAAAGGATACATGGAACAACAGGACAAAACTAACCAGAGGATCCTCAGGGAGATTGATGAAATGAAGAAGCAGGAGAAATCAGCGGAGGATCACTCTCCACTGATACCCAGGTCACTGGATTTCGCTTCTCCAGCATCAACGATCCAATACTCTCAAGGATCCGCCGTACAGGTGCAAGGACCCTCCAACTATCAGCAGGGATCACTGGCGATGACCCAGGCTCAAGGATCCTCTCCTCAAGTTCATGGATCCTACTTCCAACCTCAGGGATCATCCATCCTTCAACGAGGATCACTAGGAGTCACGGATCCTCAAGGATCCTTCTATGAACCAGCAGGACCGCAAGGAATGTACCAGTCCAGAGGATTCTATGTACCATATCAAGGATCCTCATCTCAAGTTCAAGGATCGAACTTGTTTCAGGATCAAGGATCCTTAGGAAGCCAACCGTCTAGGAACTCTGAAGTTCATATAGGAGACTTCATTCCTATGCAGACTATTGCTTCATCTGGTCCAACTGTTGCACTTGAAGTATCTAGTTTTGGATACACTTCTGCGATATCGGTTCCAAACCAATCAGGAGGTAACCATGTCAATACATATTTTGGTACTAATTACGGTTCCATGCAGGATACAGGTATCAATCAGGCTATGGCACGGGAACTTCAGAAGCTTAAGGATATGATATCCAGTGTCCCAAGAGTGGTTAAGCCCATTCCTGAGATCCCAGATGGAAGTCACAGGGTGTCTCGTTTTGCACCTCCTATATGCAATGCTGGATACCAAAACGCTTTCAAACCCCCCAACATGAAGCTTTACGATGGTACGACTGATCCAGAAGAGCATGTGGCACAGTACCGGGAAAGAATGGAGATCAACCCCATTCCAGAAAGGTTAAAAGAAGCCTGTCTTTGTAAGGGCTTCGGGTCCACACTCACTGGATCGGCACTGAAATGGCTGCTAAGTCTTCCTCCTTACTCAATTACTTCATTTCTCATTTAGTTAATTTGTTCAGTAATCAGTTTTCATGTAGTAGAACCTTTGAATTATTAACTAGTGATTTATATAGGGTAACCCAGGGTCGTGATGAATCCTTAAGGGATTATATCACTAGGTTCAGTAAAGAATCCTTAGATATCCCCAATCTGGATATTGCCACTGTTGTGGAAGAATTTAAAATGGGATTACTTAGAGATTCAAAATTCTATGATGATCTTGTTATGACACCTTGCAGGAATTTAGATGAAGTAAGGAACAGGGCATTGAGGTTCATTCGGTTAGAGGATTATAAGAGGATCCAAGAGAGACTGTCAGGATCCTCAAGACAGGAAAAACAAGGATCATTCTTTAAGAATAATCGATCCAAGTCATACTCTAAGAATGACAATCACAATGTGCATGCGGTCAAAGAGGAGGAAGATGATGAGGATTATCCTCCAATTTCTGAATATTGTTTTTCTATTGATAATAATGAACTAATCCTTGCTATGCAGAATTTAGGTGACAAGGCTAGGTGGCCAAGGAAAACTGACAAGCCCGGAGCTACAAAGGATAAATCTAAGTGGTGTGCTTATCATGAGGATTTCGGTCATCTCACCGACGAGTGTATAGCATTGAGGAAAGAAATAGGCTATCTTTTGAGCAAGGGATACCTGAAGGAGTTGCTCGGAAGGAAAAAAATCAAGGATCCAGGATCCTGAAAAAATTCCTGAAAAGGCTCCTCCTCCACCAGCTGATGCTCAAATTATAAACTTCATCTCCGGAGGTTCTGATATATGTGGAACCTCATTTTCGGCAGCAAAACACACGCCAAGGAAACGAAAATGGAGAGTGGGGGATAGACCCATTCGAACCTCCACTCTGACTCAGCAGAAAATTATATCATTCGATGAGGACGACCGTGTAGACATACAGGATCCTCATCACAACGGTTTAGTCATTACATTGTTTATTTCTAACCATTTTGTTCGCAGGATCCTCATCGATGGAGGGAGCTCAGTGAAAATAATACAGTTGGATGTCCTCAAGAGAATTAACATTCCTGAATCCGAAATCGTCCCAAGATCATCAGTGCTTGTGGGATTCAGTGGAGAAACCAAGAATACACTGGGGGACATCAAACTCCCAATTTATACAGAGGGAGTGAATTCTATCCAGAAATTCTGTGTAACAGATTCCTTATCTTGCTATAATGTTATCCTCGGCAGGCCATGGATACATGATATGAAGGCAGTTCCCCCAACGTATCACTAGTGTGTTAAGCTACCAACTCCTTGGGGGAGTAGTAAAGATAGAGAGTGATCAGCAAGAAGCAAAGAATTGTTACACTTCCTCAATGAAACCAGCATCAAAGCCCAGGGAAGCATAGCAATTAAAGTAACCTCCAAGAGACGTCATGGAGGCTAGAGAACAGGACGTCAAGGATATTCTGTTAGATCCCGTGGATCCTGAATCCAAATTTTATATAGGATCCGGGATCCTGGATAATATTGAACATGATTTAATATCCTTCCTGAAGAGAAGGAAATATACCTTTGCTTGGAAACATGAAGACGTGACAGGTAAATCTAAGGATGTTATTACTCATAAACTTGGTATTGAAAAATCTTTCAGGCCAATACACCAAAAGAGGAGAAAGTTTGCATTTGAAAGAAATGCAATTATCCAAGAGGAGGTAGAAGTTACTAAGGGCAGGTATTATTAGAGAAGTCAAGTATCCAAGATGGTAAGCCAATGTGGTTGTTGTTCAAAAGAAAAATGAAAAATGGAGGGTATGTGTCGTTTTTACTGACTTGAACAAGGCATATCCCAAGGATCCTTTCCCTTTACCCCACATTGACTCCATGGTGGATGCTACGACGGGTCATGAGTTGTTAACTTTTATGGATGCTTCATCTGGATTTCAGCAAATTCAGATGGAACCATCTGATCAAGAGGATACAGCGTTCATGACACCCACCGGCATATATTGCTATATTGCTATGCCCTTTGGTTTAAAAAATGCAGGTGCTACATACCAAAGGCTGGTGAATATGATGTTCAAAGAACAACTTGGACACATGATGTAGGTATACATAGATGATATGGTGGTCAAGTCTGAAAGAGCTGAGGATCACCTTAAGGATCTCGAAGAAGCATTCAATATCCTTGACCAATACAATATGACATTGAATCCTTCCAAATGCCATTTTGGAGTCAAAGCTGGAAAGTTCTTAGGATACATGGTGACCAAGAGAGGGATCGAAGCAAGTCCGAAGAAGATAAAGGCTACAATCAACATCAAGTCTCCTGCCAACGCTAAGGATGTGCAAAGATTGACAGGAAGAATCGCCGCCCTGAACAGATTCATTTCAAAATCCTCAGAAAGATGCAAGGATTTCTATGATATTCTGAGGAAGAATAAGAAGTTCAAGTGGACGGAGAAGCATGAAGCTGCTCTACAGGCTCTCAAGGATTACCTATCCTCAGCACCGGCTTTAATGAAACCTGAAAATGGGGAACTATTATCCTTATACCTAGCTGTTTCAGGTAAAGCAGTAAGTGCGGTCCTTGTTAAGGATCATGAAGGCCAACAACATCCGGTATACTATGTATGTAAAAGTTTACATGATGCTGAAGCCAGGTATTCTCATTTAGAAAAACTTATTCTTGCTTTATTTATGGCTTCAACCAAACTAAGACATTATTTTGAAACTCATACTATTGTCGTTAAAACTAACTTTCCTGTTAAGAATGTTATCAGGAAACCAGAGATGTCAGGGAGAATGGCAAAATGGGTTGTTAAACTTAGTGCATATGACATTAAGTATGAGCCTAGAACTGCTATTAAATCACAAGCTTTGGCTGACTTTGTGGCTGATTTCAGTAGTGATCTACAAAGAGAAGCTGAATTGGAGGTACAACAACTTGAGGAGACAAAGGATCCTTGGACACTCTTCATAGATGGAGCCTCGAATGTCAAAGGAACCGGACTAGACCTACTACTAAAATCGCCACAGGGGGACATTATACCCCAATCAATAGCATGTGAATTCCAAACCACTAATAATGAGGCAGAGTATGAGGCCTTGATAGCAGGTTTGCAATTAGCTAAGCATATGAGGATCAAGTATCTTCAAGTGTTTGTGGATTCTCTATTAATTACTAATCACTATAATCGTTCTTATGCTGTTAAAGGTGAGAAACTAATCAAATATTTGGAGATAGTCAAGAAATTGGCAGATTCTTTTGCTTTTTCAACCTTACACAGGTACCTTTGAGAAGAAAATGCAGAAGCAGATGCCTTGGGCCAATCTAGGATCCTCACTAAAGATCCCAGAACATGTAAAGATACCTATTATCCATTTCCTAAGTCCTGCAATTGAGAAAGATGAACAATGGAGATGGTGGGTAATACTGCAATTCTATCCAGTGATGATCCGGAGTCGAATTCAGGATCCCGGATCCTTCCAATAATGAAGTATATTCAGAATGGGGAAATTCCGATTGGCGAGAATCTTAAAGCCTTTAAGATAAAGGTATCCCAATTCACTATAATTAATAACATGTTATATAAGAGATCTCTTGCAGGACGCTATCTATGATGCATTGAGGATCCTGAGATCCAAGAAGTCTTAAAGGATTTTCATGAAGGAGATTGTGGAAACCACACTGGGGGCAGAGCACTATTTTCAAGGATCCTCAGGATAAGATACTATTGGCCTACAATGAAGAAAGATGTTGTGGAGTATACGAGGAAATGTGACGCTTGCCAAAGGCATAGTAACATTTCTCCATCAACCGGCAGAACCTCTGCATCCTATATCCTCATCTTGGCCATTTATGAGGTGGGGAATGGATATAGTAGGCAAGCTTCCCAAGGCACCAGGAGGAAAAGTGTTCATGCTAGCTATGACAGACTATTTCTCTAAATGGATAGAAGCTGAAGCCTTTGCCCAAGTCAGGGAAAAGGAAGTTATATCCTTTATTAAAAGAAATATCATTACTAGATTTGGAATTCCTTCTAAAATTGTTTGTGATAACGGATCCCAGTTTATTGGGGGTCGTACTACTAACTTTTGTGACAGATGGGGGATTAGGATGATTACATCAACACTAGTCCACCCACAAGCTAATGGCCAGGCAGAATCATCCAACAAGATCATCATCAACAACTTGAAGAAGAAGCTTGGATCCAAAAAGGGCAAATGGGCTGAGGAATTACCTTATGTCTTATGGGCAGACATGATAACTCCCAAGAATGCGACAGGTCAGACTCCCTTCTCCTTAGTCTTTGGAACTGAAGAGTGATCCCTACAGAAATGGTAGTCCCTACGGCCAGGACAAGCATCCGTGATCCTGAAGCAAATGTTGAGACTCTGGCTCAAGACCTGGATACTGGAAGAACTTAGAGACTTGGCGAGATTTAGGTTGGCTAGCTATCAACAAAGGATGGCTGGAGCTTACAACAAGAATGTCAGGGTCAGAAGATTTCAAGTAGGTGACTTGATATTGAGGAAAGCATTCCAAAATACCACGAACCCTACTGATGGCAAGTTAGCACCAAAATGGGAAGGCCCCTATCTAATTGAAGCTGGGGCAGGAAAGGGGGCATATCGTTTGTTAACTATGGATGGTGACCTTCTGCCAAGAACCTGGAATGCTGTCCACCTAAAGAAGTACTTTATGTAAGGATCAAGTATCCTCATAGGATATATGATTCTCACTTTGGTAACATTTTACTAATGCTTTCATTTGTATTATACCTCTTATTATTTATTATAAAGTAAGGATGTTGAATTTTCAACATTCAACCTTATCAAGCTTTAAGTTTTGCAGAAGTTATGACAAAGGATCAAGAGGTTGGCCACCTCTCCAAAGTTTTTGGGCTTGTCCCCAGGTAAGGTATCTATTGCCTCCTACGGGTCTTTACCATTCACATGAATTGGGTTCCGACACCCTCGCCAGTTGCGCACATTATCCAAGTATAGTTCGAGGCAATGGGACCAGTACCCGCTTTAGGGACTGACAATTTCATTGTTGTTGGCTATATGTAGGATCCTAAGTATAATGGTAGACGTACCATACATCCGTTCCTAAGGTTTCTAATGTTTTCACGTTGCCTAAGGTTTCGACATTTTCATGTCGCCTACAATTGGATAGATGCCAGTTTGGGCCATACTCCAGTTTACACCAGTTATTTGGGCTTGTCCCCAGTTTGTTGGGCCTGCCCCCAGTTGCTATTGATTCTTTCATTCGATATTTGGCTTAGTCCTAAGCTATATACTGTCACAGGTCAACGAAATTTAACAGCTAAGGATCCTGAATCCTAAGATTCTATCGATTGTTATGCTTTGATTGACACAACTGTTAGTGTTAAGGATATAGAATCCTAACTTGGATTCCCTGGTATGACTTATTCTTAATTTATTCTAATGATTCAACCCTTAGCCATCAAATTAAAGATAAGTCATCCAAAATCATATGATGCTTTGTGCCTAGCAGTTGTTTTGATTCCAGACTTAAAATCTTTTTACAAAGTTAAAATTTTAAGAACTTTACACAACATGATTTTGCAGAACATAAACATGTAAAGGTAATAATTCAAAAGCAAAGTTGTAACACCAAACATAGTCAAAAGTCTAATATTATTAGGCCCGTTTATATTCTCCAAAAGTATCTGGCCCGGATTTCACCAGCAAAATGTGGACCATCCATCCAGGCCGGATCGGGTTTGTCTAACGGTTAACGTTCATGCAGAAAAGTAAAATGCAGGAAATAAAGAGCAGAATAACAAAGGCTTCATCCCCCAAACAGACGATCCCTCCACCTTTCTTATCCTGCCTATTGTCTGAAGGATCAGTGATCCTTAAACCTAGAGCTATTGTTCAAAACAACCAACAAAAACAACAATCCACAAAAGTGGGCTCCGGCCTCGTCTACATTATCCATCATCGCCCACTTATGCAGCTTACACCACAGCTGCCTCACCGCCTTCACCTTCGCCAGCTCCACCTTCAACCACCATATCCTCGACCTCCTTCTGCACCTCGCTGGATCCTGCCTCGCCTGTCACCACAATCGCAAGTTCCGGTGTGCTGCCTCCAAGGTTGTCCAATGCTATCTCCCAAGAAGCCCTGTCCCATGAAGACCTGTCGAAACCTGGATCACCAGACTCCTTGGCCATCTTGATCATGGATTGGAGAACAGACTTAGCTGCACTGAGTTTGGCTTGTTCGGTGATCACCCTATCTGTTCCTCAGCAGCGGCCTCAGCTTCCCTCAGCATCTTCTCCAGGGATTTCTTTTCCTTCTCGAGCTTGGACATATCCTTGTCCTTGACAACAGCGATGGAGCGCATACCAGCCAGAGTGTCCTCATACTCAACCATCTTCTTTTCATAGTGGACCTTTACCCGGCTGAATTCCTGCAATGACAATGGGAACTCTTTCGGATAAAGGATCCTTACAAAGGATGGAGTAAACAAATCGGGATTAAGGATCCTTACCTCGCTTAAAGCTTCATGGATTCGCTTTTTGATGTCAGCAAGGTTGCCTTCTGGTTCACAGGACTTCTTCCTCTTTGAACTAGATTTAGCTTTACTGGTAACTTGGCGTGGCTCAGCAGCAGGGATCTTCATTGGCTCATTCTTCACAACTTTAGAGATGATGATGCTGTTGATGTCATCAAGAGCGAAATCTGCAGATTTGGAAGTGGATTTTTGAACACTGTCATCATACACCAAAAGGATAAGTTTTTAATTCAAACACAGTTCTTTCATTTATATAACACGTTATATACGATTACTTACTTGACATGCTGTAGGATGATGAGGTGTGCACTTCTTCAGAAGGATCCTGGATTCTCGTTGTGAATGTTCTTTCTGTAGGGTCGAGATCCAGAAATGCTTGAACTCCTTTAGCAACGCCTGGAAGATTGGCAAGGACGGCAAAGTTCTTCACTGCAAAAAGACAAAGAAATATACATTTATGACGAGAACATGACTCATACAAGACCCCTAAATCCTACCCTTGGTTATCCATCTACGAGGCAACAAATCTCCTTCCGGCAGAGAGTCTCGTCTAACAAAGAAAAACTGATTCTTCCAGACAGAATCATTTTGAGTTGTTTTGAGGATCGGAACTGGTTGTGTGGGCTTTTACTTTGAACAGGAATCGGTTAGAACCGTCGGTGGTCAAAGAGTACATGAAGGCTAGGTCAGACAGGTTTACTTGAACTCCTTTCTTTTCGATAATTTCCTCGATGGTAAACAATGTCCTCCACAACATCAGCATAACTTGGCTAAAGCTAATGCCGGTTAGCTTGAAGAAGCTTTGGGTTAGTGTTAGGGGTAGAATTTTAATGTTTATGGATCATATATCCTTCTATATGTCTGGATCATGGATTCTCAAGACACAGTGCAGGAAGGCTAAGGATCATTGATCCTCATTATTGTTCTAATTAGCTAACAATTGTTCCTAATATATTATGGCATGGTTTTGCAGGAGCTTTTCGAAGATGACCTACCAACTGAGAATCAAGGGGAATATGCCATTATTCCAGCACGTGCCAGGAGTTCGTGACCGTTGTTGATGAACTTGGGATATTGCCGTGATTTTCGGATAGTTAGTTAAGGATATTTTTTAGCTAAATAAAAGGGATATTGAGCTTGAAAAAGATAGAGATTCGAACACACATATCTGCGACCTACACTGCTCTCTGATACGCACACTAGCAACATTGTAACAAGCTCAATATTTCCGAAGTTGTAATTGTTTACAAATTGGTGATCGGTATTTGCCATTACCCGAGGTTTTTTATGCCGGAGATCAACTCTTGATCAAGGGCTTTTTCCTCATACAAATCATTGTGCTTATTGTCATTAACTTCTGATTTTTAATTCACACGCTTGTTCATAATTCAAGCACTCAACCTCACAAATCAGATTTGGTTACATTATCCTTAGTGTGATTTTTGACCAAAACAGTTTGGCGCCCACCGTGGGGCAATCGGTGCTTCAATTCTAAAATCTCATTCATATCATTCGTCTTTGTTCACTTCCATCAATCACATGGCTTCTCAGGGAAAATCTGCTTCGAGTGCCATGCCGGTGGTTACCTCATCTCAGACTTATGCATCATTGCCTCCCATTCCCACTACACCAGCGAAGAGTGCTGATAATGCTCAGAAGAAGCCAACACCAGTTTTCTCGAAGGCTTCTACTGTTTCATCCTCTACACCTACTAACAATGATCTGTCTACTTTGATTTTGCAGATGAAAGGATACACGGAACAGCAGGACAAAACTAACCAGAGGATCCTTCATGAAATTGATGAAATCAAGAAAAAGAAGAGATCAGCGGAGGATCGTTCTCCATTGATGCCTAGGTCATTGGATTTCGCCACTCCAGCAGTAACCACTCAGCATTCCAAGGCGTCTGGTGTTCAGTATCAAGGATCCTCAGGATTACAGCATGGATCATTGGCAATGAAGCAGCCACAAGCATCTCATTACCAACCTTATGGATCCCCATTCCAGTCTCAGGGATCCTCATATCAGCATCAAGGATCCTCATCCCAGGTCCAAGGATCCATGGAGTATCTTCCGAGACCTTCAGCACCCATGTATCCTTGATCTAGTGTCTTTCAGGATCAAGGATCCTCAGGAAGTCAGATATTCAAGGATTCTGAAGTTCACAAAGGGGACTTCATCCCTATGCAGACTATTGCTTCATCTGGTCCATCTGTTGCACCTGAAGTGTCCACCTTTGGATATACTTCTGGCATACCACTTCCAAACCAATTAGGAGGTAACCATGTTAATACATCTTTTGGTACTAATTACGGTTGCATGCAGGATACAGGTATCAATCAGGCTATGGAACGGGAAGAAGCTTAAGGATATGATATCCATCGTCGCAGGAGTGGTTAAGCCCATTCCTGAGATCCCAGATGGAAGTCACAGGGTGTCTCATTTGCACCTCCTATATGAAATGCTGAGATACCAAAACGCTTTCAAACCCCAAACATGAAGCGGTACGATGATACAACCGATCCGGATGAGCATGTGGCACAATACCGGGAAGAATGGAGATCAACCCCATTCCAGAAAGGTTAAAGGAAGCCTGTCTTTGTAAGGGCTTCGGATCCACACTCACTGGATCAGCACTGAAATGGCTGCTAAGTCTTCCTCCCTACTCAATTACTTCATTTTCTCATTTGGTTAATTTGTTCAATAATCAGTTTTCATGTAGTAGAACCTTTGAACAATTAACTAGTGATTTATATAGGATAACACAGGGTCATGATGAATCATTAAGAGATTACATCACTAAGTTTAGTCGAGAATCCTTAGAAATGCCTGATTTGGACATTGCCACTGCTATAGAGGCATTCAAAATGGGCTTGCTTAAAGACTCCTCATTCTATGATGACCTTGTTATGACACCTTGAAGGAATTTAGATGAAGTAAGGAACAGGGCATTGAGGTTTATTCATTTAGAAGACGACAAAAGGATCCAGGAGAGACTCTCAGGATCCTCAAAACAGGAAAAGCAAGGATCATTCTTTAAGAATAATCGATCTAAGTCATACTCTAAACATGACAATCACAATGTGAATGCAGTTGAACAAGAAGAGGACGATGAGGATTATCCTCCAATATCTGAATATTGTTTTTCTGTGGATAATCATGAACCAATACTTGCTATGCAGAATTTAGGTGACAAGGCTAGATGGCCAAGGAAAACTGACAAGCCCGGAGCTATAAAGATAAATCTAAGTGGTGTGCTTATCATGAGGATTTCGGTCATCTCACTGACGAGTGCATAGCATTGAGGAAGGAAATAGGCTATCTTTTGAGCAAGGGATACCTGAAGGAGTTGCTCGGAAGGAAAAAATCAAGGATCCAGGATCCTGAAAAAATTCCTAAAAGGGCTCCTCCTCCACCAGAAGACGCTCAAATCATAAACTTCATTTCCAGTGGTTCTGATATCTGTGGAACTTCGTTTTCAGCGGCTAAAAGGCATGCTAAGGAGACGAAGATGGAGAATGGGGGAGACCAGTTCGAACATCTACCCTAACACAGCAAAAAGTGATATCTTTTGATGAGGAGGATCGCGTAGACATTCAGGATCCTCATCATGATGGTCTTGTCATTACTTTGTTTATTTCTAATCATTTTGTTCGCAGGATCCTTATCGATGGATGGAGCTCAGTGAACATAATCCAGTTGGATGTCCTCGAAAAGATGAACATCCCTGAATCTGAGATCATACCAAGATCATCGGTGCTCGTGGGATTCAGCGGGGAAACCAAGAATACATTGGGGGACATCAAGCTTCCAATTTACATAGGGGAGTGAATTCTATCAAAAAATTTTGTGTAATAGATATCTTATCTTGCTGTAATGTTATCCTTGGCAGGCCATGGATACATGACATGAAGGCGGTCCCATCAACATACCGCCAATGTGTCAAGCTTCCAAGTCCATGGGGAATAGTCAAGATAGAAAGTGATCAGCAAGAGGCAAAGAATTGCTACACTTCCTCGATGAAACCTGTTTCCAAGTCTAGGGAAGCATAGAAATTAAAGCATCCTCCAAAAGAAGTCATGGAGGCAAGAGAACAGGACGTCAGGGAAATACTCTTAGATCTGGAGGATCATGAATCCAAGGTGTATATAGGGTCCGGGATCCAGTAGAACATAGAGCAGGATCTAGTGTCCTTCCTGAAACATAGAAAATCTACCTTCGCTTGGAAGCACGAAGATATGACAGATATTTCGAAGGATATCATTACTCATAAGCTTGGTATTGACAGGTCTTTCGGCCAATTCACCAAAAAAGGAGAAAGTTTGCTCCTGAAAGAAATGCAATCATCCAAGAGGAGGTAGATAAGTTACTAAGGGCAGGTATGATTAAAGAAGTCAAGTATCCAAGATGGTTAGCCAATGTGGTTGTTGTTCAAAAGAAAAATGGAAAGTGGAGGGTATATGTCGATTTTACTGACTTGAAAAAGGCATGCCCCAAGGATCCTTTCCCTTTACCCCACATTGACTCCATGGGGGATGCTACGGCGGGTCATGAGCTGTTAACTTTTATGGATGCTTCATCTGGATTTCAGCAAATTCAGATGGAACTATCTGATCAAGAGGATACAGCATTCATGACACCCACCGGCATATATTGCTATATTGCTATGCCCTTTGGTTTAAGAAATGCAGGTGCTACATACCAAAGGCTGGTGAATATGATGTTCAAAGAACAACTTGGACACACGATGGAGGTATACATAGATGATATGGTGGTCAAGTCTAAAAGAGCTAAGGATCACCTTAAGGATCTCGAAGAAGCATTCAATATCCTTGACCAATACAATATGAAATTGAATCCTTCCAAATGCCATTTCGGAGTCAAAGCTGGAAAGTTCTTAGGATACATGGTGACCAAGAGAGGGATCGAAGCAAGTCCGGAGCAGATAAAGGCTATAATCAACATCAAGTCTCCTACCAACGCTAAGGATGTGCAAAGATTGACAGGAAGAATCGACACCCTGAACAGATTCATCTCAAAATCCTCAGAAAGATGCAAGGATTTCTATGATATTCTAAGGAAGAATAAGAAGTTCGAGTGGACGGAGAAACATGAAGCTGCTCTACAGGCTCTCAAGGATTACCTATCCTCAGCACCAGCTTTAATGAAACCTGAAAATGGGAACCATTATCCTTATACCTAGTTGTTTCAGGTAAAGCAGTAAGTGCGGTCCTTGTTAAGGATCATGAAGGCCAACAACATCCGGTATATTATATAAGTAATAGTTTACTTGATGCTGAGGCCAGGTATTCTCATTTTGAAAAACTTATTCTTGCTCTAATCATGGCTTCTACTAAATTAAGACATTATTTTGAAACTCATACTATTGTTGTTAAAACTATTTCCTATTAAGAATGTTCTCAGGAAACCAGAGATGTCGGGAAGAATGGAAAATGGGTTGTTAAAATTAGTGCATATGACATTAAGTATGAGCCTAGAACTGCTATTAAATCCCAAGCTTTGGCTGACTTTGTGGCTGATTTCAGTAGTGATCTACAAAAAGAAAGTGAATTGGAGGTACAACAACTTGAGGAGACCAAGGATCCTTGGACACTCTTCACAGATGGAGCCTCGAATGTCAAAGGAACTGGACTAGGCCTACTACTAAAATCGCCACAGGGGGACATTATACCCCAATCATAGCATGTGAATTCCAAACCACTAATAATGAGGCAGAGTACGAGGCCTTGATTGCAGGTTTGCAATTAGCTAAGCACATGAGGATCGGGTATCTTCAAGTATTTCTAGATTCTTTATTGATCACTAATCATTTGAACGGATCCTATGTTGTTAAAGGTGAAAAGCTAATTAAATATTTGGAGATAGTCAAGAAATTGGCGGATTCTTTTGCTTTTTTCGGTCTAACACACCCAGGGAAGAAAAGCAGAAGCAGATGCCTTGGCTAATCTAGGATCCTCATTGAAGATGCCTGATGATGTGAAGATACCCATTATCCATGTTCTAACTCCTGCAATCGAGGAGAGTGAGACAATGGAAATATGGACGATGCTGCAATCGTACCTAGGGATGATGCACAATCGACTTCAGGATCATGGATCCTTCCAATCCTGAATTATATCCAAAATGGGGAAGTTCTCATTGGGGAAAATCCTAGAGCCTTCAAGATAAAGGTATCCCAATTCACTATCATTAATAACATGTTATATAAGAGATCTCTTGCAGGACCCTATATACGATGCATTGAGGATCCTTGAGATCCAGCAAGTCTTGAAGGATTTTCATGAAGGAGATTGTGGAAATCTACTGGGGCAGAGCACTATTTTCAAGGATCCTCAGAACAGGATATTATTGGCCTACAATGAAGAAGGATGATGTGGAGTATGCAAGGAAATGTGATGCTTGCCAAAGACACAGTAATATTCTTCATCAACCAGCAGAACCTCTGCATCCTATATCCTCTTTTGGCCATTCATGAGATGGGGAATGAATATAGTAGGCAAGCTTCCCCAAGGCACCAGGAGGAAAAGTGTTCATGCTAGCTATGACCGACTATTTCTCCAAGTTGATAGAAGCTGAAGCCTTTGCTCAAGTCAGGAAAAAGGAAGTTCTATCATTTATTAAAAGAAATATCATTACTAGATTTGGTATTCCTTCAGAGATAGTTTGTGACAATGGATCCCAGTTTATTGGGAATCGAACTACTAACTTTTGTGACAGCTGGGGGATTAGGATGATTACATCAACACCAGTCCACCCACAAGCTAATGGCCAGGCAGAATCATCCAACAAGATCATCATCAACAACTTGAAGAAGAAGCTTGGATCAAAGAAAGGAAAGTGGGGGCAGATAGAACAACTCCCAAGAATGCTACGGGTCAAACTCCTTTCTCCTTAGTCTTTGGAGCTGAAGCAGTGATCCCTACAGAAATAGTAATACCAACAGCTAGAACAAGCATCCGTGATCCTGAAGCAAATGTCAAGACTCTGATTCAAGACTTGGATACTGTGGAAGAGCTTAGAGATATGGCGAGAATTAGGTTGGCTAGCTATCAACAAAGGATGGCTGGAGCTTACAACAAGAATCTCATGGTCAGAAGATTTCCAGTAGGTGACTTGGTATTGAGGAAAGCATTCCAAAATACCACAAAACCTGGTGATGGCAAGTTAGCACCAAAATGGGAAGGCCCCTATCTAATTGAAGCTGAGGCAGGAAAGGGGGCATATCGTTTGTTAACTATGGATGGTGACCTTCTGCCAAGAGCCTGGAATGCTATCCACCTAAAAAAGTATTTTATGTAAAGGATCAGGGATCCTTAAGTATCCTAGTGATCAATTTAGATTGAAGGATCCTCAAAGGATATGAGATTCTTGATTCGGTAACTTTTTACTAATGCTTTCATTCTTATTGTACTTCTTATTATTTATTCTAAAGTAAGGATGTTGAATTTTCAACATTCAACCTTATCAAGTTTTAAGTTTTGCATAAGTTATTACAAAGGATCAACAGGTTGGCCACCTATCCAAGATTTTGGGCATCTCCCCAGTTTAAGGTATCCAATACCTTCTAAGATTTAAAGGTTTTCACCTTTCACACGAATTGGGTTCTGACACCCTCGCCAGTTGCGCACGTTATCCAAGTATAGTTCGAGGCAATGAGACCAGTACCCGCTTTAGGGGCTGACAATTTCATTGCTGTTGGCTATATGTAGGATCCTACGTATAATGGTAGACGTACCATACATACGTTCCTAAGGTTTCTAACGTTTTCACGTTAGCTAAGATTTCAACATTTTCATGTCGCTCACGATTGGATAGATGCCAGTTTGGGCCATACTCCAGTTTACACCAGTTATTTGGGGCTTGTCCCCAGCTATTTGGGCTTGTCCCCAGTAACTAATGATTCTTTCATTTGATGTTTGGCTTAGTCCCAAGTTAAATACTGCTACAGGTTTACGAAGTTTAACAGTAAGGATCCTGAATCCTAAAGTCCTATTGATTGTTATGCTTTGGTTGACACAGCTGTGAGTGTTAAGAATATAGAATCCTAACTTGGATTCATTGGTACGATCCTTCATTTTCCTTTGTTTTATTTCTGGCTTATTTATGTTACCCTAATCCTTTGACAACAGGATATGTGATCCTTGATCATATGATGTCTATCTTTAAAGAGTATATTTTGACAAACTCCTATAGGTTTCGTAGCTAAATATTATGGAATTATTGACGTATACAATCATAAATATATTCAAACTGAAGAGAAGTAACAACAAAGATAGTCGAAAGCTTAAAGTTTCATTTATTTATAAAAACCCTTTTTTTAAAGGTTGTCAAAATTGCTAACCAAGCTTCTACTAGCAAAGCGTGGCCCGTCCACTTGGGTTGGCAAAGGGTGTCCATACTAACGAGTCAATAAGTGCAGGAAAGTAAAGGCGGGGGGCATCAAGGGCTTCATCCTCCACAAACAGAAGGACCCATCCACCTTTGCTACCCCTATTATTCAAAAAGGATCAGTGATCCTTAACCCTAAAACTATTGTTTAGTTACAGACCAAATTGTTCACCATAAAAACACCACCATTAAAAACCAACAATCCTAAAGAATGGGCTCCGGCCACGTCTAGAATTATCCATCATCGCCCATTCATGCAACCTACTCCACGGCTGCTTCACCACCTTCACCTCCTTCTCCCTTGCCACCAACCGCTGCCTCTGCCAGATCCATCACGCTGCTTGGCTCCGCCTCCGGGATGGGTGCCTGCTCAGGATTTTCTTCGTCACCCAGCTCTATCAACCTCTGCTTCCAAGCAGTCACATCCCACTCAGCCCTGTCAAAAGAAGGATTCATGGTCTCTTCAACCATTTTTATCCTATCTTTGAGGATAGACCTAACGGCAGAAACCTTCGCCTCGTCAGCAACCTCCAATCTCTCTTTGTTATCCCGGATCTGATCCACCAAGATCTCCTTCTCCAAGCGCTTGACCTCCTTTTCCAAGTTGGAGATCCTTTTGGCCTTGGTAGTAGCAATGGTGCGGAGCTCGTCAATGTGCTCTTCAGCTTCAGCTTGGAGTTTTCCTTGGAGGGCTTCGAGTTGGGCTATTTTCTGCATAAGTCAAAATTTTCAGGATCAGTGATCCTCAGGGTTCAAGTGCAATTCAAGAATAAGTGATCCTTACCTCAGCAATGAAGTCAGAGATTTGCTGCTTGATCTGGGAGGTGTCCTCGGTGGACTCGCTCGGTTTCTTCCTGTTGCTCCCGGCTTTGGCTCTGGAAGGCATGGCCCTTGTTCCTGGCTTACTTTGGCCTGAGGCCAGTTCAGCCTTGATGGAGCGGGGGGAGATGATACTTTGAAGTTCCCCGAGATCAAACTTAGTGGCAGATTTGGATGTAGACTTGGCAGCACCTGTGTAGATAAAACTCAGATAAGTATTTATAAGTTATCTATTTTGTTGAATATTTTCATATACTTTTATACAAATACTTACTTGACATCGTGACAGAGGTAGAGGTATCTTCTTCTAAATCCTTGATCTTAGGGTAAAAGGTCCTCACAGATGAATCAAGTGCCCAAAGGCAGCAATCCTTATTGGCGTGGCAGGTAAATCTCTCAAGGCAGCGTAGCTGGTCACTACATGCACAAGAAACAGGATCAGTTATCCACAGTATAACAAAACGTAACATATCCTAAATCCTACGCTTCAAGTTCCACTTTTTGGGAAGATACTCCCCCTGAGGAATGGAGTCTCTTCTCTCAAAGAAGACTGTACAGGTTGGGGAGTTCAGTGATACCAAAGCTTAGACCCTCGTTCTTGATTAATTGTTCCAGAGTATACAATACCCTCCACAGCATAGGCATGGCCTGGTTGTAGCACATGTCGGTATGGGAGAAGAAGGTTTGAGTAAACACTAGGAAAGGATATGTATAGCCGATCAAGAATGGAGCGGTAGGAAAATAGATCCAGAAGCCTGATGCGCAATCACTTCTCAGTGATGAATCAAAGGGTCTGAGAATTGTTTCCCCTGGGAAACAGGGGCGTATCTGATCAATTTCGGGATCGGTAAAATGGCAAAGCTCCTCCAAAGGATTTTTCAGAAGATTTTGGCTCTTGGGAGTGTGATCTTGTGGTTGATCTTTGAGAGGAGAGGATCGGGTTACCATTTTTCCCATGGATCAAAATAATTGAAAAACAGATGATTGAATAGAGAGAGAAAGAGGATACATGTTTGATGCTCTGGATATGCGTATAAAAAGGCAGAGATCAGGCTTAAATAAGAGATTTGATCTCTATCCCTATGCTATAAATAATGATGTTTGTTGCAGGTTATCAAATCAAGTGACGTCATACTGTGCAACGGATATATGCAAGTGGCAACGGCTAGTTTCTTTATAACGGAAACATGACTAATCGTTAGGCCATTTAATTAGTCATGTTTGGGGGCAATTGTTAGGGGTAGAATTTTAATGTTTACGGATCATATATCCTTCTATATGTCAGGATCATGGATCCTCAAGACACAGTGCAGGAAGGCTAAGGATCATTGATCATCATTATTGTTATAATTAGCTAACAATTGTTTCCAATATATTATGGCATGGTTTTGCAGGAGCTTTTCAAAGATGACCTACCAACCGAGAATCAAGGAGAATATGCCATTATTCCAGCACGTGCCAGGAGTTCGTGATCGTTGTTGATGAACGTGGGATATTGCCGCGATTTTCGGATAGTTAGTTAAGGATAGTTTTTAGCTAAATAAAAGGGATATTGAACTTGAAAAAGATAGAGATTCGAACACACACATCTGCGACCTACACTGCTCTCTGATACGCACACTAGCAACATTGTAACAAGCTCAATATTTCCGAAGTTGTAATAGTTTTTGCTTAATACAAATTGGTGATCGGTATTTGCCATCACCGAGGTTTTTTATGCCGGAGATCAACTCTTGATCAAGGGCTTTTTCCTCATACAAACATTGTGTTCATTGTCATTTACTTCTGATTTTCTGTTCATACACTTGTTCATAATTCAAGCACTCAACCTCACAAATCATATTTGGTTACATTATCCTTAGTGTGATTTTTGACCAAAACAGTTAAGGCCGGAAAAGGGTATGAAAACCCTAGAAAGAAAGGCAAAGCATGAAAGCAAATCCAAGTCTCGATAAAGCGTCACTTCGAGCAGAAGGATCGAAGGGTCTGAACACGGCTTTCGGAGGGAAACGGGACTTTAGGTTCTTGATTTCTGGATCTGTGAACTTACAGATCTCAGATGAGGGATCCTTCTAGTATGATTTGCGACGGGAGTGGGTTGCCGGATTTTTTGGAGCCGGAGCTTGGAGAGGATCGGGTGTTCATGTCGCCGGAAGTCAATGAAAAATTGAGAAAGAGAAGAGGAGAGAGAATAGCTGGTCCGAGTGCTCGATGAGGATTTATGAGGAAGATATGTAGATTTAAAAGGGAGTTATCTCTTCCCCATAAATAGTGATGATGGTTATATAGACTGTGCAAGTCCCATCAGTTATCCTAACGGCTATATTTGAATTAATATGACAGTTGTGATCTATTATCACAACCGCCATATTGGGGGCAATTGTTAGGGCTGGTTTTATAATTACTTATGAATCAGTGATCCTTCAGTATGTTGAGGATATATTATCCATGTACTGAGTACCGGATACTAGAAGGATCAAGGATCCTTGGTAACTATGACGGTTTCTAACGATTGTCTTCAATGTTTTATTTGAATTTAACGTAGGTATTGAGAAGACTAAGTTGAGCTTGAATCTTGGAATATACTGGGAATAAACACGTGCAAAAAGGCATAGAGACGTTGAGGATGAACGTGGGAGCTTCCCCCATTTTGCGGATAGTTAGTTAATAGCCGTTTACTTGATTATTTGAGGAGATATTGAGCTAATAAAAAAAACACAGACACTTTCTACACACTGCTCGCGGATCTACATACACACACACTAGAAATCTCATTGTAACAAGCTCAATATCATCCAAAGTTGTAATCTCTTGAGTTCAATTTAATCGTGATCGGTAGTTTTCATCACCCGAGGTTTTTATGCCGGAGATCTACTAGTGATCAAGGACTTTTCCTCGTATAAATCCCTGTGTTCATCTTAGTTTATCTTTCAAATTTTGTTCATACATTTATTCAACACATCAAGCACTCAACCTCACAATCAAAGTTTGGTATTATCCTTGTTTTGATTTTTGACCAAAAGAGTTTGTATTAATAAATTTAATAACTATTTTTTATATATTGAAAGTGAACTTTATTCTATCATCTCTTCATGTTTTGTTGATTCACTCATTCGTGTCTTTACGGTCTATATAAAGTGTGTAACCGACTAAGAAGCCAACACCGTGGGCCGAGCAGAGATCCTGAAAAGGAGCATAGCTCTCATGACAGGTTACTGTTCCGGTAAGAATGACCATTGACAGGACTTCTCAGGGGCATTTATTGTGCTAAAAGGAAAGGAAGATCAAGGTGGGGAGATTACCTGGAGAAGATGACCATCATTTAATGAGGAGATCTCCTCGGATCCTAGATAGGAAACAGTGGGCTGGCTTGTACCTGGACATTCCTTTTGCCCAATAGTTTGCCACCGAATATCCATAATGGTGGGTCCCGCCTGATAAACGCATGCCCCCATATAAGCCAGGGGAGATCAACAAAAGGTAAGGAACCAAAACCACCTAAATACTCCATATGCATTTACTCTCACAACAACACTCTCTGATGTAACGCTCCGAATGTTTGTACTTTCCTTATTTAGAAGATGAATCGTATTTCTATTTTTAAAACATGTAATCATATTGTATTTGTATTTTGTTCCTAACTTTGTATTCCGAGATTTTATAGTAATGAAATTTCATACTTTATACATACGTGTTATACATGCAACAATCATAAAATACGTGTTTACTTTCAAACCGATACTTGTTATACATGCAATTACTCGTACATACATTCACGATACGCAAACTACACTTACATACGCTTTCCACACTTGAAAACATGCTAAATATTGAAGTTTTGGCATAAAATGATAAACAAATGGAAGTCTAGGGATAAATTACAAAAAGTCTAGGGGATAAATTGCAAAAGGATGAATCTGGTTGGCCAAGGGAGGCGCCACGTCACGCGACCCCCCCCCCCCCTCTTTTGGCTTGGCGTGACACCAAGGCTACTTATCCGCAACGAGTTGTTTCCACAAAGCTAGTAGGCCAATTTCCTTCCATGTCCTTCTTCCCCAATCACCTTTAAACCTTCTCTAACACAAAACTCTACTTCACGATTATAAAACCAAGCCTCCATCACCTCATTTTCACTTTTCCAACTCTCCTACACTCTCAAAACACTCTCCAATCAGTTGTATTAACAATTTGTGGCAGAATTAACTAAGTATCAAAAGTGAGCATCTACCTCACTTATCTCAACTTTTTCTCTTTCTTCTTCTGAAAGCTTGGAACACCTCTAGGAGTGTTTCCACAAGTTTACCATGGTAAACTAAGGTGGAACATCACCATCTTGAGGTCCAAACTTTCTATTTTGAAGTTTATGTTGCAAACTTTTTATAAACTTAACTTGCTTGCATGAATCTTATGCCTATCATGTTCCTAAACCCATCTATGGTTATGGGGCTTGTTTAAGGTTGATTCTTATGAGTTTAGAAGTGCAAACATTCTCTAAACTTTATGTTTGACAAGATTTTAGACAACCTACAAGTGTTAAAACCATCCAAGCTCACCATCTTCAATATGATGAGACTTGTGTTTTGGTGAATGTGTGAACCATGGAACCTTGGCTTTCCAAACTTGTTCCAAAACCTCACTTAATGTTTTACTATATTCTTCCAAGTAGCTTCCAAGACTCAAAGTAACATAACTAAGTAGCTTCAAGACTCAAAGTAACACAACCCCGTCGCACCTCCAACATTTACCATGATGGGTATGGAACACCCGGGTTGATCTTACTTGGTTACTTGATGAACTAGTTAGTTTGTATTTCTTGTTATTCATGACCAACCGGGTTATCAACTAAGTTGATAACCTTGTGCTTTGGTGAATCCATACAAAGAGGTTTAATGGATGATAATCATCCTACCTCCATGCTTGACTTACATGATTTCTATGATATCATATGATGGACTATTACTATATAATATAAAATATATTTTTAGCTGAATCCACAATACTAACCGGATTATGGTTAGATGTTATGAACTTAGGCTATATTATATTTGTTCTTTATTCCTCGTTTGTGATTCTAATGGGCACATTAGGACCCATGAAAAGACATAAAAACTTAGTGTCCAAATGAGTGTTTAGACAAGATATAATTTTTGGTAGACATATACTTTTGATATTTAATTCCAAATCCGAACTATCCTCAAACTCCGAATACTCACACACCTTTGTTTCCCCATATAGGGTAACTTCGGTGTTCCCACCTCAACGACTTGTCAAATTCGCGGTTTAATCGGAAAGCTTTGCAAAACCGTGAGTATACATGACCCCTTTTACTTTTCGTCACTTTGGGTGCAATAAGTATACACTATCAAACTCATACAATCACATACTTTATGTTTAAAACTACAAACATTCCAATATACATGCTTGATATGTGATACTAGAACTCATACATAATACTTATTTGCTTTATACATGCATTAACTCGACGCCTCCCTTAATATGTATAGCACTATAGGATTAATGCACCAGCCATATTCTTGAGGCCGTGTTAAGTAAACAAAAAGGTCTTATTGTTGCTACGATAAGATTATGCTAGCGAGGAATCTTTGGATTGACAATTATAGTTGCATGATAGTATTGCCATGTTAATTCTTAGATTACAGATTTTGCCATGTGGATTTGTTTAAATCTTTATACTTATGCTAGTACTTAAACTTGTATGCTTGCCAATACTTTTGTGTTGACATGTACATTAATTAATACGTATTGCAGGAAATTGATGATAATGAACGGAATCTAGTAGAATTGACTAGATATCTATTTTTTTAAATTTTAGTACTTGTTGTATTTTATTCTCCTTGTTTAAGTGTTATATCTTTGCTTCCAAACATTATACTTGTTTTTAGTATGAAATGAAATTTTGATTTTTAATATTGTCACAAAATAGTCGTTATGAAGTCTCTTGCAATCTATTTCCTCTCGCCCGATGTTTCCGTCATCGGTTGGGGTGTGACATCTGAGAACTCAAGAATAAGCTAACAGGAATCCACACCATTTATTCCGGTCGGATTATCGTGGATTCGTGTCGGAAGCTCTGTTTACTCTCCGGCAAGTTTTCGTATTCTCAATTCGGAGCTTGGTCACGGATTCCCCCTCCATGGTCCGTCGTGGCTAGGCTAACGATGTTCTTTTTTGTAATGATCTCAAAGGTGAAACTTGGACGTAGACGAATCTCTATATCCAGACCTAGATCTTCAGGGATTCGACAGTATACTTGTTAACTGTGTGTTTTCAAGGTGATTAATACAAGGGTGAATTTTATTGTGATTTCTCTGTCTTCTACTCATTCTACTGTTTATAGTTCCACATCATATCGAGGTTCTGTTTTTGTTATCGATCCTGATTGTTAGAGGTTAGGTGACCTTACAAATAGAAATCAGAATTATGTTTTATAGTTTATATGGGGGTTTCTCCTTTGGTTGGTTTAAGGAAAACGGGTTTGTAGCTGGGCAACCATCTAGGAAAAGCAGAATCAAAGAAAGTGGATAAACACGCTAAAGCTTGCGTAGAGAACCAACATGTCTTTGTCCCTTTTGCTTTTGATATCTTTGGCTCCCTAGCACCGGAAGCTATCCACTTCTTGACTAGGGTTCAACGAGTCATCCACAACAATTGTTCATCCCACGGGGCGGTGGCGCAGCTTGTTGCCCGTCTACCTTCTGTTTTGATGTAACTTGACAAGTTTTTTATTAAAACTTATTAATAAAAAGTATTAATTGTTATTTCAAAAAAAAATTATTTTTAAAGTTTGTAGTTCAGTATATTAAAACGGAAAAAATATAGAAATAATATTTCTGGTTAAAAACATCATTCACGAAAATCATATCATGTTGACATAATTTTAGATTCATGTTGAATTTAACCCACCAAGTCGAAATACATCTGACACCCATAGGAACATTTCATCTCTCCCTTCAAATCTGGAGGGTTTGACATTTGTACCTTGAAATCACATAGTCTCCTCAAAGAATAATGTCAGACTCACCCAAGTCAATGTTGGAGTTACCCAAGTCAAAGAACTACTTCTGGTTTTAACATGTGAGTTTACATCTAGACCATAACACCGTATCATGATTATAGAGGGGTTTGGTCGAATACTCGAATATATAGATAGTCGCTTGAGATGTTCCTATTCTCAAAATTCCTTTTCATTATTTTTTAGCGAAAGGCGGGTTCTCTCAATTCCGAATTTTATTTCAGAACCATCTCTGGGCATGTCAAAGCAGCCTCCGAATTGTCTAAAGTTGTAAATGTGCAAAACATGTAGCCATGCTACTAAGACTTGTTAAAGCTCAAAGTATAATAATGGTCAAGGAGATGGTGGACTTTGAAAAGCTTCTTGACTTGGCTTTCAAACAAGGATGATGTTTAGATTTGATCAAATGACCATTCCACTAGAATCCCTATTGCATCAATAATTACACACTTACTTAACAGCAAATATTTTATTGTTACACGTTTATATGCTAAATGTAGTAGAGTTTTGCCAAGTAAGGTCAATAATTTTCTCACGTTTTACAAATATTAAGGTAAAACTTACTTTAATTATATCAAGGCAAATTATGTATGTGTTTGCATGTAACATATAATAGGTGTTAATATTGGTACACTCTCCCTTTCTATAGCTCTCAAAAGAGTGGAAAAAAATGTGCAAATAAAATTTTGGGTGTACGAATAAAATGACCCTTATATTAATATGCATGCATATGCATTTGTGTGTGAATATAATATAAACAACCAAGTCTGAGACGAATTCGAGGTTGAAAATTTCTAGCAAGCCTAGCTCGAGTTTCAAATAGAGACTTCTAAACGAGTCGAGCTTGAGATACACTCGACTTTCCCAGCTAATCATTAGTTGGGTGTTATACCTATCCTTTTGCCTTCATCCCTTAGCGTCGCCCCAGCGCCACATCAACAGTCTTTCTCATCTCTTACCTCCACTATTCAAACCTATGTTATAACAATCCCTCATCCCTCACCTTTTTATACTTTTTTAATTAAAATTTAATAAGTAAACTTAAGTTAGTTGTATTTGTGTTGAAAGATATTTGAAAAAGTTTATTTATGTGATTCACCGTGTGTGCAACCCAACAGTTATCATCAATGTTCAAATATTGATTCGCGTAGCACAGGATGGTGACCACGCATCACTAGATGCGAGGGGTAGCACGGTGTTTCTCGCCGCCTTGCTCCCTCCACGTCAACTCCCCGCTGATAAATTTGTGAAAATCACGAAAAAAGACACTGACCAGTCAAATTTATGAAATTGAACATGTTTCGCGTGTATGGTAGTCTCAGTCCCTGACTATTGCGTCTATCATAGACTCATGAATCCGAGCGAATAAAAAGTTGACACGTGTCACCATCCTTAGGCTCTTTTTTAACTTTTCCACCACGATTTTTAAACAAGCATAATTTTTTATACGTTAATTATTTTTTTAATTTTACCAAATTAACGAGAATTTTATTATCTATCATTTGGTTGTTTTATTATAGAAAAAAAATATTACAGTATCAAAAAGTTATACTCGTTTAAAAATCATAATGGAAAAGAAAAAAAAAAGTAGGCGTAGAAACCTATGGTACAATCTTAGACGCAAACTTTGAATCAAGACGCAAACTTTGTATCTTAGACATAAATTCTATCTTAGAGCAATATATAGTCATGGATCGACGCTACCATAGACGCCAAACATGATATTTTTCATAAATTGAAAAGGTCGATATCCATTTTCGTGATTACATAAAGCTCAACAGTGCCGTATATTCATATATTATTAATTATAATATAATTATAATAATTAAGTACTACTTTGTTTTTATTCTGGAACAAACTATAATATATTAAATTTGGTTTCTTTTATTAGCTCATTTTTAATTATTAACACCAAATAATATATCTTCTAGAGTTGCACTTTACGGTTTCTTAAATATACTCAGACATAGATCATATGGGGCACTCTTGAGTAAGACAAGAAATCACAACTCACTTAAACACTAGTTCTGTTCTTTCGCTTTCTTTGTATATTATTATAAAATTTAATAATTTTTGCATTATATTTTAATTCATATTAAAAAAACAAGTTTTCTTGTGCTTATCATTTTTTTTTATAATTTTACATCAACTAAAATATTTAAATATAATTAAATAATAAATCAACAAAGCGATAACTGGTAATGCTCTGTGGGGAAAGTAGTTGTAGGTTTATAGGCGGATCTCCAAAGGCATATGCACTGTTGAACAAAAGCATAAACCTCACTGACAGAACACCAATGAATATTTACAAAATATCACCAATGGCATATATGAATTACCTACTGATTTTAAAAACTAGTTTTCCTTTTTTTCAGGTTTCTTGTTTTTTCTTAGGTGTGGTCATTGACAAATTGATTCTTCGAAGAATGTTTTTAGGTGAAAATGTGGAAAACATAGTGATAATGATTTGTTAGGTGAGTTCCTCTAGTGTTTTTACAGACTAAACTTGCAAATAAAGTGGGTATTACAATAATGACAAATCTGATATGAGAATGCCACTTACCCTTAATAAAGAAATCTTTAATATTATGTGTAATGGTTTAATAAAAAGTGAAAAGGTTTCTGTTACGTAGACAATGAGGCGTTTACTAACTAAGCCACTAAAAGTGTATAGTGGTTAGATACCCCTTGGCGTCCCCTTTTCTTGAAACAATCACCATCTTCATCATTCACTCCCCCTTCACACCTGTTAGCGCCCCAGACCACCCCTCCCCTTTGCGCCTCCCTTTAACCCCTTGTTGGGGAGCGGTATCTAGCACCCAAAAAGTGATGGGGTGGCTGGTGGCTTGACGGCCACTACACATAACTTAATATTGCAACACACTTAATAATTTTTCTCTCTCATTTGAATAATATATATTAATAATAAAACCCTAGACAACATATGTTAGTCATATATAATAAACATGATTATTTTTGGAACATCAAAATCCTCTAATAACTCATCTTTTGTAAGAGATGGTTTCTTAGATAATTAGCCATGATTTCCAAACTCTAGAGATTTTATTCACAAATAGATGACATATACGGATGTTGATGTCCAACATAACCATATACCATGTATTTTTTGTATAGAATATCAATTTTGGTGGCGTATAAATTTGAATTTATTTATTAATATCACACTCTAGAATGTTTTAAAATAACTTTAAAAATATGAATTGAATCTAGACCTTATAATATTTTAATATATATTTAAAAAATCGAAAGATTCTATTTTTTTTCTAAAATAACTTCAAATTTTGAGTGGAAGAGGACGGCGGCGGTCGGTAGTTGTGGGGTGTGAGTGTGTCGCCGGAGACGAAGAAACTGATCGGTGCTCAACTGTTCCGGTGAATTTGATGTCTTTGTTTTGACTTTTTTTATCATTAATTTATCAGTATCTTATTTGACAAAACCACAAGTCAACTAGTGGTCCCACACGTCATATGCGCGTGCACCTCGGGTCAATTTCCATCTTAGTAGAGTCTTGAAATGTGACAGTTTCCAATTTTTCGTTATAGTTTATTTAATAATATCTATATAATATAATATCCAAGCTGGACTTCTTAATACGTCTCTACACCTTTTTTATTTCTGACTTTGACTAGAATGTGTTGATATGGAATATAACATAAATAACTAATCAGTTAATTAATAAAGTTACATTTTATGTTAACAAATGAAATGATAAAAACTAAAATAGTAACTCTTTCAATATTTTATTCTTAACATGTCATAGCGATCAATAAAGTTACAATAAATGGGGTTGCGACGCAACTTTTTATCCGTTTACCTTTGTTGGTTTGTAGTTTACTCTTTTGGTAACTAGTTTCCATAAAAAAAAATATACGTTAACAAATGAAATGATAAAAACAAAAATAGTAATTCTTCAATATTTTATTCTTAGTGTGTCGTACCGATCAATATTGTATGTTTTACGATTTTACCTAGAAATGGGTTATCAAGCTTACCTAGGGTGATACATTAGCTGGCATATCGTATCGTATAACCTATAATTTGAGCTACTACGGGTCGGATGAGTGTGTTCACATGTGGGATTAAAGCTAAAAGGGTTGTTATAATGTAATCCAAAGTAGGATGAAACCACATGGTGGTAAGAGTGATGTAGATTGAATTGTGTTTATGACTATCTTCATATTGACGTTATGGTAAGGAATAAAAGTTACTCTAGAATGAGTAAAAATACAAACAATTCCGATTCGTATCACGCTCTCATTTGTAGTATTCATCGGTGCATTCACTGCATTGCCTGGTTGAGTTGAAAGCCTCTAATGCCACGGCGATTCTCACGTGGATTATTGAGTCCCATCATATGGTTCTTCTGGTATTATTTCCTTATCTTCATATGAAAGGAGTTGAGTGTATAATCCTTATATATACAACCGTTGGACATATGCCTCTATCATTGGTTCCAACTTGTAATAGTGTTGATATACATACGCTAAATTAATTGAAGCAACTCATTCTACGGTTAGTCTATTACAATTATTGGTGTACAAAATACGGGGAAGGATTTGGAATCCTCACCACCACGTGTGCGTGCACTTGTTATGGGTGAACTATTGAAGTATCTTATAATTTGAAATAATTTGAAAGAAGATAACAAAATGGAATTGTATCTAGGCAAGTTTTAGAGATGTAAAACTAATTCAATAAGAGAGGATCAACTTGAATGAAAGTGGCATAAGAGCATTTACATTGGTTCCACCGTAACTCTCCCAAATTGTTAAAATGTAAGGTAAATGTCTAAAAATCATCATTTTTACTCCACGTCAGAAGTTAGGATCACCATATCTATACTATATTTTTATAATTTGAAAAATTGCTACAACAGCTTTTTATATATAAAAGCTACTATTCATCCTCCATTAAATTATTGTGAGCTTATAAGAACGAGGAATATAACAAAATAAGCGTTTGTGAGTAAGATAAAGATAAAAATGGAGGATGAGATGTGAAAGGTGTTTTTCAAATGAGAGATGAATTTTGAAAAGTATGAGTTTTAGTTAAATTATAGAGTACAAAATGGTGGAGCTGCTGTGAGTGCTCTAACAAATAAAACAAATAGTGTATATCTCAAAAATGAAGTAGAATTAATTTAGAAGCTTTAACAAGTGTTTAAATACTTAAGGCATTGTTTGTGCCCCATCTAATCAATCATAAAACGGTTTCATTGTTGAGAGTGTTAAGTACTCCAATTTAACCGTACATGAGATCTTCACCTCATATTGTTACTCATTCAATTCTTTCAAATTCCCAAACTCGTTGTTCATAGCCATGTGCTTTATTTGATCTCAATGATATATTTAAGAAAGACAAGACAAGACATGTGCTTTACTTGATTTCAATGATATATTTAAGAAAGACACTTATTAGAGATAATCACCGGAGCAAGCCCTACAATTCTACTTTAACACAAAAGTTACACATGTAACGGTATAAGATAAGTGTATAGGTAAACTTACGGTTTTAAAAACCATATATGTTATGTGACATTGACCTTTGTATTAATAGTATTTTTAGGGTTTTATAAAATATCAACTTTTATCTTGATTTGATTATTCATTTGATCCGATAGTGTACACTCTATGTCAATCTTTGTCGTTTTAATCACACAAGATGATAATATATCTTGTGTTGCTATGTTGTGTGTCTTTTTATGAAACCAAATCTAATAAGGGTATTTGTTTAGGTACATTAAATGTTTCTTGATATATTGAATTAGTTACGGCCAATCGTTCATACGGTATGTTGAATTATTGTTCACTCCACATGCACATTTATCGTCTTTAGCATGGATGAACAACTAATGTTAATTGAAAATGGCTCCACGTACCATACACATGAGGGCATTTCAGTGTTTTGAAATTTCTGGTTTTGATTAATCCTTATAGTTCTTCCTCCTAACTCATTCTAATGTTTCAAAGCTATCAGTGTTAGAAAACTTGAAGCTCGTCAATGGTGATATGCTATCATGTAAGGGAAGAAATTGTTCGAACGTCTTGGATTGATTCAAACCCATGTCACTTATTTTAATTTTTCTCTCGCATGGTAAATTTTATTTTTATTTTCTTGTCAAACATCTTGAACCGAATAATTTCTAATTTGTGTATGAAAATTACAGTGGTCGAAGAGTTAGTTTTTAGATGTGTCGATCCCCCAATATTTGAACAAGTTGATGAGATTATTCCTGGATTACTAAGGTTAACAAACAATCCAAAATCCAAAGTGTAGGTTCTTGAATAAGAGATTTGAAAGAACATTCTCATATTTTATTACTATTAACATTACATTTTATTATATAATACTTTCCTTTATAATGTGTGCCTTAAACCTTTGTAATAATATTTTTCTTTGTATGCCTTAAACTTTTGTATTGCTAGTTTGAAGATATTAAATTATAGATTGTTTATCTATGTTGATTAACAAGTAACACAAATAAGTAAGTTATCTCAACAACATCCATTACACACTAATCATTTCAAGGACCACTCATGTGATACTTTTGGCCACCATTCCATAGAACTAAATACTTTGCATCCTCTATCTTTGTTGCTTTAAACAATTGTGTGGCATTTGGTGTTACTAGGCCGCCATAGTTAGCAAATCATTTTATACTTTTCCAATTCTCTCGGTATCCCCCTCCCCATTAACTAACTAGCTTTGATTTGAAAACCTAAAACATATTACTCAACAATAGATTAGAATGTGCATTTCCTAAACATCACATTGTAAACTCGCTAACATTATTTTGAAGAATAACATTTTAAACATGCTAATAAGGAATATACATGTGAATGAAATCTTGTCCAATGTTGGGTGGGATATATATTAGCCACTTGTATGTTTCACCATTATTCCTTTTTAACTCCTTGATCTTTTTTATAAAGCATATAATGTAATTATTTTTACACAACCCCAGAGAAGATCTTTATAACATTTTTCTCTTCATTGTAGTTTCATGTTTTCTTGTAGATATGTCCCCAAGAGCAGTTTGATTATCATACTAGGTTTTTACCTCCTTCTAAATCACATCGTTTGACCTAGAATGTCATACATTGGGACCACACGTTATTTGTTACATGGTTTCTACATAACCTTTGATATTGTTTGTGCTTCCTTAATACGAAATTGAGTTCAATATGAGATCGGTGGGTTTTTAGGGTTTGGACATCTACTTATGTGGACTCATTTGGGAGTCCCTTGTTTTGGACTGTAAGCGAACTGAGCCGAACTAAATAGAGCCTTGTACATGTTCGTGCGTTTCGCATTAAACTTGTTAAGGAACAAATATCGAAAAAAGGTTATTGTCAATGCTCGTTCATTAAAGAATTGAACTTGTTCACGAACACAAACGAATATGTATCATTAAAAAACAACATTTTTTATTTCATACATCAAACATAATTACCTTGTTCAGTACTTGATATAATAGTCATAACATAATTATACCAAATAAAGGCACAAGTTAGACATAATAAGCATCAGTATAATCATCCCAAAATGATATTTCAAAGATCTAAGTTTCTAATGATTGAACATAAAAAAACAAAACAAACGACCATGAACGGGCATAAACAAAAATGTTATTGAACATTCACGAACACAATTGAATGATCGAAACTTTTGTTCGTGTTCATTCATTTAATTAAATAAACGAATTTCCTTATTGATCTACGTTCATATTTAAACGAACAAATGTAAACAAACTTTTCTACCAAATGATTTACAAACGCTTTGCTGAATGTTCGGTTAGTCTACCACCCTATCCATGTATGAGACGCTTTAAACATAATATACAATTTGTAAATTCTTGTTAACTAAATACAACAAATTCAGAGGTCGGCGGGAATAGGGATTCCCCATGATTGGAGGAAAGGGGTGGCAAGGGGAATAGTGTCATGCACCTGTCTGGCAATTCCCTATTGGCCCAATTGATTTATGATTTTATCCCCGCTTTAAAATAACGATTTTGCCATCAGTTCAAATTTATGTATTTGCCTCAGTTAAAAATAAAATGACGCTTTTGCTCCTAGTTAAACTTTTCAATTTTGCCCTCAGTTCAAAATTATGGTTTTGCCCCGTTTAAGTTACAGATTACCATTAGACTCCAATGAGGGAATAGTGCCAGCCAGCTGTCTGGCATTCCCCCATTGGACCAACCAGTTTATTAGTTTATACTCACTTTAAAATTGCGTTTTTGCCACCAGTTTAAAATTACATTTTCGCCCCCAACTCAAAACAAATTTATGTTTTGCCCTCAGTAAAAAATTACGCTTTTTTCCCTCAGTTAAAAATTACGATTTTGCCCGCAGCTCAAAATTACGCTTTTGCCCCCCATTTCAAAATAAAAATACGTTTTCCCTTAGCTAAAAATTACGATTTTGCTCTCTGTTAAAAATTATCATTTTGCCCCCATTTCAAAATACATTTATGCTTTCCCCCAAACTCAAAATTACAGTTTTACTCCCAGTTTAAAATAAAAATATGTTTTCCCTCCAGCCTAAAATTACGATTGTGCCCTTATTTCAAATTCATACTACGATATTGCCCTAAGTTAAAAATTATGAATTTGGTCATATGCAAAATTACGAATTTGCCCCTGCTTCAAATTTACAGTATTATCACTTTAGCTTATGGAAGGTAACGATTTTACCACAATAAAAAATAATACAACATTGCCCTTAGTCAGAAGTTACAGTATTGCCATTGTTTTGGTTTTTTAGCAAATCTATAAAAGTTTTTTTTTAATTGGTTGACTCGATCTAAGTGTTTTCCGTATCAAGGAGTTGCCTAACACTCGCTCATTAGTCCTGAGAAATTACTGTTTTGCCTGAGCTCAAAATAACGTTCTTCTCATCGTTTTAGTTTTTTTTTCTAGCAAAACTATATGACTATTTTTTAAATGGTTGAGAATTACTCGCCCCCTATCATCCCGCAACGCGGACGGGGCATCAACTAGTTTATAAAAAAAGGCCTATATATTACAAATTTAAAAGGTGATTTGACTTCTAATGAGTCAAAAGAAGGAATTGGAAGTCAACGGCGATGGCACATGATTTTGACCCGATAGTTGTTCATCAGGAAGGCGTCTGTGGTTCAGCAGCCACACGCTTCTTCCTTCAAAGTTCAAACAAATACGCCAGCAAGGTGTAAGCATGACCCCTCCACTTACTCTCTGTATATTAAAATGAGAATATTTAAAAGAACTAAAAGCAAATGGTAGGATTTTTATTTGTATTTTACATCTAAAAGTAAGAAGTGTAAAATATTAACCCTAACTCTGTTTTTTGTGTTGAGGTTTAGTTCTAACCAGGGACGGATATAACTTGAGACTGAGGTTTAGCTCTAATAAGGGGTGGATATAACTTGAGACAAGGGTAGCCTCGTTACACCCTTTGTCGCTTCGGCGGTGGTGTAAATTTTAGAAAAAATTAATGTTTTTTCGATTTAAAAAAAAATTTTAAAACGTTGCCCCTTGATGTTTTTTCTAGACCCGCCACTAGTTCTAACCAATATTTAATCTCCAAATATATTCCAACTATATCAGTAGGTGTGTACACACAAGTATATATTGGGTGGATTTTGTATAAAAAATTGTTTTTAATGAGCAAAACGCACAAAACATATCGGATGCGACACATGTATTTTAAGGTGAGAGTAATTGTCTGGTTTAATTACAAAGGATTTAGACATATTCTTGTAATGTGTTGGATACACCATTGTTGACTTGTAAAGGCTGACCATCACTGGTTATTTTTTAAGTTATGACCGTTGTCGGCCAATGACTAATAATTGGGATTATTAGAATCCATTATTCTCATTCTTAAACATTGACATAATGTGAGCAATGTTTTAGAATTCTTCAAACACTTTACTAAACCTTCATTCTATTTTAGGCTCACACTATTTTTACATTCATTCATCTTATTCTCACACCCTTTTTCACTCTATCTAGCTCTATAAATGTGTAGAGGGGATGTGTGAATATTAACTCCATTTTATTTTATTTTATTTATCCATCCCACATATACATATACATGTATATGTATATGTATGTGTGTATTGTAGGTGAGTTTCGGGAAGAAAAAAATGTCCTTATAGTAAAAAGTATAAGAATCTAATGGTATGCATAAGTCAATAAAAGATAGTTGTGCGTCACTAAGGTAAATATATATGTTTTTATAACGCATATATGTTTCATAACACATGTTAGCGTAAATAAGATTTTTTTCACACTTAAAAAAGTTGATGCATATTAATTACTATATCTTCCTATCTATCCTTTCCATATCCATAAACCTTTTATAACCTTTCTATATTCATAAACCTCTTATAAAAACGATTCTAGGCATATAATGTCTATTAGTAGTAATAATCACATTATCATATAATGAAATGTTGATTATTGAGTGATTGTTGATGTAAATGGAGGTAAAGTTATTTTATAAAGTTTTCTAAAAATAAAAAGTGTATAAAGACATAATGGAATGCAAAATATACCACAATGTCGAATAAAATATAACACAATATCGAAAAATATAACACAATGTCGAAGAAAAAAGACAACGAATCACAGAAAAACACAATAACGCAAAAATAGAAAAGACAGTAATAAATAAAAAGACACAATGATTCAAAAAAAACTAAAATCTAAAATCCACAACAGGGGCGTAGGTACATAGAGACGTACGGGTTCGGCTAAACCCGTACCCAAATAAAATTAGTGTTATATATATGTATATTTCGACATCGTATCTGTAGAAATTTCAACATCGAACCGTAGAAAAAGCAAAAATTTAGTGAGAGACAATCGATCGTTCGTCCCTCAAATATTTCAACCCATAGGCATAAAATCTTGGCTACGCCACTGATCTGCAAGCTAAACATCTAAAAACAAAAACTTAAAATCTCACACTAGTAGGAAAGGTTTTGGAATTCAAAAGGGGGGGGCGACGCAACCTTTTACCAGTTTACCTACCTTTTGTTTGTAATTTCTTTAGATGTGTGAATTTCGGACACGACCCGAAAACCAGACACGAACCTAACACGAAATTTGTGGGTTTATGTTTAGTCTAAACGGGGTCGAGTCAGTTTCAGGTTGAACCCGCGAACCCATTTAGGTTAACGGGTCGGGTTCGGGTCAACCTGGTCGGGTTGGCGGGTTGACCCGTTTAACACATTTATACTGTATTTTTTACAGTATATTTTATGTTAAAAATTAAATGGGGCGTGCATTTTATGTCATGATTATAACTTAAAAGGAGAAATTAACATAGATTTTATAATTTAAATATAATACTATTATATACATTTGTGTTTTTTAAGTAAATTTTAATTTTAATATATTAATTTTAGAAAAAAATAAAAAACTCGGGTTAAACGGGTCATGTTTGGGTCAACCCATGAAACTTCGGGTCGTGTTCGGGTTCATATGTATGATACGATTTTCGGGTTTTGGTCAGTTCGTGTTCGTGTAAAATTTTTCAGTCGGGTTGAACCCACAAACACGACCCGTTTAACACTCTTAAATTTCTTGTTTTGGTTGATGAAATGATTTGAAAAAAAAAAGATCTATCTGACTATTAAAACATTAGTAATAATAACACAGTGAAAATATACTACATCAGGTATCAAGAACTTACAGTTATATCCGTTTTATATCTAACACAAACTTGACATGTAACAACATTTAATAATCTAAAATAATGGTTCTTATGGATTAAAATATTAAAAGGATAATATAATTTTTGGTTTATCATGAATTCATTTCGTATGCGCTCTCAAATCACTTCATTGTTATCTTTGTGTACCAACAAGTTGTCCTTATCCCCCTTTTTGTTTCTTGATGATTTTTGTTAAAAAAATTGTTAGCATATCAATTGAAATATGATATACATATATGGCTTTTGACTTGGCATGATATTGACACAAATGTAAATTAATAAAACGTGTTTACGATTTACATAAAATTACATAATTTTATACGATTATAGTTTACTAATTAATATAATAACATGACATGTACATAATTTTATACGATTATAGTTTACTGATTAGTACAATAATATGACAACCATATTTAAATTTGGATTCGTAAAATAAATTGCTTTTTTTTTAACAATCAACAAAATTTTATTAATAATCTGGTTAAGCAGATAAAAATATTTTTTCTTTTTTTGTAAACTAACAAACTACGATGGATAAATACAAATACGAAAGTTAGTTTACGTATGGACCACGTTCACATGTGCATTGTAAAAAGTCAACACATTTTAGTAGCATACGATTTGTCAACGGAAATTATTGTTAATTTTGACTTGTCTTGTAGACGTGTGAAGCAAATTAGGTAGTTGAAATAAGTCTTTTCACATAGATATTTGACTTTTTACTAAAAGTCTTTACCAAAATTTGGTACCACTCCTTCGTGTCCGATTCGATATTTAATTATTTGAGAATAAAAAACTGAAATTCATATAAATAGTTTTATCAAACTAAACGAACACTAGAGTATTTGAAAAGCTAGAAACAAATAAACGTTCAATTATTATTCATTCAAGGTTAAAGACATATGAAGACACAAGACTATTGTTATGATAAAGTGAAAAAATAAGTGGTGTCATATCACGCTATGTAGATGGCAAGTGGTTTCATCTTCACATCTCACTAAGATGTTAGGCTGAATGGTGTGGGAAAATAAATTTCTAGGGCTTTATCACGTCGGGCTACGTCTGCACCATATAATTGGAGGAACTTTATTGTTGGCTTACACGGTGTGAAATAAATCCTCCTTTAACTTTAAAATGAAAAGAAAACAAAAAGAAATCTGATTTATAATATGCAAGTGGTCCCAAATTTAATACATATTATTAACTTTTTTTTAAAATAATATTATTTTTTAAACATTTACTTATCATTCAAAATGTCGAACTAAGTACGTGCCAAAAACATTTACTAGAACAAATTATAAGAAAGATGAGTGACAAAACTAGTTATGCTTTGAAATTTTGTTTATCTGTCACCTAGTATTATAATTAGGGGAAATAATTATGATTTGTAATTTATATGATAGGTTAATTTCAATCAAAGTATTTTGTATGAAGGTTATAAAATCGGTCAATTTGATCTATTCAAATTATACAACTAGTCAAAAATGTCAATTTAAAAAATAATATACAACTTAATACAAGTCTAAATGAGCCGGCACCACCAACGAGCATTCTTTGTCTCCACCATCTACTCGTCGTCACCAACACCACCACCTATTCTTCGTAGCAATCGCCAACACCATTGTTGTTGCCGCAATCAACACGAACACTATTACGACTATCAAAACCACATGCACCATTGCTGTCGTTGCCGTTGGCCATAGTTGCCACCACCACCCACACGATTACAACAACCATGACACCCACACATCATTCTCTCTGCCAGAACCACCACTGATACCACATGTCGTTGCCTCTTCTACCGTCGTCATCATCACCATCGGCAACACCGCGACACCACCATGTCAGTGCCTCCACTGCCACCTTTACCTTCTCTACTGAACCACCATCGACAACATTGGGACACCACTGTTAGACCTTTTGAGATCGTTGATACTTGATTTGCTTATGTTTAGATAGTTTTATGTTAGGTTTAGCTAGTTCAGGGACTAAATATGTAATTTTGTTAGATAATGTACTGGCCGGCGTAATTAAGGGTCTGGCGTAATTAATAATTACGCCAGATGGCCAGATGCTATATATATGTGTTTGAATGAAACCCTAGCTCCAAGGTTCTTGGACTAAGTAATTTTGGTGATTTCTCTTGTGTTGTTGATCTTGTTCTTGTGCTAAATCCGAACATCCAGGTGCTTAAATCGTTATATCTTTTGGGATTACAAATACAATACTTGTTGTTTGATCCATACAAGAATCTTCATATTCATCTTTTGATTTTTCTTATCTTTAGACATTCAAACATCTAATCTATTGGTGTTTGAGTGGTAACAATCAAACCACTGTGATCCGTATCAGATTTGGGAGTCACAATTTGGTATCAAAGCCTTTGTGCTCTTGATTGTTTGATTTTTGTAAGATTTTTCAAGATTTGAAGGTTTTTCAAAGTTTCAAGGTTTTTCAAATTTTTGGACTTAAAATGACTTGATTTAGTGTGTTTAATCAATGGGTTTTCGTTAATCAGTGTTTAGGTAAACTTTTGGGTCATTTTGGTACAAAGAATCATGGATTTTGAGTCATTTTGGGGTGATTAGAGGGTTTTTGTTCGTGTTAAAACCATGCTGGGCGTATTTAGTTTGAAGCCAGCGTATATATTTTTGAAAACAACATAGATAACTTTGAATATAGCGTAGAACCTGTTGAAGACAGTTTTTTTTATAGTTCGCGCAATTAACAATTACGCCGGATATTTACCAGCGCATTTGTTGATTATCACCGAAATAGTGTCAGCGTAATTGTATCGAAGGCGACTTCGAAGTCAGTGATAAGAATCCTCAGCGATCTTATCACGGTGATCAGCAAACTTAACAAATCTTTTGTTTGTGTTGTGTTTTCCAGCGGATTTAACATCTACGTCGGCGCAGATCTCTTCAGCGTACTTGTGGTTACCAGCGAATTTACCCAGCGAACGTAATCAATCTAACCAGCGCAATTAACAACTGATCTAAAACTTAAAATCATATCTTTAATCAAAATGTCTCTAAGTCAATTGAACACTGTTGCATAAGCCGAACTGGAAACTGGAACTGCGACAAGACCTTCTAAGTTGAAAGGATCCGAGGACTTTAGCAGTTGGAAAACCCGCACCAAGGCGTTCTTTGAGTACACTGACTACACTCAATGGACGTCTGTCACCGTTGGACCCCATGTTCCTGTGATCATAGAAGATGATGTTCGTGTTGTAAATGAAGATCCGACTACTTTCACTATAGAAGATAGAGCACTGATTCAGCGTGACCGTCTGCTCATGCTGCTCTAACCATGGCATTGAACAAGGATGACAACAACTTGTTCGAAGAATACACCTCAGCTCACGAACTTTGGTTGGCCCTCATTGAGCACTACAAGGAAACCAAGAATTGATGGACAACAAAAGAGATATGGTGCAAAAGGAATATGATATGTTCGGAAGTGTCCAAGGAGAAAGCCTGTCCAACCATATCAGTCGCTATCTAAATGTGCTGACCAAGATGAAGAAAGCTAGAAATCTGATTGCCAACTATGCCTCAATGAAGAAACTTTTGGACTCACTTCCAAAAGAATGGAGTCTGCAATGCATGATGATCAAGAGAAGCTTTCTATGCAGTACCACACCTGTCACTCTGTCTGACCTGATTAACACTCTGAAGGCGTTTGAAATGGATATTATCAAAAGAGAAATGAATCAAACTGGATAAAAATCTGCACAGTCAGCTGCTGTTATCATGCCCAAGAACATGGCTTTTCTCGCATCAACAAGCTCAGGAGGATCAAGTTCTCAAAGTGCTAACGCATCTTACAACAATGCTTTCGCAAACTCTGCTACATCTTCACAGCCGAATATGAAATCTACTGTGGTCGCGGATGCTCAAGCACTCAAAATATCCACTGAACATGTTGCTCTGTTCAATACCTTCTTAAGCAGTTATGAAGCACTTATGTCCGGATAGTTGAAACGAGATTACCTTACTCCTGAAGATATGTATCAGATGGATCCAGATGACATGGAAGAGATGGACTTGAAATGGCAGATGGCTATGATCACTCTTCGTCTGAAAAAGTTCCAAGACAAAACAGGAAAGAGATGGTTTTGATAAGTCTAAGCTACGTTGCTACAACTGCAAGGACCTTGGTCACTTCAAGAGGGATTGTCCTTTGCTGAAGAAAGAAAATGCTGAAATTGCTCCTACAAGAAGGCCGATCGCCATAGAGGGAAGCACAAATGTTGTTGACAATACTCCAAAGGCACTAGTGGTTGAAGATTACGATTGGGCAGCCGAGATAGCTGAGACAAAGAAAGAAGTCAACAAAGCATTGATGGCTAAAATCTCAAAGGAGCCAAAAGAAACTGTTCAGGTCTCCACAACCAAGATAACAAGAGAATCAGCAGCTGCACCTCCGAAATGTGTCCATAACAAAATTACTGGTATTCCAAAAGAAAATTCAGTTGACAAGGGCTTGAAGAGCATTGTGAAATCAACTAATGATGAAGCTGAAAAGAAAGCTCCAGTGGATGACAAAGGAGAGAAGGAGCAAGGTGGTGAAGCGTTTGCTGCTGCAATGAAGGCTGAGTCTGCAAAAGAAAAGGAAGATAAAGAATTGGTAAACAGCATCCCGTACGAGTTCAAAGCAAAATTGTGTTCGAAGCCGTGTATGAACGTCGTGGCACACTACAAATTAATTAACCGTGACCTTATTAAAGAAAAAGAAAAAGTTTTACAAATAAACAAATAAATGAAACTGAATGAAGCCGCATATCAGAGAAAGTTGAACTCAACTTTAACTGAAATGCAGTCTTTAAAGGAGTTGCTTTTTAAAAAGGATTTCATTATAAATGATCAAGCTAAATGATTAGAAAATTCTGAAATCAAAAACACTAAATTGCAACTCACCATTGATAAATGGAATCTTAGCAAAAGGGCACCAGTTGATATCAAAAATAGCCAACGACCAACATACGTGAAAGATGGCATTGGGTACAAAGACAAGCTGGGAAACGAAAGAAGAATCTTTCCACCTCCTCACAGCAAAAACTATGTACCCATGCTAACTCCTCATCCTGAAAATGACTTAATTGATAAATCTGACTTAGTTGCTCAAAGTGTCGATTACTTAAATGATAAAGATACTAATATTTCTATGAGTAATGCAGATGCAAATGAGCGTAAGGAGATGTGTGCGATGAGGAGGGTGAAGACACAAAAATAGGCATAGGTTATTCAGGCGACAGTTATACCACGGTAAACTGGTTTGCCTGGAACTGTGGAAAAACAAATGACAAATCTATTCGGGATGAATGTAATAATTTAACTAGGATGGATGACTGTATTAAACCTAGTTTAAACATTCCGGATAACTGTAATAGGCATGTTCCTAAACCTTTGACCCAAAGCCATGAAAATGTAGTGGTTGAATGCATGGACTTGAAGTCTACCTTTTGTGATGAAAATGTTGTATTTGAATCACCTGTGTTTGTTCCAAAATTGAAGAATAACATATTCGGAAAATTCCTTACAGGGGAAATTCCAGAGTTTGTTCCATCATGTACAGGTTCATCAACGGACGTACAAGATTCAAGCCAAAATTCAAGTCAAGGTTCAAGTCAAGAATGCGGCAGTGAAGAATCATTCACATCCATCTCAACTTGTGACGAAGAAGGCTCAAGTGATGATCAAAGACCAGATAACTCAAGTGAATGTCAAGAGTCATCTTCATCAGAATATGAATCAGACGAAGAATTCACTAAGGATGAGAGTCGTCTTGACAAGAAAATGGAGAAAGTGACAAACTCAAGCGTCGACAAAACAAGCAATGATTCTCACAGCTCAAGACACTCATCACATACATCATCTTCAAACGCCTCATCCACCAAAAGAAAGAAAAGGCGTTACATGAAATTTTTTCGTTGTGGTCATTTAGGACATACAGTGAAGCATTGCAAAAGCAAGAAGTTTTCAGAACCTAAAATAAATTTTGTCAAAAACTTCACTGAGCAATTTGTTAATATTAAGAAATCCGTAAAGAATCTAGTTAATGCATCATGTTTTTAGAAAAGAAAAGAAGATATAAATATTCAAAATCATGATAGATCAAAATTGAAGCAAGTTTGGGTTCCGAAATCTAACTAACTTGTATATATTTTGTTTGTTGTTGTATTATAGAATAGATTGCAAAAATGGCTCCGAATGCTCATGGAGTACATTTGGCACGTGGACAGTGGATGCTCAAGGCATATAACGGGATTGAAGGAGCTGTTAAAGAATTTCGATTTATCGATGGTGACTTCGTGTCATTTGTCGGAGATGAAAAGGGTGGAAAAATTGTCGGAATTGTGATGTTGTGTCAGAGGCTCTTACTTTGGAAAACGTGAATTATGTTCCAGAACTATGCTACAATCTTATGAGTGTATCACAAGTCTGTGACAAAGGGATCTCAGTTCTTTTCAATGATGTCAAATGTCTCTTTCTCAAGCCAGAATACACAGTTCCCACCAAATGATTATGTTAACTGCTCCTAGTCAAAACAACACCTACGTGCTCAATATGAAGAATGCCAAAATAAATGAGCAAATGACTTGCTTGATTTATAAGGCCTTAGAATCGGAATCACTGCTTTGGCACAGGCGCCTAGGGTATGTGATTTTAAAAATATGAACAAACTTTCAAAATTAAATCTCGTAAGAGGTTTCCCCCTTAAAAGAATTTCCTTTTTCTGAAAAATGTATCGCATGCGCCTAAGGCAAGCAACATAAAAAGCCACACAAATCCAAAGCAGTGAATACAATCACAGCACCATTGCATTTGCTGCACATAGATCTTTTTGGCCCTATTAGTGTTAAAAGTTTAGCTAAAAGATCTTATTGCTTGGTGATTACAGATGATTTTTCTCGTTTCTCATGGGTTTATTTTATTGAAGCAAAAAGTGAAACGACATCGCTTATTCAACATTTTATCCCTATGATCGAGAACGTCATCAAACTGAAGGTCAAATCAATCAGAAGCGATAACGGATCAGAATTCAAGAATCATTCGGTTATCTCATTCTGTGAAGCAAAAGGGATTAGGCTTCAGTATAGTGCAGCAAGAACCGCTCAGCAAAACGGTGTAGCTGAATGCAAGAACAGAACACTCATCGAAGCGGCTAGAACTATGTTGGTAGATTCGAAGCTTCCTATCATCTTCTGGGCAGAAGCAGTCAATACAGCATGTTATGTCTTGAATCGAGTTCTCATCGTCAAACCTCATGGAAAAACTGCCTATGAACTTTTTTCAAGAGAAAGCCTCTGATAGATTTCTTTAGACCGTTCGGATGTTCATGATACTCCTCAACACTGAAGACAATCTTATCAAGTTCGAAGCAGTCGGTGATGTGTGCTATTTCATGGGTTACTCGTCTACTCAAAAAGCATATTGAGTCTACAACAAACGAACCAAAATGGTGGTTGAGTCATATTACGTAGATTTTCAAGAAGGAAATTACACCAACACCGGAAGTTTTCCAGATTGGTTCTACGATGCAGACATTGTTTTCAATACCTTTGACGTTCCTGAACCTGTTTTCGAACCGGAAGAAACTGCTCAAGTGGAACCACTATTTGATTCATCAGACATCGGTTTCACTCCTTTCACCACTCGCCTCACTCCTCTCTCTGCTGATCCAAATGTTCATGTGGATGAAACAAGTGGTGACACTTCAGCTGAGAATGCATCTGCAAATGATGCTTCTTCTTCACAGACGAATGTGAATGATCCAACACAGGAGGATGGACTTCCAATCATCTATGTTGATGAACACTTCTCTAATCTACCTCAACAAATTGAAACCCACATCAATGCAGAATACAAGATAAATCGGAATCATCCACTTGAATATGTTATTGGTCATGTACAAGATGGTGTACGAACTCGTGGTCAAACTTATGTCATCAACAAAGGACTATATGTGGCCTTTCTATCGCAACCAGTACCACACGACATAGAAGAAGCAATTCAAGACTATAGCTGGGTGTAAGCGATGCATGAAGAATTATCTCAGTTCTGGAAGCTTAAAGTATGGGAGCTTGTTGATTTACCTGAAGGAAAGTTTCCAATAGGAACAAAGTGGGTATTCCACAACAAGACGGATGATCGTGGGGTAGTTACAAAGAACAAAGCAAGATTGGTTGCTCAGGGTTTTCGACAAGAGGATGGGATTGATTACGAAGAGGTTTTTGCACCTGTTGCACGTTTGGAAGCTATCAGAATATTCTTGGCATATGCATCATACAACAACTTCAAAGTATTCCAAATGGACGTGAAGAATGCCTTTCTGTACGGAGACATTAAGGAAGAAGTCTATGTCTGTCAGCCTCCTGGCTTCGAAGATCCACATTTTCCCAAACGATATTACAAGCTAGACAAAGCTCTCTATGGTCTTCACCAAGCTCCTCGAGCATGGTACAAGACTTTGTCAACTTATCTTCTGGAATGTGGTTACACTAGAGGCAAAATTCACATGACTCTCTTCACAAAAAAGGATTGGAGACAATGTAATGCTGGTTCAAATTTATGCGGATGACATTATTTTTGGGTCAACAGATGAAGCGTTATGCAAGGAGTTTGAAAAGGTTATGAAAGCAAAGTTCGAAATGAGTATGATGGGCGAACTCACCTTTTTCTTAGGATTGGAAGTGAAACAAAGAGAAGACGGGATTCTAATTCACCAAGCAAATATATCAGAGATATACTTGCCAAGTACAACATGAATGACTTCAAGACTGCAAGTACCCCGTTTGAACCTCAAACTGAGCTAACTCTCGATCCTCAAGGAAAACCAGTGAACAACTTCTACCGCTCAATGATAGGCTCGTTGATGTATCTTACTGCAAGCAGGCCTGACATTATGTGGGCCGTCTGCATCTGTGCACGTTTTCATACCAATCCTAACGAATCTCATGAGACAGCAGTCAAAAGAATCTTCCGCTATCTGAAAGGAACGCCCAAGCTTGGGCTTTAGTATCCTAAAGATAGTAATTTTGATTTAATTTCATTTTTGATAGTGATCATGCAGGTCGTAAGGTCGATCGGAAATATGTCTTTGGAGGTTGCCAATTCCTATGAAATCGTCTCATATCATGGCAAAGCAAGAAGTAGACAACTGTGTCCACCTCTACTGCTCAAGCTGAATACACGGCTGCCTACAGTTGCTGCTCACAAGTTCTTTGGATACAAAATCAGTTGCTGGATTATGGAATCAACTTTATGAAGACTCATATATTCATCGACAACAAGGCATGTCTAGGAATTGTGAAGAATCCAATCCACCACTCAAGAACAAAACACATTGAGATTCGCATTCATGCGATTCGAGATGCGTACGAAAAGGATTATATTTAAGTGGTGTCGGTTGACACTACGCAACAGAAAGCCGACATCTTCACGAAAGCCTTTGATAAAACCGGTTTTAACAGTTGGTAACCTGGTTGGAAATGGTTAATTTCCTTGAGTGGAAATAAGATTTACTAAATAACCATTTGTACATATTTTTTATTTTGATTAAAAAAACGCCTTTCAAAATAAATAAGTATCGTAAAATCGTGCCCAACAAAAAGATTTTCTGCAAATTTAAAATTTCATTTTCAAAAATCAATGTATATACGAAAATAAAATTTTAGGGGGAAGAAATTTAGAAAATAAATAAAATATGTTTAAGCTCCAAAATTTGGCTCCTGCTTAAGAAATGATAGAATACTGCTAAATCTTTTGTTGGTCTTTGAAACAGATAGAGCAAAATCAAGAAGCCATGCAAAAAGAAAATAGGGGTACCAAGCAACAACGTGTCAGTAGATTCAGCAATACTCTTGAGTAAACTGCGATTAGGTGACAAAAAATAAATTCTTACACAAGAATTCTAGATACCCACAATAGTTTGCTTTCTGCAGGTAACACGTTGCGGCATATGGCTTAATGGTCTTAAATCTTTTGTTGACAGATTGCCAAAGTTTGAGATTTCGGGTCTTTATATCGTTTATCAATCGGGGATATCATAGTCGCTCTTCTGTTGCATCTAGAAACATGCAAACCTTGACACAATTATGATATCTTATCTAAAAAGAGTCCAAGAGGCCAAAAACCCTACAATCGAAAACGCTCAAATCAAACGAGCCAATCAAAAGAAATCAAACCACAATGTGGTATCTGCCTAACCCTGGTCAGGACTGCAACTAGTCTCTTAACTGTACGAAAGTGCATACCTGTTCACCATTGCGCTGGCCTTGTATCTATCAAACGAACGAACTCGATATATTCACCTGTTATGAGGAACCTTTGCGCATACCTTGATCGCAGGGGTATGTCCTGACGTGGGACTCGCGGGCACAGTATTCTACTCATCTAGCTGGAGTGGGGGCCATTGCAAATTCCTGTCAATATTACCACGACATGATAAAAAGCTCACCGAAAGCATGTTGAAAGAAGGATGCATGGATTTAAGAGGACAAACATACTGACAATTTTTCTTGTGCCTCGATTATTCAAATTTTAAACAAATAGACTGACAAGTGTTATGATCTTTTGTAGGACTGTCACGGAGTTTCAAACAAAAAGTGCAAACTGTGAAAATGAAGCTTTCCGTTTCGAAACGCAAAATTGATGTCCAATTTCTTAAATTTGTCAATTTTTTTATTCTAGGCTTTTGCAATCATTTCAACTAAAAAGGGAACGGTTTTCGAGAAAGTTTAAGATTTTCGAGCGTATTTATTTTGTTTTTCTTAACCTTGAAGGATTCTTTGAATTTCCAGACCCGGCGTAATTACCTTACCAGCGTAATTAATAATTATCCTGGTCGATATTTTATGTATATAAACTCATTTTTTTTTACTTTTAACCGTTCTTCTTTCAAATTTTATCTTTAAATCTTTTCTTCAAGCATAGAAACCTTCATCTTCATCAATCTTAAGCCTGATTTTTATATCACGAATCGACGTACGGTATGAATATTTTCAATCTCCGATTGACTACAAGATTGTAGTAACATCACCTGTGTATACATTTGGTTTAAGTCGGAAATCAGAGCGTGTCTTGAAGGTTTTTAGAGTTGTTTTTTTTAAAGGGTTTATGAAGAACATATGAGTTTAGCGATTTAGTTTGAATCTAGCGTATTTACTTTGAGTGCAGCGTATTTGTCTCAAGTCTGTGATTAGCGAAGTTAAGTCTTGAAGGAGATTCAAGCAACCGGCGTAATTGATCAATTACGCTGGTAGCACAACCTAGACGAACTTCTACACTCATCAGAACTCAGCGAAAAAGAATTAACTATGCTAGCATTTGTCAGCGTAAATAACCAGCGAAATTGATGTCTTTTTAGCGTAAATAGCCAAAATAATAGCAAAACTATTTTTTTTATTTTAATTTTGTAAAAACTCTAACACACTAACCTGTCTCTTTTATCTATCTCGGATCTCACTTGGCTCGTTTTCAAGTGTACAGAAATGGTGAGAGAAGTATTCTGGATCCAACTATGAAACATAACCAGCCCGTCGCACTGGATGATACTGTGAAGGAATTTGAAGATGTGATGGACTGGTTATCCCACAGAAAAATCAGTTATGCAGTTCAAGCAAATCCTGAAATCTACAGTACTCACATTGAAGAATTCTGGAAGACTGCAAAGGTCAAAACTGTGAACCAGATCAGACGAATCACCGCAACAGTTCGAAACAAGGAGATCATTGTGACAAAAGAGAGAATTCAAAATTTTTGTCTCTGGGAGATTTTCGAGAGATCCACTAAGGCTAAGTAAAGATAATATCCTAGATGGTTTTCGTGGAATGGGTTATCAGGGAGATTTCAGAGGGAAAAACAAGATAAAGAGGAACGGGCTAACAAGAGACTAGAGGTATATCTTGCACACGTTTGAGTAAGTTTGGCTCATCGAAAAGGGGGATATGATCGTCTGAACCTGGAATGGTTAGCAACAATGCTTAATCTATGCACAAACCAACCATTTAACATTTCTGGTCTAATCTTCTGCTGCATGGTCGACAATGTTAACAAAGGACCATGGGCGATGTATCCTAGATTTGTGCAGCTACTGGTCAACGATAATCACAAAACCTACCACATGATGGATACCGATACATGTTCCGATTGCCAAAGGGAAGACAATTGACAGAACTAAAGACCGAGCAATGGGTGATGCTCCACAACCATATGTACAGAGCAGAAAGACTTCCAATTGTTGAAGAAGCTTACAGCAAGTACATAGAAGAAGTGAGAAAGGCAAATGAAAGGCAGTCCAAGCAAGCAGCTCGTGAAGAAGCAGAAGTTGAAGAAGAAGTTCATTTAGTTCGAAAAATGAAAGATAAAGGAAAGAAGAAATCTAAAGAAGAACCTTCCAAAAAGAAGAGCAAGAAAGATACTTCGGGTCTTTAGCGATTAATGGATGATAGTATTCGAGCTGGATTATCTCAAGAGGCAATAGAACAAACGCAAGCTATTCACGTAGTGAGGGAAGCCAAGAAGCGTGAACGTCGCCTAAAAAGAAGAGAGATGACTGAATCCGAAACTCCAAGTGGTGGTGACAGAAGAACAAGAGAATCTGGATCATTTTGTTGAAAGTTTAATCAGTGATCCAGGTGAAACTAGCCCCAGCAAGTCCTCTGCTCTAAAGAAACGAGGAACTGAGGAAGGATCCTACAAGATGCACCGCCAAAACCAAGTAACCAATCTTAGCAACTCCACCGCGAGCTCCAACAAGGCCACGACCTTTCCATGACCTTTACGATCGTCTCTCAAAGGACATCAAAAGTTTCCTGCTAAGGAATTTTGTTTATTAAAGAATCAAGTGAACGACACAAACCTGCTCCGAGAAAAGCTAAAGGAGCCACGTAAAAAGAACAAGGAGCTGAGCCTGTAATATCAAAGCAAACCGACTTCATCAGGTTTCAACAAGAGGGTTTAGAAAAGCTACACGAATTAGTTCAAGACTTATACAAAGCAGCTAATCGAGAACCCAGATATTCAAGTGATGAAATCTTCGACTTTGATAGCTTCAGAGAAAGAGAAGAAAAACGCAAGACGGAGCTTGCAGAAAAGAAAAAGAAGCGTCTTGACTCTGCAGTGGAAGTGACTACCATTGATGATAGTGATGAAGAAGAGTTTGACAGGCTCGAGATGCTTGAAAAGTTTTTCGAATGGGGGTTGGAGGATGAGGTTGTATATGAAACAAATGGAGGGGATGAATTTGCACCTCAACACCCTGAATGGTTCAAAAAAGAAAGAGCCAAGTTACCGGACTTTTACCAAGTTATCACAGTAGAGAAAACTGAGGTAACGGACCGAATCATCAGTTGGAAGTACGACAATCTAACGGGGTGGTTTATCGTCAAGCGTAGAGGAGGGGTATCCAGTATTTCCACAATGGAAACACTATGCAAGGCTTACCCACGTGGGATATCAAAGAATTGGGCAAGCACGACATGATCAACCCCACCAACAACAACATCGGTGGAGATTTTGAAAAATTAATCTTGCGAGAGTGCGCTCGTGATTCACCATTTTCAAGCCTTCAACGCCCACGCCGAAGAGTATCAAAGACCACCAAAGACCCACTCACCGGAAAAGGAAGGGTTACGTGGGTTATAAATCCAGCAGATGTAGTCACCAGGGTTAAGCTTCCTCCAGAACAACCAGTCACGCTCAAAGATTTCAAGAAATGGTTTTATGATGGCCAAACGGGTGAAGCCGTGATTAGATCCAACTCAAACGAAGACATTATAATTTTGGATCCGATGGAGTGTTTATGTTTTGCTTGTCTGGCCTGAACATTCTCTGTGGCAACAAATACACGTTGGAGTAGGTAATGTGTTTCTGGAGGAAGGTATGCTATTTCAGCGAGCAGTCGAGCAAGCTAGAGAAAGAAAGATAGAAATGATGGAAATCATGAGCAGAATTGAAAAGCCAAGTCAGAAAAAGGCTGCTGAAAAAGCTATGGAGACGCAACCATCATCATCCCTTCACAAAACCCTCCACTAAAGTCAGATCCTCAAGTCGTCGTTCCACCACCTCCGACTTCATCCACATATGAAGTCACTATGGAGGCCCAACTAAATCAAGTGAAGCTGTTACTAATCAACCACCACCAACTAAGCACCGCCAGAACAGTCCTCTAAACAAGCTGCGACTGATCCAGAACCTAAAGCTAAAAAGTGAAGAATAGTCAAGTACGCAACGATCTAGGGGGGATATTGTCAGACCTTTTGAGACGTTGATGCTAAAAAGTGAAGAATAGTCAAGTACGCAACGATCTAGGGGGGATATTGTCAGACCTTTTGAGATCGTTGATACTTGATTTACTTATGTTTAGATAGTTTTATGTTATGTTTAGCTAGTTCAGGGACTAAATATGTAATTTTGTTAAATGATGTACTGGCCGGCGTAATTAAGGGTCTGGCGTAATTAACAATTACGCCGATGGCCAGATGCTATATATATGTGTGTTTGAATGAAACCCTAGCTCCAAGGTTCTTGGACTAAGTAATTTTGGTGATTTCTCTTGTGTTGTTGATGTTGTTCTTGTGCTAGATCCGAACATCCAGGTGCTTAAATCGTTATATCTTTTGGGATTACAACTACAACACTTGTTGTTTGATCCATACAAGAATCTCCATCTTCATCTTTTGATTTTTCTTATCTTTAGACATTCAAACATCTAATCTATTGTGTTTGAGTGTTAACAATCAAACCATTGTGATCCTATCAGATTTGGGACTCACAACCACCATGGCGTTGTCTCTGCTGCCACCTCTACCTTTCTGCTACCACCACCACCCAAGGCGTCTTAATATGTCGACAGTGGCTACCATAAAATTGTACATTGGACCTATTTTGATATGCTTAAACAACTCATTTTAAATCAAAACCAGTTCATTCAAAAAAAAGTTTGAACTCGAACTAAATTGACCAACCTATTTTATTTAAGGGGTATTCTATTGGTACACCCTCAAATCTATCTACATAGTTTGCTTTTTCAATACGGGTCGTAAACGTCTATACGGGTCGTATAGGTCCAAAAGTCAAAAGTCAAATCTGCAGATGTCAGTCTTTGTCTTGACGGCTGGCTGGCGTATAGGTCTATATGGGTTGTATTGAATTATTTTTTTAACATTTTTTTAATACAAAATGTATAGTTTTAACAAAGTTTAATAAAAGAATTATTTATTTTTTAAAACAATTTTTTTAATTTATAATGTAGTATAGGTTTGGTACATGTTTATCATACTATACGATACTTATACTATAGTATTTATGTTATAATCGTATTATATACTACACTTATGTTATAGTTTAGTATACTATACTATACTATACTATCTATGCTATCTATCTATGCTACTCTATGCTATCTATCCTCTATCTATACTATGCTATACTATACTATACTTACTATACTATACTATACTACTACAACTATATACTATACTACAACTATAATACTACAACTATAAGCAATACAGATCTATAATACACCTATAGGCCTATACGAGACCTTTACTACACCTATAATTTATTATACTATACTATCCTATACTTATACTATGGTATCTATGTTGTAATAGGAGATCTATACTATACTATAGTTTTGACATACTTTTGAGCAAAACCACATGGAACGTATAGACTGGTATAAGTCAATAATGAATCTAAAACCAGACCAGACTTGTATAAGTCCATAATACGTCACATACATACAATATACATCATAATACGACAGGTAATGACAAATTAAGTAAAGTAATGATACGGTACGACGCATATAGATACAATACGACACGTAAGAGTACAAGTGGATTAAAAACAAAATGACACGTATTTATAGAATACGATACCACACATAACCGAACGTCACCGATTCGGCACATATAGAGCATATACTTCATAAAACGACACATAATGACAAAATACGCCAAAATACGGCCCGACCCATATACGCATCGAAAAGACAAAACCTAAAACTATGAAATTTTGGTTTACCCCTATACGCATCGTATATGTCAAAACTGGGTCGTATAATACTCTAATACAACTCGTGTTGACCTATACGATGCGTATAGGGGTGTCGTTTCATGAAAAAAAAGGAGGCGTATCAACATAATACATAATACAAGACCTTTTATACTCATCATATAGGTCAATACGAGTCATATAATTGTATTAAATGACCCAGTTGTAAAATCAAAATTTCATAATTTTTTACATTAAATAATAAATGTTATATACGGATACTATACGACACATATATTATATTATACAACAACTATAAGCATATACGAGATATATACTACACATATAGGTCTATACGAGGTCTATACATGACTATTACTACACCTATACAACTATACTATACATATACTACATCTATTCTACACTATACCTATACTACAACGATAAGCATATACGAGGCCTTTATGACACTTATATGCTCATACTGGAACCTATACTTCACTTATACTATAGTTATACTATACTACACTATACGATACATGTATCAAACCTATACTACACTATCTTTTTAGTCACACATAAAAAAACAATAGTATTCCATAAATGTTGTATAGATTAAATATAAGTGGATTTCTTTGGGTGGAGAGTTGCTCTAAAAATAAAATTAAAACTATAAACGTATACGGGACCTTTTCCAAGGATTGTACATACTATAAAAAAGTTAAATGTTTTTATTTAAAACAAATATTTTTTAGAAAACTTTGTTAAAAACATAAATGTATAAAAAAATATAAAAAAACCCTCATTCAATACGACCCGTATAGGTCTAGTCCAGTAGACAAAATCTAAGACATTGGTCTTTGTTGAAAATTGAAAAAACTATACGACCTATATAGATCTATATAATATGTATTGAGAGTGTCGATTTAAAAATACGTGGTGTGCCATTTTTATCTGCAATCCACCCGCCCCAATTTTATGATTTAATAATCTTACGCATTTGTTTTTGTTTAGTATCTATATTCATATTCATAGAATATGTCAATATTGATCGATTGATTGAACCGACTTCTATAAACTCCACATTCCAACCAAGAATTCCATATTGTCGGAACTGACAAATTAAAAAATAGAAAAGAGTAGGAATCTACTTTTGGAGAATGAAATACTTCAGTCTTATCTCATTTATGCATAATCATCACAACTTTGATAAATAGAAAATAGCAATTATTAAACGATTTGCCACATATATTTAAAAAGTATACAGATTTAGACGGTTGCAAAAGAAAAAAAAAACTAACTCATTATTATTTAGTAATATAGACTTATTTTATTTTATTGTAAACACAATTTCAAAAAAATCACATGTTAGCACCAAACTCATTTTTTCTAATTTTAATATTATGTATAAGATTTTTTTTATTTTCAATTTATAATATATTATATATTAATATATATATATATAAGGTTAGGGAAAAATGAAAACTCATACGAGCTGTGAGAACTTAGAGAACTCGGCCTTATGAAAGGTTTTTTCAAAAAAAATTTTTTTTACCAAAGACCCTAAAAAATCAACTTTTAAAAAACAAATCATTTTTTTTTAAATTTACAACACCCGTAAAAGCTGTAAAACATGATGTCATGCTTATGTTATCAATTTTTAAAAACTGGTGCTAAGGGGGCGTAAACATCACTTTAATTTTTTTTAAAGCCGGCTTTGGAACATCTTAAACTAGGGGTGTAAAAAAATGGGGTCGAAACTCGCACGGGAAGATTGAGTTCTCTAAGTTCTCACAACTCGTCGGTGTTTTCCCTTAATCTTGATCTCAATATATATATATATATCCGTACATCGGTTAAAGCTCCTCTAAAAGGAGCGTAGTTTGTGAGAAGTGTGAGAAATATTATGGAGACAACACGTGGTATTATTTAATTTTATGGATTAAGGGTAATAAGGTAATTAAGTTCAAAACCAATTTAAAGCTAAATTGAATTGTAACCCTTTAAAAGTTATTTTAGGAGATAATATCTTTTTACGTATCAATAACTGATCTTCTTGGATTGATTGTATTGTTATTCATGTCATTATGTTCTAATATATGGAATGATTCTATTGATATTGCTATTCCAGATGTTAAAACACCATGACTTGAATAGCAATACAATCATTCCAAATGTTAAAACACCAAGACTTGAATACAATACAATGTTTCCGGATTTCAGATGTTAAAACACAAGGACTCGAATCACAATACAATGTTTCAAGGTGTTTAAAAGACCAGTCTTGTATCACAATACAATTAAAATACCGTTGTATGAACATAGACAAAACATATGGACTAAAACATCCAATTGAAACGTAAATTTTTCTCTATATATAAGTATATAGAAATATGGTACTTATATTAAAGATAAAAAAATACGCTCTTTATTATGGTGAATTTTTTTTAAAAAAAGTTACATATGAAAAAGGTTATTAACATTTAAAAAAGACGGGGGAATTTTCATGCGCATTGCATGTGAGTTTCTGAATTTAAAACATGCTAAATTTTACCTTTATACATTTAATCTAGAAAATTAATTAGTTAAATTGTAAACACTATTTACAAATTTACCATTATGATCTCAACTATTAAATTCCAGATCCAAGGGTATAAAATACTTCCTACGCTTCTCACACGCAACACTCTTTTTAGGATAACTCCACCATATATATATATATATATATATATATATATATATGATTCGGTTCAAATGAGAACCACCACAAGTTGCGAGAACCGCGAGAGCCTTTTGATCCGAGGCAGGTTGAGCCAACTTTTTTTTTGCACAAAAGTAGATGAAAACATTATAAAGACATCTGTAAAAAAAATAAAAAAAAATTATCGAGGCGGTAGTTTTGACCGATACAAGTTTTTTTTTAAGCCTGGGCGTAAATTTTAAAATTTAATTTTACACCCAGGCGTAATAAAAACTTGCATCAGTCAAAACTACCACCTTGACAATTTTTTTTTTTTTTTTACAGTTGTGTTTATAATATTTTCATCTACGTTTGTACAAAACATTTTTGACCCAACTCGCCCCGAATCAAAAATTTCTCACGGTTCTCGTAACTCGTGGTGATGAGAACCACCTTAAGTTGTGAGAACCGCGAGAACTTTTTGATCCGGCGCGAGTTGGGATAAATTTTTTTTTTGCACAAACGTAGATGAAACAATTATAAACACATCTGTAAAAAAAGTAAAAAAGAAATTGCCGAGTCGGTACTTTTGACTGATGCAAGTTTTTTTATGACAGACATAAATTTTGAAAGAAGATAAATATTTTTTTCGCCTCATGTAAATGTGGGTATGCGACATTTGTTTTCAATTTTTTTTGCTGAAACAAGTGATTGTTTTTACGACTTTTGAGAAAAATATTCAGAAGAACCTTTTGGATGGCATAGTTCTCGCGGTTCTCGCAACTCGTGCTGGTTCTCATTTGAACCGAATTTATATATATATATATATATATAATATTCGGTTCAAGAGAGAACCAATCCCAGTTGCGAGAACCATGAGAACTCCTATCATCCAATAGCATCTTTACACATCACTCATAACCAAATTAAATAAAAAATGTATTTTAGTCTTTTACTTCCGATTTCACATCTTTCTCTCGCTTCTATTTAAAAGTCAACATATCACATCTTTTTCTTTCTTCTATTTAAAATTCAACATTAGATATCTATTGAGTCGTGATGTTTGGGTGATTCGTTTGGTAAGATCCTCAAATTTCGTTAACCCGAAATCAGGGTGGCGTGGGCGTAAAAAGATGTTTGCGTAAAAAAATTGTAAAAAGTTTTTTTGTAAAAATAAAATATTTTTGTTTGGCGTAAAATATTTTTGTTTTTTTGTAAAAAAATTTAAACCCGTAAAAAATTGTTTTAAAGTTTAAAACCACGTGTAAGAAAAGTTTAAACCCGGGCGTATAAAAAGTTTATAACCGGCGCGTAAAAAAAGTTTAAAACCGGCACGTAAAATAATTTAAAACCGCTCATAAAAAAAGTTTAAAATCGGCGCGTAAAAAAAGTTTTAAACCATCGCGTAAAAAAGTTTAAAACCGCGCGTAAAAAAAGTTGAAAACCGGCACGTAAAAAACCGATGCGTAAAAACAGTTTAAAACCGCCCGTAAAAAAAGTTTCTAAAACGACGTGTCAAAAAAGTTCGAACCCCGCGTAAAAAAAGTTTGAAACCGCGCGTAAAAAAGTTTAAAACCAGCGCGCAAAGAGAAGTTCTAAACTGGCGGATAAAAAAAGTTTTAAAACCGGCGCGTAAAATAAGTTTAAAACCGGCGCGTAAAAAAGTTTAAAATCGCGCGTAAAAAAATTTAAAACCGGCGCGTAAATAAAGTTTAAAATCGGGCGTAAAAAAGTTTGAACCCGCGCGTAAAAATATTCTGAACCCGTGCGTTAAAATGTTTAAAAACGGCGTGTAAAAAAAGTTTGAACCCCTACGTAAAATAATTTTTCTTACTGCATGATTCAAAATAACATTAATTAAATCACAAAACATTAATTAAAGCACAATGATTACAACTTTAATTACCAATCATTAAAGAGCTTACTAAAATACCAATTTACCATTATCCCACTAAAAACAAAAACGTATTAATTAAAATACAATGATTACAACTACTTTATTGTCTTTTAATCTCATCCGTTAAAACACTTTTGATCAATGACTTATATTGGTTTCTATGGTTTTCACAACTCAAGTTGGTTCTCATTTTACTCATCCCCATATATATATATATATATATATTATAAACCTATAAATGAACAACATATTTCTGCTTAAGGTTGTTGTACTTTTAGCTTTGAGAGTTTTTTCAAAAAAAAAAGATTGAAATTTTCCTTTCTAACTCTAAGGTTTCAATATTTGACAATTGACGTCTAAAGTTTCCATCTTATGCAATTCACCCCTCTTATTAATTTAATTTTTCACTTCTAATTCGAAAGTTTCTATATTTTGTAATTTAACCCCTTTGATTTTTTTACTTTTAATCCAAAGTTTTTCATCGTTTGCAACTTTGGTCCCTTATACTTTTCATTTTTCGTGAGTTTTTTGTTTAACGTTTCGTTCTAGATTTTCTGAATTAACATGGCACAACGTGCATTTGAGGTTCAACGTTTTTCATCTACTTTTTTTCTGGAGGACAGGTCGTCGCAGCACGTCTATTATTCCCCATTTAATAGGTTTGTCGCAAAGCGCATGTCATTGATCGAGTCAGTTTTTCTTTTCTATATTTTACATATTTGCTCGCGGTTATTTAAGAAACATTTTCCTTTCATATATGATATATAACTAACGAATCCCGCGCCGCATTGCGGCGGGTGGTAATTCTAGTATATATATATATATATATATATATATATATATAGGAGAGGGATAGAAAGAAAACCCACTTGAGTTAAGAAAACTCAAGAAAACCTTATGTAACATTTTTTTTTGTAAAAAAATTAGGGAATGTATGTTACATGTTAATAAACGTTTTTTTAACAAAAAAAAGCACCGAGTGGATTTTTTTTATAAAAAGATTTAAAAATTCTGTTTTATTAGCACATATATGTATATACATACATACACATATATATAAATATAACTTAAATTCCCTAATTTTTTACAAAAAAAATTGTTACATAAAGGTTTTCTTGAGTGAACACCACAAAATAAACTCACTATACCACCACCCAAAACCTAACCTCCCACCACCAAAGCTAAATGCTAAAAACTAAATCATAAAGTTAAACGCCACAACTAAATGCTAAAAAAATTATTATTTTTTTGGGATCGAAAAGTAGCAATTTTTTTTGTTAGTTCATTATAGTATTCTATGTGAAACTATACTAAGTGATTACGTAATTACGTAATAATAGTTGACTATGTATTATTACGTAACTACGTGATTTTGAATACCATTTTGTGATTACGTGATTGCATTATAGTATTTATGTGAAACCCCATTGAGTGATTGAATAATTATGTAAAAACAAAACTTGTAATACATAATATTTCATATGGAAGACCTAATATATAAAACATTAGCCAAATCAACCTATAATAACAACACAATGGCGTATATTAGAGATTTAATCACGTAATAAAGCATAAACAATCAAGTTCTTATTATTGAATGTGTAATCACATAATAAACAAATTGTATTAACATTATTTATAACAAATCAATCACGTAATGGTACTGGGTATTCAAAATCACGTAATCATCTAATGGTACTCGGGTATTCAAAATCACGTAATCACGTAATAGGTATTCAAAGTCCTGTAATTTTATTTAAAAGAAAACTATACCAATAGGTTGCTCGAATTAAAGATATAAAATGATTGTTAATACGGTGTTATTTAAAAAATTAACGTATAAAAACGTTATGGCTGTTGAAAAATCAAAGAGGAAACAGTTAAGGGGGAAAAGACAATCATACCCTTCACTCCTTAAATTGAGAAAGACAAATGTGTGGTCATGGTTCTCTCGTACACTTCATATATGGAATTTTTCTCTTGTATATAATCTCTTATCTGTAGATCGTTTGGTTCATGAATTTCAAAGGATTTAAAATTGGAATTTGGGGATATTCCATAAAGAATCACGTTTGGTTGGTTTTTAATAAAAATAGAATTAGAAAATATTCCACTAGATTCCGTCAATTAAAGGAATTTAACAATTCTTACTACTTGAGAAGGAATTCTTGATTTCCATTGGAATGTTTTTCATTTACCAAAAAACCCATGTTTTCATTCTTAACTACTTTAAATAAAAGAGATGATGATAAATTTGTCTTTTTTTTGTTTTTAACCATTACAATTCCGTTTATCAATGTATGAATGAAAAACAATACAAAATTCATGAATTAATTCCAATTCCATTTAGGAATCCAACCCTTAAAACTATATGAACCAAATGGACCCTAAGTATCTTTTGTAGAAGATGAATTAATAACATTACACACTCTCATTTATTTATTTAATATATACTATTTTTTAGTAACTTTGTACGTATAGGGTGTTATATCATATGTTTTGGGTGATTTTTAAAATAATATATATATATATAGAATTATACTTTTAGCCTCAAGTCTTTCTATTTGTTACAAATTTAACCTCACAAAATTGATTTAATTCACTTTAAAGCCAAAACTTTTCTTTTTTGAAAATTTAACTCTCACAACTTTTTTACTTTTCATCTTTCGCAAATTTTCGTTTTATGTTTCGTACTAAATTTGCGAGTTAACACAGCGTACCGTGCGTGTGTAGTTCAACGTTTTTTTTACGTTTCGTTCATTATTTTGTGAGTTAACACAGCGCAACGTGTATGCGTGGTTCAAAGTTTTTACATCTATTTTTTTTCTCATTTGACAGGTTCGTCAGAACGCATGAATCCTAGATTGACTTAGCTATTTTTTTTATATATTCTACGTTTTGGTCTATTTTCTTCGCTTTAAAACGCCACAACATTAGTGTTGGTTGCCGCAACGCGGGGGTGCTTAATTCTAGTTAGGAAAAAAAACTAAAAATTATATTATGTATGAAAACAAATCCTTTTTACACGACAATAAATTATAATAAATAAAAAATTAATTTTTTTAAACGTAACATATATGATAATAAAGGTAGAAAAATTACATAACAATGGCAAGTAAACCCAACCCTCTTTTGAATCGAAATTCTTTGGCAAAGTGAATATTAATATATTTATAACTTTGACACTAAAAGATCATGTAGGGTAAAGCCCAACCCAGCCCATGTCGTTTTCCATGAGCCCAAATGATTTGGCAAATGAGTTTGTTTATCATTGATGATCCTCTTCAAATTTTCAAAATCTACACAACGTTCTCTCGTATTCATCTTTCGCATTTCAAGTTTTCAGGTTTTTCTGCACTCTCTGCGTACATAACTATGTTTTTTTCTTCACATGTAAATATACATTTGTTTATATAATCTGCACTCTATTTGTTAATGTAGTTGTATATGTTGAGTTTAAGAAACTGATTTAACTATAGAAATTCTGACTCTGTTCATTAATTTAAGTCGAACATTTATTAACTAATACCTAGTGAAATTTGAACTCACAATCCGTTTGAGGTTTTTGAATCCTAATATTATATATTATGCTTTTGTGTTACATTCCTGTAATGAATTTAGAACAACATAATTTGCTTCAGATTATTTAGGTGAATATATACCAGATTAGATCATTCCATAGAGAGCAAGGAACATATTTCTTAGGGTATCATGGCTGTTACCAGATCCGAAAACAGATCAGATTCACAGCTGTTTGACTGCTTTCACCGGCGGTATTGCTCATGGCTGCAACTGATACACATGCACACACATGTACAATAAACGTAAAGAAAGCGGAACACAAGAATTTACGTGGTTCGGTTAGTGTGACATATATTTTTAGGACTAAAATTAGGTTTAATTGTTTCTTATTCAAGATAACCGGTATATGACAACCTGCCAAAGATACCATGCAAATTAGGGCCAGCTGCCCTCTTCTAGGCTGAAGTCTCCACATTGCCTAACAATATTCTCCTTCATATGTAAGTTATGAGTTTTCTACATTGCAATGGGAAGAGGGATTAAATGGTTGGTCAAGGCTAAAAGGCTTGTGTCAAATTCTTCTTTGCATTTTTTAATCAACTTCTGTGATAACTCGATTATCCGGTTCCAATACATGGTACACATTCAAGGCCGTAAGCATGAATTTCATTTCTCCATCCAACGCGTTCTATCAGTCATATTTGATTGTCCCATACCCATATAGATCCCTGACTACAAACCAAACATAACCTTTTTATTGAGGAATTGACGATTTATGATCTTGATATAGTCATAACCTAGCTTTATTTCATCAGCCACTTGAATATGATAGTCTGTCCTAAGTTCTAACTAGTTATGATCCCCCTTTTCTATTCTTTTTTTTTTCTTATGTGTGATAAAATTGAATATCTAATCATGTGTGGCACCTGCGCATTGTGGAAATTTTGATATTGTAATTTGATCAATATAATTTCATGTGTGTGAATGTAAAAACTAATCATGGGCTCTTTAGTTTAAGCATTAGTATATACTCTTGCTGTAAGCCTAAAGATGATTGACTAAGGCTTAATTAAGCAGATTGTATTTTATATTCAACATCTTTTAGATAAGATAACAAAATAATGAAATTTATTGAAAAGCTAATTGTTGTAAGAATATTTCATCACTGTTTGTAATTATGCAACTGCACTGTGGATTTTGATGATTAATTCAAAGTTATTTTTTATTAGTGACAGGAAAAATAACGTATTTAAGCAGCTGCATAGCACTTGATAAAATTGTAAATGTAAATTTGTTGCTCAGTGTTATGTATATGGTAGGAAGATTTGTCATCATGCTTATTAAAAAGATATTGCTATCAAAACACTCTAAGCTACTTTTACAATGCTTACTGTTCCTGTGTGATAGGTGACAGCTTGAACTCATCTTTGGTAGCAATCATATCCGTTGATCCAGATGTAATGAAGGATCGGGCGGCATCTGAGGGTAATATAAAAGAAAATAGCTTAAAAGGAATTGAATTTTTGGACAAAAAGTGTAACTCGACTTGACGTGTTTTGATCTGTAACAAAAGGTCCTCGTTTTGACCCGTGAGCCAACCTGCATAATTCCCCACCCCTATTCAAAGTAATGAAGAGTGTGTTATCTGCTATGTTGCAGTGAAAGATATCTTATGCAAGTATAAGATATGTTATGTGTGTGTATTATTGTGTAGTATGATGTGATTTAGGACAATTATGTAATGATCCAAGGGCCAAGGCAGCTGTTATAGCTGAAATGGATGTTGGAAGCTCAGGTGATTTGTATATTATGACGATTACACTTTCGAGTTTTGTATATTTTCATCACATCTCAAACTGTTATGAGCCTGCACCTAAATGTTAACTTATATCATTCATATTTTTAACCACAATATCAAAGAAACATAACTATAAAGAATTATTAGAAATGATGAATGAAAATGAATAATGTTTTTTTTAGGATCCGTGGGTGACACATCCATTGAAGATCTCAATGGTGTCACCTTGTCCGACTCCATGCCATCTAAAAGAGTGACGATCTTCCATCACATTTTGTTTGTATATGAAGAAATATCCTTCATCCGGTACCCGAAATCCCACCCCTTGATGCCTTACCTTCTCCAACTCCTTTCTTAGCTCCCCTACAATGCTCGACGGATTCACCTCCAACCCAATCTTTTCCCCGCTTTTTGACATCACATACACCTTCATTTTCTTCGACATCAATCCCATACAAGAAGACGGTGGAGGCGTTGGCGGCTTGAGCGTCATCTCAACTTTCGAACCATCCACAAGCTGGCACTCATGCAAACTCTTTTGATCATGCAACTCGACCCCATTCGCATAAACAACCATTCTGGTCAACGGGATCCCTTCCATTTCGTTCATCTTCTCTTTGATCTTTAAAACAGGATCGGTCATGTCCACCTCCATTGATACATCAAATGGTTTCAATAATATTTTGATCTTGTGCGGCGAAGATGGTGAAGGGGTTTCTTCGGTTTTGACAATGGTGGTGGTTTGTGGTGGCTCTTGAGGATCGTTAGTCGTGGTGATAAGCTTAAGACGCGAGCCATCTAAGATGTCGGACGTGTGAATGTTGAGATCATCGGGTAGGGTTTTTCCATTGAATATTAGGGTTTGTTGGTGTATAGGAATGCCATTGTACTTTGTCACCTTTTCTTTGATTTCTTGAATTGTATCAAAGTAGCCAACTTCAACTGTGAATGAAATGCCTTTGTCCCCATCAAAAAACAAATCCATTAGAGTGTAAAATGATAAGAAGTTGAAACTCAACAAATTAGTGTTAGAAGATGAAACTAGTGTGTGTGTGTGTGTGGGGGGGGGGGGGGGGTAGGTTTGTGAGTTTTACTAATTCAGAAGAACTTAAGAGATGCATATGGTGAATATGTGGCTCTCATTGTTATCAAATTTAAAGACAATAATATATTTCATGCTAAAACACTTAAGTGGAAGAATGCCTAGAACTCAATATGTTTTGACCTTTTTTTTCTGATTGAAAAAAAAAAAGAAACGTTTTAAATCTGTGATGATCATATATTTTTAATACATGGACAATATCCAGTAACAAACTAGATCCACTTTTTATGGGGTTAAGCCGTTAAGGTATCCCACCAGGTCAAAAGTGATGTTTTCACTCATAAAAACCTTGGGTTGAAGGTGTTTTTTTTTTTTTTTTTTTTTTTTAAATAGGTTTACAATTTTAATAAGGGAACAATTTTATATTTTTCCAAAATAGAAATTGGACCGAAGTTGATTCTTTTTATGCCATTAACCTAGTACAATATAACACGTTCAAATTCATTTAAATTCATGTGTTAGGATGTGTCTCTCTATGTATATGCAACAGTCAAGTTAGAATGAAAATATATTTCTATAAAAAAATTATATGTAAAAAGCGAAAACTATTTTTTTTCAATTGGCTCGGATCGATACAATTATCAACCATCCGGAATCACACTAATATTTTTTGGAAACCCCCACGACTCTTAATATTAGTTAAGAACGAAAACCCCAAATAAACTCAATACAATAACCCTTAGCTTGCTAACCAAGACTAAAATTAGACTAAAAATCCTATAACAAACAAATAACCCTAGTAATTATCTCTTAAGCCCATGTACCTTTTCTTTTGTGTCTATTTGAAACACCAACTTTCTCATTTGACCCGTTTCACCCCTCGAGTTCTAGCCTCTTGAACAATCAAGATTAACTTCATCGGTAACAAAAATGCACATAGATAACATGATATATACATTCAAATTGACATGGTTTATTTCTAACTCGCCAAACAGATAAAATTAGATAGTGTACCTAGAAGGACTTGGGTCCGAGGATTTGCGGTGTTTTGCGTCAAAACATAAATGTGGAACAAGCCAAATTAACATGTTTACTATTTATTATTTATATTACCATTGTATTTAATATAATATAATATTTTATGTATTTAGTTTACCCATTTGCTGTGTATAATATTTTATGTATTTATTTTACCCATTTTTGCTATGTGTATGTTTGTAGTTAATTTTTATATGATTTGTATTTTGTTTTGGGTCATATGTGGGCCCAAATTCAGAATTGGTATAATGTGGCTTTCTGGGTCATATGTGGGCCCAAATTTAGAATGGGTATAAACTTTGTGGTCTAGAAAGAACGTAGGGTTGGGCAGGGTTTTCATCACCAAACGTATAGGGCCCAAGCTAGATAATACTGGGCCAGGCAAAAAAGACCATCTGTTAGGCCCAGTTCGGGTTCTAGTCTTGTCTCGTCTCGGGATAGGCTAGTTTCTAAAGTTTTGTATTGTATTCTTTCATTTTTTCTATTTATACATTCTGCCCGTCCTCTTTTACACACACACACACAAAAGTAAACCAGTCGATTTGGGTTCTTTTGTTTTATTATTTAACGGGTAAACTGGGTTAAGCTAAAGAATTTGACTAAATGAGTAAAAAGAAAAGGTTCGGCTAGTGTGACCTACTGACCTACGTCCACGTTTGCAACTAGTGGTTATAATTCTTATTCAGGTGCTTAAATATTTATAAGTATAGACATCAACATTTATTGAACATAATCTAAGGTTAATTGCTTAACTAGGGCCGGCTAAAATTAGTTATTACTTACTACGGTATGGTTCTTGGGTTTTATTTTTCTCAAATCAAGATATCTTTTAACATGACAAGTCAACAAGTTATTAGACTTGTCAAGTGTAACCTTCAACGATCTGAATTAAGATATAAATTCTTATGGAAGAAGGGAGACGGAATAATTGTTTGTGTGTGAGAATTGAAGGATCAGGAGAAAGTTTGATGAAGATTTGCATTGGGGAAATAGAAGGGTACTCTGGCTATATGATGTTATAGCTATATTCCAAAAAAATGAAAACCGGCCTATAGAGAACAACTTTAAATACATTTATATTTTTTTTCATTATGTATTAGTAATGATGTAATTTGACGTACTTTTGTTTGCTTCTCTTTTCTTTATATGACCTGACCAGAATTGGACCGAAAAACTGTTATATAGCTGTAAGCAAACGACCCCTAAATATTTCTGCCCCAAAACCGATGAGGAGAAATCTATTAGGCATGTATTTAACTTTATTTGTTATCGTGTTTCTATTTTTGTTCCGTTTGCATTATATTAAGCATGGTAAAAAAAAAGAAATTGAACGTTGCCCCTTACATATTGATCTAGATCCGCCACTGGACCCAAGGTCAGGGCCGGCGCCCAACAGGCCCATCCCGACCAACCCATTTTGACTTACACATAAAACTATCTGTTTTGTACCATTATCTAAAGTGCTCATATTGGTTAGTTCCTTAATCATAGTGCAACCTTTACAAATTATTGTTGTTGTTTTTCCAGATTTAAGTGGTTGCTTATGACTTCACATGCAAGCAACATCATCCATTCAATCCACATTTTGTGGCCCAATCACATTAAAATTATTACATAGCCGTTTAGGCTCGAGAAATCAAGCAATACTAGTTCAGCGTGGATGGCAAAGACATCGTGTCGGGTCATCAGATGGATCCATGTGCTTTTAATACACCAAAACAAGCCACCTTATCAAGAGAATCAAAATGTATGAACAAACATACATAGATGTGGCATTCCATCCCATCACACCAGATTGCTTTGTGCAGTTGGAATGAAGAGATCTCAGTTATATTTCATGATTGCTGCGATGATTTTGACAAATAATAAATGTTGATTTGAATGCGGGCTCGTTTTACATCAATGAAGTGTTGATATGTTCATGTTTCTCGAGTATTCCAGATTGGGTATGTCACATTCGAAGTCCAATACCCCACATGGATTATCATTGTTATTGTTATTATTAGTATTATTAGTTTTAATACGTTGCATTATTGTTGATTGAACATACTTGTGTGTTGGTCCTATCTGAAATATTTGACACTTATAAAATAGCAGAAAACATGGCCGGATTTGTGGTTGACTAGGTTTAATGCTCCAAACACCTCATGGGCCATGATGACCCATCTCTAGTGTTGAGTTAGTTGAGTCTAATTTATTTGTAATGAAAATTATACAATGCCAAAAACAAGTAGATAGAGTTGGTACACTGGGTGGGTTAGGTAACATGTCATTTAATCGGAAAGATCAAAACAGGTCGGCTTCCGCTAGTTGGTAAACACATTCTTGTTTATATAAACTTTTATGGGTCTTTTTTAGGAAAGGTCAAAACGGGTCATGTTGCGTTATCCTGTAACACGCTTTGAGCGACTTTCAACCCATTTGACATGTTTTGTTTTTTGTTAAAGATTTTTTGCTTGATGGTGTGTTTGAGGTTAACACCTCACATGTCGACACATATAAATCTAGGCATCTTATTCGATTTTCTTCTTACATATATCGATTGACTATGTCGTAAATTTTCAAATCAATTCTGTCTAGGTTGAGGGCTTTGCAGAAGAGTAGTCATAGGTGTTTGCTTACAATACTAGGATTGTGGGTGTCAAGAAAATGGTATTTTTAAGAGTTTGTTGGAGAATGATGAACCCTTTTGGATATTATTGGTACCATAGCATATGTACTCATATAATTGTTATGGGCAAAAGAGATGGATGGTGGATAGAAAAATGAGATATAAGCGTCATCTTAATTGTAGGGGAGAAATGACCTATTATCCCCACCTACAATTCTTTTTTTAGTTTCACTTGTTTGTGGGCCAACATACATATAGTGTCTCTCTCTCATACACCACCCATGCAATGCTAGAAAGTCAAATTTGCTTTTATTTTTAGTTTTAGTTTTGTGAGTTTTTTTTTAAATACGTGACACTACTCATAAATAATATGATAAATAATATGAGTTCTCATTTGATTTCACCTTTAAGTGAGATTAAGAGAGAAAGTTAGAACTAATTTGATATATTATCTGTTTTGTTTTTCTTCTGTTGGGTTGTCATGCCTTAGGGTTTTATGTTTCTTTTCGGTTTTCAACCTCACGCTGAGGTCTTGTGCATTCTCTTTTGTTGTTATATACGTGAAGCTAAAAAAATATATGTAACTAGCTATTCCTCATTTTCATCATCTTCATTTACACGATTCACATCAATCTATGATCCATCTTGAATTAAGATTTTGACACATTGAAAACAACTTGGATCGAAACATATGGATCCACATCGCTAAATCGAAAACCTCCCGATCAAAACCATATTGACCCACATCTTGGAAAGGACACGATGTAGAATAGCACCTAACATGTAATTTCCAACCAACCATGGAAGCCGCCATCCGAAATAACCCAAGCAAGAGCGAAAGTAGTAATTTTTGGATATAGAACGATGGACATGTAGGATTTGAACATGTGAGTTGATAATCGATAACCCATATTTAACCTATGGTGATTTGAATCAAGATGTGAATATTTATTATTGATGATCGACATGTGACAACGGTACTACCTCAAACTCGAGGATCTCATGTGTTTCAAGTAACATGATCGGAACTTTTTAGGTCGTCGATTAATCGTTTTACAGGTTGGAGATTTATCATTTTCCTATATTTAACTTATACCAGGTTGAATTTTCAAGGATTTAAAGAAATTAGAGTTTGTTATCACGATTTTGTATATGATCCTCGTGTAACCAGATAATACCCAGAGTTATTAATCTGTGATGTGAATAACTAACCACCAGCTGGTTATTGAAAATGGGTAATATGACTAGCCACCAGCATATGTCTTTTTGTTCTCTTAACAATATTCATGAGTCAGTCTTTTTGAGCTTTCATGGTATTGGACTTGTATTTGGTTAAAACTCTGCTGTAGATCAATTACTAATAAATCATCCAACTTTGAATCATGGAAAGTTGCTATAAAAAGTGAAAAAGATGTTGTCTTTACCAAATAGGATAACATGGCATTGAAAATTATCTAAACTAACGCAAACAAAAGTGAATACATCAGGAAGAAGTAAAGAGGAGATAACTTTATTGGTTGTTATTAGTGTTGCTTATACAATCTGCTTATACAATCGTGGTGGTGTTAGTGGTGGCGTGTAGTGGGTTGTGGTGGTCGATGTGCACAAAGTGGTTTAACTAAATTAACCATAACCTAGACACTCACTCTCTAACCTAAACCACACAATCAGCAAGTGTACTGATCAATGTAGTATAGTCTAAGAAGTCCGAGTATCGAATCCAAGAGACTCTACTAATTACATTAACTAGACTCAATTACTTATCTAAACTGACTCGAATTAATTGTTTTTATATTTTGAGGGGGAGGGGTTCTAATTATCTGATACAATTAATTAAAATAATATCTGACACGAACTACGACTTCATATTAACTCAGATGATGGAGACGCACTACCTAGATTAGAATCCTACACATGTATGGCGATTTTTCTATCGGAATTGAAACTATTGTGAAACCAGGATCTTAAGATGCTAAACTCAAAGGTAATCTAAATGACCCTCGACCTTTCTCAAAGTGAAACCTAAAAGAACCCTAAAAGCTGATAATTTACTCGTTTTCGTGGATTCCCCCAAATGGTTTCCAACTCTAATAATAAAGTACCCTAAAAGAAAATCTACCTCACAGCACAAAAGTCAACGATAACTATGGAATCCTGATCTGACTTGATAAGCAAGGAAGATAGGGAAACTAGAGATATATTCTTAGAAAGGCTCTAACCCTAACAATCTAACAACCTAGACGAACTGACAATCTAGCAGCTCACGGTTATTAAGGCCAGTTGAATATCTAGACCAACTCAAGTCATGATTATAACTCCTATGGATACTACGCCTAGCAAATAAACTAATAAAAAAAACACACAGTAATTGATCTAACATGAACCTATAACTAAAAGACATTCAACAAGGAAACATGTAAAGTATATAATCATTCATTAAGCAAGTAAAGATACTTGTATACATCATATCATAAAAACCAAGTCTCAAACCTTATTATTATACCACAATTCAAGTTCTAAAACCGCTAAGAAAAACAAGTCAAAACATGGTAATCATCAACAACGTAGGTAGTGTTTAGGAAACTAGCCAAGTATCATGGTATAAAGAAGACAAATATCTAGTTCGAGTTCACAAAACATAGTTAAATCAATGAAAACAAAGAAACCAGAGGATAAAACCTGAGAATCTTTGATCTGAATACTCCAAATCTTCTTCAACCTTTTTCATCCGTGTGCTCAAAATCGCCCTTAGCAGCTCCAATTCGTCCTCGTTTAGCTTCTTTTCGTCCAAGATAATGTTATGACCAATTAGGAGTTGTTTTAGGTTTAAAAGACATCAAATCTGAACCAGCTCCAAAGATTTTGCAAATAAATACCCCTCGCGTCGCGCGAGGGGTGTTGCTCATCAGTCTCGCGTCACGCGAGACAATACAAGGTCAATTCATGTAGTATTATTTTAATGATATGGGCTCATATTGTTCCAGCGAGCGATATGGAAAATGGATCTTGTAACTTGTAAAACTCGTTGGTTAAATTGAGTTGTCTCAAATAGTTGTGGGATCCATTGTATGGTATACAAATGTTGATTACCATCAAAACCCACGTGAGCCAACTTACATCTCTTATTTAAGTTGATTGTAGGTAACACCTAGCAATGGTTTTTCCTTTTCTTCATTAACAAAACACATAACCTAGTTACTATTTATGTCATGTGCATGACCTTGCATGCTTAGTAAATTTCCAACCAACTCGATGACTTAATTAATGAAAAACTAATGAAATGGTAGTATCTGGTGTGTGGTTTTTGGGCCATTTGGCTATCATATTATTTTGACTAACATTATGTTCAATCAGATTCACAAAAGCATGTTGACCTGTTAACCATCTTAAGTTTCCTACCCTCAGATTTGAGTTGTCTGGTGCATGGTTGTTAGGCCAGGCGGCTACCATATCAAGATTGAAGCATTGTTTCCAAAAGTAAGGAACACAAAAACTATGGTGATTGGAATTGGTTGCTCTTGGCGATAATTGCTCTCAAGGTATGTGTTTGGTGTTTCAATAGTGTGGTCTGAATGCATCGAGTAGAGCCACTATACTATGCGACCCTTTGCAATTTCCAGTTCTTGCATCTCTATTTTCACAACACTGGATGTGATCAGAAACTGAACATAACAAAGAGTCACATTCCCACAATTTATTTCCTCAAATAAACCAAGTGTTGTGCTCCTAGGTCCCAAATGAGCATAACTACTCGGTATGGCATATACCCCCAAAACATCAAGCACATCATCGAGTGTATTCTGAACAATAATTCTGGTAAATGACCCCCTGTTTTCAGAAGTGTAATTAGCACCCACTTGAAACTCAAAAATTAAGTAAGCAGTTGTAGCTAGCTTAACCCACTAAACAATTCTTTCAAAAAGTTTATGTTCCATAATTGGAACATAAGTGGTGAACATGGCACCGCAACAACCAACATAATAGCCCAAATAGGAGCAATAATAAGTACCTCAAGTGGTGGTGCATCATTGACCATGACCAGGGTTGTATTACTCTTTGACTGGGCCCGAACAAAGCTTTGTTGAGAAGAACGATAACAAACAAGAGTACGTTTCTGGTGTACGTCTTTCGCTGTGTTGAGTCGATCCTTGCTCAGCTTTGACAACCCAATATATCCAGGAGGAGGTGCAACAGATCCATTTTCGAATTCTTTAACATGGATGTATTAATGGACCCTATTAATTCTGATGGATGTAAAGTAGCAATGTTCACTGTTGAACTGGTCACACTAGACAAAAGTACCACTTGAGCCCTAATGAAATCAATTGCTGGTCGATTCTGTTGAATCAGAATACCCAATTGATGATTAACACCCTTACTACTTGATGGGAAGAAGATGCCAAGAACCAAGAGAAGCAAGCCTCATCGTCAATGTACTTCATTTCAATAATTGTACTTAGTGACGTAATGAACAAACTTGTTATTTGATTACAAGCAAAGGTAAACATAGAGGGTTGATCATCATCCATGGAGGGGAAAAGATAATTGTTACAAGCTCAACCATTATTAAAGTATATCCTAAAAAATATAAAAATGATTCATACTTATTTAATTGGAGTTAAGATACTATACAAATCTTCTCTTATTTAAAAACAGTAAGAACAGATCTTGAACGTTGATTAATTGAATTAAGGGCTAAAATTTATTACCGTCATTACTAACAATAAATATATCATTTAATGAGATTCAAGGGTGTTTTAGTCATTTTCTCTTTTTCATTATCTACTAATTCCACCCGGTATTTAAAACTAAAATAACTTTTATATACTTTAATATTTATTAAAAAATAATAACATAAAATCAAGCATTTTGTATCTTTAATAACGTATTATATTGCTATACTTTTATAAAAATGACATTTTTAAAAAAAAGTTGCAAAATAGTGTTTTATAATTGTACTGCTAATAAGTATAACCATCACATATATAAGCAATACATGTATAATCACACATACATATAGAATTATAACCAACACATACGTACACGAATATAACCAACATATAATTTATATAAGCAACACATGAATTTATAACCAGCACATACGTATATAATCATAACCAACACATATATACAAGCAACACATAAATTTGAAACTATTCCATAATTTTAGGAATTTTTAAAACCAACTTTAAAATAAAATACAAAAATGCCGGTTATACATGAATTAAAGGGATGACACATGACATGTTATGAATGATTCTTACTGTTTTTACATAAAATGAAGTTTGTATATGATCTTGCCACTATTTAATTGTTCTTACTTGAATATTTGTCTCCATGTATAACGAAATAAGGGTAGGCTCATCGCTAACCCACTTAATACTTTGATCAACCAAATATATATTAAGGGCATGTGTAGTCATAAAGGTCCTTTGGGGCGTTATGCTACAAGTGGCACGCCACGTCATAGAGGGGCTTTATTGGGTATTATATCACCAGAGACTGTAGTCATAAAGCCTCTTGTCCATCATTACATATATATGTGTGTGTGAGTGGAGTCTTTATTTATATGTATGTATGGATATGTGTGTGAGTGAGGAAGAAATTGGTAATGCCGTAATATAGATCGCGGGAGGGCCAAAATTTAACCCATAGAGCTCGCCGTAGTGGTGTTAGGGGTGCTATGGGGGCGCCATAATCCATTTTGGCGTGATATAAGTGCTGCATTACGGAGGACCTAAGACCATAATCCAAACTTCGGGGTCACTTAACCAGGGTGCCCATAACCTAGGTGTAACCCTACGCAGGAGATAGTAAAATGTTAAGAAAACACCTTCAAAGTGATTACTTATCACTTATACTAGCAATGATTAAGATGGGTTTGTAACTAGTCTTTCTATAAAATTTTTAAACTTAAAAACTTTACATATCTTAACATACTATTAGAATAATTTTGTGCAATCTTTACTAGGCTAAGACTTACTTTCATAATAAATCCTTTTTAGACATAATCTTGCTCTTATATTTCTTTTTCCATATTCCATATCTTCTTTCAAAACTACAAGATTTCAACTTTAGGAGAAGGGGTGTGATATGAATAGACGAAGACTAGTTAGTGGTCAATATGACCTTAGGCCACCCGTTTGATAGCTGCACCCCCAACATGATACGATAGCCTAAAAGTTATTCACCATCACCACTTAATATTTTTTTCAACTTTTATAATAAATCATGAGAGTCTATTGAGATATGATTATAGCTTATAAAGTAGTATGTAATTTTAGGATTGTATTGCTTATGATCACAGTATTATAAATATCTTTTTGGACATATTTAAATGATATTATTCATTCCAGACAAACTTAGGAGAGTTGTTTGACAAGTTCTGAATGGGTAAGTGTTGAATCAGTAAGAGGTCTGAACCACTAAGTGCTGAACCAGTAAGAGGTTTGAACCATTAAAGCCACTATAATGTTTAACCGCTCAGAGGCAAATGTCTAACCAAATCAGATAAGAGGTCTTAACTATTCAACTCAGTATAATGCTTAACCATTGAGGCAAATGTCTAAATGAATTTAGACATCTGCTCATGAAACAAACAGTCTGAACCATTAAGTGCTGAACAAGTAAGAAGTTTGAACCATTAAAAGCCTCTAAAGAGCTAAACAAACAACCCCTTAATTGTAATGAAATAAACGAATGAATTTAATGTAGCCACTTTCAAGTATGTATCGTATGTATACGTCTTCTAATGTACAAATCAAAGTATATATATAAACAAAAATAATATGGCTACAGGAAAAATATAGTTGGTAATCAAAGTATATTAAGTAGATACAAAAGTAGTACATAGTAAAAATTTCGCTTACTAGAGAAAAAAAAGGTGGGCCGATTGTACTTGTGAAGGGACTACGGATTCGTGAAAATATAGTAGATTTTGATCCCAACTATAGAGGTAAAACATTTTCGATATGACACTAACCAAAAAAATATACATTTTGTGTTTTTATCTATAAAATTACTTTTTATAGTGTTAAAAATCTATAAATTACATTTTATAGCGTTAAAAAAGGGATGCAATCCTCATGTATAAGCTAGACTAGGTTAAAGATTATACTGGACTTTACTTTTGACATACTGGCATGGAGTGCTTATCTTAACCAAATTAAAGTGGGTAAAAGATAGATTTTCCAAATAGATTTTATGGGTGTGGTTATATGTCAATATATCATTATTTCTAACAGAACTCCTATATAGCAATGTCTTCGGAATATACGTATACACTATGATAAATGTTTATAGCAATGTCATCGAATATACATGTACGGTATGATAATTTTTTTCTAGTCACATTCTTTTGGTAACTTCACAATTTCTGTTAAATAACAAATTGTTTCAAGATATTAATTGTTTTGGTAAAAACCGGCAAGATCAATTTAATAATCAAATTGAGAAAGTGAGGTAGAGTGCTTTAGAAAATAGTAAAAGTTTGCTATTGAGGATCCTGAAGCAAGTGCCAGGATTCTTGGTTTAGAAAATAGGTTTTGTGCTTGGTAGGCTTAATAAAACACTTGAAGAATGATGAACTAAGGTTGAATGTGGTAATTAAATACAAAGACAAACGATTGTTATGGGGGAAAAACCCTTGATATCTCCGAGAGATGATCGTCGGCACAAAAAACCCAGGAGCTGAAAACTATCTAGCTCCAATATATTAAAAACTTGAAAGAAATTACAACGGTGTGCTTGATCTATCGAATTCTATGTGTTACAGAGCTTTGTTGTGAGTGCGATGTGTGTCAAAAGTTATCCATAAGACGATCGGATCAAACTATTTATAGTAAACAAGTTAAAAAATATCCTAACGGTTAGGATCTGAGTTTAATTAGTTGTGAAAAGTTTAATGATGACCAATGAATGAAGTTTAGAACAAAGTGATTTGCAACGGAAATTAAAGAAACTTTTGATTCACAACTAATGGAAGATTGTTTTCATTATCATGCTATCAACTTATAAGTTTGCATGTAATTCTTTTGATAGATGAATAGAACGGTACAATGCCTGATATCACAAGTGTTTGTTAGTACAAAATGTAAGAAGATAATTGGTAGAGAATGATCTTTTGATAGATGAATATAACGGTACAATGCACTATTTATATATAGTACAATCCAAACCTCTTAGCGTCTTTTGATGACGTCAGGGTTGATAGCGACAGCTAACAAAATAACTAACTCTAAACTCTGCTAAATACTAAACTTTGCTATTACAGACACTGTTACATTGATAAACTAGAAACATTGATGATCCTATCCACTTTTAGTCTTCATCAGAGGTTTCCTTCTGGCAGATGTTCTCTTCAAAGCATGCTTTGTCTTTGACAATGCTTGTAATGCAGACTTTTAGCTTGAGCAGATATTTCAGAGCCGAGCTTGTAAACTTTGTTATTCAGGATCAACATCTGATACGTGTTTTGGATTTTAATCACCTGTTCCTTTGTAAAGAGTTCAATCCCAACAATCTCTCCCTAGAATAGATGATGCCAAAACTCTTCTTTATTCTTGATCTTTATTTCTCAACATAAGTTCTCTTATTCAACCTTTGAATTGTAGTTCAAAGTTCATAGAGATCATATCTTAGCATCTCTTTCAAGCTCCAGATCCATAAGATCTTGAAGGTCTTCTGCACACAGACCATATGCATCCTCCATTCTAATCTTGGCAGCTTCATCATCTGATTTAAGCATAGTCAATTTGCGTGTGTCTTTGTTGGACTTCCACTTTAGAAGTTTTGGATCAGATGGTTTTCTTGAGATCTGATTTATTTTGAGAGTGGTGGTTGAATCTGACTTGCAATTTTTGATAATGTGTCTCTTAATTGATCACTTGCATCATCAGTATGAAATTGTGCTTGACACTTGATGCCTTATTTTATGAAATCTTGTTCAAACCTCTTCACATCATCCTCTGGCATCTACTTCTGCCTATTTACTTGTCTTAAGGCAGCAAGAATTAAGTCAGATGTTGATGTTTGATTTTTAGAAGAGTTGGTATGTTGAACTGTATCCACTATTGGATACACTGGCTTCTTAGGCACTGACGGATCTTTCTTTCTGAGCTCTTCCAGCCTTTTGTAGGTCTCAACCACCTTTATCTCTGCAATCTTGCAATTTGTCTACTAGTCCCATACTTTGCAGCAACCAATTCTTCTTTTAATCTTTTTAGTTTCAAAGCACTGTCAGACACATTTTTCTTGAATTTACTCCAGTCTGGAGGAGTAGGCTTGTTGTTAGGATCCTTGAGCATTTCTTGCATCCATTCAATCTCTAATTTAAGATCACTCACAGACCAATCTTTAAATTGTGCCCTTGTAGCCTTATATTGCTTGTGCTGCATAATATAATCCAAGTAGTCTTTTTTCAAACTTTCATCATCCCTTTCAAATAATTTCTTGCATGGATCTCTTCCAAAGTCTTCAAGTCTTCTAACTTTGCTAAGATGATATTGCAAGAAGTTCTGCATCTCTCTATCTCCTTTTCCCTTTGTATCCCTTTTGGTTATACCTTCTACTTGAATAGCCTTCAGTTGGAGATATTCTTCCATGTCTTTGGCTTTGTGTAACCATGAAGGGATGGGAAGTCTCTTTTTTCAGGTTCCTCTATTGTATAGAAGGATTTAATCTCTTCTTTAACCACCATTAGGTCCAGAGGAAACTGTGTAGTAAGAGGGAGTATTGTGGATAGTGGCCTGTTAGGTTGAATTTGTTGTGATGTAGGTGGAAATGATGATGTTGTCAGTGGTTGTAAGGATAAGGGAGTTGGTGATGGAAGGATGTTATCATCTTTAACAACAGAAGTTTGTCTTCTGCGTTTGAATGTGAGTTTTGGTGATGGTAGTTGTTCAGGAATTCTTGTGGGAGTAGGAATTGGTTAAGTGGAAGTAGGAAATGTAATCATAGTAGTGTTTTGGGAAAGATCTGCTATAACCTCTGCTGTATCAACAATTATGACACAACAGGTGTAACAACATCTGTTGAAGTAGTTTTAGGTGTGGTGGTTTGAGGATTTGAACTTTGAGTAGTTGGGGCAGAGGATACAACTAGAATTGCACCAATAGTGGTTTTAGAAGGTGTGGAAATTGGTTTTGCAACTTTTCTTGATGAACTCTTCTTTCTTGAACATGTCTTCTTTTTCCTTTTGCTGGTCCAATTTTTGCTTGAGCAAGCTTTTGTTCTCTGCCCTTAAATTCCTCATCCTTTTCTGCTTATATTCAATGACTTTATCTGTTTATTTATTTAGAGAGGTCATCAATCTCTTTTGAGCAGTGGCTGAAACAGTGGTTTCAAGCACATTTGGCTTTGCTGATGAACTGGCTTTAATTTTCTCATTGAGTCTTTCTCCCCCTTTTTGGCATCATCTACAGGGTCTTCTGGGAAGAAGGAAGTAGGGGAAGAGCCAGTGGTCTTCAACAAATGATCCTTTATTGCCTTGATCTCAGCTTGTTTGTCTTTATACCTTGCATCAACCATCTCTCTGATAAGTTTCATTTGAGTGGTGTGCTGAATCTCTGCCAACTTCCTTTGAGCCAGGATAATTGGTTCTGTGATTTTCTATAATTCTTCAGCAGTGGTTGGAGTAGGAGGATGAGACTGATATAATTGTAACATCTGCTTCACCATGGATTTGACTTCATCAACAGATGATTCCACGTGGTTCATCTCTCCGTCAATTCTTTATACCTTAGCTCATCACCTAACTTAATAGGGTCACCTGAGCTCCCACCAGTGGTGGTTTATCTGATGTCTCCATGGAAATAAATCCCATATCATCAATACCAAATGCCCCCTTTGTCTTGGTTCTGGGGACTTCCAACTGGAACAGAGGTTACAGTAGTAGCCTCAGTAGTTGTTTCCTTCAAGGAAGACTTAAGTATGTAACCAATGTGCAAATGAGAAACAGGGGTTTCAACATTTGTCGTGGCTGCTTCACTTGAACTACGACCAAAAGTTACATCTAACTTATGGGGTGTAGCCTCCTCAGCTGTTGATGGGTTAGCAGAAGAAGTTGGATCAGACTCAGTCACTTGTAGAGGTGAACTCTCATGAATAGGTGAGTGAGAGGAACTGATGTGTGTCTGATCACTATCTATTGCTTTCAATAGAGGTAATATTATTGGTGGAATTGTGATTGGTGAGGCTTGTGGAGTGGAAAGGACATTGCCCTGAGAGAGGGGCTGCGAAAGATAGATTCAAGTGAATCTAGAGCTTCATAATTTGGTGTCCTTGTGCGTACAACTTGATCCTTTTGTGAGGATAAAAGAGGAGATAGGCTGATGGGTTGAGATCTTTCTTCCATCTGCTGTGAGGAAGTAGCAGCAGAGGTTTCAAGTGACATTTGTGTTGTCACAGGCATCTCTGGGATCTCATCTTCCAGAGTAGCCTTTTTAGTTTTTGTTTTGGTGGGCTTTTTGGATTTGGAGGGTTTCTTTTTTGTAATGGCTGGTGTGGGTTTCAAAGTACTAGTTGTAGTACTTTGATCACCAGGAGCAGTGGGCTCAGTAGTAGTGGGTTGAGCTTGTGATGTTTGTTCATTTAAATTTTGCTTAGCCCCCTCTACTTGTGCTTTTAAAATGTTTGATTGATTTGTTATTCGTGTAAAGGTTTCATGAGCGAGACTGCCAAACGGGCATATCACACCTTATGTATCATCCTCTTTTCGGACTTGTGATTGAATGTAAACACTCAGAAGCCTTGGATGCATTAGTAAAGCTCTACCTTTTTTGATGTTATTGAAATTTGCCACCAATTAATTGAACAATACTTGTGAAAAGTTAAAATTTGAGTTGGTTAAAATAGCATACCCCAAGTATTGTATGTTCAATGGTATTTCATTAAAAGTAGTTGTTTTGGCAGACAAACACACTAACAGGGTATGGAAAAAGAATTTCATGTCAGCAGGAAAATTAGGTTTGAAAATAGTTTTACCTGTCAGCTGTCCTTCATAATCCCTTTCGATAAAATCATCTTGAAGATCTTTTATTGGGAAGGTTGTTGGGTGATCTAGGTCATTGAGACCAAAAACAGTGGAGATGGTGGTTGTAGAAACCTGCATGAGGGTGCCACCAACTTTTGAAGTAATGGCATGAGCAAGCTTATTCGTAGTTTGAACCTCAGCATTTGCCCAAAATTGTCGAAGTGTATCAAGATGCAAAGGGGCTTTAACTTCCATGATATGTTTGTGTTTTGACTCTTTTTGGATTTTGATCATGGCGTGGTAAAACCGATTGTTGTCGGTCTCTTCAAAAATAGGAGTGTAATTGTGAGGTGTTTTGATGCTAAGATCCATGGCGAAAGAGTGTAAGAATTAGAAAGTTGTGAAGTAGAAGAGGTTAAGGGGAACCGGTTTTGGAATTTTTTGAATTCGATACGGCAGAGTGAAAACCTCTGATGGGGATAAAACAGGTTTTATAAAGTGAAAAGGTGAATGCTGATGTGGCAACTATTTCTCAAAATCTGATGGCTATCACTTGTCCACGTGTAACCTCTGATATGTAATGGATCACAGTTGTTTGGGAAACCACTGATGTGTGTCATCAGTGGATGGGAACAATGGTGATTATTAACACCTTTCAGAGGATAGATATCAGTGGGTTGAAGTTAATACAGAGGTACCAAGCAGTGAATAGAAATGGTGAAGCAGAGGATACATTTTAACAGTGGATATCTTGCCAATCAGAGGTTTAAGAGAAGAAACAGTGGTTTGAACAGACTTTTGATATTTATTGTAAATTTCAATTTTAAGCTATTTTTAAGGATGGAGCTTTGATTTTCTAAGAGCATTTTTATACCATTTACACATGACTCACAAAGACTTGCTTTTAATCCATGTTTAGCATGCCAATCCTAGAGATCAGACTTTCAAAGGTGGATGTATCGAATGCTTTGGTTTGAACATCTGCCAGTTGATCTTTAGTTGGAACATGATGCAGAGAAATGAAACCTTTTTCATAGCAATCTCTCACAAAGTGATGTCTGATGTCAATGTGCTTGGTAGTTGAATGAGAAATTGGATTTTTAATGATGTTTGCAGCTGCTCGACTATCTAACTTGAGAGGAGTCTTTAGAGCAGTTACACCAAAATCCAGTAATTGATTTTGAAGCCACAGGAGTTGAGCAGTACAACTTGCAACAACAATGTATTCAGCTTCAACAGTGGATGTAGATACTGCAACTTGCTTTTTGCTTTGCCAGGACACTAGGCAATCACCTATAAACTGAACTCCTCTTGATGTGGACATCCTTGTGGTGTGACAACCAACAAAATCACTTTCTGAATAACCTGAAAGCTGAATGTTTTCATGAGCAGGATACCAGATACCAAGTGTGGGAGCACCTTTTATGTATCTGAATATCCTTTTGACAACAATAAGATTAGACTTTCTAGGTAATGACTGGGATCTGGCACAAACATACGTAGCAAACATGATGTCTGGCCTAGAAGTAGTTAGGTACAATAAAGACCCAATCATGCTTCTATACAAAGTTTGATCAACCGAGTCATCTTTGTCATCAACAGTGACTAGCTTTGATGTTTCCATGGGTGTGCTACATGGTTTGCAATCATTCATGTCAAATTTGGTAAGTAGTTCTTTGACATACTTACTTTGGTGAATAAAAGGACCATTTTGCAATTGTTTAACTTGGAGACCAAGAAAACATTGTAGCTCACCCATTGCACTCATTTCAAACTCTGCTACCATGAGTTCTCTAAACTCTTCACACATGGCAGTGCATGTGGATCCAAAAATGATGTCATCCATATAGATTTGGACAAGCATCAAATCTTTTCTTCTCTATTTTAGAAATAAAGTTTTGTCTATTTTACCTCCTGTGAAACCAATGGATAAGAGAAAAGTGGAAAGAGTTTCATACTAGGCTCTTGGTGCTTGTTTCAAGCCATACAAAGCTTTGTTTAGCTTATAGACATGATCTGGATAAAATGCATCTTCAAAACCAGGAGGTTGGCAAACATATACCTCTTCTTTGATCTTACCATACAAGAAAGCACTTTTGATATCCATTTGATACACCTTGATGTTGTGGATGGCAGCAAAAGCTAAGAACAGTCTAATGGCTTCTAACCTTTCTACAGGAGCAAAGGTTTCATCATAATCAATGCCTTCTTCTTGTTTATAGCCTTGAATCACAAGCCTAGCTTTGTTTTCTACAACAATACCCCTTTCATCAGTTTTGTTCTTGAAGACCCATTTTATGCCAATTGGACATTCATCCCTTAGCAATGGAACAAGTTCCCATACTTGTTGTCTCTGGAACTGCAAGAGCTCTTCTTGCATGGCTTCTACCCAACTATTGTCTCTTAGTGCCTCTTGGTACTTGACCGATTATGTGAGAGATAGAAAGCTAGCAAAAAGACAAATGTTTTGGGATTGACTTCTTGTGAGCACCCCTTCATTGATGTTGCCGTCTGGTGGATGATTTTTAAGGAAGATTAAATCTCCTTTGTATCGAATGATGGCATTTTGAGGTGAAGGCTGCAGATGGGAATCATCTGAGCTAACATCTGTTGACACATTTGATGAGCCAACATCTGTTTGAAATGGAGGTGGAGGTATAGGTGGGATAGGAGTGACGAAAGGTTGACTTTTGAACACAGATGATGGACTTTTGTCAACATGAGTGTGGGTACAAGAGGCAACAGTGGTTGGATCACCAACTGTTGATGTAGCAGTGGCAGAGTTTTCACAGTTGATAGTAACATCTGCTCCTCTAATGGATGGATTGACTTTGAATTGTGGAAGAACACAATCATATCCATAGTTTTGATGAAAAGATTGTGGTGTACCTGCAGGTTTAGTCTTGATAGAAACTTCTTCAAAAGTGAATTTATCTAAGTCAAACAATTCAACAGGATTTGCTTGGATTTTCAATGAAGAAAGTTCATTGACATTCAAGGTTCTTCAACACACTTAGTCCTTGAGTTAAAAACCTTGTAGGATTTGGCAGTGGTTGAGTATCCCAGAAAATAACCACAATCTACTTTGATTGTAAATTTTGAAATGGAGTCTTTTAGGTTTAACATAAAACATGGGCAGCCAATGATTTTAAGATAAGAGTCCAGAGGTTTAATTTTATATAAGATTTCATAGGCAGTCTTTTGATGCCTAGGGTTAATTAAAACTCTGTTCTGCACATAGCAAGCAGTGTTTACAGCCTCTGCCCAAAAAAGACAAAGGTATGCCTGAATCTGCTAGAATGGTTCTTGCAGCTTCAATTAAAGTCCTATTCTTTTTTTCAACCACCGCATTTTGTTCTGGTGTCCTTGGGATGCAATATTGCCTAACAATCCCTTTTGACACACATAAATCATCCAACTCCTTATTTTTAAACTCTGTCCCATTATCATTCCTAAAGACTTTTACCGGCAAGTCAAATTGTTTTCAACTTTTTTGACAAAATTTTGCAAAATGACTGCAGTTTATCTTAGAGTGCATAAAATAAGTCCATGTAAACCATGAAAAATCATCTACAATTACCAAACAATCTCTTTCTTTTAAGACTAATGATTTTAACAGGGTCAAACAAGTCCATGTGCAACATTTGCAAACACTGACTTGTTTTAGACTCTTCAATTGACTTGTAAGAGCTTTTATGTTGTTTACATTTTAGACAGGAAACACAATGTTCATCACAAGTAAATTGTTTTGCGGGTAAATCTCTGACAATACTCTGTTTAAGAGTGCGGTGATTGTTTTAAGATTTGTGTGTCCAAGTCTTCTATGCCATAGCTTTGTCTCTTTATTATAGGCCACTGAGAACATAATGCATTAGACATTGGATTATCCTTCAACATATCAACCACATACACATTGCCACTCCTATGAGCAACAAGTTGTGCTTTGCTCTCCGCAATTATTTGATCAATTTTTTTAACAACTTCTGGTTCTACTATTTGACTTATTTTCTTGGTGAAAAAAGGATCCATATCCTTTATCACTCATTTGTGAGACACTCAACAAGTTGAATTTTAGATTGTCAGTAAGATTAACATGTTCAAATTTTAGTTTCCCAGCCTGAACAGTCCCTGACCCCAACACCTTCCCTTTTGAATTGTTTCCAAAGGATATATCACCCCTCCATGAGCCATGAAGTCTTTCAGAAGGGCTCTACATCCTATGATGTGCCTGGAGCCTCCACTATCAACATACCATAAACTATCAAGGCAAGTAGAAGCTCCCTGCACATTAGTAAACAATTAGTTTAGGTGGGTCTCCAAAGCCAAAATGGCTTTGGATGGGGGTCACAGACATCAGTCTCAACAGTTTGTGAATGGGCAGTGGTATGAATTGGTTTTTGTAACCACTGTTGAGTGCTTGTTCCTATCAACTGCTCATACCCATGAGGATACCGGTTAACCCTAGGTTTTGAAGGCCTTTTGTAAGCCTCGTAATTTGGTGGGACCTTTTGTAGGAATAACCTCAACCATACCAGAAGCATTTACAACAATATTTTCAGAAACTTGGTCATGTTTTCTAAAACCTACACCAAATTTTATGTTGCTTTTGAACTGGTTTTCAAGCATAACTTCATAACCTTTACAGGATTCTACCCATTTTTCACAAGTGATTTGGGTAGATTCCAACTCCTTGGTTATGCTAGCTTCATGTTTTAAGCTGTTGATTTCAGATTCCTTTTCAAACAATTTTGTTTTTTATTTTCTCAAATTGAAGTTCATCATCTAAAATCTTGTTTCGAAGGTTTTCATTCACCTCTTTATGTTAGCTAAAGCAACTTATTATCTGAACATAGATCTTTAAGGATCTGAGGTGATACCTTAGCATCAGCATCATGACACAGTCACATTCACCTTCACACACACTAGTATCCCACGGGTCAGGTCCAAAGACAGGAGATTCTTCATCAGCAGAGGTTGTACTTATAACATCTGTTGTAAAAATTTCTTCTGTAACATCTGTTTCAGTATGAACATTAGTAACAACTGTTTTATCATGAACACTTGACTCAACATACTTAGATACCACTTCGTCAGATTCATCACTTTCAACTATAGTGTCCAGTGCCATAAAGCAAACATCATTTTTTTTCAAATCAGTGTTGGCTACTAGAGCAAAGTTTTCATCAGTGAACTCCTTAGGCAAGCTACTCCAATCAACAAAACCTTGAGTGAAAAAGCTTTGTTGATTAACCTCTGCCGGAGCAGTGGTTTGAGTAACTTGGGTTGCAGGTTGCATATGCACCTGAGGAGCAGGTGCTTGAACGTATTGAATCTGTGGAACAATGTTTGAACATAATGCACTGGAACAGTGGTTGTATAATATGCAAAATGAGTAGTGTTTTGCATCTTTGGCGTAAGGGTATATTGGGAATAATGCACAGTGTTTTGAGTATGCTGAGGTCTAGGGTCGGGATGTGTGACAATGGGTCCAGTTATTTGATATCTACATTCTTAGGCAAAATTCCCTAGCCTATTACACTTGTAACACTTTAGTTTTGATTTATCCAACCAAACCTTTAGCCCCCCATGTAACCTGGAAACTTTCTACCTATTCTTTTGTAAAATTTACTGGCCCTAACACTAAATAAAGCCAGCTGGTGCAAAATGTCCATTTCCTCTAAGTCTGAAGGTTCAAAATGTTTAAGGCCATTCAATTCAAAGGATAGATTGTCAGAAGTTTGGGTTTCCCCATTTGCTGCAAATGCGAAGTTGGGTTAGTATGAATCAGAATTGAAGTTACTACCAGATGTTATGTCAATGAAATGATCATAACTTTGATCCTTACTACTGCATAGGCTTTTTCTTGGCCTAAAAGTGCCGTGCTACCAAAAGTATAGTCATCCACAACTTTGCCAGTTCATGTAGCTTCTTTTTCTGGTTGAGCTCTCTCTCATAAGTAAGGAGCCTACCATGAAGCTTTGTAAGACTCATTTCTTTAAACCCCAACTGAATTACGTGTTACAAAAGCTATAATATCCCATTTTTCAAGTAGCGATCTAAGAAAACGACTATTTAAAGTCGAACTAGTAAATTCAACACTAAGCATTTAAGTTCACTAATGAGACAACTAAATCTTTCAAACTGTTGTGTTAATGACTCTCCTATGACATGACAAATCGTTTCGTATTGTTGATTCGAAACCTCTCTGTTGTTCTCTATAACTTCCTCAGTTCCACTGAATTTCTCTTTCAAGGCATCCCATAATTCCTTTGCACTGTTGCAATGCAACAGGCCAGCATAGATTTCATTAGACAAAGCAGATGCCACAATACTAAATGCCTTTGCATCTAGCTCAATTTTTTTGGAAATCTTGCTCGGAATAATTTTCAGGATTCTTAGGCACTTGAACCTAAGGATCCTCGGTACTTGGTACCATAGGAACATGAGGTCCAAACACCACCGACCTCCAGTAATCGGTGTTTTGCTGAACAAGTATATGACCCATCTAACGTTACCATATTTTATATTCAGACCTGACAAGCATCAGAGGTTTGAACAGTGAACCAGTGTTGTGCGGGTCTTGTGTAGTTTGCGACATTCTGTTGGTTTACAAACAGATTTTTGTTTAAAAACTTTGAACGTAAATAAACTTTGTTTTCCAATGAAAACAAACAAACAAATTAGTAGGGAGAGTTGATCTGTTCAAATCAAATTGATTGTTAAGTCAAATTTGATTGATCTAGCTCTGATACCAATTGTTAGAATCTAAGTTTAATTAGTTGTGAAAAGTTTAATGATGAACAGTGAATGAAGTTTAGAACAGAGTGATTTGCCGCAGAAATTAAAGAAACTTTTGATTCACAACTAATGGAAGATTGTTTTCATTATCATGCTATCAACTTATAAGTTTGCATGTAATTCACAACTCCCCCTCAGCCTGATATCACAAGTGTTTGTTATTACAGAATGTAAGAAGATAATTGGTAGAGAATGATCTTTTGATAGATGAATAGAACACTACAATGCACTATCTATATATAGTACAATCCAAACCTCTGAGCATCTTTTGATGACTTCAGGGTTGATAGTAACAGCTAACAAAATAACTAACTCTAAACTCTGTTAAATACTAAACGCTGCTATTACAGACACTATTACATTGATAAACTAGAAACAGTGATGATCCTATCCACTGTTAGTTTTCATCAGAGGTTTCCTTCTGGCAGATGTTCTCTTCAAAGCAGACTTTGTCTTTGACAGTGCTTGTAATGCAGACTTTTAGGTTATTCAGGATCAACATATGATAGGTGTTTTGGCTTAAATCATCTGTTCCTTTGTAAAGGGCTCAATCCCAACACTAACTAAAAGTCCAATTTTTCGGGGATCCTCAGAGGACTGGGCAAGCACCGTTGCAAGCTTTGCAACTCTTTTTTCATACGTTTTTCCATCTTATTTTGCGCTATTTCAGAAATTATCCATCTTTTAGTCGCTGCCTTGGAATATCCCTATAAATATTCCCTGAAAGGGACAAAACATACATTAGTGATATCGGGACTCAGGATCTTTAACCATATCAGAATACCAGAGTATGCTCAAAACATCAGAATCCCATGTATGAAAAATCTACCCCTAACATTAATAACGATCATCATAACAACTCAACGAAAAATATGACAAATGGCAACTTGATAAGTAAAACACCTTATAATTTTAAAGATTATTGAAACAAATGTAATGTTTTTAAAAACAAAAACTATCAACTCTTTTTTTTCTAAAAAAATATATTAAATACAAAATTCATACACAATACCATCAAATAATTCCTCTATCAATTCTTGTATCAGTGCACACTTACGAGTCTAAGAGACTAATATGAAAATCCAAATCAAAATCAATGCATTTATGTATTTTAATTTGTTTGTATAAACTTGGTTATGTTTTGTAAAAAACATATATATATAAAATATGTGTTGTTGAACTTTCAGTAAATTGAAATAAAACTAGGGCTTGAAGAATAATATATTTGACCAGAACTTAATGTTATTCTTTTGTCTATGTATGTTAGGGTCTGAGTTTGAATTACTTGTAGTTTTTGTTTCAAAAATGGAAAATGATTGAATTAAAAGAGATTTGCAGCGGAATAAGATGGAAAACTTTTACTACAAGCAATGGTCATTGTTTTCATCATCATCATGCTTTCAAGTTAATTAACTTGCATGTGATTCACAAACTCCCCCCCCCCCCAGCCTTTGCAATTTCAGTTTGGTAATGAGAAAATGCAGAGAAGATGATATGTGAAAGTTGATCTTTAAGAGACAAGTTTAAAGGTTACAAGAGTTGCCTATTTATACTAACTATCTAACCGCTGAACATCTTTGATGACATCAGGGTTGATGGTGACATGAAACTAATATGTAACTAACTCTAAACACTGCTTATACTAACTATCAGTGCTTGGCACTGTTACTTGATTAACTAAGCTAATGACTAAACTCTGATCACTATCCTCTGTCCTTGTTAACTCTGGCAGACCTTGAAGCTTTGTGAAGGCAGATGAAAGGATGAGCAGTCTTTATGGAAAGCAGTGTAAGTACATCAGAGGTTGTAACCTCTGATAGTTGAACCAAAGCTCGGATAGTGTTATTTGTCTTTATATCATCTGTTCCTTTCATAGGGTTCAATCCCAACAATCTCCCCCTGGAACAGATGATGCCAAAAACACTTTATTCTAGGTTTTTATCCCTCAGAAGGAAATCTCTTATTTGACCTTTGAATTGAAGTTCAAATTTAAGAGATTCCATGTCATCAGCATCCTTCACCAGCTCTAAACATAGTAGTTCTTGGAAGTCTTCTATTGTAAGCTCATAAGCATCTTCCATGGATAGTTTAGTGGCTGCACCATCAGACTTGAGCAATGTCAATTCATGGGTGTCTTTGTCGACCTTCCATTTTAGAATTTTTGGGTCTGATGGTTTTCTTGAAGGAGCTTTTATTGCAGAGGTTTGTAAATGAGCCATCTTTGACAAATCTTTGGCCAGCTTGGCACTTGTATCATCTGTGTGATAATCAATCATATTCTGAATCCCTTCTTTGATAAATGTATCCTCAAACTCTTTGTCAGTCTTTTCATTCATCTCCCCTTGCTTTTTCCTATGTTGCAGGGCAAGTGTGGAGTGGGCAGATGTTGAGCTGGACCTTTTAGAGAGTTGAGCTCTGAGGATAGCATCTTCCTTTGAGTAGTCAGGCTTGGGAGGCATGGATGGATCCTTTTTCCTTCTTTCTTCTAAACTTTTGTAAGTGTCTAACACCCTCACCTCACCCTATCTCATCACTTGGTTTTTGGAACCATAATGATTTTGAATAAGTTCTTGCTTCATTCTCTTCAACTTCAAGGCATTTTCAGTGATATCTTTCTTGTATAAATCCCAGTTGGGAGGAGTTGGCTTTTTAAGAGGGTCTTTCAACATTTCTTGCATTCTGTTGATTTCCTCCCTTAGTTCATCTATGCTCCAATCCCTGAACTGTGGCCTTGTTGCCTTATACATCTTCTTTTTCATGATATACTCAATGAGTTCACTCTTGAGCAACTTATCTTCCCTTACCGACAACTGGTTGCTCAGATCCTTGACAAAATTTTGTAGAATGGTGACTTTACTCAGTTGAAAGGACATGATAATCTGTATCTCTCTATCATTTTTACCAGCTGATTCTCTTTTGGCAATATCCTCTGCTTGCTTCTTTTTCAATTCTAGATAGGCATCAACATTTGCTGGTCTTGGATAGCCATCAAGGGATAGAATTGTTCTTTTGTCAGGGTCATCTTCTAAAAGAAACTTACGATCTCTTCACTGACTGCTGGTAAATCAAGAGGATACAACTTTGATGCAGGAATGACTTTAAGAGTTGAAGAAGTTGTAAGCACTGATGTGGGGATCACTGGTGTTGATGATAGTGGAAGAGGTGTAGAGATCTCGTCATCAACTATCACTTTTGTGATTATCCTCCTTTTAAACCTTAAAGTAGGTGATGGTGGTTGTGGGATTTTTGGTAGTGTGGATAATGGTTGAGTTGATGTGGGAAATGTGATCATGGCAGTGGATCGAGTTGCATCTGTTGCAACCTCTGCTGTATCAACAGATGTTGACACAACAGTTGCAGTAACATCTGCTTGTGTGGATGTGGGTTGTGGTTTTGAAGATGTGATAGGTTTTTGAGAGGCAGAGGTTTTCATGGTTGGATTGGTTTCAGGCTTAGTTTTAGGAGGTGTGGATGTTGGTTGCCTGGCTTTTCTAGCTGGAGCTCTTTTTGATGAAGTACCAACCTCTCCTTTTTCTTTTTGCTGATCAATCTTTTTCTCAACCAACACTCTGCTCTCCTCAATCACATTCTTCTTGTGACTAGCTCTTGCCTTGGCCACTAGTTCTTCAGTTAAATCTATCTTCTTTGAACCATCAGGCCTTGGAATGTTCAATGTAGGTCTGGCCTTATCATCATCTATTGTTAGCTTCTTTGGACCCAAAGGTTTCTCCCCCTTTTTGGCTTCATCTGTTGTAACAAATATAACCGTTGGAGGTGCATGGCCAGTGGTTGTGAGTAGATGTGCTTTGATGGTTTTAATGTCTGCTGCAGTGTCTTGATACCTTGATTCAAACATGTTTCGAACATTATGCACATGATGCTTGTGTTGTAAATCCAGATAATGTTGTTGATGTTGAAACAGAGGGTTAAGAGCTTCTTTGAGATCAGCAGTGGATAGAACAGAGGGTTGACTTTTTGTAGCTATCATCTGCTTTAGTAAATCTTTGATTTCACCAACAGAGTTTTCTACTCTGGTCACTCTCTCCATCAAATCCTGGTATTTTAGATCATCACCTAATTTAATAGGATCATCTGAACTCCTACCAGTGGTGGTAGTTATATCTATGTTATCATGAGCAGTGGTTTTAGGACCAGCTTCAAACATAGATGTCTCTTTATCTTGGTACTAGGGACTTCCCACAATAGAGGTAACAGTTATTGCCTCAGCAGTGGTTGCCTTCAACCAAGTCTTATTAATGAAACACTGTACAACTGAGAACTAGGGAGTTCAGCAATTATAGTGGCTGCTTGTGTTGAACTATCACCAAGGGTTACATGTAACCCAAGGGATGTAGCCTCTTCATTTGTTGATGGGCTAGCAATGAATAAAGAATCAGACTCAGCCATTGGATGAAGTATATTCTCAGTAATAGGTTGTTGAGAAGTGGTGGTTTGTGTCTAAACTAATTCAATTGCATTCAGCAATGGTACAATTGTGGGTGGAAGTGAAGGTATTGGTGAAGGTGGTTCAGTAGAAAGCGACATTGCCCTGGGAGAGGGGCTGTGGAAGATAGACCCAAGTGGATCTAGAGCTTCATAAAGTGGTGTCCCTGTGTCTACAACCTTTTCCTTTTGTGAGGAAGAAGGAGGAGTTTCAAAGCCGGTGGGAGATCTTTGAACCATCTGCTGTGAAGAAGTAGCAGCAGTGGTTTGTGACTTTGGTGTTGTCACAGGGTTAACCTCTGGGATCTCATCTTCTAGAGGACCCTTTTTGGCTTTGGTGGGCTTTTTGGAGATTGTTTTGGTTTTCTTTTTGAAAATTTTTGGTGTGGGTTTCAGGGCAGCGGTTGTGTTGCCCTAATCACCAAGAGCAGTGGGCTCAGTAGCAAGAGGTGAGATTAAACATTTTGTTCCGGTAAACCTTGCTCATCCTCCTCTACTTGTGTTTTCTCAACTTTATCTTGGTTTGTTATTCTGGTGAAAGTTTCATGATTAAGGCTGCCTGGATTAACCACAGCGCATATTTTACTTTCAGGACCTTTAATTTGATCTTGTAAGTAAACACTCAAGAAATGTGGATGCATCAAAAAAGCTTTTCTTTTTTCAATATTTTTAAATTATTCACAAGTTCATTGAATAGTATCTGGGAGTAGTTCAAATTGGTGTCAGTTAAAATTGCATACCCCAGATATTGCATGTTCAATGGGATTTCATTGAAAGCAGTGGATTTGCTGAGAGACAAGTAAGAATGGTGTAAAGAAAAATCTCATCTCAGCAGGAAAGTTAGGTTTAAAAATGGTCATACCTTTCATCTGGCCGATATAACCTCTTTCCAGAAACTCTGCTTAGATCTCATTAATTGGAAATGACACAGGGTGTTGTATGTCATTTAACTTGAAAACTTAAGAGATCGATTTGGCTAATTTGCATCAACACTCCCCCTACTCTTGAAATTATTGTATAAGGAACACCATCAGCAGATGAGTGAACCTTTGCATTTTTCCAGAAATCACGAAGAGCATCAATGTAAATGGGGGCTTTGACGGTTAACATGTGCAAGAATTTAGACTTTTGCAAAATTCGAATCATTGGATGATAGCGAGTATTTGCATCGTTTTCTTCAAGTATGGCAGTGTAGTTGTGTGGGGTTTTGATTATGAGAGTGAAAGTGGAGGTTCTTCTTGCGCTTTTGCTTTGGATTTTGAAGATTTTGATTTGGGAGCCATGGTGTTTGAGAGAAACACTGTTTTGAGATTTTGAAATCGACACAGTTTAGGGTAACCACTGGTGAGATAGAACATGGGTTTTATAAGGGTTTTGAAAAAGTGAACATGACGTGGCATCTGTTGCAAGATCGGATGGCTAACATCTGGCCATGTGTAACCTCTGATGAGAAAAGTAACCATTGATGTGGCAAAACACTGTTTTAGGATAGAGGTTTGGACAATACTGATTTTGTTAACACTATCAGAGGATAGCCATCAATGGTTTTGAAGAGGTGAAAAATAGAAGTCAGAGGATACACTGTATCAGGGGATAAGATTTTAAAGCCTATCAGAGGTTTTGAGCAAATAGATGTTGTGATCAGACTTTGAAAGATTTATTGAAAATTGAATTTCTGAAAACATTTTGATGCTATGTACACATGGATTTACAAGAAAACTTGTTTTTAATCCATGTTTAGCATACCAAGCCTTGAGATCAATTTTTCAAAGGTAGATGTATCCAATGCCTTGGTTAAAACATCTGCCCATTGATCTGAAGTATGGACATGATGCAAAGAAATCAAACCTTTTTCATAGCAATCTCTCACAAAGCGATGTCTGATGTCAATGTGCTTTGTAGTTGAATGAGAAACTGGATTTTTGATGATATTTTCAGCAGCTTGACTGTCCAATTTGAGTGGAGTCTTTAGTGCAATGATACCAAAATCCAACAACCGGTTTTGAAGCCACAAGAGTTGAGCAGTGCAGCTAGCAGTAGCAATATACTATGTCTTAGCAGTGGATGTTGAAACTGCAACCTGCTTTTTGCTTTGCCAAGACACTAGACAATCTCCTAGGAATTGACATCCTCCTGATGTGGACTTCTTGTAGTTTTACACCCAGCAAAATCACTATCTGAAAAACCTGAAAGCTCAATATTCCATTAGCTTGATACCAGATACCAAGTATGGGAGCACCTTTTATGTATCTGAATATCCTTTTTACCGCAATAAGGTCAGACTTTCTAGGTAACGCCTGTGATCTGGCACAAACACATGTTGCAAACATGATGTCTGGCCTTGATGCGGTTAGGTACAATAAAGACTCAATCATGCTTCTATAAAGAGTTTGATCAACAGGTCATCTTTACCATCAATGGTGACTAGCTTGGAGGTTGCCATTGGTGTGCTACATGGTTTACAATCATCCATATCAAACTTTTAAAGCAATTCTTTCACATACTTGTTTTGATGGATAAATGTACCATTGTGCAATTGTTTAACTGAAGACCAAGAAAACATTGGAGCTCACCCATTGCACTCATTCTCAAACTCTGCTGCCATGAGTTTTCGAAACTCTTCACACATAGCAGTGCTTGTGGATCCAAAAATGATGTCATCCACATAAATTTGGACATGCATCAAATCTTTTCCTTTCCATTTTAAAAAACAGGGTTTTATCTATTTTGTCTCTAGTAAACCCTATGGATAAGAGAAAAGTGGATAGAGTTCATATCAGGCTCTTGGTGCTTGTTTCAAGCCATACAATGCTTTGTTGAGCTTGTAGACATGATCAGGATGGAAGGGATCTTCAAAACCTGGAGGTTGACAGACATACACCTCTTCTTTGATTTTTCCATACAAAAATACACTCTTTATATCCATTTGAAACACCTTTATGTTGTGGTTAGCAGCAAAAGCTAAGAACAGGCGAATAGCTTCCAACCTTGCTACAGGAGCAATAGTCTCATCATAGTCTATACCTTCTTCCTGTCTGTAGCCTTGAACCACGAGCCTTGCTTTGTTTTTTACAACAATACCCCTTTCATCAGTTTTGTTCTTGAAGACCCACTTTGTGCCAATTGGACTTACATCTTTTGGCAGTGGCACAAGCTCCCAAACTTGTTGTCTTTTGAACTAAAGGAGTTCTTCTTGCATGGCTTCTACCCAGCTGTTGTCTTTCAGTGCCTCTTGGTACTTGACTGGCTGTATGAGTGATAGAAAACCAGCAAAAAGACAAATATTTTGGGATTGGCTTCGTGTGAGCACCCCAGATTTGATGTTGCCAATAACTTGATCTGTTGGATGGCTTTTGAGATAAATCAAATCACCTTGGTATGGAATAATAGCATTTTGAGGTGATGGCTGCAAATGTGTATCATCTGAGCTAACCTCTGCTGGTGAAATTGAAGTATCAGCCACTGATGAGAATGGTGGTGGTGGTGGTATTGGGGGTCTAGAGGTAACATTCTGATGATTTTGGTGCCCTGATATAGGACTTTTATCAACAGATATTTGATTTTGTGAACTGGCAGAGGTTTGAGGATCAACCACTGTTGCCAGAAGTAGCAGAGTTTACCCAGGAGCTTGTAGCACTTGATCCTCTGTTTGAAGAATAGACTTTTGTTTGTGGAAGCACACAGTCGTATCCTTGATCTTGATCTTCTTCAGTTGATTGTGGTGTACCTGCATTGTCTAGCTTGATAGAAACATCAGCAAATGTGAATTTATCTAAATCAAAAAGCTCTGCAGGATTTGCTGGGATTTTTAGTGATGACAGTTCATTGAACTTCACATTCAAAGTTTCTTCAACACACTTTGTCCTACAGTTAAAAACTCTGTAGGCTTTGGAAGTGGCTGAGTATCCCAGAAAATAACCACAATCAATTTTGGCTGCAAACTCAGATATAGAATCTTTTAAGTTCAAAATGAAACATGGACAGCCAAAAATTTTAAAATATGAAATCAGAGGTTTGATTTTATACAAAATCTCATAGGCAGTCTTTTGATGCCTGGGGTTAATCAAAACTCTGTTTTGAACATAGCAAGCAGTGTTACAGCCTCTGCCCAAAAGGACAGGGTAAACCAGAATCTGCTAGCATAGTTCTTGCTAATTCAATTAAGGTTCTGTTTTTCCTTTCAACCACCCTCTTTTGTTCTGGAGTTCTTGGAATGCTATATTGTCTAACAATTCCTTTTGACTCACAAAAAGCATCCAACTCCCTATTTTTAAACTCTGTTCCATTGTCACTTCTAAAGATTTTTACTGGAAGATCAAATTGCTTTGCTACTTGTTTGACAAAGTTTTGCAAAATGCTTGCAGTTTCATCCTTAGAATGAAGAAAGAAGGTCCATGTAAACCTAGAGAAATCATCAACTATCACTAGGCAATACCTTTTGTGTTTTAAGCTCATGATTTGCACTGGGCCAAACAAGTCCATGTGCAACAGTTGTAAACACTGGCTTGTTTTGGACTCTTCAATTGATTTGAAAGAACTTTTATGTTGTTTGTCTTTTAAATAGGAAACACAATGTTCATCACAGGAAAATTGCTTGTGAGGCAAACCTCTTACAAGACTTTGTTTTGAGAGTGTGGTGATAGTTTTAAGATTTGTGTGTCCAAGTCTTCTATGCCATAATTCAGTCTCTTTGCTAGAAGCAACTGAGAATAGACATGTCCCAGACATAGGATTATCTTTTAGCATATCTACCACATACACATTCCCACTTCTGTGTGCAGTGAGTTGTGCTTTGCTCTCAGCAATGATTTGATCAATCCTTTTAACAACCTCTGGTCCCACAATTTGACAAGTTTTCTAGTGAAGAAGGACCCATATCCTCTGTCACTCATTTATGAGACACTCAGCAGGTTAAATTTCAGATTGTCAATCAAATTCACATTTTCAAACTTGAGTTTACCAGCCAGAACCGACCCAGACCCTAAAACCTTTCCCTTTGAATTATTACCAAAAGATATATCACCCCCCCCCCCATGAGCCATGAAGTCCTTGAGAAGGGCTCTACATCCTGTCATGTGCCTGGAACCTCCACTATCTACATCCTATAAGTATCAAGGCAAGTAGAGGGTCCCTGCACATTTAAGTAAATAGATCAGTTAAGATTGGTCTCCAAAGCCAAAATGGCTTTGGATGGGGTCACAGATGGTCCAGCCTCAAGTCTAGGATAATGGTCAGAGGTTTTGAAATTTTCTTGTAACATCTGCTCTTGACAATTTCCTATCAGATGATTGTATCCATAAGGGTGCCTGTTTACTCTTTGCTTTGAAGGCTTTTTGTAACCTTCATAAGCATGAGGAACCTTTTTATAAGTAGGTTGGCCATACCCTCTTGGAAATGAGTTTGAAGGTGGGGCATCTGTCACTTGCACCTCTCTTTGAACAGAGGTTTTGTTTAAGGCTTTTGTAAAACCTGTTTCAATTTGTTCAAAACTCTGCTTGGATTTATTTCCAACAGAACTTGAACTTTCTCTTTCAAGTGCTTTTGCATTGATCTCTTTTACCTTTTGGTCATAGTTTTTGAGATAAGCACACTGTTGAGTTGAGTGATTTGTTTTGCTGCAGATGGTGCATTTTGAAGAGTTTTTGATAACACAAGTTTTGTTAATGTCATAGCTTTTAAAAGAAAACAATCTGCAGCCACATGATTTCTTTTTTCACAAAATTCACAAAACAGGTTTTTAATCTTACTCTTCTTTTCCTATCAGACTTTTTCTCAGTAGTGGTTGTAACCTCTGCTGGGACATCTTTGATAGGGATTACCAGTGCTTTTGGGGCTTTAATACCATTAGTGGTTGTGAAGTCCATTGGCTTAAATTTTCTAAGATATTACATTCATCTCACCAGGTTGGTTTAAACTGATATTTTTCAATTTCTTTATTTTTTGTTGATACCTCTGGTTTTTCCAAAACAATTTTGTTTCCGGCTTTATCTGTGATTTTTATCTCTTCACCAGCCAAATTTGTAGGGATAACTTTAACCACCTCAGAATCGATTTCAGCAACATTTTTCTCATTTTGATCATAGGCTCTAAAACCTACACCAAACTTGATGTTGCTCTTGATCTGAGCATCAAGCATAATTTCATGCCTTTGCAGGACTCAACCCATTTTTCACATGTGATTTGGGTTTCTTCTAACTCCTTTTTACAAACTTGGTATTTTTCTACCATAGTTTGGAGTTGGTCCTTGGTTATGCTTGATTCATGTCTTAGGCTACTCATTTCAGAATCTTTTTCACTTAACTTTGATTTTAACTCTTTAATCAGTTTTTCAAAATTAAGTTCATCTTCTAAAATTTTGTTTCTCAGGTTTTCATTCACCTTTTTGATGTTTGCAAAAGCAATGATGCATTTATCAGAACATAGATCTTTAAGGATCTGAGGTGATACCTTTGTAGTAGCCATAAGAGCATAATCACACTCATCTTCACACACATCAATGTTCCATGGATATGTAGGAGAGTTCTTTTCCTTATCAGCAGCATTTTCTCTTTCTTCATTTGAAACCACTGTTTCATCACAAACTTGAACTTCATCAGATTTTGACACTATCTCCACATATTCAACACCTTCAGCAATTGTCTCTAAGGCCATTAAATAAAATTCTTGTTCAACATCATTTTTGGCCATTAAAGCAAAGTTTTCATTAGTCAAATCCTCAGGCAAACTGCTCCAGTCAACATAACTTTGTGTGAAAAAGCTTTGTTTACCAACCTCTGCTGGACTAGCAGTGGTTTGAGCAAGTTGTGTAACAATGGGTGCTTGTTGAACAAGCACTTGAGGATGAGATGGTGCCTGAACATATTGAATTTGTGGAGCAGTGGATTGAACATAATGCACTGGAACAGTGGTAGCAGGATGTGCAAAGTGGGCAGTGTTTTGAACATGTTGAGCAGGGCATATTGGGAATAATGAGCAGTGTTTTGTGTGTGCTGAGGTCTATGGCCATGATGAGTCACTATTGGTCCAGAACTTTGAGACCTGCATTCTCTGGCAAAGTGTCCTAGCCTATTACACTTATAACACTTGACTTTTGATTTATCCAGCCCAACCTTCAACCCCCCATGCAAACCTGGGAATTTTCTACCAGTTCTCTTATAAAATTTACTAGCCCTAACACTCAATAGGGCCAGCTGGTGCAAAATATCCATTTCCTAAGATCAAAAGGTTCAATTGTTGTAAATCATTCAGCTCAAATGGATAGATTGTCAGAGGTTTGGCTTTCCCCACTAGCAGTAAAAGCATAGTTGGGTGCATATGTTTCAGATCCAAAGTTCCCACCAGATGTAATATCTATATAGTGATCATAACTTTGGTCCTTACTGCTGCCAGAACCCTCTTCTTGGCCAAAAAGAGTTGTATTGCCCAATGAGTAATCATCAGTCATTTTGCCAAAATCTTGCAACTTCTTTTTCTGGTTTAACTCTCTCTCATAAGTGAGGAGTATCCCATGAAGTTGTGTCAACGACATTTCTTTAAACCCACAGATTTTCGCGTTACATAAGCTACCGTCTCCCACTTATCTGGATAACGATCTAAGGAAACGACTATTGACAGTCGAATTAGGAAAAAACACGTTAACCAGTCTAAGTTCACTGATGAGACAGCTGTAACGTTCAAATTGTTGTGTTAGAGACTCTCCTTTCAAGTGACAAAACGTTTCATACTGCTGATTTAGAACTTCTCTATTACTTTCTATCACTTCCTCAGTCCCACGGAATTGCTCCTTAAGTGCATTCCATAACTCCTTTGCACTATTGCAATGGAGTAGACTAACATAAATTTCATTGGGTAAGGCCGAAGCAACTATGCTAAATGCCTTAGCATCCAATTCAATTTTCTGGAAATCCTGCTCCGAAAACTTTTCAGGATTTTTAGGCACTTGCTTGGTTAGGATCCTCTGTGCTTGGAACCATTGGAACGTGAGGTCTATAAGCAACAGATCTCCAGCAACCGGTGTTTTGCTGAGCAAGGATGTGACCCATCCGTCGTTGCCAAATGAAATATTCATTTCTTTTGAGCATCGGCAGTTTGAACAAGGAACCAGAATTGGCATCCTGTGTGTTTTGAGACATTTTCAGTTGATTTTTCACAGATTTTGTTTTAAAAACTTTGAACGTAATAAAACTCTGAAGATCAAGCTAAAAACAACCAAACTGATTAGCAAGAGAGCTGATCTGTTCGAACCAAATCGATTGTTAGATTGAATTTGATGAATCAGGCTCTGATACCAATTGTTAGGATCTGAGTTTGAATTACTTGTAGTTTTTGTTTCAAAAATGGAAAATGAGTGAATTAAAAGAGATTTGCAGCGGAATAAGATGGAAAACTTTTGCTACAAGCAATGGTCATTTGTTTTCATCATCATCATGCTTTCAAGTTAATTAATTTGCATGTGATTCACAAACTCCCCCTAGCCTTTGCAATTTCAGTTTAATGAGAAAATGCAGAGAAGATGATATGTGAAAGTTGATCTTTTAAGAGACAAGTTTAAAGGTTACAAGAGTTGCCTATTTATACTAACTATCTAACCTCTGAGCATCTTTGATGACGTCAGGGTTGATAGTGACAGGAAACAATATGTAACTAACTCTAAACACTGCTTATACTAACTATCAGTGATTGGCACTGTTACATTGATTAACTAAGCTAATAACTAAACTCTGATTCCTATCCTCTGTCCTTGTTAACTCTGACGGACCTTGAAGCTTTGTGAAGGAAGATGATAGGATGAGCAGTTTTTATGGAAAGTAGTGTAAGTACATCAAGGTTGTAACCTCTGATAGTTGAACCAAAGCTCAGATAGTGTTATTTGGCTTTATATCATCTGTTCCTTTCATAGGGTTCAATCCCAACAATGTATGTGTTGTTTGGATATTAGGTTTATTATGGATATATAAATAAAATTGTATAGTTAAGATGCCATAACAATTAACAAGTGTTCGTGTTCAATGACTACTAATTTTTTTAATAACAAGAATGTATCTATTTATAAATAGAGTTCAATTTATGTTACATTTATGCTTATAAATTTTCGCAAACATAAGTTAAAGTACCATTTCGTTGATCACATAAGATTTTGAATTGACTAAGTCCTTCAAAATGTTTGTGGCATTAATGCATTCATGGGTGCTGTATGTATATTTCACATCAACATATAACTTATATTCATTCAAATCCATTACATTTTCATCTACCTTATCACCACTATCATCATAGTTATAACTTATTAGCTAATATATTAATTTCCTAACACGTACCAATCACGTAGAAGGTTCAGAAAAGGGTCAACAATGATTTGTTCATGCCTCAAACTTCATCTTCAAATTCATCAATCCATAAGATATGTCACTCTCTTCATAGTCATCTACAGAAAACGTATGGTAATTGCTATTACTACTATCTCCTAGATCATCAAGTAATATATCACTTGAATTAGATAATGTCATTTTGCATACAAAAAACGAAATATCACTAGTTTGAAAATCATACCTTTTTTTTTGTTTACCTTTCTCTGTCTCTCATCAAAACCGTGTGTCCATTCGGTGTGGATGGGCAAGAAAATGGAGCGTTATGCGATATGTGGCAGCCACGTCAGCATGCATCAAAAAAGTGGTTAGTGCAAAAAAGGGACGAGTGGCACGGGGCCTGGAAAGTGGGGTTTTTATAAAATAATAAAAAAAATTAAACATTAACTAATCAAAACCAACCCAAAATCCACTCACCAATGAAATGCCGCCACCTCACCCCATATTTGCCCCCACGCCGGTGGAGATCCTCAAGCTCCAACCATAACATTGTGTTCTACGCTGGACACGGGGTGGTTAGCTTGGCGTGGATAGGCTTCCATGTCAAATTTCTACACCCACAACGTATGATCTTATAATACCAAGTTACAAGTTAAAATCACTTATGTTCGAACAAGATAAAGAACACAATAAACGTTTCTGCATAATATAGTCCACAAACAAAACATTTTCTAGTTTCCAATAACATTATCTCTTACATAGGATACTACCACGTTTATTTCCCAATGCCCATGAAACAAATTAATGGGGTTGAAGACAACATAGTGCATAATATTTGGAGCACTAGACCGACAAACTATGCAACACAACAGTAGGTACAAATCAATCTTTATTTGGGGTCTTTTTAAGGGAAAATTAAAAAATATATATATATTCCATATTTTAAGTTATATATAGTTGACAATTCTGACATTTGAGAAAAATTTATAAATATAGGATTATAATTATACAATATTAAAATATATTTAAGAGTTTCATTTGCAACTAAAAAATGGGTAGATGCACGGTACCCCTGACTGTGGAAGGGATCCCCCTTCCCAAGCTAGCGACCCGGCAACACTGTCTGGCGATGAAACCCCTGCCAACCCGAGGGGCTAAAACATGTTTCGAACCCGTGACCTCGAGTGTCCTCCGGCCGGTTTAAAGAGTGGGCCGGTGGCCACTGGACTGACACCTAGTGGTTTTCATTTGCAACTAAAAGTATATCCACAAAAGCGTTATCCCTAAGGATGCGTTGGTTTGCGAAATATTTGGAATTGAAATTATAATTTGTAAAAGAATTGAAATTTGAAGGTGTTGGATTTGAAATTTAAACATTTCAATAGGAATTGGAAATTGTTGGAATTGGAATCTCAACTCCATTTTTGATGTGTTAGTTGTTAAATGAATTGTAATCTATCACCCCGACCCCCACCTCCCCCGTTTCGGGTGGTAAAGTTCGGGTCGAAACGGTAAAGGTCAATACGATTGATTCGGGTCGAAACAATCGACTCAGGTTGAAACGGTACGGGTCAAAATAGTTGGAGATTCCCATGAATTTACTTAAATTCTTTAACATATAGGAATGATTTTGAATTCCTTTAGTTAAATAAATTTGAAGGAATTCATGCCGAATTCTAATTCCATTTTCAACAAAACGCATAAAGATTGAAATTGAGATTCTAATTCCTTTAGTTGAAATTTTGATTCCATTCCTTTAAATTACATTGAATTTTCACTAACTAAACACATCCTAAAGTTATGATTTCCATATTACATGGATTTTATGTGAATAATTTAAAATATAGAGTGGATAAATGCACAGGAGTGGTGTGTACTGTTTTTTGTTATGGTTACTTTTTTCTGTTCTTTAAAGCCGTTTATATCGGCTACAACATAATTTCAATATACCTCGTTTTTTTTTTCATATTGTATTTTTTTTAAATCGTAGTTAGCTGCCTCTAACTAATGTCATCATCATTCTTTATCCTCTAAACCCCAAAGAAGCACCCTTGGGATGATTTTAGTTACTTTCCCATCTCTAGTTTATAAATTATGTGTTTAGAAAACTAGTACAAACTTTAAAAATGTTTTCGAAGAAGAAAATAAAATATAAATAAGTATACTATAGCTAAGGGTGTCGATGTGTGGCATTGCTGAAGATGGATGGTGGTGAACGAAAACAGCGATGGACTAAGTTGGTGATGGCAGTGGCAAAATTTGAGATTTCCGACCGGGGTGTCCGAAGTCATCGGACCTATAGTTATACCTAAAAATTATAAAACCGGGGGGTCGAAATCGTATATACCAAAAAAATTTATACGAAAACTACATACCGGACACTACTAAGCGAAAAGTTCGAGGGATCGGGCCCCCACTAAGCTACGCCCTTGGGTGACGGGTGGGCGATGGTGATGATCCATGAAGATTCAGTTGATGGAGGTGAGTGTTGGTGTGAGTTTAAGTATAAAGTTAATCAAAACATATGTTAAGACTTCATTTAAAACAAGGTAAATAACATGTTTTCATGGGAACTAAAATATATCACATCAATACTTTATTTTATCCCAAAAAACATTAATTTGAACCCTAACTTTATTGTTGTTTTTGCATCAAAAGTGAGGTGGAAAATTTCATTCAAGAAAGGACATGTTTCCGGACCATTAGAGTACTCCAATGGTACCACTCCATTGGCAATAATGCCTATGCTTTTTATTACTATCATGTCCATTTTCAAATTATTTACCTTTAAATTTGGATTCCAGTCTTTAAGAAATTACAAATATACGTATAAAGATCAGTCTTTGCGATGACGATAATCGTGTCTGGCTAACGGATTTAGTTTAACAATTGTGAATTAACTTAAAGAAATGATCTACGACAAAAAAAAAAAAAAAAAAAAACCCTGACCAAACTTCTAATTTGAAGTATTTACGTAGGTTTTAGAAACTGACGAATCTTCCCACACTAACCCAAGGTATATATGAAACAATCTTAGGATACTCATATCTTAAAACATATATATCATGATTTATAATACACGATTGTTTAAATGCATGTCTTAAAATATACTTGGATACTTAATTATTTTTGGGGTAACTTTGTAAAATAGTAACCAAGTTTTAAAAATATTCCAATTAGGTCACTCAAGTTTCAAAAGTGTTCCAATCAGGTCACTCAACATTCGTTTTTCATTAAAATTAAGGGTCTTTTCATCTATTTCATAGGTAATCGTGGTGATGTGAATTTTTGTTTCTTTTTTTCCTTTCATTTGATGGTAACGTCGAATGATGACCCGTATTTTAACTTGTTTTTTTAATTTTTAATGTGATTAAAGTGTTTCTATTTTAAATAAAAATAATTTCATATATTAAAATATCCGACTCCAACATCTTATGCTCATTTTTTTCTTGACACATTGAAAAAAGGATATGGATCGATTTGAATGTTAAGTTATGTAATTGAGACAAAAACGATATGAGTGACCTAATTAGAACACTTTTAAAACTTGATTACTATTTATATTCTCAGTTACCCCTTTTTGGGGTAACTTTATAAAATAGTAACCAAGTTTATGGCTAAATTTGCATATTATAAGGATTGAATCCTTAAGCTCCTAGTATCCTAAACTTCATCTAACTCATTAACACCGTCAAGCTATTCCCAAATAGCAAGTGGATGTGTATACTTATTGGTGGTAAAATATGCACATTAGGGACACATGGTCAGCGGCGATGTTTTTTAGGGGCGGGAGGGGGCGTTCGACTACCCGAACTTTTCGGCCAGTAGTGTTATATATGTAGTTTTCGTATAGAAATTTTTGAGTATATACGTTTTCGACCCCCGGTTCTATAGAAATTTTTTGGTATATACGTTTTCGACCCCTGGTAAAATATTTCAAGCTTCGCCACAGCAGATGGCTCAATTTATTTGGAGGCCTCAAGTGAAATTTTAGTTTCAGAACCCTTTTTACATAATAAATAAGATTGTTATCTCGTATCGGTGAATAAGAAAATATAACTTTTAATAGGGGAATTAAAAAAATCATCTTCTGACATTGAAAAGAAAGAAAAGACGAAACACTCCAGTCCCATAAAATGGTGGATCTAGAATTCTTTTCTAGAGGTGCGGATAATTTTTAAGGATTTAGGCCCTTAGCTATGTAATATGTTTTTTCGGTTCATAGCTGGTCATATCGGGTCGGGCCGTGCTAAAAAAAGACAATCAAACTAAAATTCATATACTCATCAGATCAGGTTGGCTCATGTTAATATCTAACCAACTTAAATAATGTTTCAATTTTAATGTTCAAACCCTAGTTTTCAATAAATAATCTAATCACATAAACAAACAATGTATTAATTCTAGCTCTATTCATATAAACAAACAAAAAAAATTCTAAATCTCCCTAATCAAATAAAAGTGTAAATCAACATGAGGATGAGGTGAAAAAATCAAACCTTGGGCGGAATATGGTGGATGGGTAGTTGGAATTGTAGTGGTCGGCGATATGGTAGAGGGGTGGTCAGATTTCGTCGATGGGCGATGGGTAGCACTGGGAAACGACGATGGAATTATGGGTCTAGGCAGCGGGATTGAGGTGGGAAGTGAACAGCCTCCCTAGTTTTTTATTAAGTTTAAACAATGGATTGGAGTAATGCCTTAATAGACTAATTGGGATTTATATAATTAAGTTAAACAACTAGTATTTATATTATATTTTTTTTAAATATTTAAACTTACAATTTAATTTTTTTAGGGGTCAGTTTCAAAAGTTTTAGAGGGTGTGATCGATTTTTAAAACTATATTTAACACTCCTTTCTTTTCAAGGTGTGTGCCCGCCACCCTAAAATGGCAGTGAGTACACCCCTGGTCCCATATTGATAACCAAAGAGAGTGTTGATACAAAGGACATTAAATTATTAGCTTAAATCGAAGTCTCAAAAGCCTTTTAAATACATGGGACGTTTTTATATTTAACATGTATAGAGCATTCACATCTAGTTAACTATGGCTTGGCTGAGTGTCGCTGGGCATAGGACTCGTGGATTTTGTACGTTTTGGGATGCAATCCTTGAACGATTCCATCAACATGTGAAATATACCAACCGTAAGGTACATGAGATGCATCAAATTTTTATGATCACATTGAGGCGATGAACAAAGATGAACAAAGATGAGTAGATCAAGTGGCCCTTCACGAATACGAAAGGCGCTACTCGCCAAACCATTTTGATCACATTGAGGCGTAGAAAATTGTTAGAAACCTTCCCAAATAGAGAGAATTTGATTAACTACCTTTTCATTTAATTATTTACGTTTTATTTTAATTTAGCTGTTTTATTTTAATTATTCCAATTTCTATTTTTGGTGTTTTTATTTTAACCCTTCCAAAAAATAATTACATAACAATTAAAATAAAATTTTATAATAAACCTAATAAAACACTACAAAAATTTAAAAAAAAAAAGATATTGGGTTAAATGCCATTTACGTCCTATTCACTTTTGCCATTTCATGCTAAATTTCAAAATTTGACCATTTTCCTCTCTAACATTATTTCAGTCCGAAAAATTAACCCCAGTTAAATATTTCCATTAGCTCAGGGATAAAAATTATCATTTTACATAGATTTTTTATTTTTCATTTTTTTTAAATTCAGATTTTAAAAATGAAGTAAAAAAACAGATGACCATTTGCTCAGAAACACATGCATCAACCCGCGAGCCAAAGCTCCTTTTGTTCCAAATTTTCATTCGTCTTTCTTTTGACATATGTTAAATCACCATTCAACCACCACCATCACCACCATCTAACAATCACCACCATTCAACCACCACACACCATTCAATTTTCACCATCACCACCATCACCACCATCTAACAATCACCACCATTCAACCACCACCATCACCACCATCTAACAATCACCACCATTCAACCACCCACACCACCATTCAATTTCACCACATCCAAAAACTCCACCACCTGCCACTACAACTTCGACCATCGTTGCCGCTTCACGTTTTCCGGCAAACAGTGATTGGCGCCATCGCCGCACGTCACCATCACCACCCTACGTTATTCCACCACCAAACATCAATCTCCACAGGTAATTATCATCTCAGTTTGATCCTTGTGCTTTGTTTTTGCTTGAAAACCCACTGATGCGTTGCAATTGTAGAATGGTGTTATATTAAAATAAACATATATGTTCTAAAGAGCAAATGAGTTCAGCAGCTCACTACTTAAGTGTCTTGATTTCAAGTGATAGGTCATGAGTTCAAGACCCATCCCTTGCGGTTCTTTTTATTTTAAAACTTAAGCAATTTAACTCAAGTCAAAACAAAAACGAATGGAAAAATTGAACAAAATGAGCTTTGGCTCGCTGGTTGGTGCGTTTCTTAAAGAAATGACAATTTACTCCTGAGCTAACTGAGATTTTTTAACTAGGGTTTGTTTTTTGGACTGAAATAACACGTTTTGAGATGTGAGAGAGCAAAATGCTACAATTTTGAAATTCGGCCTGAAATGGCAAAAGTGGACAAACTACAGGGACGTAAATGACAGTTAACTCAAAAAATATTACATAAATTAAAAAAGTAGAAAAAAATATTACATAAACCACATACAACATTATCTAATAACCAAAGAGAGAATCAGGCGATGAGCAGTCCCGTTCACTATCATGCTCGTCTAACCTCTCGTATCAATAACCAAAGTTGTCAAATGGATAAGCCATTTCTTTATCTGACCTTGGTACGCATTCCCTATCGTTTGTTTCGTAACCTTCAGCCCAACTTTGGACTTACTGAGTCGGAATGAGTTTGTCATTGTTAGAGTGTTTGCTACTAGATGGTGATGCCCCTACCCAATTCTTATTGAAAAAAAATTAGTTGACTAAAGGGGTAATCATACCCAGATCAACCCTTCCACAGTCAAATCGGTATAGTGTTGAGGACAGTAGACTTCTATAGGTGGAAGGTTTAAAGTTTCAGGGTTTGAGCATCGACGTGATGATCGTTTAAGGTTTGTAGTAGGAGGGTTTGAGCATCGACGGGATGATCGTCGACGGTTTGAAGGTTCGGCTGGTTCGATCGGACTTAGATAACTGTCATCCATAATATGACTTACGGAGTGAAATGTGGATTAAGAAATGCAAATGTGGGTTGAAAAACGAATTGAATTTATAACCACCGAAAACAATAGCCTTTGGAAAAATATTTTTGTTATTATTTAAATCCAATGTTCTTTTATTGTCCATTTTTTTATTTTTTATATATAATATAATTTAATTATAAATAACTCATTATAAAATAAATAAATTAGATATGGATTAAATAAAAGGAAAAGTAGGTGACGAAGTGGATGATAAGTTGGAGGTTTGGATTGGTTTAACGTTGGAGAAACAAAGAGACTTTTAAAGTTAGAGATCTGGAATAATATGGCGTGTTAATGTCACAGATCTAGGTTTTGAATAACGTTTAGGATTGGAGATGCTCTTATACTTATTCTAACCTTAATATGCGAAAAATGATCTAAAAACATCATTCTGTCTCATTACTTATCCTTCTACCTCATGGCATTCACATTAGAGTCATTATCTTCCTTTGTATATGTAAGTAAACAAATAATTTTCTTTAAACTTTGTTTATTTTTTAAAAAAATTGTCTCACATTTGAATCTATATATGTATCTTTATTTTAGTTATGAACGCTTATTTTATTTTATTGTCTTGGTTTGTACACTCACAATAATATAATAATGGTGAATAATATATCTTTAAACGTAAAGGATTATTTTTAGTTTTCTATAACATTTTATCTATTATAGAGAGTCCAATGTGATGAACTATAGGTGCTTTCTTTATTTTTTTTCTCTATGTTTATAGAGAAGGTAGGATTTAAAGGCTCCAACGTGAATTCTCTTATACGTATATTTTTAAGAAAAAGTAAAGTGAATTCTTATTTTTAAAGAAAGTTAAAATAAATCCTTATATTTTTATACATAAGGAATAAGATGTGAGAAGGTTTTAAAAAATGAGAGACAAATTTATGGAATGATATTTTTTTAATTATATTATATAGATGAAGAACGGGATGTTAGAGCATTCACATCTCATTCTTCATCTCTATCTATATAATATAGGGAAATTGGATTCTAATAATCCTAAGTAACTGTCATTGGCCATTACAGATCCCATATTTGAATATTCTCATTGTCAGTCCCACTTGTTAACTATTTTGCCTTCAACAGTCCTCAGTTAAAAAATTAAACGAAGTTAAGTTTTTTTTCGAATTACATACTAATGTATTAGGGTTTTTTTTAGTATAATGAGAATACGAGTCAATTTATGTAAAACATCACTCCATCTAATTCCTTATATGTCATATCCATGTATTTATAAAGAAAACAAAAATACATTTTTATATTTTAGGAAATGCAAAGTAAATTCGTATAATTTTATGGATAAGGAATGAGAGGAGGAGAAATCTTTAAATAACGATTTTAGTTAAATTATAAAGATAAAAAATAAAATGCACTTAAACCCTTAAAACCCGAATAAATAAATATGATTCAAAAGTGTGAACCTTTTTGATATTGTGTAAAGTAAATATTATTTTGTATACATTTTTTAATAAATTGTATAGCTTATTTGTAAACCGTGCATTAAAACAACAGGAACTTGATATAATTGAAGATGCATAAGAAAAAAATGTAGGTAGTTTCAACGTGTAGCACTCATTATTTAGTGCAGGGAAATTGGTCTGTAATAATATCACTTAGACCTTATTAACCATTAATAATCCTATCTCAGAATTTTCCCCCCACCAGTCCCACCTTTCACCTATTTTTCCTACAATGGTCCCCCGTTAAAAAAACTTAACGGGGTTAAGCTTTTTTCCAAATTACAAACATATTTTTAAGGCTTTTTATTAGAACGACGATACGAGTCCATTGATGTAAAACTTGCCTCGAAACGTGCTCCAAATGATGAAAACGACGCTTCAATTCTGGTGTTTAAATTTCCAATTAACCAAAATCAAGTCACTTGGAGCACCATTTCGAAGTAAGTTTTACATCAATGGACTCATATCATCGTTCTGATCAAAAGACCTAAAAAATCTGTTTGTAATTTGGAAAAAAGGTTAACTCCGTTAAGTTTTTTTAACGGGGGACCATTGTAGGAAAAATAGGTGAAAGGTGGAGACTGGTGGGGGGAATATTCTGAGGTGGGATTATTAATGACTAATAAGGTTTAGGTAGGATTATTACAGACAAATTCCCCTTTAGTGCAAGTGCATCTACCACCTTTTTCACTATGGGTCAAAAGGGGATACCCCTTGATGCACAATAATACACCCACCTAAGCATGTTATAACATCCATATTCAATATGTGGAGTCAACCGGTCTAAAAAAAAGAGCATGGTGATGAGAAAATCAAGATTCAAGGGTTGATAGCGGTTTTGAAACATTTTATAATGCATAACACGGTTTCAATAATCCATTGTTTATATAAAACTAATATGATAATTGTATTTATGTGTTGGGATTGAATCATGTTCAAAGGAACAAATGATAGAAAGCTAAAACATGCTAAGTCTTTTGATCCAGCACATCAGAGTTTACAAGCTCTGATGAATAACCACTGATTAGCCAAAGCTCTGCCATCAAGCATCTGTGCAACAAACGACAAAAGATATTCGAAGCTATGCTGAATACCAACAGTGGATTGCATCCGAGTTTAGTTTATCCTTTTATATTCAATGTAACAGTGTTTTTGTAATTAGTAGAGGATAGGTTATCAGTGTTTAGAAGTTAGTTATTAGATTGTTAGCTGTCACTATCAACCCTGACATCAGCAAAAATGCTCAGAGGTTAGAGATGTACTATAAATAGAACAGTGCATTGTATTGTTCTATCTATCTATCTATTAAAAGATCATTTCTCATAACCTTCCAATCATCTTTCTTACATTCTGTACTAACAAACTTTCATTGGGCTGAGGGGGAGTTGTGATTTACATGCAAAACTTATAAGTTTGAAAGCATGATGATCAAAGCAATCTTCCATTAGTTGTGATACAAAGTTTATTTCCGCTGCAAATTCACTCTGTTTTATCTTCTTTCATAAATCATTTATCAAACAATCACAACTAATTCGAACTCAGATCCTAACAATTGGTATCAGAGCTTGGTCAATCAAAATTTGATTTAACAATCAATTTTGATTTGAAATATCAGCTCTCCCTGCTAATTAGTTTGTTTGTTTTCATTGGAAAACAAAGTTTAATTACGTTCAAAGTTTTTAAAACAAAATCTGTTTAAAATAATCAGAATGTCACAAAACACACAGGATTCCAACAACACTGGATCCATGTTTAAACCTCCGATGCTTGTCAAGAATGAGTATTACATATGGCAACGCCAGATGGGCATATTCTTGCTCAGAAAAACACCAGTTGTTGGAGGTCCGTTGTATTTGGACCACATGTGCCTATGGTTCCAAGTACAGAGGACCCCACGAAACAAGTGCCTAAAAGTCCTGAAAATTACTCCGAGCAGGATTTCCAGAAAATTTAGTTAGATTCTAAGGCTTTTAGCATTGTTTCTTCTGCCTTACCTAACGAAATCTATGTTGGCCTGTTGCACTGCAACAGTGCAAAGGAGTTATGGGATGCCTTGAAAGAGCAATTCGGTGGGACTGAGGAAATAATTGAAAACAACAGAGAAGTCTTAAATCAACAATATGAAATTTTTGTCATGCCTAAGGAAAGTCTCTAACCCAACAGTTCGAGCGATCTAGTTGTCTCATAAATGAACTTAAGCTGGTAAACGTTGAACTTCCCAATTCGACTATCAATAGTCGTTTCCTTATATCGTTACCAGAAAAGTGGGACACCACAGCTTTCGTGACACGAACATCTGTTGGGTTTAAAGAAATGAATCTTACAAAACTTCATGGTAGACTCCTCACATATGAGAGAGAGTTGAACCAGAAAAAGAAGTTACAAGAATCTGGCAAAATGGCTGATGACTATGCCTTTGGTTGCACAGCTCTTTTAGGCCAAGAAGAGGGATCTGACAGTGGTAAGGATCAGAGTTATGATCATTTTATTGATATAACTTCTGGAGGAAACTTCAACTCTGATTCTTACTCACCCAACTATGCTTTTGCTGCTAGTGGGGAAAGCCAAAACTCTAACAACTTATCCTTTGAGTTGAATGATCTTCAACACTTTGAACCATCTGATTTAGAAGAAATGGACATTTTGCACCAACTTGCTCTATTAAGTGTTAGAACTAATAAATTTTATAAGAGATCTGGTAGAAAATTCCCAGGGTTGCGTGGGGGTTAAAGGTTGGGCTGGATAAATAAAAAATCAAGCGTTATAAGTGTAATAGACTAAAACACTTTGCTAGGGAATGCAGATCTCAAAGATCTGGACCTATTGTGACACACCCTGGCCTTAGACCTCAACACACACAAAGCACTACTCATTATTCCCAATATACCCATGCTCCTCAAATGCAAAGCACCACTCATTTTGCACACCCTGCTGCCACTGTTCCTGTGCACTATGTTCAAACTACTGCTCCATAGATTCAGTATGTTCAAGCACCATCTCCTCAATTGCTTTATGGCTCTAGACACAATAGTTGAAGGTGATGAATCTGTGGAAGAAGTGTCTAAATTTGATGTGTCTGAAGTTCATGATGAAACAATGGTTACAAAAGAGAATGTTGATGAAGATGTGAGACCTCTGTCTGATCCATGGGATTCCAGTGTGTGTGAACGTGATTGTGACTATGCCATGATAGCTGCTGCTAAGGTATCACCTCAGATCCTTAAAGATCTATGTTCAGAGAAATGCATAATTGATTTTGCTAACATAAAAAGGTGAATGAAAATCTTAGAAACAAAATTTAGAAGATGAACTACATTTTGAAAAACTCACCAAAGAGTTGAAAACAAAATTGGTTAACAAGGATTCTGAAATCAGCAGTCTAAAACATAAGGCAAGCATAACCAAGAATCAACTCCAAACTATGATAGACAAATATCAAGTTTGTAAAAAGGAGTTGGAATCTACCCAGATCACTTGTGAAAAATGGGTAGAATCCTGTAAAGGTTATGAGGTCATGCTTGAAAACCAGATCAAAAGTAACATAAAATTTGGCATAGGTTTCAGGAAAAATGACCAAGTTTCTGAAAATGTTACTGTCAATGATTCTGGCATGGTAGAAATTGTCCCAACAATTTTAGCTGGTGAAGAAATCAAAGTCACTGATAAAAATGGAAACAAAATCATTTTAGAAAAACCCGAGGGATCCTCAACTTTTGAGGAAGTTGAAAAATATCAATTTATACCCACTTGGTCTGATTTGTGTGACATTCTTGAAAATTTTAAGCCAATGGACTTTTCAACCATTAATGGTGTCAAAGCACCAAAAGCAAGAGTGATTCCCATTAAATATTTTCCAGTTTACATCATCTGCTGAAAAGAAGTCTGAGAATGGAAAGAAGAAAACCTGTTTTGTGAGAAAAGAAATCATGTCACTCAAAGCTGTTTTCATTTAAAAGCATATGACATCAACAAAACAAGTATAATACCTAATTCTTCAAAATGTATCATCTGTGGGGAAGCAAACCACAAAACTCAAGAATGTATTTACCTTCAAACATTTGACATCAAAGTAAAAGAAATTAGATCAAAAGCTCTTGAGAATCAAAATTCAAGCCCTGCTAGAAATAAATCTAAGTAGACCTTTGAATCTGTTAAAACATCTGTTACCAAAGCACTGAACAAAACCTCTGCTCCCAGAGAGGTACAAGTTACAGATGCACCACCTGTAAACAGGTATCCAAGGGGATGATGTGTGAAATGTGTATACAAAAATCAAACCAAGTTTTAAAAAGGAATCACAACCTAACCACACACAATCGGCAAGTGCACCGGTCACGGTGTAGTATAGATAGCAAGACCGAGTATCAATCCGTGGACATTATATGCAAACTTTAGATACTGAACCTCTATTGAATACAAAGTCAATAATTGATTTGAGTTTGATGTTTAACTAATAACCTAATTGATTACGAAAATGGCAAACAAGACAAGCACGAACTCGAGAGCAAAATGTGAATCAAATATATGATGAGAAAAGACTACCTAGGTGTCGAATCCCTAGAATAATGCAATGCTACTCTGAATTTGACAATGGCTCAATATCCTAATCTACCCGAATAACCTCCCGCTAGAGATGATCAAACGAAAGATAAGGACAAAACACGAAGTGCTAGAATGAACCGGCTCGACCTATCGATACCAAATCCTGAGAAAATCAAGTAATGAAAGTAAGTACTACCCCCAAAACCCTCCAATCGCAAAGCAAACCAAACCTTGAGAATTAAAATCCTAGAAAACCTTAACAGCGATGTAATAAACGAGCCCGAGCTATCGGTCACCCAATCAACCCACCAACGATTAGCTAGACGAGGATGCAAGTTTTCGTTTATCGATTTTAGTTATTAATCAAATTGGTTTATTTCTAAACACAATATTCAAACCAAAAACCCTAAGATTAATGATTCGAATTAAACTCTAAGTCTAGGGGATATTTCTATGTGCCTAAACCGTTGAATTCATCAATCAATAATCAATCAAAACACACCAACATGCAATATCAAGAACAATCTCAAGGCAAAGTTATGTAAATCACATCAAATAACCATAATCAAGTAAAAATAACATCACAATCATCAAGTTCATCCAAACCTAAGAAGTATAAACCGTTTAGCTACTCATAATATTCATCAAAACAACTGAACAAGGTCTGAAAACAACTGAAATCATAGTTCAAAGCGAATTAAAACCGAAAAACGAATGTTTAACGAACCCAAGACGATCAAAACTCAAACCGGAAGCTTCCTAGACCTTCAATCAGCTTCAAAGTGCTCCAAGATCGTCCAAGAATGCTCCAATGTCGCCTGGTTGTCGAGATATCTAACCCTAATCGGCTGCTTGGTTTTTATAACAATTTTTACGAAATTCGCACCTCTTACGGACCGTATGGACCCATGTCTTACGGTCCGTAAGCCTAAAAAAACCCCGCGCGTCTTTTACCTCTTACGGACCACAAGGTCCACCCCTTATGGTCCGTAAGGCCTCTTGGACAGCTACATTTTGCCTTTAATTCTTGTTTTTCCGACACGTCTTTCCGCGTAACCTTTGCTGCTCCATTTCCTTCCGTTTTTGCCGCATAACCAACAGGTTCTTCACCAATTCCTATAAATCAACAATTTAATCAATTAAATATCAAAATCGTGGGAAAACCATATACAAATCACTTAAAATGTAGGGAATTCAATACGAATTATGTGTATATTTTAAGACACATCAAACATCCCCACACTTAACCTTTTTCTTGTCCCTAAGCAAAATCCCAAGCTATATGTCTAACTTACACACGTAACAACAACGCAAGCCTCAAACAAGTTATAACGCAGACTACAAAATCATCAAACACAGCGGTTTCACAAGACTTACAACGTTCAAAAGGTTGACGACTCAAACATATTTAAACCAAAACCGCCTAACCAAGTTTTTTCTCACCTTCAAGCCATCAATCATGCATTGCCAATACCCCTCATAGTATCACTCGACTCTCAGCTAAATATATATCATAACATATCAAGTGAACTCTCAAAAGCCAAACTATGAAGCAATACTATCATAAGCTTGTACGTCAATCAAATCTCCACCTAATTGTTAGAATTCGGCACAAATCAAGAGAACTTAAAGGGTAGGCAAGGGCTAAATGTAGGTTATTTTATTCGGGAACAATAGGCTAACACAAATGATCACACGATAAACCGGATAAACACGAAACAAATACTCACAATATTTGGTCGTATCGACCCACAACTTTATTCTATTTTTTTCTTTTCTCATTTTTCTCTTTTTTTCTTTTTTATTTGCTTTTGTTTATATATATATATATATATATATATATATATATATATATATATATATGCTAAACAAGATAATAACATAACACGATCCGCCTATCAAATTAACGAAGGGTAACAAACGAATGGCTAGGCTCAAAGTGGTGTCTAAAGGGTAGTGGTGAAACGGGTCAAACACAAAGGCTACACAAACAAGGTGATCATAATGCCTCTATCATGTCCATGCCAAATCCTAACCAAAGGTCTCAAACTGTATCAAAACACACAAGTTCTAAAGTAATGCAACAAGTCGGTAAACACACATGAGACGAAAATAGTGAACATATAAGTATGAAACATATATAATGGCTCAAATCTCACTATCATGTGGTAAATAAGGGCTACCGATATCGACAATGCATAACCAATCAACTATCCGGCTCCATCCACTATCCTAGGCATCCCAAGACCTTTTAATCCCAAAAACCAATCAATCAACCTACTATCCCGTAACTTTAAGAAACATGCGCTCTCGACTGGTAAATCCGACAATTAAACCGCTTTTAACCGACGCTTTGAAAAGGTTTTTTTTTCTACGCGCTAAAGGACCAGGACTCGCAAACAAACTTTTTTTTTCACAATTATTCATTTTTATGCAATATTTACAAAGGCTCTATTTACAGATTCCGTTTACAAATAATTTACAAATTCCCCCATCCCCACACTTGAAAGACACATTGTCCCTAATGTGAACGAAAAGGAAATAAACTAATGCGAAAATTATACAACAACAACAAATAGGAGAAGTAAAACTGAAACTCCCCTGATATACTCGATACACTGCTCGTATACAATCCAACCGCTCAATTCACGCGACTCAGCAATCGTAATGTAACCTGTATAATGAAACTGCACGGCTAGAAGCAATATATCAAACACAACCATAATATACAATAAATATATAAAGTGTACAGTACAACAAAAAGACCCAACCGGTTACCCCTACAAATTCCCCCAAGTATATGTATCAAGTACAGACCATGATAATAAAAACAAAAATAAGGAGAAAAAGTACAAGGTAACCCAAAATCCATCCTGATGCTGACTACTGCAGGCCCGGTGGCGGCTGTGGAGGCTGTGGAGGGAATGTGAAGGTGATCCATGATACGCTGTAACATCGCTCGGATCTCTGCCTGTGAATCTCCGATCTCTGCATGTGAATCGCGGACCTCCTCAACAACCTGCTCTAACCCATCCAAGCGCTCAACAACTGTCCTCTGTGCCCTAGGCGCTCCAGGTGCCCTAGGCTGAGATCTCTCCTTACCGCCATGCTGATGACGTGGTGCATCCACCTGTGCCTCTCCCTCGACAACAGGAACTACCTTAACTACCCTAGGCTTAAGAAATATAGGAGGATTACCTGCAGCAAGTAGCTGTGTCATCTGACACATATCACTAAGCTTGAATCTCGACCAGCAGGCTCCTCGTGCAGCCATGCCGGTGGAAAGTGCTCAAAAACCCCCAAACTCTCTACAAGCACGCTAACATAAGAACCCATACAAATCCGCGAATCCATACCTCGCCCCCTTAACCTATCAAATGCATGTAACAGAAATACCTCCAGATTGGCCTCCCGGCCCTGCACCATGAAATATAAGGCAAACAAATCATGATAAGTCACTTTCTCGAGACTCATGTATCGAGAAAGGACGGTGCATGCTAAAATCCGGTGGATGAAACGAATGATTGGATCTCTGATCTGTGATGCTGGTATACCCGAAGACCACGCACCATCTCCAATAGTCGACCAGAAGGCTGTAAGCTGTGAGGTCGTAACAAACTGTGGTAGCTCTAAATCTGACCATCCATCAAACTCTCAGTAAAAATCGGTTGCGTCGTCCCAAAGAAAAGCTGACTGCGGCGGCATCAGTGAGACGTGCATGGTAGAATCTGAATGTGGCGTGGAACTCCAACACCAGCTCATGATAGAAAGCTCACCTCTCGTCCAACAATATCCTCCATCAAGGTGTAATTAGGGCCTCCATCCTAGCGCGTACGTCCATGCGCTCCATCAAATCCCAGTCCATAATCCTCGCTCTCAGAAAGCGCAAACCAAGGAACCTCTGCAGGGTGGTATACTCATCCGAATCTGGGTGAAACTGCAATAAGGTATGCTCCTCCACTTGTGAGAGATCAGTTGGTAGAGGTGATGATGTTAACAGATCAGGCAACTGCACGTCCACAGAATATCGAATAACTCTAGCAGGTCGCTCAGGCGGCGGCTATGCTGGTGGAGTGCGCTGAGTGGAAGGCCATCCCAGCTTGCTGGACGACTGACCAAAAGAGGAAGCCATACCTGCGCTTGTTTACAACAATGAAAAATATAGATAAATATACATGATACCCCCCCAAACACGTTTTCCGAAAAACATTTTATTATTATTTATTTATCATTATTATTATTTTTTTCTTTTATTATGTATATATAAATTGAAAACGTATTTTAAGTGTGTTAGGAGCGGCGGTTGTGGCCGTATAGCATTTCGTTCGCGGCCGCAACGGATAGATATATAACAATAACAATAAAAATTTTGGCATGCCTCCGGCGCATTTGCAAGATATCAACCATCCTCGCCTGAATGGAGATTGAGTACGGGCGAGGAGATCACACCCTATAAATGAAACGCACAACTAATTTTGACACTAATAATGCAATACAATCAAAGCTCAACATCGACTTATTTTAGGCACCCGAAACTTAACTACAATAACAACAACAATTAACCTACGACTCTAACTTACTATAAACTAACAAAACAACAACAACAAAAAGTAAATTCGCGACATTCAAAGTATATATAAAGCCGATTCAACATGTCAACACGTGTATTACCATCTAAGCCTAACCAATATGAAGACGAATCATAAAAATACAAACGATAAATCAAACAACGAATGTACACGTATACAAAACTGAACCATTCAACAACCTACTACCTGCCATGACCAAGGCGGATGGCAACACCACTGTTAGGATCTTTGATGACGTCAGGGTTGATAGTGACAGAAAACTAATATGTAACTAACTCTACACACTGCTTATACTAACTATCAGTGCTTGGCACTGTTACATTGATTAACTAAGCTAATGACTAAACTCTGATAACTATCCTCTGTCCTTGTTAACTCTGGCAGACCTCGAAGCTTTGTGAAGGCAGATGATAGGATGAGCAGTGTTTATGGAAAGCAGTGTAAGTACATCAGAGGTTGTAACCTCTGATAGTTGAACCAAAGATCGGATAGTGTTATTTGGCTTTATATCATATGTTCCTTTCATAGGGTTCAATCCCAACAATCTCCCCCTGGAACAGATGATGCCAAAAACACTTTATTCTTGGTTTTTATTCTTCAGAAGGAATTCTCTTATTTGACCTTTGAATTGAAGTTCAAAGTAAAGAGATTCCATGTCATCAGCATCCTTCACCAGCTCTAAACATAGTAGTTCTTGGAAGTCTTCTACTGTAAGCTCATAAGCATCTTCCATGGATAGTTTAGTGGCTGCACCATCAGACTTGAGCAATGTCAATTCATGGGTGTCTTTGTCGACCTTCCATTTTAGAATTTTTGGGTCTGATGGTTTTCTTGAAGGAGCTTTTATTGTAGAGGTTTGTAAATGAGCCATCTTTGATCAATCTTTAGCCAGCTTGGCACTTGTATTATCTGTGTGATAATCAATCATATTCCGAATCCCTTCTTTGATAAATGTATCCTCAAACTCTTTGTCAGTCTTCTCATTCATCTCCCCTTGCTTTTTCCTAGTGTTGCAGGGCAAGTGTGGAGTGGGCAGATGTTGAGCTGGACCTTTTAGAGAGTTGAGCTCTGAGGATAGCATCTTCTTTTGAGTAGTCAGGCTTAGGAGGCATGGATGGATCCTTTTTACTTCTTTCTTCCAAACTTTTGTAAGTGTCTAACACCCTCACCTCACCCCATCTCATCAATTGGTTTTTGGAACCATAATGATTTTGAATCAATTCTTGCTTCATTCTCTTCAACTTCAAGGCATTTTCAGTGATATCTTTCTTGTATAAATCCCAGTTGGGAGGAGTTGTTTTTTAAGAGGGTCTTTCAACATTTCTTGCATTCTATTGATTTCCTCCCTCGGTTCATCTATGCTCCAATCCCTGAACTGTGGCCTTGTTGCCTTATACATCTTCTTTTCCATGATATACTCAATGAGTTCACTCTTGAGCAACTTCTTCTCTTACTGACAACTGGTTGCTCAGATCCTTGACAAAATTTTGTAGAATGGTGACTTTACTCAGTTGAAAGGACATGATAATCTATATCTCTCTATCATTTTTACCAGCTGATTCTCTTTTAGAAATATCATCTGCTTGCTTCTTTTTCAATTCTAGATAGGCATCAAATTTGCTGGTCTTGGATAGCCATCAAGGGATAGAATTGTTCTTTGTCAGGGTCATCCTCTGAAAAGAAACTTTGGATCTCTTCCCTGACTGCTGGTAAATCAAGAGGATACAACTTTGATGCAGGAATGACTTTAAGAGTTGAAGAAGTTGTTAGCACTGATGTGGGGATCACTGGTGTTGATGAATAGTGGAAGAGGTGTGGAGATCTCATCATTTATCACTTTTGTGATTTTCCTCATTTTAAACCTTAAAGTAGGTGATGGTGGTTGTGGGATTTTTGGTGGTGTGGATAATGGTTGAGTTGATGTGGGAAATGTGATCATGGCAGTGGATGGAGTTGCATCTGTTGCAACCTCTGCTGTATCAACATATGTTGACATAATAGTTGCTGTAACATCTGCTTATGTGGATGTGGGTTGTGGTTTTGAAGATGTGATAGGTTTTTGAGAGGCAGAGGTTTTCATGGTTGGATTGGTTTCAGGCTTAATTTTAGGAGGTGTGGATGTTGGTTGCCAGGCTTTTCTAGCAGGAGCTCTTTTTGATGAAGTACCAACCTCTCCTTTTTCTTTTTGCTGATCAATCTTTTTCTCAACCAACACTCTGCTCTCCTCAATCACATTCTTCTTATGACTAGCCTTTGCCTTGGCCACAAGTTCTTCAGTTAAATCTATCTTCTTTGAACCATCAGGCATTGGAATGTTCAATGTGGGTCTGGCCTTATCATCATCTATTATTAGCTTCTTTGGACCCAAAGGTTTCTCCCCCTTTTTGGCTTCATCTGTTGTAACAAATATAACCGTTAGAGGTGCATGGCTAGTGGTTGTGAGTAGATGTGCTTTGATGGCTTTAATGTCTGCTGCAGTGTCTTGATACCTTGATTCAAACATGTTTCGAACATCATTCACATGATGCTTGTGTTGTAAATCCAAATAATGTTGTTGATGTTGAAACAGAGGGTTAAGAGCTTCTTTGAGATAAGCAGTGGATAGAACAGAGGGTTGACTTTTTGTAGCTATCATCCGCTTTAGTAAATCTTTGATTTCACCAACAGAGTTTTCTACTCTGGTCACTCTCTCCATCAAATCCTGGTATTTTAGATCATCACCTAATTTAATAGGATCATCTGAACTCCTACCAGTGGTGGTAGTTATATCTATGTTATCATGAGCAGTGGTTTTAGGACCAGCTTCAAACATAGATGTCTCTTTGTCTTGGTACTAGGGACTTCCCACAATAGAGGTAACAGTTGTTGCTCAGCAGTGGTTGCCTTCAACCAAGTCTTATTAATGAAACTACTGTACAACTGAGAACTAGGGAGTTCAGCAATTATAGTGGCTGCTTGTGTTGAACTATCACCAAGGGTTACATGTAACCCAAGGGATGTAGCCTCTTCATTTGTTGATGGGCTAGCAATGAATAAATAATCAGACTCAGCCATTGGATGAAGTATATTCTCAGTAATAGGTTGTTGAGAAGTGGTGGTTTGTGTCTGAACTAATTCAATTGCATTCAGCAATGGTACAATTGTGGGTGGAAGTGAAGGTATTGGTGAAGGTGTTTGAGTAGAAAGCGACATTGCCCTGGGAGAGGGGCTGTGGAAGATAGACCCAAGTGGATCTAGAGCTTCATAAATGGTGTCACTGTGTCTAAAACCTTTTCCTTTTGTGAGGAAGAAGGAGGAGTTTCAAAGCCGGTGGGAGATCTTTGAACCATCTGCTGTGAAGTAGCAGAAGTGGTTTGTGACTTTGGTGCTGTCACAGGGTTAACTCTGGGATCTCATCTTCCAGAGGACCCTTTTTGGGTTTGTGGGCTTTTTGGAGGTTGTTTTAGTTTTCTTTTTGGAAATTTTTGGTGTGGGTTTCAGGGCAGCGGTTGTGTTGCCCTGATCACCAAGAGCAGTGAGCTCAGTAGCAAGAGGTTAAGTTTGAACATTTTGTTCTGGTAAAACTTGCTCATCCTCCTCTACTTGTGTTTTCTCAACTTTATCTTGGTTTGTTATTCTGGTGAAGATTTCATGATTGAGGCGGCCTGGATTAACCACAACGCCAATTTTACTTTCAGGACCTTTAATTTGATCATGTAAGTAAACACTCAAGAACCGTGGATGCATCAAAAAAGCTTTTCTTTTTTCAATATTTTTAAAATTATTCACAAGACCCGTGAACAATATCAAGGAGTAGTTCAAATCGGTGTCAGTTAAAATTGCATACCCCAGATATTGCATGTTCAATGGGATTTCATTGAAAGCAGTGGATTTTGCTGAGAGACAAGTAAGAATGGTGTGAAAGAAAAATCTCATCTCAGCAGGAAAGTTAGGTTTAAAAATGGTCATACCTTTCATCTGGCTGATATAACCTCTTTCCAGAAACTCTGCTTGGATCTCATTAATGGGAAATGACACAGGGTGTTGTATGTCATTTAACTTGAAAACTTGAGAGATCGATTGGGGGCTAATTTGCATCAACACTCCCCATACTCTTGAAATTATTGTATAAAGGAACACCATCAGCAGATGAGTGAACCTTTGCATTTTTCCAGAAATCATGAAGAGCATCAATATAAATGGGGGCTTTGGCAGTTAACATGTGCAAGAATTTAGACTTTTGCAAAATTCGAATCATTGGATGATAGCGAGTATTTGCGTCGTTTTCTTCAAGTATGGCAGTGTAGTTGTGTGGGGTTTTGATTATGAGAGTGAAAGGTGGAGGTTCTTCTTGTGATTTTGCTTTGGATTTTGAGATTTTGATTTGGGAGCCATGGTGTTTGAGAGAAGAACTGTTTTGAGATTTTGAAATCGACACAGTTTATGGTAACCACTGGTGAGATAAAACAGGGGTTTTATAGGGGTTTTGAAAAAGTGAACATGACGTGGCATCTGTTGCAAGATCTGATGGCTAACATCTGGCCACGTGTAACCTCTGATGCGAAAAATAACCGTTGATGTGGCAAACACTGTTTTAGGACAGAGGTTTGGACAATACTGATTTTGTTTAACACTATCAGAGGATAGCCATCAGTGGTTTTGAAGAGGTGAAAAGTAAAAGTCAGAGGATACACTGTATCAATAGACAAGATTTTAAAGCCTATCAGAGGTTTTGAGCAAACATATGTTGTGACCAGACTTTTAAAGATTTATTGAAAATTTTCAATTTTATACTATTTTTAAGGAATTTTTGAATTTCTGAAAACATTTTGATGCTATGTACACATGGATTTACAAGAAAACTTGTTTTTAATCCATGTTTATCATACCAAGCCTTGAGATCAATTTTTCAAAGGTAGATGTATCCAATGCCTTGGTTAAAACATCTGCCCATTGATCTGAAGTATGGACATGATGCAAAGAAATCAAACCTTTTTCATAGCAATCTCTCACAAAGTAATGTCTGATGTCAATGTGCTTTGTAGTTGAATGAGAAACTGGATTTTTGATGATATTTTTAGCAGCTTGACTGTCCAATTTGAGTGGAGTCTTTAGTGCAATGATACCAAAATCTAACAACTGGTTTTGAAACCACAAGAGTTGAGCAGTGCAGCTAGCAGCAGCAAATACTCTGCCTCAGCATGGATGTTGAAACTGCAACCTGCTTTTTGCTTTGCCAAGACACTAGACAATCACCTAGGAATTGACATCCTCCTGATGTGGACTTCCTTGTAGTTTACACCCAGCAAAATCATTATCTGAAAAACCTGAAAGCTCAATATTCCCATTAGCTGGATACCAGATACCAAGTGTGGGAGCACCTTTTATGTATCTAAATATCCTTTTTACAGCAATAAGGTCAGACTTTCTAGGTAATGCTTGTGATCTGGCACAAACACATGTCGCAAACATGATGTCTGGCCTTGATGCAGTTTGGTACAATAAAGACCCAATCATGCTTCTATAAAGAGTTTGATCAACAAGGTCATCTTTACCATCAATGGTGACTAGCTTGGAGGTTGCCATGGGTGTGCTACATGGTTTACAATCATCCATATCAAACTTTTTAAGCAGTTCTTTCACATACTTGTTTTGATGGATAAATGTACCATTGTGCAATTGTTTAACTTGAAGACCAAGAAAACATTGGAGCTCACCCATTGCACTCATCTCAAACTTTGCTGCCATGAGTTTTCGAAACTCTTCACACATAACAGTGCTTGTGGATCCAAAAATGATGTCATCCACATAAATTTGGACAAGCATCAAATCTTTTCCTTTCCATTTTAAAACAGGGTTTTATCTATTTTGTCTCTAGTAAACTCTATGGATAAGAGAAAAGTGGATAAAGTTTCATACCAGGCTCTTGGTGCTTGTTTCAAGCCATACAAAGCTTTGTTGAGCTTGTAGACATGATCAGGATGGAATGCATCTTCAAAACCTGGAGGTTGACAGACATACACCTCTTTTTTGATTTTTCCATACAAAAATACACTCTTTATATCCATTTGAAACACCTTTATGTTGTGGTTAGCAGCAAAAGCTAAGAACAGGCGAATAGCTTCCAACCTTGCTATAGGAGCAAAAGTCTCATCATAGTCTATACCTTCTTCCTGTCTGTAGCCTTGAACCACGAGCCTTGCTTTGTTTTTGACAACAATACCCCTTTTATTAGTTTAGTTCTTGAAGACCCACTTTGTGCCAATTGGACTTACATCTTTTGGCAGTGGCACAAGCTCCCAAACTTGTTGTCTTTTGAACTGAAGGAGTTCATCTTGCATGGCTTCTACCCAGCTGTTGTCTTTCAGTGCCTCTTGGTACTTGACTGGCTGTATGAGTGATAGAAAACCAGCAAAAAGACAAATATTTTGGGATTCGCTTCGTGTGAGCACCCCAAATTTGATGTTGCCAGTAACTTGATCTGCTGGATGGCTTTTGAGATAAATCAAATCACCTTGGTATGGAACAACAACATTTTGAGGTGATGGCTGCAAATGTGTATCATCTGAGCTAACCTCTGCTGGTGAAATTGAATGAATGAGATGGTGGTGGTGGTATTGGGGGTATAGAGGTAACATTCTGAGATTTTGGTGCCCAGATGTAGGACTTTTATCAACAGATGTTTGATTTTGTGAACTGGCTGAGGTTTGAGGATCAACCACTGTTGACCCAGAAGTGGCAGAGTTTACGCAAGAGCTTGTAGCACTTGATCCTTTGTTTGAAGAATAGACTTTTGTTTGTGGAAGCACACAGTCATATCCTTGATCTTGAACTTATTCAGATGATTGTAGTGTACCTGCATTGTCTAGCTTGATAGAAATATCAGCAAATGTGAATTTATCTAAATCAAAAAGCTCTGGAGGATTTGCTGGGATTTTTAGTGATGATAGTTCATTGAACTTCACATTCAAAGTTTTTTCAACAACTTTGTCCTAGAATTAAAAACTCAGTAGGCTTTGGCAGTGGTTGAGTATCCCAGAAAATAACCACAATCAATTTTGGCTGCAAACTTAGATATAGAATCTTTTAAGTTCAAAATGAAACATGGACAGCCAAAAATTTTAAAATATGAAATCAGAGATTTGATTTTATACAAAATCTAATAGGCAGTCTTTTGATGCCTGGGGTTAATCGAAACTCTGTTTTGAACATAGTAAGCAGTGTTTACAGCCTCTGCCCAAAAGGACAGGGGTAAACCAGAATCTGTTAGCATAGTTCTTGCTGATTCAATTAAGGTTCTATTATTCCTTTCAACCACCCCATTTTGTTCTGGAGTTCTTGGAATGCTATATTGTCTAACAATTCCTTTTGACTCACAAAAAGCATCCAACTCTCTATTTTTAAACTCTGTTCCATTGTCACTTCTAAAGATTTTTACTGGAAGATCAAATTGTTTTTCTACTTGTTTTAAGATTTGTGTGTCCAAGTCTTCTATGCCATAACTCAGTCTCTTTGCTAGAAGCAACTGAGAATAGACATGTCACAGACATAGGATTATCTTTTAGCATATCTACCACATACACATTCCCACTTCTGTGTGCAGTGAGTTGTGCTTTGCTCTCAGTAATGATTTGATCAATCCTTTTAACAACCTCTGGTCCCACAATTTGACAAGTTTTCTTAGTGAAGAAGGATCCATATCCTCTGTCACTCATTTATGAGACACTCAGCAGGTTAAATTTCAGATTGTCAATCAAATTCAAATTTTCAAACTTCAGTTTACCAGCCAGAACCGACTCAGACCCTAAAACCTTTCCCTTTGAGTTATTACCAAAAGCTATATCACCCCCCCCCCATGAGCCATGAGCCATGAATTCCTTGAGAAGGGCTCTACATCCTGTCATGTGCCTGGAACCTCCACTATCTACATACCATAAGCTATCAAGGCAAGTAGAGTGTCCCTGCACATTTAAGTAAATATATCAGTTAAGATTGGTCTCCAAAGCCAAAATGGCTTTGGATGGGGTCACAGATGGTCCAGCCTCAAGTCTTGGATAATGGTCAGAGGTTTTGAAATTTTCTTGTAACATCCGCTCTTGACAATTTCCTATCAGATGATGGTATCCATAAGGGTGCCTGTTTACTCTTTGCTTTGAAGGCTTTTGTAACCTTTATAAGCATGAGGTACCTTTTTATAAGTAGGTTGGCCATACCCTCTTGGAAATGAGTTTGAAGGTGGGGCATCTGTCACTTGCACCTCTCTTTGAACAGAGGTTTTGTTTAAGGCTTTTGTAACAGATGTTTCAATTTGTTCAAAACTCTGCTTGGATTTATTTCCAACAGAACTTGAACTTTCTCTTTCAAGTGCTTTTGCATTGATCTCTTTTACCTTTTGGTCATAGTTTTTGAGATAAGCACACTGTTGAGTTGAGTGATTTGTTTTGCTGCAGATGGTGCATTTTGAAGAGTTTTTTGATAACACAAGTTTTGTTAATGTCATAGGCTTTTAAAAGAAAACAATCTGCAGCCACATGATTTCTTTTTTCATAAAATTCACAAAATTCACAAAACAAGTTTTTAATCTTTACTCTTCTTTTCCTATCAGACTTTTTCTCAGCAGTGGTTGTAACCTCTGCTCGCACATCTTTTAGGGATCACAAGTTCTTTTGGGGCTTTAATAACATCAGTGGTTGTGAAGTCCATTGCTTAAAGTTTTCTAAGATATCACATTCATCTGACCAGGTTGGTTTAAACTGATATTTTTCAATTTCTTTATTTTTTATTGATACCTGTGGTTTTTCCAAAACAATTTTGTTTCCAGCTTTATCTGTGATTTTTATCTCTTCACCAGCCAAATTTGTAGGGACAACTTCAACCACCTCAGAATCAATTTCAGCAACATTTTTCTCATTTTGATCATAGGCTCTAAAACCTACACCAAACTTGATGTTGCTCTTGATCTAAGCATCAAGCATAATTTCATAACCTTTGCAGGACTCAACCCATTTTTCACAAGTGATTTGGGTTTCTTCTAACTCCTTTTTACAAACTTGGTATTTTTCTACCATAGTTTGGAGTTGGTCCTTGGTTATGCTTGATTCATGTCTTAGGCTACTCATTTCAGAATCTTTTTCACTTAATTTTGATTTAACTCTTTAATCAGTTTTTCAAAATTAAGTTCATCTTCTAAATTTTGTTTCTCAGGTTTTCATTCACCTTTTTGATGTTTGCAAAAGCAATGATGCATTTGTCAGAACAAAGATCTTTAAGGATCTGAGGTGATACCTTTGTAGCAGCCTTGGGAGCTCAATCACACTCATCTTCACACACATCAATGTTACATGGATCTGTAGGAGAGTTCTTTTCTTATCCGCAGCATTTTCTCTTTCTTCACTTGAAACCACTATTTCATCACAAACTTGAACTTCATCATATTTTGACACTATCTCCACAGATTCAATACCTTCAGCAATTGTCTCTAAGGCCATTAAACAAAATTCTTGTTCAACATCATTTTTGGCCATTAAAGCAAATTTTTCATCAGTCAAATCCTTAGGCGAACTGCTCCAGTCAACATAACTTTATGTGAAAAAGCTTTGTTGACCAACCTCTGCTGGACTAGCAGTGGTTTGAGCAGGTTGTGTAACAATGGGTGCTTGTTGAACAAGCACTTGAGGATGAGATGGTGCCTGAACATATTGAATTTGTGGAGCAGTGGATTGAACATAATGCACTGGAATAGTGGTAGCAGCATGTGCAAAGTGGGCAGTGTTTTGAACATGTTGAGCAGGGGCATATTGGGAATAATGAGCAGTGTTTTGTGTGTGCTGAGGTCTAGGGCCAGATGAGTCACTATTGGTCCAGAACTTTGAGACCTGCATTCTCTGGCAAAGTGTCCTAGCCTATTACACTTATAACACTTGACTTTTGATTTATCCAGCCCAACCTTCACCCCCCATGCAAACCTGGGAATTTTCTACCAGTTCTCTTATAAAATTTACTAGCCCTAACACTCAATAGGGTCAGCTGGTGCAAAATCCATTTCCTCAAGATCAAAGGTTCAATGTGTTGTAAATCATTCAGCTCAAAGGATAGATTGTCAGAGGTTTGGCTTTCCCCACTAGCAGTAAAAGCATAGTTGGGTGCATATGTTTCAGATCCAAAGTTCCCACCAGATGTAATATCTATATAGTGATCATTACTTTGGTCCTTACTGCTGCCAGAACCTCTTCTTGGCCAAAAAGATTGTATTGCCCAATGAGTAATCATCAGTCATTTTGCCAAAATCTTGCAACTTCTTTTTCTGGTTTAACTCTCTCTCATAAGTGAGGAGTATCCCATGAAGTTGTGTCAACGACATTTCTTTAAACCCAACAGATTTTCGCGTTACATAAGCTACCGTCTCCCACTTATCTGGTAACGATCTAACGAAACGACTATTGACAGTTGAATTAGGAAAAAACACGTTAACCAGTCTAAGTTCACTGATGAGACAGCTGTAACGTTCAAATTGTTGTGTTAGAGACTCTCCTTTCAAATGACAAAACGTTTCATACTGTTGATTTAGAACTTCTCTATTACTTTTTATCACTTCCTCAGTCCCACCGAATTGCTCCTTAAGTGCATCACATAACTCCTTTGCATTATTGCAATGGAGTAGACCAGCATAAATTTCATTGGGTAAGGCCGAAGCAACTATGCTAAATGCCTTAGCATCCAATTCAATTTTCTGGAAATCCTGCTCCGAAAAGTTTTCAGGATTTTTTGGCACTTGCTTGGTTGGATCCTCTGTGCTTGGAACCATTGGAACGTGAGGTCCATAAGCAACAGATCTCCAGCAACCGGTGTTTTGCTTAGCAAGGATGTGACCCATCCGTCGTTGCCAAATGAAATATTTATTTCTTTTGAGCATCGGCGGTTTGAGCAAGGAACCAGAATTGGCATCCTGAGTGTTTTGAGACATTTTCAGTTGATTTTTCACAGATTTTGTTTTAAAAACTTTGAACGTAATACAACTCTGAATATCAAGCTAAAAACAACCAAACTGATTAGCAAGAGAGCTGATATGTTCGAACCAAATCGATTGTTAGATCGAATTTGATGAATCAAGCTCTGATACCAATTGTTAGGATCTGAGTTTGAATTACTTGTAGTTTTTGTTTCAAAAATGGAAAATGATTGAATTAAAATAGATTTGCAGTGGAATAAGATGGAAAACTTTTACTACAAGCAATGGTCGTTTCTTTTCATCATCATCTTGCTTTCAAGTTAATTAACTTGCATGTGATTCACAAACTCCCCCTCAGTCTTTGCAATTTTAGTTTGGTTATGAGAAAATGCAGAGAAGATGATATGTGAAAGTTGATCTTTTAAGAGAGAAGTTTAAAGGTTACAAGAGTTGCCTATTTATACTAACTATCTAACTTCTGAGTATCTTTGATGACGTCAGGGTTGATAGTGACAGGAAACTAATATGTAACTAACTCTAAACACTGCTTATACTAACTATCAGTGCTTGGCACTGTTACATTGATTAACTAATCTAATGACTAAACTCTGATCACTATCCTTTGTCCTTGTTAACTCTGGCAGACCTTGAAGCTGTAACATTTGTCAAAAACGGGTTTTCCAAACCCGCTCCGTTTGTAATCGAATATCAAGTTATAAATGTCTCGTTGCGTATTTATGTCCATTTTAATTTTTTAATGATGCATAATTAATAAACAAACTAAACTATAAAAGTTATAATTGATAAAAAGTAAAAATAAAATAATTAAAAAGAAAATGAGGCTGCCGGGACTCGAACCCGGGTCAGCCGGAAAGAACTCCATAGACTTAACACACACACACATAACCACTCCCGCCACTTGTTGTTTTCTGTCAACTCTAGGAAACAAATAAATCTTATAGACAATCATGAAGCGACCTGATTACGCTAACTGTAACCGAAATCGGTCACCAAACGTCCAAAGACGTTTGCTTGATCGCGGTTTACTGAGTTTAACCGATGCGCCGACACCTTCAATCAAGTTTGCTTTGAATGAACTTAAATTCAAGAATGGATCGGTTTTAGTAACCGAAAACTTTCAATTCCTGAATTACTTCAATCAAAGACCCCTCTCGCGACTCAGAAACATTCTACAAACCTTCAATTGCATTTTCGCATAACTTTCAGTTCGCCGGAGAAGATATTTGGACTCGCCGGATCATCGCCGAAAAACTGTGTTTTCCATCCAATCAGTAAGTCTCTCAATTCTTTCATTTCCTATCAGTTGTTAAGCTATTGCTAACTCAAACCCTTCATTCGGAATCAATTTCAGACGTCGATATCTGATAATTCCCTCTCGTCGGAAAACCTCTGAAAATTCTTATCTTCCGCTGTAAAACGGTATAGACATTCAAACCTTCTGTTAACTCTTGTTTAGTACTTCAATTCCACATTTAGCTAATCAAAACTGTTAATTTGTCCGCTCAGTTGAAGTTCATAAAAACAGAGCCGACGACTTGCCGGAATTCTGAGATAAATCGTTCTCCGGTATGTTTACTTCTAAATATCGTCTCTGCCATTTCATATTAGTCTGTTGAATGTTTGTCAATCGAATTAAACAAGAAACAATAGAGTAATCGCAGACTGTAATTTTGTAACGAAGAAGACGATGATAGTTTGATTATAAGTTTAATAAAATCTGGATATTATCTCGGGTTAGACACACAGTCCAGCGGTGGACTGTGTGCACATACAAATCACACGCCGCGAGTTCGATCCCAGATACACACACCCTCTCCGTAATAAAGATGTTTTATTTTTCTAACTGAACCGGATTAACGTACGTTAGATGTTAAGTATAATAAAAATCTATATATTAACCAAGTTAGACACACAGTCCAGCGGTGGAATGTGTGTAACATTAAGTCACAGGTCCCGGGTTCGAGACCTATTGACGACACCAGTTCGGCGATTTAAAACATTTTTGAAAATAAAAGAATTTTGAATAAACTGAGTTAGTATATAAATATAATTAAAAACAGAATTATTTCAGGTTAGACACGTAGCTCATTTGGTAAGCTGCGTGCACGCGAACGGGAGGTCTCGGGTTCGAGCCTCACCCGGCGCATACAATTACACAATGAAACCGGTCAAACAGTCAAATGGTCAACGGTCAACGCAAAAGTCAACATATTTTTATATTTTTATTTATTTAATTTTAATTTAAAAATCAATTAAAATACTTAAAAATAATGTTTTTAAAGATAGGAAATAGCCTCAAACTCACAAAAATATATCTAAAAATCCTATTAAAATTATTAATAAAATCCACTCATTTACTATATCTTCCGTTATTATTTAGGTTAGTCAATCCTCGTTGTTAAATCCTTCGAACTCGTGCGCATCTCATCATCTCCAACCAAACGCACCCAATGTGAGTGAATCTTTACAAATTCCCCGTTTTAATCACGTTTTTGGGGTGTATCATGTGTCTTACCATTTATTATATTTAAATCATTGTGCATACATCATATCATGAACAAATGTGTATTCAGCTTGTTTCAACTGTTGTGTGGTTATTGTTTAGATTTAATTTATTATTTTCAGTACATGCAATTTCATAGGCCGCCGCTCCCCATTACATTATGAGCGTTGAGCATGTTCCCCATTACATTATGAGCGTGAACCTGGCGTGCCAACATACGATCGGCTCCGTTTGATTGAGCCTTGATCGCAGAGACATTTATCATTTTCAGTACATGCAATACGATCGGCTCCGTTTGATTGAGCCTTGATCGTACAGACATTTATCATTTTCAGTACATACATTTATCATAGGCCGTTCGTTCCCCATTTTTGTTATTGTATGTTATTGTATGTATAGTTTGTGGTTGTTATTGTTACTGATTGATTATTTACATTTGCTCACTGATGACTATTGCACAATTTTTCCTTGATAAAAATAACAAGAAAACAATAATAAATGTTTATCTAACAAGGTTCACTCGCCAACTTATGTTGACCCAAAAACCCCATTTTTACACATGATACAGGTGAACCAGCTGCAGCAAGAAACACATAGGATTGGCCTAGAAGAATAAACTGGTTTAGAGCTTGGATTGTTTAGTTGGTTATTTTTCTTTGTATTTGTATGGACATGTTTGGATTATTGAGAATGTAATTTTGACTTTAATAAATATGAAACATATTAGTAAATATCATGAGCTTTGGTGATAACCCAATTATGCCCCGACTCTTATTCCGCTGCGGGTCAGGGTGTGACAGAAGCTTTGTGAAGGCAGATGATAGGATGAGCAGTCTTTATGGAAAGCAGTGTAAGTACATTAGAGGTTGTAACCTCTGATAGTTGAACCAAAGCTCGGATTGTGTTATTTGGCTTTATATCATCTGTTCCTTTCATAGGGTTCAATCCCAACAATCACCCATCAACAAACCAACACCAACCCGAGCATGACGCCGAATTACATAAAAGCATTACAACTAGTGACACGCCTAACCCAACACGCAATGCATATTATGACACGACCCAATCCGACTCGATGGAACTGAACCACTGCCTATACCAAACATATAAACATAAGATGGAACTGGATACGTACCTGAGGTCGATAAATGACATGAATATCAAGACTATTCGCCTGGTGGTGTCTCGTCGAGTCTGGTCACAGATGGTGGAGGTGATGGTCGGCGTCGGGTGGATGTGCGGCGACAGTTGGTGGTGCTCAGATGGTGTCCAGGTGACTGTGTGATGGTCGTCGAGGCTGAGGTGGAGAGTGGTGGTGTGCATGGATGGGGAGGCGACAGGTGGATGTAATGGTGGTGGGTGGATGACGATGGTGGTGGGTGGATTGCGACGGCGAGGCGGTGGAGTGATGGTTGTGTGGAGGTGGGTGGAGTGGTGGTTGTGACGTGGGAAACGGTGGTGACTAGGTGGTGAAGATGGTGGTAGATGGTGGATGATCGGGGGTGTGGTGGTGTGGAGAGTAATAGGGGAGTCAGTGAAATGGGGAAGATGACCTCCTTTTGGGTGTTTTTTATTTTTAGATCTGCGAAGCCCTTACGGACCGTAAGGGATATCCCTTTGCGGTCCGTAAACGTATATATTTTTCTGTCCCCACTATCCCTTGCGGACCGTATGGCCCAAAGGCTTACGGTCCATAAGGCCTATATTTTTCAAATTTTTCATTGTTTTTATAATTTATTATTATTGTTAATAAAATTCTAAATTAAATTATTATTATATTATTTCAAAAATACAAAACTACAAACTTACACTTACCGAAATGCCCGATTTCCCAAATTCGTTTAATTCAACTTGTAACTGCGCATCTCGATAAACCGGTTAGTAGGTTCGATAATAAATAAGCAATAACAGACTCAATATACAAAATAAAACGCATACATAATGGTACAAACTATACAACTCGGGAGAATCCCGAGTGTGCAAAGCAAACTCTCAGTACTCATCAACGGGAGGTCTATCACCTCATCCTCTCTCTCCTCGTCGGTCCCTCGACAAAGTGTTTTCAAATGATGTCCATTAACCTTAAACCTCTGACCGTCCTCATTCTCTACCTCTATCGTTCCGTACGGAACACCTGCATAACCACATATGGTCCGCACCAACGCGATCTAAGCTTTCCCGGGAACAGCTTCAACCGGGAATTTTATAGGAGCACCTTCTCCCCACACTTGAACTTTCACCTGTTTCAAGTGTTTATCATGCAGCTCCCTTGTGCGCTCCTTGTATGCCCACGACTTCTCGTACACCTCATTGCGTAGCTCCTCTAGTTCGTGAATCTGAAGAAACCGTTTCTTCCCTGAAGCTGGCAAGTCAAGATTGACTGCCCTTAATGCCCAATAAGCTCTATGCTCTAGCTCGACCGGTAGATGGAACGCTTTTCCATAAATCAACCTAAAGGGAGTAGTCCCAATAGGTGTTCGATAGGCAGTCTGGAAAGCCATAGTGCATCATCTAACTTGTCAGACCAGTCAATACGACTGTTTCCGACAATCTTCTCCAAGATTCTCTTTATCCCTCGGTTCGAGTTCTCCACCTGCCCACTAGTCTGAGGATGATAAGCCGTTGAATGCCGATGGGTGACCCCATAGCGCTTCAAGACTTTCTCCATCTGTGAATTACAGAAGTGGGTGCCTCGATCTGAAATCAAGGACTTCGGTGTCCCGAACCTGGCAAATAACCTCGTCAAAAACCTCACAACAACCCTCGCGTCATTCGTAGGTAAGAACTCCGCCTCTACCCATTTAGAAACATAGTCGACTGCGACGAGGATGTATCAGTTCCCTCTCGACAAGGAATGGACCCATGAAATCAATGCCCCAAATATCAAAAACTTCCACAACCTGAATAGGGTCCTGGGACATCTCATTCCGGGATGAGATATTTCCTGTTCTCTGACTGGCATCACAACTCCTCACAAACTCGTGTGCGTCCCTAAAGATGGTCGGCCAATAAAATCCCGCATCAAACACGCGTATGGCGGTGTAATCCGCACCATAATGACCACCAGTCGGTCCCTCATGACAGTGCTGAAGAATACTGTGCGACTCGGACCCAAACACACATCTCCTAATAACCCGGTCCGCTCCAATCCTAAACAAGTAAGGATCCTCCCAAATGTAGTGCTTGACGTCCGCAAAGAATTTCTTCTTTTGCTGATACGTCATGCCCTCCACAAGGTCACCTGTAGACAAATAATTCGCTAGATCAGCGAACCAGGGAAAGCCTTCCTCGTGTGCTTTAGAAACATCAACACCTCAAGGGGAAACTCATCCCCAATCCTATCCTCCGGAGTCCCCTCAATCTCGGGGTTCTCCAATCTCGATAAGTGGTCCGCAGCCACGTTCTCAGCACTCTTCTTATCTCTAATCTCCAGATCAAACTCCTGTAACAGCAGAATCCACCGAATCAGTCTCGGCTTCGCGTCTTTCTTCGTGAACAGGTATCTAAGGGCTGTGTGGTCCGTAAAAATGATAGACTTCGAAAGCCAAGCTACAACCTAAACTTATCACACGCGAAAACGACTACTAGCAACTCCTTCTCTGTCGTGGTGTAATTCTCATGGGCGCCGTTTAGAGTCTTGCTAGCATAGTAGATGGGGTGAAAGTGTTTCTCCCTATGCTGCCCTAAAACGGCCCCTACGGCAAAGTCGCTAGCATCGCACATAATCTCAAACGGGAGGCTCCAATCAGGAGCAATCAGAATGGGACACTCACTAACCTCTCCCTAATCAACTCAAAGGCCCTCAAACACTCATCGTCGAACACAAATGGCCTATCCTCCTCTAACAACTAGGTCATCGGGCGAGCAATCTTCGAGAAGTCGCGGATGAAAAGGCGGTAAAATCCCGCATGACCCAAGAAACTCCTAATCGATTTAACGGAAGTAGGCAGTGGAAGCTTGGAAATAACATCAACTTTGGCTTGATCAACGTCAAGCCCCGCCTGTGAAATCTTGTGCTCAAGCACAATCCCCTCTCGAACCATGAAATGACACTTCTCCCAGTTAAGCATCAGATTCGTCTCCTCACATCGAGTAAGCACACGCTCTAGATTACGCAGACAGTGATCGAATGAACTCTCAAACAAAGAAAAATCATCCATGAACACCTCCATGGAGTCCTCGATCAACTCGTGAAATATCGCCACCATACAACGCTGAAATGTGGCTGGAGCGTTACATAACCTGAACGACATACGTCGATATGCAAAGGTACCGAAATGGCATGTAAAGGTGGTCTTTTCCTGATCCTCCGGTGTAATGGGGATCTGGAAATAACCTGAGAATCCATCAAGAAAAAGTAGAACTGCTGTCCCGACAGTCCCTCCAGCATCTGATCAATAAATGGCAAAGGAAAGTGATCCTTCCACGTGGCATCATTAAGTCTGCGATAATCTATGCAAACTCGCCAGCCAGTGATGATCCGGGTGGGTATCAACTCATTCTTCTCATTAACGGCCACTGTCATACCCCCTTTCTTGGGGACCACCTGGACGGGACTCACCCATGCAGAGTCCGAAATCGGGTAAATCAGCCCTGCATCCAGCAACTTAATCACCTCTTTCTTCACGACGTCCTGCATATTAGGGTTTAGTCTTCTCTGAGGCTGAACCATCAGCTTGAACTCCTCTTCCATCAAAATCTCGTGTGTGCAAAACGAAAGGTTAATACCCTTAATATCCATCAGCTTCCACGCAATCGCCTATTTATGATCTCTAAGAACAGTCATCAGCCTCTTCTTTTCCTCCTCCTTCAATCCAGCAGAAATGATGACGGGTAACTGAGATCCCTCGCCGAGAAATGCGTACTCCAGATGAGATGGTAACTCCTTCAACTCTAAGGGTGGGGGTACCTCAACAGACGACCTCTCCTTCGGCATCTCCTCCTTGCTGATAACCTTAAACACCTCAAATCTAGGGGAAGGCTCGGTAGCCTGCGACAAAGGGTCCTACTCAACATCAAACTCAGTGACCCCACTCCCCTGATCATCCATACTCGTAACCTGCGTATCATACGCATCTCTCCCGCAAATCTCGCTCAGAATACCACTCACATGTGACATAAGTGTGTCGATGAAGTATAATGTGTCATCATGTTGGTGGGTGTGCCTCATAGAATGTTGGATGTCGAATGTCACCTCGTCCTGATCGACTCGTAGAGTCGACTTGCCATCGTGCACATCAATGAGCGCTCGTGCAGTGGCAAGGAATGGATGACCTAAAATCAGCGGGACCTCAGAGTCATCGTCCATGTCAAGAATGACGAAGTCAACTAGAAATACGAATTTATCGACCTTCACAAGCATATTCTCTATGATCCCCCTCGGAAACTTCACTGATCGATCAGCCAGCTGAAGACTCAAGCGCGTAGGAGACGACTCACCTAGATTGAGCTTAGAAAATATGGAATATGGAATAAGATTAATGCTAGCTCCTAGGTCTACCAGCGCATTGCTGACTGTAAGATTTCCAATCAGACATGGAATCGTGAAGCTACCAGGATCAGACATCTTCTTCGTTAACTTGTTCTGCAAGACGGCAGAACACTCCTTGCTTAATGTAACAGTCGCGAGATCCTCCAGCTTCTTCTTATTCGTGAGCAGATCCTTCAGGAACTTCGCGTACTTTGGCATCTTTGATAGCGCCTCTACGAATGGAATGTTCACGTGCAACTTCTTCAACATCTCGAGGAACTTGTCATACTGCTTTCCATCCTTACCCTTCACCAATCGACCTGGGTAAAGGGGTGTCGGCTTATACACCCGCATCAGCTCCTTCTCTGCCTCCTTCACACCTGATGACCCGCTGGACTGTGCTATACTTGCTGGGCGCAACCTATCGTGCACTTTGCCAGCAGGGGTCTCCATCCCAATCTCCTTGTCTACAGGTTCCTTATCAAGTACCGGCTCGACCTCAACAGCTCCTCTGCCACTCCTCGTAGTCACTGCCTTAGCTGTGGCGTTCGGATTTCCTATGGTACTACTGGGGAGACCACCCTGAAGCCTCTGGTTCAGCTGATCGGCCAGAAAACCTACCGTTCTCTCAAGATTCTGCAATGCTGTGCTCTGACTCTTCATGAAGGTCTCATGCTCCATGAACCTCGACTGTATCTCCTGATGTCGAGTATCCTCAAGCGTGATGAACTGTATAAGCAACAGCGTCTGCTTTGCTAACGTCTCCTAGTTCTGCCTTATCATCTCCTCCAGTATCGGGTTATTCGCACCCGAACTCGATCCTGCTCTTGCTCCGGCATCCTTAAACAAACTCTAACGCGGCTGAAACCCCGGTGGGTTGTTGTTCTTCCATCTAAAGTTCAGATGGTTCTTCCAATTCGAGTTGTAACCACCCTGAAACTATTCTGATTTCGATTTCCCACAAACTTTACCTGCTCATGTAGCTCCTCAGGGGCAATAGGACACGCGGCCGTGTCATGCCCTCTAGTGCATATCTGGCACGGCTGCTCCTTTTTCGTCTGCATGTCCCTAACCTGCTTCGTCAAAGCATCAATCTGTGCCTGCATGGTAGTAGTATCATTGACTTTATGCACACCTCTTTGTGCAGCAAACGAATCTCTAGACTCAGGAAACTCATAGCTACTCATCGTTATGTCCTCGAACATCTCAGTACACTCCTCTGATGTTTTGGCAATCATCGGATTTCCACCAGCAGTAGTGTTCAGCATATTCCTCGTGGCAGGCGTCACTCCATGATAAAACTTCTCAACTAATGCCCAATCCTCGAATCAGTGATGAGGACACTTAACCAACAGCTCCTTGAAACGCTCCCACGTCTCGTAGAACGACTCTTCCTCCTTCTGACGAAACTCCTGAATCATGCTCCTCAGACGAGCAGTTTTAGCGGGGGAAAATAATTACCTAAGAATTTGTCCCGCATCCCAGCCCAGGTAGTGATGGATCCAGCAGGAAGAGACTCTGACCAAGCATGGGCTCGGTCAGTGAGTGAGAATGGGAATAGGCGCAGCTTGCAGGCGTCCTCGTTAACGCCTTGCTCCTGAAACGTATCACAGATAGCTAAAAAGTGAGAGAGATGAACATTTGGGTTCTCGGAAGGTAACCCATGGAATTGGACGGTGTTCGTAACCATCGTGATGATCTGAGGTTGAATCCACCAGCTATTAACACCGATAGCGGGGCGGGTGATGCTGGATCGAGCCTTGGCCGCGTTCGGCCTGGCGTAGTCCGCGACGACCCTCCTAGCTGGGATATTATTGTCAATATTGACATCCATAGTGAAAGCAAAAGATGGAGTGTGTACCTGACTAGCTCGGATGGTGTGAAGACGCTCGTGGAAATCTCGCTCGGGCTCGGATGAAGTAACAAACGAAGGTGGCCCCTGTGAACGAGTATGGCACATACAATGGTAAGGAAATTAAGTTAAATACTAAAGAAGATCTAACCCTAAAGGCACAAATTGCAAGCAAAAGGAACCTAAAGGCAATGAAAATCTAAGAAAGCAAGTAAACAACTAATAGACGACTCGGATCGTTCTATAAAGTGTCAGTGTCCCCGGCAACGACGCCAAAAACTTGATGTGTGAAATATGTATAGAAAAATCAAACTAAGTTTTAAAAAGGAATCACAACCTAAACCACACACAATCAGCAAGTGCATCGGTCGCGGTGTAGTGTAGATAGCAAGCCGAGTATCAATCTGTGGACACTATATGCAAACTTTAGATACTGAACCTCTATCGAATACAAAGTCAATAATTGATTTGAGTTTGATGTTTAACTTAATAACCTAATTGATTACGAAAATGGCAAACAAGACAAGCACGAACTCGAGAGCAAAATGTGAATCAAATATATGATGAGAAAAGACTACCTAGGTGTTGAATCCCTAGAATCATGCAATGCTACTCTGACTTTAACAATGGCTAGATATCCTAATCTACCCGAATAACCTCCCGCTAGAGATGATCAAACGAAAGATAAGGACAAAAACACGAAGTGCTAGAATGAACCGGCTCGACCTATCGATACCAAATCCTACGAAAATCAAGTAATGAAAGTAAGTACTACCCCCAAAACCTTCTAATCGCAAAGCAACCAAACCAAACCATGAGAATTGAAATCCTAGGAAACTTTAACCGTGATGTAATAAATGAGCACGAGCTATCGGTCACCGAATCTACCCACCAACGATTAGCTAATAACCTAGCTCACCCAAATCGTCTTTCGAGTCACTAGACGAGGATGCAAGTTTTCGTATATTGATTTTAGTTATTAATCAAATTGGTTTATTTCTAAACATAATATTCAAACCAAAAACCCTAAGATTAACGATTCGAATTAAACTCTAAGTCTAGGGGATATTTCTATGTGCCTAAACCGCTGAATTCATCAATCAATAATCAATCAAAACACCCCAACATGCAATATCAAGAACAATCTCAAGGCAAAGTTATGTAAATCGCATCAAATAACCATAATCAAGTCAAAAAAAACATCACAATCATCAAGTTCATCTAAACCTAAGTAGTATAAACCGTTTAGCTACTCATAATATTAATCAAAACAACTGAACAAGGTCTGAAAACAACTGAAATCATAGTTCAAAGCGAATTAAAACCAAAAAACGAATGTTTAACGAACCCAAGACGATCAAAACTCAAACCGGAAGCTTCCTAGACCTTCAATCAGCTTCAAAGTGCTCCAAGATCGTCCAAGAATGCTCCAATGTCGCCTGGTTGTCGAGATATCTAACCCTAATCGGCTGCTTGGTTTTTATAACAATTTTACAAAATTCGCACCTTTACGGACCGTATGGACCCATGTCTTACTGTCCGTAAGCCTCAAAAACCCCCACGCGTCTTTTACCTCTTACGGACCGCAAGGACCACCCCTTACAGTTTGTAAGGCCTCCTGGGCAGCTACATTTTGCCTTTAATTCTTGTTCTTCTGACACATCTTTCCGTGTAATAGTTTGCTGCTCCATTTCCTTTCGTTTTCACCGCATAACCAGCAGGTTCTTCACCAATTCCTGCAAATCAAAAATTTAGTCAATTAAATATCAATATCCGGGAAAACCATATACAAATCACTTAAAATGTAGGGAATTCGATACGAAATATGTGTATATTTTAAGACACATCAGGGGATATGGCCAACTTATTTATCAAAAGGTTCCTCTTAGTTATGAGGGTCACAAAAAACCCTCAAAGCCAAGAGTCAATAGGCATCCCCATGGTTACCAACATCTGACAGGAAATGGTCCACAACAGTGGTTACAAAGACCAAAACAAACCATTGTCCATATTACTGAATTTGAGTTTGGACAATCTGTGACCCCATCCAAAACCATTTTGGATTTGGAGATCCACCTAAACTAATTGTTCACTAATGTGCATGGAGCTTCTACTTGCCTAGACAGTTTATGGTATGTAGATAGTGGAGTCTCCAGGCACATGACAGGATGTAGAGCCCTACTCAAAGATTTCATGGCACATGGAGGGGATGATATATCTTTTGGTAACAATTCAAAGGGGATGGTGTTGGGGTTAGGATCTGTTCAGGCTGGGAAACTCAAATTTGAGCATGTTAATCTCATTGATAATCTAAAATTCAACTTGCTGAGTGTCTCACAAATGAGTGACAAAGGATATGGATCCTTCTTCACAAAGAAAATATGTCAAATTGTAGGACCAGAAGTTGTTAAAAAGATTGATCAACTCATTGCTGAGAGTAAAGCACAACTTGTTGCTCATAGGAGTGACAATGTGTATGTGGTGGATATGTTGAAGGATAACGCAATGTCCAAAGCATGCCTGTTCTCAGTTGCTTCAAGCAAAGAGACAGAGTTATGGATAGAAGACTTGGACACACAAATCTGAAAACTATCACCACTCTCTCAAAACAAAATCTTGTCAGAGGTTTACCCTCAAAACAATTCACTTGTGAAGAATATTGTGTTTCCTGTTTAAAAGGCAAACAACATAAAAATTTCATACAAATCAATTCAAGAGTCCAAAACAACCTAGTGTTTGGAATTGTTGCACATGGATCCGTTTGGCCCTGTAAAAATCATGAGTCTCAAAAAGAAAAGATATTGTCTTGTCGTTGTAGATGATTTTTCAAGGTTCACATGGACATTTTTCATGCACTCTAAAGATGAGACTGCAGGCATTTTGCAAAATTTTATTAAACAAGTTGAAAAGCAATTTGACCTTCCAGCAAAAATTTTTAGAAGTGACAATGGGACAGAGTTTAGGAAGTAAGGAGTTGGATGCATTATGTGAGTCAAAAGGGATAGTTAGATAGTATAGCATCCCAAAGACACCAGAAAAAATGGGTGGTTGAAAGGAAAAACAGTACCTTAATTGAATCTGCAAGAACAATGCTTGCAGACTCAGGTTTACCCTTGTCTTTTTGGGCAGAGGCTGTAAACACTTCTTGCTATGTGCAGAACAGAGTTTTGATCAATCCCATGCATCAAAAGACTGCCTATGAAATTCTTTACAAAATCAAACCCCTGATCTCATATTTCAAAGTCTTTGGCTACCCATGTTTTATTTTGAACTTAAAGATTCTATTTCAAAATTTGTAGCCAAAGTAGATTGTGGTTATTTTCTAGGATACTCAACCACTGCTAAAGCTTACAGAGTTTTTAACTCTAGGACCAAGTGTGTTGAAGAAACCTTGACTGTAAAGTTCAATGAACTTTCTTCATTGAAAATCCTAGCAAATCCTGCTGAACTGTTTGATCTAGATAAATTTTCATTTGAAGATGTGTCTATCAAGACTAACCATGTAGGTACATCACAATCTTCTCATCAAGATTATGGATATGACAGTGTGCTTCCACAATTCAAAGTTAATCCATCCATCAGAGGATCAGATGTTAACAACAACTGTGTAAACTCTACCACAACTGGGTCAACAGTGGTTGATCCCCAAACCTCTGCCAGCTCACAAAATCAAACTACTGTTGATAAAAGTCCATTTTTTGTGAACAAAATTAACAAAATCTCACACCCATCCCTCCTATACCTCCACCTCCATTTCAAACAGATGTTGGCTCTTCAAAATTGCCAATAGATGTTAGCTCAGATGATTCCCATCTGAAACCTTCACCTCAAAATGCCATCATTCCATTTAAGGGAGATCTTATCTTCCTTAGAAGTCATCCATCTGACCAAATCATTGGCAACAACAATGAGGGAATGCTCACAAGAAGCCAATCCCAAAACATTTGTCTTTTTGCTAGCTTTTTATCACTCACACAACCTGTCAAGTACCAAGAGGCACTAAAAGACAACAATTGGGTAGAAGCCATGCAAGAAGAGCTCCTTCAATTCAAAAGATAACAAGTATGCGAACTTGTACCACTGCCAAAGGATGTATGTCCAATTGTACAAAGTGGGTCTTCAAGAACAAAACGGATGAAAGGGGTATTTTGTCAAGAACAAAGCAAGGCTTGTGGTTCAAGGCTATAGACAAGAAGAAGGCATTGACTATGATGAAACTTTTGCTCCTGTAGCAAGATTAGAAGCCATCAGATTGTTCTTAGCTTTTGCTGCCAACCACAACATCAAGGTGTTTCAAATGGATATCAAAAGTGCATTCTTATATGGTAAGATCAAAGAAAAGGTATATGTCTGTGAACCTCCTGGTTTTGAAGATGCATTTTATCCTGATCATGTCTACAAGCTTAATAAAGCTTTGTATGGCTTGAAGCAAGTACCAAGAGCCTGGTATGAAACTCTTTCCACTTTTCTATTATCCATTGGTTTCATAAGAGGTAAAATTGATAAAACCTTATTTTTGAAATGGAAAGGAAAAGATTTGATGCTTGTCCAAATTTATGTGGATGATATCATTTTTGGATCCACATGCACTGCCATGTATGAAGAGTTTAGACAGCTCAGCAAAGTTTGAAATGAGTGCAATGGGTGAGCTCAAATGTTTTCTTGGTCTTCAAGTAAAACAGTTGCACAATGGTACATTCATTCATCAAAGTAGGTATGTCAAATAACTACTCACCAAATTTGATATGAATGATTGTAAACCATGTAGCACACCCATGGCAACCTCAAACCTTGTCACTGTTGATGACAAATATGACTTGGTTGATCAAACTCTCTACAGAAGCATGATTGGGTCTTTATTGTACCTAACCGCTTTAAGCCCAGATATCATGTTTGCAACATGTGTTTGTGCTAGATCCCAGTCAGCACCTAGAAAGTCTAATCTTATTGTTGTGTAAAGGATATTCAGATACATAAAAGGTGCTCCCACACTTGGTATATCGTATCCTGCTAATGGAAACATTGAGCTTTCAGGTTACACAGACAGTGACTTTGCTGGTTGCCACACCACAAGGAAGTACACATCAGAAGGAGTTCAGTTCCTAGGTGATTGCCTAGTGTCCTGTCAAAGCAAAAAGCAAGTTGCAGTTTCCACATCCACTACTGAGGCTGAATCATTTTGCTGCAAGCTGCACTGCTCAACTTTTGTGGCTTCAAAACCAACTACTGGATTTTGGTGTTACTGCTTTAAAGACTCCTCTCAAGTTAGATAGTCAAGAAGCTGAAAACATCATTAAAAATCCAGTGTCCCACTCAACAAAAAAACACATTTACATCAGACATCACTTTGTGAGAGATTGCTATGAAAAAAGGTTTGATTTCTCTGCATCATGTTCCAACTAAAGATCAACTAGCAGTTGTTCTAACAAAAGCATTAATACATCCACCTTTGAAAGTATGATCTCTAGGATTGCATGCTAAACATGGAATAAAAACATTTTTATGTGTTCTATGTGTAAATAGCATTAAAATGTTTTCAGATAATCAAAAATCCATCCTTAAAAATAGTTCAAAATTGAAGTTTTCAATAAATCTCAAAAATCTGTTTATAACCACTTCTTTTCTAAAACCACTGATTGGCTTAAAAATCTATCCACTGTTAAAAGTGTATCCTCTGGTTGGTCAAACCACTATGTTGACCTTATCCACTGATAGCTATCCACTGATAGCTATCCACTGATAGTGTAAAATCAAAACACTGTTTCCATCTACTATTGACACACAACACTGGTTATCCATAACACCTGTTTTCCATTCACTATCATAGGATACACTTGGAAAGATGTTAGTCGTCAGATCTTTGCCACGTCATCACTCACTTTTTCACTTTATAAAACCATGTTTTATTCCAATCAGAGGTTTTCACTCTGCCGTATCGAATTCAAAATTCTAAAAGCGGTTTCCTCCTCATATCTTCTTCTTCGCAATTTTTCTTCACCCAAATCCTTCATTATGACGCTCATCATTAAAACACCCCACAATTAAACTCCAATTCTTGAAGAAACTGACTCAAATAGACAGTATCATGCTATGATCAAAGTCTTAAAAGAGTCCAAATACAAGAATATCATGGAAATCAAAGCCCCAATTTATCAAGATACACTACGATAGTTCTGGGCAAATGCTGAGGTCCATTCCACAAAGAGGAAACCTTATGCTATCATTTCTACTGTGGGCAAAACTCTTTTTCAAATAAGCCCAGCTTCCATTTCAGAGGTTTTTGGTTTAAATGTCCTAGATCATCCTACTTCTTTCCCAATCCCTGACTTGCATAATGAATTCATTGAAAGAGGGTATGAAGGTCAACTGACAGGTAAAACCATCTATAAATCTAAATTTCCTGCGAAATGAAATTCTTTTTCCATACATTGTTGACTTGTTTGTCTGCCAAGACAACTGCTTTTAATGAAATACCTTTGAACATGCAATACTTGGGATATGCAATTTTGACTAAATCTGATTTCAACTTTTCTCAAGTATTGTTCAATGACTTGGTGACAAACATCAACAATATTAAAAAGGGCAAAGCTTTTCTAATGTGCCCAAGGTTTTTAAGTGTTTATATTCAAAACAAGGTTGGTGAAGCTGATGCTAAACAAGGTGTTGTTGTTTCTCATGACAGCCTTACACATGAAACTTTTACACGCATCACCAACCAATCAAAGGTTTTAGAAACACAAGTAGAGGGGGATGAGAAAATTTTAGATGCACAAACATCACAGGCTCAACCCACTGCTACTGAGCCCACTGCTCCAGGTGATCAAAGTACTACAACCAGTGCTTTGAAACCCACACCAGCCATCACCAAAAAGAAAACTACAAAATCCAAAAAGCCCACCAAAACCAAAAATAAAAAGGGTCCTCTGGAAGATGAGATCCCGGAGGTTAACCCAGTTACAATACCAAAGTCACTTGAAACCACTGCTGCTACTTCCTCACAGCAGATGGTAGAAAGATCTCAACCTATAAGCCTATCTCCTCTTGAATCCTCACAAAAGGATCAAGTTGTAAGCACAGGGACACCATATTATGAAGCTCTAGATCCACTTGGCTCTATCTTCCACGGCCCCTCTCCCAGGGTAATGTCGCTTTCTACACCACAACCCTCACCAACAAATATTCCACCCACCATCTTACCTCTGTTGAATGCAATGGACATGGATCAGACACCAATCAGTTCCTCTCACTCACTGAGAGTTTTCCTCAACATGTGACTGAGTCTGATACTCCTATCTTTGCTATCACATCAGCTGAGGAGGCTACATCCCTTGGTTACAAGTAACCCTTGGTGATTTTTCAAGTGGAGCAATCACTAAAATTGCAGAACTTCCTGTTTCTCAATTGGACAGTGGTTACATCATTAAGTCTCCCTTGAAGGCAACAACTGTTGAGGCTACCAAGGTAACAACTGCTCCAATTGGAAGTCCCCAGTACCAAGACAAAGGGGCATCTGTGTATGAAGGTATGAAGGAAACTTATCCTAATGATAACATAGATACAACCACTACGGGTGGGAGTTCAGATGAACCTATTGAATTAGGTGATGAACTAAGATACAAGGAATTGACAGAGAGGATGTCATCAATGGAATCTTCCATTGGTGATCTTAAAACAATGATGCAACAACTTCTACAACGTCAATCTCCTCCACCTGTCTCTTCTTCTCAAACCACTGCTGAGCTCTGGAATATGATCCAACCTGTCATTTCAGCTCAAAGGAGTTTAGCAGAGGTTCAACACAACACGCACATGAAATTAATCAGAGAAATGGCTGAAGCTAGGTACAAAGATACCCAAGCTGACATAAAGGAAATTAAAGATCACTTACTCAAAACCACTGGCTATGCCCCTACTACTATCTTCCCAGAAGATGTCACTGATGATGCCAAAAGGGGGAGAAAGAATCTTCGAGAAAGTTACAGCCAGATCCCTTGGTAAAGCCAAGAGAGCCTGAAACCACTGCAGCAGCATCTGTCTCTAATCCAGGAAAATATTTTGATGAATCCTTGAACATAGAGTCTGAAAAGATTGCTAATGATAAGCAGAAGAGGCTGAAGAACTTGAGGGCTGAAAGCAAAGCTGCAGTTCAACAAAAGTTAGATCAACAAAAGGAAAAAGAAGACATTGGTTCTTCAAGAAAGAAGAGACCTGTTAGAAAAACAAGGCAAACAATATCCACATCTTCTAAACCTCTGTTGAGACAACTCCTGCTGTAACCACTGCTCAACCCAAAACAAGTTCACCACCAAAAACCACAACTACTCCAGCAGATGTTGTAACTCCTGTTATGTCATCAGTTGTTGACACAACAGTGGTTACAGCAAACATTTCTCAAACCACTGCTCTTATCACATTCCCAATCTTAACACCACCAGTGGGTACACCACCAAGAATCCCTCAACCACCATCTTCTACAAAAATCAAATTCAAGCGCAAAAGAAAAACTTTTGTGATTGGAGATGATGATGAAGAAGATACACCATCACCCAAACCCATATCTTCACAACCATTGCCCCCATCAAAACCAACATCATCATCACTACCACCTCAATCAACAAATCTTCAATATCCTTACCTCTCAACTTCAAAGTTTCCACTGGCTGCCTTATATCCTCTTGAACTTCATGCAGTGAAAGGAGAGATAGAGTCCTTCTACAGGATTGAGGATCCGGCTAAAAGGGAATTTCCTTCTCTTTATGGGTATAGAAAACCAAGGAATCTTGATGAATATCTGCAATTAAAGGTTAGACAAGCAGAGATAATTGCAAAGAAGGAAAATGTTGGCAAAGATGATAGAACCCTAAAAAGTGCCATGCAACTGCAATTGGAAAAGGACATGCACATTGAAGACTATGCAAACGATCTCTGTAAAGAGAATCTGAGAAAGTCACAAAGGTTGACCTTGATCTAAGATCAGACCTTCTAGAAACACATCATGACCCACAAGCCACATAGAGCAACAAGAGCTCAGTTCAAGAACTGTTCAGCAGATGATCTACAAGAAGAGATTGAAAGGATACAGATTATGCTCAAGAATCCTCAACAAAAGGTTACCCCACCTAATTGGAAGAGAGCTTAATTTATTGATCAAGATCATGCTTTGAAGATCAAGAGAATGAAAGCAGAACTTGTTGAAAATCAATATGGTATAGTTAAACAAATAGCAAGATGGGGAGAAGTCAAGGTCTTGGAAACCTACAAAGGCTTGGAAGAACTTAAAAGAAAAGATCCAACAGTTTCCAAGAAGCCAGATTACACAAACACAACCACTGCTCTCACTGCCATCACTTTAACACAGACCAGATCTTCCAAAAATCTAGCTGCAACATCGGGCCTATCCACCATTGCCTTAGGACAAAGAAAAAGGAAAAAGTAGATGACTAAAGCAGATGGGAAGAAGTTTGAAGATGATCTAATTAAAGCTGGCATCATGAATCAATTGAAATTCCACACAGACCTTGCAAGTGATGAACTCAGAGCTACAATTTCCAAACTTGTCAGCAGGCCATCATCACCAAACTCATCTCAAATAAAACTTCGCCCAAGAAAGCCAACAGACCTTAAAATTCGAAAATGGAGTGCCGATAAAGACGCACATGAATTGACTTTGGTCACGTATGATGGCAAAGTTCAAAGAATTAAAATGGAGGCAACAATGGTCTTCCTGCTGAGTACCTTCAAGATCTGTTGGATCTCAAACTTGAAAGGGATTTTGAAGACTTAGTTGCTCTGGACTTTGAACTTCAATTCAAAGGTCAAATCAGAGAACTATTGATGAGGAACAAAGATCAAGAATAAAGGAAGTTTTAGTATCATCTGTTCCAGGGGGATTGTTGGGATTGAACCCTGTTCAAAGGAACAGGTGATAGAAAGCTAAAACATGCTAAGTCTTTTGATCCAACACATCAGAGTTTACAAGCTCTGATGAATAAGCACTGGTTAGCCAAAGCTTTGCCATCAAGCATCTGTTGGAACAAAAATGACAAAAGATATTCAAAGCTTTGCTAAAGACCAACAGTGGATTGCATCAGAGTTTAGTTTATCCTTTTATATTCAATGTAACAGTGTTTTTGTAATTAGCAGAGGATAGGTTATCAGTGTTTAGAAGTTAGTTATTAGATTGTTAGCTATCACTATCAACCCTGACATTAACAAAGATGCTCAGAGGTTAGAGATGTACTATAAATAGAACAGTGCATTGTATTGTTCTTTCTATCTATTAATAAAATCATTTCGCATAACCTTCCGATCATCTTTCTTACATTCTGTACTAACAAACTCTCATTGGGCTAAGGGGGAGTTGTGATTCACATGCAAAACTTATAAGGTTGAAAGCATGATGATCAAAGCAATCTTCCATTAGTTGTGATACAAAGTTTATTTCCGCTGCAAATTCACTCTGTTTTATCTTCTTTCATAAATTATTTATCAAACAATCACAACTAATTCAAATCAGTTCCTAACATTATGGTTTTGTTTATACTCCACTTTTAAGGTGTTAAAGACTACTTTAAGCAACAAACTAGTTTTAACGGCCTATAACCTTCTAGTGCATTGACAATCTCATGATCTTTTAAAGTGGAGGTCATGCGTTCCTTTCACGCTTGGAGCAAACTTGCTCTAAGTTGAGCCGGAGATTTTACCACTGTGGGCTTTTGGGCGCTAGGTTTCCTCTGAAATGGTGACGGGTTGGGTCAGCAGGAACATCTGTATTCGCGGGCGTAAGTGACCTTTTGCCATTGAGTTTACCTAGGGGATCGGGCTTTAGTTAGTCGTTCAAAAAAAGTTAGATGTAATATAGAGTGTGTACACATGTTACTATTATAAATATGTGTGTTTAAAAAAAGTTAGGTTTAATTAGTGAACCCACTTTAACATTGCTAATTATCAAAAGCTTCAAAATTCTATTTCCTAAAATTCATGATCAAAAATTTTTAAAGTGAACTATATCTCAAGAATCAAATCTGGGCAGGAATGACTCAAATCAATTCAACCAGCGAGACTTCTGAGGAGAGCTTCGTGATGTGTTCACCGGCAATGCCTGCAAAACAATAACACCGTTAGGCTTGCCATAGGATGATATTCCTTTATGTGACCATCCTCGGGCGTGAGAATAAGAACTCGTTCGATGAAGGAATTAGAGTTTTCAGGTAAAGTGAGAGAGAGGGAGGGAGAGAGTGCCTTGTGAATGTTGATCTTCCTTCGATTTATAGTAGATTTGGTTAGACGTCGTTTCCTTCAGGTGAGATGGTCCCCATGCCTCTGGCCGTTTTGGTGACCCATGTCATGCTCTTGTTGGTGGAAAACATTCCATATCCAAAGTGTGCATAGGGTGTTGACGCCATCCTTTCTCTAATCGGTGGAAAAGGAATCCACACTCAACATGTGCATGAAAGGCGATCTGTTGTGCGCGGGACCACCATAAGATAGGAAGTGTGACAATCTGTTCAGATGTGTACGGTTGATCTTATGCCATGTGTCTCTGATGAGGTTATCGATGGCAAATCTGATACATTCCACTATAAGTCCCCTAGTCTTAGTATGATTGCGCCACTCTTACATGTGTGGTTATGAGGAAATGTGTTGGAGAGGAGAAAACATGTAAATGATGGCTTTGTTAATTGTTTTTTTCTCGTTTTGTGATGTCACGTGGTACGAAAAACATCTTTTTGGTATGCCGGTATCAGATATCGTGACTCCCTTTTTGGTGACTATCTTGTCTGATTTGACGTTGACGTTTACCAGCAGTACAACAACACCGTGCTTGTGCCGCTTTTCGTTTGATACTTCGAGGCGGGTTGGTGTGGTTCTAGGCGGAAAATTGTCGCACCCTGTCCTTTTGATGATGTGGAAAACGCGTATTGGTGGTTTGACTAGTGCCTTGGAAACCGCTAGGGTGTCTGATCAAATCGTCAATAATGCTGCTCCTATAAATACCTGGCGGTTCTCATCATTTTTCTTCAACTATGATTTGCCATTTATTCTTCTTTTCTCTGATCTTATGTTTTCTTTGGCCCTCTTCTTTTCTGTTCCTCATCAATGGCCTCTTCTGGTAGACCAAAAGAGGGTGACGTGCCTTCACAACTTGAAACTATCGCCATTAAGTGGTTGAGAAAAGAATTTCAAAAAATTATGTAGGCATTTTCGTCTAAGAGATGAGTGAGGTGTTGAGTATCCAGAGCCTGGTCATACTGCTGCGAATCCCCTAGATGGGAAAATTACTATGTACACAGACTTTTTCTACTCTTGTCATTTCAAATTGCTAATAACTCTGTTTATCGTGGAGATTCTTGATTTGATAAGTGCCACATAACTCAAATCCATCCGATGGGCATGAGATGACTTAAAAATTTTGAGTTTTGTTGTTGTGCCTTGTGTATTGAACTGCTAGCTAGCATGGTTAATCTTATTTACAAGATGAAAATTGACGACTGTTGGTTTTCTTTTAAGAAAATAGGTGGGGTTTCTGCACAATCTAACAAGCCGCCGGCGAGTTTTTACACTTGGAAAGAGAAAGTTTTCTATATAAAAGCCGGTGTGGTTCTTGTATGTATGTACTTTCAGTCTTTATACGAGTCTTTGGTGGATTTTGTTCCTTACCCTGGTGAGTAGGAGAATTCCCAATTTTAAAAGCTTTTAACTAAACATACGGTGGATATTCGTGCTATTCTAGAGGAAGCTTTAGTGGGTGTGGTGTGGGTATGAGTCAGATATGGGCGTGGGAAGATAGGAAACTCATGATGCTTGGGAAGGGAGATAGTATGCGTATATGTGTTGGTTCTTGTAATGTTCTTTCTTCTTTCCACCTCAGCTCACACTTGTCATGATTTAGGAGCTTGTGGTTTGCTATAAATAGAAGGTCCTTGTGATCATTTGCACTCACACCTTCACTCTCACTCTAAAACATTCCTTTGGAGCTTCTTTGGAGTTTAGGAGCAGCTCTCAATCCTTCTTAGAAGTCCTGAAGTCTAGTAAGTCTTTTCCTTTGCTCAATTTCATTAATTTAGTTAGTTTCCAACATAAAGTCAAACAATTTTACTTTTCGTTTGACTTTTAGTTCTGACCACTATGGTCAAGTCAAATTTCGAATCAAACTTTCCTAAGTGATCGTAATAATGAAGGTATGAATTCCCTACAATCATACCCTTTGACAATCACGTTCAATAGGCGAAATGCTGAGTCGAGCATGTTATATTAAAAAAGTCAAAACTAATAAATATGCATTTTTGTGCTAATTGGACTTTTAACTATCTAAACCAATTAATTTTACATCATATCAATTTTTATAAACTAATGAAACATATTTTGACAAGCTCAACTTATCATACTTAGTTTAGACTTCATTTCTATATCGAAAGTCAATCAGTTTGACTTTTGCTTTGACTTTCGATTCTGACCCATTTGGTCTACTTTGAAACCCAATCAAGGCATGTTTTGCGACCATAATGTTATAGAGAATAACTAACTGAGTTTATACCTTATGGTCGTACCGATTGAAGGGTTCATCGACAAGTCCATTATATATACTTTTAAAATGTCAAAAATGCCCCTATGACGTAAAAATGATTTTCAAACCTACGAGGTATATAATTTAACCTCGAAACTGATTATCTAGTATTTTGAAATATGTTTTGACATAACGGAACTTTTCATAGACCCATTTGACCTTCCAATGCCATGTTCACGCAAACGGCTAGTTATATATATATATATATATATATATATATATATATATATTGGGGAACACTAAAAAAGTGAGGAACTGGGTTACACTCTTAAAAATTATATTTAACATGTTAAAAATTATGTTTTTCTAAATTTTTTTCAGTGCGTTTTCATATAAACACATGTAGAAACATTTTTAATAAAAATAATCAAAAACTAAAAATGTATTTAAAAATAGTTAAAAATTTGTATCTTATAAAACTAACTTAACATGTTAAAAATCAATTTTTTTAAAAAAAATTTCTGTGCTTTTCCTTATAAAAATGGTTAGAAACTTTTCGAAATAAAAAATAATATTTGTAAAAAATAGCCTTTTTAACTGGTTTTTTTATATTTTAGTTTATTTTTTTTTATTAAAAATGCTTCTACAAGTATTTACGGAGAAGCGTCGAAAAAATAATAAAAAATTAATTTTTAACATGTTAAGTTAAATTTTTAAGAGTGTTCCCTGGTTCCTTACTTTTTTAGTGATCTCCACTTTTTTAGATATATATATATATGTGTGTATATATGGGGTAGGGTTTTAGAGTGAACACTATTGTATTTGTGAACTGAGTGAACGAATCCTGGCAGAGATCTAGAGTTTTTTTTATAAATGGCAAGATTGTAAACATATTTTATAAAATCTCTTTATATTATAAGATCTGAGTGTAAATATGTAAAATGCATTCCTTCATTTTTGGAAACCTAGCAACAATAATTCCTATTTTGAATTTACAATCCCATTTATCTAGCCATTTTTGTTACTTTAACGTTCAACAAAACCAATTATCTACTCTCTTCTATTTGAAGGTTTCATTTTTTTAACAAAAATGTGTTATTTTTGTTCTCAATGGTGTTCAAATAATTTATCTTGATTTAATATAAATATATAAATGTAGCTATATAGATTGAATGTACCTATGTGTACAAATATGTCATTTTTTAACATATGTGTACAAATATGTTATTTTTTTGTACACATATGTATATATGTGTTACGTAAAAAATAGTTTACTATTTACACATATGTATATATATAACACAACTTTCAAACAAAATATACATCTGTGTATAATACCAATGCTTATTTTCAACGATTATTTTCTTGTATACCATTTGATATATTAGTGTTGTACATATATGTACAACATGAAATTAAGCGAAAAGAGTTTACTATGTACACATGTGTATATATATTACACAACTTTCAAACAAAATATACATTTGTGTATAATAACAATGTTTATTATAAACTATCATCTTCTTCATGAACCATTTGATATATTAGTCTGTACATATATATAATATGAAATTAAACGAAAATGTTGAACAAAACGCATGTAATTAACAGGCACAATGGAAACTAATATTACTAATAGCCATGAAAAATGGATTAAATGCAACATGATTCGCCTCATTCTAAAAACAAAACCACAACAAACAAATTACACATGAAAAAATAAATCAAATATATATGCTTTGAAAATAGTTGTTGATTTGTGAATATAAGAATTTTAAAACTTAAAAACATTGAATTTTTTTCCGTTATAAATTGTTTTTCATTAAACCATTTATTAAAGTGAACCTGATTTGTTTAATGATAACAAATGGAAAGTTGCAATTATATAGATTATAAAAAGGAATATAGGATACGTGATTAAAGCAAAAAATAGTAATTTAATTTTGATAACTGATATCTCTAATTTAGTATTTTAGTAGGGTAACATCTATACCCTTTTGATCAAGATGAAAAATGGATGGTTGAGATGAGTTTACTCTGTTCACAAACAAGGATGTTGTTCACTCATAAACCTAACCATATATATTATATATATATATATATGTCAAGGGTTTAAACCTTTCAAAATCATTCCAAATCAAAATGTTTGATTAACTAACCCATATCCAACGAGGCTTCGCACTCGAAAGGGTATAAACCAAATTCTACCTGGTCAACGCTTAATCTAACGAAACCGAACAATATTCTAGGTAGCGAGTCAAGTAATATAACTTAAAAAATGACTCTTGAATATTCTAACGGATACATAAATCTGTTTCTTTCTAGACTATTGTAACAACCCTAAAAATATTCCCAACGACAACCCGTAATCAAAACCAAAAGTGCGCGTGATGAAACTTGTATACTCGATCTGAAAACTTAGCGGCTAAGAAAACCTGGAGGTTGACGAACCAACCCGCACAAAAGTACACTTGTTAAACTCACAATTAAAAACCGAACCATTTAGGATCAAGACCCAAGCATACGCGATAAGTATCGGCATGAAAATCTAGAAAAACACGCGATTGGACGAAAAAGACGACTAAGGACACGTGTCACGACATTGCGCCACGTGTCAGACCTATGCTGGACACAGTGGCAACCTAAGCCAGGCCGACCGCCCTGGCGCCACGCGAGAGATGCACTGTCTCCCCGCGCGACGCGCGGGAGTGTTCAATTTTGGGTATATAAAAGCTAGTCTGGGAGAAGTTCAGTCGCTCAAATTCAATTTCAAAATCGATATTCTTTCTTTCTTGAAGTTCTGTTCAAATACCGAACCCCCTAAACCCCTAAACTATGCCCTGTTGTATGTGTTTTAACCCTTAGCGCTGACACGATACCCTGTCCGATCGATTTAAAACCTAGCAACGGATGCCAAATAGTTGCTTGAATAAGGCTATACTTTGTTAACTACGTTGGGGTTTTGATCTCGTGATGTATCGTTAAAGTTTGAGTTGGGTTGTTGCACTAACACGTGTGCATTGTATATTTAATTAGGAACCCAAGAATTAGACCAGGAGGCTACTACTGAAACCCTAAGTCTACATTGTGAGTCTTTCTTTCTTTTTACCAAATGCTTTGTAAAACCCTAAATATTTTACAGTTACATTACAGTTATCAAGTCTTTGTATTCTTACTAGAAACTGCCGTCAGTATGTGGGGTTTTGTATACAATGATAATCTTCACTATTGGACAATAGGTTAGCCAATGAGTGATATGACCACAATCACAGGATCTGCCACCGAGTGACAAATACTATTTAAAATAGTTTCTTTACTATTGGACAATGAGTTAGCCAATAGTAGTTTGGTAAGATAAACAAATGTAAAAACTCTTAATGCTGTAAATATAGGAATGTGTCATTTTGTACAAATTGAACGAACTCATCAGTATTTCCTGCTGATAAAATGTTTTTAAACATGTTTCAGGTGATTGCAGTTGATCTGAATAAGAGTAGTGATACGACACCAGAATGCTTAAAGAAGTGGCTTATTTTATCAATTAAATTAAGAAACGTTGTTTTATGAATTCGGGTTTATCCCTTATTAAAAGCTACCCTTATAAAACATGAGTTTTATTCCCATCTGTTTAATAAATAAAATCCAGTGTTTCTAAACCCTGGTATTTTTCCTAACTACGGTCTTGATGAATTTTTCTGATGCGATGTTTCCAAAATAACCACTGGTACCGCTTGACTGCTCACGGCTCCCGTCTAGGGTGTAGTTGGGGTTGTGACAACTATAGAGCCTTCTAGATAATCGTGCCTAGGATAAACAACTTGAAATACGGCTTTGCTTCAAAGAACTTACTTAAACAGAATATTTGCTAAGTAAAGGTAAATACTCTTAGCCTAGTTTAATTGAAAACTTGTAATATGGTATTAGCCGCTTGGAGCGGGTATTATATAAATGGGAAACGTTTTCATAAATATAAGAATTCAGTTTAATCCGTATTGCTTGAATAACATTAAACATTGGGGATAATGGTACCGTGTCCAGGCGTCCCGACTCATCAACTAAGAATGGCCATATAAAATACGCGCAGGGTAGTAGGCATACTCCCGGAAGACGTTGTATTAAAGGTGGCGTCTACCATCATCACATACCGGCATGGATTTCTGGTACCCAGCTGTATTGACAAACATGTAAAACTGGTGACACGATATCTATTCCAAAAGAATACTAAATGAATAACCCACGAGTTATCATAATATGTATCAAAAGACTTATGAAAATGATTTTTAAACGAGTCGGTTAATTGTATTTACCAGCAAAAACTGACGTATTTTCAAAAATATTAAACCGTAGGTAATGAGCCCTGAATATAGGGTGGAATAGCATGGTCAAAGGAAAAGCTCAGGAATTTGCGACTTCTCTGCATAAAGGCCTGTAATGTCCTTAAGATCGCTTTTATTTCGGATCCTACTTGTGGGACATTGTACAAAACGCTATAAATTATATTTAATAAATTTGAACTTATATGTTATTACTTTATCATCCTATCCTCCGCTGCATATTTGTGAAACTGTTATTAATCGTCACGAATAAACCCACGACCAGGCCCACCAGACATCGGGGTGTTACACCTTATCATTTGATGTTGTAGGCGAAGGAAAGACTCTCATTCTTGTGCGGTTTGTGTCACACCCCAAATTTCCAACCAAATCCGGTCGACCCGTGTGGAGAGTATCGTGACGTAAGATTGGTGTCGTCATAGTCAAACAACACAAATAGCACAGCGGGAGTCTTGGATTTAAAATATTATTACAAATGTAAATGTTCCAAATGTTTAAAATAATAAAACAGAAGTTTGTAACAAGATCCACAGGTGGATCGAAAAATGTACAAGGCGATTATATAATCAGACTCTAGACTTCAATTCAAGGAGTTGCAATTTCCTATTAAGCATTTACCGAGCAACTTCCAGCCTATATACGTACTTTGCAACCTGCGCTTAGTCTTTTGAAAATACGTCATTTTTCACTGGTAAATACAAATAACCAACACATTTTGAAAATATTTCAAAATTGTTTTAAGTGCACAAGGCACATGATTTTCATAAATAACTTGGAACAATTCAAAATGATCTTGTATACAGTTTTACAAGTCTGTCAATACATATAGGGTCTGGTGTAGAAACCGAATAACATGATTAACCGACACACCACTTTAACCCATGAAGGGGTATCCCCAATATGGGTAGAAAACATTTTATAATAACATCTGTCAGGTGTATGCCTACACCCCGTGCACAAGTTATGGCCATTAGCAATTTAATGAGTCGAGGATATCCTATACACGATCGAATTAACCCCTAATGTTTAAGTTATCAGACAAAACAGATTAAAACGGGTTATGCAGATTTTCTAGTCACGATCCGACATATGATCTCATACCCGACCGTAATCCCAAACCTGTATAGGGAAAATAGGTTAAGAGTATTTACCTGGCTTAAGCAAGTCTTATAAAATAAGAAAATATAATAAGCATAGTCGTATCCAAGGTTTAACCCGTTTCAGTAAACTTACTTAAACAGACTATATAAGCTTAACATTGCGCATATAAGCGATACCGGGTAACCGGATAAGTCATAAACAAGTTTCATATCCAGTATACTTTAAATAAGTTGTAACATCAGTAGCCCGTTAAGGTTTTAAAATCAAACTATGCCTCATAAGGGTGTTTTAGTCATTATGCAATGTATTAAAAGAACTTGCGTATAAACTGATGTTATGAACATGATCATTCTGTAAAAATATTATATTTATGATATAATATCAGTATATAAGCAAATATATGTGAGTTATATGATTTTGGACCAAACTATGCACCGAATGGTCATTTTGGTCATTCTACACATAGTTTGATGATTTATTTAGAAATCTGAGTTATGACCATGTACCTACTGTGAAAACATTTTAAATAAGTTGTAGTATCAGTAGGTATCAAATTTTAGTTGATAGCTATGGTTTAAAGCTATACTATTCTCCAAAAGGGCGTTTTGGTCATTAAATAATGACATTTACGACTTTCAGTCAAAACTCAGATTATGAACAGTTTGGTAACATCAAAATATGTTCATTACATTAACATATCAGTACATAAGTCATTTGCAAGTTTGTTATTGATTAAAACCCTATTTCTTGCAAAAAGGGCATTTTAGTCGAAGTTAGGCATAATGTAAGAACTTGTATAGAAAACTCAAAATCTGATTATGATCATGTAGTATAACCTTAGAGGGTTTATCCTACATTATATTATGATCATAATACAACTCTAATTCAGTAGCTAACTTAGCTAAATTGGGTCAGAATCGAAAGTCAAAGCATAAATCAAACTTTGCGACTTTCGGTTGTGAACCGACACTAAACTGGAAATGATGGGCTGGACATGTTCATACATGTTCTAATATTATTCACCAACTTATTTAAGTGTCAAAACATTTGTTTAAACATTTTATAAGTTTTCCAAAAAATGACATTTTGACTTTTAATTTAACATAACTTTAACCCGTCATTTGACCAACTTAACGTGATTTCTAGGAGGTGTCCTTTTAAGTGATTAACACCTACCTTATTACGATCACGTAGCCATGTTCAATTCGAACAATGGCTTAATAATGGTCTTAACCGAAAGTCAAAGCAAAAGTCAATTTGCTCGACTTTCGGCTAATATCTTAGCCTAGAAAATGAAAGAGCTGGAAAGGAACACTTACAAGTGATTCTTAGGAATAACAGAACTCAGTTAGGAGGCCTCTAAGAAGAAGCAAGCTCCAGATAGAGTGTTAGAGAAAGAAGGAATGAGTGAGCAAGTGTTCAAGTTCAAGGAGGTTGTTATTTATAGTTGAGGAGCATGATCTAGGATTATGACAAGTGTTGGAGCTCATCTAAGATCACTCCAGGTGTTTTTGAGGTGTCAAAGAGCTGAAAATGGTGGTATTTTGCGTGAAATATGGCACAAGGACAGAAAGCCTTGGCCTCCAAACAAACTGCCACTGGCAGTCCCTTACGGACCGTAATGGGTGATGGCTTACGGTCCGTAAGCCTTCTTCGCACCCATGGTTTTGAACTCCTTACAGTCTGTAAGACACAAGGTCTTACGGTCCGTAACCGTCTTCTAGAAATGATCTTATACATGGCTTACGGTCCGTAAGCACAAGGCTTTAAGGTCCGTAAAGGTTCACTCAGAGGCCAAATATTGGCATGTTGACACCTTTAGCCCTTTTATGATTATATTTTCATAAAATGTCAAAAATGGTCCCTCTCGGCCATCATTAGGCACACATGACATTATGGACACGTGTCAGCATAATATTGGACACAAATTTACGAGGTGTTACAGTTTGCCCAAAACATTATGGACCCTGATCTTTCAAGAGATCCTAGTAAATTTGATGAGCTGAAGGCGACAAGCTCAAAGAACACACAAAAATATGCATGAATAATATGTCATGTAAATAAGTGAAGATAAGAAGAATGAAAAATCAAAACAATTTTGAGAATGTAAGATTGTTCATAATTTAATATATAAGATTAAGTTTAAATACAATGACACTCTTATATTTTAATTTATTTTTATATTATCTTTGTCTTCATTAACACTATCTTGATACCAGATCTTTTAATTACCGACACATCTGACCCAATTGCCAACTTAGTTGATTTTGTTCATACTTCATTCTTGGAAAACGTTAACAATTATAACTATTTTAGCGAGCGGGCTATACTGGCACCTAAGAATGACGTTGTGCATGAGATTAATGACAGGTTGTTATCAATGTTTCCAGGTGAAGAAAGGGAGTATCTTAGCTCTGACATTTTTTCCCGACTGAAGACGCTAATTCTACACAACAAAGAATATACTCTCCGGATGTGCTCAACTATCTCAAAATGTAGGGCTTACCAAATCATAGGTTAGCGCTTAAAGTTGGTGTTCCAATAATGTTATTACGAAACATTGACCAACGGAATGGTTTGTGCAACGGTACAAGGCTACAAGTAAGAAAACTGTACAGCCGTGCAATAAAAGCGGAGATATATCTGGAGCAAATATTGAAAGTCGCACATATACACCTAGATTAATTTGATCCTTTTTGATAAAAAGATTCCTTTTGCTTTTGAAAGGAGCCAATTTCCACAGGTCATATGTTTCGCAATAATAATCAACAAAAGTCAAGGGCATCCACTTTCTAGAGTTGGTTTGTACTTGAAATAACCCGTCTTCTCTCATGGTCAATTGTATGTTGCTTTATCAAGGGTAAAAACACGAGATGGAGTCAAACTACTAATACTTGACAACAACAACAACAAACCTACAGATAAAACAACTAATGTGGTTTATAAAGAGATTTTCGACGAATTATGATCGTTGCATATTCATGTACTTCAATTTGTCGTTGTACTCTAATATATTCGTTTGTGTTTCAACGTGTATAAAATCATAATATTTATCTCAACGGTGATAATGAAGATATTTTCTTTTAGCAACCTGTGTAATACACGGGTTCTTAAACTAGTTACTATTAATATATTAGAAGGCGGGGGTGGGGGGGAATAGATAGCTCCAATAAATGACACGTGTCCTCTATAGGTTACTTTATTTATAACGGTTTATTTATTATATTAATATCAATTTCAAAGATTATTGATACATAATTATTTTATTTATTTTTCGCTTATTCTTATTTATTTAATTTTTTTAAGTTTTTTTTTCTGCTTATTAATAACCATTTAATATTTCATTGATTCAACCATGGATAATACACAAGTTTCTAATATATTAATAAATAAATAAAACAAAGTAAAATGTTATAACTTATGTAATAACAAATTTCTAACCTAATATTAAACAAAAAAACAAAAAAATGTTATAAAAAGTATATAATACATCAAAGTTCATTTTCAAAAACATATATTGACGACTGTGTGTATTAACCGATTACATCATATGTATTCAAGCCGTGTCATATGTGTGTTTATTCAATCCATGCAATGCACGGGTTTTTAAAGATGTAACTTTTTATTAGATAATATATAAAATTATATTTATTCAACCCGTGTAATATACGAGATTTAACTTAGTGGATTTATATAATGAGATCTTTTTGAACGGCCAATGGGCTTCTTGTGAAATTCACCACATCGGGATACACTCGTCTTCGAACCGGGGAAAACCCTCACCTAGGGCCGAAGTCCGTGAACACTCCCCGAAGCACGACAGAACGGTAAGGTAAAACCCGCTCAGTTCAAGAATCGAACTAGCAATCTCCACCCAATCGCCTAATCTTCCATCATCATCAGGTGCCGCATAAAATAACGAGGAGAGCAGAAATCGAACTTGAGTCCCTTAAAACACCAAATCTCTTCATTACCACTCCACCACCACCTCATTCGATTTATATAATGAGATTAATCTAACCTTTTTCATTATTCTATTCTTTTATACAACAAAGACGACAAAATGCGAAACCATGATTCTTACTCGTTCGTACAGCTATGAAAAGAAGAGAAAATAAAGCAATAAAGACCATGGAGAGCAACCAATGGAAGTTCTCCAAATGCCAAAAACAATTGCATAAAGTGGAAATCGTTTTTCCTTGTAAAGTGTTTCTTATGTATTTAAAATTATTAGTAAATTGTTTATATATAATGTGTTAATACAGTTAAAGATACTCTGATATAATTAAGTACTTAGGTTAGACATCATTACTATACGGATTGAATACAATAAATATTAAATAGTTAACAATAAAGATTTAAAATTTATTAGACAATATTTTTAGATGATATATAAGTAAAAGGAAATATTAAATAGTTCATTTTATTTTATATGATTTTATATATACTTTATTAGATAAAGTTTTATTAAACCTTCAAATACATATAATTGTGTGCACGTGCACAGTGGCAAAGCTTGAAAATTTCCACTGGAGGGTCGGAAGTCACTGGACCAAAAAGTATATACCTAATTTTCTTTTATAAAACTGAGAGGTCGAAAACGTATATACCTAAAAAATTCTATATGAAACGTACATACATAACACTACTGATCGAAAAGTTCGGAAGGTCGGGCACCCCCACCCCACACGGCCTCTTCATAGCTGCGCCCCTGCACGTGCGTGTGTATGTGAACACACATCATAAGTTCTTGTAGACTTTTACCTACTTGAAACAAAATGAATGTTGTAGAGATTTAGTTCTTTATCTGTTTTTTTTTACGAGGGTAAGCACCAATTAATGACATTTTTTGGGCTTTTTTCATAAGGGTTTGATTTTTTTATAAAAAAAACATGCATAGATTTCAGAAATTGTTATTGTATATACTATACTCCAAATTTACATTTCAAATTTCAATGTACTAAGTTTTCAATGCGTGTTATTTCATGCAAGTGATGGTTGTATAAATAATAAAATAGTCATTTTACACTTTATATTCTGACATGGTCGCCAAGCGGCACATTCAAACCTTTCATGTCATTTTGTTGTGCGATTATTGTTAGGCAAAGTATAGAGAATGAATAGGTTGTTTAACCCTTTTACCACAATAAATGTACAATCAATCAAACATATAAGTAAACGTATAATGTAATTCAATAATGACAAACACGTCAAACACTTCGTGTTATATCCACATCCCGAGGCTATCTCATGAGCCAAATCCACTAGCAACCTTGATCTTTTCTATACTTCAAATCTTGAGTTATTCAATAGTTACTTCCATAAGTAACACGACAAAAGATCCTAAACTATTTAATGAATTTGACCACATGAATCAACTATATCACACTCGTGTGATTTTAAGTTGATGTCCAATGCAAAGTAGCAAATATTCTCCTCTTGAATTAGAGAATTAAATACTATAACTTAATGGTCTAGTGATATAGCATTTGCCTCCACAAAGTTGTGTGCCTAAATCCTTGCAACTATGATGTTAAGTGGTATTTATATGTAAAAAAAATATATTATTGTGACAAAATTTGAGAAATAAATCTTCTGAATCATGTATTGGGTTTCCTTTGAAGGGTGTTTTAGACATCTTAAATCAAAGCCTTTAACATAATCAAAACTGAATTTAAGTAGTTTAATACAAAATGCATGTTTATAATGATTATGATTTTATGACCAAAATGCATGCTCTAATACTCATTGAATTAGATCTTGTACACGTGTTACTATAATTCATCTTCCATGCAATTAAATGATTAGTTTTTAAAAGTGATTTTAATATAAAAACATCTCGTTCACTTACCCCCTGTCGATTACAAGATCTTTTGGATCTCGACTCTTATAAATAGAAAAAAGAAATAAAATATCACATAAACCTATATATACACGTCATTTATCTATTTTATGTTTCAAAATGAAATTTAAAAATATAATGTGTTTGTAAAAAAAACTATATATTTTTACAGGATTTTCTAGTGCATTCAATAAGAACCTAAAACGAGGCTGTACAAATAATTGTTAATTTGTATAAAATTTACAAAAACGATCTAATAAAACTTGTGATCAGTATGAGTAACAACTTATAATTATATTTGATGAGTAAAGATATGAGTAATTATCACCACATAAATAAATGATATATTTATATATAGTGGTTCAAATAAATATCGATGAATCCAAATTACCTTTACTCATTGATCTTTTGCATGAGATTGTCTTCCTTTAATACCTCTCTAAATACCGAAGAGTACTAATGTACAAGTGTTTAACAAATAAGATAGTGATTATTTTTTTTATCTCATTAAGATTGGTAGTGGTCATGAATACTAGGTTATTGCCCGTGTTACATGTGGTTTAACAAATGAAATACTTTGTAGCTTTAATTTATAAGTCTGTGAATAATATTTTACGTATCTGAAGTTTTATTACATAAAATAACGAAGGACTAATTGTTAAGGTTTTTTTTTTTCTCAATAACTCTACTTCTTGCTTCTGGTTCTAATTGATTTTGTTTCAACCTATATCATAGCAAAGTTGAAATAAATTAGTATAATAAATCACCGCCCAAGTGGTTTAAAGAAGAGTAGGGGTGATTATAACCATTTTGGAGGCGTAAAGAAAATTTCAAATTTTGGGTCTTTACCAAAAAAAAAAAAAAAACCATATCGTATCGCTAACGATCCATATAATTCAAAGTTCGTGATCATTTTGATGCCAACACAAAAGTAATAGACTACTTAACATTTACAAAGTTCGTGATCATTTTGATGCCAACACAAAAGTAATAGACTACTTAACATTTATATATTAATGCTAAGATCATTAGATAATGTTCTACACAACAAGATATAGAAGGATCTTGTTGTCATAGTGCACCACCATGACTGATATAGAGATAGAAAAATGAATATAGAACACGACATATTTGCACCTTGCACGTAAATGCAATAATCATGAGAATTTATGTTTTTTAAAACAAACAACATGCCATCTAATAATGACAATATAATCATCCATTACAATTTATGCACCTTGAATGTAACGTTAGTATCTTTTTTAGGCCTAAAAATCAACCTAAAAAGTATAACTATGTGTTCCCTCAAATATTGTAGGTATGAATGATGATAACTCTAAATGAGATCAAATCTGGATGGTTTATGCTTAAATGTCCAGCCCATAGATTTCTACAACTCGAAACTTGCATCATCACCATATGTTTGAAAAATGTATTATATGCAACAAAAATGTATAAATTAATGCAAGTATTACTTATAGTAACACTAACCAACCATTTTGTGAGGCTTAACTTACATCCTCTGTGTTGTTTCCATTGATTCTTACCTAAAAATGTAAAAAAAAAAAAAGCACGCAAAAATTAACTCCAATAAAATTATTACTAATAGTAACACAAACCAACCATTTTGCGAGGGTTAGCTTACATTAACAATATAACTATTACTTGTATACTAACATTTGTATCATAAAAATTCATTGATGCATCCATAGCTACATCATAAAACTCTTCATACTAATACGGTCTTGGACGGTAAACCCTCTTAAGCATAGACATCATAACACCACCATTAAATTTAGGGGTGTTCAAAACTATCCGTATCCGAAAATCCGATCCGAAATATCCGATATCCGAATCCGAAATATCCGAAAAATCGGATATCCGAAATTTCGGATATCCGAATTTTTCGTATTCGTATTCGATTCGGATAGTGATTTTCAAAATTTTCGGATATATCCGAAATATCCGAAAATCTAAATTTTATTTTTTTCGGATATCCGAAGTATCCGAAAATATCCGAAAAGTATCCGAAAATATCCGAAATATCCGAAAAGTATCCGAAAATATCCAAAAATTATCCGAAATATCCGAAAATATCCGAAACTAATATTCGGATATCCGAAATATCCGGTTCCGAATATGAAAAAAAATAATAAAAAAATAAAAAATTAAATAAAAAGTTGGATTTTCGGATATCCGATTCACTATCCGAATCCGTATCCGAATTTTCGATATCCGGTTTTGAACACCCCTACCATTAATAATGAAATTATGATATAAATGACTTCTAAAATAAAAAATTGAATCTTTTTTGTGACATGCGAATAGAACATTTTGAGATCATGAAAAGGGCGATATTTTAAGACGGGAAGAGTGATAGTGGACCTACGATAATAAAAGATTTCCTTACAAATAGATAGAAAATGGTAAAAAACTGAATTTTACCTATCAACCATCTTTCCAGTTTAGCACCTATTGCAAGTTTAGACTTTGTAGATCTAGCAATTGTTGGGGTTGCAAGGTTGTACCAAACTTGTCATAGTGTGAGAATGGGCAATCAGTCGGGGGAAAGCGGACAATATTGGTGGTGAGAGGGCCGGATGTTACAAATGGCATCAGAGCCACTCAAGAGCGTTCGGGATGGTGGGGCAAACCTCATCGAAGACGATGTGTCCCTAAGGGGGGTGATTGTAACGATACCGATACTGATATCAAAAAGATTAACATGAACCATTGTGACACCCTAGGCAAATCCCACATCGCCCGTGGTCAGGAGAGATTCTTGGTTCATAAGACATTCCCGCCTCTTATATCACCAACGCTTTTGAGCTTAATGCTAGTGGTTGAGAGGAGAACTCCACAGTTAAGCGAACTCAGTGGGAGTAGTACTAAGATGGGTGACCTCCTGGGAAATCTCCACGGGGCAACAAAAAACAACTCCGTGAGTTCCTAGATGGGCAATTAATTGGGGGGTAAAGCAGACAATATTGATGGTGAATGGGCCGGATGTACACAACCATATTTTCAAAAAGTACGATTGGGTTTTTTTTTCTCTAATAAATACAGTGTAATTTTTTTAAGTATATCGTACAAATAATATTCTTTTGAGAGTGTCACGTTTTCATCAAGTTATTTACTTATCAACAAACCGACATCGAGTTTTAATGACATAAAATAACAAGCTAAAGAAACGAACTACAAAATTTTGAAAATCACAAATTGTTTTCCATCACGAACCTCATATTATTTACTAAAAATATATATATTATCAATATAATAACATAATCTAACATATCTATTACCATATTTGTTCATAACAACATAAATAAAACAAAGTTTGTGGGTAGAACGACACTTGTTTTGATACTAACATGTTTTCATCTTCTACAACTCGTCCGGCTCGATAATCTACTCGTTCAGCTCGATACTAATGTGTTTCCATCTTCAGGAAGGTTGAATAGGACGGTTTCATATTGTTTCTGTAGCGTATATAAAAATTGCGTATTTATCTATATCTACACTATTTTTTTAAATTGGATTATTCATAAGAAATGTATAAAATTGGATTACTCATAATAAATATTGAAAGACACCAAAATTTGTAAAGTAGGGATTTTTGCGTTTGTTGTACTTGAGTTCTGTGGCCAATCTTCGTCTCCTTAAATTTTACACAACACTTTCACATCTTTTGATATTAATTATTTATTGTTTTAATCTTTAAATATTGTATAACACAAAATATTAAATTTGTTATGTTCATTATATTTTTTTGCGAAGACGTAATTTTTTATTATGAAGAATGTGAAATGGATAAAAGGACCTTTTCAGAAATGACAATAACGCTTATCACGCCTGTTTGTTGCGCTACATTAATCGTGATACTGATACTGATAATTAATAAAATGTTACATTTGACTTATTGAGTCTTTTTTTTTCTTTTTAACAGCAGACCATTTTATATCAATATACAAAGAGTCAACAAGCTGCTGAAAAGCATTACACCCAGACAAAAACAAAATGATTTACAATAGACTTGAAAGTCGAAACATCAAAACAAGCCAACTATCCCATGCCAAATTAGAAGTTTAGAACGATGTTTAATCCACAAATATGAGTCTTCCTTGATTTGAGCCATTGTATCTTGGACCCGGATGAAATTCCCTTCAAAAGCCTTTTGGTTCATCGCATGCCGGATTCTCCAAATAGGAGTCTTCCTTGATTTGAGCCAATTTCTTCCACTTTTTCGATCCTGAAGTCTTCACGAAAACATCCAAGAGGGCCGGAACCGAGTTAACATTGTTCGGCATTGAAACTCTAACCCAAACAAAGATGCTCCACCAAATCGCTCTCGTCCAAATACAGTTTACATAAGTATGGTTGGTGTCTTTAGTACCGTAACCACACTGGTCACAGTAAACATTCGTCAATGGTACCCCAACCACACTCAATCTATCAATTTTTTACTCACAAAAACTTTAATATTATCATTTTAGAAATCGATATAGTAAAACCATCATTTTTTTATTCTTTTTAACTTTGATACGAGCCTTGATATATCATCTAAAACAACATCAATAAAAAAAGTATAATCCACTAGTGATCACAAGTGTGCTCTAACCTCCTTACTATGATAATCGTCAAAGTCATCTACCTGTTTTTTAACTTAATCATTCGAAAGCCATGGTGTCTCACTTAACAGGGCCCAAGATTTTTGATGACCTAAATTTTTATATATATTTATATAATTTTTAAAGTTCCAAATGAAACATTGACATTGTTGTAACTCTAATAGTTTTGCGCTTACTTGTCAATACATTGCACGGTTCTTTGGTTCGAAACTCGCAACATTCTGTTTTCTCAGACTTTTTTTTTGTTTTCATTTGTTCAAAGGGCTCTAAAACTCAAATAAAGAAGAAGAAAAAAGGTTATAAAAATATTGAGTTTGTAGTCTGAATACATATATATATTCATATTTATTTATAAGTTTCTTTTTTATTTGATTTGTTTTATTACTTTTATTTATAGTAAAATGCTTATTTAAGTTAAAAAAATTGTTTATATTAAATTGTTTAATCATTTTTTATAACAATTCTTATTATTTGTTATTGAGGTTAACACGTAATTACATGAAAATATAGGGACCTATTTTTTTTATTCAAACAGGCCCCGAGGCCATCAGGCTCTCGGGAATGGCTTTGCCAAAAACAAACCAAATATTTTAGATTACATGTATATATGCTTAACAACAATGTGTTTTTAGTTTTTTCTCATGTTTTTTACTCTACTGTTATGACTAAAAATCTATAAAACAAGAGAAAAAATCTTGATGAACATCTGATTCACTTGAAATTTTATTCAGCTTAGGAGTTTTCTTTATGACTAGTCACATTAACTATGTCTTTATCGTATACTATTACTACTATTACGTGTTTTATCTATTATTGGTTACGAATAACTTATGTGTGTATTTTGAATCAATGATTGGTCACTAATAATTTGAGTTTTGGATGCCTATAATTTGATTGAAAAACTATTTAGGAAAACAAATGATTCATGAGCTTGAGTAACATGTAAAAGGTAGGCATATGAAGCAAGTCGTGCTAAACTAAATTGACCCATAAATATTTTTGTCCCATTATTAGTTCAACTAAAATTTTTCAATATGTTGATATATTAATGATTTTAAATGTCATTTTAGTCATTGTGGTTTGGGTCATTTTACCAGTTTTATCTAAATGTTTGAAACATTGTCATTTTAGTCTAAATAGTTTCAAACATAGCCATTATAGTCTACTGGATTAACTCCATCCATTTTTTATGTTTAACTAGAATGGTAATTCGGTCAATTTTTTATGTAATTCTGCTAACAAGAAGGACAATTCGGCCGTATAAAATGACTAAATTTCCCTTCTCGTTAACAGAAAAATTAGATGAAGTTAACCCGATTGACTAAAATAACAACGTTTGAAACTATTTGTACTAAAATGGAAATGTTTCAAACCTTCAGACTAAACTAGCAAAACGGCCCAAACCACAGTGACTAAAATAACATTTAATTCTTTACCTAAAAAAAATAACTTAAAGGTTGAAAATACTTCATATACGTCATTGTCTACTACCACCACAATTATTATTATTATTAATATTAATATTTGTCCCACTATGTACAGTAACACGTACTTGACATGCTGAAAACGTTGCCAGCTTAAGAGGAATTGGCTAACAATAAACCTTAGCTAACAATCATTGAACTGAAATTACAAGATCAAGAAAGATACAACTTAAGTATAACAGGTTCAAGTGATACACCAACAGACATTGTCGGTACGAGTGCACATTCGGCAATAACGGTGATCAAGCCTCCATTAACGCCCAATCCAAAAGCAAACACGCCAAAAAGGACAACAATAGACTCACCAGGTAAGAATGCTTTTTGGTTAGGTTCATTATATTTTACAAAAGGTTCCTGAAACCTAGGGAGAAATCCTGACATATGTATACGTGTTTGGTAAATAGGTTTTGTGTGCGATGACATATGTCAACGTAACACATAGCACATTTACTACAACATTTGTCGATACTTACTCTGATTCTCTTTTCCTTGCAAATAGCAGCCATGACGCTAAGAAGGTCCCAGCGAGTTGTGAAGCTAAACAAAAAATCTTTTGTGAAGTGAAATGTTCACAATACGTGCTAGTTGAACATCAAATAGACAATTACTTTTGTTAAAATTTAATAACTGTTGGTAGTACATTATGTAGTGTAAGTGGTTGAAGCCTATAAGCATGTTAACAAACATGTTACATGTTTCATGTCGTTATGTAACAACCCCGCATCCAAGGGGTGGGCCCAACCCTTTGTTAAAGGCAATGCCGATTGTACTCTTTACTTTCTTCGTGTTCCTTGGTTTGTTGATTTATAGTGTATTACGTTTTGTATATAAGTGTTGTGTACTACAAACTACGAATACTTAGCAACAGTTAGTGGTACGTCTATGTCACAAAAGGTTTGCATTAAGCGTGTCCCCTCTCATTCACAATGGTGGAGATTGAACAAATATAAGAGGGGGGGGGGGGGGGCAAAGTCAAGCCCATAGATTTTCAGGCAAAATCAATTCGGGGGGGGGGGGGGGGGGGGGAGGGGGAGTGGACTCAATACGTAAAAAAATTTGGATGAAATGACCGTAAATTTACACAACTGGGCAAAAAAAGGAGGGGGCACCCCTTGGCCCCTTCTAATCTCGGCCCATGCTCATTGGACCATGCGGCATATCAGAGAGTACATGACATGATTTTGATTCACACCATCACACATGCAACTCGTTTTTTGTGTCCGTGACAATTTTTTGATCCATAATAAGCTTGTTTCCTTTACACATTTCCTATAACGTTTTGTAATTTTCATTTTTTTCAATTTATTGTAATTCGTATTTCAATTTCAATTCTTGTAATTCCGAGACTTTGATCATAATGAGAATCACACTTTATATCATACTTGCACAATCAAACTTTCATTATACGTAAACAATCACGAAATACACATTTATACAAAACCAAGACATACACCGAGTTTATATTTCTTTGGAATACTAATCATACATGTCACATACATTACACATGCTTACTTACACCTTAGAACACCAAAAACATGCTTGATATTAAAGTTATTGCATAATATAACCAAACCAACAACTCAAAGGGGCCAAGATGAATTTTCTTTTTTGTTTTATTTTTGAAAGGTCATACGGACCGCAAGCCAAAAGGCCTTATGGTCTGCAAGGCAGTCTGATAGCAGAATGTGTTTTAAATCGCGATTTTGGGTTTAAATCTCACCTTTCCTTCCTCTCCAACCCCCAACTACCTTCATTTAACACCCAAACCCTGATTACAACTATTAATACAACCCTTCCCCGCACTACAAAAAATGACTTTTGGGGACTAAAAAATCAGTATCAGATGCGTAAGAATCAATCCCTAATGGTTATCAGAAACTGGTTTGCTAGTCCTTAGCCAGTTCGAGATACCTAGTACTAGACACTGGTTTTTAACAACTAAGAATCAGTCCCTATTGTACGACACCAAACATGACTAATAGTCAGTCTCAGATACATAAAAATTTAGTCCTCAATTTACCTCCCGGTATCACGTCATTTCAGTCCCCGATACATTTCTTCAGTGACTAAAAAAATAATCTAGAATACTACGATAGTTTAGTCCCAGATGTATTGCTCTAAGCACTGAAAATCGGTCCTATAAACATGTCTATATTATCTAGGGTTGTTTATGAGCCGAGCCGAGCTAGGGCAAGCTTGGGCTCGACTCGATTATAAACCAAGCTGGCTCGGCTCGGATTCAAAACAGAGCTGAAAATCAAAGCTCGGGCTCGGCTTGGTATACCTCGATTTTAAAAATAAAAAATTAGTACATAGCTCAAAAAATTAAGTAGTCTAAATTATTATTCATACTTCAAAAGAACATATTCAAATAAGTTCAACGTAATACATTACAAGCCAAATTCAAAATAAACAACATAAAATAAGTTTTAAACTTTGACGAAATACAATATTATTTCATTAGCATGGTTATCAACTTCAAATAAATCATATATATCAAATTACAAACCTAAATACATGTAAATAATAATTAGTTTTTTGTAATATATTATAATGTATATAAAAATAAAATATATTATAAGTAAAATATCCGAGCTAAGCTGAGCCGAGCTAACAAGCGAGCCAATATGGCTCGTTACGAGCCGAGCAGGCTTGGCTCACTTTCAAACCGAGCTATATCGAGCAAGCTTTTTTCAAGCTAAATTCGAGCGAGCTCCGAGCCACGAGCTTTCTGAACAGCCCTTATATTGTTCCTAATAAGTTTTGTTAGTTGGTGATTCCATGTCAAATTAAAATATATTATAAGTAAAATATCCGAGCTAAGCTGAGCCGAGCTAACAAGCGAGCCAATATGGCTCGTTACGAGCCGAGCAGGCTTGGCTCACTTTCAAACCGAGCTATATTGAGCAAGCTTTTTTCATGCTAAATTCGAGCGAGCTCCGAGCCACGAGCTTTCTGAACAGCCCTTATATTGTTCCTAATAAGTTTTGTTAGTTGGTGATTCCATGTCAAATTAGTATTTTAGAGACTAAAAATTAGTCTAAAGTACCACATGATTTCAGTCCTTAATATGCTTCTTTTAAGTACTGAAAATTAGTCTCACATGCTATGTTATTTTAGTACTTAATATGTACTTTTAGGGACTGATAATCAGCTTAAGATAACAAATATTTTTAGTCTCCAATATGTTTATTTAGGGTCTGAAAACTAGTCGCTTAAGTTAGTCCCTAATATCTTTTTTAGTGACTATCTTTTAGTCTCTAATACTATGTGTCACTTTCAATATGGTTCTTTTACGTAATGAAAAAACAAATACAATTTTAATTGAATCCCTAACATGCATTTCAATTCCTAACCAATATATTTTAGGACTAAAAAGTAGCCTCCGATAGAATTATAGTTTTATATATTAAATCATTCTCATTAAACAACATTAATATTATTCGTCAATATGTTTCTTTCTTTCTTAAGTCACAATAAACTCAATCATTAATGTCATAACAATAGCCAATCATAATCAAAATAAAACGAAATTTAGAAGCGTATTAGAGAAAAAAAAGTAATAAACGTCTTAACTAACTGCCTAGATAGTGTTGTCACTTTCGTTGTGTAGTCCATTCTAACCATTATCTTCACCGTCATCATTTGTAGATATTGTGCTCTTGAAATATATATACTTTCGGCTCAAGAACTCTGGCACTCTTTCGTATTTTTGGTTACTCTGTTTCAATCCCTCATTGAGTTTAGTAACCACATTTCTCAAATCTTCGTTCTCAGTTGAATCTAGTTGAGATGATTCGGCTGACGATTTCATTCAGTTATCTTTATCTTTTCCTTAACACAGGACCAACACCTACCCTGCGACATACACTTTTGATGGCTTCTCTCTCCAGGTCATGTTCCATAGCAGTACTAACGATGGTTCATTCAGTATTCAATCTAGCCATCCCCCTCTTTATGTTTACAAATATTATCCTAACATAATAGAAGGTAGAAGAATAACATTTAAAACTTTTTGAGACCCAAAATAAATATTTGACAAAAAAATCTAAATCAAAAGCTTTTAACAGTAAGATGCTTATATATTCAATATGTGAATCTTCATTTAGCCATCTTTATTTCTTGGCACTATAATGCAACTTGTAGTAAACTTCTAATGGGCTAGGTGGCAACTGAGTCTCGAGATTTCTCTACCATCATAAAACTTATATAATAAAGAATAAATATATTCTAAAAAAGAGTCAAATCAATCTTTTTCATAACAAATATAAACCTACTAGTTGCTTATTCAAACAAGTAAAATTTTCAATAACATTCAAACACCAAAACCAAATAATTAACTACTGATTTTTCATGAAATTCTACTACTACATAACAATAACTTTTTAAATTATGGGTCGAAAAGTATAAATTTACAATTTTGAATGCAAGATTGGCTATCGATCGAGAGCCCCCTGCTTATATATACTTGTTTTCTTTTGTTAAGTTCCATTTGATCACTATATTTCTACAAAATTAAAACTTGGCATACATGTCAGAACCTAAAAAATAAGAACATAATTAGTGAATATAAATTATGTTTTGTAAATAAAATCAACATACTCACCCGGGTTTTTTCTGACTCCCAATAGTCGCATTGATGATTCCAATCGTCTTGATTCCGACAATCACCATACATATTCGATCTTGCCAACCTTGGATTCGTTTTTCCTCCATTGTTCTTCAGTGCTGACTCAAAACACCTCTGTTGCGTTTCCATTGGGTATGTAGTCGACTATTTACATACTCCATAAAAATTATATGTTCGCAGCAGCTCAAACTTTCCTTGCATTAAATACATATGTTATTAAACAGATCCGCCCAGTAATAGATTATATATGAATAGCGTCACAGACGCACAGACTCAGGGGCTGTTTGTTTACCTCTTAACGAGGCTCTGAATGATTCAGACCTCTTACTGGTTCAGCACTTAATGGTTTAGATTGTTTGTTTCGTGAGCAAATGTCTGAATGGTAAGACATTTGTCTCTGAATGGTTAAGCATTATACTAAGTCTGAATGGTTAATACCTCTAATCTGAATTGGTCAGACATTTGCCTCATAACGGTTAAACAATATACTGGCTCTTAATGGTTCAGACCTCTTACTGGTTCAGCACTTAATGGTTCAGACCTCTTAATGGTTCAGCATTTAACCATTCAGAAGTTGCCAAACAGCCCATCAATCCAAGCAGTATCGTACAACAACCGAGTCATCACACCGACCGAATAACAAACAACTCACAAATTTTAAGTAACCTTCGTCTAAGTAAAGCATCACGGACCCGACCAAAGAACATAAATAGTCTGAGACGACTAAAGAGCCACCTTCACCAACCGAATACCCTTCAATACAGCCTTCCAAAATAATCTCAAATGCATACCATTATATAACCACGCGCAAAATTAAAGTAGTCTCGAACAACAAAACAGTCATCTTCACAGACCAATTACACATTAACACAACAAGAGTCAACAAACAATGCCTTAACAAAGCATCATAGAAAAAACCAAATAGTCTAAAAAGTCTCTGAATACTAAACAATAAGCATCATCATCAAACAAACATCAAAGACACAAAATCCAACTACTTTTGAATAGATGCAAGTATGTCATCGCACGTTAAAACACACAAAACCCAACAAAACATCATCAAAGCCAACATTGGATACGAATCGTAAAAAATAATCGATAAACCCAAAACATCAGTCGACTATAAGAAACCCTAAAATACGTCTTCCTTACAGACGAACGAAACAATAAGCATACTATGACGTAAAACCTCTGCTAACATCAGTAACAAACAAACACAATAAACCAAAAGTCACAAAGACGTAAACATAAAATCGAAGACAACGAAACTACACACGTCAACAAAGGAAGCAAACATTCATCGGAGTTGGCCGGAAAACACACATAAGTAACACAAACCCACTAAAACAAACCGTTTAAACAATAAGACCCGATAAGCAAGTCGATCGAACAAAAAGAACTTACCTAACGTAGCCGGGAAGTTGCCGGAGAAAGTCGGTTCAAGTAGCCCAAGTGTAGAGAGAATGTGAGAGAGCGTAAAGGATATAACGCGGTGAGAGGGCAACATTTTAAACCCCCCACCAACCCAAAATATACAAACAAATAAGCAAGACAAACAAAAACCCAAAGCAAATAAAACCAACAAAGCAAAAGTTACAACCTACAATAATAGAAATCTATAATTTAACCTTATATAAATAACAATAGTGGGGATCGGCATCACGAGTGCCGACCACCACAAACATTTTTTTCTTTTTTATTGTAGGTGTTTTTTTTACTTGTTTTAGTTTTAAAGTCTTTTTTCATTCATTGAAAATTTAATTATTTTCTTTCTTATCTTATCGGCATATACTTTTTCTTTGTTTTTTTCTTCTATTACTAAACTTAAGTTTGACTAAACAATTTTAATAACTAAAATTCAACAAAAACGAACATGTTTTGAGGCTATCACTAATCCAGTGTTTGAGTTTTTACTTTCAGTTGCAACAATGGGTGTACTTTTCACTTGTAAGAGTGAATTTATTGAAACCGATCAAGTTTGAGTTTTTACTTTTACTTGCAAGTTGCAACAATAAGTGTACTTTTCACTTGCAATCGTGAGTAAGTTTGGGTTTTTACTTTCACTTGCAAGTTGCAACAATGAGTGTGTTTTTTCACTTGTAATCGTGAGTGTACCGAAACCGATCAAGTTTCTGTTTGTCGCAGGCGAAATAATGATTGAACACATTAGTTTATTTAAAAACATATTAAATCCATTTTTAGACATGCATTATTAATAATATTTAATCAAAATAAAATATGCTATTATCACCATGTATATCCAATAAACCAACATGTGCACATTACTTTATTTTCCAGATTCTATATATGGTGAAATTCAGTTGGAATTTAAGTTTCACACAAAACTTACACCCCCAAGAACCTACATATTTACATCCATGCCACTACCTTTCACAAACATATATACACCATCTTACCTCCAATTTTCTCTATATAAACATCACCTTCTCATCTCTTCACTCCCCACAACCACCATTCCTCCTTCCTCCCTCCTCCTCTCTCTCTAAAACCTCACTTTCTCTCTCTACACCCCCACCACCGTCGTCCGCAACCATGCCCGAAGCACCTAACGACGGCGACATCGTCGAGAAAAACAAGAAAACTCTTGAATTCATTGAAGATGTCACCTCTAACCCTGATGAAGTCCAACAACGTATCCTAACCGAAATACTTACCCAAAATGCTACCGTTGAGTACCTCCACCGCCACGGTCTCTCCGGCCGGACCGACCGCGAAAGTTTTAAGAAACTGATTCCGGTTGTCACCTATGAAGATCTTCATAATGATATTATTCGTATTGCTAATGGTGATAAATCTCCCATTTTTTCATCCCACCCTATTTCTGAATTTTTAACAAGGTACCAATTTTTTTTATATGATTAATCACTCCGTCACAAAATAAATAAAAAGGTGTTTAAGAACTATTGAAACCGATTAAACTATCCAAACCAAAAATATCAGCCGGTCTGACTGGTTTGAAATATAAACAGTCTGGTTTTAACGGTTTGACAATTTATTGCTCAAAGACTTGAAATCATGTGTATAAAAGTAACCGGTCATTAACACATATTATTATTATTTATTTATTTTTTATTAAGAATATAAGTTATGCATTATTTACATGAAGAATACTTCTTTTATTATAAATTAATAGAACAATAATTATGCTTTTGAAAATATTTTTTTTTCTAAAACTGTCCTGGTTCACACTTCAGCTTTAATAGTTAGACGCTTGGAAACTCACGTGTAAACCAAACTGCCGTTTTACATTTATTTTTTTAGGAATTTAAAGCATACTTTAAGAATGTTATCATTTTGAAAAGACATATTTTTACTTAAAAGTTTAACCGTCGAAACCGAATAGTAAAGTCATGTAAACGGCCGGTTCGCTAGATCCAACTATCCTGTCCCGTTTGGTTTTCCTTACTTTAAAACTATAGTTAGCAGTTCGGTTCAAAATTTTCGTTTAAACAGACTTGATGTGGTTTTTTTTACTTAATGACAGTTCTGGTACATCCGGAGGAGAGAGAAAACTGATGCCCACAATTGAAGAAGAGCTCGAAAGAAGATCCTCACTATACAGTCTTTTAATGCCGGTTATGAGCCAGTTTGTACCCGGTTTAGATAAAGGCAAAGGGATGTACTTTTTATTCATAAAATCCGAAGCCAAACCCCAAGTGGCTTCTGGCCCGACCCGTTTTAACCAGTTACTATAAAGTTCCCATTTTAAGTTCTAAGACCGACCCTATGACCCGTATACCAACTACACCAGCCCCAATGAAACCATTCTCTGCCCGGATTCATATCAAAGCATGTATTCCCAAATGCTTTGTGGGTTGTACTTCAAAAAGGAAGTTCTTCGGGTCGGGGCGGTTTTCGCTTCCGGGTTCATTCGGGCTATCCGGTTTTTGGAAAAGCATTGGAGTCTTTTGACCCATGATATCCGAACCGGTAGTTTGAACCCGGTTATTACTGACCCATTAGTGCGGGGATCAGTGATGAGGGTTTTAAAACCCGACCCGGATTTAGCGGATTTTATCGAGCGCGAGTGCTCGAGGAACTCGTGGCAAGGGATCATCACAAGGTTGTGGCCCAACACAAAGTATGTGGATGTTATTGTTACTGGGTCAATGGCTCAGTATATACCAACTCTTGATTATTATAGTAATGGGCTACCTTTAGTGTGTACAATGTATGCATCTTCTGAGTGTTATTTTGGGGTCAATTTGAACCCACTTTGTGACCCTAGTGAGGTTGCTTACACACTTATACCTACCATGGCTTACTTTGAGTTCCTTCCGGTTCATGGAACCGATGGCGTTGTGTGCACCGGCGTGGCAAAAAGCGAGAAAGAGAATCAACAGTTGGTTGATCTCGCTGATGTTAAACTCGGACAAGAATATGAGCTCGTTGTCACAACATATGCAGGTTTGTACCCATTCAAAGTTTTTAATCTTTACGCGCTTTTCATCACGGTGCTAAACAGGTCGTGTTCGTAGGATTACGGGTCGAACCCGAATCGTATCATGAACTGGAACACGAGGCTAGTATTCCCGGGTTCACATAAATACGTCATATTTAACTTTATTTTATTTTACATGCTAGAATTAAAAATATATAACAAAAAAATACTAATACATAAAATAAAACAATTACATTTATATTTGTAAACTTGATGGAAATTTCTCTTTTGGTTTTTAAAATTTATAAATACCTAACCATTTTAAGTTATGGGTTAAAATCATAAATATTTTTTAAATTTAAAAGTAAACGGGTCAATCCACTAATAACCCAACCCGGTTAGCTTTCTGCTTAGACTAAATCCAAACATGTGAATTTCGTGTTAGATTTATATAATATAATATAATATAATATAATAAATATTATAAATTTACACGCTGATTTTCATGAACCTTGATCCTAACTTGATTATGGGGACCTACTTATGCATGTGTATTGTAACAGATCTAGAAAATATGCAATATTAGGTCCAAAAGTATTTAATATACGATACTACAAAAAATAATAATAATGTTTTTTTTTGTTGTAGGTCTTTACAGGTATAGAGTTGGTGATCTTCTAAGAGTTGTTGGATTCAAGAACAAAGCTCCCCAGTTCAGTTTCATTTGTCGAAAGAACGTGGCGTTAAGCATCGATGCAGACAAGACCGACGAACTCGAGCTACATAAAGCAGTCGAGAAAGCGGTTAACCATTTGGTCCCATTTAACGCGACCTTGACCGAGTACACAAGCCATGCAGATACCACCACCATCCCTGGTCACTATGTGATCTTTTGGGAGGTTAGTGAAAACGGGTCAACCCCGATTCCCGCTTCGGTGTTTGAGGACTGTTGTCTTACAATTGAAGAGTCGTTGAATAGCGTTTATAGGCAGGGCCGCGCTTCAGATAAGTCGATAGGAGCTTTGGAGATCAAGATTGTTGAAAACGGGACGTTTGATAAGTTGATGGATTATGCGATTATAAGTTTAGGCGCCTCGATTAATCAGTACAAGACTCCTAGGTGCGTTAAGTATAAGCCGATCTTGGAGTTGTTAAACGAGAGGGTGGTATCGAGTTATTTTAGCCCGAAGTGCCCGAAATGGTTTCCGGGGCACAAGCAGTGGAACAACAAGAGTTGATTCTGGATTTAGGTAGGAAGTTAAGAAAATCTTTGTTTAGTTCATTTGACCTCGATCTCCAAATGTTATGGTGTTTGGTGCTTTTAAATTTTAATGGTATTTTCTAGTAGGGTATGTATGTACAAAAGCAATTTGTGAATAATGAATGTTAATCATTTCGTGTTTTATAATTGGCTTATATTGATATTGACACATGATACATTAACATACGGACACATTCATGAACAACATACGATAGAAAACTTTTAAAGTAAAGTCGATGAAATAGTTAGTTAATTTGATAATATGTTACAATTTATCATAAAGAGATGTGACTATTCATTAAATCTAGTAACTATGTGCATAATTTACTATTCATACATAAATACCACATTATCTACTCGAAGAGACATATGTGTCCTAATGCATATCACTACATGTGAAAGTGTGAGCTCCATCTTATTATTGAGTAAAGTTGACACTTTATAAAATTTATCTCTTGGAAAAGTAACATTTATTTCATATGCAATGTTGTATTTATTTTATGCATAAGCATAACAAAGAAACAAAGGTACTACAAATGTATTCTGTATTTTTTTAACGGCCAACTAAATCACTGGATAAGCATCCTAGGATGCCCTCAATCGAGCAAATGCATCCTCTCCTCCGTAACGGTTAGAGTTAGATGCATAATATTTTAACAAAAAATAGTTTTAATACACTAGTTGCATGTTCTAGCCACATAATAAAACAATACAATTTGAGATTGCAAGAGTGTTTGTTTTAATGAACTCATTATTTGTCATTGGTCTATGTATGGGTAGGGTTTCTATCAGTTGTGGATTGTTCACTCTAATGGTCAATCTATTATTATCAATCATAGGGTATTTCATCGTTTATTTTTTTGTATATCTTCTTCACATTGACAAGATGCTATTCTTTTATAAAAACCACCGATGTTATAGAAAAAATAATTATTTTGGGATATTTCATACAAAAATAATAAGGAAACCAAGTTGACTTTTAAAAATCAAAGTGAGTACAGGAGGAGTATCACATTCAATCAAAGTAGCATATTTGCAATCATAGAAAGCAAAGTAAGCTATAAGAAGTGCAATTTAATTCAAGTCTACGAGTCAAACTCTTGTTCCCACCTTACAAAGTGTGGAATTACTTTAAGCAGTTATAGGGTTATCCTAAGATAGTTATTTTATAATAAGAATATTTAAATGAAAAATAACAAATATGTTATATATTAATGTCACTCTATAATTTTTTTTTTAACATATGCCAAATTCTTTATAGAATCTCAAATGTTTAGAAAAAGTTAAAAGTTGGGTTGGCTTTCTACATCTAAAGGTAAAATTTTATGAAATTATAATGGATTATGTAATACCTTAAATTGTTTTAACTAAAAAATACGCAGCAGAAATACGAACCATAATTTCTCGCTTACTAAATGCTCTATGATGCTTGGAGACCAATTAAGCGACTCATTTATGAAAATTACATTCTTCACTTGTTCATAATTATATTTAATATGACACGTGTTTATAAAGCCACGTGGCCATACTTCCGTACAAGTTCCGTCCTAACTCGATCTTTAGCCACTATGCATTTCATATAGATGACCCGTATAACTTGCAGGGAGTCACCATACATCTGTATCATTAGATAAGTGATCACATCATACGCAAACTAAACTTATATGACTTAGACGACCACAATTCTTGCTACATATACTGATCCATCTAGTTATATACCATATTCAATCTTCGGATCCCAGATATTAATTACATGCACTTCCATTTCCATTCTTAATGACAACATGTTTAGAATCGTGAGCTTGCCCTCGTATAATTATATCAAATGCATACACATATACTTGTTCCATTCATCCACACATATATATTGAATCCTAATACGTGCACACATACCATTCTATCCATACACAAACATGCAACTTTTAGACATACACACCTACATACTTATAGATAACTCGTTTGATTATCCCTAACGAGTCAGGTAGCTCTTCGAGTCCCTGAACATTATAATTCCTTCGGACTCACGTTCCATCCTATCAAAATCTCAATTTCTTGCATAAACACTACATTTCTAGCCAACATCATCACTATTTATTTATTTGTTCATTCAATTTCATTCAAAATACATATTATACAAAACGCTTTATTCACAAATGTCACCTACATTTGATACGCCAAATGTCAATTGTATGCGCCCTCATAATATAATATATATATATAACTTTAATACGTAGCTTATTCATAGATTAACATTATAGTATCCAAAATTAGTCTCAAGCACCTAGAATAGTGTTAAAAAGGATAATATGTTAATAACTCATATATCAAAATATAAATTAAGTTATAACAAACTTAATAACAACTTAGATAAATTTGTTATTTGTTATCACTAATTTGGGTGTTAAGTGTGCAGAGTGAATACGTGAAGGGGCTGAGTGTAAATAAGAGAAAAGAACAAGGGATGGCTGGTAAATGTTGGTTAGAGCTGGTATAAAAGCACATTAGGGTTTCTGCGTTCATTTTAACACCTCATAAAACTTTCCCCAAGTTGTGTAAATCCTAAGGGTTTGTATTTTGTTTAGATCATGTGTGATCTTGTTGATTTGTGGTACTTTCATTTATATATCAACTGTTGATCCTCAATCTTGGTGTTGTTCATAGATCTTACTTCTTGTAAGATCTAGGGTTTTGAGGGTGTTTTTCAGTTGGGGTAGATAATAAATCAACTGTTTATCCTCAATCTTGGTGTTGTTCGTAGATCTTACTTCTGGTAAGATCTAGGGTTTTGAGGGTGTTTTTCTGGTTTGAGTGAATAATAAAATTTTTGACATAATTTTGTCGCTAGCTTTGTTGTGTTGAGATCTATCATTTTCTACATGCTATCAGAGATGAAAAGCTCTTGATCCGTTGTTTCCAATGTTGATCTTTCGATTTTGGGCAACTTAGGGTTTTTGTACTTAGAAACCTTGTGTGTATCTGCTTTGGAGTTCGGATCATCTGGATCTTGGCGTTAACCGAAGAAAACCCTAAATGAAGGTTTTCTTTGAACTATTTGTTTGTTGAGTTGTGCTCCCACTTTAAGTATTCTATGCCCCCTATGCTGCTCGAAGTACACTATAAGTTCTTCCTTAACTCATCTTTAATTTTTCCTATCACATGATTTCTCTGTTATAGGCATGCTATTACTGGGATAGATGGACCACTCTTGAATATAAGAGAGAGCTACACTCTGATTTAGTTGTGCATATGTTTTGTGTTGCATCCATACGTGTAAATTTGCTAAATATTGTTATTTTGTGCTTTTTGTTTTGTATTGTGTATATTTTGTTGATTGCTCTTATGAGTGATGTAGAATTTCTAGGGTCAGACTCCGGTATTAAGGGCATGGGTATGTACCATTGTGTATATTTTAGATATATCACAACACAACTCGCACACAACTGCTCTCGAAAAACTCTTTGTAACACATTAGAGATTACTTGTATTGAGTTTCATCATCATCCAAAATTGTAACCATTCTTGTGCAATATAGTTGGTAATCGGTAGTTTCCATCACCCGAGGATTTTTATGCCGGAGATCTTCTAAAGATCAAGGGCTTTTTCCTCGTATAAATCATCGTGTTCATCAACATTTACATGCATATTTGTTCACACAATTGTTCATCACATTAGCACTCTACCTCACAATCAAAGTTTGGTTACATTATCCTTAAACCCATTTTGACCAAAACAATTGGTAATGATAAAACTAAAATAAATAAAATCAAAACATGTCTTAGTGATAGTTTCCAAATGAACGATTTAAGCGTTTTAAAGTATTTTCTAGGAATAGAAGTATTGTATTCTAAGAAAAATATTTGTCTTTCACAAAGAAAATATTGTCTTGAACTATTAAGTGGGTTTTGGTTATCTAGGAAATAAACCTGTGACTATACCTATTGAACAAATTTGTGTAATTACAAATAAATCAACAAAAGAACAACAAGTGATAGAAGTGAAAGTCTTTGTGACCCCCTGGATCGATGACGAACAACATCCACTACCCTCGAACAAGACGTGAAATCAACAAAACGTAAAAGATAGAAAGATGCAGCAGATGAATCTCTTTATTAATGAATTAGTCATCACATATTTACAAACCGAAAGAGTATACATTATCTACAAGCTGGGGTTTTGTGAGAGTTGCACACACTGATGGAGGATGGTTGGGGTTTTGTGAGAGGTGCACAAAGCTTCTCTAATCTATCCATACACCACATATATATATAGGCTAGGGACTAAACCCAACAAACCCGGACCACATGTCCTAACAAAACTATCCGAATTTATAATAAATTCGGATCAGACAAAATAATAAACTCGGATAATACTTAGTTTATTCTTCAACTTCTCTTAACTTAGACCTTTGACTTCGGTTGACCAGAACTGATACACAGTTCCCCAGCGGGAGCTGCACTTACAGACTCCCCTTAACAGTTGCTATCAGTTCTGTGTGGCATCGATAATCTTCAGTCACCGGATATTGCGCTTACAGACTCCCCCTTGACCGATGATATCATGCCTGCTTTCAACTTTGGCTGAGACTTGATCTTTCCGACAGTGCACAGCGATCTTCAACCCTACTAATCAAAGACTTGTTGATGATCACTTAAATGACCGCTTTGTGAAACCCAAATAATCCAACATCAAACACTGTAGATCCTGTAACACCTCGAAAATTTCGTTAAATAAAATCACGACACGTGTCCCGTCAATTCTTAGTTTCCATGTGTGGCCGAGAGGGACTAAAAATGCGTTAGGTTATTTTTATAACCTCTGAACGAGTATCAGAAAAAGTCGAAGGACCTAAGTTGTAAAATGCAGAATTTCAAGTTCTGGAAGGCGGTTACGGACCGCAAGCCATTCTGGTTACGGTCCGTAACCATTTAATTTATGTGGGCGCCAGAGGTCCTTACGGACCGCAAGGCTTATCCCTTACGGTCCGTAAGGGGCTGCAGCTGGCAGTTTTGTTGGCAGCTAGCATGCTTGCGACTTCTCTCACGAACTTGAGCCATTTCCCTGCTATTGCCACGACCCAAAACACTTGTTTAACCCTCATAACTCCTCCCAACACCTGGCAACACCTCCTTACTTCACCATCACTATAAAAGGGGTCATGATTCATGAGATAATTTGCTCATTTGCAACCTTTTATCTCAACTTGCTTCTCTGGAGGTTCCTGACAATCAAGGAGCTCTCTAACCAGCCACCTTTTCGTGCTAGGACCTCTAGTAAGTGTTCTAACCTTCCTTGTTTAGTTTCATTAGGATTAAAGCCAAAGTCAAAGCGTTGTCGTAAAAACGCTTTGACTTTAGGATAAAACCACAACAGCTCAGTCATTATATGCAACGAATGTGGTTACGTGACCGTAATTAGGTAGGTATTAATCCCTCAAAAGGATGCCTCCTGAATACCACGTTTACTTGGTCAATTGTCGGGTCAAAGGAAAAGTCAACAGTAAGTCAACGGGTCAGATTATGAACAAGTACATAATTAACAACGTGAAGGTTATAAAATGTGTTTTAACACTCCAACAACTTAGTAAATGTTATTAGAACATGTCTAAACATGTTTGGCCCGACAAATCCAAGTCTTGAGTCGGTTCACAACCGAAAGTCGCGATATTTGACCTCCGCTTTGACTTTCAGTTCTGAACCGAATTAGCAACCTTTGAAACTGAATTTAAGTTGCATTGTGATCATAATATGTTGTAATATAACCCTCTGGAGTTATATGACATAGTCACTTAGTAATTCGAGTGTTTATGCAAGTTTCCATTTAATATGCCAAGTTTTGCTAAATGGTCCCTAAGAGCTTAAAAACAAGATTTAATCATAAATGAGCATATACATGAGATATAAACTGATGTACTAAATTGTTAAACTTATGTTGAGGTCAACTTTCCGATTTAAAGTCCAAGAAATGGTTATTTCACATAATTTACGCATTTGGCGACTAAACTCCTTTTCGACACATAAATTGTTTTAAACATAACTTTGGCCTCAAAACCTTGTACCTACTGATGTGATATCATTATTAGGAGTATTTGGGATGGTAGTTCAGATTATAAACTGAGTTTACATATGAGTTCGTGCATTAAGCTTCTAAATGACGAAATTGCCCTTTCGACACTTAAAATGGGATTTAAGGCATTTTAATGGACCAAATCTTTTATACATTGACGTGTTATGTTAAATAACATATATTTATTATACAAAACAGATTCTAACATCAATTTCACATAAACGTCGATTAAATCGTCATTTAGCGTCTTCATCACCGTTTCGACGCATACTATGGTTTAAAACCATATTTATGACCCGAGACTTGTTACCTACTGATTTCTAAACATATTTTATATATAATTTCAGTAGGCACGTGATTTAAACTCAGATTCCCAAATAAGTTATCAAGGCTATGTGTGAAATGACCAAAATGCCATTTCGGGACATAGTTTGGTCTTAAAACTTAACACCACACATGAGATTGATATCCTACTGACATAACGTCATAATTAAGATATTTTTACAGTAAGTTTATGACCATTACATCAGTTTGCTCATGAGATCTTTTATAAGTCGTAAAATGGCCAAATTGCCCTTTTAAGGCATAGTTTGATTTTAAAACCGTAACGGGCCAACATGTTGATAACTCTCTGATATTTTAACTTATTTTAAACATAATGGCATATGGAACTTGTATAGGACTCACCCGGATACCTGGTTTCGCTTATATGCGTACGGTTCAACCTACGTAACTAGTTTACATAACCTAACCGAAACGGGTTAAACCATATCAAATTATTATCAAATTCCAGAATGTAAAATGGTAACCCATATTATACAAGTCCTAAGTACTTGTCGGGTCCAAAATACATTCTTTTCCGGTCATCGCTTAATCTAGCGTCTTGTACCGTTTTCTTTATTTTAAGTTAGCCAGTTTAAGTCAATGACTAAATAAAGACCCGCTGGCTATCTAATCGGTTAATAATAGCATCCATTCCAGACTAGAGACTTTCAGTAGATCTTTCCCGAGCTAGTTATTTTGGATACGGCTGTGCTTTGCTTATTTTCTTAATTTAAAGATATTTACTAGCCAGGTAAATACTTTTAATTTATTTTCCCTTATACGGGCTTGGGATACGGTATAATAATACCGCATGGTTGGATATGGGATCAAAGACCAATGAGCCGGGAATTCAAATAATCCATTTTAATTCGTATTGCTTAATATTAAACATTTGGGGGTTAAAACGACCATGTCTTGGATATCCACGACTCATTTAATTGTAAATGGCCACGACCTAAGCACAGGGTGTAGGCATACACCCGACAGATGCTAAAATAAACTATAACCCATTAGGGATGTACCTATTAAAGGTATTAAAGGTATTAAAGTGGTGTGTCGATTAATCATGTTCCCGACATAGTTTTCGGGCTCTAAATGTATTATTAGCATGTAAACTGATAACATGAATATAATTTATCCCAAGTTATTTATTAAACACAAGTACCATTGTGTACACTAAATGTTTTCAAATTTTTCAAAATGAGTCGGTTAAATTGTATTTACCAGTGAAAACTGACGTATTTTCAAAAGACTAAGGGCAAGTGACAAGTATACGTAAATAGGCTGAAAGTGCTCGGCGAAGCTTAAGAGGAATTTGCGACTCCTTGCTTAGAAGGCCTTTGTCTGTTAAATGTCCTTTGTAATCACTTTTTGATCCGCCTGTGGATCTATTTACAAGCGTTGTATTTTTTTTGAACTTTGAACATTCGAACGTTTGTAATAGTAATTATCCAGACTTCCGCTGTGTTATTTTGTATTGTTTGGTAATGATGATATCAACTTGCATCACGAAATTCCCCACCGGGTTACACGTGTAATTAGGTGTGTGACAGGTTGTATCACAGCCAACTCTCGAGTGAATTAAACACTAGCCTTTTTTGTTTAATCTCGGGAATACATATTAACACACATGTTCTTGGACTTCCGAGTCTAGACTTTGAACTAGGATTTATCATCTCCATCTTATTATTCTAGCTTTGTATTTTCTTGTTTAACTTGTTTTTGAAGCAGGAATAATGCGACCTAAATTCAGACGCGGAGGGAAAGGCAAAGGTCCCATGATGGGCGGACCTTTCAAGACAGGACCATCTTTCAGGCCCTCTCTAGCTGGTGCATTCAATTTCAACCTTTACGAAGGATTGGGTGATTCTTCTTCGTCACCATTTGAACCATATAGACATTCCATCTCGCCCGAATACTCTCCACCCCAATCACATTCCCAACATTCTTAACATTCACACCATACCCACCAATCGCACCATTCGCATTCCCATTCTCACCAAGAGTTCTTTAATTTTAACTTTGTCAACCCCGTTAACCAACCCTCACCTGAAACCCCTCCAATCGACTCTCCAACACATATGGAGGAGGATTCCGATCCGGAGGAATTTCCACAAACCGGATCATATGGTCATCCCATCGAGCTGTCTAGTGGCTCGAACTCCTTGGCGGGATCTCTGTTTCGAGGTCCTGATGAGTATGAACAAAGATGGGCACAGTACGTGTTAGTCAACACTCCCTCCTACCACAACACTCCCCAACATCAAGCCCCATCACCACATCCTCACCAAGAGGATGTAGTTATGCAACAGGTGGATCAACCTCAGCCACCACCTGAGTCGTCATCTCAACCACGCCGAAGGCATGGTGCACGCATGTCAGTGCGTGCTGGTTAAAGGTCGGGCTCGCTACCACCTTTGCCACCATCTTACCCTGTCATCCCTGAGGATCCACAAATGGGTGGACCCTCAAATAATTCACCTATGGCGGTTCCAACCCCACAAACTGCTGCTGATCCAATGCCCCAACCGGCAGTTCAGCCATCATCATCGGGTTTAGGTAACCCGATACCCACCTATCCAGATTTATCTGGCTATGGTGCTTTTGCTGCTCATGCATATGACCCATACCTTGAAGCAGCTATGTATAATGCCCTTTATCATTCCCCTTTCCCAGATTACCCACCTTCTTACTCCTCTTATGCGGCTACCGGATATCCACCTTATAGATATTCGCACCTGGCTATGCCTCAACCGCAACCTCCACCTCAGCCTCAACCCCAAGTGCAAGTACCACTCGAGGCTCTCAATGAGGCCTTAGATCGAGTCAAGGAAATGCAGCAACAAGTTAAGAAGTCAGAGAAGAAAACAACCAAATTTATCAAGAGACTCTATAAAGCTGTGAAAGGAAAGAAGGATGAGTAGTTTTGTATTTTAATTTATGTAACTTTAAATTCCAAAAAGTCCCTGCGAGGACATTGTTATTTCTTTTAAGTTCCTGCATGGACTACTTTTGTTATTTCAAAGTCCTATATTTAGACAACTATGTAATGTTCTTTTAGTAAAATTTTCTTCGTTATATATATTTCATCCAATCAATCATCATGATATTTATTCAAGTTTTATTGATCAGCTATATTATCCAAAGATCTATCAGCCAATGACTATGATCAATTAAATTGGCAAATCAAAATTTTGGAGGTAACCTTCTATCTAGAAAAGGTGAACACTATTTTCAACTTCCAAATTTATCATTTCTTTATGTTAAATCACAATGTGGAGTTAACTCTTAAATCCTTGTGATAGATATTGTCACTTGTGTAATGGCAATGTCCGCGCCTTATCGCCTAAAATGATTAAGTCAGATCTTGGTTAAAATGTTCAAACACTCAATAGTAGTGTAAAGCCAATGTGCAATGATACACTTGTCCTTAGTGACAATAACCGTAGTGACGCTTGACACACTATCTGATAAATTCTGGACTATGTCCAATCTATAAATGCCTATAATGGTCCTTTGAGACCTAGGTAATATATCACATCTTTTCAACTAAAATCTGTATGGTTAATAAACCATTTCATTAAAAAGGGGTACGCTGCAGCAACTAATCAAAACTCATATTCGTATTTAGAATCGAGTTGTAGTTATGGTGAACTCTAACGAAGTAAACAGTAAGTGCAATGACGATGACGCCAACAAAAATATTATTATAAGTAAGAACGACTTACGAGACCTTATCGTCACAGAGGTTGGCAAGGCTCTAGATGAGAGATCTGCATGTCAACAGGAGTCGAGTGCTTCTTGCTCCAAGCATTTTTCTAAAACTCAATCTCAGCCTAACCAGTCAAAACCAAAGAAGAGTGAGGCACACTCTTCAAATGTGAAGAGTATAGAGAAAAGTCAAGAACATTATATGAAGACACACTCCGACAATGATGGTTGCTCCTACAAGTACTTTGTATCTTGTAGACCCCGCGATTTTAACGGGGAAAAGGAGCTGTAGAATGTTTAAGATGGTTAGACGAGATGGAGACGGTGGTGGATATCAGCGGTTGCGCTGATAAAAACATTGTTAAGTATGTTTCTCAATCTTTTAAGGGTGATGCCCTCATCTGGTGGAAAGCTTTAGTCCAGTCTACGGGAAAAGTTCATCTCTACAATCTAAGTTGGTCGAAATTTGTAGAGTTGGTGAAGGATACCTACTCACATGAGGTGGAGAAAATTGAGTCAGATTTCCTGAATCTGACTATTAAAAACATGGACTATCGAAAGTTCGTCACTAACTACAACTCTCTATCAAGGCTGGTACCTTACCTAGTTACTCCTGAACCCAAACGCATTGCGCGTTTTATTAATGGGTTATCTCATGAAATAAGGAGTATGGTTAAAGCGGTGCAGCATGACACCTATAAATCTGCTATGGAGCTATCTCTCTCTCACTCAGGACTACGTGAGGCAAATGTCGGTTAAGACTGACTTTGATGGAAAGAGGAAACGGGAGGATAACAACTCCCAAAGGTTTAATAAAAAGGGTACACATGGGTTCAGCAAGAATAATCAAAAGTTAAGTGACAAAACCACTTGCAAGACATGTGGGAAGCGACACCATGGACAGTGTCGCTTAGATCAGAAACCAAAGCAGTGCAATATCTGTAAGAAGACAGGACATCGGTCGCATGAATGCCGAAATATAAAGGATGCTACTTGCTTTGGATATGGAGAGAAGGGCCACATCAAGACGAATTGCCCTAAGGCAAGTGCCGAAGGGAAGGCCAAAACTACTGAAGCAAAGAAAGGCACTGCTAGAGCCTTCCAAATGCATGCCAAGGAAGCAGTGAATGATAATAATGTCATAACGGGTACGTTCCTTATCAACGACGTTTTTGCTAGAGTTCTTTTCGATTCGGGCGCTGATAAATCATTTGTAGATCATAAGTTTAGTAAAATATTAAACTTGCCCGTAAGAACTCTAGACATAACTTATGAAGTAGAGCTCACTGATGGAAATATAGAAACCACTTCTTCCATTCTTGACGGATGCTTCATATCCATCAAGAATCATTCTATCCCTGTCTCTTTTACCTATGAAACTAGCGGGATTCGATGTAGTCTTAGGCATGGACTGGTTGTCGCATAATCAAGCCCTCATTGCTTGCGATAAGAAACTCATCGAAATAAAATCTCTGTCTGGTAAAATCCTCACCATTCATGGAGACAAACACTTTGGATTGCTTGATAAAGCAGTCTTGCTCAAGGCATCCAGATGGATGCAGAAGGGTTGTGTCATCTACATGGCACAAGTCACCATTGACAAACCCAAACCGAAGCTTGAAGATATTCCTATCATTCAAATACCCTGATGTGTTTCCAGAAGAATTACCTGGCCTACCTCCTGATAGGCAGGTAGAGTTTCGAATTGACATCATACCTGGAGTAGCTCCCATAACTAGAGCTCCATACCGTTTAGCACCTACCGAGATGAAAGAATTAAGAACCCAATTGGACGAACTCTTAGAGAAAGGTTTTATTCAACCTAGTTCTTCGCCTTGGGGAGCCCATATCATGTTTGTTAAGAAGAAGGACGGTTCAATGCGAATGTGCATTGATTACCGTGAACTCAATAAGATAACGGTCAAGAATCGTTACCCCTTATCCATGATCGATGATTTGTTTGACCAGTTACAAGGGGCAAGTTACTTCTCGAAGATTGATTTAAGATCGGGATATCACCAACTTAAAGTTAGAAGTGAAGATGTTCCGAAGACTGCTTTTAGAACAAGATATGGACATTACGAGTTCCTAGTGATGCCTTTTGGGCTCACTAATGCACCGGCAACATTCATGGATCTCATGAATAGAGTCTGCAAACCATACTTTGATAAGTTTGTCATTGTCTTCATAGCGACATACTTATCTATTCTCGTAATCAATCTAATCACGAGAAACATTTAAAGTGCATTCTTGAAATACTACGTCAAGAAAAGTTGTATGCGAAGTTTTCCAAATGTGAATTCTGGCTTCGTGAGGTTCAGTTCCTCGGTCATGTAGTAACTGAACATGGTATTCAAGTGGATCCTGCAAAGATAGAAGCGATTATGAATTGGGAAGCACCAAAGAGACCTTCCGAGATACGTAGTTTCTTAGGACTGGCTGGTTATTATCAAAGGTTCATTGAGAACTTCTCACGAATAGCCGCTCCTTTGACAATCTTAACTCTTAATAATACTAAGTTCAACTGGGGTCCAAAGCAGCAAGAATCTTTCGAAACTTTAAAGCACAAGTTAAGCAATGCCCTGGTGTTAACTCTACCAGAAGGTGTAGAAGAGTTTGTGGTTTACTGTGATGCATCGCACACTAGTATGGGATGTGTGCTTATGAAAAGAGGCAAAGTGATTTCCTACGCATCACGGCAATTAAAAGTGCACGAGAGAAATTACACCACCCATGATTTGGAATTAGGTGCGGTGGTGTTTGCACTTAATTTATGGAGACATTATTTATATGGAACAAAGTGTATCATCTACACTGACCATAAAAGTCTTCAACATTTGTTCAATCAGAAAGATTTGAACATGAGACAACGTTGTTGGATGAAAACACTGAACAACTATGATTGCGAGATACGATATTATCCTGCGAATGTAGTAGCTAATGCGCTCAATCGCAAGGAAAGAATTAAACCTCTAAGGATCAATGCCAAGAGCATTGAACTGAAAAATAGCTTGAATGAGAAGCTATTAGATATTCAAAAACAAGCCATGCTAGAAGAAAATATTAGGTGCAACTATCGAACAGTTAGTACCTGGAAAGGATGGAAAGTTCAGGTTAAATAATCGGATCTGGGTTCCGATTTATGAAGGACTTAGAGATACATTCCTCCAAGAAGCACATAATTCTAAATATTCAGTTCATCCGGGAACCCGACAAGATGTATCAAGACCTAAAGCCCAGTTATTGGTGGATGGGTATGAAGAAAGCTATAGCCAATCATGTAGCAAAGTGCTTGACGTGTTTTCAAATTAAGGCAGAACACCAGAAGCCGTCAGGACTTCTACAACAGCTCAAAATCCCAGTATGGAAGTGGGAAATGGTGACTATGGACTTCATCACTAAGTTACCAAAGACCAAGAATGTAAATGACACAATTTGGGTTATTGTGGATAGATTAACCAAATCGGCTCACTTCCTACCAATTAAGGAAACATTCATCTTCGATAAGTTGGCCAAGCTTTATGTGGATGAGATTGTATCTTTACTTGGCATGCCAATATCCATTGTGTCTGATAGAGATACAAGATACACATCTCACTTCTAGAAAAGCTTTCAACAATCTCTAGGCATGAAATTAAACTTCAGTACGACCTACCATCCTCAAACTGATGGACAAAGTGAGCGTACCATTCAAACCTTGGAGGACATGTTGCGTGCATGTGTGATCGACTTAGGCGGAAGTTGGGATGATCACTAACCCCTAGTCGAGTTCTCTTATAACAATAGTTATCACACAATTATTAAGGCCGCTCCTTTTGAAGCCTTATACGGAAGAAAGTGCAGAACAACTGTTTGTTGGGCTGAAGTTGGAGAAGCCCAACTATCTGGACCGGAAATTGTTCTCGAAACAATGGATATGATTGTGCAAATCCGTGATCGACTAAAGGCAGCTCGTGATAGACAAAAGAGTTATGCCGATAGGAGGCGTAAACCTCTACAGTTCCAAGTTGGGGACAAGGTTATGTTAAAGGTGTCACCTTAGAAAGGTGTGATGCGTTTTGGGTAAAAGGGCAAGTTAAGCCAAGGTATATAGGACCATTCGAGATAATCGAATGTATTGGATCGGTAGCTTACAGGCTCAAGCTACCTGAGAAGCTCAATGGGATCCATGATGTTTTCCACATTAGCAATTTGAAGAAATGTCTAGTGGATGAGTCGCTGCAATGCCTCACAAAGACGTTCAGATTGATGAAAACTTGCGTTTCATGGAAAAACCAATTGCGATCAAAGATCGGCAAGTTAAGAAGCTTCGTAGGAAGCACGTGCCTATTGTGAAGGTCAAAAAGGATGCCTGTCGAGGTCCCGAATATACTTGGGAGGTTGAGTCCAATATGCGACAGAAGTACCCTTATCTATTTAAATAAATTTCGAGGTCGAGATTTTTGTTAAGGGGTGAAGATGTAACACCTCGAAAGTTTCGTTAAATAAAATCCTGACACGTGTCCCGTCAATTCTTAGTTACCACGTGTGGCTGAGAGGGACTAAAAATGTCGTTATGTTATTTGTATAACCTCTGAACGAGCATCGGAAAAAGTCGGAGGACCTAAGTTGTAAAATGCCAAATTTCAAGTTCTGGAAGGCGGTTACGGACCGCAAGCCATTCTGGTTACGGTCCGTAACCATTCAATTTCGATGGGCACCTGAGGTCCTTACGGACCGCAAGGCTTATCCCTTACGGTTCGTAAGGGGCTGCAGCTGGCAGTTTTGTTGGCAGCTAGCATGCTTGCCACTTCTCTCGCGAACTTGAGCCATTTCCCTGCTATTGCCACGACCCAAAACACTTGTTTAACCCTCATAACTCCTCTTAACACCTGGCAACACCTCCTCACTTCACCATCAAAAGGGTCATGATTCATGAGATCATTTGCTCATTTGCACCCTTTTATCTCAACTTGCTTCTCTGGAGGTTCCTAAACATCAAGGAGCTCTCTAATCAGCCATATTTTCGTGTTAGGACCTCTAGTAAGTGTTCTAACCTTCCTTGTTCAGTTTCATTAGGATTAAAGCCTAAGTCAAAGCGTTGTCGTAAAACGCTTTGACTTTAGGATAAAACCACAACGGCACAGTCATTATATGCAACGAATGTGGTTACGTGACTGTAATTAGGTAGGTATTAATCCCTCAAAAGGATGCTGTAACAACTCCAAATTTCCGTTGTTATTATTTTCGTGTACTTCCATTGTATCTATCATTTGTATTCCGAGATTCGGATTATGAGAAGTTTATGTTAATGGAATTATATTTTGTCACATCTACATCGCATTTAATCGCTTATTAATCGCTAATTCAACGCAATCACAAGTAGTTATGCTACTATACGAGCCGAGTGTGTTATTGTTTAATAAACACTTGTGCCATCGCATCACTTATCTCATCGCATCGCAAAACGCAGTTAATTATGTGGTATTATGTTTTATGTATGTTGTACTTGTTTATGTTATGGTTTAATATCGCTAAAACGCTCGCACACTCATGTAACTCGCTCCCTCTCAAGTGAATGGTAATATAACGCTTAAGGCTTCGCTAAAACGCCTAATATAACTATCAAATACAACCCGAATCGCCAAACGAACTCTTAACGCGAAACAAACGAACAAAACTTGGCCAACAGGTCAAGTTCGACCGAACTTGTGCATCACAAGTTCGCCCGAACTTGTTCCAGCCACCAGAATCTTCAAGACATCACAAGTCCGCCCGGACTTGTCTCAAAACTCACCAGAAACAAACAAGTTCGCTCGAACTTGTAGCAAGTTCGCCCGAACTTCATACAAGTTCGCCCGAACTTGATGTTTCAGCCCATTATTTCACCTCACCTATAAATACCCAGCTCCTCTTCTCATTTGAACTTGCAGCAAGTTCGCACGGAGCTCCCCAAAACCAAAACCTTTTCTGTTCTAAGTAAGATTCAACTCCTTTTCAAGCTACAACAACGTTTTACAACGAGTTTTCACAAGGCTTTGCCTTCGTTTTCATCAAATCTCTTATGTTTACGAAAATATTCATCTTTTTATGCAAAACTTCTATTTTTCACTTAGATCTATGCTTAGATCTGAGTAAAACCTTTCAAAAATCGATTTTTACCCAATATTCGGACTAAATGACATATGTTTCGTTCACTTTGAAGTGGAACGAGGCGTTGTCAACCTAGATCTCAGATCCGGAAGCACAAGGACGAAGTCGTCACTTTGCACAAACTGGACTAAACCGTTCAAACCTCCAAGTTCGCCCGGATTAGTCCGAGTTTCTGTAAAATGGCTAAAACTCGCTCCAAAAGACCTCTTCAGCCTTGGTTTTGCTCAGTAACATAAGGTTGGAGGGATGGACACTCGATTTATTCGGCAAACGACGCGAAAACGCACGATTTGGATGCCAAAACAGTCAAGTTTGCTCGGAAAGTAGCAAGTTCACCCGAACTTGTCACCAGATTGGTGACCAAGTTCGCCCGAACTTGATCAAATTTTCTTCAAATTCACACAAGTTCGCCCGAACTTGTCCAATTCTCAAGCGAATTAGACAAGTTCGCCCGAACTTGTATCACCCTTCCTCAAAAAGGACAAGTTCGCCCGAACTTGTCTAGTTTCTCAGGAAACTTGACAAGTTCGCCCGAACTTGTACTTACAGTAAGTCCAGGCATACAAGTTCGCCAGAACTTGTACCTTTAAGTGCAAGTTCGCCCGAACTTGTCTGCTGTTCTCTCAAACCGTTAACCGTTTCAGCAATTCGGAAGACTGATGCACTTCTGTTCGCTTACAGGCTGATCTGGCGCTCTCCGCAACTCCTCTCAGATCCCTCATCTCTCCCGAAACGCACCGACAGTGAGTATACTTGAACCCTTTTTACGTTTAAATGCACTTTTGGGTGTCACATACGTTCGTATATCAAAACACATCACATAACTCAAATGCTTATACGACATCCCGCTTATACATTACTTTACATGAAATCTGCTGAACTTTATGTGTTACTTGATTGCTTGTACGCCACCCTTAACATGATAGTATACTAAAGGTTGACCCGCCACCCGGAGGCCCGGGGTTGTTAAGGCTCACATTTTTATTTCATATTTATTTTCTCTTTTAGGATGTGAATGCTTGTTCGCATGCCTCGATCAATCGCGGTTTGTTGGTTTGCTCGAATCTAAGTAGATACATAGTTCACAACTCTTATGTATGTCATACGGTGTATGCTAAACTCTTTTTATATCTATATTGTACGCAAAACTCGTATGCTCACCTTTACTTAATTGTATTGACATTTATTTTAACATATGTGGCAGGTTGAGGATATTTCTTTGGATGCTTAGATTTAGGTTTTGCTTTAGAAAAATAATGTAATAAAATCTAGGGAAGATCGAATCGGATGTGATGTTTAAGAGATTTGCTTAATATTGTAATGATTATTTTGGATTGTATTGTTTAATAGTATGGGATGTTAAACGTTTAGATATTGTCGCTTAATAGTTGTTATGATGTCTCTTGAGCAATCTGATTCGCCTAGTGTCGCGCCCCGATGTTTCTGCCATCGGTTGGGGTGTGACAGATTGGTATTAGAGCCATAACTATAGGGAAAATTAGGTAGAACTGCCATGTTTGCCTTAGACTATAGTTAGGATACCAAATCAGACCGTTACGAATCGACTAAATGCCAAAACGAATACGAACAGACAAGTCCGCCCGAACTTGGGGGACAAGTTCGCTCGAAATTGATCAAGTTCGCCCGGACTTGACCAAGTTCGCTCGAACTTGTCAGTCCCCTACAACATCAAACAACGTTCAACAGGATTGAGCAAGTTCGCTCGAACTTGACATCAGACTGATACCAGTTCGCCCGAACTCCAGAACCCTTCGACACGAACTTTTAAACATTGCTTTTCCTAAAGCAACCACAACACACGTGAAGAACGCTCGTATCACATAAAACGAGTGATCAAGTCGAGAATAGGTGTGAAAACCAAGAACTCTCGGTAAGATCATTCGCTCCACGCATTCTCTCGCACGAGATACCTTCGTTGAGTTAGGAGTGAGATCCAAACCTCGACGAAAATCTCCACATCTATCTAGTGGAACTCCGATTTGATCAGGTGAGCATAACCACAACTAGGAATGAAGTTGTTAAGTTAGAGGTGAAACCCGCATCTTAATAACTAGTTCCCCTCCTCGATTTTCAATCTCACCAAAGTCTCGATTATTTCGATTACTTGGAACACGACGTGACTGGAAGGATAAATGTCGTTAACCATTGTACGGCGAGAGCATTTGTCTATTAGGCCAAATTGTGTGTCCGAATTCAGAGAATTATTGAATCACTTTGGGTAGTCGCTGTATCAAAACCCAGGACCTCCCAATTGATTTAAGCCTATAATCGTCGATTTTATGCATCATCGAGTTAATTTATTATTTATATGTTTGAAATTATTGATTTTAAGCTTATTCGATTTCTTACTTTATCGATTTCTCGATTTATCGCTTTACACTCCATAAACGTATGCACTACTCGCACAGCTCTCGAAATCTAAAATGCTAATTAATTCACCAACCAAAACTAATCGCTCAACTCGCCTACGCTCATTAGGACACGTGTGTCTCATATGCAGCTCTACTCACTAATTACGCTACTGTATCGCATCCCGTACGCGCTACGCATGATTTAGTTTGAAGATGAATACATGCAAAATATATGCCTATGTGATAACGTGTATATGTGCCTATGTGATTATGTGCTTACGTGATTATGTGTTTATGTGCTTACGTGTATACGTGCTTATGTGTTTCGTGCCTCAGCTGTATAATAATAATAATAATAATAATAATAATAATAATAATAATAATAATAATAATAATAATAATAATAATAATAATAAACAACTTTTGAACATAAACCTATCATAATCAATCTCACCCAATCAAATCCTTTAATGTAGATGCCTTCCATGGGATCACACACCAGGAGGAATCTCCAGCGTAACAGTGCCAACAAACATATCGCCTATCTTGTAGCTAAAGAAATGGCCAAGGTAATTCCGCAAATCGTCAGCGAGATCCACGTGGTCAGCAGCAACACTTATGTGGACTCAAAGGCCGACGCGCCTAAGCCCTCCTTCAGCTTTAAGCAGTTCAAAGCTTGTGGACCCGTTACTTTTACCGGCACTGAAGGACCAAGTGCCATGTTCCACTGGTTTGATGCTATCGAGGTCACATTCGCCAGAGTGGGTGTCCCGAACCCCTTCGCACTATTAACGCTACCGGCATTTTCCAGTCCAGGGCACTCGACTGGTGGACCGCGGAGCGTAACAAGAGGGGAAACGATGAAGCCTACGGACTCACCTGGGAGGAACTTAAAGCAATCATGATCAAGGAATTATGTCCCCCCCCTATGGAATCCAGAATTTGAAGAAAGAGTTTTGGGGAATTAAGTAAGACGGACCCGACAATGATGGTCTAACGGCCCGATTCAAGCAGTTGAGCATTATCTGTCCCGGTCAAGTGGACACGACCGACAAAGCAATCAGAAAATACCTCAACGCTCTGCCTGACTGCGTCGCTAACTTTGTTCAAGCAGCACGCCCTGCTTCTATTAAGGAGACTTACCAGCTAGCCGCAAAGATCAACGACAAACGGGTTCAGGCTGGTTACTTCAAGAACCACAGCAAAGTCGCGAACCAAGCTATCACTAAGCCAAGTGCTCCTACCGATCAGTCTGGTTAATCAAAGTCCAGTCGCCGAGGTCACAAGAGAGAAAACCCGAGCAAGAACTGTGCAGCTATTGCACCACCGAACCCTCAGCGGCTTCAGTATGCCGCACCAAACGCACCTCCGACAAAGTGTGCGTATACTGTCCTTATCCATTGTGCTCGAAATGCACTTATCACCATGCGGTTTGAGGCAATTTTCGTTTCTGTACCAACTACAACATTTACGGCCACTTTACCGTCAGCTGCCGTTCAGGTCCCCGTCAGCCAGCTCCTCAGGCCCCAGCAGCACCAGCCCTACCAGCTCCCCCTCGTATTCCTCACGCTAATCAGTAGCAGTTCCAGCCACAAGCACCAGCCCCAAAGGCACGTGCTTGCTACACTTGTGGTGATCCAAACCACTTCAGTAATGTCTGCCCAAACAGAGCCGTGAAACAAGAGCCTCAGCAGCCGCCCAAGCAGCAGCCTCGGCAGCAGCCACCACAGCCACCGCAGTAGCAGCAACCACAGGCTGCGCGTGGAAGAGCCTTCAATCTCAATCATTGCCAGGCTCAGAACGACAACAATGTTGTCAATGGTACGTTCCTTGTTAATGGTGTTTATGCTTCATGTTTATTTGATACTGGTGCCAATAAATGTTTTGTATCGTTAGAATTCGAAAATGTTTTAAAATGTAAACGCGCTAAACTCCCAAAGACTTTCGATGTGGAAGTCACCACCGGAAGAACCGTTACCGTGGACTCCGTCCTACGTGGTTGTACTCTCGATCTCAACAACCACATCTTCTCGATCAATCTCATACCTATGTAACTAGGTAGCTTCGATATCATAGTAGGCATGGATTTTCTTCGTGAAAATCATGCTGAAGTTGTTTGATTCGATAAAATGATTCGTTTTCCTCTCCCTAACGGTTATCAGCTACATGTCTATGGTGAGACTCCCTCAAAGAAGTTGATGCTTATGTCATGTACCCAAGCGAGCAAGAAATTGCACAAGCAATGCGTTGTCTTCCTAGCCCACATCGTGAACCCGGAGAAAGAAAAGAAAAACTGGAAAGACATACCCGTTGTCTATGAATTTCCTAAAGTTTTTCCCGAAGATTTACCTGGTTTACCCCCTACTCGTGATGTTGAATTCCGTATCGATTTAATTCCCGGTGCTACTCCCGTTGCTAAAGCTCCTTATCGTCTCGCACCATCCGAAATGCGCGAGCTATCTAGCCAGCTTTAAGAGCTTATTGATAAAGGCTTCATACGCCCGAGCACTTCACCTTGGGGCGCACCCGTTCCGAATGTGCATCGATTATCGTGAACTTAACAAACTCACGATAAAGAACCACTACCCTCTTCCCGAATCGACGACTTATTTCATTAGCTTCAAGGTGCTACTTGTTTTTCTAAGATCGATCTACGTTCAGGTTATCATCAATTACGCGTGTTGGAAGAAGATATTCCGAAAACCGCCTTTCGTACCCGTTATGGCCATTTCGAATTCGTGCTCATGCCTTTCGGTCTCACCAATCCACCTGCGGTCTTCATGGATTTGATGAACCATGTGTGTAAAGCTTTCCTAGATCGTTTCATCATTGTCTTTATCGGTGACATCCTTATCTACTCGAAGTCGAGAGACGAACACGCGCGCCATCTCCGTTTAGTCCTCGAACTTCTCCAAGGTAATCGTCTTTATGCTAAATTCTCCAAATGTGAATTCTGGCTCGAAGAAGTCCAATTTCTTGGCCACATCGTTAATAGTCAAGGAATTCACGTCGACCCTGCAAAGATCGAAGCTGTAAAGAGTTGGATTACGCCGAAGAATGCATCTGAAATCCGTTCATTTCTTGGATTGGCGGGTTACTACCGTCGATTCATCACCGACTTCTTGAAAATCGTCGTTCCGCTTACCGCTTTACTCATAAAGACAAGCCTTTTGTTTGGGATTCCAAACAAGATGAAGCGTTTCAAACTCTCAAGCGTATGTTATGCAACGCTCCCGTACTCGCTCTTCCCGACGGAAACGACGATTTCGTTGTTTATTGTGATGCCTCTAATCTTGGCCTTGGTTGTGTTCTTATGCAACAAGACAAGGTTATCGCGTATGCGTCTCGACAACTCAAGATCCACGAGAAGAACTACACAACCAATGATCTCGAACTCGGTGCAGTTGTTGGGCGTGAAATATACCGACTGGCTTCCTCTGTTTTTCCGGCAAAACTCCGGCGATAGCAACAGGCTCCGGCGTCGGGTGTCTTGCAGCAGTGAGTCTCCAGAAAGCTTACAAAGTATGTGGGGTTCAGAGGGTTTAGTAAGGCTTAGAAGTTAAGGACTCGGTTTTCCGGCGATGAGCAGAAGAATTCCGGCGAGTGAGTTTTCGCCGAGAAAGGGTGCGGTATTGAGCGAAAATGTTTGCAGAGGTTCGAGGGGGTATTTATAAGGCAAATCGTCGATGAATTTGGTCCGATTTCCGACTTGATTCGTTGGTTTGAATTTCTCCGGCGGTTATGGTTTGTGTCGCGGACACAGACGTCGGTTATAACCGATGTGTAGTTAAAGTTTACGTTATAACGGAAAGAATCGTTAAGTTTCGCGAGATTACCGGGATTTCCGACGACTGAACTTTGGGCGCGGTTTTGAATTCGGAAAGTCATGATATGAATTAAATGATCCTAACATTTAACAAGGAACATCAGTGGCCCAGTGGTTCAAGTTTTGTGTGCTAAGTTGTTTGATGAACCGTGACTGACCCGGGTTCGAAACCCGGCAGAACCAAAGTATTTTTATTTTCTTATTTTTGACAGTTTTTCAAAAACTAATTATATATTTCCGTATAATAATTGATTATGTATCGTTTAAAATTATTTTGGGCATTTAATTCACAACGAAAATTAACTGATTGTTCGGTTAATACACGGAGCGGGTTTGGTAAATCCGTTTTTTGACGGATGTTACAGTATCCCCTGCTTTTTAGAAATTTCGTCCCGAAATTTAAATAGAGATTTATTTGACTAAAAGAATGATGGTGTTGACAGTTACATGCTTAGAAAAGTAAGGGTTTTAGTTTTTGTTTGAGGCGGTAACGTTCCTTGTAAGGGTTAAGTACCCTATTACAGGAATCGCTTTTTGTTGCCTACTGTAAAAGTATTGATAAGCAGAATTGTTTCGCTAACTATGATATCATGCATAAGAGTTTGGATATGTTTGGAAGGGTATGGTTATATCCTAAGGCAAAACTTCTAATACTATAACCTACATGGAACATAAATAAAACACAACAGCTAATATTTGAACATAAATAAACACAACAGCTAATATTTGAATCCACATTCTGATAGCATATATGTTTGGATGGTGACAGTTCCTCTCTCGTTTGTTATGATGGAGAGGTTAGTTTATGTAGAAATGGAACACAATCAAATCTCTTTAAATAGCAAGATGATATAAATGTAACACAAAATTCAACCAAGGCAATACTAAATCCTATATGGAACTTCTCATAACCGCCTGATAATGCCTCTGATCCTTTGGCAAGAATACTTATATATAGGAAGTACCAGCGGCGTATCCACCATATTCTTGCCAAATTTTCATTGGTTTTATCCACAAGTTATGATTAGTTACCAAGGAACTACTAAATCCTACATAGAACTTCTCATAACCATCTAACAATGCCTCTGATCCTTTGACAAGAATACTTATATATAGGAAGTACCAGCGGCGTATCCACCATATTCTTGTCAAATTTTCATTGGTTTTATCAGTGAATTATGATTAGTCCTATATAACTCTACAACCAATACAACAAACATAAAATACTGAAATGAAAAATGTCTGTGCGATCAAGGCTCAATCAAACGGAGCCGATCGTATTGCATGTACTGAAAATGAAATTGTCTGTGCGCTCAAGGCTCAATCAACAGAGCCGAGCGTATTGCATGTACTGAAAATGAATAACTTAATCTAAACAACAATCACACAAACAGCCTATGCATGGAACCTCTCATAACCGCCTGATAATGCCTCCGATCATTTGACAAGAATACTTATATATAGGAAGTACCAGCGGCGTATCCACCATATTCTTGTCAAATTCTCATTGACCTTATCCGCAAGTTATGATTAGTTATATGCGACTCTACAACAAACACAACAACCACAAGATACTGATAATGTAAATGTCTGTGCGATCAAGGCTCAATCAAACGGAGCCGATCGTATTGAAAATGAAAATGTCTGTGCACTCAAGACTCAATCAAACGGAGCCGAGCGTATTGCATGTACTGAAAATGAATAACTTAATCTAAACAACAATCACACAAACAGCCTATTCATGGAACCTCTCATAACCGCCTGATAATGCCTCTGATCCTTTGACAAGAATACTTATATATAGGAAGTACCAGCGGCGTATCCACCATATTCTTGTCAAATTCTCATTGACTTTATCCGCAAGTTATGATTAGTTCTACGCGACTCTACAACAAACACCACAACCACAAGATACTGATAATGAAAATGTCTGTGCGATCAAGGCTCAATCAAACGGAGCCGATCGTATTGCATGAACTGAAAATGAAAATGTCTGTGCGCTCAAGGCTCAATCAAACGGAGCCGAGCGTATTGCATGTAATGAAAATGTAAGATGAACTGTGCGATCAAGGCTCAATCAAACGGAGCCGATCGTATGCGGGCACGCCAGGTTCAACCGCATAATAAAATGGGGAACAAGCTCAAACCTCATAAATGGGGAGCGGCGGCCTCGGCAATTGCATATACTGAAAATAATAAACAATAATTACTCTAACAGTCTACACATGGAACCTCTCATAACCGCCAGATAATGCTTCTGATCCTTTGACAAGAATACTTATATATAGGAAGTACCAGCGGCGTATCCACCGTATTCTCGTCAAAGTTTCATTGGCTTTATCCTTAAGTTATGTTTGGTTCTATGTGATAAAGAAAAACATAAAACTAAACGATAGGAGTTGAATCTGGATCTTCGGTGAAGAGGACTAGTTGGGTATCTTCGTTTGGGCCGTCATTATCTTCGACAGGATTGGCGTTGATATTGAAGACTCTTCCTCTTGCTAGTGGCCTAGCGGTTGGGTTTTCTTGGTTTACTTGGTTAACTGGGTTTGATTGGGCTTGAGTGTTGATGACGTTAACCAGTTGAGGGCATGTGTTTCTAAAGTGGGTAGGGTCGCCACAATTGAAACAAGCTCGAACATATGGGAACACGGGGTAATGGGGTTGTTGATAGGTTTGGGCCATGTTTTGAGTAGGGGAAAAGGTTTGGTTTTGAAAGGTGCGACAAACCTTGCTCAAATGACCATAGCGTCCACAAGTTGTACATAGTCGACAAGGTAAGGTAAGGGGAAGGTGATAAAAACAGTTGTTGCATTGAGGGTGAGGTCCAAGATATGGTTTCTTATTTGGGTAGGTTGAGTTGGGTGCCACTTGGGTGATTGGGATAGCTTGGATGGGTATGGCGTGTGAAATTGGTTGATTTCGTTGGATAGCAGCGAAAAGTTCCCGTCTCTTTTTCTCTTAGAATTGGGTTGAGAAGGGGATTCGGTTTGGGTGGAGTCGGAGGTTTCAGTCGATTCTTTATCCTTCTTCTTCTCCTCCTTGAAGTCTTTGTTTCGGATTCGGTTCTCGGTAAGCTCTGTTGCTAGCTCCATTGCTGCTTCCAAAGTTGCAGGCTTGGTACTTATTACAGGGTCTTGAATCTTTGACGGAAGACCACGAATGTAGTGCTCGATCAAACGGTAGAGGGGAGTGAACATGTTGGGAACCATTTGATGTAACTCGAGGAATCTTTTGTTGTAGGTGGTGTGGTCTCCTTCCTCTTGCTTCAACGAATTAAATTCATCTTCTAATTTCTTGATTTCGCTCCTTGGGCAAAATCATCTGGTCATGATTTCCTTCAATTCGTTCCAAGTTAAAGTCATAGCATCGTCGACGCCTCGTTTGGCTTTCTCTGTATTCCACCAAGTAAGTGCTATCCCATATAATCGACCGGTAGCATATCGCACTTTGCGATCATCGGGGCAATCGCAATTTAGAAAGGTGTTCTCCATTTCTTCAAACCAATGGAGGAGAGCGGTGACGCCTTCAGTCCCTTTGTATTTTGGAGGGTCGCATGATTTGAAATGCTTGTAGGTGCATTTAGTGGTATTTGGGGAAAAGTTGATAATGTTTTGGTTTTCTTGATTGACAGGATTAGCGGTAAGTGCTTGTTGTACTTGGATTACAATGTTGGGTATTACGGCAGCCATTTGTTGAGCGATTAAGGCAGCCATGCGCTCGCGGGCTTTTCCAGCTCTCATCTTCCTACGGGCGTGGTTAGAAGACATCTACAAGGAATACATGTCAAGAGTATGAGTTGGATGCTTTTGGGTTCATGGTTCGCATTCAGGAATCAACATTCATAAAATAATTATAGAAAAATAAATCTACTACATCCATAGGATGTCTTGGGCTTTGCTCGCCATTAGGCCCTACATGCCGCCATACTTTACCTTTGTAATCATGTGGGCCCCCATGAATACCGGTTTTTCATATGGTTCGCACGGGTTTGCCAGGTTGCGTACACTAAAACCCGGAGAAAATCGAGAAATATGTATACAACGTGTGATATTCGGAATGTGTCCAGGTGTAGACACGGTGACACCTCAAAGTGGGTTAGTTCGAACGACGTTTGGTGTGGCATGCTTTGGCCTAATAGGTCCTTCGTACTCTCATCGTTGGTCCCCAGGTAGGCAAACTGGTCCGTTATATTGGATTTATACGAATGCCAACCTAGACAGGACGTTCCGACTACCGGTACTTGTACCCTTCCAGTTACTACATGCCCGTCGCAGAACTTACTTTGATGAGATTTGAAAATTGCAACAAAATCTTTGAATAATGAGAGTATAAAAATAAATTGAATACATGAACATCGATATATGTATAATGAATATGTATATAAGCATGTATGTTTGACTGTAAATGTAAACAAATATGAAACAAATAAATATCACAAGTTTGTATGTAACCACCTAATCAATTAAAATTTAGGCAGACTATAGTATAGGCTCTAAGGGTCTAATAACCTATCCTATATCCCTATAGTCATGGCTCTGATACCAATCTGTCACACCCCGACCCGCAGCGGAAAAGGTGATCGGGGCATGATTGGGTTATCATCAAAGCTCATGACATTTATTATGCGTTTCATATTCATTTAATACAATTTAATGGAAATTTACAAAAAAATATTACAACATGTTCTAACTATCAATCTAAGCTTCTTTATTCTCTTCTAAGGCATTTCCTATGTTTTCTTTGCTTCAACCTGTTCACCTGTATCATGTGTAAAAAGGTTTTTGGATCAACATAAACGAATTTTATTAATCTATTTTAGTAGAATTATTGGGTGTATTTTTGTGAGTTTAAGGCTATTTTCTAACCTTAAAAATGTTATTTTTAAGTATTTTTAATTGATTTTTAATTAAAATAAATAAATAAAAATAATAAAAAAATTTGATTTTTTTGCTACAGTTGACCGTTGACTTTGACCGTTGACCGTTGACTTTGACCGGTTCGAATCGTGTAATTGTGCGCTGAGTGAGGCTCGAACCCGAGACCTCCCGTACGCGTGCACGCAGCTCTACCAACTGAGCTACGTGTCTAACCTGAAATATTTCTGTTTTTAATTATATTTATATATTAATTATGTTAAACAGAAAATCCTTTATTTTCTAAAAACGATTTTAATCCAATACTCGGTGCGCTCCACAGGTCTCGAACCCGGGACCTGTGGGTTGCGCTAACACACAGTCCACCGCTGGACTGTGTGTTTAACATGTTATATAATCCAATTTTTATTATACTTAAACACAAACTAATTATTTTTATTTCTGACTTATTTAAAAAAAGTACATAATTGTCCGGGTCGATGCAGAAGACCGGACTCGAACTCGTGCGCTTTGATTAAACATACACACAGTCCACCACTGGACTGTGTGTCTAACTTTGTTATTTTTCCGGTTATTAATATACTTAACATATAACAGTGTGACTCCGGTTCGGTTAACAAAAAATCATTTTTATTAAGGCAGCGTGTGTGGAACAAGATTCGAACTCGAGACGTTAGTATGTTTAATGTGCACACAGTCCACCGCTGGACTGTGTGTCTAACCCGAGTTATAAATTGATTTTAATTATACTTATATGTTACAGGTACATCGTCTTCTTCGTCAGATTTTAACCAGAATCGGAAAATCCGACTGGTTCAAAGTTTTAATCGGTTTCATTAGCGTTTTATGATTAATTACAGATGAGGTATAAAAAAAACAAAGAAAGGAAATTGGGCATGAAATATACCGACTGGCTTCCTCTGTTTTTCCGGCAAAACTCCGGCGATAGCAACAGGCTCCGGCGTCGGGTGTCTTGCAGCAGTGAGTCTCCAGAAAGCTTACAAAGTATGTGGGGTTCAGAGGGTTTAGTAAGGCTTAGAAGTTAAGGACTCGGTTTTCCGGCGATGAGCAGAAGAATTCGGCGAGTGAGTTTTCGCCGAGAAAGGGTGCGGTTTTGAGCGAAAATGTTTGCAGAGGTTCGAGGGGGTATTTATAAGGCAAATCGTCGATGAATTTGGTCCGATTTCCGACTTGATTCGTTGGTTTGAATTTCCCCGGCGGTTATGGTTTGTGTCGCGGACACAGACGTCGGTTATAACCGATGTGTAGTTAAAGTTTACGTTATAACGGAAAGAATCGTTAAGTTTCGCGAGATTACCGGGATTTCCGACGACTGAACTTTGGGCGCCGGTTTTGAATTCGGAAAGTCATGATATGAATTAAATGATCCTAACATTTAACAAGGAACATCAGTGGCGCAGTGGTTCAAGTGTTGTGTGCTAAGTTGTTTGATGAACCGTGACTGACCCGGGTTCGAAACCCGGCAGAACCAAAGTATTTTTATTTTCTTATTTTTGACAGTTTTTCAAAAACTAATTATATATTCCCGTATAATAATTGATTATGTATCGTTTAAAATTATTTTGGGCATTTAATTCACAACAAAAATTTTAACTGATTGTTCGGTTAATACACGGAGCGGGTTTGGTAAATCCGTTTTTTGACGGATGTTACAAGAACGATTAGCACGAATCTATACCGACAAAGTCATATGTCGACACGGGACACCTCATGATATCATCTCTGACCGTGACGGTCGCTTTACCTCACGTCTCTGGGAGACTTTTCAATCCGCTCTCGGTACTACGCTTAATCTCAGTACCGCTTTTCACCCTCAAACTGACGGTCAGACTGAGCACACGATCCGCATCCTCGAAGACATGTTTCGTGCGTGTATCGTAGATTTCGGTGGTAATTTGGATACGCATTTACCTTTATTGAATTCTCGTACAATAATAGTTATCACACCAGCATTCCAATGGCTCCTTTTAAGGCGCTGTATGGAAGGAAATGTCGATCGCCTATTGCATGGCACGAGATCGGTGAAGCACAAATCACCGGTCCTGAGCTGATTATAGACAAGATCCTCCAGATCAGAGACAATCTTCTGAAAGCTCAGAGTCGTCAAAAGAATTATGCCGATAAACGCCGCAAGCCCCTACAGTTAGAAGTGAGAGATCACGTTCTCTTAAAGGTTGCACCTTGGAAAGGAGTGATCCGCTTCGGAAGGAAAGAAAGCTAGCGCCACGATACGTAGGTCCCTTTAAGATTCTGGAAAGAATCGTCAAAGTGGCCTATCGACTCGAACTACCGGTAGAACTTAAAAAACGTACATCCGACTTTCCACGTGTCGAACCTCAAGAAATGCCTAGCTGAAGAAAATCTCCACGTCCCTCTCGAGGACTTGCAAATAAACGAGACTCTGCATTTCATGGAAAAGCCAGTCGAAATCATGGACCAAGAAACCAAGAAACTACAGCGCTCTCGCATTCCTATCTTGAAAGTCCGATGGGAAGGCAAACGCGGTGCGAATTCACTTGGGAATTGGAAAGTGACATGCTAAATAACTGCATCTCTTTGTTACGGCCACTACTTAAATTTCGGGACGAAATTTCCTAAAGTAGGGGAGACCGTAACAACTCCAAATTTCCGTTGTTATTATTTTCGTGTTACTTCCGTTGTATCTATCAGTTGTATTTCGAGATTCGGATTATGAGAAGTTTATGTTAATGGAATTATATTTTTTCATATCTACATCGCATTTAATCGCTGATTCAACGCAATCACAAGTAGTTATGCTACTATACGAGCCGAGTGTGTTGTTGTTTAATAAACACTTGTGCCATCGCATCGCTTATCTCATCGCATCGCAAAACGTAGTTAATTATGTGGTATTATGTTTTATGTATGTTGTACTTGTTTATGTTATGGTTTAATATCGCTAAAACGCTCGCACGCTCACGTAACTCGCTCCCTCTCAAGTGAATGGTAATATAACGCTTAACGCTTCGCTAAAACGCTTAATATAACTATCTAATACGAACCGAATCGCCAAACGAACTCTGAACGCGAAACAAACAAACAAAACTTGGCCAACAGGTCAAGTTCGGCCGAACTTGTGCATCATAAGTTCGCCCGAACTTATTCCAGCCACCAGAATCTTCAAGACATCACAAGTCCGCCCGGACTTGTCTCAAAACTCACCAGAAACAAACAAGTTCTCTTGAACTTGTAGCAAGTTCGCCCGAACTTGTAGCAAGTTCGGCCGAACTTGATGTTTCAGCCCATTATTTCACCTCACCTATAAATACCCAGCTCCTCTTCTCGTTTGAACTTGCTGCAAGTTCGCCCAAAGTTCGCCAAAACCGAAACCTTTTGTGTTCTAAGTAAGATTCAACTCGTTTTCAAACAAGTTCGCCCGAACTTGATGTTTCAGCCCATTATTTCACCTCACCTATAAATACCCAGCTCTTCTTCTCATTTGAACTTGCTGCAAGTTCGCCCGGAGCTCCCCAAAACCAAAACCTTTTGTGTTCTAAGTAAGATTCAACTCGTTTTCAAGCTACAACAATGTTTTACAACGATTTTGCACAAAGGCTTTGCCTTCGTTTTCATCAAATCTCTTCTGTTTACGAAAATCTTCATCTTTTGATACAAAACTTCTGTTTTTCACTCAGATCTATGCTTAGATATGAGTAAAACCTTTCAAACATCGATTTTTACACAATATTCGGACTAAACGACATAAGTTTCGTTCATTTTGAAATGGAACGAGGCGTTGTCAAGCTAGATCTCAGATCCGGAAGCACGAGGATGAAGTCGTCACTTTGCGCAAACTGGACTAAACCGTTCGAACCTCCAAGTTCGCCCGGATTAGTCCGAGTTTCTGTAAAATGGCTAAAACTCGCTCCAAAAGACCTCTTCAGCCTTGGTTTTGCTCAGTAACCTAAGGTTGGAGGGATGGACACTCGATTTCCTCGGCAAACGACGCGAAAACGCACGATTTGTCTGCTTTTCTCTCAAACCGTTAACCGTTTCAGCAATTCGAAAGACTGATGCACTTATGTTCGCTTACAGGCTGATTCGGCGCTCTCCGCAACTCCTCTCAGATCCCTCATCTCTCCCGAAACGCACCGACAGTTAGTATACTTGAACCCTTTTTACGCTTAAACGCACTTTTGGGTGTCACATACGTTCGTATACCAAAACATATCACACAACTCAAATGCTTATATGACATTCCGCTTATACATGACTTTACGTGAAATCTGCTGAACTTTATGTGTTACTTGATTGCTTGTACGCCACCCTTAACATGATAGTATACTAGAGGTTGACCCGCCACCCGGAGGCCCGGGGTTGTTAATGTAACAACTCGATTTTCTCGTTGTTATCTTTTTCTTTGTTATCGATTGTATCTAAACTTTATAAATCCGAGATTCGCTTATTAATGAAGTTATGTTAACTAAATTATGATTGTGTATGTTGTTATTCGCATCTAATCGCTTATTAAATCGCAATGCAAAACACAGTTAATTATGTGGTTTTATGTTATTTATGTGTTATGTGTGTTGTGGTTATGATTACGTTCGCTATCGCATCGCTCTCGCACACTCGAATCGCTAAATCGCACTATTATATCTATTATAACGCTTAATATAACAATCTAATAAGAACCGAATAGCCAAAAAAACATTTAACGCGAAATAAATGAAGAAAACCTAACATTTAGGTCAAGTTCACTCGAACTTGGTGTTGCCCAGTTCGGCTGAACTTGACTGGCCCAACTAGACTTTCAACAGCCTCAAGTCCGCTCGAACTTAACCTCCAGAAGGTCAAGTTCGGTCGAGCTTGGCTCCTTTCCCTCAGATCCTCACAAGTTTGCGCGAACTTGCAAGAAACATGCAAGTTCGGCCGAACTTGACTCCACCAGCTCACCTTTTGCCTTCACCTATAAATACCCAGCTCATTTCTCTCATTTGAACTTGCTGTAAGTTTGCCCAGAGCTCTCAGAACCCGAAACCTTCATGTTCTAAGTAAGAATCAACCCGATTTCAACTACAATGATGTTCAACAACGTTTTACAAAGGTTTACAACGATTTTGGCACAAGGCATTGCCTTTGTTTTCATCAAATCTTCTCTGTTTACGAAAATCTTCATACAAAACTTCTGTTTATCACTCAGATCTATATTTAGATCTGAGCAAAACCTTTTGAACATTGATTTTTACACAAAATACGGACTTTTGATGATGTTTTGTTCATTTTCTAATATGAAACGAAGCATTTATCATACAAGATCCCAGATCTGGAAGCACAAGGATGTTTATGTTGGTTTACACAAGCCGGACTAACCCGAACGAACCCGAGTTCGCCGGATTAGCCCACACTTTTTTAAAACGGCTAAAACCGCTCTAAAAGACCTCTCCGACCTAAGTTTGCTCAGTAGCACAGGGTTGGAGGGATGAACACTCGATTAACTCAGCAAACGACGCGGAAAACGTAAGATTTTGGACCCGAAAACATCAATTTCGCTCAAGAATCACCAACTCCCCAGGTCAAGTTCGACCGAACTTGCACCCAAATGGGGCAAGTTCGACCGAACTTGGGCTATTTTCACCAAACTCTTCACAAGTTCGACCGAACTTGTCTAGTTTCTTAGGAAACTATAAAAGTTCGCCGAACTTGTCATTTCAGTAAGAAATTCTTACAAGTTCGCCAAGTTTCCTAAGAAACTTACCAAGTTCGACCGAACTTGGGTTCTGTTCACCAAATCCCTCACAAGTTTAACCGAACTTGTCTAGTTTCTTAGGAAACTATACAAGTTCGCCCGAACTTGTCTTTTCAGTAAGACTTTTCCACAAGTTCACCCGAACTTGACAATTTTCCTAAGAAACTTACCAAGTTCGACCGAACTTGACTCTAATCTTACCAAATTCTTACAAGTTCGCTCGAACTTGTATGTTTACATACAAGTTCTCCCGAACTTGCCTACTGCTCAACTCAGACTTCACCGTTTCGGTTTTTCGGAAGACTGATGCATTTCTGTTCGTTTACAGGCTGATCCGGCGCACTCCGCAACTCTCCTCAGAATCTTAAGGTCTTACCAAAACGCACCCACAGTAAGTATACTTGACCCATTTTCGCTTTAGTGCACTTTTTGGGTGTTACATACGTTCCTATATCAAAATCACTTCACAAATCAAAACTGTTTATTACACGCGAATAATCTGATTGTATATGCTCGATACGTGACACTAGAAACATGTGACTAGGACTTATTTTCGTTAACTTGCCTCCTTAGCTAGTATGGTACTATAGTTTGGCTAACACCCGGACGGGGTCTAGTTAGGATGGCCGCGCAAGCCTTTTCACGGTAGTTAGCATGAGAAATGAGCCTATGTTATGTTAAGTGTTTTGGTGCATCATGATATGTAATTAGATTGTTCCGCAAACGCTTTCTCGACTATGCTAGTATTATTCAAACTCATATGCTCACATTTACTTAATTGTATTGACTTGTATTTTAACGTATGTAACAGGTTGAGAATTTAGCTTGGATTGCTTTGGAGTAGTTTTATTTAGTATTTTGCTTATCTTGAACGGTTGTAATAAAAATCTAGGGGATATCGAACCATGTTGTTTTTATGAGAAAATCAGAATTTCTGTAATGGTTGTTGGATAATTGTTATGGAATTTCTCGTGAGACAATCTGGTCGCCTAGTGCCACTAACCCGATGTTTCCGCCATCGGTTGGGGTGTGACAGTTAAGGCTCGCATTTTTATTTCGCATTTATTTTCTCTTTTAGGATGTGAACGCTTGTTCGCATGCCTCGATCAATCGCGGTTTGTTGGTTTGCTCGAATCTAAGTAGATACATAGTTCACAACTCTTACGTATGTCATGCGGTGTATGCTAAACGCTTTTTTATATCTATATTGTACGCAAAACTCGTATGCTCACCTTTACTTAATTGTATTGACGTTTATTTTAACATATGTGGCAGGTTGAGGATATTGCTTTGGATGCTTAGATTTAGGTTTTGTTTTAGAAAAATCATGTAATAAAATATAGGGAAGATCGAATCGGATGTTATGTTTAAGAGATTTGCTTAATATTGTAATGATTATTTTGGATTGTATTGTTTAATAGTATGGGATGTTAAACGTTTGGATATTGTCGCTTAATAGTTGTTATGATGTCTCTTGAGCAATCTAATTCGCCTAGTTCCACGCCCTGATGTTTCTGCCATCGGTTGGGGTGTGACAGATGCCTCCTGATTACCACGTTTACTTGGTCAATTGTCGGGTCAAAGGAAAAGTCAACAGAAAGTCAACGGGTCAGATTATGAACAAGTACATAATTAACAATGTGAAGGTTATAAAATGTGTTTTAACACTCCAACAACTTAGTAAATATTATTAGAACATGTCTAAACATCTTTGGCCCGACAAATCCAAGTCTTGAGTCGGTTCGCAACCGGAAGTCGCGATATTTGACCTCTGCTTTGACTTTCAGTTCTGAACCGAATTAGCAACCTTTGAAACTAAATTTAAGTTGCATTGTGACCATAATATGTTTTAATATAATCCTCTAGAGTTATAGGACATAGTCACTTAGTAATTCGAGTGTTTATGCAAGTTTCCGTTTAATATGCCAAGTTTTGCTAAATGGTCCCTAAGAGCTTAAAAACAAGACTTAATCATAAATGAGCATATACATGAGATATAAACTGATGTACTAAATTGTTAAACTTATGTTGAGGTCAACTTTCCGATTTAAAGTCCAAGAAATGGTTATTTCACATAATTTACGCATTTGGCGACTAAACTCCTTTTCGACACATAAATTGTTTTAAACATAACTTTGGCCTCAAAACTTTGTACCTACTGATGTAATATCATTATTAGGAGTATTTGGGATGGTAGTTCAGATTATAAACTGAGTTTACATATGAGTTCGTGCATTAAGCTTCTAAATGACGAAATTGCCCTTTCGGCACTTAAAATGGGATTTAAGGCATTTTAATGGACCAAATCTTTTATACACTGATGTGTTATGTTAAATAACATATAGTTATTATACAAAACAGATTCTGACTATTAATTTCACATAAACGCCGATTAAATCGTCATTTAGCGTCGTAATCACCGTTTCGACGCATAGTATGGTTTAAAACCATATTTATGACCCAGGACTTGTTACCTACTGATTTCTAAACATATTTTATATATAATTTCAGTAGGCACGTGATTTAAACTCAGATTCCAAATAAGTTATCAAGGCTATGTGTGAAATGACCAAAATGCCCTTTCGAGACATAGTTTGATCTTAAAACTTAACACAACACATGAGATTGATATCCTACTAGTATAACATCATAATTAAGCTATTTTTATAGTAGTTTATGACCATTACATCAGTTTGCTCATGAGATCTTTTATAAGTCGTAAAATGGCCAAATTGCCCTTTTAAGGCATAGTTTGATTTTAAAACCGTAACGGGCCAACATGTTGATAACTCTCTGATATTTTAACTTATTTTAAACATAATGGCATATGGAACTTGTATAGGACTCACCCGGATACCTGGTTTCGCTTATATGCGTACGGTTCAACCTACGTAACTAGTTTACATAACCTTACCGAAACGGGTTTAAACCATATCAAATTATTATCAAATTCCAGAATGTAAAATGGTAACCCATATTATACAAGTCCTAAGTACTTGTCGGGTCCAAAATACATTCTTTTCCGGTCATCGCTTAATCTAGCGTCTTGTACCGTTTTCTTTATTTTAAGTTAGCCAGTTTAAGTCAATGACTAAATAAAGACCCGCTGGCTATCTAATCGGTTAATAATAGCATCCATTCCAGACTAGAGACTTCCAGTAGATCTTTCCCGAGCTAGTTATTTTGGATACGGCTGTGCTTTGCTTATTTTCTTAATTTAAAGATATTTACTAGCCAGGTAAATACTTTTAATTTATTTTCCCTTATACGGGCTTGGGATACGGTATAATAATACCGCATGGTTGGATATGGGATCAAAGACCAATGAGCCGGGAATTCAAATAATCCATTTTAATTCGTATTGCTTAATATTAAACATTTGGGGGTTAAAACGACCATGTCTTGGATATCCACGACTCATTTAATTGTAAATGGCCACGACCTAAGCACAGGGTGTAGGCATACACCCGACAGATGCTAAAATAAACTATAACCCATTAGGGATGTACCTATTAAAGGTATTAAAGGTATTAAAGTGGTGTGTCGATTAATCATGTTCCCGACATAGTTTTCGGGCTCTAAATGTTATTATTAGCATGTAAAACTGATAACATGAATATAATTTATCCCAAGTTATTTATTAAACAAAAGTACCATTGTGTACACTAAATGTTTTCAAATTTTTCAAAATGAGTCGGTTAAATTGTATTTACCAGTGAAAACTGACGTATTTTCAAAAGACTAAGCGCAAGTGACAAGTATACGTAAATAGGCTGAAAGTGCTCGGCGAAGCTTAAGAGGAATTTGCGACTCCTTGCTTAGAAGGCCTTAGTCTGTTAAATGTCCTTTGTAATCACTTTTTGATCCGCCTGTGGATCTATTTACAAGCGTTGTATTTGTTTTGAACTTTGAACATTCGAACGTTTGTAATAGTAATTATCCAGACTTCCGCTGTGTTATTTTGTATTGTTTGGTAATGATGATATCAACTTGCGTCGTGATATTCCCCACTGGGCCCACCGGGTTACACGTGGAATTAGGGGTGTGACAGATCCTCGCCCTCAAACTTCTCCCTAATCAAATTAACGCGAACCGACCTACAACAGGATGTAAGAACATCGCTTGATACATTAATCTTCAAACTTAACCGATAGAAGAGCGAAACATCGGATTTCCAATGCCCAACATGGAACACTTCAATTTCCGCAAAGACATAAAGCTCAGTTCAATAAGTTAATAACAAACAGAACTTTGAAAAAGTACATCCATCATCTTACCAAAATCTTCAACCGAGTGTCTGAAATCATTCCAATCTCGTATCTTCACGAATCCACCAATTACCCGATGACTTCGTCTCCGATCTCCCTCTCAACGTAAGAACCACTATTTCGAGAATCCGATCAGTCACCAACTTGGAAGAGGGACCAAGAAGACTAATCTTCCCTGCTCTAACCAGCATACAATAAAACTCAATCTTCAAGTAGTTGCCAAACGAACAATCAGCGTCATCATGTCAACACTAGATCAAACTTCGAACAAACTTGATGAAACTCAATCAAATACATAGCTCTAAACTGTATCATGTTTTGAAATTTTATGCACTAGCGAAATTAAACCTCGTTTAATCTCACGATTGTAAACACGAACTAGATTCACTGTCGCACCACAAGCTTTTAGAAAATTACAAAGAAAATAGGATATTTTAAATTTTTACTCCCCTCTTTCTTTGTAAACTTTCAAGGTCCAACCAAGTCACTTCACCTTCCTTTCTTCCTAGAAACCCGATAGAAGTCCCAAATTTTCCCAAAAACTCTAGTAAGGACCAGATCCAAATACCGAGAATCTTGAAAAGAACACTGTGGACCACCATTACCGCGTCTCATCCCGACAAGCAAAAATCCTCACTTAATCCGGACAACATAAGTACCCAGAACTTTTCAGTAATCAAAAACCGACTTCAAATTTCTGAACAACACAAAATTCTGACTCTTAGCTAATTATCTAGTACCCCAGGTAACCCGAATAACTAGAAAAAAACTCGGAACATGCACAACTCGGAACTTCCGAATTACACAAACTTCTAAACTTAACTAAAAATCTGGTACCCAGGTAACCTGGAATTCTAGAAAATTCGGAACTTGTAAAACCCGAAAGCTATTAGAAAGCCTTGAAATCTGGATCAGATCATCTGAACAGTACCTCTGAATACAAAGAAATTCGGAACATGCACAGAACTTCCGAACATAACCCATAAATTCGTAATTGTTTCAACAAAATTCGGACAAAATATCCGGATTTAAGCCACAATTCGGATTTTTTTTTGCTCTCCATGTCCTGCCTTGCATTTCATTCACAGAGAATATATACAAGATGGTAAACTCGGACTCCTAAGTCCTTACAGTAAACTCTTACAAAATAAACTCTTACAATCATAAACTCTTACTCCATAAACTCTTACAAGTTCACTCCATAAACTCTTACATAAACTCTTACAAGTTCACTCCATAAACTCTTACGCCATTAAACTCTTACAAGTTCACAAGTCCTGACAAACTCACAAACTCTATCACAAACCCTTACACAAACCCTTTCATAAACCTTACACAAACTCGTTCACAAACCTTTACAAGTTTATAAACTTGGACAAGGAGGATTTGTACAAGTACGGATTCAAAAAGGTTGTGTAAATTCGGACAAGGAGGGAGACCCACAAATTCAGACAAGATATCCAAACAACAACCAAATTTATCTCCCAAGCGTGACTGCACACTTGATCATTAATAAATACGGATGGAACAAGTTCGGACAACAGATTCGGACCTCCTAACAACTTTCATAAACACGGACAACTCTAAAAATAGATCAAACCTCATATTTGAGCAACTTGGAAAACAAGAAAACCATCTCAGAGGACGAACATCTTCAATTTCTTCAAGTTTTCTGCAGGATCTTCACATCTCCATGATGTTTGGCGAAAACAAACATCAAATCAAGAGCAATGGTGATTCGGAAGGCGGTTAGACCATTCCAAATCGGTAACCACGCTCTGATACCACCTGAAAGTCCCCGTGACCCCTTGGATTGATGACGAACAACATCCACTGCCCTCGAACAAGACGTGAAATCAATAAAACGTAAAAGATAGAAAGATGTAGAAGATGAATCTCTTTATTAATGAATCAGTCATCACAGATTTACAAACCGAAAGAGTATACATCATCTACAAGCTGGTTTAGATCACTAAGATCTAAACCTAGCTTCTCTCTCATAACACATAGTCTCTCTCTCTCTAGAATGTGCACACACGAGGATGATGGCTGGGGTTTTGTGAGAGTTGCACAAAGCTTCTCTAATCTATCCATACACCACGTATATATAGGCTAGGGACTAAACCCAACAAACCCGAACACATGTCCTAACAAAACTATCCAAACTTAAATAAATTCGGACCAGGCAAAATAATAAACTCGGACAATACTTGGTTTATTCTTTAACTTCTCTTGACTTGGACCTTTGACTTTGTTGACCAGAACTGATACACAGTTACCCAGCAGAAGCTGCACTTACAAGAAGATATTACAGGTTTTCAAAGATTTATTGGTAGATTAATCTATTTGTCTATAGCTATACCTGATATTAGTTATGTTGTTCAGTACATGAGTCAGTTTATGCATTCTCATGTCAGTCACATTCGCAAGTTGAATTGAGATTATCAAAGTATACAAAATTGTCTCCTGGTAAAGGTATTATGTTTAAAAAGGGAGATAGTCTTAACCTGGTTGGATATCTAGATTCTGATTGTTCAAAGTGTTTAGTAACTGGAAAATCAGTTATTGGTTTTGGAATTTCTCAAGAGAATCCTTAATATATTGGGAAAGTAAAAAAGCAAAATGTTGTTTCAAGATCAGCTGAAGAGGCTGAATACAGAGTTATGTACTCTACAGCCTATGAAATAATATGGATTTTAAACTTGTTGAAAAAAGTTCAGGGTTGGTTGATCTTTACCTATTAAGTTGTAATCTCTCTAGCTTTAAAACTTGTGTTCCATAAAAGAACAAAACATTTCGAGATTATCTTTATTTTTTAAGAGAAAAAATTGGAAGTGGTATTATTGTTCATGGGAATGTTAGTTCTGGAAAACAAATAGCAGATTTGTTTACTAATGGTTTACATAGTGCAACATAATATTTTGAGTGAAAAGTTGGGCATGCTTGACATGTTTGCTATATGAATTATGAGGATGTTAAAAAGGATAATATGTTGATAATTGATATATCATAATATAAATTAAGCTATAAGAAACTTAATAACAACTTAAATAAGTTGTTATTTTTTATTACTAATGTGGGTGTTAAGTGTGCAGATTGAATACGTGAAGCGGCGGCTGAGTGTAAATAAGAGAAAAAAACAAGGGTTAGCTGCTAAATGTTGGTTGGAGCTAGTATAAAAGCACAATAGGGTTTCTGAGTTCATTTTAAGAAAGCTTTCTCTCACTTGTGTAAATCGATAGGGTTTGTATCTTGTTTAGATCATGTGTGATCTTGTTGGTTTGTGGTACTTTTCATTTGATATATCAGCTGATGGAGTACGGACTAGCGCCTAATCATAATTAATATAGACTAATCGGATTTAGATTTTCATCTATAATCTTTAGTTGTGTGTGTATAAAAACACGCACACATTTTTATGTGTATTTCTTTTAGCAAGACAAGTTTTAACCCCTTATCGGCTTATTTTTTTAAGTAAAGGAGATTAACCACTGAAATTTACAAGGTTTGACCGGAAAACGTCCAGAATTTGTCTTAAACCGCCGATTTTTGGCCGACTATAACTACCTAGGGCCGCCGTTGACCATTAAACGATTAAATGGCCGAATAGAGGAAATTACTCGGTAAACCTCGACTAGCAACGACAACTAATCAGATGGTAGTCGTGATTTTTTTAAACCATGGTGTCAATGAGTGTAGTAAGATGTTGTCTTTCAACGTGATGAGAATTCTACTCTAATAGGGGATATTGATGTAATATTTAGAAGTAGATTTAGTGGATATGTGAGATCGTCATTCTAAAAAAAATGTAACTTCTAAAAAGTTAGATGTCCACGATCCATAATTGTCATTTTGTAAATTATTTAAGTCTAACACACTAAGACCATCCTTCATCAAAAATTATGTTAGAACTTTAGAATAATACTTTTACCTGTTTTATGAATAAACACTAAAGCTTAAATAGTTTTGTACAAAATTAAAAAAAAAAAACCCAAATATCTTTAGTTTTCTTCTTAATCCTCGATGTGTATGTTTGTAACGCTAACCCCAACCTGCAGCTCACACAAATACAAGTTATAAACCATAATACCACATTCTTTTCTTCTTTTCCCTCTACTATTCTTTTCCATTTGTTGGTCACCGATAGTTCTCATCCTGACAACCTTCCATTTGTGGGTTCTTTCAAAGCGGAGTCAAGTGAGTTAAATTTATTTTGTTGATGGTGGATTTTGGAGTTTGAATTAAGATGTTGACAATTTAATGCATATAGAGGTAATATGAAGAAGAGGGTGTTTATGATTGGGACAATGTAACTAAAGACTTTAGACAATATTAGGGATGAAATGTAGAAGAGTTATATGGTGAATGCAGGATCAATTACAAAGAAGACATGACTTATTACTATGGTTGTAAAAGTCGCTAGACGCTCCCTAGTCGGTCGACCGGGGAGTTGAGAGCACTCGGCATAGGCGAGAGAACTCGGACATGTTAAATTATAAAGAAATTAGTTTTCGGAAATTAAATATATATCAAATAACATAAATTTACTAATATTTTTGAAAAAACTATTTGAAAATGATATTCATTCTTTGATATATAATGTTTTGTTTTTTTAAGTCAAACTCGCCCGGGTTGACCTACTAGATTTGATTCTGGCCGACGTTGGGAGCGTTTAATAGATTCCGAGTAATTAGGCGGAATTGAAGAAAGTCGTCTCGGCAGCCGACCTTGGAGCGCTTACTTGAGGAACTACTCGGCCTTGGAGACCTTATTTTACAACCATTCTTATTAGGGTAATATCCACAATATATAAATATCATAAAAATAAAAAGAGTTGTTGCAAAGAAGGGGGACATGGGGAGGCATTGGTCGTGTTCCATAGTTAGACCACAACCTTATTATTTATTACATATCAAAAAAACAATTTATGTAATTATCTTTAAATAATAATTTGTGTTGGATAAATACGTATCTAAATATAGTAGAAATTAAATATTTTTAGGATTTACTTGTTGTTTATTTATTTACTTTTCTTGATTTGATATATAGTAATAAAGTTAAAGCACTAGTGTCTAATGCATTCTAAATCCTTTTCGGAAAAAGAAGTTCAATGGGAAGTGGCTGCTCTTTCGTACCATATCAAGTGAACCCTTCAAATAATTTGAATCATCCAACAATAACACTCTCACTTCTATATCCCAATCACCCACCCCCAAATTTTAACTTATAATCTTGATATTTAGTGGTAGGTATATCTCATATATATTGTTGTGTTCAAATATAAAATCAATCTAAATTTGAGAACCATTTTGAAATATGGAAATTATTCTTCTCTTATTAAAAATACTTTTCTAGACCGCCAAATTTCTATAATCTTGTCATATATGAGACTTAAACCCAGAACCTCTAAACCTAGATATTCTGAAAGACTTTGTTTTTGTCAGTGGACCATCAACCCCATTGATTCTTGTTAAAGATATTTGATCAGCATTAAATTTATGGTTGTGATGTGGGGTCTTATGTCACTCCAAAAGTAAAATCAACTTAATGATCTTGCGTTTCACCTATAGTACTAGCTATGAGTTTTTATCTAACGAACAAATTCTTAAATTTCGAACAACTCTTGAATCAAAATGTGTATTTACTACTGACGTTCATGGTTTGGTTTGGACGACGTTTGAGTTAAACCATGAGCCAAACCGTTAATAACGGTTTTTGATAATCAAAACCAAAATCGAACCTTTGAAAACTAAAACGAACCAAACCAAACCGCTACTAACGGTTCGGTTTCATGATTTGACCTCTCCTATTTCTTTTATAAATGAACGTGTCTAATAAACAAATTATGTATCCATGATCTAAAGTCACATTAGTGTGTTACAATATGTTACTTTTTTAGCAATAAGATTATTCCAAATGGGAATGTATAAGGGTAATTTCATAAAAATAAAAGCAAGGAATGGTTGAAGTGTAATTTAAATAACCAAAAAAAAACACATTACAAGAAAATTCACTAAGCTTTAGAAGTGGACTAATTAACCCACTTTAGTGTCACTAACTATGTTTTTAATTAAACTTATATAATTCTAACCATATGAATAATACACATATGAAATATATAATAAAATAAAATATATATTAATCTCACCGTCCAGTCCGGTTTTATATGGACGGTTTTTAGTATAAACCGTAAATCAAACCATTCGTTACGGTTTGAAAATTTTGAAACCGACCGACCAAAAGTAAAAGAAGAAAACCGACCGTGAAACCAAAATCGATGACTGGTTTATGCGGTTTCACGGTTACAAACCGAACCATGAACACCCTAGTATTTATTCTAATCTAAATCCATTTTCCTTCTTCGCAGTAGGTTTTGTTAAAACTGAATTTTAAATTGATTTTTATCTTATGGAGGATAATTGAATCGGATGTTTGAATCGAAATATGATTCACTCTATTTAATTTTTGTTTTGGAACGAATATCGTGAATGAAGCATGTGATCACTAGAATGTTTTATTTGGAATGATGATTAATTATAACAGTTGCGCAAATGAGTTCAAGTAATCAAGTTTATTCACTTAGTGAATAAATATTATTAGTTGATGATAGTTTCACTAATAGTGTATTTGCCAATAACCACAAGTAAACAAATGTATTATTCGAAAATCGAAACTATAGGGTATTCCTGTTGAATGTATGTATTCTCAGTGAATACAATAATGTATCATCAATATCCAAAATGTATCTACTAATAAGTACACTAAAAGCTCAATAGCATCACAAGTAGTTTAGTTGCATAAATCCGTGTTAGACGTAATGTACATTAAACGTATTATATGTGGCCCGACTTATTTGCGAAAGAAATTTACGTCGAATACTGACGTGAACTTGTACCGACACGTACAAAAAATAAGTAAAAAATATGTTTTCTTTAAGTTAAAAATGGTACCCGCGTTGCGGTGGGGCTGAAATTTAAAGTAAGTCGAATTTATAAAGTCTAATTAAAACATATTATATTTTACCAGAGTTGTTGTAAAACAAAATTTATGCGAAAACGTAGATTAACTGAAAACGTACAAAAAGTACGGGTAAACATATTATATCTGAGCATAACCATTTTCAAATAAACGTAATTAACTTGAATTTATATTGACACATAAAAAAATATAAGCATGTAAAAAATATTATAAGGTTTTTAGAAAGTTGAAGGGTTGCAACTGCCAATATTAAATGTTGAAGTGCAAGGACTAATATAAATAAAAACTTAGTAAAATACAAAAAAAACGTAATCAACCTGCATTTATACCGCACGTACACAAATATAAGCACGTAAGAAATATTATAAAGTTTTTAGATAGTTGAAGGGTTGTAAATGTCAATACTAAATATTGAAGGGTAAAAGCTAGAATAAAGGGCATACATTTATACCGAACCGTACATAAATACAAGCATGTAAAAAGTATTATAAAGTTTTTAAAAAGTTGAAGGGTTGTGAGTGTCAATACTATATATTAAAGGGTAAAGATAAAATAAAAGAAAACTAAAAAAAAGAATTGACCAATGGCTGGTGGCCAGGCACAGCCTGCCATGGTCATTCCTTTTGTGATTGTAGGTATACTAGTTGATGCCCCGCCCGCGTTACGGGGCGATGGCCGAGTAATGAGCGAGTGTTAGGCAACTTCTTGACACGAAAAACAATTAAATCGAGTCACAATTAAAACAAAACATTTTTATAGTTTTGCTAAAAAAACTAAAACAATGGCAATACTGTTATTTTTAACTAAGGGAAAGTTATATTTTTTGACTGGGTAAAATCGTAATTTGCCAAAAGCTAAAGTGATGGCAGTATTGTAAATTGAAACCAATGGCAAAATTGTAAATTTGCGCAAGGGCAAATTCGTAAATTTGAACTTGGGGCAACAACATTAATATAAATTTGAACTAAAGGCACAATCGTAATTTTAGGCTGGAGGCGAAACAGTAATTTTATTTTGAACCAAGGGCATAATCGTAATTTTGAGTTGGAGCCAAAAGCGTAATTTTATTTTGGACAGGGGCAAAAGCGTAACTTTTAACTGAGGGCGAAATCATATTTTTTTAAACGGGCAAAAATCTATTTTGAAAAGAGGGCAAAATCATAATTTTAAGGTGGGGGCAAAAAACATATTTTTTTGAACTGGGGCGAAAACGTAATTTTGAGCTGAGGGCCAAATCGTAATTTTGAGTCGAAGGCAAAATCGTAATTTTGGGCTGGGGACAAAAGCGTAATTTTATTTTGAGCAGGGGGTAAGAACGTAATTTTAAACTGAAGGCAAAACCGTATTTTTAAAGTGTAAAAAAATTAATAAACGGTTGGTCTAATGGAGGAGTATCAGGCAGCTAGGGCAAAACCGTACTTTTAAAGTGTAAAAAAATTAATAAACGGTTGGTCTAATGGGGGAGTGTTAGGCCAGCTGCCTGACACTATTCCCCATTTGTGTTTTGGTGGCCTGGCACTATTCCTCCATTTGTGTCTTGTATATGTAGTAATAAATAAATAAATAAATAAATAAATAAATTGAATTTATATAATAACCTGATTTTATTTAATCTTGTTTTATAATTTATATTTATATAACCTGATTTTTAAATCTATTGTTTGATTTCATAAATGCCATAATAATCTTGTTTTATAATTTATATAATAACAATATTTTAAATCCATTGTACGAGTTCGTGAATATTGCAGTCCTTACCTAACTTGTAACATTAAATTTATTTTGTTACATTTATCACATCAACTAATATATGTGTCGTCTTAAACACTTATGATAAAGTGTTATATGATAGTCTCTCAGTGTGACTTTTATACATTGATGTCTATGAACTTACCTTAAAAATTTCTCAATGTGATTTTTATATATTGATGTCTATGAACTTACTTAAAATTAAATTACTATGAATTTTTTCAAATGATTTATTACGATAAATTAACTAACATTTGATTAAGTGGTGTTCTGAGAGTGCAAAATGTTGTCATGGATATTTTCGATTATTTAAGATCACATGAATATGTAATTAAGTTGATAAAATAGTGTTTCACGTGATCTTAAATTATCGAAAATTGTCCTACATAGCCTCCACACATATGGTGACTGTGCCAGTAACCAAAACTTATTGTTTATTCCATATGTATATACTATGTATATTTAAAAGTGTAGTGAGTTTAGTTTACAAAAATTAAGTTAGAGTGATTTCTTACAAAAAAAAATTAAAAAAAATAAGCGTACATTCAGTTTTTTTTTGTGTGTGTGAAACCTTTAATTGTGGATTAAAAAATCGAATTTCAAAATATAGATAATTTAATGATTATTTCACTATAAGCTGTTCTAAAAACATGTACTTTTATTTGAAGGATGTTCCCCTTTACATGTTTTATGTTTGTCCTATTAATATTGCATTATATATACAATACAATATATAACACTACGATGTATAATCCTACATAAAATCTCATTTATGTGCATTATGCTCTTATTTGTATAGAAATACTCATTTCAAATCTTTCAATATGAACATGCCTTTACGGTCTACTAGAATTCATAGTAAAATACCATCAACCTTGTTTTAAGTATTTTCAATTACACGTTTAAATTTACTTTTAACTGTTGAATAATATTTAATATAATTAAAATTATAAATTTAAATATTCTGGTTATTATATTATAAATAAAGTATGAAGTGATGGTACGTGAGGTGAACTAGCCCAGTTTGTTGAACATCACAAATCTTGACGGGGACACTTATTTGGGATGTGATGTAATTCCATTTGACTTTTATTTAGGATTTTTTTTCCTTAAAATATCTTCTATATGAGTTTGGATAAAATCATGATTTAATAGATTTTAGTTTTTATAAGATTAACTAATAGTTTTTATAAGATTAACTAATAATGGTTTTATTTTATCGAGTAGAAGGATTAAATTTTATAAGTATTCAACCAAGTCTACCTATCTTGAACCTAATGAGATCTTCTCAAACATGGCTGGTTCGCCGGTGCACTCATTCTAGTTTAAACCACTTGAACCACCGGTTTCTCACCTGACGGCTCAAATCGACCATTCCTTTCCGGTTTTCATAAGAATAAGAAAAAAGGTAAGCCTGTAAACGAACTGAATGAACACGAACATCGGCATGTTCGTGTTCGTTCATTTAACTTTAACCGAACATGAACACGAACACGAACATATAATCGAACACGTTTTTTTGTTCGTGTTCGTTCATTAATAAATCGGCCATATTCGTGTTCGTTTATGTTTATTCGTTTAAAGCCTAAACGAACAGTTCACGAACATAAACGAACATACACAAAAAAGTTTAAATGAACGTAGTTAAATAAACATAGATTAACATGAAATGAATGTAATTAACAAATATAAATAAACATAATTTAACATTAATGAACACAAACAAAAATGTCTAATATGTTACATTTCATCCGAAAACACATCTAAATAGATACTAAAATTAAGTAGTTTTTAACAATTGTTATGGTTCTCAGAATATTGTTCGTGAGTTTCTTATTGATAAGATCCATTTAAATAGGGAGTGCATATACATATAACAATGGAAAAGATCGACCACACAATTATCTCCTAAAATACATCAACTAAATACATAACAGATATACATTCTAATAGTCCCCGCAGTTTGAGCGGGAAAAGAATGAATGCTCAAACTGGACCGAAATTCTTCAAACAACATGCGAGGTAATCCTTTCGTGAAGATATCTGCATATTGGGAGGAGGATGGAACGTGAATAACCTTGACAAGACCAATGCGAACCTTTTCTCGAACAAAATGAAAGTCTAACTCCACATGTTTCGTGCGCTGGTGCTGAACCGGGTTTCAGACAGATATACAGCGGACACGTTGTCGCAGTAAACAATTGTTGCTTTTAAGATAGGAACGTGGAGTTCGAGGAGTAAGTTACGTAACCTGCTCGTTTCAGCAACAGCATTTGCAACCCCACGATACTCAGCTTCCGCACTAGAACGGGATATTGTCGGCTGACGTTTAGATGACCAAGAGACCAGGTTGTTACCCAAGAAGACGCAATAACCTGATGTTGAACGCCGAGAATCAGTGCATCCCCCCCAGTCGGCGTCGGAATAAGCCGAAAGGGTATTAGATGAGAAAGCCGACAAATGGAGACCGAAGTTGATAGTGCCTTGAAGATACCTTAGTATACGTTTAAGGAAGGCAAAATGTGGTTCTCGTGGAGCATGCATGATTAAACATACCTGTTGAACTGCGTAGGTGATATCAGGTCTAGTGAAGGTAAGATATTGTAGCGCACCAGCCAGGCTACAATACAAGGTGCTATCAGTCATTAGTTCACCATCCGACGAACTAAGTTTGGACGTGGTATCACACGGGGTGGCACATGGTTTACACCCTGTCATATTAGCTCGATGTAAGATGTCTCGGGTGTACTGGGATTGAGATAAGAACAATCCTTTAGAGTCACGAGTGACTGTAATGCCCAAAAAATGATGTAGGTGCCCCAACTCTGTCATAGTAAATTCTCAGGAGAGCATGGTAATAATGGAACTCAACAAAGAGGAGTCCGAGGTGGTTAAAATTATGTCATCCACATACAATAATAAATAAGCCAACCGAGAGCCCCGCTGATAAATAAAAAGTCACGAATCACAAAGACTGCTGCGAAAACCATGCGACAAAAGAAAGCTGGCGAAGCGGGTGTAACATGCCCGAGGCGCCTGCTTGAGGCCATATAGGGACTTCTTGAGACGACAAACATAATCAGGTCGTCGATGTATCAACAAAACCCGGGGGTTGATGCATATAAACAGTTTCCTCTAAGTGCCCGTGAAGGAATGCATTTTTGACATCCAATTGGTGAATAGGCCAGTTGCGAGAAATAGCCAGACTTAACACAGTGCGAATGGATGCTGGCTTGACAACTGGACTGAAAGTGTCATGACAATCAATACCCACTGTTTGTGATTTCCCATTCACCACAAGTCGAGACTTGTATCACTCAAGAGTTCCATCAGCTTTAAATTTATGACGAAATAAGCACATACACCGTATAGTGGGTGAGTTAGCCGGTTTTGGAACTAGCTCCCATGTCTGATTTACCTGCAAAGCACTAAATTCACTAGCCATAGCCTTTTGCCAATTAGGATCTAAAAGTGCCTTATGATATGAAGTTGGAAGTGGAGAGATATTGGAAGCAGTGTATGTAGTGGCAAAATTAAATTTAGGGTTGGGTTTGAAAATACCATCTTTAGCACGAGTGACCATGAGGTGTGGGTTGGGAGCAGGTATTGGTGAATGGGGCTGTTGGGTAGGTATAGGCGAATGGGGTGGTGTTACAGATGGGTGGGCCGTAGGTTGTTGGGGAGGTTGTGGTATGGTATGGGCCAAGTGGAGAGGTAGTAGGATGGTTTGGGCCAGGTGAGGAGTGTGGTTGGGCTGTAGGAGTGGTTGGAATAGGATGTGGGGTCGATGGAGGAACCGAATAATGTGAAGGTGGAACGGGTAAGGTGTCATCATAAAAAATTGTGTAGTCGGCCCGATGGGTAGTAGTATTAAATGGAGAATCATTCTCATCGAAAATGACATGACGAGAAATATGGACTCGGCCTGTACTAGGATCAAGACACCGATAACCCCGAAAGTTTGAAGGGTAGCCAAGGAAAATACATTGGGTAGACCGAGGAAGAAGTTTATTGGGTTGGGTGGCCAAGGAGTTTGGATAACATGCGCAACAGAACACTCTTAAATGATCATACGTAGGGTGCCGTTGGTAGAGGGCAAAGGCGGGTGTGAGATGATTAAGTTTAGTGGTGGGTAGAATGTTGTGTAAGTAGCGGAGGCATGTAGGGCTTCTACCCAAAAGGTGGGAGGAAGAAGGGCATGGATGAGAAGAGCCCCAATGATATTATTAAGACGGCGAATCATCCGTTCAGCTTTGCCATTTTGGGGTGAAGTTTGTGGGCAAGAAAAGCGAACAACCATACCATTTGTGATGCAAAATTCGTAAAATTATGGTTGTCAAACTCGCCACCGAGGTCACATTGAAACGTTTTAATAAGGCAATTAAATTGAGGGTAGACAAGTTTATGAAATTTAACAAAGGTACTAGAGGAAATAGACAAAGGAGGAGTTAATTTACTGGGGTGCCATATTGGGATGGTGGTGCTTGCTGACTATAGGGAGCCTGCTGAGTATTTTGCCACCATGTGTTTGTTTGTTGATGATTTCTGCCTCTACCACGGCTGGGGTTATAATTTTTTTGATAGTAGCTATGGTTTCGGTTTTGATCGGGTGGTGCAGGTTGTTGAGTGGGCTGATTTTGGTTAGATTCTTGGGTCGAGGAAGTGGGGTTTTATGGCGTAACCAAGACTGATTGAGTTTGTTGTAGCTTAGCCGCCTGCCGTTGTTGCTCTCGTTGTAGACTTGTCCTTGCTTCATCCCATGTAGGTGCGTTTTGATTAATAATTGCAGCAGTAACCTCATACTCGGCTGGGAGACCTCGAACTAGTTGCATGACAAGTCTTGCTTCGCTCACCGGAAACCCAACATCACCAAGTTGATTGGCGATTTCTTTTAACTTTTGGCAATAATCATCCAACGAGGAGCATGCTCCAAGTGTGAGAGTCATGAAGTCATGCTCAAGAGTCGTTGCACGTGACCCTTTATTATTAAGAAAAATATTCTCCAAGTGAATCCATGTGGAGCATGCAGTAGCATCGGGTTCGAGAACCCGCACCATGAGTTCATCAGATAAAGTGGCGTGTATCCACTGTAGAATAAGAGCATCAATTTCATACCAAGAATTGCAGTTATCGTCGACTTCTTCCGGAGGAGCGGTGTCGTCTATGTGATCCAAAACCTTGTAAGCTTTAGCATGCAATTTGAAGAGCTTAACCCAGGATGAGTACATAACTTTGGTGCCGTTGAGAGTACGAACTCTATTCTGGATATTGGTGAGAGTGTAACCAGGATGAAGGGATGGGGTTTTGGGATCGGAAGAAGATGACGATTTGTCGGTCATGGTTTCTGTCGAGACAAAAGAAAGAAAAAACGATGATGAATGGCTAGGGTTATGGCTCTGATACCATAACAATTGTTATGGTTCTCATAATATTGTTCGTGAGTTTCTCATTGATAAGATCCCTTTAAATAGGGAGTGCATAGACATATAACAATGGAAAAGATCGACCTCACAATTATCTCCTAAAATACATCAACTTAATACATAAGAGATATACATTCTAATAGTTTTTTTATATAAATATTAAGTAAGTAAAGAAAAAAATAAAATTTCATTTTTTATTACGGATAACTCAATTACTAATTAGTTATATAAATTTAAGTAGTTAGAAATCCTAATATTTATATAATTATAACTATTTATGTATTTACTAAAACATAAACAAGCGTTGATGAACATAAGTAAACGAACGTTCACGAATATAAATGAACGTTCACGAACATAAATGAACGAACACAAGTTCATTTAATTAAACGAACACATTTTTTTGGTTCGTGTTCGTTCATTTATTAAATAAACGAACTTCCCGCTGAACAGGTTCACAAACTGTTCATCAACATTCGGTTCGTTTACAGGCCTAAAAAAGGTATGCGATTTTCATTTATACCATTTTAATTTTGTTTATGAAAAAGACAATTCATATGAACCGAAATATGCAAACAGGGTGAACACAATAACAGCAACACATAATTATTTTAAATATAAAAGTAACGTTTTTATGTAGGTGGTAAATGTCACACCCCAACTGATGGCGGAAACATCGAGGCAGGACGAATCTCATTGCTCATAAATACAAACGCGACAATATTTAATTAAACCAAATTTCATTTCATAACATAGTTGTCATACAATACAAGGAATTTCAAATACAACATTAGAAAATGGCAAAATTTGATACAACATTTGTAAACCTAAACGTCTAAATGTGTATCTAGTCGTCATCACTACTTCAATTTCATGGCAACATCATCATCAACCTGTAACATGTTAAAAATACAAGTTCAATGCAAAAGCAAGGGCGAGTAAACAAGTTTGGTGATACATAGCATAAGTATAAAAAGTGTAACTCGGATCCACATGGTGATTGTAAGCAAAGACTATACTAATCATGCAATACTAGATCAAACCCTGAGTTTCCACAAAAGTTTTACGAGATCGAGCTTCCCTTGTCACAAAAGCGACAAGACTAAAATGAGTATGATAACCGACGGGCGGTGTGCTACTCCTAAAGCGCTATACATGTCAAGTTTGGGCTAGCTAAGTTAATGATCAAGCATGTATAAGTAAGCATGTATCTAAGCATAACAAGTATTCATGTATAGGGGTTGAGCATGTAAAAGCATGAGTTCCGTGATGTGTGTATTTTGATAGGTAAACATGTTACAACCGAAAATGTGATAAAAGGTAAATGGGTCGAGTGTACTCACGATTTTGTTAAGCGTTCCACTTAAAGAATCCCGCGAGCTTGGTAGTGATTTAGGGTTTGGCACCTTGTCCTTCTACAGGAAGAACATAGGTATTAGTTATGAGTTTAACGGAAGATTCGGATTATTCGAGCAAGATTTTAAGGAGTAAAGTATTTAGATAAAATAATCACTAGACGTAGCACTCTCGTTGACAAATAGTAACCCTAGTGGGTTTGATGTGATTTTATAGGTTCAAGACCTAATAGAATCGTTGACGAGGAACTACATACATTAGTGATGAAACTTATTATCTTGATAGATTATTATTTAGTCAATATCAAGAGTTCGGTTTCTAAGGATTTATATTATAGTTCATATGTACATATATAGTTATATAATCATGTAGGAGGTGGGAGGATTAACCATCCACTTTAGAACCTCAATGGGATTCACCACTACACAAGTGTCGTAGACACAAGGAGGGTCATGAATGATAAGAACAATAAGACAAGAATGTAAATGGTGAAAATCATCAAGTGATGTGTGGTCCCAAAGTTAGGATAGCCCAAGCTAACCAAGGTGGACACTATCATCAAGCTCTTGGCTTAACATCACTTGTGAGCTTAAAGCTCTATGAAAACAGAATATTTGTGAGGATAAATCCTCTAGTTTGAATGTCTCAACCTTGTTTTTAAGCCTAACCAACCACAAATAGTGTTGTAAGCATTCGGACATAGGTTTGAGATGAGTTAGACTCAAGTTTTGAATAGATTAAACAAGTTTTGAAAGAGTTCTGTTAAAACATAAAGTTTCTTGTACTTCAACCTCAAATATGAAGGAGTTCCATATTGGTTTTCCTATGGAAAAACCTAAGGAAACAATCCTAGAGGTGTCCCAAGTGCTAAGTGCTAAGAAGGAAGAAACAATGAGAAAGGAGAGGTAGAAGTGAGCTAGAGCTCACTTTGAAAGCCTTGAAGATTCTGCTCAAATTCTGAGATTTGTGGCAGATTTTAGTGAGTTGAGAGGGAGTTTAGAGTGTTTGTAAAGTGGAGAAGTGTGGGAAATGAGTTGGGTTTTATAGGAGGTGATTAGGGTTTAGTTAGGTGTGCATTTAGTGCAAGAAGCACAATCCTTGTGACTTAAAATTGACCAACCCATGAGCTGATTAATAATTCTGTGGAAATGAGGGACTGGCGGGGAGCGAGAAGAAAAGGGGCACACGCTCGCGCCCCGCGAGAGGGTAAATTTCCCAAAACTTTGTTCATTTTTGTCATTTTTAGTCCCTGAAGTTTATATTTGATGGCTTGAAGGTGTTTTAAGCATAAAAAGTGCATTTAAGTATATGAAGCATATCATAACATATGTGTATGTACCAAATGATCGAGATCGAGTATAAATGTCACGTATAATGTATGTATAATGTTCAACGTCGCGTATTAACAAGTATGTCACATCTTCGAGTATATGTATTATGTACAAGTATGTATGAACAAGTATGATTGTGTATAACAAGTATGAAGGTAAACATGTATTTTCCATTATGATTCACGTCTCAATTACAACGAAATGAAGGATACGGATACAAGGATTTCCAAAAATAGAATTACGACATGAGCTTGCTATAAATAGAAAGTATGGAAACGCGAGGCGTTATAGTAAAAATATAGTGTAAAACTTGATTAATATTTGTAAGTTACTACAAAAAATGAATACACAAAGTTAGAAAAACTACATGGGTTGTTACTTTTAGATATTTGCTTCTAACATTTTTCTAATGTTTGTCTTTAAAATGTAAAGTTCCATATAAAGGAATACGCTTGGATGATTTTCAAAAGGGTTTTATGTTATCTAATTAGTTATTAGTTAATTAAAAGTTGATGTTGGTCGTCAAATGGTATGCCATCTCTGATGAAGACGTAGGTCCAATTCTCGTTTGGGCCATTTTTTAGGGACATCTGGATGAAGGGACAAATCAGAGCTTTAATCCCGAGTTCGAACCTGACGGGGGCCGAGGGTTTACGGATTCCATACGGTTCTCGTGCATCAGGGAGCATGATCTCATAACGGTCGAGGAGTTGACCTTGGACATAGCCCCAAGCAGGATGGGTTTACACCTGAAACTTTTTGCCGTCAAAAAAAAGTTAAACTTTCATCAATAGCATGTAAAAGTTACTTGGTACATACTGCGGTAGCATGAGCCTCAAGTATTGGGTATCAAGGTCAAATGATCTTGTACTTATTTTATTGTCATCAAGCTTCTTATGCTAATATTTTATGTGTAGCATACATAAAATGACCCGATTCATCGTACATAATTGTAAACTGACCATGTTAAAAAATATATTGGATCCATGACTAAATACATATTAGACAACTATAATGTTTTTTTTGTTACAAGCTACAATTATGAACTTTGTGGTATAGAATATAAAATGACATGTGGGGCAACGTAATTAGTTGGTTGATAAATTATGAACATAAGAAAACCTTTCAAATAATTGTTTGCAAGTTGGATGTCATGAAAAGATAAGATAGGTCAAAAACAAGGAAACCAATGAACTAGAAGCAATTTGTTTTTTCGTTTAGTGGTTGATTATGAATGTTTATAGTGTAAAAATTATACGCCTCGCTAGCTGTATGCGCATATAATGTATATATGTATGGGCTCACAGGGGCAAAAGTGAAAATAAACTAATTTTAACGTTATTTTACTAATTTCGTGAAAATAACATTAAAAAGCGAGGGACGGTTAATCATGCATCATGTGGTGGAGTTGATAGCCAAAAGACAAGGGGGTACATGCACTAATCGGCTTTTGTCCCAATTGCTGAGTGTTATGTGCCTTATGTCCAAGGCTTGATGCAAAGCCACTATCGAGTCGGGGATCTAACTGGAAGCAGCCTTTCATTCCTATGGGGTAGAGGTAAGGCTGTCAACATCTTACCCTCCTTAGACCCTATCTTAAATTTGCTATTGGGGGAATTTACTGAGTATGATGATGATGATAGTGTAAAAATTAAGAGGAGTTACTGTAGTGAAACATGAAGAAACTTTATGTTTTGAGTTCGTCTTGTTTGAAGCTTGAGATCGTCTCCTTTTAAGTGGTATATCTAAATCCCAAGATCAAGTTCAAACTCGTGAGTCATTTTACAATCTTAGACTTGACTAAATTATTATTAAATTATTTTTATTACAATCATATAAAGTAATATACTATGTAATAACCTTTTTTGTTGTGTAATATCTATTATTAATACGTACATATATGTAATTTTGTTTCTTAAAACCTAAGCATAATTTTTTTTTGTAGTTGGTAGATTTCAATATTAAAAAAAATGTTAATTTCATATTCTATCCTATTGACAAATTATTACTCTTAAATTAAAAAAATTAATTTCATATTCTATCCTTCTGACAAATTATTACTCTTAAAATAAGTAGGTAATAACTATTTCGCTATTGATTGATTGGAAACACCGATAAAAATGAGTCATGCCATATATGATATTAATGTAGGTAATAAGTTTATATAGGATTGTGACATGGTAAAGTTTGGTATATGAAGTGTAGGTTAGAACTTAAACTTGTTTATTAAGTGAGCTCTGGCTTACACTTACACTCAGCTCATACTCATTTAACCTAGCTTCATTTGAATTTTTCATTAAATGATCTCTAATAACTCAGCTTTGTTTACACCCATCGTTAGGAGCATCTTAAGGTAGACAGGTATATATATATATATATATATATATTTAGGAGAATTTAAATGAGAATGCTAAATATCACGAGAACCGTGAGAACGAATGAAAAAACCATAAAAACTTGGTCAAAAACAATTCAAATTCAAAATTTCTTTTTACACTTATCATTATTATTCGAATAAATGTTAAAAATTTAATTTACACGTTTAAATTTACGTGAATTCGTAAATAATTTTTTTTACAATGTTAATTGTCATTTACATGTGTAAGTGTAAAAAATCTAATAAGAGTGATTTTGAGGAGAGAAATGAATTATTTGATGTTGTATTTTAATTTGTTCTCACGGTTCTCGCAATATTTAGCGTTTTCAAGATAACCCTCCTATATATATATATATATATATATATATATATATATATATATATAGGGTTAGGATCATGTGAGAAACACTAGGCTAATTGAGAAACTTGAGAAGCAATCTAGACCACACATTTTCCCAAAGCTTATCGTAATATACACATATTTATAGTTTAAAATTGACTATATACATATGTGTATAATTCAATATACATATATGTATATACTTAATTCTAAACTATACATATGTGTATATTACGAAAAGCTTGGGAAATGTGTGGTCCAGAATGTTTCTCAAGTTTCTCTAATAGGGTGGACTTCTCTTAGGATCCCTACCATATATATATACACACACACACACACATATGTATATAGTCAATTTTAAACTATACATATGTTTATATTACGAAAAGCTTTGGAAAATGTGTGTTCCAGAATTCTTCTCAAGTTTCTCAATTAGCCTAGTGTTTTTCACATGTTCTAACCCTATATATATATATATATATATATATATATATTAAGGATTAGGTTTAAGAGTGAACACTAGTGTATTTGCGAATTGTGCGAACTAATCCTGGCCATACACGTGTGTAGATCAATGACCAGGATTTGACGATGAAATACACTTAGTGTATTTTATGTTTTGATGATGAAATCCTAGCCATATACGTGTGTAGATCAATGGTCAGGATTTGTTCACTCAGTTCGCAAATACACTAGTGTTCACTCTAGAACCCTACCCTATATATATATATATATATATATAATATATAATAGGGAAGGGTTAGATAGAAAACCCTATAGAAAACCCAACCCTCCCGACATTTTTTTTGAAAAAGAATAACACATGTAATATACATGTTTTTAAGCGTTTTGAGCAAAAAAAAAAACAAAAAAGCGCCGAGTGGATATTTAAAAAAAATAAACAAAATCCAACAACTTTTGTCTAACACATGTTAGTGATGAAAGTTGTTGAAACTTGTTTATTTTTTTAAAATATCCACTCGGCGCTTTTTTGTTTTTTTTTTTTGCTCAAAACTCTTATAAACATGTATATTACATGTGTTATTTTTTTCAAAAAAAAATATCGGGAGGTTGGGTTTTCTAGGGTTTTCTCAAATTTTTAGGGTTTTCTATCTCACCTTATACTTATATATATATATATATATATATATATATATTTATATAGTGATCAGATTTTTTGAACGGCAAATTTGGGTCACTGACGGATCATTAGAGTATTACGTACCATCAGCGAAACCACCTGATCATATTCTCCATTATGCAATAATGCATATACACCAATTTGAAAGGAAATCCAATAAATTTGGAAAAAAAACTCCTTATGAGAATCGAACCTAGAACCTGATGGTCCCTAAGTCCTATCCCACCCTAAACGTGACACGAGGTTACCATGCCATGGGCATAGAGTGATAGAGATACATCACAAAACCTATGATTAAATTCCAAACTAGATAAGTATCATGGTGACATGGTTTACGATATACGGGCCAAGTATTCTAGACTCAAGAGAAGTTTGGGCTGGTCTCCAATAAGATACGGAGCCCAAATAGAACTAAAACTTGAGATCCCATTAATGTCATGAGTCATTATTCAAACAAATTAGTGCATTACAAAGTGAGAAACGTGATATCCTTGCATAAAACTTCCTATCTATCTTTACAATATATATTATATTATTTTTATATAATATAAATATAAAGTTTGGGCTTCAGAGAACGATACTACGAACTATCGTGTTGGGTTAGATCCAAACCGTTTTTGTTTTGGTGAAGTGGGTCGGGTTATAACCTTTGATGGCCCAAACCGGTTTTGCTTACACCTCTAATCCCACCCCATGACCCATCCATCAAATTGCAAACATCCATTGGGCTAAAAACAATCATATAAAAACCCGAACTTATAGCCTAAAGAGAAAAGCCCTAAACAAATTATCCTCATAAGCCCATCCGAAACAAAGCTTAGATGATCACTATATATTGGACAATACATGCTTAGATGATCACAATTAAAGAAAATAAGCTGATATGAAAATAAAGTGTGTATGTGAAGTTTAGATACCAAGACAAAAAGTTTGTGTAATTAAAAAATATATATAAATTTAGTTGGTTTAAAAATTATACAAAATTTTGATCAAATTGATATTTCACAATCAATGGTGTAAAACTATTTGCCTTTAGAAGTGTGTGAATCATGGCGAAGCTTTTAAGAGGTGGGAGGGAGCGGTCGACCCCCAAACTTTTCACTCAGTAGCGGAGAGTATGTTGTTTACGTATAGAAATTTTTAAGAGGGGCGGACCTACGTTTATGAGTGGGTGGGTGGGCTCACCCCTTGAAAAAAAAATGTTTAGTGTATTTTGTAAGAAAAAAACCATATCGCCACTCTTAAAAGTTTTCAATCACCCCCCTTGAATTGTCTGATGTAGAGTGGAAGAGAGAAAGTGAGAAAGGTTTCATCGAATTTTTTTTCTGGCTATTGAATAGTTGCAGAGAGCCGTTTGGGATGTAGGTAAAAGATGATATGAAGAAGATGATAGCTAAATATAGGCTATAGAGTCTATTAAGCCTACCCACTAAAAAGCACTGCAAAAGGTTTGTTTCATGTCCTTTGAGTTGACTTTTTTCTAACTTAGAAACATAAAAAAACTAAAATAATTATAGAGGAGATACTTTCGATCGTCAACTGAATTCTTACGTATTAATGTTTTATAATTGTTGATTTATTTAATTTAGTTAATCTTATTTGGTTTACTCTTTCTATTTTATTGTTTCATTTAAATAAATATTTTTAATTCTAGTAAAAGGTTATCACTCATAACAAATATCTACTAGTTTAGTCTATCATAATTTAATTTTTTTAGAATTCTTTGCTCGTATAATAAAATAATTATATTAAATTTATTGTATATAATTTTTTTACAAGTATTAATGTGCACCGATTATAATAGCAAAGACGGGAAGGAGAGGCTTGAAGCAATTTTGGTAAAGTAACCCACCTCTTTCTAAGTTAACGGAGAATGTTACCATACACATATTGACCTTTGACCTAGGACAATGAGAACATAAATAAGAAATAACAAAATGGACTTGTTGATATTTAGTGATAGACAACTGACGGTTACAAATTTCCTAATTTATGTGTTCTTTGTTAATTATCCGAACCGATCCGACCCGAATAAAACCGAACTTTTTTTAATGCTTAGTGGTAGACAACCGACTATTACAAATTTCCGCACCCCATGAAAAAAATTTCTGGGTCCGTCACTGGTTGTTAAGCGTCAGGTTGCTAGCAATACAAGGTGATAAATATTACTCCTAACTATCAAATAGGGTATATTAGAGCGCATAATTTTTATACGCACTCTTTGTTATCTGGTTACCTGTGTAATATACCTTACATCTCAAGATAAGGTTTTAAAGTAGGGAGTCTCAACATGCATGAGTAACACCTTTATCATACCGGCAACATTTGTTTGTAAGTAATTTTGTAAGGCATCGCTAGTTGAGGGTTTTATTTACTTTCTTTAAATTTAGTATTTGTTCCCCTCCTTATACACCCACTCCTTATACTCGCACGTAAAATACTGTTAATGTGTTTCTCATAATAAAAAATAATAATAACTAAACAGAAAATATTTTCTTTTTTATAAAGAAAAAGAGAAAAGAATTGGATATTTATTTTGATACAAACCCATTTTAACGTGTTACATTCTAATGATTATAACATTGATAAATGCATGAACTTTCAATAAACGAGAATGGTTCTTTGTATTATTATTTTTTTATCAGGAAGTTATTAATTTATGTACATTAAACTATAATTTTGTTTAGAAGAATGTAAAAGGAAAGTGGCTTGAGAATAAATCACATGGAAACGACGTGCTGGCACACATGCCTCTCCACTTCTACAGTTATTTTATCCTGCGTACCTTCCTACAAGTGTGCATGCAATCATTGAACTTGTCCTTGTGGTACTTAGTATTTTTTTTTATTATATTACATTATATTATAATTATAATATTATATTATAATTATAATATAATGTAATATAATACAAAAAAATACTAAGTACCACAAGGACAAGTTCAATAATAGCATGCACACTTGTAGGAAAATATTATATTATAATATTATATTATAATATTATTTGAAAAGTAACGAATAAATAGTGAATAAACGTTGACGGCCACTAGTTTATATGATTATATATGTAAACAATTTCTTTATTAAGTTAGGTTTTGCAAAATCATAGCCATTGCCGGGGAGTTGTGCGTTTGTTGTTAATTTTTAATTTTATTTTTAAACATATATATATATATATATAGGGAAGGATTATGTTGAGAACACTAAATATTGCGAGAACCGTGAGAACCAAATTCATTCATTGATCACTTTCAATTAAAGGCCAAGATTAAGGAGGGGTGTAATGTAAATTGGGTAATTAAAACACATTAACATAATTGAAAAGGGCAACCATGGAAAAACAAATCATCACATTCCTACAATCTCATTCACCCAAAACTCCACCATCGCTCACCAATTCCGGCCAGTAATCAGACGGACGATGTTTATCGATTTCTGGCATGGAACAATAGAGGAAGATGGTGCAATGATGTTGGGTTTCCGATTACCTAGGGTTTACGAAATGAGATGGTGACTTTAACAACGAAGACGATGGCAATATGGATGAATTTGGGCCGAGAATTTCGTTTATTCGCGTGATTGGGTCTCGTCATCAAGTGGAAGCACTATTTCTGCTACCTCCAACAACGACAAGTTCTTCTGATTCTAATAATTTTTCAGTTTGATTGGTTAAATTAGCATGGATATCTCAATTAATTTGGTGTTATATTCATTGTTGTATGTTTATGTAAAATTGATGCCTGATTACGTTCGTATTTTTCTGTGTGAATTCTACAAAGCATATAGAACTAATACATCTATTTGAGTTCTAATTATGAGATCTTTTTTAACTTTATTCTAAAGAGCATTACTTATTAATAATAAACTGGGCTGTTATGGAGATTGAAAGCTTTAATAGGAAGGAAAGATTGAAATCTTTTAGCAATGTTGTTTAACCGGGATCCTATATGAGTTCTGATTATGAAAGGTTTTTTTCGGTCAAGTCTGTGAAGCGGGTTCTAGAAGAAGCACTTCACAGAGGTGAAAATGCTTTCTGTGAGTTGTTATACTGGTGCACATCTAAATCAACTACTTTGCGTGGCAGATCATTCAGAATAGGATCCCAGTTAGACAAATTTGGTGGTAAGAGGGGTAAACTTGATCTCTGACAGTTTTGGTTCCTGTGTTTGCGAGTGCGAATCGGTTTAGCACGTCTTTCTCTCATGCTCAGATACTAAGGCTATATGGAGAGCCACTTCAATATGGTGTGATTGGGACCTTATGGGTTTGGAGTGCTTGAAATCCTTGTTTGACACCGCGTTCAAGCCTGTTAGCCAACTGGATAAGAAGTGTCTAATGGCCATCATCTACACTACGTGTTGGTTTATCTGGAAGGCAAGAAATGACAGTACGTTTAATGATTTAAAGTGGCGGATGGAGCAGGTTCAGGAAGAAATTGTTCTAATTTATTTAGTTGAGTGGTGAACAGATCCACGCATTCAGATTTAAGGTGGGATGAGTGGGTTAAGAGTCCTTTTTTCTTGTTTCTAGTGTGTTGTTGATGTAATGGTTTAGTTTTTTGTTCTGTACTCTTTGCCTGCATTCTAGCTACTTGCTAGTTGCTTTGGCTTCTTTTCATTCACTGTTAATGTTGTGCCTTCCAAAAAATGTGTGTTAAATCATATGCAATGTAGATTCTGATGATGATGATGATGAAGATGGAGAACTTTTATGTTCGTTTTTTTAATAAAGTGGTTAGAAAGATGCGAGCACGGAGCATATATAGAAAAAACCGATAAAATATTTGCTGAACATGTTTTTTTGGTTTATTTGTGTTGTTTTCTAGTAAAATTCTGTTAATTGGATGTTGGAACAGTGATGTTGCTTTTACTTTTCATGAAGGATTCCGGTATAGATTATAAGTATGAAAACGATGCCTTTGGATCACTCTGGTTACGCTTGCTCCTGGCCTCTAAACATGTCAACCCTTTTTGTACTATTGAGACGAATATTGTTCAATAAACGCTAGTCACGTCTACTAATATTTATACCATATCTCTGTATATTTTTACATGTGTAAATCATAGATCTTGAACAAATAAGAAATACACACATAGAAAAACTAAAAACTTGTTTTGTTTACGAATATGTAATTCAGTTGCGCATATGTAAAAGAGACACTAATATGAAGGTTTACACGTGTAAATTATAATAATTAAAAAAAGTAGCATAAAGGTATACACATATGTAAATCGTAATAATAAAAAAATAACATAGATATGAAGGTTTACACATGTGTAAATAGCTAAATATAAACATGTATGTGAAGGTTTACACATGTGTAAATCATAATAATTAAAAACAATAAGCATAGTTATGAAGGTTTGCACATGTGTAAAGTTTTAATACTTGAAAAATTAAACATAAATACGAAGGTTTACACATGTGTATATCCAAATAGTTAATAAAAATCATATATATGAAGGTTTACACATGTGTAAATTATAACACGTAAAAGAAATAAGCACAAGTGTAAAGGTTTACACATGTGTAATACGGAGTGTTGAGGTTAAACTCTAAAGTTTTATGCTTAAACTCAAGTGAAGGTCGGTTCATTGCAAGTATAGCTATTTGTGTATTATTATTTTGTAAGGCAAAATGTAAGTTCCGCACTCTACTAAACTTGATCCATAGTTGACATTTTATAAAAAAAATGCATTCTATTGTTGATTGGAGAAAGGACAAGGAGAACTTAGTGATCAATTGTAGAAGCCCATAAAATGCTAGTTAAATTGTACTTTCAAAAGCGAATATTCATCGAGAAGTTGTGATCCAGAAAGCATTGCAATTTGAGAGAAAACAAAATGAAAAGAGAGACTAGTTGATATTTTGAGTAATGACTTGTTTTTATGTTACTATGCATACCGCGCATCATGGATTGTGAGTTGTTTTTATGTAAGCGTTACAATACCTTACCTCAAAGATTATATGACTTTTTGGGAAATTGAATACTTTTGATACATGGATAACACTATTTTGATTTGAATTCTTATTATGTAGGCTTAAATGCTATCTTTGTTTAATTCACAATTTACACTTGTGTAAATCAGCTGCAAATGTGTAATCCAAAAACAAATAAGTGACAATGAGTAATTTACACATGTGTAAAACAAACACTTATACATGTGTAAAACAAGCACTTCAACATGTGCAATACAACTTAACACATGTAAAATAGAAACAAAGAGCAGTGAACAATTTACACATGTGTAAATCATATGCAAATGTGTAAAGTAGAAAAAAATAAGTGACATCGATCAATTTACACATGTGTAATACAGTTGCACGTATGTAAATGGAAACAAATGAATGACAGTGAATAGTTTACAGACTGTAACTCAACACAAACACATATATACCAGTGAATAGCTTGCACATGTCTAACACATATTACATAAGGATATATGATATTTACACATGTGTAATGTAAGACCGATCCTGATAGCATAGGAACCTAGATTTGATATCTAATGTCCATAATAGCGGAAATATTATGACACGATTACCAATTAACAAGAACTAGTCAGTTAAACGTCAATTTTATTGATATAACATCAAGTCTCCAATTTGACAGAGCTTCGCCTCAAAGTGCGCAAAGTTACAAATGAAACAAACAAGCTAGCTATATATAGGCTCCCAAGTTCGCTGGTGGAGGAGGAAGTTCGGGCGAACTTGACTATGTCAAGTTCGGCCGAACTTGACTTCACAAACCATCACGAGCGAACTTGACCCTATTATACATAAATACATGATTTAACTAGCCTATTCACATCTAATCTATACAGACTTGATATAAGACTAAGACATAGACATTCTGCACCAACAGACTCCCCATGGATATCGTCTTCGTCTTTTATCAGTCTTCAACACTCTCTCTTCAAATAAAACTTTAACGCGTACGACCAAAGAAGTTCTTGAACGACTTCTTTCGTCTTTCTTGCTTCGGATCTGGCGTCTGATCAGTAGGTGGCACTTTAGTCATATACTGAAACCTTCTGAGCCTTGCCGTTCTACCTCTTTCATGTATCTCTTCAAGACGCTTTTCTTCTTTCAGAAATTCAACCCGTTCTAGATCCCTCCAGCTCGTTTTCCACATCTTTCCAGAGTTCACTTCACGTGCATAGTATATGTTTACAACCCTCTAATATTGCATAGATTTTTTTTCACGTTCTTCGAACACTATCTTGTTGTAGAACAAACACTTTATATCTTCTCTCGAGCAATTTACTAGCCACATCGGGTCTAGTATTCTGATCGTTCTCCAAAGCCCTCTCATACCTTGCACACCAAACATTTCAACCTTCTCCTTCGTAATATCCAGATGATCCTCAAATCGAAATACAATCACTGCTTCACAAGTATTCGGATCAATCTGCCACCATTTGAACAAAGGATAAAAGTCTTGTTCGATCGGCATCAAATGCATGTTTCTCATAGCTCTCCAGCGTTTCATGATCAGTGTAATGTCTTTCTCCTTGGTTTTCTTGTTTGTTTTGACACGTCGTCCAGGGATGAAAGGCTTCCAGGGTTCAAATCCCTTTGTTGCTTCATACTTGATCATTTTCCACAGTAATTGATCAATGAACTTGATGTGGTATGTTACGTTCCTTGTCTGAACAAGCTCCTCAACTACCCAGAAAGGTAGTGTTTTAAAATCTGCCAGATACTTGAAGTATTGAACTCCATATTCCCGTTTGATGGCATACACATTCAGTTCCTTAAACCATCCCCAACTTAGAATATCTCCCAACGACACATCTTTATCTCTGGTAAAGAATGCTAGAGGACGTCGAAACTTACGTTCACGCGGCATCTCTTTAAACCAGGATTTCTTAGCTTGAGCTATTTCCTCCTTTGTCATCGGCTTTGGGACTTTACCTTCACGAACAGATTCTTCAATCTTTTCTTTCAACATATCTTCATCCAATTGCTTGTACATTTCCTCGAAAGTAGGAAAACTATCTGTGTTAGGACCCATGTACTTCGCAGCTTCATCTTTCTCATCATCCGAAGACCAATCTTCTACTATAACTCTGTTATACTCGTCTGCCTCGAATCTACGCTGATAATGATACTCGTTAGGCTTCAACGTATTTACGTTCAGCACTTGTTCCTCAAAATCAAAATCCAAAGATTCAGCATCAACTTCGATCAACTTGGCCAAATCTTCTTTAGTATAGTTATGCACGAATTCGCCTTCCTCGACGTTATGCTCAAGCATGAGTATCAACGGCTTTATCGGAACTGCAGCAACAAGATTTGCAATAGTAATAGCGTCAGACATATCAACATCATCAGATGGCCCTGTTTGTCCTGACTCCACATCATTCTGTTCATTCATAGCATTCGCCTCATCATTCAGAAGACTTGTGAAATTAAAACTTTCATTCACTGTCGCATCAACCACCTTTATCCCTGTACCACTCGATCATCATCATTACCTCCATCGTGATCAGAATCATCTTTCAAATCATCTGTCGGTGGTTCATCATCTTTATTTTCATCTTCTGTTTCATCATCGTCCTTTTCTTCAGTAGCAGTTACAACATCAGAAGGCTTGACAGATTCGCCAACCTTAGAAATCTCGGACTCTGAAGCTTTCACAGATACTCTTTAACAGGTTCAATGATCTCAGGCATACTTTCAATCACATTCTTTCCTTTACCCTGTTCAGCTAGTTCTCTGTCAGCTTTTTCTTTTGCTTCTTGAATATCTAACCGAGCATATTCTTCTTTGAAATTAATCCCCAGACTGTTAGACAATACCTTCTGTAGTCTGTCGAATCTCTTATAATTCATATCTCTTTTAGATCGAAGCTCTGCAATTTCTCTATTTAATCTTTCGTTTGCTTCTTGCTGATTTTCCACTAAAGCTTTCAAATAGCCTCTGTTGCCTTCAAGAAATTTTACTTTATCTGTCAGAATCTCCTTTTCAATTTCACCATGTTTTATCTGCTTTTCTAACTCAACCTGTTCTTTCTCATTCATCTCAACTCTATCATCCAATATCTTGACACGCTTTTCAAGAATATCTACGTCTGTTTCAGGAAAGAAATCATCTAAATCCTTCAGATCCACTGGTACATTAGGAATATCACCAAATAGATTTGGCTTTGGTGTTAACTTTGGAGTAGCAGCCTTTGGTGTTGATTTGGGAGTAGCAGTCTTTGGAGTAGATTTCTTTGGTGTTGAGCTTTCAAAATGAACATCTTTGGGATCAGGAGATTGAATCACCGGAACTTCAAGTAAATTAGACTCAGGAGGTTCTTGTGTAACTCCTGGCCTTTCTCCTTCAGATGAAATAACAACAGGAGGTTCTTGTGTAGGAGGTTCTTGTGTAGCTCCTCTCTCCTGTGCACCAGAAGGTTCTTGTGTTGCTTCTGTGCTCTTTGGCTTTCCAGAATATCTCATGCTTTCTAGTTTCTGAGCTTTCTTTGGTTTCTTTCTGCCTTTTTCTTGTGGAGACCCTGTAGTCTTCTTTGATATTTCAGTTACTGAAGACTTAGTTCTTCTTGCTTTTTTCTTGGGTCTCTCTTCATCAGATTCTTTTTCTAAATTAGGATCAAAATTAGCATCAGTCTCTTTGATCTTTTCAGCTTCTTTTTCTGCTATGGCTTTCTTGGTTTCCTCTCGAGAGAATCATCACTATCATCATCGTTCTCGGAAGTTGCAGAAATTACATCATCTTCTTGTGTAGTCATTTCAGTCTCTTGACTTTCAATAACAACTGTTGTGCTCGATCCAGCCTCTGTTTGCATGTTTACAGGCTCATCTTCATCAATCAACATCTAGTCAGCTTTCTTAGTCGCACGTTTCTTTTTCTTTTCAATCTCAGCTTTAACAAACCATTCACTAGCTTTAGGCTTAAACGTTGCAAACCACTCTTTTCTGCATTCAACTCCTTCTCATCACCACTACCATCGTTTCTCCATTTGTTTCCAGCAGGTGCAACATAATTTTCATCTTTCAACGCCCCAAATATTGGTTTTGCAACAGGTGCTGAATCCTGCTTCTGGAACTTTAACAACTTCTTCACTGTGGTTTCATCAAGGTGACTGAAGTATAAAATGTCATTTGGATCACGTGCAATGTCTGTAAACTTCTCGTCGATAAGCATTTGCATGAACCTCGGATATAAACATAATCTTGTCTTCCATATTCTTCGACATGTGAGTGAATACAAGCTTAGAATAGTTATACGGCTTCTTCAGAATCAACGCCGTTGCCATGCAGGCCATATAATCTTGAACATCATCAAGACCCGCTTTACGATGACTAAAAGTATGAATGATTGCATTCATGAGGAGCTTGTAGGGGTTTGGAACTTCCCCTTTCTTCAACGTCGGCTTGTTAACACTTCCTTTGTAACCCATCCGATAAAAACAACCTCGAACCATCTTCTCGTCTAGAAAAATAGGATCATCTTTGTCGTCATTGAATTGTAAGATCCTGCGAATATCATCCTCAGTTACTATGATCGCTTTGTTCTCGTCTCCGACTTGTAAAGACGACGTAATAGTCTTCTTGTCTGCACTTAGACTTGCGTTCATCCAGAAGTGATAAGTGTGCAATCTATAAGACACTGTTTGCTCTGTAATAGCACGGTGTATCGGACAATCCTTCAGAAACTTCAGAATGCTTTCGTATTCCTTCAGTGATGGACACAACGCCTTATCGAGAGTGATACAGGTGTTGTGGAATTTAGAAAAATCCATCGTAATCACCCGCGCTGGTACTTGAACCTGAAAATCGACGCAAAACACTTAGCACGCATTTCGAGAAAAAATTACAAAAAATTTTCAACCTTTTACATCAAGTTCGGGCGAACTTGATGTTGGTATTGCAAACAGATTTTGCTAAGTTCGCCCGAACATGTCTATCAAACATATTCATTAACTCATTACAAGTTGGGGCGAACTTGTAATTAACATTTCAACTTCATAAGCTTAAGTTCGAGTGAACTTCTTATATCATTCAAGTTATCAGTCTTAAATGAAGTTCGGTCGGACTTGAGTTCTTATCAGAATTTATTCAATGTTAAGTTCGAGCGAACTTCCAAGTTTTTATCAATACAGATTCTACACAGAGTTCGGTCGAACTTATGGATCAAGCAAGAATTATAATGTTTTCAGATGCAAGTTCGGCCGGACTTGATAAACAAGTTCAGGCGAACTTGTCATCTTCTCCAACAACCATTACACCATTATGTTATGATCATTCTGTTTCAATCCAATTCAAATCCATGGTCGGTTTTAGTTAATTATCCCAATTTTAAGTTCAATTTGATCCAATGTATCCTAGATCTATCATATTTAACAAGTTCAGATCTTAGGTGTCCGATTAATGTTCAACTCATGGATCAAATGGCAATTTCTCACCTCAGCCATTGTAGATGGTGTGCTAATCACCACAACAATGAAAATTTTGGCAGTATAACGACACTAGATCGATCAATTTAACAAATCGCTCAAAAACCTTAAGGTCGCTCAGAGAGAATGATTTCAGTGATTATGAAGTTCGGCCGAACTTGCAAGGTATATATACCCTAGCAAGTTCGGGCGAACTTGAGAGCCCAAATTACAAAGCCCATGAAGTTCGGGCGAACTTACCTTTCTCAGACAATTCCAAACAAATTCGGTCGAACTTTTTCAAACATGAAACTTTAATCAGTTAAGCAAGTTCGGCCGAACTTGACTAAACCCAATTTCAAATTTTCAATTTTTGCAATTAAGTCCCTGACCTTTTCACTTTTACCAGTTTTGAAAATCCACTTAGTTGACCAAGTCCAAGCTAATGACCTTGGTTAACCGATTTGTCTGCCGAGTCCTAGTTAATGACCTCGGTTTAACCCGATACGAACAAACTGTTAAACTTTTCAAACTTTTCAAAAATCAAAGTTTCAAATTAATGAACTTTTTCATCGTTTTTTGGCTTTTCAGTTTTTACAGATTAGCTCCCAACCCGTTGTCAATTAGATTCCCATCAGTTTAGCACCTTACCAGACTTCGAAGACCCGTTCTCCAACATTGGTTTGCTGCAAACAATGTAGAATCAAAATATTTTTGCATTTTTGTAAGTTTATGCTAAAACACACTGAAAATCTTTTTGGTTTAATCTGTAAAGCAGATAAACTATGTACAAACATATTTACAGACATTTTTTTTGTGAATTCGTGTCAAAGGATCATATCAGTTAATTGAGACATATCACAAGTACTGTTGACCTATAGATGACTTAAAGTTTTAAACTCGTTTACCTAGATTGTCGATATGTTTGTCCACTTAAACTTCTTCACGTTTCTCAATTGTTCCAAGATATGTTAAGATATGATTTATGAAACTTGACTTAACTGTGGTTCCCACTTCTTGAATATACTCCGGAATCCAGATTCCCTAGATTTCATCTTACATGTGAATATAGCTAATTGATATCTGTCTTTGGTTAGTGCGAGGCCTTGAGAGCTTAGGATAGTACTACCGTATAGACAAAGATATGAAGGCTCGTCTTAAAGGTGTGTTCCACTTAAGGAATCTTTTCAGCACTGCAAACGATTAGATCTTTCGATTCTTTTCAAGTTTGCATGCAGTTTTTAGGGGTTTATAGCAAAAGCATTATAGAAGTTTTAGGCTATTGCTTCCGCAAAATCAGAAGAACTTGTATAATACCCCAGATATCAACTATCTATAAAGACCTTGTATCTCAGAATCAGGTAACCCTTCAATCGAAATTTCGAGTACTGAGTCCATATATCCAAGATGTGTTAATCCACAAGTTTAAGCAGTTGTTAAATTTAGTTTATATCTCGGAAACAATTTACTGAACGTGTTAAGCCTATCAACACATCCACAGTAAGACTTGTTTATCACTTTTAAACTTTTTCTTTAGCATATTGTGATAGTCCACTGATGTACTATCATTTCTTTTTTGTGACACCGAATTCGTTTTGTCTTTTTTAATGTTTTTGTACTTTTTGATTTTTCATATGTTTTTTGTACTTTTTGATTTTTCATATGCTTTTGTATTTTCTCAAATATTTCTCCCCCTAAAATAAAAAACATATTTTTGTTTTTTTTAGATTTTAAGAAATACTTAAACTAAAAGATATATATATACAAACCAATGTGGATCACGTGAACTCGTCGTCTGATCCTTATTCAACCTCAGCTTCCGCACCTGTAAGCAAATTTTTAATACCGTTAAGCCTCATGAGATATTTAAATCGTGTTAAAGGGAATGCTTTCGTATAAAAATCAGCCTTTCGTTCATCGGCGTGGATTTTTTCTATTCGCACCAACTTCTTTTCGTAGCAGTCACGAATGAAGTGATAACGAATTTCAATGGTTTAGTGCGTGAGTGATGAACAGGATTTTTCGTGATATGAATCGCTGCCTTATTATCTACGAATAAAGGCGTATCAAGAAACTGCAGACCATAATCCCTCATCTGTTGTTGAATCTAGAGGATTTGAGAACAACAGCTGGAAGCAGAAATGTATTCTGCTTCACAGGTAGAAAGAGAGACCGTGGTCTGTTTCTTACACTGCCATGTTACCAAACGAGTTCCGAAGAACTGGCAACCCGCGGTCGTAGATTTAGAGTTCAACTTATCCACCCCGAAGTCTGAGTCAGCCTATCCCGTAAGATCAAAATTGTCGTTCTTTGGATACCACAAGCCGGTGCTTGGACATCCCTTCAAGTATCGGAAGATTCGCTTGACTATCTGCATGTGTAAAACTCGAGGACTGGACTGGTATATCACGCATAGGCAGGTAGGATACATGATGTCTGGACGCGATGCCGTTAGATACATCAAAGATCCTATCATTGATCGATAGAGTGTGTCATCAACTTTGGTTCCCGTCTCGTCAATGCAAATCCCATGGTTCAGTGCCAGCGGATTCGAGCTATCCATTTCAAACTTCTTGAGGATGTCTTGAACATACTTTGTCTGATGAATGAATATGTCGTCTGGTAACTGATCCACTTGTAATCCGAGGAAGAATTTCATTTCACCCATGGAGGACATCTCGAATTTCTTCTTCATGATCTTTTCGAACTCTTTGCAAAGACTATCATCCGTAGAACCGAAGATGATATCATCCACATAGATTTGTACAATGATTAGATGCGATCCGACTTCGCTGGTAAATAATGTACTGTCCACTGTGCCTCTTGTAAAGCCATTTCCAACGAGATGTTGCGATAACGTCTCGTACCAAGCTCTCGGGGCTTGGTGTAATCCGTATAAGGCTTTGTCTAGGAGATAAGTTTTGTTCTTGTTCAGCGGATCGACGAACCCCGGTGGTTGGCCGATGTACACTTGTTCTCGAAGTTTACCGTAAAGAAATGCAGATTTTACATCTAACTGGCATACCTTAAATCCTTTGCAAGCTGCGAACACAAGGAAAATGTGGATAGACTCGAATCGTGCAACCGGTGCGTATACTTCTGTGTAGTCAATACCCTCTTGCTGGTGGAAACCTTGGACAACCAACCGAGCTTTGTTTCTGACTATTACACCCCGATCGTCTCTTTTACACTTGAAGACCCACTTCGTGTCAATAGCTTTTTGCTTCGGTGGTAAGTCTACAAGCCTCCAAACACCCAATTTCTCGAACTGTAACAGTTCCTCTTGCATTGCTATCACCCAGTTCTCATCACCAAGAGCTTCATTAACCGTCTTTGGCTCTATTTGAGAAATGAAACATGAATAGTAGCAGTAGTCTTGAGTAGGAGCAACTCAGGTGTAGAAACAACTAAGTGCTTTGTTGATTTGGCTTTGTGTACGCACACCAGTTTGTAATTAACTAATGATATTCGTTGAAGGATGGTAAGAATATGATCGTGGCATTTCTTCGCTAGGAACATCAACTGAGCTTTGTTGATTTGAGATGTTCTGATCAACAATCACTTCAACGTTAGGAGTGCTAGATGATGCTTCGTTCTAATTGCCTGGGTTTGTAGATTGATTCAACATGTTGGATATCTGCTCAACTTCTTCATCCGATGAGGATTCACCATCAACATCAAATGTCGGTGCTTCATCCAAGTCAGAATTCTGATTCTGAAGCATACTTGGCACTGTTGTATCATTTTCTGGTTCGGAAGACACATTCGATGGAGTAATAGCAGGTGTTACTTCTGCTTCAGAAACATTTTCAACTTGAACACCGCTATTGCTAGGACCTGCTCCGGAAGATAAAGTATCCAACGTGGGTTGATTAACTACAATTGGTCTAATGATTTGTTCTTGTTTCGCCGACTGTTGAAGATAATATAATGCTGCAATTTCTTCTTCAGATGGTTCTTCCGGCAAGTCGAATGAATTCCAAAGATCTTGATAGTTAAACAGCCATGCGTCACCTCTTCTTTGAATAGGATCCGTATAGTTGAAACAATCAACATGTTGTGCTTCAATAACCTTTCTCAAGAAAGGAACATACACTCTTCGTAACGGACTCGAATATCCGACAAAGAAACCTTCATGTGATTTGGCTCCGAATTTACCATCTTGATCTATTACAGTACATGACGCACCAAATGGCTCTAGAAACTTCAAATTTGGCTTCCGTCGGTTTATCATTTCAAAACATGTCTTTTTCGATGGTTTGACAGTTAAAACTCTGTTAAGTGTGTAGCAAGCCGCTGCAACTGCCTCACTCCAAAAGCTTACTGGAAGTTTCGAATCTGCAAGCATGGTTCTGTTTCAATTAAAGTTCTGTTCTTCCTTTCAGCTGCACCGTTTTGCTGCAGAGTGTAGGGTGCACTGAACTCGTGCAGAATTCCCTTGGCATTGCAAAATTCCTTCATCTTATTATTCTTGAATTTTGTGCCGTTGTCCTTGCGGATTCGCCGGACAAGAAGATGATAAAGGTTTTCTAACTTTTTGAAAAGAATCACCAAATTTTCAAATGTTTCGTCCTTTGATTCTTGAAAGAAAACCCACGAATAACGCGAATAGCCATCTGTCACAACTAAGCAGTATAAGTCTCCTGAAATACTTCGAACATTGACAGGACCAAATAGATCCATGTGGAGACGTTCAAGAGGCAGCTTTATTGAATTCAAAATCTTCTTCGGATGTGACATTTTTGATTCGTTTTCCCTTCTTGCATTCTAAGCAATGATCAGACATATGGAAGCTTCGTAAGTTCACACCTTCAACCAGATCATTATGTACCAGAAAATTCATTTTATGTAAATGAATGTGCCCCATTTTTCGATGCCAAAGAATAGAATCTTTCTCCGTAGCTTTCGTCACAAAACATTGTGCTGATTTTGATGATGTGGTAGCGACGCCCATATCTAAGACATATAAATCGTTCTCGTGCGGAGCTCGCATCAGAATCCACTTATCAGGTATTTGAAACTAGGCTTTAGAATAATACATTCTTTGTCGTTGAAATGCACCGTGAAATGTTTGTCACAAATTTGCGATATGCTCAGAAGATTATTTTCAAGTTCTGCAATGTAATTCACGCGATCAAACGATACAACGCTGTTGGAGAGTTTTCCTTCGGTGACGATCCTTCCACCCTGATTACCAACAAATCCAACATATCCGCCGTTGATAGCTTTTATGTCGAACAAAAGAGCTTTCATTCCCGTCATATGTCTGGACGCTCCACTATCCAAAATCCACTTCGAAAGAACGGATCTTTGGAGCCCCTGCACATGTTAAAATCTAATTAAAGAGCGCAACCCAAGCCTTGTTGGTCTTGGGTTTTAGATAGAAAGCTTGGTAATCATCTTCATAATCTCCATCTGAGCCTCCACTGTCATTTACGTTTTCCAAATTCACTTTCTTTTTAACTTTTGAATTGTTACCACTTGTAAATTTGACAGTTTCGGATTTGGTCTCAGACTTTGATTCTTGCTTGTTATCAGTCTTTACAAGCTCAGACTTGATAACCTCAGATGTTGTTGACTTTTTCTTAGCAATCCAGGCTTGTGATTTTATGTTTGCCTTTTTGATGTAAAACTTGTTTTCGTTTACCCTGGAAGTTTCACCTTTTTTGAAAATTGAGTTTTCAAATCTCTTTTCTGTTATAGGTTTAACTTCAGGTTTTGATTCATTTCTTTTCAAAATCGTGACAGGTATTACAAACTCTGGTTGCTTTGGTTTCACAACATCTGAACTTTCTTTCCTTCGAAGATAGGCCGGCTTAGATTTCGGACACTTCCGTGTAATATGACCAACTTCGTTGCACTTAAAATAGGTCCGATTATCATGTGAGTGTCCACTAGTGGATTTTACACCACTTGTGGCTTTCGCCTTATCTCGAAGTTCTTTTTGTTTCTTAAACTCGTCGTTTGATTGTTTTCCGATCAAACTTTCCTCATGAACCATGTTTGTCCCATAAACTAATTTCATGTTTTTATCTTTGTACTCGGAAATGGTGACATTTTCTTTACCGGTTCTTCATCCACATCTAAACCCAGCCCAGCTCTCCAGTTTTCCGGATGATCCCCACCATTTCTCCGGTAGTTATTGTAATTCCTTTTGGGTTTAGAATAGAATTTCTTTTCATTTTTCTCCAGGTCCTCGGATGTAACTTCAACCAGTTTGAACAGTTTATCCAATGATCTTCTTTGACATTCCGAATCGGAAAACTGTCATCAAAGTATAATCTATCAGATTCCTTAACCTTGTACATGACAACGTTAGGATCATCACATATATCATCTTCCGATGATGTATCGTCATCTTCGGATTTTGTGTCAGAACTGTTCAAACTCGAGGTGGCGCTCTCAAAGCTGCCATCATCAGAATAAATTAGAACATTTTCAAACACATTCTTAACCACCACAATATTGTCATCATCTGATTTAGTATAGACTACATCAATGTTCTCTGGCAACTCATTTTTCTTTTCAGATAACAACTCAATGTTAAGTGCCTTATCCATCCCATCAGCAGTTTTGCGACAATACTTCTCGCATAGGGGTGGAGGAACATTGCTGTATTCTTTACCATTTTTCTTTTTAGACCTTTTATCATTTTCTTTCGACGAGATCGTAGGAAGAATATGATCAATGACATATGCGTTAGTTGTATAACTTCTTAAAAGTTGTTGAACACGTTCTGTTTCAATTTTCATGTCCTGGAGTTGTTGTTTAGTTTCGGCAATGGTGTTAATGTAAATGTTTATTGCTTTTTGTTTATCCATCACCGTTCCTTTTAACATCCTCATAGTATCATGTTGTTCAATATTATTTCTGTCGAGCCTGCCATAATCATCTTTCATTTTGTCATACGCTTCCTTCATTGTACGATAATCATATTTGAAATGTTCATTATGTACATTGAGTTCAGCGATGATTTGTGATTTTTCGGCACATTTAGCACATGGCTCGGTACATTTTGTGCAAGGTTTTTCAACCTCCACAACTTGTACTTTGAAAACTTCCTTTCCGACGATCTTTACATTTGGACCTACCTTGGTTAGATTCGCCATCATTGCTTTATTGGCAATGTCCGTGAGGTTTTTAGCAGTCACTTCTTGAGCAACATCAATAATTTCTTCATCAATCGATTTCTCTTCAGCCACTTGCTCCTGAGAACTACCGTCACAATCACCTGCAAAACTAGAAGATGAGTTAGGAGATAAAATGCCTTATGTCTTCATGTGAATATAAGTCTCCTCTTCTTCCTGTTGTTGCAGATATTGTTCCAGTAAAATATTCTCCAGAGCTACATCTTCAGCAGATGTATCTTCGACAATCTCAGCCATCAAAGCCACTCCTATTTTCTTCCCAATATAAGAGTTCCAATCAAAACCATCATCTTTGTTGGTAGAAACCATCACCTTCTCGGTATTGTTGGATGATTTTTCTTGAATCTCCACTTGAGTCTTTTTAGGAAACGGTTTATACTGAAGCGACTTCTTGTAGTATTCGTTTCCACCTCCAAATGGACTCTGATTGCCCGTTGCTTTAGGATTTTTTCATTCTCGCTTGAATTTATGATATCTCGGCCTGTGAGTGCAACAAACTTTGTCACCCTTCGAATGATAGAAGCCAAGGACCATTTAATGTCCATCAGTTCAAGCTCTTCTTCGTCCACTTGATCGTAATCTTCTCCGGTCATTTCTGGATTGCCAATTTTCCCGGCCACCAGACTTTCATATGATTCTAGAACTGTAGCGAGAAGAGTCATGTGTTGTTTTGCAACTTGCTCAGAAACAACATTGTTTAGATTGACAACAATGTTACACTTGTACACATTTGGATCAGAATTCGTTTGTTGATTCTGATTTGTTTGACTCTGATAAGAAGCATTTGACCCTGTGCTTGAGAATGAAGAGCTTTGTGGACTTTAGTCATATTGTGGTTGATTCTGTGGCGAAGAAGTTATATTTGCATTAAATGTTGTTTGAATCTTTGGGCTTGAAATGTTGTCTTGCATTCCGTTCTTGTAATACAGACCAACATCTTGAACAGTGTTAGCATTCTTCGAATTTGCGATTTTTAGAAGCTCCATTTCATGACCTTCAAGTTTGTCAATGAATGTAGACAGCTTGAAGAATTCCCAATTCGGACTTTCTTTTAGTACCATGAGATATGTAGTCCATTCTCCGTCAGGTAACGCATCAGCAAGCTTGTCGATGTACTATGGTTCTGTCTTCTCAAGACCATGTCTCCTCATTTAGACTCTAAGATGACAAAAACGCTCAATCACTGTTTCATTGTCTCGCCCTTCAACATGGTAAAAATATCGAATTCCTTCAAGATAAGAGCATTTTTACACTTGATCGTCTCTGCGCTTCCTTAGTATTTCTTTTGCAATGACAACCATAGCTCTCTTGCAGTCGTGTATTCGGGCAATAAGACCAAAATATCCTCTTTAATGGATTGTATAATGAGACTGATCATCTTTTTCTCAGCAATGTACTCATCCTTTTGTATTGTGGAATACTTGTATTTTTCCAGAACTTGATGATTCTCGTCTAACGGAATGACATAACCTCTCTCAATAGCCACCCAGCTTTGGAAATGCATGGCTTGAACCCAATAACTGAATTTCTCCTTCCATCCTTCGTACTCGTCCATACACATTAACTTCGGAGGTTTGACGGACGTGCCTATTTCGTTGTCAAGGTTGACTTGTTGTATCACAATGGCTTTGGACGTACCCACTCCTGACATAAACGCTCTCTGTAGATCATCCATTGCAAATATCGACACACGTACACTGAAAACACGTTCAAACTTCGAAAATGATTAGTTTTACTACAAGTTCGGTCGAACTTGTAGTTGAATGAAGAATTTCAGACTTTTAATCACAAGTTCGGTCGAACTTATGACTTGATTTGAAAATTTTCCTGAGACAACCTCGGTTGAACTTACACTTGAGTTTTATAAGAAAAACTTTTGCAAGTTCGGGCGAACTTAAGATAAACTTTCTTGATTTTTATCACGTTCGAGCGAACTTGATAAAATATCAATGAAATTTTAGTGAGTTCGGTCGAACTTATCAGAAATTCTCTCAAAAATGCACAAGCTCAAAAAGTGAGCTTCTAAAGCAAGTTCGGCCGAACTTGGGTTACAAGTTCGATCAAAATGGGTTTAGAAACATGGTTTTTGCAACAATTTGACATCAATTCGTTTGATTTTAGTCTCCAAACTCTCAAGGGTTTATCTATGTTGTATTTAACATGACATATCCAAAATTGGACAGAATTTGCCCGTAAATTCTTCATTTTTGTGCAAAAGTTAAGAAAAATAGAAGAATGGAGTACAATTAGAAGTGTTCTTGTCTTGATATCAATCAAATCAGGCTATTCTAGCTCTGATACCACTTGTAAGACCGATCCTGATAGCATAGGAACCTAGATTTGATATCTAATGTCCATAATAGCGGAAATATTATGACACGATTACCAATTAACAAGAATTAGTCAATTAAACGTCAATTTTATTGATATAACGTCGAGTCTCCAATTTGACAGAGCTTCGCCTCAAAGTGTGCAAAGTTACAAATGAAACAAACAAGCTAGCTATATATAGGCTCCCAAGTTCGCTGGTGGAGTCAAGTTCGGCCGAACTTGACTTCACAAACCATCACGAGCGAACTTGACCCTATTATACATAAATACATGATTTAACTAGCCTAATCACATCTAATCTATACAGACTCGATATAAGACTAAGACATAGACATTCTGCACCAACATGTAAAATAATATGGAATCTAATAAATAAGAATACAAACCATATTAGATAATAATATCGGAACATTGTCATGGTCAAATAAAAAAAATTTAAAATCCAACGTCAAAAAAAAGTTTAAATACAACCAAATATTAAAAGTTTAAAATTCAGATTACATGGATACATTATTCAAACTAAATTCGAGTAATAAAATAGAAACTTCATTCGCAATGACTGTCTTCATTAGAATGACTCTCTTCTTCACAATGACCACCTTCATCAAATGACTTTTGGTATTTAGGATAGTTCCAATAATCATGGTAGCCAAGTTTGCCACAAATCTGCACTTCCTTTTCATCTTCTTGCTCATAACCTTTGCTACAAAACTAGCAATGGGCGGTACTCCTGCTACACATAACACATACGTAAAAGAGAAACTAATACGTTACAATGAGCAACTTACACATGTGTAATTCAGCTGTAAATGTGTAAAACAGAAATAAGTACGTGTCAGTGATCAATTTACACATGTGTAATACAGTTGCACATATGTAAAATAAAAACAAATAAATGATAGTGAACAGGTTTACACATTGTATTGTAGTTGCACATACGGAAAACAAACAAATACATACCAGTGAATATTTTACACATGTGTAAGACATATTGCATAAGAATACATGAGATTTACACATGTGTAAAATAGACACTTACACAATTAAGTTAAAAACACATTAACGTTAAACAATTACACATGTGTAAATCAGTTTAGGAAGTGATGCAAGCATTTACAATTGCACGTCAATAACAGTAGTATTCTTGTATTATTAAGTGCTTCGTATGAATACATAACTAAACCAGCATTTCAAGAGCATATATCAAATGTATGAATGATAATAACAACTCCAGCACAAGGATTCCCCATTGATTTAGGACGAACATAACTAACAGTCACTACATTACTGATAACAAAGGGATGTGAATTGTCACTATCTCATCAGCTACTAATAATCTTTGCTTCTAACTTACTAACTAACATTACTAATAATCTTCGCTTCTAACTTACAAATTATCATCTAAATCTACACAACTTTCTCAATCTAAAACAAGCTTTTCAAGATAAAGATTTTGCTCAGCAATTTTATGTTACATAAAGATAATAGAATGCATTATATAGGTAAGATGAAAACCCATCATGGATAATTCCCATTATCAACATCACTGTAATACCTTTCTGTTGTGAAAATCTCTAAGATTTTAATTTTTTATGTCCTATTTTGAGATTGAAATTAACTTGTAAGATAACTTGTGTCTCAATTTTTAATACTTATAACAAGAATAGATTTAACAAGCCTTAAAATTGACCAATCAATATATAACTTTAACAAGCTACCAACCTAATGCATACTCAAATAACGACAAATAGTAAAAACTAAAGTGAATGTAAACATAAATTATAAACTATACCATTTATTGACAAATTAAAGATTTATATATGAACCTTTTACCTAAGAAGATACAACTTGGCTAAAAATTCACCATCACTTCTGACCTGCAACTAACACCAAACATAAAACAAGAATACCTAATTTATTTGGGATTCGAATAGAATAAAATCTGCTCGAGTGTGTTGTATGTAAAATAGAATTACTTACAGCAGCCATCGTTCTGTCATTGCAACTTGTTTCGACTCCAGAACAACCAAATTATCTTTCAAAACGGGATTCGAATCAAGGGCAAATCACAAATTGAAATCATAGCATAAACATCGGAATTGAGTTCGTAAACTAAAACTTGAAGATTATGAATAAAATCGAATGAATCAGTGAATAACAGAGATAATCAGAGCGGAATCCAAAATCGGATGAAAATTGGGTATTCCTGCGTTTGAATGATATCATATAAATCTAAAATCGATTGAAGAATCTAAAATCGATTGAAGAATTGTGTGATGATTAGCAAAAGAAAGAAATAGGAAAACCTAATGAAGATTGGTGTAATGAAGATTAGTGTAATGGTGTGAGAAAGTGACGTGAATGATTCATTAGATTGTACATTTACCAATTTAATCTTTTGATTAAAACATGAAGGAACATAAATGATTGGCTGAGAATTGTTCTCACAAAAAATAGGTATTCTCATTTAAACTCTCCCTATATATATATATATATATATATATATATATATAGTTTAGTTCAGACTTCAGTATTACACTTGATTTCTTGTTTGTCTTTATGCAGGTGACATTGTTGTTGCATGCATACCAGGTTCTCGAAGAAATCTTCACCGCTCTTGTTTACAAATAAATGTTTGCCCTTTAAATTCTAAATTGCCACCAATAAAGTAGTAATTAACTTAGGCTATTATTTATTATGTTAAAAAGAGCCAAATGGGTATTTAGTATTTAGGTTGAATGATTATTTGTTTAATGAGCTAATGGTAGGTGATTATTGACTCATTGAGCCACTCTACTCTAGAACATGAAATTACTAGTAACTTTTAAAATAAATAAAAAAAATTATATGTGTTAATCGACTTAGAAGAAAAAAGAAAATTTATAGTCTCCTCTAGAATATGGCCCTGTCTAGTCGCTCACCCTATCACCCTCAAAGACCATGAAAAAGTAATCGCTACGACAAAGTATATAGCTTTCGGACATTTTTGGTTTACTATATGTTTGTTATGGATCAATAATTAAAAAGAAAAAGAATTGTTAATATTTTTAACATTAGCAATAACGTATCTAGATTTATTTTTACTATATATTGACTTTTCTGTACGGAAAATTTACCACAATAGTTAAACACAAATGATTTTGTGGTGATTGCGGTGGTCGTCGGTTTTGTTTGACTGTATGTGCATGATGTTGCAGCACATGATGTTGCCAATTAAGGTGGCATAAAGGGTCACGTGGACATCTCATAAACGCCATTACTCGACTTTTTTCCTTTCTTTTTCTCCTTTTTCTTTTCCTTTTCTGTAACAAATAGGACAAGGAACAGACACATAAATATATATATAGATTCAGGCCCATAATATATATACAAGTTTTATGTCGCGCGAAAAAATAAAGAACGAAAATCAAAGGGAAATAAGTAAGTTTAGAAAACATTAAAAATAAATAAAAAATTTAACTTGGGACGAGCGGATTAGGCAGGATTTACTAAGGTTTAACCTCTCCGAGGACATGGTCCATGATAGGAGTTCGTGGAGGTGGAGGATTAAGATTAAGGATTTTTAGGGGACGAGGCAAATGCGTTTTTTTTAGATGTGTGGTAGGGGCCTGCATTCGATCTACAAGTTAGGTGGAATCTATATGGGAGTGTTTTCCTGTATATATGCTTATAGGTTGTCTCTCATGTTACGTTTGCTTATTTTTAACCATGTACTCTTCTATAGGCTTATAGGTTGTCTCTAATGTTATACTTGCCTATTTTAACAATATACTCTTTCGCCACCTATGTTATTAGCAGTAGTTTTCTATATGTGGTAGTTTTCGATATACATATATACGTGTTGCTTTATAAATCTGTCTATATGATCTGAGCCGAGGGTCTCTCTGGAAGCAGCCTCTCTATCCTTGGGATAGAGGTAAGGTTTGTCTACATCTCACCCTTCACAGACCCTGCCAAGCTGTGCTATGTGTGATATTTACTAGGTTCGGTTGTTGTTGTTGTAGAAAACATTAAAAAAAACTGAAGATTGTTGTAGAAAACATTAAAATAACTGAAGAAAAAAAAACACTTTTGTACGGTGTGCGTACAACGTGTGTGAAGAACTGCAAACTGGTTATATAGTGCGTCTAAATGCATACAACAATATGTTAGCCTCCTATATCGTTGTTGCCCGTAATTAGGTTTTTAAATGGACGCATTCCCCTCACCCTTTGAGACACGTGAAACATCATGTTTGCTTATCATGCATCTTAGGATATAGACATTTGTTCAATAGAGAGAACACAAATATAATATGACAAATGTGAAAATCAATTTTAAACTTAAAACAACTATTAGTACTTGGTCTCCATTTGAAATTGAATCATACAAAATGAAACTTAAGACTTTATATGATATTGAACTCCATAGGTCCAATGTGAAATAAAAAAAATAAAAAATAAAACCTTTACCATTAGATGAACTTTATAAGTTTGATTTGAAAAATAATGTACGTAATTATTAATTACAGAAAAAACAAATACCTATTAAATGTTTTTTTTTCATATTTGTTCATTTCATTCAAGACTCCTTGAACATCAAGTTGTTCCTAGACATCATTTAGTCATCACCTATATTAATATCCAGACAAACATTATCCTGAATTCTGCATATTATGAAATCCCTCGTGATCATCTAAGTTAAGGTGTATATTCATACACATAAATAATATCATCTAAGTTAAGGTGTATATTCATACACATAAATAATAAAGGTAATTTTTTTTTAAATAATATTATTTTAAATTCAGAAAACTTGTCATTTGGTTAACCATTTAAGTTTGATTTGATAAATCATGTATATAGTTTATTAACTAAAAAAAATCAAATACCAAACAAATGTTAATTTAACAATTAAGACTCAAATTTTAGAATAGTTAGACAAACAAGTTAATTATACAGTTTCATGCTTACAAACAACTATAATCAAATGGAAATAGTAAAAAATAAATAGATAATTATAAACTTGAATAAAAATTCTAGTCATAAAAATTCTAAGAGGTCTTCAAGTGTCATTAGGAAAATTTCTTTAACCAACATATTTAAATTTGTTGTAAAAAATGATGATGACTCTAGCTTACAAATTAAACAATCTTTTAGTCTAAAACACAAACAAGTTAAAATGATTAATGAAAGAAGAGAAGTACACTGAATAAGACATTTAATAATCATAGTGGTTTAATTCAACAATAGACATAAAGGCGTTTTAAATTTAAGAAGTTGATAGCTCCTTTAATATGATGCAATCCAAAATAGACTAACTGCTATGTTTGGATAAGATATCAGACGAGTTGAAAGTTGAACTTAATTTGCTTTCAATCATGATTTTTAGAGCATCCACGATAAGGAAACACAAAAACGTATAAAAACATGTCTAAGTCAGTAGACGCATCATAAAAACACTCATTCTTTAAAGACACTAACAACTCATCCATTAAGAAAAACAAAAAACACTGCCAATCATTATCTTTTTCTTATTTTTAACCATTAATTTATTACTCTCTTCATATATTTATTAAAAGAAAGTTAATATGGCTCACCACTAATTCTCTCTCTATGTTTATAGTACAAAAGGGCCCACAAAAAATTGTTTTTTTCAAAGTTTTTATAGAAAAACTAATGGCTAAATACACAACCAAAAATCATATGCCACAATAATAAGAATGACAAAAAAAATGCCACATGGGCAGAAAAAATGATCAAAAACCCCTTATTGGGGATGGTCTTATAATAAAAGATATAGTGAATGACTGAATTACACTGAACCCCTTTAACCCTCCTTTTCAACCTGAACACTAGGGATAAGCTCGTTATCAACGGTATCGGTATTGAAAATTTCTAAAAATAAGTATATGTACCGAATATATCCGGTACGGTATGATTCAGTTTCGATATCGGTATTTGAGGGTAAAAACCGGTACCACTAGACAGGTACCGAACCGCTACCGAAAATGTTAAAAGTCGGTACCGAATCAATACCGAAAATGTACCCGGTTTGGTAAATTCGATACCGGTACCCGGTACCATTTGCTCATCCCAACCGAACACACAGTAATAGATCATGCGTAATAGGGGCATGAAGGATTTGATAAACGCCATCAACACTAACCCGTTAGGAGTTATAAGGGCAAGAACAGGGAGAAGCGTTTCTTGTATAACCCCAAATGAGAAGAAAAAAATAGTATGTAATAATTGAAAGCGTTAAGAGTGTTAACCATTACATATTTTTTGAAGGGTATATGACACTTTTAGTCCTTTATGTTTATACCGGATTGCAATGGATAGCCTTTAACTTTAATAATTATAGCCACAATTCTTTATTTGGAAAACCTATTACACTCTAGGTCATTTAGCACAAACTAGGTTAAAATTTTCAGTTAAGTATGGCACTTGCTTTACACATGAGGGTATTTCAGTCATTTTACCATATCATTTTATTTAAAAGTATATTTATAAATAAACAAAATCAAACTAAAAAACATAAAGTAAAAAAAAACATATATAAAATCACAACACAGACTCTCTGTCTCTCTTCTCTTTCTTCTCCATCTCTACCTTTTATCCCCCACCAGACAACCACCAGAACCATTCCGACAACCACCACCCCAGCCCCCAGCAACCAGAGCACCCTGGTTCCTTGATAATATTCCAGATATTGTCTTAGCTATCATGCTCTCCTGCCGGCACAAACGTCATCTCCGGCCGACAACTACAACCACCACTGCTACCATCACCATAATCCATCTCTGCCGTCAGCACCATAAGCCATCCGCCGCTACCATCTGAACTTAAGGTTGTTAGGTACTGTTTTTTAAATAAATCAAGTGATTTGTGGTAATTTTGGGAAAGAAATTGGGGTTTGGGATGTTTTTTCTAAAAATAGGAAAATAAAAACATCTGAAAATTGGGGGTTTGTTACATATGGAGACGTTGGTATTTTCATTGGGGGTGGTGGTGGCTGTTGGAGTTGTTTGTTGTCGAAGATGGTGGTCATTGCCGGTGATGGTAGTTGTTGCTGTTGATGGTTGTGTTGGTTGTTTCGGAGGTTGGTGATGGTTTCTGGAGAGAGAAGAGACTTGGCACCGGCGGCACTGTGGGGTGGCGCTGCCGCCGTGGCTCCGCCACAAGGTGTAAGACCCTTATTTAATAAATCGTAATTTTTAAGAAAATTTCACATATAAAAGATTTTATATGAGATTACACGTTCGTACGATAATATGAGTTTATTAAAATCTCAAAAAAATTAAAACCTTTCAACATATAATCGCTTGTTTAATTACGTATCGATTAAACACAAATGCGGAAACTTGAACTTTGATCGTGTTTGGTTATTCGTTGAGCTTGATACTCCTCTGGTACTCCCAATCATTACCTATCTTTCATAATTTATGAAATACGTTAGTTATAAATGGATTATAACATAACTGAATAAGCCCGAAGGCCCAAAACACCAAAAAAAACATTTTGAAACAAACCCCGTCGTAAGCTAAGGCGAGCCATTGTAGCTTACGGTGGACACTTTCTGTTTTCAACAGCAGCAGCCTACCGTAAGCTACAGTAGGCTACCGTAGCCTACGGTGGCTTGCTGCAGAATTTCTCTTTTTGTCGTTTTTGTTACGAAACTTCCGTAATTTATTCAATTTTCATCCGTTTCACTCGAAACTTGTTTCTAATGTCCGTAAAAATGTTTACTTACATATTTAACTAGAAATCCTTAACCCGGACTCATAACTTTTATAAATTACGCAACCATTACCCGGTTTATGTGCATATTCATTTTGACCCATTAAGGGATATAAGCTCTTAAGCTCAAATCTCGCTCTGTTTTTCCTTATCTCATAATTCCAACCTAAGCTTTCTATTTACTTCCACAACAACTATATTTGTGGTGGATTTAATATCGTAAAATCTTCTAATCCGAATTCTACCTTTCGGTTCGACAGTTTACGAAAAAAAACCCGTTAAGAGGCATTAAACCAAAAAGGTTTATGCTTTTTGCTTTTACACTACCAAAAGGGTCTACTAAATTATAACACTAATTTTTAAACTACCCTTAAGGTTCGTTTACTTATTTTTATCATTCGAATGCGTTTTGGTCAACTTTAACCCCATTTTACGACAAAGGACTTTTAATAGGATGTTTTGACCAAACGTGCACATTTTAACCACAATCTATTTAAGATCATTATGTTCCTAAGAACATAATGTCGACAATTTAGCTTATTAGATTTACCTTACTTTAGGTAATCCAATGTTCATTCATGACTTGTTTAACTCTCCTCGGACCTCAAGTCCTCTATGAGAGTTTGACCCATTCACATACCTGGCCAGGGTCATAGCATGGACCCGTTTAATTACCTTGCACCATTAGTTACTAACTAATAGCAACACGAACCATACAACGTTTCCCTATGAGCACAAAACTTGACAGGCGATCATTAATTATTATTGTCAAATGGTGATAGCATCACCTTTTGACCCGTTTGGTCTAAATGACCATTTATCATTATGAGATGGCATTTAATTGTCATCTCACCCTTTTTAACCCACTTCGGTTTACACCATGAGATCATATTACTTAAAATATGTTTTTTAATTCGTTCGACCCATGATGACTTACACCATATGGTGTCTTTTCCAATTCTCTTTATTTATCCGTCAAATCGTGTTCGGATTACCATTTTACCCCTTTTTACCCATTATGGTTTACACCATAACGTAACGTTTCAAAAAAAATTATTTGTTCATCATCACATGACTAATTTACCGTTTTACCCTTTTTACCATAAAATAATTTTCACTTGTTCCAACCATATCGATTTGCGTCAGAACATCGTATTTCGAAATCTCATTCCAAATATCAAATTGCTTATTTTAAGTCAAATACATAAGTATAAGCACTATTTTAAATATGTAAGCTTCACTTACCTTGAAATCCGATTATGATTTTCTTCCCACGTACTTGATCCGTTTGACCCGCTTCTTCTCAAGCTTCCACCTAGCTTGTCAAGCGTCAAACTACCATTATCATTCACAAGATGGTTAGATTAGTAATCATTTATTACGACTACCCCACCTTACAGGCTTTACATCAAATTTATCTTTTGATTCTATTATAGGTCAGTTTGACTTTTAAAAGTCAACTGCCTTTTAGCATGTGTAAATGCACAATTAAGTTCTACAACTCATTTAGGCATTCCATCAATTATCCGGTAGGCGTTATTTCTAGGCCATCGTTTTAACTAAATTTCTCGACTAAGTTCACATAATTGTTAACACCAATTTAACATAGTTTTAAATCATTGTATAGTAATCGATCATCATTATACAAGAACTTAGGATTGTTTCATCACCATGAAACAACTCATTACTTCATATGTATGAAGTTTACCCAATATCAAACATAGCCAAAAAATTTAAACATTCATAAACACATGATGATTTCAAACATCGTTTAACATGACTATTCATCTATTTCATCATATCATACTTAATCCATTTCATGGTAAGTATGAACATGTACTCAAACACATAATTTGTCCAAGTATCTTCCCATTACTACCATGTATGATGATTCTAAACACAAGTTTTTCATCAACTTCATCATATTATCAAACCCCACTTCATAAACTACTTGTTAATCACTTACAAGTAATCTTACATCAATTATTTTATAATTACATTATGTCCAACAAAATTAAGCATACACATATACTCAATTTTATTCTTGGATCTAATCCAACAATCTATTTGCAAGTAATCTACTTGCCTCTAATTACAACATTCACCAATCTAGGTTTTAAGACATACCTTATGATCCCCTTGTCTAGGTGATCGTTAAAGTGCGTTCATGCATGAATTTAGGGCTCAATTCCTCCTCCAATTTGAAGATTTTAGATGAACAAGGGTTCACCCCTCTCCATCTCTTTCTCTGTACACGCACACACACACACCTACATGTGTGTGTTTTGTGTTTTTATTTTTCTTTTTATGACTAGTTTTCAAATTGTCCATTTTAGTCCTCATGTATGGTCTTTGTTATACAAGGCCACCATTCATTGTTTTATTATTTACCATGTATTGTTAACTAGATTTATATTCCTAGTTACACACTTCATGTCTATTGTCGAGTGAACACGATATTTCAATTTATAAGTTCGGGATGCTACAACCCGACTTAAATTATGTCTCGATAGCCTGGGCCAAACATAAACTTTTATCCTATAAAACGTTTATTCATTTTTATTTAACATTAGGTTTATTTAATTAAATCCCAATGTTTATCAGATTAACTTTTACCACTCAAGGTTATATTACATGCTCATCATTAGTTAACTCAGTTTTACTACTAAACCGTCTTTGGGGTGTTACAAGTTTACCCCCTTAAAGAGGGTTTCGTCCCGAAACCTTTCTTACGTAGTTCCTTGGGTTTAATCGAATGGACTTGGTTTTGTTTTCATTTGAGTGTTGTTCATATATTTAAATATTCAATAATATTACCAGGTAAATATTGTTGTGTCTTACAGGCCCCAAGGTGTATGCGCCCTTCATGTGTAAGGCCTCATGGCCGTTACTTTCATCTTGTATCCCTTATTTTATCGTTTACTTGATCGAGTCGCCATTTGGCCAGTCGGTCATATGGATCTGTCAATATGCTTATCCCACGCCAATCATGTAATGATAAGCGCATTCAACAAGTTTTAAATTTAAATTTGATCTTGATCGATCTTAACGATTAGGCTTATCAGTCACCGAATTACCTTATACCTCATAGTTTAGGTACACTCATATTGCCTTCGCAAGGCTTTACAATTATTCAAGACCCCAATCCTGTAGTTTGTGTTAAAAAGTAACCATATACCATGTACTTTCTTGTTCGTGATTGCGTCACATCATGTTTAAGTTTATAAAAACTTTTCGTTTTCAAAAATTTTCTTTTCGAATTTATCGTCTTGCACCTATTGGTGTCAAGACCTGTTTCAATTAATATTAATCGTTTCTCAATCTATCTCATACTTTTTTGACGTTGTTTCCAACTAGAACCGAATTATAGTTCAACGTTTTCTCCTTAACTTGTGTCAATTACTCGCATTAAGAAATCGACAACCTAGCATTTGTTCTTTTATTGTTTTTTTATTTTACGTGGGAAATCGTAACCGTTTCCCTCGCTTTGCCTAAGTGACCCGTACCTTTAAGGTTCATTCCTCTCGATTTGTGACCCGAAGGTATTTTGTCTCAAAGACTTTTACATTATTTATCACCGAAGGTCGTGGTGATCCCGTAGATCATCCTTTTATCCGTATCACTCTTGAAATGTATTTGGCGTCAATGCACCCCCTTATATTTGAGGGAAAAATCATTTAACTTATCTTTTATTTTATCCGCCAATCATGGCCCTTTTAACCATGAAGGCTAGTTTATTCTAGTTTTACTATGGTTCTTAGACCACGTTTGATCTAGGTTGGCAATATTTTCGTTTCTATGAACAATCAAACGTTATTCTTTATTTAACCTGTTTGACTTGTTCGTGTGAAATCCGTCACCTATGAACAATCAAACCTTATTCTTTGTTTAATCCGTTTAACTTGTTCGTGTGAAATTCATCACCTATGAACAATCAAAATTTATTCTTTATTTAACCCACTTGACTTGTTCGTGTGAAGTCCATCACCTATGAACAATCAAACATTATTTTTTATTTAATCCGTTTGACTTGTTCGTGTGAAATCAACTACCTATGAACAATCAAACTTTTATTCTTTGTTTGACCTGAAGGACTCCTTTGTAACTCATCCCATTAGCCTTGTCTTTACTATATTGGACGTATATGTGGTCATTATAAGAAGCTCATGGTATCATGTGTTTACTACTTACTTGGCCAGAGTAAGCAATCAACACATGGTATGCGTGACCTTATTATAACTATCACATTACTTCCCATGTAAGTAAATCATCGGTTCATGTCCAATTTCTGATTTTTATTTAGTAAAACCTTGTATAATTGTTATTAATTACTAGTTTTTACCCTTTTATCTCTAAACATGTAAAATGTTTTTCTTTTTATAACACTTTTGTGCAATCACATTCGTTAATGTGATCGACACTTCTCCTCTATAGAATCTTATTGATAATGTCCACTTGGATGGACGATCCCATTCAAGTTTCTAAATATGAGTTCTTTTGTTGTTTTGTTATTCACGATTGTAAATAACGCTTATTTCCCACCCAATTTACCTTGGGAACATCGTCCTGGATTGGATGGGTATCCCATCCGGATTTTCAAATCCTTAAATTTCGTATGCAACCGTTATTCATTGTACATCTATTGCATACTATTATTCGTGCAATAATTTAAAATGTGCACCTGGGTGATATTTGCCCTTATGAGCTTTCATTGTCGTTCAACCTTTATTCTGTATCATTACTTGATTTAGGTCCTTGGTGAGCATGCCCTACTTGTGATACTTCAGACCATTCCATCTTCATATCGATAGATCATTAACTCCCGCCATCTTCAGATACGAGGGTCCTTTAACTAAAACGTTTACAAAAGATTAGTAGCGTTGAAAATTAACAAGCGCCTGTACTAAATACTAGGCTTTCTACAATACTTGATAATACAAGTAATTCACTAAGTATACCGGTCTTTATCAATTTATTTGGGGTAACGTGCGTTCGCACGATAGCCCTTTGTGTTGTTTACAACACTTTTAACCATGCTAGACCTTGAATGTTTATAATAACTTACCAGATCATGCGATTAAGTCTCGAACCGAACACATTTGATCATTAACCTTGAGCTTTGATTACCAACTTGTAAGACCCTTATTTAATAAATCATAATTTTTAAGAAAATAATCTCATATAAAATCTTTTATATGCGAAATATTCTTAAAAATTACGATTTATTAAATAAGGGTCTTACACAAGGGTGGTGGTGGTTGATTGTTTTCTAGAGAAAGAGAGACATGAGAGAGAAAAGAGAAAGGGGATAAGGTCTGTGTAACATCCGTCAAAAACCGGATTTACCAAACCCGCTTCGTTTATTAACCGAACAACCAGTTAAAAATTTCGTTGCGTATTTAATGCCCAAATTAATTTAAACGATACATAATTAAAAGTATATTAGAATATAAAAGTTATATTTGAAAAAGTATTAAAAATTGTGATTTAAAAATAAAATCCTGAAGACGGGATTCGAACCCGGGTCAGCGGTCAACGGGTCAGAAAAGCCTTAACTCACACGCGCTCAACCACTCCGCCACTGGTGTTGTTTGTTATCATATTGAAACAATTAATACATAACATAAATCTAGAAATCAAACCCAGTTACACAGCGCGCCCAAATCCGTTAACGCCGGAAATCCTGACAAAATCGTCAAACGTTGCCATTTCTTTTGGTCATAACGATTACATGAACAGCCATATCGGTCATAACCGAAAAACTTAATCAATTTCATTCATTGCCTTAATTTCTATTCGAAACCAAAAGTCTAATTCAAATCCAGGTTATACCTTGTTCATCAGTTAAGCTTACGAATCTATTCAACTTACACTCTTCATTTCGCTCAGAAAAACCTCGCCGCGGTCGCCGGAATTCCCTGTAAATTAACCGGAAAGTTTCGCCGGAAAACCGAATTCAATCCATCTTTTCTTCTTACTCTAAAATAAGATCTTAGAGCTCATACTGACATCACCCACACTCACCTTAAACCTCTGAAGAATCTCTGTTGAAAGAAATTTCACTCGCCGGAAATTCTCTGCAAGTCGCCGGAAAACCGGGACTTTCATCTACACGGTAAGTACCTCGATTTTTCTGTTTCATTCCATTATTATACAAATTCTAACATCATTCCATCACCCAGAATCAACCCCAGACGACATTGCCGGATTTTCTGTTTTCGCCGGAAAACTTCTGAAAGTTTCAGAATCTCGCTGTTAACCGGTATGATCATGTAACCTACTGATAATCGTTACTCAGTGGTTCAATTTCACATCTATTTCATTCAAACTGATTATTGAATTCGAACAGAAGGAGCTCCCAAAACAGAGCCGACGATCTTCGCCGGACTTCTGAAGAAAGACGATCAGTTCGGTACAATCAATCCCCAAACCTTTTTCTGTTCATTACCTTACGATTGCTCATAATGTTCGTTAAATTAATTTAACAAATAACAGTTAGTTAACCGTTGTCTGTGTTTTGAACGAAGAAGACGAAGCCGTGTAAGATATAAGATTAATTAAATTGATATTATGAACGGGTTAGACACACAGTCCAGCTGTGGACTGTGTGCAAACAATATGCTTAACGTCGCGAGTTCGATTCCTGTCCCAACCTCATTCGCTGTAATAAAATGCCTTTTTTTTAAACCGAACCGGGTTAACTCAGTAAGATGTTAAGTATAATAAAAATCAGAACATTTACCAAGTTAGACACACAGTCCAGCGGTGGACTGTGTGCCAAACTAAATCACAGGTCCCGGGTTCGAGACCTGTGAAGAGCACTGAGTCGTTATATTAAATCTTTGTTTTAAAATAAGTGATTTTTAGGATTAACTTAATTAGAAATATAATTAAAAACAGAAATATTTCGGGTTAGACACGTAGCTCAGTTGGTAGAGCTGCGTGCACGCGTACGGGAGGTCACGGGTTCGAGTCTCACCCAGCGCACACATATAACCGACCGAACCGGTCAACAAGTCAACGGTCAACGGTCAACAAGTCAACGGTCAACGGTCAAAAAAATCAACATTTTTTTTATTATTTTATTTATTTATTTAAATTAAAAATACTTAAAAATAACATTTTTAAAGTTAGAAAATAGCCTTAAACTCACAAAAATATATATCCAAAAATACTATTAAAATTGTTAATAAAATCCATTTATTTACATTATCTTTCCGTTATTAATTAGGTTAGTTTTCCTCGTCGATCAATCCTCTAAACTCGTGCGCATTCACCATCATCAACCGAACGCACCCACTGTGAGTGAATCTCTACAAATTCCCCGTTTTTAATCACGTTTTTGGGGTGTATCATGTGTCTTACTATTTATTATATTTAAATCATTGTGCATACATCATATCATGAACAAATGTGTATTCAGCTTGTATAAACTGTTTGCGTGGTTATTGTTTAGATTTAATTTATTATTTTCAGTACATGCAATTTCATAGGCCGCCGCTCCCCATTACATTATGAGCGTTGAGCAGTTCCCCATTACATTATGAGCGTGAACCTGGCGTTGCCAACATACGATCGGCTCCGTTTGATTGAGCCTTGATCGCACAGACATTTATCATTTTCAGTACATGCAATACGATCGGCTCCGTTTGATTGAGCCTTGATCGCACAGACATTTATCATTTTCAGTACATACATTTATCATAGGCCGTCCGTTCCCCATTTTTGTTAATATATGTTATTGTTTGTTGTTGTTTGTTATGGTATGCTATTGGGTTGTTATTGTATGCTAATTGTTTGTTATTATATGTTTATTTACATTTGTTCATATAGGAATATTGCACAATTTTTCAGTATTAAATACAATAAGAAATAAATAATAAATGTTTTTCTAGCAAGGTTTACTCTCCAACTTTTGTTGATCCAAAAACCATTTTTACATATGATACAGGTGAACAGGAAGAAGCAAGGAAAACATAGGAAATTGCCTTAGAAGAAAAATAATGAAGTTTAGAAGGATGAATAGAACATGTTGTATTTGTTTGATATGATTGTATGATCTCTTTTAAATTGAAATAATAAATATGAAACATTATAATAAATGTCATGAGCTTTGATGAAAACCCAATCATGCCCCGATCACCTTTTCCGTTGCGGGTCGGGGTGTGACAGATTGGTATCAGAGCTTTTGACTATAGGGATATATGATAGGTTATTAGACCCTTAGAGCCTATACTATAGTTGACTAGATTTTAATTGCTTATGTGGTTACATGCAAACTTATGATATTTATTTGTTTCATATTTATTACATACACAAATGCATGCAAACATTTCCAATATTACATTTTGTGATACATAGTGAATTATACTTACAGTCAAACATACATACTTACATACATATTCATCATACATGTTACAATATTCACATATTCAAATCATCTTCATACTTCCGTTATTCAAGATTTTGTCGCATTTTTCATTTTTTAAATCTTATCAAAGTGAGTTCTGCGACGGGCATGTAGTAACTGTAAGGGTACAAGTACCGGTAGTCGGAACGTCCTGTCTAGGTTGGCATTCGTATAAATCCAATATAACGGACCAGTTTGCCTACATGGGGACTAACGATGAGAGTACGAAGGACCTATTAGACCAACGCATGCCACACCAAACGTCGTTCGAACTAACCCCACTTTGAGGTGTCACCGTGTCCACACCTGGATACATTCCGAATATCATACGTTACATATTTTTCGATTTTCTCCGGGTTTTAGTGTACGTAACCAGGCTAACACATGCGAACCATATGAAAAACCCGGTAATCATGGGGCCCACATGATTACGAAGGTGAAGTATGGCGGCATGCAAGGCCCAATTACGAGCAAAGCCCAAGACATCCTGTGGATGTAGTAGATTTATTATGCTATGTTTATTTTATGAATGTTCATTCCTAAATACGACACATGATCCCAAAAACATCCAACTCATACTCTTCATATGTATTCCTTGTAGATGTCTTCTAATTCCGCTCGTAGGAAGATGAGAGCAGGAAAAGCTCGCGAGCGTATGACTGCCCAAATCGCTCAACAAATGACTGCCGTAATACCCAACATTGTAATTCAAGTCCAACAAGCCCTTACCGCTAATCCCGTCAATCAAGAAGTTCAAAATGTTGTCAACCCTCCCCCAAATACCACTAAATGCACCTACAAGCATTTCAAATCCTGCGACCCTACAAAATATGAAGGGACTGAAGGTGTCACTGCTCTTCTCTATTGGTTTGAAGAAATGGAAAACATTTTTCTAAATTTCGATTGCCCCGATGATCGCAAAGTGCGATATGCTACTGGTCGTTTATTTGGAATAGCACTTACTTGGTGGAATACAGAGAAGGCTAAACGAGGTGTTGAAGATGCTATGACTTTGACTTGGGAAGAGTTGAAGAAAATCATGACAAGACGGTTTTGCCCAAGGAGCGAAATCAAGAAATTAGAGGATGAGTTCTATTCGTTGAAACAAAAGGAAGGCGACCACACTACATACAACAAGAGATTCCTCGAGTTAAATCAAATGGTTCCCAACTTGTTCACTCCCCACTACCGTTTGATCGAGCACTACATTCGAGGTCTTCCTTCAAAAATTCAAGACTCTGTAATAAGTACCACACCTGCAACCTTGGAAGCAGCAATGGAGTTAGCTACAGAGCTCACCGAGAACCGTATACGGAATAAAGACTTCAAGGAGGAGAAGAAGAAAGATAAAGAATCAACTGAAATTTCAAACTCCACCCAAACCGAATCCCCTTCTCAACCCATTTCCAAGAGGAAACGAGATGAGTAACTTTTCGCTGTCACCCAACGCAATCAACCAGCCTTACAAGCCGTACCCCTTCAAGCTATCCCAATCACTCAAGTAGCACCCAACTCAACCTACCCAAATAAGAAACCTTACCTTGGACCTCACCCTCAATGTAACAGCTGTTTTTATCACCATCCATCTACCTTACTTTGTCGACTATGTGCGAATTGTGGACGCTATGATCATTTGAGCAAGGTTTGCCGCACCCCTCAAAACCAAACCTCACCCCCTACTCAAAACATGATCCAAACATATCAACAACCCCAATACCCCATGTTCCCATATGTTCGAGCTTGTTTCAATTGTGGCGACCCTACCCACTTTAGAAACGCGTGCCCTCAATTGGTTAACATCATAAACGCCCAAGCTCAAGCAAACCCAATTAACCAAGCAAATCAAGAAAACCCAACCACTAGGCCACCAGTAAGAGGAAGAGTTTTCAACATCAACGCCAATCCTGTTGAAGATAATGACGGCCCAAACGAAACCACCCAACTAGTCCCCTTCACCAAAAATCAAGATTCAACTCCAACCGCTTAGTTTTATGTTTTTCTTTATGTTATCTCAATTTTCACGTGTCTCAATTTTAAATTGGAAATTTATCCAAGGATTTTAATGCAAATTACTATTTCAGTTTTGTTTTATACTCATTGATTTAACATTCATACCATCATACATCTCAACGTATTTCAATCTCATTATTTAAAGAAGTTGGGCTGTGTCTCACTTCTACATAGACTAACCTCTCCATCACAACAAACGAGAGAGGGACTGTCATCATTCAAACATGTGTACTATCAGAATTATGACTCAGGCATTGTTTGTTGTGTTTATTTATGTTTTAGAGTCACATAGAACTAATCATAACTTACGGATAAAGCCAATGAAAATTTGACAAGAATATGGTGGATACGCCGCTGGTACTTCCTATATATAAGTATTCTTGCCAAAGGATCAGAGGCATTGTCAGGCGGTTATGAGAAGTTCCATGTAGGATTTAGTATTGTCTTGGTTGAAGTTTGTTTTATATTCACTGATTTAGCATTCATATCATCTCATCATTTAAAGAAATTGGATTGTCTCACCATTCAAACATGTATACTATCAGAATTAGGACTCAGATATTGGTTGTTGTGTTTATTTATGTTCTAGAGTCACATCATAGAACCAATCATAACTTATTGATAAAACCAATGAAAATTTGACGAGAATATGGTGGATACGCCGCTGGTACTTCCTATATACAAGTATTCTTGCCAAAGGATCAGAGGCTTGTCAGGCGGTTATGAGAAGTTCCATGTAGGTTTTAGTAGTAGAAGTTTTGTTTTAGGATATAACCTTATCTTTCCAAACATATCAAAACTCTTGCGCATGAAATCATATTTAGTCAATCAACTCTATTTATCAATATTCAATATCTTAGGCATCAAAAAGCGATTCCTGTAGCAGGGTACTCAACCCTTACAAGGAACGTTACCACCTCAAACAAAATTTGAACTCTTACTCCTTTCTAAGTATGTAACTGTCAAATTAAACACCAATCTTTTTAGACAAATATGTCACTACTTAAATTTCGGGACGATATTTCTAAAAAGTAGGGGATACTGTAACATCCGTCAAAAACCGGATTTACCAAACCCGCTTCGTTTATTAACCGAACAACCAGCTAAAAATTTCGTTGCGTATTTAATGCCCAAATTAATTTTAAACGATACATAATTAATAAGTATATTATAATATAAAAGTTATATTTGAAAAAGTATTAAAAATAGTGATTTAAAAATAAAATGCTGAAGCCAGGATTCGAACCCGGGTCAACCGGGTCAGCAAAGCCTTAACTCACACGCGCTCAACCACTCCGCCACTGGTGTTGTTTGTTATCATATTGAAACAATTAATACATAACATAAATCTGGAAATCAAACCCAGTTACACAACGCGCCCAAATCCGTTAATGCCGGAAATCCCGACAAAATCGTCAAACGTTACCGTTTCTTTTGGTCATAACGATTACATTAATAGCCATATCGGTTATAACCGAAAAACTTAATCAATTTCATTCATTGCCTTAATTTCTATTCGAAACCGAAAGTCTAATTCAAATCCAGGTTATACCTTGTTCATCAGTTAAGCTTACGAATCTATCAACTTACACTCTTCATTTCGCTCAGAAAAACCTCGCCGCGGTCGCCGGAATTCCCTGTAAATTAACCGGAAAGTTTCGCCGGAAAACCGAATTCAATCCATCTTTTCTTCTTACTCTAAAATAAGATCTTAGAGCTCATACTGACATCACCCACACTCACCTTAAACCTCTGAAGAATCTCTGTTGAAAGAAATTTCACTCGCCGGAAATTCTCTGCAAGTCGCCGGAAAACCGGGACTTTCATCTACACGGTAAGTACCTCGATTTTTCTGTTTCATTCCATTATTATACAAATTCTAACATCATTCCATCACCCAGAATCAACCCCAGACGACATTGCCGGATTTTCTGTTTTCGCCGGAAAACTTCTGAAAGTTTCAGAATCTCGCTGTTAACCGGTATGATCATGTAACCTACTGATAATCGTTACTCAGTGGTTCAATTTCACATCTATTTCATTCAAACTGATTATTGAATTCGAACAGAAGGAGCTCCCAAAACAGAGCCGACGATCTTCGCCGGACTTCTGAAGAAAGACGATCAGTTCGGTACAATCAATCCCCAAACCTTTTTCTGTTCATTACCTTACGATTGCTCATAATGTTCGTTAAATTAATTTAACAAATAACAGTTAGTTAACCGTTGTCTGTGTTTTGAACGAAGAAGACGAAGCCGTGTAAGATATAAGATTAATTAAAATTGATATTATGAACGGTTAGACACACAGTCCAGCTGTGGACTGTGTGCAAACAATATGCTTAACGTCGCGAGTTCGATTCCTGTCCCAACCTCATTCGCTGTAATAAAATGCCTTTTTTTTAAACCGAACCGGGTTAACTCAGTAAGATGTTAAGTATAATAAAAATCAGAACATTTACCAAGTTAGACACACAGTCCAGCGGTGGACTGTGTGCCAAACTAAATCACAGGTCCCGGGTTCGAGACCTGTGGAGAGCACTGAGTCGTTATATTAAATCTTTGTTTTAAAATAAGTGATTTTTAGGATTAACTTAATTAGAAATATAATTAAAAACAGAAATATTTCGGGTTAGACACGTAGCTCAGTTGGTAGAGCTGCGTGCACGCGTACGGGAGGTCACGGGTTCGAGTCTCACCCAGCGCACACATATAACCGACCGAACCGGTCAACAAGTCAACGGTCAACGGTCAACAAGTCAACGGTCAACGGTCAAAAAAATCAACATTTTTTTTATTATTTTATTTATTTATTTAAATTAAAAATACTTAAAATAACATTTTTAAAGTTAGAAAATAGCCTTAAACTCACAAAAATATATATCCAAAAATACTATTAAAATTGTTAATAAAATCCATTTATTTACATTATCTTTCCGTTATTAATTAGGTTAGTTTTCCTCGTCGATCAATCCTCTAAACTCGTGCGCATTCACCATCATCAACCGAACGCACCCACTGTGAGTGAATCTCTACAAATTCCCCGTTTTTAATCACGTTTTTGGGGTGTATCATGTGTCTTACTATTTATTATATTTAAATCATTGTGCATACATCATATCATGAACAAATGTGTATTCAGCTTGTATAAACTGTTTGCGTGGTTATTGTTTAGATTTAATTTATTATTTTCAGTACATGCAATTTCATAGGCCGCCGCTCCCCATTACATTATGAGCGTTGAGCAGTTCCCCATTACATTATGAGCGTGAACCTGGCGTTGCCAACATACGATCGGCTCCGTTTGATTGAGCCTTGATCGCACAGACATTTATCATTTTCAGTACATGCAATACGATCGGCTCCGTTTGATTGAGCCTTGATCGCACAGACATTTATCATTTTCAGTACATACATTTATCATAGGCCGTCCGTTCCCCATTTTTGTTAATATATGTTATTGTTTGTTGTTGTTTGTTATGGTATGCTATTGGGTTGTTATTGTATGCTAATTGTTTGTTATTATATGTTTATTTACATTTGTTCATATAGGAATATTGCACAATTTTTCAGTATTAAATACAATAAGAAATAAATAATAAATGTTTTTCTAGCAAGGTTTACTCTCCAACTTTTGTTGATCCAAAAACCATTTTTACATATGATACAGGTGAACAGGAAGAAGCAAGGAAAACATAGGAAATTGCCTTAGAAGAAAAATAATGAAGTTTAGAAGGATGAATAGAACATGTTGTATTTGTTTGATATGATTGTATGATCTCTTTTAAATTGAAATAATAAATATGAAACATTATAATAAATGTCATGAGCTTTGATGAAAACCCAATCATGCCCCGATCACCTTTTCCGTTGCGGGTCGGGGTGTGACAGATTGGTATCAGAGCTTTTGACTATAGGGATATATGATAGGTTATTAGACCCTTAGAGCCTATACTATAGTTGACTAGATTTTAATTGCTTATGTGGTTACATGCAAACTTATGATATTTATTTGTTTCATATTTATTACATACACAAATGCATGCAAACATTTCCAATATTACATTTTGTGATACATAGTGAATTATACTTACAGTCAAACATACATACTTACATACATATTCATCATACATGTTACAATATTCACATATTCAAATCATCTTCATACTTCCGTTATTCAAGATTTTGTCGCATTTTTCATTTTTTAAATCTTATCAAAGTGAGTTCTGCGACGGGCATGTAGTAACTGTAAGGGTACAAGTACCGGTAGTCGGAACGTCCTGTCTAGGTTGGCATTCGTATAAATCCAATATAACGGACCAGTTTGCCTACATGGGGACTAACGATGAGAGTACGAAGGACCTATTAGACCAACGCATGCCACACCAAACGTCGTTCGAACTAACCCCACTTTGAGGTGTCACCGTGTCCACACCTGGATACATTCCGAATATCATACGTTACATATTTTCGATTTTCTCCGGGGTTTTAGTGTACGTAACCAGGCTAACACATGCGAACCATATGAAAAACCCGGTAATCATGGGGGCCCACATGATTACGAAGGTGAAGTATGGCGGCATGCAAGGCCCAATTACGAGCAAAGCCCAAGACATCCTGTGGATGTAGTAGATTTATTATGCTATGTTTATTTTATGAATGTTCATTCCTAAATACGACACATGATCCCAAAAACATCCAACTCATACTCTTCATATGTATTCCTTGTAGATGTCTTCTAATTCCGCTCGTAGGAAGATGAGAGCAGGAAAAGCTCGCGAGCGTATGACTGCCCAAATCGCTCAACAAATGACTGCCGTAATACCCAACATTGTAATTCAAGTCCAACAAGCCCTTACCGCTAATCCCGTCAATCAAGAAGTTCAAAATGTTGTCAACCCTCCCCCAAATACCACTAAATGCACCTACAAGCATTTCAAATCCTGCGACCCTACAAAATATGAAGGGACTGAAGGTGTCACTGCTCTTCTCTATTGGTTTGAAGAAATGGAAAACATTTTTCTAAATTTCGATTGCCCCGATGATCGCAAAGTGCGATATGCTACTGGTCGTTTATTTGGAATAGCACTTACTTGGTGGAATACAGAGAAGGCTAAACGAGGTGTTGAAGATGCTATGACTTTGACTTGGGAAGAGTTGAAGAAAATCATGACAAGACGGTTTTGCCCAAGGAGCGAAATCAAGAAATTAGAGGATGAGTTCTATTCGTTGAAACAAAAGGAAGGCGACCACACTACATACAACAAGAGATTCCTCGAGTTAAATCAAATGGTTCCCAACTTGTTCACTCCCCACTACCGTTTGATCGAGCACTACATTCGAGGTCTTCCTTCAAAAATTCAAGACTCTGTAATAAGTACCACACCTGCAACCTTGGAAGCAGCAATGGAGTTAGCTACAGAGCTCACCGAGAACCGTATACGGAATAAAGACTTCAAGGAGGAGAAGAAGAAAGATAAAGAATCAACTGAAATTTCAAACTCCACCCAAACCGAATCCCCTTCTCAACCCATTTCCAAGAGGAAACGAGATGAGTAACTTTTCGCTGTCACCCAACGCAATCAACCAGCCTTACAAGCCGTACCCCTTCAAGCTATCCCAATCACTCAAGTAGCACCCAACTCAACCTACCCAAATAAGAAACCTTACCTTGGACCTCACCCTCAATGTAACAGCTGTTTTTTATCACCATCCATCTACCTTACTTTGTCGACTATGTGCGAATTGTGGACGCTATGATCATTTGAGCAAGGTTTGCCGCACCCCTCAAAACCAAACCTCACCCCCTACTCAAAACATGATCCAAACATATCAACAACCCCAATACCCCATGTTCCCATATGTTCGAGCTTGTTTCAATTGTGGCGACCCTACCCACTTTAGAAACGCGTGCCCTCAATTGGTTAACATCATAAACGCCCAAGCTCAAGCAAACCCAATTAACCAAGCAAATCAAGAAAACCCAACCACTAGGCCACCAGTAAGAGGAAGAGTTTTCAACATCAACGCCAATCCTGTTGAAGATAATGACGGCCCAAACGAAACCACCCAACTAGTCCCCTTCACCAAAAATCAAGATTCAACTCCAACCGCTTAGTTTTATGTTTTTCTTTATGTTATCTCAATTTTCACGTGTCTCAATTTTAAATTGGAAATTTATCCAAGGATTTTAATGCAAATTACTATTTCAGTTTTGTTTTATACTCATTGATTTAACATTCATACCATCATACATCTCAACGTATTTCAATCTCATTATTTAAAGAAGTTGGGCTGTGTCTCACTTCTACATAGACTAACCTCTCCATCACAACAAACGAGAGAGGGACTGTCATCATTCAAACATGTGTACTATCAGAATTATGACTCAGGCATTGTTTGTTGTGTTTATTTATGTTTTAGAGTCACATAGAACTAATCATAACTTACGGATAAAGCCAATGAAAATTTGACAAGAATATGGTGGATACGCCGCTGGTACTTCCTATATATAAGTATTCTTGCCAAAGGATCAGAGGCATTGTCAGGCGGTTATGAGAAGTTCCATGTAGGATTTAGTATTGTCTTGGTTGAAGTTTGTTTTATATTCACTGATTTAGCATTCATATCATCTCATCATTTAAAGAAATTGGATTGTCTCACCATTCAAACATGTATACTATCAGAATTAGGACTCAGATATTGGTTGTTGTGTTTATTTATGTTCTAGAGTCACATCATAGAACCAATCATAACTTACTGATAAAACCAATGAAAATTTGACGAGAATATGGTGGATACGCCGCTGGTACTTCCTATATACAAGTATTCTTGCCAAAGGATCAGAGGCTTGTCAGGCGGTTATGAGAAGTTCCATGTAGGTTTTAGTAGTAGAAGTTTTGTTTTAGGATATAACCTTATCTTTCCAAACATATCAAAACTCTTGCGCATGAAATCATATTTAGTCAATCAACTCTATTTATCAATATTCAATATCTTAGGCATCAAAAAGCGATTCCTGTAGCAGGGTACTCAACCCTTACAAGGAACGTTACCACCTCAAACAAAATTTGAACTCTTACTCCTTTCTAAGTATGTAACTGTCAAATTAAACACCAATCTTTTTAGACAAATATGTCACTACTTAAATTTCGGGACGATATTTCTAAAAAGTAGGGGATACTGTAACATCCGTCAAAAACCGGATTTACCAAACCCGCTTCGTTTATTAACCGAACAACCAGCTAAAAATTTCGTTGCGTATTTAATGCCCAAATTAATTTTAAACGATACATAATTAATAAGTATATTATAATATAAAAGTTATATTTGAAAAAGTATTAAAAATAGTGATTTAAAAATAAAATGCTGAAGCCAGGATTCGAACCCGGGTCAACCGGGTCAGCAAAGCCTTAACTCACACGCGCTCAACCACTCCGCCACTGGTGTTGTTTGTTATCATATTGAAACAATTAATACATAACATAAATCTGGAAATCAAACCCAGTTACACAACGCGCCCAAATCCGTTAATGCCGGAAATCCCGACAAAATCGTCAAACGTTACCGTTTCTTTTGGTCATAACGATTACATTAATAGCCATATCGGTTATAACCGAAAAACTTAATCAATTTCATTCATTGCCTTAATTTCTATTCGAAACCGAAAGTCTAATTCAAATCCAGGTTATACCTTGTTCATCAGTTAAGCTTACGAATCTATCAACTTACACTCTTCATTTCGCTCAGAAAAACCTCGCCGCGGTCGCCGGAATTCCCTATAAATTAACCGGAAAGTTTCGCCGGAAAACCGAATTCAATCCATCTTTTCTTCTTACTCTAAAATAAGATCTTAGAGCTCATACTGACATCACCCACACTCACCTTAAACCTCTGAAGAATCTCTGTTGAAAGAAATTTCACTCGCCGGAAATTCTCTGCAAGTCGCCGGAAAACCGGGACTTTCATCTACACGGTAAGTACCTCGATTTTTCTGTTTCATTCCATTATTATACAAATTCTAACATCATTCCATCACCCAGAATCAACCCCAGACGACATTGCCGGATTTTCTGTTTTCGCCGGAAAACTTCTGAAAGTTTCAGAATCTCGCTGTTAACCGGTATGATCATGTAACCTACTGATAATCGTTACTCAGTGGTTCAATTTCACATCTATTTCATTCAAACTGATTATTGAATTCGAACAGAAGGAGCTCCCAAAACAGAGCCGACGATCTTCGCCGGACTTCTGAAGAAAGACGATCAGTTCGGTACAATCAATCCCCAAACCTTTTTCTGTTCATTACCTTACGATTGCTCATAATGTTCGTTAAATTAATTTAACAAATAACAGTTAGTTAACCGTTGTCTGTGTTTTGAACGAAGAAGACGAAGCCGTGTAAGATATAAGATTAATTAAAATTGATATTATGAATGGGTTAGACACACAGTCCAGCTGTGGACTGTGTGCAAACAATATGCTTAACGTCGCGAGTTCGATTCCTGTCCCAACCTCATTCGCTGTAATAAAATGCCTTTTTTTTAAACCGAACCGGGTTAACTCAGTAAGATGTTAAGTATAATAAAAATCAGAACATTTACCAAGTTAGACACACAGTCCAGCGGTGGACTGTGTGCCAAACTAAATCACAGGTCCCGGGTTCGAGACCTGTGGAGAGCACTGAGTCGTTATATTAAATCTTTGTTTTAAAATAAGTGATTTTTAGGATTAACTTAATTAGAAATATAATTAAAAACAGAAATATTTCGGGTTAGACACGTAGCTCAGTTGGTAGAGCTGCGTGCACGCGTACGGGAGGTCACGGGTTCGAGTCTCACCCAGCGCACACATATAACCGACCGAACCGGTCAACAAGTCAACGGTCAACGGTCAACAAGTCAACGGTCAACGGTCAAAAAAATCAACATTTTTTTTATTATTTTATTTATTTATTTAAATTAAAAATACTTAAAATAACATTTTTAAAGTTAGAAAATAGCCTTAAACTCACAAAAATATATATCCAAAAATACTATTAAAATTGTTAATAAAATCCATTTATTTACATTATCTTTCCGTTATTAATTAGGTTAGTTTTCCTCGTCGATCAATCCTCTAAACTCGTGCGCATTCACCATCATCAACCGAACGCACCCACTGTGAGTGAATCTCTACAAATTCCCCGTTTTTAATCACGTTTTTGGGGTGTATCATGTGTCTTACTATTTATTATATTTAAATCATTGTGCATACATCATATCATGAACAAATGTGTATTCAGCTTGTATAAACTGTTTGCGTGGTTATTGTTTAGATTTAATTTATTATTTTCAGTACATGCAATTTCATAGGCCGCCGCTCCCCATTACATTATGAGCGTTGAGCAGTTCCCCATTACATTATGAGCGTGAACCTGGCGTTGCCAACATACGATCGGCTCCGTTTGATTGAGCCTTGATCGCACAGACATTTATCATTTTCAGTACATGCAATACGATCGGCTCCGTTTGATTGAGCCTTGATCGCACAGACATTTATCATTTTCAGTACATACATTTATCATAGGCCGTCCGTTCCCCATTTTTGTTAATATATGTTATTGTTTGTTGTTGTTTGTTATGGTATGCTATTGGGTTGTTATTGTATGCTAATTGTTTGTTATTATATGTTTATTTACATTTGTTCATATAGGAATATGCACAATTTTTCCGTATTAAATACAATAAGAAATAAATAATAAATGTTTTTCTAGCAAGGTTCACTCGCCAACTTTTGTTGATCCAAAAACCATTTTTACATATGATACAGGTGAACAGGAAGAAGCAAGGAAAACATAGGAAATTGCCTTAGAAGAAAAATAATGAAGTTTAGAAGGATGAATAGAACATGTTGTATTTGTTTGATATGATTGTATGATCTCTTTTAAATTGAAATAATAAATATGAAACATTATAATAAATGTCATGAGCTTTGATGAAAACCCAATCATGCCCCGATCACCTTTTCCGCTGCGGGTCGGGGTGTGACAGTCTGGGTCATGTGTGGTTGTGAAAATGAAAGAAAAAAAAAGATCTTTCATATACAGAAGGAAAATTACTAACATACCCTTATGTGCAAGGCGCATGCATTATTTAACTAAAAATTTTAACCAGGTTATGGCTAAAGGACATAGGGCATAATGAGTTTTCCAAATAAAGGACTATGGTTGTAAAACAAGGTTTCCAAGGCCGACTACTCCCCGAGTAGTCGCTACAAGGTAGGCTGTCGAGTCGACTTTCTTCAACTCCGCCTAATTACTCAGAATCGACCAAACGTGGTCAACCTCGGTCAAAATCGGATCTAGTAGGTTAACTCGGACCGAGTTTGACTTAAAAATAATAAAACATAATTTTTATTCCTATCATATTAAAAAATATAATTTTCACGTATTTTGTTATAAATATTGGTAAATTTATGTTACTTGACATATATTTAATTTCCGGAAACTAATTTCTTTATAATTTAACACGTCAGAGTACTCCCCGAGTACTCTCCGCCTAGGCTGAGTACTCTCAACTCCCCAGTCGACCGACTAGGGAGCGCCTAGTGACTTTTGCAACCATGATTTTAATTATTGAAGTTAAAGGCTATCAATTGTAATCTGGTACAAATATAAAGGATGAAAATGTAATTTACCATTTTTTGAATGAACACTATTATGCTGATGTAAGAAAAAAATGTCAGTTATGAGACATTCCATAACAAATGCTTTTGGATAACAAAAATATTAGTTTATAAAATTCATATTTATAATTATATAATATTGATAAAATAGTGAAAGTTATTTAAAACTAGTTTTTTTACGTCGCGTGTTGTGGTGAAAGTAAACAAATGATAATGTAAAACAAACGTGATTTGAAAATAAAGCATGTTGTTTAGAAAACGAAGCCATTAGAACGATTTGGTTTATCAACGTACCGTTTTATGAAATCAAATAAATACTTTATTTTGAGTATAACTTCTTTTTAACAAAACTATAACGGAATGTCAGGAGAAAAATCAAGCACAGCAACGTACTTAAATTTTAGACAAAAGTTATAAACGTAAATTTTTAAAGAAGTATCAAATTAATCGGTGAATTAATATATGTTCTAAAAAAGGAAAAAACAATTATGAAAAAATGGTAATGGAAATATATGTTTAAAAAAAAAAGGAAAATAAATTAAAAGTATGTTATTAATAGTAAATATAGTAATAAACTATTATAATATATTAATAAAAAATAGAAGGCTGTATGTTATTATAAAAATAAAGTTATCATTCATCATCCCTTATCAACACAATATATATACATATATAATATATATATATATAGTTGGCTACAGAGTCCATTTTCCTACAAAGTGTAAAAAGTCATAAAACCCCATAATGTCAACCATAAAACACACTCAAAACTCGCACATAACATAGTAAAGATTACTAAAACACCATATTTGTGGGTTTTGTGTTGTGTTTTAGATGATAAGGCTTTGTTATCGAATGACTAACAGTAGTGTGTTTTATGTTGATTATCATGTTGCGTTTTTACATTCATAGATGTACAATGGTGTGTTTGAAGTTTTAAAGGACTGCTAGGGTTTGGATATTGTGTTTTAGTGATCTTCACTATGTCTTTTGTGAGTTTGGAGTGTGTTTTATGACTGAAATTGTGGTGTTTTATGACTTTGTACACTTTGTAGGAAAAATGGACTTTGTAGCTGAACCCCACCCTATATATATATATATATATATATATATATATATATATATATAGGGGAGGGTTATCTTAAGAACACTAAATATTGCGAGAACCGTGAGAACGAATGAGAAAACCAATCAAAACCATTTTTTTAATACAAAACTCATTGTAATTAAAATGCAACATCAAATAATTCATTTATTCCCTCAAAATTACTCTTATTTGATTTTTTACACATGTGTAAAAAAATTTATTTACGAATTCACGTAAATTTAAACGTGTAAATTAAATTTCTAACATTGTATTTGAATAATAATGATAAGTGTAAAAAGAAATTTTAAATTGGAACTGTGTTTATCAAGTTTTCATGGTTTTTTCATTCGTTCTCGCGGTTCTCGCAATATTTAGCGTTTTCATTTAAACCCTCCCATATATATATATATAACATTGTATTTGAATAATAATGATAAGTGTAAAAAGAAATTTTAAATTGGAACTATGTTTATCAAGTTTTCATGGTTTTTTCATTCGTTCTCACGGTTTTCGCAATATTTAGCGTTCTCATTTAAACCCTCCCATATATATATATATATATATATATATATATATATATATATATATATATATATATATATATATATATATATATATATATATATATATATAATCTGCATAATCCATGACATATTGGTCTAATTACCAATGGTATGATGTCCCTCACTTATAAATGTAAGGTTGTGTGTTCAAATATTTGCAAGTTACAACTAGAAAGTAAAAGTTGAGTTAAAACCGTTGCAAATTTTTTCGTTAAAAAAATAAATCAGCATTTATAAAAAACACATTTGAGCATTCACATTGGAACCTCCATCTTCATCTATATAAAAGCATACATTTCTCTTGATTTTGTTAATTTTTCAAAAACATCTAACATCCAACTCTTTATCTCAATCTTTTTCATACTTACAAACACATATTTATTTATTTTTTCTCTTTCCTACACACTCACATAATAACATAGAGGGTTAAATACGTACCTCTAAATGTAGAGGTGTACTTTACTTTATTTATATTTTTCTTTAGAGTAAATTACTTTTTGAGTCCCTGTGTTTTAGTGGTTTTAACCACTTACAAAATCAAAAAATTTAACGGCCTAAGTCCCTAACTGTTCATTTTATAATGTTATAAGTCCCTGTGTTTTATGGTTTAATTTACTTGAGTCTAAAATCAAAAGTATAAGTATTAAAAAGTTGTACTCAAAATGTTACAAAGTGAGTGGTTAGAGACTCAGGGCGTGAAACTTTTTTTATTTTAGACTCAAGTGGTTAAAACCACTAAACACATAGACTCAAAAAGTAATTTACTCTTTTTATTTATTCTAGAGATTCTTATGTGGTTGTGTTTTTGTTGTTCATTATAATTTTGTTTCTTTATATTATATATATATATATATATATATATATATATGAATGCTTATCTTCGTACATATTAAATTACCAAACTAACCTTGCGAAAGCAATTGCAAGTTGAGTGGTGGGTCATAATTCTCCATAGTCCAACTCTAATCCATTATCCATATTCTTTAATTAAACATGTCCCAACACACTTGTTTCCGTTTTCTATGCAACTATGCTAGTATTTTACTTTGATGAAATATTATATTTTTAATTAATTGTTTCTTATATTTAGTTAGAAGGGTTTTATATTACTAAACTCGCGTACCAACATAAATATCTATCACTTAAATACAAAAGTATGATTTAAAGTTGTTTAAAACACACCGAGTGATGCCCATTGTGCTGACATGGCAACACCTCTACGTCGGGAACACCTTCTTGCAGGGTGGCGTGGTGATGGAGGCGGGGTTTCTTCATCAGCGTGGATGGCAAATAGTGTGGTGATGTGGCAGCGTTTCAGTGATGGATGTATTTTGATGAGCTTTGATTGGTTCTTGTTATAAAAAATTATAAAAACATCACTTTTACGCATTTCCCACTCCGTGCCATTTTTTACCATTCCATATAGTCTTATGTTTAAAACAAACATAAAAATAAATAAAAGTTAATTTAGAAAACAATTCAAAAAATAATAGCTATTTTTTAGGCTTTTAAGATGCAAGTATTAATAGCTATTTTTAGGCTTTTAGGATGCAAGTATTAGACTGTAGTGAGGGTGTAAGGGCCTTGGGTTGAAGGCATTGCTTGACACGTGGTGAGGGTGTGATCCACAAGGTAACCACTCAAAAACTAAGGGTGTGGTGTGGCGTGGCCGGCCATGTGGATTTTTGTTAATTAAAGTAGCTAACCAAAGCTAGCCATATTGGATCAGCCAACCTAAGCTAGCTATGCATTAATGTATAAATGATTAAAGCTCAACGTACTTAGTCAATATCTCAGAATGTTTAATACTACAGAATGTCAAGTGATTAAATACTATCAATTTAGTCCTCTTATCTATATTATACTTCAATCCCTTATCTTAGTTAATGATTACATTTTATTCCCTAATAAAAAACTAACTCCCCCAATGATTTTTTTTAACGGTCATAATTTTTTTGTATATTTATATATATATATATTAAATTACACCATATAAACAAGAATTTTATAAACTTTAACTTGGGTACAGTATTGCTATAGTTTTTTTTTAATTAAAAAAATTTGATCTGTTACGTGATTAACAATGTCCAAGGGTGAGTAATAACTAAATCGTTAACCAAAGCGAACCGAAATCAACCAAAAACTAAATTACCTGAAAACTGATTAACCCAATTAACTAAAAACGGTTATCGATTTTTTTGTACCCTTATTTAACCAAAAATAACTGAATTGAATAATTCATATTTTCATATTTCTAGTTTTTATAACTTTAATTCATGTATTTCATATTTATACCTCCATTTCATGTACCTATACACTATTTCAAGAATTTATACCTGAATTTCATGTATTTCAAACCAAAAGTTTTAACCCAAGTTTGGCTTTGCTATTAACCGAAATTAAATGAATCAAACAAAAAAACGTCAATGTAACTGAATAAACCAAACCGATTAACTGAAAACGATTGGTTAATAAAATAGACTAATTTATGACCTCGATTTCGGTTGAGGATGATAATCTAACAAACCAAACAATGCACATCATGGCAATGTCTATGTTTCCCGCTGCATCATGCGCACCGGTATTAACCCAGATGAGCAATAACTAAATAGTTAACCTAAACCAAACCAAAAACCGACGAGACCAAACCGAAATCAACCAAAAACTGAATTAACTGAAATCTGAAAACCGAATTAACCAAAAGTCAGTTATCAATTTTTTTGTACTCTTGTTTAACCAAAATTAGCTGAACCGACCCGGATCATTTCATATATTTCTAGCTTTTATACCTCCAATTCATATATCATATTTTATATCTCCATTTCATATATTTATACTTTCATTTGATGCATTTATACCTCAATTTCATATATTTCTAAGAAAAAGTTTTAGCCCAAAGTTGGTTTTTGCTATTACCTGAAATTAAATGAACCAAACAAAAAAATTTCAATCTAACCGAATAAACCGAAGTGATTAACCGAAAACATATTGGTTAATAATATATACTAACCGATGAATTTGGTTTCGACTTTGGTTAAGGATAATAACTGAACCGAGTGAATCATGCACAACACAATGATATATTACCCGTTTACTTCGCTTTTAATATAGATCTATCACAATGATGCTACAATAAATATTATATGAATAAGAAAACTACCAAAAACGAGTATCGCCCAATGCTATTTGTCACTCCCGCCGCATCGCGCGGGCATCATGCTAGTGTTTATAAATATATAATAGTTTTCTAAAAATGACTGAAAATTGGTGATTCAGCTAAAACCATCTATTACGGAACAAGTCTCTACCAACATGGAGATGATTTGGGGGTGGGGATGCTGTACACCGGCCATAGGGATGTGAACAACCGTGAAAAAGGGTGGACTTAGGGTGCTAACGATGTGAGAAAGGGGTGGGACCCCTACCATCAGTGATGAAGAAGTAGTTGGTTGGTAATTTTGGTTGACGATTTTGGCTGGAGATGAAAGTTGGTGACATAGCCGGCGATGAAGGTTTGTGTGGAAAGAAATATGCATTTTCAAAACAAACCCTAGGTTATTTGACAATTTGTAAATTCAACCTTGTTGTTTAAATTAAAATTTGAGTTAAATGACTGGTTGGTCCCTGTGGTTTGCGAAAATTGCAAACTTGGTCCCAATGGTTCACTAATACAGAGTTGGTCCTAATAGTTGTAATTTTTGCACTTGGGTGGTCCTTATCACTAACTTTTGTTAAAATTTTCAGTTAAGATGGTGTTAAATGACCAAATTGCCCTCTGTAAAAATAAGAAACAAAAGGAGGTGGACCCACCCCATTATCTTCATTTTCTTCAACACCTCTCTCTCTCTCTCTCTCTCTCTCTCTGAAACATCAGCCATCATCTTTGGCCACGACAACAGGAATTCCAATTGCAAGAACGATCGAGAGCCAACAATAATATAAACAAAATGTTTGAATGATTGGTATTCAAGCTTATCTTAACGCTGTACGGATCAACAAGAACGATCGAGAACCATCATTAAAGGGTCTTGTCTTTGGGACTTGTAGAGTGGTCAACAAGAACAATATGATGACGTCATCTGAAACGATGTCGTTTTGGCGGAAATGAGAGGTGGAGATGGTTGTTAAATGCAGGTGGTGGGATTGCGGTGGTAGTGCAGGTGGTGGTTGTAGAGTTGGTGTGGTGCCGGAGGTTTGTGAAGATGGTGGTGATTGAACGGTGATGAGGCGGCATTTTGATTATTATTTTCGAGTAGGGGTTCGATCGGAGATGGATGGTGGTAGCCGGGGTTGACGGATCTGGTGGTGGTGATCAGGTATAATGGAGGATGTTCGTTGTTGTTGGTGACGACGCGATCGTGGTATGCGACGGTATTGGTTCGTGGTGCTGGTTTCAGGTGGTGGTTCATAGTGGTGAACGTTGGTGTTCGAAGGTGGTGGTTGTGGTGGCCCAAAGATGATGGCTAATTGTGGTTACTTCTAATTTCAAAAATCAACTGTTGTTTCTACAATATATGGGTTCAACCTAACAACTACACTACAACATCACGTCCCAATTTCAATCAGATTACTTCTACTTCAGTGTTCAATTGTTCATATCCTAGGTTTACAGTTTTTCGCGCATTTGTTTTAGATAACTTCGTTGTTATACTTCGTAGATCTGTTTATTTCAGAGAGAAAGAGAGGGGTTGGAGAAGATAATGGGGTGGCCCATCTCCTTTTGTTTCTTATTTTTATTTTTTAATTGTTGAGGGCACTTTGGTCATTTAACATCAACTTAACTGAGTCACCGAGTGCAAAACTTACAACTATCAGGACCACTCTGTAATTAGTGAATCATTGGGACCAAGTCTGCAATTTTCGCAAACCATAAGAACTAACCAGGCATTTAACTCTTAAAATTTAGTAAACCCTTAAAGTTTATAAACTACATCAACTAATTTAACTTATTAGTATTATTAACTATTTAATTAACTAGTAGTTAATATAAAAATAATATTTAAATCAGTAATGATAAAAAATGATTGGGGTATAATGAAAATTTATGAATTCAAAGCAGGGAGTTCCAAAAAAAGTAAGAAAAAATGATGTGATGATATGTCAACATGGTGGCAGTCATTAGGGATGAGTTGGGATCGGTACCAAAAATGGGTACCGGTATTTGTGTGTAAAATTCGGTAAATTTTCGATACTGAACCGAAAATACCAGTATCGAAAACGCCAAAAAGTGGGTATCGAATCGGTACCGAAAAACTTCTACCGGTACCGACACCAAATCCCAAATGCTCATCCCTAGTAGTCACTTTGAGACGTGGCGATTAAAAAAGTGAAAGCATAACAATTAGACCATTTGTAAAGATTAATGCCTACTAAGGGACATTTTTTGTCACATCAGCATAATAACGCTTCGTTAGAAAAAGTGTAATGGTTCATACCCCTTAATGCTCTTTCAGTCGTTACTTTCCATTTTTTTTCTATTCATTTGGGGTTATTCTATAAATGTCCCTCCTTCTTTATGACTCTATAGTGTCCAAGGAAAATGGTGCTAGGGACGTTATCAAGACATTTCATGCCTCTCTATAATGTTCCATTACCTATAGCGTTAGCCTAATAGGGCATAAGCATGCTTTTAACATCAAATTATTTAGTTAATAAATTTTGTATTTAAAAAGTTACCAAAAAGTGTAAATGCTAAATATAGAAACAGACACAAACCTATATTGCCGATTTATTTCGTTCACCTAATTTGCCACCATTTTATTCATTTGACACACACTTGTATAGTTGTATTCATTGCTCATATGCACTTAAAGGCCCTGCATATGGTATACTTAATAAGGATGGTTTAGTATGGGACCATTTTTTGTTTTGTTTTTAACCTTATTATTATTATAAGAAAAATCTAGTCATTTTTATGATACTATTATACTTCTATATTAAAAGATACAATATAATAATTACATATATATATATTATATATATAATATATATATTAATATATATAGATATATATGAGAATTATAGAGAGAAAACTCACTTAAGTTAAGAAAACTCAAGAAAACCTTATGTAATAACTTTTTTTTGTAAATAAATTAGAATGTAAGTTACATATTAATAAACATTTTGTAACAAAAAAAAAACAAAAAGCGCCGAATGGTTTTTTTATAAATTTTTAGTAAACTGCCATTTTGGTCCCTGAGGTTTGGGCAGTTTTGCCATTTTAGTCCAAATCTCAAACCTTTTGCATATGGGTCCCTGTTGTTTCAATTTTGTTTCCATTTTGGTCAAAAAGTAAAGTCAGTTCAAATTTCTCAAAAAAACATGGTTTTTGGGTCCATTTTCTGAAGGCATTTTGGTCATTTTAATCATTAATATAATATAAATAAAATAAAAGAAAACCTCAAAACTATGCACACACACACACTCTCTCTAAACACCCATATGTCTCTCTCTTCTCTCTCTCTCTCTTTCTCGAACACCACCGCCACCATAACTCCACCCCACCACCCCCCTTTCACGTTAGGGCGACAGTGGGGTTTTGTTTTTGTAGATTTGTTTTTTTATTTGTGAAACATAGATCTGAAATCTGTTCTTGCTCTTGGTGCCGGTGGTGAGAGGGGGGAGGTTGTGGTGGCGGTGGTGGTGGAGTTCATAGTGACGGTGGTGTTCGAGAGAGAGATAAGAGAGAGACAGATGGGTATTTAGGAGAGTGAGTGAGTGTAGAGTTTTGAAGGTTTTTTTTATTTATATATATATATATTAATGTTTAAAATGACCAAATATCCTTCAAAAAAGACAAAAAAAACTGTTTTTTTTAATCTGAGCTGACTTTGCTTTTGGACCAGAATGACAACAAAATTAAAACCACAGATCCAGATGCAAAAGTTTGAGATTTGGACTAAAGTGCAAAACTGACAAACCTCAGGGACCAAAATGGACATTGTACTCTATTTTTTTTTAAATTCAGTGTTACGAAAAAAATGCTAAAAACTAAAATTTAAATTTTTTTATAAAAAAATTCACTCGGCGTTTTTTTGCTACAAAATGTCGATTAACATGTAACTTACAGTTCATATTTTTTTTACAAAAAAATAAAAATGTTACATAAGGTTTCTTGAGTTTTCTTAACTCAAGTGGGTAGGGATCCTAAGAGAAGTACAACATATTTGAGAAACTTAAGAAGCATTCTGGACCACACATTTCCATAAGCTTTTCGTAATATACACATATGTATAGTTTAAAATTGACTATCTACGTATATGTATATTGAATTATACACATATGTATACAGTAAGTTTTAAACTATATATATATGTGTATATTACGAAAAGTTTTGGGAAAATGTGTGGTCGAGAATGCTTATCAAGTTTCTCAATTAGCCTAGTGCTTCAACATGATCCTAATCATATTACCATATATATATATATATATATATATATATATATATACCATCTTTATTGTGACAACCGCGAGAACCAATGTGGTAACCCACTACATCACCACCCTAAACCTAAAAAAACCTAACCCCCACCCCCCGCCCCCAAAAAAAAACCTAACCCCCTCCCCCCCAACACCAACGCAAAAAAAAAACAAACCCCCCCCAAAAAAAAAACCTAAAAAAACATAACCCCTCAAAACCTAAAAAAACCTAATCCCCCCCTCCCACCCCACCCAAGCTAAATGTTAATAACTACACCCCTCAAAAAACCTAAAAAAACTAAAAACCACTCAATTTTTTTAACTTTTTTATAAAAAAATCACTACTTTTCGTCACAAAAAAAAATTGAGTGGTATATTAGGTATTTTTGTGTGTTCATATTGTTCTCACAGTTCTCGCAATAATGGTGGTGTCTAACGGATCCTTTATATATATAGAGAGAGAGATAGACATAAAAATCATAAAAAATAACATGATGTACTTTTTTCATGTTTTGATAGTTTTCTTCTAATATATATATCAATGATGCCCTAGTTGAAGTTTTCCACATTAGGCTAAGTCCATTAGTGATTTTTGGAAGGATTGGGTTGTTGAAAACCACATTATTATTTTTTTATTTATGCCAATAAAAGTATTATTATTGTTCTTGTTATTGTTGTATGCAAACTCTTATTTGTTACTGAACACATTTAACTCAACAACCTTTCTTGCTCCATGTTCATGCAATACCAACTCTGTCATCTCTCATAAGTAAATAATGATAAACGACAAAACGGAAAAACCCATTCGGTCTTTGAACTCACATAGCCCTTTATGTAACGCTTATGAATTTCAGTAATTTTGGGACCAAACACTAAAATCCCCAAACTCCAAATAAGATATGCAAATTCAACTTCAACACTTAACTCGGGTTGTGATGTGTATTCTTTTGTGTGGAGCGTGATGTGTAAATACAAAGAATCTAAATGAATAACTGGTTTCTTTTAATCTTTCTCGTCACCTATTACATAAAATGATAAAATTCGAATGTTAAGTATATTGATGTAGAAATATTTAAGTACAATGTATTTCAGATAATGCGTAAGCACTTTTGTAAGGTCTTCCGTAGTGGGGCGTCAAATGAGGTGGAAGATGGGCCAAAGCGCCCCATAGCGCCCCCAACACCACTACGGGGTGCGTTATTGTAACACCACGTGTTTTACGTCCAATAAAGTTCCGACCCTGTCCCGACTATCCTCGTGTGTCGTATGATAAAACGAGAGGGACTAAAGTCGTTAAAGTGATAAATTATAACCACAATATGTGGACAATGGAAGTTGAGGGGCTAAAGCGGCAAAAATGCCAAATTATCACTTTCTGGAAGGCGGTTGCGGACCGCAAGGCTCAGGCCATACGGTCCGCAGCCATTTCAAAAACAATGGGGGCCTAAGGTCCTTACGGACGCATGGCTAAACCCATACGGTCCACAAGGACCTGCCAATGACCAAAATTGTGGCAGCTTCACATGCTGCCACCTTTATCGCCATTTCCACACTTTGTCACCTCTTGCCACAACTTGGGACACTTGTTTACGTCGAAGGGCACTCTCAAACACCTTGCATGACCTCATGAGCCTTCCTCAAGTATAAATAGGCACTTGATTTGCCACACAACTTGCTCACTCATTACATTCTTCTCCTCTTGCTCACTTGGAAGGTTCCTGGTATTCTTGGAGCATTCCCCTGAGTTCTAAGCTTCATCTAGATCACTACTAAGTGTTCCATTTCGTTCTAGTTGTTTTTATTAGGCTGAAAAGCCAAAGTAAAGCGTTGACGTAAAAACGCTTTGACCTTAGGCTTAGACCATTACGGTTCAGCCATTGTTCGATACGAACATGGCTACATGATCGTAATTAGGTAGGTGTTAATCCCTAAAAATGGCACCTCCTGATTACCATGAATTCTTCACCAATTGGCGGGTCAAAGTTTAAGTCAATAAAAGTCAAGGGTCAGTTTTATTAATAAATACATAACTAGTTATACATGTGTTATAAAATACGTTTTGACACTTAATTAACTTAGTAATAATATTTAGAACATGTGTAAACATGTTCGGCCCGTCAAGTCCAGGTCTAGGTCGATTCGCAACCGAAAGTCGGAAGTTTGATTTCTACTTTGACTCAGTTCTGACCCGATTTAGCTAGCTAGGTTACTGACTTTAAGTCATATTAGGACCGTGTTTTAGTATAGTATAAACTCCTAGAGGTTATACTAAATGGTTCCTTAGTAATCTGAGTTTTATATACAAGTTCCTTAATTACACTTTAACTTTGCAAAAAACCCTTTTTATGTAAAATAGGTTTTAACCATTAACAAACATTCAAATGAGTTATTAACTGACTTGTAAACATGATTTAATTATTTTGATGTCATGAATCTGATCATAAACCAAAGTTTTCATAAAGTCATGTTTATGGCTTAAAAATGACTAAAATTCCCTTTTCGGCATTTAGGAGAAATGAACATGGTTTCTTCGTTCAAACTTCATACCTACTGATGTAATACCCTAAGTAGGACATAATGGGATAGAATATAACCTGAGTGGATGCTAAAGTTTCGCATAATGCCGATAAATGACTAATTTACCCTTATTCGCATTAAAATGATTTTAATGAACTTTTCATAACCAAAACCTTTACTTACCTATTATAACATGATAAATAACATATATCGGTTATATAAAACAGGTCATGACTTTAGTTTACCTTAAACATCGAAATAAATGGCATTTAGGACTTTTAACGCCTTTTTGGCGCATGTATGGTTGAAAACCATATCTGCGACCCAAGACTTGTTACCTACTGATTTGTAAACTTATTTTAAATATTTTTACAGTAAGTACAAGTCCCAAACTCAGAATCCCAAATATGACTTCAAGCTATGTGTGAAATGACCAAAATGCCCCTATGGGACATAGTTTGGTTTAAAACTATCAAGCACACATATACTTGATTCCTTAGACTCTCGAGTCTAGGCTTTGACCTAGGAAAAGTCATTTACATTGTATTAATTGTTTTTGCGTTATTATGGTTTTAACTTGTTTTTGGAGCAGGAACATGCCACTAAATTCACTCGAGGATCCAAAGGAAAAGGTTTGATGCGGGCGGATCATCAAGGCAGGGACCATCAAACATACACAATTATAATCCATATGAAGGATCAGATGATTCTTCATCCCCGTGGGAACCTTACCGCCACTCATATCCCACGAATATTCACCGCCACCAGATTCTCACCATTCCCAAAACTCCCACCATTCGCATCACTCTCACCACTCTCACAATAACCACCAATCCCATCACTTCCACTCCCATTCTTTTCAGGGAAACTACAATCCCAATATCTACTTGCTTCACCCTCCATGGATGAGGACTCAGATCCTGAGATGCCTCCGACCGGATCTCCCGGTCATCCTATTGAATTGTCAAGTGGTTCAAACTCATACGCTGGAACCCCACACCATTACCCCGATGACTTCCAGCAGAGGTGGGAGCAGTATGAATTTTACAACACTATATCTTACCATAACACTCCCTCCTACCATACTCCTCAGCAGGAACTACCTCCGCTAGAGGAAGTGCAATGCAACCGGTGGAGCAACCGCAACCACCACCTGAACCACAAAAGCCGCGGAGGCGTGGGGCGCGCATGTCAGTGCGTCTAGGACCGAGAGTAGGGTCTCTACCACCCTACTTAACCTTTACCCAACTATCCCCTGTAACAACCCGATCTTTCGGATTGTTATCCGGATCCTACTAATTCAGTTATTTCCGTTATTTTCATTTATATTATGTTTTCTAAACCCGTTTGTACTCTGAGATTGATATAATGGTTTACAAATATTTTAAAATGCATATTACATCGCTTATTTATCGCATTTTAAATCACTTAATACTCGCAACTCTCAACAGAAACTCTAATCGCGGTTAATTATGTTACATTATGTTACTTGTGTGTTATGTGTGCTTTATGATTTATGCTTGTGCACGCTATCGCAACGCTCTCACTCTCACGAATCGCTTAATCGCATTATTTTATTATCCCAACGCTTAACACCTCGCTAAAACGCTTAACATAACTACCTAATACGAATCGAATCTCCAAACGAGCACCTAACGAACAAATAACGAACAAAACTTCGCCACTAGGCCAAGTTCGGCCGAAGTTGGACACCCCAACTTCGCCCGAACTTGACCAGTGATGGACAATCATAAATTTCACCCAAACTTGACCAAACCAAGGGGAATAGGCCAAGTTCGGTCCCAACTTGTAGCAAGTTCGCCCGAACTTGATGGCTGCCACACGCATTCCTCCTCATCTATAAATACCCAGCTCTTCATTCATTCAACCCTTGCTGCTAACTTCGCTCCAGAGCTCCCGAAACCTTCTTTCTTTGTTTTTCCAAGTAGAATCAACCCGTTTTATGCAAACTACAACGTTTTCACTATGATTTTTCACAAGGATTACCTTTGTTTCATCAAATCTCTTCCGTTTATGAAAATCTTCATCTTTTTTACAAAACTTCTTCCTTTTACTTAGATCTACACTAAACGAGTGTATTTGGGCTTAGCTTTGGCTTCCCAAGCTAGAAATCTTGATGATTTCGACTCACCAAGCGTTAGATCTAAGCAAATCTTTTAAAACATTGATTTTTACACAAAATACGGCCTAGGTGACATTGTTTCGTTCACTATGAAGTGGAACGAGGCATTTGTCAAGCAAGATCTCATATCCGGAAGCACAAGGACGACATCGTCACTTTGCACAAACTGACTAACCCTTACGAACTGACAATTTCACCCGGATTAGCCTGAGTTTCTGTAAAATGGCTAAACCTCGCTCCAAAAGATCTCTCCAGCCTAGGTTTGCTCAGTAGCTCAAGGTTGGAGGGAATGGACACTCGATTTACTCAGCAAACGACGGAAAAACGCATGATTTGGTGACCAAAACAGTCAAGTTCGCTCCAAAAAGAGCAAGTTCACTCGAAGTTGTCACCAGTTTGATGACCAACGTCGCCCGAACTTGTTCAAATTTCAAGAAAATCAGTCAAGTTCGCCCGAACTTGTACAATCTGTAAAACAAACATGTCAAGTTCGCCGAACTTGTACCAATCCAAGGGATTTGGTACAACTTCGACCCGAACTTGTCCACTCCTCCTTCACACGTTGATCGTTTCAGCACTTCGGAAGACTGATGCACTTCTGTTCGCGTTTACAGGCTGAACCGGCGCTCCATTCAATCCAGAACCGCTTCGTGTTTGTTTATCAAACAGTAATAGTGAGTATACTTGAACCTTTTTTTCTCTTTAACGCACTTTTGGCTGTTACATACGTCTCTATATCAAAACACGCTACACACAACGCTAAACTCTTCTAATGCTAACCGCTCTCGCATGTTATATGTGAATCGCTGAATGTTTGTTTGCTATGTGTAAATAATGAGGACTTGTAGACCACCTTTAGCAACGATAATACTATAGTCTGGACTCAGCACCCGATTGGTTCGGGGGTTGTTAAGGCTCGCAAATTTACTTTATGTGCGTGCTCGCTATTGTGAACATGTATGCGCATACTCACATCGCAGTCGTGTTGGTTAGCGTATATCATTATTGTTAGCTTACTTATATTTACTTTCTTTACGCGTTGCATGCTGGTTAAGCGTAAACGCTTTATCGCTATTATTATGCTAAGAAAACCTGTATGCTCACCTTTATTTTATTGTATTAACTTTATTTTAACGTATGTAACAGGTTGAGGATGTTATCGTTGCATATGGACTTAGGGTTTTCTTTAGAAACTTGTAATAAAATCTAGTTGTCGAACTGTTTTGTTTGAGAATGATGTACTCTGTATGACTTTTGATGTGAATGTTTCGTTCGATTGTATGGGAAATTGGATGTTATTATATATTGTCGCATTAATAGTCGTTGTGGAAATTCTTGAGCAATCTGTTCGCTTAGTGCCGCGCCCCGATGATTCCGCCATCAGTTGGGGTGCGACAGATTGGTATCAAAGCCATAACTATAGGGAATTAGGTAGAATTTCTATGGTCGACCTAGTCTATAGTTTAAGTTCCAAAATGCTTACATGCCTTTCCTAAGGCTCACACAATTTACACGCTTGAAAACGCTCGTATAACACAAATGAGTGATTGTGTCGGGTTTAGGTGTGGAAACCAAGAACTCCCGATAAGATCACCCACTCCGTGTACTATTTACTGCACGAGATTCTTTCGTTGAGTTAGGAGTGATATCCATATCTTGAAGAAAATCTCCACCTCTTATTTCAATGGAACTCCCGACGCGTTCGGTGAAAACCACAAACATGGGACGAAGTTGTTAAGTTAAGGGTGAAACCCGCACCTTAATAACTAATTGCACTTCTCGATTTTCAATCTCATTAAAGTATCGACTATTTCGATGACTCGGGGCACGACGTAACTGGAAGATAAATGTCGTTAACCGTTGTACGGCGAGAGCATTTATCTATTAGCCAAATCGTGTGCCCGAACTCAGAGAATTTTCGAATCACTTTGGGTAGTCGCTGTCTCAAAACAACGGACGCTCCAAACTTTTTTAAGCCTGCAATCGCCGATTTTACGCATCATCGAGTTTACTAATATTTATGTGTTTAAATTTTGTGGATTTTACGCTTTATCGATTTCTCGTTTTATCGCTTTTCGCTTTACGAAATACGCACAACTCACACAGCCCTCGCAAATCTAGAACGCTAATTAATAACAAACCAAACTAAAACGCTTAACTCTCTTACGCGAATGTCCTCATACGCGGTATTTCTCGCTTATTTTGCTTATACTACTCGCGTCTCCTATCGCGCCACGAAAGATCTAGTGAAGGTGAATACGCGAAAAATACATGCTTACATGTTTATGTGCCTACGTGATTATTGTGCTTACGTGGATGCGTGCTTACGTGTTTTGTGCCTTATGTGAATAATATAAATAATAATAATAATAATAATAATAATAAGTATATGTTGAAAAACGAAAGTTTTTAACAAAAACCCATTATAATCCAATCTCGTCTAAAATTCCCTATGTCATTCTACAGAATCTCACTATCCTAATGGCATCCATGGGATCTCACACATGCAGCACCGCTCAACGCAACAATGCTGACAAATGCATCGCTTCTCTCGTGGCCAAGGAAATGGCCAAGGTGATTCCTCAGATTGTCAGTGAGATCCAAGCTGTCAGCAGCAATTCATCCGTTGATTCCAAGAGCGAGGCTCCGAAATCTTGCTTCAGCTTCAAGCAGTTTAAAGCCTACGGTCCTGCAGCATTCACAGGCAAAGACGGACCAACCAAGCTATTTCATTGGTTCGACTCGATCGAAGTCACATTCAGGCAAAGCGGATGCCATGAAAATCTCCGCACTGTTAACGCCATTGGAGTCTTTCAGTCAAGGGCACTTGATTGGTGGACTGTCGAGCGCAACAGGCGCGGTAGCGACGAAGCTTACTCCTCACGTGGGAAGATCTAAAGGAGCTCATGATCAAGGAATTATGTCCTCCCCACGAGATCCAGAAGTTGGAGAATGAATTTTGGGGTATCAAACAAAACGGTGGAGACAATACTGGTCTCACCGCTCGCTTCAAGCAGCTCAGCCTCATCTGCCCAGGTCAGGTGGATAAGCAATCAAGAAGTATCTCTGTGCTCTCCCGATTGTGTAGCCGACTTTGTTCAAGCAGCGAGACCAACTACCATCGAAGAGACTTACCAACTCGCAGCTGAGATTAACGACAAGCGAGTCTTGGCTGGAGCTTTCAAAGTCTCAACCAAGAATCTCAGCCAAGCTACCACCGAGCCCAGCGCCGACGATGCACCATTTCAAGCCCCAAGTCAAATCACCAGAACCGCAAGCTAAAGGCTAACAACAAGAACTGCGCAATGGTTCCAACGCCGAACTCCTAGTCTCGCCAAGCTGCTACTCCCAACGCACCCGCTGCTAAGCGTGCGTACACTGGACCTCACCCTTTGTGCTCCAAGCGCACATACCATCACGCGGTTGGAGGAAACTGCCGCTTTTGTGCCAATTGCAACATCTATGGGCACTTCACGGCGCACTGCCGTACTGGTCCACGTCAGCAAGCTCCTCCCGCTCTTACAGCGCCGCCAGCTCCTCTCAATGTTGCTCCCGTTAACCAAGCACCGCTGGCACCAGCAGTTCAGGCACGTGCTTGCTACACGTGTGATGACCCGAATCATTTCAGCAATGTCTGCCCAAACCGTGCCGTGAAACAAGAACCAAGCAGCAGCAGCCTCAGCAACAGCCACCACAGCCGCAACAGCAGCAGCAACAACCACAGGCTGTGCATGGAAGAGCTTTCAACGTCAATCATCGCCAGGCTCAGAACGACAACGATGTTGTCAATGGAACGTTCCTCATTAATGGTATTTATGCTTCTTGTTTTTTTGATACTGGTGCCGATAACTGTTTTGTATCTTTAGAATTCGAAAAACTTTTAAAATGTAAACGCGCTAATTTCCCAAGTACATTCGACGTCGAAATCGCCACCGGAAGAACCGTTATCGTTAACTCCGTTCTACGTGATTGTACTCTCAAACTCAACAATCACAACTTCCCGATCGACCTCATACCTATGCAATTAGGTAGCTTGATGTCATAGTAGGCATGGATTTTCTTCGCGAAAATCGTGCTGAATCGTTTGTTTGATAAAATGATTCATTTTCCTCTTCCAAACAGTGATCAACTTCATGCTTACGGCGAAACACCCTCAAAGAAGTTGATGCTTCTGTCATGTACCCAAGCGAGCAAGTATTTGCGCAAGCAATGCGTTGCTTTTCTAGCCCACATCGTGAAACCGAAAAAGGAAAAGAAAACCTTGAAAGACGTACCTGTTGTTTGTGAACTTCCTAATGTTTTTCCCGATAATTTACCAGGTTTACCCCTACCCGTGATGTCGAATTCCGTATTCATCTAATCCCGGTGCTACGCCTATCGCAAAAGCTCCCTATCGCCTTGCACCATCAGAAATGCGCGAGCTATCTAGCCAACTTCAAGAGCTTCTCGATAAAGGCTTTATACGCCCGAGCACTTCACCTTGGGGCGCACCCGTTCTTTTTGTAAAAAGAAAGATGGGACGTTCCAAATGTGCATCGATTATTGTGAACTTAACAAGCTCACGATAAAGAACCGATACCTCTTTCTCATCGATGATTTATTTGATCAACTCCAAGGTGCTACCTATTTTTCGAAGATTGATTTACGTTCCAGATACCACCAGCTACGTGTACATGAGCAAGACGTTCCGAAAACCGCCTTTCGTACTCGCTATGGCCATTTTGAATTCGTGGTCATGCCTGTCGGACTTACAAACGCGCCTACGGTCTTCATGGATTTGATGAACCGTGTGTGCAAAGCCTTTTTGGATCATTTCGTCATTGTTTTTATCGACGATATTCTTATTTACGCAAATTCAAGCGAAGAACACACGCGACATCTTCGTTTAGTTCTCGAACTTCTCCAATGAAACCGTCTCTACGCCAAATTCTCCAGGTGTGAATTTTGGCTTAACGAAGTTCAATTTCTCGGTCACGTCATCAATGACCAAGGCATCCACGTCGATCACGCCAAAATTGAAGTTGTAAAGAGTTGGAATACTCCGAAGAATTCATCTAAATCCGTTCTTTTCTCGGATTGGCGGGTTACTACCGCCGATTCATCGCCGACTTCTCAAAAATCGCCGTTCCCCTTACCTCTTTGACTCATAAGGATAAACCTTTTGTTTGGGGTTCCGAGTAGGAGGAAGCCTTTCAACCCTCAAGCGTATGCTTTGAGATGCTCCCATTCTCGCATTTCCCGACGGAGACGACGATTTCGTTGTTTATTGTGATGCCTCTAACCTAGGTCTCGGTTGTGTTCTCATGCAACGAGACAAGGTTATCGCGTATGCATCTCGACAACTCAAAATCCATGAGAAGAACTACACTACCCACGATCTCGAACTCGGTGCAGTCATTTTTGCCGTTAAAGATATGGTGACACTACCTTTATGGTACAAAGTGTATGGTCTTCACCGACCACAAAGCTTATAACACATCTTTAACCAGAAAGAACTGAACATGCGCCAACGCAGATGGGTGGAACTTCTCAACGACTATGATTGTGAGATACCTACCATCCTGGAAAAGCAAACGTCGTAGCCGATGCTCTTAGTCGATGAAGTTATGTGTATAGCATTCATGATGCTCAAGCCTATAGCTAACTCGAAACCTTGATTCACGAAACCCAGCACGCATGTTTCATTGAGAATACTTTGTTCGAGGAAATGAAATGTGGTGCCAAAACCCAGCTGGAGAATACGTCTAACGGAATTTATTACTTTCTGAACCGCATTTGGATCCCTAGCCGCAATAATCTTCGAGAGTTACTAATGACCGAAGCTCATAAGTCTTGATATTCCATCCATCCCGGTGCCGACAAGATGTACTAGGACCTCCGTTCTAGGTATTGGTGGCCGGGCATGAAAAAGGATATCGCTCTGTACGTTTTGAAATGCTTAAACTTGTGCGAATGTTAAGGCCGAACATCAACGACCCTACTGGCTTACTCGAACAGCCCCATCCCGGTGTGGAAACGGGAGAGTATAGCTATGCATTTTATTACGAAACTCCCTCGCACCTCATCTGGTCATGATAGCATTTGGGTTATCATCGATCGTCTTATGAAATCTGCTCACTTTATTGCCACACGAGAAGACTATAAGGTAGAACGATTAGCACGAATCTATACCGACGAAGTCATTTGTCGACACGGGACGTCTCGTGACATCATCTCTGATCGTGACGATCGCTTTACTTCACGTCTCTGGGAGACTTTCCAATCCGCACTTGGTACTAAGCTTAACCTTAGTACTGCGTTCCATCCTCAAACCGATGGTCGACCGAGCGCACGATTCGCACCCTTGAAGACATGCTTCGTTCGTGCGTTATAGATTTTGGTGGTAATTGGGATACGACATTAACCTTTAATAGAATTTTTGTACAATAACAATTATCATACTAGTATTCAAATGGCACCTTTTGAGGCACTATATGGTAGAAAATGTCGATCGCATATTGTATGCACGAGATCGGAGACGTTCAGATCACTGGTCCTGAGTTAATACAAGAAACGACAGACAAAATCCTCCAAATCAGAGACAATCTCCTAAAAGCTTGGAGTCGTCAAAAGAGTTACGCCGATAAACACCGCAAGCCCCTACAGTTAAGGGAGATCACGTTCTCTTAAAGGTTTCACCTTGGAAAGGAGTGATCCGCTTTGGAAAGAAAGGGAAACTAGCGCCACGATATGTGGGTCCCTTTAAGATTCTGGAAAGAATTGGCAAAGTGACCTACCGACTCAAATTACCGAAAGAACTCAACAACGTACATCCGACTTTCCACGTCTCAAACCTCAAAAAGTGTCTAGCTGAAGGAAATCTTCGTGTGCCACTTGAAGATTTGCAAATAAACGAAACTCTGCACTTTGTGGAAAAGCCAGTAGAAATCATGGATCGAGAAATCAAGAAACTTCGACGCTCTCGCATTCCTATTGTGAAAGTCTGATGGGAAGGCAAACGCGGCGCCGAGTTCACTTGGGAACTCCAAAGTGATATGAAGGCTAAATATCCTCATCTCTTTGTTACGGCCACCAGCTGAATTTTGGGACAAAATTCCTAAAGGAGGGGAGACTGTAACAACCGATCTTTGGATTGTTATCCGAATCCTACTAATTCAGTTATTTCCGTTATTTCGTTTATATTCTGTTTTCTAAACCTGTTTGTACTCTAGATTGATATAATGGTTTACAAATATTTTAAATCGCATATTACATCGCTTATTTATCGCATTTTAAATCACCTAATACTCGCAACTCTCATCCAAACTCTAATCGCGGTTAATTATGTTACATTATGTTACTTGTTGTGTTATGTGTTTTTTTATGATTTATGGTTGTACTCGCTATCGCAACCTCTCACTCGCATGAATCGCTTAATCGCATTATTTTATTATCCCAATGCTTAACACCTCGCTAAAACGCTTAACATAACTACCTAATATGAATTGAATCTCCAAACGAGCACCTAACGAACATATAACGAAAAAAACTTAGCCACCAGGCCATGTTCGGCCGAAGTTGGACACCCAACTTCGCCCGAACTTGACCAATGATGGACAATCAGAAATTTCACCCAAACTTGACCAAACCAAGGGGAATAGGCTAAGTTCGCCGAACTTGTAGCAAGTTGGCCTGAAGTTGTGACATGTTCGCCCGAACTTGATGGTTGCCACTCCCATTCCTCCTCACCTATAAATACATAGCTCCTCATTCATTCAACCCTTGCTGCTAACTTCGCTCCAGAGCTCCCAAAACCTTATTACTCTGTTTTTCCAAGTAAGAATCAACATGTTTCATGCAAACTACAACGTTTTCACTACGAGTTTTTACAAGGATTACATTCGTTTTCATCAAATCTCTCCTGTTTATGAAAATCTTCATCTTTTTCTACAAAACTTCTTCTTTTTACTTAGATCTACACTAAACGAGTGTATTTGGGCTTAGCTTTGGCTTCCAAGCTAGAAATCTTGATGATTTCGACTCACAAGTGTTAAATCTGAGCAAACCTTTTAAAACATTGATTTTTACACAAAATACGGACTAGGTGACATATGTTTCGTTCACTATGAAGTGGAACGAGACGTTTGTCAAGCAAGATCTCAGATCCGGAAGCACAAGGACGACATCGTCACTTTGCACAAACAAGACAAACCCGTACGAACCGACAAGTCCGCTTGGATTAGCCCGAGTTTCTGTAAAATGGCTAAAACTCTCTCCAAAAGACCTCTCGAGCCTAGGTTTGCTCAGTAGCTCAACGTTGGAGGGATGGACACTCGATTTACTCAGCAAACGACGCAATGCACGATTTGGTGACCAAACCATTCAAGTTCGCTCCAAAAAGAGCAACTTCGCTCGAAGTTGTCACCAGTTTGATGACCAACTTCGCCCGAACTTGTTAAATTCAGTAAAACAAACCAATTGTACAAATTCGCCGAGAAAAAAACTTGTACCAATCCAAAGAATTTGGTACAACTTCGCCCGAACTTGTCCACTCCTCCTTCACACGTTGATCGTTTCAGCACTTCGGAAGACTGATGCACTTCTGTTCGCGTTTACAGGCTGAACCGGCGCTCCATTCAATCCGAACCGCTTCGTGTTTGTTTATCAAATAGTAATAGTGAGTATACTTGAACCTTTTTTCGCTTTAACGCACTTTTGGGTGTTACATACGTCTCTATATCAAAACACGCTACACAAAACGCTAAACTCTTTTAACGCTAACCGCTCTCGCATGTTCTACGTGAATCGCTGAATGTTTGTTTGCTATGTGTGAATAATGAGGACTTGTAGACCACCCTTAGCAACGATAGTACTATAGTTTGGACTCAGCACCCGATTGGTTCGGGGGTTGTTAAGGCTCGCAAATTTACTTTACGTGCGTGTTCGCTAGTGTGAACACGTATCGCGCATACTCACATCGCAGTCGTGTTGGTTAGCATGTATCATTATTGTTAGCTTACTTATATTCACTTTCTCTACGTGTTGCATGCCGGTTACGCGTAAACGCTTTATCACTATTATTATGCTAAGAAAACCTGTATTCTCGCCTTTACATTATTGTATTGACTTGTATTTTAACGTATGTAACAGGTTGAGGATGTTATCGATGCAAATGGACTTAGGGTTTTCTTTAGAAACTTGTAATAAAAATCTAGTTGTCGAACTGTTTTGTTTGAGAATGATGTACTCCGTATGACTTTTGATGTGAATGTTTAGCTCGATTGTATGGGAAATTAGATGTTATTAAATATTGTCGCACTAATAGTCCTTGTGGAAATGCTTGAGCAATCTGTTCGCTTAGTGACGCGTCGATGATTCCGCCATCGGTTGGGGTGTGACATCCCCGATGATCTACAAATGGGTGGACCCTCCCACACATCACCTGTGGTGGAACCCCCACCACATCCTACTGTTGAGCCTTTGCCTCAACCAACGCAACTGTAACATCCGTCAAAAAACGGGTTTCCAAAACCCGCTTTGTTATTAACCGAATAGTCAGTCATAAATTTTCGTCGCGTATATATTGGTTATTTTAATTTTAAACGATACATAATTAATAAACATAGTTAGAATTTTAAAACATAATTAATAAATAATAAAAATAAAGAATAAAAAAAATATTTGAGGCTGCCGGGTTTCAAACCAGGGTCAGCCGGTTCAACAAGTAAACAACACAACACTCCGCCACACGCTAACTTTGGAATAATACTGAAAACAATTAACACTTAAATTAAAACGCAAATTCAAAAAAAAACCGGTATCAGCGCGGCGGAACTCACAATCACCGGAAAATCCGGCAATCCGCGAGTTCAGCCATTCTCCTTTTGACTAAAACGCCGTAACCGTCGACGACATCGGTTATAACCGATGTCTAGCCCCAATTATAGTCGTAACCGCAGGAAAATCTTGAATTCTCTGTTTGAAAACTGAAATCGGGCAACTTCTGTCAATCTATAAATACCATGCGTATTTCTCTCAAAACCTGCTCACACTCGCACAACTTTCACTCTCTCTACAAGTCGCTATTCATCAAGAAACACCTCGTCGGAATTCTCTGCAAGTCGCCGGAAAACCGAACCCATTTCATCTCTTCTGCCTTACTCTAAAATAAGACTTCTAGAGCTCAGACAGAAAGCACCACACTCACCTCAAACTCTGATAGAGCCTCTGTCGCAAGATAAACTTCGCCGGAGTTAACCTCAGCCGCCGGAACTTCATCGGAGATCACAACTGTTTGGTACAACACCTTTAATCCTTTCTGTTTAAATTATTTCGTTAACAGTATTGATCAATCAACTAATTTAATAAAAATTTTCGATTAAACAGTCGGGTGGATTCTCTGGTTTTATAAATCGAAGAAGATGAAGTTTTGAAATGGGTATAAATATAATAAAAACCGGAATAATAACCGGGTTAGACACACAGTCCAGTGGTGGACTGTGTGCAAACATAACGTACACATCCCGGTTCGAGTCTATTGTGTTCCGATCCACTGAAATATCATACCCTTTTTATAAAAACCAAATCTTGAAGCACGTGTTAAGTGTATAAATATAATATAAATTCTGTCTATAACAGGTTAGACACCCAGCCCAGTTGGTTGGATTGGGTGCAAGTTAGCGGACCAGTTTGCCTACCTGGGGACTAACGATGAGAGTACGAAGGACCTATTAAGCCAAAGCATGCCACACCAAACGTCGTTCGAACTAACCCCACTTTGAGGTATCACCGTGTCCACACCTGGATGCACTCCGAATATCATACGTTACATACATATTTCTCGATTTTCTCCGGGTTTTAGTGTACGTTACCAGGCTAACACATGCGAACCATATGAAAGACCCGGTAATCATGGGGGCCCACATGATTACGAAGGTGAAGTATGGCGGCATGCAAGGCCCAATTACGAGCAAAGCCTAAGACATCCTATGGATGTAGTAAATTTATTATTCTTCATTTATTTTATGAATGTTCATTCCTAAATACCACACACGACCCCTAAAACGTCCAACTCATACTCTTGATACGTATTTCTTGTAGATGTCTTCTAGCCTCTCTCATAGAAAAATGAGATCAGGAAAAACCCGCGAGCGCATGGCTGCCCAAATCGCTCAACAAATGGCTGCTGTAATACCCAACATCGTGGTTCAAGTTCAACAGGCCCTTACCGCTAATCCCGTCAACCCAATTAACCAAGAAGATCAAAACATTATCAACCCTCTCCCAAAAGCCACTAAATGCACCTACAAACATTTCAAATCCTGCGATTCTCCAAAATACGAAGGGACTGAAGGTGTCACCGCTCTCCTCCATTGGTTTGAGGAGATGGAAAACACCTTTCTCAATTGCGACTGTCCCGATGATCGCAAGGTGCGAGATGCTACCGGTCGTTTGTTTGGAGTAGCACTTACATGGTGGAATACAAAGAAGGCCAAGCGAGGTACTGAGAATGCTATGACTTTGACTTGGGAAGAGTTGAAGGAAATCATGACAAGACGTTTCTGTCCAAGAAGCGAAATCAAGAAATTAGAGGATGAGTTCTATTCTTTGAAACAAAAGGAAGGCGACCACACCACATACAACAAGAGATTCCTTGAGTTGAATCAGATGGTCCCCAACTTGTTCACTCCTCTCTACCGTTTAATCGAGCACTACATTCGAGGTCTTCCTTCAAAAATTCAAGACCCTGTAATAAGTACCACACCTGCAACTTTGGAAGCAGCAATGGAGTTAGCTACAGAGCTCACCGAAAACCGCATACGGAATAAAGACTTTAAGGAGGAGAAGAAGAAGGATAAAGCATCAACCGAAACCCCAAACTCCACCCAAACCGAATCCTCTTCTCAAACCATTTCTAAGAGAAAACGAGATGGACAAATCTTCGCTGTCACCCAACACAACCAACCAGCTTCACAAGTTGTACCCCTCCAAGCTATCCCAATCACTCAAGTAGCACCCAACTCAACTTACCCAAATAAGAAACCTTACTTTGGATCTCACCCTCAATGCAACACCTGTTTTTATCACCATCCATCTACCTTACCTTGTCGACTATGGGCGAATTGTGGACGCTATGGTCATTTGAGCAAGGTTTGCCGCACCTCTCAAAACCAAACCTCACCCCCTACTCAAAACATGATCCAAACATATCAACAACCCCAATACCCCATGTTTCCTTATGTTCGAGCTTGTTTTAATTGTGGCGACCCTACCCACTTTAGAAACACGGGCCCTCGATTGGTTAACATCATAAAAGCCCAAGCTCAAGCAAACCCAGTTAACCAAGCAAATCAAGAAAACCTAACCACTAGGCCACCAGCAAGAGGAAGAGCTTACAACATCAACGCCAATCCTGTTGAAGATAATAACGGCCCAAACGAACCACCCAACTAGTTTTCTTCACCAAAAATCAAGATTCAACTCCAACCGCTTAGTTTTTTTTTATGTTTTCTTTATGTTATCTCAATCTTCACGTATCTCAATTATAAATTGGAAATTTATCCAAGAATCTTAATGCGAATTACTATTTCAGTTTTGTTTTATACTCATTGATTTAACATTCATATCATCATACATCTCGACGTATCTCAATCTCATCATTCAAAGAAGTTGAGTTGTGTCTCACTTTTACCTAGACTAACCCCTTCATCATAACAAACGAGAGAGGTAGTGTCATCATTCAAACATGTATACTTTCAGAATTAAGACTCAAGCTTTGGTTGTTGTGTTTGTTTATGTTCTAGAGTCACATAGAACTAATCATAACTTACTGATAAAGCCAATGAAAATTTGACAAGATATGGTGGATACGCCGCTGGTACTTCCTATATATAAGTATTCTTGCCAAAGGATCAGAGGCATTGTCAGGCGATTATGAGAGGTTCCATGTAGGTTATTGTGGTAGAAGTTTTGTTTTAGGATATAACCTTATCTTTCCAAACGTATCGATTCTCTCAAAACTCTTATGCATGAGATCATACCTAGTCAATCAACTCTGTTTATCAATATTCCTTATCTTAGGCATCAAAAAGCGATTCCTGTAGCAGGGTATCCAACCCTTACTAGGAACGTTACCGCCTCCAATAAAATTTAAACTTTCACCCTCTTCTGATTATGTAATTAAAACACCCTTTCCACAAGTCAAATATACCACTACTACTTAAATTTCGGGACGAAATTTCTAAAAGTAGGGGATACTGTAACATCCGTCAAAAAACGGGTTTCCAAAACCCGCTTCGTTTATTAACCGAATAGTCAGTCATAAATTTTCATCGCGTATATATTGGTTATTTTAATTTTAAACGATACATAATTAATAAACATAGTTAGAATTTTAAAACATAATTTATAAATAATAAAAATAAGAGAATAAAAAAAATATTTGAGGCTGCCGGGTTTCGAACCCGGGTCAGCCGGTTTAACAAGTAAACAACACACCACTCCGCCACACGCTAACTTTGGAATAATACTGAAAACAATTAACACTTAAATTAAAACACGAATTCAAAAAAAACGGGTATCAGCGCGGCGGAACTCGCAATCACCGAAAATCCGGCAAGCCGCGAGTTCAGCCATTCTCCTTTTGACTAAAACGCCGTAACCGTCGACGACATGGTTATAACCGATGTCTAGCCCCAATTATAGTCGTAACCGCCGGAAAATCTTGAATACTCGGTTTTGAAAACTGAAATCGGGCAGCTTCTGTCAATCTATAAATACCATGTGTATTTCTCTCAAAACCTGCTCACACTCGCACAACTTTCACTCTCTCTACAAGTCGCTAATCATCAAGAAACACCTCGCCGGAATTCTCTGCAAGTCGCCGGAAAACGAACCCATTTCATCTCTTCTGCCTTACACTAAAATAAGACTTCTAGAGCTCAGACAGAAAGCACCACACTCACCTCAAACTTCTGATAGAGCCTCTGTCGCAAGATAAACTTCGCTGGAGTTAACCTCAGCCGCCGGAACTTCATCGGAGATCACAACTGTTCGGTACAACACCTTTAATCCTTTCTGTTTAAATTATTTCGTTAACAGTATTGATCAATCAACTAATTTAATAAAAATTTTCGATTAAACAGTCGGGTGGATTCTCTGGTTTTATAAATCGAAGAAGATGAAGTTTTGAAATGGATATAAATATAATAAAAACCAGAATAATAACCGGGTTAGACACACAGTCCAGTAGTGGACTGTGTGCAAACATAACGTACACGTCCCGGTTCGAGTCTATTGTGTTACGATCCACTGAAATATCATACCCTTTTTATAAAAACCAAATCTTGAAGCACGTGTTAAGTGTATAAAAATAACATAAATTCTGTCTATAACTGGTTAGACACCCAGCCCAGTTGGTTGGGCTGGTGCAAGTTAAGTCGATGGTCACAGGTTCGATCCCCGCTAAGCCAGCCGGTCAGATGATATCAAAAACCTTTTTAATTAAATAAAATTCTGAATAATCCAAATAGTATATAAATATAATTAAAATCAGAAATATTTCGGGTTAGACACGTAGCTCAGTTGGTAGAGCTGTGTGCACGCGTACGGGAGGTCACGAGTTCGAACCTCACTCAACGCACATAATAAACACAATCAGACCGGTCAATAGTCAAAGTCAACGGTCAAAGTCAACGGTCAACATTTTTTTATTTATTTATTTATTTAATTAGAAAATTATTTAAAAATACTTAAAAATAATATTTTTAAAGTTGAAAATGTCCTTAAACTCACAAAAATAAATCTAGAAATCCTATTAAGGTTATGAATTAAAATTATTAATCTCAAATAAAATCCATTTATTTACCGAACCATTATGTTATTATTTAGGTTAGTTTCTCTCGTGGTTAAATCCAAATTCGTGCGCATTCATCATCAATCCAAGAAACGCAACCACGGTGAGTGAATTCTTACAAATTCCCCTTTTTTATTCATGTTTTGGGGTGTATCATGTGTCGCTTAAATTAATTCGCTTATTCAAACTCGTGCTATACCATTATATGATCTAAACTTAGAATGTAAATATTGGTTGTTGTGATGTGTTACATATTGTCAAGTTGTGTGCAAATTATTCATTAGGCCCATCAGTTCCTCGTGGGAGACGAGTTGAACAACGCGTGCCTCAAAATCATTCATTAGGCCCATCAGTTTCCTCGTGGGAGCGAGTTGAACAACGCGTGCCTCAAAAACAAACATTTGGTGTGTGCGTGTGTATTAATTAATATTATGTGACTTGTGATTCAATTTACATTTACGTTTACTCATATGTGGTTATGCACTTTATTTTATAATCGACACAATAAACACGTTTAAATGTCTTCATAGGATTCACTCGCCAACTTTTTGTTGACCCAAAAACCATTTTTACACATGATACAGGTGGACAGGTTGAAGCAAGGAACACATAGGAAATTGCCTTAGAAGAAAATAATGAAGTCTTGAAAAATGTATAGAACATGTTGTACTAGTATGATTGATTGTAATGATTCTCCTTTAAAAAGAAATAATAAATATGAAACATTATAATAAATGTCATGAGCTTTGATGAAAACCCAATCATGCTCCGATCACCTTTTTATGTTGATATTCTAGCTCTAAGTGGACAAAATGGCAAATTCTGATGAAGCAAGTAGTCAACGCAAGGATGGTGATGCAAATGAAAATATTGTTGTAACCAAAGGCGATCTGCAAGCACTAATTGCCACGGAAGTTGATAAGGCCATAAAGAACCATGCCGAGAAGCAATTAGAGTCGAGTGCTTCGCACTCAGCATTCATCCAAGCACACCTCGAAACATACCACCAAACAACTCTCTAAGCCTCTTTCAGATAAGAAGGAACATTCTGAACACTCCTCAAATATGAGGAAGGAAAGGCAAGAGTATCCGAAAAAGACTCATTTTTCAAAGGAAGGCTGCTCATACAAGTACTTCGTATCATGCAAGCCCCGTGATTTTTCAGTGAAAAAGGGGCAGTTGAAACATTGAGGTGGTTATACGAGATTGAGACTATAGTGGAGATTAGTGGGTGTGCTGAGAAGGACGTGGTTAAGTATGTAGCTCAGTCGTTCAAGGGCGATGCCCTGATATGGTGGAAATACATGATACAATCTGCTGGAAGGTTCATATGTATAATTTAAGCTGGGAAAAGTTTGTTGAGATGGTGAAAGATACTTATTGTCCGCCTCATGAGGTGGAAAAGATCGAGTCAGATTTTCTGTGATTAGTGATGAAGAACTTAGACTGCAGAAAGTATGTGTTAAATAACAACTCTCTTTCCAGATTAGTACCGTATCTGATTACACCGGAACCAAACGCATTATGCATTCCATTGGAGGTTTGGAACCCGAGATAAAAGGGAATGTTAGGGCTTCGAGACCGGAGACGTACAGGTCTGCTGTGGACCTAGTTATGGCATTGACTCAGGATTTTGAAAAGGCAGAGGTCTATCAGATCCGAAGGTGAGGGAAGAGGAAGAGAGAGGATAACAGATCCCACCGATCGAACAAAAATAGAAAGTTTGGATCGAATCGAAACGACAATAAGTCGGATAATAGGCCGTGGTGCAAGAACTGTAACAGACGACACAATGGTCCGTGTCAGAATGAATCCTAATCCAAACTCTGTGGCATCTGCAAGAAGATGGGGCACAAGGCTCTAGATTGTAAAGATTTGAAGGATGCCAGTTGCTACAATTGTGGCGAGAAGGGGCACATCAAACCCAACTGCCCTAAGTATAAGAGAGATGATGCTGCCAAGGCAGAGGGATCAAAGAAAGGAAAAGCTCGGGCATTTTAAATGAGTGCAAAGGAAGCTGTCAAGGATGACAACGTGATAACGGGTACGTTTCTTATCAATGATACTTATGCTAGAGTTCTTTTGATTCAGGGGCGGATAAGTCATTTGTAGATCATAAGTTTAGTGCCTTGCTAAATTTGCCCATAAGAACTCTAGACATAACCTATGATGTAGAACTCGCCGATGGAACAATCGAAACTACTTCTACAATACTAAATGGATGCTCCATATCCATTAAGAATCGTTCTGTTCTTATCTCTCTTCTGCCAATGAAACTGGTAAGATTCGATGTAGTTTTGGGCATGGATTGGTTGTCTCACAACTAAGCCCACATCTCTTGTGATAAAAAGCTAATCGAAATCAAAACCCCAACCGGAGATGTGCTTACTATTCAAGGAGACTTACACTACGGATTACCAGAGAAAGCTTCATTACTTATGTTAGGATCTGAATTTGAATTACTTGTAGTTTTGTTTCAAAAATGTAAAATGATTGAACTAAAAGTGATTTGCAGCGGAATAAGATGGAAAACTTTTACTACAAGCAATGGTCGTTTGTTTTCATCATCATCATGCTTTCAAGTTAATTAACTTGCATGTGATTCACAAACTCCCCCTCAGCCTTTGCAATTACAGTTTGGTAATGAGAAAATGCAGAGAAGATGATATGTGAAAGTTGATCTTTTAAGAGACAAGTTTAAAAGTTACAAGAGTTGCCTATTTATACTAAACTATCTAACCTCTGAGCATCTTTGATGACGTCAGGGTTGATAGTGACAGGAAACAATATGTAACTAACTCTAAACACTGCTTATACTAACTATCAGTGCTTGGCACTGTTACATTGATTAACTAAGCTAATGACTAAACTCTAATTCCTATCCTCTGTCCTTGTTAACTCTGGCAGACCTTGAAGCTTTGTGAAGGCAGATGATAGGATGAGCAGTCTTTATGGAAAGCAGTGTAAGTACATCAGAGGTTACCTCTGATAGTTGAACCAAAGATCGGATAGTGTTTATTTGGCTTTATATCATCTGTTCCTTTCATAGGGTTCAATCCCAACAATCTCCCCCTGGAACAGATGATGCCAAAAACACTTTATTCTTGGTTTTTAACCTCAGAAGGAATTCTCTTATTTGACCTTTGAATTGAAGTTCAAAGTTAAGAGATTCCATGTCATCAGCATCCTTCACCAGCTATAAACATAGTAGTTCTTGGAAGTCTTCTACTATAAGCTCATAAGCATCTTCCATGGATTGTTTAGTGGGTGCACCATCAGACTTGAGCAGTGTCAATTCATGGGTGTCTTTGTCGACCTTCCATTTTAGAATTTTATGTCTGATGGTTTTCTTGAAGGAGCTTTTATTGCAGAGGTTTGTAAATGAGCCATCTTTGATAAATCTTTGTCCAGCTTGGCACTTGTATCATCTGTGTGATAATCAATCATATTCTGAATCCTTCTTTGATAAATGTATCCTCAAACTCTTTGTCAGTCTTTTCATTCATCTCCCCTTTCTTTTTCCTGTGTTGCAGGGCAAGTGTGGAGTGGGCAGATGTTGAGCTAGAACTTTTAGAGAGTTGAGCTCTGAGGATAGCATCTTCCTTTGAGTAGTCAGGCTGGGAGGCATGGATGGATCCTTTTTCCTTCTTTCTTTCAAACTTTTATAAGTGTCTAACACCCTCACCTCACCCCATCTCATCACTTGGTTTTTGGAACCATAATGATTTTGAATCAGTTCTTGCTTCATTCTCTTCAACTTCAAGGCATTTTCAGTGATATCTTTCTTGTATAAATCCCAGTTGGGAGGAGTTGGCTTTTTAAGACGGTCTTTCAACATTTCTTGCATTCTGTTGATTCCTCCCTCAGTTCATCTATGCTCCAATCCCTGAACTATGGCCTTGTTGCCTTATACATCTTCTTTTCCATGATATACTCAATGAGTTCACTCTTGAGCAACTTATCTTCCCTTACTGACAACTGGTTGCTCAGATCCTTGACAAAATTTTGTAGAATGGTGACTTTACTCAGTTGAAAGGACATGATAATCTATATCTCTCTATCATTTTTACCAGCTGATTCTCTTTTGGCAATATCCTCTGCTTGCTTCTTTTTCAATTCTAGATAGGCATCAACATTTGTTGGTCTTGGATAGCCATCAAGGGATAGAATTGTTCTTTTGTCAGGGTCATCTTCTGAAAAGAAACTCAGGATCTCTTCCCTGACTGCTGGTAAATTAAGAGGATACAACTTTGATGCAGGAATGACTTTAAGAGTTGAAGAAGTTGTAAGCACTGATGTGGGGATCATTGGTGTTGATTATAGTGGAATAGGTGCAGCGATCTCATCATCATTTATCACTTTGTGATTTTCCTCCTTTTAAACCTTAAAGTAGGTGATGGTGGTTGTGGGATTTTTGATGGTGTGGATAATGATTGAGTTGATGTGGGAAATGTGATCATGGCAGTGGATGGAGTTGCATCTGTTGCAACCTCTGTTGTATCAACAGATGTTGACACAACAGTTGCTGTAACATCTGCTTGTGTGGATGTGGGTTGTGGTTTTGAAGATGTGATAGGTTTTTGAGAGGCAGAGGTTTTCATGGTTGGATTGGTTTCAGGCTTAGTTTTAGGAGGTGTGGATATTGGTTGCCTGGCTTTTCTAGCAGGAGCTCTTTTTGATGAATGCCAACCTCTCCATTTTCTTTTTGCTGATCAATCTTTTTTCTCAACCAACACTCTGCTCTCCTCAATCACATTCTTCTAATGACTAGCCCTTGCCTTGGCCACTAGTTCTTCAGCTAAATCTATCTTCTTTGAACCATCAGGCCTTGGAATGTTCAATGTAGGTCTGGCCTTATCATCATCTATTATTAGCTTCTTTGGACCCAAAATTTTCTCCCCTCTTTTGGCTTAATCTGTTGTAACAAATATAACCGCTGGAGGTGCATGGCCAGTGGTTGTGAGTAGATGTGCTTTGATGGCTTTAATGACTACTGCAGTGTCTTGATACCTTGATTCAAACATGTTTCGAACATTATCCACATGATGCTTGTGTTATAAATCCAAATAATGTTGTTGATGTTGAAACAGAGGGTTAAGAGCTTCTTTGAGATCAACATGGATAGAACAGAGGGTTGACTTTTTGTAGCTATCATCTGCTTCAGTAAATCTTTGATTTCACCAACAGAGTTTTCTATTCTGGTCACTCTCTCCGTCAAATCCTGGTATTTTAGATCATCACCTAGTTTAATAGGATCATCTAAACTCCTACCAGTGGTGGTAGTTATATCTATGTTATCATGAGCAGTGGTTTTAGGACCAGCTTCAAACATAGATGCCCCTTTGTCTTGGTACTGGGGACTTCCCACAATAGAGGTAACAGTTTTTGCCTCGGCAGTGGTTGCCTTCAACCAAGTCTTATTAATGAAACCGTTGTCCAATTGAGAACTAGGGAGTTCAGCAATTGTAGTGGCTGCTTGTGTTGAACTATCACCAAAGGTTACATGTAACCCAAGGGATGTAGCCTCTTCATTTGCTGATGGGCTAGCAATGAATAAAGAATCGGACCCAGCCATTGGATGAAGTATATTCTCAGTGATAGGTTGTTGAGAAGTGCTGGTTTGTGTCTGAACTAATACAATTGCATTCAGCAATGGTACAATTGTGGGTGGAAGTGAAGGTATTGGTGAAGGTGGTTGAGTAGAAAGCGACATTGCCTTGGGAGAGGGGCTGTGGAAGATAGGCCCAAGTGGATCTAGAGCTTCATAAAGTGGTGTCCCTGTGTCTACAACCTTTTCCTTTTGTGAGGAAGAAGGAGGAGTTTCAAAGCCGGTGGGAGATCTTTGAACCATCTGCTGTGAAGAAGTAGCAGCAGTGGTTTGTGACTTTGGTGTTGTCACAGGGTTAACCTCTGGGATCTCATCTTCCAGAGGACCCTTTTTGGGTTTGGTGGGCTTTTTGGAGATTGTTTTGGTTTTCTTTTTGGAAATTTTTGGTGTGGTTTTCAGGGCAGCGGTTGTGTTGCCCTGATCACGAAGAGCAGTGGGCTCAGTAGCAAGAGGTTGAGATTGAACACTTTGTTCTGGTAAAACTTGCTCATCCTCCTCTACTTGTGTTTTCTCAACTTTATCTTGGTTTGTTATTCTGGTGAAAGTTTCATGATTAAGGCTGCCTGGATTAACCACAGCGCCAATTTTACTTTCAGGACCTTTAATTTGATCCTGTAAGTAAACACTTAAGAAACATGGATGCATCAAAAAAGCTTTTCCTTTTTCAATATTTTTAAAATTATTCACAAGATCATTGAACAGTATCTGGGAGTAGTTCAAATTGGTGTCAATTAAAATTGCATACCCCAAATATTGCATGTTCAATGGGATTTCATTGAAAGCAGTGGATTTTGATGAGAGACAAGTGAGAATGGTGTGAAAGAAAAATCTCATCTCAACAGGAAAGTTAGGTTTAAAAATGGTCATACCTTTCATCTGGCCGATATAACCTCTTTCCAGAAACTCTGCTTGGATCTCATTAATTTGTGTGTGACACAGGGTGTTGTTTGTCATTTAACTTGAAAACTTGAGAGATCGATTGGAGGCTAATTTGCATCAACACTCCCCCTACTCTTGAAATTATTGTATAAGGAACACCATCAGCAGATGAGTGAACCTATGCATTTTTCCAGAAATCACGTAGAGCATCAATGTAAATGGGGGCTTTGATGGTTAACATGTGCAAGAATTTAGACTTTTGAAAAATTTGAATCATTGGATGATAGTGAGTATTTGCGTCGTTTTCTTCAAGTATGGCAGTGTAGTTGTGTGGGGATTTGATTATGAGAGTGAAAGGTGGAGGTTCTTCTTGCGATTTTGCTTTGGATTTTGAAGATTTTGATTTGGGAGCCATGGTGTTTGAGAGAAAAACTTTTTGAGATTTTGAATCGACACAGTTTAGGGTAACCACTGGTGAGATAAAACAGGGATTTTATAGAGGTTTTGAAAAAAGTGAACATGACGTGGCATCTGTTGCAAGATCGGATGGCTAACATCTGGCCACGTGTAACCTCTGATGAGAAAAGTAACAGTTGATATGGCAAAACACTGTTTTAGGACAGAGGTTTGGACAATACTGATTTTGTTAACGCTATCAGAGGATAGCCATCAGTGGTTTTGAAGAGGTGAAAAATAGAAGTCAGAGGATACACTATATCAGTGGATAAGATTTTAAAGCCTATCAGAAGTTTTGAGCAAACAGATGTTGTGATCAGACGTTGAAAGATTTATTGAAAATTTTCAATATTAAACTATTTTTAAGGAATTTTTGAATTTCTGAAAACATTTTGATGCTATGTACACATGGATTTACAAGAAAACTTGTTTTTAATCCATGTTTAGAATACCAAGCCTTGAGATCAATTTTTCAAAGGTAGATGTATCCAATGCCTTGGTTAAAACATCTGCCCATTGATCTGAAGTATGGACATGATGCAAAGAAATCAAACCTTTTTCATAGCAATCTCTCACAAAGTGATGTCTGATGTCAATGTGCTTTGTAGTTGAATGAGAAACTGGATTTTTGATGATATTTTCAGTAGCTTGACTGTCCAATTTGAGTGGAGTCTTTAGTGCAATGATACAAAAATCCAACAACTGGTGTTGAAGCCACAAGAGTTTAGCAGTGCAGCTAGCAGCAGCAATATACTCTGCCTCAGCAGGGATGTTGAAACTGCAACCTGCTTTTTGCTTTGCCAAGACACTAGACAATCACCTAGAATTGACATCCTCCTGATGTGGACTTCCTTGTAATTTTACACCCAGCAAAATCACTATTGAAAAACCTAAAAGCTCAATATTCCCATTAGCTGGATACCAGATACCAAGTGTGGGAGCACCTTTTATGTATCTGAATATCCTTTTTACAGCAATAAGGTCAGACTTTCTAGGTAATGCCTGTGATCTGGCACAAACACATGTTGCAAACATGATGTCTGGCCTTGATACAGTTAGGTACAATAAAGACCCAATCATGCTTCTATAAAGAGTTTGATCAACAAGGTCATCTTTACCATCAATGGTGACTAGCTTGGAGATTGCCATGGGTGTGCTACATGGTTTACAATCATCCATATCAAACTTTTTAAGCAGTTCTTTCACATACTTGTTTTGATGGATAAATGTACCATTGTGCAATTGTTTAATTGAAGACCAAGAAAACATTGGAGCTCACCCATTGCACTCATCTCAAACTCTGCTGCCATGATTTTTCGAAACTCTTCACACATAAGCAGTGCTTGTGGATCCAAAAATGATGTCATCACATAAATTTGGACAAGCATCAAATCTTTTCCTTTCCATTTTAAAAAACAGGGTTTTATCTATTTTGCCTCTAGTAAACCCTATGGATAAGAGAAAAGTGGATAGAGTTTCATACCAGGCTCTTGGTGCTTATTTCAAGCCATACAATGCTTTGTTGAGCTTGTAGACATGATCAGGATGGAATACATCTTCAAAACTTGGAGGTTGACAGACATACACCTCTTCTTTGATTTTTCCATACAAAAATGCACTCTTTATATCCATTTGAACACCGTATGTTGTGGTTAGCAGCAAAAGCTAAGAACAGGCGAATAGCTTCCAACCTTGCTACAGGAGCAAAAGTCTCATCATAGTCTATACCTTCTTCCTGTCTGTAGCCTTGAACCACGAGCCTTGCTTTGTTTTTTACAACAATACCCCTTTCATCAGTTTTGTTATTGAAGAGCCACTTTGTGCCAATTGGACTTACATCTTTTGGCAGTGGCACAAGCTCCCAAACTTGTTGTCTTTTGAACTGAACGAGTTCTTCTTGCATGGCTTCTACCCAGCTGTTGTCTTTCAGTGCCTCTTGGTACTTGACTGGCTGTATGAGTGATAGAAAACCAGCAAAAAGACAAATATTTTGGGATTGGCTTCGTGTGAGCACCCCAGATTTGATGTTGCCAATAACTTGATCTACTGGATGGATTTTGAGATAAATCAAATCACATTGGTATGGAACAATAGCATTTTGAGGTGATGGTTGCAAATGTGTATCATCTGAGCTAACATCTGCTGGTGAAATTGAAGTATCAGCCACTGATGAGAATGGTGGTGGTGGTATTGGGGGTATAGAGGTAACATTCTGATGATTTTGGTGCCCAGATGTAGGACTTTTATCAATCAGATGTTTGATTTTGTGAACTGACAGAGGTTTGAGGATCAACCACTGTTGACCCAGAAGTGGCAGAGTTTACACAAGAGCTTGTAGCACTTGATCCTCTGTTTGAAGAATAGACTTTTGTTTGTGGAAGCACACAGTCGTATCCCTTTATTTTGGTCTTCTTCAGATGATTGTGGTGTACCTGCATTGTCTAGCTTGATAGAAACATCAGCAAATTTGAATTTATCTAAATCAAAAAGCTCTGCAGGATTTGCTGGGATTTTTAGTGATGACAGTTCATTGAACTTCACATTCAAAGTTTCTTCAATACACTTTGTCCTAGAGTTAAAAACTCTGTAGGCTTTGGCAGTGGTTGAGTATCCCAGAAAATAACCACAATCAATTTTAGCTGCAAACTTAGATATAGAATCTTTTAAATTCAAAATGAAACATGGACAGCCAAAAATTTTAAAATATGAAATCAGAGGTTTGATTTTATACAAAATCTCATAGGCAGTCTTTTGATGCATGGGGTTAATCAAAACTCTGTTTTGAACATAGCAAGCAGTGTTTATAGCCTCTGCCCAAAAGGACAGGGGTAAACCAGAATCTGCTAGCATAGTTCTTGCTGATTCAATTAAGGTTCTTGTTTTTCCTTTCAACCACCCCATTTTATTCTAGAGTTCTTGGAATGCTATATTGTCTAACAATTCCTTTTGACTCACAAAAAGCATCCAACTCCCTATTTTTAAACTTTGTTCCATTATCACTTCTAAAGATTTTTACTGTAAGATCAAATTGCTTTTCTACTTGTTTGACAAAGTTTTGCAAAATGCTTGCAGTTTCATCCTTAGAATGAAGAAAGAAGGTCCATGTAAACCTAGAGAAATCATCAACTATCACTAGGCAATACCTTTTTGTTTTAAGCTCATGATTTGCACTAGGCCAAACAAGTCCATGTGCAAAGGTTTAAACACTCTTCAGTTGATTTGAAAGAACTTTTATGTTGTTTGCCTTTTAAACAGGAAACACAATGTTCATCACAGGAAAATTTCTTGTGAGGCAAGCCTCTTACAAGACTTTGTTTTGAGAGTGTGTGATAGTTTTAAGATTTGTGCGTCCAAGTCTTCTATGCCATAACTCAGTCTCTTTGCTAGAAGCAACTGAGAATAGACATGTCCTAGACTTAGGATTATCTTTTATCATATCTACCACATACACATTCCCACTTCTATGTGCAGTGAGTTGTGCTTTGCTCTCAGCAATGATTTGATCAATCCTTTTAACAACCTCTGGTCCCACAATTTGATAAGTTTTCTTAGTGAAGAAGGCTCCATATCCTCTGTCACTCATTTTTGAGACACTCAGCAGGTTAAATTTCAGATTGTCAATCAAATTCACATTTTCAAACTTGAGTTTACCAGCCAGAACCGACCCAGACCCTAAAACCTTTCCCTTTGAGTTATTACCAAAAGATAATCACCCCCCCCCCCCATGAGCCATGAAGTCCTTGAGAAGGGCTCTACATCCTGTCATGTGCCTGGAACCTCCACTATCTCATACCATAGATATCAAGGCAAGTAGAGGGTCCCTGCGCATTTAAGTAAATAGATCAGTTAAATTGGTCTCCAAAGCCAAAATGGCTTTGGATGGGGTCACAGATGGTCCAGCCTCAAGTCTAGGATAATGGTCAGAGGTTTTGAAATTTTCTTGTAACATCTGCTCTTGACCATTTCTTATCAGATGATTGTATCCATAAGGGTGCTTGTTTACTCTTTGCTTTGAAGGCTTTTTGTAACCTTCATAAGCATGAGGAACCTTTTTATAAGTAGGTTGGCCATACCCTCTTGGAAATGAGTTTTAAGGTGGGGCATCTGTCACTTGCACCCTCTTTAAACAGAGGTTTTATTTAAGGCTTTTGTAACAGATGTTTCAATTTGTTCAAAACTCTGCTTGGATTTATTTCAAACAGAACTTGAACTTTCTCTTTCAAGTGATTTTGCCTTGATCTCTTTTACCTTTTGTTCATAGTTTTTGAGATAGACACACTGTTGAGTTGAGTGATTTGTTTTGCTGCAGATGGTGCATTTTGAAGAGTTTTTGATAAAACAAGTTTTTTAATGTCATAGGCTTTTAGGAGAAAACAATCTGCAGCCACATGATTTCTTTTTTCACAAAACAAAGGTTTTTAATCTTTACTCTTCTTTTCCTATCAGACTTTTTCTCAGCAGTGGTTGTAACCTCTGCTGGCACATCTTTGATAGGGATCATCAGTGCTTTTGGGGCTTTAATACCATCAGTGGTTGTGAAGTCCATTGGTTTAAAGTTTCCTAAGATATCACATTCATCTGACCAGGTTGGTTTAAACTAATATTTTTTAATTTCTTTATTTTTTGTTGAAACCTCTGGTTTTTCCAAAACAATTTTGTTTCCAGCTTTATCTGTGATTTTTATCTCTTCACCAGCCAAATTTGTAGGGACAACTTCAACCACCTCAGAATCAATTTCAGCAACATTTTTCTCATTTTGATCATAGGCTCTAAAACCTACACCAAACTTGATGTTGCTCTTGATCTGAGCATCAATTATAATTTCATAACCTTTGCAGGACTCAACCATTTTTCACAAGTGATTTGGGTTTCTTCAACTCCTTTTTACAAACTTGGTATTTTTCTACCATAGTTTGGAGTTAGTCCTTGGTTATGCTTGATTCATGTCTTAGGCTACTCATTTCAGAATCTTTTTCACTTAACTTGATTTTAACTCTTTAATCAGTTTTTCAAAATTAAGTTCATCTTCTAAAATTTTGTTTCTCAGGTTTTCATTCACCTTTTTGATGTTTGCAAAAGCAATGATGCATTTGTCAGAACATAGATCTTTAAGGATCTGAGGTGATACCTTTGTAGCAGCCATGAGAGCACACTCACACTCATCTTCACACACATCAATGTTCCATGGATCTGTAGGAGAGTTCTTTTCCTTATCAGCAGCATTTTCTCTTTCTTCACTTGAAACCACTGTTTCATCACAAACTTGAACTTCATCAGATTTTGACACTATCTCCACATATTCAACACCTTCAGCAATTGTCTCTAAGGCCATTAAACAAAATTATTGTTCAACATCATTTTTGGCCATTAAAGCAAAGTTTTCATCAGTCAAATCCTCAGGCAAACTGCTCCAGTCAACATAACTTTGTCTGAAAAAGCTTTGTTGACCAACCTCTACTGGACTAGCAGTGGTTTGAGCAGGTTGTGTAACAATGGGTGCTTGTTGAACAAGCACTTGAGGATGAGGTGGTGCCTGAACATATTGAATTTGTGGAGCAGTGATTGAACATAATGCACTGGAACAGTGGTAGCAGGATGTGCAAAGTGGGCAATGTTTTGAACATGTTGAGCAGGGGCATATTGGGAATAATGAGCAGTGTTTTGTGTGTGCTGAGGTCTAGGGCCAGGATGAGTCACTGTTGGTCCAGAACTTTGAGACCTGCATTCTCTAGCAAAGTGTCCTAGCCTATTACACTTATAACACTTGACTTTTGATTTATCCAGCCCAACCTTCAACCCCCCATGCAAACCTGGGAATTTTTACCAGTTCTCTTATAAAATTTACTAGCCCTAACACTCAATAGGGCCAGTTGGTGCAACATATCCATTTCCTCAAGATCAGAAGGTTAATGTGTTGTAAATCATTCAGCTCAAAGGATAGACTGTCAGAGGTTTAGCTTTCCTCACTAGCAGTAAAAGCATAGTTAGGTGCATATGTTTCAGATCCAAAGTTCCCACCAGATGTAATATCTATATAGTAATCATAACTTTGGTCCTTACTGCTGCCAGAAACCTCTTCTTGGCAAAAAAGAGTTGTATTACCCAATGAGTAATCATCAGTCATTTTGCCAGAATCTTGCAACTTCTTTTTCTGGTTTAACTCTCTCTCATAAGTGAGGAGTATCCCATGAAGTTGTGTCAATGACATTTCTTTAAACCCAACAGATTTTCGCGTTACATAAGCTACCGTCTCCCACTTATCTGGTAACGATCTAAGGAAACGACTATTGACAGTCGAATTAGGAAGAACCACGTTAACCAGTCTAAGTTCACTGATGAGACAGCTGTAACGTTCAAATTGTTTGTGTTAGAGACTCTCTTTTCAAGTGACAAAACGTTTCATATTGCTGATTTAGAACTTCTCTATTAGTTTCTATCACTTCCTCAGTCCCACCGAATTGCTCCTTAAGTGCATACCATAACTCCTTTGAACTATTGCAATGGAGTAGACCAGCATAAATTTCATTGGGTAAGGCCGAAGCAACTATGCTAAATGCCTTAGCATCCAATTCAGTTTTCTGGAAATCCTGCTCCGAAAAGTTTTCATGATTTTTTGGCACTTGCTTGGTTGGATCCTCTGTGCTTGGAACCATTGGAACGTGAGGTCCATAAGCAACAGATCTCCAGCAACCGGTGTTTTGCTGAGCAAGGATGTGACCCATCCGTCGTTGCCAAATGAAATATTCATTTCTTTTGAGCATTGGCGGTTTGAACAAGGAACCAGAATTGGCATCATGTGTGTTTTGAGACATTTTCAGTTGATTTTTCACATATTTTGTTTTAAAAACTTTGAACGTAATAAAACTCTGAATATCAAGCTAAAAACAACCAAACTGATTAGCAAGAGAGCTGATCGGTTCCAACCAAATCGATTGTTAGATCGAACTTGATGAATCAGGCTCTGATACCAATTGTTAGGATCTGAGTTTGAATTACTTGTAGTTTTTGTTTCAAAAATGGAAAATGTTGAATTAAAATTGATTTGCAGCGGAATAAGATGGAAAACTTTTACTACAAGCAATGGTCGTTTGTTTTCATCATCATCATGCTTTCAAGTTAATTAACTTGCATGTGATTCACAAACTCCCCCTCAGCCTTTGCAATTACAGTTTGGTAATGAGAAAATGCAGAGAAGATGATATGTGAAAGTTGATCTTTTAAGAGACAAGTTTAAAAGTTACAAGAATTGCCTATTTATACTAAACTATCTAACCTCTGAGCATCTTTGATGACGTCAGGGTTGATAGTGACAGGAAACAATATGTAACTAACTCTAAACACTGCTTATTCTAACTATCAGTGCTTGGCACTGTTACATTGATTAACTAAGCTAATGACTAAACTCATTCCTATCCTCTGTCCTTGTTAACTCTGGTAAACCTTGAAGCTTTGTGAAGGCAGATGATAGGATGAGCAGTCTTTATGGAAAGCAGTGTAAGTACATCAGAGGTTGTAACCTCTGATAGTTGAACCAAAGCTCGGATAGTGTTATTTGGCTTTATATCATCTGTTCCTTTCATAGGGTTCAATCCCAAAAACTTAAAACATCGAAATGTTTGATGAAAGGATGTGTCTTCTATATGGCACAAGTTACTATAGATCAGCTGAAACCAAAGATTAAAGACTTACCCATTATCTCTCAGTACACACACGTATTTCCTGAAGACTTGCCTGGTCTGCCTCCAGACAGGCAAGTGGAGTTTAGGATTGACATCCTACCAGGTGCAGCTCCTGTTGCAAGAGCACCATACCATTTGGCACCTACTGAGATGAAAGAATTAAGGACGCAGCTCGATGAACTTCTAGAGAAAGGTTTTATTATAGCCTAGCTCTTCGCCCTGGGAGCTCCGATATTGTTCGTGAAAAAGAAAGACGGTTCTATGCGGATGTGTATAGATTACCGTGAGTTGAATAAGTTAACCATTAAGAACCGTTACCCATTACCCAAGATCGATGATTTATTCGACCAACTTCAAGGAGCAAGCTACTTTTCCAAGATTGATTTGAGGTTAGGGTATCATCAGCTTAAGGTTAGAACGGAGGATGTTCCGAAGACAGCATTCAGAACAAGATATGGTCATTATGAGTTCTTAGTGATGCCTTTTGGCTCACGAATGCACCTGCAACTCTTATTGATCTAGTGAACCGAGTCTGCAAGACGACATACTTATCTATTCTCGTAATCAAGTTGATCACGAAAAACACTTGAGGTGTATACTGGAGTTGCTGAGGCAAGAGAAAATTTATGCTAAGTTTTCTAAATGTGAGTTTTGGCTCCGTGAAGTCCAATTCTTGGGACATGTTGTTAGTGAACGTGGAATCCAAGTGGATCCCGCTAAGGTTGAAGCCGTTATGAACTGGCAAGTGCCTAAAAACCCGTCAGAAATCCGTAGCTTCTTGGGTTTAGCAGGCTACTACAGGAGGTTTATAGAAAATTTTTCAAGAATAGCTACCCCTCTAACTTCATTACTCGGAAAGATGTTAAGTTTAATTGGGGTCCCAAGCAACAGGAAGCTTTTGAGACTTTGAAGCAGAAATTAAGTAATGCTCCAGTGCTGACATTGTCGGAGGGTGTTGAAGACTTCGTGTCTACTGTGATGCATTGCACACGGGCATAGGATGTGTGCTTATGCAAAAAAGGCAAAGTAATCGCCTATGCATCACGACAGTTGAAGGTACATGAAAGAAATTACACCACACACGACCTGGAGTTAGGTGTTGTGGTGTTTGCGCTCAAATTGTGCAGGCATTATCTCTATGGAACAAAGTGTATTATATACACTGATCACAAGAGTCTCCAACACTTGTTAAACCAGAAATATTTGAATATGCGGCAACGACGATGGATGGAAATGCTTAATGATTATGATTGCGAGATCCGCTACCATCCAGGCAAGGCCAATGTGGTTGCCAATGCGCTTAGTCGCAGGGAAAGAGTTAAACCTATTCGGATAAACGCCAAGAGCATGGAATTAAAGAACAGTTTAAATGAAAAGATCTTGGATGTGCAGAAGCAAGCCTTGTTAGAGGCTAACATTTTAAGAGAAGAATTGGGCAAAACTGTTGAACAGTTGGTACCCGGAAAGGATGGAATCCTCAGACTCAATGGATGAATTTGGATTCCAGCCTTTGGAGGACTTAGGGATTTGATCCTCCAGGAAGTGCATAATTAAAGATACTCTGTTCACTCGGGAGGGACAAGATGTATAAAGATTTGAAAACTAACTATTGGTGGATGGGTTTGAAGAAATCCATAGCCACACACGTAGCTAAGTGTCTGACGTGTTCACAAGTTAAGGCCGAACAGCAAAAGCCGTCAGGACTACTACAACAACTGGAAATTCCTACTTGGAAGTGGGAATGTGTAACTATGGACTTTATCACCAAGTTACCAAGAATGAATCGTGCCAATGACAACATCTGGGTTATCATGGATAGGCTGAGTAAGTCAGCTCACTTCTTACCTATCAAGGAGACTTCCAGTCCGAACAAGCTAGCAAAGCTTTATGTGGATTATTTGTGTCTTTACATGGCGTACCGGTGTCCATTGTATCCGATAGAGATACCAAGTATACCTCACACTTCTGGAAAAAGCTTCCAGCAAGCTTTGGGCACACGGTTGAACTTTAGTACAGCTTATCACCCGCAGACGGACGGGCAAAGCGAACGCACCATACAAACATTGGAAGACATGCTGCGTGCATGTGTAATCGATTTAGGTGGATGTTGGGATAGTCACTTACCACTAATTGAGTTCTCCTACAACAACAGTTACCATACAAGTATTAAGGCTGCTCTGTTTGAGGCTTTATACGGAAGAAAATGTAGGACACCTGTTTGTTGGGCCGAAGTTAGGGAAGCCCAACTGACAGGACCTGAGATAGACCTGGAAACGACAGACAAGATTTTGCAGATTCGGGATCGTCTCAAAGCCGCGCGTGATCGCCAGAAAAGCTACGCAGATAAAAGGCGCATACCTCTTCAGTTCCAGGTAGGGGACAAGGTTTTGTTAAAAGCGTCGCCTTGGAAAGGCGTTATGAGGTTTGGCAAGAAGGGTAAGTTGAGCCCGAGGTACATTAGACCGTTCGAGATCATCGAACGTGTCGGATCTGTAGCTTATAAACTCAAGCTGCCTGAGAAGTTCAGTGGAATTCACGAAGTATTCCATATCTCTAACTTGAAGAAATGTTTGGCGGACGAATCATTGGCTATGCCACATGATGATGTGTAGATTGATGAAAACCTATGGTTCATTGAGAAACCTATAGAATCAAAGATCGACAGGTTAAGAAGCTTCGTAGAAAGCATGTGCCAATTGTGAAGGTTAAATGGGATGCTCGTCGAGGTCCTGAATATACATGGGAGGTCGAGTCCGTTATGCGGAAGAAGTACCCACATTTGTTTGATTAAATCTCGAGGTCGAGATTTATTTTAAGGGGGTGAGGATGTAACACCGCGTGTTTTTACGTCCAATAAAGTTCCGACACGTGTCCTGACTATCCTCGTGTGTCGTATGATAAAACGAGAGGGACTAAAGTCGTTAAAGTGATAAATTATAACCACAATATGTGGAAAATGGAAGTTGAGGGGCTAAAGTGGCAAAATTGCCAAATTATCACTTTTTGGAAGGCGGTTGCGGACCGCAAGGCTCAGGCCATACGGTTCGCAACCATTTCAAAAACAATGGGTGCCTAAGGTCCTTACGGATCGCATGGCTAAACCCATACGGTCCGCAAGGACCTGCCAGCGACCAGAATTATGGCAGCTTCACATGCTGCCACCTTTGTCGCCATTTCCACACTTTGTCACCTCTTGCCACGACTTGGGACACTTGTTTACGTCTAAGGGCACTCTCAAACACCTGGCATGACCTCATGAGCCTTCCTCAAGTATAAATAGGCACTTGATTTGCCTCACAACTTGCTCACTCATTACATTCTTCTCCTCTTGCTCACTTGGAAGGTTCCTGGTTTTCTTGGAGCATTCCCCTGAGTTCTAAGCTTCATCTGGATCAGTAGTAAGTGTTCCATTTCGTTCTAGTTGTTTTTATTAGGCTTAAAAGCCAAAGTCAAAGCGTTGATGTAAAAACGCTTTGACCTTTGGCTTAGACCATTACGGTTCAGCCATTGTTCGATGCGAACATGGCTACGTGATCGTAATTAGGTAGGTGTTAATCCCTAAAAAGGGCACCTCCTGATTACCACGAATTCTTGACCAATTGACGGGTCAAAGTTTAAGTCAATAAAAGTCAACGGGTCAGTTTTATAAATAAATACATAACTAGTTATATAGGTGTTATAAAATACGTTTTGACACTTAATTAACTTAGTAATAATATTTAGAACATGTGTAAAGATGTTCGGCCCATCAAGTCCAGGTCTAGGGTCGATTCGCAACCGAAAGTCGTGAAGTTTGACTTCTACTTTGACTTTCAGTTCTGGCCCGATTTAGCTAGCTAGGTTACTGACTTTAAGTCATATTAGGACCGTGTTTTAGTATAGTATAACCTTCTAGGTTATACTACATGGTTCCTTAGTAATCTGAGTTTTATATACAAGTTCCGTAATTACACTTTAACTTTGCAAAAAGGCCCTTTTATGTAAAATAAGGTTTTAACCATTAACAAACATACAAATGAGTTATGAACTGACTTGTAAACATGATTTTTTTTTATGTCATGAATCTGATCATAAACCAAAGTTTTCATAAATGTCATGTTTATGGCTTAAAAATGACTAAAATTCCCTTTTCGGCATTTTAGGAGAAATGAACATGGTTTCTTCGTTCAAACTTCATACCTACTGATGTAATACCCTAAGTAGGACATAATGGGATAGAATATAACCTAAGTGGATGCTAAAGTTTCGCATAATGCCGATAAATGACTAAATTACCCTTATTCGCATAAAAATGATTTTAATGAACTTTTCATAGCCAAAACCTTTACTTACTGTTATAACATGATAAATAACATATATCGGTTATATAAAATAGGTCATGACTTCAGTTTACCTTAAACATCGAAATAAACGGCATTTAGCGACTTTTAAAGCCTTTTTGGCGCATAGTATGGTTGAAAACCATATCTACGACCTAAGACTTGTTACCTACTGATTTGTAAACTTATTTTAAATATTTTTACAGTAAGTACAAGTCCAAACTCAGAATCCCAAATATGACTTCAAGGCTATGTGTGAAATGACCGAAATGCCCCTACGGGACATAGTTTCGTTTAAAACTATCAAGCACACATATACTTGTTATCCTACTAATATAACATCATAATATTTATATTTTTACAGAATGATTATAACCTTGACATCAGTTTTTGTATAAACCTTTTTTAATAAATTATAAAATGACCAAAATGCTCTTATAAGGCATATTTCGGTTTTAAAACCATTACGGGCATATATATATTGATATCATAACATATTTTAAACACATTAACTTATGGAACTTGTATATGACTCCTTCGGTTACCCGTTTTCGCTTATACGCTTACGGCTAAGCATACGTAATTAGTTTACGTAATCTAACCGAAACGGGTTTAACCTTGTCGTTTCTTTATCAAAATCCATAATGTTGTTGGTATGCCCATACCATACAAGTCTAGATACTTGTTGGGTCCAAATAACATTCTATTCTGGTCACAAGCTTAATATAGCGTACCGTACCATACTTGTTTAACGTAAGACTAGCCGGTTCAAGTCTAAGACTTAACTAAGGACCCGTTAGCATTCTAATTGGTTAATAATACCATCATTCCAGACTAGACGCCTTCCTGTAGACTGTGCTTGTACTTATTTTCTTGATTGGCGGCTGAGTTACGACTTTTCTGAAGCTTAGCTCAGGTAAATACTCTTAACCTATTTCCTCTATACGGGCTTGGGATACGGTAAATTATTACCGCTTGGTCAGGTATGGATCATGTTTTGTCCAGTTGTGATAATTAACTAAATCACATAACTCGTTTAATCTGTTTTGCCTGATAACTTAAACATTGGGGTGTGCTTGACCGTGTCTGGGATATCCTTGGCTCACTAAAGTGCTATGGCCACGACTTATAGCATGGGGTGTAGGCATACACATGTCAATTACATTATTATTATTATCTGCTTTCTGTGTGAAAGTTCAGAAGTGGTGTGTCAGTCGATCATGCCTCGGTTTTCATACTTGCCCCATATGTATTGACAGGCTTATAAATCTATATACAAGGTCATTTGTACTGTCCCAAGTTATTTATGAAAATGTGCCTAGTGCACCTAAAACATTTTCTTAAAGATTTTCAAAAAGAGTCGGTTGATTGTATTTAGCAGTGAAAACTGACGTATTTTCAAAAGATTAAGTTACATGTACAGCACGAAATAGGTCGGAAGCTGCGTGACATTGATACTGAGGATTTGCGACCCTCTAAGTTGTGCCTTAGAGTCTGATATCATTTTGTACATTTTCCGATCCGCCTATGGATCTTATTACAAACCTTGTATGTAAATTTGTGTTGAACTTTGGACTATGGTTTGTAATATTTTATTTTAAACTCTAAGACTCCCGCTGTGTTGCTTTGTGTTTATTGGTTATGATGATATCAACTATACGTCACAATACTCCCCACCGGGATACACGTGGAAATCGGGGTGTGACAGTTATAGGGGTAAAAATTTTGGGGGGCGCGACCTACATAGCGGCGTTATGGTGGGGTTGTATTTAAAAGGCACTCACACACACACACATATAATATATATACATACATAATATATAAAGCCCATACATATATCTCCTACTACACACAACTTAAGTTATATAAAGCTTCTCTCTTACGCATTTCGACATGTGTCGCATAACGTTCACCCGCAGACTTTATGACTACGGATGAACTAAACACAATAGTTAATTGATAGCAACTTATAACAATAATGGTTAAAACAATAAACTCGATCACAACAAACAAAAACTATAAAATTTTCTATTGAACTTCAACCCTAATATTACCTAAAAATAATTATGAATTTTACAGCTCGAAAGCGGGTTTTTGGGGGATGGCTGATGGTGGGGTATGTTTGTGTTTAAAGTTAAGCACTTTTAAGCTGCAAGCTCGAGGATAATTGCCAAAATTATTTTACATCCTCGATATTTATTAATTATAAGATAACTTTAATGATAATTATTGGCGGAGTTTGAAAAAAAAAAAACTCAGCTGTGGGTGTGACTCTCAAAATCCAAATTGGTGGAGACCGAACTCTTAAAAATCAAATATTATACGTTACAAAAAACTTGTTGTAAATTTTCAATAAAATTAATACTACGAAAAAAATTGGTGAGAAATCGAACACCCATACCCCCATAAAACTTCACTAGTGATGATAATAATAGTAATACTAGTAACAGTTAAGTTTATGATCTGAGATAGTCATTTTTGTATAATCATTTAGTTATTTCTATGTGAAGTAATATTTGAATTTAATGTGGGTAATTAGTATTTTTAATATCCACTTGCTAACATGTGTTTACGAAAATACTTGTCAAAAAAACCCTCGAATACTAAATCAATGTTTTACAAAAACGTAAACGTATCTGTTAGCTCCGGGGTTTAACTCATCAATCCAGTTGACTCACAACGGGAAGAGACATGTGTCGTCAGTTTTGGTCCTGTTTTGTTTGGTTCGCTCAAAACTAGACAATTCATAAGTGTTCCCTAAAACGTAACGGACAACATTCCCGCAACAACACAGACGCTCATTGTACATCTATATCCATGGTGCGCTTTTGGGGACGAACGCCAAAGTACATATGAGATAACCCAATTAAACCCGGGTCAATTGATTGAACCGATGAACCATATAAATAGAGCTGCAAACGAACCAAACGTTCGGCAAACAGTTCATGAACCGTGCGGCGGGAAGTTTGTTTGTGTTCGTTCATTTATTAAACAAACGAACACGAACAATAAATTTCTTTCGTTTATGTTCGTGAACGTTCGGTAACGTGTTCATTTGTGTTCGATAGTTCATTAGTATTTTTCGTTTTTGTATTTATTTAAACACTTCAAAATTCCGATAAATTAAATATCTAATAAGTGTCAGTGTATTATATATTATGTTCATTAATGATTGTTTGTGTTCGGTTGTTTCCATTTGTGTTCATGAACATTAGTTTGTGCTAATTTGTGTTCGTCAACGTTCATTTTTGTCCGTTGTCTAAAATTAACAAACAAACACAAACAAGTTCATTTCCTTAACAAACGAACATGAACATAAAATCTCGTTTGATAAGTGTTCGTGAACAGTTCACGAACACATATATTACTTAACAAACGAACAAGAACAAGGTGTTGTTCGTGTTTGTTCGGTTCGTTTGCTGCCCTACACATAAATTATGTGAGTGGGGTTTTTATTTTATGAAAAGTGATTGTAGGTGGTTGTAAGTGAATGTGAGTAGATGAGAGAAAAAATATTACTGTTCACCCTTTATAAGTTTTTTAATATATTTTCAAAGTGGTTATGAGTGAAAGAGAAAGAAAATGTAATGATAAAGGTATTAAAAAGTATTATTTTATTAAAAATAAAAGAGAAAAGATAGTTATTTTTACTGTAATATTTATTGGGTAAAAAATGTGGGTTTGAAATGCATAAGATATAGTTTTCGGAGGGTAAATTGGTCAAAGCATGTTATTATTCGGGTGACGTAAGAAGAAATCATTGGCAATAAACCCTGAAACACGGTATCACACGCTGGTCCATTATCAAAGAAACAGCCACCAATCCAATTTACTTATTTAATTCCAAACAAAATAAAAATACCACAAATTTGCAGTATAATTTGGATTAATGTCTCTGCAAATTATTCTTTAATCATGTTGAACAACTATCTATTTGAATCCAGCAGTTTCTCTCTCCATTTCGCCTCTAAATTCTTCACCAATGTAACCGTTTTTCACTTCAATAATCGATCGTGTCAACAGGTATTCACAAATTTTATCTACTGTTCATCAAATTTGAGCTTCGTTTTGATGTTAATCGACTGATTTCACTTGTTTCATACTTTCGTGTGTAATTTTGAGTGTTTATCTCAAATTACTGTTGATTTGCGTATGAAATTTGAATCAATTTAAGCTTTGTTTTGATGTTAATCGACTAATTTCACTTGTTTCTTACTTTCGTGTGCTATCGTCAAACTACTTTTGGTTTTCGTATGAAATTTGAATCAATTTAAGCTTCGTTTAATGTTATTTGATTGATTTCACTTGATTCGTACTTCCGTGTGTAATTTGCGTATTATCGATCGTGTCAACAGGTAATCAACCACAAACGAAACTACTGTTGATTTTCGTATGAAATTTGAATGGATTTAAGCTTTGTTTTGATGTAATTTGACTGATTTCACTTGTTCGTACTTTCGTGTGTAATCTGTGTGATTTTGAGTGCTCATTGTGCTTGATCTGGAACGTATGATGAGATTAGACCTTATATAATGATGTTGAAAGCTATTAGATGATAAACTGTGACTTTTTATATGATTTTCGTCTTGTTGCGTGTATTTTCTGGTGGAAAAAGTAAACGAAGTGGTGCGAACTTGTTCGAGTATTTAATTTTATATTCAGCATTGGAACTATCGTGATTTCTGCTAATATAATTATGTTCTACTGTTGATTTGTGTATGAAATAGGAATGAATTTAAGCTTAATTTAGTGTTTGAGTTTCAAACGTGTAATTTGTGTGATTTTGACTCTTCGTCATGCTTGATCTGGAAGGTATGGTGAGATTAAACTTGATTTTATAATGACGTTGACAACCTATTTATGTTTGTTTGAAAAATCTGTAATGCATTAGATGATAAACTGTGACTTTTCATTTTGTTTTCGTCTAGTTGCGTGTGTTTTCTGGCGGAAAAAGTAAAGTGCGCATCAATTTCATCAACTGAAGATATTTTTGGTGCAAAATTGTTTGAGGATTTAGGTTTTAAATTCTGCATTGAATCAATTTCTAGCTCCGATATTCATCGTTCTGCTTAAATAATTGTGTTCTACTGTTGATTTATGTATGAAATAGGGATTAATTTAGGCTTTGTTTCGTGTTTAACTTGAGTTTCGATCGTGTAATTCACTAATTTGTGTGATTTTGATTGTTCGTCATGCTTGATCTGGAAGATGTGGTTAGATAAGACTTGTTTAGATAATAATGTTGACAATCTATTTTTTGTTGTTTAAAAAATATGTACTGTATCAGATGATAAACTATGACTTGGTAAAAGGCACATCAATTTCGTCAACTGATGATATTTTTGGTGGGAAATTGTTCAAGGATTTAGTTTTTAATTTAAACATTGGAACTATCTTTACATATCTCTTAATTCTCTTGTTCTTCGATTTCTAGCTCCTAAATTCATCATTCTGCTAAAAGAATTCGGTTTAATTGAGCGTATGAACTTGAGGCAATTATTAAACCTTTTGTTTTGATTTTATGGCTCCATATCTGGATTCAATGATTTCTGATTTTTTTAAATAGATCTTTGACTTTTTGATTGACTTTTTGTTCTTATTGGACTGGTCTAGGGAAAGTGGTGTGTTACATGTTTTCATTGTTTGACCATCATTCTAAGCTAGTTAAGATTTTGGATTATCTATAAAAGCTGTTTTGCCTTTTATATGAAGCTCGTGAGGGTTGCAATCCAACAAACTTGAATGAAATTACTTACTAGTTGTGATTCACAGGTGTGCTGATGGATTGATAGCTTGCATAGGAAATATTAAAGAGTCTGTAAAGAGATGAAAGCAAAATCATCAGGTTTAATCGTTGGGATTTCGATTGGGGTAGTAATTGGAGCACTTTTGGCCATAATTGGACTGCTGTGCTTTAGGTTTCACCGAAAAAGATCTCAGATTGGTAATAGTAGTTCTAGGAGAGCAGCAACAATCCCAATTCGAGCAAATGGTGCCGATTCTTGTACAGTTTTGTCAGATTCATCAATAGGTACAGAGTCATCAAGAACATCCGTTCATAATGGTGTGTCATCTTGGTTTGGTGGGCCCAGGAAGTCTCATGTGGTTGCAGCTTCAGGAATTCTCGAGTATCCGTACAAGTATGTTAGACACAAATTTAGTATTATATATAAGTTCTATGTTCTTACCTGTTACTTTATTGATTATCTTGATGAAACAGAGATATACAGAAAGCAACATCAAATTTTACTTCGACGATAGGCAAAGGGGCATTTGGTTCGGTTTACAAAGCTCAGATGTCCACCGGTGAGACTGTTGCGGTTAAAGTTCTGGCAACTGACTCTAAACAAGGCGAGAAAGAGTTTCATACAGAGGTACTGGTTACTCATACATCCATACAAATCATCATCTTGCATGCTTGAGTAGTTGAGTTAATTCAATATCAGCCACTTGGCATCTTTTCAGCCATGATGTTGATGATATGTCTTAATTAAAAAGTGACGATCGTGTTAACTGTTAAGTGCGAATTTGTAGATTTATTTGAACCATTATCGTGTATGATATCTTACCCTGCTTCATAAAATTTGAAGTAGCATATAGACCATATCATAACTAGAGGGGCAGTTTCGAGCCATTTTTTACGTACGGGTTGATTAAGGCTATGTTTTATATCTAACGGGTAGATATAAAAATGATTAGAAAAAGAAAAGAAATGGGTCAAATATGCCCAAAGTGTATTTTAAATCCATAAACCTTCCTAGATTGAGATATCAAAAAGGTTAGATTATTATTGAAATAACTTTGTTTTTGTAGTTCATATTTACACACTAAAGAATTTTACAAAATGTGTTTCTGGCCGACACAACTCATTTCTGCACGCGCCAAATAACCCATTTCTGTTTGATATTATTTTACTTTTGCTCTGATATCACTAGTTAAAGTGTTGAAAACTTTATCTGATGTATGATTATATATTTTTTCAGGTTATGTTATTGGGAAGGTTACATCACAGGAACCTTGTGAATTTGGTAGGATACTGTGCAGAAAAGGGACAACACATGCTTATATATGTCTACATGAGCAAAGGCAATCTATCTTCTCATTTGTACAGTAAGTGGTCATATAACTTTACTCAGAACTTAAATTGTTTTCCAATTAATTAAACTATCATTAAGTCATCTTCCCCATTAAGTCCATTCAACTATGCTTTTGAGCTTTTTAGACAGTTTTTGCTCAAGAAATTGCTTAATTCGTAGAAAAGATATTAATCAAATTTGCACAACTCTTTGGAATTCAGGTGAAAAACACGAATTATTAAGCTGGAATTTGAGAGTTCAAATAGCTTTGGATGTTGCAAGGGGATTAGAATATCTCCATGATGGAGTAAGCCCTGTTCTTTCTTCCATCCCTAACCACATCTTCTATCTTTTTAGGTTTCATAATGTGCGGGTTGGGCAACATGTCAAAACGGGTCAAACCGGTTTGACCCAAAACACTTTTTTCCAAGGAGATGTTGGTTTTAATACTAATGTAGCTCTTCTAAAATTATGATCCAGACATTTGATGCAGTAAAAATTTCACTTTGGGTGACTTTCAACACATTTGACCCGTCTCCTAAAAATCGATCGGTTGTTTAAATATGATGCTTATAAATGTTTTGGTATAACTTCAGGCAGTTCCTCCAGTAATACACCGAGACATCAAATCTTCCAACATATTGTTGGATGAATCCATGGGTGCTCGGGTAGCTGATTTCGGGCTTTCAAGGGAGGATATGATTAATAGAAATGCCTCAAATATTCAGGGAACTTTTGGGTATCTAGATCCCGAATATATTTCAACAAGAGCTTTCACTAAGAAAAGTGATGTTTACAGTTTTGGAGTATTGTTATTTGAGCTTATTGCGGGTCGAAACCCTCTACAAGGCCTATTAGAGCTAGTTGAGCTTGTAAGATCTCTTGTTCTCTCTCCCTCTTGCCCTCCCTTTATGAGTGAATAAAAACCGAACCGTAACTGAAAAACCAAAAAATTAAACTTAGATTACCAAAGGAATTGATAACTTGATGGTTCCGTTATAACTTCTTTATAACTGAGTTTGTGCGGTTCAGTTATAGTTTCATGTGTATGAATGACTGAATAACCAAACCGGCAATAAAACCCAACGCCTTCTTTTCTTTTTTTTTTGTCAATAATATATAACAGTTACAAAAGTTTTTTTTTTTTAATTTTTGTAATAATATATATTAATAGACCTTTTTTTATTTAATCCATAACCTGATTGGTTTTATTAAGTGAAATGGGTTTGAACTGACCCCAACTAGAACCGGTGGTTATCGAAAACTGAAACATAGATTATATGGTTTTAAACCATAATCGAACCGAACTGACCTATGCCCACTCCTCCCTATCTTTGTGTGCGCATATATATATGTGTGTATGTATGTGCGTATGTGCATGCGCTTACCACCCATATACACACAAGGGTAAAATATGGGTGTTTGAATATGCATCTTACAACTAATTATATGATTTTAAATGATTATAAAACTAGATAATCATTATAAGACAACGTGGTGCAAGAATCAAGATTCAAGATAGTGTTTGGATGTGCTCTAGATGCTTAACTTGTAATCAAATGAAACATGTTTTGAGTTTGACGTTTATAAAAATATTTGAGAAACTAACATATAAAAATATTCTTTGATTATTTAAAAATGACAATTTCTTTTCTATCAACTGTTATTTTACACAATTTATTATGGCATTTTCCAATGTTTATAGACTTGTCATGTTTCATGGATATAAACAGGCAGCCTTAAATACCGGAGGGCAGGTTGGATGGGAGGAAATAGCCGATTCTCGTCTCGAAGGGAACTTTGATGAGCAAGAACTAAACGACATGGCCGCACTCGCACACAAATGCATCAACCGATCACCAAGAAAAAGACCAGCAATGAGGGACACAGTACAAGTGTTGTCACGTATATTAAAAACGCGACACAACAAAAAACATCATAAACGTTCAAAATCCGATGTTGTCATTACCATAGGTCAATCCGATCGCCAAAGTTCAATGAATAGCGAACACCGTCGAGTTGAATCTATGGACAGCATAGCTGATTCCGTTGACGTTTAGGGGTGTTTGGATTGTGGGTATGGGTTTTTTAAATTTAGACTTCTCCATGCTCACTCAAGGTGTCGTTTCATAGTATTTTCTGACTACAAACCAAAAACCGACTATATAACTTTTTTCTTTCTTTACTTTGAATTTGCTCATTTGTTTCGATTCTTTGATTTGTTTTGTGTAATATATTCGACCAGTTTAACCAAAAACCGAGTAACCCAAAGCACAAAGCTCAGGTTTGGGTTTGGTCTTGATTGAGGAACATAGGATTCAAATAATGTCTCTTTTACCTTTTGTAAAATTGGATGTAACCTCTCACCAATTTTGTGTTGGAAATTGATTTTATATCAGACAAATATAAATATATATATATATATATATACATATATATATATATATATATATATATATGATTCGTACTAAATAACGAGCTAATGAATCCCCCTCTTTTTGCCATTGGACTTCCCAATCAAATTCATCGTAACACTCATAACGATCAACTTTACAAGATCCCATTCTATTCCGGAAGCTCGTAGCATTGGTTCGACAAACCCCAATTTATTGCTTCCTCTCCACCAATATACCTACTCCTTCAACTCGTTCTAAAAAAATGGGATTCCGTGTAATAAGCTTTTGATATTCAGCAATTCCTGTTAAAAAATAATCGCAAAAATCCAAACATTTATCTATCCAGCCATGAGGTAAATCAGCAGCGACTCCACCAATACGAAAAAAATTGTGCATCATCCGCATACCAGTGGCAGCTCCGAATAGGTCATATATTAATTCTCTTTCTCGAAAAATATAGAAGAAAGGAGTTTGCGCCCCAATATCTGCCATAAAAGGGCCAAGCCATAACAAATGCGAAGCTATACGACTTAACTCCAACATAATGACTCTGATAAACTGGCCCTTTTAGGGACTTGAATATTGCCTAATTGCTCTGGCGCATTTACAGTTATTGCTTCTGTGAACATAGTAGCTAAATAATCCCAACGTGTTACATAAGGCAAATATTGTATAATTGTTCGATTTTCCGCAATTTTTTCCATACCTCTGTGTAAATAACCCAATATTGGTTCACAGTCAATAACATCTTCACCATCTAAAGTAACAATGAGTCGAAGAACACCATGCATTGATGGGCGGTGAGGTCCCATATTGACTATCATGAGGTCTTTTCTTGTAGATGGTACAATCATAGGTTTTTCCCGATTCATTCTTGCATGAATTGCTGAAAGCGAAAAGAAGTTCATCAAACTTTAAGCGAATCATTCAAACTAACTCTTCAAATTAACGAGTTTTTCTTTCTCGAATATCCAAATGCACTATTAATTCTTTATAACGCACTCTATTTTTTTTTTACAAATAAGCCAGCAACCGTTGACGTTTTCCCAGAATTTTCCGCAGACCTCTGAGATAAATAGTCTTTTTTGTGCAATTCCAAATGTAAAGTAAGTCTCCGTATCTTATTGGCGAAACTTACTACTTGGAATTCAACAAATCCTCTGTTTTCTTTGTTTTCTTCTTGTTCTTTCAAAATAATGGAAATAAATGAATTTTTTACCATAAAAAATTTGACACTCCCCTTTTTACAGATATTGATTTATTGATCAGTAATAATAATGTCAGAAATTTTAATGTAGTATACACAATAATCATAGTTTATTTATATTCATTTTATCAATTAACATTAATTAATCCGATTTTTGAGTTCATTTGGATAGTGATACAAAAAGACGATAGCAAATAGTTTAGTACAAAGATTCTGCTGATTAATTTATAGCTTTAATTGATACGCCATTTCCTTATTTTTTATCCTAAACTGGGATGTAAGACAGTACATGTGTGCATCGGGTTACTTGCATATAACATGGATATTACAGATCACGGACAGCGGAAAAAATGAAAAATATGATTGATAGAACAATAGAATATATAGGAAACTAAAAAATTGAAATTAGGGATACATATATATCCTTAATATGCTAAAGCGGCTCCCATTATTGGTGTCAAACCAATAGCGATTCATACAAGCTAAATCCTCTAATCGATAATTAAGCAAAAAAAGAACTTTAATTTAATTAATTCATTTTTTTCTGTCAAAATTTTCACTTCATCCAAAAATTGAACTCCATATATATATATATATATATATATATATATATATATATATATATTGGTGTTGAACGGTATATTGAAACAAGTTAGATGGAAATGAGTCGGGTTGGTAGATGATTAGATCCATCAACTATTTGTGAATTTATTTATTTATTTTCATTGATAAAAAGTTAATGTAACTAATATGATTAGTAAACAATATTAGTAATGCAGTATACAGTTTCTATAATATCCTAGCGATCTAGTTTATATCTAAAGCTATAAATAATTACAGGTAAGAAACGGACATGGTATCCCATGTGCTACAGACCGGAAGAAATGAACATGTGAAAGAGAATACTGTCCTGCAAAAGAGAATTGTTAAACAGAATGTCTTTCTGTGATCACCCTCTAACGTGAGAATCAATAATGTTAGAGAAAGAGAAGAGAGTAACAATGTGAGGACAAAGTTGTGCCATTGTGAGAATTAGGTATTCATATTGTTGACCTTTGCTCACGTGGGTCCTTTTTCTAGTCCCTATCCGAACCTAAATTTTTTTTGCAAAAGTAGGGGTGTTGAAGAAGAAAAGAGTGTTTTTAGGTGGTCTTGAAAATTGTTTGCACATCTAGGTAGTTCGCTGTTTGAAACAGCAAACTTCTACATAGTTTCTGATAAAGTGCTGACAATTTCTGCAAAAGTTGTTAAATGTATAAGTTCACTGTTTGATCAAGCAAACATAAAAGAAGTTCGTTGTTTAAACAAGCAAACTTAAAGATGGTCGTTGTTTGATGTTGCAAACTTAAAGAACCTCGTTGTTTGATGCTGCAAACTTATAAAGTTCGTTGTTTTATCAAGCAAACTTATTGAAGTTCGTTGTTTCCTAAATCAAACATAATGAAGTTCGTCGTTTCCTAAAGCAAAGTTAAAACAAGTTTGCTGTTTGAATTATATAACTTTAAGAAGTTTGTTGTTTGACTTAGCAAACTTAAAAAACTTTGGTGTTGATCTATTATGTTCCCCGGTTATAAACTGATACAAGAAATTCCTCATTCATTTAAATATGATGTTTTTGCTGCAATTGAGGTGTTAATGCTATGTTCGTTAAAAAACCTGTTCCAGGTTGGAGTTCTCGGATATCAAAATTAAAGGCAATGTAGCCCGAAAGATTATTCGGGACTTGTTTCAATATGATGGTTTTCTATGTTTCAAAGTTTGTATACCTATTGGGAAAACCGTGCATGGAGAACGATCATTCTCTGCCACCACCTTCTCACGTATGGTGTACGATAATAATGACTCAACTGTTGCTGAGGTGCCTTCTACGGCTGCTATTGAGTCTTCTTGCAGATTCAACTGCTGCGGTTGAGTCTTCGCATGACGTTTTTCTCAGCTTTAAAGCAAAGTGTACCTCTGGTCATGGTATGTGACCGAGAACTATTATTCTCTACCCCGTTTTCTGTAGGTGATGAGGATCACAACACATTTGAAGTCGCATGTTTACCGCATGTAACTTGGAGACAACAATGTGTTAATTAGATCCTATAGTAATGTTGTGTAATGTGGCTGGATGATACTGGTTTTTGTTCGGCCTTCCCTCTCACGCATATCCAGCCTTTCGCAAATCACCAAACATCACCGAAGCTGTAGAATCCATTACAACCCCCCCCCCTCCGGGGGCCCGTAACCATTCGTCCAACACAAGTTGTACACTGCTGGTCTGTAGGGTATGGAACCAACCCAGATACTGGTGGGCTCCACCAAATTTCTGGGTCCTTTCCACTATAAATACCCATAGGATTAGGGTGTAAACCCACACCAAAATTCGACATCCAAAACCCATCGTATCCATTTCCCTTTATTCGTCTCAATTTGTAGTTGGCGACGATAATAATGACGACTTTGATGACTCCGAAGTTTACAGCTCTGAAAATAGTTCCGAAAGTGAAAAGCCCCCCCATCTGACAACGGCTCTTCTGATGGCGAGGCCACAGTCAACCAAGGAACTGAATTGGCCCCGTCTCAGCCGTTGCTTTCCAGGTCTATCTTTCTAGGTCCACAGGACGACCCACAAGAGGATGAGGAGCTTAGGGATTACATGTGTCCGGATTATGAAGATAATCCCATGGACGTATGCAATCCAAAATCAAAACACATTCGTCTGGGCATGTTTTTCAAATCTAAACAGGAGTTGGACCATGTCGTTCGCGAATGGAACATTCGCCGTGGTAGGGAAATGTTCGTGAAGGATAGCAAACCAACTTTATACAAAGTTAAATGCTACACCAGAAACAAAAATTACAAAAACCCTTTCCCTGGTGCCCCCTTGTGTGAGAATAATACAAAAGGACACCCGCTACATGAGAATATGGAATCAAAAGGACAAATCAGAATCGCTATCAGTATTCTGATACTGCTCCCATGAATCCTCATTCGTGACATCGTCATCTGATAATGCGTGTCGTGATCGCTGTTGTATCGGTGGTTGCACAAGCTTCTGTAGATGCAGCCAAACCTGGAATCCTCATTCGCGACATTCGTCCGCATTGAGGTTGTTGCATGACCGAGGAACGAATTTGATTTTCATGATGAACAAGAGGAGGACGGTAACGATGTTGGTCTAGCTGGGAAGGTTCGGGGCGGTGGTGTTGTGGAACAACATGGTTGAGGTTAGGTTGTGGTTCAACGGAGTGTCGGTTGCGTTTTGGTTCCAGAGGGTTACGGTTTGGTCGTGCTTCAAATTTGAAGGGTTTGGCTCCCCTTCATGTATGTGCAAATGAAAGTGAAGGTGGATTTCATTCCATGATCTGCCATTTGAAAAACTTGTTGTATGATGATGTGTAAAGCGATTAGAGAAGTGAAGATGTGAAAAACTATTGGTGTGACAGGGGGTATTTAGAGAGTGGGGAAACTATATTTACCAAAAAATGCCTTATTTAAGAAAATCTACAATAATGCTAGTTTAGTGCCATTTTCTTTTAAAATTTATATGGAGATGTCTTAACACATAAAACATCTACCTAATGACAACTTTGCATTTTATTTCACAATAAAGGAATGATACAACAAAAGATACTAAACAACCAGCCAAACACATACTAATTAAACGAAATACAACAACCTAATGAACGACCCTATTTACAATGACAGTCTCCTCGCGATCATAGGTCTGAATCTGACTATTCTCCTGAATATGGGTTGTGCCAAACACATGACCAATCTTCTTTTTCTGATTCACAGGTCCATGCATCCTTTAAAACATCCGGGTCGTAATCCTCTTCTGGGTTAGGGTTGAAATCAAGTTCTTCCATAGCAGCAGCATCGTCGTTCTTAACAACCCGATTTACTTCAACCGGTTTGTGTTTCTCATGAACATCTTTCTGTTTGACCACCTGCTGACTAACAACAACAGTATTAGAGGAACTTCCTTACCCGACACTTTCCAATCTCATTGCTTCATCAACAGTAGGTAGCTTAGAGTGATGCTCTATTTTGATACAAGCTTCTCTGCCTTTTTTTTTTCAATACCCCGTTTTGAAAGTAGGAGAAAGGAGTAAACATTTCTTACCTCGGTGATCCATTCCACAACAAATATGGTTGGATAAATGTGCAGGGGTAGTGAGGTATTGATGGGCATTTATAGCCGTATTGATGGGTATTTATAGCAAACAAATGTGAGCATTTAATAACATTTTTGAATGAAACAACGATCTTCATTTAGTGATCATCTCAACATTATAAATATGGACTCATACTCCTATTGTCAAATTGCGTCTAACAATCATATCGGTTTTTGCCACATATAACGTGGGACCATGAAGCCTCGTTATTGGAGCTTGAGGAAGTTCCCGACACCCCCTGAAAAGATACCAGAAAGAGAGACTAGTATTATCACCCAACAGAGGAGTCAAATGAGGTTAAGACAGATTTTAATAAGAAAAATCTAGAAAACCAGAACAGTTGTATCCACGGACGATTCTGCCACCACAATTCTTCAACCTTTTGGGCGAGAATCCAAACTATCATGCCTTACCTTTTGCAATTGGATTGAAGGAACATTACCCACCTTTTAGGACATTGATACGGTAACACTAAAATTTTGGTAATATTCTTACAACGAAATATTAGAATTTGTACTATTAAAATGATAATTTTCTATCTTAGGTTTATATTCCTATCTGTGTTGAGCAACAAGACTGGTTCATGGCGTAAATAAGTGAGCCATATCGGTACATGAAAATGGCGTACAGGAGTGAGCCATATTGGCGCATGAAAATGGCGTACATAAGTGAGCCATATTGACGCATGAAAATGGCTGATGTTTCTTCAAGGGGAAGTTTTCTTACTAAGTACGCATGCTTTTGGTTGGTGAAATTGATGTCTGACATTTGTCACTGTAGCTCTGCTAGTTGAGGCAGTTGTCGCATCAGGAGTAGAGCAGTTACTTTTACAGGGGTACATCATGGTGACAGTTGCTTTTACGGCGATGTGAGACGCGTGGCGGCCACGCGCCCTAAATAGACGTCGTTTCCGTTTCTCCCGCCTGATGTTTTACCTACTCGTTGGCTAGAGCTCCCCGCTTGTCGATATGGTTCCCCATCGCATTAAATGCGATGGGTATATATATTTGGACATCCTCCCTATTGAAACATATCTTTCCAACTTCTCCCGACGGTTTCTTTTCCATCTTCTTCATTATTTCCTCTTCACATCTCACCATTTATGTTCATTGTTTCTTTTTTGTGCAGTATATCAACGTCTTCGAAACCAGAAGGCTCTCAGAAAGGGAAGATGTCACACCCCGACCCGCAGCGAAAAAGGTGATCGGGGCATGATTGGGTTTTCATCAAAGCTCATGACATTTATTATAATGTTTCATATTTATTATTACAATTTAAAGAAGATCATACAATCATATCATACAAGTTCAACATGTCCTATACATTTTTCTAGGCTTCATTATTTTTCTTCTAAGGCACTTTCCTATGTGTTCCTTGCTTCATCTTGTCCACCTGTATCATGTGTAAAAATGGTTTTTGGATCAACAAAAAGTTGGCGAGTGAATCCTATGAAAAACATTTAAACAAGTTCATTGAATTGATTATAAAATAAAGTGCATAACCACATATGAGTAAATGTAGATGTAAATTTATTCACAAAACACTTAATATTAAATATTGCACACGCATACAACAATAGATTGTTTTGAGGCACGCGTTGTTCAACTCGTCTCCCACGAGGAACTGATGGGCCTAATGAATGAGTTTTGAGGCACGCGTTGTTCTACGAACTGATGGGCCTAATGAATGAGTTTTAAGGCACGCGTTGTTCAACTCGTCTCCCACGAGGAACTGATGGACCTAACAAATAATTTGCATACAACTTGACAATATGTAATACATAACAACAAACAATATTTACATTCTAAGTTTAGATCATAATATGGTATAGCACGAGTTTAAATAAACGAATTAGTTTAAGCGACACATGATACACCCCAAAACATGAATAAAAAGGGGAATTTGTAAGAATTCACTCACAGTGGTTGCGTTTCTTGGATTGATGATGAATGCGCACGAATTTGGATTTAACCACGAGAGAAACTAACCTAGTTAATAACATAACGGTTCGGTAAATAAGCGGATTTTATTAATCAATTTTAATAGGATTTTTGGATATATTTTTGTGAGTTTAAGGCTATTTTCTAACTTTAAAAACGTTTATTTTTAAGTATTTTTAATTGATTTTTAAATTAAATAAATAATTAAAAATAATAAAAAAATGTTGACTTTTTGACTTTGACTGTTGACCGTTCTGACCGTGACTTGACCGGTTCGGTCGGTTATATTGTTGCACTGAGTGAGACTCGAACCCATGACCTCCCGTACGCGTGCACGCAGCTCTACCAACTGAGCTACGTGTCTAACCCGAAATATTTCTGTTTTTAATTATATTTATACACTATTTAAGTTAATCCGAAAATCGTTTATTTAAAAAGGATTTAATTGTATCGAACCGGTGCCGTCAACAGGTCTCGAACCTGGGACCTGCGGTTTAGTGTTGCACACAGTCCACCGCTGGACTGTGTGTCTAACCTGGTTAATATTCTGGTTTTTATTATACTTAACATCTTACTGTGAGTTAACCCGGTTCTGTTTTAAAAAAAAAACATTTTTATTTCCGAGGATAGGGTCGTGATAGGGATCGAACTCGAGACGTGTGTGTATTGTTTGCACACAGTCCACCGCTGGATTATGTGTCTAACCCGTTTATAATACCGATTTTAATTAATCTTATAATCATACTTGACTTCATCTTCTTCGTTCAAAACACAGACAACGGTTAAACCAACTGTTTCTTGTTTAATTCGGTTAACGAATATTATAAGCAATTGAAAGGTATTGAACAGAAAGGGTTTGAGGAAAGAATGTACCGAACAGGTGTCTTTCTCAGAACTCCGGCAAGGATTCGTCGGCTCTGTTTTGTGAGCTTCGTCTGTCCGGATCAATTAACAATTTTTATTGATTAGATATGAAATTGAGTTACTAAACCATGATTAACAGGAGGTTTTAGTTGATCATACCGATTAACAGCGTGAGTTCGGAAATTCCAGCGATTTTCCGGACGAGTACAGAATATCCGGCAACGTCGTCTGGAATTGATTCTGGGTAATGGAGTGATGTTAGAATTGGTCTAACAATGGAATGAAACAGAAGGAGTTTGAGGTATTTACCGTGTTGATGAAAGTCTCGGTTTTCCGGCGACTTGCAGAAAATTCCGGCGAGTGAAATTGATTCGAGAATCGGTGCGATTTTGAGCGAAAAGATTACCAGAGGCTAGGGTTGCATTTATAGGGAAGAATCAAGTTGAATTGGGTCTGATTTCTGTCTTGATTCGTTGGTCAATTATTCTCCGGCGGTTATGACTGATGTCGCGGAACTGGACATCGGTTATAACCGATGTAAGAGTTAATACGCCCGTTAACTCAAAAGTAACCGACGATAATTGGCGAAATCGTCGGATTTTCCGGCGTCTGCGGATTTGGGCGCGCTGTTGACTGGGTTTGATTTCCAGTTTTATTATATGTATTAATTGTTTCAATAAATCAACAAGAAACACAAGTGGCGGAGTGGTTGGATATGTGTGAGTTAAGACTTTGATGATTCTCTCAGCTGACCCGGGTTCGAAACCCGGCATCAGCATATTATTTTTATTTCATTATTTTTAATAAATTTTAAATTTTAATTTTATATTCTAATATCTTTATTAATTATGTATCATATAAAATTAATTTGAGCATTAAATACGCAACGAAATTTTTAACTTGGATGTTCGGTTAATAAACGAAGTGGGTTTTGAAAACCCGTTTTTCGACGGATGTTACAGTATCCCCTACTTTTAGAAATTTCGTCCTGAAATTTAAGTAGTGGCATGTTTGTCACAAAAGGATGGTGTTTTAATTTGACAGTTACATACTTAGAAGGGAGTAAGAGTTTAAATTTTGTTTGAGGCGGTAACGTTCCTTGTAAGGGTTGAATACCCTGCTACAGGAATCGCTTTTTGATGCCTAAGATAATGAATATTGATAAACAGAGTTGATTGACTAAGTATGATTTCATGCGCAAGAGTTTTGATATGTTCGGAAAGATAAGGTTATATCCTAAAACAAAACTTCTACTACTAAAACCTACATGGAACTTCTCATAATCGCCTGACAATGCCTCTGATCCTTTGACAATAATACTTATATATAGGAAGTTACCAGCGGCGTATCCACCATATTCTTGTCAAATTTTCATTGGCTTTATCAGTAAATCATGATTGGTTTATGATGTGACTCTAGAACATAAACAAACACAACAACCAAAGCCTGAGTCCTAATTCTGATAGTATACATGTTTGAATGGTGACAGTACCTCTCTCGTTTGTTATGATGGAGAGTTAGTCTATGTAGAAATGGAACACAATCCAATTTCTTTAAATGATGAGATGATATGAATGCTAAATCAGTGAGTATAAAACAAACTTCAACCATGACATTACTAAATCCTACATGGAACTTCTCATAATCGCCTGACAATGCCTCTGATCTTTTGACAAGAATACTTATATATAGGAAGTACCAGCGGCATATCCACCATATTCTTGTCAAATTTTCATTGGCTTTATCCGTAAGTTATGATTAGTTCTATGTGACTCTAAAACATAAACAAACACCACCAACCAAAGCTTGAGTCTTAATTCTGATAGTATACATGTTTGAATGATGACAGTACCTCTCTCGTTTGTTATGATGGAGAGGTTAGTCCATGTGGAAGTGAGACACAGCTCAACTTCTTTAAATGATGAGACTAAGATACGTCGTGAAGTATGATGATATGAATGTTAAATCAACGAGTATAAAACAAAACTGAAATAGTAATTCGCATTAAGATTCTTGGATAAATTTCCAATTTGTAATTGAGATACGTGAAAATTGAAATAACATAAGGAAAAACATAAGAAAAAAAACTAAGCGGTTGGAGTTGAATCTTGATTTTTGGTGAAGGAGACTAGTTGGGTGGTTCGTCATTATCTTCAACAGGATTGGCGTTGATGTTGAAAACTCTTCCTCTGGCTGGTGGCCTAGTGGTTAGGTTTTCTTGATTTGCTTGGTTAACTGGGTTTGCTTGAGCTTGGGCGTTTATGATGTTAACCAATCGACGGCACGTGTTTCTAAAGTGGGTAGGGTCGCCACAATTAAAACAAGCTCGAACATATGGGAACATGGGGTATTGGAGTTGTTGATATGTTTGGATCATGTTTTGAGTAGGGGGTGAGGTTTGGTTTTAAGGGGTGCGGCAACCTTGCTCAAATGACCATAGCGTCCACAATTCGCACATAGTCGACAAGGTAAGGTAGATGGATGGTGATAAAAACAGGTGTTACATTGAGGGTGAGGTCCAAGGTAAGGTTTCTTATTTGGGTAAGTTGAGTTGGGTGCTACTTGAGTGATTGGGATAGCTTGGAGGGGTACGGCTTGTGAGGCTGGTTGATTGCGTTGGGTGACAGCAAAAAGTTGCCCATCTCGTTTTCTCTTAGAAATGGGTTGAGAAGGGGATTCGGTTTGGGTGGAGTTTGAGGTTTCAGTTGATGCTTTATCCTTCTTCTTCTCCTCCTTGAAGTATTTATTCCGTATGCGGTTCTCGTTGAGATATGTAGCTAACTCCATTGCTGCTTCCAAAGTTGCAGGTGTGGTACTTATTACAGAGTCTTGAATTTTTTAAGGAAGACCTCGGATGTAGTGCTCGATCAAACGGTAAAGAGGAGTGAACAAGTTGGGAACCATTTGATTTAACTCGAGGAATCTCTTGTTGTATGTGGTGTGGTCGCCTTCCTTTTGTTTCAAAGAATAGAACTCGTCCTCCAATTTCTTGATTTCGCTTCTAGGGCAAAACCGTCTTGTCATGATTTCCTTCAACTCTTCCCAAGTCAAAGTCATAGCATCTTCAACACCTCGTTTGGCCTTCTCTGTATTCCACCATGTAAGTGCTATTCCAAGTAAACGACCAGTAGCATATCGCACCTTGCGATCATTGGGGCAATCGCAATTTAGAAAAGTGTTTTCCATTTCTTCAAACCAATGGAGGAGAGCGGTGACACCTTCAGTCCCTTCGTATTTTGGAGGGTCGCAGGATTTGAAATGCTTGAAGGTGCATTTAGTGGTAATTGGGGGAGGATTGACAATGTTTTGATCTTCTTGATTGACGGGATTACCGGTAAGGGCTTGTTGGACTTGAACTACAATGTTGGGTATTACGGCAGCCATTTGTTGAGCGACTTGGGCAGCCATGCGCTCGCGGGCTTTTCCTGATCTCATCTTCCTACGAGCGGAATTAGAAGACATCTACAAGGAATACATATCAAGAGTATGAGTTGGATGTTTTAGGGATCATGTGTCGTATTTAGGAATGAACATTCATAAAATAAATATAGAATAATAAATCTACTACATCCGTAGGATGTCTTGGGCTTTGCTCGTAATTGGGCCTTGCATGCCGCCATACTTCACCTTCGTAATCATGTGGGCCCCCATGATTACCGGGTTTTTCATATGGTTCGCATGTGTTAGCCTGGTTACGTACACTAAAACCCGGAGAAAATCGAGAAATATGTATGTAACGTATGATATTCGGAATGTATCCAGGTGTGGACACGGTGACAACTCAAAGTGGGGTTAGTTCGAACGACGTTTGGTGTGGCATGCTTTGGCCTAATAGGTCCTTCGTACTCTCATCGTTAGTCCCCAGGTAGGCAAACTGGTCCGTTATATTGGATTTATACGAATGCCAACCTAGACAGGACGTTCCGACTACCGGTACTTGTACCCTTACAGTTACTACATGCCCGTCGCAGAACTCACTCTGATGAGATTTGAAAAATGAAAAAAAAATGCGACAAAATCTTGAATAACGGAAGTATGAAGATGATTTGAATATGTGAACATTGAAATATGTATGATGAATGTTTATGTAATTATGTATGTTTGACTGTAAATATAATTCACTATGTATCACAAAATGTAGTATCGGAAGTGTTTGCATGCATTTGTGTATGTAATAAATATGAAAGAAATAAACATCATGAGTTTGCATATAACCACATAAACAATTAAAATCTAATCAACTATAGTATAGGCTCTAAGGGTCTAATAACCTATCCTATATCCCTATAGTCAAAAGCTCTGATACCAATCTGTCACACCCCGACCCGCAGCAGAAAAGGTGATCGGGGCATGATTGGGTTTTCATCAAAGCTCATGACATTTATTATAATGTTTCATATTTATTATTACAATTTAAAGAAGATCATACAATCATATCATACAAGTTCAACATGTCCTATACATTTTCTAGGCTTCATTATTTTTCTTCTAAGGCACTTTCCTATGTGTTCCTTGCTTCATCTTGTCCACCTGTATCATGTGTAAAAATGGTTTTTGGATCAACAAAAAGTTGGCGAGTGAATCCTATGAAAAACATTTAAACAAGTTTATTGAATTGATTATAAAATAAAGTGCATAACCACATATGAGTAAATGTAGATGTAAATTTATTCACAAAACACTTAATATTAAATATTGCACACGCATACAACAATAGATTGTTTTGAGGCACGCGTTGTTCAACTCGTCTCCCACGAGGAACTGATGGGCCTAATGAATGAGTTTTGAGGCACGCGTTGTTCTACGAACTGATGGGCCTAATGAATGAGTTTTAAGGCACGCGTTGTTCAACTCGTCTCCCACGAGGAACTGATGGCCTAACAAATAATTTGCATACAACTTGACAATATGTAATACATAACAACAAACAATATTTACATTCTAAGTTTAGATCATAATATGGTATAGCACGAGTTTAAATAAACGAATTAGTTTAAGCGACACATGATACACCCCAAAACATGAATAAAAAAGGGGAATTTGTAAGAATTCACTCACAGTGGTTGCGTTTCTTGGATTGATGATGAATGCGCACGAATTTGGATTTAACCACGAGAGAAACTAACCTAGTTAATAACATAACGGTTCGGTAAATAAGCGGATTTTATTAATCAATTTTAATAGGATTTTTGGATATATTTTTGTGAGTTTAAGGCTATTTTCTAACTTTAAAAACGTTTATTTTTAAGTATTTTTAATTGATTTTTAAATTAAATAAATAATTAAAAATAATAAAAAAATGTTGACTTTTTGACTTTGACTGTTGACCGTTGACCATGACTGTTGACCGTTGACCGGTTCGGTCGGTTATATTGTTGCACTGAGTGAGACTCGAACCCGTGACCTCCCGTACGCGTGCACGCAGCTCTACCAACTGAGCTACGTGTCTAACCCGAAATATTTCTGTTTTTAATTATATTTATACACTATTTAAGTTAATCCGAAAATCGTTTATTTAAAAAGGATTTAATTGTATCGAACCGGTGCCGTCAACAGGTCTCGAACCCGGGACCTGCGGTTTAGTGTTGCACACAGTCCACCGCTGGACTGTGTGTCTAACCTGGTTAATATTCTGGTTTTTATTATACTTAACATCTTACTGTGAGTTAACCAGGTTCTGTTTTAAAAAAAACATTTTTATTTCCGAGGATAGGGTCGTGATAGGGATCGAACTCGAGACGTGTGTGTATTGTTTGCACACAGTCCACCGTTGGATTGTGTGTCTAACCCGTTTATAATACCGATTTTAATTAATCTTATAATCATACTTGACTTCATCTTCTTCGTTCAAAACACAGACAACGGTTAAACCAACTGTTTCTTGTTTAATTCGGTTAACGAATATTATAAGCAATTGAAAGGTATTGAACAGAAAGGGTTTGAGGAAAGAATGTACCGAACAGGTGTCTTTCTCAGAACTCCGGCAAGGATTCGTCGACTCTGTTTTGTGAGCTTCGTCTGTCCGGATCAATTAACAATTTTTATTGATTAGATATGAAATTGAGTTACTAAACCATGATTAACAGGAGGTTTTAGTTGATCATACCGATTAACAGCGTGAGTTCGGAAATTCCAGCGATTTTCTGGCGAGTACAGAATATCCGGCAACGTCGTCTGGAATTGATTCTGGGTGATGGAGTGATGTTAGAATTGGTCTAACAATGGAATGAAACAGAAGGAGTCGAGGTATTTACCGTGTTGATGAAAGTCTCAGTTTTCCGGCGACTTGCAGAAAATTCCGGCGAGTGAAATTGATTCGAGAATCGGTGCGATTTTGAGCGAAAAGATTACCAGAGGCTAGGGTGTGCATTTATAGGGAAGAATCAAGTTGAATTGGGTCTGATTTCTGTCTTGATTCGTTGGTCAATTATTCTCCGGCGGTTATGACTGATGTCGCGGAACTGGACATCGGTTATAACCGATGTAAGAGTTAATACGCCCGTTAACTCAAAAGTAACCGACGATAATTGGCGAAATCGTCGGATTTTCCGGCGTCTGCGGATTTGGGCGCGCTGTTGACTGGGTTTGATTTCCAGTTTTATTATATGTATTAATTGTTTCAATAAATCAACAAGAAACACAAGTGGCGGAGTGGTTGGATGTGTGTGAGTTAAGACTTTGATGATTCTCTCGGCTGACCCAGGTTCGAAACCCGACATCAGCATATTATTTTTATTTCATTATTTTTAATAAATTTTAAATTTTAAATTTTTATTCTAATATCTTTATTAATTATGTATCGTATAAAATTAATTTGAGCATTAAATACGCAACGAAATTTTTAACTGGATATTCGGTTAATAAACGAAGCGGGTTTTGAAAAACCCGTTTTTCGACGGATGTTACAGAAGAAATCCAAGTCCAAAGAGCCGTTGGGGCTGATCAGGCGATAATCAATTGGAGAGAGGACGAGTTTCAACAAATATGTCGGAATTTTCAATTTCTGGCCAATTGGGGTGCTCAATACCCTACACCGGGAGCACAACGCTTGATGCTCCTCCGAGATATATGACCTTATACGATGCATTCTTCAAAAAGGGTAACTTCCACTTGCCGATTACCAAGTTTCTTGGGGAAGTGCTTACCCGATATGGTTTTCATATTCCATAATCAACCTTGTTAGCATACCTTGGATAACTCACTTTGATTTTATATGTCGAGCATAACAGTTGATTCCGACGGTTGATTTGTTCAACGTTTTTTTACTATGTCTCCTCCACTGCTGGCTTTTACTCGTTTAATTCCCGAACTGCCAACCTGTTGCCTTGCATCAAAGATCCACCCAAGAGCCTGCATGATTGGAAACACAAATTCTTCTACATCCGCTGTGGTGTAATACCCATTGACATGCACTTTCGCCGCCCTCCTGATAAGGGCATTCCCAAGTTGCAATGATGTCTTATGCGGATGAGCAGTGGTACAAAACTTTGATTGCTCGTCCTACTCTTGTCATGCTCCTATTTATGGGTACAAGAATTGATGTAAGGACCTATTCTTTTCGGATAACTGTGTGTTTGGTTGTTGACTGGGATTCATTTGGCAACGTATGAGTTGATAATGCACTGGATCCCAAGGTTGGTGGTGGGATGGCTGTGCGCAGTGGCGAAGCTTGAGATTTTCGATTGGGGGGGGGTCGAAAACGTATATACCCAAAAATTTCTATAGAACAGGGGGTCGAAAACGTATATACCCAAAATTTTCTATACGAAAACTACATATATAACACTACCGAGCGAAAAGTTCAGGGGGTCAGGCGCCCCTCCGGCCCCTTATAAACTTCGCCCCTGGCTGTGCGGATACTTCGTGAAGGAGAGCTTCCTTTCCACTATATACTCAAGTTATATAAACCTCATCTCTTATACATTTTGTCATTTGTTACATAACCCCGTTGTAGGGCCTCACCAGTACACATTTCTAAGAAAAAAACCATGAAAAAAGAAAACTATTTCTAGAGAAAGAAGATTCAGCAATGACATCACTTGCAATCAACCATCCAAATCTCAGTCTTAGATCCAAACCAATCAAACGGCCACCATCCACAATCCGCACACTCCATCCCTATTGGCTCACATCCCACTACACAAACCACTATATATACAAACACACACTCAAAACCTTCATCAGATCTATCTTTCACCTCCATCGCCGTTACCGATCAATTGCAACCGTTCTTCACCAACATCAATGGCAGGAAGAGGCAAAACCCTCGGCTCCGGAGCCGCTAAGAAGGCCACATCACGTAGCAGCAAAGCCGGTCTTCAGTTTCCAGTCGGTCGTATCGCCCGGTTTTTGAAAGCCGGCAAGTACGCCGAGCGTGTCGGTGCAGGTGCTCCGGTTTACCTAGCCGCCGTACTTGAATATCTTGCCGCCGAGGTAACTTTCATTCACAAAAAAAAACAAATTATACACCTGCATCTGGTCAATTGAAATCTCTAGGGTTTCTTCAAATTAGTTTTTTTTTCATTCGAACTCAAATATTTTGCTACTGAGGTTAGTTTAATTGATAAAAGTTTCAAACTTTAATCTGAAAAATATGGAATTTGTCGAACAGAAGTTTCAAAATTTTCATCTGCATCCAGTTTAATTGAAAAAAAAAAAACTGAAATTATAGGGTTTTGTTATTTAGGTTTTTTTGTTCTTTTTGTTGAAATTGATGATCTGCAGGTGCTTGAATTGGCGGGAAACGCAGCGAGAGATAACAAGAAGACTAGAATAGTACCAAGACACATCCAATTGGCGGTGAGAAACGATGAGGAGTTGAGTAAGCTTCTTGGTGACGTCACCATTGCTAATGGTGGTGTGATGCCCAACATTCATAACCTTTTGCTCCCCAAGAAGGCTGCTGGGTCTTCAAAGACTTCTGCTGATGATGAGTAAAGTAATTTGGGAATTGGGGTTTGTTGTCATGTTTTTTTGGGTGTTTAAGATGTGGTTGTTGTTAGTGATAGGGGTTTAATTAGATTATTATATGTTTATATAACTTGAGTTTAATGAAAAAAAGTTCTTTGTTAAGTTCCAAGTTTGAAGTTTGGCTCTTCATGTTTTTATGAAGCTCGGCTTGGTTATAGTGCATACTTATTTGAGCTTGTGCTATTTTGAGAACAATCTCAAACAAGCTAAAACCTTGGTTTGAGTTTGTATTAATATTGCCTAAATAAACCAACGCTTAGCTCGAGCCAACAATTTCAAACAAGCTAAAAGCCTGGTTTGAGTTTGTTTTTATATACTTGGTATTGGCTCGCCAATGTTATTGTCATTATTATATTATATAAAAAAACCAAATTTTGCTTGGACTCGTTTGGGATTGTGAGCCTAAACGAGCTTTGTATTTCTGGCTTAAGCTCAGGATCGTTAAGGCTTGGCTTGTTTGTTTGATCTTTTTACTGAGCTGATCACAAGTAGCTCTTGAGTCTTTAGGCTTGTTTCCACCATTTCTTTAGTTTGGACTGTCACAAGTCAATATATCAAATTTGGATTATTAAAATATGTTTTTTCTTAACATTTTAGTTTTTAACTTGTAAGTCAAATTTGTTGGATTGAGATTCGTTTAGACAATAGATGTGGTCATAATTATGTGCATCTGAGAGCATTCCCATCATAGTTTGGTGGTTAATTTAGTGGATACACGGATTGGGTTTAGACTGCGGGGTGTGGGCTTGGGTTGGGGGCGTGGGTTGGGGGGTGGGTTGCCCTTCAACGCCAGCTTTCTCACCCCGGCTGGGCGTTGCCCTTCTGCCGGGGGGGGGGGGGGGTGAGCTGGTTGACTACTTTAGGTTGGCCACACCACGCCTCTCCACACCCCACCTTTTTTTGGTTGGTCTGGTGGAGCCCATCTCCGCACGTGTCGTACAAAGCCCCCAATCCAAGCCTCCCACAACCCGCGGTCTTACTGTTGTTAATTCGCTTTATGCAGAGAAAGAGTAAGTTGTAAATTTCAGGATCCAACTTTTTGCTGCAGGTTGTAGATTTCCTGATACAATCTTAATAAATCTTCTTAAGTTATTAAGTGTAGCTTCTTAAATCCACAACAAATGTATGCAGTAGCTTATTCAGCCCTGCTTAGTTAAGTTGCCCATGTGCTGTGTGCTTGTGTCATGTACCGTCCGCAACCTTGTCTATTTTCAGTTGCAGGTCAACTTTTATGTTCATGTGTTAATATTCAAGAAAACTATTTATGATAGTTGGGGCTGTTAAAACTATTTTGTTGATGATTTAGGTTTGATTTTGAAATGTCATGCGTTGACTTAAAAGTCCAACCTGGTACTTAAAAAATGACCAATTTTTAGATGGATTCGTCTTGACCCGAACCTGTTTCATATAAACATTGTAGAAATCATGTTTAGAGTAAAAAGATAATAAGACAAAATAGCTAGCAGTTAAATTTGTAGATAGAAGAAAGAAAAAATAATTATAAAAAAGTAATACAGAATGAGACGTGAGAGGTTTTTCAAAGAAATACTAATTTTTTTTATATATTAAGGAATTGTGTTTTTTAGTTAAATTATACGGATAAATATGCTGATGTGAATGCTCTATGACAACATTTTTAAACCAAAATTTGATTGAATCAAGCTTGTTTACTGATTGTTATCTTCACAAAAACTACAACTATCCCTCTGTCAACCTTCAAACACTAAAATCAATTATAAGATATTCTCATCATCTCTAATTAGATTTGATCAATCTCTGATCTGTTTAGACTGCATCATGTCATGCTGCATTATGCGCTTCTGATGCGCACATTTTAAAACCACAATTTGATCGAGTCAAACCTCTTTACTAACCGTTATCTTCACAAAAACTATAACTATCCCTCTGTCCGTGTGGCCTTTGGCGGCAATGGTGGTGGGGTGGCCCCGGACCACTGCTTGTGGCTGTTGGTGGCAATGGTGGTGGCGGTGGCCCCGGACCGCTGCTTGTGGCTGTTGGTGGCAATGGTGGTGGCGGTGGCCCTGGAACGCTGCTTGTGGCTGTTGGTGGCAATGGTGGTGGAGGTGGCCCTGGACCACTGCTTGTGGCTTGTGTTAGTTTGTGTTCTCTTGTATCGAGTTGCTGATCATCGGTTTTTTGATCGGTGGAGGCTGAGGTTGAGGCTGAATCTTTCTTCTTTGGTGGTTTGATAGGAGCCGCCTGTATCTCTTTACAAACCTTTTCTAGAATGAGTAAAAAATCGCGTACAACCGAAAACAATCTTAACCCTTCGTCTTTACCGCAGTTTCCATGGAAGTAATCGGCCGTGCTTTTCACTAGAGCCATTATTCTCTTTTCTTGTTCTAGCATCCACGATATCTCCTTCTCCGCAGTCTCGACAAAAGCAGTTAAAATATGCCAGAACTCGTCACCTTCCGCGTCTTCGATTGTTGTTCCAAGTTTTTCATATCCGTGTTTAACGATTCGCGGGCTTTCACGAGCCCGTTGCTGAGTTTCGTAACCGAACTTGTTAACCCGTCCGCATCGATGATTGCCGCTTTTGTTACATTTTCGAGCTCACCACTTAAAGCGGAAACTACCTCAATCCCGAGCCTGCAGTAATGTTCATCGGCTTCTTCGCTAGAAGCTGCTAGCAGTATTTCTTTTGTTTCCGTGCCGCCTATGCTTTTGTTTCCCTCTTTGGCGGCCCGGAACGCTCGTATGCCTTCGCCCCGCATGATTTCTTGAACTACAAAGTGTAAAAGTGTTGTTTTCCCGTCGATTCCTTTGACGTCCGAGAGTTTTAAGAGTGTGTCGAGTTTGAATGCTTTTGCACTGCCGCGAAATGTTCCAACGTTCATTCGGTTCCCTGTTTTTAAAACAGCTTCCAGTAGTTTGAGGAATAATCGGCTTTTTTTGAGTTCCAAACAAGCAGCCTATAAAGTTCGGTAAAAGAAAACATAAATATCAGCAGCCATACCTAGAACCGTAGAGGGGCAAGACGGGTGGGTCTGGTAACGGGTCAAGCTCGGTTCTGAGTTTATATCATGAGTTTTAAAAAAAGTAAAATGCCATTTTTGTCTGGGGTTGGACTTTGGACAATTTTGTGACTTTGGACAATTTTGCGACTTTCGTCCAAATGTTTGTTTTTCCGCATCTGGATCCTAAAGGTTTGAAATCTTGCCATTTTCATCCGGCTCGTTAACTCCATCCAGTTTTCTCTGTTAAGTCAAGGATATTTTTGTTAACTTAAAGGGCAATTCGGTCTTTTCACTTTATGTACAAGCATTTAAAATACCCTTACCAAATAAAAAAACAAAAATCATATATAAACAACAAACAAGTAGGTAAAAAAGACGAAAATGCCCCTGACTTAACGGAGAGAAATGGATGGAGTTAACGAGCTGGATGAAAATGGCAAGATTTCAAACCTTTTGGATCCAGATGCAGAAAAACAAACCTTTGGACGAAAGTCACAAAACTGGCAAAACCTCAGGGACAAAAATGGCATTTACTCTTTTAAAAAAGACCCGTTATGACTGACCAGTGGTTCGACCCGTTTGACCAGATTAAAACTGACAACTCTAATAACTGTGAAGTCTAACCTCTAAAGTTTCAAATGATTCTTTAATGTTTGCTTCCTCATCTTGAAGCGTGCACATGAACAACAATGATTCGAGCCTTTTAAACGCGTAAGGTATTTCAACAAGAGCTTTTAAAAATCTTTCAGCTGGTCCAAGCCTGCTAAGATCCCCACCATATAGCCTTAGTTTCAGTTCTTCTTCACTAGTTGGCGCCATTTTAAGCAAAGTTTGAACTATTTCTATAGGAAGCTCATTTCCTGATGAAAACCGACAACAATTTGAAATGTAGTTTATCGAATTATACAGGAAAGAGGAATGAACTAGTTACCTTCTATAAGTGCAGCAGAAACTTCTTCTGTGGTCACATTTAAAGCTTTTAGAAGAATAGACAAGTTTTGTGCTTTTTTTGGATTGATTATTTGAACGAAATGTGATTGCGATTCTTTTGCTGGAGCGGTTTTCGTGTTTTGATCCTTTTCTTTTCCGGTGCTTGATAGCCGAATAAACTTTCGATCATTTCTTCGTTGAACCTGCTCATTAAGAGACTTGTTTATATTCAGAAAGTTTACATTAGGATATTTTAAGTATAAAGTACATGGATGATCCCTGTGATTTACCAAATTTGGATTTGGTCCCTAGCTTTCCAAAAGTACACGGATGGTCCCCGTGGTTTACCATTTGTAAAGCGTTAGTCCCCAACCAACAAATCTAAAGGTTTTAGCATGTCCAAATAGAGACTAAATGCGTTACAAAGTGCAAACCATAGAAACCATCCATGTACATTTGGAAAAAGCTGGTGACTAAATGCGTTACAAAGTGCAAACCACAGGGACCATCCATGTACATTTGGAAAAGCTGGTGACTAAATGCGTACAAAGTGCAAACCACAAGCACCATCCTGTACTTTTGAAAGCTAAGACCAAATCCAAACTTTTGGCAAACCACAAGGTCATCGTTTACTTTACCTAAATTATATACTTACATTATATATATATATATACATATATATGGGTAGGTTATTGTACAAATAGGCTTAACGTACGAGCGTACGCGAGGCTTCCTCAACATGCGAATTGTAACTTCACCATGCGATTTCATCAGATTCACATGACTCCATGCGAAATTGACAAACTCCATGCAATTTCATGGACTTTACCCCTACATGCGATTTACGCTCGTACGATAAGGGATTTTGTATTTTACACTTTCCCTATATATATATATATATATATATTGGGATATTGGATTTTAATAATCGCAACTTTCACCAATTGGCAGGCATTAATCTCAACTTCAAAAATTCCCTCTGATAATCCCAACTTGTAAGAATTTGGCCCCCAACGATCCTTTTCTAACTGGGTTAGTTTCTTGTTGACATGGCAACTACGTGGTACAAACCTAGTTATTTGATGATGTGGCTGCTTATTTGGCACAAACTTAGTTTTTGGATTCTAATAATCCCAACTTTCACCACCATCAACAACCACCACAATCAACTACCACTACAACCACAACACCATCACCCACTACCACCACCATCAACCGCCGCCCACCACCACCGCCGCCACCACCACCGCCAGCCGCCACCCATCACCACCACCACCATCAACCGCCACCACCATCAGCCACCACCACCCACCATCAGCCGCCACCCACCACCACCGCCGCCAGCCGCCACCCATCACCACCATCAACCGCCACCACCATCGGCCGCCACCACCAAAAATTAGGTGGGTGACGGCTGATGATGGTGGGTGGCGACTGGCGGCTGATGGTGGTGGTGGTTGGTGGCGGCGGCTGGTGGTGGTGACTGATGGTGGTGGTGCTGGGTGTTGGTGGTGTTGGTAGTTGTTGATGGTGGTGAAAGTTGGGATTATTAGAATCCAAAAACTAAGTTTGTGCCACATAAGCAACCACATCATCAAATAACTAGGTTTGTGCCACGTAAGCTGCCACGTCAACAAAAAAAACTAACCCAGTTAGAAAAGGATCGATGGGGGCCAACTTCTTACAAGTTGGGATTGTCAGAGGGAATTTTTGAAGTTGGGACTAATGCCGGCCAATTGGTGAAAATTGGGATTACTAAAATCCAATATCCCTATATATATTAAAAAAACAACTTGATTTGTCTCACTATTCATCATATCTAATCATAAGCCGACACATGACAACTTTTTTTTTCCTTTTTAAAGTTTTTTATCTTTTACTTTTACAACCTTAACTTTGCTATTATACATGTTTAGTCCCTCTACTTTAAGTTTCATAATATACATGTTTAGTCCCTCTACTTTAAGTTTCCTAATATACATGTTAGTCCCTCTATTTTTGAGAAATTTTCTACTTATTAGTTAACTTTTCCTATATACATGTTTGGTCCATCTACGTTAACTTTGGCAATATACATGTTTAGTCCCTCTACTTCTATTCGTTTTGGAATTTCACCTTTTAGTGTTTTTACCTTGCTAACGTGACGAACCAAACCAACTCACGGTACAATTACTAGTTTTTTTAAGTGAAAAGTAAGCGACTTACTGAAATGATCCTGATTTGATCTTATCCCAAACCATTTGTTGATCGGGTTTAGCCATAACTTTATCCCAGAAGAACGGTTTTAACCTAGCCTTAGAAGCATCAGCTGGCTCTGCACCTGCACGGCGTGGTGGTCTGATGCTTGCACCCAACCGTCGAGGCGGTGGTGGGGGCCCACTTGTATTACCTCCAGGGTTGGGTGGTGGCGGTGGAGGAGGTTGTCCTCCAGTAGGCGGCGGTGGAGGAGGTTGTCCTCCAGTAGGCGGCGGCGGTGGTAGCGGGGCTTCTCTTTGAGGTAGCGGAGTTGCTCCTTGAGGTGGTGGATGGTTAGACGGAGGTCCAGGTGGAGTCGGGGTGGAAGGGGCAACGATGGGAGAGAAAGTTGACGGAGCAGCTGGTGGCGGGAGAGTGAGGAGCAGCGGCGGCGGGAGAGTGAGGAGCAGCGGCGGCGGGAGAAGAAACCGGAGAACTTACATTCGCTGGTGGTTGCAGTGGAGACGATTCTGTCCCGCCAACAGGAGAGTCAGTCTTTCCACCAGTATGTCGTACAGAAATATCCAACTTTCGGGTAGGGCGTAAAGACGATTCTGCCCTTACAGCTCTAGGTTTCAGAGTATGCCGTAAAGACGATTGTACCCTTCCGGCCGGAGGGTGTGCAGAAGGATCCAGAACCGCCTTCACATGGGGCCCAGAATCAATACTGACTCCTGCATCCATCTGCCCGTTTGATTGATCCTCTATATTCCCATTTTGACCCTCGGACTTCTTTGAATCGCCTGAAAGTTTAAACCCGACCCGTATTAAAAAACCAAAATCCAAACAAATATGAATGAAAGTACCATCTAGTTGATGTTATCATGTACCACTAGTTGACCTGACAAGAGACTTTTCATCGTTTTGCGTGCCAGCAAGACCGAAATTCCTAACGTAACAGTAAAAAAGAAGGCCAGCAACACAAAGTGTGACAACTGCAGTAACGACGACAGCGACGATAACGGTTCCTGAGCTAACACCTTCGGCCAACCTACGTCTTACAGAACTGTCACCGGGCTTGGGTAGAAAAGATACGAAATACTCTATGTACCACTTTCTTGTAAGTTTGTCTTTTCTGGATTTCGATAAGATGATTCGTTTATCTCTTAAGCAATCTAGTATGGCTTTCCTAACAGGAGGATTGTGAAAATCTTCCATGGAATAACCCAACTCTGCTCCGCATTTCACCCAAAAGAGTTCTGCCTGCAGCCAACCGACTTGATCAGATCGCAATGACAGCAAATTTTAGCATAAGATTTGACTTTAAGTTGATATTAATGGAGCATTCAGGTCAGCTTCTCTATCACATCCCTATAATCTAGTTACAAAACACATTTATCCCTATAACTTGTTCATCTTTTAAAAATCTCTCACGTCTCATTCCTCATATGTATCCCTATTCAATTAAATAACAAGTTTTAATTCTTTTTTATTACATTTTCTCATTCTTTCATTTACAAAAAATATGGGGAATAGATATAGTCATATCGGGAATGAATAGTGAATCTTTACATTTACCGAATCACTATAGCTTCTCTAAAACTGTTCCTTATATTAGGGATCCTGATGGAATGGTAACTTAGCTGATTGTTGAAATTTAGAGTTAGGGTGGGGATAAAGAACCTGACATGAACGCTCTTAGAGCATATTCACATCCCATCCACCGTCTCCATTTCTATAATTTAACTAAAAAACACATTTTTGGCTATATTTTGTTTATCTTCTAAAACCTCCCCCATCCCATTCTCTATATTCTTTTTTATTATTTTTTTTCTCTTTCTTCTATTTACAATTTTAACTACTTACTATTTTGTCTTACTATCAACTTCTTCTAAAATTGATTTATAAAAGTATGACTATCTAATTAATGGGATATAAAGTGTTTCTAAGTGATTTCTTTAAAATTAAAAGATAGGGAGGGTTAGGGGGTAGGGGCGCCCATCACTCACCACCCACTCATCACTCACAACATCCAATCACTATACGCCACGTCATCGAGCTTTATTCCATTACTAGTGATGGATTTTACTAGGGGTGCCCATCACTCACCACACAAACATCTACCATTGAGAAACAACCGAACATGATGCAGCACACAAACATCTTCACGCGTGATAGCCACAACGCATTTTGGCCACCACGCGTTATACAAACCACGGCGGTGGTGTATCACACGGTACCACGCGTTATCCCGGGTGTATCACGGAGCGCCCCGGGCTCCCTTATGGTGGATGGGATGTGAAAGCTTTTTGGTAATTTTCAAGCAAACATTTTCACAAACACCTGGTGGGCACTCGGTATACTTTTTTCTAGATCAACAAGTTTATAGGAAAACAAAATTCAAAACATTGTATCAAACTATCAACTAACTAGATCACAAATGAAGCTCAAAGTATGAGCAAAGTTTAGAGTAATACCGTGTCATCATCCATCGTTGTTTCCTCCGAATCGATTCGATTGTCAAGAGTAGTTACTTGTTGGTGATCTCTCTCTGCATCTACAGCCTCTACCAAAGGGGAAGAAAGTATGATAATAACTGTCACAATTATAATAATCACCCCCCCTTTGGCGCGCATTCTTTCTTGAAACATCAATTCGAATCATTTCAACCAAAATAACATGACCCCAGAAACCGTTGATCATCGCCAATTATGTTTTTCTTCAAATTGATAAAAATAATTAGGGTTCAAATGCTTTGTTGTGGATCCTTTTCCAGCCAAAAAAGAACCTAAATTTGGATCAGGATGACCACAATTTGTCTAATTAAACAATAAATATGATCAAACCCTAAAGATTAGTTTGGTGGACTATTTAAAGGATATATTGTGTTTCAGTTTGATTGTATAAAACACGATGGAGATCCACGGTGGTCGGAGTAATGATCCGCTGGCCGGTGACGGGGGAAGCATGAATTAACGGTCGGAAATTTGATCGTTTTCTCCCAATTTCAGTTTTGGTGTGCATTTTTTATCCCTGGAATTTTGTAACGATTTGCAATCGTACATATTTATTCAATATCTTGTTTACAAAATTTATTATTTTGATTAATGATAAATTTAGAATTTAACCAAACTAACTTTTAAGGGTATCGATTGTTTATATCAACTCGTATAAAAAATATACGCCGAAGAGTGTTTTATCAAACAGTTTGTAGTTGATAATACATGAACAAAGATTTATAACCTAAGATATACATAATTATTATAAAATGACAAGCAAAGTATTTACAAATTAAAATCTAAGAAAAATTTATTTTAAATATTACAATAATTTCAGTCGGAAATACAAAGAGTTTAATAATTAGGACAAAAGTTGTATTTTTAATATTTACAATAATTTGTCACTCGGATAATAGCATGTTATGGATTACAATTTCTTATATTATGTTATGGACAAGTAACCGAAAAGGTTGCAATTAAATCTGACTAGAGTTAAAAATAAGCCCGCGTGATACGGCGGTTTCTTACAGTTTCGTTACTGTATAGAGTAAAAAAAATACTATAATGCGAATACAATTTTTTTTGCTGCCAGTTAAGAAAACATAAAAACGAATGACGTACCTATGCCAATGTCCAAAGGGTATCGGTTTTGTTCCTCACGGTAAAGAAAAAGTTATTGTTTTGAATACAACTTAATTTTCAACGAACGGTTTGCCTCCATCTTAAGAAAACATAAAAACGAATACAATTACCGTTACCAATGTTTAAGGGTATCTGTTTCAATCCTTTCGGTAAAGAAAAAATTAAATAATTTAACATGTTTGAATAAAATTACAAGCGGAAAGCAGAATAATTATAGCAATAAAATATTAAGTTATTAAAATAACAAATAAAATATTTATAATAATTATATTGTAAAGAAAATTTAAAGTTAAAAAAAAAGAAAATAAAGATAAGATACTATTAAAGTAAGAGTAAATTTCACAAAACATCCTTTATGTTTCCTCAAACTTGCAGGTTCCAGCCTTTATGTTTAAAATTTGCTGAAAACAACATTTTCGTTTATTTTTGTTGCAGTTTCAATCCTTTATGACTAACCGGGTTAGTTTTTTCAATTTAATCCCTCACATGCCTAACATGTGAGGGTATATTTGTCATTTTAAATCCTCAGTTTAATTCCATCCACCTCTTTTTCTTCTCCCATTCACAACTCACTGCTTTCTACGTAAATCTTTAGTTTTTCTTCTTCCCATTCAATACTTGTAATCTCAATCAAATACTCAACACTAAAAGGGAATACAATTACAAAAAAATGACCTGTACTTTTCCATTCGAATTCACATACAGAACTGATGTGGGCCTATTAACCTGCATTTGGCTTGTTCGGTGTTTAGTCGGCGACATGTAGGCTGGATTTTTCCTCTATGTGAACGTTGTAGTTCAGAAAGAAAAAGGATTTACTCCATGTGAATGGCCCCAAAAATTTAGGAGATCCAATTGCATTTTCACCACATCTCCGACGAGAACAAAGGTGGTTTTGCTTGAGTTTCAGGCGGTTTGCACCACAACTTCGGTCAATTTTGGGAGTCCACCTTAATTAGACCTGTTCACCACCGTTTGATTTTCATGGGTTTTAGAAAAGAGTCAGTTAATGCGGTCATTGAACGATAGTGGGGAGACAATGATGGAGTGATGGACGCTGGTATTGAATGAACTGGGTACTGTCACACCCCAACTGATGGCGGAAACATCGAGGTTAGTGGCACTAGGCGACCAGATTGTCTCACGAGAATATCATACCAACACCAAACATTTAACGTCCCATACCATTAAACACAATATTTCAAAATAATCATTACAGAAACTTGTTTTCCCACAAGACTATCGGGTTCGATATCCCCTAGATTTCATTACAATTCAAGACTAAACAAAGTAAACTAAACTAAGCACGCTACATCCAAAGCATCCAAGCTAAAATCCTCAACCTGTTACATACGTTAAAATACAAGTCAATACAATTTAGTAAAGGTGAGCATACGGGTTTTAGTAATACTAGTATAATAGAAAAACCGTTCGCGAAATAGTCTAATTACATATCATGATACACCAAAACACATCACACAGATAAACACAGGCTTATTTCTCATGCTAACTACCGTGAGAAGGCTTGCCGTCCATCCTAACTAGACCCCGTCGGGTGTTAGCCACACTATAGTACCATACTAGCTAAGGAGGCAAGTTAACGAAAATAAGTCATAGTCACATGTTTCTAGTATCACGTATTGAGCATACATAATCAGATTATTCGCGTGTGATAAACTGTTTGAGTTGTGAAGTGATTTTGATAAAGGAACGTATGTAACACCCAAATAGTGCATTAAAGCGAAAACGGGTCAAGTATACTCACGTGGGTGCGTTTCGGAGAGAGTAGACGACTGCCGAGAGGTGAAGAGGAGCGCCGGATTAGCCTGCATACCGAACGGAAATGCATCAGTCTCCGAAAAGCTGAAACGGTGAAGTTTGGGTTGAGCAGTAGACAAGTTCGGGCGAACTTGTATGTAAACATAAATTCGAGCGAACTTGTTAAATTTCGGTGACTCTGGTGTCAAGTTCGGTCGAACTTGGTAGGTTTCTTAGGAAGCCTGACAAGTTCGGGCGAACTTATGGAAAAGCTTACTGGAAAGAAAGTTCGGGGCGAACTTGTATAGTTTCTTAAGAAACTAGACAAGTTCGGGCGAACTTGCTTGGGATTTGGTGAGAAAGACCCAAGTTCGGTCGAACTTAACCCAGATGGGTACAAGTTCGGTTGAACTTGACCTGGTGTCCTGGTGATTCTCGAGCAAACTTGATGTTTTCGGGTCTAAAATCTTGCGTTTTCGCGTCGTTTGCTAAGGAAATCGAGTGCCCATCCCTCCAACCTTAAGCCACTGAGTAAAGCTTAGGCCGGAGATATCTTTTGGAGCGAACTTAGCCATTTTACGGAAACTCGGGCTAATCCGGGCGAACTTGAAAGTTCGTACGGGTTAGTCCAGCTTGTGTAAAGTGACGATTTCGTCCTTGTGCTTTCGGATCTGAGATCTAGCTTCGACAACGCCTCGTTCCACTCAAAAGTGAACGAAACATACGTCATTAGTCCGAAAATGGTGTAAAAATCAAGGATTTAAAAGGTTTTGGTCAGATCTATACTATATCTGAGTGAAAATAGAAGTTTTTATGGAAAAAGATGAAGATTTTCGTAAACCGAAGAGATTTGATGAAAACGAAGGCAATGCCTTGTGCAAAATCGTTGTAAAACGTTGTTGAACATCATTGTAGTTGAAATCGGGTTGATTCTTACTTAGAAAACAGAGGGTTTCGGGTTTGAGAGCTCTGCGAACTTACAACAAGTTCAAATGAGAGAATGGAGCTGAGTATTTATAGGTGAAGGCAAAAATGGAGAGCTGGGGAGTCAAGTTCGGTCGAACTTTCTAGATATGCGAGGAGTCTCAGTCAAGTTCGGCCGAACTTGTACATATGTGTACAAGTTCGAGCGAACTTGTGGAAAACAAAGGATTCTTGTGTCTCAGGCAAGTTCGGGCGAACTTGTGGTAGTCAAGTTCGGCCGAACTTGCATGGTGACCAAGTTTCGTTTGCTGATTTCACGTTAAGTGTTCGTTTGGCGATTCGGTTTGTATTGGTTAGTTATATTAAGCGTTAATTGATGTAATAGTGCGATTTAGCGATTCGAGTGTGCGAGAGCGATGCGATAGCGAGCGTAATCATAATCACAGCACATACATAACACATAAGTAACATAAAACCATATAATTAACTGCGAGTTGCGATGCAATGAGATTAGCGATGCGATTTAATAAGCGATTAGATGCGATATAACATACATAATTGTAATTAATTAACATAAACTTTTCTTATAAACGAATCTCAGACTACAAATGGAAATACAACGGGAATAAACTGAAAATCAAGTAACAACGAAATTTAGAGTTGTTACAGTCTTCCCTACTTTAGGAAATTTCGTCCCGAAATTTAAGTAGTGGCTGTAACAAAGCGGTGCGGGTATTTGGCCTTCATGTCACTTTCCAATTCCCAAGTGAACTCTGCGCCGCGTTTGCCCTCCCATCGGACCTTCATGATATGGATGCGAGAGAGCCGTAGTTTCTTGGTTTCTCGGTCCATGATCTATACAGGCTTTTCCACGAAATGGAGAGTCTCATTGATTTGCAGATCTTCGAGAGGTACATGGAGATTTTCTTCGGCTAGGCATTTCTTGAGGTTAGACACGTGGAAAGTCGGATGAACGTTATTTAGTTCCGCCGGTAGTTCGAGACGATAGGCTACTTTACCGATCCTTTCCAGAATCTTAAAGGGACCAACGTATCGAGGCGCTAGCTTTCCTTTCTTCCCGAAGCGGATCACTCCCTTCCAAGGTGCAACCGTTAGGAAAACGTGATCTCCCACTTCGAACTGTAGGGGCTTGCGGCGTTTATCGGCATAACTCTTTTGACGACTCCGAGCTTTCAAGTCTGTCGTTTCTTGGATTAGCTCAGGACCAGGGGATTTGTGCTTCTCCGATCTCGTGCCATGCAATGGCGATCGACATTTTCTTCCATAAGTGCCTCAAAAAGAGCCATTTGAATGCTGGTATGATAACTATTATTGTACGATAATTCGATTAAAGGTAAATGCGTATCCCAGTTACCACCAAAATCTATGATGCACGCACGAACATGTCTTCGAGGGTGCAGATCGTGCGCTCAGTCTGAACGTCGGTTTGCGGGTGGAAAGCGGTACTGAGATTGAGAGTAGTACCGAGAGCGGATTGAAAAGTCTCCCAGAGACGCGAGGTAAAGCGACCGTCGCGGTTAGAGATGATGTCACGAGGCGTCCCGTGTCGACATATAACTTCGTCGGTATAGATTCGGGCTAACCGTTCTGCCTTAAAGTCTTCTCGTATAGCAATAAAGTGCGCGGATTTGGTAAGACGATCAACGATAACCCAAATGCTATCGTGGCCGGATGAAGTGCGAGGAAGTTTCGTAATAAAGTCCATAGCTATGCTCTCCCACTTCCACATCGGGATTTCGGGTTTTCGAGTAAACCAGAGGGCCTTTGATGTTCGGCTTTAACCTTCGAACAAGTTAAGCACTTTGAGACGTAAATGGTGATATCCTTTTTCATGCCCGGCCACCAATACTTAGGACGAAGGTCCTGGTACATCTTGTCGGCACCGGGGTGAATGTAATATCGAGATTTATGAGCTTCGGTCATTAGCAATTCACGAAGATTATCAAGGCTGGGAATCCAAATGCGATCGAGATAATAATAGATACCGTTAGGTTTAACAATGAGTTGAGTTTCGGAACCACATTTCATTTCTTCCTCTAAAGTATTCTCGTTGAAACAAGCGAATTGAGCGGAGCGTATCATGATTTCGAGATCATTCAAAGCTTGAGAGTCACGAACACTATATACATAGCTTCGTCGACTTAGAGCATCGGCGACGACGTTTGCTTTACCGGGATGGTAACATATCTCACAATCGTAATCGTTGAGTAGTGCAACCCATCTGCGTTGGTGCATATGCAGTTCTTTTTATTGAAGATATGTTGTAAGCTCTTATGGTCGGTGAGGACCGTACACTTAGTACCGTAAAGGTAGTGTCGCCAAATCTTCAATGCAAAAAAACTGCACCGAGTTCGAGATCGTGGGTTGTGTAGTTTTTCTCGTGGATCTTGAGTTGTCGAGACGCATACGCGATAACCTTGTCTCGTTGCATGAGAACACAACCAAGACCAAGGTTTGAGGCATCGCAGTAAACAACGAAATCATCGTTTCCGTCGGGTAAAGCGAGGACAGGAGCGTTGCATAACATACGCTTGAGAGTTTGAAAAACTTCCTCTTGCTTGGAATCCCAAACAAAGGTTTGTCTTTATGAGTTAAAGCGGTAAGCGGAGCGACGATTTTTGAGAAGTCAGCGATGAATCGATGGTAGTACCCCGCCAATCCAAGAAATAACGGATTTCGGAAGCATTCTTCGGTGTAATCCAACTCTTGACGGCTTCAATCTTTGCAGGGTCGACGTGAATTGCTTGACTGTTAACTATGTGAATTGCTTGACTGTTACCTTGAAGAAGTTCGAGGACTAAACAGAGATGGCGCGCGTGTTCGTCTCTCGACTTCGAATAGATAAGGATGTCATCGATAAACACAATGACGAAACGATCTAAGAAAGCTTTTGTCACACAACCTCCTATAACGAATCCTCAAGCTATACGCCTGTAGTTAATTGCCTTGAGACGATGTAGGGAACTAAAATCGCCAACATGTTATTTTATAACCTCTGAGTGGTGGATATTAAAGCTGAGGGGTTAAACGTGTCAACATGCTTAACTATACCTCTGAGTGACCTTTTAATGAAGCCGGAGGATGTTCGGTTATACTCCCGAGAGTGCTAATCAGGAGCCATATTGAATAAAACATGCTTTTATGTCGAAATATGGGAGTTTGGAGAAGTTCAGGGCCAAAATGGAAATTTTGTGAAATGACACCCCAGGCGCCACGCGCCAGGGACCTGATGTCCCTGCGCGACGTGCGGGAGAGGTCAGTTCGCAGAAACAGCTGCCAGCTGCTGATCTGCATGCTTGGCCACCTCTCAACCCACCTGCACTCTCACAGCTCGAAACCATTAACTCAATTCCGGTTTTGGACACCTCATATAACACCTGGAGTGATCCTAAGTGAGCTCTCAACACTTGGATCGATCTTGTTCATGATCTCCAAGTATAAATAGAGGTGTTCATCAACCCCATTTCTTGCACCTCTCATTTTCTTTCTCTCTATCACTCACTTGGAAGGCTCCTGATCTTCAAGGAGCAATGCCCTGAGTTTCTTAGTCATCCTTGGTTCACTTGTAAGTGTTCCAATCCTTTCTTTTCAGTTTTATTAGGCTTTAAGCCAAAGTTAAAGCGTTGAAGTAAAAATCGCTTTGACTTTGAGCTAAGACCATTACGGTCCAGCCATAGTTCGTTTCGAACATGGCTACGTGATCGTAATTAGGTAGTGTTCATCCCTAAAAAGGGCACCTCCTGATTACCACGTTTGCTTGGTCAATTGATGGGTCAAAGTTATTAATAAAAAGTCAAACTGGGTCAGATTTGAAAATAAATTCATATATGATAATGTAGGTGTTATAAAATACTATAAAATATGTTTAACACTTAAGGTCGGTTCGCAACCGAAAGTCGTGAAGTTTGACTTCTACTTTGACTTTCAGTTCTGACCCATTTAACAACTCTAGCTACTTGAAATTAAGTTGCATTGTGGCCATGTTTAGTTTAGTATACCCTCTGTAGTTAATCACATGGTTACATTATGGACTTATTATAAATCAATAGATTTGGTTGTTTAAATATCTTACTATGTTAATATATCCGAGCTTTTATGCAAGTTTCCGTTAATTATGTCAAACTTTGCTAAAATGCCCTTCATACATAAAAATAAGGTTTTAAATTCAAATGAGCATACAAATAAGTTATGTACTGATATATAAACATGACTAACCTATTTTGATGTCAATAATTGGTCAATAACCTGAGTTTTGTTTAATTATCGCAAATCATGCTTTTAAAGGACCAAAATGCCATTTCGGCATCTAAAATGGTTTTTAACATAATTCTTCAACAAAACTCATTACCTACTGATGTAATATCATAATTAGGATTACTTGGGATATTAAATAAGATTGTAAACTGAGTTATGCACAAGTCTTTGTATAATGCCGATAAATGTCGATATTACCCTTATGATGCATAAAATATTGTAAAGATACTTTTCATAACCAAATCTTTTACCGACTGTTATGATATATTAAATAACTTATTTTGGTTATATAAACCTGGTCATAACATCGGTTTTTCTTTAAACATCGATTAAATCGTCATTTAGCGACTTTATCGCCATTTAGGCGCATAGTATGGTTTAAAACCATATTAAAGCACCAAGACTTGATACCTATTGATTTCAAAACTCATTTTACATATAATTACAGTAAGTACATCAACTAAACTCAGATTCCCAAGTAAATTATCAAGCTATGTGGGAAATGACCAAAATGCCCTTACGAGGCATAGTTTGGTCTTAAACTCTAAACCACACACATACTCGATATCCTACTGATATAACATCATAAATAAAATATTTTTACAATAAGATTATGACCATTACATCAGTTTGCTCATAAGTTCTTTTACAAGTCATAAAATGACCAAAACGCCCTTTTGAGGCGTAACTTGATTTTAAAACCATAACGGGCATACATGTTGATATCCTACTGATATTACAACATGTTTTAAATATAATGGCATATGGAACTTGTATAAGACTCACCCGGTTACCCGGTTTCGCTTATATGCGTACGGTTCGGCTTACGTAACTAGTTTACGTAATTTTACCGAAATGGGTTTAACCTTATCATTTTATTTTCAAAATCCAGTATGTAACATGTTTACCCATATTAAAAAAGTCTCCATTCTTGTCGGGTTTAAACTACATTCTATTCCAGTCACCGCTTAATCTATCGTCTAGTACGTTATCCTTAAGCTCCCGGTTCGAGTCTACAAAGTAGATAGGACCCGTTAACATTCTAATTGGTTATAAACACCATCATTTCCAACTAAGAGCCTCCCGGTAGATTGCCATCTAAGCTTACTTTTGAATATTCGGCTGAGTTACTTATCTTATTTGAAGAATTTGCTTAGGTAAATACTTTTAACTTATTTTCCCTATACGGGCTTGGGATACGGTATAATAATGCCGCTTGGTCGGGTATGGGATCATGTTATCGGATAGTGATTTACTAAATCCTTATAACCCGTTTTATTATGTATTGTTTGTTAACTTAAACATTGGGGGTTAATTCGACCATGTCGGGATATCCTTGGCTCATTTAAGTTACTAATGGCCACGACCTTAAGCGCGGGGTGTAGGCATACACCTGACAGACGCTAATGCTAATAAAAATATTAAATCCCGCTGGTGGATTATTTAAGTGGCGTGTCGGTTAACCAGGTTATTCGGTTTCTGCACTGGACACCATATGTATTGACAAACATGTAACACTGTAAACAGGGTCATTTTGAACTATCCCGAGTTATTTATAAAATGTGCCAAGTGCACCAAAATCATTTTAATAAATGTTTTCAAAATGAGTCAGTTATTAGTATTTACCAGTGAAAACTGACGTATTTTCAAAAGATCAAGTTACAGGTGGCAACACGCAATAGATTGGGAGCTGCGTTATAATGACGATAGAGGATCTTGCAAGTCCCTCGGTTGCTTAAGTCTGTTGAACAAATACTTTGTACATATTTATTCGATCCGCCTGTGGATCTTTTCACTACAAGCCTTGTAATTTATTTTTGAACTTTGGACACTCGGTTTGTAATAGTAATTTAAATCCAAGACTTCCATTGTGCTAGTGTTTGTTTGGTTATGATGTTATCAACCACGTCACGATATACCCCAACCGGGCCAACCGGGTTACACGTGGAAACAGGGGTGTGACAGGTTGGTATCAGAGCCAACGTTCGAGTGAATTAAACACTAGCCTTTTGTGTTTAATCTCGAAAATACACAATATCACATTCCTTAGACTTCCGAGTCTAGGCTTTGACCTAAGAGTACCCATTTCATTATTAAGTTATTAATATTGTTTTGCTTTGTTTTAACTTGTTATTAAAAGCAGGAAATATGCCGCCGAAATTCAGACGAGGAGGCAAGGGCAAGGGTCCCATGAGGGGCGGACCCTCAATGACTGGACCATCTTTCACCGGACCATCGTTCAGACCACATTATAGACCATCTCTAGCCGGAGCAGCTAATTTGCCCGATTACAATCCTAATGAAGGATCCGGAGATTCTTCGTCTCCTTTTGAACCTTACAGACATTCAATATCTAACGAATATTCTCCACCTCATTCACACTCCCAACATTCCTACCACTCTCACCACACTCATCAATCTCACCATTCTCATTCCCATTCCCATCAGGAATACTTCAACTCTTATTTCGATAACCCTATCAACCAACCCTCTCCTGAAACCCCTCCAGTCGACTCGCCAACTCATATGGAGGAAGATTCCGATCCGGAGGAGTTTCCACAAACCGGATCATACGACCATCCTATCGAGTTGTCTAGTGGCTCGAACTCCTTAGCAGGATCTCCGTTTCGAGGTCCTGATGATTATGAGCAAAGATGGGCGCAATACGTGTTCGTCAACACACCCTCCTACCACAGCACTCCCCAACATCATGCCCCATCACCGCATCCTCAAATCGAGGATGAACCTATGCAGCCGGTGGAGTAACCTCAGCCACCACCTGAGTCATCATCATAACCACGTCAGAGGTGTGGCGCACGTATGTCGGTGCGTGCTGGCCAAAGGTCGGGCTCGCTACCACTTTGCCACCATCTTACCCTATCATCCCCAAGGACCCACAAATGGGCGGGCCCTCAAACATTTCACCTGTGGCGGTTCCAACCCCACAACCTGCTGCTGATCCGATGCCCCAACCGGCAGTTCAGCCATCTTCAACGAATTTGGGTAACCCAATTCCTACCTATCCTAGATTTATCTGGATATGGTGCTGATTTTACTACTCCTTCATACGATCCGTACCTTGAAGCAGCCATGCACAACGCCCTCTATCATTCTCCTTGTCCTAATTACCCACCTTCTTATGCTTCCTATGCGGCTACCGGGTATCCGCCATACACGTACACGCACCCGGGTATGCTTCAACCGCAACCACCTTCGCCTCAGCCTCAACCCCAACCACAAGTACAACTCGAGGCCATTAACAAGGCCTTGGAACAAGTCAGGGAAATGCGGCAACAAGCAAAGAAGTCGGAGAAGAAAACGACCAAATTTATCAAGAAACTTTATAAAGCCGTAAAAGGGAGGAAGGATGAGTAGATCTTGTATTTCTATTTATGAAATTTTAATTTCAAAAAGTCCTGCGTGGACATTGTTATTTCCTTTAAGCCCCTGCGTGGGTATATTTTTTCTTATATCCCTGTGCGGACTAAATTTTGCACTAAGACCTCTTTAGAGGAATTATGTAATCCCTACGTTTTTAATGAAATTTCAAATTTTGAATTTACTTACGCAACCGTTACCTCTTTTTGGCGAGCCTCGATTTTTTTTATTCGATTTTATCGCTCGCCAATAAAGGATCTTTCATGGTCCCTATGGACCTAAGTTATATGAAAAGCATTCGTTGTGATGCTAAAGCCTAAATGGTTTAATCATAACATGGCTAACCTATAAGATTCCTATTTCGCCGTATGGTACCGAAGCATTATGGCTCATTCAGACGGTGCTAGTAGCCATCATAATGATGATGATCCGAATAGGACAAATATAGTCATGAATGAAGATGAGTTTCAAGCTCGCATTGATGCGGCCGTAGGCAAGGCTATGGAAAAAGCCTTAGAAAAATTCAACATGTCGAGTGCTACTCACTCTAAGACGGTATCAAAGGCTGTCTCAAAACCTCCCACCTCTGAAAAGAAAGATGGATCTGTACATTCCTCAAGCGTGAGGAATGAAGCTAAGAAAAAGGAAATTCATGATAAAACCGATTCTCCCTCTAGTAGCTGTTCATATAAGTACTTCGTCTCATGCAAACCACGAGACTTCAATGGAGAGAAGGGGGCCATTGAGACCCTAAGATGGCTCGATGAGGTCAAGACAGTGGTTGATATCAACGTCTGCGCTGATAAGGACATTGTGAAGTTTGTATCTCAATCTTTTAAGGGTAGCGCCCTGATTTGGTGGAAGGTATTAATGCAATCATCAGGTAAGGTCCACCTGTATAACTTGGGATGGTCCCAATTTGTGGACCTTGTCAAGGACACTTACTGTCCACCGCATGAGGTGGAAAAGATTGAGATGGATTTCTTTGCTCTCACAATGAGAACCTCGATTGTCGGAAGTTTGTTACCGACTTCGACTCATACTCTCAGCTAGTACCTTATTTAGTCACGCCAGAACCTAAGCACATCGTGCGCTTCATAAATGCTTTAGCTCCAGAGATCAGGAGCTTAGTTAAGGCTGTTCAACCTAACACTTATAAATCGCCTGTTGAGCAAGCCCTCTCCATCACTCAAGATTATGTGAGGCGGATGTCGGCCGGAAAGGAAGCCGAGGGAAAGAGAAAAGGGGAGGATGATAACTCCCAGCGGTTTAAGAAGAAGGGGAAGTTTGGATCCCATAAGAATCAGAGTAGGTCTGAGGATAGACCTGAAAGTAAAATCTGCAAGAAACGACACGGTGGACAGTGTCGGTTTGATCCACAAGCTAAACCTTGTGGTATTTGTAAAAAGGTAGGACACAAGACCCTGGACTGCAGGGATATCAAGGACGCGACTTGCTATAAATGTGGTGAGAAAGGCTACATAAAAACAAACTGGTCCAAGAATGCGAAGGACGATAATGCAAAATCTGGTGGAGCTAAGAAAAGCAATGCTCGGGCTTTTCAGATGAACGCCCGAGAGGCTGTCAATAATAACAACGTTATAACAGGTACTTTCCTCATCAACGATACCTTTGCTAGAGTTCTATTTGATTCGGGAGCTAATAAGTCGTTTGTTGACCATAAGTTTAGCAAGCTATTAAACTTACCCGTAAGAACTCTAGACATAACGTATGAAGTAGAACTTGCCGACGGAACCATTGAAACCGCTTCATCCATTTTGGATGGATGCTTTATATCCATCAAGAACCATTTGATTCCTATCTCTCTTCTGCCAATAAAATTGGCGGGGTTCGATATAGTCTTAGGCATGGATTGGTTATCCCATAACCAAGCCCGCATTGCCTGTGATAAGAAACTAATCGAGATCAAAACCCCATCCGGTGAAATGCTCACCATATTTGGAGATATGCACTACGGGTTGCCAGAAAAAGTTGCCATGCTTAAGGCCTCCCGATGCATGAAGAGAGGCTGTGTCATCTATATCGCACAAGTAATCGTCGATGAACCTAAGCCAAGGATTGAAGATATACCCGTTATCCCGGACTACCCAGATGTCTTCCTGAGGAATTACCCGGTCTACCCCCGAATAGACAAGTCGAGTTTAGGATCGACATTCTACCTGGATCTGCACCTATTGCGAGAGCGCCTTATCGTTTAGCCCCAACCGAGATGAAGGAATTAAGAACCCAACTTGACGAACTCTTGGAAAAGGGTTTTATTCAGCTAGTTCGTCACCATGGGGAGCTCTATCTTATTTGTTAAAAAGAAGGACGGTTCAATGCGTATGTGCATTGATTATCGAGAACTCAATAAGATAACGATCAAGAATCGATACCCTTTGCCCAGGATCGACGATCTATTCGATCAACTACAAGGAGCAAGTTATTTCTCCAAGATAGATTTAAGATCGGGATATTATCAGTTGAAGGTTAGGAGTGAAGATGTCCCAAAGACCGCTTTCAGGACAAGATACGGACATTATGAGTTTCTAGTGATGCCTTTTGGGCTCACTAATGCACCAGCATCATTCATGGATCTCATGAATAGAGTCTGCAAGCCTTACTTAGATAAGTTTGTCATTGTCTTCATTGACGACATACTAATCTATTTTCGTTAATCAAGCTGATCACGAGAAACATTTAAGATGCATCCTAGAATTATTACGAAAGGAGAAGTTATATGCTAAATTCTCCAAATGCGAATTTTAGCTTCACGAAGTCCAATTCCTTCTACATTGGTTAGTGAGCATGGTATCCAAGTTGATCCCGCCAAGATTGAAGCGATAATGAATTGGGAAGCACCGAAAACACCTTCGAAGTACGCAGTTTCTTAGGACTGGTTGGTTACTATAGAATATCCATCGAAAATTTCTCAAGGATAACCACTCCCCAGACTGCTTTGACCCGCAAGAATATCAAATTCGACTGGGGTCCAAAGAGCAGGAATCTTTCGAGACCTTGAAGCAAAAGCTGAGCAATTCTCCAGTTTTAACCTTGCCAGAAGGCATTGAGGAGTTTGTCGTTTATTGTGATGCATCGCACACTGGTATGGAATGTGTGCTTATGCAAAGAGGTAAAGTGATCGCCTACGCATCACGGCAACTCAAAGTGTATGAAAAGAATTATACGACCCACGATTTGGAGTTGGGTGCCGTTGTATTTACACTTAAACTTTGGAGGCACTATTTAACGAACCAAGTGTATTATATACACCGATCACAAAAGCCTCCAACAGTTGTTCAATCAAAAGGATTTGAATATGTGACAACGCCGTTGGATGGAAACCCTTAATGATTATGATTGTGAAATCCGATACCATCCCGGCAAGGCAAATGTGGTCGCTGATGCGCTTAGCCACAAAGAAAGGATCAAACCTTTAAGGATTAACGCCAAAAGCATTGAAGTCAGAAACAGTTTGAACGAAAAGCTACTTGATGCGTAGAAGCAAGCCCTGATGGAGGCTAATATTGCAAATGAGGAATTAGGTGGAACTGTCGAACAATTAATGCCTGGAAATGATGGAATCCTCAGATTCAATGGACGAATTTGGGTTCCAGTATTTGGAGGACTTAGAGATTTGATCATCCAGGAAGCGCATAACACTAAGTACTCTATTCACCCGGGAGGTGATAAGATGTACCAGGACTTAAAATCTAATTATTGGTGGATGGTTTGAAGAAATCCATAGCCACCTATGTAGCTAAATGCTTGACGTGTTCGCAAGTTAAGGCTGAACATCAGAAACCGTCAGGACTTCTACAACAGCTTGAGATTCCCACTTGGAAATGGGAAATGGTAACTATTTTGATCACTAAGTTGCCAAAGACCAAGCGTGGTAATGACACGATTTGGGTCATCGTGGACAGGCTAACTAAGTCAGCACATTTCTTCCAATCAAAGAAACGTTTAGTTCGAACAGGTTGACCAAGATGTATGTGGACGAGATCGTGTCCCTACATGGAGTTCCAGTGTCTATTGTATCCGATAGAGATTCAAGATACACCTCTCATTTTTGGAAAAGCTTCCAACAATCTCTTGGCAAACTTCAGTACCGCTTATCACCCGCAGACTGAGGACAGAGTGAGCATACCATTCAAACTCTTGAAGACATGCTTCGGGCATGTGTGATCGACTTAGGTGGCAGTTGGGACGACCACCTACCCTTGATTGAATTCTCCTATAATAACAGTTATCATACAAGCATCATGGCTGCACCTTATGAGGCCTTGTATGGGAGAAAGTGTCGAACGCCCTTTTGTTGAGCAGAAGTTGGGGAAGCCCACTAACAGGACCTGAGATAGTCCTAGAAAAACGATAAAATCTTGCAAATCCGCGACCGTCTCAAAGCTGCCCGAGATAGGCAGAAGAGCTACGCGGATAAGAGGCGCAAACCTCTTCAGTTCCAAATTGGGGACAAAGTGTTACTAACGATGTCACCTTGGAAAGGGGTCATGCGATTTGGTAAAAAGGGCAAGTTGAGCCCAAGATATATAGGACCGTTCGAGATTATCGAACGAGTCGGGTCCGTAGCTTACAAGCTCAAATTACCCGAAAGGTTAAGTGGGATTCATGATGTGTTCCAAATTTCAAACTTAAAGAAATGTCTAGCGGATGAGTCGCTAGCAATGCCGCACGAGGATGTGCAAATTGACGAAAACCTGCGTTTCATTGAGAAACCGATAGCGATCGAAGATCGTCAGGTTAAGAAGCTTCGTAGAAAGCACGTGCCTATTGTAAAGGTCAAGTGGGAATGCTCGACGAGGTCCCGAGTATACATGGGAAGTCGAGTCCACTATGCGACAAAATTACCCCTATCTTTTTGAATAAATCTCGAGGTCGAGATTTCTTTTAAGGGGGTGAGAATGTAACACCCTGTGTTTTTACGTCCTATAAAATTTCGACACATGTCCCGCTGATCCTCGTATGCCATGTGCTAGACGAGAGGGACTAAAATCGTCAACATGTTATTTTATAACTTCTAAGTGGTGGATATTAAAGTTGAGGGGTTAAACGTGTCAACAAGCTTAAACTATGTCTCTGAGTGACCTTTTAACGAACCTGGAGCTTAATGATGTTCGTTATACTCCCGAGAGTGCTAATCAGGCGCCATATTAAATAAAACATGCTTTTATGTCGAAATATGGGAGTTTGGAGAAGTTCAGGGGCCAAAATGAAATTTTGTGAAATGACACCCCAGGCGCCACGCGCCACGCGCCAGGGACCTAATGTCCCCGCGCGACGCGCGGGAGAGTTCAGTTCGCAGAAACACAGCTGCTGATCTGCATGCTTGGCCACCTCTCAACCCACCTGCACTCTCACAGCTCGAAACCATTAACTCAATTCCGGTTTTGGACACCTCATATAACACCTGGAGTGATCCTAAGTGAGCTCTCAACACTTGGATAGATCTTGTTCATGATCTCCAAGTATAAATAGAGGTGTTCATCAACCCCATTTCTTGCACCTCTCATTTTCTTTCTCTCTATCACTCACTTGGAAGGCTCCTGATCTTCAAGGAGCAATCCCCTGAGTTTCTTAGTCATCCTTGGTTCACTTGTAAGTGTTCCAATCCTTTCTTTTCAGTTTATTTAGGCTTTAAGCCAAAGTCAAAGCGTTGACGTATAAACGCTTTGACTTTGAGCTAAGACCATTACGGTCCAGCCATAGTTAGGTACGAACATGGCTACATTATCGTAATTAGGTAGGTGTTAATCCCTAAAAAGGGCACCTCCTGATTACCATGTTTGCTTGGTCAATTGACGGTTAAAGTTATTAATAAAAAGTCAAACTGGGTCAGATTTGAAAATAAATTCATATATGATAATGTAGGTGTTATAAAATATGTTTTAACACTTAAACAACTTGGTAATAATTATTAGAACATGTGTAAACATGTTTAGCTCGTCAATTCGAGGTTTAAGGTCGGTTCGCAACCGAAAGTCGTGCATTTTGACTTCTACTTTGACTTTCAGTTCTGACCCGATTTAGCAACTCTAGCTACTGAAATTAAGTTGTATTGTGACCATGTTTAGTTATAGTATAACCCTCTGGAGTTATATCACATGGTTACATTGTAATCCGAGCTTTTATGCAAGTTTCGTTAATTATGTCAAACTTTGCTAAAATGCCCTTCATACTTAAAAATAAGGTTTTAAATACAAATGAGGATACAAATAAGTCATGTACTGATATATAAACATTACTAACCTATTTTGATGTCAATAATCTGGTCATAACCTGAGTTTTGTTTAATTATCGCAAATCATGCTTTTAAAGGACCAAAATTCCCTTTCGGCATCTAAAATGGTTTTTAACATAATTCTACAACAAAACTCATTACCTACTGATTTATTATCATAATTAGGATTACTTGGGATATTAAATCAGACAATAAACTGAGTTATGCACAAGTCTTTGTATAATGGCGATAAATGTCGTTATTACCCTTATGATGCATAAAATGATTGTAAAGATACTTTTCATAACCAAATCTTTTACCTACTATTATGATATATTAAATCGTCATTTAGCGACTTTATCGCCATTAGGCGCATAGTATGGTTTAAAACCATATTAAAGCACCAAGACTTGATACCTATTGATTTCAAAACTCATTTTACATATAATTACAGTAAGTACATCAACTAAACTCAGATTCCCAAGTAAATTATCAAGCTATGTGGGAAATGACCAAAATGCCTTACGGGGCATAGTTTGGTCTTAAACTCTAAACCACAAACATACTCGGTTCCTACTGATATAACATCATAAATAAACTATTTTTACAATAAGATTATGACCATTACATCAGTTTGCTCATAAGTTCTTTTACAAGTCATAAAATGACCAAAATGCCCTTTTGAGGCGTAACTTGATTTTAAAACCATAAAGGGCATACATGTTGATATCCTACTGATATTAAAATATAAGGCATTGGAACTTGTATAAGACTCACCCGGTTACCCGGTTTCGCTTATATGCGTACGGTTCGGCCTACGTAACTAGTTTACGTAATTTTACCGAAACGGGTTTAACCTTATCATTTTATTTTCAAAATCCAGAATGTAACATGTTTACCCATATAAAACAAGTCTCCATGCTTGTCGGGTTTAAAATACATTATATTCTGGTCACCACTTAATCTAGCGTCTAGTACCGTTATTATCCTTAAGCTACCCGGTTCGAGTCTACAAAGTAGATAGGACCCGTTAGCATTCTAATTGGTTATAAACACCATCATTTCCAGACTAAGAGCCTCCCGGTAGATTTCCATCTAAGCTTACTTTTGAATATTCAGCTGAGTTACTTATCTTATTTGAAGAAATTGCTCAGTAAATACTTTTAACTTATTTTCCCTATACGGGCTTGGGATACGGTATAATAATACCGCTTGGTCGGGTATGGGATCATGTTATCGGATAGTGATTTACTAAATCCTTATAACCCGTTTTATTCTGTATTGTTTGATAACTTAAACATTGGGGGTTAATTCGACCATGTTTGGGATATCCTTGGCTCATTTAAGTTACTAATGGCCACGACCTTAAGCGCGGGGTGTAGGCATACACCTGACAGACGCTAATGCCAATAAAAATATTAAATCCCGCTGGTGGATTATTTAAGTGGCGTGTCGGTTAATCAGGTTATTCAGTTTCTGTACCGGACCCCATATGTATTGACAAACATGTAAAACTGTAAACAGGGTCATTTTGAACTATCTCAAGTTATTTATAAAATGTGCCAAGTGCACCAAAAATCATTTTAATAAATGTTTTCAAAATGAGTCGGTTATTAGTATTTACCAGTGAAAACTGACGTATTTTCAAAAGATCAAGTTACAGGTGGCAACACGCAATAGATTGGGAGCTGCGCTATAGTGACGATAGAGGATCTTGCAAATCCCTAGGTTGCTTAAGTCTGTTGAACAAATACTTTGTACATATTTATTCGATCCGCCTGTGGATCTTTTCATTACAAGCCTTGTAATTTATTTTTGAACTTGGACACTCGGTTTGTAACAGTAATTTAAATCCAAGACTTCCGTTGTGCTGTGTTTGTTTGGTTATGATGTTATCAACTACGTCATGATATTCCTCAACCGGGCCCACCGGGTTACACGTGGAAACAGGGGTGTGACAGGTTGGTATCAGAGCCAACGTTCGAGTGAATTAAACACTAGCCTTTTGTGTTTAATCTCGAAAATACACAATATCACATTCCTTAGACTTCCGAGTCTAGGCTTTGACCTAAGAGTACTCATTTCATTATTAAGTTATTAATATTGTTTTGCTTTGTTTTAACTTGTTATTAAAAGCAGGAAACATGCCGCCAAAATTCAGACGAGGAGGCAAGGGCAAGGGTCCCATGAGGGGTGGACCCTCAATGACTGGACCATCTTTCACCGGACCATCCTTCAGACCACATTATAGACCATCTCTAGCCGGAGCAGCTAATTTGCCCGATTACAATCCTAATGAAGGATCCGGAGATTCTTCGTCTCCTTTTGAACCTTACAGACATTCAATATCACACGAATATTCTCCACCTCATTCACACTCCCAACATTCCTACCACTCTCACCACACTCATCAATCTCACCATTCTCATTCCCATTCCCATCAGGAATACTTCAACTCTTATTTCGATAACCCTATCAACCAACCCTCTCCTGAAACCCCTCCAGTCGACTCGCCAACTCATATGGTGGAAGATTCCGATCCGGAGGAGTTTCCACAAACCGGATCATACGACCATCCTATCGAGTTGTCTAGTGGCTCGAACTCCTTGGCAGGATCTCTGTTTCGAGGTCCTGATGATTATGAGCAAAGATGGGCGCAATACGTGTTCGTTAACACACCCTCCTACCACAGCACTCTCCAACATCATGCCCATCACCGCATCCTCAAATCGAGGATGATCCTATATAGCCGGTGGAGCAACCTCAGCCACTATCTGAGTCATCATCACAACCACGTCAGAGGCGTGGTGCACGCATGTCGGTGCGTGCTGGCCAAAGGTCGGGCTCGCTACCACCTTTGCCACCATCTTACCCTATCATCCCCAAGGACCCACAAATGGGCGGGCCCTCAAACACTTCACCTGTGGCGGTTCCAACCCCACAACCTGCTGCTGATCCGATGCCCCAACCGGCAGTTCAGCCGTCTTCAACAAATTTGGGTAACCCAATTCCTACCTATCCAGATTTATCTGGATATGGTGCTGATTTTACTGCTCCTTCATACGATCCGTACCTTGAAGCAGCCATGCACAACGCCCTCTATCATTCTCCTTATCCTAATTACCCACCTTCTTACCCTTCCTAGGCTGCCACCGGGTATCCGCCATACACGTACACGCACCCGGGTATGCTTCAACCGCAACCACCTCCGCCTCAGCCTCAACCCCAACCACAAGTACAACTTGAGGCCATTAACGAGGCCTTGGAACAAGTCAGGGAAATGCGGCAACAAGTAAAGAAGTCGGAGAAGAAAACAACCAAATTTATCAAGAAACTTTATAACGAGGCCTTGGAAGAAGTCAGGGAAATGCGGCAACAACTACGTCACGATTCCCCAAAGAGGTCCACCGGGTTACACGTGGAAACAGGGGTGTGACATCATTTAACATTTAACGTTCCATACCATTAAACACAATTCAAAATAATCATTACAGAAACTTGTTTTCCCACAAAACTAATCGGGTTCGATTCCCCTAGATTTATTACATTTGAAACTAAGCAAAAAAACTAAACAAAACAAACTACGTCCCAAGCATCAAGCTAAAATCCTCAACCTGTTACATACGTTAAAATACAAGTCAATACAATTAAGAAAAGGTGAGCATACAAGTTTTAAGTAATACTAGCATAGTCGAGAAAACGTTCGCGAAATAGTCTAATTACATATCATGATACACCAAAACACATCACACAGATAAACACAGGCTTATTTCTCATGCTAACTACCGTGAGAAGGCTTGGGCGTCCATCCTAACTAGACCCCGTCGGGTGTTAGCCACACTATAGTACCATACTAGCTAAGGAGGCAAGTTAACGAAAATAAGTCCTAGTCACATGTTTCTAGTATCACGTATTGAGCACATATAATCAGATTATTCGCGTGTGTTAAACAGTTTGATTTGTGATGTGATTTTTTATAAGAGGAACGTATGTAACACCCAAATAGTGTAATAAAGCAAAAACATGTCAAGTATACTCACTATGGGTGCGTTTTAGGTAGGATTAGAGATTTGAGAAGATTTGTGAATAGCGCCGGATCAGCCTGCATACGCGAACGGAAATGCATCAGTCTCCGAAAAGCTGAAACGGTTAAGTTTGGATTGAATAGTAGGCAAGTTCGGCCGAACTTGTATGTAAACATACAAGTTCGAGCGAACTTGTATAGTATTGCTGAGGTTAGATTCAAGTTCGGGTGAACTTGTAAGTTTCTCAAGGAAACTTGACAAGTTCGGTCGAACTTGTGGGGTTTTGATAAGAGAAGAGACAAGTTCGGCCGAACTTGTAAAGTTTCCTTGGAAACTTTGTAAGTTCGAGCGAACTTGGGGGTTTTCAGATGAATTTTGGCCATTTTCACTCAAGTTCAGCCGAACTTGACCCCTTGAGGGCAAGTTCGAGCAAACTTGACTTCTTGTGCTGTCAAGTGCAATCTCGAGCGAACTTTATGTTTTCGGGTCCAAAATCTTGCGTTTTCGCGTCGTTTGCTGAGGAAATCGAGTGCCCATCCCTCCAACCTTAAGCCACTGAGTAAAGCTTAGGCCGGAGATATCTTTTGGAGCGAACTTATCCATTTTACATAAACTCGGGCTAATCCGGGCGAACTTGAAAGTTCGTACGGGTTAGTCCAGCTTGTGTAAAGTGATGATTTCGTCCCTTGTGCTTCGGATCTGAGATCTAGCTTAGACAACGCCTCGTTCCACTCAAAAGTGAACGAAACATACGTCATTAGTCCGAAAAAGATGTAAAAATCAAGGTTTTAAAAGGTTTTGCTCAGATCTAGTATAGATCTTAGTGAAAATAGAAGTTTGATGGAAAAAAATGAAGATTTTCGTAAACAGAAGAGATTTGATGAAAACGAAGGCAATGCCTTGTGCAAAATCGTTGTAAAACGTTGTCAATTGTTGTTGAACGTCGTTGTAGTTGAAATCGGGTTGATTCTTACTTAGAAAACAGAGGGTTTCGGGAGCACAGAGCGAAGTTACAGCAAGTTCAAATGAGAGAATGGAGCTGAGTATGTATAGGTGAAGGCAAAAATGGAGAGCTGGGAGTCTAGTCCGGTCGAACTTGCATGGATTTCATGCAAGTTCGGGCGAACTTGCTAAGTATTTGAGGGAGATGAGTGAAGTTCGGCCGAACTTGTGGTTAATGAAGAAATTGAATTTGGCCAGCCAAGTTCGGCCGAACTTGGGGTCACCCAAGTTCGAGCGAACTTGTCCAAAGGTTGGGTTTTCTTCATTTATTTCGCGTTAAGAGTTCGTTTGGCGATTTGGTTCGTATAGTTTGTTATATTGAGCGTATAATTATATACTAGTGCGATTTAGCGATTTGAGTGTGCGAGAGAGATGCGATAGCGAGCGTAATCATAACCACAAACACACACAACACATAAATAACATAAAACCATATAATTAACTGCGAGTTGCGATGCGATGAGATTAGCGATGCGATTTAATAAGCGATTAGATGTGATATAACTTACATAATCATAATTAATTAACATAAACTTTTTTATAAACAAATCTCAAGATTTACAAAGGATAGATAAAGTCGATAACAAAAGAAAGATAACAACGAAATTTTGAGTTGTTACGTCTCCTCTACTTTAGGAAATTTCGTCCCGAAATTTAAGTAGTGGCCGTAACAAAGAGGTGCGAATGCCTTCATGTCACTTTCCAATTCCCAAGTGAACTCGGCGCAGCGTTTGTCTTCCCATCAGACCTTCACGATAGGGATGCGAGAGTTCGGAGTTTCTTGGTCTCTCGGTCCATGATTTCCACAGGCTTTTCCATGAAATGGAAAGTCTCGTTGATTTGCAGATCTTCGAGAGGTAGATTTTCTTCGGCTAGGCATTTCTTGAGGTTAGACACGTGGAAAGTCGGATGTACGTTGTTAAGTTCCGCCGTAGTTCGAGACGATAGGCTACTTTACCGATCCTTTCCAAAGGGTCCAACGTATCGAGGCGCTAGCTTTCCTTCTTCCCGAAGCGGACCACTCCCTTCCAAGGTGCAACCTTTAGGAGAACATGGTCTCCCACTTTCGAACTGTAGGGGCTTGCGGCGTTTATCAGCGTAACTCTTTTGACGACTCCGAGCTTTCAAGAGATTGTCTCTGATCTGGAGGATTTTTTCTGTCGTTTCTTGAATCAGCTCGGGACCGGTGATTTGTGCTTCTCCGATCTCGTGCCATGCAATAGGCGATCGATATTTTCTTCCATATAGTGCCTCAAAAGGAGCCATTTGAATGCTACTATGATAACTATTATTGTACGAGAATTCGATTAAAGGTAAATGCGTATCCTAGTTACCACCAAAATCTATGATGCACGCACGAAGCATGTCTTCGAGGGTGCGAATCGTGCGCTCAGTCTGACCGTCGGTTTGAGGGTGAAAAGCGGTACTGAGATTGAGAGTAGTACCGAGAGCGGATTGAAAAGTCTCCCAGAGATGCGAGGTAAAGCGACCGTCTCGGTCAGAGATGATGTCACGAGGAGTCCCCTGTCGACAAATGACTTCATCGGTACAGATTCGGGCTAACCGTTCAACCTTAAAGTCTTCTCGTATAGCAATAAAGTGCCCAGATTTGGTAAGACGATTAACGATAACCCAAATGCTATCATGACCAGAGGAAGTGCGGGGAAGCTTCGTAATAAAGTCCATAGCTATACTCTCCCACTTCTAAATCGGGATTTGGGTTGTTCGAGTAAGCCAGAGGGCCTTTGATGTTCGGCTTTAACTTTCGAGCAAGTTAAGCACTTCGAGACAGTAAACGGCGATATCCTTTACATGCCCGGCCACCAATACTTAGGATGAAGGTCCTGGTACATCTTGTCGGCACCGGGGTGAATGGAATATCGAGATTTATGAGCTTCGGTCATTAGCAATTCATGAAGATTATCACGACTGGGAATCCAAATGCGATTGAGGTAGTAATAAATACCATTAGGCTTAGCTACGAGCTGGGTTTCGGCACCACATTTCATTTCTTCCTCCAAGGTAGTCTCGTTAAAACAAGCGAATTGAGCGGAGCGAATAAGGATTTCAAGATCATTCAAAGCTTGAGAGTCACGAACACTATACACATAGTTCGTCGACTTAGAGCATCGGCTACGACGTTTGCTTTGCCGGGATGGTAACCTATCTCGCATCGTAATCGTTGAGAAGTTCAACCCATCGGCGTTGGCGCATATTCAGTTCTTTTGATTAAAGATATGTTGCAAGCTCTTATGGTCGGTGAAGATCGTACACTTTGTACCGTAAAGGTAGTGTCGCCATATCTTCAATGCAAAAACTACTGCACCGAGTTCGAGATCGTGGGTTGTGTAGTTCTTCTCGTGGATCTTGAGTTGTCAAGATGCATACGCGATAACCTTGTCTCGTTGCATGAGAACACAACCAAGATCAAGGTTAGAGGAATCACAATAAACAACGAAATCGTCGTTTCCGTCGGGTAGAGCGAGTACGGGAGCGTTGCATAGCATACGCTTGAGAGTTTGAAAGGCTTCCTCTTGTTTGGAATCCCAAACGAAAGGTTTATCTTTAGGAGTTAAAGCGGTAAGCGGAACGACAATTTTTGAAAAGTCGGCGATGAATCGGCGGTAGTAACCCGCAAATCCAAGAAATGAATGGATTTCGGAAGCATTCTTCGGCATAATCCAAGACGGCTTTGATCTTTGCAGGGTCTACGTGAATTCCTTGACTATTAATGATGTGGCCGAGAAATTGGACTTCTTGGAGCCATTCACATTTGGAGAACTTAGCATAAAGGCAATTTCCTTGACGTAGTTCGAGGACTAAACGGAGATGGCACGCGTGTTCATCTCTCGACTTCGAATAGATAAGGATATCATGGATGAAAACAATGACGAAACGATCTAAGAAAGCCTTGCATACACGGTTCATCAAATCCACCCCCCGCGCGGGTGCATTTGTAAGACCAAAAGGTATGACCACGCACTCAAAATGGCCATAGCGAGTACGAAAGGCGGTTTTCCGAATGTCTTCTTCCAATACACGTAACTGATGATAACTGGAACGAATGTCGATTTTGGAAAAACAAGTAGCACCTTGAAGCTGATCGAATAAGTCGTCGATACGAGGAAGAGGATAGCGGTTCTTTATCGTAAGCTTATTAAGTTCACGATAATCGATGCACATTCGGAACGTCCCATCTTTCTTTTTCACGAAAAGAACGGGTGCGCCCCAAGGTGAAGTGCTCGGGCGTATGAAACCTTTATCAATAAGTTCTTGAAGTTGGCTCGATAGCTCGAGCATTTCGGAGGGGGCGAGACGATAAGGAGCTTTAGCAACGGGAGTAGTTCCGGGAACTAAATCGATACGGAATTCAACATCTCGAGTAGGGGGTAAATCGGGTAAATCGTCGAGAAAGACTTTGGGAAATTCACGAACAACAGGAACGTCTTTAAAAGTCTTCTTTTCTTTCTCCGGGTTCATGATATGGGTGAGGAAAGCAACACATTGCTTTCGCAAACATTTGTGTGCTCGAGTACATGACAAAAGCATCAACTTCTTTGAGGGAGTTTCACCATAGACATGAAGTTGATCACCGTTAGGGAGAGGGAAGCGAATCATTTTATCGAAGGAAACAACTTCAGCATGATTTTCACGAAGAAAATCCATACCTACTATGATATCGAAGCTACCTAACTGCATAGGTATGAGATTGATCGAGAAGACACGGTTGTTGAGATCGAGAGAACAACCACGTAGGACGGAGGTTACGGTAACGGTTCTTCCGGTGGCGACTTCCACATCGAAAGTCTTTGGGAGTTTAGCGCGCTTACTTTTAAAACCTTTTCGAATTCTAACGATGCAAAACAATTATCGGCACCAGTATCAAATAAACATGAAGCATAAATACCATTGACAGGGAACGTACCGTTGACAACATTGTTGTCATTCTGGGCCTGGCGGTGATTCAGGTTGAAAGCTCTTCCACGCGCAGCTTGTTGTTGCTGCTGAGGCTGCGGTGGTGGCTGCTGCTGGGGCTGCTGTTGCTGCGGTTCTAGCTTGACAGTACGGTTTGGGCGAGCGTTTGCAAAGTGGTTCGGATCACCACACACATAGCACACACGTGCTTTTGGAGTTGCTTGTTGTTGCTGGTTGTTCTGGGGAGTACGCCGAGGAGCTGGAAGTGCTGGCGCTTGAGGAGCTTTAGGAGCCGGCTGACGAGGACCGGTACGGTAACTAACAGTAAAGTGGTTGTAGATGTTGCAGTTTGTGCAAAAACGGCAGTTTCCACCCACCACGTGATGGTATGTGCACTCAGGGCAGAGTGGGTGAGGACCGGTGTACGCACGTTTAGCTGGGGGTGCGTCCTGAGTAGGAGCCTGATAAGGCTGAGAGTTGAGCGGTGTAGCAGCGGCGTAGTTCTTGCTAGGGTTTCCTCTTTTGCGTCCCTGACGCTTTCCCTTTGGGTCACTGGATGGTTCGATAGCAGCAGTTGGTTCGGTGACAACTTGATTGGCAACTTTCGCATGGTTCTTGAAATAACCATCCTGAACTCGCTGGTCATTGATCTCAGCGGCGAGCATGTAGGTTTCCTCGATGGTTGTAGTACGAGCAACTTTTACAAAATTTGCGACACATTCGGGTAGACCTCGGATATACTTGTTGATAGCTTTCTTAGTTGTATCAACTTGGCTGGGACAGATGATGCTCAAAATCTTGAATCGAGCGGTAAATCCAGCATTGTCGGGACCATCTTGCTTTATACCCCAAAACGCGTTCTCGAGCTTTTGCCGCTCGTGCGGAGGACATAACTCCTTCATCATCACTTCCTTGAGTTCCTCCCAAGACAGACTATAGGCTTCATCATTACTGCGCCTATTCCTTTTGGCGGTCCACCAGTCGAGAGCACGAGACTGGAAGACTCCTGTAGCGTTCACCATGCGAAGATCATCGGGGCATCCACTTTGCCTAAAGGTGACCTCAATGGCGTCAAACCAATGGAACATAGCACTCGGTCCATCGTTGCCCGTGAAGGCGAGAGGTGCACAAGCCTTGAAATTTTTGAAGCTGAATCGTGTCTTGGGGGTTTCAGTTTTCGAGTCGACCGAGGAGTTACTGCTCACGACATGAATTTCCGAGACGATTTACGGGATGACTTTTGCCATTTGCTTGGCTACCATTGTAGCGATATGCTTGTCGGCATTGCTGTGCTGGAGATTCCTTCGGGTGTGCGATCCCATTGAAGACATCTACACGAAGGATTTAGATTAGATGAGATTCAATTATAATAGAGTTATGTTTAAATATTTATTATTACTATTATTCATACAAGGCACAAAATCACATAAACCCGTAGGCACGTAAACACATAAACACGTATGCACATTAATACGTAGGCACATAGGCACGTAATCACATAATCACGTAGGCACGTAAGCACATGTTTTGCACGTATTCACTTCTAATTAACCATCATGCGTAGCGCGAGATGAGATGCGAGATATAAGTGAGATATGAGCGATATACATAAGCGAGGTAAGCGAGATAAGAGAGGTAAGCAATTTAGTTTGGTTGGTGTATTAATTAGCGTTTTAGATTACGAGAGTTGTGCGAGTAGTGCATGCGTTTATGGAGCGTAAAGCGATAAAGCGAGAAATCGATAATGCGAGAAATAAACAAAGCGAGAAATCGAATAAAGCGAAAATTCTCGAAGTTTAAAACACATAAATAATAATAAACTCGATGATACGTAAATCGACGATTTAGGCTTAAATTAATTGGGAATGCCCTGGGTTTTGAGACGTTGACTACCCAAAGTGATTCGATCACCCTTTAACTTTGGACCCACGCTTTGGCCTAATAGATAGATGCTCTCACCGCAAGCGGCTAATGACATTATCCTTCCGGTTACTACGTGTTCCAAATCATCGGAATAACCGAGACTTTGGTGAGATTGAAAATCGAAAGGCAGAATTTGTTACTAAGATGCGGGTTTCAACCCTAACTTAACAACGTCGTTCCTAATTGTGGCTACGTGCACCGATCACATCGGGCATTCCAATAGATAGAAATGGAGATTTTCGCCGAGGTTTGGATATCACTCCTAACTCAACGAAGATATCTCGTGCAATAGAGATTGCGCGGAGTGAATGATCTCATCGAGAGTTCTCGGTTTTCACACCTATTCTCAACTTGATCACTCGTTTTGTGTGATACGAGTGTTTCTAAGCGTGTATATTGTATTAGCCTTAGGAAAGGCACATTTAAGCATTTATGGCAAGTAGTTTAACATTTAAGTCAAAGATAGGTCAATCGGGTACTTAAACATGCTACTAGGTCGAATCATGGTAATTCTACCTATTATCCTAAGGTTATGGGCTGCTCTGATACCAATCTGTCACACCCCAACCGATGGCGGAAACATCGGGGTTAGTGGCACTAGGCGACCAGATTGTCTCATGAGAATTCCATAACAATTATCTATCAACATCATTTAACATTTAACGTCCCATACCGTTAAACACAATATTTCAAAATAATCATTACAGAAACTTGTTTTCCCACAAAACTAATCGGGTTTGATTTCCCCTAGATTTATTACATTTGAAACTAACCAAAAAACTAAATGAAACAAACTACGTCCCAAGCATCCAAGCTAAAATCCTCAACTTGTTACATACGTTAAAATACAAGTCCAATACAATTTAGTAAAGGTGTGCATACGGGTTTTAGTAATACTAGTATAATAGAAAAGCCGTTCGCGAAATAGTCTAATTACATATCATGATACACCAAAACACATCACACAGATAAACATATTCTCATGCTAACTACCGTGAGAAGGCTTGCGCTCCATCCTAACTAGACCCCGTCGGGTGTTAGCCACACTATAGTACCATACTAGCTAAGGAGGCAAGTTAACGAAAATAAGTCCTAGTCACATGTTTCTAGTATCACGTATTGAGCATATATCATCAGATTATTCGCGTGTGTTAAACAGTTTGATTTGTGATGTGATTTTTGATAGAGGAACGTATGTAACACCCAAATAGTGCAATAAAGCGAAAACGGTCAAGTATACTCACTGTGGGTGCATTTTAGGTAGGATTAGAGATCTGAGAAGATTTGTGAAGAGCGCCGGATCAGCCTGCATACGCGAACGGAAATGCATCAGTCTCCGAAAAGTTGAAACGGTTAAGTTTGGATTGAACAGTAGGCAAGTTCGGCCGAACTTGTATGTAAACATACAAGTTCGAGCGAAACTTGTATAGTATTGCTGAGGTTAAGAGTCAAGTTCGAGCGAACTTGTAAGTTTCTCAAGGAAACTTGACAAGTTCGGTTGAACTTGTGGGTTTTGATAAGAGAAGAGACAAGTTCGGCCGAACTTGTGAAGTTTCCTTGGAAACTTTGCAAGTTCGAGTGAATTTGGGGGTTTTCTGATGAATTTTGGCCATTTTCACTCAAGTTCGGCCGAACTTGACCCCTTGAGGGCAAGTTCGAGCGAACTTGACTTCTTGTGCTGTCTAAAATCAGTGCAATCTCGAGCGAACTTGATGTTTTCGGGTCCAAAATCTTGTATTTTCGCGTCGTTTGCTGAGGAAATCGAGTGCCCATCCCGCCAACCTTAAGCCACTGAGTAAAGCTTAGGCTTGGAGAGGTCTTTTGGAGGGAACTTAGCCATTTTACACAAACTCGGGATAATCTGGGCGAACTTGAAGGTTCGTACGGGTTAGTCCAGCTTGTGGTAAAGTGACGATTTCATCCTTGTGCTTCCAGATCTGAGATTAGCTTTGACAACGCCTCGTTCCACTCCAAAGTGAACGAAACATACGTCATTAGTACGAAAATGGTGTAAGAATCAAGGTTTTAAAAGGTTTTGCTCAGATCTAGTATAGATCTAGTATAGATCTGAGTGAAAACAAAAGTTTTGATGAAAAAAGATGAAGATTTTCGTAAACAGAAGAGATTTGATTAAACGAAGGCAATTCCTTGTGCAAAATTGTTGTAAAACGTTGTAAATCGTTGTTGAACGTCGTTGTAGTTGAAATCGGGTTGATTCTTACTTAGAAAACAGAGGGTTTCGGGTTCGGGAGCTCAGAGCGAAGTTGCAGCAAGTTCAAATGAGAGAATGGAGCTGGGTATTTATAGGTGAAGGCGAAAATGGAGAGCTGGGAGTCATGTCCGGTCGAACTTGCATGAATTTCATGCAAGTTCGGGCGAACTTGCTAAGTATTTGAGGGAGATGAGTCAAGTTCGGCCGAACTTGTACATAATTGTACAAGTTCGAGCGAACTTGTGGTTAATGAAGAAATTAAGTTTGGCCAGCCAAGTTTGGCCGAACTTCGGGGTCACCTAAGTTCGAGCGAACTTGTCCAAAGGTTGGGTTTTCTTCGTTTATTTCGCGTTAAGTATTCGTTTGGCGATTCGGTTCGTATTAGTTTGTTATATTGAGCGTTATAATTGATATAATAGTGCGATTTAGCGATTTGAGTGTGCGAGAGCGATGCGATAGCGAGCGTAATCATAACCACAAGCACACACAACACATAAATAACATAAAACCATATAATTAACTGCGTGTTGCGATGCGATGAGATTAGCGATGCGATTTAATAAGCGATATAAATTTTCTTATAAACGTTAATTAACAAAATTTTACAAAGAATTAGATTAAATATAAAGTCAAAAACAAAAGAAAGATAACAACGAAATTTTGAGTTGTTACAGCTTTACACACACGATTCATCAAATCCATGAAGACCGCAGGTGCATTTGTAAGACCAAAAAGCATGACCACGAATTCGAAATGGCCATAGCGAGTACGAAAGGCGGTTTTCAGAATATCTTCTTCCAACACGCGTAACTGATGATAACCAGAACGAAGATCAATCTTAGAAAAGCAAGTAGCACCTTAAAGCTGATCAAACAGGTCGTCGATTCAAGGAAGAGGATAGCGGTTCTTTATCGTGAGTTTGTTAAGTTCACGATAATCGATGCACATTCGGAACGTCCCATCTTTCTTTTTCACAAAAAGAACGGGTGCGCCCCAAGGTGAAGTACTCGGGCATATGAAACCTTTATCAAGAAGCTCTTGAAGTTGGCTTGATAGCTCGCACATTTTGGATGGTGCGAGACGATAAGGAGCGCTAGCAACTGGAGTAGCACCGTGAACTAAATTGATACGGAATTCAACATCGCGAGTAGGGGGTAAACCGGGTAAATCGTCGGGAAAGACCTTGGGAAATTCGCATACGACGGGAACATCTTTATAAGTCTTCTTTTCTTTCTTCGGGTTTACGATATGGGCGAGGAAGGCAACACATTGCTTTCGCAAACATTTGTGTGCTCGAGTACATGACAAAAGCATCAACTTCTTTGAGGGAGTTTCACCGTAGACATGAAGTTGATCACAGTTAGGGAGAGGGAAGCGAATCATTTTATCGAAGCATACAACTTCAGCATGGTTTTCACGAAGAAAATCCATACCGACTATGATATCGAAGCTGCCTAACTGCATAGGTATGAGATTGATCGAGAGGACATGGTTGTTGAGATCGAGAGAACAACCACGTAGGACGGAGGTGACGGTGACGGATTTTCTGGTGGCAACTTCCACATCGAAAGTCTTTGGGAGTTTAGCGCGCTTACATTTTAAAACGTTTTCGAATTCTAACAATACAAAACAATTATCGGCACCAGTATCAAATAAACATGAAGCATAAATCCCATTAACGAGGAACGTACCATTGACAACATTGTTGTCATTCTGGACCTGGCGGTGATTCAGGTTGAAAGCTCTTCCACGCGCAACTTGTTGTTGCTGCTGAGGCTGCGGTGGTGGCTGTTGCTGGGGCTGCTATTGCTGCGGCTCTTGCTTCACGGTATAGTTTGGGCAAACATTTGCAAAGTGGTTCGGATCACCACACACGTAACATACACGTGCTTTTGGAGCTGCTTGTTGTTGCTGGTTGTTCTGGGGAGTACGCTGAGAAGCTGGCAGTGCTGGCGCTTGAGGAGCTTGAGGAGCTGCTGACGAGGGCCGGTACGGCAACTCACAGTAAAGTGACCGTAGATATTGCAGTTTGTGCAAAAACGACAGTTTCCACCCACCACGTGATGGTATGTGCACTTAGGGTACAGTGGGTGTGGACCGGTGTACGCACATTTAGCTGGGGGTGCGTCCTGTGCAGGAGCCTGGTAAGGCTGAGAGTTGAGCGGTGTAGCAGCGGCATAGTTCTTGCTAGGGTTTCCTCTTTTGCGTCCCTGACGCTTTCCCTTCGAGTCACTAGGTGGTTCGATAGCAGCAGTTGGTTCGGTGACAGCTTGATTGGCAACTTTCACAGAGTTCTTGAAGTAACCATCTTGAACTCGCTGATCATTGATCTCAGCAGCGAGCATGTAGGTTTCCTCGATGGTTGTAGTACGAGCAACTTTCACAAAATTCGCGACACATTCGGGTAGACCACAGATATATACTTGTTGATAGCTTTCTTAGTTGTATCAACTTGGCTGGGACAGATGATGCTCAAAATCTTGAATCGAGGGGTGAATCCAACATTGTCGGGACTATCTTGTTTGATTCCCCAAAACTCGTTCTCGAGCTTTTGCATCTCATGCGGAGGACAGAACTCCTTCACCATCACTTCCTTGAGTTCCTCCCAAGACAGATTATAGGCTTCATCATTACCGCGCCTGTTTCTTTCGGCGGTCCACCAGTCGAGAGCATGGGACTGGAAGACTCCTGTAGCGTTCACCGTGCGAAGGTCATCGGGGCATCCACTTTGCCTAAAGGTGACCTCAATGTAGTCAAACCAATGGAACATAGCAGTCGGTCCATCGTTGCCCGTGAAGGCGAGAGGTGCACAAGCCTTGAAATTTTTGAAGCTGAATCGTGACTTGGGGTGTTCAGCTTTCGAGTCGACCGATGAGTTACTGCTCACAACATGAATTTCCGAGACTATTTGCGGGATGACTTTAGCTATTTCCTTGGCTACCAATGTAGCGACGCGCTTATCGGCGTTGCTTCGCTGGAGATTCCTTCGGGTGTGCGATCCCATTGAAGACATCTACACGAAGGATTTAGATTGATGAGATTCGATTATAATAGAGCTATGTTTAAGTATTTATATTATTATTATTATTATTATTATTATTATTATTATTATTATTATTATTATTATTATTATTCATACAAGGCACAAAATCATAAACACGTAGGCACCAAACACGTAGACACATACGCACGTAACAGATAAGCACGTAAACACATATTTTGCACGTATTCACCTTCTTATAAGTAAAGCATAGCACGTTCGAGGTGCGATATAATAGCGAGATATAAGCGAGTACTGCCGCTCATGAGGCACACATGTCCTCATAGGCGTAAGCGAGTTAAGCGATTAGTTTGGTTGGTGTATTATTTAGCGTTTTAGATTACGAGAGCTATGCGAGTAGTTCATGCGTTTATGGAGTGTAAAGCGATAAAGCGAGAAAGCGATAAGCGAGAAATCGATAATGCGAGAAATAAATAAAGCGAGAAATCGAATAAAGCGAAAATTCTCAAAATTTAAACACATAAATAATAATAAATTTGATGATGCGTAAATCGACGATATAGGCTTAAATCAATTGGGAGTGTCCGGGTTTTGAGACGTTGACTACCCAAAGTGGTTCGACTACCCTTTGAACTTGGACCCACGTTTTGGCCTAATAGATAGATGCTCTCACCGCAAGCGGCTAACGGCATTATCCTTCCGGTTACTACGTGTTCCAAACCATCGGAATAATCGAGACTTTGGTGAGATTGAAAATTGAAAGGCGGACTTTGTTACTAAGAGGCGGGTTTCACCCCTAACTTAGCAACGTCGTTCCTAGTTGTGGCTACGCGCACCAATCACATCGGGCGTTCCACTAGATAGAAATGGAGATTTTCGTCGAGGTTCGGATATCACTCCTAACTCAACGAAGGTATCTCGTGCGATAGAGATTGCGGGGAGTGAATGATCTCATCGAGAGTTCTCGGTTTTCACACCTAATCTCGACTTGATCACTCGTTTTGTGTGATACGAGCGTTTCCAAGGGTGTATATTGTGTTAGCCTTTGGAAAGGCACATTTAAGCATTTATGGCAAGTAGTTTAACATTTAAGTCAAAGATAGGTCAATTGGGTACTTAAACATGCTACTAGGTCGAATCATGACACTTCTACCTATTATCCTAAGGTTATGGGCTTGCTCTGATACCAATCTGTCACACCCCAACCGATGGCGGAAACATCGGGGTTAGTGGCACTAGGCGACCATATTGTCTCACGATTCCATAACAATTATCTATCAACACCATTTAACATTTAACGTCCCATACCAGTAAAGACAATATTTCAAAATAATCATTACAGAAACTTGTTTTCCCACAAGACTAATCGGGTTCGATATCCCCTAGATTTCATTACAATTCAAGACTAAACAAAGTAAACTAAACTAAGCACGCTACATCCAAAGCATCCAAGCTAAAATCCTCATCCTGTTACATACGTTAAAATACAAGTCAATACAATTTAGTAAAGGTGAGCATACGGGTTTTAGTAATACTAGTATAATAGAAAAACCGTTCACGAAATAGTCTAATTACATATCATGATACACCAAAACACATCACACAGATAACATAGGCTTATTTCTCATGCTAACTACCGTGAGAAGGCTTGCGCATCCATCCTAACTAGACCCGGTCGGGTGTTAGCGACACTATAGTACCATACTAGCTAAGGATGCAAGTTAACGAAAATAAGTCATAGTCACATGTTTCTAGTATCACGTATTGAGCATACATTATCAGATTATTCGCGTGTGCTAAACTGTTGAGTTGTGAAGTGATTTTGATAGAGGAACGTATGTAACACCCAAATAGTGCATTAAAGCGAAAACGGGTCAAGTATACTCACCGTGGGTGCGTTTCGGAGAGAGTAGACGACTACCGAGAAGTGAAGAGGAGCGCCGGATCAGCCTGCATACGCGAACGGAAATGCATCAGTCTCCGAAAAGCTGAAACGGTGAAGTTTGGGTTGAGCAGTAGACAAGTTCGGGTGAACTTGTATGTAAACATACAAGTTCGAGCGAACTTGTTAAATTTCGGTGACTCTGGTGTCAAGTTCGGTTCGAACTTGGTAGGTTTCTTAGGAAGCCTGACAAGTTCGGGCGAACTTGCGTAGGATTTGGTGAGAAAGACCCAAGTTCGGTCGAACTTGACCCAGATGGGTACAAGTTCGGTCAAACTTGACCTGGTGTGCTGGTGATTCTCGAGCGAACTTGATGTTTTCGGGTCCAAAATCTTGCGTTTTCGCGTCGTTTGCTGAGGAAGTCGAGTGCCCATCTCTCCAACCTTAAGCCACTGAGTAAAACTTAGTCTGTAGAGGTCTTTTGGAGCGAACTTAGCCATTTTACAGAAACTCGGGCTAATCCGAGCGAACTTGATGGTTCGTACGAGTTAGTCCAGCTTGTGTAAGGTGACGATTTCGTCCTTGTGCTTCCGGATCTGAGATCTAGCTTCGACAATGCCCCGTTCCACTCAAAAGTGAACGAAACATATGTCATTAGTCCGAAAATGGTGTAAAAATCAAGGATTTAAAAGGTTTTGCTCAGATCTAGTATAGATCTGAGTGAAATAGAAGTTTTTATGGAAAAAGATGAAGATTTTCGTAAACAAAAGAGCAATGCCTTGTGCAAAATCGTTGTAAAACGTTGTTGAACATCATTGTAGTTGAAATCGGGTTGATTCTTACTAAGAAAACAGAGGGTTTCGGGTTTGAGAGCTCTGGGCGAACTTACAACAAGTTCAAATGAGAGAATGGAGCTGAGTATTTATAGGTGAAGGCAAAAATGGAGAGCTAAGTCAAGTTCGGTCGAACTTGCATGATTTCATGCAAGTTCGGGCGAACTTGCTAGATATGCGAGGAGTCTCAGTCAAGTTCGGCCGAACTTGTACATATGTGTACAAGTTCGAGCGAACTTGTGGAAAACAAAGGATTCTTGTGTCTTAGGCAAGTTCGGGCGAACTTGTGGTAGTCAAGTTCGGCCGAACTTGGCCTGGTGACCAAGTTTCGTTTGCTGATTTCGCGTTAAGTGTTCGTTTGGCGATTCGGTTCGTATTGGTTAGTTATATTAAGCGTTATAATTGATGTAATAGTGCGGTTTAGCGATTCGAGTGTGCGAGAGCGATGCGATAGCGAGCGTAATCATAATCACAAACATACATAACACATAAGTAACATAAAACCATATAATTAACTGCGAGTTGCGATGCGATGAGATTAGCGATGCGATTGAATAAGCGATTAGATGCGATATAACATATATAATTGTAATTAATTAACATAAACTTTTCTTATAAACGAATCTCGGACTACAAATGGAAATACAACGGGAATAAACTGAAAATCAAGTAACAACGAAATTTAGAGTTGTTACAGGTACGGTGGTGTTGGATGTGTCGGCAAAATCAATGATGGTGGTAGTAACGGGAAAATCGATGGTGGTTGATTGTCGGAAGGTTTTGAACGAGGGGGTTTTGATTCTGAAGGAAGTTGGGTTTTTTGTGGGTTTTATAAGGAGATGGTATAAAATGACAAATATACCCTCACATGTTAGGCATGTGGGGATTAAACTGAAAAAATTAACCCGGTTAGTCATAAATGATTGAACCTGCAATAAAAATAAACGCAAAGGTTGTTTTCAGCAAGTTTTAAACATAAAGGCTGAAACCTGCAAGTTTAACTTAAAGTAAAGAAAAGTTAATAATAATAAAATATGTTTTGTTACTGTAGAACTTCTTTTAATTTATGTAGATATAATTAGAGAAAAAACAAACCCACACTATCCATGGTTTAAAACTTGTGTAAATGAGATAAGTATATTAAGAAAATAATAATAAAAAAAGCCACCACCAGCTCAAACCAGTCAACTTTAGCTACTTTGAACTCGTGTAAAGGAGATAAAAATATTAAAAAAAAAAATCTACCACTAGCCCAAACCAATCAAATGTAGCTGCTGCATACCAATCTTCAAATTGTAAGTTTGAACTTGTGTAAAGGAGATAAAAATTTAAAAAAAAAAGGAAAGAAAAGCCACCACTAGCCCAAACCAATCAACTTAGTTACTGTATACCAATCTTCAAATTGTAAGTTTAATACAATACAATACAATACAATTTACAAAGAATATTTGTAAGTATACAAAATTTGCAAAGAACAAAATTATAAAGACTTTACGAACTCGAGTTTGCGTACATAATAATGGAAATGAACATTTCATTTGTCTAGTGTTTGTAGTTAGGTAAAATATATTTAGTTTGTTTGGTGTTTACATCAACTACCATTATATCTGATTATTAACATTGATGTGAAATGATCATTTTCAGGTGTTCTCTTACCTATGTTGACATCCATATCCATGGTAGCTTTAGTGTGATTGACTAAGGTCAGATTGTTAACAATGTATCTTCACCAGACATGTGATTCTATTGTTTATAGCCATGAAAATTACCAAGGTTAGACTTTTTGTCGCTATTCCTAATCTATTGTTTATAGCCATGAAAACTACCAAGATTAGACCTTTTGTCGCCGTTCCTAAAGCTCTAAAAGCTTTCGTAAACATTGAACTTGGGTTCATCGACAAGCCTTACTAACGAGTAACTACCCAAGATGGTTGATCCACCTAATGCTTAACAATAGGATGGATCTGGTGTCAAACTTGTTGGCAACGAATTGTTGACTTCTAATGATACTTCTATCTTCGGTTCATTGCTTCCAGTGATACAAAGTGGTACACACTCCGATGCATCTCTTTGATTTTAAATTTCTTTTCAAAACAAGGTTTTTATTGGTTTTGATTAACACTTATACTACTAATCCAAAGCAAGTTTAGCTTGATATCGTTATATTTGAACCCAATGATTGTATTGTTGATCCAACTAGGTTATTTGATAAGATTTATGGGGTGTACGTCTATCTTGACGACTAGGTTACAAGAAGATGTTGATTCAAACCTCAAGACTAGTTGACCGTCTAAGTAGATGAAGATAAAGTATGAATGACGCTAAAAAATATTCATAAGTATAATATAATCCACTTTTAACATAATTACTTCATTACTACTTCAAACATAATAACGGAACTTTAACTACGTACACTAAGTAATAAAGGTATTCCCCAATACAACGATTTACATAATAGGCAACTTTTGAAATTCAAAAATAGAAATTCATTTAGTTGTACTACAATAATTGTATATTGATTATTGGTATATAAATAAACGAAGTTCATATAAATGGTAGTACTAGGGGGTCGGGGCACCCTCACTCACACTTACTCATAACTCACAACATCCAATCATCATACGCCACGTCATCGATCTAAAATCCATCACTCGTGATTGATTTTACTAGAGGTGCATCACTAGTGATGGATATATATAAACCATCATCATCAATGGTCAAGAAGCATCATCATCACTCTCTGGCCATCTTCTCCGACCATCTTCTCCGATGACCTCCACCTCCTCCTGTACCTTACAATCTCCGCAACCACCCTCCATCTCCGACAACCACCCTCCATCAGTCAACTACCTCCATCGTCAACAAACAACGGTCAACAAGCAACCACAACGGTCGTAGTGAAAACGTCATCCCGGCAACGCGTTTTATGTATCACGCGTGATACAAGGAGTGGCGGTGTTGTGCAACGCGTATCCACGCGTGGTTGTGGGAGAACAACGGGGGCGCCCCGACCCCCCTTAGTTATCTCAATCTTCTCTCAAATAATATTTGTAAGTAAATTCTAAAAACAAGTGGATATCATGATTGCATATGTATTTCTGTCAAGTCATATCAAATATAACTTCTATAATAAACCTCTGAAATGGAATGCTCAGTTAACACGATCTTATTAAAAACGGCTGATTGCATTGTAAAACCCATTACGTGATTCCAAATTAAATACAAAACATAAGGGGATGTAGCTCAGATGGTAGAGCGCTCGCTTAGCATGCGAGAGGTACGGGGATCGATACCCCGCATCTCCATTATTTTTCCGCATATTCTTTTTTGCCATTTTTTAAATAATAAAACAATAAATAATTAAACCGAGGCCCATTTAAATGCAGCCGGCCCGGCCCATTAACTGTGAAACGGTGCAACAACAGACAACACAGCAGCAGCGATTAGGGATTTTGAGGGTTTACGTATCACAGACCATTGCAGCTTTCTCGGGTATCTATTGACTCGCCGGAAAATGTCAGGAGCAGCTCAGGCGTTCAGTGGCAATCTTAAGGTATACTTTCATGTTGATTCTCAATTTGGTTTATCATCATTTTAAACTCTAAAATTGGTGGAATTAATATTGTTAAATGCTCGTATCATCTGCAACTAACATATAGTAGCAGAGGAGTTTGAACATTAGAAAATGTTATTATATTAGGATCTTTCAGATTCATGAATTGGTAACGACAATAATCACACTCCTCAAATGTTAAAAGGCATGTGAGAGTGAGTTGTTAGTGTTGAAAGTTAGTTGGTTGCTGTAAATGTGTGTGTGGTTGAGTGCATATTGCATTCTGCAGCTCATATGAGGATTACAAAATGATAGCTAGCTATCATTTCTCTCAGTTCTTTATCTCTCTGTGTGTGTTATATCTAAGATCTGGCATCCTCGTGATCTGTTTTAAAATTTTGGATGATCACTAGAGGAGTTAGCCTTGCAACTAGCGTCGGTAAGTGAGTTAATTGGATCGGAAACAAGTTTCTGTACGATTGACAAAATTTGAGTTTTCTTGTTTCCATGGAGAGCATAGTTATTAAAGACGCTTAGGCCTCGCCTAGGGCCTAGGCGCAAAGCGCAAAAAGAGCGAGGGCCTGAGAAAATATAAGCGCACAATGAAAAAATATTAAAAATGTATTATGTATTAGAGAAATAATACTATTCTTCAAATAAAATATACAAACGCTTTTATATAATATTTATTGTGTATGCAGTTAATCTCAGTGATATATCGGTTATCTCGGTCATATCGGCCCCCTAGTAAAATCTCGGTGTCAAATTATTCGGTACCGATATTTATCGCCGATATGGACCGATATATCACCGATATTTGACCGATATAACCGATATATCACCAGTATATCACTGAATTATTAGTGTTAAATTGCTATATATATAAATTCTGCATTATATTAAAATTACCGATATCCCACCGATATCTCACCGAGATAACCTATATCTCAAATATCGGTCCTTGACTGATATCCGATATTTTACCGCATTAACTGCATAGATTGTGATTTATTAAGTACCAAAAGTTCTAAAATTTGTACCAAAAATATTAGTGTATTAGTGTAGAAAAGTAGTTTTCCTTAGATAAAAGAAGGAATCTTGCCGGATTTTAGAGATTTTGGCCAGAAACTCTCCGGAATATAGGAATCTACGCTTGAACCATCACCAGAAAAATTAAAGCGCAATTGGCTCGACTTAAAGCGCAATTGTCTCGTCTCGAAAATGGGCCTAGGCGCAAGAGGCGATGGCTTATAACAACTATGATGGAGAGGTTCTTTAAGTCATGGTCATGGGTTTATAAAGGGGAACAGTTCTTCAATTTGACAAAGATAGAGAAAAAGCAAAAGTTCCTTTATATGTGGCAAGTGGCATCAAGGTTATATGAAATTAAGGAACAAGTTTTGGTGAGCCTTATGATGGTCCTATGTCTGAATTAACGGTGTTTAGAGAAACTTGTACAATTATATAATGATGCATTTGATGGTATTATTAGCAATTTAGCAGGGTTCAAATATCAAATGCTAATGTTCTAAGCTGTCAAGGCATTAAGACTTGCCTATTCGGCTATTCGTTTGCTAAATTGAATGAAATGAACATGCAAAGGCAAAATATAGATCCAGCTTTACACTTATCAAGGCACGATAGTTACTTACAAACCATAGGCGGTTCATAGGTGATATAATCCAAGTACTCCTATCAACACGTCCCTGTAAATTAGCTATATTACTCAAGGCCCATGCTTTTTGTTCAACACCTTACTCATCTAGAAGAAACTGCAGCTGAAATGGATGAAAAAAGGTTAAATGGGTTATGTTTTCTCTGTAATGACTAGTTTGTTCCAGCGCATATGTGCAGAGGGAAAAAGACCTCAGCTTTATTGCTTACAGTTTTGAAGGCACAAAAGAAGATGGTTCATTAGAAGCTAAATGGTAGAAACTGAATCAGATTTGACTGAAATAGCTAAAATTTTAGTGCATGCTGTAGTTCGTGTAACTGATTATCAAACTAAGAATCACTCAGTCATGTGGGGAAAAAAAGCTTGTCGTTGTTGATGGATACCGGCATCGTCCATAATTTCATGGGACAACTTTTGCTATGAAGAAGGGTTATCTACAGATCTAGATAAGATCAAAGTAGTAGCTGTTTGGTCTAACTTTTAGAATTTAAAACAACCTAAAAGGGTTTTAAACCCCACAGGTTCTTAAAATTTACTGTTCCTGACAAGGATAAGGTGTTTGTTAGTGTCTGTGAGGAACTTTGTCTTATGATTTGAATCAAAGAATGTCTGGTGCTTGTCACACATGAACAGATAAGTGCTTAATAGATATTTGGAAGGCTATCTTAGATATACGTGTCACACTAAACCTTTTGATTGGTCAAGTGGTTACGACTTGCAGAGTACCGGTATAACACCAACTATCACACTGCCATTAAGTATACACCTTACGAGTTTGTTTATGCGTAAATTCTTCCCATACATTTGTGTTACTTCCCCCGAGACCTAAGTTTGACGGCTAGAGAACTTAATATTCAGCTGCTCAAAGATAATTTAGTCAAAGCTCGGCATCACATGAAACGGTTGGCTGATCAGCATAGTGGATTACAAATTAATAACTACCACTTGTTCCAATTCTTTGCATCTATTCTCTCGTTTTGTTTGGAACCTCATTTGCTTGCATCAAATAACTCTTCTTTTTGGTTACTACAACTTTAACATTAATATTTTTCATAAACATTAGATTTATAATATTTGATCCAAAAACGACTTGTTGCAGAAAGCAGTAGCTGGTATAAGACGTATCAATTTGGATGGACTGAGATGGAGAGTTTTTGATGCCAAGGGCCAGGTATGCTATTGCTAACCTCCCCCCCCCCCCCCCCACACACACACATACAAAAAAACATATTTCGACATTTTGGTGGTACATGTAATCTTTAAATGAGATAACCATATCAGTATTATTATACTAATGAAAGATTCCTTAACTTTTTATGCAGGTCCTAGGGAGATTAGCATCACAAATATCTACAGTGGTTCAAGGAAAAGATAAGCCTACATATACACCTAATCGTGACGATGGTGATATGTGCATTGTGCTCAATGCTAAAGATATATGTGTCACTGGTAGAAAGCTCACTAATAAGTTTTACAGATGGCATACCGGGCAAGTATCAATTTTTTTCTTTGATAATCAAATTTTTGTTTTTACTTCTTTGTCAAATTTTAAGGGATGCTAAACAGGTAGTGTTTGTGGTCGTACCTGAAAATCGTACCCCGACACAACACAAACTCGAAATTGTGTTAGACACATGAAATTGAACATGAGTACATGACACGCGAATCCATGGGTTGACATGAACGCTGTTTAACCCGAACGTTTCATGCATATCAATACTTTAAGATTATTAATTTACAACCAAACTTACAAATGTGATAAACAGTTACCTTTAAACTGTAATATTGGTGCTATTCTCTTTTACCTTTTCAACGTTGGAATAAAGTAGCTGACTAATTTAAACTAGAGTAAAATGCCATTTTCGTCTCTGAGGTTTGGCAGTTTTGCGAGTTTCGCCCAAAGGTTTGTTTTTCCCCCATCTAGATCCAAAAGGTTAGAAATATTGCCATTTTCATTCGGCTCAATAACTCCATCCATTTTTTCTTCATTAGGTCAGGGGTATTTCCATCCCTTTTGCTAACTTAAAGGGCAATTCGGTCTTTTTAACTTTATGTAAAAAGACCAAATTGCCCTTTAAGTCAACAAAAAAGACAGAAATACCTCGACTTAACGGAGAAAATGGATGGAGTTGACGAGCTGGATGAAAATGGCTAGATTTCAAACCTTTTGGATCCAGATGCAAAAAAACAAACCTTTGGATGAAAGTCGCAAAACTGGTCAAACCTCAAAGACGAACATGGCATTTTACTACTCCTTAAATTATGACATTAAAGACATTCTTTTGAAAAAATAATAATAATAAATTGGTCAAACCCATTCACATTTAGATTACACAGTGACGGAAACAGGGGTTGAAGTGATAGAAAGATTGGAAATTTGTGAATTTTGTTTTAAGTTCGCGTCATGTTAGGAGCTCCCACCCTTACCAACATCGCATATTACTAGTTTACAGGTATATTGGACATCTTAAGGAAAGGAGCTTGAAGGACCAGATGGCTAAGGATCCGACAGAAGTCATCAGGAAAGCTGTTTTACGTATGCTCCCAAGAAATAAACTGCGTGACGTGAGTTTGTATCAATTTTTAATGTTTTCTGGTTAATTTTTTTTTCATATTTGTTTTATTGTATGTTACAGGACAGAGATCGGAAACTGAGAATATTTCCAGGCAGTGAGCACCCGTTCGGTGACAAGTTACTTGAGCCATATGTGATGCCACCTAGACAAGTTCGTGAAATGCGTCCACGTGCAAAACGGGCCATGATTCGGGCCCAAAAGAAAGCTGAGCAACAAGAATGTGGTAAAATTACAAGCAAAGGCAAGAAAAGAGATGAACAAACAGTGTTGACCCCCTGAATTCCTTGACCCGTCAATGGCTGCTATGGAAGTCAAACTTAAAAATGTGAACCATAGTCTGATCTTGGTTATATTGTAGACATCACAATTTGAAATTCGCAGGCCTTTTCTTTCTGTTAAGATGCGGTTAATTCTAATAGTTCCGTCATCGTTTTCATGCTATGTTACCAGTTTCTCAATAAACCTTTTCCTCAGTTTTCTCCAAGAACAACTTACATCATTAAGCACAAGATCTGACTGGCACATGAGTAGAACAATACCTATATACAAGTAGGGAAGAAAATAACAGAAAAATAAGTCCATGAATCAGTTTTACATAACCCAATAAACCTTCAAGTCAATTGATATAGTTACAGTTTTAACCTCAGATTTGTAAATGTTGTTATATGGATCCACTGAGATGGAGATAAGGCTTGTCACATCATCATGAAGAACTCGTTAGAAGGATCCAAAGGCTGAAGCGTGTTAAGTTCCCAACCCACGTAGCCCATGTATCCACTATGAAAGGTAAGTCTAATGAATTATTATCTCATTAGGCCTACTTTGATAGATACAACAAGTATTTACAGACAATCTCAAAACTACCTCAACTAATTCAACTAACTATGCAACTATATATACAAACTACATATACATATACTTTGAAATTGCACTAATTTTAACGTTAATTACTAATTTTGTGAAAATAAGTTAAAGAGAGGGATGGTTAATCTTGCATCATGTGGTGACGTTGATAGCCGAAAGATAATGGGGTACATGCACTAATCGACATTTGTCTCGGTTGCTAAGTGTTATGTGCCTTATGTCCAAGGCTTGATGCAAAACTACTATCGAGGCGGGAGTCTCACTGGAAGCAGCATCTCTATTTCTACGGGGTAGAGGTAAGGTTCTACATCTTACCATCCTTAGACCCTACCTTAGCTTGCTATTGGTGGGATTTACTGGGTATGATGATGATGATGACATACATATACTCTAATACGCCCCTCAAGCTAAACGAGGAGCATCCACATGAAGCTTGGACCTTAGATTGTCGAAACGAACACCAGACAATCCTTTGGTCCAAATATCTACAATCCAAAAAAGTAGTGGGAACATACTGAACATGTAAAAATACCACGCAAAACCATGTTAATCTCCAAGTGTTTGGTGCGCCGATGAAACACCGGGTTAACTGCAAGATATGTAGCTCCAATATTGTCACACCAAAGAGATGGTGGACAAGTCATCGTGATATGTAACTCATGTAATACAGATGTAATCCATCGTAACTCAACAACTGTATGAGCAAGTGATCGGTACTCAGCAATTTTACTCGACCTAGCGACCGTATGTTGTTTCTTGGAACTCCAAGTGATAGGTGGGCCCAAGAAAGACATAAACTTGTGGCAGAACGTCGCTCATCGGGACATCCAACCCAATCAGCATCACTATAAGCATGTAAATCAATACAAGCAGACCGACTATACATAACCTATGAGAAATGGCACCTTTAAGATCCCGTAAAATCCGCTTGCGACCCAGTTTCGATCAATAGGTGTCTAAAGGAACTGTGACACCTTACTGACCGCATAAGCAATCTCTTGTCGTGTCAAACAAGATACTGTAATGCACCAATATGCTCTGATACATAGGAGGGTCAGACAAAGGATCAGCGGTATGTCGAGAAAGTTGTCTACCGGAATAGACATGAGTAGATAATGGTCGACAATCAGCACGACCAGTGCGCTGTAATAAAACAAGTAAGTAACGCTACTAAGATAAATGTAAAAATCCTTAGAAAATGTGGCATGAATACCTAGAAAATATGACAATTGTCCGAAATCCTTGAGCGCAAACTGAGAATGTAGGCGCCCAATCAAGCCAATAACTAAATCCGAATAGCTCCTAGTAATAATAATGATGTCATCAACAAAGATCAAGACATAACGAGTATCGAATCCCGACTTTTAACAAAGAGAGATACATCTGAAAGACACTGGGTAAAACCATTAGCAAGTAGAATGGTGGAAATTGAAACCAGCTCTGGACTTAGCAATAAAGCCTCACAGACCGAATATGTGTCTAAGAGCACAACTAGGTTGTTTATAACAGTGTCGAAGTCCATGAAAGAGCATTGTGATACACCTAGAATAGACATCCTAAGAAGCGATGAAAAAGTAGCGAGCTAGTGTAGTCAATACCAGTTGAGAACCATTGGTACAGCGAGCTTAACAACTCACCGATCCATCATGATTATGTTTAATCATGTAAACCTACTTACAATCAACAATGTTGGCGTCAGTGAGAGCTTGAACAAGACGCCAAGTCTGGTTGGCATGAAGGACATCAATCACAACATGCATCACATCCCACCAAACAAAGTACTGTTGAGCCTGTCGAAATGTGGAAGGCTCAATGGTGGGAGCAGTAGAGACATGAAAAAGAACATGATTAGGAAACTGACACGACTACCGTGTATGATCACGAGATCGTGTAACCATGGGGTGAGTCGAAAGAGGAGGAGGAACGGAAGAAGAAGGAAAATGAGGTGAAGTAATACTAGGAGAGTAAATAACATGAGAAGACGAGGAAGGAATAACAGGAGGAGATGAAGAGGAAAGAGAAGAAACAAAAGTCCAAAGTGAAGGAGGAGGAATGAAAAAAGTAATAGAATCAAAAGAAGTTGTGGGAGTAGCAGAAACCCCTGGAAGATCAAAGATCGTTTCATGAAATCTCACATGACGAGATATATATACGTAGAGACGTATGAGGATCATAACAGAGATATCCAAGATGAGAATGTGCATATTCAACAAAAATGCACTGACTAGACTTAGGTGAGAGTTTATCCGCTCGTGTGTCACCAAGAAACGGATAGCACAAACACCCAAAAGCCCAAGAAGAGAGTAATCAGGACAAGATCCAAATAGAACCTCGTAAGGAGATGAGTAATGAAGAATTGGTGATGGTAACCGTTAATAAGGAATGCAGCAGTGGCATGCGCATCATACCAGAATTTCTTTGGTTTTGAGCATGAAACAATAAAGCTCGAGCTACCTCAGAAAGATGACGGTTTTTCCGCTCAGCAACCGCATTCTATTGGGGAGTATAAAGACATGAAATGCGATAACCAATACCATAGAAAGAAAACAAGCCATAGAACCATGAATGAACTCAGGAGCACCACACTGAAGATGTTACTTCACGTCCCTAATACAGTAACGGTAGTGTTAGTCACTTGCTTGATTCAGTTTTACGTCATGTAATGGGTCATTAGTTTAGTAGAGTAAGTTGTGATTGAGTAGTGTGTCATTTATTACCTAACCTATATAAGCAACCTCTTTTATTTCCTCGGGATTATGAATAAAATGAATTAGTCTCCTAATCTCTCTCAGATAAATTCTAATTTCTCTCAACTTTTTGTCCTAATTTGGACCATAACAAAGCCTCACGACCACTCTCCTTCGTCCCTAGACCCCTTCAAAAACAAATCCAATATAGAGAAGACGAAGTATCACTAATTGATCTCCATACATGTTGTGATGAGCCATGTCTTTTATCTTTGCGGATCCATGTAGCAATATTAATGATGACATTTACAACAAGCATGAGGACTTTTGTACTTTTGGATTCTGATATTCGAAACAAGAGAATTCAGTTGAATATGTGTTTAAACAAACAAAAGTTTATTTGGAATAGTTTATAAATCATCGGTGTAAATTGGATCTACAAATGTGTCAAGCCTCACTTATGACCAAATTGTTAAAAAGCTTGAATAAGTCAAGTTTAAACAAGCTTGAGCCATATTGTATCACACCCGATATTTCCACATAGTCCGGTGGGCCCGGTGGGGAGTATCGTGACGTAGTTGATATCATCATAGACAATTATACACAGTTATAGCACAGCGGAAGGCTTGGGAGGAAATTACTATTACAATCCGAAAGTTTAAAGTACGAATAAAATATGTAACGCTCGACTCGTTAAAAACAATATAATATACTTTGCGGAAATTAGGCCCAGATTGTTTTTTACTTAATAAATATTATTATTCCAAAGATATATTAATCCACATAATCGTATTAATAAAACATTTACAAACGTTCATTTAGAAAATTTCGCCATGACCCGTTTGCAAATCGACCAATCCTTACGATAACAAACCTGCTTTACAACCAACGTTTTAATAAAACAAATAAAACCAAATCCCACATTGATATACTAGTGCTTAGCTAAAACAAACGTTGAAGTTAAACTCTAAAATGTAAATAACTAGGTCAGTTTGACCTAATAAGAAAAACCCATATTATTTAGTGAACAAAGCATCACTAAATTGTCCCATCCTTGACCCGCTTCTAAGACTTGATCACTTTCGCCTTTCTACCACCCGAATCTGTCATGTAACATTACCATATCATTAGTATCGATCGAGAAATTATATATATTCCTACGGTAAGCATAATTATGACGATTATATATAGATTGAACCGGATTATTGGTGAACGACTTGTGAGTTCTTTTCTTCTTTCATGATATCGGTTCAAGCCACCTCAATGATTCTCATGATTTATCTTAGTTCTAAAACAAATCACCTACATAGAAAACACCCCAAAAATTAACTTTTGCTAAGTGAGGACTCATAATACTATTTTGTATTAAACATGAGGGAGTTCTTTTTTTTATGCTCATGACGCCCAACGAAACAACATCGAGCCTCCACTTCATTATCTCAAGTCACGCATAACGTTACTTTCTCCACTCTAATCCGAGAGCTTTTTTTAATCCGTATCTCATGTATATCCCTGCTAATATGGAATCAAGGATATTTCAAAGTAAACCATTATTAAACCAATTCGGTCAATATAGATAAAAGATTGAACCGCCGCATAACTATATTGTAATTCATTAAATAACATATATGATTATCAACGGTAATTTTTACTTAACATACTCTTAAAAATTCATATATGTGTTTGTAACATACTCAATTAGGTCACTTATATTTAACAACACAAGTGTCAATCGTTTATAAGTTATACTCACTAAACACGTGTATTTGCACATACGGGTCACAACACTAGTGATTTCTTAATTTAGCATACATAACCCATACTCGAGGAATCACGCATTTCAACTCATGTAAATATATATAATTACATTAAGGTTTACAACAATAACAAAATCACATCTAATGGGTTCTTCGTAAATTTCCCAAGATTATGCAAGTGCTATAGAAATTATGTTTTTTCACTCAACTTTGTGCAGCTGTAGTAATTTAGTGTTTTCCCCCCTTTTACAATGAGTATTTCATTTCAACCTAAAATTTTTTATGACGGGGACTCCGAGACCTTTCAACGGATATAAAATACGCCCCGAACGGACATTCGATTGATTTACTATGAATTTTTAAAGACCGGTAAAAATCTGGAAATAAGCTGAATTTTCAGCACTTTGGTCATTCGACCCATTAGCAATTTGCACCATTTTTCAATGGGTTTAAACCCCAAAAACATCACCAAAACAATACGTTATTGTAAAATAAACCCCATTTAATAATTTGTATTAAACCGTCCAACTTGACTATAAAATTTCAAGCCAACAAGAATACTATTTAATTCAATACGAATCCAAAATATTCGGGTCACTCACCTTCGCCCGTAGGAGTGTTGTTGCTTTATCACCCGTTTCCATCCAAACATTGTCTCACATATCTTGACAACAAATAAAACTTGCAAATCATTAGAACACGTAAGATGAGCATTCATATCATAATACCTAAGTACTTATCCAACCCATCATCAAACATGTGTTCTAAATAATTCTTTTACCCCAAGCTTGTTAATTGGTTTATCAACATCCATTTGACTATCACGCAGTTGCGTTTAGTCATAACATACGGGTCATTTTCACCATAATTTCATCGACTAACCAACGTGTATAAGTTTCCAACCCAATTAACCCATTCTCTCAAGTTACACGTTTGGATGATCAAGTGAAAATAACATTTACATATGTACTTTATGGTAATCTCATTCACCATTAGATTCACCAAAGCTTTATGTTTACAAAACACCAATTTATTATTAGCAAATCATAAAATCAAATAAACATGGCAAAGTTTTCAAAATCTCACTTTTATTTTGGTTTAGGCATTTAATCAAACACCTTTTGGGCATAAACTAAGCTTCACCATTTTATACCCATATGAACTCCCACACCCTCAATTCACCCCTAAGGATGTCTACTTTCTTTGAAATTCCCAAATTGTACCATCTTTCATGTTTTTAAATAAAATCACCATTGCTTTTAGATTCACAAGTTTTGTTCAGATTTGTGTCAGCAAATACACATGTTTTCCATTCTACCTTACTAATTTGCCAAACTTAGTAGTAAAAGCATAACATGCATTTGAATCTAAAATCCAATAACTTCCAAAAATCATTCTAACATCTCAATCAAGGTTTCTTCATAGACAATCCAACACTAGTAACCCCAATTTCGTGGGTTTAGAACCCATAACCTAAAACCACAAATTCATGAATTTTACACATCTAAGATGAAGGATTACATACCAGAAACACTAGGAATTGATCAGAGATAACAAAATTGAGGTTTTGACCATCCAATTTTGTGATTGCCATGAAAAACTGGCTCTCTTCTCTTTTGCCTCTTGTCTGCGTCGCAAACAGGAATGACCCCCTGGTCATGCCTTTTCTTTGAATAATTTCTTTTCTTTTTTCTTTTTTTTTTAAACTTTTTTTCAACTTTCCCCCTTTTATCTCCAAGTATATATTTGCTCAGGTTTGGTCCCCAAAGATACATATATTTCGTTAACAGAAATGTAATTATATTACATTTCACCCCTTTCAATATAAAACCCTTTTTATAAACTTGTAACAAAATATTTTTTTATTAAAATACTATCTTACCAAGACACTATCATTTTAGAGATTAAATTTTCACATTTAGACTATAATTTAATCTCTTGAAAAATTGAGATGTTACAAAATAATATACAGACGTTGTAAAGAAAGGATCCACAGGCGGATCTATCAATGAATACATAAAACTGAGTTCCACAGACTTCGTTTTTTGGAAAATACGTCAGTTTTCACTGGTAAATACAAATAACTGACACATGGCGGCATCTTATATGGAAGCCTGTCAAAAATACAAATAACAATATCTATATAAACCAAATAAAGATTAAGAGTAATCCTAGGTCGTTGTCTAGACTTGAAAGTCTAAAGAATGTGCTACTGTGTCGTTGAGATTAAACACAAAAGGCTAGTGTTTAATTCACTAAACGTTGGCTCTGATACCAACCTGTCACACCCCGATATTTCCACATAGTCTGGTGGGCTCGGTGGGGAGTATCGTGACGTAGTTGATATCATCATAGACAATTATACACAGTTATAGCACATCGGAAGGCTTGGAAGGAAATTACTATTACAACCCGGAAGTTTAAAGTACGAATAAAATAATATACAGACGGTTGTAAAAAAAGGATCCACAAGCGGATCTATAAATGAATACATAAAACTGAGTTCCACAGACTTAAGGGATCTAGGGATTTGCATGATCCTCTTATTTAATGCCAAGTAGCTCCAGCCTATTTCGTGAGGTACCTATCACTTAGTCTTTGGAAAACACGTCATTTTTCACTGGTAAATACAAATAACTGACTCATTTTGTAAACATTTGAAAATATTATTTCAGGTGCACAAGGCACAAAATCTTTTATAACTTGGGACAATTACATTTATAATCTTGTATATAGTTTTACATGTTTGTCGTACTTTTGGGGCCGGTTGGAAACCGGTCATGATTAACTGACTCACCACTTATAGAACCCACAAAGGAGTTATTCCCCAACCTTGTGGGTATTTTATTTAGCATTTTACATCTATCAGGTGTATGCCTACACCCCGTGTATAGGTCGTGGCCATTAATAACTTAAATGAGCCAAGGATATCCAGGACATGGTTGTTAACCCCAAAAATTATGTTATCAAACAAAATAGACTAGAAACGAGTTATGCGGATTTATCAATCACAATCCGACTAATGATCCCATACCCGACCAAGCGGCAATAATTTACCGTATCCCAAGCCCGTTTAAGGCAAAATAAGTTAAATGTATTTACCTGAGTATTTAAGTGCAAGAATTTCTACTCAGCCGTATCTCACTAAGACTTTATGAAGGTATCTTCTACTGGGCTACCTAATCTGGAAGGAAGGTTTTATATAACCTATTAGGATACTAACGGGTCTCAAAGACTTCGACCGGTTAGTTTAAAAGATGATTTATGGTACAAAATGCTAGATTAAGCGGTGGCCGGAAAGGAATGTAATTTAGACCAACAAGTATGAAAAATTGTATAATATGGGTAAACTAAATACATTCTGGATTTTGAAGCTAAGATGCCAAGGTTAAACTCGTTCCGGTCCGTTTGTGAAAACTAGTCACATAAGCCGAACCGAACGCATAAAAGCACGTACGGGTAACCGAACAAGACATATACATGTTCCCTAAGTTTTTATGCTTACGATATTTTATAATATCAGTAAGATGTCAACAAGTATGCCCGTAAAGGTTTTAAAGTCGAACTAAGCCCTATAAGGGCGTTTGAAGTTCATAAAAGGGGTTTTTATGTAAACTGAGGTTCTGGTCATAAACATTATGTGAAAACGTTTAATTCATGATATTAAAATGGTACGATATCATACATATGCAAGGCTTATGGCCAAACTATGCCCCCGGAAGGGCATTTTGGTCATTTCGCACATGGTTTTAGGGACTTAATTGGGATTCTGAGTTCTTGACTTATCCTTACTGTAAAAATATTTGAATTCATTTATAAATTTAGTAGGCAACAAGTCTTGGGTGCTAAAAATAGTTTAAAGTCAAACTATGTGCTTATTTAGCGTAAAAGTCGATAAATGATGATAGTTTCGGAGTTTAAGCGATTCCAAGATTATGACCCGCTTTGAAGTGTCAATATAATATATTTATCATTACATATCAGTAGCAAAAAGTTTTACATGTTAATTATATGCAGAACTCATTTTATTTGCAAAAAGGGTATTGTCGTCATTTATAAGCGCTAGTCAAGAACTCAACAAATCTGACCCGATATCCCAAAAATTCTTAAATATGATATCATAATAGTAGGTAAAGAGTTTTGGGTCAAAATTATGTTTTACATTTGATTTTCATGCTAAAGGGCATTCTAATCCTCATAAAAGTATGAATTTCGCTTTTCTACATAACTTCAGTTTATGACCAGGTTTGGAGCATTAAATACTCTAAATATGTTCACTAAACAGTACCTAATTTGTTTGCATAACCAATTACCTTAAAAGTCTCGTTCTTGACAAAAAGGGCCTAGTCGACATAAAGCATAATAACGGAAACAAGCACATAATCTTAGATTACTAAAAGACCATGTAATATAACCTCAGAGGGTTATGCTACAACATAATATGGTCCAAAAGGAATCCTAATGCATAAAGGAAATAAGCTAATTCAGGTCAGAACTGAAAGTCAAAGTAAAAGTCAAGCTTTTGCGACTTTCGGTTGTCAACCGAGCTTAAACTTAGAATTGTCAGGTTGAACATGTTTAGACATGTCCTAATAATGTTTACCAAGTTATTAAAGTGACAAAACATGTTTTATAACCTTCACATTATCAGATTTGAATTTTATTTAAAATCTGACTAGTTTGACTTTTTATCTTATTTACTTTGACCCGACAATTAACTAAGTAAACGTGGTAATTAGGAGGTGCTCTTTTGAGGGATTAACACCTACCTAATTACGATCACATAGCAATATTCGCCTCGAACAATGGCTGGACCGTTTAGGTCTAAGCCGAAGGTCAAATCCGTTTTGCGGCAACTTTGACTTTCTGCCTTTAAACGTATAAAAACCAAACTAGAGTGGCTAAGAACACTTACTACTGGTCCTAGCTCGAATATTGAACTTAGGAAAGCTCCCTTTTTGATCAGGAACTCCAGATCAAGTGAAGAAATGAGAAAATGAGAGGTGCAAGAACAAGTGTTAACATAAGGCACCCATTTATAGTGTAAGAGGCCACCACAAGATTAATCCAGGTGTTTCCAAGTGTTGTAGGATGTCTCCAGGTGTCCTTGGTCGAGTATTGAGCAGGCATGCCACCCATGGTTTCAAAAGAGGTGGTTTGGAAGCTTATGCGTGGAGGCCAAGCAAAATTTTGCCCATATACAGGCCTTACGGACCGTATAGGCAAGGCCTTACGGTCCGCAAGGCACCTGCCCAACGAACTAAAGTTTCAAAAGTGGCAGTTTTGGTCCCCCGTCTTGTATAAACGTATTTTGGGACATGTATCTAGTATAATGCCCATCAAAAGCCAATATTAGGCACATGTGGGAGTATAAATTATTATTATTTTTTTAAGCTGTTAGTCGGTAGACCATATGAAGGCACTAGTTTCGTTCGTTGACATTTTCAACCCCTTTTAAAGTAGACTTTCAACCTTAGGGTCTAGGACACGTGTCTTCACATCAATGGTCCCGATTTTTTCGAGGTGTTACATCCTCACCCCCTTAAAAGAAATCTCGACCTCGAGATTTACTGAAACAAGTGTGGGTATTTTTGTTGCATAGTGGACTCAACTTCCCACGTATATTCAGGGCCTCTACGGGCATCCTATTTTACTTTCACAATCGGTACATGCTTTCTTCAAAGCTTCTTAATCTGCCGATCTTCAATTGATATTGGTCTTTCAACAAACCTCAGGCTTTCATCTATTTGTACGTCTTTATGAGACATTGTTAGCGATTCATCGGCTAGGCATTTCTTTAAGTTGTAGATGTGGAACACATTGTGAGTTCCACTAAGTTCCTCGGGTAGGTTCAACTTATAAGCCACGCTACCGACACATTCTATGATTTCAAATGGTCCAATGTATCTTGGGATTAGCTTGCCCTTCTTACCAAAACGCATCACTCCTTTCCAGGGTGATACTTTTAGCAAAACTTTGTCTCATACCTCGAACTTCAGAGGTTTATGTCTTTTATCTACGTAACTCTTTTGCCTGTCTCTGGCAGCCTTTAGAAGATCACGGATCTGAACAATCTTTTCTGTCGTCTCTAGGACTATATCAGGCCCTGTCAGTTGAGCCTCCCCTACTTCTGCCCAACAGACGGGCGTTCTGCATCTTTGCCAATATAAAGCCTCAAAAGGCGCAGCCTGAATGCTGGTATGGTAACTGTTATTGTAGGAGAACTCAATCAAGGGGAGATGGTCATCCCAACTTCCTCCTAGATCAATAACACATGCTCGGAGCATGTCTTCTAATGTTTGAGTTGTACGCTCGCTCTGCCCATCCGTCTGAGGATGGTAAGCGGTACTAAAATTTAGTCGAATGCATAGAGATTGTTGGAAACTTTTCCAAAAATGAGAAGTATATCTAGTATCTCTATCGGATAGAATAGATATTGGGACATGGAGAGACACAATCTTATCTACATATATCTGGGCTAGTTTGTCGGAGCTATGAGTTTCTTTGATGGGTAAGAAATGCGCTGACTTAGTTAATTTGTCAACTATGACCCAAATTGTATCATTTCCATGTTTTGTTTTGGGTAACTTGGTGATAAAATCCATGGTTACCATTTCCCATTTCCATGTGGGAAGTTCTAATTGTTGTAGTAGTCCTGACGGATTTTGGTGTTGAGCTTTAACTTGAGAGCACGTCAGACATTTAGCTACATGGGTGGCTATGGATTTCTTCAAACCCATCCACCAATAGTTTGCCTTTAAATCCTGATACATTTTGTCACCCCAGGGTGAACCGAGTACCTGGAATTATGAGCTTCCTGAAGGATTACATCTCTAAGTCCTCCATGAATAGGAACCCAAATTCGACCATTTAGTCTGAGGATTCCATCCTTCCCTGGTGACAACTGATCAAAAGTTGCTCCTATTTTTTCTTCGGGAAGGTTAACTTCCAATATTGCTTCTTTCTACGCAGCCAATAGCTTCTCGTTTAAATTGTTCTTAAGCTCGATACTCTTGGCATCAATCCGTATAGGTTTTACTCTTTCCTTTCGGCTGAGTGCATCGGCGACTATGTTCTCTTTGCCAGGTTGGAAGTGAATCTCGCAGTCATAGTCGTTTAAAGTTTCCATCCAACGCCGTTGCCACATATTGAGTTCTTTTTGGTTAAACAAGTGTTGGAGACTTTTGTGATCTGAGTATATCACACATTTAGTTCCATATAAATAATGTCTCCATAATTTAAGTGCGAATACAACGGCACCCAATTCTAGATCGTGGGTAGTGTAATTTCTTTCGTGCACCTTTAGTTGTCGTGATGCGTAGGCGATTACTTTACCTTTTTGCATAAGCACACAACCCATGCCAGTGTGCAAAGCATCACAGTAAACAACAAACTCATCTACACCTTCTGGCAAGGTTAGAACTGGAGCATTGCTCAATTTCTGTTTAAGGATCTCAAAGGACTCCTGCTGCTTAGCACCCCAATTAAATTTTATATTCTTGCGGGTCAGAGTAGTTAAAGGTGCGACTATTCTTGAGAAGTTTTCAATAAATAATCTGTAATATCCTGCTAATCCCAAAAAGCTGCGAATTTGAGTAGGTGTCTTAGGTGCTTCCCAATTCATGATTGCTTCTATTTTAGCGTGATCCACTTGGATGCCACGCTCGCTCACAACATGTCCAAAGAATTGGACTTCGCGAAGCCAGAATTCACATTTGGAGAATTTAGCATAAAGCTTCTCCTGTTGTAGAAGTCCTAAGATGCACCGAAGGTGTTTCTCGTGATCTTCCTGATTACGAGAGTAAATAAGTATGTCATCTATAAATACGATGACAAACTTATCCAGGTATGTCTTGCAGACTCTATTCATGAGATCCATGAATGCTGCGGGTGCATTAGTGAGTCCGAATGGCATTACTAAGAACTCATAGTGGCCGTACCTCGTTCGAAATGCGGTCTTAGGCACATCTTTAGCCTTAACTCTGAGTTGATGGTACCCCGACCTTAGGCCAATCTTTGAAAAGAAACTTGCCCTTGAAGTTGATCAAACAGATCGTCGATCCTGGGCAATGGATAGCGGTTCTTAATTGTTACCTTATTTAGCTCATGGTAATCAATGCACAAACGCATTGAATCGTCCTTCTTTTTAACAAACAGTATGGGTGCTCCCCAAGGTGACGAGCTGGGTTGAATGAAACCTTTTTCCAGAAGTTCACTTATTGGGTTCTTAGTTCCTTCATTTCGGTTGGTGCTAAGCGGTATGGGGCTCGTGCAACCGGTGCTGCTCCCGGTATGACGTCGATTCTGAACTCTACCTGTCTCTCCGGAGGTAGTCCAGGTAACTCTTCCGGGAAGACATCCGGATATTCGGAGATAACAGGAATGTCTTATGTCTTTAATTTTGGCTCATCCACTGTCACTTGTGCCATGTAGATGACACATCCGCTCTTTAAGCACTTGGATGCCTTAAGTATAGACACCTTATCAGGCAATCCATAATGCGTATCTCCATGAATAGTGATTGATTCACCAGAAGGGGTTTTGATGTTTACTAGTTACTTATCACAGGCAATTTGGGCTTGGTTATGCGATAACCAATCCATGCCTAAAACTACATCAAATCCAGCCAACTTCATTGGCAAGAGGGATAATGGGATTAAATGATTCTTAATAGATATACAACATCCATCAAGAAGGGTCGAAGCAGTTTCTACGGTACCGTTAGCGAGTTCTACCTCATATGTAATATCTAGAGTTTTGATGGTCAGGTTTAGCAATTTAGTAAACTTATGGTCTACAAAAGATTTATCTGCACCCGAATCAAATAAAACTCTAGCATAAATATCGTTTATGAGGAAGGTACTGTTGTAACTTTGTCATCCTTTATTGCTTCCTTGGCATTCATCTGAAATACCCTTGCATTCAATTTCTTAGCCTCCTCAGGCTTCTTAGCATTCTTTGGGCAGTTCGTCTTGATATGCCCTTTTCATTGCAACCATAACAGGTTGCATCTTTCAGATTCCTACATTCCAAGGTTTTGTGCCCCTTTTTCTTACAGATCCCACAAGGTTTAGCCTGTGGATCTACAGTGCACTTCCCGAAGTGCCTCCTGTTACAGTTCTTACACATGGGCTTATCACCTGATTGAGTTGGGTTCTTCCTGAACCCAAAATTTCCTTTCTTCTTTTTGTTGGAATGATGAGTCTGATCATCTTCTCTCCTTCTCTTTCCCCCATCTGAGGTCTTTCTATACCTACTCCTAATCACATCTAGTGTGAGGGACAAGGATAAGTCTACAGCTGACCTATAGGTGGTAGGCTTTGAGGCCTTGACGTTTCCTTTGATTTCAGGGGCTAGACCACCTATGAAGCGTGCGATGCGCTTTGTTTCAGGAGAAACCAAGTAAGGAACAAGCCTTGACATAGCATTGAAATCGGTTACGTATGATCTGCAGTCCAGATCCTTCATAGTTAAGGTCAATAAGTCAGCTTCAACCTTCTCCACTTTGCGTTGTGGGCAGTATGTTTCTTTAACCAACTCTACAAACTTAATCCAAGAGACGTTATACAGAGGAATCTTTCCGGTGGATTGAACCAGAGCTTTCCACCAAGTTAGGGCATGGCCCTTGAATGACTGTGAAACAAATTTAACTACATCCTCTTTTGCACAACCACTTATATCCACCACTGTTTCCATCTCATCCAGCCATTTCATGCAGTCAATGGCTCCAACTTCTCCAGTGAAGTCTCTTGGTCTGCAAGAGACGAAGTATTTGTATGTACAACCTTTGCTGAAATGTGGTTTCTGATCATCCATAGACTGTTTGTGTGATTCACTCTTCCGATTGGATGAATATTCAGATTCATCTTTCTTTGATGGTTGTGGTTTTGAATGGGTTTTGGAGCGAGTACTACTCGACTCCTTTAGAACTCTATCCACAGCTTTCGAAACTGTTGCGTCAACCAGGGCTTGCAGTTCAGCTCCAGTGATGTTTATTCTCGTATTATCATTCCCCTCAACCTGGTGACTATGTGCCTCATCTGAACTAGCCATGGTAAGGTTTTGAATGCTATATACCAAATAACAATAATCTATTTAGTGGTTATATAGCGGATCATCACGTCTGGTGATTAGCTAGCCATGGTATGAATAAACCATATAGGCTAAAAGGTATAGTATTTATGAGGAACGAGAATTTAAGATTATTATGGTTAGCCTAGGTTACAATCGAACCATCAAGGGCATTTAAACAGGATATAATCCTTTACAATAATTGATAGGGAACATATGTCAAACTGCCAAAATATTTTACATAGCACAAAGGCTCGTCTTGGAAAGTATCTAGTTGGCATAAAAGGCCTTGTCACTTGGACAACTTGAAATATAACTTACGATCTTATTGGATCGTAGATTTTTAAGGTTTGAATCATAGTTCTTTGCCTTTTGACAGAGAGTTATAAACTACAACTGTCATAACTATGAAAACAATGCAGTTTGTCCCATAGGAAGAACAAGTATTTAACCTATGAATGTCTTATTAACATTCCATTGGATGATATCAGCCATGATTCGCAATGATCATTTAGGCTATAAGAAAGCTCGGAAGAATCCAAATACTTTGACAGCTAGTGTGGTTTCTCAAGCCACACTGCCAGGAGTGTTAACATGTTCTGGATGCTAACAAGGATTTATTATCTTAAGAGGGTTTTACCATCATAACCATGTTCGTATTGACACATAGGCTAGGTTATACCATTAATAGGATCTTTTGGAATTTCTTGGCAGATCAAATAAAATTGATTGTTTTTCATAATGGTAATATATACAAAATTTCCAAAAGAAGGTTTTCATTAATACCACTAACGGTTACAAAAATGCCCTAAATGGGTCTTCAAATATCATGGATTGTCCACACAGGGATGAAAAGAAAAGAAACAAGTCCTCGCAGGGACTAAAACATAAAGATAATGTCCACGCAGGGACTAAAACATAAGGATAATGTCCACACAGGGACTAGTACTAAAAAGAAATGTCCACGCAAGGACTAAATTTAAATAGCAATTACAAGATAGAAGCAAAGAAATTCTTCAATCGCCCTCCTTTTTCCCCTAATGAATTTTGCAAGATTCTTAAGAAACTTATTATTCTTTTTCTCACCTCTTTCCATCTACGTTCTACTTCTTGCACCCTTTGCAAAATTTCTAATTGTTGTTGCTGGGGTGGTTGTTGTTGTTGAGGTGGAGGTTGAGGTATAGTGTATTGCTGAGGTGGAGGGTGTTGATAAGTATAGACAGGATACCCCGTTGGATATACTGGAGGAAAAGATGAATGATAGAGAGAATTATGGTTGGCTGCTTTGATGTATGGGTCGATAGCAGGGGGTTGGTTGTTAAACTCCGCAGGAGCTTGAGGCTCGAAAGGATTATACTTTGTTGTAGGTGGGTAGGTAGGGATTGGGTTATCATAACCCATCGGAGATGGTTGAGGTGCAAAGGTGGTCGGTGCGATGTCAATTTCCAACACAAGATTTGAAGGTCCACCCATTTGCGGATCTTCAGGAATAGGAGGATAGTTATTAGAACCTTGAGTGGTTGTAAAACGTGTGCCCCCTCGCACAGACATGCGTGCATTTCTTCTCCTCCTTGGTGGTTCTGGTGGTGGCGGAGGTTGCTCCTTTTCTGGTAGTGGTGGTGGTGATGGTGTCATTGCTTGAAAATGTGGTTCCTCCAATGGAGGTTGTGGTGGGGTGTTGTGAGAGGAAGGAGTGTTTACGAATTTCCACTGTCCCCACCATTCTGCAAATTCATCGGGTCCATGATAGGGTGATCTTGTGATGGAAGAACCACTGGATATGTCAATGGGATGCGTAGGCGTTCCCGAAGGCGGCTCGGATGGATCTGGATCATCATCCGTATCCATATCTTCGGGGAAGTGATCCTCAGGACCCAACAGGTTATGACCCGCTGGTGAGTTAATATAATTGTTAGGGTTAAACTGTCTCGGAGAATAGGGTGAAAGATAGTGCGAATGATGGGAAGAATGGTGGGATTGGGTCGGTTGCAGCGAATGCTGCGAATGGTGAGAGTGTTGTGGCTCTTGTGGTTGTTGTGGCCCAAATGAATGATGGTAAGATGGTGAAGTGCTTAGTGAAACGGATCACCTTGCGGGTTGAAGGTCTGTGATCAGGCGGTTCTAGACGTAAGTTAATGCATAAACGTATATAACAGTTTCGGTAGAATGTTATTAAGAATGGAGTAGAAACAGAATGCAGCGGAAGTCTTCATTCATACCGAAAGAGTATACATATTTATAAGTCCAGATGGTGGAGTTCCTGGAGAGAATCCGGCAGCACCTCCCCGTAGGGATGGCAAAAACTCAAATGACAAATGAACACACGCCACCTATTTGTAGGGAAACATAACAAGTTCGCTTGACATGTGCATAGGAGGACAAGTTTGGGCGAACTTGTCTGCCATATGACAAGTTCGAGCGAACTTGTCTGCCACATGTCAAGTTCGAGCGAACTTGACTGCCACATGTCAAGTTCGAGCGAACTTGACCTCCACACGTCAAGTTCGAGCGAACTTGACCTCCACACGTCAAGTTCGAGCGAACTTGACCTCCACACGTCAAGTTCGGGCGAACTTGTTCCCTTTTACACTGAAAACTCCGTATTTTGGTCGTGTTTTTGATTCTAACCTATACAATATTCAACACACACTCAATCTAGCCTATTCGACAAGTGACGAACACAAAATGCATCATAAACGGGTTCCAATGAACGTCTCCAGTCGTCATTGGAATCGGAGCTAAATGATTCTGAAGGCGTACGACGGTGAGAAGGCCCCGCATGGCTTAACAATCCTCCTCTTATTGGACCTTTCCCTCTTCCTCTGACACGCGGCGGCATCTTATATGAAAGCCTGTCAAAAATACAAATAACAATATCTATATAAACCAAATAAAGATTAAGAGTAATCCTAGGTCGTTGTCTAGACTTGAAAGTCTAAAGAATGTGCTACTGTGTCGTTGAGATTAAACACAAAAGGCTAATGTTTAATTCACTAAACGTTGGCTCTGATACCAACCTGTCACACCGCGATATTTCCACATAGTCTGGTGGGCTCGATGAGGAGTATTGTGACGTAGTTGATATCATCATAGACAATTATACACAGTTATAGCACAACGGAAGGCTTGGAAGGAAATTACTATTACAACCCGGAAGTTTAAAGTACGAATAAAATAATATACAGACGGTTGTAAAAAAAGGATCCACAGGCGGATCTATAAATGAATACATAAAACTGATTTCCACAGACTTAAGGCATCTAGGGATTTGCATGATCCTCTTATTTAATGCCAAGTAGCTCAAGCCTATTTCGTGAGGTACCTGTTACTTAGTCTTTGGAAAATACATCAGTTTTCACTGGTAAATACAAAGAACTGACTCATTTTGAAAAAAAATTGAAAATATTATTTCAGGTGCACAAGGCAAAAATCTTTTATAACTTGGGACAATTACATTTATAATCTTGTATATAGTTTTACATGTTTGTCGTACTTTTAGGGCCGGTTGGAAACCGGTCATGATTAACTGACTCACCACTTATAGAACCCACAAAGGAGTTATTCCCCAACCTTGTGGGTATTTTATTTAGCATTTTACATCTATCAGGTGTATGCCTACACCCCGTGTATAGGCCGTGGCCATTAATAACTTAAATGAGCCAAGGATATCCAGGACATGGTCGTTAACCCCAAAGCTTATGTTATCAAACAAAATAGACTAGAAATGAGTTATGAGGATTTATCAATCATAATCCGACTAAATGATCCCATACCCGACCAAGCGGCAATAATTTACCGTATCCCAAACCCGTATAAGGGAAAATAAGTTAAATGTATTTACCTGAGTATTTAAGTGCAAGAATTTCTACTCAGCCGTATCTCACTAAGACTTTATGAAGGTATCTTCTACTGGGCTACCTAATCTGGAAGGAAGGTTTTATATAACCTATTAGGATACTAACGGGTCTCAAAGACTTCGACCGGTTAGTTTAAAAGATGATTTATGATACAAAACGCTAGATTAAGCCGTGGCCGGAAAGGAATGTAATTTAGACCCAACAAGTATGAAAAATTGTATAATATGGGTAAACTAAATACATTCTGGATTTTGAAGCTAAGATGCCAAGGTTAAACTCGTTCCGGTCCGTTTGTGAAAACTAGTCACATAAGCCGAACCGAACGCATAAAAGCACGTACGAGTAACCGAACAAGACATATACATGTTCCCTAAGTTTTTATGCTTAAGATATGTTGTAATATCAGTAAGATGTCAACAAGTATGCCCATAAGGGCGTTTTGGTCATTTTAGAAGTTCATAAAAGGGGTTTTTATGTAAACTAAGGTTCTGGTCATAAACATTCTGTGAAAACGTTTAATTCATGATATTAAAATGGTAGGATATCATACATATGAGTGGGTCAAGGCTTATTGTCGCAACCCCCGACCCCTACCCCGGGAGCGGGAGCCGCGAGACACAGAGCTGGTGGTACCAGTGTTTATTAATTTGGCAGCGGAATTACAGCATCAGGATCGTAGTTAGGAAATAATTGATCAGAGTTTCAAAACACCCAACTTTTATATTACACAAAATGGGATAAAACCCAAGTTTCAATTACAATATATTTGTAGGGATAAACCCTGACTTTTGGAAAACATAAACTTCGTTATTTAGGTAACACTTATAGCCACTTTAAGTTACCTGAAACGCGTTTTAAAAAGATTTTATCAGCAAGAAATACTGGTGAATACATCCCAGTATAATCAAAACAAGTTTTATAGCTTTATAGTTATTGAGAGCATCCGCATTTACAATGTTTATATCTACAGCATTACCCAATCAGTACTGTCACTCCTGACGACTTGTGGGTCATGTTACCCATTGGCAAAAATCCATTTGTCCAATGGTAACGGATTCAAATTTCGTATACAAAACCCCAACACGCCGGCAGTAATTGTAGAATACATATACTTAATCACTGTTAAGCATAATTAAAATATTTTGACCCACAAAAAGGTTTACCAAAAGAGAATGTACTCAGTTTGAAAACTTAGGTATTCCTACGGAGTTCCTGGTGAAAATTCTTGATTACTTGCTGGAATTTCTATTTAAAACATACAATGCACATGCGTTGGTAAATTAACCCATGTCACTATTAGCCATACAACCGAGACAGAACCCTGGCGTGCGTAGTCAGGCAGGGCCTTGACATGCGTCGGTGGGTCCTAAATCAATCGGGTAGGATAACCATATAACACAAGATAGAACCACAACGTACTCAGTCGGGGAGAGCCTTGACATGCGTTGGCGGGTTCTAACTCAGGTAGGGTAACGAATTAGTGATCGGGGGTTAAGATACTTATAGCGGGCAGCGCTTCGCAGGTTTAGGGGGAGGGGGTTTTGACAGAAACAGAAAGTAGAGGGAGTATACGTTCGATTTTTCCGATCGAAACTGAGCAACAAAAACGATCCCAGGCCTGGCCTTATATAGGCCAATTTGACGTCTCCCGCGCGTCGCGCGGGAATCTAGGTCTGCTCTTGCGTGGCGCTGAGGTGCCTAGCTAGGGCTAGGTGTGACAACTGGCAAATTTCCAGGTAATTCCGTACACGTTAAACATTAATTAGTGCCTTAATAACTGTGCCTGATTTGAATAAATGACATGAATACTTTCTGATTATTGTCATATACATACAAGTGCATTACACGTTGCATGATTTCATATTCATAATGCATGCAACACATTATGGTTCAAATAGTGCATGAAACAAAGTTAACACAGTTAACGGATTGACTGGGAGTACTGACGGGAGTTCAGTGCTCAAACAAACATGAGGTAAACACACAAAATGACCCTCGGGAACAAGGGTTACACTAGTATAGTGTGTAGGAAAGTAAGGATCATGAAACCCCCTTCCTAGAGATAGTTTAAGTATCGGAAAGTGCCTAAAACACTCATAAACTGCAGAACTATGCATATTTCAGCAAAAATCAGCCTTTAAACACTCTAATATCATGCAGAAATATGACTAAATAGTCCAGAATGCCTTCCTAGGCGTCGGGAATCAAAACCATCATAAAAGGAACATAAAGCACACTAAACTATGCTATTTAGCACTTTTAACGAACCGGTAACCAAACAAACAACCGGACATTACCCGAAACACCAAAATCTAGCTAGAGGCATTGTTTCAACGTTACGAAGCTAGTTATGGTCACCGAACATCATATTACATCAAATAAACCCTAAACACACTAAACACTAACTGATACCCTTGAAACCTAACAAGATTACTTAACTAGAAGTTGGATCACAACCAAGACCCCTCCCCCATGCTCACGGCCCCAACAACGGTCCCAACCCTTGATTTTATTTGAATTGTTTATTAGGATTTGTTGTTAAGATATTAAACACATTAACCTTTGGGCACAAAGATGTTGGAAGATAAAAGAACATTAGGGATGTGGATGAACACTTGAACCTTAACACCAAAATAAACTTCACCATCTTTCCCCTCTCTTCTCTCTTGCTCACGGCACACACTACACACACACATACACTCATTTTCATCCAACTTTCAAGTAATCCAAGATGATCTAGAGGTGCAAGAAGCAAAGTTAAGGAGCTTGGAACCCTTGGAGCTTGAAGGACCATCACCTAGAGCTTTTATCCACCACTTTTTCATCTAGTGATCATCCCTAGCCTTGAGCTAGTAGTAAGATCATTCTACACTCTATTTTACATCTTGTTTTGGTGGTTAAAGTATGATACAAGTTGTTAATCTTGAAGAACACTATGAATCTTGAACATGAAACTTGAACATAAGACTAAAATCATAAGAAAACAAGTTGTGTAAGTGTTGTTATGCTTGTTGATTGCTCATGTTTGTAATGTTGATCATCATGTGATCTTGCTAGCTAGTGATTAAAGACATAATCTACCAAGATGAGGGGATGATTATGTTAAGATCAAAGTAATCATCCACATGTAAATCATGAACTTGAAGTGAAAATTGTTTTTCAAGTAAAGTAATAATTAAAGTAAATAAAAAGTCTTGTAAATCTATGATTTCAAGAATGATTTTTCAAGAAAACAAAGTTAGAAATGCAAATTTTACTTAAGCTTGGTTCTTAAAGAACTTAACCATGTTTAAGGTAGTTAATCAAGTGTAGGAATATATGTGTAACAAGAAAAACTCAAGAAGAAACGTTTTTAGAAAATTTAATCACAAGTTGTAAAGAACTAAATTCATCAAAAATGAAGTTTTTAAATAGACAACCACACATTAAAGAGTAACTAAGCTTACTAAAACCACTAGTAAGATACTACAAGTTTTTGTAAACTTTCAAGTTCATGAAGTGGTAATTTATGCATGATTTTGGCAAATTGGTAAGTATTGGTTGATGTATTAATGATTGTGTTGATTTATAAAAGAAAATGATATGCTTTGAAAGCATGGAAACCTACATTTTTAAGGGGAAACTATGGTGAAATTTTCCTAAAAACTAAACACTTAGAAAAATATTTTTGAACAAATATTACAAGTATATTTTAAACCATGGATTTTCATATAGAGCTTGCCATAGATTTTGTTACAAAAATTACAAGTATTGGAGGTTGGTTTTTGAAAATAAAAGTGACTATATATGTATTTGAGAAACATATATTTAGATGTCACCTTGTGTGTGAATATTTGTATATCATGTGTATTAGTTATATTATTTTAGGACTTGAAATAATATAACTCACCAAAATACCAAGAAATTATAATCCAAAATATTACCAATATTCCAAGGGTATGAATATATAATTTACACCCAAAATACTGGACAAACCAAATAAGGAATATAACTTACAAATATTCCAGAATATAAAGTTCATAAGAATATTACGGTAATTTGGTATTTCGGACATGAAGAGAATGATAATGTGATTTCTACGATTATTACAAAAATAGAACATATTTTTGACAAGGTGAAAATATATTATTTTCGGGTAGATCAAAATTTATATTTTCTTGAAATCATTTGAAGACATTATTTTTGGAGAAAATGTATTTTCTTAAATAAACTTGAAATATATTATTTTGGATAGGAAGTGGATTTTATATATATATTTCTAAGTTAAACTTGAAAATATATTATTTTGAAGTTTATATGAAAATACAATTATTTTACCAAAAGAAAAATTATAAATAATTTTTCTATGTAATATCTCTTAAAAATATATGTTATGCGAGTGTATATATATATAATGATGAATTTTTATTAGAAATATTATTCCGGAACAGTTAATACAAAAATTTAGTACAAGAATACTTATTACACACAATAAAAATACGTACTCTCATACGTATAAATACACACCGGAATACGACACCCATCATTGGGGAAATATTTGCATACAAACATATAAGTGTGACAAGTTAAAATATATTATTTCAACTAATATTCCAAGATTTAATTTAAGTTAAAATGTTTATCATTTTTACAAATAATAATTATACTTGGAATAAAAATTGATGACACATTGAAATGTAACTCAAAGACACAAATTAATTCTAAGTCAAGGCACGACCCGCCCGTCTAATAAACCGTGGTATGTTGTAGGTAGTCGTGCACACTAGTAGCAGCTTCGGGTTACATTGGAAACAAAGAACGCAAGACAGTGAGTTCATGTCCCCCTTTTTCTTTTAACTGTTTTCAGTTTTATAACTTCGGGGGTGAAATACATGCTACAAACATTTCAATAATTTCAAATGGTATGGTTAGCTAAGGAATGAACTGTTAGATCATGTGAATGGGTAGGCGCATACTTAAGACCATTAATCCTCGTATAAGGACCGAGGGACATGAGTGATAGATCTATTTGGGTGTTGCGAGCCCCACCCCTGGACCGGATATGGCCGAAGGTGGTGACTATGTCTTCTAGATGGAAGCCCGGTACAAAATATGCTAGGTTTGAGCCTTCCTACGCCGTTGCACACATTATAATGATCTTGCAAATCATTAATTGATCTGTTCATAGACGCTTTCATATCGGTTTACAGTCACATACTTACAAATGTTTAAAAGGTTATTTGTACACACATGGAAACACATGAACTCGCACAACTTTTGTTGAGTGTTTTACAAACTACATGTATTTCAGGGAATTGATGGATCTGGCGAAGGTTGAAAGTTTTCAAGACGTGTCTACCATAAATGATGTCATCCATATTTTGTAGGTTTTGACTTGAATGTTTTATCCTAGATAAGACACACAAGTCAAAGCGTTGGTTTAAGTTATGTCTTTTGTCAAAGTCCTTCCTGGAACTTTAAACATTTGGTTAGCTTGTACCTTAAACTCGAAGTCTTGGTGTGGAATTAAACTATGTGGGTTGTAATGTTATGAAATTTAGTAATGGATAAACATCATGTTTTCTAGCATATATTTGTTTGTTATAATTGAATGCAATGATATTAATCAAGTCACACATAATACGTTTCCGCAAAAGTCAGGGTGTGACAGCTTGGTATCAGAGCTTCGGTTGTAGCGAACTAGGATTCCTTCTCGAGTCTAGACTACAATCATTAGGGCTCTCACACGAAAATATTTCTACAAAATACTTTTCATTGCATTTACGAAACGTCAAGATCCCTGGAACAAATATTTTACAAAGGAAAAACAAGGAACATAAGAAAGGTCACATTGGTCGGTTTAGTTTGCATGCGGTAGACTTGCTAAGATAAGGCTTCATGCAGGAATAATGTGATTACAGGACTAAGTGATGACCGCCTTTATTTGTATACATTATGTGATGGTAGCTCATATATGTGCATATGTCATGATTATTATGTTATAGGTACCTATGCCTTCCTCTGAGAGCGGATTGTCTGACGTTCACGACCCGATGGCCATCGTTTCGGACGATGAGGTGGCACATGAGCCGGAGGTTTTCACATCAGACACCGAGAGTGATCCGGAGATGCTATCCGATAACGATGATGTCTTCCAGCCTTTCGAATTACCGGATTTTGGAGACGACGTACCTATAGCTGATGGCATTCCTATTGAGGATCTTTTTGTTTTCCCTGCCCCTATCCATGATCACATCATCATCGGTCACCCCGATGGTGAGTATATTGTTGCACCTATTCTTGATCCAGTTCCCCTCTTGGTCATTCCCCCTGAGGATTGGCCCATCGATGACCATTTTGCCGATGACATTGATCAATTACTTGATGATCCCCCAGTTGATGCTCATGGCGATGGAGAGGTTGACGATGTTGTGGTAGACGTACCCTCTCCAGACATACCCGTTATTGAGATCTCTTCTGACACTAGCTTGCATTCAGTTCCAGACTGTCACACCCCGACCCGCAGCAGAAAAGGTGATCGGGGCATGATTGGGTTATCATCAAAGCTCATGACATTTATTTTAACGTTTCATATTCATTAATACAACTTAATGGAAATTTACAATCATAATTACATCAATGACCTAAACATCAATCTAAGCTTCTTTGTTTTCTTCTAAGGCATTTCCTATGTTTTCCTTGCTTCATCCTGTTCACCTGTATCATGTGTAAAAGGGTTTTTGGATCAACAAAAAGTTGGCGAGTGAATCCTATGGAAAACATTTGAACAAGTTTATTTAATTGATTATGAAATAAAGTGCACACCACACACATGAGTAAAAATAGATGTAAACTTATTCAACAATCATTAGATATTAAATAAAGTACACATGAACAATAATGGAACGTTTAGAGGCACGCGTTGCTCAACTCGTCTCTCACGAGGAACTGATGGGCCTAATGAATGAATTGCATAAACATGATAATATGAAAGACATAACTACAAGCAATATAAACTCAATAATACACACATGAACAATAATGGATTGGTTTTGAGGCACGCGTTGCTCAACTCGTCTACCACGAGGAACTGATGGGCTTAATGAATGAATTTCATATAAGTTGACAAAATGAAATACATAATCACAACAATATAAACAATCTAAGTTTAGTTCACGATATGGTATGGCACAAGTTTAAATAAACGAGTTAATTATTTTGTGACACATGACACACCCCAAAACGTGTAATTAAAAAGGGGGAGTTGTAAGATTCACTCACAGTGGGTGCGTTCGGTTGATGATGTTGAATGCACGCGAAGTGGTTTTAACCACGAGTGAAATTAACCTAGATAAATAGCATTATGGTTCGGTAAGTAAACGGATTTTATTAATCCATTTTAGTAGGATTGTTGGGTGTATTTTTGTGAGTTTAAGGCTATTTTCTAACCTTAAAAATGTTATTTTTAAGTATTTTTAATTGATTTTTAATTAAAATAAATAAATAAAAATAATAAAAAAAATTTGACTTTTTTGACCGTTGACCGTTGACCGGTTCGTATGCGTGTAATTGTGCGCTGAGTGAGGCTCGAACCCGAGACTTCCCGTACGCGTGCACGCAGCTCTACCAACTGAGCTACGTGTCTAACCCGAAATATATCTGTTTTTAATTATATTTATATACTAATTAGATTAAACCGAAAATCATTTATTTTTAAAAACGATTTAACTGAATCAGACCGGTGCGCTCCACAGGTCTCGAACCCGGGACTTGTGGTTTAGGTTAACACACAGTCCACCGCTGGACTGTGTGTTTAACTTGTTATATAAACCGATTTTTATTATACTTAAATACAAACTAAGTATTTTCATTTCTGACTTATTTAAAAAGGTAGATAATTGTCCGAATCGGTGCAGTAGACCGGACTCGAACTCGTGACGTGTGATTAAACATACACACAGTCCACCACTGGACTGTGTGTCTAACTTGGTTATTATTCCGATTATTAATAAACTTAACATGTAACCGTGGTGACTCCGGTTCGGTTAACAAAAAAGGCATTTTTATTAAGGCAGCATGCGTGGGACAAGATTCGAACTCGAGACGTTAGTGTGTTTAATGTGCACACAGTCCACCGCTGGACTGTGTGTCTAACCCGAGTTATAACTTGATTTTAATTATACTTAAACATTACAGAACTTCGTCTTCTTCGTTGATTTTAACCAGAATCGGGAATCCGACTGGTTCGATGATTAAATCATGATCGTTAGCGTGTGTCAGTTAATTACAGGTGAGATATAAAATAAAAGAAAGAAGAATTAGGCGTAAGGTATACTGACTGGACTCCTCTTTTTTCCGGCAGAACTCCGGCGACAGCAACAGATTCCGGCGTCGTGTGTCTTGCAGCAGCGAGTCTTCAGAAAGCTTGAAAAGGATGTGGGTGACTTCGGTATAAGCTCAGGGGGTTCAGTAAGGCTTAGAAGTGGAGGGTTCGGTTTTCCGGCGATGAGCAGAAGATTTCCGGCGAGTGAGTTTTCGCCGAGAAAGGGTGCGGTTTTGAGCGAAAAAGTTTGCAGAGGTTCGAGGGGGTATTTATAAGGCAGGTTATCGATGAACTTGGTCCAATTTCCGACTTGATTCGTCGGTTAGAAAGTCTCCGGCGGTTATAACTTGTGTCGCGGGTTCAGGCGTCGGTTATAACCGATGTAGCGATTAAGTTTTACGTTATAACTGAAGATATCGTAAATTCTTGGCGAGATCGCCGGGATTTCCGACGACTGAAATTTGGGCGCCGGTTTTGAATTCGGAAAGACATGTTATGAATTAAATGATTCTAATAATTAACAAAGAACTCTAGTGGCGCAGTGGTTGAGTGTGTGTGCGGTAAGACTTTGCTGGACTGGTTACTGACCGGGTTCGAAACCCGGCAGGAACATATTATTTTTATTTTCTTATTTTTAACAGTTTTTCAAAAACAATTTATATATTCCAATATAATAATTAATTATGTATCGTTTAAAATTATTTTGGGCATTAAATTTGCAACGAAATTTTTAACTGATTGTTCGGTTAATAAACGGAGCGGGTTTGGTAAATCCGTTTTTGACGGATGTTACAGTATCCCCTGCTTTTAGAAATTTCGTCCCGAAATTTAAATAGTGATATATTTGACTAAAAGAATGATGGTGTTTAGTTTGACAGTTACATGCTTAGAAAAGTAAGGGTTTGAGTTTTTGTTCGAGGCGGTAACGTTCCTTGTAAGGGCTAAGTATCCTATTACAGGAATCGCTTTTTGTTGCCTACTGTAAAAGTATTGATAAGCAGAATTGATTCGCTAACTATGATATCATGCATAAGAGTTTGGATATGTTTGGAAGGATATGGTTATATCCTAAGGCAAAACTTCTAATACTACAACCTACATGGAACTTCTCATAACCATCTAACAATACCTCTGATCCTTTGACAAGAATACTTATATATAGGAAGTACCAGCGGCGTATCCACCATATTCTTGTCAAATTCTCATTGGTTTTATCAGTAAGTTATGATTGGTTCTTTGACTATAGAACATAAATAAACACAACAGCTAATATTTGAATCCACATTCTGATAGCATATATGTTTGAATGGTGACAGTTCCTCTCTCGTTTGTTATGATGGAGAGGTTAGTTTATGTAGAAATGGATCACAATCCAATTTCTTTAAATAGCGAGATGATATAAATGTAACACAAATTTCAATCAAGACAATACTAAATCCTACATGGAACTTCTCATAACCGTCTGATAATGCCTCTGATCCTTTGGCAAGAATACTTATATATAGGAAGTACCAGCGGTGTATCCACCATATTCTTGTCAAATTTTCGTTGGTTTCCGCAAATTATGATTGGTTACCAAGAAACTACTAAATCCTACATAGAACTTCTCATAACCGTCTGACAATGCCTCTGATCCTTTGACAAGAATACTTATATATAGGAAGTACCAGCGGCGTATCCACCATATTCTCGTCAAATTTTCATTGGTTTTATCAGTGAGTTATGATTGGTCCTATGTGACTCTACAACCAATACAACAAACACAAAATACTAAAAATGAACAAATGTCTGTGCGATCAAGGCTCAATCAAACGGAGCGATCGTATTGCATGTACTGAAAATGAAAATGTCTGTGCGATCAAGGCTCAATCAAACGGAGCCGATCGTATGTGGGCACGCCAGGTTCAACCTCATAATGAAATGGGGAACATGCTCAACGCTCATAAGGTAATGGGGAGCGGCGGCCTATGAAATTGCATGTACTGAAATAATAAACAATAATTACTCTAACAGTTTACACATGGAACCTCTCATAACCGCCAGATAATGCTTCTGATCCTTTGACAAGAATACTTATATGTAGGAAGTACCAGCGGCGTATCCACCATATTCCTGTCAAAGTTTCATTGGCTTTATCCTTAAGTTATGATTGGTTCTATGTGATTCTAAAACATAAAGAAAAACATAAAACTAAACGATTGGAGTTGAATCTGGATCTTCGGTGAAGAGGACTAGTTTGGTATCTTCGTTTGGGCCGTCATTATCTTCGACAGGATTAGCGTTGATGTTGAAGACTCTTCCTCTTGCTGGTGGCCTAGTGGTTGGGTTCTCTTGATTTACTTGGTTAACTGGGTTTGATTGGGCTTGAGCGTTGATGACGTTAACCAATCGAGGGCATGTGTTTCTAAAGTGGGTAGGGTCGCCACAATTGAAACAAGCTCGAACATATGGGAACGTGGGGTATTGGGGTTGTTGATAGGTTTGGTTCATGGTTTGAGTAGGGGAAGAGGTTTGGTTTTGAAAGGTGCGGCAAACCTTGCTCAAATGACCATAGCGTCCACAAGTTGCACATAGTCGACAAGGTAAGGTAAGGGGATGGTGATAAAAACAGTTGTTGCATCGAGGGTGAGGTCCAAGATATGGTTTCTTATTTGGGTAGGTTGAGTTGGGTGCCACTTGGGTGATTGTGATAGCTTGGATGGGTATGGCGTGTAAAACTGGTTGATTACGTTGGGTAGCAGCGAAAAGTTGCCCGTCTCTTTTTCTCTTAGAAGTGGGTTGAGAAGGGGATTCGGTTTGGGTGGAGTCGGAGGTTTCAGTCGATGCTTTATCCTTCTTCTTCTCCTCCTTGAAGTCTTTTTTCCGGATTCGGTTCTCGGTGAGCTCTGTAGCTAACTCCATTGCTGCTTCCAAAGTTGCAGGCTTGGTACTTATTATTGAGTCTTGAATCTTTGACGGAAGACCACGAATTTAGTGCTCGATCAAACGGTAGAGGGGAGTGAACATGTTGGGAACCATTTGATGTAACTCGAGGAATCTTTTGTTGTATGTGGTGTGGTCTCCTTCCTTTTGCTTCAACGAATAAAATTCATCTTCTAATTTCTTGATTTCGCTCCTTGGGCAAAATCGTCTGGTCATGATTTCCTTCAATTCGTTCCAAGTTAAGGTCATAGCATCTTCCACACCTCGTTTGGCCTTCTCTGTATTCCACCAAGTAAGTGCTATCCCATATAATCGACCGGTAGCATATCGCACTTTGCGATCATCAGGGCAATCGCAATTTAGAAAAGTGTTCTCCATCTCTTCAAACCAATGGAGGAGAGCAGTGACACCTTCAGTCCCTTTGTATTTCGGAGGGTCGCATGATTTGAAATCCTTGTAGGTGCATTTAGTGGTATTTGGGGAAGAGTTGATAACGTTTTGGTTTTCTTGATTGGCAGGATTAGCGGTGAGTGCTTGTTGTACTTGGATTATAATGTTGGGTATTACGGCAGCCATTTGTTGAGCGATTGGGCAGCCATGCACTCGCGGGCTTTTCCTGCTCTCATCTTCCTACGGGCGTGGTTAGAAGACATCTACAAGGAATACATGTCAAGAGTATGAGTTGGATGTTTTTTGGGTTCATGGGTCGCACTAGGAATGAACATTCATAAAATAATTATAGAAAAATAAATCTACTACATCCATAGGATGTCTTGGGCTTTGCTCGCCATTAGGCCCTACATGCCACCATACTTCACCTTCGTAATCATGTGGGCCCCCATGAATACCGGGTTTTTCATATGGTTCGCATGGGTTTGCCTGGTTGCGTACACTAAAACCCGGAGAAAATCGAGAAATATGTATACAACGTGTGATATTCGGAATGTGTCCAGGTGTAGACACGGTGACACCTCAAAGTGGGTTAGTTCAAACGACGTTTGGTGTGGCATGCTTTGGCCTAATAGGTCCTTCGTACTCTCATCGTTGGTCCCCATGTAGGCAAACTGGTCCGTTATATTGGATTTATACGAATGCCAACCTAGACAGGACGTTCCGACTACCGGTACTTGTACCCTTCCAGTTACTACATGCCCGTCGCAGAACTTACTTTGATGAGATTTGAAAATTGCAACAAAATCTTGGAATAATGAGAGTATGAAAATGAATTGAATATATGAACATTGATATATGTATAATGAATATGTATATAAGTATGTATGTTTGACTGTAAGTATAAACAAATATGAAACAAATAAATATCACAAGTTTGTATGTAACCACCTAATCAATTAAAATTTTAGGCAGACTATAGTATAGGCTCTAAGGGTCTAATAACCTATCCTATATCCCTATAGTCATGGCTCTGATACCAATCTGTCACACCCCGACCCGCAGCAGAAAAGGTGATCGGGGCATGATTGGGTTATCATCAAAGCTCATGACATTTATTTTAACGTTTCATATTCATTAATACAACTTAATGGAAATTTACAATCATAATTACATCAATGACCTAAACATCAATCTAAGCTTCTTTGTTTTCTTCTAAGGCATTTCCTATGTTTTCCTTGCTTCATCCTGTTCACCTGTATCATGTGTAAAAGGGTTTTTGGATCAACAAAAAGTTGGCGAGTGAATCCTATGGAAAACATTTGAACAAGTTTATTTAATTGATTATGAAATAAAGTGCACACCACACACATGAGTAAAAATAGATGTAAACTTATTCAACAATCATTAGATATTAAATAAAGTACACATGAACAATAATGGAACGTTTAGAGGCACGCGTTGCTCAACTCGTCTCTCACGAGGAACTGATGGGCCTAATGAATGAATTGCATAAACATGATAATATGAAAGACATAACTACAAGCAATATAAACTCAATAATACACACATGAACAATAATGGATTGGTTTTGAGGCACGCGTTGCTCAACTCGTCTACCACGAGGAACTGATGGGCTTAATGAATGAATTTCATATAAGTTGACAAAATGAAATACATAATCACAACAGTATAAACAATCTAAGTTTAGTTCACGATATGGTATGGCACAAGTTTAAATAAACGAGTTAATTATTTTGTGACACATGACACACCCCAAAACATGTAATTAAAAAGGGGGAGTTGTAAGATTCACTCACAGTGGGTGCGTTCGGTTGATGATGTTGAATGCACGCGAAGTGGTTTTAACCACGAGTGAAATTAACCTAGATAAATAGCATTATGGTTCGGTAAGTAAACGGATTTTATTAATCCATTTTAGTAGGATTGTTGGGTGTATTTTTGTGAGTTTAAGGCTATTTTCTAACCTTAAAAATGTTATTTTTAAGTATTTTTAATTGATTTTTAATTAAAATAAATAAATAAAAATAATAAAATTTTTTGACTTTTTTGACCGTTGACCGTTGACCTTGACCGTTGACCGGTTCGTATGCGTGTAATTGTGCGCTGAGTGAGGCTCGAACCCGAGACTTCCCGTACGCGTGCACGCAGCTCTACCAGCTGAGCTACGTGTCTAACCCGAAATATATCTGTTTTTAATTATATTTATATACTAATTAGATTAAACCGAAAATCATTTATTTTTAAAAACGATTTAACTGAATCGGACCGGTGCGCTCCACAGGTCTCGAACCCGGGACTTGTGGTTTAGGTTAACACACACTCCACCGCTGGACTGTGTGTTTAACTTGTTATATAAACCGATTTTTATTATACTTAAATACAAACTAAGTATTTTCATTTCTGACTTATTTAAAAAGGTAGATAATTGTCCGAATCGATGTAGTAGACCGGACTCGAACTCGTGACGTGTGATTAAACATACACACAGTCCACCACTGGACTGTGTGTCTAACTTGGTTATTATTCCGATTATTAACAAACTTAACATGTAACCGTGGTGACTCCGGTTCGGTTAACAAAAAAGGCATTTTTATTAAGGCAGCATGCGTGGGACAAGATTCGAACTCGAGACATTAGTGTGTTTAATGTGCACACAGTCCACCGCTGGACTGTGTGTCTAACCCGAGTTATAACTTGATTTTAATTATACTTAAACATTACAGAACTTCGTCTTCTTCGTTGATTTTAACCAGAATCGGGAATCCGACTGGTTCGATGATTAAATCATGATCGTTAGCGTGTTTTAGTTAATTACAGGTGAGATATAAATAAAAAGAAAGAAGAATTAGGCGTAAGGTATACCGACTGGACTCCTCTGTTTTTCCAGCAGAACTCCGGCGACAGCAACAGATTCCGGCGTCGTGTGTCTTGCAGCAGCGAGTCTTCAGAAAGCTTGAAAAGGATGTGGGTGACTTCGGTATAAGCTCAGGGGGTTCAGTAAGGCTTAGAAGTGGAGGGTTCGGTTTTCCGGCGATGAGCAGAAGATTTCCGGCGAGTGAGTTTTCGCCGAGAAAGGGTGCGGTTTTGAGCGAAAAAGTTTGCAGAGGTTCGAGGGGGTATTTATAAGGCAGGTTATCGATGAACTTGGTCCAATTTCCGACTTGATTCGTCGGTTAGAAAGTCTCCGACGGTTATAACTTGTGTCGCGGGTTCAGGCGTCGGTTATAACCGATGTAGGGATTAAGTTTTTCGTTATAACTGAAGATATCGTAAATTCTTGGCGAGATCGCCGGGATTTCCGACGACTGAAATTTGGGCGCCGGTTTTGAATTCGGAAAGACATGTTATGAATTAAATGATTCTAATAATTAACAAAGAACTCTAGTGGCGCAGTGGTTGAGTGTGTGTGCGGTAAGACTTTGCTGGACCGGTTACTGACCCGGGTTCGAAACCCGGCAGGAACATATTATTTTAATTTTCTTATTTTTAACAGTTTTTCAAAAACAATTTATATATTCCAATATAATAATTAATTATGTATCGTTTAAAATTATTTTTGGCATTAAATTCGCAACGAAATTTTTAACTAATTGTTCGGTTAATAAACGGAGCGGGTTTGGTAAATCCGTTTTTGACGGATGTTACACAGACTCCTTTGAGTCTGTGACTTCCTCAGCCTTACGAGCCGTAGGACTTCGGCGTTATGCCACCGATTCAGATGACGACACTGCGATGTCTGTTGCACCTTTATCCCCTGCTCAAGTCCCCACACCTCCTCACATCCCCGAACATATTCCTGAGCCAGACCCAGTTCCGTTTGGACAGCCTAATATTGCGCCTCTTATCCCAGAGCCGATCTTTGCACCACTCGACGTCCCACTTGTTGATCCATTCATCACACCACCTCCACCCGCTGATGTTGCTCCCCCACCTCCATTTGTGTCTGATGCCCATCGCATCGATCTTCCGATTGCATTTCTCCAGGAGATTACCGCTCCCCGACCAGGGGAGGGTACCTCGGGACAGTCCCCGAGTTTTGATCCGTTTGCTTCAGCTGAGTTCCCTCCGATCCACAGACAACACCCTACACTCCATTTACGTCAGCATCGCTTGATGAGCCATTTCAGTGGTTCCCTCCATATACCATGCCTATTTCTGACCCTTATCATCCTTCTCAGTTTGGAGGCTACACTCGGGACGAGCTACTTATGTCACTCCAGTTACAGTTTGAGATTTTGAGTCGTAGAGTTCTCGAGTTGGAGCTCAGTGAGGGTACCCGACGGTCATCCTGTCCCTATCATTCCGGTTCTGTCCCTCCACATTCATCATCAGCTTCATTTGTACCTCCACCTGCTGCTCCCGCACCTATTCGGGGTTTTGATGCTCGCTTTCTCACTATCGAGCAGCAGATTAGCTTTTTGCTTCACCGTATTTACGAGCTCGAGGAGGAGCTTGCACATGTCCGCAGTTTGCTTTTCTTCCCTCCTCCTCCTCCTCCTCCTCCGCCATCAGTACCGTAGGTTTTTGGTTTTATGCAGATGCACTACTTTTGGTGAGAGCACTACGATTGAGCCGAGACTGTGAAGAATGGAAGACCACTTTTTGACCATGTTATTTTTGTATATTGACAGACTTGTCAGACAAGGGTAGTGTGACCCTATGTCTCTTTTGGTACGATGCAAAATGAAAACGATGTAACGTGTGGTTGGTTATTAATGAAAGCTCAATGGTCATGTTCTCATTAATACCTTGTTAGAATATATGTTTATGTGATGACTGTGTTATTATGGGATTGTTTGTTGTGGAAATATTTTTTTATGGAAATACATATATATATATATATATATCCTAGGCCTTACTCGATAACATAGATGCTTATATAATAATGCCTGACTTACTCAATCTCCTTGCTAGAAGGAAAATGCCGCCTCGAAGGAATACCGATACCAACAACCCCCTGCCAAGGACCGAAGCAGAGCTCCATGAGCGCATCTCACAGGCGATCGCCCAGCACGAGGCCCTTCGCTCCGAGCATAGTGGAGGTACCTCCGGAAATAACCCCCCAAACGGTAATGTTAAGTCACCTAAGACACATTACAAGTCGCTTGGATATTTCCCATAGTGCTTAGCTAACGCTTCTGTGAATGATGTTGCGTATGTTACAGGTTGTACCTATAAGCAATTCTTGGACTGCAAGCCCTTGAATTTCGATGGCACTGGGGGTGCAGTCGCTTTCGTACGCTGGGTGGAGAAAACGGACTTTGAATTGAGGATGAGCAAGTGCGCACCAGAACAAAGAGTCGCCTACATTTCGGGGTTGTTTCTAGACGGGGCGCTATCATGATGGAACCTTCAGGTGCAGACTTTGGGCGAAGATGCTGCATACGCACTAACATGGGATGAACTGAAGGAGCTGATGCATAAGATGTACTGTTCCCGAGCAGAAATTCAGAAGTTGGAAACTGAATTCTGGAATTTGAAGATGGATGGTCCGAAGGTGGCGGAATACATCCAGAGATTTCACGATTTGTCAAGAGTAGTCCCTTATTTGGTGGAGCCAGAATTTAAAAGGATTGAACGTTTTATCTGGGGATTGGCACCTCAAATTCTGAGTCTAGTGACAACTTCCAAGCCTTTGACAATCGCTGAGGCTATTGACCTGAGCGTAGCACTTACGGAGGAAGCAGTTAGGTTGGGAAAGTTTTCGATTTCTGAAACTAAGAAGAAAGAGACTCATGTGGAGTCATCAGGGGATAACAAGAGAAAGTTCACTAACTTTAAAAAGGGCATTCGGGTGAACAACAACAATGCCAACAAGCGTAGAGATACCAACCCGCCAGCCGAGGTATGGACTGGTGCTGCAAATGCTGAAAATAAGGGAAGAGGGTATGTGGGTACGTTACTGAAGTGCAACGTCTGTCAACTTCATCATGTCGGTAGGTGCAGATATGGAAAATGTGAAACTTGCAGAAAAATTGGTCATTCTAAGGAGACATGTTGGTATGGAGCAGGACGTGGGAACGGAAACCATGGTGGTAACGGTAATGGCAACCGTGGTGGGAATGGTTATGGAAACAGAAACCAGGGAGGAAATATTAATCAACGAGGTAATGGAAACAGAAACCAGGGAGGAAATATTAATCAAGGAGGTAATGGAAACAGAAACGGGAATGGGAATCAAGCAGGAAACGGAAACCGTGGAGGAAATAACAACAACAACCAGGGTGGTAATGGAAATGGACGCGGCCAAGGATGTTATGGCTGTGGTGACATGGGGCACCTTGAGCGGGACTGCCCTAAAAATAATCAAGCTCGTGGAAGGGCGTTCGCCATTGGAGCCAGGGAAGCACGCCAGGATCCAAACGTGGTAACTGGTACGTTTCCTATTAATCAACAATATGCATCTGTGCTGTTTGATACTGGTGCCGATTTTAGCTTCGTATCCTTAGATTTTAAGAATATTCTTGGTTTAATTGTGAGTAAGTTAGACGTCCCGTACTCGATAGAACTAGCTAATGGAAAGCTTGTAGAGGCGAATGAGGTGATTAGAGGGTGTCTTATGGAGTTTGGAAAGCGCGAATTTTCAATAGACCTCTTACCCGTCAATTTGGGAAGCTTCGATGTCGTAGTTGGGATGGATTGGTTGTCAAGCAATTGCGCGGAGATAATGTGCCATGAGAAGATCATTCGCATTCCATTAATGAATGAGGAGACGGTCGTGATTCATGGAGAGAAACACAATACGCCTTTGCGCATCATCAATTGTATGAAAGCACAGAAGTGTCTGCGTAAGGGATGTATTGCCTTCCTAGCTCATGTAGTGGATAAGGAAGCCGAAGAGCCGAAGCTTGAAGATATCCCTGTGGTAAGAGAATATCCCGAGGTCTTCCCCGAAGACTTGCAGGATTACCTCCGCAGAGATAAGTCGAGTTCCGCATTGACTTGGTTCCAGGCGCCGCTCCTGTGGCCAAGGCACCCTATCGACTTACGCCTTCCGAGATGCAAGAGTTGTCCACGCAGCTTCAAGAGGTATTGGACAAGGGATTTATAAGGCCGAGCTTCTCGCCATGGGGAGCTCCAGTGTTGTTCGTTAAAAAGAAGGACGGTAGCTTTCGAATGTGTATCGACTACCGGGAGCTGAACAAGCTAACCGTCAAGAATCGGTACCCATTACCGAGGATTGATGATTTATTCGACCAACTGCAAGGATCGAGCTACTACTCCAAGATTGATCTTTGATCGGGATATCATCAATTACGGATCCAAGAGGAGAGCATACCAAAGACTGCGTTCAGAACTCGTTATGGACACTACGAGTTCCTCGTGATGCCGTTTGGTTTGACTAACACGCCGGCAGTATTTATGGACTTGATGAATCGTGTATGCAAGCCATATCTCGATAAATTTGTGATTGTATTTATCGATAATATTCTAATTTACTCACGGATGAAGGAACAACACGAACAACACCTCAGAGCCATTTTAGAACTACTAAAGAAGGAAAAGCTCTACGCTAAGTTCTCGAAGTGCGAATTCTGGATACGAGAGGTACAGTTTCTCGGCCATGTGGTAAACGAAGATGGCATTCATGTGGATCCCACAAAGATTGAGGCAATCAAGAACTGGGAAACTCCTAAAACGCCGACTGAAATTCGACAGTTTTTGGGTTTAGCGGGCTATTACCGCAGGTTTATCGAGAATTTCTCCAAGATAGCTCAACCGCTGACCTCTCTTACTCAGAAGGACAAAAAGTATGAATGGGGAGACAAGCAAGAAGAGGCCTTTCAACTGCTCAAGGACAGGCTATGCAATGCACCGATACTATCCCTACCCGAAGGCATGGAAGACTTCATGGTATATTGTGGCTCTTCACGACAAGGATTGGATTGTGTGCTCATGCAACGCCAAAAGGTTATCGCTTATACCTCACGTCAACTTAAGGTACATGAGAAGAACTATACCACTCACGATCTGGAACTAGGTGCAGTGGTATTTGCCTTGAAGATCTGGCGACATTATCTGTATGGTACTCGATGTACTATCTTCACATATCAAAAGAGTCTACATCACATATTTGACCAGAAAGAGCTTAATATGCGACAGCGACGATGGGTTGAGTTGCTGAATGACTATGACTGCGAGATCAAGTATCATCCTGGATAGGCGAATGTGGTAGCAGGCGCCTTAAGTCGAAAGGAAAGGGTTAAGCCTATAAGAGTTCGAGCTTTAGAAATGACTATTCGGACGGACCTCACTACACGTATACATGCCGCTCAACAAGAAGCTCTTAAGAAAGAGAATCTTGAGGCTGAATATCTCTAAGGAATGGAGAAGAAGTTGGTGCCTAACGAGGAAGGAACTTTGTATTTCATAGGACGCATTTGGGTTCCGCTTTATGGCGGTATACGAGAGGTTATTTTTTATGAAGCGCATAAGTCGAGGTACTCGATCCACCCAGGATCGGACAAGATGTACCAAGACCTAAAGGATTATTATTGGTGGCCAAGACTCAAGAGCGACGTTTCCGTTTATGTTGGGAAGTGCCTAACCTGTGCTAAGGTTAAGGCCGAGTATCAAAAACCCTCTGGACTTCTGCAACAACCGGAGATACCCATGTCGAAGTGGGAACATATTTCGATGGACTTCATAACAAAAATTACCCAGAACTCCTAGAGGGCACGATATGATATGGGTAATAGTGGACCGATGACGAAGTCCGCACACTTCCTACCGATTCGAGAGAAAGATAGCACCGGAAAGCTAGTTGAGCTTTACCTCAAAGAGATAGTAGCACGACATGGAGTGCCTATCTCGATAATATCAGATAGAGATGGACGGTTTGTATCAAGGATTTGGCAATCCTTTCAAGAGGCCTTTGGATCTCAGTTGAATCTAAGTACGACCTTGCACCCGCAAACCGACGGTCAGAGCGAGCAGACTATTCAAACACTGGAGGATATGCTTCGCGCTTGCATAATGGACTTAGGTGGCAGTTGGGATACTCATCTACCTCTAGTTGAGTTTTCCTACAACAACAGCTACCATACAAGTATTCAAGCCGCACCATTCGAAGCTCTTTATGGTCGTAAATGTCAATCACCGTTATGTTGGGCAGATGCTGGTGATAAGCAGATGGTTGCCCTGAACTAGTTCAAGAAACAACGGATACGATCATGCAGATCCGGGAGCGCATCAGGGCGGCTCGGGATCGACAAAAGAGTTATGCTGATCAAAGACGAAAACCTTTGGAGTTTGAAGTAGGAGACATGATGTTATTGAAAGTCTCACCTTGGAAAGGTGTAGCACGATTTGGGAAGTATGGCAAGTTAAATCCACGTTACATTGGGCCATTTAAGATATTGAAGAAAGCCGGTACCGTCGCGTACAAGCTAGAATTACTCGAGGATCTACACGGTGTGCATGACACGTTTCATGTGTCAAACCTGAAGAAAAGTCCAACTCAAGAGACAGTTGTCATCCCTACGGATGAGGTAAATATCGACGACACTCTCCACTTTACTGAAGAAATCGTTGAGGTTAGAGACTGGAAAGTCAACAAGACTCGGAGGAGTAAAGTCAAGCTTGTCAAGGTTCACTGGAATTCACGTCACGCCCAGAGTTCACCTGGGAGTGTGAAGATCCAATGAAATCTAAGTATCCACACTTGTTCATGAACTCCCCTGCAACCGATAACTCTGCTATTTAACGGGGGAGAATGTGACAACTGGCAAATTTCCAGGTAATTCCGTACACGTTAAACACTAATTAGTGCCTTAATAACTGTGCCTGATTTGAATAAATGACATGAATACTTTTTATTATTGTCATATACATACAAGAGCATTACACGTTGCATGATTTCATATTCTTAATGCATGCAACACATAATGGTTCAAATAGTGCACGAAACAAAGTTAACACAGTTAACAGATTGACTGGGAGTACTGATGGGAGTTCAGTGCTCAGACAAACATGAGGTAAAGACACAAAATGACCCCCCGGGAACAAGGGTTACACTAGTATGGTGTGTAGGAAAGTAAGGATCATGAAACTGCCTTCCTAGAGATAGTTTAAGTGCCAGAAAGTGCCTAAAACACTCATAAACTGCCGAACTCTGCATATTTCAGCAAAAATCAGCCTTTAAAACACTCTAATATCATGCAGAAATAGTGACTAAATAGTCCCGAATGCCTTCCTAGGCGTCGGGAATCAAAACCATCATAAAAGGGAACATAAAGCACACTAAACTACGCTATTTAGCACTTTAACGAACCGGTAACCAAACGAACAACCGGATATTACCCGAAACACCAAAATCTAGCTAGAGGCATTGTTTCAATGTTATGAAGCTAGTTATGGTCACCTAACATCATATTACATCAAATAAACCCTAAACACACTAAACAATAACTGATACCCTTGAAACCTAACTAGATTACTTAACTAGAAGTTGGATCACAACCAAGACCCCCCCCCCCATGCTCACGGCCCCAACAAGGGTCCCACCCCTTGATTTTATTTCAATTGTTTATTAGGATTTGTTGTTAAGATATTAAACACATTAACCTTTGGGCACAAAGATGTTGGAAGATAAAAGAACATTAGGGATGTGGATGAACACTTGAACCTTAACACCAAAATAAACTTCACCATCTTTCCCCTCTCTTCTCTCTTGCTCCCGGCACACACTACACACACACATACACTCATTTTCATCCAATTTTCAAGTAATCCAAGATGATCTAGAGGTGCAAGAAGCAAAGTTAAGGAGCTTGGAACCCTTGGAGCTTGAAGGACCATCACCTAGAGCTTTTATCCACCACCTTTTCATCTAGTGATCATCCCTAGCCTTGAGCTAGTAGTAAGATCATTCTACACTCTATTTTACATCTTGTTTTGGTGGTTAAAGTATGATACAAGTTGTTAATCTTGAAGAACACTATGAATCTTGAACATGAAACTTGAACATAAGACTAAAATCATAAGAAAACAAGTTGTGTAAGTGTTGTTATGCTTGTTGATTGCTCATGTTTGTAATGTTGATCATCATGTGATCTTGCTAGCTAGTGATTAAAGACATAATCTAGCAAGATGAGAGGATGAATATGTTAAGATCAAAGTAATCATCCATATGTAAATCATGAACTTGAAGTGAAAATTGTTTTTCAAGTAAAGTAATAATTAAAGTAATAAAAAGTCTTGTAAATCTTTGATTTCAAGAATGATTTTTCAAGAAAACAAAGTTAGAAATGCAAAGTTTACTTAAGCTTGGTTCTTAAAGAACTTAACCATGTTTAAGGTAGTTAATCAAGTGTAGGAATATATGTGTAACAAGAAAAACTCAAGAAGAAACGTTTTTAGAAAATTTAATCACAAGTTGTAAAGAACTAAATTCATCAAAAATGAAGTTTTTAAATAAACAACCACACATTAAAGAGTAACTAAGCTTACTAAAACCACTAGTAAGATACTACAAGTTTTTGTAAACTTTCAAGTTCATGAAGTGGTAATTTATGCATGATTTTGGCAAATTGGTAAGTATTGGTTGATGTATTAATGATTGTGTTGATTTATAAAAGAAAATGATATGCTTTGAAAGCATGGAAACCTCCATTTTTAAGGGGAAACTATGGCGAAATTTCCTAAAAACTAAACACTTAGAAAAATATTTTTGAACAAATATTTACAAGTATATTTTAAACCATGGATTTTCATATAGAGCTTGCCATAGATTTTGTTACAAAAATTACAAGTATTGGAGGTTGGTTTTAGAAAATAAAAGTGACTATATACGTATTTGGGAAACATATATTTAGATGTCACCTTGTGTGTGAATATTTGTATATCATGTGTATTAGTTATATTATTTTAGGACTTGAAATAATATAACTCACCAAAATATCAAGAAATTATAATCCAAAATATTACCAATAATCCAAGGGTATGAATATATAATTTACACCCAAAATACTGGGCAAACCAAATAAGGAATATAACTTACAAATATTCCGGAATTTAAAGTTCATAAGAATATTACGGTAATTTGGTATTTCGGACATGAAGAGAATGATAATGTGATTTCTACGATTATTACAAAAATAGAACATATTTTTGACAAGGTGAAAATATATTATTTTCGGGTAGATCAAAATTTATATTTTCTTGAAATCATTTGAAGACATTATTTTTGGAGAAAATGTATTTTCTTAAATAAACTTGAAATATATTATTTTGGATAGGAAGTGGATTTTATATATATATATTTTCTAAGTTAAACTTGAAAATATATTATTTTGAAGTTTATATGAAAATACAATTATTTTACCAAAAGAAAAATTATAAATAATTTTTCTATGTAATATCTCTTAAAAATATATGTTATGCGAGTGTATATATATATAATGATGAATTTTTATTAGAAATATTATTCCGGAACAGTTAATACAAAAATTTAGTACAAGAATACTTATTACACACAATAACAATACGTACTCTCATACGTATAAATACACACCGGAATACGACACCCATCATTGGGGAAATATTTGCATACAAACATATAAGTGTGACAAGTTAAAATATATTATTTCAACTAATATTCCAAGATTTAATTTAAGTTAAAATGTTTATCATTTTGACAAATAATAATTATACTTGGAATAAAAATTAATGACACATTGAAATGTAACTCAAAGACACAAATTAATACTAAGTCAAGGCACGACCCGCCCGTCTAATAAACCGTGGTATGTTGTAGGTAGTCGTGCACACTAGTAGCAGCTTCGGGTTACATTGGAAACAAAGAACGCAAGACAGTGAGTTCATGTCCCCCTTTTTCTTTTAACTGTTTTCAGTTTTATAACTTCGGGGGTGAAATACATGCTACAAACATTTCAATAATTTCAAATGGTATGGTTAGCTAAGGAATGAATGTTAGATCATGTGAATGGGTAGGCGCATACTTAAGACCATTAATCCTCGTATAAGGACCGAGGGACATGAGTGATAGATCTATTTGGGTGTTGCGAGCCCCTGGGCCGGATATGGCCGAAGGTGGTGACTATGTCTTCCAGCCGGAAGCCCGGTACAAAATCTGCTAGGTTTGAGCCTTCCTACGCCGTTGCACGCATATTAATGACCTTGCAAATCATTAATTGATCTGTTCATAGACGCTTTCATATCGGTTTACAGTCACATACTTACAAATGTTTAAAAGGTTATTTGTACACACATGCAAACACATGAACTCGCTCAACTTTTGTTGATGTTTTTCAAACTACATGTATTTCAGGGAATTGATGGATCTGGCGAAGGTTGAAAGTTTTCAAGACGTGTCTACCATAAATGATGTCATCCATATTTTGTAGGGTTTGACTTGAAGGTTTTATCCTAGATAAGACATACAAGTCAAAGCCTTGGTTTAAGTTATGTCTTTTGTCAAAGTCCTTCATGGAACTTTAAACATTTGGTTAGCTTGTACCTTAAACTCGAAGTCTTGGTGAGGAATTAAACTATGTGGGTTGTAATGTTATGAAATTTAGTAATGGATGAACATCATGTTTTCTAGCATATAGTTGTTTGTTATAATTGAATGCAATGATATTAATCAAGTCACACATAATAGGCTTCCGCTAAAGTCAGGGTGTGACACTAGGTCAGCCTCGTAACCGGTATAGGCTTGCCACATGGCAAAAACGGACATACGCGTGTCGGACCTCTCCCGCGCGTCGCGCCAGGATCAGGGGTTCCTGGCGCGTGGTGTCTGGGATGCCCAGATCCAATTTCTTCGTTTTGCATGCTGAGTCTCGATTCGCGTGTCCGGTTTGTCGTTTCGGCTCGGTTTGGAGTGTTTTGGAGAGTTGTTACATCCTCCTCACCTTGTTTTAAATCTCGTCCTCGAGATTCACTTGAATAGATGTGGATATTTTTTTTGCATTTCTGACTCTAGCTCCCATGTATATTCTAGTCCTCTCATTGAATCCTATTAAACTTTGACCAGAACTAATCTCTAGTGCTTGAGATTCTTGATCTTTCTATCTTCAATCTAAATGGGTTTCTCTACAAATTTAAGTTTCTCGTTAACCTCTATATCTTGGAAAGGTATTACCAATGATTCGTCTGCTAAACGTTTCTTGAGATTACATATATGAAACACATCATGTATTCCTGCCTTTCCTCTGGCAATTGTAGCTGATAAGCTACGGGCCCTATTCGTTTGATACTTTTAAAAGGTCCAACATACCTTGGGCTTAGTTTTCCTTTCTTACCGAATCTTACAACTCCTTTCCATGTTGAGACTTTTAATAGCACTTTATCTCAACTTGAAATTCCAAAGGTTTGCGTCTGTTATCTACATAACTCTTTTGACGATCTTGGGCTGTTTTCAGTCTTTCCTTGACTTGGATAATTTTGTCAGTTGTTTCTTGTACAATATCAGGACCTGATAATTGCTTTTCTCCAATTTCTGCCCAACACACTGGTGTTCGACATTTCCGTCCGTAGAGTGCTTCAAAAGGTGCAACATTGATGCTGGTATGATAACTATTGTTGTAGGAAAATTCTATCAAAGGTAAATGTTCATCCTAATTTCCTCTGAAATCAATTACACAGGCTCTAAGCATATCTTCCATTGTTTGGATTGTCCTTTCACTTTGACCGTCTGTTTGAGGATGATATGCTGTACTTAGATTTAATCTGCTTCCCATTGCTTTTTGGAAACTTGTCCAAAAATGCGAAGTAAACTGGTTGTCCCTGTCAGACACAATAGGACAAAGGAATTCCATGCAATGAAACTATTTCATTTACATATAATTTAGCTAGCTGTTCTATACTGAAAGTTTCTTTCATTGGTAAGAAATGAGCCGATTTGGTTAACCTGTCTACAATCACCCATATTGTATCATTTCCTTTTGCGTCCTGGGTAGTTTGGTAACAAAGTCCATTGTTATTAATTCCCATTTCCAAATTGGCATTTCCAATTGTTGCAACAGTCCAGAAGGTTTCTGGTGTTCAGCTTTAACCTATGAGCATGTTATACATTTAGCAACGTATTTGCTACATCCTTTTTCATACCTATCCACCAGAAATTCTTTCTTAAATCTTTATACATCTATCACTTCCAGGATGCATTTATACTTAGTCTTATGGGCTTCCTCTAAAATTCGATTTCGCAGGTCTCCTTGAATAGGAATCCAAATTCTTTTCTTATGGAATCTCCAAACTCCATCGGTTCCTTTTTCTAATTCCTTAATCATTCTTTTTAATCCTTCAGCATCGTCCTTGATGGCTGTTTCCTGAACCTGTTTAATTTGCTCATTTAAATCTATCTGAAGATTTAGACTAAGAGAGCGTACTCTTTTCGGGTTCTCATGATACTTTCGACTTAAAGCGTCTGCTACTATGTTAGCTTTTCCTACATGATACTGGATATCATAATCATAATCACTAAGGATTTCCATCCATCGCCTTTGTCTCATGTTTAATTCCTTTTGTCCAAAGACATATCTTAAACTCTTACGATCTGTGAATATCACAAACTTACTACCGTAAAGATAGTGTCTCCAAATTTTAAGGGCAAAAATTATTGCTCCTAATTCCAGATCATATGTAGTATAATTTTCTTCATGCTTCTTGAGTTGTCTAGAGGCATAAGCAATAACCTTTTGACGTTGTATTAGCACACATCCATATCCTAATTTAGACGCGTCACAATAAACTATGAAGTCTTCAGTTCCTTCTGGCAATGCGAGTATTGGTGCGTTGGTTAACTTGTGCTTTAAAAATCCTAAATGCTTCTTCCTGCTTTAGTCCCCATTCAAATTTAACTGCTTTACAAGTTAGCTTTGTTAAAGGGATGGCTATTCTAGAAAAATCTTGAATAAAGCGTCTATGGTATCCTGCTAATCCAAGAAAACTTCTTACTTCCATAGGCGACTTAGGGACTTCCCATCTGGTAATCGCTCGATCTTTGTGGGATCTACATGAATTCCTTCATGGTTAACCAAATGTCCAAGGAATTTACTTCTTGTAACCAAAATTCACACTTCGAGAATTTAGCGTAAAGCTTTTCCTTCCTTAACAATGACAGGAGTATGTGCAAATGCCCTGCGTGATCTTCCTTACTCTTAGAGTAAATTAGAATATCATCTATAAAGACGATTATGAACTTGTCCAGGTATGGTTTACATATCCTGTTCATCATGTCCATAAACGCAGCTGGGGCATTGGTTAAACCAAATGGCATGACTGTAAATTCATAATGACCATATCTCGTTCTGAAGCAGTTTTAGGAATGTCCTCTTCCTGTACTTTCAGCTGATGATATCCTGAGCGTAAGTCGATCTTAGAAAAGAATCGGGCTCCTTGGAGTTGATCAAACGGATCATCGATTCTCGGTAATGGGTAACGATTTTTAATTGTAACCTTATTCAATTCTCGGTAGTCAATGCACATTCGCATTGATCCGTCCTTCTTCTTAACAAATAACACCGGTGCTCTCCATGGTGATGAGCTAGGTTGAATGAAACCCTTCTCTAGTAATTCGTCCAGTTGTTTCTTCAGTTCATGCATCTCTGTCGGTGCTAGGCGATAGGGTGCTTTGGCAATCGGTGTCGTTCCTGGTATTAGGTGAATTCTAAATTCAACCACTCGATCTGGCGGTAATCCAGGCAACTCTTCTGGGAATACATCGGAGAATTCAGATATTACGGGAATATCCTGAAATTCTTTCCCTTTAGTGTTAATGATTAGGGAAATCATATACACTATTCCTCTTTTCCGTGTATAACTTGCCGCTTTCATCACGGAGATGAACTTTGTTGACTTTGTCGACTTATCTCCTTTAATTGTGATCCTTTCGCCAGCTGGTGCATTTACTCTACAGACTTTTTATCACATATTAGTCGTGCCTGATTGGCTACCAACCAATCCATTCCTAACACGACATCAAATCCGGCAAGATCCATTGGAAAAAGGTTAGCAGTAAAATTATGACTTAAAATTTCTATCTTTACTCCTTGCAGGATTTCGCTTATTTGGATAGAAGACCCATTTGTCGTCTCCACCAGACAGTTTTGGTGAAGTTTAGTTAATGGTTGATTAAGAAAATTGCAGAAGTAAGTATTTATGAAACTTTGGTTTGCACCAGAGTCAAATAATACTTTTGCATAAACATCATTAACTAAAAACGTACCGGCAATCACATCCGGAATCATCTTGGCTTCTTCGGCAGTCAGCACAATGCTCTGGCAGTCTTCTTGGGTCCTTCCGTCGTCCTTGCTTTGTTGTTTGCCGCTAGAGCTAGTTTCGGGCAGTTGGTTTTAATATGACTGGCTTCTCCACAATTGTAGCATAGCCTATTATTAGGTTTCTTTCTGCAGTCTCCTTCCTTATGCCCTGGGAATTTGCAGAAATTGCAGTATGTAGATCATTTCCTGGAATGCTTCTTTTTGCAGTACTTACATAGGGGTGACGAAGAACTTGCCCCTTTTACGCGATAGGAATTACCATAATGTAGTTCCTGAGTAATCTTTTGAGCTAGGTTCCTTTTCTGGTTTTCTTCTTGCGTACGTACCAATTCATCTGTCAAGGTGTTTGCTAGTTCTGCTGTTTCTTCAATAGTTTGTGGTCTAGCTGCCTTAACCACATGTCTGATTTCACTGATTAATCCCCAAATGTAACGGGAGATTAATACTGGTTATGGGGAGGCCAGGGTTGGTACAATCCTTGCATATTCAAAGAATGTGGTGGTATAATCTTTGCAGTTTACCCCAATATTCTATGATTTAGGAACTTATTAGCAATCTGTTCCTTTTCATTAGAGGACAAAATTTCCTTTCAACTATTTCCTTAAAGGTGTTCCATTCCATACTGTAAACCCTGTCACTTCCTCGAGACTAAAGAATGGTATTCCACCGTTCTAAAGCTGCATCCATAAAAGATTAGAAGCATACATAACTTTATCCTCATTGGCACACTTACTTATTTTTAAAACTGCTTCTGTCTTTTCTATCCAGCGCAAGGCTGCTCCTTTATTGCCTGAGAATTATATCGGTTTGCATGATAAGAATTCTTTATAAGAACAACCATATGAGATGGTTCTTCTTCTTTTTGGAACAGGAGCTTGAATTAATAATTCATGATTTCCGAACATGCTATGTTTGGTTCAGATGATACACGTTTACTTCCGTTTCTGGACTTATCGTTTTCTGCCTTTTTAATAGTATCGATAATATAGGGCATTGCATCTATGACTATTTGGGCTACTATGTGTTCGATAGCACTTTTATTCATTTGATTCTCGTTATTATCGTCATTCTGGATTTCCTGATTTACTTCGTCTGGCATCTGAATCGTAAATATTTATCAGGTATTAATATCACGTAATAATAAATATCACACAACACAGTGAACCAAAATCGTCGACCTTTACTTTTTCATATATATGCGTCTATTACAAACATAACTGAAATTCAAACATTAGTAACTATGCATCGATATATGTATATAGGTGGTATATAGTTTATATCTATTTTAGTTTTGTTTTGTTTTTTTTTCTAAATATGTAACAAAATATACACACATATATATACATATATTGTAGGTGGCGGTTACTTAAAACTGCATTTCCCGCTCGTCATACTTCCAGACGAGCTTCTTTCCGATTTGACGAATTTGGTTTCCTTCCTCCACCAGTTCATCTCCAAGTGGCGGAGTTCTTCCACATGCTCCATGGGTAGCACTAGGACTGGCACTGATTCAGGGTAAGGTGGAACTGGTTCTTCGTAGGGGAATGGGTTTTCTAGTAATTGTTGTATTTCTCAGTTGTTGGCCCACCATAGGTTTAGAGGATTTGGTGCTGGAATCCTGGGTTCCTCGTTGGGGTCAAAGGCTGGGATTGGAAATTGGTTCCCCTGGTTCTGGTCTAGATTCATGGGTTGGTTGGGAAATAAAGGAAGTATCTGTGGTTCTGGATTTGTTGCTTGGTTGAAATTAGGCTCTCCTCATATATTTCCATACAAGTGGAAATTCGCTAATTGTCTATCCAACTCTTCTTCCCATAACGGTCTAACTTACGTGTTTTGGGTATTTCTAACTGTTATGGCTTGCTGTTGGGCTTGTCTTAATCTTTTCCTCCTCTCTCTTTTACCTCAACTAAACCAACCTCTCTTTTTAGGGGGAAAAGGTTATACAGCTTTGGCTTTAAAAACAAAGATTCCCTCGGAATCGGTAGTGAATCCAGCGGTTGACTTGGAGGTTCCTTCATCTGTGGGAGACTGAGGTAGGTGACGATAAGCGTTAGAGGTAGTAAACCTAAGAAAATTTCAGATTAACACAAAATAATCATAGAAGTTATAGATATTTCCTAACACAATAGGATAAAATTTAGGTATGTAAAAGAACGCCTAAATGGCTTAAACCAGTGTCATGGCTCTGATACCACCTTCTGTCGCAACCCCGACCCCGACCCCTACCCCGGGAGCGGGTGCCGCGAGACACAGAGCTGGTGGTACCGGTGTTTATTAATTTGGCAGCGGAATTATAACATCAGGATCGTAGGTAGGAAATAATTGATCAGAGTTTCAAAATACCCAACTTTTATATTACACAAAATGGGATAAAACCCAAGTTTCAATTACAATACATTTGTAGGGATAAACCCTGACTTATGGAAAACATAAACTCCGTATATTTTGGTAACTTTTATAGCCACTTTTCTAAGCATTCAGTGCTCTCCAGCTGGCTTCTATTAGCTTCACATTAAGTTACCTGAAAGGCGTTTTTAAAAGATTTTATCAGCAAGAAATACTGGTGAATACATCCCAGTATAATCAAAACAAGTTTCATAGCTTTACAATCATTGAGAGCATCCGCATTTACAATGTTTATATCTACAACATTACCCAATCAGTACTGTCATTCCTGACTTGTGGGTCATGTTACCCATTGGAAAAAAAATCCATTTTGTCCAACGGTAACGGATTCAAATTTCGTATACAAAACCCCAACATACCGGCAGTAATTGTAGAATACATATACTCAATCACTGTTAAGCATAATTAAAATATTTTGACCCACAAAAAGGTTTACAAAAAGAGAATGTACTCACTTTGAAAACTTAGGTATTCCTACGGAGTTCCTGGTGAAAATTCTTGATTACTTCCTAGAATTTCTATTTAAAACATACAATGCACATGCGATTAGTAAATTAACCCAGGTCACTTTTAGCCATACAACCGAGACAGAACCCCAGCGTGCGTAGTCAGGCAAGGCCTTGACATGGTCGGTGGGTCCTAAATCAATCGGGTAGGATAACTATACAACACAAGATAGAACCACAACGTACTCAGTCGGGCAGAGCCTTGACATGCGTTGCCGGTTCTAACTCGGGTAGGGTAACGAATTAGTGATCGGGGGTTAAGATACTTATAGCGGGCAGTGCTTCGCAGGTTTAGGGGGAGGGGGTTTTGACAGAAACAGAGAGTAGAGGGAGTATACGTTCGATTTTTCCGATAAAAACTGAGCAACGAAACGATCCCAGGCCTGGCCTTATATAGGCCAATTTGACCTCTCCCGCGCGTCGCGGGGAATCTGGGTCTGCTCTCGCGTGGCGCCTGAGGTGCCTAGCTAGGGCTAGGTCAGCCTCGTAACAGGTATAGGCTTGCCACATGGCAAAAACGGACATACGCGTGTCTGACCTCTCCCGTGCGTCACGCCAGGATCAGGGGTTCCTGGCGCGTGGCGCCTGGGATGCCCAGATCCAATTTCTTTGTTTTGCGTGCTGAGTCTCGATTCGCGTGTCCGATTTGTCGTTTCGGCTCGGTTTGTGGTGTTTTGGAGAGTTGTTACACTTATGGCCAAACTATGCCCCCGGAAGGGCATTTTGGTCATTTCACACATGGTTTTAGGGACTTAATTGGGATTCTGAGTTCTTGACTTATCCTTACTGTAAAAATATTTGAATTCATTTATAAATTTAGTAGGCAACAAGTCTTGGGTGCTAAAAATAATTTAAAGTCAAACAATGTGCTTATTTAGCGTAAAAGTCGATAAATGATGATAATTTCGGAGTTTAAGCAATTCCAAGATTATGACCAGCTTTGAAGTGTCAAGATAATTTATTTATCATTACAAATCAGTAGCAAAAAGTTTTACATGTTAATTATATGCAGAACTCATTTTATTTGCAAAAAGGTATTGTCGTCATTTATAAGCGCTAGTCAAGAACTCAAGGCTATGGTCAGTAACAAATCTGACCCGATATCCTAAAAATTCCTAAATATGATATCATAGCAGTAGGTAAAGAGTTTTGGGTGAAAATTATGTTTTACATTTGATTTTCATGCTAAAGGGCATTCTAATCCTCATAAAAGTATGAATTTCGCTTTTCTACATAACTTCAGTTTATGACCAGGTTTGGAGCATTAAAACACTAAACAGTACCTAATTTGTTTGCATAACCAATTACCTTAAAAGTCTCATTCTTGACAAAAAGGGCATACTAGTCAACATAAAGCATAATAACGGAAACAATCATATAATCTTAGATTACTAAAGGACCATGCAATATAACCTCAGAGGGTTATGCTACAACATAATATGGTCCAAAAGGAATCCTGATGCATAAAGGAAATAAGCTAATTCGGGTTAGAACTGAAAGTCAAAGTAAAAGTCAAGCTTTTGCGACTTTCGGTTGCGAACCGAGCTTAAACTTAGAATTGTCGGGTTGAACATGTTTAGACATGTCCTAATAATGTTTACCAAGTTATTAAAGTGACAAAACATGTTTTATAACCTTCACATTATAAGATTTGATTTTTATTTAAAATCTGACTAGTTTGACTTTTTATCTTATTTACTTTGACCCGACAATTAACTAAGTAAACGTGGTAATTAGGAGGTGCCCTTTTGAGGGATTAACACCTACCTAATTACGATCACATAGCCATATTCGTCTCGAACAATGGCTAGACCGTTTAGGTCTAAGCCGTTTTGCGGCAACTTTGACTTTCGGCCTTTAAACGTATAAAAACCAAACTAGAGTGGCTAAGAATACTTACTACTGGTCCTAGCTCGAATATTGAACTTAGGAAAGCTCCCTTTTTGATCAGGAACTCCAGAGCAAGTGAAGAAATGAGAAAATGAGAGGTGCAAGAACAAGTGTTAACATAAGGCACCTATTTGTAGTGTAAGAGGCCACCACAAGATCAATCCAGGTGTTTCCAAGTGTTGTAGGATGTCTCCAGGTGTCCTTGGTCGAGTATTGAGCAAGCATGCAGCCCATAGTTTCAAAAGAGGTGGTTTGGAAGGTTATGTGTGGAGACCAAGCAAAATTTCGCCCAGATACAGGCCTTACGGACTGTATGGGCAAGGCTTTACGGTCCGCAAGGCACCTACCCAGCGAACTAAAGTTTCACAAATGGCAGTTTTGGTCTCCCGTCTTGTATAAACGTATTTTGGGACATGTATCTAGTATAATGCCATCAAAAGCCAATATTAGGCACATGTGGGAGTATAAATAATAGTTATTATTTTAAGCTCCCGGTTAGTCGGTAGACCATACGAAGGCACTAGTTTCGTTCGTTGACATTTTCAACCCTTTTAAAGTAGACTTTCAACACTTAGGGTCTAGGACATGTGTCTTCACATCAATGGTCCCGATTTTTGCGAGGTGTTACATATTGTAATGCTTAAACGTAGTGTTGCAAACGAACTAAATGAACATGAACAAGACCTTTTTCATGTTCGTTTGTTTAAGAAATATATGTGTTCACGAACTGTTCATTAACACTTACCAAACGAGATTTTATGTTTGTGGTTATTTGTAAAGGAAATGAACTTGTTCGTGTCCATTAGTTAATTTTAGTCAACGAACGTTGATGAACACAAATTAGCATAAACTAATGTTCATGAACGCAAATGGAAACAAACGAACACAAACAAGCGTTCATGAACAAAATATATAATACATCGACACTTATTTGTCGGAATTTTGAAGCATTTAAAAAATATAAAAACTAAAAACACAAATGAACTATCGAACACAAACGAACATGTTACCGAACGTTCACGGACATAAATGAACAAACGCGATCTCTGTCCATGTTCGTTCATTTAACCAAACGAACGGATTTTCTTGTTCGTGTTCGTTTGTTTAACAAACAAACGAACACAAACAAACTTCTCGCCAACCGATTCCCATACTGAACTGATCACTAAATGTTTGGTTCGTTTGCAACCCTATTTAAACGGGTTAAGACTTAAAGCTACATGTTGGAACGTTATTTGGGCTGATGGGCTTTTTACCAACATCTATGGTTAAGCCCAAAACCTCGATAACGTTTACTACCCGAATAATTAACGCCGTGAGTCCGTGACGACAACACTACCGTCACCGAATAATAACAATAACTTAATAAAAAAGAAAACGTAAAAAAGACTCCCAACAACTTCTGGCCGGTGGATAACCAACATCGGCGATGGTTTCACCGGAAAACACCAACTGGATCTACGATTACGGCTTCATCGATAATGCGGTGGTTCCGGGCGGCACGTTCCTCACTCCGGCCGGTGGTTCCAGCTGGCACATGCAGCCGCCGTTCAACGCTTCCTCATCAAACCCTAGGTATGCGTTTATTACTTATTCGATTTGTTGATAACTGAAATTGACCTAATTAGCTCACACCTGATCGAAATCGGATGAACTTATCGGTTATTATATCTAGGTTTTCATCATTTCATGTGCTGGTGTAATAGTTTGTTAGATTTAGGGTTTTTGTTGTGTTTGACGATGGATTGTGCTGATTAGTTAGTTAATTTGGTGAAACTGTATGAATTCTCGTTAATGGTTATTTAATTTTGTAATTCATTTAAATTAGTGTTCTGTGAAACACTGAAACCAGAAAGGGTGGATTGGTATGTGAAATGTGTTGGTTAGTGGTTATGGATATGATTGGAATTTGTTATTTATAAACAACTTTTCACCTTATACCTAAGTTTGTGATTTTAAGTTCTCGTTGATAATCGGTTTGAAATACCCGATCTGAAACCGTATGTCGAGAACAAGTTGCTTCTGCCTAAAATAAGCATATAAGTGTAAATACTTTTCTTAGCCAAAACAGTTGTTAGTGCTTTTCTGCTTTTAGAGAATGCGGTATGTAGATAAGCTGTTACATGAGTCATTCCAAACACTCACTGGTTGTGTGATTGTTTCTGAGAATCATTTGAAATTGTGATAATGATCGAGGTTTACTATGCATTCTTTCTTCTTTCAGTTTCAGTTATTGGGTTTTTTGTTCATAATTGTGTTTGCTTGGAAGTCATTTTGTAATTCTCTTAGATTACTCTCCTGTGAAACCAGACAGGGTGGTTTGGTGTGTGAGTGTTTGTGATTTTGCTTTTTTAAACAGCTTATAGAAAAACAAACAAACAAACAAACGTACCCGGTAAAATCCCACTCATTGAAGAAGCTATTCCTAGTGTCTGGGGAGGCTAGGGGGAGGGTAGCGCGAGGGCAAAGCTTTACTCTATCTCAGGGGATAGAGAGGGTGCTCTCACTAAGACCCCCGGCTCTAGAAACCCGCTTTTTTTACATGCAGAGTGTAGTAAACGAGGTAACATAACTGGCTAAGGGAATCGAAACAAACAACTAGACAGAGAGTATTAGTAATAATAGAAATGGTTTACAAAAACAACCATTCACCTTAAGCGTAAACTTGTAATTTTGAAACCATCGATAAAAGTCGGTTTGAAATGGGCAATCTCAAACTACTTATGGAAAACAACCTACTTCACCCTAAAATAAGCAGATCCACATAAACAATAAACAGATAAGCTGTTTAAATAGGCCCTCCCAGTTTCCGAGAATAATTTGAAGTTTATATGGCCCGCTTGCGGTGTGCACATAAAATGTATATATGTGTGGGCCCTCGGGGGGCAAAAGTGAAATTGCACTAATTTTAACGTTATTTTACTAATTTCGTGAAAATAACGTTAAAAGCGGCGGACGGTTAATCATGCATCATGCGGTGGCGTTGATAGCGAAAGACAAAAGGGTACATGCACTGATTGGCCTTTGTCCCTATTGTTGAGTGTTATGTGCCTTATGTCCAAGGCTTGATGCAAAACTACTATCGGGCCGGGGGTCTCACTGGAAGCAGCCTCTCTATTCCTACGGGTAGAGGTAAGGTTGTCTACATCTAACCCTCCTCAGACCCTACCTTAGCTTTGCTATTGGTGGGATTTACCGAGTATGATGACGATGATGATGAAACTTATAATTATGTTCGAGGTTTACTATGCATTCTTTTTTCTTTCAGTTCCAGTTATGTTTTTTTTGTGTTGATATCAATATTTGTTGGTTTACACGCCTCTTCACCTTGCCTGCTTAATCCTGCTTTTAGGGCGGAATGTGATGACTCACTTGCAAGTTCAGATGGCCGTAAGGAAAGTGGTTCAAAAAAGCGGTAAGTATTGCTCTTCATCTTAATAGATTTTTAACCAAAGTGAACTTGTTTATAGTCTTATGTACCTACATTTTGGCTTCCTTATAAAGGAAGCCACTATATTGTTTATCCCTTTATATATGGATTTTCCATGTTAATGTTTGTGCGCCATATAGTTGTGGAAATTATTTCTTAAGACAATGTTAGTAGCAAAAGAAATAAAGAAATCACTTTTAATTCCCTAGCAGCTTCAATACTTGATTCACTTATGTTTAGCTGGCTAGAAAGTAGAAACTGTTGAAATCTATATTTTTATTTGTTGAGAAAAAAAGTGACCATCTTGTGTACAACAGGGGAAGGGAACCAGGCGGTGCTACAAGTTCCAAAGCATGCAGAGAGAAATTAAGGAGAGATAAACTAAATGATAAGTATGCCATTCTCTTTACCTTATGCATTCTGTTAATCTCAAGGGGATGTTTGGTTTGACGGTATGCATTTGATAATGTTCTCTCTTTAATATACCAACAAGGCACGAACTTATGATCACATGGTATCAAGTTGTACTTGAAAACCACCAGACCGCATGGAGGTTGGTATCATAGTTGTCAATAGCGAATATCGAACGATAGCGACAAGCTACCGATACGCTACGTGTTATGCAGTTAATATTGCGATATATAACCGATATATCGGTTATCGGTCCCCTGGTGAGATATCGGTGCAAAGTATCGATCAGAATAGCCGTACCGATATTATCGGCGATATTGACCGATACTGGACCGATATTTAACGGATATATCACCGATTCTCCCGATATCAGTACCTTCCTTGTTAGAGTTCTACTATTCGTCTTTCTTCTTATTGCTGCTATTAGTGTTTTAAGTCTTAATTGTTAATTGTTAGTGTTAAATGTTAGCTATGTCGCACGGGGACTCCATTTATGTGGCCGTACCCGTCTCGGGTACTTGTCGGGGACGGAAACACCATGGGTACTCTTCGGGGATGTTTCCTAAACGTTTCCAATGTCGGGGACGTATCTGGTAGAAGTTTCCAGCCCGTTTCCATTTATTTTTAGGGTTTTAATCCTTTCAAACTCCACAACCAGCCATTAAATAAATAGACATGATATTCGGCTTCTCTAATCTCTAAACTCTCAAGTCTCATCATCTCTAATTCCCTATCGATTGCCGATCTCTCACCAGATGAACCGGAATTTGAAAATGATTTGATTATTGATTATTACTTACCTTTGGAAAATTTAGTATTTTTGGAATGTGTTTAATATATTTTTATTTTTTTATATTTTTTATTGCCGTACCCGTATCTTGGAATTTTGAGTTTTGCCGTTTCTCGTTCCCGTATCGTCCTCGTACCCCGATCCCATATCCGTTCCGGTGCTACATAGAATGTTAGTGTTTTAAGTCTTAACCAGCTCCTACTTGCTACAATTGTTAGTGTTTTTCAAGTTGCAAAAGGTTAATTTGTTAATGGTAGTAAAGTATACTGAACTATTAGTGTTAAATTGCTATATATATAAAATTCAGCATGATATTAAAATTACCGATATCTCACCGCGATAACCGATATCCGATTTTTTACCGCATTAACTGCTTAGGGCCTACGTAGCTATAGCGATGAACATAGTTATCGATAGCGGCCATAGCGACCGCTATCGCGAATAGCGTGGCGAATCGATGGATGAGCGCTATTAGGTTTTGGCGACTGAATAGCGTGAAAATAGCGGATTCCGACGACGACTTCCGGCCGGAAACCTGCAATTTCTGCCGGAAACTTGCTGGAGACTTGCTGGAAACTATGTAGAAGAAGAGCGGCTGCTTTTTGTTGCGTTTGAGCCTTTCTAGGGTTAAATAAGTTTATGGATTTTAACATTTAACCCCTCTATCTTTCATTAGGTTACATTTAGTCATTAAAACTTGTAAAATTTACATAAAAGGTGTAAAATTAGTTTGTGTATTTTAACATTTAACCCCCCTATTTTCACTAGCTTACATTTGGTCCTTAAACTTATAAATTTACACATAAAAGGTATAAAAGTAACGTTATATATAAAAAAAAGTTAAGTAGATAGCTATTTTATATTTGTTGAATTTTTAACTACCTTATCGCTGAACACGAAATAGCTATCGCTACGTAGCATATAGGTACGTTGTCGCTATTTGTCGCTATTCGCTATCGATAACTATGGCGATGAAACATTGGGTGCTATTTCATGTTTATCGATACACTAGAAGAAATTTTTAGAAGTGTTTTACATGTATATTTCATAAAGAAAATCCGGTAATATGGAAGAAATACGCTCCTATTTCAATCCTGAAACAAAAAGCTATACATAATCTCTATCTATATTTATCCGCCATTTATCCAAAAAGGGAGAGAAAAAACCAAATCCGCTATTTTCACGCTATTTAGGTGCTAAACGTCATATAGCAGGAAACTCTCTCTTTGCTATGCTGTTCGCTATAGCGAGCGCAATGCTCGCTATTAACTAATGTTCAAGTATGATTGGTTTAAGGGTATGCATTTGAACGAACAACATTGATACCCATAAAGTTGGGAATCCTCTAAAGTCTAAACCCACCTAAAGGGATGGGTTTAGAAATACATACCCATTCCCTTTCATTAACGTTAGCAAACCTGTACCCATACCGAGTGCAAATAGATACCACCTTAATGGCTTAATTACAACAATATGACATAACATATAGGTTTGTTGAATTGGCTTCAATTCTTGAACCTGAGGGACCCCCTAAAACAGATAAGGCTGCTATTTTGGTTGACGCTGTACGAATGGTGACTCGACTGAAAAACGAAGCCCAGAAGCTGAAAGACTCGAATTCAGATCTTCAGGAGAAAATTAAGGAGCTCAAGGTGATCCCTGTGCCATGCTTTATATCATCCACGTTAAATTTATATATATACTTAAACGAGATGAATGGTTAAACAAGTAGAAGATCATCCAATTCCAAAGTGTGTTCTTTATGCATGCAACCTCCTAAAGCGTTTTATCCAAAGATTAGATTATATTATTATAATTGCAATATTTTTTTTGTAACATATATGTTTACAAAACAAATGTGGTTTTAGGTCATTGTCAACCAAACTAGGGGTGTGAATTTCTGGCACGACCTGAAAACACGACACGGACCTAACACGAAATTCGTGGGTTTGGGTTTAGTCTAAATGGGTTCGGGTCAGTTTCAGGTTGAACCCGTTTAGCTAAACGAGTCGGGTTCGGGTCAACCCGATCAGGTTGGTGGGTTGACCCATTTAACCCGCTTATATTATATTATATTTTTTACAATATGTTTTATGTCATAAATAAATTAAACTGGGTGTGTATTTTACGTCATAATTATAACTTACAAAGTGAAATTAACACAAGATTTTATAATTTATATGTAATTGTATTATATACATTTGTTTTAAGATATTAATTTGTGGGAAAAAATAAAATAAAAAATTTCGGGTTGTCCGGGTCATGTTCGGGTTCGTCTAAAATTTTCGGGTTTGGGTTCGTCTAAAATTTTCGGGTTCGGGTCGTGTTTGGGTTCGTCTAAAATTTTCGGGTTCGGGTCGTGTTTGGGGTTGTCAAAAATTTTCAGGTTTGGGGCGGGTTTGGGTTTGTCTAAAATTTTCGGGTTCGGGTCGGGTTAAACCCCGCGAACAGCCGAACACGACCCGTGTACTAAAAGGTGACCGTTTCACCTTGAATTATTTTTGACCTGTTGGCTGTTGCCGGCCGACTCATCTTGCCAGTTATACTTATTAAGTTATTATATGCTCAACTTTGCTAATTTACTTGACGTGTGTAGTCTGAGAAAAACGAGCTCCGGGATGAGAAACAGAGGCTAAAGACTGAGAAAGAGAAACTTGAACAACAAGTTAACGCTATGAACACCCAACCTAGTTACTTGGCCCCGCCGCCCGGAATCCCTGCCGCCTATCCTGCCGCCATGGCACTCGCACAAGGCCAAGCAATGGGAAATAAGTTGATTCCCGTCATGAGTTACCCTGGAATGGCCATGTGGCCGTTTATGCCGCCTGCTGCTGTTGACACATCGCAAGATCACGAGCTCCACCCTCCGGTCGCCTAATTTGGCTTTCGTTTTCATTTAAATGTTCATGGTCTGCTTGTCATTGTTTTATGACTGTTAGGTATCAGTGTGTAATTTATATGGTATATCACACACTCGTCATTATACCTGTGGCATCTTTAGCAAGTAAAATTTAATGCTTATATGTGTTGTTTTTCGGTTTCTGTTGGTGGGAATATTCTTTTCTTTTGCAACTTGATTTTATGTGATTCTGTTAAAAGCATAAATCTTGATGGCAGTGAAGAATTGCGAATCGAGTTTTCATAACTGAAACTTGCTTTTTGCAGAAACTAGGGTTGATTTGAAAAATTGTACTAAATTTCAGTTGTTCGGTCATTCTTGGTTGTTGTTTAAGCTTATAACCGTCACTCGGGGTTCTGGATAGATGCTTTGGATAATGGGTGAAGAAGGTAAGACTTCTTTGTTTGGTTCCAAGTGGCGTAGTGGAATCAACGCGCACACACAAACGATATAAACACAGGCGAGAAAAGAATATATGATAACAGACACAAACGAGGTTCAGTCTCAGTGGAGGACCTGCGTCTGCGGATTGTAACTAGGTTATTTCATTAAGCTCACCCAGATTACAATACACGGATAAGATATATAGAGAACAATCAAGGTTTTAGGCTTGGTGAACAAGAAACTCAAACTGGGGCTTCTAAACACTTAACTAGAACAAGCCCAATAACAAGGACTTCAAACCCAACATTCTTCCGTTCGGGTTCGGGTCCGTCTTGGTGCCAGTGTTCGTTCTCTATCTCTATAATCAAAGAAAACCGTTAAAATGGCCCACGGGCTTGAAGCCTCATGGACACCCCAACAAGAATAACAAGTACAGTCCTAGAAGGTTACATATAGTGAAGTAGATGATTTCTCGCTAAGACAAGACCAAATACAAATAACTTTAACGTACAAAACGTAAGAACTGAAGGTTTTGCTGAAAAAACGTGATGGCATTTTCGTAATTATTTGCTCGTAGGATATTCATCAAAATTACTCTACAAATGATCTTGTAGAGTATCATAATTACTCTACAAATGATCTTGTATGGTAATTTTGAACCTGTAAGGTAATTTTGTAAAGTATCATAATTACTCTACAAATGATTTTGTAGAGTAATTTTGAATTGTATGTTAGTTCATAAACTTGCAGAATAATTTTGATATACTTGTAGAGTAATATTGATGCAGAGCAATTTTGATACACTGTAGAGTAATTTTGATAATTACCCTACAAGATTATTTGTAGAATAATTTTGATAATTACCATACGAGCAAATAATTACGAAAATGCTACCGCATTTTTTGTTTTTTTCATGCCTTTTGTACGTTTAGTACGTTAAAGTTATTTGTACGAGAACTTCACTCTTCTCGCTAATGTTAAGTTATTATATGTCCCCTCTAACGTGACTTAGTGCCATCAGGCTGAGGAAAGGAGTTAGTTGGGAGGTGGGTTGACCAAGTCATAAGTTTGACCTGTTCGGGTCTAGAAGTAGGGGATACACTACCGTTGTAATGGTCTTAAACTAGAAAAACCACAAGCAGAGTTGTACTACACGTGATTTAGAAGACTGGACCAGCTGGTTAAACTTCTAATGGTGTACATCGATTGGATTGCTTGGGGTTGAACCGGGTAATGGTTGACACTTGAAATGGCATCGGCAAGACGATGCCAGTGTTGCTTATTACAGTGATTGACTTGATATGATTAAACTCAGTTTTTATATGATTTCTAAGACGGGTCCACTAGTGAAGCAGAAAAAAAAACCTTATTAAAAAAAACCCAATAAAATGGATTTAAAATAAGTTGTCTTTAAATTATATAAAAAATATAATTATATAATTCAAATAACGTAGTCCAAAATCATTTATACAAATTCAAATCAAATTCGAAAGATCAGTTTTCGAGTCCACAACATAATCTTTCAAAGACCAAAAACAACTAAAACAAATAAACATGAGGAAGGGGTAGATTAAGAAGTTGACATGACTATCCACATCGTTTTACAACAAATTATTTGGGTGTTATTTACAAAAGTCCGTAGTCAAACAACAAACCTTAAAACACAATCCCCACACCTCATAGATAAGAGCTCTCAACTGCGGCTGCTCTCATTATTCTTTAACATCATTGCCTGCAAACTAAAACTAAATTGTCAATACGAAAACCTTAATATAGATGTCAGTTTCATAGCATTACCGTAGAAGAAACAAAGATTGACTTGGGCTGCTCATGGGTCAAAACTCATAATCTTTTTTAACTGAACAGAAATGGGTTGAGCGGGTTGAATGATAATGAAAAAATACAGAAAAAATCACGAAATTAAACATTTTATACACCCACTTTACCAATATAAACACTGATTGCATCTGGGGACACAAAGTTGCGTCTAGCAAAACCCATACTCTTCAGCCAATAGAACACGTGTCATCATCCTTGGTTTTTTTTACTTTTCCACCATGATTTTTAAAGGAGCATAACTTTTTCATACGTTAATATTTTCCTAAAAAGTTTACACCACATTAAAGAAATTTTATCAGGCACGGAAACCCATGGCACAATCTCAGACGCAAATTTTGCATGGATTTCAGGGATCGCGTTTACCACAGACGTGATTGATGTTCATTTTGGTAAAGTTGATTGGTCAATGTCCATTTTGGTGATTTTCCCAATAATAAAGGTCAAAATTACCAACGTCGGCTGCCATGTCATTTTGACCCGTCAACTTTAATTTTAATAAGAACACAAAATATTAACAATTCAATTCCCAACCCGACCCATTTCAATCCGTCAACTTTTACCCGTTTTAACCCGTTACCCAGCACGCCAGTTGACTCGTTTTGACTCACCTGTTTTTGACATGATAACCAACCTGTCCATTTTATCACCCTATATACCTATTATAATAGCGGCGGACTAAAACTATAAAAAAACACTTACCTTTAATCGAACTCATTGCCTTGATCTTCAAATTGGTTCTCGAGTTTCTGATCTATGTAATTATTTACAAGCTCAGACTGGGTCCCACTCTCTCTATTATCTACAGTCTCAGGTCGAGTGTGAGATATTGGACAGTCATCACTATTTACAAAGCCATTGGAATCATCTATCGGCATTTGATCAGCAGCATCCTCCCCAGTTTCTTCATTGCCATTCTCACGTTCACCATCTGTTATAGGATCAGAGCTGCTCTCGTGTTTAAAAAGCTTCTCGTGTTCATGCAATCCGTTATTGTAGTAATCTATATCAGGAACTCTGGATAACAAAACTTTTGAAGTTTAAATGATGATGATTAGAAAAATACATAAACATTAAATGTGCAAAACGTGTATGATAATATGATAAGTGACCTTCATTAAGAGAAACAGCAACGGTGTTAAAGAAATAAACTTTTAAAAAATATATGCAAATTTGCATATATAATTCTAACCCAGATGTTTCAGGGTGTGGCAATTTCAACCCATTTATTTACACCCCGATCCACGCGCGGGGGGGGGGGGGGGGGGGGGGGGGACCCGGTTTTTATTAAATTTAAAAGGAAATGTAGACGCAATGGTAAAAATAACGTTAATGGCGGAATGCGGTCGATATTGGTTCGGTTCATTATGGTTTCCATACGGTACCGACACTCGATATAGCAAACAAAAGAGGATACTTAAAAAATAAAGTCGTGATCGTACATAAGGATGTCGACACGTGTTTTACATGGATCGAAAACTATAATAAACGAATACCAGTAACGGTTCTAATAGGTGCCAATACCGGTACTGATGTTTTTCGGTGGGTACCGGCTGAATCCGTCCGTTTAAAAAAAATGATATCATGTATTTAGTTTTTGTAAAAAAAAACTAACAAACGCTAGTTATAAGAGAAAATAAAATTATTGCATTAAATGCGTATATTATCTATAGCGCTTGAATTTGAAACTTGAAAAAGTAAAAAACAAAAACAAAAAACAAAAAAGTTATGTGTATAGCACACAAGTTGTATTTTAGGTATATATTTATAATTATAATCAAAATTAATAATGGCCAAATGGAACAATTCAGGTTATACATTTCTCGCTAACATGCAAAATATATAAATTAGATTAATAAAACCACGTCGAGCCAAGAGTCTTATAGATTGTACTTACAATGCATAAACCTCCTAAATCATTTTATCCAAAAGTAGTATTAAAATAAATAATTTTTGTAAGAATACACTAATAATTCAAAATTTGTCATCCCAACCTGTTTTGACTCGGTACAAAAATATCATTTTGACCAATTACCTAACCTGCCCGACAAGCCCATTTTACCACGGCTAGATATTTATCAAAGTCCAAAAACTCACCACTTAAATCAAGATTCGGCGAATTACTTCTAATATAATTATATACATACCTGGTCGTTTGCACCTTGGGTTCCAGAAGATAGCCAACAGCAGGAACCAAATATCTAGACCTTGCTTCAACCGTGTGGGTTGGAATCTTCTCTATCTCAAATTCACCCATTAAATTGCTTACCCCATCCACATTAATATCACCTATCGTTAAAGACTGAAAATTTATCTGCAAAAACCAACATGAAAAAAGAATCAGTTGGTACTTGGTAGCTTGCAAAACAAGTCACACAGATAAAAGTAAAGACATTAACATAATAATTGTAGAGTAAAATGCCATTTTCGTCTCTGAGGTTTGGTCAGTTTTGCGACTTTCGTCCAAATGTTTATTTTTCCGCATCTGGATCCAAAAGGTTTGAAATTGCCATTTTCATCCGGCTCGTTAACTCTATCCATTTCTGTTAATCAGGCCTATTTCCATCTTTTTTGTTAACTTAAAGGGCAATTCGGTCTTTTTCACTTTATGTACAAGCAGTTAAAAAATCCGTAACCGAATTGCCCTTTAAAAAAATCCGTAATCCGTAACCCCTGACTTAACGGATAAAAATGGATGGAGTTAACAAGCCGGAAGAAAATGGCAAGATTTCAAACCTTTGGATCTAGATGCGGAAAAACAAACCTTCGGACAAAAGTCGCAAAACTGACGAAACCTCAGGGACGAAAATGGCATTTTACTCTACTTTGTACCTGCGCTCTTGCCCATAGTGGGGTCTCTAATTGGTGCGTATGCAATTCAACTTCAGAAATATACACATGGGTATTGCTTTTTCCCTCAAGACCGACATTATCTTTCTTGATTTTACCCATCCGATCAAAATAATCAATATTTCCATTTTCAGTTCTTTCAGGGAATACTTTTCGGTTATCCGTATGTCCATTTTCGCCATATATATCAATGTTTTCTTCTCGATCCCTTCTGTTCTGTTTACTACAGATATTCCACTTCTGAACTGGCTCAACGGTTAATTTCGAATCAATATCAGACGACAACGATTCATAGGTAGTATCCACTTCCGATGATAATCTCAATGCATACTGTATCACAAAACCAGAAGATGAAAAAACAAGCATGTGGTACTTTGACGTTGCGGGGCCCGAAACTGCAGCCGTAGTGTTACTCTTGCACTTATAGAAAGTAGATGCGATAACCCCTGAATACGAATTTAGCTTACTGGATGCTGCCACGGCTGCTGCCCCAGTCACCACGTTTCTCCACCCACTATTTCCGCTTCTTATTCTGCTGACAGCAGAGAGTGTAACTGGCGGCTTATTATCAGCGTCGTAAGCGTATCCCTGAACGCAAGTAGTTAAATATTCTTCGGTAGATCGTATATTAAATAGATGGCTGGTGCCTCTTGATGAACTTATGGTAATCCAATGGCTGTCCGCACTAAAACTTATGTCTTGTATAACCGCATTTGTAAAACCACGTTGAAGCTTGTAAAGATGTATGTAAGATGAACCGTTGGTGGGTCCCGGTATTAAATGAAAAACATTAAAGTTATGACCATGAACAGATGCGGTCACCAATAATGTACCACTGGGATCAAAACATAGTGATGCGATTGGACTATCGTGTGCCTTAAACTGAGCAATTACTGATTTGCTCACAACATCTCTAACAATAACCTGATCAAATAAAAAGATCTATTCAGTATTAATAATCAACAATGTTTGCATTGTAACACTAGAGAGCAGGTTAGAAAAATTGAATTTAATTGATGCTGATGTTTGGATTTTTTTTAATTTAATATTATTCAATTTCATATAACATTTCTCTGTTTCGATTATAAAGAGCAAATATCTAAAAATTGCAATATACTTTTGGTGGTGGTCTTTCTAGAAATTATAACTCCTGGTCCATTTTGGCAGTTACAAGTTTTTATAAGACCCACTTTGGTAAATATAGGTTAAGCATGTAAACAAAAAAGAAACATAATTAATTGCAATATAGCAACAAAAAAGCTTGTATAATTATCAGATTGCAATATAGCAACAAAAAAGCTTGTATAATTATCAGATTGCAATATAGCAACAAAAAAGCTTGTATAATTATCAGAATAACAAATACTTTAGTTACCCAAGTAGGCCGTTCAAAAATTTTATAGTTACAAAACGGATAAAAAAAGTTAAGAGTAAAGTACACGAATGGTCCCTCTAGTTTGCACTTTGTAACGCATTTAGTCCCCAACCAACAAATCTAAAGGTTTTAGCATGTCCAAGTTAAGGACTAAATGCGTTACGAAGTGCAAACCACATGAACCATCCATGATATTTGGAAAAAAAATGGGGACAAAATGCGTTACAAAGTGCAAACCACAAGGACCATATGTGTACTTTTGAAAACCTAGGGACCAAATCCAAAATTTTGGTAAACCACAGAGACCATCTGTGTACTTTACTCAAAAAGTTATTGTTACCAAAACGGACCACCTCCAAATGTATATCATTATTTTGTAACATTTACCCAATCATACGTCCTATCCAATCAAAGAAACTTATTCGTTATAACTAGCTCAACATCAAATTATTCAGAAGCTTAAAAGGGAAATTTTCCATCATTTAAACATATACCATTCCAACATTATCCGTATCCGGTAACCGGCCATTAGAGTTTCCACGATCTTTCCGCACAGGGTCACTTAACGGCTGAGAAACGTTGTCATCCGGTAAAAACTCAGAGTAATACCTCGAAAGCTTCTTGTAACCAATACCCCCAAGAGTAGCAATTCCTACAGCAAGTTGTTTGCTTGATTGTTTTGCATAGTGTGCAACAATGCTACCGTTTGAACCAGCGGAAGTAAAAGTTTTGGAGTGAGTAAGATGCTGCGGGCTAACACATGTGTTCGGTAATGCCACAATACTACCGCTGTACGCAATCCATCTGGGACCCACGGCAAGCGGTCCCAAGCCTATATTTTCGAACCGTGAAGAGGTTGTTACTATAGGATTTGTGAGAATTGTGTACTCTCTTTCTAATGTTGCAATATCAAAACAGTGTACCTGTGAATTGTAATACATATACAATTATACATATGACTTGGTATGTTCACCTTCAATCCATGCTATGCAGTTAATATCGATTATCGGTCCCCTGGTGAGATATCGGTGCAAAATATCGGTTAGAATATCGGTACCGAACTACCGATATTATCGGCGATATCGACCGATATATCACCGATTTTCCCGATATCAGTACCTTTCTTTCTTCTTATTGCTGCTATTAGTGTTTAAGTCTTAATTGTTAATTGTTAGTGTTTTAAGTCTTAATCAGTTCCTAATTGCTACAATTGTTAGTGTTTTGCAAGTTGCAAAAAGTTAATTTGTTAATGGTAGGAGGATATGCTGTATTGTTAGTGTTAGATTGCATATATATATATATATATATATATAATATATATAATATATATATATATATATATATATATATATATATATAAATTCTACATGGTATTAAAATTACCGATATCCCACCGCGATAACCTATATCTCAAAAACCGTTCCTTGACCAATATCCGATTTTTTACCGCATTAACGGCTTAGCCAAACACTACTTGAATGAGAAGCGAACAAACCTGTGCTGCTTGTAAAACAGCAACAATGCGGGAACTGCATCTTACAGAGTAAACAACCGATCTGAACTTCAATTCCTTTATGTAAGATTGAGATTTTAATGAATAGAACCATACAACAGTAGGCACATATCCACCATTTATCTGATCATGATTGTTTTTTATATTACCATTGCTATAAACGGAGGGCCCACTCTGAGCATTTACACCTGCAGAAAACGACCCGTCTGCACAGATTACCAGCAGAGGGCGTTCGTTTGGATATTCAACATGGGAATGGTTTACGGTTGGTTTTGGCAGTATTTGCATAAAGGAAACAGCACCATCGTATCTAGAGACTATGTTACGCACATTGTTTGCATCTTCAACATCCCACACTTGAAAACCGTACTGATACCCGAGCAATAGCAATCGGCATGAGATACCCCCCTCACATTCCAGGTTGTCAAATCCAGCCCATAGCACCTTTTGTTTGGAAAACATAGAAAACTCACGGCTCATTTACGGGCATTAAAAAACCAATAAAACTATCTATTAAATGTGCGTAAAAGAGATACACAGCAATAAAGCTGTATTTCATTTGATGTGAGATACAGACTTACAACTTCTTTTTTAGGATAAGTAACCTTCTATAGCATATAATATAATGACGTGGCAAGGCGTCATGTCAACGAAAAAACTGGTGCCACATCATGATTTTACCTGCTATGGAATGTCACATAGCATAAGATTGAAAATTATGTTATAGACTACAGAAAAAACAGCATTTTCTTACATACAAATACAAAAGGGTAAACTTATGTTATATTTTGGTGTAACTAACCTTATACGCCAAGTTGAACCACCAATAACTGAGCTATACTACAAACAAACCCACAACTGAATCCTATTTTCCTAAGCAACGCCAATGTTAAAATAGTTAAAGTAAACCATGACAAACAAAAACCATGCACGGTAACTAATAACAAGAATCTAGACATCAAGTTCCGAATATCCAAAGCGATCGCAATTCAATCTCCCAGATATAACTGGACAGGATCTTGCCTAGACGCTCACACATTTCAGATTTCCATTTTGTTTCGGTTAACAAATAAAAGACTTAATAGTAATGCAAGTCATGCCACTTTATTTGTTGAAGGATAAACTAACTTCACATATGGACTCAGAATTATATTCACTCTTTCAAATATAGAAATAAAACACCTAAACAAACATATGCATTAACTTCAATCACATTATGCATTAACACGGCAACGCAAAATAAATACTAGTTCCACTTCCAAATGTGTAAACAAACTTGTATTTGTAAAAATTAACATACAGTCATGAGGCCAATACAATTCATGAAAAATCAACCTCACCTGATCAGGAACAGCATCAGTATCACGCTCAACAATCGTCGACGCAGCCGAAGCCGCAGACCGAACCGTAGACGCAACAGTCGACGCACCAGACTGCACAATCCTCAAATAACTCGAAAGCGAGCGGAACGAACTCGGTATAAATCCATTACCACCACCACCAACACCATACCTCTGCTTCTGATCAATCTTCCTCATCACCACACCTCAAAACAACACAACACCTATCCAATTCACCACCAAAAACCCTAATTCTTCCCCTTTCTACACTAATCATAACCACAAAAACCTGTTTTCAACACTCACCAGTCACCACAAACATCAAACATCACTTAATTTAAACAAACAAAGCATCCGATCGGTGCTATCAACACTTCAAACCGATCAATCACAAACACGAACGAATTCGAATCCTTCAGCAAAAAAAATAACGAAGGATTTGATCCGATTCAAGTATTTACAAAGCAAGGAATCTGAGAAACTAACTAGCACAAACTGAATCGAGACAAAAACGAACAGATTAACAGATTATGCAATGAAATTGAAATAGTTAGGGTTTTTTTAACTATGAAATTGAAAGAGGTACATGTATATACATATATCTATCTATATCTATAGTTACAAATAGATCTAGGTCTGTAATGATTAGATATTCATACGATTTGAGATGAAGAAATCGAGTGAAGTTTGTGAAACGGATAACGAATTGAATCAAAGAAATTTATGGAAAGTTTTTTTTTTTTCTCGGTTTGTTCAAGAGGATTATTATTATTATTCGTTTGGTGGGTTTTACAGTTTTAGTCCTTGTATTATTGGTTTATGTCGTTTTTTGTCTTGTGATTTTGTTGTTTGTTAGATCTGATATTTTAAATGAGTTGAGAATAAACCGATAAAGTGCGATTCAGATAACGGATCATAACCGGAATATTCGAGAAACTAAATTAATTGAGGATCTGTTGGTTTGATGGATTTTTATTTATTTTATCTTTTTTTTAAAACCAACCTCTATGGTTTCCAAATGAGATGTTTTAGCGTTTAAGTAACGTATTCTAAAAATTATGGAAACTCGAATCTTATAAGTTGTAAATTGTTGTGTCGTTACCCTATAAAAATCATCAAAGAATTGTTATGTGTTCAAGATATAATCAATATTTATATCTATCTATACATATATATCTATAATATAAATAACTAACATTTTCTTGCTATTGTTGTTGTACTACATGCATAGGGATTATTTAAAAAAATGTTAATTTTTCAATTATAACCCTTTTGATATTTTTACTTTTTAGACAAAGTTTTTCACTTTTTACAATTTAATCACAACACTTTTTTTTTTTTTTAACTTTGGTTTCCCGTAAGTTTAATCTTTCGCAACGTGTGTGGGGGATTCGACGTTTTTCGTCTTATTTTTCCCATTTGACAGGCCCGTCGCAACGCGTCTAATTTTTCTCCATTTGACCGATTCGTCGCAACGCATGGGTCCTAGAGCGACTTAGTTATTATTTTCTACATTTTACATATTGGTCTAATTTCTCCGTATTAACATGCTACAACGGGTGTGCGTTGCTCAACGATTTTGCGCATGTTGTTCGTTCGGTGTTATTTTTTCCTTTTTTATTTATTTTATTTTTACGAGCTTTTACGATGTTGGTGGTCGCTAGCAGTTTAGTGCTACATGGCACGGTTTTACGAAAGTTTGTAACCTATTAACTTTTTTACTAATAATTTATATTGAGTTTACCCTTGTACCTCCTTTACTTAAAAACTAATTTACGTACATATTTATACGTACATGTCGGTACGAATCTGATTTGCTCTACGTTTCGATGTAAACTTTTTCTAGGAAACGAGTCATGCAAATATAATACGTCTTTGTTTAAAAACATTTTACGTGCATATTTTTATGTACATTTGCTATAAATTTGAGTTGGTGTACGTTTCGACAAAAACCTTTTTGCGAAGCGAGTCAGGTCAAATATAATATGTTTTCGTGTTTATTTTATGTAAATTTGGTTTCGATTCGAGTGGAGTCGAATTGTGGTTTCTTTGTTTCCATTTTTTTCAAAAGCTCCAATTAATCCCTTATGATTAAACGTGGCAGCTTTTCCGTTATACCCATCACGTTTTCTATGTATGAGTCGGGTCACATATGATATGTTATGATTGTACAATATAATTTGATTTACTTTATGTTTTGATCCAGTCACGTTGCTTATACCGGTTACAATGACTTCAACCGGATACGCCAAAACACACGTTTTTATATGGTTGCATCACATAACATTTGGACTAATCCGTTCTATGTTTGCGATGTAACCGTGCCGCAACGCGTGCGGGTGTTATTCGTAGTTATTATTAATAAGTTTAAATATATTTTATTTTCTCTTATAATTTTTAAGAAAAAATGTTTTAGAAATTAATATCGTTTACCATTTTTCATTACTCTAAAAATATAGTTTAATACTTTATAAAATTCCTAATATACCGTTACGAGATGGTTATCTTATTTGTGTTTAAGCTTCATTGAAAATTGAACGAGTCAATTATAATTGATTTAATTGTTTTTTATAGTGAGAAACCGAACTAATACTGTTCAAAAACATCAATAGCGGTATAGAGTACCTTTTTATATTAGAAGCTATAGCAAGTGTCAGTGACAAGCAAGACTGATACCATCCAAACAACACCGATACCAACTCGATTTCCACCAAACATTGGTATCGTTATTGGTATTTGTGCTTTTAAAACCTTTATCAATATTTATTTTGATACTTTTTAACCGATGTAAAATATATGTCGATATACTTTTGGGTATATCATGACGTTACTTTTTTTGTTTATCTTTCAATCATCATACAATGTGCCGATCACGATATCGATAACTTATTGAAGCGAACGATGCCGACCGACTTCCAGCCGCAACGCGTGCAACTCCCCAAAACACCCCAAATCGAGCCGAAACGACAAACCGGACACGCGAATCGAGACTCAGCACGCAAAACAAAGAAAATGGATCTGGGTGTCACACCCCGACCCGCAGCGGAATAAGAGTCGGGGCATAATTGGGTTATCACCAAAGCTCATGATGTTTACTAATATGTTTCATATTTATTAAATTCAAATTACATCTCAAAGTTCCAAGTCAAATTCATACAATACAAGGAAAGGAAAAATTAACTAAAACAATCCAAAATCTAAACTGGTTTATTCTTCTAGGCCGCCCTATATGTTTCTTGCTTCAACTTGATCACCTGTATCATGTGTAAAAATGGGGAATTTTGGGTCAACAAAAGTTGGCGAGTGAACCTTGTTAAAAACATTTGTTATTGATTCATTATTGTAATTAATATAGGAAAATTGTGCAATAATCATATATGAACAAATGTATGTAAACATAACGATCACAAACCACCTTGCTTAAGTATATAATAAGAATGACATTGTATATGTTGGCAACGTCCCGTTCACGCTCATAGGTAATGGGGAACCGACGGCCTATGCTAATGTATGTGAGATCAAGGCTCAATCAAACGGAGCCGATCTTATGTTGGCAACGCCTGTTTCACGCTCATAGGTAATGGGGAACAGCTCACGCTCATAGGTAATGGGGAGCGGCGGCCTATGAAATGTATGTACTGAAAATGATAACTTTAATTTAAACATTAACCACACAAACAATAGATATATATTGGCAACACATTTGATCATGAACATGATGGATGCACAAGTGTTTAATTATAATAAATAAATAGGGACACATGATACACCCCAAAATGTGATTAAAACGGGGAATTGGTAGAGATTCACTCACATTGGGTGCGTTTGCTTGAAGATGATGAATGCGCACGAGTTTAGAGGATTGATCGACGAGGAATAACTAACCTAATTAATAACGAAAAGGTACGGTAAGTATGTGGATTTTATTAACTATTTTAATAGGATTTTTGGATATATTTTTGTGAGTTTAAGGCTATCTTCTAACTTTAAAAACGTTATTTTTAAGTATTTTTAATTGATTTTTAAATTAAATAAATAAATAAAAATAATAAAAAAAATGTTGACTTTTGACCGTTGACCATGACCGTTGACCGTTGACCGTTGACCATGACCGTTGACCGTTGACCGGTCCGGTCGCTTATATATGTGCGCTGGGTGAGACTCGAACCCGTGACCTCCCGTACGCGTGCACGCAGCTCTACCAACTGAGCTACATGTCTAACCCGAAATAATTCTGTTTTTTAATTATACTTATATACTATTTAGATTTATCCAGAAATTATTTATTTTAAAAAGGATTTTAAATGTATCGAACCGGTGCTGTCAACAGGTCTCGAACCCGGGACCTGTGGGTTTAATGTGCACACAGTCCACCGCTAGACTGTGTGTCTAACCTGGTTAATAATCCGGTTTTTATTATACTTAACATGATTCTTGAGTTATCCCGGTTCGGTTAAAAAGGGCATTTTTATTTCAAGAGAGTGAGGTTGGGACAGGGATCGAACTCGAGACGTGCATGTATTGTTTGCACACAGTCCACCGCTGGACTGTGTGTCTAACCCGTTCAATATACTAATTTTAATTAATCATATAATATAACTGAACTTCGTCTTCTTCACTCAAGATTACAGATAATGATAATTCAACTGATTCATGTCTAATTCGATTAACGAGCATTATAAGTAATTGAAAGGTAATGAATGGAGATAGTTTGGGGAAAGGATGTACCGATCAGTGTCTTTCACAGAACTCCGGCAAAGATTCGTCGGCTCTGTTTTGTGAACTCCGGCTGTTAGGATCAATTAACAGTTTGGATGGATTAGATGTGAAATTGAACTATTGAGCAATGATTATCAGTAGGTTTAAATGATCATACCGTCTCTCAGCGTGATTCTGAAAATTTCAGAAGTTTTCCGGCGAATGCAGAAATTCCGACAACGTCGTCTGGGATTGATTCTGGATGGTGGATTTGTGTTAATAATGGTCTAACAATGGAATGAAACAGAGAGAGTCGAGGTATTTACCGTGTGGATGTGAGTCTCGGTTTTCCGGCGAAAGTCCGGTGATGACAGAAAAATTCCGGCGAGTGAAATTTCGTCGAGAATTGGTGTGATTGTGAGCGAAAGGATTATCAGAGGCTAGAGTGGGTATTTATAGGGAAGAACATCGATGAATTGAGTCTGATTACCGTCTTGATTCGTTGGTCAAAAATTTTCCGGCGGTTATGACTGATGTCGCGGACTGGACATCGGTTATAACCGATGTAAGAGTTATCATATACGTTAAGTCACAAGAAACCGACAGAAAAAGGCGAAATCGTCGGGATTTCCGACGACTGCGAGTTGGGCGCGTCGGTTGACTGATTTGAAATCGAGATTTGAAATTTGAATTAATTGTTTTGATATATCACTAAAGAACACAAGTGGCGGAGTGGTTTGGTGGATGAGAGTTAAAGCTTTGAGGTTCCCGGCTGACCCGGGTTCGACTCCCGGCAGCCGGTTTTTCCTTTTAATTATTTTATTTTTACTTTCTAACAATTATCGTTTATAAATTCTAATTTGCTTATTAATTATGTATCGTTTAAAATTAAAATAAGTCATAAATAAGCAATGAAAATTTAAAACTGATTGTTCGATTAATAAACGAAGCGGGTTTTGAAAACCCGTTTTTCGACGGATGTTACAGTATCCCCTACTTTTAGAAATTTCGTCCCGAAAATTAAGTAGTAGTGGTAACAGGAAATAGATGTGGGTATTTCTCGCGCATTGAGTCTTCACGTTCCCAAGTAAACTCAGGTCCTCGTTTCGACTCCCAGCGTACCCTGACAATTGGAATGCGGCTTCGCCTTAAACGTTTCTCTCCGAAGTCCATAATTTCTACTGGTCTTTCAATGAAATGCATAGATTCATCGACTTGAATGTCTTCTAGAGGAATATGGAGATTTTCATCCGCGAGGCACTTCTTCAAGTTCGATATGTGGAATGTGGGATGAATTCTGTTGAGTTCCTCTGGTAGGTCAAGCTTGTATGCTACAGGTCCTACTCTTTCGAGTATCTTGAAAGGTCCTACGTAGCGTGGTGCTAGCTTGCCTTTTTGGCCAAAACGAACTACTCCCTTCCACGGCGATACTTTTAAAAGTACTTAGTCACCAATGTTAAATTCCAAGGGCTTTCGTCGTTTGTCTGCATAACTCTTTTGACGACTTTGTGCCGCTAGAAGGTTGTTTCGGATTTGATGAATCTTGTCTGTTGTTTCTTGTATTAATTCTGGACTGGTGATTTGAGCTTCTCCAATTTCGTGCCAACATATTGGTGATCGGCACTTACGACCATATAACGCTTCGAAAGGTGCCATGCCGATACTTGAATGATAGCTGTTGTTGTATGAAAATTCAACTAATAGTAGATGAGTGTCCCAATTCCCTTTGAAGTCTATGACACATGCTTAAAGCATGTCTTCAAGAGTTTGGATGGTGCGCTCAGATTGTCCATCAGTTTGAGGATGATAAGAAGTACTGAGGTCTAATCGTGTTCCCAAAGCGGCTTGTACGGCTTGCCATGTTCGTGAAGTGAAACGACCATCACGATCTGAAATAATGCTTAACGGTACACCATGACGGCTTACGATTTCGCTGATGTAGATACGAGCTAACTTCTCATTCTTGAAGTCCTCGCGAATCGGGATGAAGTGAGCTGATTTTGTAAGGCGATCAATGATTACCCATATAGTGTCATACCCACCAGAAGTGCGAGGTAACCCGGTAATGAAGTCCATGGTTATGTTTTCCCACTTCCATATGGGTATTTCAGGTTGGACTAGAAGTCCTGAGGGTCTTTGATGTTCAGCTTTCACTTTAGAACAGGTAAGGCACTTGGAAACAAAAACAGCAATATCTTTTTTCATGCCAGGCCACCAGTAGGTGTATCGAAGGTCTTGATACATCTTGTCGGCTCCTGGGTGTACAGAGTATCGTGTTTTGTGTGCCTCTTTCATAAGGAAATCGCGAAGGTTATTGTGATCCAGAATCCATATGCGATCTAGATAATACAGAATGCCGTCAGATTTTGTTTCGAGTTTAAGTTCTGCTCCACAAGATAACTCATTGTGTATGTCGTATTCTGTTATGGAGACATGTTGAGCTTCTCGGATTTGATCTTTGATATCGGTTATGATTTGCGAACATAGAAGACAAATGGAGTTCGCATAACCCTTTCGACTGAGTGCATCGGCCACCACATTTTCCTTGCCAGGATGATACCGAATTTCGCAGTCGTAGTCATTAAGAAGTTCGACCTATCTTCGTTGCCTCATATTCAACTCCTTTTGGTTAAAGATATGTTGGAGGCTCTTGTGGTCAGTGTAAATTTCACACTTGGTACCATAGAGGTAATGTCTCCATATCTTAAGAGCGAACACAACGGCTCCAAGTTCTAGGTCGTGAGTAGTGTAGTTCTTCTCATGAGTTTTGAGTTGCCTAGAAGCATAGGCTATCACTTTTCCCCTTTGCATTAATACACAGCCTAGTCCTTGCCCTGATGCGTCGCAGTATACTACAAAGTCATCGCAACCTTCAGGGAGTGTGAGGATAGGTGCGTCACAAAGCTTTTGCTTAAGGGTGTGGAAGGCTTCTTCTTGTTTAGGTCCCCAAATGAAGGGTTTTCCTTTATGTGTCAAAGCCGTGAGTGGTACAGCGATACGAGAGAAATTTGATATGAACCGGCGATAGTAACCAGCCAAACCAAGGAAAGATCTTACTTCGGTTGGTGTACGTGGCGCTTGCCATTCTTGCACTGCTTTGATCTTTGAGGGGTCGACATGTATTCCTTTGTCATTGACGACATGTCCAAGGAATTGTACTTCTTTTAACCAGAATTCGCATTTGGAGAACTTAGCGTAGAGCTTTTCGGTTCTTAAGAGCATGAGGATGAGTCGATGGTGTCGTTCATGATCAGTCTTAGACTTTGAGTAAATGAGAATATCGTCGATGAAGACTATAACAAATCGATCGAGATAGGGTTTGCAAACTCTGTTCATTAGGTCCATGAAGACGGCTGGAGCGTTGGTTAGACCAAATGGCATGACCATGAATTCATAGTGACCATAACGAGTTCGGAAGGCGGTCTTTGGGACGTCTTCTTCATGTACTCTGAGTTGATGATAGCCAGAACGAAGGTCGATCTTTGAAAAACAAGTGGCACCCTGGAGTTGGTCTAGAAGATCATCGATGCGAGGTAATGGATAGCGGTTCTTGACCGTTAATTTGTTGAGTTCTCTGTAATCAATACACATGCGAAACGTTCCATCTTTCTTCTTTACAAACAGAACAGGTGCACCCCAAGGCGATGAGCTAGGACGTATGAATCCTTTGTCGGTCAGTTCTTGTAATTGACTGGCTAGCTCTTGCATCTCGGATGGGGCTAACCTATAAGGAGATTTCGCGACGGGTGTAGCGCCAGGTATAAGGTCAATGCGGAATTCGACTTCTCTCTTGGGAGGAAGTCCTGAGATGTCGTCGGGAAAAACTTGCGGGAATTCTTTCACTACGGGTAAATCTTCGAGTTTCTTCTCTTTGCTTCCCTTCTTGACAACGTGAGTTAGAAATGCTACATAATTCTTGCGGAGATACTTTCGGCTTGAAGACAGGACATCAGTTTGAGTCCTTTCGAAGGGGTTTCTCCAAAGATTCGTAGGGTTTGACCGTCTGCAAGGGGAATGCGAATGAACTTTTCGCGGCATACTACTTCAGCATGATGTTGGCTGAGCCAGTCCATACCAATTATAATGTCAAAACTTCCCAACTTCATTGGAATGAGGTCAACTGGGAAATCGTGATCATTTAGAGTGAGAGTACAGTTTCGGATAATGGAGTTTAATGAGACCGGTTTTCCGTCGGCAACTTCTACTGTTATGGATTCCATGAGTTTATCACGGGTTTGGTTGAGGATGGGTTCAAATTCTAAGGACACAAAACTTTTATCCGCGCCAGTATCAAATAACATGGATGCATAACTACCATTGATGAGAAACGTACCGTTAACCACGTTGTTGTCGGCCCTAGCTTGGTTGGCGTTGATGTTAAATGCTCTTCCTCTAGCAGGTGGAGGAGCTTGGTTAGCTTGGTTCACCGGATTTGCTTGAGCTTGAGCATGTATAATGTTCACCAAACGTGGGCAAGTGTTTCTAAAGTGGTTTGGGTCTCCACAATTGTAGCAAGCCCGCATGGGTTACATCATGGGGCAGTTGGGTTGGTAGTAGGTTTGGGCCGTATGTTGTGTAGGTGGTAGTAGTAGGGGTTGATGGGCTTGACCCATTATTTGATGGTGGGTTTGGGTTGTGGGTTGGTTACGGTTCATTCGCTGCAGCGAGCGGCAGGTTTGGATGGTGTGACCTGCACGGCCGCAGCTGGTGCAATATTGACAGGGGTGTTCGGGGGAGTGATGGTATTGGCAACGGGTGCATTTTGGGTAAGGGCCAGAGTATTGCCTTTTGTATGGTGCGGGTGAAGGGGCAACTTGAGTGATGGGTGCAGCAGAGATAGGGAAATTGGTTTGGGTGACAGCAAAGTTTCTGGTATTACGTTTCCTCTTGTTAGAAAACTTTGAGGAGGAGGTGGAATGGTTTGAGGTTTGGCTCTCGACGGGGGCTTTCTTTTTCTCTTCCTTGAATTTACCGTTTCTGATGCGGTTCTCGGTAAGTTCGGTGGCTAATTCCATAGCAGCTTCGAGAGTTGCAGGCGAAGTGCTGAGGACTGAGTCTTGAATCTTCGAGGGGAGGCCTCGAATATAGTGTTCAACCAAGCGGTATATTGGGGTGAACAAGTTAGGAACCATCTGGTTCAGCTCAAGAAATCTTTTGTTGTAGGAAGTATGGTCCCCTTCCTTTTGCTTCGGCGAGTGGAATTCGTCTTCCAACTTCTTGAGTTCGCTTCTTGGGCAGAAGCGTTTGGTCATCATTTCCCTTAACTCTTCCCAGGTTAAGGCCATAGCGTCTTCAACTCCTCTCTTACCCTTCTCGGTGTTCCACCAGGTCAGGGCTACCCCAAATAATCTCCCGGTTGCGTAACGTACCTTGCGATCCTCGGGACAATCGCAATTTAGGAAGGTGTTTTCCATTTCCTCAAACCAGTGGAGGAAAGCGGTGACACCTTCGGTCCCTTCATACTTTGGGGGATCGCAAGACTTGAAGTGTTTGTAGGAGCACTTCTTGGAGGGAGGGTTGTCGATGTTTTGATCCTCTTGATTGGGTGGGTTGATAGGGTTCGCGGTGAGAGCTTGTTGGACTTGTATTACAATATCAGGAAGCACCGCGGCCATTTGTTTTGCAATTTGAGTGGCCAAGCGTTCGTTTGACCTTCCTAACTTTCGTCCTCCACGTAGCTGCCTAGCCGACATCTACAAGAATATACATAGGAAGATGGTGAGTTTAAGGAGTGTTTAGGTGTCATGTGTCGTTTAAAATAATAAAATAACATAATCATCAATAATGCACTACATCCATAGGATGTCTTGGGTATGCTCATGTTTGGGCCTCCAATGTCCCCCATACCATCGCCTGTATAGTCATGTGGACCCCCATGACTATTGGCTTAGTAGGATTCACATTGGTATTGGCGGTTTAACACTCGCATCACCCAAATGAAAACCATGAAATATGTTTGCGAGAGGTATGGTCGGAGGGTGTCCAGGTGTAGACACAATGACAACTCAAAGTGGTGTTAGCTCACACGACGTTTGGTATAGCATGCTTTGGCCTAATAGGTCCTTCGTACTCTCATCGTTAGTCCCCAGGTAGGCAAACTGGTCCTTTATTTTGGATTTATACGAATGCCAAGCCTAGACAGGACGTTCGGACTACCGGTACTCGTACCCTTCCAGTTACTACATGCCCGTCATGAGAACTCACTTTGATGTGATTTGAAAATACAAAAATCGTTGTAAAAATCATATGAATTGTGAGGTGTGGGCTTCCATGGATATGATATGTTATGAGAATATGATTCCTGATAGGCATTGTATAATAATATGTACTTATGAACATGCTTGCATAACATTGAATGTAACAATAAACATAAAGCATATAAACATCATGAATTTTGCATGTAACACACAAATAATTTAAAAAAAATTCTAATCAACTATAGTATAGGCTCTAAGGGTCTAATAACCTATCCTATATCCCTATAGTCATGGCTCTGATACCAATCTGTCACACCCCGACCCGCAGCGGAATAAGAGTCGGGGCATAATTGGGTTATCACCAAAGCTCATGATGTTTACTAATATGTTTCATATTTATTAAATTCAAATTACATCTCAAAGTTCCAAGTCAAATTCATACAATACAAGGAAAGGAAAAATTAACTAAAACAATCCAAAATTTAAACTAGTTTATTCTTCTAGGCCGCCCTATATGTTTCTTGCTTCAACTTGATCACCTGTATCATGTGTAAAAATGGGGAATTTTGGGTCAACAAAAGTTGGCGAGTGAACATTGTTAAAAACATTTGTTATTGATTCATTATTGTAATTAATATAGGAAAATTGTGCAATAATCATATATGAACAAATGTATGTAAACATAACGATCACAAACCACCTTGCTTAAGTATATAATAAGAATGACATTGTATATGTTGGCAACGTCCCGTTCACGCTCATAGGTAATGGGGAACCGACGGCCTATGCTAAGGTATGTGAGATCAAGGCTCAATCAAACGGAGCCGATCTTATGTTGGCAACGCCTGTTTCACGCTCATAGGTAATGGGGAACAGCTCACGCTCATAGGTAATGGGGAGCGGCGGCCTATGAAATGTATGTACTGAAAATGATAACTTTAATTTAAACATTAACCACACAAACAATAGATATATATGGCAACACATTTGATCATGAACATGATGGATGCACAAGTGTTTAATTATAATAAATAACTAGGGACACATGATACACCCCAAAATGTGATTAAAACGGGGAATTGGTAGAGATTCACTCACATTGGGTGCGTTTGCTTGAAGATGATGAATGCGCACGAGTTTAGAGGATTGATCGACGAGGAATAACTAACCTACTTAATAACGAAAAGGTACGGTAAGTATGTGGATTTTATTAACTATTTTAATAGGATTTTTGGATATATTTTTGTGAGTTTAAGGCTATCTTCTAACTTTAAAAACGTTATTTTTAAGTATTTTTAATTGATTTTTAAATTAAATAAATAAATAAAAATAATAAATCAAGGTGGGGAGGATGTAACAACTCTCCAAAACACCCCAAACCAAGCCGAAACGACAAACCGGACACGCGAATCGAGACTCAGCACGCAAAACGAAGAAAATGAATTTGGGCATCCCAGGCGCCACGCACCAGGAAACCCTGATCCTGGCGCGACACGCGGGAGAGGTCAGACACGCGTATGTCCGTTTTTTCCATGTGGCAAGCCTATACCCGTTACGAGGCTGACCTAGCCCTATCTAGGCACCTCAGGCGCCACGCGAGAGCAGACACAGATTCCCGCGCGACGCGCGTGAGAGGTCAAATCGGCCTATATAAGGCCAGGTCTGGGATCGTTTTCGTTGCTCAGTTTCGATAGGAAAAATCGAACGTATACTCCCTCTACTCTCTGTTTCTGTCAAAACCCCCTCTCCCTAAACCCCTAAACCTGCGAAGCGCTGCCTGCTGTAAGTATCTTAACCCCGAATCACTAATTCGTTACCCTACCCGAGTTAGAACCCGCCAACGCATGTCAAGGATCTGCCCGACTGAGTACGTTGTGGTTCTATCTTGTGTTGTATGGTTATCCTACTCGATTGATTTAGGAAACACTGACGCATGTCAAGGCCCTGCCTGACTACGCACACCGGGGTTCTGTCTCGGTTGTATGGCTAAAAGTGACCTGGGTTAATTTACTAATGCATGTGCATTGTATGTTTTAAATAGAAATTCCAGGAAGTAATCAAGAATTTTCACCAGGAACTCCGTATGAATACCTAAGTTTTCAAATTGAGTACATTCTTTTTTTGTAAACCTTTTTGTGGGTCAAAATATTTAATTATGCTTAACAGTGATTGAGTATATGTATTCTACAATTACTGCCGGTATGTTGGGGTTTTGTATACGAAATTTGAATATGTTACCGTTAGACAAATGGATTTTTGCCAATGGGTAACATGACCCATAAGTCAGGAGTGACAGTACTGATTGGGTAATGTTGTAGATATAAACAATGTAAATGCTGATGCTCTCAATAATTGTAAAGCTATAAAACTTGTTTTGATTATACTGGGATGTGTTCACCAGTATTTCTTGCTGATAAAATCCTTTTAAAACGCGTTTCAGGTAACTTAATGTGAAGCTAATAGAAGCCAGTTGGAGAGCACTGAAGGCTTAGAAAAGTGGCTATAAAAGTTACCTAAATAAACGAAGTTTATGTTTTCCATAAGTCAGGGTTTATCCCTACAAATGTATTGTAATTGAAACTTGGGTTTTATCCAATTTTGTGTAATATAAAAGTTTTGTGTTTTAAAACTCTGATCAATTATTTCCTAACTACGATCTTGATGTTGTAATTCCGCTGCCAAATTAATAAACACCGGTACCACCAGCTCTGTGTCTCGCGGCTCCCGCTTCCGGGGTAGGGGTCGGGGGTTGCGACAACGAGCGTGGGAAATCCACTAGTTATATGATAAAAGAAACCAGGACACTTATCATTATTCTAGGTCATTCTTAATTGCAAATAATTATTTTTTTAATTTAAATTACTAATTCTAATATATGTTTTAAACATTTATGAAATTACGAATAAAGTTTCATAAAATATCTTATTATTTATTTGTATTAATTACTATGTTAGAAATTACATCTTAAATCTTTAATTGTAGATAATTATTATTTAATTCAGATTATTAAATTTAATAATATATGTTTTAAACATCATTAAATTTGATAATATATGTTGTAAATATTTAAGAAATTACGGATAAAGTTTCATAAAATATCTTATTATTTATTTATATTAATTACTAGGTTAGAAATCATATCTTAAATCCTTAATCATAGATAATTATTATTTAATTCAAATTATTAAGTTTAATATGTGTTTCAGACTTTTAAGAAATTACGTATAAAGTTCAATAAAATATCTTATTACTTACTTATATTAATTACTATGCTAGAAATTAGGGTCAGGATATAATAAGAAGTATATTTTATGTAGGAAAGATATGAAGTAATCTTGACCATCTATTAAATAATCAAATGCTAAGATTAAATGAGTGAGATTGAACAAAAGAAAATAGTGCGTGGGTTACTCTAAGGGTATTGTAGTCTATCCAAGCCAATAGTTTATCTCTCCTCTAATTCTCTCCCCCCCGTTTTTAAAATGTTAATAGTTTTTCATACGATATTATTTATTTATAAAAATTACACCATAAAAACGAACGTTTTTTTTATCTTTAAAACGAGCACACTATTGCTATATTTTCAAAAAAAAATTTTGATAACCAAGATGCGTAAAACGCAATGAATAAAAAACAAAAAAAATGATTTTTTTTCTAAACGCAATACGCAATGAACTAAAAACACAAAAGAAAGTGTTCTTTTTAAAACACAATGGACAAAAAAAAACACAGAAAAAAGGTTTTTTTTTTGCTAAAACGCAATGGATAAAAAAACATAAAACAAAGTGTTCATCCTAAAACGCAATGGACAAAAAACACAAAGAATGTGTTTTTTCCTAAAACGCAATAGACCAACAACACAAAAAAATGTGTTTTTTTCTAAAACGCAATGGATAAAAAACACAAAACAAAGTTTTCATCCTAAAACGTAATGGACCAAACACACAAAGAATGTGTTTTTTCTAAAACGCAATAGACAAAAAACACACAAAAAATGTGTTTACCCGTAGAACAAAAACACACAAAAATGTGTAGTAAAATTGTTTTTTATCATTGTGTTTTATAAAATATGTAGTAAAATTGATTAAGTGATAGCTAAAACCATTTGCTTGTACAAGATATTAAGAAAATGTAAAATGCAATGAGTTGTTTCCATTTCAAACAACAGTAAATCATTCACAATAAGTCAACTTTTCAACTTCTATGCCACGTAAATCACAAAACAAAACATAAACTCCAAAAAAGGATCTTGTTTGGTCTTATCCATTCAAAAAAATAAAACGCAATTATTCACATTTTCTTTTACTCACACAACGCCTTTTATGCGATTTGAATGAATGATAGGCTACAATTCTCCTTGAAACTTAAATTAATTAAAATGAATTAATTAAAAAAGAAAGTATAGGTAGTATTGTCATGATTTCTCTTCTTCTTCTTCTTCATTCTTTGCTCAAAATCTACAGACCACGCCATGGCCTGAAGTAGCAGGAATCTTTATTAATGATATTTTCTTCTTGAGAGGATTAGTATTCATTCATCATTTGCACAGTATCTGCTTTGACTTTAGCATCGTATCCTTAAACTCAGCAAGTACCCTTCTTCTTTACAATAACTTTCACCTCCACATAAAAACGTAAAACGCAATTCGCTTACTTAGCAGGTACCCTTCATCTTTCATCTCTACACCTTCAACCACAAGTTCCCATTTTCAAAGCATGAGCATTCTCTTGATCAGAGTTTACTGGTTTGATACTTGATTGAACAACTTCAGGAGTAACTTGAACCGTGTCAGATGTAAACCAATATAATCAGACCTGATTAATTTGTGATAAGCTAGAGAGAAACAATATATATATATATAAGAGAGAGAGAGCGCGCGCGCTGACCGGAGAACAGATGATGACGACAAGGCCAGTATTCCGGTGAAGCTCCTACGGATCTTAACATTGGAAAACAAAGTGAAAATCAAAGTGGAGGGGTGGGGTAACGATGGGGAGGGTTGTGGAGGCGTTGGACGATGGAGTGGTGGCGATGGGCAGTGGGGGTGGTCATGATCGTGGTTGTGATGGGAGGTGGTGGTGGTGTGGGGTGAGATGAATCATAAAAGAAAGATGTACTGGTTTTTTTTAAACTAGGGTTACATGACACTAATTTTTATTACTAAATCCCACTTCACTTTTAATATTTTTAACACTTCCTATTTAACCTTTGATTTCTCCTAGAAATTATATCTTAATAATTGAAACAAATATCGAGCATTTTCATAACGAGGGTAGAGAGAACGATTTTCTTGCTTAACAAATTATTTATTTATTTAATATATTTAAAATGCAAGAAGAATAATAACTATATTTATCATATTATAAATTTATTCAAAAACAACCATTCTTTTAAGATGCAACTCCGTTAGATATTTAAATTTTAAACTTATATAATAATTACAAATAATTTATACTAATCTAATTAATTAATTTAAATATTATTTTGTAACTATAAGTTTTAATTGGCTAATTGCTATATGCCTAGACATTTCAACAAATTTTTTAAACTAATAAATTAAGACCACTATTATTTAAATAAAACTTAGGTTATTAAATGTATGTTTACAAGACTGCTAAAACTCATGAGAAAGTCGATGATACAGTTTGACTTTTAATCGATGGATTCAAATAGGAATGGCAATGGGCCGGGTTGGCGGTATTGGTAATCCCATACCCGACCCGTTTGTAATTATTCTGCCCATACCCGGCCCGTTACCCGTCGGGTTTTTATCAGGTAATTACCCGTCGGGTATCAGGCTTACCCGCGGGTATCGGGTATACCCGTTTATTTGTTAAAAATACTTATTAGGACTCCCATATGCATTTTTACTATAATGTTTATATAATTTACTATTTTAATAACTATAAGAAAGACAAATATAACCAATAACATACATATATATCATATTCAAATGCATATTTGAAACACATTTCCATATAATAAACTAAATAAGGTACTTTTAATTTGGCATGCATGAACCAAATGGTTTTTCTTTTACATAATTCCTTAATACAATATTTTCATGCCACATATACTTAATTTGTTGAGAAATAATTGTATCTAAACCATCTGATTACATTAACTTTATATATTTAGCTTTCATATTCAATATACATATCCAAATATATATTAAAAGAAGTAAGGGAGTAACACAATATACTAGAGAAGTAGAGGTAATAAGTGTCTCTACTAAGTTTATATAAATATGAAACTAAAACTAAAATTAAATACATTTCGGGTATTAAATCGGGTAAGTGGGCCGAGTATGAGCGGTATCACTAAATCCCATACCCGTACCCGTATCCGAATTTTTTTCAACTTTAATCACATACCACATACCCGGCCCATATTTTTCGGGTTTCGGGTATACCCGTCGGGCTCGGGCTTTTTTGCCATCCCTAGGTTCAAATGCTTTCATATTTATAAACTTGACAAACATCACAAGTTTTGATCATACATGACAAAAATTTTGTTTGAATATCAGAAAAGCGTCTGAAAAACATCGGTTTTATAATTATTAAATCTTCGTTATAACTATTTGATTTTTTATTTACTTAACCCGTGTATATACGGAGTTATAACCTAGTAATAGTAATAAAGAAAACAACAATCTCCCATGGTTTAACAAAACTCTTTCTATTCTTAGATATGTACATCTTATTCTCATACTCTTTTTCACTTTATCTCGCTCGCTCTCTCTCTTTGTGTGTGTGTATATATATGTACCTAGAGAGAGATAGAGGAGAAGGATGTGTGAATATTAACTCCCTTTAACAATGGTTACATGTAGCAGATCTAAGAAATATTTTTAGGGGTGCGGAAAATTTTAAAGGATCGTATGCCCCTAGCTATATAATAACTTTTCATTGTTCATAGCAGGTCGGCCATGTTAAAAAATATAATCAAACTAAAATTCATATAATCAACAAAAGCACGTCATGTTGGATATGATATGTCCGATTAATTAACGTTGTCAACGATGTAAAATCCAAAGAGTTACAATTTTTAATACTAGTATAAATGCATGGGTTTGGGTTAGATTACATGTTACACACCACATTGCGAGTTAAAATACCAAACCATGCCACCACCTACTACCGTCAGCCCCCCTCCACCTCGACAGAACCGTTAACGGCCCTACGAGCCACCACCAAACCGCCTCCGGTTTGTCACCCGATCGCCACCGCATCCAAGGTGAACCATTGCCGGACCTCCGACCACCCGACACAAGTAGTGGCAGCCGTCAGACACCGCCGCCACTGCCCACGGCCAGCACCGGAAACCACTGGTTTTGATCGTTTGACCAAGTTTGACTTGTTGACCTTGAAGTAGTTCTTGGGTCACGTGTTCAGGTTTCGGGTTTAGAGATACACGTCAAGGAGTTGATTCAGGATTTCAGATTTGTGAACAAACATTAACCAGTGTGACAATTCATCAATTCAAGGTGTGAATCTTCGGTTTTTGTCTAAAGGTTCGTTTTATGAAACGCCCTCTGGTTGTTTAATTGTTTAACGAATTGCAACCGGGTCACTGGACAGGACTTTGTCGTTTGTAATACGTACACGCCTTCGCTTAATAACTAATATGACATATTAATTCGAATAAATAAAATATGATTTTATTTATAGTTAAAATTGTACACCAACGATTCCCAACACGTCAAGCGTCATTACAAACATATTTCAAGTCGTTCCCACGGGTTTTCATTTTTTGAAATCTTTTCATAATATTGTATAGAGAGACTTTCCTACCCAAGTATTTTTCAATATAACATATACAACTGTCGCTTAAATTCTCATCGCCAATCTAATAACGCAATGTGAACTTCACGTGCTTCATTGTCGAAAAACATCTTTCAACGGTTATGGTTGCGACGGGTAATACGAGAACAAACTTCAACAAACGATGCAACAATGTAAATGATAAATGTTGTTTTTGTAACAACTCGTATTTTTCGTTGTTTTCTTTTTTTCGTCAAATTCGTTTGTAACCGTTAATGTAATCTGAGATTTGATTAATGGAATGGTTTATGTTTGATAAATATATTTTGTCACAACATATTACATCTAAATGCTTATTAAATGCTAATTCAACGCAATCACAAGTAACTATGTTACTTTAAGAGCCGAGTGTGTTATTATTTAATAAACGCTTGCCTTCGACATCGCTTATCGCATCACATCGCAGCGCAGTTGATTATGTTACTTTTATGTTATTTATGTGTTATGTGTGTTTTATGTTTTATGGTTATACTCGCTATCGCAACGCTCTCACTCGCACAAATCGCTTAATCACATTATTTTATATCTTAGAACGCTTAATATAACTATCTAATACGAACCGAATCGCCAAACGAAACCTAACGCAAAATAACGAACAAAACTTAGCCATTAGGCCAAGTTCGGCCGAACATGGGTACCCCAAGTTCGCCCGAACTTAATCAGTGGTGATCAAACAAGATTTTTTTCCCCAAACTCAGCAAGTTCGCTCGAACTTGCACATGTTCCAGCAGTGCCAAGTTCGCTCGAACTTGTGTCAAGTTCTACCGAACTTGGTCTCCACCAGCTCATTTTCTCCTCACCTATAGATACACAGCACCTCCATTCATGCTCCTCTTGTTGTAAGTTCGCCCGAAAGCTCCCAACCGAAAACCTTTGATTCCCAAGTAAGAATCAACCCGTTTTTATGCAAACAACAAGCTTTACTATGATTTTGCACAAGGATTACCTTCGTTTTCATCAAAACTTTTCTATTTACGAAAACCTTCATCTTTTTCTACAAAACTTCTTTTTTCACTTAGATCTACACTGAACGAGTGTATTTGGGCTTAGCTTTGTCTTCCCAAGCTAGAAATCTTTATGATTTCGCCTCACCAGGTGTTAGATCTAAGAAAAACCTTTTAAAGTATCGATTTTTACACAAAATACGGACTAATGACGTATGTTTTGTTCACTATGAAGTGGAACGAGGCGTTGTCAAGCAAGATCCCCAGATCCGGAAGCACAAGGACGAAATCGTCACTTTGCACAAACTGGACTAACCCGTACGAACCATCAAGTTCGCCCGGATTAGCCTGAGTTTTTGTAAAATGGCTAAACTCGCTCCAAAAGACTTCTCCAGCCTATGTTTTGCTCAGTAGCTAAGGTTGGAGGGATGGACACTCGATTTCCTCAGCAAACAACGCCAAAACGCACGATTTGATGCCAAAACAGTCAATTCGCTCCAAAAAGCAAGTTCGCTCGAAGTTGTCACCAGATGGTGACCTACTTCGCCCGAACTTGTCCAAAAACTCAAGAAAATCAGCCAAGTTCGCCCGAACTTGTACAGTTTCTAAGGAAACCATACAAGTTCGACCAAACTTGTTCACATCTCAAGAAAACAAGGCAAGTTCGCCCGGACTTGTCCAGTTTCTCAGGAAACCAGACAAGTTCGCCCAAACTTGTGCTTTCTGTAAGACAAATAGTCAAGTTCACCCGAACTTGTACCAATTTCAAGGAAATTGGTACAACTTCGCCCGAACTTGTCCTCTGCTCCTTCACGTTTCGACCGTTTCGGCACTTCGGAAGTCTGATGCACTTCAGTTCGCTTACAGGCTGAACCGGGCTCCCTCCAATCCACATCAGATCCCATCTCTCTCTCTTAACGCACCGATAGTGAGTATACTTGAACCCTTTTTAGCTTAAACGCACATTTGGGTGTTACATACGTTCATATACCAAATCACATCACACGACTCTCAAACGCTTACTCGCACCCCGCTGATACATGACTATACGTGAAATCTGCTGAATTGTATGTGTTACTTGATTGCTAGTACGCCACCCTTAACATGATAGCTTGCTAGAGGTTGACCTGCCACCCGGAGGCCCGGGGTTGTTAAGGCTCGCATTTTTATTTTGCATTTATTTTCTCTTTAGGACGTAGACACTTGTTCGCGTGCCTCGCACTCGCGGTTTGTTGGTTTACTTGAATCTAAGTAGTTGCATAGTTCACAACTCTTACGTATGTCATGCGGTGTATGCTAAACGCTTTTATATCTATTATGTACGCAAACCTGTATGCTCACCTTTACTTAATTGTATTGACTTTGATTTTAACGTATGTGACATGTTGAGAATTTCCTACTGCTGCAATTGGATTAGGTTTATCTTAGAAACTAATGTAATAAAATCTAGGGTAAATCGGATTGGAATTTGTTTAAGAGATTATGTTTTTGTTGACTATTTGCGGAATGTTTGTTGAATTGTATGGGAAGTTTAACCTTTTAAATATTGTCGCTTGAATAGTGTTATAGAATTCCCTTGAACAATCTGAGTCGCCTAGTGCCACGCCCGATGTTTCCGCCATCAGTTGGGGTGTGACAGATTGGTATCAAGCCATAACTATAGGAAAAATTTGGTGGAACTGCCATGTTTGACCTAGTCTATAGTTAGGATACCAAATCAGACCGTTACGCATCGATTGAACACCCAAACTGGTACGAACTGACTACTTCACTGAAGTTGGACATGTTCGCTCGAAATTGGCCAAGTTCGCCCGAATTTACTCAGTCCTCTCAAAACTCAACAAGTTCGCTCGAGGAAGATGAAGTTCGCTCGAAGTTGGTCAACTTCGCCCAACTGGATCATACACCTTGAAACAGACTTTTAAACTACGTATGCTTTTCCTAAAGCTACCACAATACACGTGAAGAACGCTCGTATCACACAAAACGAGTGATCAAGTCGAGATTAGGTGTGAAAACCAAGAACTCTCGATAAGATCATTCACTCCACACATACTCTATCGCACGAGATACCTTCGTTGAGTTATGAGTGATATCCAAACCTCGACGAAGATCTCCATCTCTATCTAGTGGAACTCCCGACTTGATCGGTGAGCATAACCACAACTAGAATGAAGTTGTTAAGTTAGGGGTGAAATCCACATCTTAATAACTAGTTCCACTCCTCGATTTTCAATCTCACCAAAGTCTCGACTAATTCATGACTCAGGACACGACGTAACTGGAAGGATAATGTCGTTAACCGTTGTACGGCGAGAGCATTTGTCTATTAGGCCAAATCGTGTGCCCGGACTCATAGAATTCTCGAACCACTTTGGGTAGTCACTGTCTCAAAACCCAGGACATCGAAATTGATTTAAGCCTGCAATCGCCAATTTTACGCATCATTGAGTTTCATTTTAATTATGTTGTTTAATTTATGGTTTTTACACTTATTTGATTTCTCGCTTTATCGATTTCTCGCTTTTACGCTCTATCGATATATGCACAACTCGCACAACTCTCGAAATCTAAAATGCTAATTAATCACAAACCAAACTAAAACGCTCAACTCTCCTATGCGAATGTCCTCATACACGGCTTTATTTGCTTATTACGCTTATGTCTCGCATCTCGTACGCGCTACGCATGATTTAGATTGAAGATGAATACGTGCAAATATGTACTTATGTGATTATGTGCCTACGTAATTATGTGCTTACATGCTTATGTGTTTTCGTGGATACGTGCTTACGTGTTTTGTGCCTTATTTGAATAATAATAATAGTAATGAAACGCTAAACTTTTGAACATAAACTATTATAATCAAATCTCATCCAATCAAATCCTTCATGTAGATGTCTTCCATGGGATCTCACACTAGGAGAAACATCCAGCGCAACAATGCTGACAAGCGCATCGCCTCGCTAGTAGCCAAGCAGATGGCTAAGGTCATTCCCCATATTGTTAGCGAAATCCAAGCTGTCAGCAGCAACTCATCGGTAGATTCCAAAACCGACGCGCCAAAGTCCTTTTTCAGCTTCAAGCAATTTAAAGCGTGTGGACCTCTTACTTTCACCGGCACAGACGGACCAAGCGCGATGTTCCATTGGTTCGATTCCATTGAGGTCACCTTCCATCAGAGCAGATGCCCCGAAAATCTCCGCACCATCAATTTTACCGGTGTGTTCCAATAAAGGGCACTTGATTGGTGGACCGCAGAGCGCAACAAGCACGGAAATGATGAAGCTTACGGCTCACATGGGAGGAACTCAAGGCAGTTATGGTGAAAGAATTCTGTCCTCCCCATGAAATTCAGAAACTGGAGAACGAATTTTGGGATCTCAAGTAAGATGGACCCGACAACGCAGGTCTCACTGCCCGCTTCAAGCAGCGAAGTATCATTTGTCCCAGTCAGATGGACACTATTGAAAAAGCAATCAAAAAGTACCTCCGTGCTCTACCTGACTGCGTTGCTGATTTCGTCCAAGCAGCGCATACTTGATGTATTGTAAAATACATCGGTTATTCGTGTATAGTATGTTTAGTTTTCGTTAATTTTAGTTTCGTTTTCCATAGAATAGTTAGTCTTTTGATCCAATTGCGTTTTGCAGATCGTATGAGCTTAAAGTAGCTGAAAAGCGTGGGAATTGAGTAGAAATACGAATTGGTCAAGTCCTGGAACGAATTGGAGGGCTCGGGAGCTGAAACAATTAAAATTCTAGAGAATAGAGCTTCTGGTAGGCCGCGACTAGTTGGCCTGATGTCTCCCGCCACCCGCGAGAGGCTAGTGAAATGATGACGTCAGAATTGCGGGCGCGGGCCGCGACTATGAAGTTAGAACCCTCTGCGCCCGGCGAGATGGTGTTGTATGCAGATGGGTTCGAATTTGAGTTGTGTTTTGGGTATAAAAGCAATCTTTATCATCAAGAAACCCTATCTCGAATTAGGAGACAACTTAGGGAATTTGGAGCATTATTGGAGTAATTCGGAGTAGCAAAAGCATTTGGTTGAAGATCATCAAGTGTAGCAACTTTGGGTCGTCATTCTGTCATCCGGGTGTTCTTGTTTGTGCTATTTGACTTCTATTATGTCTTGCATACTTGAAATTACTTTGTTTTGTTTTGTTTCCATGACTTTAGTTGGCTAAATCTTTTTAACTACCTAGATTAGATGAATGACTGAATAAAGTTTTGATTTTTACTTGGATTTATGATTTGTGAGGATTATTTATGAACTGTAAAAGACTTATTCTATCAATTGGATGTTTTTGCGTATTTGATCTTGTTTAGTTGTTGTTTATTGCTTTACATGAATCTTGGTGACCGTCTTTATCATAGAATAGAGTCATGTTAGGTTTTAGCTTTTGGTGACTGTCTATATCACATAAGAAAGCTAGAGTCTTTAAGGTGAAACCGCGGAATTAAACCTTAAAAGAAATAATTGGAAACTTAATAAAATAAAATATTCTACTAATCGTCAATAGCTGCAAGGTGCGAGGCTATTGCTAGGTCTAAGTCATTAAGCCGAAAGGTAGGAGCTTTTAAGAAGTAAACCCGTTGGCTACTGTCTAGCAAGTCCAATTGAGAAATTAGGTCTATCCTTGGTTTAGATCTCGACAAGAGTTAGCCTCATAGGATACTTTCATAAACCCATTAGGTGTCTGGCAAAAGAGTCTAATAACTGGTAGTTTAGAAACCTTGAGGGGGCTATAGTGTGCTTTTGAGAAGGGTCAGAGGTCCTATTAGATATCCCGAGAGGTGAGAATATAAAGATCCCGGTTCATCATTAATCAACTTCCAAGTAAAATCGTTACTAACATCAGTTAGGATTCTAGTCTAGGTAGTCCTTTCACCATCTAAGTAAACCCAAGTCTAGTTCGTATTCTTTAGTTAATTAGTTCAATTAGTTTATTTTACTTGTTTTCATAGGAACGTTAGAACCCCCCCCCTCAAACATTAAATCATTTTAGTCCGTGTCAGTCAGAGTCTTAATAAAGTAGTTAACTTAATCAGTAGAGTCTCGTGGGTTCGATATCCAGACTTACTTTAGCTATACTAGAGTCGATCGGTACACTTGCCGGTTAGTAGTTTAGTGTGTTTTTAGCAAGTCTAGAATATTACTTAGAGTCTAAAGTTAGGTTAATTTAGTTGTTTTTATTAAACTATTTTTAGCACATCAAGTTTTTTGGCGCCGTTGCAGGGGGCTCTTGGCGATTGCGTTAATTACTTTGTTTTGACTTTCGTGATATCATACGTGCTATGTGTCGTGTTTGATTCGTAGGAGTCGATTATAAGATCGTTTTCTTTTTGTTTGTGTCTAGTCGTTTTTAGAGTCTTCTTACTTGTTTGTTTTTGGTTTTTCAGTGGATGCCCCATACACGTTCGCAAGGACCTCCGCTGAAGCCACATACGGACAAGTCATCCTTCTCGTCTTCTTCGTTCAAGGTTAGTACCCCATTTACCATCATCTTCCACCCGTTCTGACTCTACACCTCACTCTAAACCACCAACCTTTGACTTCTCACCGAAGTCCTCACCACATAACTCCCCACCACCTTCCCGTCCCCAAAGCCCTCCACCCGTTGTCCAAATGGCCAACCGAACCGTTTACCAACAAGCCAACACCGGCTTCACCGATGCGAACTCACCCATCACCCTTCCCGAAATCACTAATGAAAAATCAAGGCAAATTCCGTCCTATATCATGACCGCTATTACTAACTCTTGTCAATTTCACGGTCATGAGGACGAGGACGCGCCGGCTCACATAAATCGTATCACCCGTCTCTGTGGCACCTTCTCCATTGAAGGTGTCAACCTTGATGCTCGTTACCTACAGGTCTTCCCATTCTCGCTTGCTAGCCGCGCAGCCGTCTGGTTTGATTCGCAGCCAACATGTTCTTTTACTACCTGGGCAGGTTTAAGGGATGCTTTCTTAGCCAAGTATTACCCACCCGCTAAAGCATCTCGCATACGCGATCAGATTCATTCCTTTCGAATGGAACCTCATGAGCCGTACCACCTAGCCTGGGAGAGATTCCAAACCCTACTTCCTCGTTGTTCGTAGCATGGCTTGTCGGATTGGGCGCTTGTAGAGAAATTCTACAATGGTCTCACCCCCGAGATCCGAACCCGGTTCGACACTTCAGCTGGAGGGCAACTCATGGGCAAGAAATCGACAGTTGAGTGTAACGATCTGTTTGAGAGTTTTGCCCACTCTGATATGGACTATACCGCCGCCGGCAGGAATTCTATTCCTGTTACAAGCACCTCTTCGACTACACGAGGGGTGAACCAAGTTGGCTTGGATTCAACGGTGGCTGCTGCGCTAGATCAGATGGAGAAAACTTTCACTAAGGAGCTTTATGAAATTAAGAAAAAAGTCGATAGGTGTGAGGTTTGCCGAGGGGGTCACGATACCATAGATTGTCCCACCATTACTTTAGAGCATGTAGAGTTCATAGCCGGTCAAAATAGGGGTCAGTTCAACAATAATTCCAATTATAACCCTAACTGGCGAAACAATAACGCCAACTTCCACTCTTCCGGCAATCCTCCTGGTTTTCCACCTGGTCAGTATCAAAACAGGGGCAAGGTTTGTTCACTAGCTCAGGTTCGGGGCAACATGGTCAGTTTAATAATTCGGGGTCGAACCAAGATGGTCAGGGTAGTGACAAAGGCTCAGACATTAGTAGGATTGAGGAGATTTTTGCTCAAATCATGGTTAAGGAACAAGCCACTCAGAAAGCCTTAGCTGATTTTAACGGTTTTATGAAGAGTCAAGATCAATTAAATAAAAATCAAGAACTTCACAATAAAAAACCAGCAGGCTGCACTCTTAGATCTCCAAAGACAATTAGGTGGCCTTTCCAAACAGTTGCAAGAATACCCTCCCGGCTAGTTCTCGGGTAACACCTACCAGAACGGCTAATCATTCGGCCAAAGCCATCACTACTAGGAGTGGTAGGAATTTAGGAGAGGTAGTTAAGGAGAGAGTAGAGGTAGAAAGTGAAGAGGAGGTAGACGAGGAGATAGAGATGGAAGCTCCCGGTAAGGTGCACAATATGTAACATCCGTCAAAAACGGATTTACCAAACCCGCTCCGTTTATTAACCGAACAATCAGTTAAAAATTTCGTTGCGAATTTAATGCCCAAAATAATTTTAAACGATACATAATTAATTATTATATTGGAATATATAATTTGTTTTTGAAAAACTGTTAAAAATAAGAAAATAAAAATAATTTGGCACTGCCGGGTTTCGAACCCGGGTCAGTCGCCGGGTCAAACAACGGACTTAACACTCAACACTTAAACCACTGCGCCACTTGTATTCTTTGTTAATTATTAGAATCATTTAATTCATAACATGTTTTTCCGAATTCAAAACCGGCGCCCAAAATTGCAGTCGTCGGAAATCCCGACTAACTCGTCAAGAATTGACGGTTACTTCAGTTATAACGTAAACCTTAAACACTACATCGGTTATAACCGACGTCTGAGTCCGCGACACAAGTTATAACCGCCGGAGATTTTCTAACCGATGAATCAAGTCGGAAATTGGACCAAATTCATCGATAACCTGCCTTATAAAATACCCCCTCGAACCTCTGCAAACTTTTTCGCTCAAAACCGCACCCTTTCTCGGCGAAAACTCACTCGCCGGAAATCTTCTGCTCATCGCCGGAAAACCGAACCCTCCATTTCTGAGCCTTACTGAACCCCTGAACTTATACCGAAGTCACCCACATTCTTTTCAAGCTTTCTGAAGACTCGCCGCTGCAAGACACACGACGCCGGAACCTGTTGCTGTCGCCGGAGTTCTGTCGGAAAAACAGAGGAGTCCAGTCGGTATACCTTACGCCTAATTTTTCTTTCTTTTTATTTATATCTCACCTATGATTAATCATAAAACGCTAAAGAAATCTGAATAAAACTTCGAACCAGTCAGTTATCGTTTCTGGTTAAAACTGACGAAGAAGACGAAGTTCGGTAACATATAAGTATAATTAAAATCAAATTATTAATCGGGTTAGACACACAGTCCAGCGGTGGACTGTGTGCACATTAAACACACTAACGTCTCGAGTTCGAATATTGTCCCACGCATGCTGCCTTAATAAAAAATGCCTTTTTTTTGTTAACCGAACCGGCCACCACTGTTACATGTTAAGTTTATTAATAACCGGAATAATAACCAAGTTAGACACACAGTCCAGTGGTGGACTGTGTGTATGTTTAATCACAGGACACGAGTTCGAGTCCGGTCTTCTGCATCGACCCGGATAATTATTAAACTTTTTATTTAAGTCAGAAATGAAAATACTTAGCTTGTATTTAAGAATAATAAAAATCAGTTTAGTTAACAAGTTGGACACACAGTCCAGCGGTGGATTGTGTGTTAGCATAAACCACAGGTCCCGGGTTCGAGACCTGTGGAGCGCACCGAGTCTTTGGATTAAAATCGTTTTTAAAATAAAGGATTTTCTGTTTAATCTAATTAATATATAAATATAATTAAAAACAGAAATATTTCGGGTTAGACACGTAGCTCAGTTGGTAGAGCTGCGTGCACGCGTACGGGAGGTCTCGGGTTCGAGCCTCACTCAGCGTACATATACACGCATACGAACCGGTCAAACAGTCAAGGTCAATGGTCAAACGGTCAACGTCAACGGTCAAAAAAGTCAATTATTTTTATTATTTTTATTTATTTATTTTAATTAAAAATCAATTAAAAATACTTAAAAATAACATTTTTAAGGTTAGAAAATAGCCTTAAACTCACAAAATACACCTAACAATCATACTAAAATGGATTAATAAAATCCGTTTACTTACCAAACCATAATGCTATTTATCTAGGTTAATTTCACTCGTGGTTAAAACCACTTCGCGTGCATTCAACATCATCAACCGAAACGCACCCACTGTGAGTGAATCTTACAACTCCCCCTTTTTAAATACACGTTTTGGGGTGTGTCATGTGTCACAAAATAATTAACTCGTTTATTTAAACTTGTGCTATACCATATCGTGATCTAAACTTAGATTGTTATTATTGTTGTAATTATGTATTTCATTTTGTCCACTTATACGAAATTCATTCATTAAGCCCATCAGTTCCTCGTGGTAGACGAGTTGAGCAACGCGTGCCTCAAAACCAATTCATTATTGTTCATGTGTGTATTATTGAGTTTATATTGTTGTAGTTATGTCTTTCATATTATCATGTTTATGCAATTCATTCATTAGGCCCATCAGTTCCTCGTGGGAGACGAGTTGAGCAACGCGTGCCTCTAAACGATCCATTATTGTTCATGTGTGTATTGTTTAATATTAAATTGATTTATGAATAAGTTTACATCTATTTTTACTCATGTGTGGTTGTGCACTTTATTTCATAATCAATTAAATAAACTTGTTCAAATGTTTTCCATAGGATTCACTCGCCAACTTTTTGTTGATCCAAAAACCCTTTTACACATGATACAGGTGAACAGGATGAAGCAAGGAAAACATAGGAAATGCCTTAGAAGAAAACAAAGAAGCTTAGACTGATGTTTAGGTCATTGATGTAATTATGATTGTAAATTTCCATTAAATTGTATTAATGAATATGAAACGTTAAAATAAATGTCATGAGCTTTGATGATAACCCAATCATGCCCCGATCACCTTTTCCGCTGCGGGTCGGGGTGTGACAGATTGGTATCAGAGCCATGACTATAGGGATATAGGATAGGTTATTAGACCCTTAGAGCCTATACTATAGTCTGCCTAAATTTTAATTGATTAGGTGGTTACATACAAACTTGTGATATTTATTTGTTTCATATATGTTTATACTTACAGTCAAACATACATACTTATATACATATTCATTATACATATATCAATGTTCATATATTCAATTCATTTTCATACTCTCATTATTCAAAGATTTTGTTGCAATTTTCAAATCTCATCAAAGTAAGTTCTGCGACGGGCATGTAGTAACCGGAAGGGTACAAGTACCGGTAGTCGGAACGTCCTGTCTAGGTTGGCATTCGTATAAATCCAATATAACGGACCAGTTTGCCTACCTGGGGACCAACGATGAGAGTACGAAGGACCTATTAGGCCAAAGCATGCCACACCAAACGTCGTTCGAACTAACCCCACTTTGAGGTGTCACCGTGTCTACACCTGGACACATTCCGAATATCACACGTTGTATACATATTTCTCGATTTTCTCCGGGTTTTAGTGTACGCAACCAGGCAAACCCATGCGAACCAAATGAAAAACCGGTATTCATGGGGCCCACATGATTACAAAGGTGAAGTATGGCGGCATGTAGGGCCTAATGGCGAGCAAAGCCCAAGACATCCTATGGATGTAGTAGATTTATTTTTCTATAATTATTTTATGAATGTTCATTCCTGAATGCGACCCATGATCCCAAAAGCATCCAACTCATACTCTTGACATGTATTCCTTGTAGATGTCTTCTAACCACGCCCGTAGGAAGACGAGAGCAGGAAAAGCCCGCGAACGCATGGCTGCCCTAATCGCTCAACAAATGGCTGCAGTAATACCCAACATTGTAATCCAAGTCCAACAAGCACTTACCGCTAATCCTGTCAATCAGGAAAACCAAAACATTATCAACTCTCCCCCAAATACCACTAAATGCACCTACAAGCATTTCAAATCATGCGACCCTCCGAAATAGAAAGGGACTGAAGGCGTCACCGCTCTCCTCCATTGGTTTGAAGAAATGGAGAACACCTTTCTAAATTGCGATTGCCCCGATGATTGTAAAGTGCGTTATGCTACTGGTCGTTTATATGGAATAACACTTACATGGTGGAATACAAAGAAGGCCAAACGAGGCGTCGACGATGCTATGACTTTAACTTGGAATGAATTAAAAGAAATCATGACCAGACGATTTTGCCCAAGGAGCGAAATCAAGAAATTAGAAGATGAGTTCTATTTGTTGAAGCAAAAGGAAGGCGACCACACCACGTACAACAAAAGATTCCTCGAGTTACATCAGATGGTTTCCCAACATGTTCACTCCCCTCTACCGTTTGATCGAGCACTACATTCGTGGTCTTCCGTCAAAGATTCAAGACTCTGTAATAAGTACCAAGCCTGCAACTTTGGAAGCAGCAATGGAGTTAGCTACAGAGCTCACCGAGAACCGAATCCGGAACAAAGACTTCAAGGAGGAGAAGAAGAAGGATAAAGCATCGACTGAAACCTCCGATTACACCCAAACCGAATCCCCTTCTCCACCCACTTTTAAGAGAAAAAGAGACGGGCAACTTTTCGTTGCTGTCCAACGGAATCAACCAATTTCACACGCCATACCCATCCAAGTTATCCCAATCACTCAAGTGGCACCCAACTCAACTTACCCAAATAAGAAACCATATCTTGGACCTCACCCTCGATGCAACAACTGTTTTTACCACCATCCCCTTACTTTACCTTGTCGACTATGTGCAACTTGTGGACGCTATGGTCATTTGAGCAAGGTTTGCCGCACCTTTCAAAACCAAATCTCTCCCCCTACTCAAACCATGAACCAAACCTATCAACAACTCCAATACCCCATGTTTCCATATGTTCGAGCTTGTTTCAATTGTGGCGACCCTACCCACTTTAGAAACACATGCCCTCAATTGGTTAACGTCATCAACGCTCAAGCCCAATCAAACCCAGTTAACCAAGTAAACCAAGAAAACCCAACCGCTAGGCCACCAGCAAGAGGAAGAGTCTTCAACATCAACGCCAATCCTGTCGAAGATAATGACGGCCCAAACGAAGATACCCAACTAGTCCTCTTCACCGAAAATCCAGATTCAACTCCTACCGTTTAGTTTTATGTTTTTTTCTTTATCACATAGAACCAAACATAACTTAAGGATAAAGCCAATGAAACTTTGACAAGAATATGGTGGATACGCCGCTGGTACTTCCTATATATAAGTATTCTTGTCAAAGGATCAGAAGCATTATCTGGCGGTTACGAGAGGTTCCATGTGTAGACTGTTAGAGTAATTATTGTTTATTATTTTCAGTACATGCAATTTCATAGGCCGCCGCTCCCCATTACATTATGAGCGTTGAGCATGTTCCCCATTTTATTATGAGGTTGAACCTGGCGTGCCCACATACGATCGGCTCCGTTTGATTGAGCCTTGATCACACAGACATTTTCATTTTCAGTACATGCAATACGATCGGCTCCGTTTGATTGAGCCTTGATCGCACAGACATTTTCATTATCAGTATCTTGTGGTTGTTGTGTTTGTTGTAGAATCGCATAGAACTAATCATAACTTGCGGATAAAGTCATGAGAATTTGACAAGAATATGGTGGATACGCCGCTGGTACTTCCTATATATAAGTATTCTTGTCAAATGATCGGAGGCATTATCAGGCGGTTATGAGAGGTTCCATGTATAGGCTGTTTGTGTGATTGTTGTCTAGATTAAGTTTATTATTTTCAGTACATGCAATACGATCGGCTCCGTTTGATTGAGCCTTGATCGCACAGACATTTTCATTTTCAGTACATGCAATACGATCGGCTCCGTTTGATTGAGCCTTGATCGCACAGACATTTTCATTATCAGTATTTTGTGGTTGTTGTGTTTGTAGTAGAGTCACATAGAACTAATCATAACTTGTGGATAAAGTCAATGAAAATTTGACAAGAATATGGTGGATACGCCGCTGGTACTTCCTATATATATATATATTCTTGTCAAATGATCAGAGGCATTATCAGGCGGTTATGAGAGGTTCCATGTATAGGCTGTTTGTGTGATTGTTGTTTAGATTAAGTTATTATTTTCAGTACATGCAATACGATCGGCTCCACTTGATTGAGCCTTGATCGCACAGACAATTTCATTTTCAGTACATGCAATACGATCGGCTCCGTTTGATTGAGCCTTGATCGCACAGACATTTTTCATTTTCAGTATTTATGAGTTTGTTGTATTGGTTGTAGAGTCACATAGGACTAATCATAATTCACTGATAAAACCAATGAAAATTTGACGAGAATATGGTGGATACGCCGCTGGTACTTCCTATATATAAGTATTCTTGTCAAAGGATCAGAGGCATTGTCAGACGGTTATGAGAAGTTCTATGTAGGATTTAGTAGTTTCTTGGTAACTAATCATAACTTGTGGATAAAACCAATGAAAATTTGGCAAGAATATGGTGGATACGCCGCTGGTACTTCCTATATATAAGTATTCTTACCAAAGGATCAGAGGCATTATCAGGCGGTTATGAGAAGTTCCATGTAGGATTTAGTATTGCCTTGGTTGAAATTTGTGTTACATTCATATCATCTCGCCATTTAAAGAAATTGGACTGTGTTCTATTTCTACATAAACTAACCTCTCTATCATAACAAACGAGAGAGGAACTGTCACCATTCAAACATATATGCTATCAGAATGTGGATTCAAATATTAGTTGTTGTGTTTATTTATGTTCTTTAGTCATAGAACCAATCATAACTTACTGACAAAACCAATGAAAATTTGACAAGAATATGGTGGATACGCCGCTGGTACTTCCTATATATAAGTATTCTTGTCAAAGGATCAGAGGTATTGTTAGATGGTTATGAGAGGTTCCATGTATGTTGTAGTATTAGAAGTTTTGCCTTAGGATATAAACATATCCTTCCAAACATATCCAAACTCTTATGCATGATATCATATTTAGCGAATCAATTCTGCTTATCAATACTTTTACAGTAGGCAACAAAAAGCGATTCCTGTAATAGGGTACTTAACCCTTACAAGGAACGTTACCACCTCAAACAAAAACTTAAAACCTTACTTTTTCTAAGCACGTAACTGTCAAACTAAACACCATCATTCTTTTAGTCAAATATATCACTATTTAAATTTCGGGACGAAATTTCTAAAAAGCAGGGGATACTGTAACATCCGTCAAAAACGGATTTACCAAACCCGCTCCGTTTAGTAACCGAACAATCAGTTAAAAATTTCGTTGCGAATTTAATGCGCAAAATAATTTTAAACGATACATAATTAATTATTATATTGGAATATATAATTTGTTTTTGAAAAACTGTTAAAAATAAGAAAATAAAAATAATTTGGCACTGCCGGGTTTCGAACCCGGGTCAGTCGCCGGATCAAACAACAGACTTAACACTCAACACTTAAACCACTGCGCCACTTGTATTCTTTGTTAATTATTAGAATCATTTAATTCATAACATGTTTTTCCGAATTCAAAACCGGCGCCCAAAATTGCAGTCGTCGGAAATCCCGACTAACTCGCCAAGAATCGACGGTTACTTCAGTTATAACGTAAACCTTAAACACTACATCGGTTATAACCGACGTCTGAGTCCGTGACACAAGTTATAACCGCCGGAGATTTTCTAACCGATGAATCAAGTCGGAAATTGGACCAAATTCATCGATAACCTGCCTTATAAATACCCCCTCGAACCTCTGCAAACTTTTTCGCTCAAAACCGCACCCTTTCTCGGCGAAAACTCACTCGCCGGAAATCTTCTGCTCATCGCCGAAAAACCGAACCCTCCATTTCTGAGCCTTACTGAACCCCCTGAACTTATACCGAAGTCACCCACATTCTTTTCAAGCTTTCTGAAGACTCACCGCTGCAAGACACACGACGCCGGAACCTGTTGCTGTCGCCGGAGTTCTGTCGGAAAAACAGAGGAGTCCAGTCGGTATACCTTACGCCTAATTTTTCTTTCTTTTTATTTATATCTCACCTATGATTAATCATAAAACGCTAAAGAAATCTGAATAAAACTTCGAACCAGTCAGTTATCGTTTCTGGTTAAAACTGACGAAGAAGACGAAGTTCGGTAACATATAAGTATAATTAAAATCAAATTATTAATCGGGTTAGACACACAGTCCAGCGGTGGACTGTGTGCACATTAAACACACTAACGTCTCGAGTTCGAATATTGTCCCACGCATGCTGCCTTAATAAAAAATGCCTTTTTTTGTTAACCGAACCGGCCACCACTGTTACATGTTAAGTTTATTAATAACCGGAATAATAACCAAGTTAGACACACAGTCCAGTGGTGGACTGTGTGTATGTTTAATCACAGGACACGAGTTCGAGTCCGGTCTTCTGCATCGACCCGGATAATTATTAAACTTTTATTTAAGTCAGAAATGAAAATACTTAGCTTGTATTTAAGAATAATAAAAAATCAGTTTAGTTAACAAGTTGGACACACAGTCCAGCGGTGGATTGTGTGTTAGCATAAACCACAGGTCCCGGGTTCGAGACCTGTGGAGCGCACCGAGTCTTTGGATTAAAATCGTTTTTAAAATAAAGGATTTTCTGTTTAATCTAATTAATATATAAATATAATTAAAAACAGAAATATTTCGGGTTAGACACGTAGCTCAGTTGGTAGAGCTGCGTGCACGCGTACGGGAGGTCTCGGGTTCGAGCCTCACTCAGCGTACATATACACGCATACGAACCGGTCAAACAGTCAAGGTCAATGGTCAAACGGTCAACGTCAACGGTCAAAAAAGTCAATTATTTTTATTATTTTTATTTATTTATTTTAATTAAAAATCAATTAAAAATACTTAAAAATAACATTTTTAAGGTTAGAAAATAGCCTTAAACTCACAAAAATACACCTAACAATCATACTAAAATGGATTAATAAAATCCGTTTACTTACCAAACCATAATGCTATTTATCTAGGTTAATTTCACTCGTGGTTAAAACCACTTCGCGTGCATTCAACATCATCAACCGAACGCACCCACTGTGAGTGAATCTTACAAACTCCCCCTTTTTAAATACACGTTTTGGGGTGTGTCATGTGTCACAAAATAATTAACTCGTTTATTTAAACTTGTGCTATACCATATCGTGATCTAAACTTAGATTGTTATTATTGTTGTAATTATGTATTTCATTTTGTCCACTTATACGAAATTCATTCATTAAGCCCATCAGTTCCTCGTGGTAGACGAGTTGAGCAACGCGTGCCTCAAAACCAATTCATTATTGTTCATGTGTGTATTATTGAGTTTATATTGTTGTAGTTATGTCTTTCATATTATCATGTTTATGCAATTCATTCATTAGGCCCATCAGTTCCTCGTGGGAGACGAGTTGAGCAACGCGTGCCTCTAAACGATCCATTATTGTTCATGTGTGTATTGTTTAATATTAAATTGATTTATGAATAAGTTTACATCTATTTTTACTCATGTGTGGTTGTGCACTTTATTTCATAATCAATTAAATAAACTTGTTCAAATGTTTTCCATAGGATTCACTCGCCAACTTTTTGTTGATCCAAAAACCCTTTTACACATGATACAGGTGAACAGGATGAAGCAAGGAAAACATAGGAAATGCCTTAGAAGAAAACAAAGAAGCTTAGACTGATGTTTAGGTCATTGATGTAATTATGATTGTAAATTTCCATTAAATTGTATTAATGAATATGAAACGTTAAAATAAATGTCATGAGCTTTGATGATAACCCAATCATGCCCCGATCACCTTTTCCGCTGCGGGTCGGGGTGTGACAGATTGGTATCAGAGCCATGACTATAGGGATATAGGATAGGTTATTAGACCCTTAGAGCCTATACTATAGTCTGCCTAAATTTTAATTGATTAGGTGGTTACATACAAACTTGTGATATTTATTTGTTTCATATATGTTTATACTTACAGTCAAACATACATACTTATATACATATTCATTATACATATATCAATGTTCATATATTCAATTCATTTTCATACTCTCATTATTCAAAGATTTTGTTGCAATTTTCAAATCTCATCAAAGTAAGTTCTGCGACGGGCATGTAGTAACCGGAAGGGTACAAGTACCGGTAGTCGGAACGTCCTGTCTAGGTTGGCATTCGTATAAATCCAATATAACGGACCAGTTTGCCTACCTGGGGACCAACGATGAGAGTACGAAGGACCTATTAGGCCAAAGCATGCCACACCAAACGTCGTTCGAACTAACCCCACTTTGAGGTGTCACCGTGTCTACACCTGGACACATTCCGAATATCACACGTTGTATACATATTTCTCGATTTTCTCCGGGTTTTAGTGTACGCAACCAGGCAAACCCATGCGAACCAAATGAAAAACCGGTATTCATGGGGCCCACATGATTACAAAGGTGAAGTATGGCGGCATGTAGGGCCTAATGGCGAGCAAAGCCCAAGACATCCTATGGATGTAGTAGATTTATTTTTCTATAATTATTTTATGAATGTTCATTCCTGAATGCGACCCATGATCCCAAAAGCATCCAACTCATACTCTTGACATGTATTCCTTGTAGATGTCTTCTAACCACGCCCGTAGGAAGACGAGAGCAGGAAAAGCCCGCGAACGCATGGCTGCCCTAATCGCTCAACAAATGGCTGCAGTAATACCCAACATTGTAATCCAAGTCCAACAAGCACTTACCGCTAATCCTGTCAATCAGGAAAACCAAAACATTATCAACTCTCCCCCAAATACCACTAAATGCACCTACAAGCATTTCAAATCATGCGACCCTCCGAAATAGAAAGGGACTGAAGGCGTCACCGCTCTCCTCCATTGGTTTGAAGAAATGGAGAACACCTTTCTAAATTGCGATTGCCCCGATGATTGTAAAGTGCGTTATGCTACTGGTCGTTTATATGGAATAACACTTACATGGTGGAATACAAAGAAGGCCAAACGAGGCGTCGACGATGCTATGACTTTAACTTGGAATGAATTAAAAGAAATCATGACCAGACGATTTTGCCCAAGGAGCGAAATCAAGAAATTAGAAGATGAGTTCTATTTGTTGAAGCAAAAGGAAGGCGACCACACCACGTACAACAAAAGATTCCTCGAGTTACATCAGATGGTTTCCCAACATGTTCACTCCCCTCTACCGTTTGATCGAGCACTACATTCGTGGTCTTCCGTCAAAGATTCAAGACTCTGTAATAAGTACCAAGCCTGCAACTTTGGAAGCAGCAATGGAGTTAGCTACAGAGCTCACCGAGAACCGAATCCGGAACAAAGACTTCAAGGAGGAGAAGAAGAAGGATAAAGCATCGACTGAAACCTCCGATTACACCCAAACCGAATCCCCTTCTCCACCCACTTTTAAGAGAAAAAGAGACGGGCAACTTTTCGTTGCTGTCCAACGGAATCAACCAATTTCACACGCCATACCCATCCAAGTTATCCCAATCACTCAAGTGGCACCCAACTCAACTTACCCAAATAAGAAACCATATCTTGGACCTCACCCTCGATGCAACAACTGTTTTTACCACCATCCCCTTACTTTACCTTGTCGACTATGTGCAACTTGTGGACGCTATGGTCATTTGAGCAAGGTTTGCCGCACCTTTCAAAACCAAATCTCTCCCCCTACTCAAACCATGAACCAAACCTATCAACAACTCCAATACCCCATGTTTCCATATGTTCGAGCTTGTTTCAATTGTGGCGACCCTACCCACTTTAGAAACACATGCCTCAATTGGTTAACGTCATCAACGCTCAAGCCCAATCAAACCCAGTTAACCAAGTAAACCAAGAAAACCCAACCGCTAGGCCACCAGCAAGAGGAAGAGTCTTCAACATCAACGCCAATCCTGTCGAAGATAATGACGGCCCAAACGAAGATACCCAACTAGTCCTCTTCACCGAAAATCCAGATTCAACTCCTACCGTTTAGTTTTATGTTTTTTTCTTTATCACATAGAACCAAACATAACTTAAGGATAAAGCCAATGAAACTTTGACAAGAATATGGTGGATACGCCGCTGGTACTTCCTATATATAAGTATTCTTGTCAAAGGATCAGAAGCATTATCTGGCGGTTACGAGAGGTTCCATGTGTAGACTGTTAGAGTAATTATTGTTTATTATTTTCAGTACATGCAATTTCATAGGCCGCCGCTCCCCATTACATTATGAGCGTTGAGCATGTTCCCCATTTTATTATGAGGTTGAACCTGGCGTGCCCACATACGATCGGCTCCGTTTGATTGAGCCTTGATCACACAGACATTTTCATTTTCAGTACATGCAATACGATCGGCTCCGTTTGATTGAGCCTTGATCGCACAGACATTTTCATTATCAGTATCTTGTGGTTGTTGTGTTTGTTGTAGAATCGCATAGAACTAATCATAACTTGCGGATAAAGTCATGAGAATTTGACAAGAATATGGTGGATACGCCGCTGGTACTTCCTATATATAAGTATTCTTGTCAAATGATCGGAGGCATTATCAGGCGGTTATGAGAGGTTCCATGTATAGGCTGTTTGTGTGATTGTTGTCTAGATTAAGTTTATTATTTTCAGTACATGCAATACGATCGGCTCCGTTTGATTGAGCCTTGATCGCACAGACATTTTCATTTTCAGTACATGCAATACGATCGGCTCCGTTTGATTGAGCCTTGATCGCACAGACATTTTCATTATCAGTATTTTGTGGTTGTTGTGTTTGTAGTAGAGTCACATAGAACTAATCATAACTTGTGGATAAAGTCAATGAAAATTTGACAAGAATATGGTGGATACGCCGCTGGTACTTCCTATATATATATATATTCTTGTCAAATGATCAGAGGCATTATCAGGCGGTTATGAGAGGTTCCATGTATAGGCTGTTTGTGTGATTGTTGTTTAGATTAAGTTTATTATTTTCAGTACATGCAATACGATCGGCTCCACTTGATTGAGCCTTGATCGCACAGACAATTTCATTTTCAGTACATGCAATACGATCGGCTCCGTTTGATTGAGCCTTGATCGCACAGACATTTTTCATTTTCAGTATTTATGAGTTTGTTGTATTGGTTGTAGAGTCACATAGGACTAATCATAATTCACTGATAAAACCAATGAAAATTTGACGAGAATATGGTGGATACGCCGCTGGTACTTCCTATATATAAGTATTCTTGTCAAAGGATCAGAGGCATTGTCAGACGGTTATGAGAAGTTCTATGTAGGATTTAGTAGTTTCTTGGTAACTAATCATAACTTGTGGATAAAACCAATGAAAATTTGGCAAGAATATGGTGGATACGCCGCTGGTACTTCCTATATATAAGTATTCTTACCAAAGGATCAGAGGCATTATCAGGCGGTTATGAGAAGTTCCATGTAGGATTTAGTATTGCCTTGGTTGAAATTTGTGTTACATTCATATCATCTCGCCATTTAAAGAAATTGGACTGTGTTCTATTTCTACATAAACTAACCTCTCTATCATAACAAACGAGAGAGGAACTGTCACCATTCAAACATATATGCTATCAGAATGTGGATTCAAATATTAGTTGTTGTGTTTATTTATGTTCTTTAGTCATAGAACCAATCATAACTTACTGACAAAACCAATGAAAATTTGACAAGAATATGGTGGATACGCCGCTGGTACTTCCTATATATAAGTATTCTTGTCAAAGGATCAGAGGTATTGTTAGATGGTTATGAGAGGTTCCATGTATGTTGTAGTATTAGAAGTTTTGCCTTAGGATATAAACATATCCTTCCAAACATATCCAAACTCTTATGCATGATATCATATTTAGCGAATCAATTCTGCTTATCAATACTTTTACAGTAGGCAACAAAAAGCGATTCCTGTAATAGGGTACTTAACCCTTACAAGGAACGTTACCACCTCAAACAAAAACTTAAAACCTTACTTTTTCTAAGCACGTAACTGTCAAACTAAACACCATCATTCTTTTAGTCAAATATATCACTATTTAAATTTCGGGACGAAATTTCTAAAAAGCAGGGGATACTGTAACATCCGTCAAAAACGGATTTACCAAACCCGCTCCGTTTAGTAACCGAACAATCAGTTAAAAATTTCGTTGCGAATTTAATGCGCAAAATAATTTTAAACGATACATAATTAATTATTATATTGGAATATATAATTTGTTTTTGAAAAACTGTTAAAAATAAGAAAATAAAAATAATTTGGCACTGCCGGGTTTCGAACCCGGGTCAGTCGCCGGATCAAACAACAGACTTAACACTCAACACTTAAACCACTGCGCCACTTGTATTCTTTGTTAATTATTAGAATCATTTAATTCATAACATGTTTTTCCGAATTCAAAACCGGCGCCCAAAATTGCAGTCGTCGGAAATCCCGACTAACTCGCCAAGAATCGACGGTTACTTCAGTTATAACGTAAACCTTAAACACTACATCGGTTATAACCGACGTCTGAGTCCGTGACACAAGTTATAACCGCCGGAGATTTTCTAACCGATGAATCAAGTCGGAAATTGGACCAAATTCATCGATAACCTGCCTTATAAATACCCCCTCGAACCTCTGCAAACTTTTTCGCTCAAAACCGCACCCTTTCTCGGCGAAAACTCACTCGCCGGAAATCTTCTGCTCATCGCCGAAAAACCGAACCCTCCATTTCTGAGCCTTACTGAACCCCCTGAACTTATACCGAAGTCACCCACATTCTTTTCAAGCTTTCTGAAGACTCACCGCTGCAAGACACACGACGCCGGAACCTGTTGCTGTCGCCGGAGTTCTGTCGGAAAAACAGAGGAGTCCAGTCGGTATACCTTACGCCTAATTTTTCTTTCTTTTTATTTATATCTCACCTATGATTAATCATAAAACGCTAAAGAAATCTGAATAAAACTTCGAACCAGTCAGTTATCGTTTCTGGTTAAAACTGACGAAGAAGACGAAGTTCGGTAACATATAAGTATAATTAAAATCAAATTATTAATCGGGTTAGACACACAGTCCAGCGGTGGACTGTGTGCACATTAAACACACTAACGTCTCGAGTTCGAATATTGTCCCACGCATGCTGCCTTAATAAAAAATGCCTTTTTTTGTTAACCGAACCGGCCACCACTGTTACATGTTAAGTTTATTAATAACCGGAATAATAACCAAGTTAGACACACAGTCCAGTGGTGGACTGTGTGTATGTTTAATCACAGGACACGAGTTCGAGTCCGGTCTTCTGCATCGACCCGGATAATTATTAAACTTTTTATTTAAGTCAGAAATGAAAATACTTAGCTTGTATTTAAGAATAATAAAAATCAGTTTAGTTAACAAGTTGGACACACAGTCCAGCGGTGGATTGTGTGTTAGCATAAACCACAGGTCCCGGGTTCGAGACCTGTGGAGCGCACCGAGTCTTTGGATTAAAATCGTTTTTAAAATAAAGGATTTTCTGTTTAATCTAATTAATATATAAATATAATTAAAAACAGAAATATTTCGGGTTAGACACGTAGCTCAGTTGGTAGAGCTGCGTGCACGCGTACGGGAGGTCTCGGGTTCGAGCCTCACTCAGCGTACATATACACGCATACGAACCGGTCAAACAGTCAAGGTCAATGGTCAAACGGTCAACGTCAACGGTCAAAAAAGTCAATTATTTTTATTATTTTTATTTATTTATTTTAATTAAAAATCAATTAAAAATACTTAAAAATAACATTTTTAAGGTTAGAAAATAGCCTTAAACTCACAAAAATACACCTAACAATCATACTAAAATGGATTAATAAAATCCGTTTACTTACCAAACCATAATGCTATTTATCTAGGTTAATTTCACTCGTGGTTAAAACCACTTCGCGTGCATTCAACATCATCAACCGAACGCACCCACTGTGAGTGAATCTTACAACTCCCCTTTTTAAATACACGTTTTGGGGTGTGTCATGTGTCACAAAATAATTAACTCGTTTATTTAAACTTGTGCTATACCATATCGTGATCTAAACTTAGATTGTTATTATTGTTGTAATTATGTATTTCATTTTGTCCACTTATACGAAATTCATTCATTAAGCCCATCAGTTCCTCGTGGTAGACGAGTTGAGCAACGCGTGCCTCAAAACCAATTCATTATTGTTCATGTGTGTATTATTGAGTTTATATTGTTGTAGTTATGTCTTTCATATTATCATGTTTATGCAATTCATTCATTAGGCCCATCAGTTCCTCGTGGGAGACGAGTTGAGCAACGCGTGCCTCTAAACGATCCATTATTGTTCATGTGTGTATTGTTTAATATTAAATTGATTTATGAATAAGTTTACATCTATTTTTACTCATGTGTGGTTGTGCACTTTATTTCATAATCAATTAAATAAACTTGTTCAAATGTTTTCCATAGGATTCACTCGCCAACTTTTTGTTGATCCAAAAACCCTTTTACACATGATACAGGTGAACAGGATGAAGCAAGGAAAACATAGGAAATGCCTTAGAAGAAAACAAAGAAGCTTAGACTGATGTTTAGGTCATTGATGTAATTATGATTGTAAATTTCCATTAAATTGTATTAATGAATATGAAACGTTAAAATAAATGTCATGAGCTTTGATGATAACCCAATCATGCCCCGATCACCTTTTCCGCTGCGGGTCGGGGTGTGACACAATAGGCTAGTCCCAGCAAGTACCGCACAAACCGATGAGCCTCAAGTAGAAAAGATAGTAGAGAAACAACCAGTAGGAGTCAAGCCATCCCCTTTGGTTGATCATTCGTGCTTTCCGTATCCCGCCCGCCTCAAGCATCAGAAATGTGCTAGGGAATACGGGCACTTTCTAGAGATGTTTAAGCAGTTAAAGATAAATCTTCCTTTCATCGAGGCCTTGCAATCCATGCCTAAGTATGAGAAATTTCTCAAATATCTTCTTAAGCGAAAAGATAGGCTAGGTGAGTTGTCTAACATTCTGTTGACCGGCGGTTGTTCGGCGGTGGTTTTGAACAAGCTACGGAGAAACTAACTATTCCGGGCACCTTCACCATTCCGTGTTTTTTTGGGGGGGCCGTCGCTCCCGCAAATGCTCTAGCCGATTTAGGAGCTAGCATCAACTTGATGCCATTCTCACTTTATGAGCGTTTAGGTCTAGGAGAGCTTATACCCACACGCATGTCATTATCATTGGCGATCGTTCGGGCAAATATCCTAGGGGTATCATCGAGAATCTCTTAGTAAAGGTTGATAAGTTTGTTTTTCCGGTTGATTTTGTTGTGCTCGACATGGAGGCCGATGAAAAGGTCCCAATCATTCTAGGCCGTCCATTCCTTCAAACCGCCAAGGCAATCATTGATGTCTATGACGGTAAGATTTCACTTCGTGCGGGTGACGAGATTGTCACATTTGAGATAGATAGAATCATGCAACACCCTAGTGGTAGTGATGATCATAGCGGCCCGTGTCATTCCGTTTACTTCTTAGATTCCTTCATGTCATGTGTTGATCAGTGTGTTAGTTACATTAGTGGGGGTGATCTAGTGGGTAGAGATGAGATTGAGTTTGATAGTGAGGATGAAGAAGTTGGAGATGATCCGGAGTGGATTCCGGAAACGTTAGAGTTGTGTGAGGTTAGAGAGGAGGTAGAGAGTAAACCCTTGGAGTTGGAACCTTTACAACTTAAGGTTCTTCCCTCCCATATTGAGTATGCCTTATTAGGAGAGGAGTCTAGTTTGCCCGTCATCATATCTTCTAAGTTGACGGAGGAGGAGAAAGGTAGGTTAGTTGAGGTGCTTCGGGAGCACAAAGATGCCATAGCTTGGAGATTGTCCGATATCAAGGGGATTAGCCCCACGTTTTGCACACACCGGATTCTCATGGAAGACGAATTCAAACCTAGAGTGCAACCTCAAAGGCGTCTAAATCCTAACATGAAAGAGGTGGTTAGGAAGGAAGTAATTAAGTTGATGGGGGCCGGGCTAATTTATCCTATATCCGATTCCTCGTGGGTTAGTCCCACCCAAGTCGTCCCTAAGAAAGGAGGGATGACCGTGATCATGAATGAGAAGAATGAGCTTATTCCTTCCCGTACGGTCACCGGTTGGCGTGTATGTATTGACTACCACAAGCTCAATGACGCCACCCAGAAGGACCATTTTCCTCTACCGTTCATCGATCAAATGCTCGAGCGTCTCGCGGATCATCAATTATATTGTTTTCTAGATGGTTTTTCCGGTTATTTCCAAATCCCAATCGCCCTGGAGGACCAAGAGAAAACTACTTTTACATGTCCTTATGACACATATGTGTACCGACGCATGCCCTTCGGATTATGTAATGCACTAGCTACGTTTCAGTGGTGCATGGTCACGATCTTTCAAGACATGGTTGAGAGTTCTATGGAGGTCTTTATGGATGACTTCTCGGTCTACGGTGATTCTTTTGACCATTGTTTAGGTAACTTAGAGCGGATGATGAAAAGGTGCATAGAGACGAAATTGATGTTGAATTGGGAGAAGTGTCACTTTATGGTGACGGAAGGGATTGTGTTGGGACACAAAATCTCGAGAGTAAGGATAGAGGTTGATAGGGCCAAGATAGATACCATTAGTCGTTTACCTCCACCTACTAATGTCAAGTCAATTAGGAGTTTTCTTGGTCATGCGGGTTTCTATAGGCGCTTCATTAAGGATTTCTCTAAGATCACACGCCCCATGACCCGTTTTTTGGAGAAAGACATTCCTTTCGTCTTCGACGAGGAGTGTCTTAAAGCTTTTACCTTTTGAAGGAGAAGCTTGTTAGTGCCCCTATTCTTATCTCGCCCGACTGGAGCTTACCGTTCGAGCTCATCTGCGATGCGAGTGACTATGCCGTAGGTGCGGTTTTAGGACAAAGAAAGGATAAGCACTTTCATCCAATTTACTACGCGAGCAAAACGTTAAATGATGCTCAAGAGAACTACACCACCACGGAGAAAGAGCTCTTAGCCGTAGTATTCGCTTTCGATAAATTCCGATCTTATCTCGTGCTTTCTAAAACCATCATTTTTACCGACCATTCCGCCTTGCGTTTTCTCTTCCAAAAGAAAGACGCTAAACCCCGACTTATCCGGTGGATACTATTGCTTTCCGTGTTTGACATTGAGATTAGAGACAAAAAGGGGGCCAAGAATTTAGTCGCCGATCACTTGTCGCGGTTAGAGGATCCAAATAGAGAGGAGAGTCGTGAGGAGGCGATAGGAGATAAATTCCCTCACGAGACCATAGATTTTGTAGAGGCAGAGAGAGGGATTGCCTTGGTTTAGTGACTTAGCGAATTATGTGACAAATGGGTATGTCATGGTGGAGATGAATGCTCAACAGAAGAAGAAGTTGTTTAGGGACGCGAGAAAGTACATATGGGATGACCCGTTCCTTTTTAGGATAGGTAGTGATCGAGTTCTTAGGGAGGTGCGTCGCGAGAGAGGAAGGTAGAGAGATCCTTAGGCATGTTCATGAGGGGTTGACCGGTAGTCACCATGATGCCCATACTACCGCGCAAAAGGTTTTCGATTGCGGTTTTTATTGGACCACAGTAGTAGATGATGCGGTAGAGTTTGTTAGGAATTGCGATACTTGCCAACGTACCGGCAATATTTCATCCAGGAATGAAATGCCCCAACATCCTATCCAAGTTCTAGAAATATTCGACGTTTGGGGCATTGACTTCATGGGACCTTTTCCCCCCTCTAGTGGGAATCGGTACATCCTCGTGGCAATCGACTACGTTTCAAAGTGGGTTGAGGCTCAAGCTTTGCCTACAAACGATGCCCGAGTTGTGGTGAAATTTCTTAAGAAGTTGTTCACTAGGTTTGGTACCCCTAACGCTCTTATTAGTGAACGGGGAACTCATTTTTGTAATGCCGTGATGGAGAAGGCATTGGAGCATTATGGAGTCACCCACCGTTTTGCTACTGCATACCATCCACAAACGAGTGGACAAGTGGAGAATGCGAATAGGGGAGTAAAGACGGTTGGGAAGTCTAGGAAAGATTGGTCCGACAAGCTTGATGACCCTTTGTGGGCGTTTCGTAACGCCTACAAGACACCTTTAGGGACTACACCATTTATGATCGTTTATGGCAAAGCATGCCATCTCCCCGTAGAATTAGAGCATAGAGTGCTTTGGGCCCTTAAGACCGTAAACTTAGATTTGACCGAAGCGGCTAGGCGTAGATATTTTCAAATCCATGAGTTGGAAGCGCATCGAGATGCAGCTTATGAAAGATCATGGAGTATTAAGGAAAAGTCGCAAGCGTTGCATGATCGGAGGTTGAAGGGGTTGAAGGAACTTTCGATTGGCGACAAGGTACTTCTTTATAATTCGAGATTGAAATTGTTTCCCGGGAAGTTGAAGTCGAAGTGGACGGGACCATACATTGTGAAAGAGGCATTTCCGCATGGAGCGATAGAAGTGTTTGACCAGGCCACACAACGCTCATGGAAGGTCAATGGTCATCGGTTAAAGCACTATCTAGGTGGTCCGATAGATAACTCCTCTCGAAGACATGCCCGATATCACCACTTAGTATCTTGAGTGAAAGCTCAAGTGTAGAGTTTGTACCATTTGCGATTTTCGTATTTTTTATTATTTCTCGTAGCTAACGAATGTCTTTGGTAGTTTGTCGGTCTTTGTTTGTGTTTTTGAGTCATTTTGCAGGAATTCCATACCAAGGATATGCAGGGAATGAGGAGAAAAACGAGTTCCCGGTAAGTTCCAGAGTTAGAAAAATTTGGGTTGTGTTTTGGGAGGTTTGGTAAAGTGTTGAAATTTTTTCTAAGGCATGAACTGAGAAATTTTTTCTAAGGCATGAACTGAGAAAATTTTCGAAACTTTCTGTGAAAATTGTCTACTCGTGGGGGCGACTCACTCTTACCATTTTTCTCGCGGCCCGCGAGTCCCTTATAGAACATGATGTCAGAAACACACTCGCTGGGCGCTAGTCACCTGGCCTCACCCGCTCATGGCCCGCGAGTCCCCATATCGGCAGGCTGGCTCGTTTAAACCCTAGTTTTCACCTTTTTGACCTCACTTCTTCTTATCCAATACGCCGAAAACCACCAACCACCACCATAGATCACCGAATTTCAGCCATTTTCACTCAAATCAACCACCCCCGTTCACCCATAACCGCTATTCCACTTATTTCAAACATCAATATGCAACCATTCACTAACCATTTGGGGTTTTCACGAGGGTTCCAAGCTTCAACCATATTTCTTTTAGTTCTTCTTCTCTAATCCGATTCCGAGGTACGCTTTCTTGTAATTTTTGTACCATGAGTCCGTTATTTTAGTTTTTGGTTAGAATAAAGTAGATTTAGTGTTGGGTTTTAGTTTAATCTTGTGTTTGGTCATGGGTAGTGAAAGGGTGAGGTTGCGGATGGTTTGGGCCAGTTAGTTAGCATATTGCAGGTTGTGGAAGGCTTGGTTTGGGTTGATTGTTTTGTGTTTGCGGCTGCCATACTATCGGGAGTAGTGACATTGAGTGTGGGGATTCGGGTTGGTAATTTTCGAGATAAACTTATGTTTATAGCTTACTTTTGACCCGTTTCACTACTTATGACATAAAGCTTTGAACTTTAACACTCAATGTTAGTTTGTTTTGGCACTTGGGATTTAATTGAGGACAATTAAAGTACCGGTAGGGGGTAGTGTACATTGAGTCGTATATATTGAGTCTAGTAGTTTCAGTTCTAGTTGGTCGTGGGTTTACTTATATGCACGTATAGGTTCAAAACGCTTTGCCCGTACTCAATCTCCATTCGGGAGGGGTTGTTGATAACTTATGCTTTTGTAAACGGTAACCCGGTTTTTAGTTAAATTTTTCGCTTTTCAGTTTCAACCGCGAAAGAAATGCTATACGGTTGTTCCAAATTTAAAAAAAATAAAAAAATTAAAAATACCAAAATAGTTTATGACTTCTAATGATCTGCTTTGCCTTGTTTTGTCAAATTTGATTTGTTTTGCAGATGTCAGGTGAAGGTTCGTCGAGTAAGAGGGGCAGGAAGCGGGGCCCAACGGCTTACCTTCAAGGTGTTCCGGTTGAGCCAGCTCAACAAGAAGAGTATGTTTACTACAGGGAGGTAGACTACAGGGGACCGGGAGTTCCACATGGCCAGAGCACAACTTGTAGATAGCCAGTTGTTGCAATTCGAGTTGAACTCGGGGGAGTATGATAGGTTGGGTTCTCTGATTTTAGTTGACTTGTTGAAGTTTAGGAAGATTTGGGATTTGTTGGATCGTTTGGGGGCGAGGGCCCAAGTGGGGCATTTGTTAGGTACAAGGTTTAGGAGGGTTTTAGATTGTGATGCTCGGCAGTATAAGGAGATTACCCTTGAGTTCCATTCCACATTCGATTGCAACAAGGGAATTTCTTTGAGAAGGATGCGGTGTTCTTTGCTCTAGGTCGAAAATCTTATGAGATGATCATTCCACAATTCGTTGTGGCTTTGCAGTTTTACACAGAAGAAGAAGTGCAGTCAGTTGATTTTGTTACAAGTCTTCAAGGGGTTTTTAAGAAAGATCATGATTACAGTGTTAAGTCGACTGAGCTAGCTAGGTTTTGGGGTACTATATCGAGGGTTGCTTATTCGAACCACATGGTTGCAAGTGACATCACTGACCCGGTTCTCCATTTCATCCACAAGATCCGGGTTTGCATTATCAACGGTAGATTCCCCCTGAAATCTCCAGTCCAGATTATTGGTTCCGATGAAGATTTGCTAATTGAAAAAGATTACCAATTTGCTGATCTGGAGTGATTACGGAAATCGGGATTTCAGATTATTGCGGGTAAACATTGATTTGAAGTTTACTAGTGTGGTAATTCGAAGTTTCTATCAATTGCCGGTTGAGTTTTGAAGATCGAAAGATCGAGCACGGGAGATATGCGCTAAACTGAACGCGGATGTGGTTAAAGTTGAAATGGAGAAGCTGCATTGATGAGCTTCAAATTGGTGTCTATTCAAGATAATCTGTCGGTCAAGCAAATCAGAGGAGGTTGGAAACTATGCAAACAAATATCTGAATTGGAGATTTCAGGGGGAATCTAACGTTGATAATGCAAACCCGGATCATCAATTAAGGGGGAATTTGTTGACGCGTTTCGACGAGATCGGAAGATACCTTCATTGAAGTTGCAGAATATTCAAACACGGCTCACGTTTGAAGACCAAGATTCGACAGTAACGAACAAGGGGAATCTGTTGATGCACTTTGTGTTCGTCACTTGTCAAATAGGCTAGATAGAGCGTGTGTTGAATATTGTATAGGTTAGAATCGAACACACGACCAAAATACAGAGTTTTTAGTGTATTTAGAGTCAAGTTCGCTTGAGAGTGTATGTTTTGTAGTCAAGTTCGGCCGAACTTGACTAAGCAAGTTCGCCCGAACTTGCTTCCCCACCAGCGAACTTGACTAAGTATAAATAGGTGTGTTGTTCATTTGTAGTTTAAGTTTTTGGCATCCCTACGGGGAGGTGCTGCCGGATTCTCTCCAGGAACTCTGGCAGCCTGACAACGATGTAAACTCTTTCGGTATGAATGAATAATAGAAGACTTCCGCTGCATTCTACTTCTACTCCTTTCTGTAATAACATTCTACCGAAATTGACACGTTACGCATTAAATTCCGTCTAGAACCGCCTGATCATGGACCTTCAATGTGTATGGTGGAGCAAAGGCCCGCCAATCTGGCGACTATCTTTGCATGGTCGATGAAGAGACCATGGAGGGGTGGTTGTGGTGTGAAGATAAACTGTGGTCCGTACATTACTTGGTTGGCAGAGAGTTTAGGTGTATTTGATAGGTATCCGACCAACGCGATGAGAGAGGGGCCGACATCGGGGCTTATGAGGGTTAAGGATCTACAGGCTGCGGGTATTTTGACTTATTCTGACCCGCCAGAGTGGGATTATGTGAGCCAGGGACCACAGGTTCCACCACCTCCAGGGTCAGCTGCAGCTGCAACACTTCAGGGAGCCATTTCGCCACGTTATCAGCAGATACCAGCGCCTCAGTATCCTCTTAGGCCACCACGTCCGGATCCACTCACTTTGGATTCTTTGTATGACCGGATGAAGACCGGTTTTGGCGATTTACGTGGGCATGTGGATAATCAGTTTGGGAGTGTTAGGCAGGTGATGATGGAGAGTCGTCGGGTACACGAGCAGGGTCAGCAGAGGTTAGAGGATGGTATGAGGTATATGATGGAGGGTATGCATCTCGCGGTTCCCCCGTTCTTTAGGCAGCCACAGGCAGGACCGAGTGATTTGGCAGGGGTTGAACCGTATTGGGCTTACCAGCAGGGGTCGGATGAGTCAGACGATGAGGAGTGATTGGAGGCAGCAGCAGTGGTGTTCTATCTAGTATCTTTTTTTTTCTTTTATGCTGTTTTAATTTAACTTGGTCTGTACCCCTAATTTTGGATACTTTGGTACTTGGTTGGGATGGTTTGGGGTAGGTTGTTTGGTGTGATGATGGTTGTTGGATGTTTTAAACACTGCTACTTTTATTATGCTATGCTAGTAGGTTTGTTTGTTTATAGGTATGGTGTTTATTTTTGCCGCTTCCGTTCGGTGTCCGAGAGTTATGAATTGTTTGCTGAGCGTGTTTGGATTGGAGGGCATATGTGGAATTGATGGCACATTGACCTCTCGCATATATATATTCCAGCTAAGTCGTTTCACTTGTATATTTAGTATTTCATCTTGCTTTTACTTTTTATTCCTAGGTAGTTAGTAGAGTCGTGTCTCGTCTTTGCATTAGGGACAATGCAATCTTTAAGTGTGGGGATGGGATACATAGTGTAAATAGGAGTTGTAGTCATTGGATTTAAAAAAAATGTGAAAAAATAGAAAATGTCTTTTGAAATAAAAAGTATGCAAAATAAAACGAAAATTATAGAAAAATAGGTTGCTATTCGGGGTCAAATAATGATAATATGAGTTAAAAATAGTCAACTTGTGTCTAGTTTGGGATATGTGAATAGGCCCGGGTTTGGTTCTAGGTTCCTTTGATCTTAATATATCTTAGTTGTCGATTTGCTAGTGGGTGCTCATCTAGGAAAAATGGGAAATTGAAACCGCCAAAATAGTATACGGAATGCCGTTATAAGCCAAAATTTTTAGAATTTTTAATCATGAAAAAAATGAGTGGAAAAATAATAATAATTGAGCTAGAAACTAAGAAAAGTCGCGCAGGCCTACGTAATCTTCGTTGGGGATAGTGACTCTGACTTAGATTGCCACTGGGATGTGTGAAATCAATTTGTAAAAAAAAATTATTACCCAAGCCTATTGTAATCCGAGTTGGGGATAGCGACTCTACAGCCGGAATGCCTCTGGGTTAGTAAAGCAACGTCGACGTCAAAGAAAGAAAAAAAATTGGTTTTAAATTCTTTTGATTGTGGTATAAAACGGTTAGGAATTGGTCCAGTGATCATTTCTTTTGTTCTATAAGCTTGAGGCGGGATTAGATGGACAGTGGCTTTTAGTGTGAGAGCCTAGGTAGACTGCTAACTTGAACTAAATTTGCATGATAAGGGCTTGGAACCGGATTTTGGGTTTAAAAGGACAAACATATTTGCAATCGGGCTAACACAAGTTTTGATCTTAATAACTATGAGTAGCTTTATAATCAAATCTCATCCAATCAAATCCTTCATGTAGATGTCTTCCATGTGATCTCACACTAGGAGGAACATCCATCGCAACAATGCTGACAAGCGCATCCCTCGCTAGTAGCCAAGCAGATGGATAAGGTCATTCCCCATATTGTTAGCGAAATCCAAGCTGTCAGCAGCAACTCATCGGTAGATTCCAAAACCTGACGTGCCAAAGTCCTCGTTCAGCTTCAAGCAATTCAAAGCGTGTGGACCTCTTACTTTCACCGGGCATAGACGGACTCAAGCGCGATGTTCCATTGGTTTAAGTTCCATTGAGGTCACCTTCCGCAAGAGCAGATGCCCCGAAAATCTCCGCACCACCAATGCTACCGGTGTTTTCCAATAAAGGGAACTTGATTGGTGGACCACAGAGGCAACAAGTGCTGAAATGATGAAGCTTACGGGCTCACATGGGAGGAACTCAAGGCAGTTATGGTGAAAGAATTCTGTCCTCCCCATGAAATTCAGAAACTGGAGAACGAATTTTGGGATCTCAAGTAAGATGGACCGACAACGCAGGTCTCACTGCCCGCTTCAAGCAGCGAAGTATCATTTGTCCCAGTCAGATGGACACTATTGAAAAAGCAATCAAAAAGTACCTCTGTGCTCTACCTGACTGCGTTGCTGATTTCGTCCAAGCAGCACATACTTGATGTATTGTGAAATACATCGGTTATTCGTGTATAGTATGTTTAGTTTTCGTTAGTTTTAGTTTCGTTTTCTGTAGAATAGTTAGTATTTTGATCCAATTGCGTTTTGCAGGTCTATGAGCTTAAAGTAGCTGAAAAAGCGTGGGAATTGAGTAGAAATATGAATTGGTCAAGTCCTGGAACGAATTGGAGGGCTCGGAGCTGAAACGAATTAAAATTCTGGAGAATAGAGCTTCTGGCGGGCCGCGACTGGTTGGCCTGATGTCTCCTGCCACCCGCGAGAGGCTAGTGAAATGATGACGTCAAAATTGCGGTCGCGGGGCGCGACTATGAAGTTAGAACCCTCTTGCGGCCGGCGAGAGGGTGTTGTCTACAGATGGGTTCGAATTTGAGCTGTGTTTTGGGGTATAAAAGCAATCTTTATCATCAAGAAACCCTAACTACGAATTAGGAGACAACTTGGGGAATTTGGATCATTATTGGAGTAATTCGGAGTAGCAAAAGCATTCGGTTGAAGATCATCAAGTGTAGTAACTTCGGGTCTTCATTTGTCGTCCGGGTGTTCTCGTTTGTGCTATTTGACTTCTATTATGTCTTGCATACTTGAAATTACTTTGTTTTGTTTTGTTTCCATGACTTTAGTTGGCTAAATTTTTTAACTACCTAGATTAGATGAATGACTAAATAAAGTTTAGATTTTTATTTGGATTTATGATTTGTGAGGATTATTTATGAACTGTAAAAGACTTATTCTATCAATTGGATGTGTTTGCGTATTTGATTTATTTTGTTTTGTTACATGAATCTTTGTGACGGTCTTTATCACAGAATAGACTCATGATTAGGTTTTAGCTTTTGGTGACTGTCTATATCACATAAGAAAGCTAGAGTCTTTAAGGTGAAACCGCAAAATTAAACCTTAAAAGCAATAAATTGTAACTTAATAAAATCAGATATTCTACTAATTGTCAATAGCTGCAAGGTGCGAGGCTATTGTTAGGTCTAAGTCATTAAGCCGAAAGGTAGGAGCTTTTAAGAAGTAAACCTGTTGGCTACTGTCTAGCAAGTCCAATTGAGAAATTAGGTCTATCCTTGGTTTAGATCTCGACAGGAGTGAGCCTCATAGGATACTTTCATAAACCCATTAGGTGTCTGGCAAAAAGTCTAAAACTGGTAGTTTAGCAACCTCGAGGGGGCTATAGTGTGCTTTTGAGAAGGGTCAGAGGTCCTATTAGATATCCCGAGAGGTGAGAATATAAAGATCCCAGTTCCTCATTAATCAACTTCCAAGTAAAATCGTTACTAACATCAGTCAAAATTCTAGTCTAGGTAGTCCTTTCACCATCTAAGTAAAACCCAAGTCTAGTTCGTATTCTTTAGTTAATTTAGTTCAATCAGTTTATTTTACTTGTTTTCATAGGAACGTTAGAACCCCCCCCCCCCCTCAAACATTAAATAATTTTAGTCTGTGTCAGTCAGAGTCTTAATAAAGTAGTTAACTTAATCAGTAGAGTCTCGTGGGTTCGATATCGGACTTACTTTAGCTATATAGAGTCGATCGGTACACTTGTCGTTAGTTTTAGTGTTTTAGCAAGTCTAGAGTATTACTTAGAGTCTAAAGTTAGGTTAATTTAGTTGTTTTTACTAAACTATTTTAGCACATCAGTACTACTACTATCGAGGAGACCTATCAGCTTGCAGCCGAAATCAACGACAAGCGTGTCCAGGTTGGTTACTTCAAGAGCCACATCAAAGTCGCGAATCAAGCTATCACCGAGCCGAGCGCTACAACCGAGCCGTCTCAAGAATCAAAGTCAAATCGCCGAGGTCGCAAAAGAGGGAACCCAAGCAAGAACTGTGCAGCTGTTGCACCGTTGAACTCTCAGTCGTTTAGGCTGCTACACCAAACGCACCACCTGCAAAGCGTGCGTACATTGGTCCTCACCTGCTATCCTCAAAGTGTACCTACCATCACCCAGTTGGAGGCAATTTCCGTTTCTGTACCAACTGCAATATCTACGGCCATTTTACTGTCAGCTGCCGTACTGGTCCTCGTCAGCCAGCTCCTCAAGCACCAGCAGCACTACCGGCTCCACCTCGTGCTCCTCAAACCAACCAGCACAGCCCCAGCAGCAAGCACCAGTCCCAAAAGCACGTGCTTGCTACACTTGCGGTGATCTAAACCACTTTAGTAATGTCTGCCCAAAAAAAGCCGTGAAGCAAGAGCCGCAGCAACAGCAACCTCAGCCATAGCCACCACAGCCACAGCAGCAGCAGCAACCACAGGCTGTGCGTGGAAGAGCTTTCAATCTTAACCACCGCCAGGCTCAGAACGACAACAATGTTGTCAATGGTACGTTCCTTGTTAATGGTATTTATGATTCCTATTTATTTGATACTGGTTTCGATAACTGTTTTGTGTCGTTGAATTCGAAAAAACTTTTAAAATGTAAACGCGCTAAACTCCCAAAGACTTTCGATGTTGAAGTCGCCCGGAAGAACTGTTACAGTTAACTCCGTCTTACGTGGTTGTACCCTCGATCTCAACAACCACATCTTCTCGATCCATCTCATACCTATACAATTAGGTAGCTTCGATATCATAGTAGGCATGATTTTCTTCGTGAGAATCATGTTGAAGTTGTTTGTTACGATAAGATGATTCGTTTTCCTCTTCCTAACGGTGATCAACTACATATCTATGGCGAGACACCCTCAAAGAAGTTGATGCTTATGTCATGTACCTAAGCGAGCAAGTATTTACCAAGCAATGCGTTGCATTCCTAGCCTACATCATGAACCCGGAGAAGGAAAAGAAAACCTGGAAAGACGTACCTGTTGTTTGTGAATTTCCTAAGGTTTTTCCTGACGATTTACCTGGTTTACCCCCTACTCGTGATGTTGAATTCCGTATTGATCTAATCCCCGGTGCTACACCTGTCGCTAAAGCTACCTATCGCCTTGCACCATCCGAAATGCGCGAGCTATCTAGCCAACTTCAAGAGTTACTTGATAAAGGCTTCATACGCCCGAGCACTTCACCTTGTGGCGCACCCGTTCTTTTTGTGAAAAAGAAAGATGGGACCTTCCGAATGTGCATCGATTATCGTCAACTTAATAAGCTTACGATAAAGAACCGCTACCCTCTCCCTCGGATCGACGATTTGTTTGATCAACTTCAAGGTCTACTTGTTTTTTTAAAATCGATCTACGTTCCGGTTATCACCAGTTACGCGTGCTAGAGGAAGATATTCGAAAACCGCCTTTCGTACTCGTTATGGCCATTTTGAATTCGTGGTCATGCCTTTTGGTCTCACAAATGCACCCACGGTCTTCATGGATTTGATGAACCGTGTGTGTAAAGCCTTCTTGGATCGTTTCGTCATTGTGTTTATCGACGACATCCTTATCTACTCGAAGTCGAGAGACGAACACGCGCGGCATCTCTGTTTAGTCCTCAAACTTCTCCAAGGAAATCGTCTTTATGCAAGTTCTCTAAGTTGAATTCTGGCTCGAAGAAGTCCAATTCCTTGGTCATATCGTTAACAGTCAAGGAATTCACGTCAACCCTGCAAAGATAGAAGCTGTAAAGAGTTGGATTACGCCGAAGAATGCATCTGAAATCCATTCTTTTCTTGGATTGGCGGGTTACTACCGTCGATTCATCGCCGACTTTTCTAAAATCGTCGTACCTCTTACCTCTTTAACTCATAAGGACAAAACTTTCGTTTGGGATTCCAAACAAGAGGAAGCCTTTCAAACCCTCAAGCGTATGCTATGCAACGCTCCTGTACTCGCTCTACCCGACGGAAACGATGATTTCGTTGTTTATTGCGATGCCTCTAACCTAGGGCTTGGTTCTGTTCTTATGCAACGAGACAAGGTTATCGCGTATGCATGCATCTCGACAACTCAAGATCTAGAGAAGAACTAACAACCCACGATCTCGAACTCGGTGCAGCTGTTTTTGTGTTAAAGATATGGCGACACTACCTTTACGATACCAAGTGTACGGTCTTCATCGACCATAAACACATCTTTAATCAAAAGGAACTGAACATGCGCCAACGCAGATGGGTTGAACTTCTCAACGACTACGATTGTGAGATACGCTACCATCCTGGCAAAGCAAATGTCGTAGCCGATGCTCTTAGTCGACGAAGCTATGTGTATAGTGTTCGTGACTCTCAATAATCTCGAAATTATGATTCGCGCCGCCCAGTTTGCCTATTGTAATGAGAATACCCTACAAGAAGGAATGAAATGTGGAGCCGAAACCCAACTCGTAGTTAAACCTAATGGTATTTATTATTATCTCGATCGTATTTGGATTCCTAGCCATGATAACCTTCGAGAGTTGCTAATGACCGAAGCTCATAAATCTCGATACTCTATTCACCCCGGAGCCGAAAAGATGTACTAGGACCTTCGTCCTAAGTATTGGTGGCCGAGCATGAAAAAGGATATCGTTTATTACATCTCAAAGTGCCTAACTTGCTCGAAAGTTAAAGCCGAACATCAAAGGCCCTCTGGTTTGCTCAAACAACCAGAAATCCCGATGTGGAAGTGGGAGAGTATAGCCATGGACTTCGTTACGAAACTCCCTCGCACCTCCTCTGGTCACGATAGCATTTGGGTTATCATTGATCGTCTTACTAAATCAGCTCACTTTATTGCCATACGAGAAGATTACAAGGTTGAATGATTAGCACAAATCTATACCGCCGAAGTTATTTGTTGACACGGGACGCCTCGTGACATCATCTCTGACCGCGATGGTCGCTTTACCTCACGTCTCTGGGAGACTTTTCAATCCGCTCTCGGTACTACGCTTAATCTCAGTACCGCTTTTCACCCTCAACCGACGGTCAGACTGAGCGCACGATCCGACCCTCGAAGACATGCTTCGTGCGTGCATTATAGATTTTGGTGGTAATTGGGATACGCATTTACCTTTAGTAGAATTTTCGTACAATAACAATTATCATACTAGTATTCAAATGGCACCTTTTGAGGCTCTGTATGGAAGGAAATGTCGATCGCCTATTGCATGGCACGAGATCGGAGAAGCACAAATCACCGGTCCCGAGTTAATACAAGAAACGACGGACAAGATCCTCCAAATCAGAGACAACCTCTTGAAAGCTCGGAGTCGCCAAAAGAGTTATGCTGATAAACGCTGCAAGCCCCTACGGTTAGAAATTGGAGATCATGTACTCTTATAGATTGCGCATTGGAAGGGAGTGATCCGATTTGGAACGAAAGGGAAACTAGCGCCACGATACGTGGGTCCCTTTAAGATTCTGGAAAGAATTGCAAAGTGGCCTATCGACTCGAACTACCGGCAGAACTCAACAACATCCATCCGACTTTCCACGTCCCAAACCTCAAGAAATGCCTGCTGAAGAAAACCTTCATGTACCACTCGAGGATTTGCAAATAAACGAGACTCTGCACTTCGTGGAAAACCAGTAGAAATCATAGACCGAGAGACCAAGAAACTTCGACGTTCTTGCATTCATATTGTGAAAGTCTGATGGGAAGGCAAATACGGTGCCTAGTTCACTTGGGAACTGGAAAGTGATATGAAAGCTAAATATCTACATCTCTTTGTTACGGCCACTACAATTTCGGGACGAAATTTCCTAAAGTATGGGAGACTGTAACAACTCGTATTTTTCGTTGTTATCTTTTTCCGTCAATTTCGTTTGTAACCATTAATGTAATATGAGATTTGATTAAAGGAATGGTTTATGTTTGATAAATATATTTTGTCACAACTATATTACATCTAAACGCTTATTAAACGCTAATTCAACGCAATCACAAGTAACTATGTTACTTTAAGAGCCGAGTGTGTTATTATTTAATAAACGCTTGTGCCTTCGACATCGCTTATCGCATCACATCGCAACACAGTTGATTATGTTACTTTATGTTATTTATGTGTTATGTGTGTTTTATGTTTTATGGTTATACTCCCTATCGCAACGCTCTCACTCGCACAAATCGCTTAATCGCATTATTTTATCACTTAGAACGCTTAATATAACTATCTAATACGAACCAAATCGCTAAACGAACACCTAATGCGAAAATAACGAACAAAACTTAGCCATTAGGCCGAACTTGATCTCCACCAGGTCATTTTCTCCTCATCTATAAATACCCAGCACCTCCATTCATGCTCTTATTGCTACAAGTTCGCCCGAAAGCTCCCAAAATCGAAAACCTTTGATTTCCAAGTAAGAATCAACCTGTTTTTATGCAAACAACAACGCTTTACTACGATTTTGCACAAGGATTAACTTCGTTTTCATCAAAACTTTTCTGTTTACGAAAACCTTCATCTTTTTCTACAAAACTTCTTATTTTCACTTAGATCTACACTGAATGAGTGTATTTGGGCTTAGCTTTGGTTTCCCAAGCTAGAAATCTTTATGATTTCGACTCACCAAGTGTTAGATCTAAGAAAAACCTTTTAAAGTATCGATTTTTACACAAAATACGGATTAATGACGTATGTTTCTTTCACTATGAAGTGGAACAAGGCATTGACAAGCAAAATCTTAGATCCGGAAGCACAAGGATGAAATCGTCACTTTATACAAACTGGACTAAAACGTACGAACCATCAAGTTCGCCCTGATTCCCCCCAAGTTTCTGAAAAATGGCTAAACTCGCTCCAAAAGACCTCTCCAGCCTATGTTTTCCTCAGTAGCTTAAGGTTGGAGGGATGGACACTCGATTTCCTCAGCAAACGACGCGAAAACGCACGATTTGGTGACCAAAACAGTCAAGTTCGCTCCAAAAAGAGCAAGTTCGCTCGAAGTTGTCACCAGATGGTGACCAACTTCGCCCGAACTTGTCCAAAAACTCAAGAAAATCAGCCAAGTTCGCCCGAACTTGTACGTTTCTAAGGAAACCATACAAGTTCTCCCGAACTTGTTCACATCTGAAGAAAACAAGGCAAGTTCGCCCGAACTTTTCCAGTTTCTCCGGAAACCAGACAAGTTGTGCTTTATGTAAGACAAATAGTCAAGTTCACCCGAACTTGTACCAACTCCAAGGAAATTGGTACAACTTCGCCCGAACTTGTCCTCTGGTCCTTCACGTTTTGATCGTTTTGGCACTTCAGAAGACTGATGCACTTCTGTTCGCTTACAAGCTGAACCGGCGCTCCCTTCAATCCACATCAGATCCTATCTCTCTCTCTCTCTCTTAGCGCTGATGTTGAGATAAATGATAAGTTGCTAGATGCTCTACCTACTAAGTGGGATATCTATACTCTCATGATAAAGAAAGAAGCTACTTATGAGGAGATGGACTTGGAAGAGGTTGTTGGACAACTGAGAGCTTATAAGCTCAGTATGAAGAGGAAGGACACCGGTTATGATCAGGTTCAAGATCCGAGAATTTACCAAAGAGTTCCATCTTCATCATCTAACAACGCTCAAAGTGATTCGGCAACTGCGTTTCTTTCATGTGAAAACGAGCAGGTTGTGACTAATGCTGAAGGTGATGTATGTTTTGTTGCTGGTTCAAAAGGATCATCAGGGGCTAAGAGACAACAATCTAGCAATAATAACAACAATACTAGATCTAGTCCTCTGAGTATCAAGGCTGCTGAAGAGCATCTTGTCTTGCTTGCTTCTTTTGTTGCATCATACGAGAACTACACTCAGGGGAGAATATCTGATCCATCTACATTTAATGAAAATTATGATCAGATTGACCCTGATGACCACGAGTAATATGTACGTGTCCTCGACATCTCGTAGTCGAGTCTCACACGATTGTCTCGACGATGTCGTTAGCGAATATATTTTATATTCTTAAAATATATTTTCTTGTTTAATGTGATCTATGATCACCTTCTAAGTGTATATGTATATATATTTTCAATTAATATATGTGTATATATATATATAATCCAAGATCGATGGATGTTAAAAATAATATATTTTTAACTTATACTTGTATACGTATACTTATATTGTGTTACGTATTCTTGTTTTGATATACCTTTGACCAAGTCAAAATGAATGTATACTTTTTGTTAAATAATATTTTCAATGTTATTTTAGTATAAATATACTTGTGTTTTCACCAAGATATACTTAGGCAAATATACATGTATTTAGGAATAATACCCATGTATTTTTGTATTTAGTGTCAAAAATCATTTTTTATGAATATTTCTTAAAAATAATATATTTTTAAGATTTGCTTGTAATATATATATATATATAATATGTAATTTGTCCAATGTTCAAATGTCCATATTTTTATAAGGGAATATATAAATATAGTCCATACACCCATATATGGGTAATCATGTGTATTATACTTGAATATTTTTCTAATGCATTAAGTGTATTTTTTTGTATTTGTACTCCTTGTGAGTATTTAGTGAAATTACAATTTCCTACATGTACACTATACACATAATATACAAACAATCACACGATTTTGGGTTACCACTAAATATATATAATTTGCCCTAATTATATATATTTATATCCATTTTTATCTTTAAGAAAAATCTATTTTCTTAAATTATATTTTGTATAAAAATGGGGAAAAATTATGTTTAACCTCTTTAAACATTTACTAGTAAAAAGTTTTGTAATAATATATTTTTTTTTCTAAGTGTTATAATTCTACAAAAAATTTGATATAGTTCCCTTGTAATATGGACTTTTCCCATGTATAAAACATGTGTTTATGTATTTCAAAACTCAACAATTCATCCAACAATTTAACACGACTTTTTGTAAACTAAAATTTCCAACAATCATGTATGAACTTGTATATAATTTAAACCCTTCAAATCCACACTTTTCTTATGTTCATCCATACTTTTAACAAGTTTTTGTTAAACTTTTAAAGTATACTTTTTCAAGAGCAAAGTTTACTAGCAAGATCTTTTCATATAATTACTTGTTACATCATAAAAAAGTCATTTTTATACCACTTTCAAGTTCATAACATCAAGTTGGTGGATCTTGCTAGATCTAACATTTTTATGTTAGATCTATTCTTTTAACATAATGTTAACAAGATCACTTGGTCCATGACAACCATCTTACTAGATCTAGCACATAAACAACTTAAACAATCAAGTAAACAAGTTAGATTTTTAGTGTTATTTCATGTTTACCAACTATGTTATGGTGAGCTTCAAGATGGTTTACTTGTATTTTAAACAACAAGGGATAAGAAGCTTAAATCAAGTGTTAGATAACTTACTACTAGCACTAGTGGCTAGGGAAGAAACAATAAGAACAAGAAGATGAGATGAAAGAAAGTGGTGGATAAAGCTCCAAGAGGTGGTCCTTGGGCTTCCAAGCCTTGAAACCTTCTTAGGTAGCCTTGATGCACGCTTGATTACTCTTGAAATACTTGTAAGATCAAAAGAAAATGATGGTAAAGTGGGGGGTTGCTTGTAGCCGTGAGCAAGGAGAAGAGAAGGAAGAGATGGAGCTTTGAAAGTTGAATAAGGTTTTTTGTATCCTAAAGTCCATCTTATAATTCTCCATCCAAGTATTACCCAATGGATTAGAGTAAAGAGCATCTCTGACTAAGGATTACCAAGTCAACATGGATGGGTGGGTCCCCCCTTGGTGACGGCCGACATGAAGAAAATGGGGGTCATGCTTTGTTTAAATGTTATAAGTATTGGTCATTTAGTGTAATTTAGGAATTAATAATTATATATTAAATGTTATTATGTCTTTAGTAGTTTTTGAGAGGTTTAGAGTGTTATGAACTTAAACTAGTAATATATACTAAACAATGTCATTTAGTTCACTAGTTTATATTTTGGTGCTAGTCAGACACCAAATGGTTAAATAATTCGTTTGCGATTCGCTAAGCGGTTAATTATGGGACTTGTTTGGAAGTTATTGTTTTGATATCCCTAAGGCATTTTCAATGCTTTGGACATTATTTATGATGGTTAACATCATCTACGGATTCTATACTTACCATAAAATGCTTTTTTTTGCGGACAAATTACTAGTTATGGTCCAAATCGAACATTTTTAGAGCTAGTATATATTCCGAAGGTATTAACATATATCCTTGTTTTCCCACTTGGGGTTTAATATAACTTTGATGTTGGACTTAAATCTAGGTCCTAAACCTAACGTGTAGCTAAGTACCGGAACTATGCTGACACAACTAGTCTAACCGATAAGTCTACTAGTTGTTTCAGTGCACTGCCTAAACTGTTTTGAAATGCGACGATTAAAATGAATGACATGCATAATGAAAATGTATTCTGCAAGATTTCTAAATGTATAAGATGTAAGCATGCAATATTGACGTTTTTAACACATAGTTGCATAATATAAATGCCTGTTTAATAGCACCCTCGAGGTTGTTGAGATTGGTTAGGGGTCCTATTAGATATCCTGAGAGGTGAGAATATTATGATCCCGGTTCCTCATTAATCAACTTCCAAATAAAATCATTACTAAAATCAATCTGATTCTGGTCTAGGTAGTGTTTATACCGTCTGAGTAAATTCCACAGTAATTCGTATTAGTTAAGTTAGTTAATTTAGTTTAATTGCATTCTTAGGATTTTTAGTAAACCCCCCTACAAATATACAAATGTTTAGTGTCGTTCAGGGTCAGTCTAGGTCTAGATAATGTAGTTAACGTAATTAGAGAGTCTCGTGGGTTCGATACTCGGACTTACTTTAGTTGTACGCATTGACCGGTACACTTGTCGGTTGTGTGGTTTAGGTTTAGGAAGAGTCTAGGTTTATAAATTTAAAACTTAGTGTCTAGATTAGGGTAATTTAGTTAGTTTAAATCAAACCACTTTTTATCACATCAAGTTTTTGGCACCGTTGTCGGGGACTCTTTGGCAATTGCATTAATTACTTTATTTGGACTTAATTGACATCATACGTGCTAGCTGCTTTTGTATATTGAGTCGTAGGAGTCTAATTGTGCGTGTCTTTTATTTTATTTTATTATTATTATATTTTAAATTTTAGTTATTTATTTTGTGTTAAGTAAATATGTGTGAAATTTGTGGACGGCCCATTTTACAGTTAAATACCCATTGTTTATGAAAGAAGATACTTTTGGGGGGGGGCGAACAGGAAGATTGCAGAGGGGGACGGCTGAAAGAGGTGATTTCCGAAGGACAAGGTGACTTGTTCAAGGTTCAAGCTTCACGGTTCAAGATACGAGTCCAGGTTTGCAATAAATTAATTCATTAGTTTGATAAACTCTATATTAATTTGAGTTCATGACTATGATTTGTTATTTATTTGAGACTTGTTTCTTGTTCTTGATGTTGATTCTTGGCTAGACTTGTAACACTTCGTATTTTCGCACATCCATACTTTTAGGAAATATGTATCATTTCACTAAATTTATATATTATCTACTTTTATTATCATTAATTATTATTATTTTTATTATTATTTTATGTACAGTAAGAAATAATAATAATAATAATAACAATAACAATAAACAAACAATACGACTTTTTACAAAAGATCGGGTAAGAAACAAGTCTTGAACCGCAAACGAATCACAAACAGGCTTAGGCCCAACCCAGTCAAAAACCCTAGGCTTGTGTATTCATTCCTAATAACTAAACCCTAACCCTATATTACAAACATGACACACACACAACACACACACTTCAGCCGCTCATACACACACACACCCTGTTCTCTCTCATTTCCGGCCACCAGCGACACTCCGCCGTCTTCCCGGCCATACCCACCACCCGAACACCCCCTCCTTCTCCGGCCAACATCGCACCACGACAACCCCTCTCCTCGCCTCCTCTCGCACACCCACTCATCACTGCCTCTCTCACCTCTGCATCACCGGCCACCGGAGACGAAATCCGACGTCGCTCAGTCACCTGCAGACGCTCAACCATCCTCCATCCCTCGCCCTCCTTCTCTCTCTCTCTTCAAACCAGCTGCCGACACCATTGCTGGTGGCGGCGGTGTCGGACTGACGACAGCGGCGGCGGCAGGGGGCAGCGCTCCCTCGCCGATGACGATGATGATGATGATTGACGATGATGACGGTGGTGGTAACCGAAGGGGCCACGACAGTTCGAATCTCGGTTCAGGTCTCGATTCGGTGGAGTTTCAGCCCTTGGTTCAGGTTAGGCCTTAGCTCGGGTATCTGCTAACGTCAACGACTCAGTCTCGGATGGTTTGGGTACCGCTGTCGTTCAACTTGGTTCGGGTCTAGGTCAGTTGGTCCGGATCTGGATCAGTTGGTTCGGGACTTGGTTACACTCGTGTTCATTATGGCTCAGTCTCTAAACAGGTTTCGGGTTCGGTCCACTTCAATATTGGTTCGGTCAACTCCGGTCAACACCAGTCAAAGCTGGCCAACTGTCAGGTCCAACCCAATCAAACCGTTCGGCGAGTGACTTGGTAAACAAATCTTAATTGTATTGTTACATATATCTTGTTATTATTTTGTTAATTACTTTAGTTAACGCGAGTCGATACACTTAACGATTAATTACATTTTAGTATTTGACGCGAAATTTATCATATTATTATAACATTGTATCTTCACGCGAAACCGTGCTTAAAACCAATACCTTGTCGATTAATTACGTTTCAGCTTATTTAATGAGAGTTTGATATAAATTGTTATCGGATATTTGAGTTTTGAAAACATTAAACGACAACTTGTGTTGTCGGGACCGTCTAAAAACAGAGGAAACTCTGCCTGTTTTTCGTTAAAATATGGATATACATATACGTTTATCATACTTATTCGCCAATATGGATATATATACACATTTATTATACCCTTTTCATCAAATATATGCCTATATATATTATGCTATTCGTCCACTAATATATATATATATATATATATATATATATATATATATACCCACTATGTAATAGCATAATGTATACATATATATCTACTAATATATCCGCTACGCTAAAGAACGTATCAAAACCCGAATGAAGTTAAAACGAAAATTAAGTGTATATTTATTTTATTTATAACACTCCTATAACTCTCTTTCCTATGCGAGATAACCCCGGTATCCACCATTCAACCTTCACACTTCAAGGATTTACCAGGGGAAGCATCGCAAAGCGGTGAGCATACTCGACCGCTTTTTACACTTTAACGCATTTTGGGGTGCAACATGTATCACTTAACAAAATCTATATTAAACGAAATTAAATGTATTCAAATTACCAAACGTGTTATCAGTTATGCTTATGTGGGTTATACGTGTTAGTATAAACACATCTATACGTGCTATTTGTTATGCTTGAGTTTGTTTATGCTTATTAGTTTCAACTTGTTATCTCATGATATTGTTATGCCTAGGATTGTTATGCATGATAGTTAAAGAATTCAAGTATATGCTCTTATTATGCGAAAGTTGTCTACATATATGTGCGATTAAACTCGAATATATACTTGTCGTGATTGAAACCAACTTCTAGACTCATCTTTATTTTCAAACTTGTATGCTCGCCAATACTTTTGTATTGATCCACGCTTTTAATACATGTTGCAGGAGTTATGATGATGCAAGGAATCTAATAGGATTGCCTAGAAACGCATTTAAACTTTAAATTCTTGTTGTATCGTATCTTATTTCAAACATGTTGTATTTCGTTTTGAAACCTTGTATTAAACTGTTATTAATGAAAAGAAGTTTATTTCTTTTATATGTGACATGATCTATTTTCGTATTATCTGTTTTAAAGCGATGTAAAAATGTAATTATTAAACACTCGACACAAATAGCATTATGAAGCCTCTTGCAATATCGTTTTCGTCTCACTCTGGTGTTTCCGCCATTGGTTGGGGTGTGACAGATTGGTATCAGATCCATAACTATAGGGAATTAGGTAGAATTGTCATGTTCGACCTAGTCTATAGTTTAAGTATCATACTTGTGACCGTTCTTGATAATTATCTAAATTGTTATTCTTCCTACCTTGCTTCTCTCTCCCCTTTTGTCTTAAAACTCACAATATGTCTTTCCTAAGACACAAAATACAATACACATTTTTGAGAATATTCTTGTTCCACAAACAAAATAACTCATCAAAACATGGGTGATTCCCGCTATTGGTGATGAATTTCAATCCACTTTACATGTCATTTTGCGCGAAATTCACCATCAAGTCAGGAGTGATATCCATATCTTGGTGGGAGTTTCCATTTTGGATCTTTGTTGACGATTCGAGATTTTATCTTGTTTCGTTCAATAAACCACATTTTAGGGACGAAATTGTCAAGCCAGGATTGACATCCACACCTTCATGACTGGTCCCGCTCTTCAATTTTCAATCTCGTCAAAGTTCCGTATCTTCGATCAAAGTTGGGACATGTACTAACTGGAAGGGTAATATACCATTAATCGCTTGGCGACGAGAGTATTATACCTATTAGGCCAAATCATGTCTCCCTAAATTTGAAAGGACTTGCGATTCACTTTGGAATAGTCGAAGTTTCTAAAATCCTAAACACTCTAATATTTTATCAAGCCTCTCTTTTACGCTATCTTAAATTTTATGCAATATAATTCTTATCCCTTCATTTTACTTCAATGTCACATTATACTAGAATTGAATTTATGCACAACAAGCTTCTCATTTATTCAAAATCTATTACACAACGATTCAGTAGGTGCATACTAAGCATTATATTTGATTTAGGATTACTGGAACACTCGCATGTGATAAACTTGTCATTAACTTCGTAAGAAGCCACACCTTAAAATGTATAGCGCTTGTGTAGCGCTATAGGAGTAGCGTCCGCCCGTATTCTTGAGGTCATGTTAAGTAAACTATTTCATGCTAAGTAAACTATTTTACACTATGTTTCAACAATATTGACTAGTCAACATTACGTACACGATGGTTGACTTGTTTATTCACATGTTTATGTGATAAGCTCGTCATTAACTCTGATCAAGCCACCCCTTAACATGTATAGCGCTAGTGTAGCGCTATAGGAGTGACGCCCGCCCGTATTCTTGAGGTCATGTTAAGCAAACTATTTTACACCCTTTTCGTCTTGACGGGGATGGGTAGCCTATATTGCAGTATACGATGGTTTGACTTGTTTATTCACATGCCAGTAATGCATAAATCTTAGTTAACTACAATATATCATGTGTATTGTACACGAATGTGCATATACGCACACTTATACTCATACTTGTCACACCCCGACCCGCAGCGGAAAAGGTGATCGGGGCATGATTGGGTTATCATCAAAGCTCATGACATTTATTAAGCGTTTCATATTCATTAATACAAATTAAATGGAAATTTACAATGATTGCTACAACATGATCTAACTAACAATCTAAACTTCTTTGTTCTCTTCTAAGGCATATCCTATGTTTTCCTTGCTTCAACCTGTTCACCTGTATCATGTGTAAAAAGGTTTTTGGATCAACATAATGTTGGCGAGTGAATCCTATGGAAAACATTTGAACAATTTATTTAAATTGATTATGAAATATGTGCACAACCAAACATGAGTAAAATTAGATGTAACTTGATCAACAATCATAAGATGTTAAATGAAACACTCATGAATAATAATGGGACAATTAAAGGCACGCGATGCTCAACTCGTCTCTCAAGAGGAACTGAGGGGCCTGATGAATGAATTGCATAAACATGATGATATGAATGACACAACTACAAACAATATAAACTCAATGAAACACACATGAACAATAATGAATTTGAATTGAAGCACGCGATGTTCTACTCGTCTCCCACGAGGAACTGATGGGCTTAATGTATGAGTTTCATATAATTTGACAAACGGAATATAAGTAAATCACAACAATAAAACAATCTAAGTTTAAGTCATGATGTGGTATGGCACAAGTTTAAATAAATAAATTAATTATTTTCATAACACATGACACACCCCAAAACGTGTAATTTAAAAGGGGGAATTGTAAGATTCACTCACAGTGGGTGCGTTCGGTTGATGACGTTGAATGCACGCGAAGTGGTTTTAACCACGAGTGAGATTTAACCTAGATAAATTGCATTATGGTTTGGTAAGTAAACGGATTTTATTAAACTATTTTAGTAGGATTGTTGGGTGCATTTTTGTGAGTTTGAGGCTATTTTCTAATCTTAAAAATGTTATTTTTAAGTATTTATAATTGATTTTTAATTAAAATAATTAAATAAAAATAATAAAAATATTTTATTTTTTTCTGACCGTTGACTGACCCGTTGACCGTTGACCTGACCGTTGACCGGTTCGATGGCAGATTATTGTGCGCTGAGTGAGGCTCGAACCCGAGACCTCTCGTACGCGTGCACGCAGCTCTACCAACTGAGCTACGTGTCTAACCCGTTATATATCTGATTTTAATTATATATATATACTAATTAGTTAAACTGAAAATCATTTTATTTTAAAAATAGTTTTGAGCGAACCGGACTTGCACTCCACAGGTCTCGAACCCGGGACCTGTGGTTTAATCCAACACACAGTCCACCGCTGGACTGTGTGTTCAACATGTTATATCATTCGATTTTTATTATACTTAAATACTAATTAGTTATTTCCTTTTCTGCCTTAATTAAAATGAAGAGATAATTGTCCGAGTCAGTGCTGAGGACCGGACTCGAACTCGTGACCAGCGATATAAACAAACACACAGTCCACCGCTGGACTGTGTGTCAAACTTGGTTATTATTCCGGTTATTAATATACTTAACATATAACTGTGGCGACTCCGGTTCAGTTAAACAAAAAAAATGGTTTTTATTAAGGCAGCGTATGTGAGACGGGAATCGAACTCGAGACCTTTGCATGTTTAACGTTTTATGTGCACACAGTCCACCGCTGGACTGTGTGTCTAACCCGATTAATTTCATGATTCTAATTACACTTATAATATAACGAGTACATCGTCTTCTTCATCAAAGTATAACCAGAGAAAGTCGACTGACTGGTTCAAGGTTTTTTTTTTATCGGTTTCTTAGTGTTTTACAGTCGATTAAGGTGAGATAATTGTGAAAAGGAAAAGAAATTGGGCGGAGAAGTATACCGACTGGATCCTCTGTTTTCCGGCAGAACTCCGGCGACAGAATTTACCTCCGGCGATGAGTTTCTCGTAGCAGCGAGTCTCCAAGAAGCTTGGAAAAGGTAAGGGTGACTTCGGTAAAGATTTAGGGGATTCAGTAAAGCTCAGAGATTAAAACTCGGTTTTTCGGCGAAAAACAGGAAAGTTCCGGCGATTGGAATTACGCCGTGAAAAGATGTGTTTTTGAGCGAAAAGGTTTGTCGTCGGTTGTGGGTCAATTTATAGGAGAAAAACGAGATGCACTTGGTCTGATTTCCGACTGTGTTCGTTTATTTAAATTTTCCGGCGGTTATGATTTTGGTCGCGGACTTCAAACATCGGTTATAACCGATGTATTGTTAATGATTTACGTTATAACTGAAAATGGTGTTAAAACTCGCAAGATTTCCGGGATTCCGACGACTGAACCGTTTGGGCGCCGATTTTGAATTTATAACGTTACTTTATCAATTAAATTATTCTATTATTCATCAAACAGAACAAGTGGCGCAGTGGTTTGTGTGTGCGAGATAAGACACTGAACTGATTCGGTACAGACCCGGGTTCGAAACCCGGCAGAGGCAATTCATTTTTATTTTGCGATTTTTGACAGTTTTTCAAAAACTAAATATATATTCCCGTATAATAATTGATTACGGATCGTTTAAAAATATTTTGGGCATTTAATTCGCAACGAAATTTTTGACTGACTGTTCGGTTGCTAAACGGAGCGGGTTTGGTAAATCCGTTTTTGACGGATGTTACAATACTTTTACACTATACACTTTCATACTTAAATACAATTATACTTATATACTTAAATTTCTATACGCTATCATTCTCACTCGTAATATGCTAATGAGCCATGATATTGACACAGAACGTAACATGGCATCGATTAGCGAAACGAACGTAATAGGGTAAAAACATGGTGGATATGCCGCTGGTACTTCCTATATAAGTGTTAATACCATATTGCTAAGGTTTCGTAAAACGTGTCTTGAGAAATTCGGTGTTTCACTTCTATATTTGAACACAAACCTTGATCACTCTCGACCTATTCTCGCACATACTTCGAAATGCCATCTTTTCTAAAGTCTTCCTCTTGCATAAATTTCGGGACGAAATTTCCTAAAGCATGAGAGACTCTAACGCCTCGTATTTTTGCACATCCATACTTTTAGAAAATACGTATCGTTTCACTAACTTTATATATTTATATATTTTTATTATCATTATTATTATTTTTTTATACAGTAAGAAAATAATAATAATAATAATAAAAATAATAATAATAATAATAATAATAATAACAACAACAATAAACAAAATAATATGACTTTTTACAAAAGTTCGGGTAAGAAACAAGTCTTGAACCGCAAACGAATCGCAAACAGGCTTAGGCCCAACCCAGTCAAAAACCCTAGGCTTCTGTATTCCTCTCCTAATAACTAAACCCTAACCCTATATTACAAACATGACACACACACAACACACGCACTTCTGCCGCTCACACACACACACACCATGTTCTCTCACATTTTCGGCCACCGGCGACACTCCGGCCGTCTTCACGGCCATACCCACCACCCGACACCCCCTCCTTCTCCGGCCAACATCGCACCACGACAACCCCTCTCCTCGCCTTCTCTCGCACACCCACTCATCACTGCCTCTCTCACCTCTGCATCACCGGCCACCGGAGACGAAATCCGGCGTCGCTCAGTCACCTGCAGACACTCAACCACCCTCCATCCCTCGCCCTCCTTCTCTCTCTCTCTCTTCAACCAGCTGCCGACACCATTGCTGGTGGCGGCGGCGTCGGGCTGACAACAGCGGCGGCGCCAGGGGGCCGGCGCTCCCTCGCCGGCGACGATGATGATGATGATTGACGATGATGACGATGGTGGTAACCGATGGGGCCACGACAGTTCGAATCTCGGTTCAGGTCTCGATTCGGTGGAGTTTCAGCCCTTGGTTCAGGTTAGGCCTTGGCTCGGGTATCTGCTCACGTCAACGACTCAGTCTCGGATGGTTTGGATTCCGCTCTCGTTCAACTTGGTTCGGGTCTGGGTCAGTTGGTCTGGATCTGGATCGGTTGGTTCGGGACTTGGTTACACTCGTGTTCATTACGGCTCAGTCTCTAAACAGGTTTTGGGTTCGGTCCACTTCAATCTTGGTTCGGTCAACTCCGGTCAACACCAGTCAAAGCTGGTCAACTGTCGGGTCCAACCCGATCAAACCGTTCGGCGAGTGACTTGATAAACAAATCTTAATTGTATTGTTACATATATCTTGTTATTATTTTGTTAATTACTTTAGTTAACGCGAGTCGATATACTTAACGATTAATTACATTTTAGTATTTGAAGCGAAATTTATCATATTGTTATAACATTGTATCTTCACGCGAAACCATGCTTAAAACCAATACCTTGTCGATTAATTACATTTCGGCACATTTAATGAGAGTTTGATATAAATCGTTATCGGATATTTGAGTTTTGAAAACATTAAACGACAACTTGTGTTGTCGGGACCGTCTAAAAATAGAGGAAACTCTGCCCGTTTTTCGTCAAAATATGGATATACATATACATTTATCATACTTATTCGCCAGTATGGATATATATACACATTGATTATACCCTTTTCGTCAAAATATATGCCTATATATATATTATGCTATTCGTCCAATATATATATATATATATATATGTACACACCCACTATGTAATAGCATAATGTAGACATACATATCTACTAATATATCCGCTACGCTAAAGAACGGATCAAAACCCGAATGAAGTTAAAACGAAAAATAAGTGTCTGTTTATTTTAATTATAACACTTCTACAACTCTCTTTCCTATGCAAGATAACCTCGGTATCCACCATTCAACCTTCACCACTTCGCGGATACACCAAGGGAAGCGTCGCAAAGCGGTGAGCATACTCGACCCGCTTTTTACACTTTAACGCATTTTGGGGTGCAACATGTATCACTTAACAAAATCTAATTTAAACGAAATTAAATGTATTCAAATTACCAAACGTGTTATCACTTATGCTTATGTGGGTTATATGTGTTAGTTTAAACACATCTATACATGTTATTTGCTATGCTGGAGTTTGTTTATGCTTATTAGTTTCAACTTGTTATCTCAATATTGTTATGCCTAGGATTGTTATGCATGCTAGTTAAAGAATTCAAGTATATGCTCTTATTATGCGAAAGTTGTCTACATATATGTGCGATTCAACTCGAATATATACTTGTCGTGATTGAAACCAACTTTTATACTCATATTTATTTTCAAACGTGTATGTTCGCCAATACTTTTGTATTGATCCACGCTTTTAATATATTTTACAGGAGTTATGATGATGCAAGGAATCTAATAGGATTGCCTAGAAACGCATTTAAACTTTAAATTCTTGTTGTATCGTATCTTATTTCAAACATGTTGTATTTCGTTTTGAAACCTTGTATTAAATTGTTATTAATGAAAAGAAGTGTATTTCTTTTATATATGACGTGATCTAATTTCGTATTATCTTTTTAAAGCGATGTAAAAATGTAATTATTAAACACTGGACACAAATAGCGTTATGAAGCCTCTTGCAATCTCGTTTTCATCCCACTCCGATGTTTCCGTCATCGGTTGGGGTGTGACAAGACTTCTTTAACTACCTGGACTAGATGATCGTTTGATAAAGTTTTGATTTTTATTATGGATTTGTAATTTTTTAGGATTGTTTATAAATTGTAAACGATTTGTTATATTAATTGGATGTGATTGCGTACTTGATAGTGTTTGATTATTGTTTATTGCTTTACATGAATCTTGGTGACGGTCTTTATCACATAATAGGGTCATGTTAGGTTCTAGGTTTTGGTGACTGTCTATATCACGTAATAAAGCTAGAGTCTTTAGGGTGAAATTCCGCAATTAACCTTAAAAGTAATAATTGGTAATCTTATAAAATCAAGTGTTCTACTAATCGTCAACAGCTGCAAGGTGCGGGGTTATTGCTAGGTCTAAGTCATTAAGCTGTAAGGTAGGAGCTTTTTAGGAAGTAAACTCATTGGCTATTGTCTAGCAAGTCCAATTGAGAAAACAAGTCTATCCTTGGTTTAGATCTCGACAGGGAGTGAGCCTTGTAGGATACTTTTATAAACCCATTAGGTGTCTCGCAAGAGAGTCTAATAACCGGTAATCTTAACAACCTCGAGTGTGATATAGCGTGCTCTTGAGTAGGGTTAGGGGTCCTATTAGATAACCCAAGAGGTGAAAATATTATGATCCCGGTTCCTCATTAATCAACTTCCAAATAAAACTGTTACTAAAATCAATCAGGATTCGAGTCTAGGTAGTATTTCCACCATCAGAGTAAAGTCCAGTTTAATTCGTATTCTTTAGTTAACTTAGTTAATTTAGTTTAATTTTTATTGCACTATTAGGAATTGTTAGAAACCCACCCCCCCCCCCCCCTCAAACAATCAAAAATTAGTACGCCCGTGTCATTCATAGTCTAGATCGAGTCATTAACGTAATTAATAGAGTCTCGTGGGTACGATATACGGACTTGCTTTAGTTATACTAGAGTCGACCGGTACACTTGCCGGTTAGTAGTTTAGTGTGTCTTAGTGAGTCTAGAGTATTACTTAGAGTCTAAATTAAATTAATTTTAGTTGTTTTTATTAAACTACTTTTAACACATCAAGTTTTTTGCGCCGTTGCCGGAAATAATAAACAAAGTCATCGAAAATAATAAACAAATATGAACCGGGTAGCAAAACATGTTCATGAGTTCGAATAATATAAATAAATAAAAACCAAAACTGACACTTTTGCAAACCGGATTTGAATCTCGATCCATATGGCTTCTCTCTTTTGAAATCGTCTTCCTGTCTTCTGAATACGTCTCTTCTGTTCGTCTCTATTGCAGCCGTTCGTATCTTTTTTCTATCTATTAATTCGTCCCTGGCTTGCTTTGTACGACACCCCCTCTCGCCAATATATATCTCTAGCCAAAATAATTGTTAAGTCCTTTCTAGAATAATAGGATATAACAAATGCAGTTTTTTTTTCTATTTGTTTGCGGCCCAAAGTCTTCTAGTAAAGGTGGCCATCAACAAATAACATTGGAAGTTGGCAGCTTGTTTGTGTGTAGCTCGGTCAACAAAGAACTAGTTTAATGCATGTTCGGTGGACGGGTATTTTAATGTCTTAATGACATAAGTATACATCATGACTCTCAACTCGTTACCCTTTTAACTAAATTTTTTATAACACCCGTTTGAAAAAAAAATAAAACAAAATAAAATGTAACCTGAATTGACCCATTTAAAATAAAACGCAACCCGAATCGACCCGTTTGAAATACAACGCAACCCGAATTTACCCGTTTTAAAACCCGAATTGACCTACTTGAAATAAAAGACAGCCTGAATTGACACGTTTAAAGTTATATATAACCAAATTTTATTGTTGTTATTAACGGTAAAATTAGCACCTTTTTCACATGAAAATGGGCTCCATTTTTTATGTTCTTAGACATCCCCTTTCTGATTTCAATGGTTAAGACTGTTTCAAAATTAGATGAAAATTTTCAAATGGTTAAGACGTGTTTCTAATAATTAGATGAAACTCGGCTAGTCGGCTACACACTTTAGACACATGAGATAAAAAAAATGATCAAGCCTTTTGTCCAAAGAAGACCTAGGGCAGTTGAAGTATAAGATATGTAGTCAAGAATAAGCTTTTATTAATGAACTTTATAAAGAAACAGATTGTCTATAAAAATGGTCAAGACGTGTTTCTAATAATTAGATGAAACTCGGCTACACACTTTAGATACATGATACAAAAAAATGATCATGCCTTTTGTCCAAAGAAGACCCCGGCTCAAACCTTCCTTTGAAAACCTGAGCACTCCTAGCACTCCATAAGGTCCATAGTGTTGTCATAGCCACCAACACGAGAACCGTCTTACCATTCTTTGTCGACCCGTTTGCTTGAAAAAGCTCCAAAATATCGAAGATATGACTAAACCTTTTTACCATTCATTGTCACAAAGCTGCATTCCCCTCTGCACAAGAGCCAATTTAGTTGGGATACTACCATCTCTCCAAGTGATGAAATTAACATTGGCCGGACCACGAGATCCATTTAAAAGCCCTTGGCTGAAAAACTGCACCTTTAGCCACCTATATCTCTTTTCGAACCAGACTTGTAGAAACCATTTAATTTCTGTTATTCTCTAGAAACCATTTATCCTGCTCGATGCCAACTCTGCCTGGTTCCAAATAGATCTCCATTGCTCCAACTATCTTTCTCATGTTAACTGGTATGATCTAAGATCCACTTCCAATTAATATTTCCATCGACTATCTTGATACAATCCCTAATCTTTGTTTTTTTTGTTGTCGAACTTATCTTCAAATCTATCATTGTTTACCTAAAACAAACATGAATACCAAAATCATCCAAACACCTTTTAAACCCTTAAACAACACATGCAAAATTCATGTTAGTAAATGATTAGAGCTATAGTCGATCCGCAATAAAAAACAAAGACATAAACAACAAAAGATTGAGTCTTTCAAAATAAACAAACAAAACAATTGTTTTAGGAAAAAAAATTACCTTCTTGAGGGCAAGGGCAATACTTTTGCTGTCAATCTTGGTCCATTTTCAAGCGATGTAGAATCAATATGATATTTTCCATATTCAAAAGCTTTTATTCTGCAACACAGTGGACATATCAGAAAATTTTGGTTTTGTTGATAAGTGGCTTCCAAACACCTCTTAAACCCTTAAACAACATATGAAAAATTCATATTAGTAAATGATCAGAACTATAGTCAATCCACAATAAAAAAAACAAAGACAAACAAAAAAAAGATTAAAACTTTAAAACAAATAAATAAAAGTCAAGCCACCAACTCGTTAACCATTGCAATGTAAAATACAGAACCTTGAACCTTAATTATCAAACTGTTGGGTCTATGCGGTACTTAGTGTTTGGTTCCATGGTTCTCATGTTACCGACCATGTTCTGCTCAACCCTACTTCCTGCAGGCCAGATCATTATACAATAAGGCAAGAATGTCACCTAAGAAACATCATACATATTAAAGTGAACAAATGGACAATCAACCTAAACATAGGTAGACAATTATATTACTTAAAAAAAGATTAACTCCAAATTTAAACAAAAACAAAATTTGTAACAGATGGACTGAAAAAATGTAAATCATCACACCAAATTAAAACAAAATAGAAGAAAAAAAACCTCTACGAAAGCAAAACCTAAGAAGATAATAGAAAACATTGAATTTCTAAATAAGAAAAACAAGTACCTAAAACAAAAATGGAGTTGAAACAATCAAGAACTGTTCGCACCACCGCAGAACTCCAACGTAAATATTCCAAACTCTGTTTGAAAGAAAACTCGTATCTTTGCTTGTTCATTGTTTTTCAATCCGTAAGCGCAGATAGATGAAGATGAGAGAGAAATAGAAAAGAGAATGCGTAAAGATTGGTGAGGACTAAGGAGGAGGGAGTCGATCATTGTGATGAGTGGCAGTGGTGAGGGTGATAAGGAAAAGTGAGGACGACGGGGGAGGGATGGTACACATTGTGTCTTTTGAAGAGGTTTGGACAAGACGTGGGGATAGATTAAAGGAAAGGAAAACTGTTAAAAAAAACTTCCCTTCTAGAAGATTTTAGTGAATTTAAAGGGCTAAGATTTAAAGTTGAGGACTTTAAATGGTTAGGATTATTCTAAAAAACAATTATATAAGAATATACAATAGTCAAAACGGTTAAAAGTGACATTTTAGGTGGTTGAGTATGGAGATAGTGGGCAGCAAAAAGTGAAGGTAACCACCAGCAACAATAACCAACCATAACCTCTTGGAACCGCCACAAGAGCGGTTATTTTTGTGAGTTTGAACGGCTGAGATTTCACCTCAATATGATCCGACGGTGAATATCAAGTTGGATGGTGATTAGAATTAATGGGATCTATATATATATATATATATATATATATATAATTAAATGTAAATCATTAAATATCACGAGGATTCTCTGCATCTTTTTATTTTGCTTTTGTCTCAACCAAAGACAACTGGTTATAACTTTTATTCTTTTGTGCACTATAGCCCCCAACTTATAAAATAGAGATAATGGCATTGCCCAACTTAAGGAAAATAGCAGCAATTTTAATTTGGTTACTGGCACCCTACTCTGCCCAACTGTCAGGTTATTTCCTTATAACTTGTTTTCGCTCCATTTGCACCAGGACCTAGTAAAACACAAAAGAACATAAAACAACACTAAAACTATAAAGAATAAATAAAAACTATACAATAATTATACACTTTACACGGAACAAATATGTGTATTTTACCCTATATCAATTGTTGCTTATTTATAGTATATACACTAAAGATTAATAATAAATGATATATCATTACTAATAACAACAACAATAATAAATAAATATATGCATATTTCATTTACTAATTAGTTATAACTAGAATTACGACCCGCCGCAATGCGGCGAAGATTCTTTACTTATAACTAAGTCGATCTATGACATGTACGTTATGTTGAACCTGTTAAACGGGAAAAAATAGATGATGTAAAAACGTTCACCCACGCACACACGTTGCGTCGTGTTAACTCGCAAAAATTAAAACGAAATGTAAAAACGTTAAACCAAAAACGCACGTTGCGATGTGTTAAGTCTAAAAATTTAGAACGAAACATAAAGCGAAAAAATTGCGGAGAATGAAAACTATAAAGGAACAAAGTTGAAAGTAAAAAAAATTATGAGGATAGATTGTAAAAGATAAAAAAGTTTTGGATTAAAAGTAAAAAAACAAAGAGTTTTTGGTTAAAAGTAATTTATGAAATACTTTTGGATGAAAATTAAAAAATCTAATTTTTTTAAAAAAATTCCCAAAGCAAAGATTACAACAAATGTATACATAAACATGTTGTTTTTTATAGTGTTTTAATAATAAATAATAAACAAATAATAAATAACTAATCATTAAATAAGAGATTAAAAAAATAACTAAAAGACAAAAATGACTAAAAACAAAATAAAAGTCATTGATTGATGTGATGTTTTTATAGAGATTGTAATTAGCAAAAAGGGGGGTGTATATAGAACAAGCGTTGTAGTAAGACATTTGTCTCTAGACGGCTAAGTATTATACTAACTTTTAATGACTTTGGTGATGTTTGTTTTTTCAGAAGTGAAACGTCTGCAGTCTGCGCACCACATCTGCAGACGTCTGTAGCAGAAGAGGTGAACGAAAACTCTACAGTCTGCTAGATGACTGTTAGTTTTTTAACTTCGAAAAAACTAACATAAAAATCTAAAAGATAACACCATAATTATGAAAAACTATCATAAATTTGAAAGATAACAACAAAGCAATACATTCCTAAGCAATACATTTCAAATCTCGGTAGCTTTATGGTTGTTGGCCAATATTTAATTATGTATGTGCAATTACAGAAGTGTATGCATTTGACACAACATTTGGTATTTCATATGTTTCATGTAACATCATATATTTCATATGTTCTTTTCTAACATATCATAACATTAAAAAAACAATTCTTGAAGATAAAGAAACATACCTGTTTCGGTGAAGTAGCAGGGGAGAAGGAAGGAAATTGTCGACGTGGCGGAGGGTAGCAGCAGCGGCGGCGAGGCGGAGGGCAGCACCAGCAGCGAAGGTGAGGCAGATCGAAGGGGAGGAGGAGGGTGCGACGTAGCGTGGAGGCCGACGTGGTGGGGGTGGCGCCGGAGGTGGAGCAGCAGAGCGGCGAACGTGGAGAGGGTGGGAGAGGAGCTGGGTGCGGCTGCTGAGGAGATTAGGGTTTTATTTTTTGATGGAGAAGTTTTGTGAAGAGGCAAGGTCACCTCTGTGCGAAAAAGAGGCGAGGAAGAGGTATTTTAATGAAAACCATTTTAAAAAACAAACAAGCTGCAGATCTTTATGTATGGGCGTTGTATGCGTGGGGAAAGAAAAGAGGTTCTGAAGTACTTTTCTAAAAAAACAAACATCCCTTAGGGTATGTTTGGTAAAAACAGTTGGTGATTGTAAGCTAATGGATGATAGTTGTAACTTTTTAGATATATTTAGGTGTTTGTAGAGTAGTTGGACCTTTTAATAAAATGACCAAAATGGATATAACTAAAAAAACATAATACTAAACGTAATCACACAGATACACATATTTATTTAAGAATCAACAAAATTCTAATACTATTTCTTTTGTCCGAACTTTCTCTTTTTCTCTTTTTCTTTTCTAAGTCCATCTAGCAACTTGAATACTATTTATAATTCTCCTGTATATTAAAAATACAAGGTTATGAATAGTGATGAATAGTACTAGATCCATTAAGAAGTTTTCACATGACCCATTTAGAAATTGCCACGTGACAACTTCTTATTATTATTTTCTTTTTGTGTGCTACGCCAAAAGTCGGTATTGAATTTTATTGAATAGAGAACTTTATGGAATGATTTGTTTCTTGAAACTATTACATATATATATATATATATATATATATATATATAATGCATGTTTACAAGTTCATCAATTTTTATGTCTTTTTTTTTCTATTTCGTCATTTAGTGTAAACATTTTCATTTTTCAACCCATGTAGTTTAAATATTGTATTTTTTTTCTTTTACTTTAACCAAATTACTTTTCTACCCCTAAATAGTTTTTTTAACGAACACGTTAATACCCTTTAGACATATTTTTTATTTTTCTTTGCTATAACGAGTGTATCAAAAGTTTTTTTTTTGTTTTAATTTTTAACGAACACGCCGATACTCTTTTGAACATATTATATATTACATATAATATTAAATAAGAGAAGATGGATATTGTTGTACAACTTCTAATGCATGTTTTGCAAGTTCATTAAATTTTTTGTCTTTTATTTTATTTCGTCATTTAGTGTAAACTTTTTCTTTAAACCATGTAGTTTAAAAATTGTATTTTGTCTTTTACTTTAAACAAATTACTTTTCTATCTCTAAATAGTTTTTTTTTAAACGAACATGGTAATACCCTTTTAGACATATTTTTTTATTTTTTATTTTTCTTTGCTATAACGAGTGTGTCAAAAGTTTTTGTTGTTTTATATTTAAAACGAACACGCCGATACTTTTTTGAACATATTTTAAAAAAAATTATTTGCTTAAAAGCGTGCCGAAACCGACAAAGTTTCTATTGTTTTCATTTTCCTTTACCTTATTTTTACCTTTGTTATTTACTTTATCGTTTTACCTTTTGTTATAATTTTGATTTTCAGAGCCGAGTTACGACGCAAATAGCATAACCCATTAATATATCATTTTAATTAATTTTACAAATTATTTATCGGTTGTCAATGTGTGCTATACGTTCTGAATTCCAAACACGTCTCTGTGCAGCACGCGAGTAATTATGATCCTAGTTTAATATAATAATTAAATTAATTTCAAACAATCTAATCTAGATAGATCAATTTGTGTTTAATATCATGCATTGTTTCTTCTGTGATTTAGGATCATATAAGTAAGTGGTGTAAGGTCCCTAATCTGTATTTCTTCACAATCAAGGATATTTTAAAGGTGCACGAATGTGTGGGTCTAAAAGGTGCCGAAAAGGGTGTTTAAAGAGATTATTAGGATCGGATGTTGGAGTTTGTGGAGGGCCAGGAATGAGGCTAGATTTAATAACAAAGATGTGAAGATCGAAAAGATTATTAGCGAGGTAAAGACGGTGGGTTTTTATGGTTTAAGAATAGGTCGAAATTTAAAGAGATTTCTTGGCATAATTGGTGTAAATTTGTAGTTATGTAGCGTGGTGTTTGTTGGGCGTCTCGGTTTGAGGTTCGCCTTTTTTAATGATATTTACCTCTCAAAAAAAATTTGTGTTTAATATATTATAATTACTAATAAACTAAAGATGAATTAAATGCAAATCAAACAATTAATTGAAAGTCACTTTATGCAATATATATGAAATGGTGTGGATAGAAACTAATAAAATAATCATTGTATATTGATCAACCAATATATTTATTATACACAAATAAGTTTCAGTAATCGATAAAGTCAAAATTTTCACTGTAAGGGAAGAGATAACGTACAAGAAAATCGCTAATGAAGGAGACGATCGAAGAAGAACGTACGATAACAACAACATACAAAGATCGTGTATATATAATCAAAGAATTTATTGAAAAGATAACTAAGAATTTGATTTTTCGTTATCTTTAGATTTTTTTTTTAAATTAGTGCATTAAAAAGTTTATTATCTTTAGAGGCTAAAAAAATCATTTTTCCCTAAAAGTTGTAGCTCATTCTAAACGTTACTAAAAACGTTTAACCAAAAACTTCAAGCTACTAATCTAAAACTTTGATGCAGATGTTCGTTAACAAGACTTTTTATCAAGTAAGATTTTTTTTAAAAAAAAATAACCCATTACTCATCATCCTGGTGACACGTGGAAAATAGAGGTTTTATACGTAAACGACGCAAGCTCTCCTTTTAATGCAAAGTTTCCGTAAAACTGAAACGAACCTGAAGATATAGACAAATCACCACCTCCCGAGATCCAATAACAAACCGACGGTTATCTGCAACCGACTCACTGCACCACCGTCGACGTCAACCGCCTCCACGTTTTATCCTCTCACCGCCTTAATTTGATCTGGTTCAATATTCCGGTGACATTACCGACGGTTGTTGTTTATTCGAACGTCTTGGAGGAGGTATGGAATCGATAATGGCTAGGGCTCTGGAATACACTCTCAAATACTGGTTTAAATCCTTCACCAGAGATCAGTTCAAGTTGCAAGGACGCACTGTTCAGCTCTCCAATTTAGGTTTTCATCTACTGTTTATGTTATTAGTGATAACTTATTATGATGCTAAATGTGTTGGCATCGAAGAATTCTGTGCACTTTTGCTCTAATTTAGGTTTTGCGTTTACTGTTTATGTTATTAGTTGTTAGTTATTATGAGTTTATGAAGCTAAATGTGTTGAAATCGAAGAATTCTGTGCGATTTTGATACGTAATTTCGTTTTTGATAGATATAAGTGATATTGTCAGGTTTTCATTTGTTGTATATGTTATTAGTGATTACTAATTATGAGTTTGTGACGCCAAATGTGTCGAAATCGAAGAATTCGACGCACTTTTGCTCTATATTAGGGTTTTCATGTATTGTTTATGTTTATGTTATTAGTTGTTGTGAGTTTGTGAAGCTAAATGTGTTGAAGTTGAGGAATTCTGTGCGATTTTGATACGTAATATTGTTTTTGAAGATATGAGTGGTAATGTTAGGTTTTCCTTTACTGTGTATGTTATTAGTTATTACTTGTTAAATGTGTTGAAATCGAAGAATTCGATGCACTTTCGGTCCAATTTAGGTTTTTCATTTGTTGTTTATGTCGTTATTTATCACTTGTTATGAGTTTATGACGTTAAATATGTTGAAATCGAAGAATTCAATGCACTTTCCCATTAGCTATTAGTTATTATGAGTTTATGATGCTAAATGTGTTGAAACTGAAGTTACGAATGCACTTTCGCTCCAGTTTAGGTTTTTCATTTGCTGTTTATGTTATAACTTATTACTTGTTAGGAGTTTGTGACGCTGAATGTGTTCAAATCGAAGAACTCGATGCACTTTTGCTCTAATTTAGGTATTTTATTTGCTGTTTATGTTATTACTTATAACTTATTATGATTTTATGACGGTAAATGTGTTGAAATTGCAGAATTCGATGCACTTTTGCTCTAATTTAGGTTTTTCATTTACTGTTTATGTTGTTACTTACTATGAGTTTGTGACCCTAAATGTGTTGAAATCGAAGATTTCGATGCGCGTTCGCTCCAATATAGGTTTTTCATTTACTGTTTATGTTATTAGCTATTAGTTAGTTATTATGAGTTTGACACTAAATGTGATGAAATAGAAGAATTCCATGCAATTGCGCTCCAATATAGGTTTTGCATTTGCTGTTTATTTTATTAGTCATTACTTGTTATGAGTTTATGATGCTAAATGGGTTGAAATCGTAGAATTATATGCAATTTTGCTCCAATTTAGGTTATTAGTTGTTACTTATTATGAGTTTATGACACTAAATGTGTTGAAATCGAAGTATTCTATGCTATTTCGCTCCAGTTTAGGTTTTTCATCTATTGTTTGTGTTATTAGTTATTATGAGTTTAGACGTTAAATGTGTTGAAAACTTGAAATCGAAGAATTCTGAGCGATTTTGATGCGAAATTTCGTTTTTGATAGATATAAGTGGTGATGCATTGCACGCAAGCCTTGGATTGCCGCCAGCTTTGACTGTAAGCATGGCGAAATCTGGAATGTTAGAGATTGTGGTGTGTAATTCGACTAATATCACTGAATTATCATCTGATTATTCATGCATTTCTAACATAATGCATTGATTGTGTATTTGAAGCTACCTTATTTGAGTAATGTACAAATCATGCCGATTGTTGTGCAAATCGATAAGCTCGATTTGGTGTTAGAGGAGAATGATGATATGGATTCGCGTAGGAGCACGGGCAGGTGATTAGTAGCTTAACATTAGGTTTAGAGCAAGGGTAATTAATAATGTCATATTACTAACACAAATCCTTGTATAGTGCACAAGCACCTTCTAGTTCATCAAAAAGCAGTGGTTATGGATTTGCCGAGAAGGTTAGTTTATGTAAAATTGTTACCACTTACCATCAGTTACTTGCTTGAAGTGCAAGCTTTTTTTGACTTGATTCTTGATACTGGCACTGACTTTGTTTTTTTATTTAGATAGCTGATGGAATGACATTACAAATACAGACTGTCAACCTGTTACTTGAAACTCATGGTGGTGGTAGACGTCTTCGAGGAGTAACTTGGTAAGTTTATGTTAATTTTTTGCGTGTTTCTAACTTTCTATTGCTTATTCAGTGTTATTGATCTTATTTATATGTGTTCTTGCTACGCAGGGCATCACCAATGGCATCTATTACTATCCGCAATCTGGTGCTGTATACCACAAATGAGAACTGGCAGGTCATCTCCTAAATCTGTATCTAATTTAATAACCATATGTTTATATCAAATAGTTTTTCTTGTAAAACAAACAGTTATTCAGCAATTATGTGTGACAGGTTGTAAACCTAAAGGCAGCAAGGGAATTCTCATGTGACAAAAACTTCATCTATGTGTTCAGAGTAATTCACTTGTGAATATCTTTCCCCAAATTATACTGATAAGAGTAAAGTACACGGATGGTCCCTGTGATTAACCAAAATTTTGGATTTAGTCCCTAGCTTTTTTAAAGTACATAGATGGTCCCTGTGGTTTGCACTTTGTAACGCATTTAGTCCTTGCCACAAGTATATGGATGGTCCCTGTGGTATGCACTTTGTAACGCATTTAGTCACTAAACGTTGGAGACTAAATGCGTCACAAAGTGCAAACCACAGGGACCATCCGTGTACTTTTGGTAAAAGTTGGGCTGTTGAGGACGAAATAGGTTACGAAGTGCAAACCACAGGGACCATCCGTCTACTTTTGAAAAACTAGGGACTAAACCCAAAATTTGGTTAACCACAGGGACCATCCGTGCACTTTACTGGTAAAGTGCATTTTAGGCTCTATAGAAAGCAACTAATTTGTTGGTGGTCATTTAAGTTCTATCGTGTTGGTATGTTATGCGTGATGGTATCTGTTTACACAAATGCATGCATATGTATGAATTATGATATTAAAGTGTATTTTTTTTAAATAACCAGAAACTTGAATGGGAGCATCTATGTATCGATCTTCTGCCCCATCCCGATATGCTATCAGATGACTCGGAGGGGGCTTCTAACCGAAAGGATGATGATGGTGCAAAACGAGTATTCTTTGGTGGTGAACGGTTTATTGATGGAGTCTCTGGAGAGGCTTATGTAACACAATGTTAACCCTCTTTAAGACTTGATTTTCGGCAAACTTCCTGTCATGTTCTTTTCGTGAAAAACACTGTCCTTAGTTATTGACAACGTCCCTTTGTTTTATAATCAGATTACTATACAAAGGACAGATCTTAATTGTCCACTAGGTCTGGAAGTTCAAGTGCATATTTCGGAAACAATCTGCCCAGCATTAAGTGAACCAGGTTAGTAGAAGATTACCAATTTATGCGTTACTGTCAGGTAATGTGTTTTAGGTTCGGCTTTGCAACTACGATATAATAATATGAACAGGACTTCGAGCTCTTCTTCGCTTCTTCATGGGATTATATGTCTGTCTTAACAGAGATGATGTGAATCCAACTGCTCAAGAGGTTAAATCTTTCTTCCTATATTTTTTCAGTTTGCAATGTTTATCGAGTGCATTAATTCGGTTGTCTAAAAGCAACTCTTTTCTTGCAGCAATCAGCAGAAGCTGCAGGGCATACACTAGTCTCCTTTACGGTAGATCATATATTTCTTGGCATCAAAGATTCTGGTTCGTGATTTTTCATTACGGGAGTTTATCTATTTCCTTTACTGTTGTAGTTAATTATACATTTATATGTTAATGGTACCTACTAACGACTTTGGATTTTACTTTCAGGGTTCCAGCTAGAATTTCTGATGCAGTCACTTTTTTTCTCTCGGGTAGCTTTCCACAACACTTAAAAACAAGAATACCGAAGTGCTACATGTTCATGTTTTTTTCTTAATCGTCATTTCTGTAAATTGTTCTGTGTATCATATTCAAATTAGGTTGTATATAATCTCGCAGGCAAGTGTGTCTGATGGTGAAATTGGCAAATGCTTAACTCAGTTCATGGTTGGTGGGCTAATTTTAAGGTACACCTGTATTAGTATAAAAACCTTCACATTCTTTTTTGAAGAGTAAAATGCCATTTTTCGTCCCTGAGGTTTAGTCTGTTTTGCGACTTTCGTCCAAAAGGTTTGTTGTTTTCGCATCTGTATCCAAAAGGTATCTTGTCATTTTCATCCGGCTCGTTTACTTCATCCATTTTTCTCCGTTAAATCAGGGGTATTTGCGTCTTTTTTTGTTAACTTAAAAGGGCAATTTGGTCAGGGGTATTTTAAATGCTTGTACATAAAGTGAAAAAGACTGAATTGCCCTTTAAGTTAACAAAAAAGACGAAAATACCCCTGCCTTAACGAAGAAAATGGATGGAGTTAACGAGCTGGATGAAAATGGCAAGATTTTAAACCTTTTGGATCCAAATGCGGAAAAACAGAACTTTGGATGAAAGTCGCAAAACTGACCAAACCTAAGGGACGGAAATGACGTTTTACTCTTTTTTTGAATTTTGAATAACAAATTACTAGATTTTCTAGGATAAATACACCAATACCTGCCACTTCCGAACTATGAAACCTACACTAAATATATGATGATCGAATTCAGGGATACGTTCTCCCGCCCCCCATGCCCACTAGTGCAACCGTCAATGCAAAATGCTGCACCAGAGGAAATTCTACAAGTTCCAGATTTTGGTACGAACTGATTGCATTTCTATATTTTGTTGCCCATTAACATGTAAACAACACTACCCCATTTAGAAAATTAACATTTTTAATTTTTTTACCAGGCAAAAACTTTTGTCCTCCGATATACCCACTAGGTGATCAGCAATGTAGACAAAACAACCCTTTATCACTCTTATCCATTTATTCCCTACTATATATGCCCTCTCTTTCCCCACCTTCATTTTCATCACAAACTGTGATCGACTGCAAGCCCCTAACGGTACAACAAATTATATCATTATTAATAGGGTTAATTGCATAAAAAGCGAACGACTTCATTCAAAATTTTAGGCCATAAGCGCATTCACATTAGATTCTTCATCCTTATGCCTATAATTTAACTATCATTTACCTTTATCCTTAAAATTTGTTTATGCTTTAAAACTCTTCTACATCACATTTCCTTTCTCCATCTCTATTCAGTTAACTTTTTTTTCGTTATTAATTTTTCTCTTTCATGCACTTAGAAAATTATGGGGAAAAAGGATGGGGAATGATTAGTGAATCCCTATAATTGGGGAATATGAGATGCGTATTTAATATTTAATCCTCATTTTAGGGAATGGGATCGAGTGCTAAATTATATGAAAACCTTAATTTTTTCGTCATTATAGGGATGGGGTTGATTTGGGAATGAGATGTGAATGCTCGAATGATTAGTGAATCCCTATAATTGGGGAATATGAGATGCGTATTTAATATTTAATCCTCATTTTAGGGAATGGGATCGAGTGCTAAATTATATGAAAACCTTAATTTTTTCGTCATTATAGGGATGGGGTTGATATGGGGAATGAGATGTGAATGCTCTAAGAACCATCTAAATCTTAATATCTTTAGGCGGTGGTTTTTCTTGGTAATTACAATTTTTCTATCCATTTCCGTAATTACAACTTTTTGAGTGACCTATTCTTTTAACTATAGGCAAAAAAATCATTTAATTACTAGACATGAACAAAAAAAAATTGAATTACCAAGAGGCCGTGCAAAAAACAGGACCAAAATGAAAAAGTTGTAATCAATTTATTGAAAACCGGACCGACCGGCCGGTCGAACCGGGAACCGAGGGTTTGACCGGCCCGGTTTACCCAAGCAGACCCGTTTTGAGTCGAACGGTCCTGTTGGACTGGGAACCGGTGGTCAGACCAAGAAACCGGTAACCGGATTTTTATTAAAAATTTTCATTGATCCCTATTTATTTTTAATATTTACGGCATCACACGGTTCTTATATCCGGTTCGATCGGTCCGACTGGCCCGACCGGTAAGAGACCGGTCCACGTCCGGTTTCTGAAAACATTGGTTATAATTACCAAAATGGATCCCCACCTAAAGTATATTTCTTTTCTTTGACGTTTGCCCTTCTTTGTGGGGGGGGGGGGGGGGTAACCAAAAGTTGGTCTCCTTTTTATGCAATTTGCGCTTATATAAACAATCAAACGTGTGTATTTCACTATTTTGGTTGTGTGATATGCTGCCATTTATGCCAGATTCATCTTCAAGAGGAGTCATGTCTAAGAATATTATCCCTTTTAGCTGATGGAATTGTGGTTAATCCTGATGATATCGCATCAGATCCGTCCATCAGCTCCCTTCATTTAAATATCAAAGAATTAAACATTACCGTTCCTGTCGAGGCTACGAAGCCTGATCATTTCACATATCACGACAACTCTAAATACAACCTGTTTAAAGGGGCAAGGCTTCGTATAGAAAATCTATACCTTTCTGAGTCACCTTCTATGAAGCTTGGGCTCCTTAATCTTGACATGGATGCTGCATGTTTCTGTATGTGGGAAGGCCAACCGATCGATTCCAGCATGAGAAAATGGACAGCTGGCGCTTCTATTATCGGTTTGTCTCTCGACACATGTAACAACAACCCGATTGAAGGTTGTAACTCACAGCTAAACTCTTCGGAACCGTGGAGATGTGTGGAGTTGAAAGGTGTTTGTGTACAGGCGGCAATGGTTACATCAGACGGAAATTCATTACGAAACATTCCGCCACCTGGCGGAATCGTCAGATTAGGAGTTGCTTGTGAGCAACTTGTGTCCAACACTTCGATTGAACAATTATTTTACGTGTTAGATTTTTATACTTTTATTGATAATGTTAGTGGTAAAATGGCGATGACCGAAAAAGATAAATGGAGTGAGATGGTTAAAAAGGAATCTTCTGATTATAAAAGTTTTAGCCAAAAGGGTCCTGCTGATACTGCTATCAGCTTAGCATTTAAGAACATGGAACTAAAGTTTCTAGAACCTTCTTCTATAGATACTCAGGGAACACCTCTAGTTCAGTTCGTTGGAGATAATTTATTACTGCAAGTTAGTCATAGAACATTGGGTGCTGCAATGGCAATTTCATTAACTTTACGTTGGGACAAAGTACAAGTGGACTGTGCAGCAAATGGTATGGTGCCACCTGGCTCTGTAACGAGAGCTGTATTTTGGGTGCAAAACAAGACAGATTTTAGATCAAGAAACAACACAGACTTGATTCCGTTTTTGAATATAAGCATAGTGCATGTAATCCCATACGATGCACAAGATAGAAACTGGCATAGTTTACGTGTGTCTGGTTGTATTGCGGGCGTACGCCTTGCTGGCGGAATGAATTACACTGAAGCTTTACTTCACCGTGTTGGAGTTTTAGGGCCAGATGGCAGGCCAGGGGCGGGACTCTCAAAAGGTCTAGACCGTTTATCTACAGGACCTTTGTCAAAACTATTCAAAGCGTCACCTCCATCTGCCAGTGAAGTGAGGGAGAGTAAAAGTAAGCTATTTATCCATGCACTTCTGAACGAGTCGGTTTGGGTTGTGTTTTTATTCTTAACGGGTCAAATGAGAACACTCAAAAACATTAGGGAAAGGGTAACGCATCAAATTGGTTGGCAGCCGTCCAAGCTTTATTTTTGTTCACAAACTTCCTAAATTGTTTTGCTTGACGATTATATTATCATTATACTAATAACATTGTTTTTGTAATCGTAAGTAGCCCATTATTCGTTTATAGTTTTTTCAATTGATAATGTATGCGGAGGCCACCAATCTATTCAACTTTTTTCATTAAGACTATAGTCATATTTGAAACTACTTTATAGGCCACAAAAGTATGTATCCATATTCATTTCTACCAACTTCGGCTAATAAAATGCCTAATGGCGAAAACACCCAATAGAATTCGAAAGTCAATATACCATTATATAGATCTCTCAAAAGGCAATTATTTGACGTAAAAAACACTTGGTTTTTTTTGGCATTTTACAATATTCTAGTATGTTACTTGGTCGGATTTAGTACAACCCCAAGGGGCAAGGTTTGTATTTGGAAGGTTAGGGTTTGCAATTCAGAAAGGATTGGCGGCGCAGCTTGTTGCCGGACTACCTTCTGTTTTGATGTAACTTGGCAAGTTTTCTGAATTTTGGAGTTAAAATAATTGATTGACTAAAAAAAAATAAAAAAAAAATACATTCTTGGTGGACTATAAATTAGTTTAAATAAATGGGTGGCCTCCTTATTTGTAATCCTTTTTTTTTCAGAAGGACAATTTTTTTTGTGGGTCAACACCATCTTGCAAAGTATTTAGTTTTTCAGTTATTCAGATTAAATAATACTCATTTCTCATTTAGATGAAAGTATAGGGGCGAGAACAGTAGTTACGTGAACTTGGGTGCACCAGAGGATGTGAACATATCACTAGAATTAAACGATTGGCTTTTTGCTCTGGAAAGCATGGAGGTAATGTCAGAACGGCTTATATTCAACGATCTTGAGGATTCTCAAAGAAAAGAAAGATCCTGGCACACGTGTTTCGAGAGTATTAACGTTCAAGCAAATGGAAGCAAAAATGACACCGAAGCACACAAGTATCCTGTTCAACTACTCAAGGTATGTATTTAGCATTTGAATTTGTAAGGAGTTCGATAAAAGTTTGAACTTTGTGCCGTTCTAGGTTCGGGTTGACAGCTGGAAGACCGTTAAACCTCAGCAAAAGGGAAATACACTTACAAAAGTAGAGCCACATGACGGGATGGATCTTGAATTTGACCTAGCACTCTCTCAAGATAATGATGTCGGTAGTACGATTAGTTGCGCACTGGAACATTTTAAAATTTCCTCCAAACAACCGGTGAGTACATTTTACTACTTGCAATGGTATTAGGGGTATTGGGTAGGGGTGTGAACAGTTCGGTTTTCGGTTTTTGAAAACCGTTTAGAACAAAAAATTACGTAAGATGAAAAAAATAAAAAGTATAAACCAAGATCTAAGAATCTTTCTTAGATGTTTACATTTAAGTTATTATATTTAACGTTTTTAATTAATATTGTTCACGTAAACCTATCCTTCTTATCTATTTTTATGTTTCTCCAAAGTTTTTATCAAGACATTTTCTTTTATAATACTTGAAAATCATTTAAATTTTATTTTAAATGTTGTTATTTCTTGTATGAAGTGGATAAATCATTTAATATATTAATAAATATGTTAATTTCTTATTATAAATAATTAACATTCAAGAATAAAATCATTAATTCCTAAATCAATATATAGAAAACATTAAAACAATGTGTGTTTAGGTTAACAGTTCGATTCGGTTTCTTTCAGTTTGGTTAAATCGGTTTTTTCGGTTTCCGTTCTTTTTTTCAGTTTTCTACTCACCCCTAGTATTTGGTAGGAGTGGTAATTTGTGTCAGCTTGGGATTTGCGAATTTTTATTACCCAACCCCGAACGAGACCTGATTACTTAGGGTCTGTTTGGTATGTGGTGATGGAATGAACGGAGGAATGGAATGGATGTGGTAATGGAATTGATCATTACCATTCCGTGTCTTGTTTGGTTACCATGTGAGAATGGAATGAACCATTACTTTTTGTTGTTTGGTACGCAAGAAAAGACGAAGGAATAAAATCGGATGGCGGTGGTCAATGATGGGCTGTGATTGTGGGTGGCAGTTGTAGGGCGGCAGTGGTCAGCGGTAGTGGTGGGTGGAGACGGCGGGGTGGTGACAGTGGTGGTGGTCGAAGGTGGTAGCGACGGTGGTCGGAGGTGGTAACGACGGCGGTTGTAGGTGGTGGCGGTTGATAGCGGCGGCGGAGGTGGGTGGCGACGGGCAGCGGTGATCGGAGGTGGCAGCGACGATGGTGGCGGCAATGATAGAAGGTGGGTGGTGGCGGTGATCGGAGGTGGCAACGGCGACACTGGGTGGTAACGACGGCGGCGGTGGTGGTGGCTTGTGGCGGCAGAGGTGGGTGATGGTGGCGGATGAAGGTGGTGGTGGGTGGTGGCGAAGGTGGTAGGTTGTGATGTTAATGAAGGGTGAAGAGGGAATGGAATGGAAAAAAAACAGGGGGGGGGGGGGGGATGGAATGATTTTGAGGGAATGGAATGCATTTTGGAATGGGCGATTCCATTCCATCGACCAACCAAACACTCTTTTTTTCATTCCTCCGCAATAATCCATTCCATTCCACCTCTCATTCCTGCATACCAAATGCTACCTTAGTTTCTCGAAAAGTTGAACCCTAATCCAGACATGTGTCACGACTCGAGTAACCCGGTTATCTAAATGAGTGGACGGGTTAAATAGGTTGCACAACGGTCGGTCAAGGTCAATGGGTTATACAAGTTGATCGGATAACTTTTAATGGGTTGGTTAGCTTAACACAATCCGACCCGTTATTAAACGGGTAAGTTGTGTTGACCGTTTATGATTTGGACCATAGTCACAGGATTCCCTGCACCCCCCGCGTTCCACGAATCAGATCTCACGTACCGGTATCGGGTACAAAAGCTACCCGAATACCATGGGTTTGCGATCCGGATCGGGAAATTAGGGGGCATCCGATTTTCAACAAATTCGACCGTAATCACTAAGATTAATTTTTTGTTTGGGAATGATCCGATACGCGTACCGGAAACAAAAAGGCAAATTCAAACCTGAAATTGGACTTTGACGCAATGAATTAAAACATTGTTTACGGTTGTTGACGGTGGAAGTTACGAATCTTTTAGCTTTAAATTAGCTTATATAATTTTGCCATTTAACCCCTCTATCTTTTACTAGTTTACATTTATTCCCTAAACTTGTAAACTTTTACATAAAAGAGTGTAAAGTTAGTTTGTATCTGATACGATATTACCAGACTATATGGTACCCTGGACCACGTACCGAATTGCCGTTCCGAATGAACCTCCCCCCCCCCCGGTTACCGGGATTTTAGAAATGCACTTTGTTCCGCGATCCATGTGACTATGATTTGGACCCATTTTCGTGTCAGCTAAGTGTCGTGTTTTCGTTGCTTGACAAGAATTGCCACACATAGTTTTTTGGGTGTGTGTTTCCAAAGTGATTTTTGATATTAAATAATTAGAATCATAATTCATAACCATTTGATTTTTGCTATTCTGCAGATTGAGGTGGTTGTAAGTAAGGAAGAAATTCAGCATGTTACAGAATTATGCAAGATGGAAATCAATTCATTTGGGCGAATAGCTGTCGGGATCCTGCAATTGCTTAAGCTTGATGGGTCAGTTGGTCAGACAGCCCTGAACCAATTAAGCAACCTTGGTAATTTCTTTTTCTTTATAATATATAGAATTAATCATGACATGCTATGAAAGAAATTTTAGCAAGCGCATGACCCCTTGGATTTTATGTTTGTATGATTTAGTCCCTTAGCTTATAAATAGTAGTGAAAATGATCGTTTACCAAAGTTCAATGAGAGACCAATCCGATCAACTTTTTTAAGTCCAGGGACTTGAGTGCGAATTCAACTAAAATGCGTAGGGATTTTCAGACATTTTCTTAGGTAAAAAGCGGATCAAAACCTAGATATCAGATCTACTTGTTTTTGTGCTAAAAAAGAAGAATCTGAAATTTATTTAAGATATGAGAAATGATAATTTGTAGTTATTAAAGATAATAGTTCTTCCATCAATCCAATCACAATTAGAGGATACTTTGTTTCTGAAGACTCAGCCTTCTACTTTTAGCAAATGCGGTATTGAGACTAATGCTGGTTATTAGCTCACCGGTCAGGTTGGGCCAACCCGCAAACATATATCTTTCTTTTCATTCTAATTTAATAAATAGTTAATATGTAAAATATTTGATCTTTTTTATTTTATTTTTATTCTTAAATCTACAGTACTGCGGTTATAAATCCTGGTTCTTCTGTGAATACAATTTTATTTTTAAATTTATATGTAAAATATAGTTTTGTTTCTCTAGTGACTTGTAATATTTAATATAAATTTTATATATTACGATATGAATTTTATTGAAACCAAGTTGTATTTAATATGAAGTGTCTTTTAGATATTACGAGACCAAAACCCGGTTCCATTTTAGTTAGTTTAGTTTACCCATTGCAGGAAGTGATGGTGTTGAAAAGATATTTTCTCCAGGAAAGCAAATTACGGATACTAAACCTCCTAGCTTTGACCATGGTCAAACTTCGGATTCACCTCCAGATAACCAGTGTTCTTCTTCTTCACTTGATTCAACGTTATCTTCACTCGACGCAGAATTGTTGGATTCACAATCCGATTGTGCAACCCTCTGTGCCGAATTAAGCACTTCAGATTCTAGTAATCCCCACATACAACAACTTGCTCAAAGACTAGAGAGTATGCAAAGATTATTGACCAGGTTGCGGACTCAGGTATGAATATGTTCCGATCATGTAAATTTTTTTTCATTTTTTGTTTGTATACTAGTTATATGTATTATCATTAGGTAAATTGTTCGATATAGTCAAGCTTTACATATGTTGTCTTTGTACCAACTGCCCTTATTTGTGTAGTTGGTAGAGTTAGTGAAACTTAGTCTGGGTTACGGCTGCACTGACTTTTTTAAGTGTATATATGTATCAGAATCTCAAATGACAGCGTTTCATTCTCAATCATCGCACATTTTCAAAATGTAACTCCAATTGTTAACCGTCAAATTTTGATGTTAGTATTGTTAACTTTTGTGTTAATATGATTCTTATTTTTGTTTTTAGTAAGTGTTGTTAAGATGCATTTCAAATCAATTTTTGAAATGCATCTTAGTTATTCTATTCATATTGACTAACAATATACTTAATTTGAGACTTAAGACCGTTAGAACTTGAAATCAGTTATGATTTGCGATGTCTAATTTCATTAAAAAAAATTATAACAAAATTATAATAAATCAGTAAAGCTATATATATAGCAATATATTATAATATGGAGAAACAAGGCTTTTCAATTCTCTTGTTGCTTCCATCTAGGGTGATTAAGGTTTTATTCGGTACTTTTAGAACAAGTATGGAATTAACTTAAAAATTTCAATGGTGTGGCCCGTGTGGGGCTGGCATGGTGTTAGGTGATACCTGCATCAAAACCCATAATATGTTACTTAATCCATACTAGGTTTAAGATCAGATAACCGTTGATGTATGGCCGAGTATTTAACATTCAAGTCGGTTTGAGTGAGTTTGAGATCAGGTGGTTTTGTGTAATGGATGCCTCAATTAGAGATGGGCATAATAACCGGTTTCAAACCCGACTCGGTAGAACCGAACTGATCCGGTTCCAGTTCCTACCCGACATAAAGTAGAACCGGTTCCAGTTCAAAATACCCGATGGTTCCTACCCGGTTCACATTTTTTTTAATTTTAATCGGGTCGTACCCGTTTCAAACCGTACCGGTTCCTAATGTACCCGGTTCCACACCGTACCCAGTTACTACCCGGTCCCGATTCCTAATAATTAGTTATTATTAATGTTTTTAATGTAAATAATTATTATCAATGAATAAAAAAAACATTAAATTTACTAAACTCATTAAACATTAGTAAAAGTTAAACGTAATAAACATCTCCACATGACCGGTTCCCCATTGTACCGGTAACCGGTTTCACATATACCCGTACTCGGTTCCTACCTACCGTTCCGAATACCCATACCCGGTTCCAAACGGTTCCAGATTCTGTTGTGTAAGCCCGGGTAGGAACCGGACCCAGTTCCACATCAAACCCGGTTCCATTGTCAACCAATTGGAACCGGGTTCGGTTTGGAACCGGTTCCGAGTACTAAGAAAACCCGATTATGCCCATCTCTAGCCTCAATTGGTAATTTTTAATCACATAAGACCATAAAAGTGTACACCTACGTACTTGATGTGTATTGACTAATAGGTACTCTACGGGTATAATGTTGGGATTACCAGTACGCGGCCTATTGTCATCCGTTATATGAATGATGACATTGTTGCCTAAAGTAGGGGAGATTGTGACGGAGAGATCGAGAGAAGAGGGGGAGGTGCTGCAGAGAAAATGGAGATGATGGTGATAAGAGAAATGGAGATGATGGTGAGATTTTTTTAGGGTTTTAAAATGGAGATGATGGTGAGGTTTTTAGGGTTTTAAAGCTCGTGAATTGCATTTGACCACCGTTAGTTGACTGGACGCGAAAGAAGCAACTTTGAATGAGGGGTTTGAACATGTCACAACTCATTTAAGTGTATAACCTATTTACCTAAACGTCTCAAAAGAGATGCATGTAAACAAGCTGGCAAGTAGGCATGTAAACGAACCGAGCGTTCAGCGAACAGTTCGTGAACCGTTCGGCGAAAGTTCGTTTATTGTAAACGTGTAATCAATCTTTTAAAAGTAAATTACACTTTTTTTCCGAGTAACTTTTTTATTAAAACCTTTTTTCTTTTTTATTTCTTAATACAATTTATGACATGAATATGACACTGATTTAAAGTTTAGACATAAAAATTTTATTTGTTTATAGTTGTATCCAAAGTAAAATACTTTTAGCTTCATAATATATATTCGACAATTTCGAATACTGTAACGACTATGATAAACAAATAGGAATTCAGATGATTGACGATCCATTTAAAGGTAACGCGAAATCAATACAAATAAATTAGAATGCTTGCAATGCTTATACTTTAAACTTATCAAGAGATACAAAAGAATCATTTTAGACACATATGTTACAGAGCCAGAGTCCTGACCCAAGCAGGAGTCCGTTGGACTCGATATTTCAGCACTTTCAACTATCGAGAACGTGTGTAAAAATAGCATACACTAATTAAAACAAATGACATGTAGCAGCTAGCAAGAACAGCCCAAAAATGGATCTAATTACTCATAGTCCGAAGTTGCACATTTGCACGAATTCCATTTCACTATCGACATATTTAGTCCATAACTCTTTGAACTGGTTCATAGCAATATCGAGCCACGGTTTCATATTCCCGTTATAATGAATGACAGCAGCTTTTCTAATCTCATCCATGCTAATGCTCGGGTTGTATCCTAATCCGAGAACATGCCATGATTTGTCTAGTGATTTTGTTGTTGAGTAGAATGTCATCAACCCCGGTGGTAGCGTCCCCACTTTCCACAAACTCTGGTCCTCGTTCTGATTCAAGATTCATAAAGTTTCAGTTTCTTAATGAGCTACCAATGACCAATATCGAGCTCGACTTGTTAAAAGCTCGATTCACCGAGCTCGAGTCAAGCCAACCCAACCCACAACGGGCTCAAGCCCAAGCTTTCATATAGTGAGCTCGATTAGCTCACAAACCTATTAGTTTTATGTATCTATAATGAATGAGCTGAGCTTGAGCCCGTAAAATTACTCACGAGTAGAGCTTGAGTAGTAGGACTCTTACGTTAAACAAGCCGAGCCCAAGCTCAAGCTCGTTTACAACCGTATAAAGTTATGTGGGGGACTATTACAAATCTTGAAACAAACATATTAAGAAGAGCCATGCATGACCATGACGTTTAAACACAAATTTGATTCAAGAAAAAGAACACTTTAAAATAGGGGTGTTCTGAAACCGACCGAACCGCCCAAACTGAAGCAAGTTGGCCGGTTTGACTGTTTGAGATCCAAACTGTCCGGTTTTCCTGGTTTGGCGGGTTTAACGGTTTGAAACTTGGTACCGGGCGTTTGACTTATATTATTTATGTATTTTCTTTTCAATTTTGGAATATGTAGTTATGCATACGTTATGTATTATAAATTCATGATTTGAAAAAAATCATCGGTGCGAACAGCTAAACCAGCCAGTCCCACCGACCCACCCAACCCAGAATTTTCCTCAGAATCGGTCAAACCAAACCATGAACACCCCTATTTTGCAACGTTGAATTGATTAAAACATCTTTACAAAGTAGTATCATATCACATAAACACAGAATTATAGAAGACGTACCAGATCCTGCCAGTAATGATATTGATCGGTTAATCTTTCATGCCTCCACGCATCAAGATCAAAAATATTCATGCCAAAAGCCCACGCACAAGCTTTAGGATTAAACTTATCCTTAATCAAGGGGTGTGAAAAATTCAAATAATGAGCATAACGATGAAACGAACCAAAGCATGTCTCAACCGCCCCGTTAACCTTGTTATCCAAGTCAACTTTCCACAACGCGGTCAAATCTTTCTGAACAACAACATCATCATCTAAAAACAATATCCGATGTAGCTTTGGATACATTTCAGGCAAGTAAAACTTAAGATGATTCAACATCGACAAATGTTTCGTGTTCGTGTTCCCGGATGATTTCAAGTTTTTCTCATCTTGCGTTTCGTTATCCGCCTTATTATCCAAGTAAACCTTTTGTAAATTTGCGGACTCGAGTTGTCTGAGTACCGGAACGTATGAAGAATTCAAGAAAGTGAATTCTTCAACCGCTTTCACCTCAACGTGGGCCCCACCTTTAACTGGCCTCATTTTGAACCATACTTTCATTGCGGCAAGATTCATCTTATCGGTAACGATGTGAAAAACATGTTTCCATGGTTCTTCGGCGTTTTTCACAGCCGAATTCACCACAACCGAAACTGCAATCACGTTATCAGAAAATATGGCGTAATGGTACAACGACGGGTCCTCAAATTCAGGTTTCGGTTTCTCATCTCTATACTTTTCGGGATTCGCAATCCGCTCTCCCATTAACCGCATCGCAAGACAATGCAAACTTTTCGGGGTCGATCTAGCAGCAATTAAGCTAGCAAACGCACCGTTCTTCTTGGCTTTAACTAGCAACTCGTTAACTGCAAATATTGTGTCTTTCAACTTTTGAATTTTCAGCTGATTGTCATATGATTCTTTATTTTCGGCAATCATTAATCTAGCAACCTTAATCTTGTCCTTAACCTCTTTTTCAAACTGTCTCAAGATTTCCTCATCTACAGGCTCGTCTGACTCAAACAATGCAGTACGATACGTCGGTTTTAAGCCCAAATCTGAAAAGTTTTGTGCCATGTCATCAAACATCTTAAGCTGCTTTGATATCTCAAGCTTAAGCTTTCTTGCATAAGAAGCATATGCGTTCACAAGCATGATATGATCACTAGCTTGCTTGTGTATCAATTCCAGCCTCATCTTCAGTGGATCCGATTTCAAAGCAAGAAATGTTCTGTGCATATATGCTCTCCCAGTTGTTTCAATTTCCTGTTAATAAGAAATCGAAAAAACATTAGTATTGGTGAATAATATTTATGTGTGTTGAACAACTATAATCAGACGCAGACACTGAATTTAAACCGGAACAAAATTCAAACGAAGCAGAAGAATTATCCGAAGAAAGAGAATACATAAAAACCGAAAACTGTATTGGTGAATAACATTTCTGTGTCATGACTAAAACCTTAAATAACTAACTAACTCGGATAATAATAACTATAACAGATAATAAACCCAGCTAACAGTAAAAAAATGCTCCGATATTCTCATTTCATTATTAGAACCAGAACTAAAATCGATTTTACAGCAAAATAACTTTTTATTAAATTTTTTTAAGCAAATCTAGCATCATCAATCGTACATAACTAAACCTATTTTGCCTCCAAAACCTCCAAACCTAACTCAGATATCATTACTCAACAAAATCATACTGCAAACAAATTACATCAAAACTAACTACAAATTGTATCAATTTCATATCACAAACCTAACCTAACTCAGGATCTCAACAACTCAACAAAATCACACAACATACATCAAATTACAAACTACAATAATAATACATAAACAGTAAGCAGCATAACGAAAACTTACAGAACTATCAGATAAATGAGCAGGATGCGATGAGAAGAGTACGGAAGCAGTTGCGAAGAAGAGAAGAGTAAACATAGCGGAGACGAAGATCCGGTAAGAGAAGAAGCTGCGTAGGGCGGAGGAAAACGCCGATCCGCCAGCGCCTCTGCCGGCACGTGCTACCACCGCCATTGTAGCAGCAGCTCGATCTAACTAACTAAGTGATTGATGTAACAGCAGTTTAAGTGGATATAATGGATACAGAATGTTAGGGTTTTGTTGAAAGTGTTTGTGTGAGTGTGTGAAATGAAAGTATGAGATTGGTGGGATCTGATCTGAAAAGTGGGTTTAAGATTTGTGAATTTTAGGGAAGATCGTGATGGGCTCCACATCCCGCGTCGGTGCCGTATTTTTTCGTTTTTCTAATTGATTTTATTTACTACTATTAATGTTGGGGACAAGGTGAGCAATAGGTTATGTCTCCATTCGTTTTTCTAAATGATTTATTTAAGGGGGATTAACTTTATAGAAATATAACCAAGTTTACAAATTGTTCTAATTAAATCATCAATATTTATTTGTCACTCTAAAATCACTTAAGTTTCATTTGCTGTTCTAATACTATATAATTAGTAGGTTACCAGGTTACCATAGATGATGTGTCAAGTTTTAGTAATTTTTATCTTGAGAAAGCTAAATGTTGCGAGAAATGTGTGAACGAATGAGAAAACCAATCAAAACAATTTTTTTAATACAAACCTCATTCCAATTAAAATACAATATCAAAATAAGAATTTACAACATCAAATAATTAATTTCTTTCCTCAAAATCACTCTTATTAGAATTTTTACACATGTGTAAATATAACAAATTTACATATGTGTAAAAAAAAACTATTTACAAATTCACGTAAATTTAAACGTGTAAATTAAATTTCTAGCATTGTATTCGAATAATAATGATAAGTGTAAAAAGAAATTTTAATTTTGAATTGTTTTTTACCAAGTTTTCGTGGTTTTTTCATTCGTTCTCATGGTTCTCGCGATATTTAGCGTTCTCATTTAAACCCTCCTATATATAATATATATATATATATAGTGTGAGGTTCATTGGGGAACCCAAAAAAAGTGCGGAACACTGGGGAACCGACTCAAACGAACTCCGATTTGACTCATTCTAGCGGCGTTGGAACCGGCTCGTCGAACCCTAACTAGGATCTCTTAACCCTAAACCCTAAAGCTAAAAATAAGGCTAAAACCTAAGCTAAATCGTAAAATCTAAGCTATAAACCCTAAAAGTAAACCCTAAAGGCTAAACCCTAAAGCTAAACCCTAAATACTAATGATTAACCTCAACTAAACCTAAGCTAAACCCTAAGGCTAAACCCTAATATAAGACCCTAAATCCAAACCCTGATATATTTAGGGTTTAGGGGTTAGGATTTAGGGTTAAGAGATCCTAGTTAGGGTTCGAGAAGCCGATTCCAACGCCGCTGGAATGAGTCCAATCAGATTTCGTTTGAGTCGGTTCCCCACTTTTTTAGTGTTCCTCAATGAACCTCACACTATGTATATATATATATATTGACATGGATTTTTCAATAAGAAAAATCATATTTTTTTTCTAAAATTTATTATAATATGCCAGATTAATTTTTTAAATCAAAACACTATATTTTTTTTAGTTTGTATTCTATGATTTATACTAAAACATTTTCCGATGTTTGATTTAAAAGACTTTTAGCTTTTGTTTAGAATTTGAAGAACACTTGACTAATTCTAATGGCGCCAAAGAATATGAAACCAATTCTCAATTCTTTTTGGAACCTGTGAATACGAAACTAGACACCAGTAATTCAGTAAACATGAAACGAAAAGAGCATCATTCATTCTCGTCTTTTCCTAGCCACCACTATACACTATCTTGAGGAACCAGTAAACATGAATCTGAAAAACGCAATGGTCTCACAGATCGCGAAGAAGGAAAGCATACCTGGTCGTCGTATTCGAAGGTTGCTGGTCGCGGTCATCGTTTAAGGTTGGTCGTTCGTCGGAGGGCCGGCATTGGGTTGGGAGGGTGACGAAGGGTCTGGTGATCGGATTTTCGAAACGCCGGTAGCAGGTTGGGAGGGTTTATACGGAGGGTTAAATATTTTTTTTATTTTTTAAAATCTACGTAATCTAAATAATAACCAATTAAGACTTAACAGAAAATAAAAAATAAAAGAAAAAAAATAACAACTAGTAAAGTTTAGAACACCAAATTAAAGTTTAGTTATTTTAGAGAGACAAAAAAAGTTTTAGTGATTTAGTTGAAACAACTAGTAAACTTGATTACATTTCTGTGACATTTTCCCTTTTATTTACTACTACTAATGTTGGGGACAAGGTGAGTAATAGGTTATGTCTCTCAAGCGTTAAGGGTTTTAACTTGTGAGCGAAAAAATGTTTAGTAAATTATGGGGTGTGTGGGTTTGTCGTTTAGAAAAATGAAAGATGGTATACCCAGACTAGTGTTTGGAGATCGAGGAACAGGGCGGTTTTTGAAAGCAAAGTGCCATCAGTCACGAGGGTGGTGGAGGAAACTAAGACGCTTAGCTTTCTTTGGATAAAAAGCAGGTCGCGTAGAACAAGTCTGATGTGGAAGATTGGAAACGTTATAGTGTTGGTTGTTTTTCGTAAAGTTTGGTTTAGTTTTGTCTCATTGTGTGTATCGTGTCCGGGTTGTAAATGCTAGTTATTGTTTTTAATATATTTTGGTTTTGTTGGCCGTTCAAAAAAAGTTGGTGGAAATAGAAACTAGGGATGACAATTTGGTGAGTTTGGACGGGCAATGTTGGAAAAATCAGGATTAATCAGCAGTTAGGCGCTAGTCGGTCGGCTACTTTTAGGTAATCAGTAAATTAATCGCTAGTTGACCCTAATCAGCCCTAGTCAGCCAGAAATGGGCTTTAGTTGATCAAAAATAGGTGTTTCTGGCAAGATTCCAGTTAAATCCCGACTAGATTCCGGCCAAAACCTATAACTTTTGGCAATTAATCATATATACTTAAAAAATGGGTAGGGGATTAAAACTTGTCTATTTAAAAAAGTTACATATGAAATGTGTATATATATGTGTATAAAACTAAAAATTACATATAAAATCTCAATCCAATTAATCACGGCTAATCCCGATTAATCACTAGTCAGTACCCCATCGGTCGACTAGTGCCTAACAATTCTCACAACTATGGGGACGGGTTTGAGTAATCCGAAACCCATACACAATTATAAAAGTTTGTCCCAAACCGGCCCAAAACATGTTGGTAATTGTTCGTCAAACATCGGTATGCCTGCGAGTTTTAGGTAAACACTTTAGTTTATTAAAATCGCTCGAATTCAAATAACTAATTCGAAAATAAGCCTTGATTTCCCTCAAAATTTAATAAAAATGAGTCATACATCTTTGTCTTTTCTAGGATACAAACTCTACATCTTTGGAGTATCAATATGCAAGCTTTTTGAGTGCCGATCAACAAAAAAAAAGTATAACTCAATCAAGGAATAAGAACAAAATATATTTTGTAATATACAAAGAAAAATTTGGTTATCAACTCTCGATGGTAGTGTTACATGTTGTTTTGGTCAAAAATCTGATTAAGGATAATATAACCAAACTTTGAAGTGAGGTAGAGTGCTGTAACGCCCAAAAACTCGAATTGTTAAATTCGCTAGTATGTTTCCATATTTTTTAGTATGAAATAAATAATACGCTGAAATATTGTTTATTAGAGTTAACGGTTAGTTTGGTTTATGACCAAAACTTATGTTTTGGGGCTGATTATGTTCAACAAAAGACTATAGGGGCTTGGTTGTAACATGAGACTTTAAAAAGGCTGAAGTTCTTACAAGTGAGGAGATGCAAGATGTTAAGAAAGAGTATTGGGAGTAGAAATCCCGTTTTTGTCTAAACCAGCTGCAAACAAGTATCATTTCCTGGAGATTTAACCGTTGGATCGTCCTCAAATTTTGGCTGAATCTTTGCAACACATGTTAGGTCAGATCCAACGGTGGGTTCTCGATTTAAATGCTTGGAAGGAGATTTTTATGCTGCTGAACAGAACAGGTCGCTGGGGCTTTTCTGGCAACATTTTGATTCTCCGGTAACGGAGAATTCGGTGAACGGTGGCGGGAAAAGGTGGAGAGGTTGAGATAGTTCTGTGGCCACTTGAATCACCTCAATTTGGGGCTCATTAGATGTGGATTCGGGCTACTCGTATTTGTGTCAGGATTCAACCAAGAAAGAGAAGAAAGAAGAAGGATTTGGTTGATCACAAAATTGAGCTTGTGTATGTTTGATTAAGGAAGTATTGATTTGCATATCATCTTCATAACTTCAGGAATTTACACTAGCAAGGACTCAAGCACGGATGGCTAACGTGTCGAAGGGAGGCAGGAAGACGAGCATGAACATGGACGCATAAGGTAAGTGAATTCCGTAACCTCACTTCTCAGTACATAAATAAATTTTGTCGTATAGAGATTAAGAATCATGTAAAAATGGTTGAGAAATGTAAATAGATGGGAAGGAATGTTGTAGTAAGTTGTTTATAGTTCAGAAGTAATGAAAAGTGTATGTGGGATCAAACGGGTCAAAACATGGTGAGTAACTTAGTGAAATGTAATAGTTGATTGATCTTATGTTTAAATAGGAGAAGGATTTGGGGACTTGAATATAGTTATTTACGTAATAGAAGCATGAAAAACGGAGAAGAAAGAAGTTCGGGGGCCAAATGATCTTTTACGAAAGTGAAAAGAGAACATAAGTGTTTTGATTTGGGCTCTACCGTACCATAAGCTACGGTAGGTGGTGATCAAAGTTGTATTTCTTGTTTTTCTTCGATTTCGGACCCCGTAAATCTATTTCATGCCCCGTATTATTTCCATATGGTACCTCAACCTTACCAAATGGTTTTGTGAAGTATGGATAAGTATTGAACTAATTTTTAAGATCCCGAAACGTACCTGAAAGTCATTTAAAAAGCATCTATGAGGTACGAGTAAGAATGGGACATGTAAGCGAGTATGCATGGGAACGAATTAAGTATGTGGGCATGTATATGTAGATTTAAATGCAATCCAATGGATGAGAACTTATAAGTGAGCGTGAGTAGAAATGAGTGTGCACGTAGGTTGTTATTTACAAGTCGTATATGTATTGTAAATATGTAACTAAGACTCGTTCACTTAATCATGTAAGAAAGTAAATTATATTTAAGAGTTTGGTTAGAGGGGTAAGTGTATGAAGTAGAATTTATTACACAAGAATGAATTAAATTGACAAGATGAATGCACATTATTGAATCACGGGTATTCGAATGTGTGAAATCTCATATGTAACTTGTAAGTGTTTATGGTGATTAATATACATGAGTATTAACGATGTTAACCAGGTTGTGTTTGAGAATGAAATGAAGTGCAAGTACCATTATTGTTGACTCGCTAAAGATTAAATATCGAGATGAAATGCTGGATTTAAGAAGGATAATTGAGTGGAATGTATATGAGAATAAAACGAGAGGAGATCCTATAATTATGAATTCTTTAATATATTATATATATATATATATTGTGTGTGTGTGTGTGTGTGTGACGTGTACTAATGATGGGAGTGTATGTGGTGAGTGCAGGTTGTACAGAATCATGGATCATCATCATGAAGGACATGTGATTAAAGATCGAGTTAGGGAGACATGGATTGTACGGAATGTACGGTCATGTAATTTGTATTAGTATGTTATACTTGATTTACAAAATGAAGGATGAATGATGTAATTCTTCTAAATAAGAACTTTTGAATGGTTTTCAAGGGTGAAAGAATATTTATATAGAAAGAAATTTTACAGTACGTATTTCCGCTGCGTCTTTTCGGTCAAAACGTGTTAGGGTTTTACAAGTACTTGATGTGTTGAACAAATACATAATCGAATATGAAATGCTAAGAACAATAAACACAGAGATTTATACAAGGAAAAGCCCTTGATCACTAGTAGATCGCCGGCATAAAAACCTCGGATAGTGAAAACTATCACTATCGAGTATACTGGATAATAAAGATTACAACTTTCGAAGATGATGAAGCTCAACACAAATGAATTCTAGAGAGTGTTTGAGCGTCAGTGTCAGCTGTATATCGATTGTGTGTTCTAAATGCGCTCATCATCCCTTATAAAATTAGAAATCTATATCAACAAACTATCCTAAATTCTAGCCACTATCCCACGTTCTTCACAACAGCTATATGTTCCCAAGCTTGTGCGAATAGAGAGCATATTCCCCAAGATTCCAGCTTGACCAAGTCCCTTTTTCGTCCATGACCTGTATGCAAACGTTAACAACATAACAGAACAGTTGTTAGTAAGCGTATGTAAGAATAAGGATCCTTGATCCTCAGACTCCCTGCACTATCTGTTAAAGATAAGTGATCTAGGTTAAGTGGGTGTTTGGGTTAGCTTATTTTGGAGCAACTTATGACTTATTGACTTATAAAAGTTAATAAGTTGTTTTGTAGTGTTTGGGTTAACTTATTTAAGTTGTTTTTGTGTGTTGAGAAGTTGTTTTTTAGAAGTTAGGATTTCTAACTTCTCACTTATGACTTATATAAGTTAATAAGTTGTTTTTTGAGAAGGATCCCAAACACCCCCTAGGTCTCAGGATAAATGATCCAGACTCAATAGAATTTAGCCCCTAACACATGCCTTATTTTTTGATAAACAAATGACAACGAAACAATAATAAAATTCAAGTAATCTAATATAAATAATATACAAAGATATTAGAAAAAGATTTAAAAAAGAAGAAGAAAGAAGCACATTTGCTCTCACTCTAGTGGAAGAGTGAGTTCTTCCGTAAATTGATTTATGTCATTTCAAAACAATTTACTTCATTTTTATTGGAATAAAATCAACCAACTAATTAATAGGGGCATACGTTGTTATTTTTCGTTAAGAGATCTCTGTTAAAAGAAGTAAAAATTAGAAATGGCACTAGTCACATTACCAACATAAAGTATTATGACTAATAGGTTATAGTTTTCATTATGAAAATTTAATTTTCTAAAATAACAAAATTTATATCTTCATTAAAGACTATATTTTTCGGTTGTAATGTCTCACTGGCTGTTTAGAATCAATTTGATTCATGCATTGGGTTATTGCACTCTTCTCCGATCAAACATGTGCAATCTCCTTCGCTTGTTGGTTAGCAGATCGAAGTCTAAATGCCGCACATAATTCGAGTGTGCAATAACCTACTCGGTCATTTGGTTCATTTGAAAAATAAGGAACACGTTGGTGTTCAGAAGGGATACTTGTTCTCCCATGAAGATGGTTGATGGCTAATGATATTAAACCTTTTTCCTTCATCCTCCAAACTTTTTTTTTAATCTTCTTTTACTTTGTTGGCTTCTTGCTAGTTCTTGTTCTCATTTGATAATATTGTTGGTCTTCAAAAACGAAATAAATTTTGACATTCGTAAATCATAATTAATTTCTCAACACTAGATTATCCACTGTCAAGATGTATTGATTTTGATATTTGAATATGTGCACTTGTTATATAATAAAATAAAATGTCTTACTTCTAACCGGTTATTGAATAATCATTTTTTTTTGTGTTAGCATTTGCTTCCACGCAAGCATTTCACTGTTCAAGCAATTCTGACTTTTAAAACCAGACATCAAGATAAACTAGTGTAAATATAATTTCTTAAGAGCATTCATATTGAAATTTGTAAACCATCCCTTATCCATATTTATTTATGGTAAAGCTAAAAAACCACTAAAAATAATCCCATAACAAATTCTTTAACACTTTATATATCCATAAAATGAGTTAATTATGTTTCCGCGCTATAGTTTCTTAAAAATCACTATTTCAGTCCACTAGTTTAAAATTTACGATTTCAGTCCCTGTGAAAAAGATAAAAAGACAAAATGAAATTAAGGTTTTGTTTTAGTAAAAGTCCATTTGTTTACAATATGTGAAAAGTTGGGACCACCACCAGTTATTTTTTAAGTTGGGACCGTTGCCGGCCAACGACTAAAAGTTTGGATTATTAAAATCCATTATTCCTTTAATCAAATATACTTAATCCGAACCCATAAACAATAATCAGTACTCAAACTTCTATAAAAATTTATTAGATACCATTGTTAAGATAAAAATATAATAAGACAAAATAGTTTGTAGTTAAAATAGTAAATGGAGGAAAGAGAGAACTAATAAAAAAAGAGTTAAATGCATTTTAGTCTCTGTGGTTTGGACCGTTTTGCCAGTTTAGTCCAAAGGTTTCATTTTTCGCATGTGGCTCTAAAAAGGTTTCACCGTTGCCATTTTAGTACACCGACTTAACTTCATCCATTTTTTCTGTTAACGCGAAGGGCAATTCAGTCATTTTATATGTAATTCTGTTAACTAGAAAGGCAATTCGGCCATATAATATGACCAAATTGCCTTTCTCGTTAACAAAAATAATGGATGAAGTTAACTCAGTGGACTAAAATGGCAACAATGAAACCTTTTTGGACCCACAGGAGAAAAATGAAACCTTTGGACTAAATTGGCAAAATAGCCCAAACCACAGCGACTAAATTGGCCTTTTACTCTAAAAAAAAGAATATAAGGATAAGTATAAGGAAATGGATGTAGGAGATATATAAAAATTGTTTAAAAAAATTTGGAATGATGGTTTTTAGTTAAATTATATGGATATGGATAGAGAAATCAATGTGAATGCTCTAAATGATTACATTCTTATTTTACCCATAAAATTAATTTTGAGTCAAACTCACCAATTCTAAGCGTCTGTTTGGTATGGGGTAATGGAATGAATGGAGGAATGGAATGGACGAGGTAATGGAATGGACAATGGAATGAAATGAATCATTCAATTCCATTATGATGTTTAGTTACTCATATATGAACAGAATAAATCATTACTTTATACAATTTGATAAATAAAAAAAAACAAAGTAACGAAACACAGTTGTATTAAAAATAACAAAAATATAATTGCTTCAATAATAATAATAATAATAATAATAATAATAATAATAATAAATTATTGTAATAATAATAATAATATATTAATGGTAAAAAAATTAATAATAAAATTTTGATATATATTTTTCCAAATTTCCCTTCAAAAAAAATATTAATAATATAAATATAAATATAAATTATATAATAATAATAATAATAGTGAGAATCCTGCGCAAATTGTGTTTTTCCTAGAAAGTCTAGGAAGCGATGTGCGCCATCCATGGGTGTGTTTAATGGTTGAGATCATCTTGGTGGCATTTTTGTAATATGTGTGTCTCAAAAATATGATTATTTAATTAATTAGGGGTAGATGTGTCATTTAGCTTATTTTAAATATGAAAATAATTAATTGCGATTTTCTCTCTCTCTCCCTCTCTCTTTCTCTCTCTTCCTTCTATTCTTCATGAAGAAACACAACATCAAGAAAACACATCGTGACAAAAATCACACAGCGTGAAGAAATCCAAGAAAACACATCACTCCGAAAACATAAACTGTTACAACACACTGTGAATTAACTTGTAACTGGTAAAACACAACGTCAAGAAATTATTCATGAAGGATTGCAGCTGGTAAAACACAATGTCAAGAAATCCTCCAGCATTACCAGCATGAATGGTAAAACACATCGGTATTAATCTGCTTGCTGTTAAAATACAATGTCAAGAAATCCTCCAGCATTACCAGCATGAATGGTAAAAACACAGCGTCAAGAAATCCTCCAGCATTACCAGCATGAATGCTAAAACACAACGGTATTAATCTGCTTGCTGTTAAAACACAATATCAAGAAATTCTCCAGCATTACCAGCATGAATGGTAAAACACAGCGTCAAGAAATCCGCCAGCATTACCAGCATGATAAAACACATCGGTATTAAGAAATCCTCCAGCATTACCAGCATGAATGTTAAAACACAGTGGTATTAATCTGCTTGTTGTTAAAACACAATGTCAAGAAATCCTCCAGCATTACCAGCATGAATGGTAAAACACAGCGTCAAGAAATCCTCCAGCATAACCAGCATGATAAAACACCGCGTCAAGAAATCCCCCAGCATTACCAGTGTACCATACTTTCCATATTTAGAAAAATCGTGTTGTATTTTCTATTTTTGGAAACCTTTGCATCTTGTATTCGTCCTTTCGTTGTAATCTTTGTATTCGTTGTAAACCGAGACTTGTATCATAATAAAAACGCGTATTTTATTCCTATACATGTTATACTTAATCATAATCATTTCATACATATACACATTCAAACGTTCATGCTTGAATATTTGGGAACGTGACAAACTTGCAAATACGTGACATACATGCAGCAAACGATACTTATACGCAATTCATAAACTTAATCATACTTGTTAGTACTTATTATTATGCTTACATTATGTAAATAAACCTTATACTAGGCCTTTGTTGCGTAAATCACCCTAAAACTCGTCAAACACAAACTACAGGGGCTAAATGTGTCAAATGTAACATCCGTTGTAAAACGGGTTTCAAAAATCGCTCTGTTTAAAGTTCAAAAATTGCTAAATGTTTCGTTACGTAGTTATTCATGTTAGTTATTAGTAAATAGCATAATAATAATAATAATAATAATAATAATAATAATAATAATAATAATAATAATAATAATAATAATAATATAATAATAATAGTAATAGTAACAATAATAAATAAAAAAAACATTTAATGTTGTATAATCTAAAAAAATGAACAAAAGGGAGAAACCGGAATCGAACTCGGGGCTCTCACAAGTCCACACGCACCAAACACCACTAAACTGCACACACTTTTGTTAATAAAACTGAAATAAATTAAATTAATACCAAACGAAACGACAACCTGCAAATCCATCAATCAGACAGAAACCGCCATTTTTTTAATCAAGCATGAAATCCGTTTTTCCGTTTCTATGTTAACATCCATACCTGTTGCGAATCATCAAGTTAAAACGGATTTCGGTTGCAATTTATGAGTGTAACTGATGATCAGTTATAATTCAAAATCAAGACCCGATTTTAATTCAGAACGTTTTTCAAATCATTAGCCATAATTTTTGTTTTAAACCAAAGATTTTGAACTGTTTCTGGACACTATATATATCAAATCATCACTTCGTCCAAATACACTCAAAACTTTCAAGTTAAACACTCTGATCAACGTTCTGCCGAATTCACCACCGCCGGAATCGTCGGAATCCTCCGTCGGTATCGTTTATTTCAAATTCACTTAACTTCTAAAGTTTTTATGTATATTATACGTTAGTCGTTTAAGTCAGTTAACTGATTACCCAAGCAATCAGTCGAATTTCAGTTATGGGTTTAAGGGTGAAGATGATGAAGTTGAGATAAGGGTTTTATATAATTAAAATTCTATGATATACGGGTTAGACATCCAGCCTAACTGGTTGGGCTGGGTGCAAAACAAATCAGCGTCGCGGGTTCGAGTCAGTTCCACTTCACCGGTTCGTTCATTTAAAAAAATCTTTTTAATTAATCAATTTCTGAAATCATATAATAAGTGTATAAGAATAATAAAAGTTGAAATACTTTCGGGTTAGACACGTAGCTCAGTTGGAAGAGCTGCGTGCACACGTACGAGAGGTCTCCATTTCGAATCTCACCCACGTCGCCTATACTTCCTATCGAACCGGTCAGGTTTATCTTGTCAGCCTGACAAGATTATTTTTTTTAGATATTAATTTCTTTTAATCCATATTTTTTTGTATGAATTTTATTTATCTTAGAGTTTATTAAAAACACTTAAAAATAAAATTTTGTAGGTTTAAAAATCTCAATAAATATCACAAAAAAAAAATTAACCCAAAAATCTAAACATAAGTATTAAATCAAAATATTAATTTTTATATATTTATCGTATTATTTCGTTATTATTTAGGTTAGATCTCTTCGTCGGTTAAATCCTCAAATCGTGCGCACTCTTCATCAATCAAGAAAACGCACCCGCTGTGAGTGAATTCTTACAAATTCCCTTTTTATTCATGTTTTGGGGTGTATCATGTGTCATTTATTTATATCTTTTATTCAAACACTTGTGCTATTACCATTATATGATCGTACGTGTGATGTAAATGTTGTTTGTTGTATTGGTGTTTAATTTTGTCAAGTTGCGTGCAAATCATTCATTAGGCCCATCAGTTTCTCGTTGGAGACGGGTTGAGCATCAGGTGCCTCATTAGATCGGCTTCGTTTGATTGAGCCTTGATCTCATTGTTCATCATTTGATATGTGTGTGTGCGCATTAATTGATATTATGTGTTTTGTGGTTAAACTTACATGTACGTGTACTCATATTTGGTTTATGCACATTTTTAACCAATATAAATAATTTTTTCCAATGTTTAAATAAGATTCACTCGCCAACTTTTGTTGACCCAAAACCTTATTTTTACACATGATACAGGTGGACAGGTTGAAGCAAGGAACACATAGGGTTTTGCCTTAGAAGAAAAATAAAGAGTTCTTGAATGTTGTGTTTAGAACATGTTGTGCTTGTATGTTTATTGTAATTGGTTTCTTTAAATTTGAAATAATAAATATGAAACTTTATAGTAATTGTCATGAGCTTTGATGAAACCTAATCATGCCCCGACTACCATTTCCGCCGCGGGTCAGGGTGTGACAGATTGATATCAGAGCTTTTGACTATAGGGATATAGGATAGGTTATTAGACCCTTAGAGCCTATACTATAGTTGATTAGATTTTAATTGTTTATGTGGTTACATGCAAACTCATGATGTTTATTTGTTTCGTATTTATTACACACACAAATGCATGCAAACACTTCCACTATCATTTTGTGTGATACTTAATGAGTTATACTTGTTGTCAAACGTAACATGCTTACATATACATTCATCATGCATATTTCAATGTTCACATATTCAAATCATCCTCATATTTTCTTTATTCAAGATTTTGTGGTATTTTCGTTTTTCAATCTCCTCAAAGTAAGTTCTACGGCGGGCATGTAGTAACTGGAAGGGTACGAGTACCGGTAGTCGAAACGTCCTGTCTAGGTTGGCAATCGTATAAATCCAATATAACGGACTAGTTTGCCTACCCGGGGACCAACGATGAGAGTACGAAGGACCTATTAGGCCAAAGCATGCCACACCAAACGTCGCATGAACTAACCCCACTTTGAGTTGTCACTGTGTCTACACATGGACACCCTCCGACTTTATACCTTGCAATCATGTATTTACGATTTTCATTCGGGTAGCATGAATGTAACAGGCCAACACTAATATGAACGCTACCAGAGCCTAGTAGTCATGGGGGCCCACATGACTACCAAGGCCAAGTAAGGGGACATATGGAGCCCAAACATGAGCAAAGCCCAAGACATCCTATGGATGTAGCAAATTTATTTTCTTCATTTGTTTTGTGAATGTTCATTTCTAAATACGACACATGACACCTAAAACGTCAAACTCATACTCTCGATACGTATTCCTTGTAGATGTCTTCTAGTCACTCTCGTAGAGGTAGGAGATCAGGAAAATTCCGCGAGCGCATGGCTGCCCAAATCGCTCAACAAATGGCCGCCGTAATACCCAACATCGTAGTTCAAGTCCAACAAGCCCTTGTCGCCAATCCTATCACCCCAACCAATCTAGAAGGACAAAATGTCGCCAACCCTCCTCTCAACACCACTAAATGCACCTTCAAGCATTTCAAATCCTGCGATCCTCCAAAATATGAAGGGACTGAAGGTGTCACCGCTCTCCTCCATTGGTTTGAGGAGATGGAAAACACTTTTCTCAATTGCAACTGCCCCGATGATCGCAAGTTGCGATATGCTACCGGTCGTTTGTTCGGAGTAGCACTTACATGGTGGAATACAGAGAAGGGCAAGCGAGGTGCTGAGGATGCTATGACTTTGACTTGGGAAGAGTTGAGGGAGATCATGACAAGACGTTTCTGTCCAAGAAGCGAAATCAAGAAATTAGAAGATGAGTTATGCTCTTTGAAACAAAAGGAGGGCGACCACACCACATACAACAAGAGATTCCTTGAGTTGAATCAGATGGTCCCCAACTTGTTCACTCCCCTCTACCGTTTGATCGAGCACTACATTCGCGGTCTTCCTTCAAAAATTCAAGACCCTGTAATAAGTACCACACCTGCAACTTTGGAAGCAGCAATGGAGTTAGCTACTGAGCTCACCGAAAACCACATACGGAATGAAGACTTCAAGGAGGAGAAGAAGAAGGATAAAGCATCAACCAAAACCTCAAACTCAACCCAGACCAATCCTCTTCTCAACCCACTTCTAAGAGAAAACGAGATGGGCAAAATTTCGTTGTCACCCAAGGCAATCAACCAGCTCCACAAGCCGTACCCCTCCAAGCTATCCCAATCACTCAAGTAGCACCTAACTCTACTTACCCAAATAAGAAACCTTACATTGGACCTCACCCTCAATGCAACACCTGTTTTTATCACCATCCATCTACCAAACCTTGTCGACTGTGTGCTAATTGTGGGCGTTATGGTCATTTGAGCAAAACTTGTCGAACGCCTCAAAACCAAGCTTCACCCCCTACCCAAAACATGATCCAATCATATCAACAACCCCAATACCCCATGGTTCCACATGTTCGAGATTGCTTTAATTGTGGGGACCCTACCCATTTTAGGAACACGTGCCCTCGATTGGTTAACATCATAAACGCGCAAGCTCAAGCAAACCCAGTTAACCAAGCAAATCAAGAAAACCCAGCACTACCACCAGCAAGAGGAAGAGCTTACAACATCAACGCCAATCCTGTTGAAGATAATAACGGCCCAAACGAACAACCCAACTAGCCTTCCATCACCAAGAGTCAAGACTCAACTCCAACCGTCTAGTTCTTAATGTTTTCTCAATCTTTGTGTATCCCTGTTATAATTTGGGAATTTATGTATCCAAGAATCTTAATGCAAATTGGTATTACTGTTTTATATCTTTACTCATTGATTTAATTTTCATATCATCATACACCACGACGTATCTCGAAGTTGGGTCATGTCTCACTTTTTTTTCATAGACTGACCCCTTCATCTTAGCAAACGAGAGAGGTATTGTCGTCATTCAGTCATGTATCCTTTCAGATTTGAGACTCAAGCTTTGGTTGTTGTGTTTGTTTATGTTTTAGAGTCACATAGAACTAATCATAACTTACTGACAAAGCCAATGAAAATTTGACAAGAATATGGTGGATACGCCGCTGGTACTTCCTATATATAAGTATTCTTGTCAAAGGATCAAAAGCATTATCAGGCGGTTATGAGAAGTTCCGTGTAGGTTTTAATATTGTCACAGTTGAAGTTTTTGTTTTGATATAACCTTATCTTTTCAACGCATCAATTCTCTCAAAACTCTTATGCATGAGATCATATCCAGTCAATCAACTCTATGTATCAACGCTTTTCATCTTAGGCATCAACAAGCGATTCCTGTAGCAGGGTATTCAACCCTTGCTAGGACGTTACCGCCTCAATTAGAATTCAAAATTTCACACTCCTCTGGTTATGTAAACGTCAAAATCCAAACCTCACACTCCCTTTTTCTGTTAAAAGATATTCAGATTTTTAGTCAGAGTACAAAACGAGAACATGAGGTTATTTAGGAACGCGAAGGCTCGATGCGAGAAAAATACCCGCATATTTTCCAAGTTACACCTACTACCACTTTAGTTTCGGGATGAAATTTCTAAAAGTAGAGGATACTGTAACATCCGTTGTAAAACGGGTTTCAAAAACCGCTCTCTTTAAAGTTCAAAAATTGCTAAATGTTTCGTTACGTAGTTATTCATGTTAGTTATTAGTAAATAGCATAATAAAAATAATAATAATATAATAATAATAATAGTAATAGTAACAATAATAAAAAAAACATTTAATGTTGTATAATCTAAAAAAAATGAACAAAAGGGAGAAACCGGAATCGAACTCGGGGCTCTCACAAGTCCACACGCACCAAACACCACTAAACTACACATACTTTTGTGAATAAAACTGAAACCAATTAAATTAATACCAAACGAACAACAACCTGCAAATCCATCAATCAGACAGAAACCGCCATTTTTTAATCAAGCATGAAATCCGTTTTTCCGTTTCTATGTTAACATCCATACCTGTCGCGAATCATCAAGTTAAAATGGATTTCGGTTGCAATTTATGAGTGTAACTGATGATCAGTTATATTCAAAATCAAGACCCGATTTTAATTCAAAACGTTTTTCAAATCATTGGCCATAATTTTTGTTTTAAACCAAAGATTTTGAACTGTTTCTGACACTATATATATCAAATCATCACTTCGTCCAAATACACTCAAAACTTTCAAGTTAAACACCTCTGATCAACGTTCTGCTCGAATTCACCACCAGCCGGAATCGTCGGATATCGCCGGAATCCTCCATCGGTATCATTTATTTCAAATTCACTTAACTCCTAAAGTTTTTATGTATATTGTACGTTAGTCGTTTAAGTCAGTTAACTGATTACCCAAGCAATCAGTCGAATTTCAGTTATGGGTTTAAGGGTGAAGATGATGAAGCTGAGATAAGGGTTTTATATAATTAAAATTCTATGATATACGGGTTAGACATCCAGCCCAACTGGTTGGGCTGGGTGCAAAACAAATCAGCGTCGCGGGTTCGAGTCAGTTCCACTTCACCGGTTCGTTCATTTAAAAAAATCTTTTTAATTAATCAATTTCTGAAATCATATAATAAGTGTATAAGAATAATAAAAGTTGAAATACTTTCGGGTTAGACACGTAGCTCAGTTGGAAGAGCTGCGTGCACACGTACGAGAGGTCTCCATTTCGAATCTCACCCACGTCGCCTATACTTCCTATCGAACCGGTCAGGTTTATCTTGTCAGCCTGACAAGATTATTTTTTTAGATATTAATTTCTTTTAATCCATATTTTGTATGAATTTTATTTATCTTAGAGTTTATTAAAAACACTTAAAAATAAAATTTTGTAGGTTTAAAAATCCCAATAAATATCACAAAAAAAAATTAACCCAAAAATCTAAACATAAGTATTAAATCAAAATATTAATTTTTATATATTTATCATATTATTTCGTTACTATTTAGGTTAGATCCCTTCGTCGGTTAAATCCTCAAATCGTGCTTTATCAATCAAGAAAACGCACCCGCTGTGAGTGAATTCTTACAAATTCCCCTTTTTATTCATGTTTTGGGGTGTATCATGTGTCATTTATTTATATCTTTTATTCAAACACTTGTGCTATTACCATTATATGATCGTATGTGTGATGTAAATGTTGTTTGTTGTATTGCGTGTTTACATTTTGTCAAGTTGCGTGCAAATCATTCATTAGGCCCATCAGTTCCTCGTTGGAGACGGGTTTGAGCATCAGGTGCCTCATTAGATCGGCTCCGTTTGATTGAGCCTTGATCTCATTGTTCATCATTTGATATGTGTGTGTGCGCATTAATTGATATTATGTGTTTTGTGGTTAAATTTACATGTACGTGTACTCGTATTTGGTTTATGCACATTTTTAACCAATATAAATAAAATTTTCCAATGTTTAAATAAGATTCACTCGCCAACTTTTGTTGGCCAAAAACCTTATTTTTACACATGATACAGGTGGACAGGTTTAAGCAAGAAACACATAGGGTGTTGCCTTAGAAGAAAAATAAAGAGTTCTTGAATGTTGTGTTTAGAACATGTTGTGCTTGTATGTTTATTGTAATTGGTTTCTTTAAATTTGAAATAATAAATATGAAACTTTATAGTAATTGTCATGAGCTTTGATGAAACCCAATCATGCCCCGACTACCATTTCCGCTGCGGGTCAGGGTGTGACATAAAAAATAACCAAACTTTGGGTTTTTACCTCGCGGGCCGCGAGTGCCAAACCCAATTCTTCTCGCTCCCCGCCAGAAGGCAAAATCCACATAATTATTATTCAGCTCATGGGTTGGTCAGTTTTGAGTCACAAGGATTGTGCTTCTTGCACTTAATGCTCACTAAACTTAACCCTAATCACCTCCTATAAAACCCAACTCATTCCCACACTTCCTCCACTTTACAAACTCACTAATCTCACTCTCAAACCCTCAAGAACTCAACTAGAAATCAGTAACCTGGCAGATTCATCTCAAGTTACTAAAGTGAGCATAACCTCATTTATACTTCATCTTTTTCATTGTTCTTTCTTTCTTAGCACTTGGGACCTAGGATTGTTTCCTTAGGTTTTTCCATGGAAAACCAAGATGGAATGTAACATTCGTCGAAAAAACGGGTTTCCAAACCCGCTTCGTTTATTAATCAATAATCAATTATAAGTTTCGTTGCGTATTTATTATTCAGATTAATTTTAAACAATACATAATTAATAAATACTTTAGAATTTAAAAGCCATAATTTATAAATAATAATAAATACTGAATAAAAAATAAAATGGAGACGCCGGGTTTCGAACCCGGGTCACCCACAAACACAAGCACACAAAACACCACTCCGCCACACACTTCACTTGCGATAAACACTGAATCAAATAACATTTAAAGTAAAACCCGAAAGTCAAATCCGGTAAACAACGCGCCAGAACTCGCAATCACTGGAGAAAACATAAACTCCGCGAATTTGGCTGTTTCTCCTTTGACTGAAACGGATAAACTGATTTCGCCATCAGTTATAACCGATGCCGGCCATCAATTTCGGTCATAACCGCCGGAAACCTTTGACCGCGAATCAAGACTCAATTCAAACCCAATTCAGCCTGTTTCCACTATAAATACCCACTTGAACTTCCTGAAAACCTTTCACTCAGAACCACGTTCGCTTCCGAAGCATTATTCCTCCCAAATAACGTCGCCGGAACTCCTCGCGCTCGCCGGAATATCACTGGAGAACCGAAGCCTCACTGCCGATCGGTATAAATCATCTAAACCTTTTTGCTATCTCTTGCTTAGTATTCTAATTGCACAACACAATGATCAAAACTGTCAAACAGTCCACACAGCTGGAAATCACAAATCAGAGCCGACGACTCTTGCCGGAAATCTGAAGAAAACACTCTGTTTTTGTACATCTTATTCCGTAATCTTCTTTTTCTATTTTCATTTCAATCAATTATAAGTTTTGCTGATCGATTAAACAGAACTGTCGGATTTCACTATTCTGTGTTCTTGTAAACGAAGAAGATGAAGTCGAGTATATGTATTAATATAATTAAAACTGGATATTCAAACGGGTTAGACACACAGTCCAGCGGTGGACTGTGTGCAAATACAATATGCACGTCCCGAGTTCGAATCGCACAAGTTACCGACTTTCAGAAATAAAACCAACATTTTTAGAACTTAATCAGATCAAGTCACAGAATGTTTATAAGAGGAATATAATTCAGTAGTTAAGTAGATTAGACACACAGCCCAACTGGTTGGGCTGTGCGCACTCGAATCGAACGTCCCGAGTTCGACTCCGGGTCTCTGAAGCCGGTTCGGCCATATTAAATCATTTTTGATATAAACTAAATAAGGTTAAAGTTAACTAGTATATATATATAATTAAAACAGAGAATATTTCGGGTTAGACACGTAGCTCAGTTGGTAGAGCTGCGTGCACGTATACGAGAGGTCCCGAGTTCGAACCTCACTCAGCGCATAGAAAACACAGTCTGACCGCTCAAGACCCGGTCAACGGTCAAAAAGTCAACTTTTTTTAATTCTTTTTATTTATTTATTTAATTGGGAAAATTATTTAAAAATACTTAAAAATAAGATTATTAAGGTTAGAAAATTTCCTTAAACTCACAAAGATAAATCTAAAAATCCCATTTAAGAGCACTAATTAAAAATATTAATCTCGAATAAAATTTATTTATTTATCGAATCATTTTGTTATTATCTTGGTTAGTTTTTCCCTCGTCGATTGAATCATAAATTCGTGCGCCTTCATCGTCATCATAGAACGCACCCATTGTGAGTGAATCTCTACCAATTCCCCGTTTTAATCATGTTTTGGGGTGTATCATGTGTCGTATAATCCTTTTATTTTATTTAAACACTTGTTCATACATCATATCCGTGATCAAATGTGTATCAAATGTGTATCAATTGTTGTGTGAATTATATGTAGATTGGATTTATCATTTTCAGTGTACGCATTTAATAAGGCCCATTAGTTCCTCGTGGGAGACGGGTTGAGCATCAGGTGCCTCATTAGATCGGCTCCGTTTGATTGAGCCTTGATCTCACATACATCATCATTCATATCATATACTCATCCAAAGTGGTTTGTGTTTGTTTATCTATATATGTTTGCTCACATGTGATTATTGCACAAATTTTCCTTATTAAATAAAACAAGAAATTAGTAATAATGTTTTATCAAGGTTCACTCGCCAACTTTTGTTGACCCAAAATATCCCCCGTTTTACACATGATACAGGTGATTCAGCTGAGACAAGAAACACATAGGAAGACCTAGAAGAATAAACAAGTTTAAGCTTTGGAATAATTATATAGTTTCATTTTCTTGTAATTGTATGAATTTTGTTTTGGATATTTAAGTTGTAATTTGAATTTAATAAATATGAAACATCTTAGTAAACATCATGAGCTTTGGTGATAACCCAATTATGCCCCGACTTTTATTCCGCTGCGGGTCGGGGTGTGACAGATTGGTATCAGAGCTTATGACTATAGGGATATAGGATAGGTTATTATACCCTTAGAGCCTATACTATAGTTGATTAAAATTTTAAATTGTTTATGCGTTACATACAAAATTCATGATGTTTATATGCTTTATGTTTATTTTTACAATCAATGTTATGAAAGCATGCTCACAAATACATGTTATTATACAATGCTCATCATGAATCATATCCTCATAACATATCATATCCATGAGAGCACACACCTAACGATTCCCATGATTTTTGCAACGATTTTTGTATTTTTCAAATCACATCAAAGTGAGTTCTCATGACGGGCATGTAGTAACTGGAAGGGTACGAGTACCGGTAGTTGGAACGTCCTGTCTAGGCTTGGCATTCGTATAAATCCAAAATAAAGGACCAGTTTGCCTACCTGGGGACTAACGATGAGAGTACGAAGGACCTATTAGGCCAAAGCATGCTATACCAAACGTCGTGTGAGCTAACCCCACTTTGAGTTGTCATTGTGTCTACACCTGGACACCCTCCTACCATACATCTCGCAATCATATTTTACGATTTTCATTCGGGTGGTGCGAGTGTTAATCCGCCAACACCAATGTGAATCCTACCAAGCCCAATAGTCATGGGGGCCCACATGACTACACAGGCGATGGTATGGGGGACATTGGAGGCCCAAACATGAGCAAACCCAAGACATCCTATGGATGTAGTTGAATTATTGTCAGTTATGTTATTTTTCATTCTTTTTACGACACATAACACTTAGAAAATTCTTAAACTCACAATCTTCCTATGTATGTTCCTGTAGATGTCGGCTAGGCAACTACGTGGATGTAGAAAGTCAGGAAGATCAAATGAACGCTTGGCCACACAAATTGCTAAACAAATGGCTGCAGTGCTTCCTGACATCGTGATTCAAGTTCAACAAGCTCTCACCGCAAACCCCATCAACCCTCCCAATCAAGAAGACCAGAGCGTCGCCAACCCTTCTTCCAAAAAGTGCTCCTACAAACACTTCAAATCTTGCGATCCCCCAAAGTATGAAGGGACCGAAGGTGTTACCGCCCTCCTTCACTGGTTTGAAGAAATGGAGAACACTTTCCTCAATTGCGATTGTCCCGAGGACCGTAAGGTACGTTATGCAACTGGAAGACTGTTTGGGGTAGCCCTTACCTGGTGGAACACGGAAAAGGGTAAGCGAGGAGTTGAAGATGCCATGGCCTTAACATGGGAAGAGTTAAGGGAACTCATGACAAGACGCTTCTGTCCAAGAAGCGAAATCAAAACGCTGGAAGACGAATTCCACTCACTAAAACAAAAGGAAGGAGATCACACTTCCTATAATAAGAGATTTCTCGAGCTAAATCAGATGATCCCTAATTTGTTCACCCCCGTGTACCGCTTGGTTGAACATTACATTCGAGGTCTTCCCTCGAAAATTCAAGACTCGGTTTTCAGCACTTCGCCTGCAATACTTGAAGCCGCAATGGAATTAGCTACAGAACTCACTGAGAATCGCATCCGAAACGGCAAATTCAAATATGAGAAGAAGAAAACACCCATTGAGACCCCAACTCCAAACCACCCAGTCTCCTCCTCAAAGTTTGCTGGTAAGAGGAAACGAAACAGCAAGAATTTTGCTGTCACTCAAATCAACCCTCCTATCACTGCTGCACCAATCACCCAAATCGCTCCCTCAGCTGCACCATTTAAAAAGCCATACACCGGCCCACACCCAAAATGCAACCGTTGTCAATACCATCACCCTCCCGAAACTCTTTGCCAACATTGCACAAGCTGTGGCCGTGCAGGTCACACCATCCAAACCTGCCGTATTCTTCAACGAATGAACCGCAATCAACCCCCAACCCAAACCCACCATCAGATAGTGGGTCAAGCCCAACAACCCTTACTTCTACCACCTGCACCACACGCAGCTCAAACTTACTACCAACCCAACTAACCCATGATGCAACCCATGCGAGCTTGTTACAACTGTGGGGACCCAAACCACTTCAGAAACACTTGTCCACGCTTAGTGAACATCATCCATGCTCAAGCCCAAGCGAACCCAGTAAACCAAGCTAACCAAGCTCCTCCACCTGCCATAGGAAGAGCTTTTAACATCAATGCCAACCAAGCTAGGGCTGACAACAACGTGGTCAACGGTACGTTTCTCATCAATGGTAGTTATGCATCCATATTATTCGATACTGGTGCGGATAAGAGCTTTGTGTCCTTAGAATTTGAACCTAGCCTCAACCAAACTCGTGTTAATCTCGTGAAATCTCTAACGGTGGAAGTTGCTGACGGAAAACCCGTTTCCTTAAATTCTATTATACGCAATTGTACCCTCACTCTAAACGATCACGATTTTCCAGTTGACCTCATTCCTATGAAGTTGGGAAGTTTCGATGTTATAATCGGTATGGACTGGCTCAGCCAGCATCACGCTGAAGTAGTGTGCCACGAAAAGTTTATTCGCATTCCTCTCGCAGACAATCAGACCCTACGTATTTTTGGGGAAACCCCTTCGAAACGACTCAAATTAATGTCCTGCCTTCAAGCCCGAAGATATCTCCACAAGAACTATGTCGCATTCCTAACTCACGTCGTCAAAAAGGGAAACAAGGAGAAGAAACTCGAATATATCCCGGTTGTGAAAGAATTCCCACAAGTCTTTCCCGACGACATTTCAGGACTCCCTCCTGTGAGAGAAGTCGAATTCTGCATCGATCTTGTACCTGGCGCTACACCAGTCGCAAAATCTACCTATAGGTTAGCCCCATCCAAAATGCAAGAGCTGGCCAGTCAACTGCAAGAGCTGACTGACAAAGGATTCATACGTCCTAGCTCATCGCCTTGGGGTGCACCTGTTTTCTTTATGGAGAAGAAAGATGGAACGTTTCGCATGTGCATTGATTATAGAGAACTCAACAAGTAAACGGTTGAGAATCGCTATCCACTACCTCGCATCGATGACCTCCTAGACCAACTTCAAGGCGCCACCTGCTTTTCAAAAATCGACCTTCGTTCTGGTTATCATCAGCTCAGAGTACATGAAGAAGATATCCCAAAGATCGCCTTCCGGACTCGTTATGGTCATTACGAATTCATGGTCATGCCATTCGATTTAACCAACGCCCCCGCTGTATTCATGGATCTAATGAATAGGGTATGCAAACCCTACCTCGACCGTTTCGTCATAGTCTTCATCGACGATATTCTTATCTACTCCAAGTCTAAATCCGATCATGAGCGACACCTTCGACTCATCCTTACACTTTTAAGGACTGAAAAAGCTCTACGCTAAGTTCTCAAAATGCGAATTCTGGTTAGGAGAAGTACAATTCCTTGGACATGTCGTCAATGACAAGGGAATTCATGTTGATCCTTCAAAAATCAAGGCAGCGCAAGAATGGCAAGCGCCACGTACCCCTACCGAAGTAAGGTCATTTCTTGGTTTGGCTGGTTACTATCGACGCTTCATTGCCAATTTTTCTCGTATTGCTGTCCCACTCATGGCCTTGACTCATAAAGGAAAACCCTTCATATGGGGACCTAAGCAAGAAGAGGCCTTCCAAACTCTAAAGCAAAAACTTTGTGACGCACCTATCCTCACACTCCCTGAAGGTTGCGATGACTTTGTAGTATATTGCGACGCATCAGGGCAAGGGCTAGGCTGCGTATTAATGCAAAGAGGAAAAGTGATAGCCTATGCTTCTAGGCAACCCAAGGTTCATGAGAAGAATTACACCACCCACGACCTGGAACTTGGAGCCGTTGTGTTCGCTCTCAAGATATGGAGACATTACCTCTACGGTACTAAGTGTTAAATATACACTGACCACAAGAGTCTCCAACATATCGCCAACCAAAAGGAGTTGAATATGAGGCAACGAAGATGGGTCGAACTTCTCAACGACTACGACTGTGAAATTCGGTATCATCCTGGCAAGGCAAACGTGGTGGCCGATGCGCTTAGTCGAAAAGGTTATGCAAACTCCATTCGTCTTTTATGTTCGCAAATCATAACCGACATCAAAGATCGAATCCGGGCAGCTCAACATGTTTCTGTAACAGAAAATGATGTACGCGATGAACTGTCATGTGGAGCTGAACTCAAAATCGAAACCAAATCCGATGGTATTCTATACTATTTAAACCGCATATGGATTCCTGATCGCGATAACCTTCATGATTTCCTCATGAATGAGGCGCACAAAACACGATACTCTGTACACCCAGGAGCCGACAAAATGTATCAAGATCTACGATACACCTACTGGTGGCCTGACATGAAAAAGGATATCACTATTTTTGTTTCCAAGTGCCTTACCTGTTCCAAAGTAAAAGCTGAACATCAAAGACCTTCAGGACTTCTAGCCCAACCCGAAATACCCGTATGGAAGTGGGAAAACATAACCATGGATTTCATTACCGGTGTCACACCCCGACCCGCAGCGGAAAAGGTGATCGGGGCATGATTGGCTTATCATCAAAGCTCATGACATTTATTATACGTTTCATATTCATTAATATAATTTAATGGAAATTTACAATAAATGATACAACATGTTCTAACTACCAATCTAAGCTTCTTTGTTCTCTTCTAAGGCGTATCCTATGTTTTCCTTGCTTCAACCTGTTCACCTGTGTCATGTGTAAAAAGGTTTTTGGATCAACATAATGTTGGCGAGTGAATCCTATGGAAAACATTTTAAACAAGTTTATCCAATTGATTATAAATAATGTGCATAACCACATATGAGTAAATGTAGATGTAAATTTATTCACACAACACATAATATCAAATATTGCACATACATACATCAAATGATTGTTTTGAGGCACGCGTTGTTCGACTCGTCTCCCACGAGGAACTGATGGGCCTAATGAATGAGTTTTGAGGCACGCGTTGTTCTACGAACTGATGGGCCTAATGAATGAGTTTTGAGGCACGCGTTGTTCAACTCGTCTCCCACGAGGAACTGATGGGCCTAATGAATGAGTTTTGAGGCACGCGTTGTTCTTACGAACTGATGCGCCTAATGAATGAGTTTTAAGGCACGCGTTGTTCAACTTGTCTCCCACGAGGAACTGATGGGCCTAAATAATTTGCATACAACTTTGACAATATGTAATACATCACAACCAACAATAGTTACATTCTAGTTTAGATCATATAATGGTATAGCACGAGTTTGCATAAGAGAATTAGTTTAAGCGACACATGATACACCCCAAAACATGGATAAAAAGGGGAGTTTGTAAGAATTCACTCACATTGGGTGCGTTCGGTTGATGAGGTTGAATGCACGCGAAATGGTTTTAACCACGAGTGAAATTAACCTAGATAAATAGCATTTTGGTTTGGTAAGCAAACGGATTTTATTAATCTATTTTATTAGGATTGTTGGGTGTATTTTTGTGAGTTTGAGGCTATTTTCTAACCTTAAAAATGTTATTTTTAAGTATTTTTAATTGATTTTTAATTAAAATAAATAAATAAAAATAAAAAAAAAATTGATTTTTGCATGACCGTTGACTTTGACTGACTGTTGACCGGTTCGAAGGCATATTGTTGTGCGCTGAGTGAGGCTCGAACCCGAGACCTCCCGTACGCGTGCACGCAGCTCTACCAACTGAGCTACGTGTCTAACCCGTCATATATCCGATTTTAATTATATATATATATATTAATTAAATTTAAACAGAATTCCTTTATATTAAAAACGATTTAAATCCAGAGAACCGGTGCGCTCCACAGGTCTCGAACCCGGGACCTGTGGGTTAGCGTACACACAGTCCACCGCTGGACTGTGTGTCTCACTTGGTTATTAACTCGGTTATTAATATACTTAACATATACCTAAATCAATCCGGTTCAGTTTGCGAAAAAAGGAATTTTTATTAAGGCAGCGTGTGAGGAAACAATACTCGAACTCGAGACCTTAGCGTTCAATGTGCACACAGTCCACCGCTGGACTGTGTGTCTAACCCGGTAAATAACTTGATTTTAATTATACTTAACCATTACCGAAACATCGTCTTCTTCACTGGTTTTAACCGGAAGTGACGACTGACTGGTTCGAAGTGTTGATTCAGGTTTCTTTAGCGTTGTATGATTAATAACAAGTGAGATTACAGAAAAAGAATGAAGAAATTGAGCGTGAGGTATACCGATTGAATTCCTCTGTTTTCCGGCAGAACTCCGGCGACAGAAAGCTCTTCCGGCGACGAGTGTCTTGCGGCAGAGAATCTTCAGAAAGCTTACAAAGGGTGTGGGTGACTTCGGTATAAGTTTAGGGGGTTCAGTAAAGCTCAGAGATTAAGGACTCGGTTTTCCGGCGACGTATAAAATATTTCCGGCGAGTGAGTTTTCGCCGAGAAAGGGTGCGATTTGAGTGTGAAAGATTTCTGGTGAGTTGTGGGTGAATTTATAGGGTAGTATCGAGATGTATGGGGTCTGAATTCGGTCTCAATTCGAAGTCAGCCGTTCTCCGGCGGTTACAGCTGATGTCGCGGGTTCAGACGTCGGTTATAACCGTCGTGGGAGTTAATTCTTCGGTTAACTTGGGCGGAGACGTAAATTAACGGCGAAGTCGTCGGGATTTCCGACGACTGCTATTTTGGGCGCAATGACTGAATTTGACTTCCGAACTTTAATATTTGAATTAATTGATTCCTTTTATTAACAGAAAAACAAAGTGGCGGAGCGGTTGATTGGCTGGGTGATAAGTGTTTGTTGAACCGGTACAGACCCGAGTTCGAAACCCGGCATGAATAAAACATTTTTATTTTGTTATTTTTGACAGTTTTTCAAAAACTAATTATATATCCCCGTATAATAATTGATTATGTATCGTTTAAAATTATTTTGGGCATATAATTCGCAACGAAAAATTTAACTGACTGTTCGGTTGATAAACGGAGCGGGTTTGGTAAATCCGTTTTTTACGGATGTTACAACCGGGTTACCTCGCACCTCCAGTGGGTATGACACCATATGGGTAATAATCGATCGTCTTACAAAGTCATCTCATTTCATTCCGATTCGCGAGGACTTCAAGAACGAGAAGTTAGCTCGTATCTACATCAACGAGATCGTAAGCCGTCATGGTGTACCATTAAGCATCATTTCAGACCGTGATGGTCGTTTCACTTCACGAACATGGCGAGCCGTACAAACCGCCTTGGGTACACGATTAGACCTCAGTACCGCTTTTCATCCTCAAACTGATGGTCAATCTGAACGCACCATCCAAACCCTTGAAGACATGCTGCGAGCATGTGTCATAGACTTCAAAGGGAATTGGGACGCACATCTACCATTAGTTGAATTTTCGTACAACAATAGCTATCATTCAAGTATCGGCATGGCTCCTTTCGAAGCTTTATATGGTCGTAAGTGCCGATCTCCAGTATGTTGGCACGAAATTGGGGAATCACAAATCACCGGTCCAGATTAATTCAAGAAACAACCGACAAGGTCATTCAAATCCGAAACAATCTTCTAGCGGCTCAAAGTCGTCAAAAGAGTTATGCAGACAAACGACGAAAGCCCTTGGAGTTTGACATCGATGATCAAGTACTTTTAAAAGTATCACCGTGGAAGGGAGTGATTCGTTTTGGCCAGAAGGGCAAGCTAGCACAACGCTACGTAGGACCTTTCAAGATACTCGAAAGAGTAGGTCCTGTAGCATACAAGCTTGACCTACCAGAAGAGCTCAACAGAATTCATCCCACATTTCACATATCAAACTTGAAAAAGTGCCTCGCCGATGAAAACCTCCATATTCCCTAGAAGACATTCAAGTCGATGAATCTATGCACTTCATTGAAAGACCAGTAGAAATCATGGACTTCGGAGAGAAGCGTTTAAGGCAAAGTCGTACTCCAATTAACAAGGTACGTTGGGAGTCAAAACGAGGACCCGAGTTTACTTGGGAACGTGAAGACTCAATGCGCGAAAAATACCCGCATCTTTTTCCAGTTACCACTACTACTTAAATTTCAGGACGAAATTTCTAAAAGTAGGGGATACTGTAACATTCGTCCAAAAACGGGTTTCCAAACCCGCTTCGTTTATTAATCAATAATCAGTTATAAGTTTCTTTGCGTATTTATTATTCAGATTAATTTTAAACAATACATAATTAATAAATACTTTAGAATTTAAAAGCCGTAATTTATAAATAATAATAAATACTGAATAAAAAATAAAATGGAGACTCCGGGTGTCGAACCCGGGTCACCCACAAACACAAGTACACAACACACCACTCCGCCACACACTTCACTTGTGATAAACACTGAATCAAATAACATTTAAAGTAAAACCCGAAAGTCAAATCCGGTAAACAACGCGCCAGAACTCGCAATCACCGGAGAAAACATAAACTCCGCGAATTTGGCTGTTTCTCCTTTGACCGAAACGGATAAACTAATTTCGCCATCAGTTATAACCGATGCCGGCCATCAATTTGGTCATAACCGCCGGAAACCTTTGACCGCGAATCAAGACTCAATTCAAACCCAATTCAGCCTGTTTCCACTATAAATACCCACTTGAACTTCCTGAAAACCTTTCGCTCAGAACCACGTTCGCTTCCGAAGCATTATTCCTCCCAAATAACGTCGCCGGAACTCCTCGCGCTCGCCGGAATATCACTGGAGAACCGAAGCCTCACTGCCGATCGGTATAAATCATCTAAACCTTTTTGCTATCTCTTGCTTAGTATTCTAATTGCACAACACAATGATCAAAACTGTTAAACAGTCCACACAGCCGGAAATCACAAATCAGAGCCGACGACTCTTGCCGGAAATCTGAAGAAAACACTCTGTTTTGGTACATCTTATTCCGTAATCTTCTTTTTCTATTTTCATTTCAATCAATTATAAGTTTTGCTGATCGATTAAACAGAACTGTCGGATTTCACTATTCTGTGTTCTTGTAAACGAAGAAGATGAAGTCGAGTATATGTATTAATATAATTAAAACTGGATATTCAAACGGGTTAGACACACAGTCCAGCGGTGGACTGTGTGCAAATACAATATGCACGTCCCGAGTTCGAATCGCACAAGTTACCGACTTTCAGAAATAAAACCAACATTTTTAGAACTTAATCAGATCAAGTCACAGAATGTTTATAAGAGGAATATAATTCAGTAGTTAAGCAGATTAGACACACAGCCCAACTGGTTGGGCTGTGCGCACTCGAACCGAACGTCCCGAGTTCGACTCCGGGTCTCTGAAGCCAATTCGGCCATATTAAATCATTTTTGATATAAACTAAATAAGGTTAAAGTTAACTAGTATATATATATAATTAAAACAGAGAATATATCGGGTTAGACACGTAGCTCAGTTGGTAGAGTTGCGTGCACGTATACGAGAGGTCCCGAGTTCGAACCTCACTCAGCGCATAGAAAACACAGTCTGACCGGTCAAGACCCGGTCAACGGTCAACGATCAAAAAGTCAACTTTTTTATTTCTTTTTATTTATTTATTTAATTGGGAAAATTATTTAAAAATACTTAAAAATAAGATTATTAAGGTTAGAAAATTTCCTTAAACTCACAAAGATAAATCTAAAAATCCCATTTAAGAGCACTTAATTAAAAATATTAATCTCAAATAAAATTTATTTATTTATCAAAGCATTTTGTTATTATCTAGGTTAGTTTTTCCCTCGTCGATTGAATCATAAATTCGTGCGCCTTCATCGTCATCAAAGAACGCACCCTTGTGAGTGAATCTCTACCAATTCCCCGTTTTAATCATGTTTTGGGGTGTATCATGTGTCGTATAATCCTTTTATTTTATTTAAACACTTGTGCATACATCATATCCGTGATCAAATGTGTATCAATTGTTGTGTGAATTATATGTAGATTGGATTTATCATTTTCAGTGCACGCATTTCATTAGGCCCATCAGTTCCTCGTGGGAGACGGGTTGAGCATCAGGTGCCTCATTAGATCGGCTCCGTTTGATTGAGCCTTGATCTCACATACATCATCATTCATATCATATACTCATCCAAAGTGGTTTGTGTTTGTTTATCTATATATGTTTGCTCACATGTGATTATTGCACAAATTTTCCTTATTAAATAAAACAAGAAATTAGTAATAATGTTTTATCAAGGTTCATTCACCAACTTTTGTTGACCCAAAATATCCCCCGTTTTAGACATGATACAGGTGATCCAGCTGAGACAAGAAACACATAGGAAGGCCTAGAAGAATAAACAAGTTTAAAGCTTTGGAATAATTATATAGTTTCATTTTCTTGTAATTGTATGAATTTTGTTTTGGATATTTAAGTTGTAATTTGAATTTAATAAATATGAAACATCTTAGTAAACATCATGAGCTTTGGTGATAACCCAATTATGCCCCGACTTTTATTCCGCTGCGGGTCGGGGTGTGACATGGAACTCCTTCATATTTGAGGTTGAAGTGCAATAAACTTCCTGATTTTAACAAAACTCTTTCAAAACTTATGTTTTCATCAAACAACTTTGTGTTACTTCCTGTAGTTTGCAACAAACCAATTGTATTACTGAGCTAATAAGGTGTTATAACACTCTAAACTTTATGTTTTGAAGAGCTTTAAGCTCACAAGTGATGCCAAGCTAAAAGCTTGATGATAGTGTGTCCACCTTGGTTAGCTTGGGCTATCCTAACTTTGAGACCACACATCACTTGATGATTTTCATTATTATCCCAAGTAGTTTGCTAGCTCTAAAGTGTCACAACCCCGCCTAGCCGTCGACGTGTGTCGATGTGTGCTCCCCGGGTTGTAGTTTACTTGGCTACTTGGTATAGTGGTGAAACACTTTACATTCTTGTCATTTACATTTTGTTCTTGTTCTAAGACCCTCCTTGTTGTCTATGACAACTTGTGTAAGTGGTGAACATCATACGAGGTCCCAAAGTGGATGGTTAATCCTCCCACCCCCTACTTGAATTACACGACACTAAGAGGTACCTAAGTGGATGGTTCATCCTCCTACTCCTACATGATTATATAACTAGATATATATATACATATGGACTATAATATAATCCTTGAAACCAACCCTTGATAATGACTAAATAAGCATCTATCAAGTTAATAAGTTTATCACTATGTGTGTAGTTCCTTGTCAACGATTCTCATAGGTCTTGAACGTATGAAACCACACCTAATCCTTATGGGTTATTATAAGTGTCAAGGACAAGTGCTATACCTTAGTGAGTATTTTCGTATACGTTACTTTGAATGCATTACTCCAAATCCCGAATCTCTCATTATCATTCCAACGCTCACACCTACGTTTTCCTCTTGTAGGATAACTCGGTGTTCATCCCGCAACTTAACAACCCTTCATGGACTTTGCTAAATCGGAACGCTTGCAAAACCGTGAGTATACTCGAACCCCCTTTTATGTTTACCACTTTTGGGGTGTAACATGTTTACATATAAAAAAACAACATCAAACTTATGCTTTATTACTTGCACGAACAATCCATTATACATGAACGCTTTGATCACGTATGTTATGCTTATACTAGGACCGAACGTATGTGATATATAGTCATTAGCTTATTTTTAGCCTCCATTTGACATGTATAGCGCTGTAGGAGTAACGCACCGCTCGTGAACGAGTGGTCATGTTGGATTATTTATACTAGTTGTGTAAACAGAGGGTTGACTAGAAATATCGCATGCCTTGTATATGCTCGTATGTAAACTTAGTTGCCATGTGGATTTGTGTAAACCTATGCTTATACGTATGCTATGCTCAAACTTGTATACTCGCCTTTGCTTTTGCATTAAACTCGTATTTTAAACATGTTACAGGTTGAGAAGGTTGATGCCATGAAAACGAAGTAGCAATGAGGCTAGATACACAATTAGATGTTTAGGTTTATTATGGATGTATCAAATTTTGTCTTAGTTAATGTTATATCTGAATTTTCCCTTGTATTGTAATGACTTTATGCCATGAAATGAAATTCGGATTTAATTAATTATTGTCGCAATTAGTATTATGAGCAATGAGCAATCTATTTCGTGCCGCCTTGATGTTTTCGCAATCGGTTGGGGTGTGACAACCAGCATGATAAAACACAGCGGTATTAGTATGCAAAAAATATGAACAAAAATCGTCTGGATGTTTGAAAAAACAACCCTGTAAGTTTTTTGTAAATGAAAAATTTGAAAATATGTGATATAGGGTTTCCTAAAAATCTTATTTTATTGTTTTATAATTATCTCTTCCCAAAATTAACTTATTTAATGAATTACCACGGTGCCCTTTTGTTACAATTGTCTAGATGACACTTGTCATCACATAGTTGCTTCCTACACTTTGTAGGGAATAATGACTTTTTAGCCAACTCCCACAATAATAATAATAATAATAATAATAACAATAATAATAAAAACAATAATAATAATAATATATTTCTTTCCATCCCTTAAAGAAATGAAGAAAAACACCCCCTCATCAAAAAATGAAAATTATTATATTTGAAAGGTGTTACATTCCTTTGGAATGCTACATTCCATTACCACATGACAACCAAACATGTTTCTTTTCATTATATCAGAATGATCTATTTCATTCACCTTCTATTCATTCATACCAAACGTTACTAAAAGTCACCAAATTCGGAATAAAATGTTCCACGATTCAATTTATAGTGGGTTTCGGCCAACTAAAGAAATACTCATCCAAGTATTTATTGTGGGATTCGGCCAAGTAAAGAAATACTCATCCACCAAATGGCATATGATGTTTAAAACCAAAATAAAGAACACGAACATTTGCCAACATAACACCACCCCATGCCACCTCAGTCATACTTCAACAATAGCGCCCTCCCTAACCGTTTCGCAAGCGCCATTAGGGGCGCTATTGGGGCTCCGCAAGTGCAATAGCGAGCAAGAACCGGTGAATTCGGTGGGGCCCTTGTAGAGGTGTACAAAAAAACCGGTTTTAGAACCGAAACCGGAAAAAAAAACCGAAAGCGGTTACCACCAGTTTGTATACAGGTTAGTATGTTTGATTTTTCTAACCGGTTTAAAAACAGGTTAACCGGGTAAAACCGGTTTTTTTTGGCCAAACTGGTTTTTAACCGAACCGAATCGAGCAGACCAGTTTGGGTTCCCACCATGTAAAACCGTTTTTTTAACCGAACCGGTTATTAAAAAACCCGGGTTTTTTTCAACAAAAAAAACCGGTCCGGTTTTTCCAAAAAAATGATTAGTACACCTCTAGCCCCTTGTTTTTTGACCGTTTGACAACATTAACATTTAAAAAAAATAAAAAAATTAATTTCTAATTATTTAATTTCTAATCTATATACACACACTCTTATTTAATTTCAAATTATATAAACCTCTTCATACTCTCAAATTCTTTATACTCTCAACCTCTTTATTTTGAATGGCAATTTACGTAAGGTCGTTTGATTACGTTACGGCTTGAAGGAATTTGCGAGACGAGCTTGGAGGTTTGTCGCGGCACATCCTTGGTTTAGACCAATCTAACGTCAACAAACTACAACATCAAAAAGAAAATAAAAAAAGCAAGACTACACATCAGAGTGTCTCCATTTAGACCAATCTAACGCCAAGGATTTGGAACAATTGTTAATCAACAGAAAGCCATCTGATCGGGCACGGCTTGTGCCTCTCCCCCTGTCAGCATAAAGCAAAAGTCTTTCCCATCATTTTCAATCGCTCATTCTCTCCCATCTTCTCCACTACACACTTTCTTCTACCCACACTCTCTAATCATGCATTGTAATCATTAGGAGAAACTCAAGAATCATAAGTGTAATCAAGCTTTTAACGATTTATATAATCTTTTCAAGTTTGATCTTATCTTTTTCCATGGCTATTCTAGGCTAGATTCTAGAGGTGTTCAAAGGAAAGTTACCCCCTAGATGTCAATCTAGCTAAGAAAGATCATGGGCAAGCAAGTGTGTGTGTGTGTTAATGATTTAATTAATTAACTTGGTTTATTGAAAGTGACTGGAATAATAGTGTTGCCATTAACTTGGGTCATCATATTTTTCGCCTAATTCTTAAAATCTATCAACAATCTTGCAACGCCATTAACTTGGGTCGTTCATGGTTTCTATGTCTATGTAGAGTGAAAACATGTTGATGCTCTTAGCAGAGGTTAAAGGTTTTGGATGAGACTTCGGGTTGGGTAAGCTCTTGCCTTTAGCGCGGAAATAACACTAAAGTGTAAAGGACTTTGTATATATAAAGCAACTACCTTAGGGGAATTGACAACTCACCGACGGACTAATAGAAACTATAATATATATATGTATATATATATGTGTGTGTGTGTGTATATATATATATGTATATATATATATATCCTGTTGATTCAAAGCGAAAGGATCGCGTGTGTTAGGATTCCGACCCAGATACTGCACAGTAATACGCATTAACACATACAATTCCTCGTCTGACAATCGAGCTCTTGCAACCCCATGATCCGATCTAGTTAACAAGGCATCAAGAGGTAAGTTGATCATAAACACCACTTCTCCTATCATTAATTCCTACCCTTTTGTTTTCTTCTTGAGCCATTTATTTTCTTTTCTTCTTATTTTTATTTATTCTTTTTAACAAACCCAATTTTTAGACTTGGTTAGACGTTAACAATGACTCGGTACTAAAACTCCTATATCCTTGGACGACCTCAATAATACTAAGGGTGTGAATTTCTGACACAACCCGAAAACACGACACATGCCTAACATGAAATTCGCGGGCTTCAGTTTAGTTTAAACGGGTTTGGGTTGGCAGGTTGACCCGTTTAAACCGATTTATATCATATTATATTTTTTTAAGAATATGTTTTATGTCATATATTAAATTGAGTGTCTCTTTTATGCCATGATTATAACTTAAAGGGAGAAATGGACATAAATATACATTTTTGTTTTTTTTTTAAGAAAAATTTTAATTTTAATATATTAATTTGTGAAAAATATAAAAAAAATAACAAAACTGGGCTGAACGGGTTGTGTTCGGGTCAACCCGCTAATATTCGGGTCATGTTTGGGTTTATATGTATGACATGAGTTTCGGGTTCGGGTTTGGGTCGTGTTCGAGTTTATATGTATGACACGATTTTCAGTTTCGGGTAATGTTCGGGTCGGGTTGAACCCACCAACCCGCAAACCCAACCCTTTTAACACCCCTATATATTACGCCAACGATGGGCGCACTCGCTCAATGTGAGTTGTAGTGTGATAGTATTTTATCGTGTTTTTATAAATATTAAAACTTGAATTAGTGCATAAAATAACTTAAAATTAACCATCTTTTATAAGCACACCGACACACGTCATAGCCAGGTCCTGTTTAGCAACTTGTTATGGTGAAGAATTGACCGTATCTAGGTGTGTAGTGCAAAGCTGTAATAACTCTTTTCCATAAGCCTTTTTTCTTCCATTATATTTCGCGACCACCACCTAGATAGAAGAGATATGCTTATGGGACCCAAGTCCAAACCCGATCTTTTTTAGGATTTGTGATGTGGTTCCAAGCGACCCAACATATTTTCTTGTTGAAACTATTACCTCCCAAAAAAATGCCTTTTTGTGTCTCTAAAATGTCAATAATATCGGATGGAGCTTTATATAACGAGAAATAATAGGTGGGTAAAATCTCAAGAATCGACTTGATGAAAGTAAGATGTTCACCCACAATAAAGCGTGAGCCTTCCAGCTTGATAACATGCCATAAAATATATCCAAAATGGGTTGCCAATTGTTTATCTGATTCACACTGGCTCAACGTTTTTTGACCAAGGTACATGAAGGGAGTCGTATCAACTTTACAACCCAAAATGGAAGCCAAACTATTTATATCACCAAAATCCACCCCGACCCCCACAAGCTAGGCTTATGGAAATTGATTTTTTAAACCCGAAATGAAATTAAAACGACGTAATAAATGTGACAAGCTTCAGGTATTTGCGTAAGACCATTCCCCTATGATAAAAGTGTCATCCGGAAATAACAGATGCGAGATAGATGGCCATTGTTTGAGCAAGATCATCCAAGGAACAACCCTTGGGTACACACATTGTTAGACATGACCGAGAATGCCTCCATAGCTAAAATGAAAAGAAAATGGGATAAAGGATGCCCCTAAAGCACTAAAGTTCAAAGGTAAGGGAGTCATTGACAATGACCGAAGATCTGGCGGTCGAAATAATATAGTATATCTACCTCCACCACTTACTCAGAAAACCTATCTGAAACATAGTAGAATCCAAGAATTTCCAATTGATGTGGGTGTATTCCATTCAAAATCGATTTTAAAGAACATGTCTCTCAACTTTTTCTTCTTTAACCAAGTTATGATCTCATTTAAAATTAACGGGTCGTCGATGATATATTTATCCTTCAAGAAGGTAGATTGAGAATCCGAACTACCCGAACTAAGCACTTATCTAATTCTGTTTGCTAACACTTTGGAGACCACTTTGCTAATAGCCCCACAAGATTAAAAGTTAACTTTTATTAAAAGAGGCTAGCCAACACAAACTAGCTACCAAAAGATACAAACCAAGTACTCCCAATTTACAAATTACAGAAATCAAAGCAACACCATTGCTCCTATCGAACGATAGCATGAGCAACACCATTTGTTTTAGAGTGCCAAATTTGAATATAAATTAATTAATAGTATATCATTACTAAAAAACAATATATAAACACAAACACAAAAAGATAAACAATATTTAATTGAACACCAATAATAACACACTAAAAACAACCAATCCCAACCCCACCGGAAGCCTACCGGAACCCAACTCCGGCGCACCGGACTTCAACCGCGTACCTTTCTTCCGCTCCTTCTTCCCCACACCATTCACCTCAAAATCCGTCCCAACAACCAACCTATGCTTCTTCGTCTTCCACACCAATATCTTAAACCTAATCACCGTCGTCAAATCCACCCTAAACACCCCCAGTCCACCGCCATCCACCGTCTCCACCGCCGCCTCCCACGGCACTCCATACGTCTCCACCCACTCCTTCCGGCGCGCCTTCTTATTATGCCCTTGATAAAACCCCCTTATCGTATAATTCGATATCGGAATCTTTGAACTTGAAATTGAAGATGGGTTTGAACCGTTGGTTAAGTAATGTAAAGTGACGTTGACTGGGTGGTAGTAGATGCCTTTGTCTTTGTTGGTGTTGTCGAATTTAAGGTCGATGTAGATTTTTTGGTAAGATGTTGAGTTTAAGGTTTTGTTTAAGGCGGGTATGTAGATGTCTTGGATGGATAATATTGGGTTTGATGTGCGTAAGCTGAGCCATATGAAGAGAGAGGTGAGGCCTAGGGTTAAGGTGAAGCTGAAGCAGCACCGGAAACAGCTGGTTCCGCCGTCGTGGTGGGTGTAGTCCGACATGGTTGAGTGGTGGTGGTCCGGTGAGGGGGGGGGGGGGGGGGGATATTTATTTGGGGGTGTTTGACTTTTGACTGATGAGTCAAGGGGTAGGGTTTTCAATACTTTTCAACATTAATTCTTGGCAATGTTGGGGAAATAGTTAAGTAATTTACAAGTGGTTTAAACTTGGCATTTGTTAATTTGTTCAGAAATATTGGATTTAAATAACTCTAATTTTCATCAATTGGCTAATAACACTTTCAACTTTCGTTTTGTACATCAGCACTTTCTAACTTTCAACTTATTGGCCGATAACACTCCTTAACCAACTGAACCCTAACCCAGTTAGTTTTGATGATGTGGCCCTTTGCTGACGTGGCATATGACGCGACAGCTGATATGGCAACTTACGTGGCATATCTGATGACGTGGCAACTGATGCGGCAATTGACATGGCTTTTTTGATGACGTGGCGGCTGATGTGGCAGCTGGCATGACATTTTTTGATGACGTGACAGCTGACATCAGCTAACTGGGTTAGGGTTCAGTTAGTTAGGAAGTGTTCTCGGCCAATACGTTGAAAGTTGGGGGTGTTGGTGTACAAATCGAAAGTTTGGAGTGTTATTGGTCAATTGATGAAAGTTTGGGTTATTTAAATCCAATATCCATTTGTTTATGACTGAACACTTAACTAGTTTACAACCTGACTATAATATGTTTACAACCAGTTAATCGTTTGACACGTTTAAATAAACAATTAAGTTGTCTAGGTTCGAACTATACAAAGTTTAAGTATGCCTATGATATGATTGATGTTTTTGAGTTATGAGTTGTGTTTGGGTTCGATGATTCACCTTCCTAATCCAACATGATATGCTAGATATGATAGCTAATGTTTTATTTTTTACGTTTTATGTTTATTTTATATATATTTTCGCTTGTATAAGTTGTATCGTAGGATTGTATTATGTAATATGACATTACATTACCCTAGCTACATATATTATGTTCTACCGTATATTATGCTATGCAGAAGGGGTAACGGCGCAACTTATTGTCCGTCTACCTGTCATTAGTCTGTAAACGGCTATGTTTTATTATGAGGTTAATAAATAAGATCAGATATATAGTTATTATTTAAAAAAAACCCGTATAACCATAACTAAAATTTATGTTGATTCTAACAATTTAAAATCCTTCGGTTCTTATCTAAAATTTACAAAAATAAAAAAGAATATGCGAGAAATGGTTGTAAGGAAAATCGATAAATATTACTAATACCTTAACAAGTATTTTATTCTAGTAAGTTTACTTTATAATCAATTAAATATTATAATCGAACCATTTTTTATATATTAACTACATTGTTTTATTAATCTTGGCCATCATATCTTTGTTTTTTTGTTTCCTCCTGAATTATTATTTTCGTCCTTTGCATTGTTGTCACATTGGGTGGGTTTGGTTTATTGCAACACGGTAGGTGTTAAACGGTGGTCTGGTGGATTGTTTGTTATTTTAATTTTAAGTGATTTTAAATTTTGTCTTTTATCTTTATATCTATTTTTAAGCGGTGTTTTTTATCTTTAAAATTGACGAGTTTTGTACCTTATGATTTCTAATCTTGTACGTTATATTCTTTAGACCTAACCCAGTTAATATTGCTTTGCACATGAAAGCATTTTCGTCCTTTTACCATATTATTCAAAATAATACATTTTAAAGAAAATAAATAATAATTATATAGCAATATATAATTATATCTTGTCTCTTTCTCGGTCTAAATGAACTCCATCTCTCTCCTTCTCTGTACATTCCACCACCACCGCCGCCTCCTTCCACCATCACACCCCTTCGTCCACCACAGTTCCACCAAACCACCACACCAGCACCCCTATATCATGAGACCAACCCCCCTTCGTCAACCCAGATCATCATCAACCACTCCAATCACTTCTTCCACGAGGTACCAAACCAAGCCCTAGATCCCAATTCAATCACTAAATGATCATCATTTCATAAACATAAAATGGGCAAACCATTATTCTACGAAGTTCTTGAAAAACCCGCAACCAGTTGCACCATAGGATTATGCACTCTAATCTGGTTCTACATCCAGAAGAAAAACATAGGGTATTCACATGTGGGTTTGAGTTATGAAACAGCTGTTGATGGCCACCATTGGAGGATCATAACATCTGCATTTTCAAACATTAGTGTTGTCCATCTTGTCTTTAACATGAGTGCTTTATGGAGCCTTTGTGTTGTTGAGCGGTTAGGGCATATGGGTTTAGGTGTTGGCTATTCCTTACATTACTCAATCGTTTTGGTTATCTGTTCTGGTTTGCTAGTTATAGTTTGTTACCATGTTTTGATTAATCGGTTCAAGATCGAATATTTTCGACGCGTTACGGCTGTCGGGTATTCGTGTGTGGTTTTCGGGTGGATGACGATTTTGTCGGTGAAGCAGTCCTCGTCGAAGCCGAATCTTTTCGGGTTTCTTTCGTTGCCGATTAGTTTTGCGCCGTTTGAGTCGTTGATTTTTACGTCGATTATTGTGCCGGATGTTGCAAATGACGTCGCTTTTGGATAGGGTTTGAAATTGGGGTTTTTTATTTGTGGGGTTTGAAATTGGGGAGAGGGTGTGAGATGTGTTGTGCTGGTCGGCTGGTGGAGGTGAACTGGTGGTGGCAATGGTCGGGTGGTCGTGGCTGGTTGGGAGTGGTGATTGAGAGAAAGGGCAGATGTGAGAGTGTTTTAGTTTTTTAAATTTGTTTTTGTTTTTATTTATTAAGTTATTTCTAAAGTAATTGGTAAAAAGACAAAAATGCCCTTGAGTGATCAAATATAACAGAAAAAATTAACTGAGTTAGGCTTAAGAGACGTAACGTGCTACATTTCAAAACATAAAGTATAAACTCGTCAATTTTAAAGATAAAGGACACCGCCTGAAAATGAGTATAAAGATAAAGGACAAAATTTGAAATTCACTCTTTAATTTTTTCAATGGGTATATCTGATACCCGATGGATATTGTTGTCAGGTATAGGTATGGAAAATTTTTTTTACGGGTATGGGATGAGTATGAGATTAGATGATATCCGACTTGATTATCCGAAATTACATATCTATTTACTCGAAAAATATACCCGAAAACTTTTAAGTTTTATAATTATTTCTCTTTAACTATTCTTTAGTAATGTTTCATTTTATAGCTTTATTATTTGAAAATTAAACTTTTATCTGGAATATATATTTGATAACGTTATTCATATTCGTATGCTATAAAAAATTTTTTTAGATTAATATTATAATATATTGTGTTTTTAAATATATCAAATATTGTTACGGTGATAATGATATGTGTGTTATTTATCATAATTTAATATTTATATAGATTTTTAAAACATAAAATTATTAAAGAAAGTAAAAAAAATATATATACATGAAAATCCCAACAGGATACCCTATACACGTAGGTATGCCCGATACCGACGGATAAAAACCCGTCAAATATCTAAAGGGTAATGAGTCGGGTATAAGATAAAATTTTACAACCGAGTATGAGTATGGGATTAGCCATACCCGACCCATACCCAGCCCGTTTCCATCCTAATAATTTATCGCATATAGTTGGCATTTAAGCGACAAGTTCACGTATAAAATACTTATGTAAAGACAATTTTAGGGATACGTAAATCTAATTGTAATATACAAGACTCTGATTCACGTAATTGAAAAGTCAAGGGAGTGTTACTATTTACCAAAAAAAAGAGCTTCAACTTTCAACATACCCAATTAAATTCGAACAAAGAGGTACCCGCATCAAACTCGTATTCAATGACGATTCATTAGAGATTGATTGGAAGTGGGGACTCATCTAGAAAACATGGAGGCAAAATCTTTTATTTGTTATTTTTTTTACATAAATATAATTCATATATAAGCCAGAAAACTTGCCAAGTTACATCAAAATAGAAGGTAGCCGGGCAACAAGCGCGTCGCCAATCCAGCGGATCTGCTCGTCTTTGGCTGGGCTGGGGGGAAACATGCTTGTGTAGACCTCACGGGGGTTTCCCCTTTGGTTGGTTTAAGGAAAACGGGTTTGTAGCTGGACAAGCGGCAAGAAAGGCAGAATCAAAGAAAGTGGATAAGCACGCTAAAGCTTGCGCAAAGAATTAGCATGTCTTTGCCCTTTTGCCTTTGATACTTTTGGCTCCCTAACGCCAGAAGCTATCCACTTCTTGACGAGGGTTCAACGGGTCGTCTACAGCAATTGTTCAACCCCAAGGGGGCAAGAGTTTGTATTTGGAAGGTTAGGGTTTGCAATTTATTATTTGAATTATAATTTTTATATTTATCTTTTAATTATTTAGTATAAGTTGGGCATCTCGGATTTATTGTTTTTCAGTTTTTGTTGAGTTCAAATATAAAGAGCGTGTTCTTAAACCTTTTGGCTCGTTTTGAGACTTTGAATAATCATTAAGCTTTTGAGCCATTTGATTGCACCAGAAACTACATCAATTAGATTTTTCTCGTTGTTGTTAATAACGTTATTTTTTATGATGTAAAGATCAATTACAAGTGGGTCTTAACATGCAAAGTATCCTTAACGTAAGAAGTTAACTGAGAGAATTTTTTTAATACTTTTTTCCCTACTACTTAGAAATGATGTTTAATAGCAAAATGTAAAAAAAAAAACAATCGTGATTTTACAATAATAAAGTAATTATTGTAGGGTAATTATAATTACTCTACAATTTTGCATTACTCTATAAGTTACATAAGTACTTTGCTAGTATAAAATCATGAATGTTTTTTAGATTCTGAAACTAAATAGTACTTAACAAGATGAGAAAATTAAGAGAAAAAAATCTCCTTTATTTTTTACGTTAAAGATATTTATTTACTCTATGAACACTTTTGTTTTTATTGTGCTTTTCGTATCATCCTTGGTTGTTGGGGAAAGGATTACTCACGAATCTGCATAGGTCCACCACTTAGTTCTTGACTTCTTGTACCTCGTATATAATCTCGATTTTTTTTGTACGATGCATATGAGTTGATCCTTTGACATATGACCTTAACACCTTTGTGTTCTTGTTGCAATAATTAGGATAGTTTTTGAACATGTGTGATGTCCGTTGATTTTTTTAAACCTAAGTTGTCACTATATAAAAGCTCCATGAACCAAATTTGCCATCTAAATTCATTCAAGTAGCTTTGTTTATACAGAAAAAAAAGCGCATGAAATTGGCTTGAATAGTTTTTGCGTCAAGCCAAGTTGGCTTGGTTTGTATACAAGTTATACTCAGCTCGTTTTGAATAATTGTAATTTTAACTTAATATATTAGACCAATACCCCAAGGTTAGCACACCAAAATTTCTAACACAATATTACTTAGCTTTTCACATATATTGGTTTCATTGTCTCTATTGCTCTTTCCGATCTTACCAAAATTTATCCTTTACCTGTAACAACCCGACTTTTAGGTTGTTCATATTTTTATCCTATTTGTAACCGTTTGTACTCTGAAATTTTAATGTAACAAGGGTTTATGTTATTTTAAATACATTTTCATCACACAACATCACTGCTGGACATTTAAACGCCTAATACTCGCAAACGCTCAACCAACCTCAACGCAAACACAAACTCAAACGCGTTGTTAATGATGAGTTATGTTATGCATGTGATAGGTGTATACTTGAATAATTTGTTTTTATGTTTTATACTCACTCAAACGCTCGCTCGCTCGCTTAACTCAATTTATCTCGCTAATACGCAACATGACGCTTAACGCTTCGCTAAAACGCTTAACGTGCCTAGACTAACTAAAACGAACGAAATCACCAAACGAAAACAGTCAAAATGCGAACCAGACTCACTCGTACGAGCACCCACTCGCACGGGGCAGACCTGGCTCGCACCAGGTTCACCTCACTCGCACAAGACCTACTCACACGAGGAGTTACTCGTGCGAGGGCTCATTCGCACAAACCTACCCCTTTCTCCTCTCCTATAAATACCCCACACTTAGCACACGCACTCCCACTTGCTGTCACTCGCACGAAACGCTCCTTACATACTTTTCCCTGTTTTCAAGTACGAAGACTACGTTTTTCACGCGAATCACAATGATTTTACACGAGTTTATCTCCGATTTCATCTAAATTTCTCTGTTTACGAAAATATTCATCTTTTTCATAAAACCTTCTATTTTTACCTCTGAATCATACTTAAACAAGTATATTTGAGTTAGCTTGGCTTCTCAAGATTAGAGACCTTGTTGTTTCAAACTCACCAAGTGTTGATCTTGAGAAAACTATTTTAAACTCGATTTTTACACAAAACAGACAAAACCGACATGTGTTTCGTTCACTAGATAGTGGGACGAAGCGGCCTCAAAAACGTCATGGAAAGGATTCAATATTACATCCGCTTAAGACAAAAACTCGGTTCCGGTAGCACGAAGACGCAAGAACAATCACCTGTGCAAATTGGACTGGCTTGCACCAACCACCATGGGTTCGTATGATCCAGTATGAGTTTCCACGAGAGACTCACTCGCTCTACAGACCTCCCTAGCTTTTGGTTTCCTCAGTAGCTCAAGGTTGGAAGGATGGACACTCGATTTTTCGAACAGCGACGTGAAAACACTCGATTTTGGACACAAAAACAGGTCACTCGCACAAGCAATGCTCGTACGAGACATGACTCGCACGAGGGTGATGACTCGCACGAGTCATGGCTCGTACGAAGCATGGCTCGCACGAGGGTGATGCCTTGTTTGAGTGATTCCTCGTGCGACCCACCTGTTGTCCCGCACCACTCTCTTTTCAACCGTTCAGCACTATGGAAGACTGATGCACTTCTGTTTCTACGCGCAGGCTGACCCGACGCTCTTCCCACTCCATCTCGCTCGTGACTTGTTGTTAAGCACTCACTGTGAGTACACTTGACCTCTTTTCTCTTTAATGCACTTTTGGGTGTTACATACGTGAAAACATTGTTAAAACGCAAACCGCTCTCGCATGACTATACGTGAAACGCTGAACTGCTATGTGTTATTTGTATGCCTTGAGACTTGCCTACTACCCTTAAGATGATAGCAGCTATAGGTTGACCCGCCACCCGTAGGTTCGGGGGTTGTTAAGGTTCGCTTTACTTTTCTGTTTACGTGCGTGGCCATTTCGGTGGACATGTATGGCGCATACTCACTTGCGGTCTAATTGGTTAGTTAGTTTCGGTGTTGATAACATATATATTCACATGACTACGTTAGTGCATGCTGGTTTCGCTAAACGCTTTATTATTATTACTATGTTAAACCTGTGTACTCACCTTACATTTTGCATTGACTTTTATTTTAACGTATGTGACAGGTTGATGGATCGTTATATGCTGCAATTGGATTAGGCCCTTAGATACTCGCTTAATCTAGTTGATTAAATTTGTTATTATTGTTCAAGAACCATGTAATGCGTTTTGAATACTATATGAATATTTGTTTAATTTTATGGGAAATTGAACCTTGCTAAATATTGTCATTTTAATAGTCGTTATGGATTCTCTTGAACAATCTATTCGCTTAGTGCCGCATCCCGATGATTCCGTGTAACACCTCGTAAAAACTCGTCCTGTAAAATTCCGACATGTGTCCCGCTGATCCTCGTTGCGAGTGGTTTGTCGAGATGGACTAAAAGCATCGTTATGTTTAAAATGACCTCTAAACGATAGCTATTCAAAGTTGAGGGACCAAATTGGAAATTTTGTCAAATTTTGGCTTCTGGAAGGCGGTTACGGACCGCAACCATAACTGGCTACGGTTTGTAACCAGTTTAAAATCTGTGGGCGCGCCAGGTCCTTACGGACCGCAAGCCACCACCCTTACGGTCCGTAAGGGTGTCGTTGGCAGTATGTGCAGCTGGCACACCAGCCTGCTGCTTGGGACACCTTGCTCGCGAACTTCCACTAATCACCTGCTGCTTACACCTCATTTGACACTACAACACCAGGAAAGCCTTGTGAACACTTGGCATGATCTTGATCACCATGCTCAAGTATAAATAGCAAGCACTCCTTCCTCATAACTTGCTCATCCTCATTCTCTTCTTTCTATTACTCTCTTGGAAGGCTCCTGATCATCACGGAGCAATCCCCTGAGTTTCTTAGTCATCCTTGGTTCACTAGTAAGTGTTCCAACTCAGTTCTTTCATTTTCATTAGGCTTTAAGCCAAAGTCAAAGCGTTGACGTAAAAAAGCTTTGACTTAAGGCTAAGACCATTACGGTCCAGCCAATATTCGTAACAAATGTGGATACGTGATCGTAATTAGGTAGGTGTTAATCCTTTAAAAAGGCACCTCCTGATTACCACGTTTGCTTGGTCAAATGACGGGTCAAAGTAATGATTCAATAAAAAGTCATCAGGTCAGAATTTATATAAATTCATATCTAGCAATGTAAGTGTTATAAAATCAGTTTCAACACTTTAATAACTTAATAATAAGTATTAGAACATGTATAAATATGCTCGACCCGTCAAGTCCATGTCTAAGGTCGGTTCGCAACCGAAAGTCACAAAAGTTGACTTCTGCTTTGACTTTCGGTTCTGACCCGATTTAGCAACCTTAGTTACTGATTCTAAGTTGAATTGTGACCATGTTAGGTTATATAACCTTCTGAAGTTATATTACATGGTCGCATAGTAATCCGAGCTTATATGCAAGTATCCGTTAATTATGCCAAATTTTGCTAAAATGCCCTTCATGCTTAAAAAATGAGGTTTTAAATACAAATGAGCATACATGTGACTTGTAAACTGATATGTTAACTTATTTAACTTATTTTAAGGTCAACATTATGATCATAAACCGAGTCTTGATTAAAAAGGCGTATTTCACGATTTAAAGCGACTAAATCGCCATTTTGGTGTATAAAATGGTTTAAACATAAAATTGACATCAAAACTCTTTACATACTGATGTAATATCATAATTAGGATGATTTAGGATATCTATTCAGATTATAAACTGAGTTTATACGCAGGTCCATGTATTAAGTCCTTAAATGACGATATTGCCCTTACGGCACCTAAAATGGATTTTTAATCATTTTTAAGAAATAAAACCTACTGCTTACTGATGTATTGAATCATATAACATATTTTCATCATGCAAACCTGTTCATAACATCAGTTTCACTCAAATACCAATTAAATCGTCATTTAGCGACTTAATCGCCGTTTCGGCGCATAGTATGGTTTAAAACCATATTAGAGCATCAAGACTTGGTACCTACTGATGTTAAAACTTATTTTATACATATTTACAGTAGGTACACAATCTAAACTCAGATTCCCAAATAATTTGTCAAGTGATGCGTGAAATGACCAAAATGCCCTTTCGAGGTATAGTTTGGTCCTAAACTATAAACCACACGCATACTTGATATCCTACTGATATAAAATCATAAATTAACCATTTTTACATAATGTTTATGTTCATGATATCAGTTTACCCGCAAGCTCCTTTTACAAGTCATAAAATGACCAAAACGCCCTTTTTGAGGCGTAATTTGATTTTAAAACCATAACGGGCATACAGGTTAATATCCTACTGATATTATAACATGTTTTAATTATAATGGCATATGGAACTTGTATGTCACTCATCCGGTTACCCGGTTTCGCTTATATGCGTACGGTTAAGTCTACGTGACTAGTTTACGTCATTTAACCGAAACGGGTTTAACCTTATCATTTTATATCAAAATCCAAAATGTAATATGTTTACCTATATTAAACAAGTCTCAGTACTTGTCAGGTTTAAACTATATTCTATTCCGATCATCGCTTAATCTAGCGTTTAGTACCGTAAATATCTTTTTAAGCTAGCCGGTCCGAGTGAATGATGTAAATAGGACCCGTTAGCGTTCTAATTGGTTAATAATACCATCATTGACTAAAGCCTTCTGGTAGATTTTTACCTTACTTGTCTTCTTGAATTATCGGCTGAGTATTATTTTATTGAAGAATTAGCTCACAGGTAAATACTAAAGAGGTATGGTCCCAAAAACCTTGCGCCAGGCAAGGGAACCATACCCACTATTACCTGCCAAAGAAACCTTGCGCAGACATTTATACCAGAGAAAGAACTTAGCAAACTCTGCATCAATCACCAAAGAAGGGAAAGGATCATTTAGCTACCTTGTGCTGGCTCGCGCAAGGAAAATAGTTAATCTTGAGAAAATTCCTTGTGTAATTGTTTGCCTCTAGAAACCTTGCACAGGCTACAGCACAACAAAGAGGATTTATAAATCTCTGCGCCAAGCGTCTAAGAAGGAAAATAATCATTTAACTACCTTGCGCGGGCTCGCGCAAGGGATCACTTAACCTTGAATAATTCTCCTTAGCAAAGAATGTATGTTCACAAGATATGGTGCAGAGACAAGGAATCTTTTCTGTTGTAACAGAATGAACACGTGGCAGCAGTCCAGAGAGCCACAGCTGTATAACGTTCTAGAAGCATTTAATGTCCAATCGTGCAAGGGCACCTTTCAGTTACAACCGAATGCCACATGGCAGCATCTGAGATAATCAGGAAGCGGTGATGGCATGATCACATCGAGAAATTAGAGTGATCTCACGATGACACGTGGCATCTCCCTAGCCTTAGATGGTCGACCAATCCGTGTGCACTAACGGTAACATTAACCCTTAACGGAATGGCAAAGTTTCCGTTAAGTTTTCACCTCCCCTTTTGGCGCCCAAATCCGATTATAAATAGGTAACATCAGGTACAGGAAAGACATTCACTCTCACTTACTCACTCTCTTACTTCACTTAAACTATTTTCCGACTACCGATACTTATTCTCACGCCAGAGGATGGTCATGGAGAGAACCTCCCTTCTCCCCGTGGCGAGGCTAACGACGTTCTGTTTTGCAGGTATCGTAGGAGTATAGTTGCAACCTTCATAATCTTTAAACTAAACGAAGGATTAACCAACTTTATGCAGAAACCAAATCCTAGATCTAACCAGATTCCGATCTGTTAGATCTACGTTTCTTCATTGGCGCCCACCGATTTTCTATTCTTTTCTCATCTTTCATTTCGTTTTATTTAGATCTATAGCATCCTGGCTGATGGATCATCGTTTCCTGGAGGTCCTCGATCTGAGATCCATCGCGTCGTTGGCGGACCTCAGATTGACGGACAGATTGTTGAAGACTCGTCCGGCGAAGCTGATGCTCCATATGATCCAGATCATGCGAGCATTCCAGTAATTCCGGCAGCTCCTCATGTTAATGTTGCATCAATTTTACCGCCTGGTGAGACCCCGTTATCTTGGCTAATCAAATCTCAAACTACTTTAAATGCTATGTATGCTCAACTATGTGCTCAGACCGGAACTCCATCCTTTCAAGCTCCAGTTAATGCTTCTCAGGTCCGTGCTTCGTCGGCACCTTGAGTGTTGAGTTATGATTCTCAGAATCGTGCCCGTGCATCTTCGCATGTGTTTGTAGATGGAACATAGATGTATTCTCAAACCAAGAATGATTCTGTTCATTCTGGTAATTGAAAGCAAGAAGATAATGCTCAACGTCGCACATCTGTTCACTCACGTTTGGGCCCGCGACTGTCACAGAAGCGGGACACCCAACATGATGAATATGATAAGACTTATGACGAAGGAGACAATGTAAGTGTTTTTAATCGTTTGTCTACGGATCATGTCAGCTACAAGCCTAAGATACGTGCAACATACAATCCTGAAGCGGAACATGATTACAATTTGGTATATCGACCCGCTGAAGCAGCTGAGCAATCGAAGTTTGTACGAGAAATAGCGTTGGCTCTGCTAGAACGAGCAAAGTTACCATCCGATGTAGGGAAGTTTAATGGTTTGACTGATCCTGATGATCACATGCGCCTCTTCACTGGCGCAGGGCTAATTGGAGGTTGGACGTTACCAATGTGGTGTCATCTGTTCGTACAAACTCTTACTGGCGCTGCGCGCCTTTTGTTTGATAATTTGCCCACAGGTAAACTTTCCTCTTGGAATGACCTTAAGGAGAAATTCCTTATGCATTTTAGTCAACAGAGGCGATATGTTAGAGATTCCTCAGATGTGATGAACATCTGGCGGAAGGATGAAGAAAGCCTAGAAGATTTTATCACTCGTTATAATAAGGAAGTGTTAGAAATTGGAGATGTGCATGAAGATCTCTTTCGCGCACAGTTCAAATATGCGGTACGATGTGATGAAATGATAAAAGTACTTTCTGGAACAACTGGCCTTCTGAAGAGTTGGGATAAACTAATGGCAGCAGCCAAAGTTTATGCACAGACTGAGCAGAACCTTAATTCTAATAGACCACCACTACCTCAGAATCGCCCTCAGGATCTGAGTAGAGGTGGCCGAAAGTTTAAAAAAGGCTAGAAAGACTCGAACCAAAGTTCATATTCCCCGTACTCACCAGTAGATGCTCGCGCAACGATTAACAAGATTACCACCCAGAAAGCAATCAAACAAGAGAATCGTGATCGACAATGGACTCCTTTAACGAAATCTCCTGCAAAAGTTTTGAGCACGGAAAATTAATCAGTTTAAGCAACCTCAGCCCATGAAAAACAAGAAGGGTCAAGGCCCGAACCTCTTTTGTGACTTTCATAAAGATACTGGGCACACAACTGACAACTGCATCAGTTTGCGCACAGAGATTGAAAAAGCATTGAAGAGGGTAAACTGACTCACTTAGTATAGTCAGTATGAAAGGAGGTCAGACAACTCACGCGCGGGGATGAGGGTCCAAGCAACAAGAAGATGAAACAAGTTTCTATGATTCAAGGAGGCAAGTCGCGCAAGCGCAATTTCCAACGTTTTCGGAATGAAAAATGGGCGAGCAACAAGTGGTTTTTCCTGTTGTTCCTGGCGAACCTCAGGAAGAAAGACCAGTAGTAATCACAGGTATTTTTGGTCATTACCAGACTGACTATATGTTCATAGATCCGGGAAGCTCCATGGACATCATATATGAGCAATGTTTTAAACAGTTAGATCCAGAGGATAAGGCACGCCTGGAACCAGTTGACTTTCCGTTAACTGGATTTTGCAATGAAGTTGTCTTTCCTCTCGGATAGATAGTTTTTCCTATCACTCTTTCAGACGGAAAATATTCACGAACCATCCAACTAAACTTTATGGTGATGCCGGCGACATCTGGCCATGACGTTTTTAGGGCGTCGTGAGCAACGTGATTTCAGCATGATAACATCTGCGCCACACGCTGCTTGTGGTTTCCCAACGCCAACAGGCGTAGCCCTCATGTTTGCTCAAAAGGAGATTATGTCTATCGAAGAACCGGTGGTCAAGGCAGCTACACCTATGTCGCCCAACGAACCAGAGAAATGGATTTTAAATAACAAATATCCAGAGCAACCAATTATCCTCGGGCCTGCGATATCCATGGCAATTCACGCAAAACTCAAGTCATTATTGTTTCGTAGCATGGATATCTTCACCTGGACACCTGCAGAGATGGTGGGGGTCCCGCGCGACGTTGATGAGCATTCTTTAAACGTTTTTCCATCTGCAGAACCCTTTGGTTCAGAAAAAGCGCAGCTTGGGTACCGATAAAACTCAAGCTATGAACGAGCAAGTTGCTGAATTACTAAAAGCTGGCATTCTACGAGAAGTCAAGTACCAAACTTGGGTGGCGAACCCGGTTATGGTCAAAAAGCATAACGGCGGTTGGCGCATGTGCGTCGACTTTAAAGATCTGAACAAGGCGTGTCCCAAAGATTGTTACTCTCTTCCTGAGATTAACAAAAAAGTTGACTCCTTAGCATCGTTCCGTTGGAAATGTTTCCTAGATTGTTACAAAGGGTATCACCAAGTGTTGATGAAACAAGAGGATGAAGACAAGACGGCTTTCCGCACGGCGAAGGGTATTTTTTGTTATACAAAAATGCCTTTTAGTCTCCGCAATGCGGGAGCCACGTACCAACGGCTTATGGATACAGTGTTTGGTGATGACATTGGAGTAACCGTCGAAGTTTATATTGATGATTTATTATCATGATCCATACAGAAGAAATGATGTTGGAGAATATTCAAAAAATGTCCGATTCATTGCGAAGGGTCAATCTGAAATTGAACCCAAGCAAATGTTCATTTGGCATGGAAGAGGGCAAGTTCCTTGGATTCATCGTTACGAAGGCTGGGTTTAAAGTTAATCTAGAGAAAGTTGAAGCAACTCAAAGTATGACATCTCCGGCAAGTGTGAAGGAGCTGCAACGATTAGCGGGTCGATTAGCTGCCCTCAATCGTTTCCTCGCGAATCACGCGGCAAAATCTTATCCTTTCATTCGTACTCTGCGCAATTGCGTAAATAAAGACAAATTTCAATGGACGTCAGAGGCGGAGAAAGCTTTCCAAGATATGAAGGATTGTTTAATTCAATTGCCAACCTAGACAGCGCCGCGCGACAAAGAACCTATGATCCTTTATCTTGCTGCATCCGAAATGGAAGTAGGAGTAGTTTTACTTGTCAAAAGAGAAGGTGTTCAAACACCTATCTATTATATTAGCAAGATGTTGAATGATCCAGAGTCTCGGTATTCAATGATGGAAAAGCTAGTACTTGCGCTAGTCCACACGTCGTGCAGACTTTGTAGGTATTTTTCTGGGCACGTCATAAACGTCTTAACAAATTATCACCTCGGTCAGATTCTTTCCAAACCGGACGTCTCAGGACGATTAGCCAAGTGGGCTATCAAACTAGGCGGTCATAATATTGTCTACAAGCCAAGACCAGCAATTAAAGGGCAAATCCTTGCTGATTTCGTAGCCGAGGTTCCAGCAGACAAAATGCAAGAATGCAAAGAAATCCAAAATCCGGTTCCTGTTACGGATGACAGAGAATGGTTGTTACATATAGATGGCGCATCGAATAGTGATGGGGATGGCACTGGTGTAACATCCGTCGAAAAACGGGTTTCCAAACCCGCTTCATTTGTAAATCGAATATCAAGTTATAAAAATTTCGTTGCGTATTTATGACTTATTTTAATTTTAAACGATACATAATTAATAAACAATTTAGAATTATAAAAACTATAATTGATAAAAAGTGAAAATAAAATAAATAAAAAAGAAAACCGGCTGCCGGGTTTCGAACCCGGGTCAGCCGGATGAAACCTCAAAGACTTAACTCACACACATCCCACCACTCCGCCACTTGTGTTATTTGATAATATGTCGAAACAGTTAATACATATAATAAAACTCGAAATCAAATTCAGTCAACAGCGCGCCCATTTCGCAGTCGCCGAAAAATCCGATGATTTCACCCATTATCGACAGTTTCTTTTGACTTAACGTACGTATTAACATCGACATCAGTTATAACCGATGTCTAGTTCCACGACATCAGTCATAACCGCCGGAGCAAGGCTGACCAACGAATCAAGACTGAAATTAGACCCAATTCATTGTAATTCTTCTCAATAAATACACACCCAAGTCTATGGAAATCATTTCGCTAAAAATCGCACCATTTCTCGAATCAATTTCACTCGTCGGAGATTTTCTGCAATCATCAGACTTTCGCTGGAAAACCGAGACTTTCATCAAAACGGTAAATACCTCGACTCTTTCGGTTTCAATCCATTGTTAGACTATTACTAACTTCAATCCATCAACCAGAATCAATCCCAGACTACGTAGCCGAAATATTCTGCACTCGCCGGAAAACCTCTGGAATTTCCAAAATCACGCTGTGAATCGGTATAATCATTCAAACCTTCTGTTAATCATTGTTTAGTAACTCAATTTCACATCTAATCGATCAAACTGTTGATTTATCCGAGCAGACGGAGTTCACAAAACAGAGCCGACGATCCTTGCCGGAGTTCGGAGAAAGACATCTGTTTCAGTACATTCATTCCCAAAACCCTCTCTGTCCATCACATTTCAATCGCTTATAAACTTCGTTAATCGAATCAAACAAGAACAGTTGAATAATCTTTGTCTGTGTCTTTGAACGAGGAAGATGAAGTCGAACTTATGTATAAGTATAATTAAAACCAGATATTAAACCGGGTTAGACACACAGTCCAGCGGTGGACTGTGTGCAAACGATTAACACACGTCTCGAGTTCGATCCTTGACACAACCTTACGCTCTGAAATAAAAATGTTCTTTTTAAAACCGGACCGGATCAACTCGCTGTAAGATGTTAAGTTTAATAAAAATCAGTATATTAACCAGGTTAGACACACAGTCCAGCGGTGGACTGTGTGCAACACTAAACCACAGGTCCCGGGTTCGAGACCTGTTGTGTGCACCGGTCCGATGTAATTAAATCCTTTTTAAAAAATAAATGATTTCTGATTAAATTAAATAGTGTATAAATATAATTAAAAACAGAAATATTTCGGGTTAGACACGTAGCTCAGTTGGTAGAGCTGCGTGCACGCGTACGGGAGGTCTCGGGTTCGAGCCTCACCCAGCGCATACATATACACGTTCGAACCGGTCAAACAGTCAACAATCACAGTCAACGGTCAACCAAAAAGTCAACATTTTTTTTATATTTTTATTTGTTTATTTAATTTAAAAATACTTAAAAATAATATTTTTAAAGTTATAAAATGACCTTAAACTCACAAAAATAAATCTAAAAACCTTATTAAAATTGTTAATAAAATCCACTTATGTACCGTACCTTTCCGTTATTATTTAGGTTAGTTATTCCTCGTCGATCAACACTCTAAACTCGTGCGCATTCAACATCATCAAACGAACGCACCCAATGTGAGTGAATCTTTACAAATTCCCCGTTTTAATCACATTTTGGGTGTATCATGTGTCGCTTATTATTTATTACATTTAAACACTTGTGCATTCATCGTATCCATGATCCAATGTGTATCCAACATGTATCAATTGTTTGTGTGGTTAATGTTTAGATTAAATTTATCATTTTCAGTACATACATCATCATAGGCCGCCGCTCCCCATTACCTATGAGCGTGAGCCGTTCCCCATTACCTATTGTAACATCCGTCAAAAAACGGATTTACCAAACCCGCTCCGTTTATCAACCGAACAGTCAGTCAAAATTTTCGTTGCGAATTAAATGCCCAAAATATTTTTAAACGATCCGTAATCAATTATTATACGGGAATATATATTTAGTTTTTGAAAAACCGTCAAAAATCGCAAAATAAAAATAAAATACATCTGCCGGGTTTCGAACCCGGGTCTGTACCGAACCAGAATCAAGTCTTAACTCTCACCCACAAACCACTGCGCCGCTTGTTATGTTTGATGAATAACAGAATCATTTAATTGATATAGTGACTTTACAAATTCAAAACCGGCGCCCAAACGGTTCAGTCGTCGGAATCCCGGAATATTCGCGAGCCTTAACTACGATTTACGTTATAACGTAAACCTTTACTCAGACGTCGGTTATAACCGATGTTTGAAGTCCGCGACACTTTTCAAAACCGCCGGAAAACTTAAATTGATGAATACAGTTCAAAATCAGACCAAATACATTTCGATTATTCCCTATAAATTCAACCACAATCGTCTGCAAACTTTTTCGCTAAAAATCACATCTTTTCACGGCGTAATTTCTCTCGCCGGAATAAACCTGTTCGTCGCCGGAAAACCGGTTTCCCCATTGCCGAGCTTTTCTGAACCTCTGAAGCTTATACCGGTGATACCCTTACCTTTTCCAAACTTTTCGGAGACTAGCTGCTACAAGGAACACGTCGCCGGAGTTGAATTCAGTCGCCGGAGTTTCTGCCGGAAAACAGAGAGTTCAGTCGGTATATTCTCCGCTCAGTTTCTTTTCCTTTTCACTTCTATCTCACCAGTAATTAACCTAAAACACTATTGAAACTTGAATAAAAACTCGAACCAGTCAGACCCGATTTCTGGTTCAACTTTGTCGAAGAAGACGACGCACTTCCATATCATATAAGTATATTATAAATCATGATTTTAATCGGGTTAGACACACAGTCCAGCGGTGGACTGTGTGCACATAAGACGTTAATTATGCAAAGGTCTCGAGTTCGATTCCCGTCTCACACGCTGCCTTAATAAAATCTATTTTTTTTTTATTACTGAACCGGAGTCGCCTTAGTTATATGTTAAGTATATTAATAACCGGAATAATAACCAAGTTATACACACAGTCCAGCGGTGGACTGTGTGTTTGTTTATATCACAGGTCACGAGTTCGAGTCCGGTCCTCAGCACCGACTCGGACAATTATCTTTTCTTTTAAATAAGGCAGAAAAGGAAATATCTATTTTGTATTTAAGTATAATAAAAACCGAATATTATAACATGTTGAACACACAGTCCAGCGGTGGACTGTGTGTTAGATTAACCCACAGGTCCCGGGTTCGAGACCTGTGGTGTGCATGACCGTTTCGCCTTAAACTGTTTTTAAAATAAAAATGATTTTCTGTTTAAATTCTAATTAATGTATATATATAATTAAAATCGGATATATAACGGGTTAGACACGTAGCTCAGTTGGTAGAGCTGCGTGCACGCGTACGGGAGGTCTCGGGTTCGAGCCTCACCGAGCGCACAACAATATTCCGCAAACCGGTCAACGACCAGTCAAAGTCAACAAGTCAAGGTCAACTGTAGCAGAAAAAAAATAAATATTTTTATTATTTTTATTTAATTATTTTAATTAAAAATCAATTATAAATACTTAAAAATAACATTTTTAAGATTAGAAAATAGCTTCAAACTCACAAAAATACACCCAACAATCCTACTAAAATAGTTTAATAAAATCCGTTTACTCACCAAACCATAATGCGATTTATCTAGGTTAAATCTCACTCGTGGTTAAAACCACTTCGCGTGCATTCATCATCATCAACCGAACGCACCCACTGTGAGTGAATCTTACAATTCCCCCTTTTAAATTACACGTTTTGGGGTGTGTCATGTGTTATGAATTAATTAATTTATTTATTTAAACTTGTGCCATACCACATCATGACTTAAACTTAGATTGATTTATTGTTGTGATTTATTTATATTCCGTTTGTCGAATTACATGAAACTCATACATTAAGCCCATCAGTTCCTCGTGAGAAAACGAGTAGAACATCGCGTGCTTCAATTCAAATTCATTATTGTTCATGTGTGTTTTCATTGAGTTTATATTGTTTGTAGTTGTGTTATTCATATTATCATGTTTATGCAATTCATTCATCAGGCCCCTCAGTTCCTCGTGAGAGACGAGTTGAGCATCGCGTGCCTTTAATTGTTTCCATTATTATTCATGAGTGTTTCATTTAACATTTTATGATTGTTGATCAAGTTACATCTAATTTTACTCATGTTTGGTTGTGCACATATTTCATAATCAATTTAAATAAATTGTTCAAATGTTTTCCATAGGATTCACTCGCCAACATTATGTTGATCCAAAAACCTTTTTACACATGATACAGGTGAACAGGTGGAAGCAAGGATAACATAGGATATGCCTTAGAAGAGAACAAAGGAGTTAGATTGTTAGTTAGATCATGTTGTATCACTATTGTAAACTTTCATTTAATTTGTATTAATGAATATGAAACATTTAATAAATGTCATGAGCTTTGATGATAACCCAATCATGCCCCGATCACCTTATCCGCTGCGGGTCGGGTGTGATAGATTGGTATCAGAGCCATGACTATAGGGATATAGGATAGGTTATTAGACCCTTAGAGCCTATACTATAGTCTGCCTAAATTTTAAATTGACTAGGTGGTTACATACAAACTTATGATATTTATTTGTTTCATATTTGTTTACATTTCAGTCAAACATACATGCTCATATACATGTTCATTATACATATATACATATTCATTATACATATATCGATGTTCATGTATTCAATTTATTTTCATATTCTCATTATCCAAAGATTTTATGCAATTTTCAATTCTCATCAAAGTAAGTTCTGCGACGGGCATGTAGTAACTGGAAGGGTACAAGTACCGGTAGTCGGAACGTCCTGTCTAGGCTGGCATTCGTATAAATCCAATATAACGGACCAGTTTGCCTACCTGGGGACCAACGATGAGAGTACGAAGGACCTATTAGGCCAAAGCATGCCACACCAAACGTCGTTCGAACTAACCCTACTTTGAGGTGTCACCGTGTCTACACCTGGACACATTCCGAACATCACACGTTGTATACATATTTCTCGATTTTCACCGGGTTTTTGTGTACGCAACCAGGCAGAAACCGTGCGAACCATATGAAAAACCGGTAATTCATGGGGGCCCACATGATTACATAAGGTAAAGTATGGCGGCATGACGGGCCTAACAGCGAGCAAAGCCAAAGACATCCTATGGATGTAGTATTTTTGTATAATTATTTTATGAATGTTCATCCCTAATGCGACCCATGATCTCAAAAGCATCCAACTCATACCCTTGTCATGTATTCATTGTAGATGTCTTCTAACCTCGCCCGTAGGAAGACGAGAGCAAGAAGAGCCCGCGAACGCATGGCTGCCTTAATCGCTCAACAAATGGCTGCCGTAATACCCAACATTGTAATCCAAGTTCAACAAGCACTTACCCATAATCCTGTCAATCAAGCAAACCAAAACATTTTCAACTCTTCCCCAAATACCACTAAATGCACCTACAAGCATTTCAAATCATGCGACCCTCCGAAATATAAAGGGACTGAAGGTGTCACCGCACTCCTCCATTGGTTTGAAGAAATGGAGAATACTTTTCTAAATTGCGATTGCCCTGATGATCGCAAAGTGCGTTATGCTACCGGTCGACTATATGGGATAGCACTTACTTGGTGGAATACAGAGAAGGCCAAACGAGGTGTTGAAGATGCTATGTCCTTAACTTGGAACGAATTGAAGGAAATCATGACCAGACGATTTTGCCCAAGGAGCGAAATCAAGAAGCTAGAAGATGAATTTTACTCATTGAGGCAAGTGGAAGGAGACCACACCACCTACAACAAAAGGTTCCTCGAATTACATCAAATGGTTCCCAACATGTTTACTCCCCTCTACCGTTTGATCGAGCACTACATTCGTGGTCTTCCGTCAAAGATTCAAGACCCTGTGATAAGTACCAAGCCTGCAACTTTGGAAGCAGCAATGGAGCTAGCAATAGAGCTCACCGAGAACCGAATCCGAAACAAAGACTTCGAGGAGGAGAAGAAGAAGGATAAAGAATCGACTGAAACCTCCGACTCCACCCAAACCGAATCCCCTTCTCAACCCAACCCTAAGAGAAAAAGAGTCGGGCGACTTTTCGCTGCTACTCAACGAAATCAACCAGTTTTTCACGCTATACCCATCCGAGCTATCCCAATCACCCAAGTGGCACCCAACTCAGCTTACCCAAATAAGAAACCATATCTTGGACCTCACCCTCGATGCAACAACTGTTTTTATCACCATTCCCTTACTTTACCTTGCCGGCTATGTACAACTTGTGGACGTTATGGTCATTTGAGCAATGTTTGTCGCACCTTTCAAGACCAAACCTTTTCCCCTACTCAAAACATGGCCCAAACTTATCACCAACCTCAATACCCTATGTTCCCATATGCTCGAGCTTGCTTCAATTGTGGCGACCCTACCCACCTTAGAAACACATGCCCTCAATTGGTTAACATTATCAACACTCAAGCCCAATCAAACCCAGTTAACCAAGTAAACCAAGAAAACCCAACCACTATGCCGCCAGCAAGAGGAAGAGTCTTCAATACCAACGCCAACCCTGTCGAAGATAATGACGGCCCAAACGAAGATACTCAGCTAGTCCTGTTCGCCGAAGATCCAGATTCAACTCCTATTGTTTAGTCTTTCTTTATCACATGTGTAGACTGTTAGAGAAATTATTGGACATTATATATTATATATTGTTTTCGGTATATGCTTTTGCCGAGGCCGTGGCTCCCCATCCATCGAGGTTGAGTTGGATCCCCATTTTATTATGTGGTTGATCTTGGCGTGCCCGCACGATCGGCTCCGTTTATTGAGCCTTGATCGGTTACGTAATATTACATTTCAATACATGCAATACGCTCGGCTCCGTTTGATTGAGCCTTGAGTGCACAGTTCAATTTACATTTCAAGTTCATGCAATACGCTCGGCTCCGTTTGATTGAGCCTTGAGTGCACAGTTCAATTTACATTTCAAGTTCATGCAATACGCTCGGCTCCGTTTGATTGAGCCTTGAGTGCACAGTTCAATTTACATTTCAAGTTCATGCAATACGTTCGGCTCCGTTTGATTGAGCCTTGAGCGCACATACAATTTCATTATCAGTATCTTGTGGTTGTGGTGTTTGTAGTAGAGTCGCATCGAACTAACCATAACTTTCGGATAAAGTCAACGAAAATTTGACAAGGATATGGTGGATACGCCGATGGTACTTCCTATATATAAGTATTCTTGTCAAATGATCGGAGGCATTATCAGGCGGTTATGAGAGGTTCCATGCATAGGCTGTTTGTGTGGTTAAGTTATTCATATTCAGTATATGCAATATGTTCGGCTCCGTTTGATTGAGCCTTGAGCACACAATTTCAATTTCAGTACATTCAATATGTTCGGCTCCGTTTGATTGAGCCTTGAGCACACAATTTCAATTTCAGTACATTCAATACGTTCGGCTCCGTTTGATTGAGCCTTGAGCGCACATCCATTTTATTTTCAGTACATGCAATACGATCGGCTCCGTTCGATTGAGCCTTGATCTCACAGATATATTTCATTTCAGTAATTTATGTTTGTTGTATTGATTGTAGAGTTATAGGACTAATCATAATTCACTGTTAAAACCAATGAAAATTTGACAAGAATATGGTGGATACGCCGCTGGTACTTCCTATATATAAGTATTCTTGTCAAAGGATCAGAGGCATTAACGGATGGTTATGAGAAGTTCTATGTAGGATTTATTAGTTTCTTGGTAACCAATCATAACTTGTGGATAAAACTAATGAAAATTTGGCAAGAATATGGTGGATACGCCGCTGGTACTTCCTATATATAAGTATTCTTGCCAAAGGATTAGAGGCATTATCAGGCGGTTATGAGAAGTTCCAGGTAGGATTTATTATTGCCTTGGTTGGAATTTGTGATACATTTATATCATCATGTTATTTAAAGAGATTGGATTGTGTTCCATTTCTACATAAATTAACCTCTCCATCATAACAAACGAGAGAGGAACTTCCATCGTTCAAACATATATGTTATCAGAATGTGGATTCAAATATTTACTGTTGTGTTTATTCATGTTCAAATATTCGCTGATTTGTCTATTCATGTTCGAATATTTGCTGTTGTGTTTATTCATGTTCAAATATTTGCTGATGTGTTCATTCATGTTCGAATATTTGCTGTTATGTTTATGTTCAAATATTTGCTGATGTGTTCATTCATGTTTGGATATCAGCTGTTGTGTTTTTATTTATGTTCCATGTAGATTGTAGTGTTAGAAGTTTTGCCTTAGGATATAACCATATTTTTCCCAAACGTATCTAAACTCTTATGCATGATATCATTTTTAGCGAATCATTCCTGTTTATCAATATTCATACAGTAGGCAACAAAAAGCGATTCCTGAATAGGGTACATAACCCTTACAAGGAACGTTACCCGCCTCGAACAAAAACTTAAACCCTCATTTTTCTGAGCATACAACTGTCAAACAAAACGTCATCATCCTTTTTAGTCAAAATATATCATTATTTAAATTTCGGGACGAAATTTCTAAAAAGCAGGGGATACTGTAACATCCGTCAAAAAACGGATTTACCAAACCCGCTCCGTTTATCAACCGAACAGTCAGTCAAAATTTTCGTTGCGAATTAAATGCCCAAAATATTTTTAAACGATCCGTAATCAATTATTATACGGGAATATATATTTAGTTTTTGAAAAACCGTCAAAAATCGCAAAATAAAAATAAAATACATCTGCCGGGTTTCGAACCCGGGTCTGTACCGAACCAGAATCAAGTCTTAACTCTCCCCCACAAACCACTGCGCCGCTTGTTATGTTTGATGAATAACAGAATCATTTAATTGATATAGTGACTTTACAAATTCAAAACCGGCGCCCAAACGGTTCAGTCGTCGGAATCCCGGAATATTCGCGAGCCTTAACTACGATTTACGTTATAACGTAAACCTTTACTCAGACGTCGGTTATAACCGATGTTTGAAGTCCGCGACACTTTTCAAAACCGCCGGAAAACTTAAATTGATGAATACAGTTCAAAATCAGACCAAATACATTTCGATTATTCCCTATAAATTCAACCACAATCGTCTGCAAACTTTTTCGCTAAAAATCACATCTTTTCACGGCGTAATTTCTCTCGCCGGAATAAACCTGTTCGTCGCCGGAAAACCGGTTTCCCCATTGCCGAGCTTTTCTGAACCTCTGAAGCTTATACCGGTGATACCCTTACCTTTTCCAAACTTTTCGGAGACTAGCTGCTACAAGGAACACGTCGCCGGAGTTGAATTCAGTCGCCGGAGTTTCTGCGGAAAACAGAGAGTTCAGTCGGTATATTCTCCGCTCAGTTTCTTTTCCTTTTCACTTCTATCTCACCAGTAATTAACCTAAAACACTATTGAAACTTGAATAAAAACTCGAACCAGTCAGACCCGATTTCTGGTTCAACTTTGTCGAAGAAGACGACGCACTTCCATATCATATAAGTATATTATAAATCATGATTTTAATCGGGTTAGACACACAGTCCAGCGGTGGACTGTGTGCACATAAGACGTTAATTATGCAAAGGTCTCGAGTTCGATTCCCGTCTCACACGCTGCCTTAATAAAATCTATTTTTTTTTTATTACTGAACCGGAGTCGCCTTAGTTATATGTTAAGTATATTAATAACCGGAATAATAACCAAGTTATACACACAGTCCAGCGGTGGACTGTGTGTTTGTTTATATCATAGGTCACGAGTTCGAGTCCGGTCCTCAGCACCGACTCGGACAATTATCTTTTCTTTTAAATAAGGCAGAAAAGGAAATATCTATTTTGTATTTAAGTATAATAAAAACCGAATATTATAACATGTTGAACACACAGTCCAGCGGTGGACTGTGTGTTAGATTAACCCACAGGTCCCGGGTTCGAGACCTGTGGTGTGCATGACCGTTTCGCCTTAAACTGTTTTTAAAATAAAAATGATTTTCTGTTTAAATTCTAATTAATGTATATATATAATTAAAATCGGATATATAACGGGTTAGACACGTAGCTCAGTTGGTAGAGCTGCGTGCACGCGTACGGGAGGTCTCGGGTTCGAGCCTCACCGAGCGCACAACAATATTCCGCAAACCGGTCAACGACCAGTCAAAGTCAACAAGTCAAGGTCAACTGTAGCAGAAAAAAAATAAATATTTTTATTATTTTTATTTAATTATTTTAATTAAAAATCAATTATAAATACTTAAAAATAACATTTTTAAGATTAGAAAATAGCTTCAAACTCACAAAAATACACCCAACAATCCTACTAAAATAGTTTAATAAAAATCCGTTTACTCACCAAACCATAATGCGATTTATCTAGGTTAAATCTCACTCGTGGTTAAAACCACTTCGCGTGCATTCATCATCATCAACCGAACGCACCCACTGTGAGTGAATCTTACAATTCCCCCTTTTAAATTACACGTTTTGGGGTGTGTCATGTGTTATGAATTAATTAATTTATTTATTTAAACTTGTGCCATACCACATCATGACTTAAACTTAGATTGATTTATTGTTGTGATTTATTTATATTCCGTTTGTCGAATTACATGAAACTCATACATTAAGCCCATCAGTTCCTCGTGAGAAAACGAGTAGAACATCGCGTGCTTCAATTCAAATTCATTATTGTTCATGTGTGTTTTCATTGAGTTTATATTGTTTGTAGTTGTGTTATTCATATTATCATGTTTATGCAATTCATTCATCAGGCCCCTCAGTTCCTCGTGAGAGACGAGTTGAGCATCGCGTGCCTTTAATTGTTTCCATTATTATTCATGAGTGTTTCATTTAACATTTTATGATTGTTGATCAAGTTACATCTAATTTTACTCATGTTTGGTTGTGCACATATTTCATAATCAATTTAAATAAATTGTTCAAATGTTTTCCATAGGATTCACTCGCCAACATTATGTTGATCCAAAAACCTTTTTACACATGATACAGGTGAACAGGTGGAAGCAAGGATAACATAGGATATGCCTTAGAAGAGAACAAAGGAGTTAGATTGTTAGTTAGATCATGTTGTATCACTATTGTAAACTTTCATTTAATTTGTATTAATGAATATGAAACATTTAATAAATGTCATGAGCTTTGATGATAACCCAATCATGCCCCGATCACCTTATCCGCTGCGGGTCGGGGTGTGATACCTATGAGCGTGAACGAGGCGTTGCCAACATACGATCGGCTCCGTTTGATTGAGCCTTGATCGCACATACATCATCATAGGCCGTCCGTTCCCCATTACCTATGAGCGTGAACGTGACGTTGCCAACATATACATTATCATTCATGTCATATATTCATGCAAGGTGGTTTGTTATTGTTATTGTATGTTTATTTACGTTTGCTCACATATGATTAATGCACAAATTTTCCATATTAAATATAACCAGAAATCAATAATAAAATGTTTTCTAATAAGGTTCACTCGCCAACTTTTGTTGACCCAAAATCCCCCATTTTTACACATGATACAGGTGATCAAGTTGAAGCAAGAAACATATAGGACGGACTAGAAGAATTAACCAGCTTAGACTTTGGATTGTTTTATTTAATTTTTCCTTTCCTTGTATTGTATGAATTTGACTTGAACATTTGAGATGTAATTTGAATTTAATAAATATGAAACATATTAGTAAACATCATGAGCTTTGGTGATAACCTAATTATGCTCCGACTCTTATTCCGCTGCGGGTCGGGGTGTGACAGATTGGTATCAGAGTCATGACTATAGGGATATAGGATAGGTTATTATACCCTTAGAGCCTATACTATAGTTGATTAGAACTTTTAAATTGTTTGTGTGTTACATGCAAAATTCATGATGTTTATATGCTTTATGTTTATTGTTACATTTAATGTTATGCAAGCATGTTCATAAGTACATATTATTATACAATGCTCATCATGAATCATATCCTCATAACATACCATATCCATGAGAGCACACACCTCACAATTCATATGATTTTTACAACGATTTTTGTATTTTCAAATCACATCAAAGTGAGTTCTCATGACGGGCATGTAGTAACTGGAAGGGTACGAGTACCGGTAGTCGGAACGTCCTGTCTAGGCTTGGCATTCGTATAAATCCAAAATAAAGGACCAGTTTGCCTACCTGGGGACTAACGATGAGAGTACGAAGGACCTATTAGGCCAAAACATGCTATACCAAACGTCGTGTGAACTAACCCCACTTTGAGTTGTCATTGTGTCTATACCTGGACACCCTCCGACCATACATCTCGCGAACATATTTCATGGTTTTTCCTTCGGGTGACGCGAGTGTTAAACCGCCAACACCAATGTGAGTCCTACTAAGCCAATAGTCATGGGGGCCCACATGACAATACAGGCGATGGTATGGGGGACATTGGAGGCCCAAACATGAGCAAACCCAAGACATCCTATGGATGTAGTTGCATTATTGATGATTATGTTATTTTATTACTTTTAACGACACATGACACCTAAACACTTCTTAAACTCACAATCTTCCTATGTATTTTCCTGTAGATGTCGGCTAGGCAGCTACGAGGAGATCGAAAGTCAGGAAGGTCAAACGAACGCTTGGCCACCCAAATTGCAAAACAAATGGCCGCGGTGCTTCCTGACATCGTTATTCAAGTCCAGCAAGCTCTCTCCGCGAATCCCATCAATCCTCCCAACCAAGAAGACCAGAACGTCGACAACCCTTCCTCCAAGAAGTGCTCCTACAAACACTTCAAGTCTTGCGATCCCCCAAAGTATGAAGGGACCGAAGGTGTCACTGCTCTCCTCCACTGGTTTGAGGAAATGGAGAACACCTTCCTCAACTGCGATTGTCCCGAGGATCGCAAGGTACGTTATGCAACCGGGAGACTATTTGGGGTAGCCCTGACCTGGTGGAACACCGAGAAGGGTAAGAGAGGAGTTGAAGATGCTATGGCCTTAACGTGGGAAGAGTTAAGGGAAATAATGACAAGACGCTTCTGCCCAAGAAACGAAATCAAGAAGTTGGAAGATGAATTCCACTCGCTAAAGCAAAAGGAAGGAGATCATACTTCCTACAACAAAAGATTTCTTGAGCTGAATCAGATGGTTCCTAACTTGTTCACCCCAGTATACCGCTTGGTTGAACACTACATTCGAGGCCTCCCCTCGAAAATTCAAGACTCGGTTCTAAGCACTTCACCTGCAACCCTGGAAGCTGCAATGGAACTAGCTACCGAACTTACCGAGAATCGCATCCGAAACGGTAATTTAAGGAGGAGAAAAAGAAAGCTCCCATTGAGGCTCAAACTTCAAACCATTCTGGCTCCTCTTCGAAGTTTACTGGTAAAAGGAAGTGAAACACCAGAAACTTTGCTGTCACCCAAACAAACCCCCCAATCACTGCTGCACCCATCACCCAAGTTGCCCCCTCATCTACACCATAACAAAAGGCCATACTCCGGCCCCTACCCAAAATGCACCCGTTGCCAATACCATCACTCTCCCGAACACCCCTGTCAATATTGCACCAGCTGTGGCCGTGCAGGTCACACCATCCAAACCTGCCGCACACTTCAGCGAATGAACCGCAACCAACCCACAACCCAAACCCACCATCAGATAATGGGTCAAGCCCAACAATCCTTACTACTACCACCTACACAACATGCGGCCCAAACCTACTACCAACCCAACTACCCCATGATATAACCCATGCGGGCTTGTTACAACTGTGGAGACCCAAACCACTTTAGAAACACTTGTCCACGCTTGGTGAACATCATACATGCTCAAGCTCAAGCAAATCCGGCGAATCAAGCTAACCAAGCTCCTCCACCTGCTAGAGGAAGAGCTTTCAACATCAACGCCAATCAAGCTAGGGCCGACAACAACGTGGTTAACGGTACGTTTCTCATCAATGGTAGTTATGCATCCATGTTATTTGATACTGGCGCGGATAAGAGTTTTGTGTCCTTAGAATTTGAACCCATCCTCAACCAAATCCGTGATAAACTCATGGAATCCATAACGGTGGAAGTTGCTGACGGAAAACCGGTCTCATTGAACTCTATTATACGGAATTGTGCCCTCACTCTAAACGATCATGATTTTCCAGTTGACCTCATTCCTATGAAGTTGGGAAGTTTCGACATTATAGTCGGTATGGACTGGCTCAGCCAACATCATGCTGAAATAGTATGCCGCGAGAAGTTCATTCGCATTCCTCTCGCAGACGGTCAAACTCTTCGAATTTTTGGAGAGAACCCCTTCGAAAGGACTCAAATTGATGTCCTGCCTTCAAGCTAGAAAATATCTCCGCAAGAACTATGTCGCATTCCTAACTCACGTAATCAAGAAGGGAAACAAGGAGAAGAAGCTAGAAGATATACTTGTAGTGGAAGAATTCCCACAAGTCTTTCCCGACGACATCTCAGGACTTCCTCCCATGAGAGAAGTCGAATTCCGCATTGATCTTATACCTGGCACTACACCCGTCGCGAAATCTCCTTATAGGCTAGCCCCATTCGAGATGCAAGAGCTGGCCAGTCAGCTGCAAGAACTGACTGACAAAGGATTCATACGTCCTAGCTCATCACCTTGGGGTGCACCTGTTCTGTTTGTGAAGAAGAAAGATGGAACGTTTCGCATGTGTATCGACTACAGAGAACTCAACAAGTTAACGGTCAAGAACCGCTATCCCTTACCTCGCATCGATGATCTACTAGACCAACTTCAGGGTGCCACCTGTTTTTCAAAGATCGACCTTCGTTCTGGCTATCATCAACTCAGAGTACATGAAGAAGACGTCCCAAATACCGCCTTCCGAACTCATTATGGTCATTATGAATTCATGGTCATGCCATTTGGTTTAACCAACGCCCCAGCTGTCTTCATGGATCTAATGAACAGAGTCTGCAAACCTTATCTCGACCGTTTTGTTATAGTCTTCATCGACGACATCCTCATCTACTCAAAGTCCAAGACTGATCATGAACGACATCTTCGACTCATCCTTACACTCTTAAGGACAGAAAAGCTGTACGCTAAGTTTTTGAAATGCGAATTCTGGTTAAGAGAAGTACAATTCCTTGGACATGTCGTCAATGACAAGGGAATACATATTGACTCCTCAAAGATCAAAGCAGTACAGGAATGGCAAGCGCCACGTACCCCTACCGAAGTAAGATCATTTCTTGGTTTGGCGGGTTACTATCGCCGTTTCATTGCAAATTTCTCCCGTATTGCTGTACCACTCACGGCTTTGACACATAAAGGAAAACCCTTCATTTGGGGACCTAAACAAGAAGAAGCATTCCAAACCCTTAAGCAAAAGCTTTGTGACGCACCTATCCTCACACTCCCCGAAGGTTGCGATGACTTTGTAGTATATTGCGACGCATCAGGGCAAGGACTAGGCTGTGTATTAATGCAAAGGGGAAAAGTGATAGCCTATGCTTCTAGGCAACTCAAAATCCATGAGAAGAATTGCACCACCCACGACCTGGAACTTGGAGCCGTTGTGTTCGCTCTTAAGATATGGAGACATTACCTCTACGGTACTAAGTGTGAAATATACACTGACCACAAGAGCCTCCAGCATATCTTCAACCAAAAGGAGTTAAACATGAGGCAACGAAGATGGGTCGAACTTCTTAATGACTATGACTGTGAAATTCGGTATCATCCTGGCAAGGCAAATGTGGTGGCCGATGCACTCAGTCGAAAGGGTTATGCGAACTCCATTCGTCTTCTATGTTCGCAAATCATAACCGACATCAAAGATCAAATTCGAGAAGCTCAACATGTTTCTATAACAGAAAACGACATACGCAATGAATTATCTTGTGGAGCAGAACTTAAACTCGAAACAAAATCCGACGGTATTCTGTATTATCTAGATCGCATATGGATTCCCGATCACAATAACCTTCGCGATTTCCTTATGAAAGAGGCGCACAAAACACGATACTCGGTACACCCAGGAGCCGACAAGATGTATCAAGACCTTCGATACACCTACTGGTGGCCTGGCATGAAAAAGGATATTGTTGTTTTTGTTTCCATGTGCCTTACCTATTCCAAAGTAAAAGCTGAACATCAAAGACCCTCAGGACTTCTAGTCCAACCTGAAATACCTGTATGGAAGTGGGAAAACATAACCATGGACTTCATTACCGGGTTACCTCGCACTTCTGGTGGGTATGACACTATATGGGTAATCATTGATCGTCTTACAAAATCAGCTCACTTCATTCCGATTCGTGAGGACTTCAAGAATGAGAAGTTAGCTCGTATCTACATCAGCGAGATCGTAAGCCGTCATGGTGTACCGTTAAGCATTATTTCAGATCGTGATGGTCGTTTCACTTCACGAACATGGCAAGCCGTGCAAGCCGCTTTGGGTACACGATTAGACCTTAGTACCACTTATCATCCTCAAACTGATGGACAATCTGAACGTACCATTCAAACTCTTGAAGACATGCTTCGAGCATGTGTCATAGACTTCAAAGGGAATTGGGACGCTCATCTACCATTAGTCGAATTTTCGTACAACAACAGCTATCATTCAAGTATCGGCATGGCACCTTTCGAAGCTTTATATGGTCGTAAGTGCCGATCTCCAATATGTTGGCACGCAATTGGAGAAGCTCAAATCACCGGTCCAGAATTAATCCAAGAAACAACAGACAAGATCCATCAAATTCGAAACAATCTTCTAGCAGCACAAAGTCGTCAAAAGAGTTATGCAGACAAACGACGAAAGCCCTTGGAGTTTAACGTTGGTGATCAAGTACTTTTAAAAGTATCACCGTGGAAGGGCGTGGTTCGTTTTGGCCAAAAAGGCAAGCTAGCACCACGCTACGTAGGACCCTTCAAGATACTCGAAAGAGTAGGACCCGTAGCATACAAGCTTGACCTACCAGAAGAACTCAACAGAATTCATCCCACATTCCACGTATCGAACTTGAAGAAGTGCCTCGCCGATGAAAATCTCCATATTCCTCTAGAAGACATTCAAGTCGATGAATCTATGCATTTCATTGAAAGACCTGTAGAAATTATGGACTTCGGAGAGAAACGTTTAAGACGAAGCCGTATTCCAATCGTCAGGGTACGCTGGGAGTCAAAACGAGGACCTGAGTTTACTTGGGAACGTGAAGACTCAATGCGCGAGAAATACCCACATCTTTTTCCGGTTACCACTACTACCTAAATTTCGGGACGAAATTTCTAAAAGTAGGGGATACTGTAACATCCGTCGAAAAACGGGTTTCCAAACCCGCTTCGTTTGTAAATCGAATATCAAGTTATAAAAATTTCGTTGCGTATTTATGACTTATTTTAATTTTAAACGATACATAATTAATAAACAATTTAGAATTTAAAAACTATAATTGATAAAAAGTGAAAATAAAATAAATAAAAAAGAAAACCGGCTGCCGGGTTTCAAACCCGGGTCAACCGGATGAAACCTCAAAGACTTAACTCACACACATCCCACCACTCCGCCACTTGTGTTATTTGATAATATGTCCAAACAGTTAATACATATAATAAAACTCGAAATCAAATTCAGGCAACAGCGCGCCCATTTCACAGTCGCCGGAAAATCCGACGATTTCGCCAATTATCGACGGTTTCTTTTGACTTAACGTACGTATTAACATCACATCGGTTATAACCGATGTCTAGTTCCGCGACATCAGGCATAACCGCCGGAGCAAGGCTGACCAACGAATCAAGACTGAAATCAGACCCAATTCATTGTGATTCTTCCCTATAAATACACACCCAAGTCTCTGGAAATCATTTCGCTCAAAATCGCACCATTTCTCGAATCAATTTCACTCGCTGGAGATTTTCTGCAATCATCGGACTTTCGCCGGAAAACCGAGACTTTCATCAAAACGGTAAATACCTCGACTCTTTCGGTTTCAATCCATTGTTAGACTATTACTAACTTCAATCCATCAACCAGAATCAATCCCAGACGACGTAGCCGGAATATTCTGCACTCGCCGGAAAACCTCTAGAATTTCCAAAATCACGTTGTGAATCGGTATAATCATTTAAACCTTCTGTTAATCATTGTTTAGTAACTCAATTTCACATCTAATCGATCAAACTGTTGATTTATCCGAGCAGACGGAGTTCACAAAACAGAGCCGACGATCCTTGCCGGAGTTCGAAGAAAGACATCTGTTTCGGTACATTCATTCCCAAAACCCTCTCTGTCCATCACATTTCAATCGCTTATAAACTTCGTTAATCGAATCAAACAAGAACAGTTGAATAATCTTTGTCTGTGTCTTTGAACGAGGAAGATGAAGTCGAACTTATGTATAAGTATAATTAAAACCAGATATTAAACCGGGTTAGACACACAGTCCAGCGGTGGACTGTGTGCAAACGATTAACACACGTCTCGAGTTCGATCCTTGACACAACCTTACGCTCTGAAATAAAAATGTTCTTTTTAAAACCGGACCTGATCAACTCGCTGTAAGATGTTAAGTTTAATAAAAATCAGTATATTAACCAGATTAGACACACAGTCCAGCGGTGGACTGTGTGCAACACTAAACCACAGGTCCCGGGTTCGAGACCTGTTGTGTGCACCGGTCCGATGTAATTAAATCATTTTTAAAAAATAAATGATTTCTGATTAAATTAAATAGTGTATAAATATAATTAAAAACAGAAATATTTCGGGTTAGACACGTAGCTCAGTTGGTAGAGCTGCGTGCACGCGTACGGGAGGTCTCGGGTTCGAGCCTCACCCAGCGCATACATATACACGTTCGAACCGGTCAAACAGTCAACAGTCACAGTCAACGGTCAATGGTCAATGGTCAACCCAAAAAGTCAACATTTTTTTTATATTTTTGTTTATTTAATTTAAAAATACTTAAAAATAATGTTTTTAAAGTTATAAAATGACCTTAAACTCACAAAAATAAATCTAAAAACCTTATTAAAATTGTTAATAAAATCCACTTATGTACCGTACCTTTCCGTTATTATTTAGGTTAGTTATTCCTCGTCGATCAACACTCTAAACTCGTGCGCATTCAACATCATCAAACGAACGCACCCAATGTGAGTGAATCTTTACAAATTCCCCGTTTTAATCACATTTTGAGGTGTATCATGTGTCGCTTATTATTTATTACATTTAAACACTTGTGCATTCATCGTATCCATGATCCAATGTGTATCCAACATGTATCAATTGTTTGTGTGGTTAATGTTTAGATTAAATTTATCATTTTCAGTACATACATCATCATAGGCCGCCGCTCCCCATTACCTATGAGCGTGAACCGTTCCCCATTACCTATGAGCGTGAACGAGGCGTTGCCAACATACGATCGGCTCCGTTTGATTGGGCCTTGATCGCACATACATCATCATAGGCCGTCCGTTCCCCATTACCTATGAGCGTGAACGTGACGTTGCCAACATATACATTATCATTCATGTCATATATTCATGCAAGGTGGTTTGTTATTGTTATTGTTATTGTTATTGTATGTTTATTTACGTTTGCTCACATATGATTAATGCACAAATTTTCCATATTAAATATAACCAGAAATCAATAATAAAATGTTTTCTAATAAGGTTCACTCGCCAACTTTTGTTGACCCAAAATCCCCCATTTTTACACATGATACAGGTGATCAAGTTGAAGCAAGAAACATATAGGACGGACTAGAAGAATAAACCAGTTTAGACTTTGGATTGTTTTATTTAATTGTTCCTTTCCTTGTATTGTATGAATTTGACTTGAACATTTGAGATGTAATTTGAATTTAATAAATATGAAACATATTAGTAAACATCATGAGCTTTGGTGATAACCCAATTATGCTCCGACTCTTATTCCGCTGCGGGTCGTGGTGTGACAACTGGCCTCCGACTTGTTAATCCGGATAATCAAGATTCACTTACGCCATACGCCTGGATTTCAAGAGCACAAATAATGAGGCCGAGTATGAAGCGTTTCTAGCAGGCTTGCGCCTCGCTATAAAGATGGGCTTTGTGAATTTAACTGCACACGTTGATTCTCGCCTCGTAGCTGAACAAATCAATGGTACTTATGATGCAAAGGGCGACATTATGGCATTATACCTGGAACAAGCCAATTCATTAATCAGTCAATTCCGACAGTTTAAAGTAGTACACGTCAACAGAAGTGATAACAAGCATGCTGACACATTGAGCAAACTTGCAGCCACAAGTTTACAACATTTGGCAAAAGAGAAAGAATTGAAGTCTTAAAAAATCCATCTGTCCCGCTAAAACAAGTCAGCATGGTCGAAATGGGGAGTCCATCTTGGATGTCTCCGATTATCTTGTTTTTGCAACATGGTCAACTTCATGAGAACAAGGCGCAGGCACGAAAGATACGATGTAAAGCCTTAAACTACGAAATGGCGGACAATATTTTATATCGAAAGTCATATATGGGTCATTTATTGAGATGTGTCGATAAGCATGAAGCGCAGTACTTGATTAGAGAAATCCACGAAGGATTGTATGGCATACACGCGGGACTGCGCATGGTTGTCGCTAAAGTAATGGGCACAGGGTACTACTGGCCAGGGATGTACGTGGACGCTATTGACACTTTGCGCAAATGCCTGGCTTGCCAAAGACACGCGCCAAAAACATTGCGCCCCAAAAATCCACTTGTCCTAGTAACATCGGCATGGCCTTTTCAACAGTGGGCTATCAACCTTGTAGGTCCTTTTCCTGATGCGCCTGGCGCTGTAAAGTTCATTGTTGTCGCCGTTGATTAATTTACAAAGTGGGTCGAAGCAAAACCGTTAGCTTCGACAACAGCTATGGTAATCCGAAAATTTATCTGGGAGCATATTATTTGTCGTTTCGGGTTACCCATGCGCATCGTCAAAGATTTTAGCCTATTTTTCCTATACGGGCTTGGGATACGGTATATAATACCTCTTGGTCGGGTGTGGGATCATGTTATCGGATTGTGATTTAATAAATCTTCATAACCCGTTTTATTCTGTATTGTTTGATAACTTAAACATTGGGGGTTAACTCGACCGTGTCTGGGATATCCTTGGATCATTTAAGTTATTAATGGCCACGACCTTAAGCGCGGGGTGTAGGCATACACCTGTCAGATGCTAATGCAAATAAAATATTGAATCCTGATGTATAAAAATTTATACATCTTTAAAATGTCAAATAGACCCCGTTTACGTGATAACTTGTCATATTTTCATTGATTTTGGTACTCGTTTGAGTTGGTTGTGAAAATACAGGTTCGGGCTTCGGCCCGGTGTTGAAATGGAAGCTTTTGGAGCAAAAAGGAGCAAAAACGAAGTTTTCCAGCAAACTGCCAGATATGGCACGACCGTGCCAGGCCAACCCTGATCGGCACTCTCATCAGCACGCTCAGATTCTAGCGAACCTGGAAGATTTGACGACTGGCACGACCGTGCCAAAGCTTGGCACGACCATGCCAAGCCAAACCAGTCTGAGATCAGCTTATTCCCGGGATCATTTCAGCCGTTTTCGAATACTTTACCTGGAAGCACGACCATGCCAATGGTTTGCACGACCGTGCCAACTCAGAAACGTTTGAGCGGGATTTTTCCCAAAATGGCTAGCAAACAAGTCAACACTCGAAAAGGCACTCTGACACTTACCAAGCACGACCGTGCCAAAAGGTGGCATGGTCGTGCCAAACTCCCAGTAGCATAAATACGTGGTTTAAGCTCATTTGGAGGGAGGTTGGAGCATTTTTGTGAAGTTTTCTCTCAAGAATCTGACCTTGGAAGCTTGTAGGAGCCAAGAGGAAGCCTTGTAGAGGATTACTACACTTGAAGATCTACTCGAACACCATTTAATCTTGTCTTTAAGTTGGTTAGCTTACTAGTTTCATTATGAACAATTTGTGCTTTCTTGTCTTTGATTTGGTCATTATGAGCCTTATGGGCTAAACATTTGTGTTGCTTAAACTTTGTTGAAGCTTATGAACATGTGATGATTATGGAAGTAGATGTGGTGATTGTTTTTGTTAATCTTAATAGTAGTGCTTCAATCTTGTTCTTGGAGTACTTATGTATGTTTAAACTTTATTCTTGAAGGTTTGGTCATAAGTATTTACATGTTGTGTTGGAAAGCCCATGTAGAGATTATGATTGTTGAATCTTGTTAACTTGTTAGTATGATTCATGGCATGATACTAGGAATGGTGATTGCTAACATGATTAGAATGGAGATTTGAGCATGTGTAGGAATTCTTGCATTTAGATTTGGAAAAATCATAATAATGTTTACATGGATTCTATAGTTGTGTTTGTGTTAGATTGATGATTTTTGGCCATGATTGTTATCTAGCATGACCATGCTTGTGGTTTTTGTCAAGAACATGGTGATAGTGCTACTTACTTGAAAGCAAGTTAGGGTGATTGTTATGTTGTTCATGGTAATTTTCTCAAACTTGTAGAGTTAGGAGTTTTGACAAACAATTAACTCTTGTTTAAAGATTAACATTAACTTAGCAAGTGAGCTAAAAAATAATAATTTTTAGGTGATTAGAATGTTATTCATTTTAGTTTTCCTAAGGATTATAAACTAGGAAGCCTTGATTTGGGACTTAGTTAAATTTGAGTCTTGCATCACCATTAGTCTCTTCCTTTAGTTGTCACATGTTTGTTAGTGGATACTTAGTTTAGGCAACCTCTTTTAGATATTGTTATTCCTTAGGTTAGTTGGTAGCTTGTTATTTTTGCACGATAATTTAGAAACAAAATCAACTCATCAATTGAAAAGGCTTTAAAGTAACAAAAGTTTAGTATCGAGACACCCCGTCCACGGATTGATATCCGGTTCTTACGGACAAATTATATTACCTCCCGATGTGTACACTTGCCCTTTGTGTGTGTAGTTAGTTTTTAGGTGAAAAACCTTTTTAAAACTAAATTTGTGTGAAGGAAAATCCAATTAAAAATTATAAATATATATATATATATATATATATATTCATGCACATCAAGTTTTTGGCGCCGTTGCCGGGGATGCGGTCTTCTTGAGAACGGTTCGTGTTACTTATTTAGCCATTGTGAAAAGTGTACAAAGTTTTTATCTCATTGTTTTGTTTGTCTTTGCATGATTATTTGAAAAAGAAAAAAAAAGAAAATATGATTATTTGCTAGTTGTTTTTATTTTTGTATATATAGTGCATCGTGCTCCTTCTTTTTCCCTACAGGTCGTGTATGTCCTCAACCCCCGTTGCTGGAATCGTTGAGCCTTCATCGGAGCCAGAGCGCAATCTTCATCGGAGACTGCGGGAGCGGTCCTGCATGGTAGCCGCTACGATCGAGGTAGACGCGAGGGGAGATGACACATTCTACGAGGTTCGTGTAGAAATGGCGGACGAGGAGGAAACGAGGATCTTAAATGAGATAGGAAAGCCGTCACTTGAGGGTTTACCTGCGAGCATCAATGCACCTACGATTAATAATAATAATTTCAAGATCAAATCTGGCACCATATAGATGTTGTAGAATGCGGTGTGCAGTTTTATGGCAAGGATCACGAGGATCCTAGTGTCCATATTGCGGGTTTTCTGGAGGTTTGTGCCACGTTCACGATTCGTGACGCATCACCGGATGCGATATGACTTCGGCTCTTCCCGTTTTCTTTACGTGATGGAGCCAAGGAGTGGCTTCTCTCACTTCCAGCTGGATCTATCACTACATGGAATCAATTAGCTGAGAAGTTCCTCCAGAAATATTTCCCTCCAGAGAAAATTGTTCGGTTGAGAACCAAGATTCTCAACTTTCGTTAGGATGAGGATGAGTCCGTTTACGAGGCGTGGGAGCGGTTTAAAGAGCTTATGCGAAAGGTTCCACACCATGGGTTGCCCAAGTGGCAACAATGTCAGATCTTCTACCATGGTTTGGATGGTCCGGGGCAGATGATGGTCGATACATATTCGGGCGGAGACATCGGCACGAAAAATGCCACCGAGGCATTTGAGATTTTAGAGAAATGCGCCGCGAAGAATCGTACACAGCAGTCGCCGAGAGGGAAGAGTTCTCGACAGGGAGTTCATCACGTGGACGACTTCACTGCCATGACAGCACGTATGGATTGCCTTATCTTTGAAATTTGATCGGGTGTTGGAGATGCACTCGAGTGGTTCTTCGAGTGGGGGAGCATATCATGTAGGCGATTTTCCGACGGGAGAGATGTCACACGAGCATGTAGATTTCATGGGAAACCAATACCGTCCTCAAAAATAATCCCTACAGCAATACTTATAATCCGGGGTGGAAGAATCACCCAAATTTCAGTTGGAGGCCAGATGCGTCTACTCAGCATCCACCCGGATTTGCTCCACGTCCCACAGCTCCAGGAGCGTATGGTCAGCCTCGACCTCAGCAGACATCTCACACTAGCGAGCCTAGTGTGCAGGACATGTTCAGTCAGCTCATAGCCAGTCAGAATTCCATAAAGTCGAGAATGAGAAGCGTTACAAGGATTATGACGGTCGTTTCGCGAGGCACGAGAGTGAGTTGAGAAGCCAAAAGGCTTCCATGCAGACATAGAGAACCAAGTTGGCCAGATTGCCAAGATGTTGTTTGAGAGACAACAGGGGGGCCTTCCAAGCAATACGGAGCCTAATCCGAATGCTACTGCGAAGGCCATCCATGTGAGAAGCGGCAAGACCGCTGAGCCCATCACTTCGGCTGCTTCACCAAAGCCGATTGATGATGAGGTTGATGGGGAGATTGAGATGGAGTTTCCGGGTGAGGTGCAACAGAGGCGAGTCCCAGCAAGTACAGCACGACCCAAGGAGACATTGAGAGAGTATGTCCCTCCCATTCCATATCTGGGGAGGTTGAAGAAGCAGAAGATGGAGGAACACTATGGTAAATTCCTTGAGTTTTTTAAGCAACTTCATATAAATTTACCATTTGTTGAAGCACTTTCTCAAATGCCTAAGTATGCCAAGTTTCTGAAAGATATCTTATCTAACAAAAAGAAACTTGAGGAGCTTCGCATGTGACCTTGAATGAGGAGTGTTCAGCGGCTCTTCAGAACAAACAACCAAAGAAAATGAATGATCCTGGGAGTTTCACTATCCCGTGTTTGATTGGTAGTTTGTCGGTCAGCAATGCATTAGCTGATCTTGGAGCTAGCATAAACCTCATGCCATATGCGTTTTTTCTAAGCTAGACTTGGGAGAGCCCAAGCACACTCGTATGAGCATTCAGCTTGCCGATCGTTCAGTGAAGTATCCTCGAGGCATAGTTGAGAATATGCTTGGAATATCGACAAGTTTGTCTTTCCTGTCGATTTCGTGATTTTGGACATGGATGAGGACAAAACTGTCCCGTTATCTTAGGTCGACCATTTCTAGCCACTGCGAGAGCCTTGATTAATGTTTGCACCGGCAGACTTACTCCTTGGGTTATGATGAGGAGGTGACCTTTGATATTGGTAAATCCATGCAGCATCCATAGAGTCAGGATGATACACTCTATTTCATTGAGACTATCGATACATATGTGAGTGTTCATCTTCATGACACATTTGAGGAGGATGTGGTGGATACGCAGTTACTTGGAGGGGAGACTTTTGGTTCACCTGCTGGGAGCCAACTAGTTGAGAAGACTCTGATAGGTCATTGTCTCCCCTGTGTCCAAGGTTTTTGAGGTTGTGGATCACGTTGCTGAGCCTAAAGCACGCCCTTCTGTTGAGGATCCACCTTCAGTTGAGCTTAAGGAGCTTCCAGAGCACTTGGAGTATGCCTTCTTGGAGGATGCGACTCATTTGCCCTTATCATTTCTGCTGGATTGTCGGGAGAGGAGAAGGATCGATTGCTCGAGGTCTTGAAGCAGCACAAGAAGGCGATCGTGTGGAAGATTATGGATATAAAAGGGATCAATCCATCCTTTTGTACCCATAAGATCTTGATGGAGGAGAGACTTTAAACCTGTGTTCTAGCATCAGTGGCGTTCAACCCAAAAATGCAGGAGGTTGTGATGAAAGAGGTCATCAAACTACTTGATGCAGGTTTGATATACCCGATCTCTGATTCACCTTGGGTTAGCCCTGTGCAGGTAGTCCCGAAGAAAGGAGGCATGACGGTGGTGACGAAATGAGAAAACGAGTTGATTCCTACTCGTACAGTCACCGGATGGAGAGTTTGCGTTGATTATCGCAAACTCAATGATGCCACGAGGTAGGATCATTTCCCACTCCCTTTCATTGATCAGATGTTGGAGAGGTTGTCGGGTAGGATGTTCTACTGCTTCCTTGATGGTTTCTTGGGTTACTTTCAGATTCCCATCTATCCGAGGATCAGGAGAAGACGACATTCACATGTCCCTATGGCACATTTGCTATCGGCGGATGCCCTTTGGATTGTGTAATTCCCCGACCACATTTCAGAGATGTATGTGGCCATTTTTCATGACATGATCGAGGACTCCATGGAGGTTTTCATGGATGATTTTTCTGTATTTGGGAGTTCATTCGATCAGTGTCTCGGGAATCTGAAAAGGATGTTGGCTAGGTGTGAAGAAGCCAACTTGGTGTTGAACTGGGAGGAATGCCACTTCATGGTGAAGGAGGGCATTGTGCTTGGGCACAAGATTTCACAAGCGGGGCTCGAGGTTGATCGAGCCAAGGTTGAGACTATTTCTAAGCTTCCGCCTCCCACATCAGTGAAATCTATTAGGAGTTTTCTAGGTCATGCAGGTTTTTACTGGCGATTCATAAAGGACTTTTCCAAAATGCTCGTCCCATGACTCAGCTCCTCGAGAAGGATGCCCGTTGTTTTCTCCAATGAATGCCTTAAGGCATTCGAGTTGTTGAAGGAGAAGTTGGTGAATGCCCCGATCATGGTAGCTCCCGACTGGGAGCTACCCTTTGAGTTGATGTGTGATGCGAGTGATTTCGCAGTTGGGGCAGTCTTGGGTCAAAGGAGAGATAAGCACTTCCACCCGATTTACTATGCGAGCAAGACTTTGAACGACGCTCAGGAGCACTACACCACGACAGAGAAAGAGTTCCTAGTTGTGGTCTTTGCATTCGATAAGTTTCGGTCTTATCTCGTCCTTTCCAAGACGATTGTGTACACGGATCATGCAGCTCTTCAGTATCTTTTTAGCAAGCAGAATGCTAAACCTAGGTTGATACGATGGATTCTTTTGCTGCAGGAGTTTGATATTGAAATCCGTGATAAGAGAGGGGCTGAAAATCTTGCAGCCAATCATTTGTCTCGACTTGAGCATTCTGAGAGGAAGGAAATTCGTGGGCCTAACATCAATGACAATTTCTCCCACGAGTTTCTTATGAGGATCGAGACGAGTGATGATTCTCCATGGTTTGCTGACTTCGCGAACTACTTAGCTAGTGGCATTGGATGACCCATCAGCAAAAGCGAAAGTTCTTTGCAGATGTTAAGTACTACTTTTGGGATGACCTTACTTGTTTAGGGTAGGAGCGGATCAGATGATCCGGTGTTGCGTGTATGGTGACGAGGCGAGAGATATTTTGCGCCACTGTCACGAGGGACCTACGGGAGGCCACCACGGAGCGAATAACACTGCGAAGAAAGTATTCGACTCTGGATTCATTTTGGCCGACTATCTTCCGTGATGCCCATGAGTGGGTAAGGTCTTGTGATGCTTGTCAGAGGGGAAGCAACATTTCAGCACACCATGAGATGCCACAAAACGGCATCCAAGTCTGTGAGATCTTTGATGTATGGGGGCTAGACTTCATGGGTCCCTTTCCGACTTCTTCTGGTAACCGCTATATTTCTAGTTGCTGTTGACTACGTATCCAAGTGGGCTGAAGCACAGGCTTTACCCACAAATGATGCTAGAGTAGTGGTGAATTTTTGAAGAAGTTGTTTGCTCGCTTTGGTGCCCCTAAGGCATTGATTAGTGACCATGGGATGCATTTCTGCAATGCACAGCTTGAGAACGCATTGTCCCGATATGGTGTGCAGCTTCGGTTTTCTACACCATACCACCCACAGATGAGTGGGCAAGTCGAGGTCACTAATAGGGGTATCAATCGGATTTTGGAGAAGACGGTTAATTCTAGCCGTAAGGATTGATCCGAGAAGTTGGATGATGCACTATGGGCTTTCCAGACAGCTACAAGACCTATATAGGTACCACACCGTTTAAATTGGTCTATGGAAAGTCTTGTCATCTTCTTATGGAGCTCGAGCACAAAGCCTATTGAGCTTTGAAGACAGTTAATCTTGATGTGGCTGCTGCAAGCGAGAACAGGTTTGTGCAGATCCACGAGATTGAGGAGCTAAGGAATGAGGCATATGAGAGCTCCAAGCTATACAAGGAACGTACCAAGACGTTGCACGATAGCCGCTTGAAGGACAAGAAAGAATTCCGAGTGGGTGATCGTGTGTTGTTATACAACTCTCGTCTGAGGTTATTTCCTAGTAAGCTCAAGTCTCGATGGTCAGGTCCCTACACTGTACGGTCAGTGTTTCCTTACGAGACAGTGGAGATAGGTCACGAGGATGGCCGGTTGTTTAAGGTCAACGGGCATAGGTTAAAGGCTTATGTTGGAGGGCCCGTTGATCAGAGTGAGGAGGTTGTTACCCTCCACCCCAGGAACAAATGAATGCTGGGTGGTGAGTCTAGCTGAAGACTCGTAAATAAACTTAGCCCGTTTTTGTATATATATTGTGTCGGTTGTTTGTTTTTCTTTTTCACGTTGCGGTTCGTTCTGGTCGCGAGGGATGGTTAGTGCTTGTTGCCGGCTCTCAGGTATGTTAGTTCAGCCATTTTCTTGGTAGGAGATGCTTCGCGAGTGTCCCGGGTTCAAGTAGTCCGTTTAAATTCTCATTTTTATTTCCACCCTTTAGTTTCTAAATTAATTTCTGTACAAACTATGTTTATCAAAATTAAACCTAAAAAAAATCCGAAAATCGAGCACTATCAACCGAAAAATCTGGCACTACCAGACCTGCTAGTGTCAGCCCCTTTGCAGAACCAATAATAGCACCCACCAATAATACATTCAACCACTTTCCTTTAATATCTCCTGCTTACTCTCTTGAACCCATTCAAAGCACTCACAAAATCCCTTGCATCTCCTAGCTTCCTCCAAGAATTCTTGTCTCTTCCATCCCAACAATCATTCCAGGTACGAATCCTTCTTCTCCTTTGTTAAGTTCTTGAGTCTTAGGGTTTGTTCTTCATAGTTAGTTTCTTTTTAGTTTTAGGGCTTGGTCTAAATCCCCGATTCAAGCCCGTTTTTAGTGTTTTTTGTGTTGTTTTTTACCACAAGTGACCGATTACAAAACCCCTAAAGAAAAAGATGAAAAAACTGAGGTTTGGGTGCGTTTTGAGCGATTTTGCGATTCTGGGTTCCGTCACGCACGAGGGTGCCAAGTTCTGGCACGACCGTGCTCTTCATAAGTTGATGATGGATTTTCATAAATCTGGAAAACCTGCCCAGAATTTCATCACGCACGATCGTGCCAGAGCCTGGCACGACCGTGCTCTTCATAAAAGTTTGCCAGATCGCTCAAATCGCCCAGAAAGCTGTCACAGTTTAGTCAGGCACGAGGGTGCCAAAATCTGGCACGACCGTGCCACTTGAAGAATAAACCCAGAACTTCATAATTTTTCCAGAAACTTCATAAAATTGCTGTTGTTCATCCACGCACGACCGTGCCAAACCCAGGCACGACCGTGCCAACTGTCCAGATGTCCGTTTTTGTTTCATTTTTGTTGCTGATTAATTCCGGATGTCTTGCAGATGGTTCACCCGTTCATGCGGTTTAGCAACAACGCCAAGGAAGAGCAGTGTATTCAGAAAGCAGAGCGATTATGGGCTCGGAGGGACCAAATCGGGCCCATGAGGAGGCTTCAAAATGTAGACTTGGATTTGCTCGGTCAATCCGAGCGGTTCGAGGACTTGATGACACCTCCATGGAGTCGCCTGTTTGACATTGCTGAGCCACAGTACGTTGAGCTTGTGATCGAGTTCTTTGCATCCTTCAGCTGCACTTTTCCATGCCCAGACATATACGATAAAAAGGTTGGTGCGAGCTACCGGTTGGGGCAGAAATGGCACCACCAGTCCATCAGTTGCTTCGGACAGGTATTGGGGTTGTATCAGGACGATGAAATCGACACTGAGCTGTTTGATGGCAGTTTTCAAGATTGGGAGCCTGGGGTTAATAGAGCAGCATTCTAGGATCAAATCACGGTACCGGGTTGGGTTTGGGACCCGCGCAAGGCTAAAGCTACTTGGATTCTCAACCCACTTCATCGGGTCATCGAGCGAGCCATCTTTCACATGATCGTGGGTCGCGGTGATAGCACAGGCAACATCACCAACCGCGACCTCATCCACCTTTACTGCATCATTTCGGGTTCAAACTGCAATGTAGCTGCAAGTGTTGTGGAGTCCATCTTCCGAGGTATTGGTTCGATGCCCACGTCAAAGATTTACGGGGGTGCTTTCGCAACCAAACTCGCGAAGTATTATTGAGTCTAATTAGATGGTCTTACCGAAGCTTGTGATTACGGCCTGCTCGACTTGGCCCAGCTGAACTCCATGCATATGATACGTAAGGTTAGCGGTATCCCGAAGCTTGTCGACAAGTTAGGTAGGATTTGGGATCCGCTTCCCGAGGGGGATGGTGATAGTGATGATGGTGGTAATGACGTTCACATGCAGGATGCTCCGGTTCACGAGCCTGAGGGATTCGCTGGGGGAGCGATTCCTCACATGAAGTTGGGTCATGGTTTCGAAAACCCAACTTGGGGGCATGAGCATGGTGATTTTGGTGGTAGTAGCTTTGAGCAGGGCGGGTACGGGCCTTACAACCCGACCACACTTGATCTTTGGCAGAGGATGGACATGCTTGATTTGAGCCAGCAGGAGACGAGACGGGATGTCGGTCTGATTCGCACGGAGGTACATAGGCAGGGTAATTTTCTGGAGGACATGTATGAGTAAAGCCGGCGGAGCTTTGACTGGCTCTTCAGTTCGCAGCAGCACATAGCGAACTCAATGAGTGCTCCATACACGCAGCCGCCTCCCCATTTCACGCGCAGATCACGATTCGAGCGCAGAGACGACACCTGTCCTTCTGGACCAAGTGACAGGTCTTAGCCTCATCTCCATTTTGTACTTTACTATTTCGTGTTTGAGGGGTGTGCCATTTTGCACCGTCCGTCACCCCTTCGTTGTGATGTTTTATTTCTTTTTATTATGATTAGTGGTTTAAATAAACAAGGCAAGGGTACATGGGTTGGGTAATCTTTTGTGTATTTGATCTTGTTTGCTAGTGTGTAGTTGCTTGGTTGAGAGGTTGGTTTGTTGGTTTCTTGGCGGTTCGTTGCAGTTGCTCCTTACTTGTCACTTCGCTCCATTCATGCCGTTTCATTTCAGGGGAGTTTTCGTGTTCCCATTTTCCTCCGCTTTCATTATATATGTTTTCATATATTTGTTTTTGTGTACATCGAGGGCGATGTACACTTCAAGTGTTGGGAGGTGGTTTAGCGCTTGAGCTTTGTTGTCATGTTAAAAAAAAGAATAAATAAAATAAATAAAATAAATAAAAAATAAATAAATAAAAAATAAATAAAGCTCTCTTGAATGAATTTTTGTGGCTTAATAATCAAGCCAACATAAGTTTTTTGATAAAAACACTAAATTTTTGACAAATATACAAAGGGTGAACGCAAAAAGGGCTCGCTCGCGTGAGGATTACCACTAAGAATTTTTTTGTATACACTTGAGCATGAGAAATCAAGCGATTGACCTACTTGTTTGCCTTGCATATTTACCCATTACGCCCTTTCCGTGAGTTATTTTAGAGCCTTTGTAGCTTTAGAATTATTTTTGCTCATGTTTTTGCTGGCAAAGATTGAGTGAGCCGGATGACTTTTGTGATTTAGAACTTGTGTTAGGTATACATTTCGAGGCCGCAAGGCGAATATATAGCATGAAAATGATTGAGGCACTAGGAAACCTTTTGTTTTTAACCAATTTTATGCATTCCCTCACCCAAATCATTCCTTAGTTAAACCAATTTGAGCCTTCCCTTTTTATTTCTTTTAAACCACTAAATACTAGCCACTTAGCCGAATTAGCCTTTTATATTTTAACCTTTTTTGTTTGGACGCCCGGTTTGGTTAGCGATTAACTTGTTACTTTTGTATAGTATCTTAGTTTATAGTTGCAACATCATGGGGTAGAGTTTTTATCTAAGTAGACGTACTTAGTTTCCCTCTCAAGCATGTGTAAAAAAAATAATAAATAAATAAACTGAGAAAAATGATTATAGTTAAAAAAAGCCTTACCAAGTGGCTTCATTAGAGCAATTTTGGAGTGGAAAAGCTAAATCCGTTGATTAGCTCTAGGTTAGATAATATTAAATTGTATAGTTCTTATTTTCTTTTGTTTCAAGTTAGTCGAACCGCCGGGTTACAAACGTTTTAGCCACTTTAAATATCTACTTCCATACCCTTGACCCTAGCCAAGTTACAACCCGAATAAGACCTCATGATTCATGTTATGTTTTTGTCGAGTGATTAAATTTGATCCTTTCACAAGCTTATGATATCACATAGTCATCTTCGTGGCATCGAGTGTTTAACACATACTCCATAAATCGTATGTGCACCCATATATTAGCCGAGTGTGTGTGAACATTGTGAGGATGTGAGGTAGACTTGTAGGGATTTCCAAGTTGGACCATTGCTCATAAACTTATTTTATATACCTTTTTGGATTTTTCCATCATGTCGGGTAGTCCTTGATTGTTATAGCCCGAATAATTTGTTTGTGCGTATAAAATGGTAGTTGAGGTTATTGCCATTTAGAGAGTTTTAGTTTGTTTTAGTTTGCTTGAGGACAAGCAAAGTTCAAGTGTGGGGATGTTTGATGTATAAGAATTTATACATCTTTAAAACGTCAAATAGACCCGTTTACGCGAGAACTTGTCGTATTTTCATTGATTTTGGTACTCATTTGAGTTGTTTGTGAAAATACAGGTTCGGGCTTCGGCCCGGTGTTGAAATGGAGGCTTTTGGAGCAAAAAGGAGTAAAAATGGAGTTTTCCAGCAAACTGCCAGATATGGCACGACCGTGCCAACCACTGGCACTACCGTGCCAACCACTGGCACTACCGTGCCAGGCCAACCCTGATCGGCACTCTCATCAGCACGCTCAGATTCTAGGTGAACCAGGAAGATTTGACGACTGGCACGACCGTGCGGGATCATTTCAGCCATTTTCGAATACTTTACCGGAAGCACGACCATGCAATGGTTGGCACGACCGTGCCAACTCAGAAACGTTTGAGCGGGATTTTTCCCAAAATGGCTAGCAAACAAGTCAACACTCGAAAAAGGCACTCTGACACTTACCAAGCACGACCGTGCCAAAAGGTGGCATGGTTGTGCCAAACTCCCAGTAGCATAAATACGTGGTTTAAGCTTATTTGGAGGGGAGTTGGAGCATTTTGGTGAAGTTTTCTCTCAAGAATCTGACTTGGAAGCTTGTAGGAGCCAAGAGGAAGCCTTGTAGAGGATTACTACACTTGAATATCTACTCGAACATCATTTAATCTTGTCTTTAAGTTGGTTAGCTTACTAGTTTCATTATGAACAATTTGTGCTTTCTTGTCTTTGATTTGGTCATTATGAGCCTTATGGGCTAAACATTTGTGTTGCTTAAACTTTGTTGAAGCTTATGAGCATGTGATGATTATGGAAGTAGATGTGGTGATTGTTTTTGTTAATCTTAATAGTAGTGCTTGAATCTTGTTCTTGGAGTTCTTATGTATGTTTAAAGTCTTTATTCTTGAAGGTTTGGTCATAAGTATTTACATGTTATGTCCGAAAGCCCATGTAGAGATTATGATTGTTGAATCTTGTTAACTTGTTAGTATGATTCATGGCATGATACTAGAAATGGTGATTGCTAACATGATTAGAATGGAGATTTGAGCATGTGTAGGAATTCTTGCATTTAGATTTGGAAAAATCATAGTAATGTTTACATGGATTCTATAGTTGTGTTTGTGTTAGATTGATGATTTTTGGCCAAGATTGTTATCTAGCATGACCATGCTTGTGGTTTTTATCAAGAACATGGTGATAGTGCTACTTACTTGAAAGCAAGTTAGGGTGATTGTTATGTTGTTCATGGTAATTTTCCCAAACTTGTAGAGTTAGGAGTTTTGACAAACAATTAACTCTTGTTTAAAGATTAACATTAACTTAGCAAGTGAGCTCAAAAATAATAATTTTTAGGTGATTAGAATGTTATTCATTTTAGTTTTCCTAAGGATTATAAACTAGGAAGCCTTGATTGGGGACTTAGTTAAATTTGAATCTTGCATCACCATTAGTCTCTTCCTTTAGTTGTCACATGTTTGTTAGTGGATACTTAGTTTAGGCAACCTCTTTTAGATATTGTTATTCCTTAGTTTAGTTGGTAGCTTGTTATTTTTGCATGATAATTTAGAAATAAAATCAACTCATCAATTGAAAAGGCTTTAAAGTAACAAAAGTTTAGTATCGAGACACCGCGTCCACGGATTGATATCCGGTTCTTACCGACAAATTATATTACCTCCCGATGGGTACACTTGCCCTCTGTGTTTGTAGTTAGTTTTAGGTGAAAAGCTTTTTAAAACTAAATTTGTGTGAAGGAAAATCCAATTAAAATATATATATAATTCACGCACATCAAATCCCATTGGTGGATTATTTAAGTGGCGTGTCGGTTAATCAGGTTATTCGGTTTCTGCACCCGGACCCCATATGTATTGACAAACATGTAAAACTGTAAACAAGGTCATTTTGAACTATCCCAAGTTATTTATAAAATGTGCCAAGTGCACCTAAAACCATTTTTAGAAATATTTTCAAAATGAGTCGGTTATTAGTATTTACCAGTGAAAATGACGTATTTTCAAAAGATCAAGTTACATGTGACAATGCGAAATAGGCCGGGAGCTGCTTGGTAGTAACATAAGAGGATTTTGCAAGTCCTTAGTTGCCGAAGTCTGTTGAACACATACTTTGTATATATTTATTTCGATCCGCCTGTGGATCTTTCATTACAAGCCTTGTAATTTATTCTTTCGAACTTCGAACACTCGGTTTGTAATAGTAATTTAAATCCAAGACTTCGATGTGCTGTGTTTGATGCGTTATGATGTTATCAACTACGTCACGATATTCCCCATCCGGGCCCACCTGGAAATATGGGTGTGACAGGTTGGTATCAGAGCCAACGTTCGAGTGAATTAAACACTAGCCTTTTATGTTTAATCTCGAAAATACACAATGGCACATTCCTTAGACTCTCGAGTCTAGGCTTTAACCTAGGATTACTCATTTACATTGCTTTATTTATTATCAGTATTTGCTTTTGTTTTAACTTGTTTTTGGAGCAAGAATTATGCCACCAAAATTCAGACGAGGAGGCAAAAGCAAAGGTCCAATGAGGGGCGGACCTTCCATGACAGGACCATTATTTAGACCATCCTTAGCTAGAGCATCTAATATATACAATTTCAACCCTTACGAAGGATCGGGTGATTCTTCTTCATCACCATGGGAACCTTATCGACATTCTATATCCCATGAATATTCACCACCCCAATCCCACTCTCAACAATATCATCATTCACACCATTCCCACCATTCCGTTCCCAATCACACTATGAGTTCTTAAACTTTAACCCCGTTGATCATGTACAACCCTCACCAAAGACTCCTCCCGTCGACTCACCCACGCATATGGAGGAAGATTCAGATCCTGAGGAACCTCCGACAGGATCATATGGACATTTGATCGAGTTGTCCAGCGGGTATCCCTTACCGAGGTCCCGATGAGTACCAACAACGGTGGGGAAATTATAAGTTCTATTATACTCCTTCCTACCACAACACCCCTCCCCATCATGAACCTTCATCGTATCCTCACATCAAGGATGAACCTATGCAACAGGTGGATCAACCTCAGCCACCACCTGAATCGTCACAACCACGTCAGAGGCGTGGTGCACGCATGTCGTGCGTTGTTAGGATCTGAGTTTGATCTACTTGTAGTTTTTGTTTCAAAAATGGAAATATGATTGAAATTGAAAGTAAATGCAGCAGAATAGAATGGAAAACTTTTACTACAAGTAAAGGTCGTTTGTTTTCTCATCATCATGCTTTCAAGTTTATAAACTTTGCATGTGATTCACAAACTCCCCCTCAGCCTATTGCAACAGTTTGATAGTACAGAAAAGGAAGAAGATGATTGTTGTAAAGATCTTTTTAAGAAGACAAAATTTGTTGTTACATCGACTTAGCTATTTATACTAACTATCTAATCTCTGAGCATCTTTTGATGACGCCAGGTTGATAGTGACATTTAACAATAAAATAACAAACTCTAAACACTTATGCCTACATCTGATAGTGCAAATGCACTGTTACATTGAATATAAAACTAATAAACTAAAACTTTGATGACCATCCTCTGCTTCTTTTCTTCTGTCAGACCTTTGATATATTGGTGTAGCAGATGATGCATAGGTATCAGACTTTAGGAAGATAGAGTTTAGGTGATCAGAGGATTTAAACTCTGATAGTTGGAGCAAACTGCGGATAGAGTATTTTGGCTTTATATCATCTATTCCTTGTAAGGGTTCAATCCCAACAATCTCCCCCTGGAACAGATGATGCCAAAAACACCTTTTATTCTTGGTCTTTATTCCTCAACAAGAAATCTCTGATTTGACCTTTAAATTGCAATTCGAAACACAGAGATTCCTCATCATCATCATCATCATCCTTTTCCAGTACCAGATCCATAAGATCTTGGAGGTCTTTTATGCATCCTCCATTCTCATCTTGGTAGCATCACCATTAGACTTGAGCAAAGTCAATTCGTGGGAGTTTTTGTCAACTTTCCACTTTAGAATTTTTGGGTCTGATGGCTTTCTAGGATGGTATGTTATTGTTGAGGTAGGTAGAATTGATTGACTTGCCATCTGAGAAAGATCTTCTGCAAGCTTTTGACTGGTTTCATCAGTATGGTAATCAATCATGTTTTGGATTCCTTCCTTGATATGCTCATACACTCTCTTATCTTCTTCTGCCATATCCTTTTGCCTTTTTCTTTGATTTAAGGCCAGAATAGATAAAGCAGATGTTTCAGATGGTTTTAAAGAGTGTTGGGTCTGTTGAGCTGTATCCTCTGCTGCATACACTGGCTTCTTTGGCAATGATGGAACAGTTTTCCTTCTTTGTTCAAGCCATTTGTATGTTTCAACCAACTTAACCTCTGTCCACCTCATAATTTGGTTCTTTGACCTATAATTTGCAGCAATCAACTCTTCCTTCATTCTTCTTAACTTCAAATTCTTTTCAGGTAGCTTCTTATGTTTATTCCAATCTGGAGGAGTTGGCTTTTTATGAGGATCATTCAGCATATCTTGCATTCTTTGTACTTCTTCTTCCAACTCTCTCACAGTCCAGTCTTTGAATTGTGCCTTTGTAGCCTTTATAACTTGGTTTCATGATGTGATTGATGTAATCTTCTTTAAGGCTTTTATCTTCTCTTTGACAGTTGTTTGCTAAGTCTCTTGCATAGTCTTCTAAACTTCTAGCTTTTCTCAACTGATATTGCCAGTAATTTTGTATTACTCTATCAGACTTTCCCTTTTGTGATATCCTCTGCTTGTTGGGCTTTAAGCCTCTTGAATTCTTCTAAGTTTCTTGGTTTGGGATAACCTTTCAGAGATGGGAATTCCTTTTTATCTGGATCTTCTTCTGAAAAGAAAGATTTGATCTCTGATTTGACAGCTTGTAGCTCAGTGGGAATTGAGTGGCGAGAGGCACTTTAGTAATTTGAGAAGAAGGAGGTTTGACAACTGCTGTGGTGGACATTGGTTTAGATGACACATGTAAAGGAGAGGGGATGATCTTGTCATCAAGTACAACATTTGTGGTTTTCCTCCTTTTGAACTTGATATTGGGTGATTGTGGTTGTGGAATTCTTGTGGGTGTGGGTAGAGATATGGTGGAAGTTGGAAATATGATCATAGCAGTGGTTGGATTAACATTTGTTATAACCTTTTGCTTTATCAACAGATGTTGACACAACAGGTGTTGTAACATCTGTTGTAGTTGGTTAACAACTGCTTTGGTAGAAGGAGGCGTATGTGTTTTTGTGGGAGCAGAGGATGTGGTTGGATTAGCAACTTTCTTAGGTTTAGAAGGTATGGATTCTGATTTCCTTGTTTTTCTAACATGCATCTTCTTTGTTGAAGAACCAACACTTTCTTTTTATATTTGCAGAGCTATCTTTTTCTCAACCAAAGCTCTGCTCTCAACCCTTACCCTTTTCTTTGTATTCTCCTTTTCCCTTGCAAAGATATCAGCTGTTTCAATACTCTTTATAGAACCATCTGGTTTAGGGATAACCACTGTTGGACGTGCATCCTTTTTATCAAGTTTTAGCACTTCTTTCTTTAAAGGTATTCTCCCCTTTTTGGGATATCAGTGTTGACCAAGATTACTGTAGGAGGAGGAGTACCAGTGGTTTGAAGGAGATGAGCCTTGATTGCCTTAATATCCACCGCTGTATCCATATATCTGGCATCAACCATGTTTCTAACCTCTTGCATTTGATGTTTGTGTTGAAGATCAACATAATATTTTTGTTGTTGAAATAGAGGGTCTAAGTCTTGTTTGAGATCATCAGTGGATAGGACAGAGGTTGGCTCTTTGTAGCTAACATCTGCTTTAGTAAATCCTTGATTTCATCAACAGAGCTTTCAATTTTGGTAACTCTCTCCGTCAAATCCTGGTATTTTAAGATCATCACCTAACTTAATAGGATCATCTGAACTCCTACCAGAAATGGTAGTTTTATCTATGTTATCATGAACAGAGGCTTCAACCCTTGTTTCAAACGTAAATGCCCCTTTTTCTTGGTACCAGGGACTTCCCACATAGTCAGAGGTTACCGTAGTTTCCTCAACAGTGGTTGCCTTCATCAGAGTCTTAGGAATGGAACCACTGTCCAATTTCAAACTTGGGAATTTGGCAATTGTAATGATTGCTATTGATGAACTATCCTCTAAGTTTACATGTAACCCAAGGGATGTATCATCTTCAGCTGCTGATGGGATAGCAAAGAATAAAGAATCAGACCCAGTCACTTGTTGGAGTATATTCTCATTGATAGGTTGGTGAGAAGAACTGGTTAATGTTTGTTCTAATTCAATTGCATTCAGCAAAGGCAATATGGCAGGTGGTAGTGATTTTGTTGGTGAAGGTTGTGGTGCAGAAAGAGACAATGCCCTGGGAGAGGGGCTACGAAAGATAGAACCAAGTGATCCTAGAGCTTCATAATTTTGTGTCCCTGTGTTTACAATCTTTTCCTTTTGTGAGGAAGAAAGAGTAGTTTCAAAGCCAGGTTGAGATTCTAACATCTGCTGTGAAGAAGTAGCAGCAATGTTTTCATGTGATTTTTGTGTTATCACTGGGTTAACCTCTGGGATCTCATCTTCCAGAGGGCCCTTTTTGGGTTTGGTGGGTTTTCTTGGATTTCTTTTTGGAGATTGCTGGTGTGGGTTTCAGGCAGTGGTTTTAATGCCCTAATCACCAGGAGCAGTGGGCTCAGTAGCAGGAGGTAGAGATTGAACATTTTGTTCTTGTAAAGCTTGCTCAACCTCCTCTACTTGTGTTTTGGAAACTTTATCCTAATTTGTAACTCTAGTAAAAGTTTGATGAGTTAGGCTGCCTGGTAGTGAAACAACGCCTTGTTTAACATCATTATCAGGTAACTGATTATGAAGATAAACACTCAAGAATCGTGGATGTATCAGAAAAGCTTTCCTTTTTTCAATATTATATAAATTTGCCATAAGATCATTGAACAGTATCTGAGAAAAGTTAAAATCTGATCCAATTATATGGCATAGCCCAGATACTGAATGTTCAATGGTATTTCATTAAAAGCTGTGGTCTTTGCTGAGAGACAAGTTAAAAGAGTGTGAAAGAAAAATCTCATCTCAGCAGGAAAATTGGGTTTGTAGATTGTCATACCTTTAAGTTGTCCAATGTAACCCCTTTCCAGAAATTCGGCATGCATCTCGTTTGAAGAGAATGACACAGGATGTGCCATATCATTCAATTCGAATACTTGGGAAATCTATTGAGGGCTGATTTGCATCAGTGTTTTGCCGACTCTAGATATAATAGCATAAGGAACATCCTTTTGAGAATGAACCTCTGCGTTTGCCGAAAATTTGTCGTTGTGCGTCTTGAAAAATTGGGGCTTTGAAGGTTAACAGATGCTCAAATTTTGATTCTTTCAAGATTTTTATCATTGAATGATATCCTGTGTTTGAATCGGTTGCATCAAGAACTGCTGTATAGTTGTTACGAAGTTTTGATTATGAGGGTGAATGGTGGGGTTCTGGTTTGGATTTCGCTTTAGATTTAGCTTTGGGTGGCATGATTGAAGAGAAAACCGTTTTGAGAATTTTGAATTCAACATGACAAAGTGAAACCTCTGTTATGGATAAAACAGGGTTTATAGGGTTTTGAAAAAGTGATGATGACGTGTCATCTGACCAAACAACTGACGATTATTATCGGAGCACGTGTAACCTCTGTTTGAAAATGGAAGACAGTTGTTTGGACAAACACTGTTTGAAAACATTGGACAGTGGATGTGAACAGTGTTTTTGAAACTGGCATGCATCCTGGCTCCCGAGACTCTTTCATAGAATTCCAACAATTTTTCACTATCAGAGGATACACTTTTGACAGTGGATAGACTTGACTAAATGACCAGTGTTTTGATGCAATCAGTGCTTTGAAAACAGACTTTAAGGACTTATTGAAAATTTCAATTTTAAGCTATTTTTAAGGATGAAATTTTGATTTTCTATAAACATTTTCATGCTATTTACACATGGATCACCAGAAAAACTGTTTTTAATCCATGTTTAGCATTCCAATCCTAGAGATCAAGCTTTCAAAAGTAGATGTATCCAATGCTTTAGTTAGAACATCTGCTAGCTGATCTTAGTATAGACATGTTGTAAAGAAATCAAACCTTTTTCATAGCAGTCCCTCAAACAGTGATGTCTGATGTCAATGTGTTTTGTTGTTGGGTGAGAGACAGGATTTTTGATGATATTTTATGTGCTTGACTGCCAATTTTGAGAGGAGTCTTTAAAGCAGTGATACCAAAATCCAAAAGTTGATTTTGAAGCCACATGATTTGTGAGTGCAACTTCAGCAGCAATGTATTCAGCCTCAGCAGTGGATGTGGAAACTGAAACTTGCTTTTTACTCTGCCAAGACACTAGGCAATCACCTAGGAATTGGACACCTCCTGATGTGGAGTTCCTTGTTGTCTTGCATCCAGCAAAATCACTATCTGAGTAACCTGAAAGCTCAATATTTCCATTAGCAGGATACCAGATACCAAGTGTGGGAGCACCTTTTATGTACCTGAATATCCTTTTGACAACAATAAGATCAGACTTTCTAGGTAGTGACTGGGATCTGGCACAAACACATGTTGCAAACATGATGTCTGGCCTAGAAGCAGTTAGGTACAATAAAGACCCAATCATACTTCTATAAAGTGTTTGATCAACCAAGTCATTTTTATCAACAATAGTGACCAGCTTTGAAGTTGCCATGGGTGTGCTTCAAGGTTTACAATCATCCATATCAAACTTTTTAAGCAGTTCTTTGACATACTTATTTGATGGATGAAAGTGCCATTGTGCATTTGTTTGACTTGTAAGCCAAGGAAACATACAACTCACCCATTGCACTCATTTCAAACTCTTCTGCCATGAGTTTTCTGAACTCTTCACAATGGCAGTGCATGTGGATCCAAAGATGATGTCATCCACATAAATTTGGACAAGCATCAGATCTTTTCTTACCATTTTAAAAACAAGGTTTAATCAATTTTAGCTCTTGAAAAACCTATGGATAGGATAAAAGTGGATAGAGTTTTTATACCAGGCTCTTGGTGCTTGTTTTAGACTATACAGTGCTTTTTTAACCTGTACACATGATTAGGATAGAATGCATCTTCAAATCCAGGAGGTTGACACACATACACTTCTTCCTTGATCTTTCCATACAGGAATGCACTTTTGATGTCCATTTGAAACACTTTGATGTTGTGGTTGGCAGCAAAAGCTAAGAACAATCTAATGGCTTCTAACCTTGCTAAGGAGCAAAAGTTTCATCATAGTCAATGCCTTCTTCCTATCTGTAGCCTTTAACCACGAGCCTTGCTTTTTCTTGACAACAATACCCCTTTCATCTGTTTTTTTCTTGACAAAAATACTTTCATCTTTGTCTGAGACCACTGTGCCAATTGGACTTACATCCTTAGGCAGTGGTACAAGTTCCCAAACTTGTTGTCTTCTAAACTGAAGGAGCTCCTCTTGCATAGCCTCTGCCCAACTATTGTCTTTCAGTGCCTCTTGGTACTTGACAGGTTGGATGAGTGATAGAAAGCCAGCAAAGAGGCAAATGTTTTGGGATTGGCTTCTTGTGAGCACTCCCTCATTTATGTTGCCAATGACTTGATCCAATGGATGGCTTTTGAGGAAAATCAAATCACCTTGATATGGGACAAGTGCATTTTGAGGTGAAGCTTGCAAATGTGTATCATCTGAGCTATCCTGTGTCGGTGAATTTGATGGTCCAGCCTTGATTAGAATGGAGGTGGAGGTATGGTGGTATGGTAGTGAATGTTTGTTAATTTTTATCCAGATTTGATGGATTTTTATCAACGTGTTTTGGTTTTGAGAGCATGCAGAGGATTGAGAATTAACCACTGTTGAACCAACAGAGCTTTCACCATTGTTACTAACATCTGCCCTTGCTTGAAGGACAAATCTTGAAGGTTTGGAAGAATGCAATCATATCCTTGCTCTTGTGGTGATAACTGTGATGTACCTGCAGTGTTAGTCTTAACAAACACATCTTCAAATTAAATTTATCTAGATCAAACATTTCAGCAGGATTTGCTGGGATTTTCAAAGATGAAAGTTCATTGAACTTCACATTTAGAGTTTCTTCAACACACTTGGTCCTAGAGTTAAACACTCTGTAGGCTTTGGCAGTGGTTGAGTATCCTAGGAAATAACCACAGTCAACTTTGGCTGCAAACTTGGAGATGGAATCTTTTAAGTTCAAAATAAAACAAGGACAACCAAAAACTTTGAAATATGAGATCAGAGGTTTGATTTTGTAAAGCACTTCATAGGCAGTCTTTTGATGCCTAGGGATAATCAAAACGCTGTTATAAACGTAGCAAGCAGTGTTTACAGCCTCTGCCCAGAAAGACAATGGTAAACCTGAGTCTGCTAGCATGGTTCTTGCAGATTCAACTAGAGTTCGATTTTTCCTTTCAACTACCCCATTTTGTTCTGGAGTTCTTGGGACACTAAATTGCCTAGCAATCCCTTTTGACTCACAGAAAGCATCTAACTCCTTATTTCTAAACTCTGTCCCATTATCATTCCTAAACATTTTTACAGGAAGGTCATATTGCTTTTCAACTTGTTTGACAAAGTTTTGCAATATACCAGTTGTTTCATCTTTGGAGTGTAAAAAGAAGGTCCATGTAAACCTTGAAAAATCATCAACAATGACTAAACAAAATCTTTTCTTCATTAAACTCATGATTTTTACAGGGCTAAACAAATCCATGTGTAACAATTGCAAACACTAGGTTGTTTTGGACTCTTCAATTGACTTGTAAGAACTTTTATGTTGTTTACCTTTTATAACAGGAAACACAATTTTCTTCACAGGTAAATTGTTTATGTGGTAAACCTCTGACAAGACAGTTTTTAGAGAGTGTGGTGATTGTTTTCATATTTGTGTGCCAAGTCTTCTATGCCATAACTCTGTCTCTTTGCTGGAAGCAACTGAGAACAGACATGCAATTAGACATAGGGTTATCTTTCAACATATCAACCACATACACATTGCCACTCCTATGAGAAACAAGTTGTGCTTTGCTCTCAGCAATAATCTGATCAATCTTTTTAACAACCTCTGGCCCTACAATTTGACAGTTTTCTTTGTAAAGGAGGATCCATATCCTTTGTCACTCATTTGTGAGACACTCAAAAGATTGAATTTTAGATTGTCAATTAAATTAACATTTTCAAATTTGAGATTCCCAGCCTGGACACACCCTGAACCCAACACCTTCCCTTTTGAATTGTTACCAAAAGATATATCACCCCATCCATGAGCCAAGAAGTCTTTGAGAAGGGCTCTACATCCTGTCATATGCCTGGAGCCTCCACTATCTACATACCATAAACTATCAAGGCAAGTAGAATCTCCCTTAGAAGCAGCCATAAGAGCACAATCACAATCATCTTCACCATCCTTTGAATCCCATGGATCAGATAGAGAGTTCTTTTCTTCTTCAACATGTTTTGTGTAATCAATGGTGTAACCACTGCTTCATCACAATTTTGACTTTTATCAGACTTAGACACTTGTTCCACAGACTCATCACCTTCAACAATTGTCTCTAAGGCCATTAAACAAAAATTTTCATGTTCTAAATCATTTTTGGCCATAAGAGCAAAGTTTTCATCAGTTAATTCCTCAGGAAAACTACTCCAATCCACAAAGCCTTGTGTGAAAAAGCTTTGCTGATTTACCTCTGCCGGAGCAGTGGTTTGAGTAGTTTGAGAGCTTTGTGGTGCTTGTTGCACATGCACTTAAGGTGGTGATGTTTGGACATACTGAATTTGTGGAACAGTGGTTTGGACATAGTGCACAGGAACAGTGGCAGCAGGGTGTGCATAATGAGCAGTGTTTTGCACTTGATGAACAGGGTATATTGGGAATATTGGGCAGTGCTTTGTGTGTGCTGAGGTCTAGGGCCAGGATGTGTTGCAATAGGTCCTAAAACTTGAGATCTACACTCTTTGGCAAAGTGTCCTAGCCTGTTACATTTATAGCACTTGATTTTAGATTTGTCTAACCCAACCTGTGACCCCCCATGCAACCCTGGATATTTTCTACCAGTTCTTTTGTAAAACCTGCTTGCTCTCACACTTAGCAAAGCAACTTGATGTAAAATGTCCATTTCTTCTAAATAATTTGGATCAAAATGTTGGAGGTCATTTAACTCAAAAGAGAGATTATCAGAGGTTTGGCATTCCCCACTAGCAGTAAAAGCATAGTTGGGTGGACAAGAATCAGAGTTAAAGCTTCCTCCAGAGGTTATATCAATAAAATGATCAGATCCCTGATCCTTTCCATTGCCAGAACCCTCTTCAGGCTATAAAGAGCAGTACCCAAGGTATAGTCGTCTTTTACTTTCTCTGACTCTTGCAACTTCTTTTTCTGGTTCAACTCTCTCTCATATGTGAGGAGTCGACCATGAAGTTGTGTGAGGGTCATTTCTTTAAACCCAACAGATGTTCGAGTAACGTAAGCTACAGTCTCCCATTTTTCTGGTAACGATCTTAAGAAACGACTATTGACAGTCGAATTAGGAAATTCCACGTTAACCAGTTTCAATTCACTGATGAGACAGCTAAAACGTTCAAACTGTTGTGTTAACGACTCAAACTTTACGTGACAAAACGTTTCATACTGTTGATTCATAACTTCTCTGTTGTTTTCGATAACTTCTTCAGTACCACCGAATTGCTATTTTAGTGCGTCCCATAACTCCTTTGCACTATTGCAGTGGAGCAGACCAGCATAGATTTCGTTGGGTAAGGCAGATGCAACAATGCTAAATGCCTTAGCATCCAACTCTATTTCCTGGAAATCCTGCTCAGAGTAATTTTCAGGACTTTTTGACACTTGAGTATTGGGATCCTCTATACTGGGAACCATAGGAACATGTGGTCCATATATAATGGATCACCAACAACCGGTGTTTTGCTGAGCTAAAATGTGACCCATCCGACCTTGCCATATGAAATATTCATTACGTTTCAGCATCAGTGGTTTAAACATAGATCCAATGTTGGAATCTTGTGTGTTTTGAGACATTTCTGCTTGTTTACAACAGATTTGTGTTTTAAAAACTTTGAACGTAATAAAACTCTGTTTTCAAGTAAACTATCAAACTAATTAGCAGGGAGAGCTGATCTTTCAAATCAAATTGATGTTAATCAAATTTGATTAACCAAGCTCTGATACCAATTGTTAGGATCTGAGTTTGATTTACTTGTAGTTTTTGTTTCAAAAATGAAAATATGATTGAAATTGAAAGTAAATGCAGCGGAATAGAATGGAAAACTTTTACTACGAGTAAAGGTCGTTTGTTTTCATCATCATCATGCTTTCAAGTTTATAAACTTTGCATGTGATTCACAAACTCCCCCTTAGCCTATTGCAACAGTTTGATAGTACAGAAAAGGAAGAAGATGATTGGTGTAAAGATCTTTTTAAGAAGACAAAATTCACTGTTACATCGACTTAGCTATTTATACTAACTATCTAACCTCTGAGCATCTTTTGATGACGCCCAGGGTTGATAGTGACATTTAACAATAAAATAACAAACTCTAAACATTGATGCCTGACATCTGATAGTGCAAATGCACTGTTACATTGAATATAAAACTAATAAACTAAAACTCTGATGATCATCCTCTGCTTCTTTTCTTCTGTCAGACCTTTGATATATTGGTGTAGCAGATGATGCATAGGTATCAGACTTTAGGAAGACAGAGTTTAGGTGATCAGAGGATCTAAACTCTGATAGTTGGACCAAACCACGGATAGAGTATTTTGGCTTTATATCATCTGTTCCTTTGTAAAAGGTTTAATCCCAACATGCGTGCTGGCCAAAGGTCGGGTTCACTGCCTCCTTTACCACCATCTTACCCTATTATCCCTGAGGATCCACAAATGGGTGGACCCTCAAACACATCACCAGTGGTGGAACCCCCACCACAACCAGCTGTTGAGCCTCTGCCTCAACCACCACTATCACCGCAGGGTTTTGCAAACCCAATACCTGCTTATGCAGGGTCATCAGGGTTTAACTCTTTCGACCCACTTGGCTTGTATAATTACATCCACCATGGTCAAGAACAGGATCCATATTATGATGCAGTCATTCATAATAACCTTTATCCTCCCCCTTTCCCTAATTACCCACCTCCTTATTCATCTTATGCTGCAACTCGGTATCCACCTTATGGATATCCGTATCCAGTTGCGCCTCAGCCGCAACCACCTCCACCTCAGCCTCAACCCCGACTACAAGTACCACTCGAGGCTCTTAATGAGGCCTTAGATCGAGTCAAGGAAATGCAGCAACAAGTTAAGAAATCATAAAAGAAGACAACCAAATTCTTCAAGAAGCTTTGTAAGGCGGTGAAAGGGAAAAAGGATGAATAGTGCGTTTTGATTATTGTTTTATTTTCCAAAAAAGTCCCTGTGAGGACATTGTATTTCTTTTAAAGCCCCTCGTGGGTATGTTTTTCTTATATAGTCCCTGCGGACAAAATCTTGTATTAAGACCTGATTAAAGGCAAAATATGTAATCCCTATTGTTTAAATGAAATTTCGGAATTTTGCTTCAATATGCATTCTTGTTACCTCTTTTGTCCAGCAAGCGTCTCGATTTTAATTCGACTTTATTGCTCTGCTATAAAATTCCAAAAGATCTTCTTGATGGTTTACACATGACAAGTGATAAGGTCACATTAATTGGCAAAATAAATGGTAGTTAAGATGGAATAATCTTCTACCATGATAGTTAAGGAAGATCATCCCTTCTATCTAGAGGTAGTAACTATGTTCAAACCTCCAAGCCTCTATGGTCAATGCGATCAGGGATAATCTGTTAAAACCATTTTAAGACATCATTCTATGTTAATATTCAAGTAATATTGACACTCCTGGCAGTGTGCCATGAGGAACCACACTAGCCATCTAAGTATTCGAATTTTGATTTGAATATTATAAATCTAAATGATTGTTGCGATCGAGACGAATATCATCATTATGATGATGAACATTTAACACCCATTAGAGGTGTATTACCTAAAGGTTATAATATGACATCCATTGGTGATGTAGTGCCTACGGGCCATCTATAATGTCACACCCCGACCCGCAGCGGAAAAGGTGATCAGGGCATGATTGGGTTTTCATCAAAGCTCATGACATTTATTATAATGTTTCATATTTATTATTACAATTTAAAGGAAATCATACAATCATATCATACAAGTTCAACATGTTCTATACATCTTTCTAGGCTTCATTATTTATCTTCTAAGGCACTTTCCTATGTGTTCCTTGCTTCATCCTGTCCACCTGTATCATGTGTAAAAATGGTTTTTGGATCAACAAAAAGTTGGCGAGTGAATCCTATTTAAAACATTTAAACGTGTTTGTTGAATTGATTATAAAATAAAGTGCATAACCACATATGAGTAAATGTAAATGTAAATTTATTCACAAAACACTTAATAGTAAATATTGCACACACATACAACAATAGATTGTTTTGAGGCACGCGTTGTTCAACTCGTCTCCCACGAGGAAATGATGGGCCTAATGAATGAGTTTTGAGGCACGCGTTGTTCTACGAACTGATGGGCCTAATGAATGAATTTTAAGGCACGCGTTGTTCAACTCGTCTCCCACGAGGAACTGATGGGCCTAACAATTAATTTGCATACAACTTGACAATATGTAATACATAATAACAAACAATATTTACATTCTAAGTTTAGATCATAATATGGTATAGCACGAGTTTGAATAAGCGAATTAGTTTAAGTGACACATGATACACCCCAAAACATGAATAAAAAGGGGAATTTGTAAGAATTCACTCACAGTGGATGCGTTTCTTGGATTGATGATAAATGCGCACGAATTCGGATTTAATCAGCAAGGGAACTAACCTAAATAATAACATAATAGTTCGATAAATAAATAAACTCTTATTTGATATTAGTATTTTTAATTAGCGTTCTCAATGGAATTGTTCGGTTTATTTTTGTGAGTTCAAGGAAATTTTCTAACTTTAAAAATATTATTTTTAAGTATTTTTAATTGATTTTTAAATAAAATAAATAAATAAAAGAAAATAAAAATTTTGACTTTTTGACCAGTTGACCGTTGACCGTTTGACTGTTGACCGGTTCGGTCGTGTATATGATATGCGCTGGGTGAGACTCGAACCGGTGACCTCCCGTACGCGTGCACGGAGCTCTACCAACTGAGCTACGTGTCTAACCCGAAATATTTCTGTTTTTAATTATACTTATATACAAACTAGATAAATTCATTTATGTCCTTATATAAAAACTTTGATAATTGCCAGAACCGGTGCGGTAGCCTGGACTCGAACCCGCGACGTATGATTTAAAATCGCACACAGTCCACCACTAGACTGTGTGTCTATCTTGGTTATTATTCCGGTTTTCATTAAACTTAACATCTAACTGTGTGTGGATCTGGTTCAGTTTAAAAAGGAACATTTTTATTACAGAGAATGTGATTGTGTCAATGATCGAACTCGGGACGTGTGTTAATCGTTTGCACACAGTCCACGCTGGACTGTGTGTCTAACCCGTTTATATAACTTGTTTTAATTATACTTATACACTGATTACATGTTTCAGGATTTGGCGTTTATAAAAAGGCATTATATTCCAGTGAATCGGAACACAACAGAATTCGAACCCGGGACGTATGCTTTAAAATCGCACACAGTCCACCGCTGGACTGTGTGTCTAACCCGAGATATAACTCGATTTATATTAAATATATATATAACCGAAACTTCATCTTCTTCGTTAAACTTTACCCAGAAACCAATCCCGACTGTTTCGACACATTCATCAACTTCTTTAGTGAATTTGTAATTAATTACATATGAGATTAATTAAAATGAGAGAGATTAGGTGTATGATATACCGAACAGAGATCCCATGTTTCTCCGGCGAGATTCCGATGACAGCAGGTTATTCCGGCGACGTGTATCTTGCTGCAGAGGATCTTCAGAAAGTTTGAGGCGAGTGTGAGTGACTTCGGTATGAGCTCGAGATGTTCTGTTTATAAAGTAAGGCAACAGAGATGAAGGGGTTCGGTTTTCCGGCGAGTTGTTTTTGCTGAATAGGGACTTGTAAAGGGGTTTACGAGTGTATTGAGGGTTGATTCGAAGGAATAGCGAGTTGGTTCTCTGACTGAAAGTACTCATAGGCTTCCAAAACCACGACTTGTTTAAAATCAAAACGGAAATTTTGTAACAGTGATAACGTTTTGCGAGTTAAAGCGTTTGATTGCGATTTCGGTTAGGGATTGATTGTCATAATCGTTCTTTAAAACGTATACGTTTGAATCAGAGCGGTCACTTACTAAAATCTCGCGATTGACTCGTATGGCACGAATATTTATATTTATTGATTTCAATTATTTCCCAAAGAGTGCAGGTAGCCTAGTGGTGCATTGTGTGTTTGTTTGAGCGGGAGACCCGGGTTCGAAACCCGGCGTCTCTATTTAATTTTTATCTCTTTATTTATTATTGATTATTAATTATAGTTTTTAAATTATAATATATTTATTAATTATGTATCGTATAAAATTAATTTGAGCATTAAATACGCAACGAAAATTTTAACTGGATGTTCGGTTAATAAACGAAGCGGGTTTGGTTAACCCGGTTTTTGACGGATGTTACAGTATCCCCTACTTTTAGAAATTTCGTCCCGAAATTTAAGTAGTGGCATGTTTGTCTCAAAAGGATGGTGTTTTAATTTGACAATTGCATACTTAGAAGGCGGTAAGAGTTTAAATTTTGTTTGAGGCGGTAGCGTTCCTTGTAAGGGTTGAGTACCCTGCTACAGGAATTGCTTTTTGTGGCCTACGGTAAAGAATATTGATAAACAGAGTTGATTGACCAAGTATAATTTTATGCATAAGAGTTTTGATACGTTTGGAAAGATAAGGTTATATCCTAAAACAAAACTTCTACTACTAAAACCTACATGGAACTTCTCATAACCGCCTGACAATGCCTCTGATCCTTTGGCAAGAATACTTATATATAGGAAGTACCAGCGGCGTATCCACCATATTCTTGTCAATTCATTGGTTTTATCAGTAAGTTATGATTGGTTCTGTGATGTGACTCTAGAACATAAACAAACATAACAACCAAAGCCTGAGTCCTATTCTGATAGTATACATGTTTGAATGGTGACAGTATCTCTCTCGTTTGTTATGATGGAGAGGTTAGTCTATGTAGAAATGGGACACAATCCAATTTATTTAAATGATGAGATGATATGAATGCTAAATCAGTGAGTATAAAACAAATTTCAACCAAGACATTACTAAATCCTACATGGAACTTCTCATAACCGCCTGACAATGCCTCTGATCCTTTGACAAGAATACTTATATATAAGAAGTACCAGCGGCGTATCCACCATATTCTTGTCAAAATTTCATTGGTTTTATCAGTAAGTTATGATTAGTCCTATGTGACTCTAAAACATAAACAAACACAACAACCAAAACTTGAGTCTTAATTCTGATAGTATACATGTTTGAATGATGACAGTACCTCTCTCGTTTGTTATGATGGAGAGGTTAGTCTATGTAGAAGTGATTTTTAATTGATTTTTAAATAAAATAAATAAATAAAAGAAAATAAAAAAATTTTGACTTTTTGACCAGTTGACCGTTGACCAGTTGACCGTTGACCGTTTGACTGTTGACCGGTTCGGTCATGTATATGATATGCGCTGGGTGAGACTCGAACCGGTGACCTCCCGTACGCGTGCACGCAGCTCTACCAACTGAGCTACGTGTCTAACCCGAAATATTTCTGTTTTTAATTATAATTATATACAAACTAGATAAATTCATTTCTGTCCTTATATAAAAACTTTGATAATTGCCAGAACCGGTGCGGTAGCATGGACTCGAACCCGCGACGTATGATTTAAAATCGCACACAGTCCACCACTGGACTGTGTGTCTATCTTGGTTATTATTCCGGTTTTCATTAAACTTAACATCTAACTGTGTGTGGATCAGGTTCAGTTTAAAAAGGAACATTTTTATTACAGAGAATGTGATTGTGTCAAGGATCAAACTCGGGACGTGTGTTAATCGTTTGCACACAGTCCACCGCTGGACTGTGTGTCTAACCCGTTTATATAACTTGTTTTAATTATACTTATACACTGATTACATGTTTCAGGATTTGGCGTTTATAAAAAGGCATTATATTTCAGTGAATCGGAACACAACAGAATTCGAACCCGGGACGTATGCTTTAAAATCGCACACAGTCCACCGCTGGACTGTGTGTCTAACCCGAGATATAACTCGATTTATATTAAATATATATATAACCGAAACTTCATCTTCTTCGTTAAACTTTACCCAGAAACCAATCCCGACTGTTTCGACACATTCATCAACTTCTTTAGTGAATTTGTAATTAATTACGTATGAGATTAATAAAAATGAGAGAGATTAGGTGTATGATATACCGAACAAAGATCCCATGTTTCTCCGGTGAGATTCTGATGATAGCAGGTTATTCCGGCGACGTGTATCTTGCGGCAGAGGATCTTCAGAAAGTTTGAGGCGAGTGTGAGTGACTTCGGTATGAGCTCTAGATGTTCTGTTTATAAAGTAAGGCAACAGAGATGAAGGGGTTCGGTTTTCCGGCGACTTGCAGAGAATTCCGGCGAGTTGTTTTTGCTGAATAGGGACTTGTAGAGGGGTTTACGAGTGTATTGAGGGTTGATTCGAGTGAATAGCGAGTTGGTTCTCTGACTGTAAGTACTCATAGGCTTCCAAAACCACGACTTGTTTAAAATCAAAACGGAAATTTTGTAACAGTGATAACGGTTTGCGAGTTAAAGCGTTTGATTGCGATTTCGGTTAGGGATTGATTGTCATAATCGTTCTTTAAAACGTATACGTTTGAATCAGAGCGGTTACTTACTGAAATCTCGCAATTGACTCGTATGGCACGAATATTTATATTTATTGATTTCAATTATTTCCCAAAGAGTGCAGGTAGCCTAGTGGTGCATTGTGTGTTTGTTTGAGCGGGAGACCCGGGTTCGAAACCCGGCGTCTCTATTTAATTTTTATCTCTTTATTTATTATTGATTATTAATTATAGTTTTTAAATTATAATATATTTATTAATTATGTATCGTATAAAATTAATTTGAGCATTAAATACGCAACAAAAATTTTAACTGGATGTTCGGTTAATAAACGAAGCGGGTTTGGTTAACCCGGTTTTTTACGGATGTTACATATAACATGTCCATTAGTGACAGTTGTAGTCTATGACTCTCTGTTCAAATCTTGTTAGTCTGCGTGACAAAGACCTTTGTATCATATCTTTCGTCCTTATGACAAGCGCTAGAGCTCACCTAAATTGTCAATGAGACAATGACAGATGCGACATTACGATCCACTGTCTAAAATTCTGGACTATGTCCAATCCTATTAATACCTATGATGGTTCTTTTTGAGACCTAGGTTATATGTTAAACACTCATTCGTAGCGCTAAAGCCTAAATGGTTTAATCATACCATAGCTAACACATAAAATACCTATTTCGCCGTATAGCACCAAATCATTTATGCCTCACTCCGATGGTGCAAGCAGCCACTACAACAATGATGATCGAGATAAGGGGAAAATAGTTATTAACAAATATGACTTCCAGGCTCGCATAGATGCAGCCGTGGGTAAGGCTATGGAAAAAGCCTTTGAAAAATTTAATATGACGAGTACTACACACTCTAGGTCGGTATCAAAACCCCTCTCGAAACCTCATGCCTCTGAAAAGAAGGAAGATTCTGTACAATCCTCAAGCGTGAGGAACGAGGCTAAGAAACAAGAAATCCTTGACAAAACCAACACTTCCAAGGATGGCTTCCCATATAAGTACTTTGTCTCGTGCAAGCCACGAGACTTCAATGGATAAAAGGGGGCTATTGAGACCCTAAGGTGGCTCGATGAGATTGAAACAGTGGTAGATATCAGTGACTGCGCTGATAAAGATATTGTAAAGTTCGTATCACAATCTTTTAAGGGTAGCGCCCTGATATGGTGGAAGGCCTTAATGCAATCTTCGGGAAAGGTCCATCTATATAATTTGGGATGGTCCCAATTTGTGGACCTTGTTAAGGACACGTACTGCCCCCCACACGAAGTGGAAAAGGTTGAAATGGACTTTCTTGCTCACGCAATGAAGAATCTCGATTGTTGGAAGTTTGTTACCAACTTCGACTCATACTCCAGACTGGTGCCATACTTAGTCACTCCAGAACCTAAGCGCATCGCTCGCTTTATCAATGCTTTGGCTCCAGAGATCAGAAGTTTGGTTAAGACTGTTCAGCCTAACACTTATAAATCTGTGGTTGAACTGGCTCTTTCCCTCACCCAACATTATTTGAGGAGAATGTCGCCCGAAAGGAAGTTGAGGGAAAGAGGAAAAGGGAGGACGATAAATCCCAACGGTTCAAGAAGAAAGGGAAATTTGGATCCCACAAGAACCAAAATAGGTCTGAGGAGAGACCTCAATGCAAAATCTGCAAGAAACGACACGGTGGACAGTGTCGGTTCGATCCACAAGCTAAACCTTGTGGTATTTGTAAAAAGATGGGACACGAGACCCTGGACTGCAGGGATATCAAAGATACGACTTGCTTTAAATGTGGTGAGAAAGGCCACATAAAAACAAACTACTCCAAGAATGCAAAAGATGATAATGCAAAGTCCAGTGGAGCTAAGAAAACAAATGCTCGAGCCTTTCAGATGAGTGCTTGAGAAGCCGTCAATGACAACAATGTTATAACAGGTACTTTCCTCATCAACAACACCTTTGCTAGAGTTCTATTTGATTCGGGGGCTGATAAGTCATTTGTTGACCAAAATTTTAGCAAACTATTAAAGTTGCCCGTAAGAACTCTAGACATAACATATGAAGTAGAACTTGCCAACGAAACCATTGAAACCGCTTCTTCCATTCTGGATGGATGCTTTATATCCATAAAAAATCATTTGATCCCTATCTCTCTTCTGCCAATGAAATTGGCGGGGTTCGATGTAGTCTTAGGTATGGACTGGTTATCCCATAACCAAGCCCGCATTGCCTGTGATAAGAAACTAATCGAGATTAAAACCCCATCTGGTGATGTCCTCACCATCTTTGGAGATATGCATTACGGATTGCCAGAAAAAGTTGCTATGCTTAAGGCATCCCGATGTATGAAGAGAGGTTGTGTCATCTATATGGCACAGGTAACCGTTGATGAACCTAAGCCGAAGATTGAAGATATACCTGTTATTTCAAATTACCCAGATATCTTTCCTGAGGAATTACCCAGTCTACCCTCTGAAAGACAAGTAGAGTTTAGGATCGATATCCTACTAGGATCTGCACCTATTGCAAGAGCACCCTATCGACTAGCTCCAACAGAAATGAAAGAATCAAGAACCCAACTTGATGAACTTTTGGAAAAAGGCTTCATACAGCCTAGTTCGTCACCATGGGGAGCTCCGATACTGTTTGTTAAAAAGAAGGATGGTTCAATGCGTATGTGCATTGATTACTGCGAGCTTAATAAGATAACGATCAAGAATCGTTATCCATTGCCCAGGATCGACGATTTGTTCGATTAGCTTCAAGGAGCAAGTTACTTTTCCAAAATAGATTTAAGATCGGGATATCATCAGCTAAAGGTTAGAAGTGTAGATGTACCAAAGACCGCTTTTAGAACGAGATATGGTCATTATAAGTTTCTAGTAATGCCTTTCGGACTCACTAATGCACCTGCAACATTCATGGATATCATGAATAGAGTCTGCAAGCCTTACTTAGATAAGTTTGTCATTGTCTTCATCGACGACATACTTATCTTTTCTCGAAATCAATCCGATCACGAGAAACATCTTAGGTGCATCCAAGAGTTGTTACAAAAGGAGAAGTTGTATGCAAAATTCTCTAAATGTGAATTTTGGCTTCACGAAGTCCAATTCCTTGGACATGTGGTCAGTGAATGCGGTATTCAAGTTGATCCCTCTAAAATCGAAGCAATAATGAATTGGGAAGCACCTAAAACACCTTCTGAAGTCTGCAGTTTCCTAGGACTGGCTGGTTACTATAGGAGATTCATTGAGAATTTCTCAATAATAGCCACTCCTCTGACCTCTTTGACCCGTAAGAATATCAAATTCGACTGGAGTCCAAAGCAACAAGAATCTTTCGAGACATTGAAACAAAAGCAAAGCAATGCTCCAGTTTTAACCTTGCCTGAAGGCATTGAGGAGTTTCTCGTTTATCGTGATGCATCACACACTGGTTTGGGATGTGTGCTTATGTAAAGAGGCAAAGTAATTGCCTACGCATCACGACAACTCAAAGTGCATGAAAAGAATTATACCACCCATGACTTGGAATTGGGTGCCGTTGTATTTGCACTTAAACTTTGGAGGCATTATTTATACGGAATTAAGTGTATTATATACACCGATCACAAAAGCCTCCAACATTTATTTAATCAGAAGGATCTGAATATGCGACAACGCCGTTGGATGGAAACCCTTAATGATTATGATTGTGAAATCCGATATCATCCCGGCAAAGCAAATGTAGTCGTTGATGCGCTTAGTCGCAAGAAAATGTAGAAGTTAGAAACAGCTTGAATGAAAGGCTGCTTGATGCACAAAAGCAAGCCATGATGGAAGCTAATATTGCGAATGAGGGATTAGGTGGAACTATTGAACAGTTAACACCTGGAAGTGATGGAATCCTCAGATTCAATGGGCGAATTTGGGTTCCGATTTTTAGAGGACTTAGAGATCTAATCCTCCAAGAAGCGCATAACACTAAGTACTCTATTCACCCGGGAGGTGATAAGATGTACCAAGACTTAAAGTCTAATTATTGGTGAATGGGTTTGAAGAAATCCATAGCCACCTATGTAGCTAAGTGCTTGACGTGTTCGTAAGTTAAAGCCGAACATCATAAACCGTCAGGACTTATACAACAGCTTGAAATTCCCACTTGGAAATGGGAAATGGTAACTATGGAGTTAATTACCAAGTTACCAAAGACCAAGCGTGGTAATGACACGATTTGGGTCATTGTCGATAGACTGACTAAGTCAGCGCATTTCTTGCCAATCAAAGAAACGTTTAGTTCGGACAAGTTGGCTAAGATGTATGTGGACGAGATTGTGTCCCTACATGGAGTGCTGGTGTCTATTGTATCCGATAGAGATACCAGATACACCTCTCATTTCTGGAAGCACTTCCAGAAATTTTAGGCACTCGACTGAACTTTAGTACGGCTTATCATCCGCAGACTGACGGACAAAGTGAGCATACTATTCAGACATTGGAAGACATGCCACATGCATGTGTGATCGGCTTAGGTGGCAGTTGGGATGACCACCTACCTTTGATTGAATTCTCCTATAACAACAGTTATCATACAAGCATCAAGGCTGCACCTTTTGAAGCCTTGTATGGGAGAAAGTGTCGAACACCCGTCTGTTGGGCGGAAGTTGGGGAGGCCCAACTATCAGGACCAGAGATTGTTCTAGAGACAACATATAAGATTATACAAATTCGAGACCGTCTCAAAGCCGCCTGAGATAGGCAGAAGAGCTACGCCGATAAGAGGCGCAAACCTCTTCAGTTCCAAATTGGGGACAAAGTGTTACTGAAGGTGTCGCCTTGGAAAGGCGTCATGCGATTCGATAAAAAAGGCAAGGTTGAGCCAAAGATATATACGGCCGTTTGAGATAATCGAACGAGTTGGGTCCGTAGCCTATAAGCTCAAGTTACCCGAAAAGCTAAGTGGAATTCATGATGTGTTCCACATTACAAACTTAAAGAAGTGCCTAGCCGATGAGTCGCTAGCAATACCGCACGAGGATGTGCAAGTTGACGAAAACCTGCGTTTCATTGAGAAACCGATAGCGATCAAAGATCGACATGTTAAGAAGCTTCGAAGAAAACACGTACCTATTGTAAAGGTCAAATGGGATGCCGGTCGAAGACCCGAGTATACATGGGAGGTCGAGTCCACTATGCGACAAAAGTACCCCTATCTTTTTTGACTAAATCTCGAGGTCAAGATTTCTTTTAAGGGGGTGAGGATGTAACACCTCGTAAAAACCCGTCTTGTAAAATTCCGACACGTGTCCTGCTGATCCTCGTTGCCACAAGTTGGTCGAGATGGACTAAAAGCATCATTATGTTTAAAATGAGCTCTTAATGATAGCTATTCAAAGTTGAGGGACCAAATTGGAAATTTTGTCAAATTTTGGCTTCTGGAAGGCGGTTACAGACCGCAACTATAACTGGTTACGGTCCGTAACCAGTTTAAAATCTATGGGCGCGCCAGGTCCTTACGGACCGCAAGCCACCACCCTTACGGTCCGTAAGGGTGTCGCTGGCAGTATGTGCAGCTGGCACACCAGCCTGCTGCTTGGGACACCTTGCTCGCGAACTTCCACTAATCACCTGTTGCTTCCACCTCATTTGACACTAATCAAGACCAGGAAAGCCTTGTGAACACTTGGCATGATCTTGATCACCATGCTCAAGTATAAATAGCAAGCATTCCTTCCTCATCACTTGCTCATCCTCATTCTCTTCTTTCTATAACTCTCTTGGAAGGCTCCTGAACATCAAGGAGCAATCCCCTAAGTTTCTTAGTCGTCCTTGGTTCACTAGTAAGTGTTCCAACTCAGTTCTTTCATTTTCATTAGGCTTTAAGCCAAAGTGAAAGCGTTGACGTAAAACGCTTTGACTTAAGGCTAAGACCATTACGGTCCAACCAATGTTCGTAACGAACGTGGCTACGTGATCGTAATTAAGTAGGTGTTAATCCTTTAAAAGGGCACCTCCAGATTACCACGTTTGCTTAGTCAAATGACGGGTCAAAGTTATGATTCAATAAAAAGTCAACGGGTCAAAAATTTAAATTAATTCATATCTAGCAATGTAAGTGTTATAAAATCAGTTTCAACACTTTAATAACTTGATAATAAGTATTAGAACATGTATAAACATGCTCGACCCGTCAAGTCCAGGTCTAAGGTCGGTTGGCAACTGAAAGTCACAAAAGTTGACTTCTGCTTTGACTTTCGGTTCTGACCCGATTTAGCAACCTTAGTTACTGATTCTAAGTTGCATTGTGACCATGTTAGGTTATAGTATAACCTTCCAAAGTTATATTACATGGTCGCATAGTAATCCAAGCTTATATGCAAGTATCCGTTAATTATGCCAAATTTTGGTAAAATGCCCTTCATGCTTAAAAATGAGGTTTTAAATACAAATGAGCATACATGTGACTTGTAAACTGATATGTTAACTTATTTTAAGGTCAACATTCTGATCATAAACCGAGTCTTGATTACAAAGGCGTATTTCACGCTTTTAAAGCGACCAAATCGCCCTTTTGGTGTATAAAATGGTTTAAACATAAAATTCACATCAAAACTCTTTACCTACTGATGTAATATCATAATTAGGAATTATTTGGGATATCTATTCAGATTATAAACTGAGTTTATACGCAGGTCTATTATTAATCCTTAAATGACGATATTGCCCTTACGGCACCTAAAATGGATTTTAAATCATTTTTAAGGAATAAAACCTATTGCTTACTAATGTATTACATTATATATAACATATTTTCATCATAAAAACTTGTTCATAACATCAGTTTCACTCAAATACCATTTAAATCGTCATTTAGCGACTTAATCGCCGTTTCGGCGCATAGTAATGCTTTAACAACCATATTAGAGCATCAAGACTTTGTACCTACTGATTTCAAAAACTTATTTTATACATTTTACAGTAGATACACAATCTAAACTCAGATTCCCAAATAATTTGTCAAGTGATGCGTGAAATGACCAAAATGCCATTTCGAGGCACAGTTTGGTCCTAAACTATAAACACACATGCATATTTGATATCCTACTGATATAACATCATAAATTAACCAGTTTTTACAGAATGTTTATGTTCTTATCAGTTTACCTGCAAGCTCCTTTTACAAGTCATAAAATGACCAAAATGTCACACCGCGACCCGCAGCGGAAAAGGTGATCGGGGCATGATTGGGTTATCATCAAAGCTCATGACATTTATTATAACGTTTCATATTTATTATTACAATTTTAAAGGGAAAGATACATTCATAATTACATCATGTTCTACACATCATTCTAGACTTCATTATTTTCTTCTAAGGCATTTCCTATATTTTCCTTGCTTCATCCTGTTCACCTGTATCATGTGTAAAAATGGTTTTTGGATCAACAAAAAGTTGGCGAGTGAATCCTATGAAAAACATTTGTACAAGTTTATTGAATTGATAAAATAAAGTGCGTAACCACATATGAGTAAATATGGATGTAAACTTATTCACAAAACACTTAATATTAAATAATGCACCACATACAATAATAGATTGTTTTGAGGCACGCGTTGCTCAACTCGTCTCCCACGAGGAACTGATGGGCCTAATGAATGATTTGCATACAATCTTGACAATATGAAACACATAACTACAAACAACATTTACATTCTAAGTTTAAGTCATAATATGGTATGGCACGAGTTTAAATAACGAATTAGTCATGATACACCCCAAAGCGTGTAATTAAAAAGGGGAGTTGTAAGATTCACTCACATTGGGTGCGTTCGGTTGATGATGCTGAATGCGCACGAAGTTTGATTTAACCACGAGTGAAACTAACCTAGATAATAACATAATGGTTCGGTAAATAAGCGAATTTTATTAATCAATTTTAGTAGGATTATTGGATATATTTTTGTGCGTTTAAAGCTATTTTCTAACTTTAAAAATGTTATTTTTAAGTATTTTTAATTGGTTTTTAAATAAAATAAATAAATAAAAATAATAAAAAAAATGTTGACTTTTTGACCGTTGACCGTTGACCTGTTGACCGGTTTTATTGTGTAAATGTATGCGCCGGGCAGGACTCGAACCCGAGACCTCCCGTTCGCGTGCACGCAGCTCTACCAACTGAGCTACGTGTCTAACCCGAAATAGTTCTGTTTTTTAATTATATTTATATACTAATTGAATTAATCCGAAAATCATTTATTTTAAAAACGTTTTTAATGCATCGGCTCGGTGTTCGCCACAGGTCTCGAACCCGGGACCTGTGGTTTAGTTTGGCACACAGTCCACCGCTGGACTGTGTGTCTAACTTGGTAAATAATCTGGTTTTTATTATACTTATATACAAACTAGCTAAATTTATTTCTGTCCTTATAAAAAAAGTTTGATAATTGCCAGAATCGTGCGGTAGCCTAGACTCGAACTCGCGACGTATGATTTAAACGCGCACACAGTCCACCACTGGACTGTGTGTCTATCTTGGTTATTATTCCGGTTTTTATTAAACTTAACATCTATTTGCAAGTGAATCCGGTTCGGTTTAAAAAAAAAGAACATTTTTATTAAGGCGAGTGTGCTTGGGACAAGAATCGAACTCGGGACGTATGCGTGTTTATTTTGCACACAGTCCACCGCTGGACTGTATGTCTAACCCGAGATATAACTTGATTTAAATTAAACATATATAATACCGAAACTTCATCTTCTTCGTTAAGCTTAACCCAGAACCAATGTACGACTGGTTCGACGATTTAATCAAGTTCTTTAGTGGGTTGTGATTAGCTACATGTGAGATTAATAAAAACGAGAAAGATTAGGTGTAAGATATACCGAACAGAGATCCTCTGTTTCGCCGGCGAAATTCCGATGACAGCAGGTTATTCCGGCGACGTGTATCTCGCGGCAGAGGGTCTTCAGGAAGCTTGAGGTGAGTGTGGGTGGCTTCGGTATGAGCTCTAGGTGTTCTGTTTAGAATATGGCACAAAGGTGAAGGGGTTCGGTTTTCCGGCGAGTTGCAAAAAGTTTCCGGCGAGTGAAATTTCGTCGAGAATGGGTGTGATTGTGGGCAAAAAGGCTAACAGAGGTTAGAGGGTGTATTTATAGGGAAGGACATCGATGAATTTAGTCCGATTACCGTCTGGATTCGTCGGTCAAATATTTTCCTGCGGTTATGGCTGATGTCGCGGACTGGACATCGGTTATAACCGATGTTAAGGTTAATGCTTCGGTTAAATCAGAAGAAACTGTCCAATCTATGCGAAACCGTCGGGATTTCCGACGACTGCGATTTGGGCGCGTCAGTTTTGATTGTGTATTTGAATTAATTGTTTCTAATAATGAACAAGAAACACAAGTGGCGGAGTGGTTTGATGGATGAGAGTTAAGTCGTTGCTGTATCTGGTTGACCCGGATTCGAAACCCGGCTTCAGCCTTTTATTTTTATTTCATTATTTTTAATACTTTTTCAAATGTAACATATATATTCTAATATACTTATTAATTATGTATCGTTTAAAATTAATTTGGGCATTAAATACGCAACGAAATTTTTAACTGATTGTTCGGTTAATAAACGGAGCGGGTTTGGTAAATCCGGTTTTTGACGGATGTTACAATATCCCCTACTTTTTAGAAATTTCGTCCCGAAATTTAAGTAGTGACATATTTGTCTAAAAAGGATGGTGTTTAGTTTGACAGTTACATACTTAGAAAAAGAGTAAGAGTTTAAATTTTTGTTTGAGGCGGTAACGTTCCTTGTAAGGGTTGAGTACCCTGCTACAGGAATCGCTTTTTGTTGCCTACGATAAAAATATTGATAAGCGGAGTCGATTCACTAAGTATGATTTCATGCGCAAGAGTCTTGATATGTTTGGAAAGATAAGGTTATATCCTAAAACAAAACTTCTAATACTGCAACCTACATGGAACTTCTCATAACCGCCTGACAATGCCTCTGATCCTTTGGCAAGAATACTTATATATAGGAAGTACCAGCGGCGTATCCACCATATTCTTGTCAAATTTTCATTGGTTTTATCAGTAAGTTATGATTGGTTCTATGATGTGACTCCAGAACATAAAACACCACAACCAATGTCTGAGTCCTAATTCTGATAGTATACATGTTTGATTGGTGACATAATCCCATTTCTTTAAATGACGAGATGATATAAATGCTAGATCAGTGAGTATAAAACGAACTTCAACCAAGAAATTACTAATCCTATATGGAACTTCTCATAACCGCCTGACAATGCCTCTGATCCTTTAGCAAGAATACTTATATATAGGAAGTACCAGCGGCGTATCCACCATATTCTTGTCAAATTTTCATTGGTTTTATCAGTAAGTTATGATTGGTTCTATGATGTGACTCTAGAACATAAATAAACACAACAACCAATATCTGAGTCCCAAATTCTGATAGTATACATGTTTGATTGGTGACATAATCCAATTTCTTTAAATGATGAGATGATATAAATGCTAGATCAGTATGTATAAAACGAACTTCAACCAAGAAATTACTAAATCCTACATGGAACTTCTCATAACCGCCTGACAATACCTCTGATCCTTTGGCAAGAATACTTATATATAGGAAGTACCAGCGGCGTATCCACCATATCCTCGTCAAATTTTCATTGGTTTTATCAGTAAGTTATGATTAGTCCTATGTGACTCTAAAACATAAACAAACATAACAACCAAAGCTTGAGTCTAAATTCTAATAGTATACATGCTTGAATGATGACAATACCTCTCTCGTTTGTTGTGATGGAGAGGTTAGTCTATGTAGAAATGGAATACAATCCAATTTCTTTAAATGATGAGATGCTATAAATGCTAAATCAGTGAGTACAAAACATACTTCAATCAAAACAATGCTAAATTCTACACGGAACTTCTCATAACCGCTAGATAATGCCTCTGATCCTTTGACAAGAATACTTATATATAGGAAGTACCAGCGGCGTATCCACCATATTCTTGTCAAATTTTCATTGGCTTTATCCTTAAGTTATGATTGGTTCTATGTGATTCTAAAACATAAACAAACACAATCAACCAAAGCTTGAGATAACATAAAGAAAAACATAAAACTAAACGATTGGAGTTGAATCTTGATTTTCGGTGAAGGGGACTAGTTGGGTGGTTTCGTTTGGGCCGTCATTATCTTCAACAGGATTGCCGTTGATGTTGAAAACTCTTCCTCTTGCTGGTGGCCTAATGATTAGGTTTTTCTGATTTGCTTGGTTAACTGGGTTTGCTTGAGCTTGGGCGTTTATGATGTTAACCAATCGAGGGCACGTGTTTCTAAAGTGGGTAGGGTCGCCACAATTGAAACAAGCTCGAACATATGGGAACATGGGGTATTGGGGTTGTTGATAGGTTTGGATCATGTTTTGAGTAGGGGGTGTGGTTTGGTTTTGAGGGGTGCGGCAAACCTTGCTCAAATGACCATAGCGTCCACAATTCGCACATAGTCGACAAGGTAAGGTAGATGGATGGTGATAAAAACAGGTGTTACATCGAGGGTGAGGTCCAAGGTAAGGTTTCTTAATTGGGTAAGTTAAGTTGGGTGCTACTTGTGTGATTGGGTTAGCTTGGATGGGTATGGCTTGTGAGGCTAGTTGGTTGCGTTGGGTGGTAGCGAAAAGTTGCCCATCTCGTTTTCTCTTAGAAATGGGTTGAGAAGGGGATTCGGTTTGGGTGGAGTTTGAAGTTTCAGTTGATGCTTTACCCTTCTTCTTCTCCTCCTTGAAGTCTTTATTCCGGATGAGGTTCTCGGTGAGCTCTGTAGCTAACTCCATTGCTGCTTCCAAAGTTGCAGGCGTGGTACTTATTACAGAGTCCTGAATCTTTGACGGAAGACCTCGAATGTAGTGCTCGATCAAACGGTAAAGAGGAGTGAATAAGTTGGGAACCATTTGATTTAACTCGAGGAATCTTTTGTTGTATGTGGTGTGGTCGCCTTCCTTTTGCTTCAACGAATAGAACTCATCCTCTAATTTCTTGATTTCGCTCCTTGGGCAAAGCCGTCTGGTCATGATTTCCTTCAACTCTTCCCAAGTCAAAGTTTATAGCATCTTCAGCACCTCGTTTGGCCTTCTCTGTATTCCACCAAGTAAGTGCTATTCCAAATAAACGACCAGTAGCATATCGCACTTTGCGATCATCGGGGCAATCGCAATTTAGAAAAGTGTTCTCCATTTCTTCAAATCAATGGAGGAGAGTGGTGACACCTTCAGTCCCTTCGTATTTTGGAGGGTCGCATGATTTGAAATGCTTGTAGGTGCATTTAGTGGTATTTGGGGGAGGGTTGATAACATTTTGATCTTCTTGGTTGACAGGATTAGCATTAAGTGCTTGTTGGACTTGGATTACAATGTTGGGTATTACAGCAGCCATTTGTTGAGCGATTAGGGCAGCCATGCGCTAGCGGGCTTTTCCTGCTCTCATCTTCCTACGAGCGAGGCTAGAAGACATCTACAAGGAATACATATCAAGAGTATGAGTTGGATGATTTAGGGATCAGGTGTCGTATTTAGGAATGAACATTTATAAAATAAATATAAAATAATAAATCTACTACATCCATAGGATGTCTTGGGCTTTGCTCGTAATTGGGCCTTGCATGCCGCCACACTTCACCTTCGTAATCATGTGGGCCCCCATGAATACCGGGTTTTTCATATGGTTCGCATGTGTTAGCCTGGTTACGTACACTAAAACCCAGAGAAAATCGAGAAATATGTATATAACGTATGATATTTGGAATGTATCCGGGTGTGGACACGGTGACACCTCAAAGTGAGGTTAGTTCAAACGACGTTTGGTGTGGCATGCTTTGTCCTAATAGGTCCTTTGTACTCTCATCGTTAGTCCCCAGGTAGGCAAACTGGTCCGTTATATTGGATTTATACGAATGCCAACCTAGACAGGACGTTCCGACTACCGGTACTTGTACCCTTACAGTTACTACATGCCCGTCGCAGAACTCACTTTGATGAGATTTGAAAAATGAAAAATGCGACAAAATCCTTGAATAACGAAAGTATGAAGATGATTTGAATATGTGAACATTGAAATATGTATGATGAATGTGTATGTAAGTATGTATGTTTGACTGCAAGTATAAACAAATATGAAACAAATAAATATCATAAGTTTGCATGTAACCACATAAACTATTAAAATCTAGTCAACTATAGTATAGGCTCTAAGGGTCTAATAACCTATCCTATATCCCTATAGTCATGGCTCTGTACCAATCTGTCACACCCCGACCCGCAGCGGAAAAGGTGATTGGGGCATGATTGGGTTATCATCAAAGCTCATGACATTTATTATAACGTTTCATATTTATTATTTCAATTTAAAGGGAAAGATACATTCATAATTACATCATGTTCTACACATCATTCTAGACTTCATTATTTTCTTCTAAGGCATTTCCTATGTTTTCCTTGCTTCATCCTGTTCACCTGTATCATGTGTAAAAATGGTTTTTGGATCAACAAAAAGTTGGCGAGTGAATCCTATGAAAAACATTTGTACAAGTTTATTGAATTGATAAAATAAAGTGCGTAACCACATATGAGTAAATATGGATGTAAACTTATTCACAAAACACTTAATATTAAATAATGCACCACATACAATAATAGATGTGTTTTGAGGCACGCGTTGCTCAACTCGTCTCCCACGAGGAACTGATGGGCCTAATGAATGATTTGCATACAATCTTGACAATATGAAATACATAACTACAAACAACATTTACATTCTAAGTTTAAGTCATAATATGGTATGGCACGAGTTTAAATAACGAATTAGTTTTAGTGACACATGATACACCCCAAAACGTGTAATTAAAAAGGGGAGTTGTAAGATTCACTCACATTAGGTGCGTTCGGTTGATGATGTTGAATGCGCACGAAGTTTTGATTTAACCATGAGTGAAACTAACCTAGATAATAACATAATGGTTCGGTAAATAAGCGGATTTTATTAATCAATTTTAGTAGGATTATTGGATATATTTTTTGTGAGTTTAAAGCTATTTTCTAACTTTAAAAATGTTATTTTAAGTATTTTTAATTGGTTTTTAAATAAAATAAATAAATAAAAATAATAATAAAAATGTTGACTTTTTGACCGTTGACCGTTGACTTGTTGACCGGTTTTATTGTGTAAATGTATGCGCCGGGCAGGACTCGAACCCGAGACCTCCCGTTCGCGTGCACGCAGCTCTACCAACTGAGCTACGTGTCTAACCCGAAATATTTCTGTTTTTAATTATATTTATATACTAATTGAATTAATCCGAAAATCATTTATTTTAAAAACGATTTTAATGCATCGGCTCGGTGTTCGCCACAGGTCTCGAACCCGGGACCTGTGGTTTAGTTTGGCACACAGTCCACCGCTGGACTGTGTGTCTAACTTGGTAAATAATCTGGTTTTTATTATACTTATATACAAACTAGCTAAATTTATTTCTGTCCTTATATAAAAAGTTTGATAATTGCCAGAATCGGTGCGGTAGCCTAGACTCGAACTCGCGACGTATGATTTAAACGCGCACACAGTCCACCACTGGACTGTGTGTCTATCTTGGTTATTATTCCGGTTTTTATTAAACTTAACATCTATTTGCAAGTGAATCCGGTTCGGTTTAAAAAAAAGAACATTTTTATTAAGGCGAGTGTGCGTGGGACAAGAATCGAACTCGGGACGTATGCGTGTTTATTTTGCACACAGTCCACCGCTGGACTGTGTGACTAACCCGAGATATAACTTGATTTAAATTAAACATATATAATACCGAAACTTCATCTTCTTCGTTAAGCTTAACCCATAACCAATATACGACTGGTTCGACGATTTAATCAAGTTCTTTAGTGGGTTGTGATTAGCTACATGTGAGATTAATAAAAACGAGAAAGATTAGGTGTAAGATATACCGAACAGAGATCCTCTGTTTCGCCGGCGAAATTCCGATGACAGCAGGTTATTCCGGCGACGTGTATCTCGCGGCAGAGGGTCTTCAGGAAGCTTGAGGTGAGTGTGGGTGGCTTCGGTATGAGCTTTAGGTGTTCTGTTTTTAGAATATGGCACAAAGGTGAAGGGGTTCGGTTTTCCGGCGAGTTGCAAAAAGTTTCCGGCGAGTGAAATTTCGTCGGGAATGGGTGTGATTGTGGGCAAAAAGGCTAACAGAGGTTAGAGGGTGTATTTATAGGGAAGGACATCGATGAATTTAGTCCGATTACCGTCTGGATTCGTCGGTCAAATATTTTCCGGCGGTTATGACTGATGTCGCGGACTGGACATCGGTTATTACCGATGTTAAGGTTAATGCTTTGGTTAAATCAGAAGAAACCGTCCAATCTCGGCGAAATCGTCGGGATTTCCGACGACTGCGATTTGGGCGCGTCAGTTTTGAATTCGAGTTTGTGTATTTGAATTAATTGTTTCTAATAATGAACAAGAAACACAAGTGGCGGAGTGGTTTGATGGATTAGAGTTAAGTCGTTGCTGTATCTGGTTGACCCGGGTTCGAAACCCGGCTTCAGCCTTTTATTTTTATTTCATTATTTTTAATACTTTTTCAAATGTAACACATATATTCTAATATACTTATTAATTATGTATCGTTTAAAATTAATTTGGGCACTAAATACGCAACAAAATTTTTAACTGATTGTTCGGTTAATAAACGGAGCGGGTTTGGTAAATCCGGTTTTTGACGGATGTTACACAAAACGCCCTTTTGAGGCGTAATTTGATTTTAAAACCATAACGGGCATACATGTTAATATCCTACTGATATTATAACATGTTTTAATTATAATGGCATATGGAAATTGTGTATCACTCATCCGTTACCCGGTTTCGCTTATATGCGTACGGTTAAGCCTACGTGACTAGTTTACATCATTTAACCGAAACGGGCTTAACCTTATCATTGTTATATCAAAATCCAGAATGTAATATCTTTACCCATATTAAACAAGTCTCAGTACTTGTCGGGTTTAAACTACATTCTATTCCGGTCATCGCTTAATCTAGCGTTTAGTACCGTAAATATCTTTTTAAGCTAGTCGGTCCGAGTCTATGATGTAGATAGGACCCGTTAGCGTTCTAATTGGTTAATAATACCATCATTCTAGACTAAAGCCTTCCGGTAGATTGTTACCTTACTTGTCTTCTTGAATTATCGGCTGAGTATTATTTTATTGAAGAATTAGCTCAGGTAAATACTTTTTGCCTATTTTCCCTATACGGGCTTGGGATACGGTATAATAATACCCCTTGGTCGGGTGTGGGATCATGTTATCGGATTGTGATTTACTAAATCTTCATAATCCGTTTTATTCTGTATTGTTTGATAACTTAAACACTGGGGGTTAACTCGACCGTGTCTGGGATATCCTTGGCTCATTTAAGTTATTATTGGCCACGACCTTAAGCGGGGGTGTAGGCATACACCTGTCAGATGCTAATGCAAATAAAATATTGAATCTCATTCGTGGATTATTTAAGTGGCGTGTCGGTTAATCAGGTTATTCGTTTTCTGCACCGGACCCCATATGTGTTGACAAACATGTAAAACTGTAAACAATGTCATTTTGAAATATCCCAACTTAGTTATAAAATGTGCCAAGTGCACCTAAAACTATTTTTAGAAATATTTTCAAAATGAGTCGGTTATTAGTATTTAATAGTGAAAACTGACGTATTTTCAAAAGATCAAGTTACAGGTGACAACACGAAATAGGCCGGGAGCTGCTTGGTAGTAACATAAGAGGATTTTGCAAGTCCTTAGTTGCCGAAGTCTGTTGAACAAATACTTTGTATATGTTTATTTCGATCCGCCTGTGGATCTTTCATTAAAAGCCTTGTAATTTATTATTTCGAACTTTGAATACTCGGTTTGTAATAGTAATTTAAATCCAAGACTTCCGATGTGCTGTGTTTGATTGGTTATGATGTTATCAACTACGTCACGATATTCCCCATCCGGCCCACCCGGTACACGTGGAAATAGGGGTGTGACATTCCGCCATCTGTTGGGGTGTGACAGATTGGTATCAGAGCCATAACTATAGGGAATTAGGTAGAACTGCATGATTCGGCCTAGTATATATTCTAAGTACCAAGACAGACCTCGCAAAACCAACTGAACCGTTCCGTACAAATTTGTAGATTGAGCGAGTTGCACAATTCGTACGAATTGCACCCTTCGTACGAAGTGGACATGTTCTCGATTTAAAACGCCCGAATTTTTCCTATTCTGCTTCTAATCTAGCCCTGTTAACTAAACTATATATGCTTTTCCTAAAGCTGCCACAATACACGCTTGAAGACGCTCGTACAAATGAGTAATTATGTTGAGATTATGTGTGAAAACCAAGAACTCTCGATAAAATCACTCATCCCGCGAATTATTCTCTGCACGGGATTCTTTCGTTGAGTTAGGAGTGATATCCATACTTCAACGGGAATCTCCATCTCTATATCCAGTGGAACTCCCGATTGGTTCGGTGAGAACTGTAACGCTCCGTATTTTCGGGCTATTTAATTATTTATTCAATTATATATTTATCCAAATTTATCATTTATTTCTTATCTAATTAGTTAATATTCATTTATTAAATTAATTAACTATTTATTTACTTAATTATTATTAATCATTATTTAACAATACATGTTATTTATTTATTATAAGGACTATAATTTAAATTTTTTTATAACTTAGTTAAGTTTTTATAACTAATTATAGTTTAATATGTAACCTAGTAAACTAACCTAATTATCAAGGGCTAAAAGTGCATTTTTTACTAAACTTAATTACAGAGACTGTTTGTGTATTTTAGGAAACTGGCCCGGTTTTCAAACGCGCGCCACTTCATTTGCAAACACACACGGTTCCAGTAGGCTATGAGCCTCATTCTGTTATAGTTACAAACAGTTAATATAAATAGACTTCTTAATTCGAACCAGTTTTTGTTTTTGCCGCCTAAATCTACCCAGCGCGTTACAGCCAATATCCAGCCATTTAGTTCCATTTTTCGCATAATTGATTGGTCGTGATTGATTATAAAGGATTTCTTTCCATCTTTAAACACAATCAAGAACCTGAACTACGTTTACTACCCGATTCATTCGCGAGACACATTATAAATACCGAACAAGCTTCACATTTTTCACCTCACATATGCCTTGCACCTCTTGTGCACTCTCGTTCGCCGGAAAAGCAGGAGCTCACCGGAGAGGATCGCCGGAGAAGAAGGAGTCGCTGGAAGCTCGTCAAAACCCCACGACGATTCGGTATAAATTCTCGCTCATCCTTCGTTGTTTTTTTTTCTATTTTCTAAACTGCTCATGCATACCTTTCTATTAATGAACCCATATTCCTAAAACAATTCGATTTGTAAAGTCACAGATTATTATTATTAAGGAAGAAGATGAAGATTTGATAGTATATAAGAACAATAAAAACATTAATCAATCTCCAAACTGGGCGGTAGCCCAGTGTTGGTTGGCGTTCCGAATAACTCGGAGATCACGAGTTCAACTCGCTGTGCTCTCCGGTTTATTCGCTGATTTCTGTTGTCGAAGTTGTTGTTGGGCCATTGGGCCGGGCCCTGTTGGGCCATCATTTTTATTTTTCTTTTTATTTCTGTTTTGGGTCAACATCTTAATTCTTTTGATTGGGCCATATCAGATTTTTTTTTGGGCTATTATAAGGAAAAATCAGAATTTCCTTTTGTTTAAACTAATAATGTTTAGTATTATTGATAATAATCAGTTTATTATTAAACCTTATGTTATTATTATTATAATTATCGTTATTAATAAAATCAGTATTTTCTTTTATAAATTGTTATTATGTTATAATTTTAGGATTATTAAACTTACTAGTATTAATTTTATTTAAACTTAATATTTTGATGTCACAATTTTTTTGAAAACGTAAATGTTGACCCTGTTACGTATTATTCCTTCCAAGTCATGTTAAAACCCTAATACTTCAAACTCAATACGAATTGTCACCAAATAATTAGAAGTGTTTCCCTACAAATGCATATCTAGATAACACCATTCGAAACCATAACCAATAACGTATTCATTATCTTATTCTAGGGTAATCGCTTTAGTCGATCCTTCATTTTTACTCGTGCGAATTCCAAGAAATCAAATACGCAACCTAAGGTGAGTATACATGACCCTTTTTGCTTTTATCACTTTGGGTGCAACATGTATTCTATATTAAATCACGACACTTGAAACTTTATTATTCACGATCTACCCACTTTTAGAGATGGAACGATGTGATGCTTGTGATATTTTATGATATGTAAACTTTTCGTGTCTATGTGATTCATTAACTTGTTACAAGCCTACCTTAACAATTATGGTACTATGCATATGCTATAGGAGTAACGCACCGCACTTGAGACTTGGGGTATTGTTAAGTTAAACACATTAACCTCCCGTTAGACTTTGGGAAAGGCACTTTGCGTTGGAAACTTGGGTTTGACCACATAGTTTACACCGTTTCAGCATATTAGTTAACTTGCTTATTGTTTACATGTTTTGGGTATGATTTAAACAATTTTATTCATATTATACTGTGTATCAAACTTGTATGCTTGCCAACATTAATGTTGATGTATTTTAATACATGTTGTAGGTTGATAAGTCAAGATGTTGAAGGAATCAAGTTAGGACAAGCTTTAGAAACGCATTTTAATAAACGTTTGTTATGTTTGTTTTATTTCATTTAAGACATTGTATTTGAAAATTTAGAAAATCTATGAAATTTGAATTAATTATATTGTCACAATAGTGTTATGATGCTTTTGAGCGATTTGTTCGTCTCATCCCGATGTTTCCGCCATCGATTGGGGTGTGACAAGAACCACAGTTAGGGTACAAAGTTTTTAAGTTAGGGGTGAAACCCGCATCTTAATAATAAGTTCCACTCTTCGATTTTAACTCTCACCAAAGTCTCGATCATTTCATGACTCGGAACGCGTAGTAAATGGAAGGATAAATGCCGAGGCATTTGTCTAATATGTCAAAGCGCGTGTCCGAACTCAAGGGAATGATCGAATCACTTTGGGTAGTCGATGTCTCAAAACCCAGGACGATCTGTTTATTTTAAGCCTACATTCGTCGCTTTTACACATCATCGAATTTTATTAAGTTTATATGTTTTAAATATGTGAATTTTAAACTTTTAAGCTTTAACGATTTCTCGTTTTATCACTTTTTGCTCTACGAATGTAGGTACAACTCGCACAGCTCTCGCTCTCTAAAACACTAACTAATCACGAACAAACTAAGACGCACCACTCTCTTACGCGCATGTCCTCATACGTAGTATTACTCGTCGTAATTACGTTATCTCGTACGTGCTATGCATGATTTAATGATGGTAAATACGTGCAAAATATGTGTTTATGTGAATTATGTGAATACGTGTAAAATATGTGATTATGTGCCTATGTGGTTATGTGTTTATGTGTTTATGTGATTTGTGCCTTACGTGAATAATAATAATAATAAGTAATGTGGTGTAAAACGCATAACTTTTAAACAAAACCCCTTACAATCGAATCTCATTCAAACTCCTTGTGTAGATGGATTCCATGGGATCTCACACTCGCAAGATCGTTGAGCGAAACACGCCGACAAACGAATCGCCTCACTCGTGGCCGAGGAAATGGCCAAGGTGATTCCTCATATTGTCAGTGAGATCCAAGCTGTCAGCAGCAACTCGTCTGTTGACTCCAAGAACGATACGCCGAAAACTTTGTTCGGTTTCAAACAATTCAAAGCCTACAGTATTATGACTTTCACAGGCAAAGATGGTCCCAGCAAGATGTTCCAATGGTTCGACTCAATCGAAGTCACTTTCCGCCAAAGCGGATGTCCAGAAAATCTCTGCATCGTTCATGCTAGTTTAGAAGGGCACTTGACTGGTGGACCGCTGAGCGCAACAGGCGTAGAAACAAAGCAGCCTACGGACTCTCTTGGGAGGAATTAAAGGAGCTCATAATATAGGAATTTGTCCTCCCCACGAAGTTCAAAAGTTGGAAGACGGGTTCTGGAACATCAAACAGATAGGGGGTGATAAACGAGTCTTGGCTGGAACTTTAAAGGTCCCAACCAAGAATCTTAGCCACGCCACACTTGAACCAAGCGCCGACACCACACCATCTCAAGTCTCCAAGTCTAAGGGTCGCAAGCGAAAGAGTTCAAGCAAGAATTGTGCGGTAGTTGCACCACAGAACTCTCATTCTCACCAGATTGCTACTCCCAACACACCACCTGCTAAGCGTGCGTATACAGGTCCTCATCCTTTGTGCCCTAGGTGCACCTACCACCATGCAGTCGGAGGCAACTGTCGCTTCTGCATCCACTGCAACTGTTATGGTCACTACACGGCCAATTGTCGCACAGCTCCTCGTCAGCAAGCTCCTCAACCTATCGCAACACTGCCAACTCCACCCCGCGCTCCTCAGGTCAACCCGACACCGAAGCACCAGTCACTCCTTCACGTGCTTGCTACACTTGTGGCGATCCCAATCACTTCAGCAATGTCTGCCCACACTGTGTTGTAAAACAAGAGCCGCAACAGCAGCAACCACAACCACCACAGCCGCAGCAGCAGCAGCAACAACCGCAGGCTGTGCGTGGAAGAGCTCTCAATATCAACCACCGACAGGCTCAGAATGACAACAATGTGGTCAATGGTACGTTCCTCGTTAATGGTATTTTTGATTCTTGCTTGTTTGATACTGGAACCGATAACTGTTTTGTATCGTTTGGATTTTAAAAACTTTTAAAATGTGAACACGCTAAACTCCCAAAAGACCTTCGATGTCGAAGTCACCATCAGACGAACTGTTACCGTTGAATCCATTTGTACTCTCGATCTCAACAATCACTCCTTCACTATCGATCTCATACCTATGCAATTGGGTAGTTTTGATGTCATAGGCATGGATTTCCTTCGCCAAAATCATGTCGAAGTTGTTTATTACGATAAGATGATTCGCTTTCTGCTTCCAAACGGTGATCAGCTACATATCTATTGAGAAGGACCCTCAAGAGGATTGAAGCTTATGTCATGTATTCAAGCGAACAAGTACTTACGCAAGGAGTACATCGCTTTCCTAGCCCATTTGGTGAAGCCGGAGAATGAGAAGAAAACCTTAAAAGACGTACCCGTTGTTTATTATTTTCCTAAAGTCTTTCCCGAGGATTTACCTGGTCTACCCCTTGCCCGTGATATTGAGTTTCGTATCGATCTAGTACCCGGTGCTATACCTGTCGCTAGAGCTCCCTATCGCCTTTCACAATCCGAAATGCGCGAGCTATCTAGCTAACTTCAAGAGTTGCTTGATAAAGGCTTTATACACCCGAGCATGTCACCATGGGGCTCACCCGTTCTTTTGGTGAAAAAGAAGGATGGATCGTTCCGAATGTGCATCGATTATAGGGAACTTAACAAGGTTACGATAAAGAACCGCTACCCTCTTCCTCGAATCGATGATTTATTTGATCAACTCCAAGGTTTTACTTGTTTTTCGAACATTGATTTACGTTCTGGATATCACCAACTACGTGTACATGAGCAAGACATTCTGAAAACGGCTTTCCGTACTCACTATGGCCATTATAAATTCGTGGTCATGCTTTTTGGTCTCACAAACGCACCCATGGTCTTCATGGACTTGATGAACCGTGTGTGCAAAGCCTTCTTGGACCGTTTCGTCATTTTTTTTATCGATGATATTCTTATTTACTTGAAATCGAGAACCGAACACGCGTGACATCTTCGTTTGCTTCTCGAACTCCTTCAAGGAAACCGTTTTTATGCCAAGTTCTCCAAGTGTGAATTTTTGTTTAATGAGGCTCAATTCCTAGGTCACATTGTTAACGACCAAGGAATTCACGTCGATCCCGCGAAGATAGAAGTTGTACAGAGTTGGAATACTCCGAATACTCCGTCCGAAATCCCTTTTTTCTCGGATTGGCGGGTTATTACCGTCGATTCATCGCCGAATTTTCAAAGATCATTGTACCTCTTACCCTATTAACACAGGGATAAACCTTTTGCTTGGGGTTCCGAACAGGAGGAAGCCTTTCAAACTCTCAAGCGTATGCTTTGCGATGCTCCCATTCTCGCACTCCCCGAGGAAACGACGATTTCGTTGTCTATTGTGATGCCTCTAACCTAGGTCTTGGTGTGTCCTTATGCAACGAGACAAGGTTATCGCGTATGCGTCTCGACAACTTAAGATCCACGAGAAGAACTACAATACCCACGATCTCGAACTCGGTGCGGTTGTTTTTGCGTTGAAGATATGGTGACACTACCTTTACGGTACAAAGTGTACGGTCTTCACCGACCATAAGAGCTTACAACATATCTTCAAACAAAAAGAACTGAACATGCGCCAACGCAGGTGGGTTGAACTTCTCAACGACTATGATTTTGAGATACGATACCATCCCGGCAAAGCAAACGTCGTAGCCGATGCTCTCAGTCGACGAAGCTACGTGTACATCATTCGTGATATTCAAGCCCAGAACGAACTCGAAACCCTGATTCGCGAAGCTTAGCATGCATGTTTCATTGAGTACACCTTGTATGTGGAAATGAAATGTGGTGCCTAAACCCAATTAGTGAATAAGTCAAACGGTATCTATGATTATCTCGATCGTATTGGATTCCCAGCCGTAATAACCTCCGAGAGTTATTAATGATCGAAGCTCATAAGTCTCGATACTTCATTCACCCCGGTGCCGACAAGATGTACCAAGACCTCCGCTCTAGTTATTGGTGGACGGGCATGAAAAAGAATATCGCTCTGTATGTTTCGAAAGTGCTTAACTTGCGCAAAGGTTAAAGCCGAAGATCAACGACCCTCTGGTTTACTTGAGCAACCCGACATTCCGATGTGGAAATGGGAAAGTATAGCTATGGACTTGTTACAAAACTCCATCGCACAATCTCTGGTCACGATAGCATTTGGGTTATCGTTAATCGCCTTTTCTGCTCATTTTGTTCTGATACGAGAAGACTTTAAGGTTGAACGATTATCACAAATATACACCGACGAAGTCACTTGTCGACACAGGACGCCTTGTGACATCATCTCTGACCGCGACGGTCGCTTTACCTCACGTCTCTAGGATTTCACTCCGCACTCGGTACTACTATAAATCCCAGTACAACATTCCATCCTAAGACCGACGGTCTGACTGAGCGCATGATTCACACCCTCGAAGAGATGCTTCGATCGTGTGTCTTAGATTTTGGTGGTAACTGGGATTCGCATTTACCTTTGATAGAATTTTCGTACAATAACAATTATCACACTAGTAAACAAATGGCACCATTTGAGGCGCTATACGGTAGAAAATGTCGATCTCCTATTGTATGGAACGAGATCGGATACGCACAGATCACGGTCCCGAGTTAATACAAGAAATGACAAACAAGATTCTCCAAATAGAGACAATCTCCTAAAAGCTCGAGTCGTCAAAAGAGCACGCTGATAAACGACGCACGCCCCTATAGTTCGAAGTAGGAGATCACGTTCTTTTAAAGGTTTCACCTTGGAAAGGAGTGATCCGATTCGGCAAGAAAGGGAAACTAGCGCCACGATACGTAGGTCCCTTTAAAATTCTGGAAAGAATTGGCAAAGTGGCCTATCGACTCGACTTACCGGTAGAACTCAGCAACGTACATCCGACTTTCCACGTCTCAAACCTCAAAAAGTGTTTAGCCGAAGAAAATCTTCACGTACCTCTTGAAAACTTACAAATAAACAAGACTCTTCACTTTGTGAAAAAGCCAATAGAAATCATGGACCGAGAGATCAAGAAACTTCTACGCAGTCGCATTCCCATTGTGAAAGTCAGATGGGAAGGCAACGCGGTGCCGAGCTCACTTGGGAACTCGAGAGTGATATGAAATCTAAGTACCCACATGTCTTTGTTACGTCTGCAGCTTGAATTTCGGGACGAATTTTCTAAAGTAGGGGAGACTGTAACAACCCGACTTTTCGGTTGTTCCTATTTTTATCCTCTTTGTAAACGTTTGTACTCTGAAATTTTAATGTAACAAGGGTTTATGTTATTCTAAATACATTTTCATCGCACAGCATCACTGCTCGACATTTAAACGCCTAATACTTGCAAACGCTCAACGCAAACACAAACTCAAACGCGGTTGTTAATGATGAATTATGTTATGCAGTGTGATAGGTGTATACTTGAATCATTTGTTTATATGTTTTATACTCACTCAAACGCTCGCTCGCTTAACTCGATTTATCGCGCTAATAAGCAACATGACGCTTAACGCTTCTCTAAAACGCATAACATGCCTAGACTAACTAAAACGAATGAAAACAGCCAAAACGTGAACCAAACTCACTCGTACGAGCACCCACTCACACGAGGCAGACTTGGCTCGCACCAGGCTCACCTGACTTGCACAAGGCCCACTCGCACGAGGGGTTACTTGTGCGAGGGCTCATTCGCACAAACCCACCCTTTTCACCTCTCCTTTAAATACCCCAAACTTAGCACACGCACTCCCACTTGCTGTCACTCGCACGAAACGCTCTCTACACACTTTTCCCTGTTTCCAAGTAAGAAGACTACGTTTTTCACGCGAATCACAATGATTTTACACGAGTTTATCTCCGATTTCATCTAAACTTCTCTGTTTACGAAAATCTTCATCTTTTTCATAAAACCTTCTGTTTTTACCTCTGAATCACACTTAAACAAGTATGTTTGAGTTAGCTTGGCTTATTAAGATTAAAGACCTTGTTGTTTCAAACTCACCAACTGTTGATCCTGAGAAAACTATTTTAAACTCGATTTGTACACAAAAACGGGCAAAACTAACATGTGTTTCGTTCACTAGATAGTGGGACGAAGCGAGGTCAAATACGTCATGGAAAGGATTCGATATTACATCCGATTCATACGAAAACTCAGTTCCGGTAGCACGAAATGCAAGAACAGTCACCTGTGCAAACTGGGCTGCCTTGCACGAACCACGATGGGTTCGTAAGACGAAGACCTAACAATAATTCCGCACCTTACAGCTATTGAAATTAGTAGAACACTAAAAATTATTAAATTATCAAATATTACTTCTAAGGTGTATCGCGCGATTAACCCTAAAGATTATAAATTTATTCCGTGATATAGACACTCACCAAAACTTAAAACCTAGCATGAATCTATTATGTGATATAGACAGTCACCAAAATTCATACGAAGTAACAAAAGACAATAAAACAATTTAAAGCATGCATACACATTAAACCTAATAAACCAAACTGACTACTTTTATCAACAATCCATAAATAACTAATTAAACATAATAAAAATCAAAACTTTGCAAAACTGATCATCCAATCTAGGTAGTTAAAAGAAGTCTACCAAGAACCATAGTTAAGAAAAAGAAACACGTCTTAAACAAATAATAAATCATAGTCATGAGCTCGAATAACATAAAGTTTATCAAACTAATAAATTAATTATTTGCAAACCCGGACTCATATCTTGAACCGTAGTCTTGAATATCGAACCAATAAGCTTCTCCTGAAAATTCATCCCTTGTAACTTCTGCTTCTGGCTTCTCCTCTTTTCTGTTCGTTCTCCCTTTTTTTGTTCGTTCTCCCTTTTTCTGTTCTAGCCGTAGGTATATGTACCATCCTCTAACTCAAGACATATGGCCCCTTAGCGATTTTAATTCCTATCAAATGGGCCAGCCATCTTAATACTCTTGCAAGCCCAAAACAACAAAAAATAACATAATTATATGTCTACAGTCAATGGGAGTAAACAACTTGAAGAAACAGTAGATCTAACTGATAAGATTCAAGTCAGATCTAGGGTTTAGTCTCTGCATAAAAGGGGTTAATCATTCGCTTCGTCACTTGGGATTTGAACTCCATTGATTCTGCAAAACAAAACACCGTCAGCCTCGCCATGGGGAGAATGGGGGTTCTCTCCGTGAGCACCCTCCAGCGTGAGAATAAGTACAGGTTATCTGAAATAGTTTAAATGAAGTAAGAGAGAGAGTAAGTGAGAGTGAATTCCTTTTGCTTGTACCCCAAGATACTTATTTATAACCGGATTTAGGCGCCAAAATGTGAGAGAGGAAATTTTAACAGAATCTTCCTTAACGTCGTTAGTCAGTTAGATCACCATCCAAGCACACGGATTACAGTGTTGATCAATGGTTAAGGAAACGCCACATGGCAGATGATGCCCTTTTTGCTTTCTGTTATAAGCGTGCCATCATCGTGACTTTGAGAAATCAATCAGATCATGCCACGTGTCAATTCTGTTGTAACTGCTCATGCCCTTGCACGATTGAGCTTTAACTATTTCTAGAACATTTCACAGGTGTTTCCCTCTGAAACGTTGCCATGTGTCCCTTCTGTTATAATAGAAAAGATTCCTTATTGTTCTACTTGTCTTTCTTGCGCACAGGTGTCATCTGGTTAGAGAAAAAGACTCAAGCTTAATTGTTACCTTGCGCAAGCCCGCGCAAGTTAGTTAATGATTGTTTCTTCTCTTAGATGCCTGGCGCATGGAAGACGATTTGCGCAAGCTCTGCTCTTGTAGTAATAATGGGTATGGTCTCTTACTTGGCGCATGATTTTTGGGACCATACCCCTTCAAATCCCCCCCCAGTCCAGTGTTGCTCCTATGCGCAAGTGGCAAGTAGGTGGAGCACTGCACTAATAAAAATTATAGTGTTCATTGTATTTCTGTAAATAATTTCTCTGCGCTGAAGGAAACAAAATCTTCATGGAGAAGGAAAGAACTTCCTGACTAAGGAGAGACAATTTTGAATTTTGAAAAAGTTGTCATTGTGTCAGGGGTGTGGTGAAAAGCACGTGTTGAGGTGATGTTTGACGTACTGTGTGACAGCTGTCAACAGTGCCAGACGTTCAACATTAACGGCAAAACGGCTCTAGGTGATTACGCGCACGCGTGGGGACGGTTACTATTCACCACTCGCCCTTCTGTCGCCTAGGGTTTGATGAAAACCCTGAATTTTTGGCACGTTCGCTGCAGGCATTTATTGCGATGCCTATATATACACTCTTATCACAAACCGTCATTTTTGTGCTTTCAGAAATTCTTTTCTTCTTCTTTCTCCTGCAAATACTCCCTTTCCACTATAATTCAAAATCAGTCGATATCTGCCTCAGATCCTTGTCATATCTCTATGGCTACGAGTTCTATTCCTGAGGAGATAGTGGATATGCCGTCGACATCATCGTTGCCAACATTGAAGTGGAGCCAGAGTGCCTTCGACAGTCTGGTTACTAACTTAAAGTTCCCGAAGTCATGGGATGCCCGATATCCAGATGATACCGACACAGCGGCGAATGTTCCAGCCGGGTACATTACTTTGTTTTGGGATTACTTTGCTGAGGGTAACTTCCGACTTCCTGTGACTTATTTCTTGCTGGAGATTCTTGATTTCTATAAGTTTCACATATCCCAGTTAAGCCCTATGGGGATGGTTCGTATCCGGCACTTCGAGTTTGTTTGCCGATAGATGAACATCCTTCCTACCGTTGATAGATTTAAGGTTTTTTTACCAACTACATTGTGCATTAGGATTCTATTCATTTCAACAACATCTTCCAGCGAAAAGGTTGTTGCTTAACTACCCAAGTCTTTTCATGATTGGAAACAAAAGTTTTTTTACATTAAAGCGGCTGTGATACCGTCAAAGATGACCTTCCGCGGAGTTGAAGAAATCGAGCTCGAGAAAATGGCTATCCCCACCGCTGAAGTATGGTACCAGGATTTGAAGGATGTGCCTAACATTGTTTTGCCAGAGAGGGCTTTAGTTGCAGCGGGAATGAGTATGCTCTGGAAGGCTGGTCGTCGTGAGAAACCAGTGTATGTTGAAGAAGGCACAGGTAAGTCGTCTTACTTTATAATATGGTTGCGCATGCGTGTGCTCATTTTTTGTGGTGTTTGCAGTTACTTCCTTGTACGTTGTATCTTTCCAAAGAGAAAAATGCAAAATGGAAGTGATGCCTATCGACACAGATGAAGAGCCTTGGTTCTCACAGATCTTGGGAAACTTTGAACTGCCCAAAATAGAAGAGCTCAATGCGCAAACCTCTGCCACTGCTGGTAAGTAATTTTCCTTTGATTCCTGAGTTAGTATTGCGATATTATCCCTAACGTTAGATCTTAGAGTAAAATTGCAATATAACTTATGGCGCGCATATTGTCTTGTTTGTGGTAACCCCAGTAGGTGACTTGTCAAACTTGGGCGTAGGCCCTGACTCCAAGAAGAAGAAAAAACCTACTATTGCCATTCCTCTTCCCAAAAAACATGTCGTTCCTGCGCCTAAGGCTCCTGAAACCCTGAAGACGGAGATCAAGAAAGGTACTCGCCTTGTCTCTGATTCTTGGTGTGAGTACGTGGTGGTGTCAGACTTATTAGAAGGTCTTGCGCCTGTAGGTTTAAAGAAACCCAATGGGGAACCGAAGGATACAACAGAGATTCCTGCGGCGAATCCAGGTGACCGATCGACGTGCCATCAAGTCCTGAAACATTGGTACCCCGTACCTTCAAGAAAAGAAAAAACACTGCCCCTGACCCACCAGTACCACCACCGAAGAAAGTTGCGCGGGGAAGAATCGGGAAGAAGAGCAATCTGGATGCTCTTGCAGAAAAATTTTCTCCAGGTAAGGGCACTTAACATGTCATTTGTATACTGAAACTCCTTTTTTCATCTGTGCTTGTTATATGCAGAAAAAATTGTGAAGGTGGCGTAGACCACATAATCATCAATGCCTACAGCGCATCAACCTGAAGTTGAAGACTTTGAGAAGAGTGGTGATGATGTAACCCAGGCGCGACGTATGCTGGCCCAGAACCCATCGTGCCCGATATGCCAGAAAAACCTGCTCCGGAAGAAGAGCATATAAAATCATTTATTGAAGATCCTGCTGGCGAGCAGGTAAAAGATACTGCCCCTTCTGATGTTGAAAAGCAACCTGTTGAGGATCTAAAGATACCCCTACCTCACCCCGAAAAAACCATTGATAGCCAAGCAAAGAACATTGGCTCATCCTCTGTTGCGCCTATTTTTGAATCATTTTGTGATGACCCAAAGAAGAATCCCCCATTCGCCCCGAGGAGACACCTGGGGATTACTATTATCGCTCCTACTCAACCAAACGAGCCTCCGCCCTCCATGAACCAGTGTGGAAGCTAAAACAAAGTGATACCTTTACCGACCTGCAAGCTTGCAGGGAATGGTACAAGGGCATCTATCCACCAGCGGAGGTAAAGCGCCAAGAAGAAAAGTCTCATGAACAAATATATCAAGCTTATTTGTTAGAGACAGCGCAAGCCTCATCTGTGACCCACAGGATTGTGCGTGAGTGGCGCAGTATGAATAAGGAATGGGGTGAATTTGAGTCTAAAATATTCAAAGTTGGGGTTGAACGTGAGAAGTGAGGAAGATGAAGGTGGACCTAGAGGCGGAGAGATGCAAGTTCGAGGATGAAAAGAAAAGGAAGAATGGTCCACCTTAGGTTGGAAAAAGAAAGTAGAAGCGGAGGCGGCGCTTCTAACTACAGAGCATAAGAGGATGGCTACAAGCCTGCGAGCGTGATAACAATAAGAAGATCTCTTTGTGCAATGAAATAGAAAAATTAAAGCAAGAGAAAGCTGACGCTATAGCCGCTGCTGATGAAGCCCGCTCGCACCATGAACGAAGCGAGCAGAATGGGTAGGGACCAGAATGACACTACTTCTTAGAGATAAAGAAATAGCTGATCTTACCTCTATGTTATTTGATCAGGAAAAGATGAAAACCGATCTTGACAATGCAAAGAAAGATATTCAGTTGGCGAAAGTTGAGAAAGCTGAGTTAATCCACCGTCAAGTGGAGAATGAGAAGAAAATCGAAGATGCGAAGACCGCTCGTGTTACTGCGAAAAGCATTGTTGAATCCTTAACGAACAACCTGACATGGATGCAACATTATGGGATTGTGAATGTGAGTACCGTTTTTCTATCATACATTGTTGATTTGTCGTATTGATCTGACATCATAACTTATTTTTATATATTGCCAACTCAATTTTGAACTCTGATGAGTTGGATGAAACCGTGACGCAGCTTATGGTTTCGGCTCGGAACGATGGTTATGCCCGGGGCTACCAAGATTGCGCAACCCATGTAGAGCACGCCCTTAAAGTGAAGTGGGATACTAACTGATCGATGCTTCATGGAGTTGATACACACTCGCCTTATACAGGTGCCAAGGCCATTTATGATCAGCTGCAAATTCCCATTATGGAGTTTGTGGATAATGCCCTACCCCATGACGACTTCGTGAACCGTGAAAGAAATTTTTTTAGAAGTGGAAGAAAAACAGGCTGAAACACAGGCCCCTGAATAGGAGTTTTATTTAAGCCATGTTTGTTTAATATTCACATGTATGTACAGAAGCGCTTCTGCGCAAGTATTTTATGTTATAATATATTTGGATTACAATTTTTGCATGAGTACAATTACTTGTTTAGGATAAGACAAATGAACGAGATTAACCAACTCATGTATGAGCAGTGATAATGTGATAGCTCATGAGTGGCAAGTGTTTTTGTGTTTCCAAAGTAATTGCATGCATTTGTAAGAAATATATTCATAAAAGCAAAAATGTAAGTAGCGGTAAAGTGAAATTTCATTGATAAGGCTTTGAGCCATAACTGTCGCTAAGATTACAAATAAACTACTGTAAGCAGTCTCCTGCAAAGCGCAAAGCTATTGCATTGAGAGAGTTGAGATTACAAATAGCAACGGGGCAACTACTGGGCGTTCCAGGTTCTGGGAACGCTGGTGACGTCCATCGCTTGAGGGTATAAGCTCCTTTGCCAAGAACTTCATTGATCACATAAGGGCCCTCCCATCTTGGAGCAAGCTTTCCTGGCTTCTCAGCGTTGGAGGCTTCACTATCTCGGAGGACGAAATCTCCAGGTAGAAAGGTGCAAACGCGTACCCTTTTGTTGTAATATTTCTCCAATTGGGATTTATACTTTGCTTCACGAATAGCTGCGTTTTCGTGTCTTTCTTCGACCAAATCGAGATCCAAACGACGTTGCTCCTCGTTATTTTGTTTCTCTAGGGCAAGCATCCTTGGAGATGGGAGGCCTATCTCCGCAGGAATTACTGCCCCCGTTCTGTAAACCAATCTGAACGGATTTTCTCCTGTGCTTGTCTTGGGCATTGTGCAATGAGCCCACAAAATGCTGGGAAGCTCATCTACCCACCCGCGCTGCGCCGTGCCCAGGCGGGCCTTGATACCATCAACCAGTTGTTTATTGATGCTCTCAACTTGTTCGTTCGCCTGTGGATGCGCAACGGAAGAGAAAACATGCTCAATCTTCATCTCTTGCATCCACTTTTGTAAATCTTCAGATGCTAGGTTTGGACCGTTATCAGTTATAATGCCCCTCGGTAACCCAACCCTACAAATAATGTGCTCCCATATGAATTTCCTAATCACCATAGCTGTTGTGGAGGCTAAAGGCTTCGCTTCAACCCACTTGGTGAAGTAATCCACAGCAACTACAATAAACTTTACTGCGCCTGGCGCATCGGTGAACGGACCGACCAAATCAATGCCCCACTGTTGAAAAAGCCAAGCAGGGTTACCGGAACAAGTGGATTTTTTGGGCGTGTCGTTTTCGGGGCATGTCTTTAACAAGACATGCATTTGCGCAAAGTTTCAACAGCATTGACATGCATTCATGGCCAATAGTAGTCTGCGTTCATAACTTTGGCTACAACCATGTGCGGTCCAGCATGAATTCCACACAATCCTTCGTGAATCTCTTTGATTAAGTATTGTGCATCATGCTTGTCGATGCATCATAATAGAGGACCCATGTACGACTTCCGATATAAAATACCGTCCACCATTTCGTAATTGAGGGCCTTGCATCGTATCTTCCTTGCTTGTGCCTTGTTATCAGGGAGAGAACCATGTAGCAGATACATAATGATTGGAGACATCCAAGATGGACTTCCAGTTTCTACGATACTTACTTGTTTTAGTGGCACAAAAGGATTGCTCAAAACTTCTATTCGAACCTCTTTAGCCAAATGTTTGAAACTTGTAGCCGCCAACTTGCTTAAAGCATTTGCTTGTTTATTCTCACTGCAATTAACATGCACTACTTTAAAGTGTTTAAACTGACTGATCAATGTCTTTGCCTGTTCTAGATACAGAGCCATAATGTCTCCTTTGTAAGCTTCGGTTACTTGCTCTGCCACTAATAAGGAATCAACGTGTGCTGTTAAATTCGCTGCTCCCATCTTGATAGCGAGGCGCAAGCCTGCTAGAAATGCTTCATATTCGGCCTCATTATTCGTACTTTTGAAATCCAGCCTAATAGCATATGTGAACTCTTGATTGTCAGGGTTGACCAGACGAAGACCAGCACCAGCCCCTTCGCTGTTTGATGCGCCATCAGTGAATAATACCCAAGGTCTGTCATCAGTTATGGGGACCTTGAGCTGCTTCGCATTCATTAACTTTGTCTGTTGGTACTTCAGCAATAAAATCGGCTAATACTTGCCCCTTGATGGTTGGGCGCGGCATGTATAAAATATTGTAATCTCCCAACTCGATAGCCCATTTTGAAAGACGTCCTGATACGTCGGGTTTTGATAAAATTTGCCCCAAGTGTTAATTTGTCAGTACAGTAATTACGTGTCCTGAAAAATACCTCTGTAGCCTGCGCGACGCATGAAAGAGGGCTAGGACCAAATTTTCCATAATAGAATATCGTGTCTCTGGGTCATTGAGCATCTTACTGACGTAATAAACTGGAGTCTGAACCCCTTCGCACTCAACTAGTAGAACTGATCCTACTGCCATGTCGGATGCAGCAAGATAGAGTATCATTGGCTCTTTTTCAAGCGGAGCAGTGAGTGTTGGGAGTTGTATTAAACAATTCTTCATATCCTGGAAAGCACTCTCTGCTTCAGGAGTCCATAAGAATTCATTCTTCTTGACACAGTTGCGCAGTGTAGGAATGAATGGATAAGACTTTGCTGCATGATTAGCAAGAAAACGATTGAGCGCATCTAAACGTCCCGCCAATCGTTGCATCTCTTTGATAGTAGCAGGAGAAGACATTTTCTGGAATGCCTCCACTTTATCAGGATTAACTCTGAAACCATCTTTTGTGACAATGAATCCTAGGAACTTGCCTTCTTCCATGCCAAATGAACATTTGCTCGGGTTCAATTTCAAGTTTACCTTTCACAGTGAATCGAAAGTTCGTTGGATGTTTGCTAACATTGTGTCTTCAGTGTGACTCATGATGACGAGATCATCAATGTAAACCTCAACTGTAACCCCAATATCATCGCCAAAAATTGTATCCATAAGGCGTTGGTAAGTGGCTCCCGCGTTGTAGAGGCCAAAGGGCATCTTTGTGTAACAGAAAATGCTTTTCTCCGTGCGCGTCTTGTCCTCATCTTCCTTCTTCATTAAGACTTGGTGATAACCTTTATAGCAATCGAGAAAGCATTTCCATCGAAACGACGCTAAGGAGTCAACTTTCTTGTCAATTTCTGGAAGGGAATAACAATCTTTAGGACACGCCTTGTTCAGATCTTTAAAATCAACGCACATGCGCCAACCACCATTATGTTTTTGTACCATGACTGAATTAGCAACCCAATTCTGATATTTTACCTCGCCCAGGATTCCGGCATCCAACAATTCTGAAACTTGTTCATTCATTGCGCAAGTTTTATCAGGCCCTAAGCTGCACTTTTTTTGTACTACCGGCTCTGCTGAAGGAAAAACGTTCAAGTCGTGTTCTGCGACGTCGCGTGGGACGCCAACCATATCAGCGGGAGTCCAGGCGAAAATATCTTTGTTTTGAAATAATAGCAGTTTTAGCTTTGCGCGAATTTCTGTGGTCATTGCGGGATCTAAAAGAATTGTTTGTTTGGGATACTTGGTATTAAGCATCCACTTTCCAGGCTCGTTTGCAGATGCTGGTTTAGACGCTTTAGCAACTGGTTCTTCGATAGACATTATTTCCTTGCGCGCATACATAATAGCGACGCCTGTTGGTGTTGGAAATCCACAAGCAGCACGCGGAGCTGATGTAACCATGCTAAAATCACGTTGCATGCGTCGCCCCAATAAAACATCATGGCGGGAAGTTGCCAGCATCACCATAAAATTCACCTTAATGGTTCATGAATGTTTTCCGTCTGAAAGGGTGACGTGAAAAACTATCTGTCCTAGAGGAAAAACAGCCTCATTGCAGAACCCAGTTAAAGGGAAATCAACTGGTTCTAGGCGTGCTTTGTCCTCTGGATCCAATTGTTTAAAACATTGTTCGTAAATGATATCCATGGAGCTTCTAGGATCTATGAACACATAATTAGTCTGGTAATAACCAAAAATACCTCTGACCACTACTGGTCTCTCTTCCTGTGGTCCGCCAGGAATAATGGGAAAAATCACCTGCTATTCGCGCCATTTGTCATTTCGAAAACGTTGAAAGTTGCGTTTGCGCGACATGCCTCCTTGAATCATAGAAACTTGCTTCATCTTCTTATTACTTGGACCCACATCCCCGCGCGTAAGTTGCCTGACTTCCTTGCATACTGACTGTACTAAGTGTGTCAGTTTACCACTTTTCAATGCTTTTTCAATCTTTGTGCGCAAACTGATGCAGTTATCAGTTGTGTGCCCAGTATCTTTGTGAAAGTCACAAAAGAGATTTGGGTCCTGACCCTTCTTGTTCTTCATGGGCTGAGGTTGCTTAAACTGATAGTTCTCGGTGCTCAGAACTTCAGCGGGAGACTTTGTTAGAGGAGTCCATTGCCGATCACGGTTTTCTTGTTTGATCGCTTTCTGGGTAGTAATTTTGTTAATCGTTGCGCGAGCATCTACTGGTAAATAAGGAGAATATGAACCTTGGTTCGAGTCCTTCCAGCCTTTTTTAAACTTCCGACCGCCCCTACTCAGATCCTGAGGGCGATTCTAGGGTAGTGGCGGTCTATTGGAATTAAGGTTCTGCTCTGTCTGCGCATAAACTTTGGCTGCTACCATTAGTTTATCCGAACTCTTTGGAAGGCCAGTTGTTCCAGAAAGTACTTTTATCATTTCATCACATCTTACCGCATATTTGAACTGTGTGCGGATAAGGTCCTCATGTACATCTCCAATTTCTAACACTTCCTTATTGTAACGAGTGATAAAATCTTCTAGGCTTTCGTCATCCTTCCGCCAGATGTTCATCACATCTGAGGAGTCTCTGACGTATCGCCTCTGTTGACTAAAATGCGTAAGGAATTTCTCCTTAAGATCATTCCAAGAGGAAAGTTTACCTGTGGGTAAATTATCGAACCAAAGGCACGCGGCGCCGGTAAGAGTTTGTACAAACAGATGACACCACATTGGTAACGTCCAACCTCCAATTATCCCTGTGCCAGTGAAGAGGCGCATGTGATCATCAGGATCAGTTAAACCATTAAACTTCCCCATGTTGGAGGGTAACTTTGCTCGTTCTAGCGGAGCCAACGCTATTTCTCTTACAAACTTTGATTGTTCAGCTGCTTCAGCGGGTCGATACACTAGATTGTAATCATGCTCCGCCTCGGGATTGTATGTTGCACGTATCTTAGGCTTGTAGTTGACATGATCCATAGCTAATCGACTAAAAACACTTACACTATCTCCTTCGTCATAAGTCTTATCATATTCATCATGTTGGGTGTCCCGCTTCTATGATAGTCGCGGGCCCAAACGTGAATGAACAGATGTGCGACGTTGAGCATTATCCTCTTGTTTTCGATTGCCAGAATAAACAGAATCATTCCTGGTTTGAGAGTACATCTCGGTTCCTTCTACAGATATATGCGAAGGCGCACGAGCACAGATCTGTGAATCATAACTCAACTCGAGGTGTCGGCGAAGCACGGACCTGAGGAGCATTAACCGGAGCTTGAAAAGTTGGAGCTCCAGTCTGAGCACAGAGTTGAGCATACATAGCATTCAAAGATGTTTAAGACTTGATTAACCATGACAACGGGGTTTCACCAGGTGGCAAAATTGATGCAACATCAACGTGAGGAGCTGCCGGAGTTACTGGAATGCTCGCATGCTCTGGGTCATATGGAGCATCAGCTTCATCGGATGAATCCTCCACAACTTGTCCGTCAACTTGAGGGCCACCAACGACGCGACGAATCTCAGATCGAGGACCTCCTGGAAACGATGATCCATCAGCCATGACGCTGTAGATCTAAGTAAAACGAAACAAAAGATGAAAAGAGAATAGAAAATCAGTGGGCACCAATGAAGAAACAGTAGATCTAACTGATAAGATTCGAGTCAGATCTAGGGTTTAGTCTCTGCATAAAAGGGGTTAATCATTCGCTTCGTCACTTGGGATTTGAACTCCGATTGATTCTGCAAAACAAAACACCATCAGCCTCGCCACGGGGAGAATGGGGGTTCTCTCCGTGACCACCCTCCGGCGTGAGAATAAGTACAGGTTATCTGAAATAGTTTAAGTGAAGTAAGAGAGAGAGTAAGTGAGAGTGAATACCTTTTGCTTGTACCCCAAGATACTTATTTATAGCCAGATTTAGGCGCCAAAATGTGAGAGAGGAAATTCTAACAGAATCTTCCTTAACGTCGTTAGTCAGTTAGATCACCATCCAAGCACACGGATTACGGTGTTGATCAACGGTTAAGGAAATGCCACGTGGCAGATGATGCCTTTTTGCTTTCTGTTATTAAGTGTGCCATCATCGTGACTTTGAGAAATCAATCAGATCATGCCACGTGTCAATTCTGTTGTAACCGCTCATGCCATTGCACGATTGAGCTTTAATTGTTTCTAGAACATTTCACAGTTGTTTCCCTCTGAAACGTTGCCATGTGTCCCTTCTGTTATAACAGAAAAGATTTCTTATTGTTTTACTTGTCTTTCTTGGGCACATGTGTCATCTAATTAGAGAAAAAGATTCAAGCTTAACTGTTACCTTGCGCAAGCCCGCGCAAGGTAGTTAAATGATTGTTTCTTCTCTTAGATGCCTGGCGCATGGAAGATGATTTGCGCAAGGTGTGCTCTTGTAGTAATAATGGGTATGGTCTCTTACTTGGCGCACGGTTTTTAGGACCATACCCCTTCACAACTCGGTCAACAAGGAAAAGTATGATTCTTATTTCATAGTATTAGGCAATTGAATTAATTGCACTTTCATCTTTTATGCCTAATGGCCCCATCATCTTTTATGAAATATTTTTAAAGCAACTTTTCTTTTATTGCAATTCAGCCCTTCAACTTATAAAATAAAAATTATACAATAATTATACACTTTATACGGGACAAATATGTGTATTTTACCCCACATCAAATATTCCCACTCTTACTCTTTTTTCGTCCCTGAAAAAGTCTGAAATGGAATCAGAACTAAGACCACTGGTTTCAAAAGACTTAGATTTCGTATTTTAAAAGACTCAAAACGTTTAACCACGATTATCGGTAGAATTTTCTGCTTAAACCCAACCACCAACTTATCAGGCCCCTTCATGTAATTATTAAATTCAAGTGATTTTCATCTAAAGGGTCTCAAACTTCGGAATCGACATATCCACCTATTCCCGCCTCAAGCTTTTGAAACAAAAGGAACAGTTAATTAAATAATTCCTAACCGTCTTATGTGAAAACCAAAAGAATTTAGAATCATATACCTTTTTCTCTGTTTTTTTTTCTTTTATTGAGCACTAGATATTTATGCATACCTAACCCTGAGGCTGTCTCAACCAGGATCACCATCCCTGAGAGCAACAACATGAGCTTCAGGATTTTCCATATTTTACTAACTTAACCTAGAGGGATTCTCGATCAGAGTCACCGTCCCCAAGGAGATTCCATAGACCTCGTTATTATTATTATTTTTATCTAGCTCACTTATTCTATTTTTTTCACATGATTAAAAATTCTAGCGGTTTTAAGTTATAACGGTGTTCCTTATACTATTATTGGCGGTTTCCACATCCCTATTTATCCTAGATGAGTACCCACAAGGCTTAATTATTTAAATTAATGGTATTCTTAAACAAACTAGGGAACCTTCTAAACCGACTGGGCCTACCAGTACATCCCGGAAAATACGTCTTCATCTATTTTATCTCATATTATTATTATTTTGAAAACCAACCAATCCCAGTTTTACTATTATCTTCCATTATTTGCAAAATGTTTGCAAAAACATTTTCTATTTTTACAATTTCTTTTTTGGATTTTTAAATTTTCTATTTTTTTTATTTTTCAAATTTTCTAACACAAACAATAGTTTCCATCCCCACACTTAAACTCTACGTTGCCCTCAATGTAGGATGGAAACCCGACTCAAAAGACTAAAAAATTAAGAAATAAAAAAACAAAGGCAAATCGGAAAGGACTTAGCTGGTTCATTAACGCGTAAGCTCAAAAACTCTCATCCAATCCAGCTCGATCGTATAGCATTCCATTCGCGATCGGATTTGATTATGACTGGTAAACTTGGTATCGCCTTGAAATATGATGAATAGCTCCAAAATCACCCAAATGGAGATTGAGTATGGGTGGTACAATTCAAACCTGCACAAATAAAAACAAGCAAAAACCAAAGCAGTACCGACTCTAAAAAAACCAACTCTAAAACTACTAACTTAGACTCATTATACAAAAACTACAACTCCATACAAACTCTATGAAACCTCCCCACACTTGAATTTAATCAGGAGGCTTCTCTTTCACTTGGACCCTGTCTAACCCGTTTAATTCCACCCAGTCCTCATAAACAATTAAAAATTCAACGGTGGAATTTAAAAACAATTTAAAATTTCTAAACGGGTCAGACCATCAAAATTTAAACTTACCTGACATGAACCGGATGCGTGGCATATATCAAGAAGACTGATATTGCTTGAACTTCAATGGCTCCTTATTCTCCAACATGTACAAGCCTTCGATCCTCGTCCGCTTCCGATCCTGTCTTTTCTCTTTCCTCGCCTTCTCCCGTGGTTTTGCTGAGTTTACAGTTTCACCTATCACTAACACCACAGGCCATCTGTGGTGTTCTTCCTTTTCCACCACTTCCACAAGATGATCCCCACACTTAATCTCTTCATCTAGGGAGGCTCGATCACCGCTGTCGGTTCACCTTCAAGTAGGGCATCAAAATATGCTATATCCCCATCAGGATCCAACTCTCCTACGTCTTCATAGACCGGTAAACCATCTAATTCTAGCTCCAAAAACTCATTCTCCCTAGACGACTTAATTTCAACCTCTCCATTTTCTTCCCCTACACCACACATTAACCCTATTGAATCTCCTAACTCCACTTCCTCTTCAATCACTTCTTTCTTCATAATGACCTTTGATAAGCAGCCCACTCTTCTTCATCGATTTCATCATCAGAGTCACTCCCGAAATCATATATAGTAACCTGTAGTACCAGAGGTGGGACTTCATCGTCCATTTTCGTCTCCGTGACTAGAGTGATTTCTTCATCTGACTCGTCTTCATACGACCAGCTATTTCCCCAGTTTTGGAAATATTGGGATTAATTCTCCACTAGAAAGCATGAAACCGAGGTAGTTACCTTCTGCATCATATGTATAGCCAGTCGTTAACTTATATATTCTATCATTTTTAAAGCATTTATACAGGAAATAACTTATCAAGTTAACCTATGTATCATTTTCATGCTCGACAACAAGTTACATATTTAACGTGATATTTACCGATATTATCGTTTTAACCGCACAAGTGTACATGCATAGTCTAACCTCCTACTATCATGTTATCACTTAGCATATCACATCATAATACACCAAGTTCACTCTTGAACAATCTAAGTTCGTGTACATTGAAATATGTGTATTTTGCGTTTTCGGGCATCGGAAGTCACGTACGACTAACCAAACACCAAAGATACTTAATATAAGTTAATATACTTATATTTATATAAAAATATCAGTTTACTTACTAGTCTAAAACATTTTTACAAAAAATCTCGTAAAAAGGCGAGTTTTACCGTTTTTAACGCATAATCTTGTACTGAACTTAACCATAAGCATCCCAAATCGATACAACTTGATATTTTAAAATAATGCATGTTATTTACTAAATAAAATGGTGGTTATACTCATGATAGTGTAGGTCTCACATAAGACACATAAATCTCATCATTCATTTTAGAACTTTTTAAGCCCCATGTACAACATGTAAAGCTAGTAAAACTTATGACAAAGTTTCATGTCATTTTAGCACATCAAATATTATTATTTTTAAGGTTTATAATCTGATCATAAATCATTTTTGTCATAACTTATCATTTTCATCATTTCATGACCATAAATCATCATGCATGCTTATGTACAAGCATCTAATGCATCTATAACATATCATCATCAACTTGCATGAACTTAAATGCATCCAACATTTATTTAACTCATGTTCAAATAATCCAAAACATTCTAATCTTCATATGATGATCATCCAATCATATTATCATAAATGCAAGACATATAATATATATATATATATATATTTACACATTTAGATTTAGCAACAAAAATCCACATGCATGCATATATATACATACATACATACACGACACACATATTTATATATATATATACACACACATGATTCCAGATTTTTACTTTTATATGTCTATTTCACATGATCAAAACCTTAAAGAACTTACCAAAGATTACACATACATCACCTTTCAAATATCATATCAACAAGATTTAATCAACAATCAAAACTCAACTCTCATATATGTATATACATACATACGGCCACACACATATATACATACATATCCATTTTTATTTTTATTGAAAACTCATTTGTTTTTAGTTTCAAGTAAGTTTATGTTTAGATCCAAGAACAAAAGAAACCTTCCATAATCATCAATATCACCATGAACCAAGAACACGATTTTTAAAGAAAGTTTTATACCTTCAAGGTTTTTAGTGGGTTTTGACCAAAGTGATGATATGGAGCTTGGTTCTTGCTTGAAACACCTTGGAATCACCTTAGGATCTTCAAAAATGCTTGAAACCAACTTGGAATGAGCTTGAATCTTCAAGAAATGGTTTGAATTTTGAAAAGGTGAAGTATGAAGGGGTGTTTTGCCGTGAGTTTAGAGAGAGAGAGAGATGAGTGATTTTGTAAGATTATGGGTGTTGGAATTAGCATATTATGGAAGATTTTGTATCAAATAATCATTACACATTTATCTAGGTCCAACACATGGCAATTTCAAGAGAAAGGTGGGATTCTAAGCCGCCACCTCCCTTGTTCTCTCTCATATATACAAGTTTATATACATACATATATATCATATATAGGCTTTAAACTGGTATTTTACTGACTACCAGATATTTTATCTAGCGTTTTAATCCCATTTTATGGCGTTTTAATTTATTTTCAATACTCTATAAAAATAAATTTACCAAAATATTGTCGAAAAATATTTTATTTGTCTAGACTGGCTGCGTTGCCCGTATTTGGCAGTATACGCGCTGTGTTGCGCAATACGCGATTAAACTCGAAAAACAGAGTTTCTACGTTTTAATATATTTTTCCTCACGAACATGATTAAAAATACTATTTTAATCATAGCGGACTATTTTTAGGATTTTAACATGAATCGGACGGTCACCGACGTTCTTTTAGCATTTTAACTGTTACGCGATAAGCGTTTATCTTTAAATTGCCAACATAATTTTTAGTAAACTTTAAATTTATTAACACATAAAATAACACCAAATAACATAAAATTCAATAAAAATTTGCCTTTTATTTATTCATAACACGTGTCACGTTAGTACAGGCTCAAAATAACCGGGCATCACACAAATCGCTAGTAGGCTAAGCATGCTTCACAAAGGAGGGTTCAAAGCTAACACCTACTTATCCTACAATACTCGACTATCGAGTTTTCACTGGATATTTTGTGTGTGTTTTGAATCGATATCCAATCATATGGGGGATCATTTGAAATTTTTTAGTAAAATGTTTTTCAATAAATTTTGGACTTGAATATTATGCTTATACATTAGTTATATAAATAAATATTTGTGGGTTTGTGTTCTACCTTGTGAGAGCTTCACAACCAACCAAACCGCATCCAAAATGGAGCTAAGATGAGTGAGATTTCGATACTTAAAGTTGTATGGCTGGAATAATCAAAGATGTGAAATAGAGAATATTGATTAAGCTTTGTCAACCTATCCCATGTAGGTGGATGACAAAATTTGAATTGGTATATAAGGAAGAGCACTTCTTGTTAAGGCAAACACAAGTGGCAACCTTAAAAGAGTGTGAAGCACCCTAACTCGCACACGCGTGCGTGGCGTGGGTGATGGGCGTAATGTGACGCTTTGATGACACACTTTTCACTTTTCATACTCGCATCCTCGCAAGCTGCCTTTTGTATTTTTAAAGTTTGGTTCGAGTGGGCCCGGTTAGGTACGACTAATCATGGGTCGTGTCAGGCGCGGGTGGTGCGGGTCCAGCGGGTCAGGCCTAGAATAACTTATGACATTAGCAGTAGCGCCTGCTTATGAGCCAATAGTTGTTTGAACCCAACTAGTGGTTCGGTGGTCAGATCTCTTGAGCCATCAGATGTTTGCTCTTGGTTTGGTGTTCACTGATAGTAGTTTTGATCACTAACCAATTAATTGGTTTGATCAATTGTTTCTTTGATTACTGATATACGCAAAAAGCAACATGTAAATTACATCAAACAAAGCATAAAATCAACCCTTTTTCGGTATTAATGTTGGAAAAAGCATGTTACTTTGTTTACTTTAAAATTATAGGACCAAAAGAGCTTACAAATTAACAGCAAAAACCAACACAAATGCAATGAAGAAGGATTGACGCAACTTGCCGAACCCCAATACACATCCAAAACAACAAAAATGGATAAGACAGAAGCACAGGCAGGGGGCCGTGCCCACCAGGCATGGGGTCGTGCCCAAAGAAGATTCTCTGCAGATAAATACAAACAGAAAAGACAAACAACACGGGGCCGTGCCAGGACAACACGGGTCGTGGTCAACTCTAATGTTCGCAAAATCTTGATAGTACAACAAGTACACTGACCACGGGGCCGTGCTCTGTCACCACAGGGCGTGTTGGTATACAGAACTGACATCTGCAGTTAATGAAGAGAGAGAATAAGTCCACCACGGGGCCGTGCCAGGCGGGCACGGGGCCATGGCCACCTCCTGTTTCCAGCTATAAATAGGAGTGTTTGGCGTTAGATAAATGCATCCCTTGGCAAACCACTTCTCTCACACTTGCCATCAGTCCACCACCACTACAACACCAACACCCACCACTATCATCCATCTTTCATCTTTTAGAGTGTGTAGTAGTCTCGGGATCCAAGATTGATAGTAAGAGTTCTTGTCAAACAAAGGTCATGTGTCACACCCCGACCCGCAGCGGAAATAAGAGTCGGGGCATAATTGGGTTATCACCAAAGCACATGACATTTACTATTATGTTTCATAATTAATAAAGTCAAAGTTACATTTTCAAACATCCAAACATGTTCATTCAATACAAAGGAAATAACCAAACATAACAATCCCAATACTAGATCGTTTTATTCTTCTAATCCAGGTCCTATGTGTTCCTAGCTGCTGCTGGTTCACCTGTATCATGTGTAAAATGGGAGTTTTTGGGTCAACATAAGTTGGCGAGTGAACTTATTAGATAAACATTTGATAATGATTTTATGGTTAGTTTATCAATGAAATATTGTGCATAATCATAAATGAGCAAATGTAAGTAATCAAGCATTGGCAAATAGCAGTTACAATTATAACCTACAATAACACTTGATAGCATACATGAACATACCAATATCATACGATAACTAACATAAATGAACTGTGCGATCAAGGCTCAATCAAACGGAGCCGATCGTATTGCATGTACTGAAAATGTAAAATGAACTGTGCGATCAAGGCTCAATCAAACGGAGCCGATCGTATTGCAAGTACTGAAAATGTAAAATGAACTGTGCGATCAAGGCTCAATCAAACGGAGCCGATCGTATGCGGGCACGCCAGGTTCAACCGCATAATAAAATGGGGAACAGGCTCAACACTCATAAATGGGGAGCGGCGGCCTCGGCAATTGCATGTACTGAAATAATAAATTGCATCCAATAATAACTCCTTAACAGCAACAAAATAAATACATAAGTTCATGATATGATGTATGCACAATGGTTTAGCTATAATATGTATATAAACAAAGACACATGATACACCCCAAAAACGTGATTAAAACGGGGAATTTGTAAGATTCACTCACATTGGGTGCGTTGGATTGGAGATGGTGAGATGCGCACGATTTAGATGAGCGGATCGACGAGGAATACTAACCTAAATAATAATGAAAAAATATATTAAATGGATGGATTTTATTAAGGATTTTAATGAAATTTTTAGATATATTTTTGTGAGTTTATGGCTATTTTCTATCTTTAAAAATGTTATTTTTAAGTATTTTTAATTGATTTTTAAATTAAATTAAATAAATAAAAATATAAAAAAAATGTTATTTTTTTTAGTGTTGACCGTTGACCGGTTCGGTCAGCGGATAATTCTGCGCCGGGTGGGATTCGAACCGGCGACCTCCCGTTCGCGTGCACGCAGCTCTACCAACTGAGCTACGTGTCTAACCCGAAATAAACTCGTTTTTAATTATATTTATACACTTATTTGAATTAACTGAAATTTCCTTTATTTACAAAAACGTTTTAATTCAATCGAACCGGTGCTCGTGACGAGTTTCGAACGCGCGACGTGTAGTTCATGTTGCACACAGTCCACCGCTGGACTGTGTGTCTAACCGGTTATTATCTCGGCTTTTATTATACTTAACAACTATCTGTTTTAACCCGGTTTAGTTCTTGATCAAAAAGGCATGTTATTACACAAGGCGTGCGTGTAGCAGGGATCGAACTCGGGACGTGTGTGTGAAATTTGCACACAGTCCACCGCTGGACTGTGTGTTTAACCCGTTTAAAATACCGTTTTTAATTAATCTTATGTTATGTTATGACTTCATCTTCTTCGCGGATTTACACAGACAGCATAATTCGACTTGTTATGATTGATTTGTGACTTATATAATTCTCAGACATTAATAGTAATTCAAAAGTAGAGAATGGAGAGAGTTTAAGGAAAAGAATATACCGATTGATGTTATTCACAAAAATCCGGCGGAGGTTCGTCGGTATTGGAAGTGAACTCCGGCTGTTAAAACCAATTAACAGCGTTGATCGATTATTCATGAAGTTGAGTCACTTAAACAAGGTTTAAAAGAAGTTTAGGATATCATACCAGTTCACAGTGTGATTCCGGCAGTCTCAGAAATTTTCCGGCGAAGATAAGATTTTCGATAAACGTTGACTAGGATCGATTCTGAGGGTGGAGTTGTGTTAGAGACTGATTAATCACATGATTTAAACAGAAAGAGTCGGAGGAATTACCGTGAGAATGTGAGTCCCGATTTTCCGGTGACTTGCAGAAATTTTCCAGCGAACTGATTCCGATGATCTTGTGGTTCAAAAATGCGACGAAATTGAAATTAAGTATTGATATGATAGCTCTGAATCGCGAGAATGGTCTGAAGCTTGAGTTATTCAGGAATTTGATGAACTTTCGGTTTCAAATACCGAAAATGATGAAACTTTAAGTTCAATCAATTCTAACTTGATTGGAAACCGTCGTGCATCGGTTATAACTGAATTTGTGAGGTAAACAATCGATTTGACGATTGGTTTGCCGATTACCGTTTTTCAGATGGCATCATCGGTTAAACTGAGTTTGTGTATAAGTTTCATTTGTTTTCCTAGAGTTAACAGAAAACACATTGTGGCGGAGTGGTTTAGGGAATGAGTGTTAAGTCGTTGCATTGCCTTGGCTGACCCGGGTTCGAGTCCCGGCAGCTTCATATATTTTTTATTTATTTTATTTTAACTTTTTATCAAATATAATTTTTATAGTTTAGTTTATTTATTAATTATGTATCGTTTTAACTCAAAATAATCATAAATAATTAATGCAATTTTTATAACTTGGTACTTGATTATAAATCGGAGCGGGTTTTGGAGACCCGGTTTTTTTACAAATGTTACAGTATCCCCTACTTTTAGGAATTTCGTCCCGAAATTTAAATAGTTGAAATAGTAGGAAAAAGATGCGGGTATTTTTCACGCATTGAGTCTTCACGTTCCCAAGTAAACTCAGGTCCCCGTTTCGACTCCCAGCGTACCCTAACAATTGGAATGCGACTTCGACGAAGACGCTTCTCCCCGTAATCCATGATCTCCACTGGTCTTTCAATAAAATGCATGGATTCATCAATCTGAATGTCTTCCAGCGGAATATGGAGATTCTCATCAGCGAGGCACTTCTTCAAGTTCGACACGTGGAATGTGGGATGAATCCTGTTAAGTTCTTCAGGTAAGTCAAGCTTGTATGCTACAGGACCTACTCTTTCGAGTATCTTGAAAGGTCCTACGTAACGTGGTGCTAGCTTCCCCTTTTGACCAAAACGAACTACTCCCTTCCACGGTGATACTTTTAAAAGCACATGATCACCAATGTTAAACTCTAAGGGCTTCCGTCGTTTATCTGCATAACTCTTTTGACGACTTTGAGCTGCTAGAAGATTATTTCGAATTTGATGAATCTTGTCTGTGGTTTCTTGGATCAATTCTGGACCAGTAATTTGTGCTTCCCCAATTTCGTGCCAACATACAGGAGATCGGCACTTACGACCATATAAGGCTTCAAAGGTGTCATGCCGATGCTCGAATGATAGCTGTTGTTGTACGAAAACTCAACTAATGGTAGGTGGGCGTCCCAATTTCCCTTGAAGTCTATGACACATGCTCTAAGCATATCCTCAAGAGTTTGAATGGTGCGCTCCGACTGTCCATCAGTTTGAGGATGATAGGCGGTACTGAGATCTAATCGTGTGCCCATAGCGGATTGTACTGCTTGCCATGTACGTGAGGTGAAACGACCATCACGATCAGAAATAATACTTAATGGTACCCCATGCCAGCTTACAATTTCGTTGATATAAATACGTGCAAGCTTTTCGTTCTTGAAATCTTCGCGAATAGGAATAAAGTGAGCTGATTTTGTAAGTCGGTCTATAATCACCCATATACTGTCATACCCACCAGAAGTGCGAGGTAACCCGGTAATGAAATCCATGGTTATATTTTCCCACTTCCATACAGGTATTTCCGGTTGGACTAGAAGTCCTGAGGGTCTTTGGTGTTCAGCCTTCACCTTGGAACATGTGAGACACTTGGAAACAAAAACGGCAATATCCTTCTTCATTCCAGGCCACCAATAGGTGTATCATAGGTCTTGATACATCTTATCGGCTCCTGGGTGTATAGAATATCGCGTTTTGTGAGCTTCATTCATAAGGGTTTCACGAAGATTGTTGTGGTTAGGAATCCAGATACGATCCAGGTAATACAGAATACCATCTGATTTAGTTTCAAGTTTTAGCTCGGCTCCACAGGACATCTCTTTTCGTACATCTTCTTCTGTTATTGAAACGTGTTGAGCTTCTCGAATCTGATCTTTAATGTCGGTTATAATTTGCGAACATAGAAGATGAATGGAGTTCGCATAACCCTTTCGACTAAGTGCATCAGCCACCACATTTGCTTTACCAGGGTGGTATCTAATTTCACAGTCATAATCATTCAGGAGTTCGACCCATCTTCGTTGCCTCATATTTAACTCTTTTTGATTGAAGATATGTTGAAGACTCTTGTGGTCAGTGTATATTTCACACTTAGTACCATAGAGATAATGTCTCCATATCTTAAGAGCGAATACAACGGCTCCAAGTTCTAGGTCATGAGTGGTGTAGTTCTTTTCATGTGTCTTGAGTTGTCTCGAGGCATAAGCTATGACTTTTCCTCTTTGCATGAGAACGCAGCCTAATCCTTGTCCTGACGCGTCGCAATAGACTACAAAATCATCACAACCTTCAGGAAGAGTGAGGATTGGTGCATCACAAAGTTTTTGTTTAAGAGTTTGAAAAGCTTCTTCTTGCTTGGGTCCCCATACGAAAGGTTTTCCCTTATGGGTTAAAGCCGTGAGTGGCACAGCAATGCGAGAGAAGTTTGAAATGAACCGACGATAATAGCCAGCTAGTCCAAGAAAAGATCTTACTTCAGTTGGTGTACGTGGAGCTTGCCATTCTTGAACTGCTTTGATCTTTGAAGGATCAACATGTATTCCTTTGTCATTGACTACATGCCCGAGGAATTGCACCTCTTTTAACCAGAATTCACATTTAGAGAACTTGGCATAAAGCTTTTCCTTTTCTAGAAGTGCAAGAACGAGTCGAAGATGACGCTCATGATCAGCTTTAGATTTTGAATAAATAAGAATGTCGTCGATGAACACTATAACGAATAGATCAAGGTAAGGTTTGCAGACTCTGTTCATTAGGTCCATGAAGACAGCTGGTGCGTTGGTTAATCCAAACGGCATAACCATGAATTCATAGTGGCCATAACGAGTTCGAAAAGCAGTCTTAGGGACGTCTTCTTCATGCACTCTAAGCTGATGATAGCCAGATCGAAGATCGATTTTCGAAAAACAGCTGGCACCTTGTAGTTGGTCAAGAAGATCATCAATGCGAGGTAAAGGATATCGATTTTTGATGGTTAACTTGTTGAGCTCTCTGTAGTCGATGCACATACGAAAAGATCCATCTTTCTTCTTTACAAAAAGGACAGGTGCACCCCAAGGCGATGAGCTAAGACGTATGAAACCCTTGTCAGTCAACTCTTGTAATTGACTGGCTAGCTCTTGCATTTCAGAGGGGGCTAACCTATATGGAGACTTTGCAACTGGTGTAGCACCAGGTATAAGATCAATACGGAATTCGACATCTCTGATTGGAGGCAGTCCTGAAATGTTGTCAGGAAAAACTTGTGGAAAATCCTTTACTACAGGAATATCTTCAAGTTTCTTCTCTGTGGTCCCCTTCTTGATGATATGGGCTAAAAACGTGACATAATTCTTGCGAAGATATTTTTGAGCTTGAAGACAAGACATTAAGTTGAGCCCTTTCGACGAGGTTTCTCCAATGATTCGAAGAGTCTGACCGTTTGAAAGAGGAATACGAATAAATTTTTCACGACATACAACTTCCGCATGATGTTGACTGAGCCAATCCATACCGATTATGATGTCGAAACTTCCCAGCTTCATAGGAATAAGGTCGACTGAGAAATCGTGGTCGTTTAAGGTGAGTGTACAGTTGCGTAAAATAGAGTCTAATGAAACTGGTTTTCCGTCCGCAACTTCCACCGTTATGGATTCCGCGAGCTTATCCCGATTTTTTCTTAAGATAGGTTCAAATTCTAATGACACGAAACTTCTATCCGCACCAGTATCAAATAACATAGAGGCATATCTACCATTTATAAGAAACGTACCGTTGACCACATTGCCGTCAGCTCTGGCCTGGTTCGCGTTAATATTGAAAGCTCTTCCTCTAGCAGGTGGAGGAGCTTGGTTCGCTTGATTCACAGGGTTGGCTTGGGCCTGAGCATGAATAATATTAACCAACCTTGGACATGTGTTTCTGAAATGACTTGGGTCGCCGCAATTGAAACAAGCCCGCATAGGTTGGCCCATAGGGTAATTGGGTTGATAGTATGTTTGGGCTAAATGTTGGGTGGGTGGAAATGGTAGTTGTTGTTGTGCTTGACCCATTAACTGTTGGTGGGTTTGGGTTAAAGGTTGGTGGCGGTTTGTTCGTTGAGGCATGCGGCAGTTTTGAACAATATGTCCTGCGCGACCGTAGCCGGTGCAGTATTGGCAAGGATGATCAGGGGAGTGGTGATACTGACAACGGTTACATTTTGGTAATGGGCCTGTGTAGGGTCTTCTGTATGGCGCGGGTGAAGGAGTGACTTGAGTGATGGGTGCAGCAGGAATAGGGGTGTTGGTTTGGGTGACTGCAAAATTCCTGGTGTTACGCTTCCTCTTGTTAGCAAACTTAGAGGAAGGAATGGGGTGGTTTGAGGTTTGTCCCTCAACAGGGGCTTTCTTCTTCTCTTCTTTGAACTTCCCATTGCGAATTCGGTTTTCGGTCAGTTCAGTTGCCAACTCCATGGCAGCTTCGAGTGTTACCGGTGAAACGCTGAGAACCGAATCTTGGATTTTCGAGGGAAGTCCTCGAATATAATGCTCGATCAGACGATAGGTTGGAGTGAATAAGTTTGGAACCATTTGGTTCAACTCCAAGAACCTCTTGTTGTAAGTAGAGTGATCACCCTCCTTTTGCCTTAGAGCATGAAATTCATCCTCCAACTTCTTAATTTCACATCTAGGACAGAAACGCCTAGTCATGATTTCCCTTAACTCCTCCCAAGTTAAGGCCATCGCATCTTCTGTTCCCTCTTTTCCTTTCTCAGTATTCCACCAAGTGAGAGCTACACCAAGTAGTCTCCCGGTGGCGTAACGAACCTTGCGATCCTCAGGACAATCGCAGTTTAGGAAGGCGTTTTCCATCTCCTCGAACCAATGTAGGAGAGCAGTGACACCCTCGGTCCCTTCGAATTTTGGAGGATCACAGGACTTAAAATGTTTGTAAGAGCACTTATTGGTGGGAGGGTTGTCGATGTTCTGGTCCTGTTGTTGAGGAGGGTTAGTAGGATTTGTAGCAAGGGCTTGTTGTACTTGTACCACGATGTCAGGCAATATTGTGGCCATTTGTTTTGCGATATGAGTGGCCAAACGTTCCTGAGACTTTCCCGATCTTTTACCCCTTCGATGCTGTCTAGACGACATCTACAGGATCATAAAATGAGAAGATTGTGAGTTTATGGTTTTTTTTTAGGTGTCATGTGTCTTTAAGAAAATGTAAATAACATAAATATCAATAATGCAACTACATCCATAGGATGTCTTGGGTTCGCTCATGTTAGGCCTCAAATGTCCCCCATACCTTCACCTACATAGTCATGTGGGCCCCCATGGCTATTGGCTTGGTAGGATTCACATTAGTATTGGCAATTTAACACTCGCATCCCCCGAATGCAAACCACAAAATATGTTCATGAGATGTTTGGTCGGAACGTGTCCAGGTGTAGACACAATGACAACTCAAAGTGGAATTAGTTCACACGACGTTTGGTATAGCATGCTTTGGCCTAATAAGTACTTCGTACTCTCATCGTTAGTCCCCAGGTAGGCAAACTGGTCCTTTATTTTGGATTTATACGAATGCCAGCCTAGACAGGACGTTCCGACTACCGGTACTAGTACCCTTCCAGTTACTACATGCCCGTCATGAGAACTCACTTTGATGAGATTTGAAAACACGAAAATCATTGTAAAATCAATCATGATGTGGTGTGTGCTTTCATGGATGTGATATGTTATGAGCATACGATTTCATGATAGGCATTATTTGATAATACATACTTATGAACATGCTTGCACAATATCAAATGTAACATTTAACATAAAACATATAAACATCATGAAATTTGGCATATAACACACAAAATTCTTATAAGTTTCTAATCGACTATAATATAGGCTCTAAGGGTCTAATAACCTATCCTATATCCCTATAGTCATGGCTCTGATACCAATCTGTCACACCCCGACCCGCAGCGGAAATAAGAGTCGGGGCATAATTGGGTTATCACCAAAGCACATGACATTTACTATTATGTTTCATAATTAATAAAGTCAAAGTTACATTTTCAAACATCCAAACATGTTCATTCAATACAAAGGAAATAACCAAACATAACAATCCCAATACTAGATCGTTTTATTCTTCTAATCCAGGTCCTATGTGTTCCTAGTTGCTGCTGGTTCACCTGTATCATGTGTAAAATGGGAGTTTTTGGGTCAACATAAGTAAGCGAGTGAACCTTATTAGATAAACATTTGATAATGATTTTATGGTTAGTTTATCAATGAAATATTGTGCATAATCATAAATGAGCAAATGTAAGTAATCAAGCATTGGCAAATAGCAGTTACAATTATAACCTACAATAACACTTGATAGCATACATGAACATACCAATATCATACGATAACTAACATAAATGAACTGTGCGATCAAGGCTCAATCAAACGGAGCCGATCGTATTGTATGTACTGAAAATGTAAAATGAACTGTGCGATCAAGGCTCAATCAAACGGAGCCGATCGTATTGCAAGTACTGAAAATGTAAAATGAACTGTGCGATCAAGGCTCAATCAAACGGAGCCGATCGTATGCGGGCACGCCAGGTTCAACCGCATAATAAAATGGGGAACAGGCTCAACACTCATAAATGGGGAGCGGCGGCCTCGGCAATTGCATGTACTGAAATAATAAATTGCATCCAATAATAACTCCTTAACAGCAACAAAATAAATACATAAGTTCATGATATGATGTATGCACAATGGTTTAGCTATAATATGTATATAAACAAAGACACATGATACACCCCAAAAACGTGATTAAAACGGGGAATTTGTAAGATTCACTCACATTGGGTGCGTTGGATTGGAGATGGTGAGATGCGCACGATTTAGATGAGCGGATCGACGAGGAATACTAACCTAAATAATAATGAAAAAATATATTAAATGGATGGATTTTATTAAGGATTTTAATGAAATTTTTAGATATATTTTTGTGAGTTTATGGCTATTTTCTATCTTTAAAAATGTTATTTTTAAGTATTTTTAATTGATTTTTAAATTAAATTAAATAAATAAAAATATAAAAAAAATGTTATTTTTTTTAGTGTTGACCGTTGACCGGTTCGGTCAGCGGATAATTCTGCGCCGGGTGGGATTCGAACCGGCGACCTCCCGTTCGCGTGCACGCAGCTCTACCAACTGAGCTACGTGTCTAACCCGAAATAAACTCGTTTTTAATTATATTTATACACTTATTTGAATTAACTGAAATTTCCTTTATTTACAAAAACGTTTTAATTCAATCGAACCGGTGCTCGTGACGAGTTTCGAACGCGCGACGTGTAGTTCATGTTGCACACAGTCCACCGCTGGACTGTGTGTCTAACCCGGTTATTATCTCGGCTTTTATTATACTTAACAACTATCTGTTTTAACCCGGTTTAGTTCTTGATCAAAAAGGCATGTTATTACACAAGGCGTGCGTTGTAGCAGGGATCGAACTCGGGACGTGTGTGTGAAATTTGCACACAGTCCACCGCTGGACTGTGTGTCTAACTCGTAATACCGTTTTTAATTAATCTTATGTTATGTTATGACTTCATCTTCTTCGCCGATTTACACAGACAGCATAATTCGACTTGTTATGATTGATTTGTGACTTATATAATTCTCAGACATTAACAGTAATTCAAAAGTAGAGAATGGAGAGAGTTTAAGGAAAAGAATATACCGATTGATGTTATTCACAAAAATCCGGCGGAGGTTCGTCGGTACTGGAAGTGAACTCCGGCTGTTGAAACCAATTAACAGCGTTGATCGATTATTCATGAAGTTGAGTCACTTAAACAAGGTTTAAAAGAAGTTTAGGATATCATACCAGTTCACAGTGTGATTCCGGCAGTCTCAGAAATTTTCCGGCGAAGATAAGATTTTCGATAAACGTTGACTAGGATCGATTCCGAGGGTGGAGTTGTGTTAGAGACTGATTAATCACATGATTTAAACAGAAAGAGTCGGAGGAATTACCGTGAGAATGTGAGTCCCGATTTTCCGGTGACTTGCAGAAATTTTCCAGCGAACTGATTCCGATGATCTTGTGGTTCAAAAATGCGATGAAATTGAAATTGAGTATTGATATGATAGCTCTGAATCACGAGAATGGTCTGAAGCTTGAGTTATTCAGGAATTTGATGAACTTTCGGTTTCAAATACCGAAAATGATGAAACTTTAAGTTCAATCAATTCTAACTTGATTGGAAACCATCGTGCATCGGTTATAACTGAATTTGTGAGGTAAACAATCGATTTGACGATTGGTTTGCCGATTACCGTTTTTCAGATGGCATCATCGGTTAAACTGAGTTTGTGTATAAGTTTCATTTGTTTTCCTAGAGTTAACAGAAAACACATTGTGGCGGAGTGGTTTAGGGAATGAGTGTTAAGTCGTTGCATTGCCTTGGCTGACCCGGGTTCGAGTCCCGGCAGCTTCATATATTTTTTATTTATTTTATTTTAACTTTTTATCAAATATAATTTTTATAGTTTAGTTTATTTATTAATTATGTATCGTTTTAACTAAAATAATCATAAATAATTAATGCAATTTTTTATAACTTGGTACTTGATTACAAAACGGAGCGGGTTTTGGAGACCCGGTTTTTTACAAATGTTACATCATGCCTGGCTAAATCTCTTACATCACTTGGTGAAGATGAATCTTTTATGTTTTACTTTTGATTTCCAATCTTTGACAACTTTTTCTTTGAGTACGTATTAATGACTTTAATAACTAGTTTTTTATATTGAAAGTGAATTTTAGTTAAACATTTCTTCATGTCTTGTTGATTCATTCATTCGTGTCTTTAAGGTCTATATAAAGCGCGTTAACTACCTGGAAGGGTGTTTGGGCAAAATTCTTGTCTCGTTCAGTGTATAGATCCTGCGAGGACTTGATTCAAGCCTATTAGGACTTCCCTTGAGGCAGATAACATCAAATCGGGGAAAGTAAGAACGATTTGAACCCCTTATAAATAAACTACTATTAAAACTTTATCCGGTCTTGCGGGACTGTATCCCTGCTAACTCAGACCAATATAGCCGAGGGTAACGTTGTCTGGAAGGGGGCCTACCATATTTTGCATTAATAATTTACTTAATTATCTTTCAATAATCCAACCTTGCGGGACTGTATCTCTGCTGACTCAGACCAATAGTTTGAGGGTAGCGCTGCCTGGAATGGGGCCTACTACTATAAAACTAAAGATAATCTTTTAAAAAGCCCAAAGTGCGAAAATTATCAAAGGAAATATAAAAGAGAAGTCGGAACCAAGTGATTATTTCTTGTCTATTTATTTTCTTTTTATTTACATTATAACTTTTATTTTTATTTTATCTTTCAAAAACTTTCATTAAAATTTGATTAGATAAGACGTTAACGATAAGCTGGTACTAAAAGCTCTTGTGTCCTTGAACGACCTTGGTATCTTACCATCACTATACTACGTCTATGATGGGTGCGTTTACCCTAACGTGTGTACAGTAATAGTATTGTATCGTGTTTTATAAATATAAACTTGATTTATGAGCGAAAGTGCATCAAATATAACTAAAATATAACCACCTACACACACCTCAATTACTAACCAATTATTTGGTCTGATCAATTGTTTCGAGTGGCTATTTTGACTCGTTTACGTCACTTTCTGAAAACTCATGTCATGAATAAAAATACACTTTTCATTAACCACTTAAATCCCCACTTAAATCCATTTAAGTAGTGACTAAACCATGTTATTACAATGATAATTGTCTTGTTTATTATTCAATTAAATAGGTTTGATTGCTATTATATATATATATATATATATATATTTTGTAGTGTTCAAATGAGAATAAATTCTTTCAAAGAAGAAAAAAAGAAGAAATTTCAACCAATATGAATACTTCATTTAATATTTGTACTTAATGTAACTATAATGGTATATTGGTAAACTTATATATATTATTAATTGTAGTTTCATCTTTAATAACTAACTATATTAAATTTGTAACTTATTTTTAAGATAAATATTTTTCTCAAAAAATAAAAATAAAAATTCATTTATAGTGTAGGATAAATACGAGGGGTGTAGGATTAATTACGAGTTGTGTAGGATAAATTTCAATATGTGTAGGATAATTTTCGAAATGTGTAGAATATCTTTTGATATGTGTAAGTAAAAAAAATTTAGTGTGTTGGATGATAGTTTGTATGACTAATTAATTAGTCAAACATAATAATAAATGAGATACGAAAAAAACTATTTAATGTTTTACAATTGTACCATTTTGTTCTTTTTCTTCTCAATAAAATTTTCTTTTCAAATTAACCTTCCTATATATATATATATATATATATATATATATACATATATAACATATATATAGGGGATGGATCATTAGAAACTAGTTTAAATGAGAAAACCAAAAAACTAACTAAAAAAGCCAAAAAAACATATCAATTTTTTTTGATTTTTTTATTAAAATTCGCTATATATATTATATAAAAAAAACTTTAAAAAAAATAAGAAAACATATAATGCACATGTGCAACATAAACATATAATGCACATGTGTAGTACACATATAGTGCACATGTACAGTACAAGTTTTTTATTAGTTTTTTTTGAAAAAAAAATTTTTTTTTATATATAAAATCCAGCGATTTTTTATAAAAAAATTTTAAAAAAAATTGTATGTTTTTTATGCTTTTTTGGCTTTTTGAGTTAGTTTTCTAGTTTTCTCATTTATATCTAGTTTTCTCATGATCTTCTCCCTATATATATATATATATATGAACATTGTGGTTCATTCTTCATACTACGAAGAATAACAAACATGACTCACGAGTCTCTGATATTGAGCAATTTGAGTGGTGTACTTTAAAAAAACTCTTAGATCTTTCATCCTTTTCCATAAAACCATTTACACCACCTGGTGGTTTCTTGGGCGTGAGAGCCATCTCCGATAGTATACATACTATTCTGGTTGTTATACCATAGGTGACAATGTTTGTTCGAGAAGAGACGAGGAATCTGTTTAAGGGACCCGTGCCAAACATGATCATCAACCAACACTAACAGATTAGTTCGCTCGTTTTGTAGCCAATAACTCGTTGAAGACAAAATCTACTCTTTTACATTATATTGTATTTTACCTTCATGTTCGTTTGGTATTTGTATACGGTATTGTACTTATTTGTTTTCTACGAATAACGAGAGTGCATGTGCTATAAATTTTATAATATTTTTTAATTAAAAGTGAACTAAGTTCCTACATTTGATTAAATGAGCTTAGCTTTAGGATCGAGCTCAATCAACCTTGACTCACTTTAAACTTTAACAAACTTTTTTGTTAACGACGAACTAAATCACCGGATAAACATCGTAGGATGCCCTCAACCGAACAAATGCATCCTCTCCTCCACAGTGATCAAAGTTGGATGTATAACCGAGCCACCAGTTCCGGGGCGCCCGCTCGCCCGATACGGTGAAACCCTGTTCGGCTTGGTTTCAAACTGACGATCTCCAGAGAGACCTAGTTCTAAACTTAATTAGTGAAAGTTAAACTTACGACCTCAAAAATAGAAATCAAGTGACTAACCACTGTAGCGAATAGGTCACGAGCCACTTTTACTCATTTTTCTAAAAATAACAATAACAGCCAACAAGACACAAGTGTTGTTTTGAATCATCCTCATCGAACACATGTAAAGAACCGATAAGATCGAATGCCACCCGATTTTGACATGGAAAAACCATTAATTTGTGAAATGGGTGCGTTTTATACGCCTCTACAGTCCCAGAGTCCAACGCAACTACTCGCAGCACCATGTTCAAACCCACTTCTCTCACGTACCTAATCGCTCATTCTCGTCGTTCAATCGCATCTTGCAGACATGTAAGCACCGATCTTTGTTACCCAATTGGGTCTTTGATTGTTCACCCATTGATTGTTGAGTTTTGCTAATAAAGTAGTCAACTTTGTTGATCTTGATTCGTATGATTGTTGTTTTGAATATGCTGTTTTAAACCTGGATTATTAATATAATTTTGTCTTGATTTTTTGGGGGAGTATATGTGTAAGATTATTACTTTGAAAATCTAGAATTAAAGTCTTGTTAAAGATAAAAGGGGAACTTACAATATGGTTTTTGGGAGTTGAGTAATCGAGAAATCGGCTTTGCTATTCAAAAAGGGGTTGCGGCGTAGCTTGTTGCGCGTTTACCAGGCACTTTGTTGTAAGGATTGGTTGTGGGTTTCTAGCATTTAATCATTATAATGTGAAAACATTTTCTGCAAAAAATAAAAATACTAATTGTATGGTGTAGATTCAAAGTGTTGTTCAAGATAAAAGGGTTAATTTTTTTTTTTGGTTTTTGTGTGTGTGTGTGTGTGGGGGGGGGTTGGAATGTATAGTTTTGAAGTTTGACGTTTTAAAAAGGAATTTCAAGGGTTTTTTTGTGGGAACATGTGGTTTGATGTTTGTAAACTAAAGTTGAAATGTGTTTAGTTGAGCTTACTGCAAGTAATCGTAAGCCGAATATGACATGGTGTCAAACCTAAAGAAGTGTTATATGAAGTTTTCAGTTTTATGATTGATTACATGATGTGTTGAAGTAAAAAATAACATGAAAAGTTAGGTGTTTTGTTGGTGAATGCAAAGGCTAATTAAGTAGGAAGTCTTAGAAATAGGAAGTGAGCATGAGCCTATATATCTTTGCCTCTTTGGTCTTATGTTATTAGTGTTTTATGTAGTTAAATGAGATATCATCCTTATTTAACCAACTTATGCTCATGCTTATAATCGGTTTATTGAAAATGACATATATCATTCACATTGGAATCCCTACATCATCCCCATCCCCCTATAATTTAAGGAAAAGTTTAAGGTTTTTATCATCCAATTCCCTAAAATAGGGAATAAATATAAGGGGGTGAATAGGTAACTAGGTATTCCCTATGTATAGGGAATCATTATTTACTCCCTATATATTTTGTGAATGGAAAAAATAGAAAAAATAATAAAGAAGTATTATTTAGATGAATAGAGATAAATATGGGGAATCGGATGTGAGATTTGAGACATTTTTTAAAAGGTGAACAAATTTTGGGTATAGAGGTGGTTTTTTTAGCTAAATTATAGGGACGGGGATGAGGATTCCAATTCGAATGATCAACTTGTAATTTTGAATCCATCGCGATTAATCGGTTTGAAAATAGCAATTTTAAAATTCTAATTGAAATCAACTTATTACACAAGTACCATAAAATAAACAGATACACACGAACACTTTTCTTCGTCCGAAAACTAAGAAATGCATCAAGTATATAAAGTGTTTGAACATGCAGTCTGTAACACCCTTTGCATCTTATTGATATCATGTTTTCCTTTACGTTTTTGAGAAAAATTAAATAAAAGGTCTTAAAGAGGCAATCACCTCACTTTCTGATATTTTCATTTGCATCCCTATTATTCATTTATGATTTTTATACACTCTTGCTGATTTGCTTCATTTTGGTCTTTATAATAGCTTGGAACATTAGTGATAGCAGAACATGAAGGTGGTTCACTCACTACCAGTTCTTTAAGTTCAATTGAAGCTGCTGGAAAGTTCTTGTCTAAAGACAACTCTCTATCTTTGCTATTGGCTGGTGCGGGCCCCACTTTACAAGAGGCTGCTGCAAAGGCCGCTTCATGTCATCCTTCAGTTTCTCAGGTACTTCATATAAGTAGGGAATTTTTTTGATCGTAACGTTCCACTTATTTGTTGATTTTATTTTGAGGTGGTGAGATGGTTGGGTAACGGGTCAAAACGGGTCGGGTTGAAAAGGATCGTATTTTAGTACTGGTTGAAACAGGTCGGTCTAGGTTAACCCACAAACACTTCTTTGTCCGTCTTCTGTAAATAATTATTGTGTTAATTTTGATCACATAAACAGAATGTTTAGGGCAATTGCTGAAAAAAGTCCTACCGGAGTTTGCTAAATCTGCACGTAAGTCTATGGAAGTCATTATCGCAAGACTAAATCCTTTAACTTTAAAATTTAACGTAAAGTCTCTGGATATTGTTTTTAGCAAAAAACTGTTGCTTTGCATTATTAAATACTTTTAACTTTTTTAAAAATAATAAAAATGTTATTTTTTTTTTGCATGATTAAGTCCCCTAACTTTATATAAGGACATTTTCGTAAGTTTTAAAATTCATGGGTTTTTAAAATAAGTGCCATATAGCTATAATAATAATCCGAACTTTTGAATAGAAACGATTTGGAGGTGTATTACGTTAAAAAATGAACTTTGGTGAGCTTAACCCATTTGACCCGTTCAACTCATTTGATTGTTTCTCTTTTAACTAAATATTTTGATTTGACCGAAATGAACCGTCCCCTTTGAGTAAATACAAGAAGCGATCAAAAAGCGCATATTTTAGGTTTTTTTTGGGGCTTTTTGGCCTGAGGTGTTTCTATGCAGAAAAATGTTGTACCTTGGGTTTTTTGGCTTGTACATGTAGGTTAAATGGTATAAAAACCTTATTTATAGCTATATTTTGGGTAAAGGAAGCTAAAAAAACCTATGGGATATACAAAAAAAATAATTATCTAATCACCTTGCGTCTCGGGTATGAAAAGCCACCGCTTTTGCGCTTTGCGCCTCAATTTTAGACCTCGTTGCTTTTGTGCGCCTATCGCTTTTTAAAATCAAGAATATGGCCCAAAACGATCAGATTATAAGTAAATGGGTCAAAATTGTCACCTCTAAATATTTTATTTAGATCAATGATCATTATAGTGTGATGTGGGAACATCTTTTATTTTCACCCGAAGATGTGATGTTCTAAATTTTGTTGGTTACTTGTTCAGGTGCTAGTGGCCGATTCTGATAAATTTAAAAACCCTTTAGCAGAACCATGGGCCAAATTGGTCCATTTAGTGCAGCAAAAAGGCGAATACTCACATATAATTGCTGCTTCAAATTCTTTTGGGAAAAATATTTTACCTCGCGCCGCTGCCCTACTTGACGTCTCACCAATTACTGATGTCATTGACATATCTGAATCTAAAACGTTTGTGAGGTATTCATCACAACTTAGTCTGTAAATTAGTTCATTTTGGTTATGCAGTTTGAATCTCATACGTGGCCAACAAAAAATAGCTACATAGGGAACTGGTCAAACAGTTTAAAAGTCGCCAAATGTGTATTTTTAACGCATACAAATCGCTTCTTTTTAAATAAATAGTGGGTTACCACCCGCGCTTCGCAGCAGGTTTGAAATGTAGATAAAAATAAGCAAATCGCGAGAGTTAAAGTTGTTTGATGTTTTAGTTAAGGGGCAAAACATGTCATTATTAAAGTTGAGGGGCTAAAGTTGTTTTAGCTAAAGGGCTAAACATGTCATTCATTACCAAAGTTGAGGGGCTAAACATGTCATTATTAAAGTTGAGGGGCTAAAGTTGGTTGATGTGACAAAATAGCATATTTATAGTATATATAATGTCGACTGTTATTGTGATCGTATTCAATGCATCATCATCATACTCGGTAAATCCCACCAATAGCAAAGCTAAGGTAGGGTCTGAGGAGGGTAAGATGTAGACAGTCTTACCTCTACCCTGTAGGAATAGAGAGGATGCTTCCAGTGAGACCCCCGGCTTGATAGTAGTTTTGCATCAAGCCTTGGGCATAAGGCACATAGCACTCAACAATCGGGACAATGGCCGATTAGTGCATGTACCCTTTTGTCTTTCGGCTATCAACACCACATGATGCATGATTAATCATCCGCCGCTTTTAACGTTATTTTCACGAAATTAGTAAAATAACGTTAAAATTAGTGCAACTTCGCTCCCCCCCGTGCGCGGGGCCCACACATATATACATTTTATGTGCACACCGCAAGCGGGGCATTGTGATGGTATTCAATGCATTAATATTTTATAAGAAATGAACAAAAAATGTGGCTCGGGTCAATCCAACCCTAACCAAATAAAAACTTGTTTTGATTCTTTACCCAACCGGCTTGAAGTAACATTAAAGGAATATTGTTATGTCTTTTACGTTCCCTAATTACTAGTATGTTTTTTTTTTTCATGACAGGCCAATATATGCTGGCAATGCTCTATCTACTATCCGTTACACTGGTTCGGATCCTTGCATGTTGACCATTAGGACTATCTCTTTTCCGGTGGGCTCAACTTCACCTGATTCTAAAACTGATCCTGCCCCAATACATCAGGTTGATTTATCGACATTTAGTAAGGTGTGTTAAGAAGTTAGTTTTATATAAGAAGTATTCAAATACTTTCAACATCTAAATGTTTTTGTTATTATTTTGACCATATAGTAGCCATTATCATATTTTAAGAAGTATTTAAAAAAGAAAAATAATTAGATGGTTCGTCCCGGCCCATTTTGACCAGTTATCCAACCTGGCTGACCCACCTGTTTTGCATCTTAACTCGATGAGACTCTTTATGCCCGTTGCTAATATTCTGATTATATCTTTTGATAGATTGGAATTCTAGACATGTGAAACAAACCACTCAAGATTCAGAACGCCCGGATCTTGGAAGTGCTCGTGTTGTTATTACAGGGGGACGAGCTCTCAAAAGTGCTGAAAATTTTATATTAATTGAAAAACTTGCTGAAAAACTTGGTGCTGCAGGTCTATATTCTCATTCATTCATATTTCCATCTTGTATTTCAAGTAGTTTCATGCATATTTGTCATCATATATGTGTTTGTGTCTTGTAGGGGCAAGTATAAATATCTCATTTCATATACATCCCTTCAAATTTTATAATATCATATATACACTTTCAAACACTACAAATAACATATTTTGCCCTTCATAGTAAATACCTAAATTAAATAAAATCAGTTACTTATAACGGTATGTTTCACTACATAAACAAAGAGAGACTTACGCGGCTGACATGGTTCACAGTAGTAACGTTATATTCCTTTTTGTTTATCCGATAAAACGGCAATTTTTTATACCTTTAGATGGATAAATGACATTTTAAGTGCTTCAAAAGGGTAAATATGATATTATAAAACTTGGATGGATATATATGATTTTAGTTAAGAAGGATATATGTGAAATTGATTTGTATTTTTAATATGTATACTGCTGTTGTTTGTGTAGTTGGTGCTACCCGTGCTGCTGTTGATGCGGGATACGTTCCTAATGACCTCCAGGTAACACTCAATAGTGTTCTTTTTTAATATTTCCAAATATTGCAAGAAAATTTAGCTTAAAAATAATTGTATAAATTCATGTCATGTTAATCTACATGGTACGTAGGTGACATTTTAACCCATTTACTTGTCAGTTTGGGTTTTGTTTTTTCTCTTATAGTTATAGGTGAAATGGGTTGACTAAGAAAAAACTAGTTAAAAAGAAACATGTCCAATGGGTTGCACAGGGCAAAAGTCGACTAAAATAATTTTTAATGCAACCACCTCGGAAATGGCTTATTTAAACTATTCAATATTTAACACACTAATTACGTAAGTTAAAGATTTAGAGAAACGGTGTTTTGGGTCAACCCAACCTGGCTTATATAGTCCTGTTCCAAAAATGTGTCTTTAAAGGATACAACCTTCCATGTAGCTAATATCGCGATATATCACTGATATATATCAGTCATCAGTCCCCTGGTAAAATATCGGTGCAAAATATCAATCAGAATATCAGTATCGATATTATCGGCGAAATTGACCGATATTCGACCAGTATATCACCGATTATCCTGATATCAGTACCTTTCTCTTAGTTCAACCATTCGTCTTTCTTCTTATTAGTGTTTTAACTCTTAATTGTTAATTGTGAGTGTTTTAGGTCTTAATGAGTTCCTACTTGCTGCAATTGTTAGTGTTTTGCAAGTTGCAAAAGGTTAATTTGTTAATGCTAGGAGAGTATACTAAATTGTTAGTGTTAAATTGCTATATATATAAATTCGGCATGATATTAAAATTACCGATATCTCGAATATCGGTCCTTGACTGATATCCGATGTTTTACCGCAGTAACTAAAAGGTTAATTTGTTAATGCTAGGAGAGTATACTGAATTGTTAGTGTTAAATTGCTATATATATAAATTCGGCATGATATTAAAATTACCGATATCTCAAATATCGGTCCTTGACGGATATCCGATGTTTTACCGCAGTAACTACTTAGACAACCTCTTAAATCATCTGTTTTAAATATTAGATATTTAACACAATAATTACTTATATAAACATTAGGTTTTAGCACACTAATTATATAAAAGTTTTAAGGATTGAAGAAAAAGTGTTTAGGTCAACTTGACCGTGTATCTTTGATGCGTACAATCTTCTTAATCTTTTATATAAAATATTAGACATCTAACACACTGTTCACTTATATGCTAATTCTGAAAAATGGACAATAAGTGTTTCGGGCCAACCCAGTGTATATAACAAATTTGACATGTCCCAATCATGCATTTTTAATGCATATAGTCTCCTAATCGTCTATTTAATATGTTAGATGTTTTATATTTATTATTTAACACCTAAATACTTGTATAAAAGTTTAAAACATTTGGACAAAGTTGTTTCAGTCAATCTGGCGCAACCTGTTTCGAAGCGTACCAAACATTTTATCTCAAATGCAACACTCTTCTAATTTGTTGTTTTTTTATATATTAGATAAGTAAATATCTGGAATACTATTTGTCTATTTACTTGACATGATAGTTATTTTGAAATGGATAACAAGTGTTTTGGGCCAACCCATTTCGACCGGTCTCAGAAACGTATCCTCAGTGCATTCAACCTTCCTATATCGTTGTTTAAAAACATAAATAATTAACACACTAATTACTTATATAAGAATTTTACAAGATCTAAACAAAAAATATTAAGGTCAACCCAGCCCGACTCAGTTTTGACCCGTTCAAAACTGTTATCTTCAAAGCATACATCCTCCCAAATCATTCATTTACAATACTAGATATATAACATACTATTTACTTATACAAAAAAAAATTAAAAATCGGACAAAATAGGTCTCTAAGGTCAACACTGCCCGACCCGTTTTTCCCCAAACGTGGTTTGTCTAGTTATCTAACCGACCCGACCCGTTTATGTCAGGTTGGTCAAACGGGCAAGATTGTTGCTCCAGAACTGTATATGGCTTTCGGTGTCTCTGGGGCCATCCAACACATGGCTGGCATGAGAGATTCAAAAGTTATCGTTGCAGTAAACAAAGATGCCGATGCACCAATTTTTCAGGTCATGATCCGAACCTTCCTTTCATTTATATATATTTTATATTCTTCTAAAGGTTCATAATTTATGCATGTTCTAATTTATATGATATCATATTTACCTTTTAAAAACACTAAAAATATGTAGTTTACTTATAATGTTCTCTTCATTTGTTATTATTCGTTATGTTACGGGTAAATATGGTATTCTTAGTGTTTTGGAAGGGTAAATACGATATTACGAAATTTAAAGGGTATATACGAAATCGACTCTTTGTTCTAAAATGCTCTTGATGATGCCTTCTTGAAATGCAGGACGCGGATTATGGACTTGTAGGCGATCTTTTCGAAATAATACCCGAGTTGTTAGAGAAGCTTCCTGAGAAAAAATAAGTCCGTTCGACATTCTAAATTGATTTTTACGACATACTGAAATACGTTTTATTCCAATTCTCTATAACCAAGTTTTGCATTGGATGCATAGACAACCTGTATCTCTTGCAATGAAAGCCGTCCCTTTTCTATCATCGAAAGGTCACTTGTCTACACACGCGCTGGTTTATTGCCTTCGAATAAATTGGGGTGGTTTAGAGGTGGTAAAATGGACGGGTCTGAGTTCTGGGTCATAACGGTTACCTGTTATGTAATTTGGAGCAGGTCGGGTTGGATCAACGCTCATGACGCTTGAATAAATTAGAGGTTGTAAAATGAATGTGGAGATAGCTAAGGTTAGGGGTGTAAATGAGTCGAGCCTAGTCTAGGTTGACTCTTGAGTAATATAATTTGATGTATAAAATTAATTATTTATTATGTATAAGTCAAAGATATATACAAACAATAGGCATGTTAGGATCGCGAGCTAGCTTGAGGTTGATAAGTAAAGCTTGAGTTCATTTAAACTTAGGTTGATTCAAGCTTTTAACGAGCCAATCTTTAGGAGTCCACAAGCAGATTTCCTTGTTTACACAATTGTGCCTATAGTTAAGGTCATATCAGGTAATTATTATGTAGGGGATTGATACACACAATATTTATGTCTATTTTTCTAAAGTTCTGTAATATTTAATACTAGTATTGAGGACATGCGTTGCGTAGGGCTCGAATCATATCCTTAATTTACGTAAACCATGGGTTACGATGACTCGGTTATGAACATCAAAATGTAGATAAAAAAACAACTCCCAACTGTATATTCGGAAATCATGAAAGTCATGTCGATGTAAAAACGTTTGTTAAGAAAAATGAAACTGATTTGCAAAATATCATTTGATGATAAGCTTAAACTGAGCTTAAGTTCGGCTCGTTTAGAGCTCTATTTGTAAAGCTCAAGTTCGACTCAGAAGTAACAGTGTAAAATGGAGCTTAAGCTTGACTCATCAAACGTCACTGGATATAGAAAAAAAATGTGTGATGGTACAACATTAAAATGTGTGGCGTTTGAGTGGGAAAGCATGTGGGGGCCAAAATGTGCATAGAGAACTTGTATATAAAGCAATAGAGCATCAAGTTACCTATATATTAATTATGAGTTACCTTATTAGGAGAATAAGGTTGTTGCACACATGGACTGTTCAATTTCAGTTGCATTTGTGGTCTTTTGGTTGTACTACATGCTTTCATGTTGGTTCTTTCATATTAGTTTCTATAGATACCAAATGGATGATTTTACTGACCAATAAACTAATGTGAAAGAACCAACATGAAAGAATGTAATGCTACAAAAGATTGAACAGTCCATGTATAAGACAACCTTATTCTCCTAATTAATATATAAGTAATTTTGCATATGAATACACAATCATATGTTTTGTCATTTCAAGATCAACAAGATTATGTTTAACCCATTTAACACCTTTACAAAATGTAATTCCTTTTAACCCATATGATTTTGTCATTTCAAGATCAACAAGATTATTTTCTTAGTTCTAGGAAAGACCAAAAGATCTGACCCAAAATCCGAGAAGAACACATAATATGAACTTATATGTGTATAAAGTACTTGTGATTGAATGCAATTACGTCTATTACTTATCATTAATGAAATGAAGTACGAATTCATATATACTTATCATGTGTTATTGTGTTAAACATTATTACGCTACTTCAAATTTATTGTAATGTAAAACTATTGCTCTACTTCAATTGTTAAGTAATAATAATTACATTAGTTTAATTTTGTTGTAGCGTAATTACACTATTTACAAAAATGTCACTGCATTTTATTTTTTTTGCTTTGTACGCTTCACACATATACACACACAATATATATCGCCGTGAGAACCACTTTTAACCATTGGATCTAATTATGGATGGATGAATTAAAAGTAAAAAATATTAAATCATTTTGTCTTATTATGTTTTTTATATTTTAATGCCAAAATGGTAGTTTGGTAAATTTATTTTTTTGTCTTATTGTATTTATTGTTTTTTATTACTTTTTTGTTTATTATATTTATTGTTTTTTATTAAAATCAGAATATTTTTTATTAAAAAACATTTTGAAATCGGTTTTTTAACAAAAAAACGATGTTTTTCAAGATTTTTTTTACAAAAAACATTTTTACGAGCCGTTTTTTTACGTTCAGTTTTTTTTACGACACCGTTTATTACGCGCCCGTTTTTAGTCCGATTTTTTTTACGCGCCGTTTTTTAGTGCCGTTTTTTACGCCTCGTTTTTTACGACTCGTTTTTTCTCGCCGTTTTTACGCCCCGTTTTTTAAGCGCCCTTTTTACGCGCGTTTAAACTTTTTTTACACGCCGTATATAAACTTTTTTACGCGCGGTTTTAAACTTTTTTTACGCACGGTTTAAAAACTTTTTACGCACCGGTTCAAAAAACTTTTTTTACGCGCCGGTTATAAACTTTTTTTACGCCCTGGTTTAAAACTTTTTTACGCGCGGATTTAAACTTTTTTTACACGCCGATATAGAAACTTTTTTTACGCGCGGTTTTAAACTTTTTTTACGCGCCGGTTTAAAACTTTTTTTACGCGCTGGTTTAAACTTTTTTTACGAGCCGGTTTACACTTTTTTATGCGCCGGTTTAAACCTTTTTTTCGCGCGGTTTAAAACTTTTTTTACGCGCCGGTTTAAAACTTTTTTACACGCGGGTTTAAACTTTTTTTACACACCGGTATAGAAACTATTTTACGCGCCGATTTAAAAATTTTTTACGAGCGATTTTAAACTTTTTTTACGCGCCGGTATAAACTTTTTACGCGCGTTTTATGCGTGCATTTTAAACTTTATTTACGCGCAGGTTATAAACTTTTTTTGCGCGCGCGTTTTAAAACTTTTAGGCCGTTTTTACGCGTGCATTTTAAAACTTTTTTACGCCGGTTTTTACGCGTGCATTTTAAACTTTTTTACGCAGTTTTTACGTCTCGTTTTTTACGCCCGTTTTTTTCACCCTTTTTTTTCGCCCCTTTTAAAAAAAATTACAAAAAGTTTTTTTCAAATTTTTTTGACAAAAAAAAAGAGGAGAAGAAATTGAAAAAACTTTAAAAGTGACTTTAATGAGCAGAGAGAGATGATTTGATTGTTTTGATTAAATGACTATAATACCCTTTTGGTTGTCATTATCTTATTGGTGGAGAGTGGTTCTCGCGGTTCTCGCAATTCGGCTTGGTTCTGTCTTGAACCGATCCCTATATATATATATATATATATATATATGATAGCATCCACGTGTTTTTTATAACGATGGGATAAAGGGTAGATTCGGAAATTTACATGAAACAAGCACAGTATATGCAAAAGACTGAAAAGTTGTTTTGTGCTGACATTTTTTAGAAGTTGATGTAACTGAAAAGTTGTTTTGTGCTGACATTTTTAGAGATTGATGTATAGTAGGCTTCTGACAAAGGATGATGTGGATTTTTATTTCTAGACTTCTTAATCCATTTAATGCCAGAACCATATGTTTGTTTTTAGTTTTTGTAGGTAGTTGATTTTTTTATGGTTTTATTTATTTTATGCAACTTCAGTTTCAACCGTTTTTTTTTTTGTCAACATATTACTATATTACCATAGTATACATTTTAGAAAGGGCCCTTTGTTGCAACAATGTAACTTAGTAAAACTTTGTTCGTAAACACATGGTTTTTTTTGTGTGGTACAAAATGAAAAGCATAATCATGATCATTGGTTCAAAAAAAAAATCCATGTTTGATGTAACATAACATACCATAGTTTTTCATCTTTTTTTTTTTTACAAAATGCAAACCTTTGTTTTTTGTCATTTTGTTGTCATGTAGGTCTTACGACTCAACACAAAGCAGCCACCAATGTTATCATGCACCTATTATGCCACATCTTACGAATCATTATAATGTCACTTTTTGTAACATCCCCTTTCATTGTTTCCCGATTTTTGTTAATTGTTTCCTCGTCCTATTGCCACTCGCTCCTTTCAGTTTTTTTCCTAACGTCAACTATGTTTTTACAAGGTACATTTTTTGTTGTGTTAAAAAGAGTATCAATGAGGCCATATTAATTTAAATTCAAAATTTCCAAATAATGTTTCGGAAACACGTCACATTAGAATTTTAACAAATATTTTTACTTTTATTGTAACTCAAATAAGTAAGTACACCGTAATGTTACATAACCCTGCCCTCACAAAATGTTACGGTAAATTATTATATAACCTAACAAAGCATATCATTACACTTGTTCCCTAGAAAGCAAAATACTTTAGTTACAAAAATACTATTTCTTTTCTTCAATTCATTTGCTGGTGTGGCCGATTCACTACCTTCCAACTTCCAATACTGTTACAAAATAAATTGTCAAACATAAATGTAATAAACCATCTAAAAATTTAATGTTACATACCAATTAGCTGGCTTTTGTTTGTGAAAAGGAATTCAGCTTATAAAATAACCAAAAGAAAAAAAAATTGTGACTGTTAGTTTTATTTCAAATTCTACTTCCAATTTTTTTATAGAAATATGCAAATATGTTTTTTGGAAATATGCACCGCCTATTCCAATTTTTTTTAGAAATATGCAAATATGCTTTTTAGAAATAACTAAAAAACAAAAAATGTAAATGTAACCTTTTATTAATTTATTTTTGGAAATATGCACCCCCTAGAAAAGGTAACATTAAATGTAACCTTTTATTAATTTATTTTTTTGGAAATATGCACCCCTAGAAAAGGTAACATTTTCTTTTCAATAGAAATCTTTTGTAACAATTTAAAAAAAAAACATGATTTTTTGTAACAACTTAAAAAAAAACATAAAAAAATGTTTTTGTTTATTCACAGCCCAAATGTGTTACGTGGTGGGGGAATCTAACCCTAAATAAAAGCCCCTTTTTTTACATTGGTCGGTGTATTGAGAAATCCACACCTTAATTAAAAGTTATTATTTTTTGTTTTATCAAATCAAAACCCTTTAAAACAAAAGCCACATCAGTTTTCTTTTTCAACAAAATATCTTGTAGAAACGTTAAAACCCTAAAAACTTTCTTGTAGCATTGTCAAAACCACATAAAACCCTTTCTTTTCTTTGTAGCACCTTTGAAACAACAACAAATAAAAATATGAAACCAAAAAAGGCTGATACATCATTTCGGTTGTGGGATATCATCACTTAACGGTGTAAAATAAACAATCAAAAATGGATTTTGAAGATGGTAGAAATAAAAGCCCCAAAAATCTCCAAAAAAAAAAGGAAAAAAAAAAGAAAAAATAAAACTACTTAAGCCGACGCACCGGAAATTGTAGATTAATCCCTACGAAGCTTGTGTGTTTTTCTTGTGGAGGAACATGCAGATTAATTCTTTCGAGGGAATTTTTGTGTGTATTTTTTGATAAATAATGGAAAAGAAGAGGAAAGATTTTGGTTTTGTAGTGGGGGGTTTTGAAATTTGAATGATGTAAGGTAGGTTATCGGGGTCTCTCATAGGGATAATACTGTCGGGTGCAGGGACCTTTTTTTAGGGAAAATCTTCAAAATGCCTTGACCAGTCAAAGTTTTCAAATGGCCAATCCACACGGCTCCTATAGACGCGTCCATACCAGCGTAACGTCTCAAGATTTGATGAATTAAACTGCGCCACGTGTCCGACAAAGGTTTGGCGTCTCAGGCTCAGCTAAGGGTTCTTAGCCAAGACGCATGAAAGTGGCTTGAGCCGTTTCCCCCGGCTTCCCCCTTGAGCTGGCTTCTCACGTGTGCAGCCGACATGAGGGTTCTCAGCTTTGGTGGCTCGAGACATCAGCTCGGTGGCTCGAGACGTCAGCTTCGTGGCTCGAGACATCAGCTCCAGTGGCTCGAGACGTTAGGTTGTCATGTTAAGACGTTTCAACTAGAAATTTAGAGGTTTCAATAATTTTAAGACGTTTCAAATAAATTCAAATGTAAAATAGTCATTTCCATATCCATATATTGATCCCTTATAATTATCAGTATTGGTTGTTTATAAATGCCCATATCAATATATTTTCTAGATAAAGTATATATTTATGTGTTAAAACATGAGACTAAAGTTTGTTGTTTATACCAGGGGAAAGTGGGACGTCATTAACGGGAACATCAGTATGTTGCCGATGGCGAAGCAATGAGACGTGGTTTAGAAATTGAAATAAATCATTCATATATTAGTTTTATAAATTATGTTCGTACGATGTCTGATATTCCAAACATTACACGCCTCTCATACCGGATGTCTACGTTCACTGATCCGATCGATATAATTAATGATCGGGATCTTAATTTTTTTTTAATTTGGCGATGCAGAATCCTTTTGAATTATATAAAATTTATGTTATTGAAGAGTCTGGTCTTCGTTCATCGGGGTTTTCATCTTTAAACTAGCTATGTTTGGAAAAGATAAGAATGATGTATATTGCTCGCAACCAGCTAACCAATCATCAAGTTGGATTCTAATGAGATGGAGAAGTACCAAGCACCCAGGTGAAAGTTCTTCTACTGATGTTTCTCAAGGACATGAGTCGGTAGAAGCACACTTTGTACATAATCGACAAAGTTTTCACTTGCACAGGGCAGGTATATGGGCAATTCCAGACGACGAAAGTGAAAACTGGTCTAAAGATGTGGCCACATTCTACAGAAATGGGGATGCACCGTTCTGTTATTCAGCAGTTTTCACACGAGCAATAGAGTCTGACAAAAAATTTGGGGGACTCTATTAGGTTTTCGCTGTAGCGCTACCTAACGTCCATGGTTAATTATTCTTTCCTTTTTATTTTTGAATTAAACATATTTTGTCCGTTATTAATTATTTTTTTTAAATTACAACTTATACAACATATTGATGGATGAATGGGAAGACTAATGGCTTGGAGAAGTAGAAAGATTCAAAGGGATCCATTATTAAACTTGCGGTGGACAATTTTGCCACCACATTTTTATAAAACATTAATAGACTCTACTCCTAAAAACGTTGTTACATATGCCAATGGAAAATTACACTCATTTCCGTCTTTCTTCGAAGTGAATTATTTATTCTTTCCGTTACCCTTAGAAAACAACGAATGGCTCCTAGTTCGCCTAGAGTTAGCGTCACAGGAGTTGGTATTTTACCCACGTGATAACGTTTGTGTGGGAGATAAATATATAAACGTTATTCACCCACGACTGACGAAGATCAAAGTGTACCTAGGAGCTTTATTTGTGCATTTGCGATATTGGGAAAAAAACGGGAAAATCGGAAAAATGCATCTGTGCCGAGCTCAATGATAACTATGTCGTATCAAACACGTCAATTGCAGGGAATGAAGCAGTCTACCTGTGTATGCTTATGGAGCATCTAGTTATGGACAAACCAATAAATATAACTGGAGACATCAGTCGTACATTTTTGTCCTACAGACAATTTATGGCTAAAAAACTGTATTTTTGGCGGTGTTTACCCCGCCCAAATGCTGTGTAGTTTTTTAAATTATTAACAATGTTTTATTTTTTGGTTTCAGTAAAGTTTCTGTAGGTTATTTAATTAAATTTATGTTTTGAATTTATAAATTAGATAAATACTAAATATATTTGTGATTGTTATATATATTCCATCTACACTATCACAAATGGAGCGGCCCGATTTAAACGGTTAAAAGGGCCATCTTAAAATGGAGCGGCCCAATTTTTAATTTTAAACGGTTATAAACACCCCGTATTCAATTGGGCCGGCCCAGTATCATATTTTCGGCCATTCATAGCGTTAAAATGATAAACTGCCGGGAATTCCTATTGTTTAAAACAAAACATATATAAAATATAAAATATAATATTAAACATAACATATATAAAATATAAAAGACATAAACATTAAACATTACAAAATAGACTTAGAAACAAACACAAACAACGAAAATAACTAAAAGTTAAAGCCAGACCCTGAGAAATTCCCACTCCGAGACGTGTTTGAAATCACGTCCCATTTCGTGGCGGTAGTTGATGAGGGCCACTTGCTTGGTGTCCTCCTCGCCAAGGTTCTTGCGCCTGACGATCCACGACATTGTAGAATTGCTCGAACCTCTCACAATCCATCCTGATCACGTGAAACCTGGAAGACAAGGCATCGACGGTGCGGTTGTGGTCCGGCCCCCGCAGTTGGGCAAAGTAAGCTTGAGCGCGGACCCACAAACCGGCCTGCCCTCGATGGGTTGGCTCGGTCATCGCCTCCTCCCATGCCTCGCAGAGTGCAATGTCCTCAACTTCAGTCCATGATGTTGCCATCGGTTAAGTGCACGACGTGGAGGGTGTTTGAAGGAAAGTGTGATGAAGTGTTGGTTATCAGTGGAAGTAATTGTTATGTCAACGCCGTGGGCAACATATATAGTGGGGTAAAAATTGGACACTAAATATAGTGGGGTAAAATACCGTGGACAGTATGTTAACGCATAAAATATTTAGTGGTTGTTAAGCTAATGTATATAAGTAATAAGACATACACTTCAGTATTAACATAAACGGTAAAATTTATTAATTATTTCATACAAAGATACATTAAAAAGACATAACAAATAAATAAAAAACTAAAAAAACTAATCTAGACTATGGTAACAATCTTCAGATAAACGGAACACTTCGACGATTTTGCAGCTTCTTCCGACTGAATGAATCTATTTCTGCTTTCGAAATTTGCATCAAAACACCTAGCAATGATAAAGATGGGTTTTGAGCAGATAAGTTCCATCTACACTGACTAGTAGATGGAACACTTCGGAACACTTCGACGATTTTATAGCTTTAGTTATGATTGGTGATTTGCAAAAGGCTGGGTATATTATAGCAAATTACTATAAGACCTAGCTAACACATTGGGAAATTCAAATGTCGTTGCATACTCATCAACCACCCTAAAGGGACAAAACGTCGAATGTCCCGAAGTAGGCACCGCAGCAACAACTAAGTCCTAATTAGAAGAAAAAATACTTCAAGTTTTCGAAGGGTAAACGATTGTTATCCTCTGCAATTGGTTTTCTCAAAGGGAATACAAAATATAAAACTAAGGAAAACATCATGTGAATACACTTGGAATTTGGCCAAGATATTCGAAAGCATGAACGTGACATTTTTGTATACAAGGTTGGTCAGTGAACGGTTTCATAAATTTCCCCCTTTATTTAAATGGTGGTAAACGTCTTAGAATTTGAACTAAACGTCTTAAATCCAGTGCTGGTGTCACACCCCGACCGCGTAAAACAACAAACCGCGACGGAAACGTCGGGGAGTGTCGTAACAGAAGTATTGTTTCAACAACCATGGAAATTTAGAGTTTTGTATTATTGATTCAAATTGTTTACATTGTCTGAAATTTAACGGAAACATAACATAAATTTATTTGTCTTGCTAATTTTTAAGTCACTAAAGCCCAAGTCCGTCTAAGTGTCGCATGAATCATCCTCAAGCATTAGCTCCTGAAAACACATGTGAAAATAGGTACGTTAGCATAAAAATGCTGTGAGATACATAGGTTTTTTGATAAGGATTCATGACTTGAAGTTAAAATAATATTTTAACGAAAAGTAGTCATGAACCTTATAAAATGTTTTCTTTTACAAAATCATATGAAAATCAATGTGAAAATCAAATGATATAGAAGAAGGATGTATGGTTAAATAATAACCGGAAGATAATGAATTGTATAAAATATGCCATTTGTAAAACAATATCTTGTGAAAAATATATGATCTTTGTACCAAATGTGTCATGTCTTTGTCTTTGTCGAAATGGTTTAAATAACGCTACGTTATGTAATATCATGAAAGCACTTATATATAGGAAGTACCAGCGGCGTATCCACCATGCTTTTATCATATTACACACATCTCGTTATTTAAATCACTTATCAAATAACCACCAAAAATGTCTTGTCAAACAAATGTCAAATGTCATGTGTAAAAAATGTAATACGTCACAATGTTAGGTATAAACCATGTCTTGTATGAAAATGTCTTGTATGGCAAGTAAAAAGACTTCACTCAAGCCATATGTATAATGTCGTGTATAACCAATGTCATGTACAAAACAATGTTTTGAATAAACCGAAGTTTTAAATCAAAAGTCATGTTTTGCAAAACCAATGCTTTATTTGATATGAACATTTATGTAGTTATGTTTATCGCATACATTCAAGCCTTGAGACTGTCGGATAAACCCTTATCAATCAAAGGTTTATAAAAAATGTATTCGGATTCTGTCATTCCCTACTTCCAAACAAACCTAGGAAGCGAGGAACGAGATTTGTCAAGTCCTATGGTACCATTACATACTACCGGGGGCGTGATCAATGTTAATGAATGTATTATGTCCCGTTAAACAAACCAAATGTCTTGGTCAATGTAAGCAATGTCATGAAAAATGTCTTTAAACCATGTACTAAGTATGCTAAGTCAACATACGAAGTAGAAATGTCCATAAAATCAATGTGCTAGCATGCTTAGTCAACATACATAGCAAAATGTAATGTAAATCAATGTGCTCATATGCTAAGTCAACATATGCCGCAAAAGGTGTCTTTGAAATCAATGTGCTAGCATGCTCAGTCAACATACATAGCAAAATATAATGTAAATCAATGTGCTCATATGCTAAGTCAATATATGCCGCAAAAGGTGTCTTTGAAATCAATGTGCTAGTATGCTCAGTCAACATACATAGCAAAACATAATTGAAATCATGTACTATATATTGTACTAGTTGAACATAACAAGTATATGTTATGAAAAACAAGAAACATGAAAGTAGCAAGTAGGCACATGTGTATCACCCCAAAACTTTTGAAAACGTGAAAGAGGGGTCTATGTACTCACATAATCACCTTAAAACATTTAGAAAAGAGGGTTCAATGTACTCACTTGGGGTTGCAAAAGTATCCTTGTTCAAAAAATAATAAAGCTCAAGAGTATGAGGAATCAAATGGTTCCTAAGATCGGATAACTATGTTAATAACTCGGGACATTAATCGGCGGATTGGATAGACTGATGTCTTATAAATCAAATGAGTGTTGGAACTCATATGGTATGATTTAATAAACTCAACATTCTGATTGGAAGTGATCCTAATGCTTTTGACCCGTAATGACCCGTTAAGGTAGTTTACGCTACTTTAACGTGTCATTTGCGTAAACGCATGATCGGATGGTTAAACATGTCCTATGATGAGTCTTAAATGCCCAAACATGTTTAATAATGTTGTAATATCAGTTTATATGTCAAAACTTTAGCCACATATGCTTAAAATGAATTTATGCGCAAAAAGGCATTTTGGTCATTTATAAAGGGCATAATAACGACCTATCATAATACTAACCAAACGACGTGACCATAAGGTATAACCTCAGAGGGTTATTCCCTATATAACTATGGTCACTACTATGAGTTTGGTCGGATCCTAAGATCGACCAAACGGGTCGGATTCGAAAGTCAAAGCGATGGTCAAGACCGCTCGACTTACGATCCTAAACAAGCACTAAACTAAAAGTGACGAGTTAGACATGTTTAACATGTCTAACTAAGTTTATAAAACCGATTTGGTATCAAAACAAAGTGTTTTGACACCCGAAAATAGTTCCGTCGTATAATGCGCACTTTGCGCGTTATTGACCGAAACCTTGACTCGTCATTTCGACTAGGAAAACGTGGTTTCAGTAGGTATAATCGCAAGGGATTATAACCTTCGTGATTACGATCACGTTGCAAAGTTCAATTGAACTTTGACTTGACCAACTAATGGTCAAAACTGAAAGTCAAACTGTTTGACTTTTAGCTCGTAATAAGCTAAAAGAATGAACAAGGCTTGGTTAGAGCACTTACTTGCACTCAAGGAAGCCAAGATTTTTAGAAAAACTCAGGTGGGAGGCCTCCTAATAAGGTAGCAACTCCACTTAGAGTTTAGAGAGAAGAAAGATGGAAATGAGCAAGGAATTTGTTTGAAGATCAGGGTATTTATAGTTGTTGGAGAGCTTTAGGATCATGCCAAGTGTTGGGACATGTTCTAGGATGTTTCCAAGTGTTAAGAGAGGTGTCAAGACCAGAGAAAGTGTGGCAAAAACGAGTTATAGGTGTCAAGTCAAATGAACAAGAAGCTGTCAGGTAGCTGCTGCCACTGGGCATCCCCCGCGTGTCGCGGGAGGTCTTGGGGGGTCTCTCATGTGGCGCCTGGGAATCCAAAGTTTCAGAATTGGCAATTTTAGTCCCTGCAGCCTAAAAACTTGTTTTTCGACGCGTTTTGGCACTTTTAACACCCGTTAACCCTATTTTTAAGCTTTACAAGGAAGATAAAGCATAGGGAACTTGAAAAATGCTCGGAAACTTTTTGGATGTCGGTTCGTTTGGCCGTACGGTTGCTGTTTTCAGTTAATTACGACGGAAATCGTAACGAACGCGCAAATGACCGTAAACGCGTAACGAGTGATATTTTTACATTCCAATCGTTAAAATGCTATATTTTAATGATTACAAAAAATTTTTGGATGTGCGTATATGTTCCGGATTAGGAAATACGCGTAACGGCATAGTTTCGCAGAATTTGCAAAATAGCCCCTGAAGTTGCATAAGCATGTTTTTGCCATACCGAAGCCTTCAAAACTTATTTCTAAGTTATGTAAAGGGTATTTAGGGTATGTTTAGCTTATGCCATTGTTCCGGAGTGTACATCGCGTTAAACTGATTACGTTTGCGTAACGGTTTGCGATTTCACTTCCAGAAGTGATTCGAAAGATCAGAATTGAACAAGGATTGAAAATATGAAATACCATATATAAATACACAAATCTTGGAATAAAACACAATGTTATAAAATTACAAAATCGTTTCGGAATTGAACGATGATGGAAAAGCACAGATGTCACAGCTGGCATCTTAAATTTCAGTTGAAACGTCTTAACATGACAACCTAACGTCTCGAGCCATCAGAGCTGACGTCTCGAGTCACCGAGCTGTCGTCTCGAGCCACCAAAGCTGAGAACCCTCATGTCGGCTGCACACGTGAGAAGCCAGCTCAAGGGGGAAGCCGGGGGAAACGGCACAAGCCACTTTCATGCGTCTTGGCTAAGAACCCTTAGCTGAACCTGAGACGCCAAACCTTTTTCGGACACGTGGCGCAGTTTAATTCGTCAAATCTTGAGACGTTAAGCTGGTATGGACGCGTCTCTGGTGTAACATCCGTCAAAAACGGATTTACAAAACCCGCTCCGTTTATCAACCGAACAGTCAGTTAAAATTTTCGTTGCGAATTAAATGCCCAAAATAATTTTAAACGATACGTAATCAATTATTATGCGGGGATATATATTTAGTTTTTGAAAAACTGATAAAAATCGCAAAATAAAAATGATTTGCTTCTGCCGGGTTTCGAACTCGGGTCTATAACCGGCTCAACAACACTTATCACTCAACCGAACAACCGCTCCGCCGCTTTGATTTTATGTTAATAACAGGAAACAATTAATTCAAGTATTAATGTTCGGAAGTCAAATTCGTCAATTTTCCGCCCAATTAGCAGTCGTCGGAAATCCCGACGACTTCGCCGTTTATTTACGTTTCCGCTCAAAATAACCGAAGTCTTAACTCTCACAACGGTGATAACCGACGTCTGAACCCGCGACATCAGCTGTAACCGCCGGAGAACGGCTGACTTCGAATTGAGACCGAATTCAGACCCCATTCATCTCGATACTACCCTATAAATTCACCCACAACTCGCCAGAAACATTTCACACTCAAATCGCACCCTTTCTCGGCGAAAACTCACTCGCCGGAAATAATTTATACTTCGCCGGAAAACCGTATCAGTAATCTCTGAGCTTTACTGAACCCCTAACCTTTTACCGAAGTCACCCACAACCTTTGTAAGCTTTCGGAAGACTCTCTGCTGCAAGACACTCGTCGCCGGAAGAACTTGCTGCCACCGGAGTTCTGCCGGAAAACAGAGGAGAAACAGCCGGTACTTTTCACGCCAAATTCCTTTCCTTTTTACTTTTATCTCGTCTGTAATTGATCATAAAACGCTAAAGGAACCTGAATCAACTTTTCGAACCAGTCAGTCGTCACTTCCGGTTAAAACCAGTGAAGAAGACGACGTTTCGGTAATGGTTAAGTATAATTAAAATCAAGTTATTTACCGGGTTAGACACACAGTCCAGCGGTGGACTGTGTGCACTTTCAACGCTATGGTCTCGAGTTCGAGTATTGTCTCTCACACGCTGCCTTGATAAAAATTCCTTTTTCAGCAAACTGAACCGGGTTGATTTAAGTATATTTTAAGTATATTGATAACCGAGTTTATAACCAAGTGAGACACACAGTCCAGCGGTGGACTGTGTGCACTTTTAACGCTATGGTCTCGAGTTCGAGTATTGTCTCTCACACGCTGCCTTGATAAAAATTCCTTTTTCAGCAAACTGAACCGGGTTGATTTAAGTATATGTTAAGTATATTGATAACCGAGTTTATAACCAAGTGAGACACACAGTCCAGCGGTGGACTGTGTGTCCGCTAACCCACAGGTCCCGGGTTCGAGACCTGTGGAGCGCACCGGTTCGCTAGATTTAATTCATTTTTAAATAAAGGGATTTCTGTTTAATTCTAATTAATGTATATATGTAATTAAAATCGGATATATGACGGGTTAGACACGTAGCTCAGTTGGTAGAGCTGCGTGCACGCGTACGGGAGGTCTCGGGTTCGAGCCTCACCCAGCGCACAATAATATGCCTTCCGAACCGGTCAACGTCAGTCAAAGTCAAACGGTCAAAGTCAACTGTAGCAAAAATAAATTTTTTTTTTATTTTTATTTAATTATTTTAATTAAAAATCAATTATAAATACTTAAAAATAACATTTTTTTAAGGTTAGAAAATAGCCTCAAACTCACAAAAATACACCCAACAATCCTACTAAAATAGATTAATAAAACCCGTTTACTTACCAAACCGTAATGCGATTTATCTAGGTTTAATCTCACTCGTGGTTAAAACCACTTCGCGTGCATTCAACGTCATCAACCGAACGCACCCAATGTGAGTGAATTCTTACAAACTCCCCTTTTTATTCATGTTTTGGGGTGTATCATGTGTCGCTTAAACTAATTCTCTTATGCAAATTCGTGCTATACCATTTTATGAACTAAATTAGAATGTAACTATTATTGGTTGTGATGTATTTCATATTGTCAAAGTTGTATGCAAATTATTTAGGCCCATCAGTTCCTCGTGGGAGACGAGAACAACGCGTGCCTTAAAACTCATTTCATTAGGCCCATCAGTTCGTAAGAACAACGCGTGCCTCAAAACTCATACATTAGGCCCATCAGTTCGTAAGAACAACGCGTGCCTCAAAACTCATTCATTAGGCCCATCAGTTCCTCGTGGGAGACGAGTCGAACAACGCGTGCCTCAAAACAAACATTTGGTGTTTGTGTGTTCAATATTCAATATTATGTGTTGTGTGAATAAATTTACATCTACATTTACTCATATGTGGTATGCACATTATTTATAATCAATTGGATAAACTTGTTCAAATGTTTTTCCATAGGATTCACTCGCCAACATTATGTTGATCCAAAAACCTTTTTACACATGATACAGGTGGACAGGTTGAAGCAAGGAAAACATAGGATATGCCTTAGAAGAGAACCAAGAAGCTTAGACTGATAGTTAGAACATGTTGTATCATTTATTGTAAATTTCCATTAAATTGTATTAATGAATATGAAACATATAATAAATGTCATGAGCTTTGATGATAACCCAATTATGCCCCGATCACCTTTTCCGCTGCGGGTCGGGGTGTGACAGATTGGTATCAGAGCCATGACTATAGGGATATAGGATAGGTTATTAGACCCTTAGAGCCTATACTATAGTCTGCCTAAATTTTAATTGATTAGGTGGTTACATACAAACTTGTGATATTTATTTGTTTCATATTACAGTCAAACATACATGCTTATATACATATTCGTTATACATATATCAATGTTCATATATTCAATTCATTTTCATACTCTCATTATTCAAGGATTTTGTTGAAATTTTCAAATCTCATCAAAGTAAGTTCTGCGACGGGCATGTAGTAACCGGAAGGGTACAAGTACCGGTAGTCGGGACGTCCTGTCTAGGTTGGCATTCGTATAAATCCAAAATAACGGACCAGTTTGCCTACCTGGGGACTAACGATGAGAGTACGACGGACCTATTAGGCCAAAGCATGCCACACCAAACGTCGTTCGAACTAACCTCACTTTGAGATGTCACCGTGTCCATGCCTGGGCACATTCCGAATATCATACGTTACATATTTCTCGATTTTCTTCGGGTTTTAGTGTACGTAACCAGGCTAACACATGCGAACCATATGAAAAACCCGGTAATCATGGGGGCCCACATGATTACGAAGGTGAAGTATGGCGGCATGCAAGGCCCAATTACGAGCAAAACCCAAGACATCCTATGGATGTAGTAGATTTATTTTTCTATATTTATTTTATGAACGTTCATTCCCCAAACACGACCCACGATCCCAAAGGCATCCAACTCATACTCTTGACATGTATTCCTTGTAGATGTCTTCTAACCTCGCCCGTAGGAAGATGAGAGCAGGAAAAGCCCGTGAACGCATGGCTACCCAAATCGCTCAGCAAATGGCGACCGTAATACCAAACATCGTAGTTCAAGTTCAACAAGCCCTTACCGCTAATTCCGTTAACCCAACCCAACAAGAGGATCAAAACACTGTCAACCTTTCAGTCACTAAATGCACCTACAAACATTTCAAATCCTGCGATCCTCCAAAATACGAAGGTACTGAAGGTGTCACCGCTCTCCTCCACTGGTTCGAAGAAATGGAGAACACTTTTCTAAATTGCGATTGCCCCAATGATCGCAAAGTGCGTTATGCCACCGGTCGTTTACTTGGAACAGCACTCACATGGTGGAATACAGAGAAGACCAAACGAGGTGTTGAAGAAACTATGACCTTGACTTGGGAAGAATTGAAGGGAATCATGACAAGACGGTTTTGCCCAAGAAGCGAAATCAAGAAATTGGAGGATGAGTTCCATGCTTTGAAACAAAAGGAAGGCGACCACACCACATACAACAAGAGATTCCTTGAGTTAAATCAAATGGTTCCCAATTTGTTTACTCCCCTCTACCTTTTGATCGAGCACTACATTCGTGGTCTCCCATAAAAGATTCAAGACTCTGTAATAAGTACCTCGCCTGCAACTTTGGAAGCAGCAATGGAGCTAGCAACCGCGCTCACTGAGAACCGAATCCGAAACAAAGATTTCAAAGAGGAGAAGAAGAAGGATAAAGCATCAACCGAAACCTCAAACTCCACACGAACCGAATCCTTTACACCACCTACTTCTAAGAGAAAACGTGATGGGCAAATCTTCGCCGTCACCCAACGCAACCAACCAGCTTCACAAGTTGTACCTCCTCAAACTATCCCAAACGCTCAAGTAGCACCCAACTCAACTTACCCAAACAAGAAACCTTACATTGGACCTCACCCTCAATGCAACACCTGTTTCTATCACCATCCATCTACCTCACCCTGTCGACTATATGCGAATTGTGGACGCTACGGGCATTTGAGCAAAGTTTGCCGCACCGCTCAAAACCAAACCTCAGCCCCTACTCAACCCATGATCCAAACATATCAACAACCTCAATACCCCATGTACCCATACGTTCGAGCTTGTTTCAATTGTGGCGACCCTACCCATTTTAGAAACACGTGCCCTCGTTTGGTTAACATCATAAACGCCCAAGCTCAAGCAAACCCAATTAACCAAGCAAACCAAGCAAACCCAGCTCCACCGCCAGCAAGAGGAAGAGTTTATAACATCAACGCCAATCCTGTTGAAGATATTAACGGTCCAAACCAACCACTTAACTAGCCTTCTCTCACCAAGAATCAAGATTCAACTCCAACCACTCAGTTTTTATGTTTTTCTTTATGTTATCTCAATTTTCACGTATCCCAATTGGAATTTTATCCAAGAATTTTAATGCAAATTACTAGTTCAATTTGTTTTATACTCATTGATTTAATATTCATATCATCATACTTCACGACATATCTCAGTTTCATCATTTAAAGAAGTTGAGTTGTGTCTCACTTCTACATAGACTAACCTCTCCATCATATTAAACGAGAGAGGTATTGTCAAACACGGATACTATCAGAATTAAGACTCAAGCGCTGGTTGTTGTGTTTGTTTATGTTGTAGAGTCGCATCGAACTAATCATAACTTGCGGATAAAGTCAATGAGAATTTGACAAGAATATGGTGGATACGCCGCTGGTACTTCCTATATATAAGTATTCTTGTCAAATGATCGGAGGCATTATCAGGCGGTTATGAGAGGTTCCATGCATAGGTTGTTTGTGTGATTAAGTTATTCATTTTCAATACATGCAATAAGCTCGGCTCCGTTTGATTGAGCCTTGAGCACACAGACAATTTCATTTTCAGTACATTCAATACGTTCGGCTCCGTTTGATTGAGCCTTGAGCGCACAGACATTTCAATTTCAGTACATACAATACGATCGGCTCCGTTTGATTGAGCCTTGATCGCACAGATATATTTCATTTCAGTATTTTTATGTTTGATGTATTGGTTGTAGAGTTATGGGACTAATCATAATTCACTGATAAAACCAATGAAAATTTGACAAGAATATGGTGGATACGCCGCTGGTACTTCCTATATATAAGTATTCTTGCCAAAGGATCAGAGGCGTTATCAGGCGGTTATGAGAAGTTCCATGTAGGATTTAGTATTGCCTTGGTTGAAATTTGTGTTACATTTATATCATCTCACTATTTAAAGAAATTGGATTGTGATCCATTTCTACATAGACTAACCTCTCCATCATAACAAACGAGAGAGGAACTGTCACCATTCATACATATATACTATCAGAATGTGGATTCAATTATTAGTTGTTGTGGTTATTTGTGTAGATTGTAGTATTGGAAGTTTTGCCTTAGGATATAACCATACTTTTCCAAACATATCTAAACTCTTATGCATGATATCATTTTAGCAAATCATTCCTGCTTAACAATACTTATACAGTAGGCAACAAAAAGCGATTCCTGTATTAGGATACTTAACCTTTACAAGGAACGTTACCGCCTCAAACAAAAACCCAAACCCTTATTTCTTCTAAGTATGTAACTGTCAAACTAAAACCATCATTCTTTTAGGCAATTATATCCCTATTTAAATTTCGGGACGAAATTTCTAAAAAGCAGGGGATACTGTAACATCCGTCAAAAACGGATTTACAAAACCCGCTCCGTTTATCAACCGAACAGTCAGTTAAAATTTTCGTTGCGAATTAAATGCCCAAAATAATTTTAAACGATACGTAATCAATTATTATGCGAGGATATATATTTAGTTTTTTAAAAACTGATAAAAATCGCAAAATAAAAATGATTTGCTTCTGCCGGTTTCGAACTCGGGTCTATAACCGGCTCAACAACACTTATCACTCAACCGAACAACCGCTCCGCCGCTTTGATTTTATGTTAATAACAGGAAACAATTAATTCAAGTATTAATGTTCGGAAGTCAAATTCGTCAATTTTCCGCCCAATTAGCAGTCGTCGGAAATCCCGACGACTTCGCCGTTTATTTACGTTTCCGCTCAAAATAACCGAAGTCTTAACTCTCACAACGGTTATAACCGACGTCTGAACCCGCGACATCAGCTGTAACCGCCGGAGAACGGCTGACTTCGAATTGAGACCGAATTCAGACCCCATTCATCTCGATACTACCCTATAAATTCACCACAACTCGCCAGAAACATTTCACACTCAAATCGCACCCTTTCTCGGCGAAAACTCACTCGCCGGAAATAATTTATACTTCGCCGGAAAACCGTATCAGTAATCTCTGAGCTTTACTGAACCCCTAACCTTTTACCGAAGTCACCCACAACCTTTGTAAGCTTTCGGAAGACTCTCTGCTGCAAGACACTCGTCGCCGGAAGAACTTGCTGCCACCGGAGTTCTGCCGGAAAACAGAGGAGAAACAGCCGGTACTTTTCACGCCAAATTCCTTTCCTTTTTACTTTTATCTCGTCTGTAATTGATCATAAAACGCTAAAGGAACCTGAATCAACTTTTCGAACCAGTCAGTCGTCACTTCCGGTTAAAACCAGTGAAGAAGACGACGTTTCGGTAATGGTTAAGTATAATTAAAATCAAGTTATTTACGGGTTAGACACACAGTCCAGCGGTGGACTGTGTGCACTTTCAACGCTATGGTCTCGAGTTCGAGTATTGTCTCTCACACGCTGCCTTGATAAAAATTCCTTTTTCAGCAAACTGAACCGGGTTGATTTAAGTATATGTTAAGTATATTGATAACCGAGTTTATAACCAAGTGAGACACACAGTCCAGCGGTGGACTGTGTGTCCGCTAACCCACAGGTCCCAGGTTCGAGACATGTGGAGCGCACCGGTTCGCTAGATTTAATTCATTTTTAAATAAAGGGATTTCTGTTTAATTCTAATTAATGTATATATGTAATTAAAATCGGATATATGACGGGTTAGACACGTAGCTCAGTTGGTAGAGCTGCGTGCACGCGTACGGGAAGTCTCGGGTTCGAGCCTCACCCAGCGCACAATAATATGCCTTCTGAACCGGTCAACGTCAGTCAAAGTCAAACGGTCAAAGTCAACTGTAGCAAAAATAATTTTTTTTTAATTTTTATTTAATTATTTTAATTAAAAATCAATTATAAATACTTAAAATAACATTTTTTTTAAGGTTAGAAAATAGCCTCAAACTCACAAAAATACACCCAACAATCCTACTAAAATAGATTAATAAAACCCGTTTACTTACCAAACCGTAATGCGATTTATCTAGGTTTAATCTCACTCGTGGTTAAAACCACTTCGCATGCATTCAACGTCATCAACCGAACGCACCCAATGTGAGTGAATTCTTACAAACTCCCCTTTTTATTCATGTTTTGGGGTGTATCATGTGTCGCTTAAACTAATTCTCTTATGCAAATTCGTGCTATACCATTTTATGAACTAAATTAGAATGTAACTATTATTGGTTGTGATGTATTTCATATTGTCAAAGTTGTATGCAAATTATTTAGGCCCATCAGTTCCTCGTGGGAGACGAGAACAACGCGTGCCTTAAAACTCATTTCATTAGGCCCATCAGTTCGTAAGAACAACGCGTGCCTCAAAACTCATACATTAGGCCCATCAGTTCGTAAGAACAACGCGTGCCTCAAAACTCATTCATTAGGCCCATCAGTTCCTCGTGGGAGACGAGTCGAACAACGCGTGCCTCAAAACAAACATTTGGTGTTTGTGTGTTCAATATTCAATATTATGTGTTGTGTGAATAAATTTACATCTACATTTACTCATATGTGGTATGCACATTATTTATAATCAATTGGATAAACTTGTTCAAATGTTTTTCCATAGGATTCACTCGCCAACATTATGTTGATCCAAAAACCTTTTTACACATGATACATGTGGACAGGTTGAAGCAAGGAAAACATAGGATATGCCTTAGAAGAGAACCAAGAAGCTTAGACTGATAGTTAGAACATGTTGTATCATTTATTGTAAATTTCCATTAAATTGTATTAATGAATATGAAACATATAATAAATGTCATGAGCTTTGATGATAACCCAATTATGCCCCGATCACCTTTTCCGCTGCGGGTCGGGGTGTGACAGATTGGAAAACGCGTGGATTGGCCATTTTGGAAACTTTGACTTGGTCAAGGCCATTTTGGAGATTTTCCCCCTTTTTTATATTCTGACAGACATGCAATTACATTTATCCCGAGACATTAATTTTTACTTTGATGCCGATAATGCTCTTACAAGTACTTCCTCTTACTATAAAGCAAAAAGTAATATCAGGCTCACAAAAAATGATCACAACCGTCGATCAACTAAATCAATGGTAGATGTTGAGTTTTCTAGGTTTTTTCAACTCAACTGCGTTTTCGATTTATCCTTGCCCTATATATATATATACTAGGTTATATACCCGTGTGGTACACGGGTTATCGGTTGTTTTATAAAAATTTATATTTACAAAAGAACTCTTCATACTAACAATTTATTGGTTTTTGATTTAAAAAAAAAAACAAAAACACTTTAACGTCCTTTCTACCACATGTTTTTCTTACCGCACCGCCTTGCTAACGTGACTGCTACGTGACACTTAATGTCTCCTCCTTTTACCCTCCCATGCTTAATGTTTTAACCTCAAAGCACACCCAACAGCTTATATATTTTCTACACTATTATCAATTAGGACAATATACAGTATAGGCCAATATACAATATACAGTATAGAGCCCGTGTGTACACGCGGTTGCACAAATGAAAATGCTTTAAACTTGTGAATTTAATAAGAAATAAATAAAAATAAAATCAATTTTAGTAAAGCAACTTTAAAATACATATGATAGGTCAAAATACAACAAATAACTCAAATTTCATAATAAATTTCCTTGTACACCACATTGGTAGTCTTATTTGTAACATTTCCATACTGAGACTACTATAGTCTTTTTTATCTGGTCACCAAGTATAAGATCACCATTAGTCTTCCGACACAAAGCAATATGCCGATATGTGAGTTAGGTAAATTCAAGACAAGGTTAGACTATTAGCATCATCCTAGGAACACCATGTTAATGTAAGACAGCCTGTGTTATGTTTTCTCGTACCTCCGGTTTCATTTTTGAACCAGTAGTTTTATAAATATTTAATCAAAAACTGAGTCGTATCCATTATTAAAATAAGTAAATTGTTACCACTCAGATTTAAAAAAAAAACTTGTATCAGAATGCAGATAAAAATAAATACATCACAACGTCCTCTTCAAAATTAAACAAAACACTATATTTTAATTTTAAAAGTTACAAAGGAAAAATAAAATAATATATATTATTAATAAAAAACATGAGATTAAAACACTACATTTAAAAAGTTATGAAAGAAAAATAAATTAAAATAAAATAATATTATATTATAAATAAAACATGATAACTATATTTAAAAAGTTATGAAAGAAAAATAAAATAAATTAAAATAATATTATATTTATAAATAAAAACATGATAATAAAACACTATATTCAAAAGTTACAAAAGAAAAATAAAATAATATTAGGGTCAGGATATACTAGGAAGTTTCTATGAATAGGAAGGATATAAAGTAATCTTGACCATCTATTTAGTAATAATGGGTGGAATTGAAGGAAGAAAAGGAAGCGCGTGAGTTTGTTGAGGGCATTGTAGTCAATCCAAGGTAATAGTTTCTCTCGCCTCCAATTCCCCCCATTTTTTAAACGTTAATAACTCATTCATACGACATTATTTTTTTATAAAAATTGAACCATAAAAACGAGCGTTTTTTTTTCATCTTTAAAACGAGCACACTATTGCTATACTTTTGAAAAATTTTTTTCGATAACCCAGATGCGTAAAACGCATTGAAAAAAAAACACAATTTTTTTTCATTTTTATAAAACACAATGGACTAAAAAACACAAAATAAAGTGTTTTTTCTAAAAGGCAATGGACAAAAACACAAAAGAAAATGGTTTTTTATCTAAAAAGCAATGAATTAAAACACAAAACAAAGTTTATTATTAAAACGTAACTGACTAAAAATATAAAAGAAAGTGTACTTTCTAAAACGCAATGGACTAAAATCAGAAAAGAAAAGTGTCTTTTGTAAAACGCAATAGACATAAAACGGTGTTTTTTCATTATTTTGTAAAACGCAATAGACAAAAAACACAAAAATGTGTTTTTTCATTCTTTTGTAAAACGCAATGGATAAAAAATAGTGTTTTTTCATTTTATTTGTAAAACGCAATTGACAAAAAAACACCCAAAAGTGTGTTTTTTCATTCTTTTGTAAAACGCAATGGATAAAAAACTGTGTCTTTTCATTATTTTGTATAACGCAATAGACCAAAAAACAACCAAAAAGTGTGTTTTTTCATTCTTTTGTAAAACGCAATAGACAAAAAACTGTGTTTTTTCATTATTTTGTAAAACGCAATGGACAAAAAACACACAAAAAGTGTGTTTTTTTATTATTTTGTAAAACGCAATGGATAAAAAACACCAAAAAATGTGTTTTTCATTATTTTGTAAAACACAATGGATAAAAACAGTGCTTTTTCATTATTTTGTAAAACGCAATGGACAAAAAACAACAAAAAGTGTGTTTTTTCATTTTTTTTGTAAAACACACATTTTAAATGAAAGTTTAAACTGAAAGGTGTTTTGTATTTTTTCTTTGAGACATTTTGTCAAACACCTGGTGTGCAACTTTTTATTAATGATTTCCCAATGAAATTGGAACTAACGATGTTGCCCATACGCATGAATAAATCAAGAGAAAGAGTAGAATCAGAGATATCTTCACTGTGAATACAAAATGTTTAAGAAATTTGAGAAGAAGAGTACCTTTTTAACAGAAATCTCGTGTCCCATCGCATTATGCTAAATTTGACAGAGTGGTGAGGTTGGGAGACGATTCTGGTGGTGGTGGGCGATGGGGTGACGACGGTGGTGATGGTGATGGTGGTGGGTGAGATGTATCGTGAAAGAAAATGACATACTGAGTTTTTGTTATAGAACTGAGTTTTTTATTTTAGGGTTATTTGACTAAAATGCTCTTCCAATGTTTTTTTATCTTTGACACGTGGCACTTATCATTGCTTTCTATCATTCCTAGCTAAAACAAACTTTCTATTTGATCCTTTCTCATAATATTATATTATAAATAAAAACATGAGAAAAGTATAATGTAAATATTCAAAGAAATACCCTTTATAAATTCTTGATCAAATTTCAAAATTCTTGTTCTTCTTCTTAAAAAAAAGCTGCAAAGTGCAACGGAGTATCAAATTAAGGCATTACATCAAATCGATTTGCTCTTTCACAATAACCAATTTTGATATTATCATCATCATCACACATTCAAATATTCAATATGATCATCTCATTGAAGCAAGCAATTTCAACAACCCCTAAATGCAGTTCCAAAATCACCAATCACAGAACAAATTCTTCAACAAAATCCCTCATTTTTCCCACACCCAAAATCAAGAAACTCTCAATTGTATCAAATTCAAAACCTGTGCATATTTCTTCACTTCAAACTTTTGGGCCATTGAGAAAGTTTGAATCTTGTAAGGCATATGAAGCTGATGGGGATAGCAAATATGTTGTGGAGAATAATATTGAAGCTGCAAAAAGGGTGAAAATTGGGTTTTATTTTGCAACATGGTGGTTCTTGAATGTGATTTTTAATATTTATAATAAGAAGGTTTTGAATGCTTTTCCTTACCCTTGGTTGACTTCTACTTTTTCTCTTGCTGCTGGATCAGCTATTATGTTGGTTTCTTGGGGTACTAAAGTGGTTGAAGCACCCCATACTGATGTTGAGTTCTGGAAAGCTTTGTTCCCTGTAAGCAAGTTTTGGTCTTTTTAGGGTTTATGATCTGGGTTTTGCTTATTGTGAACAAATGGATCTGGGTTTTGGTTTTTTTGTGAACAAATTGATATGGGTACAGGGTTTATGGCATAGGTTCTGTTTCTTATTTCCTAGCTTAATATTTTTGTTCTTTGATTGGTTTTTTTTTTTTAAAACTAACTGTGGTTTCTTTTATGATTATTTTAGGGTTTATGATCTGGGTTTTGCGTATTTGTTCACAAAGCTTTGTTCCCTGTAAGCAAGTTTTGGGCTTTTTAGGGTTTATGATGTGGGTTTTGGTTATTTGTGGATAAATTGATTTGGGTATTGTTTGTTTGTGTTGCATTTAGGGTTTATGACATGGGTTTTGTTTCTTAATTCCTAGCTTAATCTTTTTGTTCTTTGATTGTTTTTTCCCTAATTGTGGTTAATATTATTTTGGGTATATGATCTGGGTTTTGCTTATTTGTTCACATATTGCTTTGGGTTTTGCTTATTTGTGAGCAAATTGATATGGGTTTTGCTTTGTTGTTCACATATTAATATGGGTATTGTTTCTTGTGTTACATTTAGGGTTTATGACATGGGTTTTTCTTCTTACTTCCTAGCTTAATCTTTTTATTCTTTCATTGTTTAATTCTTAAATGTGGCTTCTTTATTTGTGTTTCTATGATTTGGGTATGTCTCTTTGACTCATATGTTACTAAAATTTAGGTAATTTATGATTGTTTTAGGTTTATGATCTGGGTTTTGTTTGGTTTTATTTTTTATATATATTTTACTTCTGGGATTTATGTTGCAAATTCTTATTTCCTACAAATTATTTTGGTTTTGCTTCATGATTCACATAATAATTTTGGTATTCTTTATTGTGTTACATTTATGGTTTATGAAATAAGTTTTATTGCTTACTTCCTAGCTTAATCTTTTAATTCTTTAATTGTTGATTTTCTAAACGTGGCTTCTTTTATATGTGTTTCTATGATTTGGGTATGTCCCATTAACTTGTAAGTTACTAAAATGCAGGACATTTATGAGTATTTTAGGGTTTATGATCTGGATTTTGCTTATTGTTCATAATTTGATTTGGGTATTATTTATTTATGTTGCTTCTCGGGTTTATGATTCAAAATCTTGTTTCTTATCTGAATTTTTGTTAATTTGTCGTCTTTTGATCTATGGTTTATTTAGTTCCTTAAGTCCCTAAATAGGGTTTCTTTTATTTGTTTGTGTTTGATAATTAGTTGATATATATATATATATATATATATATATATATATATATATAACAGGTTGCATTGGCACATACAATTGGTCATGTAGCAGCAACTGTAAGCATGTCTAAAGTTGCAGTTTCTTTCACATACATAATCAAAAGTGGCGAGCCTGCGTTTAGTGTGTTAGTTTCAAGATTCATCTTAGGTGAAACGTTCCCAATGTCGGTTTACCTGTCTCTTCTACCAATCATTGGTGGTTGTGGTCTTGCCGCCCATACTGAACTCAATTTCAACATGACTGGTAAGTACATAACTTGAATTATAAAGTAAAATGTTCTTTATTTTGCATAAAAAATTTACATACTTTTTTGTTTGTCCCGTTATAGTCGTAGTACTTATTTTTGTACGTCCGAGCCATTAAGTCTTAAAAGATGGTTTTGTGTACCTTTTGGGTCATTTTCTTAAGAGTAAAATGCCATTTTCGTCTCAGAGGTTTGGCCAGTTTTACGACTTTTGTTCAAAGGTTTGTTTTTCCGCATTTGGATCCAAAAGGTTTGAAATTTTGCCATTTTCATCCGGATCGTTAACTCCATCCGTTTTTATCAGTTAAGTCAGGGTTATTTTCTTCTTTTTTGTTAACTTGAAGGGCAATTCTGTCTTTTTGAGGGGTATTCGCTCTTTTTACATAAGTGAAAAAGACCAAATTTCCCTTTAAGTTAACAAAAAATACGTAAATACCCCTGACTTAACGGAGAAAATGGATGGAGTTAACGAGCCGGATGAAAATGGCAAGATTTCAAACCTTTTGGATCCAGATGCGGAGAAAACAAACCTTTCCAACGAAAGTCGCAAAATTGGCCAAACCTCAAGGCCGAAAATGGTATTTTACTCTTTTCTTAATTAGTAAGTTTAACAGTTTTATATAGTATTTCATACAAAATATTATCAATTTTGACAGCCTATTTTTTGCATAAAAATGACACAAACGGGTCACAGAATCATCTTTTAATAACTTAGATTTACAACAATGACTTAAACAGGACAAACGAAAAAGTACGTTGGTATTTTTGCAGAAAAAAAAACGGTTTCTAATATGTGGATGCTGATTTTCAGGTTTATGGGGGCTATGATATCCAATTTGGCGTTCGTGTTTCGAAATATATTTTCTAAAAGAGGCATGAAGGGGAAATCTGTTAGCGGGATGAACTATTACGCTTGTTTATCAATGTTATCACTTTTGATCCTCACACCATTTGCAATTGCGGTTGAAGGCCCAAAAATGTGGGCCGCTGGATGGCAAAACGCTGTTACTGTCATCGGCCCTATTTTATATGGTAACCATATGATACCAACCTTTTATTTTGTGACATTGCAATTTAGTGTGTTTAAATGAGATTTGCTTTTGACTTTAACTCACAAAGGTTGGTTTATATTGTTTAAATAAACAAATTTCACTTCAAATAAATCAAGTATTTAAAGGTAAAATTAAGTTAACCTGTTTACATTTGAACACTACTTTTACTGCCCTTTTTATTGCCATAGTTGTTAATAGTGCTCATAGCAATCGCTATAGCGAATAGCGTAGTAGTGTAGTGAAGCGCTCATTCATAGCTATCTGATTTTGGCGTCTCCATAGCGAGTAAATAGCGGGATTTCAGTTTTTTTTTTGTTTTAATATAAATAGCGATAAAATATACATATACAATAGCTGGATTTTAGGTTTTTTTTTGGTTAAATATACGCATAGAATCACCGTATTTGGATATAATTACATATAAAATGTTTCTAAAAGTTTCTTCTAGTGTATCGCTAAACATAAAATAGCGCCTGCTATTTCATGCTATCGCTAAGTAGCGTATAGGTTGCTTGTCGCTATCGTCTACTATTCGCTAGTTAACAACTATGATTATTCAATATCATATAATCTCTTTCAAAAGACAATCAAGAATACAAAAGTTTCAAAATAGTTGCATTGAATGCAAAGTTAGAGATAGGGGGCGATCACATCTGCTTGCTTGCTGTGTATTTAAAAATGATCTATTTGCTTCTTCATTCTTTCATGCTTGTTTTTATTTCTTAATAGTTGGCTTAAAGACGTTTTTACGTTGCTAATATATGTCTATAAATTATGATAGGTGGGTGGCGGCCCAAAGTATATTCTATCATTTATACAATCAAGTTTCATATATGTCACTTGATGAAATTTCTCCCCTGACATTCAGTGTCGGGAATACGATGAAACGTATATCTGTTATTGTTTCTTCTATCATCATTTTCCATACGCCTGTGCAACTGATAAATGCTCTTGGAGCTGCAATCGCTATTTTTGGAACTTTCTTGTATTCTCAGGTCCCCTCTTGCTTTCATTCTCATTATTTTATATTTTTATTTTTATATTTTCAACAATCTTCCAACTGTAGTAAATTCGCTAGTTTGATCCTATTATGGCTCGGGTGGACCAGATTCACTTGAGAATTTTGACCTATGTACTTTATAAATAGGTTGATTCAGGTTATGTTAATCTCTAATGGATCAAACAGGTAAACGTTAAAGTATCTAAAAAATGTGTTGAAAGGTTGAAACTCATCCAACGTGTATCTTAAAAATAAGAAAACCTCGTAAATCAGTTATCAAACATTAGATAGTCTTATAAACACATTTTATGAAAGGGTTGATCTGGGTTATGTTTAGTCAAATACATAAAATAAAACTAGATTAAAGGACTTAACTAGACATGTGTCGTAAGTGTTTAACAGATCGAAAATCGCCTTAAGCGTATTTTTACGCATAAAACAAAAAGACAGTAGATTTTTATTGGAATAATATATACACTTTTGGTAATCATATATGACACTAGTTATCTATAAAATGTTACATATGAGTCCAACCCGATCCAATAGATACTAAAAGTATCCATAAGCAGATTGAGATTATATATTTCAAACTGGTAAGTGTCCCCGCTTGCGGTGTGCACATATAATGTATATATGTGTAGTCGCTTAGGTGGCAAAAGTGAAATTGCACTAATTTTAACGTTATTTTACTAATTTCGTGAAAATAACGTTAAAAGCGACGGACGGTTAATTATGCATCATGTAGTGGCGTTGATAGCCGAAAGACAAGGGGGTACCTGCACCAATCGGTGTTTTTCCTGATTGCCAAGTGTTATGTTCTTTATGTCCAAGGCTTGATGCAAAACTACAATCGAGCCGAGGGTCTCATCGGAAGCAGCCTCTCTATTCTACGGGGTAGAGGTCTGTCTACATCTTACCCTCCTCACTCCTTACCCTAGCTTTGCTATTGGTGGGATTTACTGAGTATGATGATGATGATGATATTTCAAACTGGTAAGTATTCTTGACTGTTCGGGTAAAAAAGGGGTTTAAGTTTATCTGCTTATTTTAGGGTGAAATAAGTTGTTTTCAGTAAGCAGATCAAGATTTCTTATTTTAAATTGGTTATTCTCGGTAGGTTCAAAATTACAAGAATACCCTTATGGTAAAATAACGTTTAGAAATTGAATTTACAAAATAATAAGTAAATTAATATTTTAGGCTAGATGTCATTTCATACCTGAAACCAAACCCTTCGGGGCTCTGTAATCCTTTTGTTTTTCTTGTTTCTTGAAAAAATGTAAGAATTTAAAGATTCACAAATTTCCATCTAAGCGCCTTGAAATACCCGGTGCCGTGGAGGAAAAGTTTATGATTTTTGAGATGCTTTTGGTGTTTATATTTAAACTTTATTTTCAAGAAGTGATTATTTTTATCTTTTAGAATTTAAAAAATGGGAAAAAAAAACAAAAGAAATCTTGATAACAGTTCTGCACCACTACAATGTGATAAGGTAGTTAGGTAGCCTGGAATATGCTTAAGTGTGTGTGTGTGTGTATAGTGAAAAAAGTATATCAGTTGGTTGTTTGACCATGTTTTGAAAGAAGTTATATGGTTGACCAGAAAAGTCAAACTTTGTAGTTGGTAAAATGGGTGGGTTGGGAATGGCTAACGGGTCAAAACACTGCTTGGTGACCCTATACGCGAAATCAACCCGTACATGAGTAAATGGGTCAAAATTTGCCATCTCCATTAAATCATATCAAAATGCTCATTAACAATAGATTTCATTTCAACCCTATACGCGAAAGGCCAAAAACATTCATTTACTCGTGTTATCCTTATCTTTTTAACGTTCTTATGTATTTTTTTTAATTTCTTTTCCATTTATTTTGAAAAAGTCGAAGCAGTGAAGATTGAAGATGAAAGATTGAAGAATAACAAGGTTGTAGTGTTGATAGTGATATAATCTTCATCCATGATTGCAGAACAAGGTGAGATAGCAGCAGCTTGTAGATAATAAACATGGATGGGTAGTTATTATTTATTATTTAGATTTTCTATAGAAAGGATTACACTTTTTTGCCCCCCGGATTTTGGGTGGTAAGTGAAGTGAGTTTTGGTATTCTTTTCAATAAACATGGGCTAATTTGGTATTTGGTTTTTTTTTTTGTCTTCATTATTACAGCTTCTGATTTCTACTTGATTAGCCTTCACACAATGATCTATCTCAGAATCAAAAGAATAGACAGGCCCATTTTACCACATATATAGCCCATGAATTGCAATTATGGCCCATTAAGATAAAGAAAAGAAATTTAGGCTATTTTTTTTTCAATTAATGCTGTTAAGAACATAAAATTTCAAATTTGAATTGAGACTTTATACACATGAAAGTGGTTGACAACTTGTATTTCTCTAAAAAAGTTCTTATTATTTTATATTTTTTTAAATGGTACTTTTATATATTTTTTTAAATATTACAATATTAATACATCTAAGGTTTATGTAATATATAAATGTTTTAACATATAACTATGGTGTCATGTGGTTTTTTAATCCAGTTTGACCAGTAAACAAGTAACGTGACTATTTGATAATTGATCTTGTTTTCTATTTGAATAACATTATGAAGTACGAGAACAAAAGAAAATCCAGTGACAAGAGTTAGCCCTTTTTACACTAGTTGATAACCTTTTCATTTGTAGGAGTTAGAGTCGAGTCAACATGGTCAAACCAAGTCGAGCTATGCTGGGTTGAACCGTGGTTAGCTATTCTAGCTCCACCGGTTCAAGTGTTTGGACCATTTACAAGTAAAAGCCGTCGAGTTTGCTAGTAAAGGTCAATAACGGGTTCCCCTATGTTTAGGTTAGGTTGAAGAGACCACGGTAAGTTGAAAAGTCTAGCCGTGATGAATTTGAAGATCTTGTTCACGTTAATATTGTGTGTCGCGCTTGAGAAAAATAGCGTCGCTTTCATTGCCTTCGCATATGCCCGTGCCTGCCACGTCATCAACAAGATTTTTTATATGTATGATGCATTTATTGAAGAAATGAAAAAAATTAAACAATCTCACAATGTCTTACTTGAGATACAACAGTCCATTGTAGATCTGGTGGTAGCCTTACAAAATCATCAAACTTGGTTCCTATCAATATAGGAATTGCATTCTGCATGCAACAATTTAATTTTAAATGCTAATACAAAATTTGAAAAATAATGTTATATTATTTTATTTTATATTTAATTTTATCGTTGTGGTTGTGGTTGATGACTTTTTTTTCTAATCTTCTCAAGGGCGAGTAAAGTTGTTTGTGAAGACGTGAACTACTCTAGACCAGCTCGCTACAAACTTGAATTGAACTGAACTTAAACAAACTAGAGCCTAATTAGAGCCAATTAAATAAACGAACTTGAGCCCAAGTTTGACATATTAAGCTTGACTTGACTCACGACCTAACGGGTCTATATGTGTGTATAATGTTATATAATAAATACATAGTTAATTACATGCCAAATCTTATACATTTATATGTAAAACAAATAATAAATAGTCATTATGTGCATAAAATTATAACATAAACATATAAAAAATATACCAATATATGCATAAACATCATATATATATATATATATATATATATATATATATATATATATAGGGGATGGATCATGAGAAAACTAGTTTAAATGAGAAAACCAAAAAATTAACTAAAAAAGCTAAAAAACATATCAATTTTTTTATGTTTTTTTTATTAAAATTCGCTATATATATTATATATTAAAAAAATAAAAAATAAAAAAACCATATAATGCACATATGCAACATAAACATATAATGCACATGTGTAGTACACATATAGTGCACATGTGCATTACAAGTTTTTTTTTTTTTTGAAAAAAAAAGTTTTTTTATACATAAAATCCAGCGATTTTTTTATAAAAAAATTGTAAAAAAAATTGTATGTTTTTTATGCTTTTTTTTTAGCTTTTTGAGTTAGTTTTCTAGTTTTCTCATTTATATCTAGTTTTCTCATAATCCTCTCCATATATATATATATATATATGTTTTTTCAGTTATAAAATTTCTGAAAAGTGTATTTAGAAAATGACAAAAAAGAAAGTAGTGACACGTATATTCCCTGACCTGACGATGATGAACAATGACCCAAGATGGTGAAATTATTCCCTACACGTTTCTTTAATTTATTTTATTTAATATTATATATAACATATAATAGTAAAAATATGAATAATCTTTTTTCATACCTTATTCCATTTTCTTGCTTGCATGTACCATCCTGGCACACTGAAAATGCAAGAAGATTAAACACAAATAATTATTAAAAAACTTTTTCCTAACAATTAAATTAGTTTACATAAAATAAATATTTTACTTGTGTAGGGTGCATCGGCTCGTTAGATCGAACATAAACAGAATTGCCACCGCATCTTTGCACGCTATAGGAACTTGATCGTTTGACCTTCGGTCGCCTACATTTATATATTTTGTTTAACAAGAATTGGTCATTATTAAGAGATTTGAGAAAGTGATAAAGAATTAAACTAAATAACAAGGTGAGATAAGTTTTAGGGACCATTAGGTCCTGAGTTCGATTCCCACAAGTGGGTTTTTTTCTCCAAATTTATCGAGTTTTCTCATGAATTGATGTATAGGCGTTATAGCCCAGTGGTCTCGTTGAATATGATCGGTTAATTTCGCTGGTAGCATAATAATACTCCAGTAGTCCAATACTGATCCAAATTTGCAGTTAAATAAAAGTAACAAGAATGTAAAATTAATTACCTCCAACGTCCCAAATACTAAAAGCAATCGTTACTCCACCAAACGACAACGTTTTGTCCATTAAATTTAAACCAGCCATCTCCAAGCTTTCATTCTCTTGTTCATCTCCAATGTATTTAATCTTGAAAATATGAAAATAGAAAAATGGCTATTTTAAAGATTAAATTTTGTAACTCGAAAAGATAAAAACAACAACCAACTAATTCATTAATATCTGTTTCTCATATATAATCTTGAGAAAATGCAAAATATTTAAAATCATTTCTGCTTTTCATGTATAATCTCGAAAATATGCAAAAAAGCTAAATTAAAATATTAATTAATCTCTCCTCAAAATTGGATATTTCGTCAACCCCTTGGTAAAATCAAATAAAATCTATACATATAATGATGTAAATCATATGTGGGACACGTGTCGCTCTATGGAGAGATCTCAAATATGTTTTCCCGCCAAAATAAACAGATAGAGATAATATTTGTTAATAAGATTCAAACAAAAAATATTATTTTAATTCATATTTTTTTATCTTTTTATCCTTTACCCTAAATATATAGGTACATATAATATTTGTTAATTAATAAGATTCAAATAAATATATTATTTTAATCCATAATTTTTATCTTATCTGAATAATCTATCCATATAACTAATAAAAATGGATCGTTTTGTCAGTCAATATCTTGATTAACATAACGGGTTATTTATTAGTAATAACTTCAATGATTGTTGCTATATAATTATTGTATTTCTTTTTTTTGCTTATCTCTTATATATTTAATATTTCTTTTATTTTTCTGCTTATTAATAACTAATTAATATAAATTGATTCACCATAACACATAAGTTTCTAACGTATAAATAAATAAATAAATAAACAAATAAATAAATAAAGTAAACAGTTATAATTTATGTAATACAATTACACGCTCATCTAACTTAATAACAAATAAAAAAACAAAGTAAAATGTTACATCAAAGTTCTTTTTTTTCTTCCAAAAACATATATTGATAATTGTGTGTTAATTGATTACATTATTTGTATTTAAGCCGTGTAATACACGTGTTTATTCAATCTTGCAATGTACGAGTTCTTAAAGATGTAACTTTTTATTATATAGTATATAAAATTATATTTATCCAGCCCGTGTAATACACGGTGTTCTAACCTAGTATAGTAATATACAATAGCCATATTTCTATAAAAATATGTATATTTGGCTTCTTGTTCATACTTAACCTTGAAAGAAACGATAATATACAAAATTATTTTTCTCATAATTGTCATCTTTGTCAACTCCATAACAAAATTAAATATAATAATATACACAAAAACATATCATATTATATTTTTTAAACGGTCAACAAAAATATTGTATTAAAGCTATATTAATAAACCGACATTAAATCTATATATCAATGTTTTAATAACCGGATCAAACAGTTTATTGCTTCATTACACATACGGTTTTCCACCGATTTTGTCCAATTCACCCAAAACTCATGCATGTTTATAACAAGACTATTAGATAGTAACCGAATGGGTAACACCAGTCCGGTCTGGTTTTCAAAACACTGATCATAAGTCATAATAATTAATTTAAAAGTAAAATTGAAAAGTTCAATTAAACCCATATGAATGAACTAAATTAAATTAAAATAACAAACAAAGAATGCCTTATCTAAATAATAAAAAAAGAATTAAAAAAAGGGTAAAAACTCACCATGAAACTCGTTTTTTCCAATTTGACAATCACCCAATAAACTTATCTTGAGAGTAACTAAATCTGAATCTGTATCTATATCTTCATCATAGCTATTGCAACTGGTGGCAATGTTATCCACGTCATCACCGGATTCCGGTTCTTCCACCGGCCGGCGAGACAATCTCCGGTACCGGAGTGGTTTCCCTATAGAACAAGCAAGACATCTATCCCACATGAACTTTAAAAGTTGTCTAAAAACAGAAACCTTTTGGAGTAAAAGACTCCACCGGACATCGAACCGGACAATTTTCCGGCCAACTTGAGATATATTTCCGGTAGCTTCATGAAAGTATAAAGTTCCATCTTGGTGTCTCATAGTGTGTGTGAATTTTTGTGTGTGTTTACGTGTTATATTATGGGTGTGACTTGAAGGGGTACATGGTTGACATGGACTATTGTTTTTTTAATGACAATATAGTCCAAAAGCCAGCTTCTTGTTTGAGAAGATGTTAGGGTATTTTGGTTATTTTGATTAATGACACATTTGGTCTTTAAGTTTTCTTTGTTTGCTCATTTGGTCATATCTTTCTGAAATTTGCAAAAAAGCCCCCTTGACATCTACGTTAGTAGACGTAGGTCGTAGACGTATGGCCTCTACATGAATGGTATTGTCAGTCGTATCATACGCCCTATTACAATGAGCTCGTTGAGGTACAATGAAGGGTGTATGAGGTGAAACGGATTTACAATGAAGACAATGACAATTACAAAATTGTCTAGTTGCATTGAATACGTGATAAATATGTTAATTTTATGCCGACGCAATCTTTTTCTTTTTTTTAGTACTTTGACTTTCGTTCCTTTCTTTGATTATCTGAAGCAAACATGACTTCATCAGTGACACACCAAATATGCTTATGTTGTTAATGTTAGACCACACGGTGTGGGCGTGGATGAGCGGCGTTTATACCTTTCTATGTCGCACACACCACGCCTCCCCAGCGTTGTAGACGGCTTGTTGAAGGGGCGGCAAGAATTCCACCGGTGTGGAGGGTATAGTGCGAGACGTCGTGGCCGCTTGTGATTGGATGCAATTAATAGTAATGTTTTTTATTTAAATTTAATAGATTTTATATGATTTTTAAGCATAAAAGTGTGTGCCACGCGTCGTATAAACGCCGTTCTTCCACACCCCATCTCACACCTCCCGTTTTTGCACCACGCCCCATTTCTTACGCGTGTTTACGTGTTGTCCACTTATTGCATAACGTCACATTTTCAAGCTCCTTCATACCGTATGATGTTAACATGAGTTCACTGTATTAGCTGTAAGTTTTTTTTTCATATCATTTTATTGTATCTGATCGGTTAAATTGTAAAGTATTTTCTATATTATCATTTTATCATTGGTGAGTGAACTACTCTACTCAATTCAAAACATTAACTAATAGAAGTTGAAATTTGCAAAGAATGGGGCGAATATTGCCAATTATAAAAGATGAAGGGGTGGATTTGTCATTAAGCAAAAAAAGGAGGTAAATATAACACATCCCATGAAGATAGAAACAATGTAATAATATGTATACAAAGTATGAGATGAGATATGTCTATACAAAGTATGAGATGAGATATGTCAAGTGTCATGCCGTTTAAAAAAGTAATGTCTAATCTCCAAGTGTCAACAACTATTTGGTGGATCTGGATCCTATTACGAGTTTATAAAAACACCATTGTCACAAAATATAAATATAACACACATATATTTCTTGTAATAAGTTGTTTTTATCTATTTATCATCTTAATAACGATATTTGATGTTACCAAATTCATCAATGACATACATTTATTGTAAAAAAGAACAGAAGATACATGTACCATTTTTAGTAACTTATTAAACCTGTATTGTAACATTTGGCCTCTCGTATCATAAATTTTGTCCACTTTGCCACCGATGGATTGTCCATGCAGGAGCTCACGGATTTGTTTGTGGTTGCCTCGATAGAGACTTCCCAGGAGATTGATCAACCATCCTAGTACTACTCTCATGTGATCACGTTTATTAAGAGGTGCGACACTCTTAATAAACCAAGAATCTCTCCTGAACACAACTGATGTGAGATTTATCTAAGGTGTTACAATAATCTATGTTAATCTTCCACTTGGTAGAGGCACTTGCCTCTTAAAGGGGAGATCTCATGTTTAAACCTAGGCAAAGGGAGTATAAAAGAATTATTTATCGTAACATTTTCCTCTCTCTCTTTTATATATATATATATATATATATATAATAGTAACAAAATCATGAGAACTTTCCATGATTGATGATCTTTTGTTTATTGTTGACATTCTCTTTGAATATATACTATTTAACTCAATTTTGTTATATTATGTTTTTTTTTATCTTTCAAGATCATGGTACTTTAATCGTGACTAGTGGAATTGTCCGTGCTCCATTGCGGGTGTTTGGTTGGCATCGGTTCGACTCAATACGATACCTGTAAACGATATAACAAGGAAATATATATGTTTTATATCGATCGAAAAACATAAAGACGCATACCAATATTAATGTTGTTCGACCGATATCGGTTCAGTTCAACACGCTATCATAACAACGTGCCAACACATACTAACATTTAAAACGGAAATCCAACATTATTTCTAATTGCATTTGTATAAAATAAAAATCATTAGGTGAAAATCCACCACACCTGCAGAAGTTCCTGAATTATTTGACTTATTGGCGGCTATTCACGATCACGAGTGGAGCAGAGGGCAAGATCGCTGGATATGGAGGGGAGACGACAATGGTGGGTTCGCGGTCAAGATGGCTAAAAAGTTGATCTCTCATAGGTTTGATTCGGGCCTTACTTTTAAGATGAAATGGATAGATTAGACTCCTTTAAAGTGTAAAATAATGTCATGGCGAGCGGGCTGAATAGGCTTCCAACGAGAGTGGAGTTGGCTAGGCGTGGAATTCACTTAGATGAGGTGTCGTGTCCTCTATGCGCAGCAGAGCCGGAAACGTCAATTCATCTTTTCACGGGATGTATGTTCACGTCGGAAGTGTGGTCAAGGATAGGAAGTTGTGTAGAATGCCTCCTATTTTTGCGTTTGAGATAAAGGACCTTCTTAAGTTGGCAGATTGTTATACAAAGACTATAAAGGACAATCAGATCATTCACGGCATCATAATTACCACGTTGTGGTGTCTTTGGAATGAAAGAAATGCGAGAATCTTTAATCGTAAAACTTGGAGGCAATCGAAGTGGTGGAAACGGTTAAGTCTTCTTGTTTTTTTGGTACCGGCATAGGTCTAGATTGAAATTGTTTGATTGGAATGTTTGGTGTAAATTCTTTGGATTTGATGTAATTTTGGCTTGTCTAGGGTCCTTGTTTTGAGGACTCGCTAGTGCGTTTACCTTTAAAAAAAAGTGAAAGTCTACTAAATTGGACGGACTTTATGTGATTATTTATTTTAATTGCATTTATTGGACAAAATTATTTCTTATTGCATTTGTATAAAACAAAAATTGGATCAGCTAAAAGTAATACAACTAAGTTATACTAAGTAGTAGAACTGTATATATTATAACATATAATATAATCAGATTGCCACCGTAAAAAGTGTTATATTGTATGGTAATTAATGACCCACTTTCACGACATACCCTTTTTTTTATCTATATGGTAAATAAAAATCATTAGGTTAAAGTCTAGTAAACTGGATGGACTTTATGTGATGATTTCTTTTAATTGCATTTATTGGACAAAATTATTTCTTATTGCATTTGTATAAAGCAAAAAATGGATCAGTTAAAAGTAATATAACTAAGCGATACTATAGTATAACTGTATATATTATATTATATATAGAGGTTGGTTATTGTACAATAGAGCTTAACGTGTGATGGTACGTGACTTGCTTTTTCAACGTGCGACTTTATTTTATAAATGCGATTTGTGTAGGAAAAGACAACATGCGAAATCCTTTTACATACCAACATGCGATTTTATCATGTTTGCCAACATGCGATTTCATCATTTTTACCGACATGCTTTTATATAACATGTGTTTTCAAACTCACGTACGATCATACGATAAGCCCTATTGTACGTTACACTTTTTCATTATATTTATATATAATATAATCAGATTGCCATTGTAAAAAGCGTTGTATTTTACTATTGTATGGCAACTAGTTGATGCCCCGCCCGCGTTGCGGGGCGATGGCCAAATAATAAGCGAGTGTTAGGCAACTTCTTGACACGGAAAACAATTAAATCGAGTCAACCAATTAAATCAAAACATTTTTATAGTTTTGCTAAAAAACCTAAAACAATGGCAATACTGTTATTTTTAACTAAAGGAAAGTTTTATTTTTTGACTGGGGTAAAATCTTAATTTGGCAAAAGCTAAAGTGATGACATACTGTAAATTGGAACCATGGGCAAAATTGTAAATTTGCATAGGGGCAAATTCGTATTTTTGAACTTGGGGTAACACAGTAATATAAATTTGAACTAAAGGCACAATCGTAATTTTAGGCTGGAGGCAAAACCATAATTTTATTTTGTACCAAGGGCAAAATCGTAATTTTGAGTTGGAGCCAAAAGCATAATTTTATTTTGAATAGGGGCAAAAACATAATTTTGAACTGATGGCGAAATCATAATTTTTTGAACGGGGAAAAATCTATTTTTAAAAAGAGGACAAAATCATAATTTTAAGCCGGGGCAAGAAACATATCTTTCTTTTGAACTGGGGGAAAACATAATTTTGAGCTGAGGGCGAACTCGTAATTTTGAATCGAGAGCAAAATCGTAATTTTGAGTTGGGGACAAAAGCCTAATTTTATTTTGAGCAGGGCGAAAACGTAATTTTAAATTGAGGCAAAAACGTAATTTTAAAGTGTGTAAAAAATAATAAACTATTTGGTCCAATGAGAGAGTGCCAGACCAGTTGTCTTGCACTATTTCCCCAAACTTATAAGTAAACTTAATGGGCCCACTTTCACCAACATAGCCTTTCTATCGTAACTAGGATTAAGACCCGTCCGCGTTGCAGCGCGGGTACACCGTAAACGTTGAATGGAATAGTCCAAACGTTACATGATGCCTTAACCATATGAAAACACACATTTCGACGTATCCAGTTGAACTCAATGTAACATGTATGAGTATTATGATTGCATCAAACGTAAAGTAAATCAAATTTATATCAAACAATCATAACATATTATTTGTGACCAAACTCATACGTAGGAAACGTAACATGTATGAAGGAAAATCAGACACATGAAATCGAAAGGAATTAATTAGAGCTTTCAAAAAAGGGAAAAAAGAAACCATAATTTGACTACACTCGGTTTGAAACAAACTTTACAAAACATACATAAAATAAATACGAAAACATATTATATTTTACCTGAATCATTTCCCAAAAAAGTTTACGTCGAACGTAGAACAACTTGAATTTATACCGTAACGTACATAAAAACATGCACGTAAAAATGGTTTCTTTAAACAAAAACATGTTATATTTGACCTGAGTCGTTTATAAAAAAGTTTACTGTCGAAATGGAGAACAAATCACATTTATACCTACCTGCACATAAAATATGCATGTAAAAAAATAGTTTTTAAGTAAAGAAAATATAGGGGTAAACCGAAACAAAATATTAGTAAAAAAAATAATAGGTTAAAAACATTCATAAAACTGTGCCAAGTAGCACCAATGCCACACAGGCATCGACTTTCAACATCGGAAAAACTCATAAAAATAAAACATATAAAATGGAAAAAATTACACCGAACGTAAAGCAGACTTAAAATCGTTGAACCACGCACACCCGTTACAGTGTGTTAATGCGAAGAAGTTAAACAGAAACGTAAAACGTAGAAAACAATAACTTAGTCGATCTAGGACCCGCCTGTGCATCGAACTTGTCAAAAGGGAAAATGGACACGTTGCGACCGGCTTGTTAAATGTGAAAAATTAGAGCAAAAAACGTTGAACCTCACATGCACGCTGTCACACCCTAACCGATGGCGGAATCATCAGGGTAGTGGCACTAGGCACCAGATTGTCTCGTCAGAATTCCATAACAATCATTTAACAATATCATTCAAACATTAACGTCCCATACCTTAACATAACATTTTAAACAATCATTACAGAATCTAAGTTCTCCCACAAAAACAACAAGGTTCGATATCCCCTAGATTTATTACACTTGGAAACTAAACAAAATAAAGACAAAACAAAACTACGCTAAGCATGCAACATCCAAGCATCCATAGCTAAAATCCTCAACCTGTTACAACGTTAAAATACACGTCAATACAATTAAGTAAAGGTGAGCATACGAGTTTGAATAATACTAGCATAGTCGAGAAAGCGTTGCGAAACAATCTAATCTACATATCATGATAGACCAAAACACTTAACATAACATAGGCTCATTTCTCACGCTAACTACCGTGAGAAGGCTTGCGCGTCCATCCTAACTAGACCCTGTCGGGTGTAAGCCACACTATAGTACCATACTAGCTAAGGAGGTAATTAATGAAAATAAGTCCTAGTCACATGTTTCTAGCATCACGTATTGAGCATATATAATCAGATTATTCGCGTGTGTTAAACAGTTTGATTTGTGAAGTGATTTTGATATAGGAACGTATGTAACACCCAAAAAGTGTGTTAAAGCGAAAATGGGTCAAGTATACCCACTGTGGGTGCGCTTTAGTTAGCTTAGAGATTCTGAGGAGAGTTACAGAGCGTGCCGGATCAGCCTGCATAGGCGAACGGAAGTACATCAGTCTCCGAAAAGCTGAAACGGTGAAGTTTTGGTAGGGTAGTAGCCAAGTTCGGGCGAACTTGTGTGTAAACACACATGTTCGAGCGAACTTGTATGAATTTGATAAATTTTTGAGCCAAGTTCGGTCGAACTTGATGAGCTTCCTAAGAAACTTGTCAAGTTCGGGCGAACTTATAGGAAAACCTTACTGACAAGGCATGTTCGGTCGAACTTGTATGGTTTCCTAAGAAACCAGGCAAGTTCGGGCGAACTTGCAAGAAATTTGGTGAAGAAACACTCAAGTTCGGTCGAACTTGACCCAAATGGGTACAAGTTCGGTCGAACTTGACCTGATAAGCTGGTGATTCTCGAGCGAACTTGATGTTTTCGGGTCCAAAATCTTGCGTTTTCGCGTCGTTTGCTGAGGAAAATCGAGTGTTCATCCCTCCAACCCTGTGCTACTGAGCAAACTTAGGTCGGAGAGGTCTTTTAGAGCTGTTTTAGCCATTTTACAAAAGCGTGGGCTAATCCGGGCGAACTCGGGTTTGTTCGGATTAGTCCGGCTTGTGTAAACCAACATAAACGTCCTTGTGCTTCCAGACTTGGGATCTTGAATGATAGATGCTTCGTTTCATACCAGAAAATGAACAAAACATCATCAAAGTCCCTATTTTGTGTAGAAATCAATGGTTTTCAAAGGTTTTTCTCAGATCTATCACTTACAAGCCGAGATCTTGCAGATCTCGTGTTTGGGAAGTCTCTACTATCGCCAAACGAACTCGTATTGTGTAGATCTAAGCTTAAAATAGAAGTTTTTGTAGAAAAAGATGAAGGTTTTCGTAAAAGAATGAGTTTTGATGAAAACGAAGGCTATGCCTTGTGCCAAAATCGTTGTAAACCTTTGTAGATCGTTGATAAACGTTGTTGCAGTGAAATCGGGTTGATTCTTACTTAGAACACGAAGGTTTCGGGTTGAGAGAGCTCCGAGCGAACTTGCAGCAAGTTCAAATGAGTGAACAGAGCTTGGTATTTATAGGAGAAGGCAAAAATGAAGGCTGGTGAGAGCAAGTTTGGCCGAACTTGTAGAGATTTCAAAGGTGGGATTAGCTAAGTTCGGCCGAACTTGTACATTTCTGTACAAGTTCGAGCAAACTTGAGGAAATAAGGTAATCCTTGTGTCATTGGGTAAGTTCGGGTGAACTTGTGGTCTACAAGTTCCGCCGAACTTGACCTGGCGGCCAAGGTTCGTTTGATTATTTCGCCGTTATGAGTTCGTTTGGTTATTCGGTTCGCATTAGATAGTTATATTAAGCGTTAAATTAAAGTGTTAAGCGTTATATTTGATATAGTAGTGCGATTTAGCGATTCGAGAGTGCGAGAGCGATGCGATAGCGATTGTAAACATAACCACAAACACACATAACACATAAATAATATAAAAACCACATAATCAATTGCGATTTGCGATGCGATGAGATTAGCGATGCTATTTAATAAGCGATTAGATGCGATAATAACGTACAACACCATAATTAATCAACATAAACTTTATTATAAGTTGAATCTCAGAATCAAAAAAGAAGTACAACGATAAAACAAGGAAAAAGATAACAACGAATTTTCAAGTTGTTACAGTCTCCCCTACTTTAGGGAATTTCGTCTCGAAATTAGGCAGTAGCTGTAACAAATAGATGCGGTACTTGGCCTTCATATCACTTTCCAATTCCTAAGTGAACTCGGCGCTACGTTTGCCTTCCCATCGGACCTTCACGATAGGGATGCGAGAGCGTCAGAGTTTCTTGGTCTCTCGGTCCATGATTTCCACAGGCTTTTCCACGAAATGGAGAGTCTCGTTGATTTGCAGATCTTCGAGGGGGACATGCAGATTCTCTTCGGCTAAGAATTTCTTGAGGTTAGACACGTGGAAAGTCGGATGTACATTATTGAGTTCTTCCGGTAATTCGAGACGATAGGCTACTTTACCGATCCTTTCCAGAATCTTAAAGGGTCCAACGTATCGAGGCGCTAGCTTTCCTTTCTTGCCGAAGCGGACCACTCCCTTCCAAGGTGCAACCTTTAGGAGAACGTGATCTCCCACTTTGAACTGCAGGGGCTTGCGGCGTTTATCGGCGTAACTCTTTTGACGACTCCGAGATTTCAAGAGATTGTCTCTGATTTGGAGGATCTTGTCTGTCGTTTCTTGAATTAGCTCGGGACTGGTGATTTGTGCTTCTCCGATCTCGTGCCATGCAATAGGCGATCGACATTTTCTTCCATACAGTGCCTCAAAAGGAGCCATTTGAATGCTGGTATGATAACTATTATTGTATGAGAATTCGATTAAAGGTAAATGCGTATCCCAGTTACCATCGAAATCTATGATGCACGGACGAAGCATTTCTTCAAGGGTGCAAATCGTGCGCTCAGTCTGACCGTCGGTTTGAGGGTGAAAAACGGCATTTAGATTGAGAGTAGTACCAAAAGCGGATTGAAAGGTCTCACAGAGACGCGAGGTAAAGCGACCGTCTCGGTCAGAGATGATGTCACGAGGCGTCCCGTGTCGACATATAACTTCGTCGGTATAGATTCGGGCTAACCGTTTGACCTTAAAGTCTTCTCGTATAGCAATAAAGTGCGCAGATTTAGTGAGACGATCAACGAAAACCCAAATGCTATCGTGACCAGATGAAGTACGCAGGAGTTTAGTAATAAAATCCATAGCTATACTCTCCCACTTCCACATCGGGATTTCGGGTTGTTCGAGTAAACCAGAGGGCCTTTGATGTTCAGCTTTAACTTTCGAACAAGTTAAGCACTTTGAGACGTACAAGGCGATATCCTTCTTCATACCCGGCCACCAATACTTAGGACGAAGGTCCTGGTACATCTTGTCGGCACCGGGATGAATGGAATCTCAGGATTTATGAGCTTTGGTTATTAGCAACTCACGGAGATTATCACGACTGGGAATCCAAATGCGATCGAGATAGTAATAAATACCATCAGATTTAGATACAAGCTGAGTTTCGGCACCACATTTCAATTCATCTTGAAGGGTATTCTCATTAAAGCAGGCGAATTGAGCGGCACGGATGAGGGTTTCAAGTTTAGCACAAGCTTGAGAGTCACAAATACCATATACATAGCTTCATCGACTTAGAGCATCGGCGACGACGTTTGCTTTGCCGGGATGGTAGCGTATCTCGCAATCGTAGTCGTTGAGAAGTTCAACCTATCGACGCTGTCGCATGTTTAGTTCTTTTTGATTAAAGATATGTTGTAAGCTCTTATGGTCGGTGAAGACCGTACACTTAGTACCGTAAAGGTAGTGTTGCCATATCTTTAATGTAAAAACAACTGCACCGAGTTCGAGATCGTGGGTTGTGTAATTTTTCTCGTGGATCTTGAGTTGGCAAGACGCGTACGTGATAACCTTGTCTCGTTGCATGAGAACACAACCAAGACCAAGTTTCGAGGCATCACAGTAAACGACAAAATCGTCATTTCTGTCGGGTAAAGCGAGAACGGGAGCGTTGCATAGCATACACTTGAGAGTTTGAAAAGCTTCATCTTGCTTGGAATCCCAAACAAAAGGTTTGTCTTTATGAGTTAAAGCGGTAAGCGGAATGACGATTTTAGAAAAATCGGCGATGAATCGACGGTAGTAACCCGCCAATCCAAGGAATGAACGGATTTCGGAGGCATTCTTCGCTGTTATCTAACTCTTGACGGCTTCAATCTTTGCAGGGTCGACGTGAATTCCTTGACTATTAACGACGTGGCCGAGAAATTGGACTTCTTCGAGCCAGAATTCACATTTAGAGAACTTAGCATAAAGGCGATTTCCTTGAAGAAGTTCGAGGACTAAACGGAGATGACGCGCGTGTTCGTCTCTCGACTTCGAATAGATAAGGATATCATCGATGAAAACAATGACGAAATGATCTAAGAAAGCTTTGCACACACGGTTCATCAAATCCATGAACCGCAGGTGCATTGGTAAGACCAAAAGGCATGACCACGAATTCGAAATGGCCATAATGAGTACGAAAGGCGGTTTTAGGAATGTCTTCTTCCAACACGCGTAACTGATGATAACCGGAACGAAGATCGATCTTGGAAAAACAAGTAGCGCCTTGAAGCTGATCAAATAAGTCCTCGATACGAGGAAGAGGATAACGGTTCTTTATCGTGAGTTTGTTAAGTTCACGATAATCAATGCACATTCGGAACGATCCATCCTTCTTTTTCACGAAAAGGACAGGTGCGCCCCATGGCGAAGTGCTCGGGCGTATGAAACCTTTATCAAGAAGCTCTTGAAGTTGGCTTGATAGCTCGCGCATTTCGGATGGTGCGAGGCGATAAGGAGCTTTAGCAACTGGAGTAGCGCCTGGAACTAAATCGATACGGAATTCAACATCACGAGTAGGGGGTAAACCTGGTAAATCGTCAGGAAAGACCTTAGGAAATTCACGAACAACGGGAACATCTTTATAAGTCTTCTTTTCTTTCTCCGGGTTCACGATATGAGCGAGGAAAGCAACACATCGCTTTTGCAAGCATTTATGTGCTCAAGTACATGACAAAAGCATCAACTTCTTTGAGGGAGTTTCGCCGTAAACATGAAGTTGATTACCGTTAGGGAGAGGGAGACGGATCATTTTATCGAAGCATACAACTTCAGCATGATTCTCACGAAGAAAATCCATGCCTACTATGATATGAAGCTACCTAACTGCATAGGTATGAGGTTGATCGAGAAGACATGGTTGTTGAGATCGAGATTACAAGCACGTAAGACGGAATTAACGGTAACGGTTCTTCTGGTGGCGACTTCCACATCGAAAGTCTTTGGGAGTTTAGCGCGCTTACATTTTAAAACCTTTTCGAATTCTAACGATACAAAACAATTATCAGCACCAGTATCAAATAAACATGAAGCATAAATACCATTAACGAGAAACGTACCATTGCAACATTGTTGACATTCTAAGCCTGGCGGTGATTGAGATTGAAGGCTCTTCCACGCGCAGCTTGTTGTTGCTGCTGAGGCTACGGTGGTGGCTGCTGCTGAGGCTGCTGCTGCTGCGGCTCTTGTTTCACGGTGCGGTTTGGGCAAACATTAGCATAGTGTTTCAGATCACCACACACGAAGCACACTCGTGCCTTTGGAGCTTGCTGCTGGTTGGCTTGAGGAGGAGCAGGTAAAGCTGGAGCTGTTGGAGCCTGGGAGCCGACTGACGAGTACCACTACGGAAGCTGACTGTAAAGTGGCCGTAGATGTTGCAGTTCGTGCAAAAACGACAATTGCCTCCAACGGCATGATGATATGTGCACTTAGGGCACATAGGGGAGGACCGGTGTACGCACGCTTAGCTGGAGGTGCGTTCGGTGCTGCTGACTGGAGTGGTTGAGGGTTCGCTGGAGCAGTAAGAGCAAAGTTCTTGCTCGGGTTTTCCCTTTTGCGACCACGGTGACTGTTCTTTGGCTCTTGGGGCTGCTCGGTAGTAGGAGCTGCTGATTCGATGACTGCCTGATTTGCGACCTTGCTGTTTTTAAAGTAACCAGACTGAACTCGTTTGTCGTTAATTTCGGCGGCTAGCTGGTAGGTCTCCTCGATAGTAGCAGGGTGTGCTGCTTGAACAAAGTCAGCGACGCAATCGGGGAGAGCATTGAGGTATTTCTTAATTGCCTTCTCGGTCGTATCCACTTGACCGGGACAGATGATGCTCAACTGTTTGAAGCGAGCAGTGAGACCAGCGTTATCGAGACCATCTTGCTTGATATTCCAGAATTCGTTCTCTAACTTCTGGATCTCGTAGGGAGGACAAAATTCCTTGATCATAATTTCCTTGAGTTCCTCCCAAGTGAGTCCGTAGGCTTCGTCGTTCCCACGCCTGTTGCGCTCGGCTGTCCACCAGTCGAGAGCCCTCGATTGAAACACGCCGGTAGCATTGACAGTGCGCAGAGCCTCGGGACATCCACTCTGACGGAATATGACCTCGATAGAGTCAAACTAGTGGAACATGGCACTCGGCCCTTCGGTGCCTGAGAAAGTAAGCGGTCCACATGCTTTGAACTGCTTAAAGCTGAAGTGGGGTTTCGGGGCATCTCCCTTGGAGTCAACAGATGAGTTGCTTCTTACAGCATGAATTTCTGAGACAATTTGCGGGATGACTTTAGCTATCTCCTTGGCTACCATTGTAGCGATACGCTTGTCGACGTTGCTGCGCTGGAGATTCCTTCGGGTGTGCGATCCCATAGAAGACATCTACACGAAGGATTTAGATTAGATGAGATTCGATTATAATAGATTTATGTTTAAATATTTATATATATATAATTCATATAAGGCACAAAATCACATAAACATGTAGGCACGTAATCACGTAAGCACATAAGCACATATTTGCACGTATTCACCTTCTAATAATAACAATGCATAGCGCGATACGAGATGCGAGATATAAGCGATATATAATAGCGAGATAAGCGAGATAATACCGCGTATGAGGCACACATCCTCATAGGCGTAAGCGAGTTAAGCGATTAGTTTGGTTGGTGTATTACTTTAGCGTTTTTTATTACGAGAGCTGTGCAAGTTGTGCATACATTCGATGGAGCGTAAATGCGATAAATCGAGAAATCGATGATATGATAAATCATCAAAGCGAGAAATCGAACAAAGCGAAAATTCTCAAAATTTTAAACACGTAAATAAAAATAAACTTGATGATGCGTAAATCGACGACATAGGCTTAAATCAATTGGGAGTGTCCGGGGTTTTGAGACATTTGACACGCTAAAGTGATTCGATTACCCTTTGCATTTGGACCCACGCTTTGGCCTAATAGATAAACGTTCTCACCGCAAGCGGCTAACGACGTTTACCCTTCCAGTTAATACGTGTTCCACACCATCGGCATAACCGAGACTTTGGTGAGATTGAAAATCGAATTGCGGAATAAGTTATTAAGATGCGGGTTTCACCCCTAACTTAACAACTTTATTCCTAGATAGAAATGGAGATGTTCGTCGAGGTTTGGATGTCACTCCTAACTCAACGAAGATATCTCGTGAGAGAGAATGCGCGGAGTGAATGATCTCGTCGAGAGTTCTCGGTTTACACACCTATTCTCGACTTGATCACCCGTTTGGTGTAATGCGAGCATTTCCAAGCGTGTATTATTGTATTAGCCTTAGGAAAGGCATATTTAAGCATTTATGGCAAGTAGATTAGCATTTAAATCAAAGATAGGTCAATCGGGTACTTAAACATGCTACTAGGTCGAATCATGGCAATTCTACGTATTATCCTAAAGTTATGGCGCTCTAATACCAATCTGTCACACCCCAACAGATGGCGGAATCATCAGGGTAGTGGCACTAGGCGACCAGATTGTCTCGTCAGAATTCCATAACAATCATTTAACAATATCATTCAAACATTAACGTCCCATACCATTAACATAACATTTTAAACAAACATTACAGAATCTAAGTTCTCCCACAAAAAAAACAAGGTTCGATATCCCCTAGATTTATTACACTTGGAAACTAAACAAAATAAAGACAAAACAAAACTACGCTAAGCATGCAACATCCAAGCATCCATAGCTAAAATCCTCAACCTGTTACACACGTTAAAATACAAGTCAATACAATTAAGTAAAGGTGAGCATACGAGTTTGAATAATACTAGCATAGTCGAGAAAGCGTTGCGAAACAATCTAACTACATATCATGATAGACCAAAACACTTAACATAACATAGGCTCATTTCTCATGCTAACTACCGTGAGAAGGCTTGCGCGTCCATCCTAACTAGACCCTGTCGGGTGTAAGCCACACTATAGTACCATACTAGCTAAGGAGGTAATTAATGAAAATAAGTCCTAGTCACATGTTTCTAGCATCACGTATTGAGCATATATAATCAGATTATTCGCGTGTGTTAAACAGTTTGATTTGTGAAGTGATTTTGATATAGGAACGTATGTAACACCCAAAAAGTGCGTTAAAGCGAAAATGGGTCAAGTATACTCACATATGGGTGCGTTTTAGTTAGCTTAGAGATTCTGAGGAGAGTTGCTGAGAGTGCCGGATCAGCCTGCATACGCGAACAGAAGTACATCAGTCTCCGAGAAGCTGAAACGGTGAAGTTTTGGTAGGGCAGTAGCCAAGTTCGGGCGAACTTGTGTGTAAACACACAAGTTCGAGCGAACTTGTATGAATTTGATAAGATTTGAGCCAAGTTCGGTCGAACTTGATGAGCTTCCTAAGAAACTTGTCAAGTTGGGCGAACTTGTAGGAAAACCTTACTGACAAGGCATGTTCGGTCGAACTTGTATGGTTTCCTAAGAAACCAGGCAAGTTCGTGCGAACTTGCAAGAAATTTGGTGAAGAAACACTCAAGTTCGGTCGAACTTGACCCAAATGGGTACAAGTTCGGTCGAACTTGACCTGATAAGCTGGTGATTCTCGAGAGAACTTGATGTTTTCGGGTCCAAAATCTTGCGTTTTCGCGTCGTTTGCTGAGGAAAATCGAGTGTTCATCCCTCCAACCCTGTGCTACTGAGCAAACTTAGGTCGGAGAGGTCTTTTAGAGCTGTTTTAGCCGTTTTACAAAAGCGTGGGCTAATCCAGGCGAACTCGGGGTTCGTTCAGATTAGTCCGGCTTATGTAAACCAACATAAACGTCCTTCTGCTTCCAGATCTGGGATCTTGAATGATAGATGCTTCGTTTCATACCAGAAAATGAACAAAACATCATCAAAAGTCCGTATTTTGTGTAGAAATCAATGGTTTTCAAAGGTGTTTCTCAGATCTATCACTTACAAGCCGAGATCTTGCAGATCTCGTGTTTGGGAAGTCTCTACTATCGCTAAACGAATTCGTATTGTGTAGATCTAAGCTTAAAACAGAAGTTTTTGAAGAAAAAGATGAAGGTTTTTGTAAAAGAATGAGTTTTGATGAAAACGAAGGCTATGCCTTGTGCCAAAATCGTTGTAAACCTTTGTAGATCGTTGATAAACGTTGTTGCAGTGAAATCGGGTTGATTCTTACTTAGAACACGAAGGTTTCGGGTTGAGAGAGCTCTGAGCGAACTTGCAGCAAGTTCAAATGAGTGAACAGAGCTTGGTATTTATAGGAGAAGGCAAAAATGACGGCTGGTGAGAACAAGTTCGGCCGAACTTGTAGAGATTTCAAAGGTGGGATTAGTTAAGTTCGGCCGAACTTGTACATTTCTGTACAAGTTCGAGCGAACTTGAGGAAATAAGGTAATCCTGTGTCATCAGGTAAGTTCGGGCGAACTTGTGGTCTACAAGTTCGGCCGAATTTGACCTGGCGGCCAAGGTTCGTTTGATTATTTCGCGTTATGAGTTCGTTTGGTTATTCGGTTCGCATTAGATAGTTATATTAAGCGTTAAGCGTTATAATTGATATAATAGTGCGATTTAGCGATTCGAGAGTGCGAGAGCGTTTGTAAACATAACCACAAACACACATAACACATAAATAATATAAAAACCACATAATCAATTGCGCATTTGCGATGCGATGAGATTAGCGATGCGATTTAATAAGCGATTAGATGCGATAATAACGTACAACACCATAATTAATCAACATAAACTTTATTATAAGTCGAATCTCGAAATCACAAAAGAAGTACATCGATAAAACAAGGAAAAAGATAACAACGAATTTTCGAGTTGTTACACACGCTACGACGTGTTAATTCGCAAAATTTAGAACGAAACGTAAAACGAAAAACTTCGAAAGATAAAAAGTATGGGGTCCAAAGTTGTAAATAATAAAGTGTTGGGTTAAATTATAAAAGATGAAAAACTTTGGATTAAAAGTAAAAAAATAAAATAAAAGGGTTAAAATACAAATTATGAAAATGTTTGAAATACAAGTGAAAAGTCAAAGTTTTTTTTTAAAAACTCCTCAAGCTTGGGTACAACATACAATGCTACAAAAACTTCCTAATTTATAATATGGAAATAGTATTATAGATGATCCACTTTTAAAATTGAATTTTAAAAATCGTTAAAAAACTAAATAGTAAAGTATTTATGATTTCATTTCCTAGAGGTATAATATGATTCTAGAAATATTAGATTTATAATTTTCTTTTTAGTTATTGTTGTTCATTGTCCTTTTAGGTCATTTAGGCAAGGTGTTTTTTTTGCTAGTTTGATTAACACCGTAATATTACAAAAAAATACATGAATACAAAATACTCATTTTGATCGCAATATTAACTGATTTTATTAAAGCATAATTTAAAAAGATTAACTAAAAAAATAGATTTTCTTCAGTAAATATACATTTACTCATTTTAGAGCTTTATTATATCACTTTCGGTCACATATTTATCTTAGATGATTGGATACTTATTTGATGTACCCATAAAAATAGATTTTCTTCGGTAAATATACATGTACTCATTTTAGAACTATTATTTATTATATCACTTTCGGTCACATATTTATCTTAGATGATTGGATACTTATTTGATGTACCCATTTTAGAGCTTTTATTTATTATCACTTTCGGTCACATATTTACCTTAGATGATTGGATACTTATTTGATACAATATATCTTGTGAATTTTTATATTATATCTAATTAACTTTAACATATATATATATATAGACACACATACTTGACAATATATGATATACAATTAGAATTGCACATCTCCACTCACTCACTGAGTGGATCATGTGTGAAGACTTATTTTTGTGATAGACAAAATTGCTTTTTAAGGTATAGAACAATATAAAAAGTAAAAAAAGAACCTTATTCTCCATGATCACAAAAGCAAATTCCCTCAAGAGAGTGCACATCACTTGAGTTATGCTTTCTAGAATATATTATCTTCACTAAATTTTATAATTAATCTTTTTTGGCATAATTTTTTTATGCATATGTTTGTTGATAAAAAAATACGAGTATGAACTTTACTTTAAAGTTATTGGTAATGTAGTTTTGGTTTATTTCTTATGTTATGTGAAGGACAAATTGGTAATTTCATTTCTTATATAAGATCAAAATGATACTAATGATACTTATCATACATCCTTTTCGAGCTAGTTCTAGGTTTATAAAGTAAAATATATCAAATATAAGATCGAAATGATACTAATAATACTCATCATATATCCTTTCGAGCTAGTTCAACGTTTCTTTTCTTTTAAATGTATATAAGAAAATAACCTTTTAAATGTATAGAAGAAAATAACAATGTTTTTTATATTTTTTTTCAAACTAATCATTATTTTCGATACCTAACATTCACTATTCTTCTTCACAAAATGATGAAGACGGGATTGAAACAAAGAGGTGCAATTTACACCATACAAATTGCCATAGCATAACAAACACCTTGCTGTGTCGTTGTTTAGTTGATGTTATTATTCCTCTCATCCACAACCGTTAATAATCTCCCTTCAGGTTGTCATTAACAATTGTGTCCTTGTGGCGCTTCTTATTCTTACTTCTCTGTCAAATTATTTTTTGTGTTGTGTTCTGCGATCGTTGGACAATGAATCACTAATTTGAGCAACTGAAGGTCACTACATAAATCTCTATAATAAGTTCCTATTAGTTGATTCATTAACTCACTACAATGGGTTCGTTACCATTTCACTAGAAACTCTAAGGAAAATAGAGGTAGCGATCTAAAATGGTCTCGAAGATTGAGATTGCAAGAAGCTAACGATAGCGTATTGAGGCTTATCGAGGTAATTTAGGTAATGAGACGGTAGGTCACGAGAATGGTGGTTAATTTGTATGAAAATTGAAGAAACCCTAGATCAACTAGACCGGAATCTAAGTAGATCTATGGAATGGGCTCTGCATAAAATGGTTAACCCTCCGTTTGGTTTCACGATAAATGATGAATAGAACAATATTCCGGCTAATCCTGCAAAACAGAACACCGTTAGCTCGCCACGGGGAGAAGGGGGTTCTCTCCGTGACCACCCTCCGGCGTGAGAATAAGTACAGGTAGTCGGAAGTAAGTATTGTAAGTGAGAGAGTAGTTGAGAGTGAATATCTTTCCTTGAACTCCAAGTTACTTATTTATAGCCGGTGTTTGGCGCCAAAAAGAAGATTGTTAACTTTAACGGAATCTTTTGCTATTCCGTTAACGTTTGTTGGCAATCCGTTAGTGCACACGGATCGTGAGCTCATTAGCGGTTAGGGAGTTGCCACGTGTCAACATGAGATCACTACATCTTATAAATGTGAGCATGTCATCACCGTGATTTTCCTCAGCCGTCCAGATGCTGCCTGTGGCAATTGGTTATAACGGAAAGGATGCTTGCACGATTGGGTGTTAATGGCTTCTAGAAGGTTTCACACCTGTTACTCATCTATTATTCGCCACGTGTACATTCTGTTATAACAGAAAAGATTCCCTTTGCTTCTGCACCAACTCAAGGATTTTGCTAAGGGAAAGTTTCTCAGGATTTACTGTTTCCTTGTGCGAGAAGCACAAGTTAGTTAACTGATCTTCCTTCTTCTCCTTGCTGCTTAGCGCAACGTTTGGTGGATGCTTGCTTTGATATAAATATCTGCGCAAGGTTTGTGCATGAAGCATTATCCGACGAGAATGTTCAAGGTTAACTTTGAACCTTGCGCGAGCCCGCGCAAGGTAGTTAAATGAAGCATTATCAAACGAGAATGTTCAAGGTTAACTTTGAACCTTGCGCGAGCCCGCGCAAGGTAGTTAGATGAAGCATTTATCCAAAGAGTGATCAAGGTTAACTTTAAACCTTGCGCGAGCCCGCGCAAGGTAGTTAAATGACGCTTTCCTCTCTTGGATATTTGGCGCAGAGTTCTAATAAATCTTATTTTGGCAAAGAAGTCTGCGCGCAGTTTTCTTAGAAGTTACTAATGGGTATGGTTTCCTTGATTGGCGCAAGGTTTTTGGGACCATACCCCTTCAGAAATACTTTTTGCTATACAAACAACTAGGAGGTAGTGAAACTAAGGGTTATTAATTTACAAGGTATGATTGTTGTTGTTTAAAAATCGATTATACATAAGATAATTTTATTATATTAATTCAAAAGTAAAAGTCAATAGAGTAATTTTTACCCTTCAGTTTGTATGTTTTTCTATCTTCAAACATTCAATCAATAAAATTATTTCAGTTATCAAATATTTTATCAATTTGGTTTAGAAATCTATAGAGTTCTTGTTAGTTGATTCATTAACTCACCATTAAACTCACTATAATAGGGTTGTTATCATTTACTAGAAACTATAAGTGGGTGTAGCAATCTAAAATGGTTTCTAAGATGGGGGTTGCAAGAAATTGTGCGGTCGACGATATTCGATTGATGCTCGTCAGACAAATACATATTAACGACGAAATTTTACTGGTGAGACCAGTGGCAGGTCTAGCTCAAAAATTCAGGGCTATCCCAAAACTTTTTTTTGGGATTAGGGGTATACTTTGTATAAAACCGAAAAAAATTACACTACGTAGACAAACTTGAGGGGTATTTTTACACTATGGATACGAAATTGAGGGGTAGTACGAACAACCCCTGCTTGTACACTACCTCCGCCCATGGGTGGGACAACCTTGCTTTGAAATGATATATGGGGACAACATTGTTTAATCACCGGCTGGCCGACCTTTTTATACTGTCACACCCCAACCATGGCGGAAACATCGAGACCGGACAAAATAGATTGCTCATTGCTCATAAATACTAGTTGCGACAATATTTAGATAAACCGGATTTCATTTCATAACAAAATTCAATACATTACAAGGGAAATTCAAATAAACAACATAAACTTGGAAAAATTTGATACAACAATATTAAACCTAAACGTCTACATGTGTATCTATCGTCCTTGCTACTTTGATTTCATAGCATCATCTCCATCAACCTGTAACATGTTTTAAAATAACAATTCAATGCAAAAGCAAAGGCGAGTACACAAGTTTAAGCATAGCATACGTATAAGAATAAAGTTTAAACAAATCCTCATGGCAACTATGATTTTTACAAGAGCATATACAAGGCATGCAATACTACTAGTCAAACCCTTAACGCAAACACGATATTTTAACATGGCCTCTAGATTTCATGAGGAGGGGGATGTGTTACTCCTATAGCGTGATACATGTCAAACGAAGGCTAAAATAGTTAATGACTAAGGTATTACATAAAGAATGTCCAAGATATAAGCATCAAGTAATCGATTCAAGTATTCATGGATATAGGATTGTTTGTGCATTTCATAAAGTTTAAGTGTTGTGATTTTGTATATGGAAAACATGTTACACCCAAAAGTATTATAAACGAAAGTGGGTCGAGTGTACTCACGGTTTTGCTAAGTCTTCTAACTTGACAAGTCCGTGAAGGTAGTTGTTGATGGGATGAACGCCGAGTTATCCTACAAGAGGAAAACGAGGGCCTATGAGTATTTTGGGGATGATGATGGGACATTCGGATGTAAGATTCAACATGGGACAAAGTATATGATACGAAAGTAGTCACTAAGGTATTAGCACTTGTCTTCGACACTATAATATTAGGATGTAAGATTCAACATGGGACAAAGTATATGATACGAAAGTAGTCACTAAGGTATTAGCACTTGTCTTCGACACTATAATAATCCATAAGGACTTAATATGTTTACATAGGTTCAAGACCTATTAGAATCGTGCCAAGGAACCATACACATTAGTGATAACCTTATTAACTTGATAGGTGACTACTTAATCATCATCAAGGTTTGGTTTAAGTATATTATATAATATATATATATATATATATATATAGTTTATAGTTTATGTACATATTTATATTATAAGTCAAGCATGAGGTAGGACGATGAACACCCATTTAGGAACCTCTTTTGTATTCAAGTAAGTCAAGCATGGAGGTAGGATGATGAACATCCATTTAACCTCTTTATATGATTCCCACTACACAAGTTGTCATAGACAACAAGGAGGGTCATGAATGTACAATGGGAAATGAACTAATACACAACTAATCTAAGAAAACATCAAGTGATGTGTGGATTTGTAGTTAGGATAGCCCAAGCTATCCAAATAATCACACAATCTTCAAGTTCACGACTTGTTCATCACTTGTGAGTTAAAACTCATACAAAAACAAAATTCTTGTGAGGATAAATCCTCTATTTTGAATGTCTCAACCTTGTTTTTAAGCCTAACCAACCACAAGTAGTGTTGTAAGCATTCGGACATAGGTTTGAGATGAGTTAGACTCAAGTTTGATAAGATTTAACAAAGTGTGAAAAGGTTAAAAGCAAACAGAAAGTTTTGGACACTTTGAGAGCATTTCAGGGCCTGGATTCTTCATGGAGAACCCTTGGAATCAATCCCAATGTTTATCCAAGTAATTAGAAAGAAGAATCAAGCAAAAAGAACAAGATTTGAGCAAGTTATGCTCACTTTTGTGAGGGTGTATGAATCCGTTCGAAATTCTGATGTTGCAACTGATTTGGAACAATTTGAGAGTGATTTGGATGAGATTAGGAGGTTGTGAAAGTGTAAGAATGCTTGGAGAATGTGTGTACTTATAGTGGAAGTGTTTAGGGTTGATGGGAGGTGTTTAAAGGAGACTTAGAGGTGATTTGTCACACCCCAACCGATGGCGGAAACATCGGGGCGCGGCACTAGGCGAATCAGATTGCTCAAGAGACATCATAACAACTATTAAGCGACAATATCTAAACGTTTAACATCCCATACTATTAAACAATACAATCCAAAATAATTATTACAATATTAAGCAAATCTCTTAAACATAACATCCGATTCGATCTCCCCTAGGTTTTTATTACATGATTTTCTAAGCAAAACCTAAATCTAATCATCCAAAGTAATATCCTCAACCTGCCACATATGTTAAAATAAACGTCAATACAATTAAGTAAATGTGAGCATACAGGTTTTGCGTACATAATAGATATAAAAGCGTTTAGCATACACCGCATGACATACGTAATAGTTGCGAACTATGTAACTACTCAGATTCAATTAAACCAACAAACCGTGATTGATCGAGGCATGCAAACAAGTGTTCACATCCTAAAAGAGAAAATAAATGAGAAATGAAAATGCGAGCCTTAACAACCCCAGGCCTCTGGGTGGCGGGTCAACCTCTAGTATACTATCATGTTAAGGGTGGCGTACAAGAAATCAAGTAGTACATACATTTCAGCAGATTTCACGTATAGTCATGTAATAGCGGGATCGCGAATAAGAGTTGAGTTGCGTGTTGTAATTTGATATAGAACATATGTGACACCCAAAAGTGCGTTTAAGCGTAAAAGGGTTCAAGTATACTCACTGTTGGTGCATTTTTAAGAGAAGAGACGGGATCTGGGATGAGTTGCGGAGAGTGTCGGATCAGCCTGTAAGCGAACAGAAGTGCATCAGTCTTCCGAATTGCTGAAACGGTTATGGTTTGAGAGAACAGTAGACAAGTTCGGGCGAACTTGTACCTTTGGCTACAAGTTCGGGCGAACTTGTATGCTTGGACTTACTATGAGTACAAGTTCGGGCGAACTTGTCAAGTTTCCTGAGAAACTAGACAAGTTCGGGCGAACTTGTCTCATTTGGTGATTGGTGATACAAGTTTGACAAGTTCGGGCGAACTTGTCTTATTTGGTGATTGGTGATATAAGTTCGGGCGAACTTGTTCTGATTCATTGGAATCAGTACAAGTTCGGGCGAACTTGTGTAGGTTTGATGAAGGTTTGGTCAAGTTCGGTCGAACTTGGTCACCACTCTGGTGACAAGTTCAGGCGAACTTGCTGTTTTCCGAGCGAACTTGACTGTTTTGGCATCCAAATCGTGCGTTTTCGCGTCATTTGAGGAAATCGAGTGTCCAACCCTCCGACCTTAGGCTACTGAGCAAAACCAAGGTTGAAGAGGTCTTTAGGAGCGAGTTTTAGCTATTTTACAGAAACTCGGACTAATCCGGGCGAACTTGAAGGTTCGAACGGTTTAGTCCAGTTTGTGCAAAGTGACGACTTCGTCCTTGTGCTTCCGGATCTGAGATCTAGCTTAACAACGCCTTGTTCCACTTCAAAGTGAACGAAACATACGTACTTTAGTCCAAATATTGTGTGAAAATTGATGTTTGAAAGGTTTTACTCAGATCTAAGCCTAGATCTGAGTGAAAAACAGAAGTTTTGCATAAAAAGATGAAGATTTTCATAAACAGAAGAGATTTGATGAAAAAGAAGGCAAGGCCTTGTGCAAAATCGTTGTAAAACGGGTTGACTCTTACTTAGAACACAAAAGGTGTCGGTTTTGGGGAGCTCCGGGCGAACTTGCAGCAAGTTCAAATGAGAAGAGGAGCTGGATATTTATAGGTGAGGTGAGAACAACGAGGGCAGACATCAAGTTCTTGCGAACTTGTGTGTTTCTTGCGTTTTGGAGACAAGTCCGGGCGAACTTCTAGTTTATGAAGGTTTATGAGGCTTAGACAAGTTCGGGCGAACTTGTGGTATACAAATTCGGCCGAACTTGACCTAGTGGCCAAGTTTTGTTTGATTATTTCGCGTTATGAGTTCGTTTGGCGATTTGGTTCGTATTAGTAGTTACATTAAGCGTTTTAGCGAAGCGTTAAGCGTCATATTACCATTGTATTGAGAAAGAGCGAGTTACGTGAGCGTGCGAGCGTTTTAGCGATATTAAACCATACCATAAATAAAACACAATCCCACATAATTAACTGTTTTGCGATGCGATGGCACAAGTGTTTACTAAACAATAACACACTCGGCTCGTATAATAGCATAATTAGTTGTGATTGCGTTGAATTAGCGATTAGATGCGATATATGTAACAACAACCAAATAATCTCACACGCCATCTTGGCGGGGGTTCGGGGGCAGCGCCCCTGAGAAGCAGGGTCCTAGGGGCGGCAGCCCCTAGCAGGGTCCAAGGGCAGAGCCCCTGGCTGGGGTTGAGCTGAAGTCCTTTATAAGAAAAATGCTTCAGAAATTTAAATTCGGAATAAAAATATAAATAAAAATCAAGAATACAGGCGACTCGCGGGCTGCGAGAAAGACAGGAAAGGGGGTCGCGGGGCGCGAGCGAGCCCTGGCTTGCCGGACACTTCTGACGCCACGTGTCACACACGTGGCACACCTATAGTGGTGACTGGTCAAACCTAGCCGTAGCTAGGGTTCCCTCGCGGGCCGCAAGAGAGATAAAGAAATGGCTCGCGGGGCGCGAGCCGACCTCGAATCAGCCTATAAAAGGAGGCCTCTGGCCTCAGTTTCGTTCGTTCAATTCTTTTCTTTCCCTCAGTCCCTATAATAACTAGACGTTGCTCGATATAATACCCCTAAATAGCAAAGCTCTGCTACGTTGTAAGTACGGTAACCCCTGTTCATTGATTTGTCCTAACTACGATCCTGATGTTTAAATTCCGCTGCCAAATTAATAAACACCGGTACCACTTGACTGGTTCACGGCTCCCGCTCCCGGGATGGGGTCGGGGGTTGTAACAAAAGGTGGTATCAGAGCCACTGGTTTAAGCCATTTAGGTGTTCTCTTTAAAACCTAAATCTTAACCAAATGTGTTAGGAAATATCCATAACCCCTATGTTATTCTGTGTAAATATATATCTTATTATTTTATGTGTTAATTTAATTATTTTCTTAGTCTACAGTATGAGTGACTAGGGTACGTCTGACGCTTACCGTCATTTACCTCATTCTCCCACGAATGAAGGAACATCCCAGCCAACCCTAGACTATACAACTGATTCTGAAGACGTCTTTGTTTTCAAAGCTCAGTCTGAAGAACCCTTTCCCCCCAAGAAAAGAAGATGGTATAATATAGGCAGAATAACAAGGAGAGAACGAATGAGAAAAGCCCAAAAGCAAGCATTAGCAGTTAGAGCCACTCAACAACCAGAACCTAGACCTATGTGGGAAGAAGAATTAGATCGACAGTTAGCAAACTTTCATATGTTTGGAAATGTAGAAGGAATACCCAACTTTAACCAAGTAGCAAACCCAGAACCACCACTACTCCCGTTATTCCCAAACCAACCTATGAATATAGACCAGAACCAAGAAGACCAAATACCAAACCAAGTCTATAACCCAATGGAGATACATAGGATACTAGCACCAAACCCAATAGAACAGGGGTGGAACGATAACTGGGCAATTCAGGAGTTATTAAATAATCCATATCCCTATGTTGAACCAGCTCCACTTTTCCCCGAACCAGTACCAGCCCCAGCACCTCCATTAAGTCGGGAAACTTTAGAGGAACTTCGCCAATATAGTGATGAGTTAGTGGAGGACGGGAATCGGATTCGCCATATAGGAGAAAAACTCGTCTGGAAATATGACGAGAGGGAATACCAGTTCTAAGTTAATGGATGCATAATATATATAGCATATATGTGTGTAATTTTGTTACTTAGAAAAAAAATATAGATATAACATGATACCTATATATATGTCGATGCATGGTTATTAGTTTTTGTTAAATTCTAGTTGCACTTGTAATAGACGCATATAAGTATGAAAAAAGAGTAAAAGTCGCAATGCTCGACAATTTTGGTTCAAAATACTTGAGTATTTGTTATTTACCTTATTCTGTGATAGTAATAACTGATAAATGTCTGCAATTCAGATGTCAAACGAAGTAAATCAGGAAAGCCAGGATAACAATAACAATAATGGAAACCAAGTAGATAAAAGTTCTATCGAACACATAATCGCCCAAGGAATCATAGATGCTATGCCTTATATTCTCGACACTATTAAAAAGGCAGAAAATAACAATTCCTCGGAACCCCACCACAGTGTGAATGGAAACCATGGACAATTTCTCCAAGGTCCAATTCTGAAAAGAAGAAGAACCATCTCATATGGTTGTTCTTACAAAGAATTCCTAGCATGTAAAGCAATAGAATTCTCGGGCAATGAAGGAGCTATTTCAGCCTTGCGCTGGATAGAAAAGACAGAAGCCGTCTTAAAGATAAGTAAATGTTCAGATGAGGATAAGATTATGTATGCTTCTAATCTTTTCCAGAATGCAGCTTTAGAATGGTGGAATACCATTCTTCAGTCCAAGGGAAGTGACATAGTTTACAGTATGGGATGGAACAACTTCAAGGAAATAGTTGAAAGGAAATTATGTCCTCCTAATGAAAAGGAACAGATTGCCAACAAATTCCTAAACCTCAAAATGACAGGAGTGGACTGCAGAGAATATACTACTGTATTCGTTGAATATGCAAGGATAGTACAAACCTTAGCCTCACCAGAACCAATATTAATCTCCCGTTACATCTGGGGATTAAACAGTGAAATCAGACATGTAGTCAGGACAGCTAGACCACAAACCGTAGAAGAAACAGTAGAACTAGCTAACACCTTGACAGATGAATTGGTAAGGACGCAAGAGGAAAACCAGAAAAAGAACCTAGCTCAAAAGATTACCCAAGAACTCCGTTATGGTAATTCTTATCACAAGAAAGGAGCAGGCTCTTCCTCTTCACCTCCATGTAAGTACTGTAAAAGGAAACACCCCGGTAGATGCTCGATATACTACAACTTCTGCAAAATATCAGGGCATAAGGAAGAAGACTGCAGGAAGAAAGCCAGCCTTAGGACATGTTACAAATGTGGAGAAGCAGGTCACATCAAATCGAACTGTCCAAAACTAGCTCTAGTAGTAACCAACAAAGCAAAGACAACAGAAGGACCTAAAAAGAATGCCAGAGTGTTTGTGCTGACCGCTGAAGAAGCCAAGATGATTCCAGATGTGATTGCCGGTAAGTTTTTAGTTAATGATGTTTATGCTAAAATATTATTTGACTCTGGTGCAAACCAAAGTTTTATAAATACTTCTTTTTGCAAACCTCTCAATCATCCATTAACTAAACTCCACCAAGACTGCCTGGTGGAAACGGCAAATGGAACTTCTATCAAAATAAGCGAAATCCTACAAGAAGTAAGGATACAAATTTTAAGGCATAACCTTATTGCAAATTTTTTTCCAATGACTCTAGCCGGATTCGATGTCGTGTTAGGAATGGATTGGTTAGTAGCCAATCAGGTGCGAATATTATGTGATCAACAGTCTGTTGAAGTTAAGACACCAACTGGTGAACTAATCATAATTAAGGGAGACAAGTCAACAAGATCAACCAAGTTCATCTCTGTAATGAAAGCTGCAAGTTATACGCGAAAAGGCGGAATGATGTATATGATTTCCATAATCATTAACCCTAAAGGAAAAGAATTAAAAGATATTCCTGTAATATCTAAATTCCCTGATGTCTTCCCAGAAGAATTGCCTGGATTACTGCCAGATCGAGAGGTTGAATTTAGAATTCACCTAATACCAGGAACGACACCAATTGCCAAAGCATCCTATCGGCTATCATCGACGGAAATGCAGGAGCTGAAAACCCAACTGGACGAATTGTTAGAAAAAGGCTTCATACAACCTAGCTCATCACCATGGGGAGCACCGATATTATTTGTCAAGAAGAAGGACGGATCGATGCGTATGTGCATTGACTACCAAGAATTGAATAAGGTTATGATTAAAAATCAGTACCCATTACCAAGAATCGATGATCTGTTTGATCAACTCCAAGGAGCCCGGCTCTTTTCTAAGATTGACTTACGCTCAGGATATCATCAATTAAAGGTACAGGAAGAGGACATTCCTAAAACAGCGTTCCGAACAAGACACGATCATTATGAATTTACCGTCATGCCATTTGGGTTAACTAATGCTCCAGCCGCATTTATGGACATGATGAACATGATATGTAAACCATACCTGGATAAATTCATAATTGTCTTTATAGATGATATTCTGATTTACTCTAAGAGTAAGGTTGAACATGCAGAGCATTTGCAGATACTCTTGACACTACTAAGAAAGGAAAAGTTGTATGCTAAGTTTTCAAAATGTGAATTCTGGTTGCAAGAAGTACAATTCCTTGGACATTTGGTCAACCAAGAAGGAATTCATGTGGATCCCACAAAGATCGAGGCTATTACTAAATGGAAGGTTCCTGAGTCACGCACAGAAGTACAAATTTTCTTGGCTTGGCAGGATATTATAGACGTTTTATTCAAGATTTTACTAGAGTAGCCATTCCATTAACCAACCTGATTTGCAAATCAGCTAAGTTTGAATGGGGACCAAAATAGGAGGAAGCATTCAGAATTTTGAAACAAAAGCTAACAACGCACCAGTGCTTGCTTTGCCAGAAGGAACTAAAGACTTCATAGTTTATTGTGATGCATCAAAACTAGGATTCGGATGTGTGATGATGCAACGACAGAAGGTGATTGCTTATGCCTCGAGACAACTTAAGAAGCATGAAGAAAACTACACGACTCATGATTTGGAGTTAGGAGCTATAATTTTTGCCCTTAAAATTTGGAGACATTATCTTTACGGTAGTAAGTTTACTGTCTTCACTGATCATAAGATATATTTTCGGGCAAAAGGAACTGAACATGAGGAAAAGATGTTGGATGGAAACCCTTAGTGATTATGATTGTGACATCCAATATCATGAAGGAAAAGTCAATGTAGTCGCTGATGCCTGAAGTCGAAAATATCATGAAAAGCCAAAAAGAGTACGTTCCCTTAGATTAAACCTGCAGATAGATTTAAATGAGCAAATTAAGCAAACGCAGAAAACAGTTGTCAAGGATGATGCTGAAAAATTGAAGGGAATGATTAAGGAATTAGAGAAAGGAGCAGATGGAATCTGGAGATTCCATAAGAAAAGAATTTGGATTCCTATTCAAGGAAACTTAAGAAACCGAATTTTATAAGAAGCTCATAAGACTAAGTATACAATGCATCCAGGAAGTGGTAAGATGTATAAGGATTTAAGAAAGAATTTCTGGTGGATGGGAATAAAAAAGGATGTAGCAAGTTATGTTGCGAAATGTCTAACCTGTTCACAGGTTAAAGCTGAGCATCAAAAGCCTTAAGGATTATTGCAACAATTGGAAATGCCTGTTTGGAAATGAGAGTTAATAACAATGGATTTTGTTAATAAGCTACCCAAGACCCGAAAGAGTAATGATGCAATCTGGGTGATTGTAGACAGATTAACCAAATATGCCCATTTCTTACCAATAAAGGAAACTTTCAGTATGGAACAGTTAGCCAAGTTATATGTAAATGAAGTAGTTTCATTACATGGAATTCCTTTGTCAATCGTGTCTGATAGAGACAGCCGTTTTACTTCTCATTTTTGGACCAGTTTCCAGAAGGCCATGGGAACTAAGTTAAATCTAAGTACAGCATATCATCCTCAAACTGATGGTCAGAGTGAAAGGACAATCCAAACAATGGAAGATATGCTCAGAGCTTGTGTGATTGATTTTGGAGGAATTTGGGACGAACACTTACCTTTGATAGAATTTTCCTACAACAACAACTATCATACCAGCATCAATGTTGCACCTTTCGAAGCACTCTATGGACGGAAATGCCGAACACCAGTATGCTGGGCAGAAGTAGGAGAATCACAACTATCAGGTCAGGAAATCGTGCAAGAAACAACCGACAAAGTTATTCAAATCAAGGAAAGACTAAAAGCAAAACGGGATCGTCAAAAGAGTTATGCTGACAACAGACGTAAACCCTTGGAATTTCAGGTTGGAGATAGGGTATTATTAAAGGTTTCTCCATGGAAAGGAATTGTCAGGTTCGGTAAAAGAGGAAAGCTAAACCCAAGGTATGTTGGACCTTTTAAAATTACCAGAAGGATTGGACCAGTAGCATATCAACTCCACTTGACAGAGGAAATGGCCGGAATACATAACGTGTTTCATGTCTGTAATCTCAAGAAACGCCTAGCAGATGAATCATTGGTAATACCTCTTCAGGATATAGAGGTAAATGAGAAACTCAAGTTTGTAGAAAAGCCCATTCAGATTGAGGACAGAAAAATCAAAAATCTGAAGCGAAAGAGATTAGTTCTGGTTAAAGTGAAATGGGAATCAAAAAGAGGACCAGAATACACCTGGGAGTTAGAATCAGAAATGAAGTGCAAGCATCCACATCTATTCCAGTAATCTCGAGGACGAGATTCAAATAAGGTGAGGAGGATGTAACAACAACCAAATAATCCCACACGCCATCATGGTGGGGGTTCGGGGGCAGCGACCCTGAGAAGCAGGGTCCTAGGGGCGGTAGCCCCTAGCAGGGTCCAAGGGGCAGAACCCCTGGCTGGGGTTGAGCTGAAGTCCTTTATAAGAAAAATGCTTCAGAAATTTAAATTCGGAATAAAAATACAAATAAAAACCAAGAATACAGGCGACTCGCGGGCCGCAAGAAAGACAGGGAAGGGGGTCGCGGGGCGCGAGCGTGCCCTGGCTTGTCGGGCACTTATGACGCCACGTGTCACACACGTGGCACACCTATAGTGGTGACTGGTCAAACCTAGCCGTAGCTAGGGTTCCCTCGTGGGCTACGAGAGAGATAAAGAAATGGCTCGCGGGGCGCGAGCCGACCTCGGATCAGCCTGTAAAAGGAGGCCTATGGCCTCAGTTTCGTTCGTTCAATTCTTTTCTTTCCCTCAATCCCTATAATAACTAAACGTTGCTCGATATAATACCCCTAAATAGCAAAGCTCTGCTACGTTGTAAGTACGGTAACCCTTGTTCATTGATTTGTCACCCTACCCGGTTGACACAGGACTCAACGGTATATGTCGAGGCTCTGTCAGACTAAGCCGTTGGAGTTCTGTCCCGTGATGTATGGCTAAAAGGGACTTATCATACCCGGTTGACCTAGGACCCAATGTGTATGTTGAGGCTCTGTCAGACTAAGCCGTTGGAGTTCTGTCCCGCGATGTACGGATTAATGTGACTTGGATTATTTTACTAACACGCGTGCATTATGTGTTTTTAATAGATAACAATCAGGAACAGTTGCCGGAAAACCAGTAGGATTACCAAAGATACCAATGTGAGTCATTTCTCTTTTTCTCACAGTTTGTGAGTTATTTCTCTTTTTCTACTGAATTGTTTTACAAAACCTCAAATGTTTTAATTATACTTAACAGTGATTGAGTCTTTGTATTCTACCAATGCTGCCGATATGTGGGGTTTTGTATACAGTACTTAATATAGCGTTGCTATTGGACGACGTGTTAGCCAATAGTAATATGACCACAGTCAACATGACAAATACCGAATGAGTACTTGGGTAGAAGTAAACATTGTAATCGCTCTTAATACTGTAAAGTATAATATTGTGTCATTGTGTAAAATGAAAATGTACTCGCCAGTATATCTTGCTGATAAAAAATGTTTTTAAAACGCGTTTCAGGTAACTTAATATGAAGCTAGAAGAAGCCAGCTATGGAGCACTGAAGGCTTAAAAAAAGTGGCTATAAAAGTTACCTACATAAAAGTTTATGTTTTAGAAATTAGGGTTTACCCCTACACGTTGTTATGAATAAAATAAGGGTTTTACCCCTTTAGTTTATCAATAATATCTGGTGTTTAAACTCTAAATTTATTTCGTAACTACGATCCTGATGTTTAAATTCCGCTGGCAAATTAATAAACACCGGTACCACTTGACTGGTTCACGGCTCCCGCTCCCGGGATGGGGTCGGGGGTTGTGACAATATAGATGTGACAAAATATAATTCCATGAATCATAAACTTTTCATAATCCAATTCCCGGAATACAAGTGATTAGTATAAAAAAATACATGATAAGGAAATAAATAAATAACAACGAAATTTGGAGTTGTTATAGTCTCCACTACTTTAGTAAATTTCATCCCGAAATTTAAGTAGTGGCCATAACAAAGAGATGTAGATACTTAGCCTGTCACACCCCAACCGATGGCGGAAACATGGGATGAGACGAACAAATTGCTCAAAACGCCATAACACTACTTTGCGATAATAAGTTAAACGTAATAATTTCATTGATATTAAAAATTGAGATATATTGTTCAATAAACGAAATACAACGAGTTCAAATAGCATAAACAACTTAAACGGAATACAATAATCTAAAATTTAGGTGTGTATCTAGTCCACCCTAATTGCATTTCTTCCATCACGTCAACTTAGTTTCCTGCAACATGTATTAAAATAATATATACATCAACAAAACGTTGGCGAGCATACAAGTTTGATACATTGCATAAATAAGAATAATTTCGTCTCATATCCAACATGGAAACTTGTGTATAAATGGTGATTGCATACTAGAACATGTGTATTTATATGTCAAGCCAAAATCTAACGCAATTGTGATCACCCAACATAGCCTTAAAACAGGTGTTTAAAAGGTTACTTAACAATACCACAAGCATACAGGCGGGCGTTACTCCAATATCGCTATATTTGTTAAGGTTGGCTAGCAAAGTTAATGATCATATATCACAAGTCTAACATAACATGCGTTTAATTGAGTATATAAACAAGTATCATGTTATAATGGATGGAGCAAGTTTGTAAACTAGTTTTTATGGTCACCCGAAATATAAAAATAGGAAAAACGGGATCGATTATACTCATGGTTTTGCAAGCTTATCCGACTTGAATTCCGAGAGTGGCTGGGTTGATTATCTTGGAGCACCTTGCCCTTCTACACGAAGAAACAAAGGTGTATGAGTTTTGGGAATTAACGAAAGATTATAAATTCGGAGTTTAAATGACGTGAAAATATTATGAAAGTAATCATCTTGTACTCATGACACTTGTTCTGACACTATAGAAACCGCAAGGGTTTGGTGTGTTTTCATGGATTCGAAGACCCATTAGAATCGTAAGAAGTGTATGGTCTTTAGATGATGTAACTAGTTCCTTAACAAGTGATTATGGAGTTATTATTAAGTCTTTGTCACGTGTATGTATACATATATATAATATACTTAGTTTAGGTACTTTAAATCATTAACAAGCATGAGGTAGGAGATTAAAGTCTCCATTTAGGCACCTCTAGTGTCATGGATATCATGTAGGAGGTAGGAAGAACAAGCTTCCATTTAGGTACCTCTAATGTTCACCACTACACTTGTGTTATAAACAAAAGGAGGGTCAAGAACTAAGTAATAACAACAACTAATCTAATGTAAAACATCAAGTAGTGTGTGGATTCAAGATGGGTTGCCAAGGCTAGACCATATTCACACATGCACAAGTTGAACTTGGACACTACTTGTGGGTGTAAACCCAAGTTGAAAACAGAAAGTTTGTGAGGTGTTAACCTCTAGTTTGACATGTCTCAACCTTTTTTTTAAGTCTAACCAACCACTAATAGTGTTGTAAGCATTCGGACATAGGTTTGAGATGAGATAACTCAAGTTTGAACAAGTTTAACAAAGTTTAGAAACAAAACAGAAAGTTTAGTACACTTTGGAGCCTTTGTGGTGAAGTTCCAGCTCTGGATTCTCCAAGGAGAACCCATGGAATCATACCCAAGGTTGGTCCAAGTGGTTTGAAAGAAGAATGAATGAAAAAGATGAAGTATAAGTGAGGTTATGCTCACTTTTGCAACTTCAGTGAATCTGCCTTGCTACTGATTTTTCAGCTGGATTTAGAGTGTTTGAGAAAGGGATTAGAGTATTTGCAAAGTGGAGGAAGTGTGGAGGAGGCTTAGGTTTTATAGGAAGTGAGTAGGGTTTGGTTTGGTGAGTAATTAAGGAAGAAAACACAATCCTACAAACACCAAATTGCCCAATCCATGACCAGAATTAAACTTTCTGCGGATTTTACCTTCTGGCAGGGAGCGAGAAGAAAAGGTAAACACGCTCGCGGCCCGCGAGAAGGTAAATTCCCCAAACTTTGTTGATTTTTGTCATTTTTAGTCCCCGAAGTTTGTTTTTGATAGTTTTAAGGTGTTTTTCGTATAAAAGACATAGGTAAGGGTTATTTATATAATTTAATCACGTAATCAAGCATAAAAAAGTATGATTTAGTATGAGGATCGTATAATGCATGCACGTCACATATTTCTAAGTTTATCAAACGTTTTCAAGTAGTATAAATCGAGCATCAAATGTATATCGTATGAATGTGTTTAGCATGAAGTGAAATAAAAATACGAATTTCATTATGACTCAAGTCTTGAATTTGACAATGATTACAACGAAATGAACAGAACGAGATTACAAAGTTTCCAAAATAGCATTACAAGCGAACTTTCTAAATATGGAAAGTTTGAAATAGCAGGGTGTTACAGTCTCCCCTCTTTTAGGAAATTTCGTCCCGAAATTTAGGAAGATGTAACGAATAGATGCCGATACTTGTTCTTCATATTACTCTCAAGTTCCCAAGTAAATTTAGCACCACGTTTACCTTCCCATCGAACCTTGACGATAGGAATTCGACCGCGCCTCAATTGCTTGACTCCCCGGTCCATGATTTCGACCGGTTTCTCCACGAAGTGTAAAGTCTCGTTGATTTGGAGATCTTCGAGTGGAACTTGAAGTCCTTCTTCAGCTAGACACTTTTTGAGGTTCGAAATATGAAAGACAGGATGAACGTTGTTGAGTTCTTCAGGCAGATTCAGCCGATATGCAACCTTGCCTATCCTTCCAAGGGGATACTTTGAGGAGTACTTGATCACCAACGTTGAATTCCAAGGGTTTGCGTCTTTTATCAGCGTAGCTCTTTTGGCGGCTTCAAGCTTTGAGTAGGTTATCACGTATTTGCAAGATCTTGTCTGTCGTTTGTTGTATGAGTTCGGGACCAGTGAGTTGAGCTTCACCAATCTCGTGCCTACAGATAAGCGATCGACATTTTTGACCGTATAATGCTTCAAATGGAGCCATTTGAATACTGGCATGATAACTGTTATTGTATGAGAATTCTACCAATGGTAAATGTGAATCCCAATTGCCACCAAAATCAATTATGCATGAACGAAGCATATCCTCTAGAGTTTGAAGAGTACGCTCGGTTTGACCGTCGGTTTGAGGATGAAAGGCAGTACTAAGATTAAGACGAGTACCAAAGGCGGTTTGAAACGTTTGCCAAAGACGGGAGGTAAAACGAGCGTCGCGATCGGTAATGATGTCAATGGGGATACCATGATGACAAATAATCTCCTTCGTGTAGACACGAGCTAATTTCTCGACTTTGTAATCTTCACGAATGGGGAGGAAGTGCGCGACTTGGTCAAACGGTCGATAATGACCCAGATACTGTCGTGACCAGAAGATGTACGGGGAAGTTTGGTGATGAAGTCCATAGCGATACTCTCTCATTTCTAGACGGGAATTTCTGGTTGTTCGAGTAAGCCAGAGGGGCGTTGATGTTCGACTTTTACCTTGGAACACGTGAGACATTTCGAGACATAAAGAGTGATATCCTTCTTCATGCCAGGCCACCAATAAGATGTACGCAAGTCTTGGTACATCTTGTCGGCGCCAGGGTGAATAAAGTATCGGGATTTGTGGGCTTCCTTCATCAAGAAGTCACGAAGGTTGTCATGATTTGGAATCCAGACTCAATTGAGATAGTATAACATACCATCGGCTTTGGATGAGAGTTGATCTTTGGCACCACACTTCATCTCATTGTATAAGTTGTTCTCGTTGATGGATGAGTGTAGAGCCTTACGAATTCGGTCCTGAAGATTGCTTAGGATCTGGAAATAGTGGATACTCTTCGCATGAGGTTGACGACTTAGAGCGTCGGCTACAACATTCGCTTTACCAGGGTGATAGAGAATCTCGCAGTCGTAGTCGTTGAGAAACTCTACCCATCGACGTTGACGCGTGTTGAGTTCTTTTTGATTGAAGATGTGCTGATGGCTCTTATGGTCGGTGAAGACCACACACTTAGTACCATAAAGGTAGTGTCGCCATATCTTCAATGCAACAACAACCGCACCAAGTTCAAGGTCGTGCGTAGTGTAGTTTTTCTCATGAATCTTGAGTTGTCTTGAAGCGTAGGCGATAACCTTGTCTCGTTGCATAAGACCGCAACCAAGGCCTCGTTTTGAAGCATTGCAATACACGACAAAATCATCGTTTCCATCGGGAAGAGCGAGAATAGGGGCATTACAAAGCATGTCCTTGAGTGTTTGAAAAGACTCCTCTTGTTCGGGACCCCAAACCAAAAGGTTTATCTTTTTAGGTCAAAGACGTGAGAGGAACGACTACCTTTGAAAAATTCAAAATGAAGCGATGATAATAACCGGCTAAACCAAGGAAAGAACGAATTTCGGACGGAGATTTTGGAGCGATCCAATTCTTTACGGCTTCGATCTTTGCGGGATCGACGTGAATGCCTTTCTCGTTCACAACATGACCGAGAAATTGAACTTCCTTTAGCCAAAATTCACACTTGGAGAATTTGGCTTATAGTTTTTCACATTGAAGAAGTTTAAGGATAAGGCGTAAGTGTCGCTCATGCTCGTCTTGAGTCTTGGAATAGATGAGGATATCGTCTATGAACACGATCACGAAGCTATCCAAGTATAACTTACACACCCGATTTATTAAGTCCATGAAGACTGTGGGTGCATTCGTTAAATCGAATGGCATAACTACAAATTCGTAGTGACTGTATCTAGTGCGAAAGGCGGTTTTAGGGATATCGTTTTCGAGGACTCGAAGTTGATGGTAACCGGAACAAAGGTCGATCTTGGAAAATCAAGTTGCACCTTGAAGTTGATCAAAGAGGTCATCGATGCGGGGAAGAGGATAACGGTTCTTGACGGTGAGTTTGTTGAGCTCGCGATAATCGTTACACATCCGAAATGAACCATCCTTCTTCTTGACAAAAACGGGAGCGCCCCAAGGAGAAGTACTAGGGCGTATAAAGCCTTTATCAAGAAGTTCTTGAAGTTGGCTAGATAGCTCTTGAATTTTTGAGGGTGCTAGGAGATAAGGAGACTTAGCGACAGGCGTAGCGCTAGGAATGAGGTCGATACGGAAATCAGCTGAACGAGGAGGAGGTGGACCAGGAAGGTCTTCGTGGAAAACATCGGGAAAATCACACACCACTGGGACATCACTTACGTCCTTTCCCTTGCCCTTTTCTTCCATAATATGGGCTAAAAAGGCAAAGTACTCCTTACGTAAGTACTTGTTCGCTTGGGTGCATGACATGAGTTTGAGACCTTTCGAGGGTCTTTCTCCATAGACGTGCAAAATGTCACCGGACTGAAGAGGCAATCGAACAAACTTTTCGTGACAAGCGATTTCAGCATGGTTTTTACGAAGCCAATCCATACCTACTATGATATCAAAACTACCCAATTGCATGGGTATGAGATCAATAGAGAACACATGATTATTGAGGGTGAGAAAACAATCGCGAAGAACAGAGTCGACGGTGATGGACTTGCCATTGGCAACTTCGATGGAGAAAGATTTTGGAAGCTTAGAACATGCACAATTAACATTGGTTCAAATTCTATGGATACAAAACTTTTATCCGCACCAGTATCAAATAGTAAAGAAGCATATAAGCCATTTACAAGGAACGTACCGTTCACGACTTCATTGTCGTGTTGCGCTTGGTTTGCGATTGATGTTGAAAGCGCGACCACGAGGAGCCTGTTGTTGCTGCTCTTGATTAATCTGAGGACATTGAGGACGTAGGTGATTCGGATCACCGCATTTGAAGCAAGCTCGGACGTTGTTGGCAGGTGCATGATGGCTTTGGTTTTGGGGAGGTTGCTGGTTTTGGTTGCCTTGTGGTGCAGGACCACTTCGGCAAGCAGCATGTACATGCCCAAACCGATTGCAATTGGTGCAATGGCGACATGCGATGTTGGCTGGGTGATGGTGATGGCATATGGTACACTTGGGATGATTCCCAAAGTACGGTTTTCTAGCAGGTTCTTGTGGGGGATTTGGGTTTGCAACTGGTGTGATCGCGTTGCAACCTTGGTTTTGAAACTTTCATTTCTTACCATTGTTGTTTCGCAATTGGGATTTGGGTTCACTAAGTTCGGTGGTGGCTTGGTTGGCAGATTTGGTGGAGCTGGAGGGTTTGGTTTTATCACGAACACGGTTATCATTGATCTCGGCAGCGAGACGGTAAATATGGTCAAGGCTATCGGGGCTGGAGGCTTGAATGGCATCACGTATGGCAGGAGGAAGGCCATTGAGGTATTTCCTAATAGCACGTGTAGGCATGTTCACGAGGTGGGGAACGATGATGCTTAATTGTTTGAAGCGGGTGGTGTAACCAAGGTTATCGTCACCCACTTGCCTGAGGTGCCAAAATTCATTCTCAAGCTTTTCTTGTTCATGGGGAGGATAAAACTCCAGCATCATCATCTCCCTAACCTCTATCCAAGGTTGGGCATAGGCTACTTCATTGGAGCGGATGTTACGCTCGTTCGTCCATCACTCGAGAGCTCGATCCTGGAAGACGCCCGTTGTGCTTCGGGTTTTGAGGTGCTCAGGACAATCATTGTTGATGAATGTCACTTTGATGCTCTCAAACCATTCGAGCATAGCAGTGACACCCTCGTTGCCAGTGAATAGCCTAGGGTTGCAAGCGATGAAGTGCTTGTAGTTGAAAGAGGTAGGCTTAGGTTGGTCGGCTTTGGAGTTGACGTACGAGTTGGCGGTAGTAGCAGTAACCTTGCTTACAATGTCGGGAATGACTTGAGCCATTTGCTTCGCCATGAACGCAAGCAATTCCTTCTTGCTAGCGCTTGACTTTTAGCTCTTCTTGGAGTTGGAAAGACGGTTGGAAGACATCTACAAGATTGATGGTAAGAGATGAGACTTGATCATAACGTTTTTGAGAAAGACATTTTGCATAATTTAGCATGTAACATGTAGCACATAGTTTCAAATAGTTTACACTGGCAAAATAAGAATTTACATGGTATAATCACAAATATTGACATAAAAGAGTGTAAATTTAGTTTGTTCACGAAGGATTATTATTGTTTGAGATTGCGAGATAAGTGCAACTTGTGTAAATGAATCGAAGCTAGAAACGTTCAAGGTGTAAAACACATTGAAATTGAATTAGCATAAAAGACAGGCTCAATAAAACACTGGAATGTTTCGGGTAGAGAAACGTCGACTATTCCAAAGTGGATTGAAAGCTCTTTCGAGTTAGGGAAACATGCTTTGGCCTAATAAATAGAATACTCTCATCGAGAAGCGACTAACGGTATTCACCCTTCCAGTTACTACATGTCCCTAGTTGATCGAAAATTCGAGACTTTGGCGAGATTGAAAATATCGGAATAGGACTAGTTAACAAGGTGCGGGTTTCACCCCTAACTTGATAACATCGTACCCTAAATGTGGTTGGTACTTATCAAACAAGGAGAAAATTCCGACTCGTTGGTAAGGGTCCACTAGAGTTTGAAATGGAAGTCTTCCATCAAGATGTGGATATCACTCCTAGCTTGATGGCGTAACTTCATGTAAAAAGCATAAACGCAGAATGGGGGATTTCACCAAAAATTGCGGGCCACTGGGCCTATCTTGGTACAAATCGTCTCGTTGATGTAATAGAGTGTCTTCAAATGTGTAATTTGTGTAAGATGTCTAAGGAAAGTCACATTGTAATATTTAGACAAAAGAAGATATAGAAGCAAAGTAGGAAGAATTAACATTTTTAAGCATGAATAAAGAATGGTCGAAAATTCGGACACTTAAACTATAGACTAGGTCAAGAGCATGGCAATTTTCCTAATTCCCTATAGTTATGGCTCTGATACCAATCTGTCACACCCCAACCGATGGCGGAAACATCGGGATGAGACGAACAAATTGCTCAAAACATCATAACACTACTTTGCGATAATAAGTTAAACGTAATAATTTCATTGATATTAAAATTGAGATACATTGTTCAGTAAACGAAATACAACGAGTTCAAATAGCATAAACAACTTAAACGAAATACAATAATCCAAAATTTAGGTGTGTATCTAGTCCACCCTAATTGCATTTCTTCCATCACGTCAACTTAGTTTCCTGCAACATGTATTAAAATAATATATATATCAACAAAATGTTGGCGAGCATACAAGTTTGATACATTGCATAAATAAGAATAATTTCGTCTCATATCAAACATGGAAACTTGTGTATAAATGGTGATTGCATACTAGAACATGTGTATTTATATGTCAAACCAAAGTCTAACGCAAAACATAGTCTTAAAACGGGTGTTTAAAAGGTTACTTAACAATACCACAAGCATACGGGCGGGCGTTACTCCTATATCGCTATATTTGTTAAGGTTGACTAGCAAAGTTAATGATCATATATCACAAGTCTAACATAGCATGCGTTTAATTGAGTATATAAACAAGTATCATGTTATAATGGATAGAGCAAGTTTGTAAACTAGTTTTTATGGTTTTTGTACATGTTACACCCGAAATATTAAAATACGAAAAACGGGATCGAGTATACTCATGGTTTTGCAAGCTTATCCGACTTGAATTCCGAGAGTGGTTAGGTTGATAATCTTGGAGCACCTTGCCCTTCTACACGAAGAAACAAAGGTGTATGAGTTTTGGGAATTAACGAAAGATTATAAATTCGGAGTTTAAATGATGTGAAAATAGTATTATGAAAGTAATCATCTTGTACTCATGACAATTGTTCTTGACACTATAGAAACCGCAAGGGTTTGGTGTGTTTTCATGGATTCGAAGACCCATTAGAATCATAACAAGTGTATGGTCTTTAGATGATGTAACTAGTTTCTTAACAAGTGATTAGGAGTTATTATTAAGTCTTTGTCATGTGTATGTATACATATATATAATATACTTAGTTTAGGTACTTTAAATCATAAATCAAGCACGAGGTAGGAGATCAAAGTCTCCATTTAGGCACCTCTAGTGTCATGGATATCATGTAGGAGGCAGGAAGAACAAGCTTCCATTTAGGCACCTCTAATGTTCACCACTACACTTGTGTTATAAACACAAGGAGGGTCAAGAACTAAGTAATAACAACAACTAATCTAATGTAAAACATCAAGTAGTGTGTGGATTCAAGATGGGTTGCTAAGGCTAGACCATCTTCACACATGCACAAGTTGAACTTGGATACTACTTGTGGGTGTAAACCCAAGTTGAAAACAGAAAGTTTGTGAGGTTTTCACCTCTAGTTTGACATGTCTCAACCTTGTTTTTAAGCCTAACCAACCACTAATAGTGTTGTAAGCATTCGGACATAGGTTTGAGATGAGATAACTCAAGTTTGAACAAGTTTAACAAAGTCTAGAAACAAAACAGAAAGTTTAGTACACATTGGAGCCTTTGTGGTGAAGTTCCAGGTCTGGATTCTCCAAGGAGAACCCATGGAATCACATCCAAGGTTGTTACAAGTGGTTTAAAAGAAGAATGAATGAAAAAGATGAAGTATAAGTGAGGTTATGCTCACTTTTGCAACTTCAGTGAATCTGCCTTGCTACTGATTTTTCAGCTGGATTTAGAGTGTTTGAGAAAGGGATTAGAGTGTTTGCAAAGTGGAGGAAGTGTGGAGGAGGCTTAGGTTTTATATGAAGTGATTAGGGTTTGGTTTGGTGAATAATTAATGAAGAAAACACAATCCTACAAACACCAAATTGCCCAATCCATGACCAGAATTAAACTTTCTGCGGATTTTACCTTCTGGCGGGGAGCGAGAAGAAAAGGTAAACACGCTCGCGGCCCGCGAGAAGGTAAATTCCCCAAACTTTGTTGGGTTTTGTCATTTTTAGTCCCTGAAGTTTGGTTTTGATAGTTGTAAGGTGTTTTTTGCATAAAAGACACAGGTAAGGGTTATTTATGTAAATTAATCACATAATCAAGCATAAACAAGTATGATTTAGTATGAGGATCGTATAATGCATGCACGTCATGTATTTGTAAGTTTATCAAACGTTTTCAAGTAGTATAAATCGAGCATCAAATGTTTAGCGTATGAATGTGTTTAGCATGAAGTGAAATAAAAATACGAATTTCATTATGATTCAAGTCTCGAATTTGACAATGATTACAACAAAATGACTAGAAGGAGATTACAAAGTTTCCAAAATAGCATTATAAGCGAACTTTCAAAATTTGGAAAGTTTGAAATAGCAGGGCGTTACATAGCCTTCATGTCACTTTCCAATTCCCTAGTGAATTCGGCACCGCGTTTGCCTTCCGATCGAACCTTCATGATAGGTATGCGAGAGCGCCGTAATTTCTTGGTTTCTCGGTCCATGATTTCGACAGGCTTTTCCACGAAATGCAGAGTCTCGTTTATTTGCAAGTCCTCGAGAGGGACGTGGAGATTTTCTTCAGCTAGGCATTTCTTGAGATTCGACACATGGAAAGCCGGATGGACGTTATTAAGTTCCGCCGGTAGTTCGAGTCGATAGGCCACTTTGCTGATTCTTTCCAGAATCTTAAAGGGGCCTACGTATCGTGGCGCTAGCTTTCCTTTCTTCCCGAAGCGGATCACTCCTTTCCAAGGTGCAACCTTTAAGAGCACGTGATCTCCCACTTTGAATTGTAGGGGCTTGCGGCGTTTATTGGCATAACTCTTTTGACGACTCCGATTCAAGAGATTGTCTCTGATCTGGAGGAGTTTGTCTGTCGTTTCTTGAATAAGCTTGGGACCGGTGATTTGTGCTTCGCCGATCTCGTGCCATGCAATAGACGATCGACACTTTCTTCCATACAGTGCCTCAAAAGGAGCCATTTGAATGCTAGTGTGATAACTATTATTGTACGAGAATTCAATTAAAGGTAAATGTGTATCCCAATTACCATCGAAATCTATGATACACGCACGAAGCATGTCTTCAAGGGTGCGGATCGTGCCCTCAGTCTAACCGTCAGTTTGAGGGTGGAAAGCGGTACTGAGATTAAGAATAGTACAGAGGGCGGATTGAAAAGTCTCCCAGCTACGTGAAGTAAAGCGACCATCCCGGTCAGAGATGATGTCACGAGGCGTCTCGTGTCGACATATGACTTCGTCGGTATAGATTCATTCTAATCGTTCTACCTTAAAGTCTTTTCGTATAGCAATAAAGTGCACAGATTTGGTAAGACGATCAACAATAACCTAAATGCTATCGTGACCAGAGGAAGTGCGAGGAAGTTTCGTAATGAAGTCCATAGCTATACTCTCCTATTTCCACATCGGGATTTCGGGTTGTTCGAGTAAGCCAGAGGGCCTTTGATGCTCGGCTTTGACCTTCGAGCAGGTTAAGCACTTTTCATGCCCGACCATCAGTATTTAGGACGTCGGTCCTGGTACATCTTGTCGGCTCCGATGAATGGAGTATCGGGATTTATGAGCTTTGGTCATTAGCAATTCACGAAGATTATCACAGCTGGGAATCCAAATACGATCGAGATAATAATATATACCATTAGGTTTAACAACGAGCTGAGTTTCGGCACCACACTTCATTTCTTCTTCCAGGGTATTCTCGTTAAAACAAGCAAATTGGGTGGAGCGAATCATGATTTCGAGATCATTCAAAGCTCGAGAGTCACGAACAATATACACATAGCTTTGTCGACTTAGAGCATCGGCTACGACGTTTGCTTTGCTGGGATGGTAGCGTATCTTGCAATCGTAATGATTGAAGTTCAACCCATCGGCGTTGGCGCATATTCAGTTCCTTCTGATTAAAGATATGTTGTAAGCTCTTATGGTCGGTAAAGACCGTACACTTAGTACCATAAAGGTAGTTTCGCCATATCTTTAATGCAAAAACAACTGCACCGAGTTCGAGATCGTGGGTTGTGTAATTCTTCTCGTGGATCTTGAGTTGTCGAGATGCATACGCGATAACCTTGTCTCGTTGCATGAGAACACAACCAAGACCAAGATTAGAGGCATCTCAATAAATAACGAAATCGTCGTTTCCGTCGGGAAGGGCGAGTACAGGAGCATTGCATAGCATATGCTTGAGAGTTTGAAAGGCTTCCTCTTGTTTGGAATCCCAAATGAAAGGCTTATCTTTATGAGTTAAAGCAGTAAGCGGAACGGCGATTTTCAAGAAGTCGGCGATGAATCGACGATAGTAACCCGCCAATCCAAGAAATGAATGGATTTCGGATGCATTCTTCGGCGTAATCCAACTTTTGACAGCTTCAATCTTTGCAGGGTCGACGTGAATTCCTTGACTATTAATGATGTGGCCGAGAAATTGGACTTCTTTGAGCCAGAATTCACATTTTGAGAACTTAGCATAAAGTCGATTACCTTGGAGAAGTTAGAGGACTAAATGACGATGGCACGCGTGTTCGTCTCTCGACTTCGAGTAGATAAGGATGTCATCGATAAACACAATGACGAAACGATCTAGGAAAGCTTTACACACATGGTTCATCAAATCCATGAAGACCGCGGGTGCATTGGTAAGACCGAAATGCATGACCACGAATTCAAAATGGCTTGCGAAAGGCGGTTTTCGGAATATCTTCTTCGAGTACACGCAACTGATGATAACCGGAACGAAGATCGATCTTAGAAAAACAAGTAGCACCTTGAAGCTGATAAAATAAGTCGTCAATTCGAGGAAGAGGGTAGCGGTTCTTTATCGTAAGCTTATTAAGTTCACGATAATCGATGCACATTCGGAACGTCCCACCTTTCTTTTTCACAAAAAGAACGGGTGCGCCCCAAGGCGAAGTGCTCGGGCATATGAAACCTTTATCAAGAAGCTCCTGAAGTTGGCTTGATAGCTCGCGTATTTCTGATGGTGCGAGACGATAGGGATCTTTAGCAACGGGAGTAGCACCGGGAATCAAAACGATACGGAATTCAGCATCTCGAGTAGGGGGTAGACCGGGTAAATCGTCAGGAAAAACTTTGGGAAATTCACAAACAATGGGTACATCTTTCCAGGTTTTCTTTTCTTTCTTCGGATTCACAATATGGGCTAGAAAGGCAACGCATTACTTTCGCAAATGCTTGCTCGCTTGAGTACATGACATAAGCATCAACTTCTTTGAGGGAGTTTCACCATAGATATGGAGTTGATCACCGTTAGGGAGAGGAAAACGAATCATTTTATCAAAGCAAACAACTTCAGCATGATTCTCACGAAGAAAATCCATGCCTACTATGATGTCGAAGCTACCTAATTGCATAGGTATGAGATTGATCGAGAAGACATGGTTGTTGAGATCGAGGGTACAACCACGTAGGACAGAGGTAACGGTGACGGTTCTTCCGGTGGCGACTTCTGCGTCGAAAGTCTTTGGGAGTTTAGCGCATTTACATTTTAAAACTTTTTCGAATTCTAACAATACAAAACAATTATCGGCACCGGTATCAAATAAACATGAAGCATAAATACCATTGACAAGGAACATACCGTTGACAACATTGTTGTCGTTCTGAGCCTGGTGATGATTGAGGTTAAAGGCTCGTCCACGCGCAGCCTGTTGTTGCTGATGAGGCTGTGGTGGTGGTTGCTGCTGAGGCTGAGGTTGCTGTTGTTGCGGCTCTTGTTTGATAGCTCGATTAGGGCAGACATTGCTGAAGTGGTTTGGGTCCCCACATGTGTAGCAAGCACGGGCCTTTGGGGCTGGCGCCTGCTGCTGGTACTGCTGCTGATTAGCCTGAGGAGTACGAGGGGGAGCTGGTAGAGCTGGTGCTGCTGGGCCTGAGGAGCTTGCTGACGAGGGCCTGAACGGCAACTTACGGTAAAGTGACCGTAAATGTTGCAGTTGGTGCAGAAGCGGCAATTACCCCCAACCACATGGTGATAGGTGCATTTTGAGCACAAAGGATACGGGCCAGTGTACGCACACTTCGCCGGCGGTGCGTTTGGTGCTGCAGACTGGAGTGGCTGAGGGTTTTGCAGAGTGGTAAGGGCAAAGTTTTTACTCGGGTTTTCCCTTTTGCGACCCGACGACTGTTCTTTGATTCTCAAGGCTGATCGGTAGGAGCTGCTGATTCGGTGATGGCCTGGTTTGCGACCTTGTTGTTCTTAAAGTAACCAGCCTGAACCCTTTTGTCATTGATCTCTGCGGCTAGCTTATAGGTTTCCTCGACGGTGACATGGCGTGCGGCTTGAACAAAATCATCGACGCAATCGGGTAAAGCACGCAGGTATTTCTTGATTGCTTTGTCGGTCGTGTCAACTTGACTGGGACAGATAATGCTCAACTATTTGAAACGAGCTGTTAGACCAGCGTTGTCGGGACCGTCTTGCTTAATATCCCAGAACTCATTCTCCAGCTTTTGAACCTCATGCGGAGGACAGAACTCTTTCACCATGATTTCCTTGAGTTCTGCCCAAGTGAGCCCGTAAGCTTCGTCGTTCCCGCGCTTGTTGCGCTCCGTTGTCCACCAATCGAGAGCCCTCGATTGGAACACGCCGGTGGCGTTGATAATGCGCAGAGCTTCGGGGCATCCACTCTGACGGAAGGTAACCTCGATAGAATCGAACCAGTGGAACATTGCTCTCGGTCCTTTAGTGCCAGAGAAAGTAAGGGGTCCACAAGCTTTAAACTGCTTAAAGCTGAAGGAAGTCTTGGGCGAGTCGGCTTTGGGATCGACCGATGAATTGCTGCTGGCGGCATGGATCTCGCTGACGATCTGGGGGATAACTTTAGCCATTTGCTTGGCTACCAGAGAAGCGATGCGCTTATCGGTGTTGTTGCGCTGGATGTTCCTCTGTGTGTGAGATCCCATAGAAGACACCTACACAAAGGATTTGATTGGATGAGATTTGATTATGATAGGTTTATGTTCAAAAGTTTATTATTATTATTATTATTATTATTATTATTATTATTATTATTATTATTATTATTATTATTATTATTATTATTATTATTATTATACAGCTAAGGCACAAAAACACATAGGCACGTATCCACATAAGCACGTAAGCACATAAGCACATAATCACATAAGCACATAATGTCACACCCTCAAAATCCACATGCGGAGTTCTACCGAACGACCACTATATGAGTTTAAAATTTTTTCTGTTTACTCATTCATGAGAAAATACTGTTTATACAATTTAGTTGCGGAAGCGTAACAATTACAAAACCATAATAGCTAATGTAAATAAAAGCGATTCTAAAAGTTTGATGAAATCAATGCGACTCCGAAATGCATCCTAGTCCTTATATGTGCTACCTTAGCAACCTGAGAAAACATGTAAAATCAAGTGTCAACAATAATGATGAGTGAGTTCACAGAATTTAGTTCACAAGTTTAAACATAAGTGTTCCCCACTGGTTCAACCCTGAACCAGTGTCTCATAAGTTACCCTGATCCAACCCGAATCAGATTAACATTATGTATGTCACACCCCAACCGATGGCGGAAACATCGGGATGAGACGAAAACTAGATTGCAAGAGGCTTTATAACGCTAATTGTGTCAAGTGTTTAATAATTACCTTTTTAAATAGTTTAAATCAAATAATACAAAATTTAGATCCGACACGTAACAAATATAATTTCATTTCATTGATAACGATTTAATACAAGATATTGAAACGAAATACATGTTTGAAACAAATACAATACAATAAGTATTTAAAGTTTAAATGCGTTTCTAGGCCATCCTACTAGATTTCATGTGTCATCAAAATTCCTGCAACATGTATTAAAAACATAGATAAATACAAAAGTAATGACGAGCATACAAGTTTGAAATTAATTATAAGTATAAAAGTTGGTTTTGATTGTGACAAGTATATATTCAAGTCGAATCGCACGAATATGTAGACCACTTTCGCATAACAATAGCATATAATCGAATTCCTTAACTAGCATGCATAGTATTCTAAGCATAACGATATCATGAGAATACAAGTCAAAACTAATAAGCATAAACAAACTCAAGCATAACAAGTAGCATGTATAGACGAGTTTAAACTAACACATATAACTCACATAAGCGTAACTGATGGCACATTTGGTATTGTGAACACATTTAATTTTGCTTAAAATAATTTTTGTAATTTATACATGTTGCACCCCAAAATGCATTAAAGTGTAAAAAGGGGGTCGAGTATGCTCACAGTTTTGCAAAGCTTCCTTTGGTGATTCCGTGAAGAGTTGGAGGTTGGAGCTTCAAGCTTCCTTTAAAACACTTAGTGTTTTCTTTTAGAACTCTTAGAGTTCTCTTCCTTGATTGGAAGATTGAGAGAAGTAGAGAGGTTGAGAGAATAATGGTTGGAACACTTAGTGTCCTTTTAGAATTCTTGATTTAGAGAGATTGAGAGAATAGAGAGATGGAGAGAAGAATGGTGTAAAGAAAATGGTAGAAGAAGGTTGGTATTTATAGGTAGAGAAGGTGGAAAAGGGTGAAATATGATTGGTTAAAAAATGTGGAAGAGGATTGAAAAGATGATTGGTGGAGAAAGGAGGTGGAAAAGGGTGAAATATGATTGGTTAAAAAATATGGAAGAGGATTGAAAAGATGATTGGTGGAGAAAGGAGGTGAAAAATGGTGAAATATGATTGGTTAAAAAAGGTGGAAGAGGATTGAAAAGATGATTGGTGGAGAAAGGAGGTGGAAAAGGGTGAAATATGATTGGTTAAAAAAGGTGGAAGTGGATTGATGAGGTGGAAAAGATGATTGGTATATTTCTTGGTATTTCTTGAGTATATATTATGTAATTGAGTATATAAAAAAATATAAAAGTATAATTCAAGTATTGAGGATGTGCGTATAAGTATTTATACGTATAATTCTGTCGGTTTGCGTATAAATACATATTTAAATGATCGGTTGTGTGAATAAAAAAATATGTACAAAATATGAATTTTATTATGATTAATGCCTCGAGTTGTGAGATTGAAATTAAAATATGAATGTAAGGTTTCTAAAATTAGAATACGGATACGAACATTTTTAAAATAGAAATACGAAGATACGAGGCGTTACACGAATAACGAATAACAATTAATAATATATATACACACACACATATATTTTTATTATGTTTTAACGCCTCGAATTATGATACAAATATTTATTTTCTAAAATAAGGATGCGAAAAAGCGAGGCGTTACAGTCTCCCCTACTTTAGGAAATTTCGTCCCGAAATTTATTTAAGAAGGAGACTTTAGAATAATAGGGCATTTTGAAGCATGTATGGGTATAGTCGCAAAATAGGTTGTGAGTGATTAAAGTTTGTATTAAACATAGTAGTGAAACATCGAATTTCTCATGGCATGTTTTACGAAAGTTTGGTAATATGGTAGTAACACTTATATATAGGAAGTACCCGCGGCGTATCCACCATGTTTTTACTATATTACTTCTGTTTCGCTAATCGGTGTCATGTTATCTTCTGTGTCACGATTAGGGTTTATTAACGTATTACAAGTGAGAATGATAGCATATATAGAGTCTCAAGTATATAAGTATAATTGCATTTAAGTATGAGAGAGTATACTGTATAAGTATGAGTATAAGTGTAAGTGTGCGTATTCGCACATTCGTGTACAATACAGATGGTATATTTTAGTTTAACAAAGATTAACGGATTACTGGCATGTGAATAAACAGGTCAAACCATCGTGTACTGCAATGTAGACTACCCATCATCATTAAAACGAAGAGGGTGTAAGATAGTTTACTTAACATGACCTCAAGAATACGAGCGGGCGTCACTCCTATAGCGCTACACAAGCGCTATACATGTTAAGGTGTGGCTTGATCAATGTTAATGACGAGTCTACAACATAAACATATGAATAAATAAGTCAAACCATCGTGTACGCAATGTTGACTAGTCAATATTGTCGAAACATAGTGTAAAATAGTTTACTTAACATGACCCCAAGTCTCAAGGGCGGTGCGCTACTCTTATAGCACTACGCATAGTGCTATACATGTTAAGATGTGGTTTTATAACGAGTTTATCACATAATATGTTCCAGTAATCCCAAATCAAGTATGATGTTTAGTATGCACCTATAGAATCGTTGCGTAATAGATTTAGTATAAATGCGAAGTTTGTCGTGCATAAATTTGCTTTTAGTATAGTGTGACATTAAAAAAATGAAAGAATAAGAATTATATAGCATAAAATGTAAGATAGCATAAAAGAGAGGCTTGTTAAAATGTTGGAGTGTTTCGATTTTAGAAACTTCGACTATTCCAAATTGACTCGTAAGTCCTTTCGAATTAGGGAGACATGATTTCGCCTAATAGTATAATGCTCTCGTCGCCAAGCAATTAACGGTACTTTACCCTTCCAGTTAGTACATGTCCCTAATTTGATCGAAAAATACGAAACTTTGGCGAGATTGAAATTGAGGAGCGGTACCAGTCATCAAGGTGTGGATGTCAATCCCGGCTTGACAATTTCATCCCCAAATTGTGGTTTATTGAACGTATCAAGATATAATCTCGAATCGTCAATAAGGATCCACTAGATTATGAAATGAAACTCCCATCAAGATATGGATATCACTCCTGACTTGATAGTGAATTTCGTGTGAAATAACATGTAAAACGGATTGAAACTCGTCACTAATGGCGGGAATCACCCCTGTATTGATGAGTTATTTCGATTGTGGAACAAGAATATACTCAAAAGCGTGAGTTGTGTTTCATGTCTTAGGAAAGACACATTGTAAGTTTTAGGATCAAAAGGGGGAGAAGCATGATAGAAAGAATAACTTTTTAGACAAGTATCACAAATGGTCAAAAGTATGGTACTTAAACTATATACTAGGTCGAACATGACAATTCTACCTAATTCCCTATAGTTATGGCTCTGATACCAATCTGTCACACCCCAACCGATGGCGGAAACATCGGGATGAGACGAAAAGTAGATTGCAAGAGGCTTCATAACGCTAATTGTGTCAAGTGTTTAATAATTATCTTTTTACATAGTTTAAATCAAATAATACAAAATTTAGATCCCGACACGTAACAAATATAATTTCATTTCATTGATAACGATTTAATACAAGATATTGAAACGAAATACATGTTTGAAACAAATACAATACAATAAGTATTTAAAGTTTAAATGCGTTTCTAGGCCATCCTACTAGATTTCATGTGTCATCAAAATTCCTGCAACATGTATTAAAAGCATAGATCAATACAAAAGTATTGGCGAGCATACAAGTTTGAAATTAATTATAAGTATAAAAGTTGGTTTTGATTGTGACAAGTATATATTCAAGTCGAATCGCACGAATATGTAGACCACTTTCGCATAACAATAGCATATAATCGAATTCCTTAACTAGCATGCATAGTATTCTAAGCATAACGATATCATGAGAATACAAGTCAAAACTAATAAGCATAAACAAACTCAAGCATAACAAGTAGCATGTATAGATGGCACATTTAACTCACATAAGCGTAACTGATGGCACATTTGGTATTGTGAACAAATTTAATTTTGTTTAAAATAATTTTTGTAATCTATACATGTTGCACCCCAAATGCATTAAAGTGTAAAAAGGAGGTCGAGTATGCTCACAGTTTTGCAAAGCTTCCTTTGGTGATTCCGTGAAGAGTTGGAGGTTGGAGCTTCAAGCTTCCTTTAAAACACTTAGTGTTTTCTTTTAGAACTCTTAGAGTTCTCTTCCTTGATTGGAAGATTGAGAGAAGTAGAGAGGTTGAGAGAATAATGGTTGGAACACTTAGTGTCCTTTTAGAATTCTTGATTTAGAGAGATTGAGAGAATTAGAGAGATGGAGAGAAGAATGGTGTAAAGAAAATGGTAGAAGAAGGTTGGTATTTATAGGTAGAGAAGGTGGAAAATGGTGAAATATGATTGGTTAAAAAAAGTGGAAGAGGATTGAAAAGATAATTGGTGGAGAAAGGAGGTGGAAAAGGGTGAAATATGATTGGTTAAAAATGTGGAAGAGGATTGAAAAGATGATTGGTGGAGAAAGGAGGTGGAAAAGGGTGAAATATGATTGGTTAAAAAATATGGAAGAGGATTGAAAAGATGATTGGTGGAGAAAGGAGGTGAAAAATGGTGAAATATGATTGGTTAAAAAAGGTGGAAGAGGATTGAAAAGATGATTGGTGGAGAAAGGAGGTGGAAAAGGGTGAAATATGATTGGTTAAAAAAGGTGAAAGTGGATTGATGAGGTGGAAAAGATGATTGGTATATTTCTTGGTATTTCTTGAGTATATATTATGTAATTGAGTATATAAAAAAATATAAAAGTATAATTCAAGTATTGAGGATGTGCGTATAAGTATTTATACGTATAATTCTGTCGGTTTGCGTATAAATACATATTTAAATGATCGGTTGTGTGAATAAAAAAATATGTATAAAATATGAATTTTATTATGATTAATGCCTTGAGTTGTGAGATTGAAATTAAAATATGAATGTAAGGTTTCTAAAATTAAAATACGGATACGGACATTTTTAAAATAGAAATACGAAGATACGAGGCGTTACACGAATAATGAATAACAATTAATAATATATATATACACACACATATATATTTTTATTATGTTTTAACGCCCCGAATTATGATACAAATATTTATTTTCTAAAATAAGGATGCGAAAAAGCGAGGCGTTACAATGTAGTTTAGCAGTTCATGTTATATGTTTAGGTAGCTAGCCTAGGTCATGTCAACAGTGTTCGATCCGAAGCTGACGTTGCTGCCCCTGTTGTGCCAGGCCTATCACCAATCATGGCTAAAAAGTTAGGCAAATTCTACACTCGTGACCATAAACGTTCGGTCTAACTGGCGCGACCAGTTCGAGTGGGGCTTGTCGGGCCCAGTAGTACTACTAAAAATTCCCTCACTATAATCCAATACTAACGGCATCGTAAGTGTTAAGGGGACTGACATGTGATATATGCTCCCTTGTGACCAAACATAACTCTAAATAGAAAGGCGTTACTGTACCGTGATGTATGCCACCCATGCATCACTGTAACTTGTACATGTTTTAAATAGAAAGACGTCACTGTACCTTAATATAATCAACCCATATATCACTGTAACGTGTACATGTTTTCTCCCCCTGTGTTTTGTAAACGTTTAAAAAAAGAGGGGCCGTGAACTCACCTTAAGTTGCTCGATTAGATAAGTGCAAAGGAAGTAAAGGATGGAACCGCTAATCACGTCCTAACATGTCAACCGGTTCAAAGTTAGTGTGTGAACGCACACTGACACAAAATCCTACGCGTAACTAGCGCACAATACGAGGTTCAAAACCAGAATCATGCATGCAAAGTGTCGCTATACGAAATAGCGACCAACAACTTGTCACAAACACAGGATAGCACATACAATACTTAAATACACATAAATGTAAGTTATCATGTTTCAGCTTGTACATTCATTACTGGCTGTTTTCGGGAATTTTTATAAAATAGTTCCCACGTTCCAAAAATTCCAATCTTTTTACAGAAGGTGTCAATTAGACTGTAGAATTTTTTATAAAGTTTTCGAGTCTTGGTTCCTTACCAGTTATTTATGAGAATTTATTTACTAGGCTGCAGTCAGATTCGTTGCTATCTGACTGCAGTTCACGAGAAAAATCATTTAAAAAACTCGTTTGTCCGATTGACGAAATTCCAATTGGAGATTCCTCTGAACACCAAGGAGTATCTACTGTGTAAATTTCGTGACTTAAGTCTTTTCAGTTTACGGGTTATGACAGAAAACATTAGCTGCATTTTCAGCAGAAAAATGCAGCTCTACGCGCTTGTACGATAAACGTCCTTAAAAATAGTTTTACTTATCCGAAAAATACGAAACCAATTTTAATTGAAAGATAACTTGTAAAATTTGTGTTCTATCTTTTAAAAAGTGACTAAGAGTCATTTATGGTGTCCCAAACACCTCGTACAATTCGGCTGATTTCAGCAGCCCAGTGCTGAAATAATTCAGCCATTATTTTTAGAGAAGAATACTTACTTAAGAACGATTCTAGGCACTATAAACGCATCGCAAGCAAGTAGAATATGTCCGTAACATGTATGAGTAGATTGTATGTCCAAAACACATGAACCAAGTCTTGTAAACAGTGAATGATTCAACAACAACGCACTATGCATCAATCCTAACATCAAAACTCATCAATAATCATCCTACATGCATAAAACCCGTAACCCTAATACACGAACACAAGGATTTCGGACCAAACTCAGATTTCATATTATTCATATCACAAGGATTCGAGCATATGACAACTTTTACACAACGCCTAATCATCACAATGCAAAAATCATGCGAAACATGTAAACCCTAGTGCATATAACATCATCTAGACGTAAAGTTAAGGTATACCAAGAAGCACACGTGTACGGGGATGATCAAGGGAGACTCGGGGCTGCACAAACTCGAGGTGGGGGGCTGCCTTGCGCGAACGAGAGGGGGGGTTGTTGCTGCCGTCGCACAGAAGAGAGGGGAGAGGGAGCTAGGGTTTGCAAATTCTTTTTTTTTTGAACCTCCATGCATACATATGTATACATAACTAAGGGGCCAAGGGAAGGGGCGGTTTGGGCTAGTTTTTGGGTCGAGAGGGAGAGGGTGGCGGGTTGGGTTTGGTCCGCAAGGGTGTGGGTGGCAGGTTGGGTTTGTTTGGTTACGAAATAGAATCGTTTCACAAGCTCGGTTTGGTTCGGCTATTTTTTTAAATCGTTAAATAACTACATATATTACAACTCTACAATCTATTCGCGACACAAAGTTTATAACTATTAAATCACGTAATCGGAGCGTGACACGATAAATCCACAAACGTCTAATAACACGTAGCACGTAATTCAGATACGACTATATGAAATTCTCAAACATCGTGTATTCTCGGAATACTAAAGTTAGCGTAATTATAGCGTGTGCGTAATTAATTCTCCGAATTAAATTAACGTAGGAATAAATAACGATAAAGTTGCGCGTTTAAAATACCTGAAAAACCAGGATGTCACACATAATCACATAAGCACATATTTTGCACGTATTTATCTTCAAACTAAAACATGCGTAGCACGTACCAGATGCGGTATAATAGCGTAGATAGCGAGTAGAGCTGCGTATGAGACACACGTGTCCTCCTGAGCGTAGGAGAGTTGAGCGATTAGTTTGGTTGGTGAATTAATTAGCGTTTTAGATTTCAAGAGCTGTGCGAGTAGTGCATATATCGATGGAGTGTAAAGAGATAAATCAAGAAATCGAATAAGCGTAAAATCCATAAATTTAAACACATAAATAATAAATAAACTCAATGATGTGTAAAATCGACGATTATAGGCTTAAATCAATTGGGAGCGTCCTGCATTTTGAGACAGCGACTACCCAAAGTGATTCGAAGATTCTCTAAGTTCGGTCACACGATTTGGCCTAATAGACAAATGCTCTCGCCGTACAACGGTTAATGGCATTTATCCTTCCAGTTACGTCGTGTGCCGAGTCATCGAAATAATCGAGACTTTGGTAAGATTGAAAATCGAAGAGTGGAATTAGTTATTAAGATGCGGGTTTCACCCCTAACTTAACAACATCATTCCTAGTTGTGGTTGTGCTCACCTATCAAATCGGGAGTTCTACTAGATAGATATGGAGATTTTTGTCGAGGTTTAGATATCACTCCTAGCTCAACGAAGGTATCTCGTGCGAGAGAGAATGCGCGAAGTGAACGATCTCATCGAGAGTTCTCGGTTTTCACACCTATTCTCGACTTGATCATTCGTTTTGTGTGATACGAGCGTTCTTCAGCGTGTGTTGTGGTTGCTTTAGGAAAAGCAATGTTTAGAAGTTCGTGTCGAAGGATTTTGGTCAAGTTCGGGCGAACTTGGCATGATGTCAAGTTCGAGCGAACTTGCTTAATCCCAGCGAACTTGTTTGATGTTGTAAAGAGACTGACGAGTTCAAGTGAACTTGGTCAAGTCCGGGCGAACTTGATCAAGTTCGGGCGAACTTGATCAATTTCGAGCGAACTTGTCCCCCAAGTTCGGGGGACTTGTTCGTTCGTATTCGTTTTCGGCGTTAACCGATGCGTAACGGTCTGATTTGGTATCCTAACTATAGTCTAAGGCAAACATGGCAATTCTACCTAAATTCCCTATAGTTATGGCTCTGATACCAATCTTTCACACCCCAACCGATGGCGGAAACATCGGGGCGCGGCACTAGGCGAATCAGATTGCTCAAGAGACATCATAACAACTATTAAGCGACAATATCTAAATGTTTAACATCCCATACTATTAAACAATACAATCCAAAATAATTATTACAATATTAAGCAAATCTCTTAAACATAACATCCGATTCGATCTCCTCTAGGTTTTTATTACATGATTTTCTAAGCAAAAACTAAATCTAAGCATCCAAAGCAATATCCCTGCCACATATGTTAAAATAAACGTCAATACAATTAAGTAAATGTGCGTATACAGGTTTTGCGTACATAATAGATATAAAAGCGTTTAGCATACACTGCATGACATACGTAACAATTGTGAACTATGTAACTACTCAGATTCAAGTAAACCAACAAACCGCGATTGGTCGAGGCATGCAAACAAGTGTTCATATCCTAAAAGAGAAAATAAATGAGAAATGAAAATGCGAGCCTTAACAACCCCGGGCCTCCGGGTGGCGGGTCAACCTCTAGTATACTATCATGTTAAGGGTGGCGTACAAGCAATCAAGTAGTACACACAATTCAGCAGATTTCACGTATAGTCATGTAATAGCGGGATCGCGAATAAGAGTTGAGCTGTGTGTTGTAATTTGATATAGAACATATGTGACACCCAAAAGTGCGTTTAAGCGTAAAGGGGTTCAAGTATACTCATTGTTGGTGCGTTTTTGAGAGAAGAGACGGGATATAGGATGAGTTGCGGAGAGTGCCGGATTAGCCTGTAAGCGAACAGAAGGGCATCAGTCTTCCGAATTGCTGAAACGGTTACGGTTTGAGAGAACAGTAGACAAGTGCCCGAACTTGTACATTTGGGTACAAGTTCGGGCGAACTTGTATGCTTGGACTTACTGTGAGTACAAGTTCGGGCGAACTTGTCTTATTTGGTGATTGGTGATACAAGTTCGGGCGAACTTGTGACATCCCGGAAAAACAGGTACTTTCCTGAGTCGCTTTCTTGTATATTTCATAAGCCGCGAACTTTGGTTTCGCCGATATCCGTTACTTTATATATATATATATATATTAATGTGTGTATAGATATGGTTTATTATAACATGTTATCATAATTGGTGTGTGTGTATATCTACAGATATAGCTGATAGCACGAGTCGAATAGCTCGCAAAAAGAACCCATATGGTGTTGAACCAACCCAAACCGTTGTACCACCCGCGTAACTCGAACTTATGAGGCTCGAACCATGGCATGAAACCATACATTTATATTAATTTACTTTGTGCACATTGATAATTAGTCATTTGTTTTGTGAATTACTATACTATTGAATTATTATTATTATTATTATTATTATTATTATTATTATTATTATTATTATTATTAATAATAATAATAATAATAATAATAATAATAATAATAATAATAATAATAATAATAATAATAATAATAATAATAATAATAATAATAATAATAATAATAATAATAATAATGCCAACACCCCACAAATCTCCCTTTTACGTTTTGTGGGAGCAGCCACATCTCAAACCCATTCGGCCTAACCCACATGGAGCCACATCTCAAACTTGATAATCACTACATGCAGTCCATCTTCATTTGTTTCTCTTATCTTTATAGGCTCACATGTACAACAATTACGTGAACTGCATGTAGTGATTATCAAGTTTTAAAATCCTAAAAACCCTAACCTCCAAACAAAAACTTGCGACACCCAGCCCTCTCTTTCTCCTCTCTGCCGTCGACTTACATCAGGAGAATCAAGACATCCAGTTTCACATTAGAGGCTTAATCTGAACCCTCTTTGCATCACTAGGTACCATGTTATGTTTTGTTTTTGATAAGTTTTAGTTGTTCATACAGATTTTCGGTCTTAAACCCCTTGAAACTTGGCTGTATTCTTTGTATTTTTTTTAACATGTTCTGGTAGATTTCGGTGCTACATGTGTTATAAGGTCACTAGAAATCTTGTTGTTAGGGTTATAGTGGAATATGAGTTCGGTTAAATCTCTTGTGTATGGTCGATGGGTTAAATCTATTAGTAAAGGATATTTAGTGCTATATGATCAAATTAATGATGAGAATCTGCTGTGGTTAACGTTTACATGTGGCTGGGCTCACTAGAGGAATTGTTAGCGGGATCGAGTAACGAAAAACAGAATGTTGTTTGATGTTACCGCCAACTTCAGTTGGCTGTAACCAGGTCGTAAATTAACAAAAAACGGATTTTCCGAAGTCTAAAACGTACGATTTTGAAAAACGCTTCTAATGGCGCTGGAATCGCAATTTTTGGACGTCGTTTACTATTTTAAAAGAATTATTTCGTTCAGCAGCTGAAGCTGCGTTTTTTCTGCAGAAATTACACGTTATGTTTTACGTTGTATCTTGTAAACTAGATAGAGTTAGGTCATGAAATTTGTACAGTAGCTGGGAACGGGTATCGCCGAAAATCTCCCATTGGAATTTCGTCAATAGGATAAACACAGATTTTAAATAAATAATTCGGCAAACAGGGTCAGATTACGACGAATCTGATCATGGTTTGGCGCAAGATTTTTCACGGAAAATCCGTAAGGAATTTGGTCACCAAATTTTAATACAATGGTCACTGGTTCCATTGACACGTTATGTAATTCTTTGAGAACTATCCGGTCCCCGAACGGTCCCGATTAACGTACCGCAAATTATCCGAAAATGCACTTAAAAGCTGAATTTTTGTGACAAGATTTATTATGTGATTTGTGACAAAAATATGGTCGCTATTTCGAATAGCGACACATTGCATGCATGTGTGTATATATATATTATAATATTTTACGTGCTACTTGTTAGATATGTGTAGGATCCACGTCTTCGTGTTAGTTCACCCACTAACTTTTAACCGGTAATCATGTTAGGATGTGATTGACCCGTTCCACTCCGTACTTACTTTCTATCTTTTAACCGAGCAATCAAAAGTGATTTCACGGCCCCTATGTTTTAACGCTTTTAAATACACAGGGGGAGAAAACATGTACGCTCACGGTAAACTTCCACTTTAACGTTTATTGTTGAATAACGTCGTTAAAACTGATAATTTAGTTTATGTTATACGGTTATGGTCACTAAGTAGCAACTTTATCACGGGAAGTCCTCATCAACTCTCGGACCGTTAGTATGGGATTTATAGCGGGAAAATTTGAGTAGTACTACTGGGCCCGACAAGCCCCACCCGAGCTAGTCGCGCTAGCTGATCGGTCATGGTCAGCGGGTGTAGAATTTGGCCTAACACACGTCAGGGTCAGTGATAGACCTGGCACACAGTGTAACATTTGTCAAAAAACGGGTTTTCCAAACCCGCTTCGTTTATTAATCGAATAATCAGTTTTAATTTTTGTTGCTCATTTAATGCCTATGTTAATTTTAAACAATGCATAACTAATAAACATTTTAGGTTATGGAAATTAAAATTGTAAAAAAAATAAAATTAAAACAATTAAAAATAAAAATGGGCTGCCGGGTTTCGAACCCGGGTCAGCCGGAGAGTCTTATCATCAAAATATAACCACTCCGCCACTAGTTGCCTTTGTGAAATGTAGGAAACAAATAACACATATGTTCACCTGAGAAACCACCTGTTTGCGCCAAAACTGAAACCGATATCGGCTTTCAACATTCCAGTCGATTGGGTGATTGTATTTCTTGTTTATAACCGATAAACCGACATTTTTAATCAATTCAGCCATGAATGAACTTGAATTCATGTGATGTTCGGTTTTAATAACCAAAAACATTCACTTCCTGAATTACTTCAACAAAATCATCATCTCGCGACTCAATAACATTCACAGAACTTCTAATTTCACTTTACTCTAATTTCTGATCGTCGGAATCGCTTTTTGAACTCGCCGGACTTTCGCCGGAAAACCGTGTCTTTCATCAAAACGGTAAGTTTCTCAATTCTTCTGTCTTATATCAGTTGTTAGGCTTTTGCTAACTCAAACCCTTCAATCAGAATCAGTTCCAGGCGACGATATCTGATAATCAGCACTCGCCGGAAAACTTCTGAAAATTCCTAGATTGCGCTGTGAAACGGTATAATCTTTTAAACCTTCTGATAACTCTTGTTTAGTACTTCAGTTCCACAACTAGCTAATCAAAACTGTTAATTGGTCCACTCAGACGAAGTTCATAAAAACAGAGCCGACGACTTCGCCGGAGTTCTGAGAAAGATCATTTTCCGGTATGTTCATTCCCAAAACCTTCCCTGTTCGTTTCATTTTAATCAATTATACGTATGTTAATTGAATTGAACAAGTTCAGTAGAGTAATCGTTGTTTGTGTTTTTGAACGAAGAAGATGAAGTTGAATTAATGTATAAGTATAATAAAAACCAGAATATTAACCAGGTTAGACATACAGTCCAGCGGTGGACTATGTGCAACGTTAATCCACAGGTCCTGAGTTCGAGGCCTGTTACGCACGCCGGTTCGATGATTAAAATCCTTTTTAAAAATAAATGAATTTTGAATAAATTAAAATAGTATATAAATATAATTAAAAACAGAAATATTTCGGGTTAGACACGTAGCTCAGTTGGTAGAGCTGCGTGCACGCGTACGGGAGGTCACAAGTTCGAACCTCACTCAGTGCAAACAATATGAATGACCGAACCGGTCAACAAGTCAAAGTCAAGAAGTCAACGGTCAACCCAAAAAGTCAACATATTTTTTTTATGTTTTTATTTATTTATTTAATTCAAAAATCAATTAAAAATACTTAAAAATAATGTTTTTAAAGTTAGAAAATAGCCTTAAACTCACAAAAATATATCTAAAAAAATCCTATTAAAATTATTAATAAAATCCACTCATTTACCATACCTTTCGTTAATATTTAGGTTAATTAATCCTCGTCGATCAACCCACTAAACTCGTGCGCATTCATCATCTTCAACCGAACGCACCCAATGTGAGTGAATCTCTACAAATTCCCCGTTTTAATCACGTTTTTGGGGTGTATCATGTATCTTATCATTATTTACATTTAAACAATTGTGCATCCATCATGTCCATGATCAAATGTGTATTCAATATGTATCAACTGTTTGTGTGGTTATTGTTTAGATTAAATTTATCATTTTCAGTACATACATTATCATAGGCCGCCGCTCCCCATTACATATTAGCGTTGAGCTGTTCCCCATTACCTATGAGCGTGAACGAGGCGTTGCCAACATACGATCGGCTCCGTTTGATTGAGCCTTGATCGCACAGACATTTATCATAGGCCATCCGTTCCCCATTACCTATGAGCGTGAACGTGACGTTGCCAACATATACAGTATCATTCATGTTATATATTCATGCAAGTTGGTTTGTTGTTGTATGTTATTGTTATTGTATGATTATTCACGTTTGCTCACATATGATTATTGCACAATTTTCCATAATAAATATAACAAGAAATCAATAATAAATGTTTTCTAACAAGGTTCACTCGCCAACTTATGTTGACCCAAAAACCCCCATTTTTACACATGATACAGGTGATTCAGCTGCAGCAAGAAACATATAGGATGGCTTAGAAGAATAAACCGGTTTAGACTTTGGATTGTTTAGTTGATTATCTTTCTTTGAAATTGTATGAACATGTTTGGAATATTGAGGATGTAATTTTGAATTTAATAAATATGAAACATATTAGTAAATATCATGAGCTTTGGTGATAACCCAATTATGCCCCGACTCTTATTCCGCTGCGGGTCGGGGTGTGACAGATTGGTATCAGAGCCAGGACTATAGGGATATAGGATAGGTTATTAGACCCTTAGAGCCTATACTATAGTTGATTAGAATTTTTAAAAATTATTTTTGTGTGTTACATGCAAAATTCATGATGTTTATATGTTTTATGTTTATTGTTACATTCAATGTTATGCAAGCATGTTCATAAGTACATATTATTATACAATGCCTATCATAAATCATATTCTCATAACATATCATAACCATGAGAGCACACACCACACAATTTCCATGACTTTTACAACGATTTTTGTATTTTCAAATCACATCAAAGTGAGTTCTCATGACGGGCATGTAGTAACTGGAAGGGTAAAGTACCGGTAGTCGGAACGTCCTGTCTAGGCTTAGCATTCGTATAAATCCAAAATAAAGGACCAGTTTGCCTACCTGGGGACTAACGATGAGAGTACGAAGGACCTATTAGGCCAAAGCATGCTATACCAAACGTCGTGTGAGCTAACCCCACTTTGAGTTGTCATTGTGTCTACACCTGGACACCTTCCGACCATACATCTCGTAAACATATTTCATGGTTTTCATTCGGGTGATGCGAGTGTTAAACCGCCAATGCCAATGTGAATCCTACTAAGCCAATAGCCATGGGGGCCCACATGACTATACAGGTGAAGGTATGGGGACATTTGAGGCCCAACATGAGCAAACCCAAGACATCCTATGGATGTAGTTGCATTATTGTTGTTTATGTTATTTATTTTTTTTAAGACACATGACACCTAAAAAGACTCCATAAACTCACAATCTTCTTATGTATATTCCTGTAGATGTCGGCTATGCAACAGCGAGGGGGTAGAAGCTCAGGAAGGTCAAACGAACGCGTGGCCACCCAAATCACAAAACAAATAGCCGCGGTGCTTCCTGACATTGTAGTTCAAGTCCAACAAGTTCTCGCCGCAAATCCCATCAATCTTCCCCAGCAAGAAGACCAGAACATTGGCAACCCTCCTTCCAAAAAGTGCTCATATAAACATTTCAAGTCTTGCGATCCTCCAAAATTTGAAGGGACCGAAGGTGTCACAGCTCTCCTCCACTGGTTTGAGGAAATGGAAAACACTTTCCTCAACTGCGATTGTCCCGAGGATCGCAAGGTACGTTACGCAACCGGGAGGCTATTTGGGGTAGCTCTTACCTGGTGGAATACTGAAAAGGGGAAGAGATGAATCGAAGATGCAATGGCCTTAACGTGGGAGGAGTTAAGGGAAATCATGACGAGACGTTTCTGTCCTAGAAGCGAGATCAAAAAGTTAGAGGACGAATTTCATTCGTTGAAGCAAAAGGAGGGAGATCATACTTCCTACAACAAGAGGTTTTTAGAGTTGAACCAAATGGTCCCTAACTTGTTCACCCCAGTTTACCGCTTAGTCGAACACTATATTCGAGGCCTTCCCTCGAAAATTCAAGACTCAGTTCTCAGCACTTCGCCTGCAACACTTGAAGCTGCTATGGAACTAGCTACCGAGCTTACCGAGAATCGTATTCGCAACGGTAAATTTAAAGATGAGAAAAAGAAAGCCCCAGTTGAGGGCCAAACTTCAAACCATTCCACCTTCTCCTCAAAGTTTGCTAACAAGAGGAAACGTAACACCAGAAACTTTGCTGTCACACAAACAAATTTCCCCATCCCTGCTGCACCCATTACCCAAGTTGCCCCCTCACCTGCACCATATAAAAGGCCATACTCCGGCTCATACCCAAAATGCAACCGTTGCCAATACCATCACTTTCCTGATCATCCCTGCCAACATTGCACCGGCTGTGGTCACGCAGGTCACACCATTCAAACCTGTCGTGTACCTCAGCGAACGAACCGCCACCAGCCCTCAACCCAAACCCACCACCAGATAGTGGGTCAAGCCCAACAACCTCTACTACTACCACCTACCCAACATGTAGCCCAGTCCTACTACCAACCCAACTAACCCATGGTGCAACCTATGCGGACTTGTTACAATTGTGGAGACCCAAACCACTTTAGAAACACTTGTCCACGCTTGGTGAACATTATACATGCTCAAGCTCAAGCAAATCCGGTGAATCAAGCTAACCAAGCTCCTCCACCTGCTAGAGGAAGAGCTTTCAACATCAACGCCAATCAAGCTAGGGCCGACAATAATGTGGTTAACGGTACGTTTCTCATCAATGGTAGTTATGCATCCATGTTATTTGATACTGGCGCGGATAAGAGTTTTGTGTCCTTAGAATTTGAACCCATCCTCAACCAAACTCGTGATAAACTCGTGGAATCCATAACGGTAGAAGTTGCTAACGGAAAACCGGTCTCATTAAACTCTATTATACGCAATTCTCACCCTAAACGATCACGATTTTCCAGTTGACCTCATTCCTATGAAGTTGGGAAGCTTTGACATTATAATCGGTATGGACTGGCTCAGCCAACATCATGCTGAAGTTGTATGCCGCGAAAGTTTATACGCATTCCTCTTACGAACGGTCAGACTCTACGAATCTTTGGAGAAACCCCTTCGAAAGGGCTCAAATTAATGTCCTGTCTTCAAGCCCGAAAATATCTCCGCAAGAATTATGTCGCATTTCTAACTCATGTCGTCAAAAAGGGTACCAAGGATAAGAAACTCGAAGACATCCCAGTAGTAAAAGATTTTCCACAAGTTTTCCCCGACGACATTACAGGACTTCCTCCCGTGAGAGAAGTCGAATTCCGCATTGATCTTATACCTGGAGCTACACCAGTTGCAAAATCTCCCTATAGGTTAGCCCCATCCGAATTGCAAGAGCTAGCCAGTCAATTACAAGAGCTGACTGACAAAGGATTCATACGACCTAGCTCATCGCCTTGGGGTGCACCTGTCCATTTGTGAAGAAGAAAGATAGAACGTTTCGCATGTGCATCGACTACAGAGAACTCAACAAGTTAACGGTCAAGAACCGCTACCCATTATCTCGCATTGATGATCTTCTTGACCAACTTCAAGGCGCCAGCTGTTTTTCGAAAATCGACCTTCGTTCTGGTTATCATCAACTCAGAGTACAAGAAGAAGACGTCCCAAAGACCGCCTTCCGAACTCGTTATGGTCATTATGAATTCATGGTCATGCCATTTGGTTTAACCAACGCTGCAGCTGTCTTCATGGATCTAATGAACAGAGTCTGCAAACCCTATCTCGATCGCTTTGTTATAGCCTTCATCGACGACATCCTCATTTATTCAAAGTCTAAGTCTGATCATGAATGACACCTTTGACTCATCCTTACACTCTTAGGGAATGAGAAGCTCTACGCCAAATTCTCCAAATGCGAATTCTGGTTAAAAGAGGTACAATTCCTTGGACATGTCGTCAATGACAAGGGAATACATGTCGACCCCTCAAAGATCAAAGCAGTACAAGAATGGCAAGCGCCACGTACACCTACCGAAGTAAGATCATTTCTTGGTTTGGCTGGTTATTATCGCCGTTTCATTGCAAATTTCTCTCGTATTGCTGTACCACTCACGACTTTAACTCATAAAGGAAAACCTTTCATATGGGGACCCAAACAAGAAGAAGCCTTCCAAACCCTTAAACAAAAACTCTGTGACGCACCTATCCTCACTCTTCCTGAAGGTTGTGATGACTTCGTGGTTTATTGCGACGCGTCAGGCAAGGACTAGGCTGTGTTCTAATGCAAAGAGGAAAGGTGATCGCTTATGCTTCTAGACAACTCAAAACTCATGAGAAGAACTACACCACCCACGACCTAGAACTTGGAGCCGTTGTGTTCGCTCTTAAGATATGGAGACATTATCTCTACGGTACTAAGTGTGAAATATACACTGACCACAAGAGTCTTCAACATATCTTTAACCAAAAGGAGTTAAACATGAGGCAACGAAGATAGGTTGAACTTCTTAATGACTACGACTGTGAAATTCGGTATCATCCTGGCAAGGCAAATGTAGTGGCCGATGCACTCAGTCGAAAGGGTTATGCGAACTCCATTCATCTTCTATGTTCGCAAATCATAACCGACATCAAAGATCAAATTTGAGAAGCCCAACATGTTTCAGTAACGGAAGACGACGTATGAAAGGAGCTGTCCTGTGGAGCTGAACTTAAAATTGAAACTAAATCCGACGGTATTCTGTACTATCTAGATCGCATATGGATTCCTGACCACAACAACCTTCGTGAATTCCTTATGAATGAGGCACACAAAACATGATACTCTATACACCCAGGAGCCAACAAGATGTATCAAGACCTTCGATACACCTACTGGTGGCCTGGAATGAAAAAGGATATTGCTGTTTTTGTTTCCAAGTGCCTTACATGTTCCAAGGTAAAAGCTGAACATCAAAGACCCTCAGGACTTCTGGTCCAACCTGAAATACCTGTATGGAAGTGGGAAAACATAACCATGGACTTCATCACCGGGTTACCTCGCACTTCTGGTGGGTATGACACTATATGGGTAATCATTGTTCGTCTTACAAAATCAGCTCACTTCATTCCGATCCGCGAAGATTTCAAGAACGAGAAGTTAGCTCGTATCTACATGAGTGAAATCGTAAGCCGTCATGGTGTACCGTTAAGCATTATTTCAGATCGTGATGGTCGTTTCACTTCACGAACATGGCAAGCCGTACAAGCCGCTTTGGGTACACGATTAAACCTCAGTACCACTTATCATCCTCAAACTGATGGACAATCTGAACGCACCATTCAAACTCTTGAAGATATGCTTCGAGCATGTGTCATAGACTTCAAGGGAAATTGGGACGCTCATCTGCCATTAGTTGAATTTTCGTACAACAACAGCTATCATTCAAGTATCGGCATGGCACCTTTTGAAGCTTTATATGGTCGTAAGTGCCGATCTCCAGTATGTTGGCACGAATTGGGGAAGCTCAAATCACCGGTCCAGAATTGATTCAAGAAACCACAGACAAGATCCATCAAATTCGAAACAATCTTCTAGCGGCTCAAAGTCGTCAAAAGAGTTATGCAGATAAACGACGAAAGCCTTTGGAGTTTAGCATTGGTGATCATGTACTTTTAAAAGTATCACCGTGGAAGGGAGTAGTTCGTTTTGGCCAGAGGGGCAAGCTAGCACCACGCTGCGTAGGACCTTTCAAGATACTCGAAAGAGTAGGTCCTGTAGCATACAAGCTTGATCTACCAGAAGAACTCAACAGAATTCACCCCACATTCCACGTATCAAACTTAAAGAAGTGCCTCGCCGATGAAAACCTCCATATTCCCCTGGAAGATATTCAGATCGATGAATCTATGCATTTCATTGAAAGACCAGTAGAGATCATGGACTTCGGAGAAAAACATTTAAGACGAAGTCGTATTCCAATTGTTAAGGTACGCTGGGAGTCGAAACGGGGACCTGAGTTTACTTGGGAACGTGAAGACTCAATGCGCGAAAAATACCCGCATCTTTTTCCTGTTACCACTACTACTTAAATTTCGGGACGAAATTTCTAAAAGTAGGGGATACTGTAACATTTGTCAAAAAACGGGTTTTCCAAACCCGCTTCGTTTATTAATCGAATAATCAGTTTTAATTTTTGTTGCTCATTTAATGCCTATGTTAATTTTAAACAATGCAAATTAAAATTGTAAAAAAATAAAATTAAAACAATTAAAAAATAAAAATGGCTGCCGGGTTTCGAACCCGGGTCAGCCGGAGAGTCTTATCATCAAACATATAACCACTCCGCCACTAGTTGCCTTTGTGAAATGTAGGAAACAAATAACACATATGTTCACCTGAGAAACCACCTGTTTGCGCCAAAACTGAAACCGATATCGGCTTTCAACATTCCAGTCGATTGGGTGATTGTATTTCTTGTTTATAACCGATAAACCGACATTTTTAATCAATTCAGCCATGAATGAACTTGAATTCATGTGATGTTCAGTTTTAATAACCGAAAACATTCACTTCCTGAATTACAAAATCATCATCTCGCGACTCAATAACATTCACAGAACTTCTAATTTCACTTTTACTCTAATTTCTGATCGTCGGAATCGCTTTTTGAACTCGCCGTACATTCGCCGGAAAACCGTGTCTTTCATCAAAACGGTAAGTTTCTCAATTCTTCTGTCTTATATCAGTTGTTAGGCTTTTGCTAACTCAAACCCTTCAATCAGAATCAGTTCCAGACGACGATATCTGATAATCAGCACTCGCCGGAAAACTTCTGAAAATTCCTAGATTGCGCTGTGAAACGGTATAATCTTTTAAACCTTCTGATAATTCTTGTTTAGTACTTCAATTCCACAACTAGCTAATCAAAACTGTTAATTGGTCCACTCAGACGAAGTTCATAAAAACAGAGCCTACGACTTCGCCGGAGTTCTGAGAAAGATCATTTTTCCGGTATGTTCATTCCCAAAACCTTCCCTGTTCGTTTCAGTTTAATCAATTATACGTATGTTAATTGAATTGAACAAGTTCAGTAGAGTAATCGTTGTTTGTGTTTTTGAACGAAGAAGATGAAGTTGAATTAATGTATAAGTATAATAAAAACCAGAATATTAACCAGGTTAGACACACAGTCCAGCGGTGGACTGTGTGCAACGTTAATCCACAGGTCCCGAGTTCGAGGCCTGTTACGCACGCTGGTTCGATGATTAAAATCCTTTTTAAAAATAAATGAATTTTGAATAAATTAAAATAGTATATTAATATAATTAAAAACAGAAATATTTCGGGTTAGACACGTAGCTCAGTTGGTAGAGCTGCGTGCACGCGTACGGGAGGTCACAAGTTCGAACCTCACTCAGTGCAATCAATATGAACGACCGAACCGGTCAACAAGTCAAAGTCAAAAAGTCAACGGTCAACCCAAAAAGTCAACATATTTTTTTTTATGTTTTTATTTATTTAATTCAAAAATCAATTAAAAATACTTAAAAATAATGTTTTTAAAGTTAGAAAATAGCCTTAAACTCACAAAAATATATCTAAAAAAATCCTATTAAAATTATTAATAAAATCCGCTCATTTACCATACCTTTCGTTAATATTTAGGTTAATTAATCCTCGTCGATCAACCCACTAAACTCGTGCGCATTCATCATCTTCAACCGAACGCACCCAATGTGAGTGAATCTCTACAAATTCCCCGTTTTAATCACGTTTTTGGGGTGTATCATGCGTCTTATCATTATTTACATTTAAACAATTGTGCATCCATCATGTCCATGATCAAATGTGTATTCAATATGTATCAACTGTTTGTGTGGTTATTGTTTAGATTAAATTTATCATTTTCAGTACATACATTATCATAGGCCGCCGCTCCCCATTACATATGAGCGTTGAGCTGTTCCCCATTACCTATGAGCGTGAACGAGGCGTTGCCAACATACGATCGGCTCCGTTTGATTGAGCCTTGATCGCAAAGACATTTATCATAGGCCGTCCGTTCCCCATTATCAATGAGCGTGAACGTGACGCTGCCAACATATACAGTATCATTCGTGTTATATATTCATGCAAGTTGGTTTGTTGTTGTATGTTATTGTTTGTTATTGTTATTGTTATTGTATGATTATTCACGTTTGCTCACATATGATTATTGCACAATTTTCCATAATAAATATAACAAGAAATCAATAATAAATGTTTTCTAACAAGGTTCACTCGCCAACTTATGTTGACCCAAAAACCCCCATTTTTACACATGATACAGGTGATTCAGCTGCAGCAAGAAACATATAGGATGACTTAGAAGAATAAACCAGTTTAGACTTCGGATTGTTTAGTTGATTATCTTTCTTTGTAATTGTATGAACATGTTTGGAATATTGAGGTTGTAATTTTGAATTTAATAAATATGAAACATATTAGTAAATATCATGAGCTTTGGTGATAACCCAATTATGCCCCGACTCTTATTCCGCTGCGGGTCGGGGTGTGACACACAGAGGCAACAACAGTCAGCTTCGGTCGCGAACTCTTATGTGACATAACTTAGGCTCGCTACCTTCATTATCACATGAAACTTATTATCGACGTAAGATTATTATTCTGGGTTAGGAATAATGGGAAAACTACTGATTGGATTAAACTGTTGAACTTAATAAACCTGTGAACTCACTCTTCTTTATGTTGACACTTGTTTCTTGCATGTTTTCTCAGGACGTTAGCTTCAGGAAATAGGTGCACGCCATGGAAAACTATTTTATCGAGTCTTGCATTATAAACACTATTATGGTTATGGGTGTTTGTTTTGACGCTCCTTTATATTTACTATCTTTACGCTTTCGCATTTATTTTCCACACTTTGATTTAATTGTTTGGTTTTATTTTTAAAACGTATATTTTATCATATAGAGGTCGTTCTTTATGACTAGTGTCGCCTCGCGGTAAAACCCCGGAAGTTGAAATTGAGGGTGTGACAGAACTTATTCTGATTCATTGGAATCAGTACAAGTTCGGGCGAACTTGTGTAGGTTTGATGAAGTTTGGTCAAGTTCGGTCGAACTTGGTCACCATTCTGGTGACAAGTTCGGGCGAACTTGCTGTTTTCCGAGCAAACTTGACTATTTTGGCATCCAAATCGTGCGTTTTCGCGTCGTTTACTGAGGAAATCGAGTGTCCATCCCTCCAACCTTAGGCTACTGAGCAAAACCAAGGCTGAAGAGGTCTTTTGGAGCGAGTTTTTGCCATTTTACAGAAACTCGGACTAATCCGGGCGAACTTGAAGGTTCGAACGGTTTAGTCCAGTTTGTGCAAAGTGACGACTTCGTCCTTGTGCTTCTGGATCTGAGATATAGCTTGACAATGCCTCGTTCCAATTCAAAGTGAACGAAACATACGTCGTTTAGTCCGAATATTGTGTGAAAATCAATGTTTGAAAGGTTTTACTTAGATCTAAGCATAGATCTGAGTGAAAAACAGAAGTTTTGTATAAAAAGATGAAGATTTTCGTAAACAGAAGAGATTTGATGAAAAAGAAGGCAAGGCCTTGTGCAAAATCATTGTAAAACGTTGTAGAACGTTGTTGTAGTTGAAAACGGGTTGAATCTTACTTAGAACACAAAAGGTTTCGGTTTTGGGGAGCTCCGGGCGAACTTGCAGCAAGTTCAAATGAGAAGATGAGCTGGGTATTTATAGGTGAGGTGAGAACGACGAGGGTAGACATCAAGTTCGGGCGAACTTGTTACAAGTCCGGGCGAACTTGTTACAAGTCCGGGCGAACTTGTGTGTTTCTTGCGTTTTGGAGACAAGTCCGGGCGGACTTGTAGTTTATGAAGGTTTATGAGGCTTAGACAAGTTCGGGCGAACTTGTGGTACACAAGTTCGGCCGAACTTGTCCTAGTGGCCAAGTTTTGTTCGATTATTTCGCGTTATGAGTTCGTTTGGCGATTTGGTTCGTATTAGATAGTTACATTAAGCGTTTTAAGAAGCGTTAAGCGTCATATTACCATTGAATTGAGAGAGAGCGAGTTACGTGAGCGTGCGAGCGTTTTAGCGATATTAAACCATAGCATAAATAAAACATAATCCCATTTAATTAACTGTGTTTTGCGATGCGATGTAATAAGCGATGCGATGGCACAAGTGTTTACTAAAAAATAACACACTCGGCTCGTATAGTAGCATAATTAGTTGTGATTGCGTTGAATTAGCAATTAATAAGCGATTATATGCGATATATATGTGACAAAATGTAATTCCATTAATCATAAACTTTTCATAATCCAATTCTCGGAATACAAGTGATTAGTATAAACAAAATACATGAAAAGGAAATAAATAAATAACAACGAAATTTGGAGTTGTTACATGATTGGGTGAGGAAAAGTGTTGGGATTTCGTGCAAATCCGCGAGCCAAAACATATTCTGCCCGCCCAGGACCCCTTGCGGACCTTAAGGGCTTCCCCTTGCGGTCCGTAAGGACCTGGTCCGGGTGAGAATATTGTTTTTGCTTGTTTTGTTCAAAGGTGACGGGTTCTAGTACATTTTTTGGACATTTTATGATATGTTAAGGCATTACAAGTATAAATAACATGTTGTATCATATGTGTAAGCATAAAATGAATACGATTAAGTATGAATGTCACGTTTAAGTCCCGAATAAGTATAATATCACGCTTGCAAGTTTATCACACAATTATGAGTATCACGATTATGTTTCACATGTTCAAGTGTATGAATAAATATAAGTGTAAAACGATTATGAATAAGAATTATATGAATAAAATACGAGTTTTCATTATGATCCAAGTCTCAAAATACAACGATTATAACGACAATTCGAATACGAGATACAATGCTTTCCGAAAATAGAAATACAATACGAGCTCGTTATAAATAGAAAGTATGGAAACGCGGGGCGTTACATATACTCTGGCAGGTGGCCGTCGGTATTTAAAGTGTTTAGAAAAGTAATAGAAAAGAACACTGGCGTTGACACCGGTGACGATGGTGTAAGATCATTGATGCCCGAGACGGTAGCAACAGGAACGATGTCTGCGTCGATGTTTTGTCAAATCGGGTGGTTGTGGACAAGTGGCGGAATTCCATTAGACATAAACATGGTCTCTCGATGATGTTTTAAGGGTGTTGTCGTTGATGTTAGGAGAATATTTTGTGTCATTAAAAAGTCAAAGAGATCTTATGTGGCAAAAGACTTCTAAAAGAAACATTTCGGGGATTTTCCTCGTGTGAGCCACAACATACTTTTGAGCACAAATGATACTTGTTATTTGCTCATTAACATCATGTATTCAAAATAGTTATGTTAATACGTATTTAACATAGTTGCATATTGAAGAAACATCAAGTTAATCTTAAAGTTAACCTATGGTTAGTGTCTCGTCTAAATAAGGTTAATCTTCTTTCTTCCTCGTCTGGTTGCTGCTCAATCCTGCAAAACAACTACAACACCATGAAGCTCGTTACAAGGAGGAGAATTGGGGAGGGGGGGGGGTTCTCCTTGTAACCACCCTCCAGAGTGAAAATAAGAACTTATTTTGAGGATAAAAGTGTGTGTATTAAGTAAAAGAGTAAGAGAGCGATCCTAAAACCTGGAGGTGAAATTCTCAATTTATAGCCGAAGAGAGTTGTGAAGGAGATGGACTGATGAGCCTTGGACCCGATGTCGACAACAAGGAATATCCCGATTGTCTCCTTGAACACGACCGTTAGTGTTTGCAGGCGAGATGGGAGTTAGCACGCTGTATGGATCCACGTGGCATGGTAGTTTTCCTTGTTGTCAGGTCTGTCATCTGCGTGTAAATGGAGATCACGGAGCAGTGGTCGGTGCACAGTGATTGGTGACACGTCAGTGTCCTTGTGTACATCTATCGTGAGGCTCTGTCGGAAACAACCTAGCGTGCGCCAATTGGCCACTTACTCTGATGTCCGTACTAGATGTACTATTTTGTGTTGTCTCTTGCTGGCAACACGATGCTCGTGCTGCTTAAGCTCGTGCCATTTGACTGAAAATGGCTTAAGTACAAGATACATCTGATTTGTGTATGGTTCCTTACACGCAACTTATGTCACACCCTGGTCGTAGTGGAAGCGCAAACGTGTGACTTAAAGGTAATCATTGCAATCAATCGCGTAAACAATAATAATTAACAACGATGCCATAGCCATACATAAAATTGAAATCAAAGTTTACAAATTTCCAAAAGTGAATTCTCAAGTTTCCGACAAGTTTGTTGTTTTTAATCCAAAAACAACATTAAAGTTAAGTTACATCACAAAAGATTGTTTGTTATCATCATGAAATATGTCAAGGCTTTGGCTCCCATATACCCATACGAAGTTAGGATATAAGAGACAAACCCTTCAAAAGTGGCTATCGTTGCTATGTCTTTCCGATCTTCCGAGGCCTATCACCATTCATGCTTTATTTCCTGAAATACATGTAATTTGAAAAATCAACAAAAGTTGAGCGAGTTCATGTAGTTTTTTTCGAATAAATTGTTATAGTTGTAATCCAATATTGAAATCCAGGTAGCAATTATGGAATTTAAGGATCTATCAGTGGGTAGCGAGCTCTCCGACATTATGTGCAATAAGTAAATAACCAAACCGAGACACTTTGTTCTCAATTGGGCTCACAAAAGCACTCCATGGTTAACAACTAGGAGTGGAGCGTGTCTCAAGCTCAATAAATCTACACCTTTTGCACCTTGGTCACTAAGTGATTAATGGTTAGTATTGTTATCATTGTCATCATCCTACTTAAGCACATCGATCGTGTTATCTTCTAAACCCATAACTAACATACCATTTGTCATAACATGTATTTCCCCCAAGTGTTATAAAACCGAAAACCTTTAAAAGGAAAGGGGGACATGAACTCACAGATTTGCGTTCCGAGTGATTTGTGTATACTCACAAATGTTCTCTTGGTCTCGTATAGAAGCCTACAAGTGTCCTAGACTCCGTTAGACACTTAGGTCTACGCATGTTCTATGTACAAGTTGTCCCATCTTGTGTTAATTGTACTAAGTTGTGTGTTAGATGATTTATTCCTCTTGACTTCGTGTCCCGTCTGAGTATGATATTTCTGTCCTTGACTTCTCGGGGTCGGGTCTCACACGGGTGACTTTTCGATGTCGTAAACGGATTTATTTTATATTCTTAAAATATACTTTCACGTTTAAAAGTAGTTATCATTCACCATCTAGTCGTAGGTGTATATTTATTTTCAAATAAATATATGTGTTTTCCAAATGATGGGTTGTTAAAAATAATCAAATTTTTAACTTATACTTGTATTTGTTTATTTATACTTTTCCAAGTATTCTTTGTGTTAGGCTTCTTTGACCAAGTCAAATATGTTTAGTTGTATTTATTTTCAAAAAAAAAATATGTATACTTTGTAAAATGATATTTCCAATATTATTTTTTTAGTATAAATATACTTGTCATTTACTAAATGTATACTTAGGCAAGTATACATGTGTTTATGTATTAATGCTCATGTAATTCTTATTAAATGCCAAAAATCATTCCTTGTGATTTTTATATTTTTCTGGATTATATTTTCAAGACTTGTTTGTAACATATATATTTTTACTAACCTTGTTAAATATATATTTTTTTTATATAATCATCCATTTGTCCAAAGTCCATATTTGATCAAGGAATATATATAAGTATATATAGCTTGTTATGTTTGTCCATGCACCCAAGTATGTATTTTTGTGTGTATTCTTCTTGGGTATTTTCCTTTGTATTTGGAGGGTATTTGTATTCATACTCCATTGGGAGTATTTAGTGTTTTAAATCCCCTAGTTTGTCTACTACTACTACATAATACACATAGTATACACATAAACACACATGTCTTGGTGACCACTAAATATATATTTTCCTAAATATATATTTATACTTGTTTTAAATCTTTGAGAAAACATTATTTTCTTAACTTATATTTTTATACAAAAATAGAGGATGGTCATGTTTAATTTATTAAAACATCTTGTAACAAAAAGTTTAGTAATAAAAATTATATTTTTCTAAGTGTTGGAATTTTTTAAAAAAATTGGCCATAGTTTCCCCTAGATTTAGGAGGTTTCCCATGTTTTAAAACATGTGTTAATCTTCCAAAAACTCATTAAATCATCCACAACAATTTCTACAAGTATGAACATATGCATACAAGCACTTTTCATGTGATTATGAACTTTGAAAGTTTATGAAATCATGTAGTATTTTAACCCTAGGTTTAACATGTTCATCTAACTTTAAAAACATCAATTATCCACTAATTACACAACTTTGTAGAAATTTCGTTTTTAACAACTTGTCCATACACTTTCATGAAGAGTTTAAATCCATGTTTATGTCATTTTAACCACTTTAATATGTTCATCTTCCAAGTGTAATAAGTTCATCAACTTTGTTCTTCATGGATCTTTCAAGATCCATGTATACACTTGCTAGATCTTCACATCTAGCAAGTGTACTCATGATGAATACTAACTAGAGCACATAATAAGCATACACAACTTCATTAAACTTCAAGATTATGTTTGTTTTCTTTATATTATGAGAGTTTTTCATGTGTTCATCTTTGTAGTGTTTAGATTTCTTGATGGTTTCACTTGTACATCATAATAATACTAGTAATATGAAATCAAAACAAGGTTTAGTGAGCTTACTAATAGCTCTTGTGGCTAGGGAAGTGGCTAGAGAAAACAAGAAGATGAAGATGAAGAAATAAGGTGGATAAAAGCTCCTCAAGGTGGTCCTTCAACTTCCAACACTTGCAACCTTCTTAACTTGCCATGAGACACACTTGTATAAGCTTGGAATACTTGCAAGATCAACACAAAATGGAGATGGTTTGGTGGTGCTTGAGCCGTGAACAAGGGAAGGAGAGAGGAGAGTTGTGAGTTTGAATTTTATTCGAGGATAAGTGTTGAAGATTTAGTTGGTGATCATGTCCCTTTCTCCCCTTACAAGTTCTTAACACTTCTATAATCCAACATACCAAAAACCTTATCTTGAGACAACATGGGGCCTGTCGGCCCCATGTTTGACCGTAAATTAGCAAGGGGGGGGGGGTTAAGTGTTCAAGTTTGGTTGTTGAGGGATTTAAGTGTAACTTGAAGTGTTAGTGAAATGTTTATGTGGATTTAAGTGTTTTTAAGTATCATGAGGTGTTTAGTGACCTTCATTAGTCTTATATCACTAAAACAATGTTAACTAGTTCACAAAATGTGTCTAGATATGTTCGGGTGATCGTTTCGTTATCGGTTCGTTAAAGTCAAGTTGTTCATCTTATAGGGTATAATGTGCTTTGGTGTCACAACTGAATTCCCGACACTTTTCAAGTTATTCTGGATGTTCTATTATTATTTCTAAGCATGGTATATATTACCAAATGCTGAAATATGCTGAAATGGTTGTTTATAGTCCGCTTCGGACACTTTTTGGGTGCTTATATTATTTCCAGGACATGTTATCCTAAATCCTTGTTTTCCCATATAAGATTTATTATATAGTTGCTATTGGACTTCCATCCAAGTCCTAAAACTATCATTAAGCTGAGTACCGGAACAATGCTGACATAGCTAGTCTAACCTGTAAGTTTATTAATTGTTTTAGTGTACTGCCTAACTTGTTTTCAGATGCAGCTATCAAAATGAATGATATGCACTATTTAAATGGATTTCATGGCAGTTTTCAGATATTGTAGATGTAATCAAGCAGAACATGACGTTTTAACACATAATTGCATAATTAAAATGGCTAATTAGTTGTATGGAATTTACTCGGAAGTGTCAGTTGTCACAACTTAAGCCTGTATCATTTAGTCGGCGTAGAATTTCAGGATTTGTGATCATACCCTTTCACATATCCTTCCATTTTATAGTCAATTTCTCAACTTTAATATTCATACATAATATAAACATAATTACTTAAGTGTTACAATTCTTGTGATCCCAAGTAAACACTTATGCATGAATATGAACCTTTTGGTTCATGTTTTGACCCGTTAAGAAAACTTAATCTAACATAAATCATGTGATATATAAATTTTCTTAGTTCTATCACTTTAAACACATCACTTATCACTTTAGACTATGTGTAGTGGTACACATGAATAATGCCTCCATTTATGGGTGTTGTGCACCATGTGACAGTTCAGTCAGCAATGAGGCATCATGAGGCGTTTTTCTAAAATGGGTGTAGTGGGAATGTGGGCATCGAGGGGAGTTATGTTAAAACGAGGGGGGGTAATAGAATAAAATAAAATAAAAACCATCAAAAAAATCTTATTGGCCAAACAAAAACCATCAGGAAAGTCATTGACCAAAAAGAATGAACAATGGCGTTGACAAAAAATAACGCCAAACCACTTTTTTTTTGAAAAAAAAAACGTTCAGGGTGGCGGTTTCAAGGCGTGAAGGGGCTTTTTTTTGGAAAAAAAAACGCCCGAAGACCCTCCACTACCGGTGGTCTTAGTATGTTTGATTTATTAGAACCAATCTTAGTCAATAAAACCCAACCACATATAGTCTTGGTATTTTAAGCCTAGACATGGCATAAAACACTATTTTCACCTAGTGTTTCTCCTAAATTTCAATTGCTTATGTCTGATTACGTTTCAAACTATTGACAATAACAATCAAAGCACCATTTTACAGATAATGAAAATGAAAATACCTCTTTTGACATAATAGGTGGAGTCGTTTTTTATCATAAATTCAATACTTGTTGATCCCAAACAAGTTTTAAACAGCAACAGTGACGTTTCTGACCCTTTAACACTCAATATTATGTCTTTTTTTTTTGAGATATTGGGTCTTAAGATCAACATTTCATCAATTACCCAAGTTATTGATTTCAAACTATAACTAGATTTAAAGCTTCCCAATGATTTGTTAACCATAGTAATTAATGAGAAATGTCAAGAAATTCATGTTTATCTTATGGAATTACTAATCTGCACAAAATTGGAGAGTTATGGCTTGGAATTACTAGGGTTGGTTCCGGTATAAACTATATTTATCATACAAACGGTGAGAACAGATACTAGCACTTAAAAAAATTAAATTAGCACATACCAAAACAATACATACATAAAAATAACACTTTTAAATTAAATTAGCACATGAAAATTAATCAAGATAATTAATTTTAGCACATATATAAATAATATCAGTACTTTTCTTTATGAAGAATTATCTCAGCACATCGAAAACAAAAAGAAGATCCAAATAAAGAATAAACTGCTTGTTAGCATAATTATACGAAATTCAATATAATTGATATTATTCAGGTTATTATTTTATTATTTCTCTATAATTGGTTGGATGCAACATGATCTTTTTTAAATGGTTCTTACAGTTTGTATATCACGTGTAAACTCACTCTGCTCGGGCTATGTACAAAGTCGAATCCTACCGTACCCCCTGATGTGCGGGAACCGGATGGAATCCGTAAACCCTCACCCCTCGTCATGTTCGAACCTGGGATTAAAGCCCCGATTCGTCCCTTCACCCAGATGTCCATCGAAAATGGCACTAGTGGGAATCAAACATGTGTCTCCACTAGAGAAGGCAGGCCTCTTACCACTAAACCAAACACTAAGGATCAAGATTTTAATTTCATTTTGTATGAAACTTGGAATTTGGATGATTCTTCCTTGGTTTTCTATACATGTCGATCAACTCTCTCTAACACACTTGTTAATGAATTTTGTTAATAACACATCATAAAAGATTATTTACTATTGATTATTAAATAAATACTGAGTACTTTAAAGTTATACAAGCAAAAATCCAAAAGGTGTTACATCCTTCCCACAAACATGAACCTGAAAAATGTCACATACGAACCGGCCCGTATAACATGATCCCCATGCTTAGCTTGTCGTAAGAGTCCATGTGGCGTCCGCGGGTTCTACATTCTGGGTTCCCTTATACAAGTTACATGTTATGTTGGCTTTTCGATCTACCATTTAAGTATTCATCTAAAAATCAAAGGGCTTGTGATTTAATGGAAGTGGTGTAAATTTTAAATAAGCCATGTTTATGTCTATGGGTTTGTTATCTTTGATGGCTTTTTATTTGATTTCTATGCACCAGCACTACTAATGATCATGTCGTTTGCAGTTGATTATGTCGTTCATAAGCATCGTTTGTACTTTTTTTCGTGTGAAAATCTCGCAGGTAAGTTCTTCTTTTAGGGCATCAAATTGGTGGATTTGAAAATTAAACTTGTTTGGCATCTAATTTGGTCATTATAACTGTTCTTGAAGAAGTTGTCACAACAAATGTTAATATTCGTATGTAGACATATGTTAAACCTATTTCAGTACTTCTTGCTATTTAAATACTAAGTCTGTTAACCCACCAAAATCCTATATTTGTTAACTAGTGGCCTAGTGGGTCACGCAGGTTGGGTAATGAGTCAAAACTAGTTAAACTTTTGTGAACGTGACTAGTTTGACATAAAACATTTTGTCTACTTTTTAAAAAGTTTTAGTGTGCTAAATATGATTACTAAACCATACCGTCACAGTAACAATCTTAATTTATTAAACCAAACAATTTATAAGATTGTATTCATTATAAAAAAACATGGTGGGTGACTTTTGACATGTTAGACTGGTTTCCTTTTGAGCTAAATTTGTTGTTTTTACCCATATGACCCGTTTCAAACAAGCTTAACCTAAATTGACCCATTAACGAGTTAAATTGCCACCTTTTCAGATGCTGATTATGTGAAAAGTTGTTAACTTTCATGATGGTTTTCTTTATTTTTCCAATAAACATGATATTTTTACATGTCGCGTGATTACTACCTCTTTTTTTTTATATACGTAGCATAATAAAACTCGACCATCGAATGCAAGAATCGCGATCATAATCTATTATTGATTCCAACATTATTGATAAAAGAAAAGGTTGAAACACATGAAGATAGCAAGGGTCCATCAAAATAGGAACCACTAGTACAATTAGTGCCTTAATGTCAAGGGAATTAGACCATTGGTCTCAATCTACAGCCACTTTAATACTTAAAATATCTACCATAAGTACAAGTCTTAAAGCAAGAGTACAAGCAGACGAAGCAAGCCCGAGTAACGTACACCAACACAAATGAACAAATCAAACCGAAAAACCAAGTAACGTTAACCAAACCCGAATAAAAGAACATTAACTTACATAGTTGAAGTTGAGGATGCAAAGTGCAAAATGCCTAAAGATATTAATGGGCTAAATTAAGAATCCTTTTGATTTCTTGTAACTTGACCCGGAAACTAATTTAGGCCCATGGGTGATATCCACATCAATGGCTGAACAAATGCTTGGTATGAACTTGTTCTTTCTTGTACGCGTTTGATCCACTTCTAACCCTGTGTACATTATGCTTCCGAGAGTGTACTTCGTGCTTGTTAAAGTACTCTATCTCTTGCTTTATTAGCGATCCAACGGTTCCTTTAGTACCGAATATCAACAGGAGGTTCTGTAGCTGTTTTTTTGGGAGAATTGGACATTTTTAAATTTTTAGTTTTTGATTGGTGAAATGTTTGCCTTATGATTTATATCCATGTGAAAGAATGGATCTTGTTTTTGTGAAGAAGATTGGTGGTGATGTGTCATTGTCTTCTTCATGAATATGCATGGAGATGAACATTAAATTTTGGACCAACTAGGTTCAACTAATATAAATATCTTATAACCATATATATAGATTTTAATCCATAAAATAAAATATATAAATCACTACATATTCAAGATATCAAACAAATACAATTATTGGACAAGGACGGATTTAAAGCGTTGGGTACTGAGGTTAGGTGACTGGAGTTTTTTAAGTGATCCGATCGATAAAATGTTAAATCTTATATATTCCACTTATTATATATATATATATATATATGTTTATTTATTTATTTATTCATTATAATAGTTTTTTATTATTATAAAAAGTTTGGTATATATAACTTTTAATAGGTGATAGACAAAAGAGTTATGGGAATTGTATATCCATCAAAAATCAAAATCATCGGTGGTAAAGTGGCACACTTGTCAAAAATTGTTTGTTTTGTATTTTTGTTGGTAATCCTAGTGTCGTTTACTGACAGTATTTTTTTTGGGTAAATATAGTATCGTTAACTGACATTATACTGTTTTTCGAACGTTAACTTCTATCGCAAAAGAATACCATTTGGACCACGAGATCTGCTTATTTTTTGAATGGTTTTTGTACCATAAGAAGCTAACCGACTTTACATTTTATATATGTCTTCTATCTTGTAACTGGTGGATTTTTTCATTCCTAGCTTTCCATATCTGTAACATCCGTCGAAAAACGAGTTTTAAAACCCGCTACGTTTATTAATCAAATAATCAGTTTTAAATTTTCGTTGCTTATTTATGACTTATTTTAATTTTAAACGATACATAATTAATAAACAAATTAGAATTTATAAACTATATTTGTTAAAAAGTAAAAATAAATAATTAAAAAGAAAAACCGGCTGCCGGGATTCGAACCCGGGTCAGCCGGGAACCTCAAAGTTCTTAACTCACATACACCAAACCACTCCGCCACTTGTGTTCTTTGGTGATATATCGAAACAATTAATTCATATAACAAAACTTCGATTTCAAAAGCAGTCAAACGACGCGCCCATTTCGCAGTTCGCCGGAAATCCCGACGACTTCGCCAATTATTATCGGTTTCATTCGACTTAGCGTGCGTATTAACTCTTACATCGGTTATAACCGATGTCCAGTTCCGCGACATCAGTCATAACGCCGGAGAATAATTACAACGAATCAAGACAGAAACCGGACCCAATTCATCGATATTCTTTCCTATAAATACACACCCTAGCCTCTGGTAATCTTTTCGCTCAAAATCACACCAATTCTCGACGCTATTTCACTCGCCGGAACTTTTCTGCCATCACCAGACTTTCGCCGGAAAACCGAGACTCACATCAACACGGTAAATGCCTCGACTCTTTCTGTTCCATTCCATTGTTAGACCATTACTAACATCAATCCATCACCCAAATCAATCCCAGACGACGTTGCCGGATATTTTGTACTCGCCGGAAAATCGCTGGAATTTCCGAACTCACGCTGTTAATCGGTATGATCAACTAAACCTCTTGTTAATCATTGTTTAGTAACTCAATTTCACATCTAAGCAATCAAAACTGTTAATTATCCGAACAGACGAAGTTCACAAAACAGAGCCGACGAATCCTTGCCGGAGTTCTGAGCAAGACATCTGATTCGGTACATTCTTTCCCCAAACCCTCTCTGTCCATTACTTTTCAATCGCTGAAAATTTTCGTTAATCGAATTAAACATGAAACAGTTGATTAATCATTGTCTGTGTTCTTGAGCGAAGAAGACGAAGTCGTTTATGATTATAAGATTAATTAAAATCAGTATTATGAACGGGTTAGACACACAGTCCAGCGGTGGACTGTGTGCAAACAATACACATACGTCTCGAGTTCGATCCCTATCACGACCCTATCCTCGGAAATAAAAATGTTTTTTTTTTAAAACCGAACCGGGCTAACTCACAGTAAGATGTTAAGTATAATAAAAACCGGAATATTAACCAGGTTAGACACACAAGTCCAGCGGTGGACTATGTGCCAAACTGAATCACAGGTTCCGGGTTCGAGACCTGTGGAGATCACCGGTTTGATACAATTAAATCATTTTTAAATAAATGATTTTCGAATTAAGTTAAATATATATAAATATAATTAAAAACATAAATATTTCGGGTTAGACACGTAGCTCAGTTGGTAGAGCTGCGTGCACGGTACGGGAGGTCACGGGTTCGAGTCTCACTCAGTGCAATAATATTCACGACCGAACGTCACGGTCAACGGTCAACAGTCATGGTCAACGGTCAAAGTCAACATTTTTATATATTTTTATTTATTTATTTAATTCAAAAATCAATTAAAAATAATTAAAAATAATGTTTTTAAAGTTAGAAAATAGCCTTAAACTCACAAAAATATATCCAAAAATCCTATTAAATTGTTAATAAAATCCACTTATTTACAGTACCCTTTCGTTATTAATTAGGTTAGTTATTACTCGTCGATCAATCCGCTAATCTCGTGCGCATTCAACATCATCAACCGAACGCACCCAATGTGAGTGAACCTCTACCAATTCCCCGTTTTAATCACATTTTGGGGTGTATCATGTGTCGCTATTATTATTTAAATTAAACACTTGTGCATCCATCATATTCATGATCAAATTTGTTGCCAATATGTATATCAATTGTTCGTGTGGTTAATGTTTAGATTTAAAGTTATCATTTTCAGTACATACATTATCATAGGCCGCCGCTCCCCATTACCTATGAGCGTGAGCTGTTCCCCATTACCTATGAGCGTGAACGAGGCGTTGCCAACATAAGATCGGCTCCGTTTGATTGAGCCTTGATCTCACATACATCATCATAGGCCGTCCGTTCTCCATTACCTATGAGCGTGAACGAGACGTTGCCAACATATACATTGTCATTCATATCATATACTCATGTAAGGTGTTTGTGATTGTTTTTTTACATACGTTTGTTCATATATGATTATTGCACAATTTTTCTATATTAAATACAACAAGGAATCAATAACAAATGTTTTTAATAAGTTCACTCGCCAACTTTTGTTGACCCAAAATTCCCCATTTTTTACACATGATACAGGTGATCAAGTTGAAGCAAGAAACATATAGGGCGGCCTAGAAGAATAAACCAGTTTAGATTTTGGATTGTTTTAGTTAATTTTTCCTTTCCTTGTATTGTATGAATTTGACTTGAAACTTTGAGATGTAATTTGAATTTAATAAATATGAAACATATTAGTAAACATCATGAGCTTTGGTGATAACCCAATTATGCCCCGACTCTTATTCCGCTGCGGGTCGGGGTGTGACAGATTGGTATCAGAGCCATGACTATAGGGATATAGGATAGGTTATTAGACCCTTAGAGCCTATACTATAGTTGATTAGAATTTTTAAAAATTATTTTTGTGTGTTACATTCAAAATTCATGATGTTTATATGCTTTATGTTTATTGTTACATTCAACGTTATGCAAGCATGTTCATAAGTACATATTATTATACAATGCCTATCATGAATCATATTCTCATAACATATCATATTCATGGGAGCACACACCTCACAATTCATATGATTTTTACAACGATTTTTGTATTTTCAAATCACATCAAAGTGAGTTCTCATGACGGGCATATAGTAACTGGAAGGGTACGAGTACCGGTAGTCGGAACGTCCTGTCTAGGCTTGGCATTCGTATAAATCCAAAATAAAGGACCAGTTTGCCTACCTGGGGACTAACGATGAGAGTACGAAGACCTATTAGGCCAAAGCATGCTATACCAAACGTCGTGTGAGCTAACACCACTTTGAGTTGTCATTGTGTCTACACCTGGACACCCTCCGACCATACATCTCGCAAACATATTTCATGGTTTTCATTCGGGTGATGCGAGTGTTAAACCGCCAATACAATGTGAATCCTACTAAGCCAATAGTCATGGGGGCCCACATGACTATACGTCTGATGGTATGGGGGACATTGGAGGCCCAAACATGAGCAAACCCAAGACATCCTATGGATGTAGTGCATTATTGATGATTATGTTATTTTATTATTTTAAACGACACACGACACCTAAACACTCCTTAAACTCACCATCTTCCTATGTATATTCCTGTAGATGTCGGCTAGGCAACTACGTGGGGTCGAAAGTCAGGAAGGTCAAACGAACGCTTGGCCACTCAAATTGCAAAACAAATGGCCGCGGTGCTTCCTGATATTGTAATTCAAGTCCAACAAGCTCTCACCGCGAATCCTATCAACCCACCCAATCAAGAGGATCAAAACATCGACAACCCTCCCTCCAAGAAGTGCTCCTACAAACACTTCAAATCTTGCGATCCCCCAAAGTATGAAGGGACCAAAGGTGTCACCACTCTCCTCACTGGTTTGAGGAAATGGAAAACACCTTCCTCAATTGCGATTGTCCCGAGGATCGCAAGGTACGTTACGCAACCGGGAGATTATTTAGGGTAGCCCTGACTTGGTGGAACACCGAGAAGGGTAAGAGAGGAGTTGAAGACGCTATGGCCTTAACGTGGGAAGAGTTAAGGGAAATAATGACAAAACACTTCTGCCCAAGAAGCGAACTCAAGAAGTTGGAAGATGAATTCCACTCGCTGAAGCAAAAGGAAGGAGACCATACTTCTTACAACAAAAGATTTCTGGAGCTGAACCAGATGGTTCCTAACTTGTTCACCCCAGTATACCGCTTGGTTGAACACTATATTTGAGGCCTCCCCTCGAAAATTCAAGACTCAGTTCTCAGCACTTCGCCTGCAACTCTCGAAGCTGCTATGGAATTAGCTACCGAACTTACCGAGAATCGCATCAGAAACGGTAAATTCAAGGAGGAGAAAAAGAAAGCCCCCGTTGAGGGCCAAACTTCAAACCATTCCACCTCCTCCTCAAAGTTTTCTAACAAGAGGAAACGAAATACCAGAAACTTTGCTGTCACTCAAACAAATTTCCCTATCCCTGCTGCACCCATTACTCAAGTTGCCCCCTCACCCGCACCATACAAAAGGCCATACTCTGGCCCATACCCAAAATGCACCCGTTGCCAATACCATCACTCTCCCGAACACCCTTGTCAATATTGCACCAGCTGTGGTCGTGCGGGTCACACCATCCAAACCTGCCGCTCACTGCAGCGAATGAACCGCAACCAACCCACAACCCAAACCCACCATCAAATAATGGGTCAAGCCCAACAACCCCTACTACTACCACCTACACAACATACGGCCCAAACCTACTACCAACCCAACTACCCCATGATGCAACCCATGCGGGCTTGCTACAACTATGGAGACCCAAACCACTTTAGGAACACTTGTCCACGTTTGGTGAACATTATACATGCTCAAGCTCAAGCAAATCCGGTGAATCAAGCTAACCAAGCTCCTCCACCTGCTAGAGGAAGAGCTTTTAACATCAACGCCAACCAAGCTAGGCCGACAACAACGTGGTTAACGGTACGTTTCTCATCAATGGTAGTTATGCATCCATGTTATTTGATACTGGCGCGGATAAGAGTTTTGTATCCTTAGAATTTGAACCCATCCTCAACCAAACTCGTGATAAACTTATGGAATCCATAACGGTGGAAGTTGCTGACGGAAAACCGGTCTCATTAAACTCCATTATCCGAAACTGTACTCTCACTCTAAATGATCACGATTTTCCAGTTGACCTCATTCCTATGAAGTTGGGAAGTTTTTACATTATAATCGGCATGGACTGGCTCAGCCAACATCATGTTGAAGTAGTTTGCCGCAAAAAGTTCATTCGCATTCCTCTTGCAGACGGTCAAACCCTACGAATATTTGGAGAAACCCCTTCGAAAGGACTCAAACTGATGTCCTGTCTTCAAGCCCGAAAATATCTCCGCAAGAATTATGTCGCATTCCTAACTCACGTTGTCAAGAAGGGGAACAAAGAGAAGAAACTCGAAGATATACCTGTAGTGAAAGAATTCCTGCAAGTCTTTCCCGACGACATCTCAGGACTTCCTCCCATGAGAGAAGTCGAATTCCGCATTGATCTTATACCTGGCGCTACACCCGTCGTGAAATCTCCTTATAGGTTAGCCCCATCCGAAATGCAAGAGCTGGCCAGTCAATTACAAGAACTGGCCGACAAAGGATTCATACGTCCTAGCTCATCGCCTTGGGGTGCACCTGTTCTGTTTGTGAAGAAGAAAAATGGAACGTTTCGCATGTGTATCGATTACAGAGAACTCAACAAATTAACGGTCAAGAACCGCTATCCATTACCTCGCACCGATGATCTTCTAGACCAACTCCAGGGTGCCACCTATTTTTCAAAGATCGACCTTCGTTCTGGCTATCATCAACTCAGAGTACATGAAGAAGACGTCCCAAAGACCGCTTTCCGAACTCGTTATGGTCATTATGAATTCATGGTCATGCCATTTGGTCTAACCAACGCTCCAGCTGTCTTCATGGATCTAATGAACAGAGTCTGCAAACCCTATCTCGATCGTTTTGTTATAGTCTTCATCGACGACATTCTCATTTACTCAAAGTCTAAGACTGATCATGAACGACACCTTCGACTCATCCTCACTCTCTTAAGAACCGAAAAGCTCTACGCTAAATTCTCCAAATGCGAATTCTGGTTAAGAGAAGTACAATTCCTTGGACATGTCGTCAATGACAAGGGAATACATGTCGACCCCTCAAAGATCAAAGCAGTACAAGAATGGCAAGCGCCACGTACACCAACCGAAGTAAGATCATTCCTTGGTTTGGCTGGTTACTATCGCTGTTTCATTTCAAATTTCTCTCGTATCGCTGTACCACTCACGGCTTTGACACATAAAGGAAAACCCTTCATATGGGGACCTAAACAAGAAGAAGCCTTCCAAACCCTTAAGCAAAAGCTTTGTGACGCACCTATCCTCACACTCCCCAAAGGTTGCGATGACTTTTTAGTATATTGCGACGCATCAGGGCAGGGACTAGGCTGTGTATTAATGCAAAGGGGAAAAGTGATAGCCTATGCTTCTAGGCAACTCAAAACTCATGAGAAGAACTATACTACCCACGACCTAGAACTTGGAGCCGTTGTGTTCGCTCTTAAGATATGGAGACATTACCTCTACGGTACCAAGTGTGAAATATACACTGACCACAAGAGCCTCCAACATATCTTTAACCAAAAGGAGTTGAATATGAGGCAACGAAGATGGGTCGAACTTCTTAATGATTACGACTGTGAAATTCGGTATCATCCTGGCAAGGCAAATGTGGTGGCCGATGCACTCAGTCGAAAGGGTTATGCGAATTCCATTCGTCTTCTATGTTCGCAAATCATAGCCGACATCAAAGATCAAATCCGAGAAGCTCAACATGTTTCCATAACAGAATACGATATACGCAATGAGTTATCTTGTGGAGCAGAACTTAAACTTGAAACAAAATCTGATGGCATTCTGTATTATCTATATCGCATATGGATTCCCGATCACAATAACCTTCGCGATTTCCTTATGAAAGAGGCGCACAAGACACGATACTCTGTACACCCGGGAGCCGACAAGATGTATCAAGACCTTCGATACACCTACTGGTGGCCTGGCATAAAGGATATTGTTGTTTTTGTTTCCAAGTGCCTTATGTAACATCCGTCAAAAACGGATTTACCAAACCCGCTCCGTTTATTAGCCGAACAATCAGTTAAAAATTTTGTGGCGTATTTAATGCCCAAATTAATTTTAAACGATACATAATTAATTATTATATTGGAATATATAATTTGTTTTTGAAAAATTGTTAAAAATAATGAAATAAAAATTAAATGTTTCTGCCGGGTTTCGAACCCGGGTCAGTCAGCCGGTCAACAACAACTTAACACTCAATCCTTTAACCACTGCGCCACTCATGCTTCTTGTTAATTAATGGAAACAATTAATACATATTATAATTCTCGAATTCAAAACCGGCGCCCAATTTTCAGTCGTCGGAAATCCCGGCGATCTCGCGAGATTGGACGGTTTCTTCAAGTCTTAACGTAAACATTTAAACCCACATCGGTTATAACCGACGCCTGAGTCCGCGACACAAGCTATAACCGCCGGAGGATTTCTAATCGACGAATCAAATCGGAAATAGGACCAAATTCATCGACGACTTGCCTTATAAATACCCCCTCGAACCTCTGCAAGCTTTTTCGCTCAAAACCGCACCTTTACCCACGTAATTCCACTCGCCGGAAAATTTATGCACATCGCCGGAAAACCGAGCCCTTCACTTCTGAGTCTTACTGAACCCCCTGAGCTTATACCGAAGTCACCCACATCCTTTTCAAGCTTTCTGAAGACTCGCTGCTGCAAGACACACGACGCCGGAACCTGTTGCTGTCGCCGGAGTTCTGCCGGAGAAACAGAGGAGTCCAGTCGGTATACCTTACGCTTAATTTCTCTTTCTTTTTATTTATATCTCACCTGTAATTAACTGAAAAACGCTAACGAACATGATTAAAAACTTTGAACCAGTCAGTCATCGTTTCTGGTTAAAACTGACGAAGAAGACGAAATTCCAGTTGTGTATAAGTATAATTAAAATCAAGTTATAACTCGGGTTAGACACACAGTCCAGCGGTGGACTGTGTGCACATTAAACACACTAACGTCTCGAGTTCGAATCTTGTCCCACGCATGTTGCCTTAATAAAAATGTCTTTTTGTTAACCGAACCGGAGTCACCGCTGTATATGTTAAGTATAATAATAACCGGAATAATAACCAAGATAGACACACAGTCCAGCGGTGGACTGTGTGTATGTTTAAATCACAGGACACGAGTTCGAGTCCGGGCTACTGCACCGACTCGGACAATTATCTAACTTTTTAAATAAGTCAAAAATGAAAATACTTAGTTTGTATTTAAGTATAATAAAAATCGGTTTATATAACAAGTTAAACACACAGTCCAGCGGTGGACTGTGTGTTAACCCAACCCACAGGTCCCGGGTTCGAGACCTGTGGAGCGCACCGGTCCGATTCAGTAAAATCTTTTTAGAAATAAAATGATTTTCGGATTAATCTAATTAATATATAAATATAATTAAAAACAGAAATATTTCGGGTTAGACACGTAGCTCAGTTGGTAGAGCTGCGTGCACGCGTACGGGAGGTCTCGGGTTCGAGCCTCACTCAGCGCACATATACACGCATACGAACCGGTCAAACAGTCAAGGTCAACGGTCAACGGTCAAAAAAGTCAAATTTTTTATTATTTTTTATTTATTTATTTTAATTAAAAATCAATTAAAAATACTTAAAAATAACATTTTTAAGGTTAAGAAAAATAGCCTTAAACTCACAAAAATACACCCAACAATCCTACTAAAATGGATTAATAAAATCCGTTTACTTACCGAACCATAATGCTATTTATCTAGGTTAATTTCACTCGTGGTTAAAACCACTTCGCGTGCATTCAACATCATCAACCGAACGCACCCACTGTGAGTAAATCTTACAACTCCCCCTTTTTAATTACACGTTTTGGGGTGTGTCATGTGTCACAAAATAATTAACTCGTTTATTTAAACTTGTGCCATACCATATTGTGATCTAAACTTAGATGGTTTATATTGTTGTGATTATGTATTTCATTTTGTCAACTTGTATGAAATTCATTCATTAAGCCCATCAGTTCCTCGTGGGAGACGAGTGAGCAACGCGTGCCTCAAAACCAATCCATTATTGTTCATGTGTGTATTGTTGAGTTTATATTGTTGGTAGTTATGTCTTTCATATTATCATGGTTATGCAATTCATTCATTAGGCCCATCAGTTCCTCGTGAGAGACGAGTTGAGCAACGCGTGCCTCTAAACGATCCTTTATTGTTCATGTGTGTATTGTTTAATATTAAATTGATTTATGAATAAGTTTACATCTATTTTTACTCATGTGTGGTTGTGCACTTTATTTCATAATCAATTAAATAAACTTGTTCAAATGTTTTCCATAGGATTCACTCGCCAACTTTTTGTTGATCCAAAAACCCTTTTACACATGATACAGGTGAACATGATGAAGCAAGGAAAACATAGGAAATGCCTTAGAAGAAAACAATGGAGCCTAGATTGATATTTAGGACATGTTGTATTATTGATTGTAATTCTCCATTAAAGTGTATTAATGAATATGAAACGTATAATAAATGTCATGAGCTTTGATGATAACCCAATCATGCCCCGATCACCTTTTCCGCTGCGGGTCGGGGTGTGACAGATTGGTATCAGAGCCATGACTATAGGGATATAGGATAGGTTATTAGACCCTTAGAGCCTATACTATAGTCTGCCTAAATTTTAATTAGTTAGGTGGTTACATACAAACTTATGATATTTATTTGTTTCATATTTGTTTATATTTACAGTCAAACATACATACTTACATACACATTCATTATACATATATCAATGTTCATATATTCAATTCATCTTCATACTTTTGTTATTCAAAGATTTTGTTGCAATTTTCAAATCTCATAAAAGTAAGTTCTGCGACGGGCATGTAGTAACTGGAAGGATACAAGTACCGGTAGTCGGAACGTCCTGTCTAGGTTGGCATTCGTATAAATCCAATATAATGGACCAGTTTGCCTACCTGGGGACCAACGATGAGAGTACGAAGGACCTATTAGGCCAAAGCATGCCACACCAAACGTCGTTCGAACTAACCCCACTTTGAGGTGTCACCGTGTCTACACCTGGACACATTCCGAATATCACACGTTGTATACATATTTCTCGATTTTCTCCGGGTTTTAGTGTACGCAACCAGGCTAACACATGCAAACCATATGAAAAACCCGGTATTCATGGGGGCCCACATGATTACGAAGGTGAAGTATGGCGGCATGTAGGCCTAATGGCGAGCAAAGCCCAAGACATCCTATGGATGTAGTAGATTTATTTTTCTATAATTATTTTATGAATGTTCATTCCTAGTGCGACCCATGAACCCAAAAACATCCAACTCATACTCTTGACATGTATTCCTTGTAGATGTCTTCTAACCTCGCCCGTAGGAAGATGAGAGCAGGAAAAGCCCGCGAGCGCATGGCTGCCCTAATCGCTCAACAAATGGCTGCCGTAATACCCAACATTGTAATCCAAGTCCAACAAGCACTTACTGCTAATCCTGTCAATCAAGAAAATCAAAACGTTATCAACTCTTCCCCAAATACCACTAAATGCACCTACAAGCATTTCAAATCATGCGACCCTCCAAAATACAAAGGGACTGAAGGTGTCACCGCTCACCTCCATTGGTTTGAAGAAATGGAGAACACTTTTCTAAATTGCGATTGCCCCGATGATCGCAAAGTGCGTTATGCTACTGGTCGTTTATATGGAATAGCACTTACTTGGTGGAATGCAGAGAAGGCCAAACGAGGCGTCGACGATGCTATGACTTTAACTTGGGACGAATTGAAGGAAATCATGACCAGACGATTTTGCCCAAGGAGCGAAATCAAGAAATTTGAAGATGAGTTCTATTCGTTGAAGCAAAAGGAAGGCGACCAAATCACGTACAACAAAAGATTCCTCGAGTTACATCAAATGGTTCCCAACATGTTCACTCCCCTCTACCGTTTGATCGAGCACTACATTCGTGGTCTTCCGTCAAAGATTCAAGACTCTGTAATAAGTACCACGCCTGCAACTTTGGAAGCAGCAATGGAGCTAGCAACAGAGCTCACCGAGAACAGAATCCGGAACAAAGACTTCAAGGAGGAGAAGAAGAAGGATAAAGAATCGACTGAAACCTCCGACTCCACCCAAACCGAATCCCTTCTCAACCCACTTCTAAGGGAAAAAGAGGCGGGCAACTTTTCGCTACTATCCAACGAAACCAACCAATTTCACACGCTATACCCATCCAAGCTATCCCAATCACCCAAGTGGCAACCAACTCAACTTACCCAAATAAGAAACCATATCTTGGACCTCACCCTCGATGCAACAACTGTTTTTATCACCATCCCCTTACCTCACCTTATCGACTATGTGCAACTTGTGGACGCTATGGTCATTTGAGCAAGGTTTGACGCACCTTTCAAAACCAAACCTCTTCCCCTACTCAAAACATGGCCCAAACCTATCAACAACCCCAATACCCCATGTTCCCATATGTTCGAGCTTGTTTCAATTGTGGCGACCCTACCCACTTTAGAAACACGTGCCCTCGATTGGTTAACATCATAAACGCTCAAGCCCAATCAAACCCAGTTAACCAAGTAAACCAAGAAAACCCAACCACTAGGCCACCAGCAAGAGGAAGAGTCTTCAACATCAACGCCAATCCTGTCGAAGATAATGACGGCCCAAACGAAGATACCCAACTAGTCCTCTTCACCGAAGATCCAGATTCAACTCCTATCGTTTAGTTTTATGTTTTTCTTTATCACATAGAACCAAACATAACTTAAGGATAAAGCCAATGAAACTTTGACAAGAATATGGTGGATACGCCGCTGGTACTTCCTATATATAAGTATTCTTGTCAAAGGATCAGAAGCATTATCTGGCGGTTATGAGAGGTTCCATGTGTAGACTGTTTGAGTAATTATTGTTTATTATTTCAGTACATGCAATTTCATAGGCCGCCGCTCCCCATTACATTATGAGCGTTGAGCATGTTCCCCATTTCACTATGAGGTTGAACCTGGCGTGCCCACATACGATCGGCTCCGTTTGATTGAGCCTTGATCGCACAGACATTTTCATTATCAGTATCTTGTGGTTGTTGTGTTTGTTGTAGAGTCGCATAGAACTAATCATAACTTGTGGATAAAGTCAATGAAAATTTGACAAGAATATGGTGGATACGCCGCTGGTACTTCCTGTATATAAGTATTCTTGTCAAATGATCGGAGGCATTATCAGGCGGTTATGAGAGGTTCCATGTATAGGCTGTTTGTGTGATTGTTGTTTAGATTAAGTTTATTATTTTCAGTACATGCAATACGATCGGCTCCGCTTGATTGAGCCTTGATCGCACAGACATTTTCATTTTCAGTACATGCAATACGATCGGCTCCGTTTGATTGAGCCTTGATCGCACAGACATTTTTCATTTTCAGTATCTTGTGTTTGTTGTATTAGTTGTAGAGTCACATAGGACTAATCATAATACACTGATAAAACCAATGAAAATTTGACAAGAATATGGTGGATACGCCGCTGGTACTTCCTATATATAAGTATTCTTGCCAAAGGATCAGAGGCATTATCAGGCGGTTATGAGAAGTTCCATGTAGGATTTAATATTGTCTTGATTGAAATTTGTGTTACATTTATATCATCTCGCTATTTAAAGAAATTGGATTGTGATCCATTTCTACATAAACTAACCTCTCCATCATAACAATCGAGAGAGGAACTGTCACCATTCAAACATATATGCTATCAGAATGTGGATTCAAATATTAGCTGTTGTGTTTATTTATGTTCTATAGTCATAGAACCAATCATAACTTACTGATAAAACCAATGAGAATTTGACAAGAATATGGTGGATACGCCGCTGGTACTTCCTATATATAAGTATTCTTGTCAAAGGATCAGAGGTATTGTTAGATGGTTATGAGAAGTTCCATGTAGGTTGTAGTAGTAGAAGTTTTGCCTTAGGATATAACCATATCCTTCCAAACATATCCAAACTCTTATGCATGATATCATATTTAGCGAATCAATTCTGTTTATCAATACTTTTACAGTAGGCAACAAAAAGCGATTCCGGTAATAGGGTACTTAACCCTTACAAGGAACGTTACCGCCTCAAACAAAAACTTAAACCCTTACTTTTCTAAGCATGTAACTGTCAAACTAAACACCATCATTCTTTTAGTCAAATATATCACTATTTAAATTTCGGGACGAAATTTCTAAAAAGCAGGGGATACTGTAACATCCGTCAAAAACGGATTTACCAAACCCGCTCCGTTTATTAACCGAACAATCAGTTAAAAATTTCGTGGCGTATTTAATGCCCAAATTAATTTTAAACGATACATAATTAATTATTATATTGGAATATATAATTTGTTTTTGAAAAATTGTTAAAAATAATGAAATAAAAATTAAATGTTTCTGCCGGGTTTCGAACCCGGGTCAGTCAGCCGGTCAACAACAACTTAACACTCAACCCTTTAACCACTGCGCCACTCATGCTTCTTGTTAATTAATGGAAACAATTAATACATATTATAATTCTCGAATTCAAAACCGGCGCCCAATTTTCAGTCATCGGAAATCCCGGCGATCTCGCGAGATTGGACGGTTTCTTCAAGTCTTAACGTAAACATTTAAACCCACATCGGTTATAACCGACGCCTGAGTCCGCGACAAAAGCTATAACCGCCGGAGGATTTCTAATCGACGAATCAAGTCGGAAATAGGACCAAATTCATCGAGGACTTGCCTTATAAATACCCCCTCGAACCTCTGCAAGCTTTTTCGCTCAAAACCGCACCTTTACCCGACGTAATTCCACTCGCCGGAAAATTTATGCACATCGCCGGAAAACCGAGCCCTTCACTTCTGAGTCTTACTGAACCCCCTGAGCTTATACCGAAGTCACCCACATCCTTTTCAAGCTTTCTGAAGACTCGCTGCTGCAAGACACACGACGCCGGAACCTGTTGCTGTCGCCGGAGTTCTGCCAGAGAAACAGAGGAGTCCAGTCGGTATACCTTACGCTTAATTTCTCTTTCTTTTTATTTATATCTCACCTGTAATTAACTGAAAAACGCTAACGAACATGATTAAAAACTTTGAACCAGTCAGTCATCGTTTCTGGTTAAAACTGACGAAGAAGACGAAATTCCAGTTGTGTATAAGTATAATTAAAATCAAGTTATAACTCGGGTTAGACACACAGTCCAGCGGTGGACTGTGTGCACATTAAACACACTAACGTCTCGAGTTCGAATCTTGTCCCACGCATGTTGCCTTAATAAAAATGTCTTTTTGTTAACCGAACCGGAGTCACCGCTGTATATGTTAAGTATAATAATAACCGAATAATAACCAAGATAGACACACAGTCCAGCGGTGGACTGTGTGTATGTTTAAATCACAGGACACGAGTTCGAGTCCGGGCTACTGCACCGACTCGGACAATTATCTAACTTTTTAAATAAGTCAGAAATGAAAATACTTAGTTTGTATTTAAGTATAATAAAAATCGGTTTATATAACAAGTTAAACACACAGTCCAGCGGTGGACTGTGTGTTAACCCAACCCACAGGTCCCGGGTTCGAGACCTGTGGAGCGCACCGGTCCGATTCAGTAAAATCTTTTTAGAAATAAAATGATTTTCGGATTAATCTAATTAATATATAAATATAATTAAAAACAGAAATATTTCGGGTTAGACACGTAGCTCAGTTGGTAGAGCTGCGTGCACGCGTACGGGAGGTCTCGGGTTCGAGCCTCACTCAGCGCACATATACACGCATACGAACCGGTCAAACAGTCAAGGTCAACGGTCAACGGTCAAAAAAGTCAAATTTTTTATTATTTTTATTTATTTATTTTAATTAAAAATCAATTAAAAATACTTAAAAATAACATTTTTAAGGTTAAGAAAAATAGCCTTAAACTCACAAAAATACACCCAACAATCCTACTAAAATGGATTAATAAAATCCGTTTACTTACCGAACCATAATGCTATTTATCTAGGTTAATTTCACTCGTGGTTAAAACCACTTCGCGTGCATTCAACATCATCAACCGAACGCACCCACTGTGAGTAAATCTTACAACTCCCCCTTTGTAATTACACGTTTTGGGGTGTGTCATGTGTCACAAAATAATTAACTCGTTTATTTAAACTTGTGCCATACCATATTGTGATCTAAACTTAGATGGTTTATATTGTTGTGATTATGTATTTCATTTTGTCAACTTGTATGAAATTCATTCATTAAGCCCATCAGTTCCTCGTGGGAGACGAGTGAGCAACGCGTGCCTCAAAACCAATCCATTATTGTTCATGTGTGTATTGTTGAGTTTATATTGTTGGTAGTTATGTCTTTCATATTATCATGGTTATGCAATTCATTCATTAGGCCCATCAGTTCCTCGTGAGAGACGAGTTGAGCAACGCGTGCCTCTAAACGATCCTTTATTGTTCATGTGTGTATTGTTTAATATTAAATTGATTTATGAATAAGTTTACATCTATTTTTACTCATGTGTGGTTGTGCACTTTATTTCATAATCAATTAAATAAACTTGTTCAAATGTTTTCCATAGGATTCACTCGCCAACTTTTTGTTGATCCAAAAACCCTTTTACACATGATACAGGTGAACATGATGAAGCAAGGAAAACATAGGAAATGCCTTAGAAGAAAACAATGGAGCCTAGATTGATATTTAGGACATGTTGTATTATTGATTGTAATTCTCCATTAAAGTGTATTAATGAATATGAAACGTATAATAAATGTCATGAGCTTTGATGATAACCCAATCATGCCCCGATCACCTTTTCCGCTGCGGGTCGGGGTGTGACACCTTACCTGTTCTAAAGTCAAGGCTGAACTTCAAAGACCCTCAGGACTTCTAGTCCAACCTGAAATACATGTATGGAAGTGGGAAAACATAACCATGGACTTCATTACCGGGTTACCTCGCACTTCTGGTGGGTATGACACCGTATGGGTAATCATTGATCGTCTTACAAAATCAGCTAAATCGTAAGGACTTCAAGAATGAGAAGTTAGCTCGTATCTACATCAGCGAAATCGTAAGCCGTCATGGTGTACCGTTAAGCATTATTTCAGATCGTGATGGTCGTTTCACTTCACGAACATGGCAAGCCGTACAAGCCGCTTTGGGTACACGATTAAACCTCAGTACCGCTTATCATCCTCAAACTGATGGACAATCTGAACGCACCATTCAAACTCTTGAAGACATGCTTCGAGAATGTGTCATAGACTTCAAAGGGAATTGGGACGCTCATCTACCATTAGTTGAATTTTCGTACAACAACAGCTATCATTCAAGTATCGGCATGGCACCTTTCGAAGCGTTATATGGTCGTAAGTGCCGATCACCAATATGTTGGCACGAAATTGGAGAAGCTCAAATCACCGGTCCAGAATTAATATAAGAAACAACAGACAAGATTCATCAAATTCGAAACAACCTTCTAGCGGCGCAAAGTCGTCAAAAGAGTTATGCAGACAAACGACGAAAGCCCTTGGAGTTTAACATTGGTGACAGAGTACTTTTAAAAGTATCACCGTGGAAGAGAGTGGTTCGTTTTGGCCAAAAAGGCAAGCTAGCACCACGCTACGTAGGACCTTTCAAGATACTCGAAAGAGTAGGACCTGTAGCATACAAGCTTGACCTACCAGAGGAACTCAACAGAATTCATCCCACATTCCACGTATCGAACTTGAAGAAGTGCCTCGCCGATGAAAATCTCCATATTCCTCTAGAAGACATTCAAGTCGATGAATCTATGCATTTCATTGAAAAACCAGCAGAAATTATGGACTTCGGAGAGAAACGCTTAAGACGAAGCCGCATTCCAATTGTCAGGGTACGCTGGGAGTCAAAACGAGGACCTGAGTTTACTTGGGAACGTGAAGACTCAATGCGCGAGAAATACCCACAACTTTTTCCTGTTACCACTACTACTTAAATTTTGGGACGAAATTTCTAAAAGTAGGGGATACTGTAACATCCGTCGAAAAACGGGTTTTCAAAACCCGCTTCGTTTATTAATCAAATAATCAGTTTTAAATTTTCGTTGCTTATTTATGACTTATTTTAATTTTAAACGATACATAATTAATAAACAAATTAGAATTTATAAACTATATTTGTTAAAAAGTAAAAATAAAATAATTAAAAAGAAAAACCGGCTGCCGGGATTCGAACCCGGGTCAGCCGGGAACCTCAAAGTCTTAACTCACATACACCAAACCACTCCGCCACTTGTGTTCTTTGGTGATATATCGAAACAATTAATTAATATAACAAAACTCGATTTCAAAAGCAGTCAAACGATGCGCCCATTTCGCAGTCGCCGGAAATCCCGACGACTTCGCCAATTATTATCGGTTTCATTCGACTTAGCGTGCGTATTAACTCTTACATCGGTTATAACCGATGTCCAGTTCCGCGACATCAGTCATAGCCGCCGGAGAATAATTGACCAACGAATCAAGACAGAAACCGGACCCAATTCATCGATATTCTTTCCTATAAATACACACCCTAGCCTCTGGTAATCTTTTCGCTCAAAATCACAACAATTCTCGACGCAATTTCACTCGCCAGAACTTTTCTGCCATCACCGGACTTTCGCCGGAAAACCGAGACTCACATCAACACGGTAAATACCTCGACTCTTTCTGTTCCATTCCATTGTTAGACCATTACTAACATCAATCCATCACCCAGAATCAATCCCAGACGACGTTGCCGGATATTTTGTACTCGTCGGAAAATCGCTGGAATTTCCGAACTCACGCTGTTAATCGGTATGATCAACTAAACCTCCTGTTAATCATTGTTTAGTAACTCAATTTCACATCTAAGCAATCAAAACTGTTAATTGATCCGAACAGACGAAGTTCACAAAACAGAGCCGACGAATCCTTGCCGGAGTTCTGAGCAAGACATCTGATTCGGTACATTCTTTCCCCAAACCCTCTCTGTCCATTACTTTTCAATCACTGACAATTTTCGTTAATCGAATTAAACATGAAACAGTTGATTAATCATTGTCTGTGTTCTTGAGCGAAGAAGACGAAGTCGTTTATGATTATAAGATTAATTAAAATCAATATTATGAACGGGTTAGACACACAGTCCAGCGGTGGACTGTGTGCAAACAATACACATACGTCTCGAGTTCGATCCCTATCACGACCCTATCCTCGGAAATAAAAATGTTTTTTTAAACCGAACCGGGCTAACTCACAGTAAGATGTTAAGTATAATAAAAACCGGAATATTAACCAGGTTAGACACACAGTCCAGCGGTGGACTATGTGCCAAACTGAACCACAGGTTCCGGGTTCGAGACCTGTGGAGATCACCGGTTTGATACAATTAAATCCTTTTTAAATAAATGATTTTCGGTTTAAGTTAAATAGTATATAAATATAATTAAAAACAGAAATATTTCGGGTTAGACACGTAGCTCAGTTGGTAGAGCTGCGTGCACGCGTACGGGAGGTCAGGGTTCGAGTCTCACTCAGTGCAATAATATTCACGACCGAACCGGTCAACGGTCAACAGTCATGGTCAACGGTCAAAGTCAAAATTTTCTATATTTTTATTTATTTATTTAATTTAAAAATCAATTAAAAATAATTAAAAATAATTATTTTAAAGTTAGAAAATAGCCTTAAACTCACAAAAATATATCCAAAAATCCTATTAAAATTGTTAATAAAATCCACTTATTTACCGTACCCTTTCGTTATTAATTAGGTTAGTTATTACTCGTCGATCAATCCGCTAATCTCGTGCGCATTCAACATCATCAACCGAACGCACCCAATGTGAGTGAACCTCTACCAATTCCCCGTTTTAATCACAATTTGGGGTGTATCATGTGTCGCTATTATTATTTAAATTAAACACTTGTGCATCCATCATATTCATGATCAAATTTGTTGCCAATATGTATATCAATTGTTCGTGTGGTTAATGTTTAGATTTAAAGTTATCATTTTCAGTACATACATTATCATAGGCCGACGCTCCCCATTACCTATGAGCATGCGCTGTTCCCCATTACCTATGAGCGTGAACGAGGCGTTGCCAACATAAGATCGGCTCCGTTTGATTGAGCCTTGATCTCACATACATCATCATAGGCCGTCCGTTCCCATTACCTATGAGCGTGAACGAGACGTTGCCAACATATACATTGTCATTCATATCATATACTCATGTAAGGTGTTTGTGATTGTTTGTTTACATACGTTTGTTCATATATGATTATTGCACAATTTTTCTATATTAAATACAACAAGGAATCAATAACAAATGTTTTTAATAAGGGTTCACTCGCCAACTTTTGTTGACCCAAAATTCCCCATTTTTTACACATGATACGGGTGATCAAGTTGAAGCAAGAAACATATAGGGCGGCCTAGAAGAATAAACCAGTTTAGATTTTGGATTGTTTTAGTTAATTTTTCCTTTCCTTGTATTGTTTGAATTTGACTTGAAACTTTGAGATGTAATTTGAATTTAATAAATATGAAACATATTAGTAAACATCATGAGCTTTGGTGATAACCCAATTATGCCCCGACTCTTATTCCGCTGCGGGTCGGGGTGTGACAATATCTTCCGACAACATATGACTATGATAATCTCATGAAAGGCTTCTTTTTCTCGACCACCAAACCTATGCATCTCCACCAGATCTCTAACCGGGAAAGCGAACAAAGGAGGAACCAAACACCCAAGTTCACTTACAAACATCTAACGGAGGCAACCAAACACCCGGAGAATACATGATCTAATGTTTCCCACCCCGAATCGCATAAAACACAAGTTCACTTACAAACTTCGATCGATATTAAATCACGTAAACAGAAAAGAACTACAAACCTCTATAAAACAATTCTCAACACTCATTCTTCTTTTAACTTTTTTGAGTTTGACATATATATTAAACCCGATGTGGTATCAGTTCTATAAAAAGATAGAAAACAGTTTGCAGTAACAGTGTTAGATAAATCCAAAAAATTGTTGTTTCTGAAGCCTTTCTCTAATTATTATTATATCAGAGCCAGGTTTCGATCCTGGGACCTGTGGGTTATGGGCCCACCACGCTTCTGCTGCGCCACTCTGATTTGGCGTTCTACAAATCATAAACTTATTATATATTCAGAATTTTGTGAGTAACTGACAAATAGAAACAATATGCGAAATTCCAGCTATGTAGACTTTGTTGGGTCCATAATTTTTTAGCAGTCTAAAAATATTTCTGTATTATGTAACACTTACATTTTAGTAAACCTTTTTTTATTTGTTTTATATATAACTATTTAAAAAAGGTGTAACTTGATCATCAAACTCGGTTTATACTTTATAATAACCCTTTTAGTTTAATAAACACATGCGACCATATCAATAACTCAACTCTAATTAAACTTGTTTGAATGTTGGTACCTATTTGACCACATCGCAACAACTAGAAATGAGTTTAGACATTTTTTAAGTAAAGATGTCCAAACTCGAAATCTTGATCTCATGTTCATACCTAAACTGTCTCTATATGTATAAAACTTACTATTTCAAGTTCAATCACTTCCGGTTGCACTTTTTATAACTTTCAACACATCTAAGTAACTACAAAATGATTAACTGAAACTAATACCGGCCAATTGGACTAACTAATTCACTCATTTGCAGGTTTAGGATCATGTAAGAAATACTAAAAGTGTGAGAAGGATAAGAAAGACTCTGTGATGAGCAATGACACATGTTCCTATCTATTTTATTAGTTTAAGGGTAAGATGGTAATTTAACTCATAATCTTAATCAAAGATATAATTTTCTAACCGAATTCATCAGTGATTTTAGGAATTCATTTTATCAGTTATTTTAGGAATTCATCATCAGATCATAAAAACACCATACGAATTCCAAAAAATACCACAACTTGAATCGTAATATAGCCATGGTGTTCTAACATCTGTAATGATTTTTGTTATTTTTGCAGGTATAAAACATATAATACAGTCGTAGTGTTTTAACATTTAGAATGATTCTATTGCTATTCCAGATGTAAAAACACCATGACTTGAATCATAATTCATTATTTGCAATGCTATGATGTCTTATTTACGTTAATGGTGTTTTACTGTAAAATACAACTCCTTAAATCACAATACAATTAAAACACCATTGTATGAACATAGAAAAAAACACCATGGACTAAACCATCCAATCAAAACGTAATTTTTTCCTCTACATAAGTATAACAATATGATATTCATCTTAAAGATAAAAAAAAGTCGTTATTATGACGTAATTTTTTTAAAAGAGTTACGTATAAAAGTTATTGATGTTTAAAAAAAGAGGGGAACTTGCATGTGCACAGCATGTGAGTTTCTAAATTTAAAAATGTTAAATTTACATGTATACCCTTAATCTAGAAAATTAATTATTTAAATGGTAAATTCTATTTACAATTTTGCATTATAATCTCAACCATTAGATTATAAATCAAATTTTTTAGATTCCTTCTTACACTTCTCATAAAACACATTTTTTGCAATAATCCTACCCCCACTTCACATTCTGAATCCAGTTGACTTAAATGGCCATTTTTACATAAAATATTTTCACAACTTAACTAACATATTTTGGTTTTAACCAACCCCAATAGTTTTCAACGCATGTGAATGAAGGTTAGTACATTCCACCACAATAGTTTCATTTATTTTTAAATATATATTCATTATTCCAATATACATAAAAAATTAATAAGTTGATTTTTTTGTACGCAGAGCGGTGTATTTCATTGGATTCGATCGACATATTTTGGAGAAACTTGATCTATCGCCATTAAAACATGAGAAAAATGGTGGCAATACTTGTAACAACTCTGTTTTTCGTTGTTATCTTTTTCATTTGTTTTCGTCTTATGTATTTCCGAGATTCGAGTATAATAAAGTTTATGTTAATTAATTATGGTGTATTACGTTATTATCGCATCTAATCGCTTATTAAATCACATCGTCTATCTCATCGCATCACAATCGCAGTTAAATACGTGGTTTTATGTTATTTATGTGTTATGTGTGTTTGTGGTGATATTTGCAATCGCTATCGCATCGCTCTCGCACTCTCGAATCGCTAAATCGTACTATTATATCAACTATATCGCTTAACGCTTTAATTTAACGCTTAATATAACTAATAAATGCGAATCGAATCGCCAAACGAACCCTTAACGCAAAATCAGCAAACGGAACTTGGTCACAGGCCAAGTTCGGCCGAACTTGAACACAAGTTCGCCCGAACTTTCCTGGCAACCAGGAACCTCTTTGTTTTATCAAGTTCGCGCGAACTTGCATGAGTATATGCAAGTTCGGCCGAACTTACTCATAATTCTTCCCAAAATCCATCAAGTTCGAGCGAACTTGCATGAATTTCATGAGTTTCATGCAATCGCCGAACATGCCTCCACCAGCTCTCCTCCTATAAATACCAAGCTCATTTCTCTCATTTGAACTTGCTGTAACTTCACCCAGAGCTCTCTCAACCCGAAACCTTCGTGTTCTAAGTAAGAATCAACCCGATTTTCACTGCAACAACGTTTATCAACGATCTACAAAGGTTTACAACGATTTTGGCACAAGGCATAGCCTTCGTTTTCATCAAAAACCCATTCTTTTACGAAAATCTTCATCTTTTTCTTCAAAACTTCTATTTTTAACTTAGATCTACACAATATGAGTTCGTTTGGTGCAAGCAGGGGCTTCCCAAACACGAGATCTGCAAGATCTCGGCTTGTAAGTTCTAGATTTGAGAAAACCTTTGATAAATATCGATTTTGACACAAAATACGGCTTTTGAGGATGTTTTGGTCATTTTCTGATATGAAACGAAGCATCTATCATTCAAGATCCCAGATCTGGAAGCACACGGACGTTTGTGACGGTTTACACAAGCCGGAGTAACCCGAACGAACCCCGAGTTCGTCCGGTAAGCCACGCTTTTGTAAAACGGCTAAAATCTGCTCTGAAAAGACATCTCTGACCTAAGTTCCCTCAGTAGCACATGGTCGGAGGGATGAACACTCGATTTACTCAGCAAACGAGCGAAAACGTGAGATTTTGGACTCGGAAACACCAAGTTCGCTCAAGATTTCAACAGATTCTGGTCATGTTCGACCGAACTTGTACCCAAATGGGTCAAGTTCGACCGAACTTAGGCTAAATTTCATCAAATTCCTACCTAGTTCGACCGAACTTGCTTAGTTTCTTAAGAAACTACACAGGTTCGCCCGAACTTGTCACCTTAGTAAGGTTTTCATACAAGTTTGCCCTTGACAAGATTCCTGTGAATATTGCCAAGTTCGACCGAGCTTGGCTATAAACTCACCAAATTCCTCCAAGTTCGCTCGAACTTGTGTGTTTACACACAAGTTCGCCCGAACTTGGCTCCTGCCCAACTCTAAGTTCACCGTTTCGGCTTTTCGGAAGACTGATGCACTTCCGTTCGCGTATGCAGGCTGATCCGGCGCTCTTCTCGACTCCTCGCAGAATCTCCAACTTACCCTAAACGCACCCACAGTGAGTATACTTGACCCATTTTCGCTTTAACGCACTTTTTGGTGTTACATACGTTCCGATATTAAAATCACATCACAAATCAAAACATATTGAATAATCTGGTTGTATATGTTCAATACGTGATACTAGAAACATGTGACTAGGACTTATTTTCGTTAACTTGCCTCCTTAGCTAGTATGGTACTATAGTGTGGCTTACACCGACGGGGTCTAGTTAGGATGGACGCGCAAGCCTTCTCACGGTAGTTAGCATGAGAAATGAGCCTTTGTTATGTTAAGGTTTTGGTGTATCATGATATGTAATTAGATTGTTTCGCAAACGCTTTCTCGACTATGCTAGTATTATTCAAACTCGTATGCCCCATCTTTACTTAATTGTATTGACTTGTATTTTAACGTATGTAACAGGTTGAGGATTTAGCTATGGATGCTTGGATGAATGCATGCTTAGCTTAGTTTATTTTCTTTTGTTTTGTTTAGTTGGAATGTAATAAATCTAGGGAAATCGAACCGTTTTGTTTTTATGAGAAAACTTTGGATTTTGTAATGTTAGTTAGAATATTATGTTTAATAGTATGGGATGTTAAACGATTAATAATGTTGTGAATAATTGTTATGGAATTTCTCGTGAGAACAATCTGGTCGCCTAGTGCCACTAACCCCGGTGATTCCGCCATCGTCGGGGTGTGACAGATTGGTATCAGAGCGAGTTCCTTAGGATAATAGGTAGAATTGCCATGTTCGACCTAGTAGCATGTCTAAGTACCCGATTGACCATTCTTTGATCTAAATGCTAAACTACTTGACATAAATGCTTAAATATGCTTTTCCTAAGGCTAATATAAAATACACGCTTGGAAACGCTCGTATCTCACAAACGAGGATCAAATTGAGATTAGGTGTGAAAACCGCAAACTCTCAATAAGATCGCTCATTCCGCGTATTACTTATCACGAGATATCTTCGTTGAGTTAGGGGTGATACCCGAACCTCGACGAAAATCTCCATTTCTATCTAGTGGAACGCCCGACGTAGTCGGTGAGCGTAACCACAATTTGGAACTAGTTGTTAAGTCAGGGGTGAAACCCGTACCTTAATGATGAATTCCGCTTCTCGATTTTCAATCTCACCAAAGTCTCGGTTATGCCAATGGTTTGGAACACGTATTAACTGGAAGGGTAAACGTCGTTAGCCGCTTGCGGTGAGAACGTTTATCTATTAGGCCAAAACGTGGGTCCGAATGCAAAGGGTAGTCGAACCACTTTGGGTAGTCAACGTCTCAAAACCCCGGACACTCCCAATTGATTTAAGCCTATATCGTCGATTTACACATCATCGAGTTTATTACTATTTATGTGTTTAAAATTTTGAGAATTTTCGCTTTTATTCGATTTCTCGCTTTGATGATTTATCATATCATCGATTTCTCGATTTATCGCATTTACGCTCCATCGAATGTATGCACAACTCGCACAGCTCTCGTAATCTAAAACGCTAAATTAATACACCAACCAAACTAATCGCTTAACTCCTTACGCCTATGAGGACGTGTGCCTCATACGCGGTATTATCTCGCTTATCTCGCTATTATATATCGCATAAATCTCGCTATTACTACCTAGCATCTCAAATCGCGCTACGCATGATTTATGAAGTTAAAGGTGAATACGTGCAAAATATGTGCTTATGTGACTATGGCTTACGTGCTTATGTCCTTACGTGTTTAAGTGCTTACCTGGATACGTGCTTACGTGTTTTATGCTTGCTTGAATAATAATAATAAATATTTAAACATAACTCTATTATAATCGAATCTCGTCTAATCTAAATCCTTTATGTAGATGGCATCAATGGGATCTCACACTCGCTGCACCGCTCAGCGCAACAACGCTGACAAACGCATCGCCTCTCTCGTAGCCAAGGAAATGGCTAAGAGTGACCTCGAAATCCGCTTCAGCGAAATTCAAGCGGTTAGCAGCAACTCGTCTGTTGACTCCAAGAGTGACGCTCCGAAATCCCGCTTCAGCTTCAAGCAGTTCAAGGCTTGCGCACCTCTAACGTTCTCTGGCACCGAAGGACCGAGTGCCATGTTCCATTGGTTTGATTCGATTGAGGTTACCTTCCGCCAAAGCGGATGCCCCGAGGCACTGCGCACTATCAATGCCACCGGCGTGTTTCAGTCGAGGGCTCTCGATTGGTGGACAGCCGAGCGCATACAGGCGCGGAAATGACGAAGCCTATGGGCTCTCATGGGAGGAACTTAAAGAAATCATGATCAAGGAGTTCTGTCCTCCGTACTAAATTCAGAAATTGGAGAACGAGTTCTGGAACATCAAGCAAGACGGTCCCGACAATGCCGGTCTTACCGCTCGTTTCAAGCAGTTGGCATCATTTGCCCCGGTGAGGTTGACACGACGAGAAAGCAATCAAGAAGTACCTCAACGCTCTCCCCGATTGCGTCGCTGACTTTGTGCAAGCAGCACGCCCTGCTACCATCGAGGAGACTTATCAGTTAGCAGCCGAAAATCAACGATACGCGTGTTCAGTCTGGTTACTTCAATAACACCAAGGTCGCAAATCAAGCAGTTACGAATCAGCAGCTCCTCCTACCGATCAGCCCCGCGAGTCAAAGAACAGTCGCCGTGGTCGCAAGCGTGAGAACTCGAGCAAGAACTTCGCCCTCGCAGCTCCAGGAACCCGCAGCCGTTCCAATCCGCAGCACCCAACGCACCTCCTGCCAACCGTGCGTATACTGGTCCTCACCCGATGTGCCCTAAGTGCACATATCATCATGTAGTGGGTGGTAACTGTCGTTTTTGCACAAATTGCAATATCTACGGCCATTTCACAGTGAGCTGCCGTACCGGCCCTCGTCAGCCAACTCCTCAGACTCCAGCAGCTCCAGCTTTACCTGCTCCTCCTCCAGCCAATCAGCAAGCTCCAAAAGCACGTGTGTGCTATGTTTGTGGTGATCCTAACCATTTCGCCAATGCCAGCCCGAATCGTCCAGTTAAGCAAGAGCAGCCAGCACCGCCGCCTCAGCAGCAGCCAGCACAGCCACCACAGCAGCAACAGCAACAACCACAAGCTGCGCGGGGTAGGGCTTTCAACCTCAACCATCGCCAGGCTCAGAATGACAACAATGTTGTCAATGGTACGTTTCTCGTTAATGGTATTTATACTTCATGTTTATTTGATACTGGTGCCGATAATTGTTTTGTATCGTTAGAATTCGAAAAGGTTTTAAAATATAAGCGCGCCAAACTCCCAAAGACTTTCGATGTGGAAGTCGCCACCAGAAGAACCGTTACCGTTAACTCCATTTTACGTGGTTGTAATCTCAATCTCAACAACCATGTCTTCGCGATCAACCTCATACCTATGCAGTTAGGTAGTTTCGATATCATAGTAGGCATGGATTTTCTTCGTGAAAATCATGTTGAAGTTGTATGCTTCGATAAATGATTCGCTTCCCGCTTCCCAACGGTGATCAACTCCATGTTTATGGTGAAACTCCCTCAAAGAAGTTGATGCTTTTGTCATGTACTCGAGCACACAAATGCTTGCAAAAGCGATGTGTTGCTTTCCTCGCCCATATCGTGAACCCGGAGAAGGAAAAGAAGACTTATAAAGATGTTCCCGTTGTTTGTGAATTTCCTAAGGTCTTTCCCGACGTTTTACCTGGTTTACCCCTACTCGAGATGTTGAATTCCGTATCGATTTAGTTCCCGGAGCTACTCCCGTTGCTAAAGCTCCTTATCGCCTCGCACCATCCGAAATGCACGAGCAATCAAGCCAACTTCAAGAGCTTCTTGATAAAGGTTTCATACTCCCGAGCACTTCGCCATGAGGCGCTCCTGTCCTTTTCGTGAAAAAGAATGACGGATCGTTCCATATGTGCATCGATTATCGTGAACTTAACAAACTCACGATAAAGAACTGCTACCCTCTTCCCCGTATTGACGACTTATTTGATCAGTTTCAAGGTGCTACTTGTTTTTCCAAGATCGATCTTCGTTCCGGCTATCATCAGTTACGCGTGTTGGAAGAAGACATTCCTAAAACCGCCTTTCGTACTCGCTATGGCCATTTCGAATTCGTGGTCATGCCTTTTGGTCTTACCAATGCACCCGTGGTTTTTATGGATTTGATGAATCGTGTGTGTAAAGCTTTCTTAGATCGATTCGTCATTGTTTTCATCGATGATATCCTTATCTATTCGAAGTCGAGAGACGAACACGCGCGCCATCTCTGTTTAGTCCTCGAACTTCTTCAAGGAAATTGCCTTTATGCTATGTTCTATAAATGTGAATTCTAGCTCGAAGAAGTCCAATTTCTCGGCCACATCGTTAATAGTCAAGGAATTCACATCGATCCTGCAAAGATTGAAGCCGTCAAGAGTTGGATTACGCCGAAGAATGCTTCCGAAATCCGTTCATTTCTTGGATTGGCGGGTTATTAACGTCGATTCATCGCCGACTTTTCGAAAATCGCCGTTCCGCTTACCGCTTTAACTCATAAAGACAAACCTTTTGTTTGGGATTCCAAGCAAGAGGAAGCTTTTCAAACTCTCAAGCGTATGCTATGCAACGCTCCCGTTCTCGCCTTACCCGACGGAAACGACGATTTCGTTGTTTATTGTGATGCCTCAAACCTTGGTATTGGTTGTGTTCTAATGCAACGAGACAATGTTATCGCGTATGTGTCTCGCCAACTCAAGATCCACGAGAAGAACTACACAACCCATGATCTCGAACTCGGTGAAGTTGTTTTTGCATTAAAGATATGGCGACACTACCTTTATGGTACTAAGTGTATGGTCTTCACCGACCATAAGAGCTTACAAGATATCTTTAATCAAAAAGAACTAAACATGCGACAACGTTGATGGGTTGAACTTCTCAACGACTACGATTGTGAGATACGCTACCATCCGGCAAAGCAAACGTCGTCGTCGATGCTCTAAGTCGACGAAGCTATGTATATGGTATTCGTGACTCTCAAGCTTTTGCTAAACTTGAAACCCTCATCTGTGCCGCTCAATTCGCCTGTTTCAACGAGAATACTTTGGAAGACGAAATGAAATCTGGTGCCGAAACTCAGCTTGTATCTAAATCTGATGGTATTTACTACTATCTCAATCGCATTTGGATTCCCAGTCGTGATAATCTTCGTAAGTTGCTAATGGACGAAGCTCATAAATCTCGATATTCCATTCACCCCGGTGCCGACAAGATGTACCAGGACCTTCGTCCTAAGTACTGGTGGCCGGGCATGAAAAAGGATATCGCCTTGTACGTCTCAAAGTGCTTAACTTGTTCGAAAGTTAAAGCCGAACATCAAAGGCCCTATGGTTTACTCGAACAACCCGAAATCCCGATGTGGAAGTGGGAGAGTATAGCTATGGACTTCGTTACTAAACTCCCACGTACTTCATCCGGTCACGATAGCATTTGGGTTATCATTGATCGTCTCACTAAATCTGCGCAATTTATTGCTATACGAGAAGACTTTAAGGTAGAATAGTTAGCCCGAATCTATACCGACGAAGTTATATGTCGACACGAGACGCCTCGTGACATCATTTCTGACCGCGACGGTCGTTTTACCTCGCGTCTCTGGGAGACCTTTCAATCCGCTCTCAGTACTACGCTTAACCTAAGTACCGCTTTTCACCCTCAAACCGACGGTCAGACTGAGCGTACGATCCGCACCCTCGAAGACATGCTTCGTGCGTGCATCATAGATTTCGGTGGTAACTGGGATACGCATTTACCTTTAATCGAATTCTCATACAATAATAGTTATCATGCCAGCATTCAAATGGCTCCTTTTGAGGCACTGTATGGAAGAAAATGTCGATCGCCTATTGCATGGCACGAGATCGGAGAAGCACAAATCACCGGTCCCGAGCTAATTCAAGAAACGACAGACAAGATCCTCCAAATCAGAGACAATCTCTTGAAAGCTCGCAGTCGTCAAAAGAGTTACGCCGATAAATGCCGCAAGCCCCTACAGTTCGAAGTGGGAGATCACGTTCTCCTAAAGGTGGCGCCTTGGAAGGGAGTGGTCCGCTTCGGCAAGAAAGGAAAGCTAGCTCCTCGATACGTTGGACCCTTTAAGATTCAGGAAAGAATCGGTAAAGTAGCCTATCGTCTCGAATTACCGGGGGAACTTAGTAATGTACATCCGACTTTCCACGTGTCTAACCTCAAGAAATGTCTCACCGAAGAAAATCTGCATGTCCCTCTCGAAGATCTACAAATCAACGAGACTCTCCATTTCGTGGAAAAGCCTGTGGAAATCATGGACCGAGAGACTAAGAAACTACGACGCTCTTGCATCCATATCGTGAAGGTCCGATGGGATGGCAAACGCGGCGCCGAGTTTACTTGGGAATTGGAAAGTGATATGAAGGCCAAGTACCGCAACTATTTGTTACAGCTACTACCTAATTTCGGGACGAAATTCCCTAAAGTAGGGGAAGCTGTAACAACTCTGTTTTTCATTGTTATCTTTTTCATTTGTTTCCGTCTTATGTATTTCCGAGATTCGAGCATAATAAAGTTTATGTTAATTAATTATGGTGTATTACGTTATTATCGCATCTAATCGCTTATTAAATCGCATCGTCTATCTCATCGCATCGCAATCGCAGTTAATTACGTGGTTTTATGTTATTTATGTGTTATGTGTATTTGTGGTGATATTTACAATCGCTATCGCATCGCTCTCGCACTCTCGAATCGCTAAAACGCACTGTTATATCAACTATAACGCTTAACGCTTTAATTTAACGCTTAATATAACTAATAAATGCGAATCGAATCGCCAAACGAACCCTTAACGTGAAATCAGCAAACGGAACTTGGTCACCAGGCCAAGTTCGGCCGAACTTGACTACCACAAGTTCGCCCGAACTTGCCTGGCAACCAGGAACCCTTTGTTTTATCAAGTTCGCACGAACTTGCATGAGTATATGCAAGTTCGGCCGAACTTACTCATAATTCTTCCCAAAATCCATCAAGTTTGCGCGAACTTGCATGAATTTCATGCAAGTTCGGCCGAACATGCCTCCACCAGCTCTCCTCCTATAAATACCAAGCTCATTTCTCTCATTTGAACTTGTTGTAAGTTCGCCCAGAGCTCTCTCAACCCGAAACCTTCGTGTTCTAAGTAAGAATCGACCCGATTTTCACTGCAACAACGTTTATCAACAATCTACAAAGGTTTACAATGATTTTGGCATAAGGCATAGCCTTCGTTTTCATCAAAAACCCATTCTTTTACGAAAATCTTCATCTTTTTCTTCAAAACTTCTATTTTTAACTTAGATCTACACAATACGAGTTCATTTGGTGCTAGCAGGGGCTTCCCAAACACGAGATCTGCAAGATCTCGGCTTGTAAGTTCTAGATCTGAGAAAAACTTTGATAAATATCAATTTTGACACAAAATACGGACTTTTGAGGATGTTTTGTTCATTTTCTGATATGAAACGAAGCATCTATCATTCAAAATCCCATATCTGGAAGCACACGGACGTTTGTAACGGTTTACACAAGCCGGAGTAACCCGAACGAACCCCGAGTTCGTCCGGTTAACCCACGCTTTTGTAAAACGGCTAAAACTGCTCTGAAAAGACCTCTCTGACCTATGTTCGCTCAGTAGCATGGGTCGGAGGGATGAACACTCGATTTACTCAACAGACGACGCGAAAACGCAAGTATTTGGACTCGGAAACACCAAGTTCGCTCAAGATTTCAGCAGCTTCTGGTCATGTTCAACCGAACTTGTACCCAAATGGGTCAAGTTCGACCGAACTTAGGCTAAATTTCATCGAATTCCTACCAAGTTCGACCGAACTTGCTTAGTTTCTTAAGAAACTACACAAGTTCGCCTGAACTTGTCACCTCAGTAAGGTTTTCATACAAGTTCGCCCGAACTTGACAAGATTCCTGTGAATATTGCCAAGTTCGACCGAGCTTGGCTATAAACTCACCAAATTCCTCCAAGTTCGCTCGAACTTGTGTGTTTACACACAAGTTCGCCCGAACTTGGCTCCTGTCCAACTCTAAGTTCACCGTTTCGGCTTTTCGAAAGACTGATGCACTTCCGTTCGCGTATGCAGGCTGATCCGGCGCTCTTCTCGACTCCTCACAGAATCTCCAACTTACCTTAAACGCACCCACACTGAGTATACTTGACCCATTTTCGCTTTAACGCACTTTTTGGGTGTTACATACGTTCCTATATTAAAATCACATCACAAATCAAAACTGTTTATCATACGCGAATAATCTGGTTGTATATGCTCAATACGTGATACTAGAAACATGTGACTAGGACTTATTTTCGTTAACTTGCCTCCTTAGCTAGTATGGTACTATAGTGTGGCTTACACCCGACGGGGTCTAGTTAGGATGGACGGGCAAGCCTTCTCACGATAGTTAGCATGAGAAATGAGCCTATGTTATGTTAAGTGTTTTGGTGTATCATGATATGTAATTAGATTGTTTCGCAAACGCTTTTCGACTATGCTAGTATTATTCAAACTTGTATGCTTACATTTACTTAATTGTATTGACTTGTATTTTAACGTATGTAACAGGTTGAGGATTTAGCTATGGATGCTTGGATGAATGCATGCTTAGCTTGGTTTATTTTCTTTTGTTTTGTTTAGTTGGAATGTAATAAATCCAGGGGAAATCGAACCGTTTTGTTTTTATGAGAAAACTTTGGATTTTGTAATGATTAGTTAGAATATTGTGTTTAATAGTATGGGATGTTAAACGTTTAATAATGTTGTGAATAATTGTTATGGAATTTCTCGTGAGAACAATCTGGTCGCCTAGTGCCACTAACCCGGTGATTCCGCCATCGGTCGGGGTGTGACATTACTTGTGATGTTGAATTAATAATGTTTAAAGAACTCTTTGACAAGCAGTGCAAGCCGGGGAAGAAAGTGTTGCTAGAAAACCTAAAAGAAATAACTGATCCAAGTAAAACGTCATTTGAAGAACCTATTGTTCGAAAAAATACTCGTGGGCGACCAAGCTAAAAGAAACAACAACAAAAAGTTGAGCCAATCCTCAACATTCCTATAAACATAGTCGTTCCACGACGTCAAATGTTGTTGAATACAATTTTGTGGACTTGAAATCATCACCTCCGAGACGTAGTTCAGACGCGAACAATTCTGAGCCATTAACGAAAGAATCTGTTGTTAAGAAAAAAAAAACTCGTGGACGGCCAAGCTTAAAGAAACAACAATAAAAAAAGGTATTGTGCTTGAATATAATTTTATGGATTTGAAACCATCGCCAAATGTGGTTGAATATAATTTTATGGACTTGAAACCACCGCCGCCAAGACATACTTCCTATGCAAATGATTCCGAGCCACTAATGAAAGAAATCCCAAACATCTTTCACATGTACATTTCACGTATAAAAAATGATCATCCCTGATGGTAATTGTGGGTTTCGATCTGTCGCTACGGGGTTGGAGATGGATGAAAACTTGTGGAGTTTTATTTGAACTGAACTTGTACAAGAGATGGACATTAACTCAAAATTTGGAGAAAATTTTTTTGACACAGTCGTCACAGGAGAGTATAACCGTCTACGTCGCAACATAGATTTTCAAGGAAAGGGATTTGCAAGCCCTGACCATTGGATGGATATGCCCCACACTGGACTCCTCATTGCTCAAAAATTTGGTGTGATTGTTCACCTTTTAAGCATCGCCGACAATCAAACTTTCTTCCCGCTATTGACTGCGCCAAACCAAATTCGTAGCCCTCATCAAGTGGTGTCGCTTGTTCATGTTCATGGAAACCATTCATCCATGTTAGACTAGAAGGAGACTATCGATGCCTCTACCGAACAGTCAACCAAAATGACGTTGCAGCAGATTGGGAAGTTATGTACAGTTCTCGTATAAACCGGTATAAGGAGCTAAAAGAATCATAATCCAGACCGAACTGTACTATATGTTTGTTAAACTTCAGTTGTAATTTGTTTCGGTTAAACTTTATTTGTTTTAGTTAAATCTCAACTTTAATTTGTTTTGGTTAACCTTCATTTGTTTTTTTATGTGTTAGTCATTTGTTTTAAACGTAACAAACGCATCATAGTCTTAATCTTTTTTTTTAGTATCAATTCATAATGTTATATTTCAATTCAATTGTAACCCACTAAATGTTATAATCTTTAAACGCAATTCATTATTTTTTTTCAAGAAATAAATTACAACTTAAATTTTACAGATTTCAACTTTTAGTCGATACTTAAAACGGATGTGGATGAACAAAAAAAGAAGAAGCTGTAATTAATTGAACAAAACAATAATATATAAAAGGTAAATTGTAGAATTTAAAAAATTATAAAAATGATATTTTTGGAAAAGGGTATAAACAGTAAAAGTGGAGGTGCATTTAGCCAACCCCTTTTCTTAACATTGCGTATTTCAGTAATGTTATATATTGTTTTATAATATTGAATATATTGTTACGCATATTTATTTTAATCTACGATTCAAAATATAGTTAATTTTATTTAGTAACTATTAGAACCAAACTGAGCCGTCCAAACCCAACCCGGTACCAGTACCATATTCATTTTTATGGTTGTTTTGACGTGGTGGTTTAAGCTATAACTAGTGCTGGCTCAGTAACAGTACATAACAAAACGAACAGATCCTGGCAAAACAAACATTAATGTCAGTACTGGTATTTGATTTTGTAGTGCAAAACAAGTGTTAATATGTTGTTGGGCATATCTCTTGTCCTGAGCGTACGTATCATACATACAAATCAAACCGATTATAAAGTTTGGGAAATCCCACTTGTTAATCTACAAAACATGATAAAAAGGGTGTAACAAACATTAAACATCGAGGAGAAGCACAAATGAAGTAAATTCCATGGCGGCCGCCATTTCCGTGACGCCGTTGGTACCTTACATCCGTAAACGGCGTCCACCGCCGTGATATTACAGTGTTATAAGTTTGAGGAACAAAGAAAGCAATGGGAAAACTTCTACGAGCGCCATCAAAACAAGGTTTCGAAAATACTTAATTTGAAATTCATTATTGTATTTCAGTTTATGATGTAATTGGTTGCAGTTTTTCAAGGATCGACATTACCTGGAGAAGGATTGGGGGCATTACTTTTCTCATCATAACACTCCAAAGGTCCTCTTAGAGGTTGTTCGATTCATATTTCATTTCATTTCACCACCATATATATATTATTAAATGTTGCAAAGCTTCTACTTCACTACTTATATATTCATGTACCTGTTGTTCGAGCTCGAAAAAATGTGCTCTTATGCCTTAACAATAAACAATGAAGTTACTATTTAAACCATAAAAAATGGGCTCACTAAACCTAATGTCAATGGCGTAACTTCTAAGACGACCGTAGTGGGGGGGGGGGGGGGGGGTTGTGCGTTTTTTCCCAAAAAACGCTGCCAAACCGCCCCCATGGGTGTTATTTCCAAAAAAATTGTTTTGGCGTTCATTTTTCCACGCCTTGTTCATTTTGTTTTGGCCAATGACAAGTTGGATGGTTTTGTTTGCCCAATAACATTTTTTGGATGGTTTTTTTTATTTAATTGTTTAACACCACAATGCCCACATCCTCACTACACCCATTTTAGAAAAAAACGCCCCATAATGCCCCTTTGCTGACTGGACTGCCACGTCTCGCAAAACGCCCAAGGGTAGGGGCATGATTCATGTGTAAATGGGCCTATATTGGAATTGGTATGGGATGCGCATATAATGTATATATGTGTGGGCGCTTGGGGGGCAAGAGTGAAAGTGCATTAATTTTAACGTTATTTTACTAATTTTGTGAAAAAACGTTAAAAGAGGGGGCTGGTTAATCGTGCATCATGTGGTGGCGTTGATAGCCGAAAAACAAGAGAGTACATGCACTAATCAGCCTTTGTCTTAATTGCCGAGTGTTATGTGCCTTATGTTCTTGATGCAAAACTACTATCGAGCCGGGGGTCTTATTGGAAGCAACCTCTCTATTCCTACGGGGTAGAGGTAAGGCTGTCTACATCTTACCCTCCTCAGACCCTACCTTAGCTTTGCTATTATGATTTACTGAGTACGATGATGATGATACTATTTAAAAAATATATATGTGTGTGTGTGTGTGTCGGATTTATTAAAAAAAACGCATGCCCCGCGAAATCACGGCCCCGTGCAAGGTTTAAAATAACGGAAATGAGTTTCGAGACGTTTTTCCCTTCGCCTCACGAGGCGTAAGGCCGAGGCGGTAGTAATAAATAAATATAAAATTATATATATTTATAAAAATAATAATACTAACTAATATCATCATCAGATTCATCAAATCATACAAAACACACATAAAAAAGACATGAAATGCTTGAAATTGACACAAAAAGTCAAAACATCAAAAACAACTATCAAAATCCCCTGAGGCGCAACTTCCTTAGCGCCTCAGCCTCTCTGAGGCGCATATACGGTAAAAACACCATGAGGCGTGCCTCAGAATCGTTTTTTTTGGCCGTTTCGCCTCGAGGCGCACGCCTCAAGCGTTTTTTAAAACCATGGCCCGTGCAGTGGTCCTCCCCGCACACCATAAAGGCCAGCCCATGCTTATAGAAAGTATTCCGCGACTGTGCAGGCAGGTTGTGGAGTTGGCAACACAATCTTTCCTCTTGCGAAGAAATATCCTCAACTTTATATTCATGCTTGTGATTTCTCACATCATGCTATCACACTTGTTAAGGTATGTTGTCTGTCTGGAGGTTCATTATCTTTTAATTGTATATATCGATACAGTTGGAGTTGGTCTGTCTGTCCCTCAAAAACACTTTTTGTCTATCCTTTTACAAAAGTAAGTAATGTGTTAGTTATGATTACCGAAACTACTGTATTCTGATTACAATATTATAATAAATCTTTTAATAAAAAACAACTTAACAGGTAGTAATGTCATATGTAGGTCATAGTTATATGGGTCAAAATCTCCACCTCTAGATAAATTCTCACCATCACCACTCAGAAGTAGGGGTGCAAACAAGCCGAGCCGAGCCGAACCTGAGCTTGACCAGGCTCGAGCTCAAGCTCGGTTCTTTTATTATATATATAATAACAATAATATGAATAATAGACTTCTTTAGGATCGTGGGCTCGATAAGTGAAGCTCGGGCTCATTTACTAAAGAAGCTTATTTTTAGGTTCGAGCTCGGCTCGTAAACAAGTTTAATAAGCTTGGCTCGGCTCGTTTACTAGACAACTTTAAATAAAGGGTAAATGTTATTAAATATTAATAAAAACTAAAATTAAACTAAAACTCGATAAGGCTCAACGAGCTTAACGAGCTTCACATGCTAGGCTCGAGCTCGGGCTCGATAAATAAACGAGCTTTATTTAGGCTCAAGCTTGGCTCGGTCTTGATAAGGCTCGGCTCGTTTCGAGCTTTTTCTCGAGCCGATCTCAAGTAGCTTTGAGCCGCTCGGCTCATTTGCACCCTTACTCAGAAGCAATATGAATCTGTTACTAACTTTGGATTTTATTTAAATGCAGTCACATCCAAATTTTCGCAAAGATCAAATTAATGGTTTTGTTTGGAATATTGCTGAAGAAAATCTTTGTGATCATATTATGCCTGCATCTGTCGATATTGTCACATTGGTAAGCATGGACTTTACAAATTCAAGGTTTTTTTTTTCTCTATATTTTATTATGGGCTATTTAGAATTTTAGAAAATCTTGAGAGCACTTGAAATTTTTAAGCAGGTTTCACATTATCTGCGGTTTCTCCAGAGAAGATGCCAGTTATTATACAAAACCTTGGACTTGTATTAAAGGTCACTCTCACAAAACTTTTGTTGGCGTTTATGAACTCTTAAAACGGTTCGTCCTTAGCTCACTTTTGTCGATTTAACCAGAAAACAGTTTAGAAATTGTATATAAACTAACTATTTAGTTGAGCCGGCCGCGATTTGCTTTGGTTAGTTACTCCCTCCGTCCTAAAATAGCTGTCCTCTTTGATTTTTATAGGGGTTGGTTAACGTACGCAGCGTACGAGATTGAGTTACAACATGCGAACTTCATTTTCACCATGCGATTTTTTTTTATAACATGCTATTTTCTCATTTTTACAACATGCTATTTTTACATCTTTCAACATGCGACTTTTTCATCTTTCAACATGCGACTTTTTATATTTTACAACATGCGAGTTTTTAGTTATGAAGTTTATAACGTGCGAACTTCAAATCTCGTACGCTTGTACGATAAAGCATATTGTACATTACACTTTCACGATATTTTTACATATATATATATAGGATTAGGATCAAGAGTGAACAACTTCTTGAGAGTGAACTTAGTGAACTAATCTTGGCCATTGATCATTTTTTAGATTAAAAGGGTAAGATTGACATTAGCCAAGTATATTTAATTAAAATCCTTAAATTTTTCATCTCTTAACTCTCTCTCTCTCTCATTTTTAATTATTTCTCCATTATTTTAATTATAAGAGATTGAAACTTTGAAATTTTGGATAAGGCCTAAACTTTCGCTTCTTCTGAAAATACACTGAATTTCATATTTATTTATTTAAATAAAGTCTCATTTTGTTCGGTAAACTTTTCTTTTTCATATTTGTAAGAATTATTTATCTCGTTGTTTATGAATTTAGAGTCCTATATAATTTAGTTATTATTCACATAGTATATTTAAATTATTTATTTATTTTGTACCTTCGCGTGATACTCGAGATACATGTGTAGAGAGAGATACATTTATGTATCAAAGTGATACCTAGTTTTCTTAATTGATTATTTCACGTATAGATTATGTATATTATAGACGTATAATCTTTGCACTTATGATCAGTTATTTTTTTACTTAGCGTTTGATTATGTTGGTAATAGCAAAAATAAAAAAACTTCATTACATATTAAAAAAAAGTATAGTATGATACCGACACGTGGTATTGTTTATAATAGGAAAAAAATACTTTATTTTGAATGCATTACGCTTTCAAAAGAAATTATATTAGAATGTTTAGAAATGTATTTTATAAATATGTTGTTAATATACACATATGTAACCAATTCTGAATATAATACACAGATGTATAAAAGTCTGTACACATGTGTATAAACTAACAGCTGTGTATATTGTATAAACTGGTAGTTAGCGAGACTGTACACATGTCTAGAAACTAGCAGCTATGTATCTTGTATAAACTTATAGTTAGCTAGACTGTACACATGTGTACAATGCTGAGTAACCATCTCAGATCCTTGTTATACACATATGTACAATGCTGAACAACAATATCATTAACTTCTAGCTAGAGGTATATTATGAATGTACATATGTGTACATACGTATCTAAAATACGAATGCGTATAATATGTATATGTATAGAGAATATATTTAAATATTTTTAATTGTGTTTTAGATGAAATAATATTTGATAATGTTTGTATTTTTTAAAATTATAAAATTAGGTAATTGGTGAAAGAAAAAAGTATAAAAAATATAATTAAATATTCTTTTTAATGGAAAGAGAAATCAAGAGAGAGAAAAATCAATTAATTAAATGGAGAGAGAAAATACAATTATACCCTTGTATTTATTAAAATACATGTATGTTACAAAAAATAATTACAATCTTGCCATTAAGTAAAATATCTAGATCTACAAAATAAATGGTCAAGATAAGTTCATTTTGTTCATAAATACAACATTGTTCACTCATGAACCCTACCATATATATATATATATATATATATATAATATATATACTAATTTCCCATTTTACTTATTATTGAAATTTGCAATTTTTTTCAATTAAATTGATATCATGAATGATTAAGAGTAAGCTAAATTGTGTATATGACAATTGTTATGGGACGTAGGTAGTACCTATCTATACATTTTTCCTTTCTTTGTAATTCTAGTATATTTGTAACCCACATTCCTTATGCGTGGATGACATATGTATTTGCAGCCAAACGGTCATGTTCTTTTTCGGGATTATGCTATTGGGGATTATGCTCAAGTGAGCTTCCAAGCTTCTTATAATTTCTTATTCGAGTTTATATATCGTTCAAAACTTCAAATTACCATTCTAGTCGCCATAATATGGAATGAGCTTTTTACCATAACTTTATGACCGTTTTGCAGACAATGCTGATGACCAAAAATCAAGTTATCAGCAAGAACTTCTATGTTCATGGAGATGGCACTGTAAGAATTCTGTTGACTTTTGGTAGTTGTTGTATTCGTTTTCATTCTCATCATCAGCACTGTTAAAAACCACTGAATCGTACTGGACCGAACCAAAAAATAAAATGAAGTATATAATATTTTTGTATTATAGAAATAAGAGTAAATTGCACAAAACGTCCTTTAAGTTTCACCAATCTTGCTGGTTTCAGCCTTAATCTTTAAAAGTTGCCAAAACCAGCCTTTAAGATTAATTTTGTTGCAAGTTTCATCCTTTATCACTAACCCAGTTACTAATCCATGTTAAATGGCCTCACATGCATAGTATGTGAGGGTAAAATCGTCTTTTCCACGGATCCAGTGGAGATATATCATAGTTCCAGATCTCCATCTCCCCCGTTCTCCACTTCCTCATAAACCCTAGAAACAAGACCCAAACCCCACCACCGTCTGCGGCCAGTGTGGCATAGACGAACCAAAACTCCTCCACAACGTCCGTCTCCGCGGCAACTTCCGGTGACTCTGCACCACCTGCGTCCTCCGTCTCCACCCCCAGTGCTTCTGCCCCGCCTGTCTCGGCGTCTACCACGGTTCTCCACCCAACGACGCCGTCGTATGCTACAAATGCTACTCATCTTCTCACCCTCACTGCATACCCTCTCCGTATCTTACAAACCAAAGGAAAAAACCGGGACTACTTGACGATGTCCGTTCGACTAGCTGGTTGGATGCCATGAAATCTTCTTCCCCAAGAAATATTATTAAAAATAACGGCACTGATCTGTCAAACGATGTTGCTTACTGCAATTGGATGGTATCTCTCTTCTCACTTTCTTAACTTTTTTTAAAATATGGCCCTAATTAGATATTAAGGTTTTTATATTGCTTTGCATTGCAGCTTAAGTATCCGTCTGCACTTACCTCCATTGAACAGAGAGTAAATAATGCAAACGGAAAGAGGATAGCATTGTTTCTAGATTACGATGGACATTATCCCTTATTGTCGACAATCCAGATCATGCCTTTATGTCTAATGTTATGCGCGCTGCAGTGAGAAACGTGGCAAAATACGTTCCAACAGCAATTATTAGTGGCAGAAGCCGTGAGAAGGTACTTCAAAGTTCGCTTTACAATTAACTTCTTTAAAAACTTCGGTTGTTATAAACTGTGTAACATTTTGCTATATTTTTCCAGGTGCACAAGTTTGTGGGATTGAAAGAACTATATTATGCTGGTAGTCACGGGATGGACATAATGGGCCCTGTTCAGCCTCCAATCGGTCATACCACTGAGGTAGCAAATTATAGATTTTCGCATAATCATCATTACTTCACATGTTTGGTTCATCTAAATCTTGTTATTTTGTTTTGTTGAACATAGGTTATAGAAGGAAACTTGTACCAGCCTGCTAGTGAATTTCTACCAATGATCAACGAGGTTAATATCTTGAACTCGCTTTCAGTTTTGTAGTATACATATGTATTAGTAGCTTTCTGTTTTAAAATACTTATAGATCGTGCACATCGAAGTAGGTTTTTGTGTCGCTTGTCGAGATAACCAAGAACATAGAAGGAGCAAAAGTTGAAGACAACAAGTTCTGTAGCTTTCTGTTTTAAAATACTTGATTAACTGGTTTCATCTACCAGTTTTTTCCTTTGGTTTGTAAGATACGGAGCTGTTGGGTCAGGGGATGGGGTGCAGGCGATGGAGCTGGATGTTGGTGGTAAGGATTCGGGGATCGGTTCGGTTGTTGAAAATGGGTCTGTAAAGAAGGATGATTTGGTGAAGATTGGGGAAAATGGTCAAGAACAGGGTCCAGAAAAGGTTCAGGTTGTGGTGGAGAATAATGTTAGTAACCCTGTGAATTGAAGGTAAGAAGACATTGAAGCTGGTATGTAGCTTTTGGCGAAAGAGTTATTATGTTTGTGTTTATAGTGGTTCACTTGTATTCAGGGTGTGAGTTTTTGACACCGCGTGTATAACATGAAATATTTGGGTTTAGTCTAAACGGGTTTTGGGTTGAATCACGAATACGTTTAGCCAAACGGGTAGTGTTTGGTTTGATCTGGGGGCTTTACGGGTTGAACTGCTTAGCCCGTTTAGTTTTATACTTGTTCTTTTTAAATCTGTTTTAATTCATAACCTAAACTAATATGTTTTTTACTAAAAAGTAAAATACAGAATAAAAATGAGCATCAAGTTTCGAAATCTTTTACATACATTAGTATTCTGGTTGTAAATTTGTAATTTTTAGAGTATTGTCGTGTCATCTTGTGAAAGCTTTTGTTGTGTTAGGGTTCATCTGTCTGATACAATTCAGAGGAGTCGAAACCGTTGTCGGAAAGCTGTAACAACCAGTCAAAATCGTCATTACACGGATCAATCTAACAACCAATGGAACATGGAAGTGGAGAAAGACTTACCGGACCATCGTCTTCGCCGGAACCCTTGGAATCTATTGACAATGTTTACGTGGTTCTTAAGAACCACCATCGTTTCCCACCGTATGGAAAGTTCTAGCCGAATCATTACCACTGTTTCTTGCCTGCGCAATCCGTCTTCACCATCGAATTCGGATTCCCTGCCTTCCGATTAATAAGTTGTGGTGGTCCACGCGCCGGAGTATGACTGGCGCCGCCGTAGCATGGTTGCACCAACGTCAGATTTCTCAAGTTGATAATTATTTTGTGTGAGTAAATTGCACAAAACGTCCTTTAAGTTTCACCAATTGGGGAAAAGACGGTTTTACCCTCACATGCTATGCATGTGAGGCCATTTAACATGGATTAGTAACTGGGTTAGTGATAAAGGATGAAACCTGCAACAAAATTAATCTTAAAGGCTGGTTTTGGCAACTTTTAAAGATTAAGGCTGAAACCAGCAAGATTGGTGAAACTTAAAGGACGTTTTGTGCAATTTACTCTAGAAATAAAGGGGAAGGTTCATTGGGGAACACTAAAAAAGTGAGGAACAGTGGGGAACCGACTCAAACGAACTCCGATTGGACTCATTCCATCGGCGTTGGAACCGGCTCGTCGAACCCTAACTAAGATCTCTTAACCCGAAACCCTAAATCATAATCCCTAAACCCTTAACCCTAAATCTCTAAATCCTAACCCCTAAATCGTAAAATCTAAGCTAAAAACCCTAAAAGCTAAACCATAAACCCTAAAGCTAAACCCTAAATACTAATGATTAACCCTAAAGCTAAACCTTAAGGCTAAACCCTAATATAAGACCCTAAATCCAAACCCTAATATATTTAGGGTTTATGGGTTAGGGTTTAGGGTTAAGAGATCTTAGTTAGGGTTCGACGAGCCGGTTCCAACGCCGCTGGAATGAGTCCAATCAGAGTTCGTTTGAGTCGGTTCCCTACTGTTCCCCACTTTTTTAGTGTTCCCCAATGAACCTCACACTAGAACTAGAAATAAATTTCCTAATAAGGAGATCTCAACCTTCATATACGGCTTGAGTTCAAACTCATTTCTCTTTCATTAAAATCCAAATATTTCACTAAATTCTCTCTTCTATCAACAAATTCGAACATATTTTCAATTGTTATTGTCAAATACGTATCTGCAGTGTTCGTTCTACTTCTCTGAAGATTATTTGTCAAGGTTATTCGAAAGAGCTGGATTTGTTGTAGTGGATGTGAATACATATAACAAAGAAATAATAAACAGAGCTCGAAATATTACCATGCAGAGGTATTTTCTTACTCTTGAAAAGTTTGTTCTACTTTTTAACTATTTATGGTGGATAATTTATATCTAGATCACTATTTTTTTTCTATTTTAGGCGTTGGATACGAGCTGTTTTCAGACAACCCTGATGGTTTACGTGCACTTTGCTAAACAAGATCCTTACACTGCATTAATGACACCAAAATGCGATTTTACTGTTAATTGACAGCTTGGTTTCTAGTCCTGTGGGTCATCGGAAAGTTTATTTGATAACACATTGATTTGGGCTCTTCAGGGAGACAGTGAAGGTCTGGACTGAATCTATTCTTGTGTCACATGTGAACTGAAATGTATTCATATCTATTATTTCATAGTAAATAAAAACCAAAGTTGTTGAAGACTATGATGGGTAAGCTTTTTAGTAGCGCTTCTGACATGAGCTGCTTTTGTAGCTTCTAGCATAGGTTGCCTTTGTCTTTTTTATTGATAGATGTTTAAAAATAAACGTGTCTTTCTTTATAAAGCAACCGTTTTTGAGGTGTCTGAGGCACCCAGTATGTCGTTCTCTGCCAAAGGAAGGCTTGGTCATATGCTGTATGTCTTTTTTGGGTACCTACTTATCTTCTTCAGGCTAGTAGCTTCCTGGCTTATAGGTTTTTGGCTTCAAGCTTGTAGCTTCCGAACCTATAGCTTCCAATTTATAGCTTCTGAGCCTATACCTTCAAGCTTGTGACTTTGAGGCTTGTGGCTTCTGCGCCTATATCTTTAAGCTTGTGGCTTCCGAGCTTATAGCTCTAAGCTTGTGGCTTCCGAGCCTATAGCTTCAAGCTTGTGGCTTTGAGCTTATAGGTTATTGCTTGTTGGCTTTTTGGCTATTGGACTATGCAAGTAGCTGATATGTTGGATGCTTTGTTATTTTGACCAGGTCTGCGTACTTACTTTCGTTAGTAGTCCTTAATCAAAGATGTTTATGGCGGAGTTATAGGTGCTTCTGGCCGAAGCTGTCATGCTTCACGTTTCTCACCTTATTGTAGCTTCTGCTTAAAGTAGCAGTTGTCTTGTAATAGGTGATATGAATAGTAGACCCGTCTACTTTTTCTGACTTGACAAGTGACAAGATGTCTCTTTTGTGAAACCACATGCTCATGTCCTTATGTAAAGATCTTTTGACTTTTAGAAAATTACCAAGAGGACAAAGTGAGATTCACATGGTTTAATTGTTCAATTTTTCCTTGGGAATATGGACCTACATCACAATCGAGTTTTTTTTGCATTCCAATAGTTTTGAAAGAAAATTTGGCATATTTTGTATTTCCAACATGGAGAATCTATTGGCACACCTTATGTCTATCCGCACACTTTGCTTTTTCAATACGAGCCGTATAGACACAAAAGTCAAAAGTCAATTCTGCAGATGTCAGTTCTTGTCTGGCGACTGGCTGGACCTATACAAGTCGTATTGAATTGTTGCATAAGGTATCCCAACAAACATACTTCTCATCTTCGTTCAAAAACCATATTTCAGCAAAGCTATCACATAATCATGTATGATTATGGGCACTTAGATTTACCCCTTACGAACGTACATCTTGGCAACAAGAATTGAACTACAAATAGGATATATTAGCTCCTAAATATGAAGCAGGTTGAATTGCTCATTAAAGAGGCTAAACATTACAATTACGCCAAAGCATACATCGCTGCATCTAAGTGTGCATAATACTCTTACAGGTGATGGTTTGATACAAATCCTTATTATGAAATTGCTATTTGCTTATTTTTGAGTTCAATGCAGCTAACATATACAGCACCATCGGCATGGAGGATCGACATATAGCAATATTACTGTTACCAGATAACATTAAAGTCGATCATGAGCTTCCAATGTTCAGACTTATACGACCAACGATTCCAGCTCAAAGGCAAGGGTTTGACCGGAGGAGTTACACAATCCAAAAATATTTTGAAGTCAGTAATGTCTTTGGATATTCCGCCCCACACAATGAACATTCTACTAAATACATACACAAATACATGTTTCACTTGGTTCCCGCTTACATCGAATGACCCATCTTCAAAGACCGAGTTTTGGGTACAGCTTATGCATATTCGCAATTCTTATTATACATTACCTACCACTTATTTGGTTACAGTCGCTTCACTTAGCTATGTGTCACATTGTTATCGTGTTATGTGGCGCATAATTATGCCGACTACACGCTGGAACACCACAATTTGTTTTTGTGTAGCCATCATTATTTGGCTATGTGTCAAATCACAAATCGGTATTTCCAGTGTATAAATCTTTATTTGATTATCGTTATTTGATTGCGCACCATGTCTTCACGCTGCTGCAGACCACATTATTATTTGTTACAAGTTCTCATATAAACAATGGGAAAATTTAAAAAGCAATCACATTACACGATACCAGTGATGCACGCTTCCTAGAGATAAAATATTTATGAGTTATGGCTTATACAAGTTCTTTGCGCCATCAAGTAGGCCGAACCCAAAAACACACGCAAGACACTTTTCAGCTTATACAACTATACAAGTATCAGTCACGCGACGCGCATGTAAAACATAGTTTGACTAATTATGAGTATTCATTTACGCCATGGCGCCGGTCAACAACTGAACATCATATAGCAGCAGTGACATGGTGTACTATCAATGGCACTGAACCGGACGTACATACACGGTATGGCAACGGAAGTACTACTATTACCCAGTGTTGTAAAAATCGCGATTAATCTAGTCGCCGATTAATCACTAGTCGGCCCTCTACTGAGTAATTTTTCGTTAATCAGTCCATTAATCGCTAGTCCGCCCGAATCGGCCCTAGTCGCCCCGAATCGGTCCTAGTCAGCCGACCAAAAATCGGAAAAAATCGGGAAAATTGGAAAGAATCGAAAAAATCACAGATTCCGCCCAGAACTTGCCATATTCTGGTAAAAACTTGTCAACTTAAAAAATTATGTATAAAAATATGTGTATAGATGTATAAAACTTAAAATTATACATAAAATGTCTGATCCGATTAATCCGAAGAAATCCCGATTAATCGCTAGTCCCCACCCCACCGGCCGACTAGCGCCTAGCGAGTTCTACAACCATGCTATTACCCAACAAAGCCACCAAAGCCAAATGACCTGATCCGGACATTCCGGTATAGACGCCTGACAATCCTTATTCAGACATAGATTTCGTTTTTCTACATCAAGCGACCCATCTCTTATGCTACATTATTCATTATTCACGGTTATTCGGTCATGCTACATTATTTACCACTTATCCGGTCAGTGGCGAAGCTTGAGATTTCCGACCGGGGGTCGAAAACGTATATACCTAAAAAAATTATAAAACCGGGGGTCGAAAACGGTATACCTAACAATTTTCATACGAAAACTACATACCAAACACCACTGAGCAAAAAGTTCGGGAGGTCGGACGCCCCCCGGCCCTCCACAAAGCTACGCCCCTGTATCCAGTCATGATCACGTTAATTAGCTACGTGCCCAAGCACTACGCTTTGTAAGGTTGTGTGCAGCATCAACACTTGGGCACGTGCCAGTCGGTACTTACCCAGATACACATCCTTATTTGGTTATGCGCATAAGACACTCTACAGCCTATATAATCTCCTCGCGCTGTCAAGTAGGTGAAGCCCGCAAAAAATGCGCAAGATACTTTATAGCTTGTACAAGGTCTTCGCTAAAAGTAAGCGACTCGAAACACCTAAGATATTAAACCCAATCTGGTATCAGTTTTATAAACAAAAAGTCGAAAGCCTTTCTCTAATTATTATTATATCAGAGCCAGGTTTCGATCCTGGGACCTGTGGGTTATGGGCCCACCACGCTTCCGCTGCGCCACTCTGATTTGGTGATCTACAAATCATAAACTTATTATTAATATTCTCTCAATTTCTGCAGTAGGATATCTTTTCATTTTCTTTAATTCTTGATTTGATACAACAACGAAGAACACCAATGGCGACACAACTTCAGACACCAAATGCGGAAAACATTCGACCCCAGTTCGTAAATTTGGTTCACAGTTTATGGGTATTCGAAAAAAGGCTCGAACTTTGCAAACTAAGTTCAAGAATTGGGCCTAGTTGTGGTTCAAGAATCAAGAACCACTTGTAAATTTGGTTCACAATTTATGGATATTTGTTGTTTGTTTTGTGTTGAAAGTTTTGATCTTCTTTGGAGTTCTTGATTGTTTTGTTGGTCAAGTTTTGCATATTAAATGAGCATGTTTATTAATTATATTTAGGGTCACCTTTCGATTCTATTTTGTAAACTAGTGGGTTACACCCGCGCTCTGTAGCGGGGCGACCCAATTTTAATAGAAACGTAGTCGCAAGAGTAAAAATAACGTTAATGGAAGGAATTCGTTTGATATTGGTTCGATTCATTAAGATACTGAAATTTACCGATAGAGAAACAAAAAAAATTCATGATACGACCAAAAAAATACTGAGACGTGTTTACATCGATCGGAACAATAAAAATGAATAGCATTTCCGATACTGACGTTGTTCGGTCAATATTAGACCGTTCGTTTTGTTACATGTACAACATCGGGAAAAACAAAAACCAAAAAATAGACCAAAAAAAAAAGAAAGATGACAAAAAATTCACAAAAAGACAAAAATCACTGTAGCTAAGAAGTTCATAAATTATATATATAATAATTTAGGTTTATTTTATCATTCGGGCTTAATTATTCTACAAGTTGTCGGGTTGTAAAATGTTTGAGCTTATAAAAATATTGGATTTAGTAATATCTTGTATTCTATTTTTTGGTTGGGCGTATCCTCGTATTTTTAGGGTTTGGTTCCGCCCCTGGTTTTACCATAGTGGGCATTAAGGCGGTGGGTTTCCCTGGAAATGGTGACAGGCCGGGTCACCAACGTTGTCTGCGATCGTGGGCGTGAGTGACCTTTTGCTTATGGGTGTACCTAGAGGTGCACATAAAACCCGTACCCGGAACTTGTCCGGAGAAAAAAAACCAAGAACCGGTTATTTCTGTACCTGGGGCCGGGCTTTGTTGGAAATTCAAAAGGAAATGAGCAGGTTCTGTACTCTATTCATTTAGTTTATTAGTTTTGGTTCCCAGTTAGAATACTGTGTTCTTGTAGCTAGAAAAACTAAAGTTAGGGAAATCTACGGTTTAGTTATAAATATTGTGTCTTGGGTCAATAATACTTTAACTTTAGGATGTTGTGGTAAAATCTTTAGAAACCTATATTGCTTGTTTGCATATTCACAAGATTATATTTGGCCCCAATATGTGTTTGATTTTTATTTTTTTTATTTTTTTGTGTAGAATTTTTAAATCTTAATTTGGATTTGTTGATTATTTGGTGGTCAATTTTTGGATATTAAAGAACCAATTTTTGCACTTTATCATTGATTTTATTAAAAAAAAAATTAAAATCTGATACCATGTCAAGATTTCTAAATCAAACTAATAAAAATATTTGATAAGTGAAATAGTTTTATTGATTGAATGTTTGAAGATAGAAAAACATACAAACTGAAGGATAAAAAACAAGATATTTTAAAGTAGTCAACACAGATTGTTGATTGTTGACTGCTACTAATACCAAGGCCATAAGACATTGAAGAACCCGAATACACTTATGTAGAAGCTTGCCGAAGGCTCGGTACTGGATTGAGCCCGATATAACGGATTCGACAATTGGGCCCAAGCCCAAGCTGCTCCTCCAAAGTGCATAGGCTCGGTACTGGACCAAAGGCTCCACATGTTTGGTGTGTTCTAGTGGGATTCGACGATTGGGCCCAAGCCCATTCTTAGGTCAACCCATTAGGGTTGAGGGGTGTCCCACGATAACTACTTATTAGATGTAGAGAGATATGAATTCTCCGGATAAGAACAATACTGTTGAGACTTGATGACCGGAGATAAGCTGGGAAAATATTTTCCGGTGAGGTTAGGTTATCGCACTCGTGTGAAGGAATTGGCACGGTGGGTATTGGGTGTGTGTTAGACATTATATCTTTTTAACCGTGATTTACAAAATAAAACCAAACCCCTAAAGATTTGAAAACCTCCAACTTGGAAGTGTATCCAATGATCACCTAGCTTTTTTCTCAGTTAAGAGGACTACGGGCCAGGTTGGTTAAGAACCTAGTTCCCCTTGGAAGAGTTAAGCTCCACAGACTAGCTGGTTAAGTCCGACGCTTTGCCTTTGTTTAAGGACAAATAGCTAATTTTCCTAAGATATTTTTTATTCTGGTGGAAATGAATCAATTTTACCTAGACATGCATGAAAGGAGCATGTAACTTGTTGGATTTAACTTCATAAAAACAATCCACTTAATAAATATATTATTTGATCATTTGTTGTACATCATAAATAAAGATTTAACTTGTGATCATAAAGGACCTTATGAAAGATCTTGGTTAGTCACTTATGAAATAACATGAACACATTCATGTCGATCTATAAATTCGAAAAACAAACATAAAAGTAACATGTACAATCGTTACAACCATACATTTATGGGGCGAGTAGGTTTAACTTAACAATAGGGATCGGTACCCTCAACCACACCACAATCGTTAAGGACAGTGACGGGGATGCCGTCATACTGAAGCCCTTGACACACACACCAAATGCTTTCAACATGTGGATTCCAGAAGTTTGTGAGTTCTTTGGGGGTGTTGCAACAGTTTTCATCAGCTCCGTTGGTGCATGGAGCTCCTCACCGAAGTAAGTCATACATTGGGCTTGTGCTAAAGGAGCAGTTGTGACCAATATGATCATTAGCAACACACAAAACACAGCTTTCACCATAATTGTTATTGTTTCTTCTTCAACTCAATCGATCTGAATTACTTTGGGATTCACAATAACTTCACCAGCTTGTATGCATTTTTATATTAGAGTTAATTACCTGTGGAGTCCTTGTGGTTTACTCAGATAACACATTTGGGGTTTTGGAGTTTGCAATGTGATAACACATGTACGTCATGTTTGCGGTATTCGCATATAATGTATATATGTGTAGGCCCTCGGGGGGGCAAAAGTGAAAGTGCACTAATTTTAACGTTATTTTACTAATTTCGTGAAAATAACGTTAAAAAGCGGGGGATGGTTAATCATGCATCATGTGGTGGCATTGATAGCCAAAAGACAAGGGGGTACATGCACTAATCGGCTTATGTTCCAATTGCTGAGTGTTATGTGTCTTATGTCCAAGGCTTGATGCAAAACTACTATCGAGTCGGGGTCTCACTGAAAGCAACCTCTCTATTCTTACGGGGTAGAGATATGGCTGTCTACGTCTTATCCTCCTCAGACCCTACCTTAGCCTTGCTATTGGTGAGATTTACCGAGTATGACGATGATGATGATGATGAATGTGGTTTCAATTTCGTAACACTTTGAGGTACTACGACTAACGGATGTTCAAGTGAAATAATCAAAATACTGTTTTAGTTAAAAAAGTAAAAAATAATTGGGTTTCTTTTTATAGTTTAATGAATGACCTGAACTTAATAGAAAGGTTAAAGTTCGTTGGCCTTAGTACCTCAACGTGTTACAAAGTTGAAAACACATGACCTGAAGTTGCAACTCTAAAACTTTAAAAATGTTATTTTGTATAAACCATAGGGAGTTTGCGTGATTAACTATATATATATATATATATATAAGTCAACTTTCTTGTTTTTTCATCCAAAATGGGCTGGCTAATTAATAATATGAAAGTGTATACATTCTATGAATCCATTTAATATATACCATGACACCATGTGCATAGGGGATTGACATATTTGATGCCCAAAGAAGGATGAAATTATGCATTATGTAATTGTTAATGTTAATTTTACAAACAAGATTGATTAGTCAATTACTTGTTTTAATCTACTTCTATTGTGATAACGTTATCGGTTAAAAAAATGTACATAACATAGTAAATGTATAACATGCATAGGGAGTTTGCGTGATTAATGTTATTTTGTATAAACCATAGGAAGTTGGAAAAAAGGAAGATGAAAAATGGTAGAAATGTGGGAACTTGTCTCACATGGAATGATAGAAGGAGGAAACAAAAATGGAGTGTCTTATATAACGGAACACTCATTTCGTATAGTTTCCTAAAATCCCACACCAACGGGTTCGTGAACCTTAACTCGCGTGTGTTTAATGTGACGCTTTGATGGCGCACTTTGCACTTTGTACACTCATAAGTAGTTTTGCCCGCCAGTTGTTTGAGCCACTAGTTGTTTTAGATCAGTTGTATTAGTTGTTTGGCATAACGGTAGTTCTGATATCAGTTGTTTCGCACTATTCAAGTTGAAACTAGTACAACAGTTTCTGGTAAAATCATTTAACCAGAATAATATGCATTGAAGACGTTCAACAACATTTATTTTTCCATTTCATTCTTGACATAATTGTTTCGACTTAGTTAAGCATAAATACTAAGGGTTCCTTAGTATCGATATACACTTAAGAGACATAATAAAAAAAACATCCAACAATCTGTTCTTTCTTTTTGAGGCATACCTTCGGATTTAGGTCAATTCCGACAGTTCAAATTAGCTAAAAGTAAGCGACTCGAAACACCTAAGATATTAAACCCAATCTGGTATCAGTGTTATAAACAAAAATTCGGAAGCCTTTCTCTAATTATTATTATATCAGAGCCAGGTTTCGATCCTGGGACCTGTGGGTTATGGGCCCACCACGCTTCCGCTGCGCCACTCTGATTTGGTGATCTACAAATCATAAACTTATTATTAATATTCTCTCAATTTCTGCAGTAGGATATACACCAGTTCATAATTTTGGTTCACAGTTTATGGGTATGCAAAAAAGGCTCCAACTTTGCAATTAAACTTCAAGAATTGGGCCTAGTTGTGGTTCAAGTTCGGTAAAAATGGTGTTGATGCTGCCATTTATTTCCCCTTTTTTGATTGTTTGTTTTTGTGTTGAAAGTAGTCATCTTTTTTGGAGTTCTTGTTGGTCAATTTTTTAATATAAAATGAGCGAGTTCCAGTGCTTTAGTGGTATCCGGATGACTCTTTTTAGGGGAGGTCACCAGTGTCACGATGTCACGGTGACGGGTCTGGTCACCAGTGTTGTCTGTGATCGCGGGTGCGAGTGATCTTCTGTCAATGGGTGTACCCAGGTGCCCAGGCTTCCTAGACGTTAAAAAAAAAAAGAAATGAGCAAGTTATGTACTTTATTCGTTTTTTGATGAAAAATTTAATTCCCAGTTGGAATATTGTGGTTCTTAAAGCTAGAATAACTAAATTTTGGGAAAACTTACAGTTTAGTTATAAATGTTGTTTTTTTGGGTCAATCATACTTGAACTTTAGGATGCTGTAGTAAAATAAAATCTTTAGAAACCTGTATGGCATGCTTGTATACTTAGAAGACAAATACAATTTTGCCCCAATTTGTGTTTAATTTTTTTTTTGTGTGTGTGTTAGAATTTTAAATCTTAATTTGGAGTTGTTGATTGTTTGTTGGTCATTTTTTGGATATTAAAGAACCAATTTTGCACTTTTTGAAAATTTTAATTCCCGGTTAGAATATTGTGGTTCAACGCTTAATGGTTGTCTGAGTAGTGAGTATCGAAAAGGTGTTTTGTTTTGCAAAACATGGTTTTAGAAAGTGTGCTTGAGGCGATCAGAAAAACGCCTCAGGGTCTTTTAAAACGAATAAAAACTGGTTCTTTTAGTGTGTTTCATGAAGAAAAATGTTATGGTGAAAGAGGGGGGGGGGGGGTTCTTGAATGTAAAATGTGTACGGATGTCCTCTTTTCGGGTATCATATCCTAACAAACATAACAAACAAGGTGGCCATTGGTTGTTAGATAAGAATCAAAATGGGTATGGGTTTGATGGTTCAGTGGAATGTAAATTAGTGTCTCATTTTCCATGCTCTCCCCCTTAAATGTTTGGAGGATACCCGATTTCAAGGGTGTCATTTCTTGTCGTAAACTCATACCCCCAAACAAACACACCATCTATGAATCCTGGTCCCATTTGGCCATTCCTATATTCCCAATCCAAACACACCTGAAGTGAAATGATGATGACTCTTTGCTATAATACCAGTTCTTCATAACAAATTCCAGAAAATAATGATGTATTTTTCTAGAGGCGGCAATTTCGAGCCATTACTTGTTACTGGGATAGTCCGGATTATGCTTTATTTCTTAACGGGTCAAATGTTGCCTAAGGTGTTCATTTTAATGCATAAAACATGTTACATCATTTTATTAAAAAACTTAAATTATTATGGAAAGAATATGATTTTGTAATATATTTGACACAATCATTTATAAAAAGTTCATCTTTTAGACAGAAAGTGAAAGTGTTTAGGGCCAACCCGGCCCAACCCTGTTCTGAGTGCTGACCCGCCCAGCCTGTTGAACTGGCCCATTTTGCCACCTCTTCAATCTTCATGTTCTTTTATGATTCTGTAACATCGACTCGTTACAAGTATCAAGAAAACTCAAGACTATTTATCTTGATGAATAAATGAATCCTTTTTTTACTTGATTTGATGCAGTACTTCAATTACATGGGTATGCTTGTTGTCGAAGGCACATACGATAAAATGGAAGCTCTTTTATGCCAAAATATTCATCCCGTCGATATCTTATTGATGATGGTTTCTTCCGAAGGCGATAAGCCTAAGATAGAGGAATTACTGAGAGAAGGAGCTAAGTATGATGTTAAAAATACAGATGGAAAAATAGCACTTGATAAAACATCAAGTGATGAAATCAAGAATTTTTATTCTAAGTTTTTTTCCCAAAAGACATGATATTATCTTGAAAATACTAAAGATTGTTGTTGCTATTATATTCTTGTTCTTTATCAGAAAGGTTAAGACGTTTATTAACGTAGAATTTACATCGAGATAGATGATAAACGGGCAACAAGCTGCGCCGTTGCCCATTCGGAATATACATATGTTATTTGTGAGAAGAAATGAATCCTTTTTGAGATATAGATTTGTCATTTGAGCTACATGTTTTGTATTTTTTAAATTGGGAATATACATATGTTATTTGTGAGAAGAAATGAAAAAGTAATTGCTTATTTGCCTGTGTTAGTGGACTCTCAAGTCTTCAACTATGATGAGTCTTGTCAATACATCAGCTGCATTGATAACTTTCCAATTTATTTCTTAAAAGTACAACCATTGAGAGATCTTTAGTTAATAAATTATGATATGATGATAGTTATATATGTTTTAAAGAGCTGATGATTATCTTCTAATTTATCTCTTACTTTTAGGATCAAGTTGTTAGTTTGTTCCTATTTTTCTTGCTTTATCTTTTAAGCCTTTTGGCTATATGTATGTTTTTTTAATACGGTTTCAATCAATGAAAATAATACAGCTCTTGATCACCAAATTCTTGAATATACAAATATATCAAATGTATTAAATAAAAGATCGTTTAGTCTCACAAGCCGGCTCGAGCTCGTTTACTAAGTGAGCTTCAATAATAGCTCGAGCTCATCAAAGCTCCACTTTTTGAGTTTTTAACTAGCCAGTCTCAAGTAGCTCATGTGGCTCGGCTCGTTTACACCCCTATCAAGGTACTCCGACAATTGACATTTTTGTTTCGAGCTCAAAGATGCAACAAGATCATATAAATTAAACGTTCGTCTCACTGATGGGAATACATATAGAAGATTTCATGATTTAGAAGTTGAAATGTTTGAAATCAAAATTTGGCTTATTGTCTTCAAATAATTTGTCCGGGATTCATCTCACTACCATCACCATATGATAAAAGCTTGGTGAGTCGTTTGAATATATTTTTAAAAAGTCTAAAAACGCTTTCATTGTTAAGTATTTCGACAACTAAACTCAACAATCAAGAGCTTATACCAAGGGTTAAGCACCAAATCTTTAGCTAATAAAAGATTAAAATCAACACAATATTTGTTAAACTTAATCAACATTTTATTAGCTACCCCCTTCACTTTCCAACTCTTTAACAAACTTTCCCATTCATTCCCCAAGTGGGTTACTTTGAAATTTAAAGTAACTTTACCACCCTATATGTAAAAAGATAGAGTGCACTTGAAGCCTTGAAGGCATCTTGTATATGGGATGCCACCTAATAGGAATAGTTTGCTTTAAAACTATAAGTTCTTTTTTTATATAATCTAGAAATTAGAAAAGATTAATCAAACTTTCTTCTATCCTTCCTTGAGAATTTATCGAAATATCACACATTTTCTAACTTTATCCACATCAACGTCAATTTGTTTCAATCTAATTTGACAATAAAATTAAGGATATGAGCACAATGAAGTAGCTTATAGCCGTACAATTGAAAACTTGAAGAATCTTTAGGCCATGTGTAGTCATAAAACCCTTTGTGTGGTGTTATGCGACAAGTGGTGGATTGTGTAAGAGATGAACTTTATATAACTTGAGTGTGTAGTACGGTTATATATGTATGAAGCTTTATATATATGTATGTATGTATATGTGTGTGTGTGGGGAAAGAATAGTCATGCCATGATATACATCGCGGGAGGGAAAAAAATTACCCTATAGTGCCGGCCGTAGTGGTGTGCGGCGGCACTATAGGGCGCTATGCCCTCTTTTACCGTGTGATGGCGCCCCACTAGAGAGGGACTTATGCAAATAATAGATAACTTATGCAAATAATGTGAAGAGGCATGTAAGAAAATAACATATTTCTATAGTACCTGTATAGAAAGAACATCTATTTGTCTTGATTACATATGTATGTAGTAAATTACGTATGTGTTAGTAAAAAGTTACACATATATAAAAAATGTCGTTGTTTGCTATTCACATACATAATTTTTATACTGACACATATGTAATTTGTCGAATACTTTACACCTAAACATATACAATTTTTTTCTCTAGTTTGGACGTGGTTTTGATGGATTCTCGCAACTAGGGTGGTTTTAAAAAGTAAGGTAAATATATTCACACACTTATCAACCTATTTGGACATCTCTTGCCGCATACAGGTCTCGTATAGGCCTATACGCGACATATAGGGTGCCTCGAAATCAGAGACTGACTGACATCAGTCCTGGTCTAGCAGTTGCCCTATACATCACGTATAGGTATATACGGAGCATATACTACCCCTCTTATAGGTCTCGCATAAGACCCATGCGCATTATATGCCTCATATAGCTTGTATGGGGTGTATATAAGGGTTTTTTACAAACAATTTTATACAATATTAATCATTTTAGCAAAGTTTTAAAAAAATAAGTAATTTAAAAAAACATTGTTATGTCACGAATACACGTTTTGTACAAAACCAAGCCATACACCGAGATAATATTTTGTTTGGAATGTTATTCATATGTATTTCAATGATACACATGTTGGCTTATACCGTAAAACATCCAAAATGTGCTTAACTAGCAAAATCATCCCGCGCTACGCGGCGGGAATTCGATCACTGTTGATTCGTCTCGTTTTGTGATGGGCTCAATATGGTACCGACACTTGGTATAGCAACCGAAAGAGAATATAAAAAAGAAGCCCGTGCCATGACTAAAACAATATCTAAAAAAAAAGACATTACATCTAGTAAGATTTAATCCACACTACATCGGTTATTAACCGGGTTTTTTAACCGATAGACCGGTTAACCGAAAAATTCAAAAAAAAAGGCAAAATAACCGGTTAATAACCGAAAATAACCGGTTAATTAACCCAACCGGTTAAAGTAATTAACCATACCAGTTAAAAAAATAACCGGCTAAAGTAATAACCGATTAAAGCATTAACCGGTTAAAGTCAAAAAGTCAAGTTAACCGATATAACCGGTTAACCAAACCGGTTATTAAAATTAACCGGTTTGTGCACCTCTAATATAGATGCACATGGTGTCAACTCAACTGCAAGAATCATATTAAATTGACTACCACAATAATATTTATAAATGTAATAGACTAGAAAGATTACCTGCGCTACGCTGTGGGGTTTCAGTCAATATCTATTTTGGTTAAGTATAGCAACCGAACGAAAGATGCTGAAAAAAATATCGATACATGTTTTACATTGAACAAAAACCCTAAAGATAAATTTAAATTAGACAGCGAGACATGTTGATTTTAAATTAATTGTAAATGGAAACGTAACGTTATCTTAATATAAATATAATAAAAAAGGAACCAAAAACTAAAACACTTAACACAAAGAAAAGTAAAAAAATTAAATATAATAAAGTCGTATAAAAAAATCAAGTAAGAAACATAAAAGGCAATAGGATGAAAGCACTATTTATACAACTTGCTAATTGTAATTTTCATTAATAAGTAAAATAACTGAAAACGTACATAAAATAAGCACGAAAACGAATCATATTTAACTTGACATATTTCTAAAGAAAATTTACGTCGAATCATAAACCAACTTGTCTTTATATCGACACGTGCATATTAATAAGCACGTAAGAAAATAGTTACGACGTGCGACGGTGTCTAAACGTGTAGTGACTCGAATTTATACCGTTTAATAAAAAACGTATTATGTTTCACTCGACTCATTTACAAAAAAAATCACGTTAAAACGTAAAACAACCGAAAACGTACATAATAATAAAGGGTAAATGTTATTAAATATTAATAAAAACTAAAATTAAACTAAAACTCGATAAGGCTTAACGAGCTTAACGAGCTTCACATGCTAGGCTCGAGCTCGGGCTCGATAAATAAACGAGCTTTATTTAGGCTCAAGCTTGGCTCGGTCTCGATAAGGCTCGGCTCGTTTCGAGCTTTTTCTCGAGCCGATCTCAAGTAGCTTTCGAGCCGCTCGGCTCATTTGCACCCTTACTCAGAAGAAATATGAATCTGTTACTAACTTCGGATTTTATTTAAATGCAGTCACATCCAAATTTTCGCAAAGATCAAATTAATGGTTTTGTTTGCAATATTGCTGAAGAAAATCTTTGTGATCATATTATGCCTGCATCTGTCGATATTGTCACATTGGTAAGCATGGACTTTACAAATTCAAGGTTTTTTTTTTCTCTATATTTATTATGGGCTATTTAGAATTTTAGAAAATCTTGAGAGCACTTGAAATTTTTAAGCAGGTTTTCACATTATCTGCGGTTTCTCCAGAGAAGATGCCAGTTATTATACAAAACCTTGGACTTGTATTAAAGGTCACTCTCACAAAACTTTTGTTGGCGTTTATGAACTCTTAAAACGGTTCGTCCTTAGCTCACTTTTGTCGGTTTAACCAGAAAACAGTTTAGAAATTGTATATAAACTAACTATTTAGTTGAGCCGGCCGCGATTTGCTTTGGTTAGTTACTCCCTCCGTCCTAAAATAGCTGTCCTCTTTGATTTTTATAGGGGTTGGTTAACGTACGCAGCGTACGAGATTGAGTTACAACATGCGAACTTCATTTTCACCATGCGATTTTTTTTATAACATGCTATTTTCTCATTTTTACAACATGCTATTTTTACATCTTTCAACATGCGACTTTTTCATCTTTCAACATGCGACTTTTTATATTTTACAACATGCGAGTTTTTAGTTATGAAGTTTATAACGTGCGAACTTCAAATCTCGTACGCTTGTTCGATAAAGCATATTGTACATTACACTTTCACGATATTTTTACATATATATATATATAGGATTAGGATCAAGAGTGAACAACTTCTTAAGAGGGAACTTAGTGAACTAATCTTAGCCATTGATCATTTTTTAGATTAAAAAGGTAAGATTGACATTAGCCAAGTATATTTAATTAAAATCCTTAAATTTTTCATCTCTTAACTCTCTCTCTCTCTCTCTCATTTTTAATTATTTCTCCATTATTTTAATTATAAGAGATTGAAACTTTGAAATTTTGGATAAGGCCTAAACTTTCTGCTGCTTCTTCTGAAAATACACTGAATTTCATATTTATTTATTTAAATAAAGTCTCATTTTGTTCGGTAAACTTTTCTTTTTCATATTTGTAAGAATTATTTATCTCGTTGTTTATGAATTTAGAGTCCTATATAATTTAGTTATTATTCACATAGTATATTTAAATTATTTATTTATTTTGTACCTTCGCGTGATACTCGAGATACATGTGTAGAGAGAGATACATTTATGTATCAAAGTGATACCTAGTTTTCTTAATTGATTATTTCACGTATAGATTATGTATATTATAGACGTATAATCTTTGCACTTATGATCAGTTATTTTTTTACTTAGCGTTTGATTATGTTGGTAATAGCAAAAAAAAAAAAAAAACTTCATTACATATTAAAAAAAAGTATAGTATGATACCGACAAGTGGTATTGTTTATAATAGGAAAAATACTTTATTTTGAATGCATTACGCTTTCAAAAGAAATTATATTAGAATGTTTAGAAATGTATTTTATATATATGTTGTTAATATACACATATGTAACCAGTTCTGAATATAATACACAGATGTATAAAAGTCTGTACACATGTGTATAAACTAACAGCTGTGTATATTGTATAAACTGGTAGTTAGCGAGACTGTACACATGTCTAGAAACTAGCAGCTATGTATCTTGTATAAACTTATAGTTAGCTAGACTGTACACATGTGTACAATGCTGAGTAACCATCTCAGATCCTTGTTATACACATATGTACAATGCTGAACAACAATATCATTAACTTCTAGCTAGAGGTATATTATGAATGTACATATGTGTACATACGTATCTAAAATACGAATGCGTATAATATGTATATGTATAGAGAATATATTTAAATATTTTTAATTGTGTTTTAGATGAAATAATATTTGATAATGTTTGTATTTTTTAAAATTATAAAATTAGGTAATTGGTGAAAGAAAAAAGTATAAAAAATATAATTAAATATTCTTTTTAATGGAAAGAGAAATCAAGAGAGAGAGAAAAATCAATTAATTAAATGGAGAGAGAAAATACAATTATACCCTTGTATTTATTAAAATACATGTATGTTACAAAAAATAATTACAATCTTGCCATTAAGTAAAATATCTAGATCTACAAAATAAATGGTCAAGATAAGTTCATTTTGTTCATAAATACAACATTGTTCACTCATGAACCCTACCATATATATATATATATACTAATTTCCCATTTTACTTATTATTGAAATTTGCAAATTTTTTCAATTAAATTGATATCATGAATGATTAAGAGTAAGCTAAATTGTGTATATGACAATTGTTATGGGACGTAGGTAGTACCTCTCTATACATTTTTCCTTCTTTGTAATTCTAGTATATTTGTAACCCACATTCCTTATGCGTGGATGACATATGTATTTGCAGCCAAACGGTCATGTTCTTTTTCGGGATTATGCTATTGGGGATTATGCTCAAGTGAGCTTCCAAGCTTCTTATAATTTCTTGTTCGAGTTTATATATCGTTCAAAACTTCAAATTACCATTCTAGTCGCCATAATATGGAATGAGCTTTTTACCATAACTTTATGACCGTTTTGCAGACAATGCTGATGACCAAAAATCAAGTTATCAGCAAGAACTTCTATTTTCGTGGAGATGGCACTGTAAGAATTCTGTTGACTTTTGGTAGTTGTTGTATTCGTTTTCATTCTCATCATCAGCACTGTTAAAAACCACTGAATCGTACTGGACCGAACCAAAAAAATAAAATGAAGTATATAATATTTTTGTATTATAGAAATAAAGGGGAAGGTTCATTGGGGAACACTAAAAAAGTGGGGAACAGTGGGGAACCGACTAAAACGAACTCCGATTGGACTCATTCCAGCGGCGTTGGAACCGGCTCGTCGAACCCTAACTAAGATCTCTTAACCCTAAACCCTAAATCATAATCCCTAAACCCTTAACACTAAATCTCTAAATCCTAACCCCTAAATCGTAAAATCTAAGCTAAAACCCCTAAAAGCTAAACCCTAAACCCTAAAGCTAAACCCGAAATACTAATGATTAACCTTAAAGCTAAACCTTAAGGTTAAACCCTAATATAAGACCCTAAATCCAAACACTAATATATTTAGGGTTTATGGGTTAGGATTTAGGGTTTAGGGTTAAGAGATCTTAGTTAGGGTTCGACGAGCCGGTTCCAACGCCGCTGGAATGAGTCCAATCGGAGTTCGTTTGAGTCGGTTCCCCACTATTCCCCATTTTTTTAGTGTTCCCAATGAACCTCACACTAGAACTAGAAATAAATTTCCTAAATAAGGAGATCTCAACCTTCATATACGGCTTGAGTTCAAACTCATTTCTCTTTCGTTAAAATCCAAATATTTCACTAAATTCTCTCTTCTATCAACAAATTCGAACATATTTTCAATTGTTATTGTCAAATACGTATCTGCAGTGTTCGTTCTACTTCTCTGAAGATTATTTGTCAAGGTTATTCGAAAGAGCTGGATTTGTTGTAGTGGATGTGAATACATATAACAAAGAAATAATAAACAGAGCTCGAAATATTACCATGCAGAGGTATTTTCTTACTCTTGAAAAGTTTGTTCTACTTTTTAACTATTTATGGGTGGATAATTTATATCTAGATCACTATTTTTTTTCTATTTTAGGCGTTGGATACGAGCTGTTTTCAGACAACCCTGATGGTTTAGGTGCACTTTGCTAAACAAGATCCTTACACTGCATTAATGACACCAAAATGCGATTTTACTGTTAATTGACAGCTTGGTTTCTAGCCCTGCGGGTCATCGGAAAGTTTATTTGATAACACATTGATTTGGGCTCTTCAGGGAGACAGTGAAGGTCTGGACTGAATCTATTCTTGTGTCACATGTGAACTGAAATGTATTCATATCTATTATTTCATAGTAAATAAAAACCAAAGTTGTTGAAGACTATGATGGGTAAGCTTTTTAGTAGTGCTTCTGACATGAGCTGCTTTTGTAGCTTCTAGCATAGGTTGCCTTTGTCTTTTTTATTGATAGATGTTTAAAAATAAATGTGTCTTTCTTTATAAAGCAACCGTGTTTGAGGTGTCTGAGGCACCCAGTATGTCGTTCTCTGCCAAAGGAAGGCTTGGTCATATGCTGTATGTCTTTTTTGGGTACCTATTTATCTTCTTCAGGCTAGTAGCTTCCTGGCTTATAGGTTTTTGGCTTCAAGCTTGTAGCTTCCGAACCTATAGCTTCCAATTTATAGCTTCTGAGCCTATACCTTCAAGCTTGTGACTTTGAGGCTTGTGGCTTCTGCGCCTATATCTTTAAGCTTGTGGCTTCCGAGCTTATAGCTCTAAGCTTGTGGCTTCCGAGCCTATAGCTTCAAGCTTGTGGCTTTGAGCTTATAGGTTATTGCTTGTTGGCTTTTTGGCTATTGGACTATGCAAGTAGCTGATATGTTGGATGCTTTGTTATTTTGACCAGGTCTGCGTACTTACTTTCGTTAGTAGTCCTTAATCAAAGATGTTTATGGCGGAGTTATAGGTGCTTCTGGCCGAAGCTGTCATGCTTCACGTTTCTCACCTTATTGTAGCTTCTGCTTAAAGTAGCAGTTGTCTTGTAATAGGTGATATGAATAGTAGACCCGTCTACTTTTTCTGACTTGACAAGTGACAAGATGTCTCTTTTGTGAAACCACATGCTCATGTCCTTATGTAAAGATCTTTTGACTTTTAGAAAATTACCAAGAGGACAAAGTGAGATTCACATGGTTTAATTGTTCAATTTTTCCTTGGGAATATGGACCTACATCACAATCGAGTTTTTTTTGCATTCCAATAGTTTTGAAAGAAAATTTGGCATATTTTGTATTTCCAACATGGAGAATCTATTGGCACACTTATGTCTATCCGCACACTTGGCTTTTTCAATACGAGCCGTATAGACACAAAAGTCAAAAGTCAAATCTGCAGATGTCAGTTCTTGTCTGGCTGGCTGGACCTATACAAGTCGTATTGAATTGTTGCATACTATACCCAACAAACATACTTCTCATCTTCGTTCAAAAACCATATTTCAGCAAAGCTATCACATAATCATGTATGATTATGGGCACTTAGATTTACCCCTTACGAACGTACATCTTGGCAACAAGAATTGAACTACAAATAGGATATATTAGCTCCTAAATATGAAGCAGGTTGAATTGCTCATTAAAGAGGCTAAACATTACAATTACGCCAAAGCATACATCGCTGCATCTAAGTGTGCATAATACTCTTACAGGTGATGGTTTGATACAAATCCTTATTATGAAATTGTTATTTGCTTATTTTTGAGTTCAATGCAGCTAACATATACAGCACCATCGGCATGGAGGATCGACATATAGCAATATTACTGTTACCAGATAACATTAAAGTCGATCATGAGCTTCCAATGTTCAGACTTATACGACCAACGATTCCAGCTCAAAGGCAAGGGTTTGACCGGAGGAGTTACACAATCCAAAAATATTTTGAAGTCAGTAATGTCTTTGGATATTCCGCCCCACACAATGAACATTCTACTAAATACATACACAAATACATGTTTCACTTGGTTCCCGCTTACATCGAATGACCCATCTTCAAAGACCGAGTTTTGGGTACAGCTTATGCATATTCGCAATTCTTATTATACATTACCTACCACTTATTTGGTTACAGTCGTTTCACTTAGCTATGTGTCACATTGTTATCGTGTTATGTGGCGCATAATTATGCCGACTACACGCTGGAACACCACAATTTGTTTTTGTGTAGCCATCATTATTTGGCTATGTGTCAAATCACAAATCGGTATTTCCAGTGTATAAATCTTTATTTGATTATCGTTATTTGATTGCGCACCATGTCTTCACGCTGCTGCAGACCACATTATTATTTGTTACAAGTTCTCATATAAACAATGGGAAAATTTAAAAAGCAATCACATTACACGATACCAGTGATGCACGCTTCCTAGAGATAAAATATTTATGAGTTATGGCTTATACAAGTTCTTTGCGCCATCAAGTAGGCCGAACCCAAAAACACACGCAAGACACTTTTCAGCTTATACAACTATACAAGTATCAGTCACGCGACGCGCATGTAAAACATAGTTTGACTAATTATGAGTATTCATTTACGCCATGGCGCCGGACAACAACTGAACATCATATAGCAGCAGTGACATGGTGTACTATCAATGGCACTGAACCGGACGTACATACACGGTATGGCAACGGAAGTACTACTATTACCCAGTGTTGTAAAAATCGCGATTAATCTAGTCGCCGATTAATCGCTGGTCGGCCCTCTGCTGAGTAATTTTTCGTTAATCAGTCCATTAATCGCTAGTCCGCCTGAATCGGCCCTAGTCGCCCCGAATCGGTCCTAGTCAGCCGACCAAAAATTGGAAAAAAATCGGGAAAATTGGAAAGAATCGAAAAAATCAGAAAAATCGAAAAAAAATCACAGATTCCGCCCAGAACTTGCCATATTCTGGTAAAAACTTGTCAACTTAAAAAATTATGTATAAAAATATGTGTATAGATGTATAAAACTTAAAATTATACATAAAATGTCTGATCCGATTAATCCGAAGAAATCCCGATTAATCGCTAGTCCCCACCCCACCGGCCGACTAGCGCCTAGCGAGTTCTACAACCATGCTATTACCCAACAAAGCCACCAAAGCCAAATGACCTGATCCGGACATTCCGGTATAGACGCCACACAATCCTTATTCAGACATAGATTTGTTTTTTCTACATCAAGCGACCCATCTCTTATGCTACATTATTCATTATTCACGGTTATTCGGTCATGCTACATTATTTACCACTTATCCGGTCAGTGGCGAAGCTTGAGATTTCCGACCGGGGGTCGAAAACGTATATACCTAAAAAAATTATAAAACCGGGGGTCGAAAACGGTATACCTAAAAATTTTCATACGAAAACTACATACCAAACACCACTGAGCAAAAAGTTCGGGAGGTGGGACGCCCCCCGGCCCTCCACAAAGCTACGCCCCTGTATCCAGTCATGATCACGTTAATTAGCTACGTGCCCAAGCACTACGCTTTGTAAGGTTGTGTGCAGCATCAACACTTGGGCACGTGCCAGTCGGTACTTACCCAGATACACATCCTTATTTGGTTATGCGCATAAGACACTCTACAGCCTATATAATCTCCTCGCGCTGTCAAGTAGGTGAAGCCCGCAAAAAATGCGCAAGATACTTTATAGCTTGTACAAGGTCTTCGCTAAAAGTAAGCGACTCGAAACACCTAAGATATTAAACCCAATCTGGTATCAGTTTTATAAACAAAAATTCGGAAGCCTTTCTCTAATTATTATTATATCAGAGCCAGGTTTCGATCCTGGGACCTGTGGGTTATGGGCCCACCACGCTTCCGCTGCGCCACTCTGATTTGGTGATCTACAAATCATAAACTTATTATTAATATTCTCTCAATTTCTGCAGTAGGATATCTTTTCATTTTCTTTAATTCTTGATTTGATACAACAACGAAGAACACCAATGGCGACACAACTTCAGACACCAAATGCGGAAAAGATTCGACCCCAGTTCGTAAATTTGGTTCACAGTTTATGGGTATTCGAAAAAAGGCTCGAACTTTGCAAACTAAGTTCAAGAATTGGGCCTAGTTGTGGTTCAAGAATCAAGAACCACTTGTAAATTTGGTTCACAATTTATGGATATTTGTTGTTTGTTTTGTGTTGAAAGTTTTGATCTTCTTTGGAGTTCTTGATTGTTTTGTTGGTCAAGTTTTGCATATTAAATGAGCATGTTTATTAATTATATTTAGGGTCACCTTTCGATTCTATTTTGTAAACTAGTGGGTTACACCCGCGCTCTGTAGCGGGGCGACTCAATTTCAATAGAAACGTAGTCGTAAGAGTAAAAATAACGTTAATGGAAGGAATTCGTTTGATATTGGTTCGATTCATTAAGATACTGAAATTTACCGATAGAGAAACAAAAAAAAAGTCATGATACGACCAAAAAAATACTGAGACGTGTTTACATCGATCGGAACAATAAAAACGAATAGCATTTCCGATACTGACGTTGTTCGGTCAATATTAGACCGTTCGTTTTGTTACATGTACAACATCGGGAAAAACAAAAACCAAAAAATAGACCAAAAAAAAAGAAAGATGACAAAAAATTCACAAAAAGACAAAAATCATTGTCGCTAAGAAGTTCATAAATTATATATAAATAATTTAGGTTTATTTTATCATACGGGCTTAATTATTCTACAAGTTGTCGGGTTGTAAAATGTTTGAGCTTATAAAAAAATTGGATTTTAGTAATATCATGTATTCTATTTTTTGGTTGGGCGTATCCTCGTATTTTTAGGGGCATTCTATGTATAAATCCGGAAAAAAACACTACGAATACGGGGTTGAGCTGTAGCTCGTGCTACGACTTCTAATATTGTGGTTCCGCCCCTGGTTTTACCATAGTGGGCATTAAGGCGGTGGGTTTCCCTGGAAATGGTGACAGGCCGGGTCACCAACGTTGTCTGCGATCGTGGGCGTGGGTGACCTTTTGCTTATGGGTGTACCTAGAGGTGCACATAAAACCCGTATCCGGAACTTGTCCGGAGAAAAAAAACCAAGAACCGGTTATTTCTGTACTTGGGGCCGGGCTTTGTTGGAAATTCAAAAGGAAATGAGCAGGTTCTGTACTCTATTCATTTAGTTTATTAGTTTTGGTTCCCAGTTAGAATACTGTGTTCTTGTAGCTAGAAAAACTAAAGTTAGGGAAATCTACGGTTTAGTTATAAATATTGTGTCTTGGGTCAATAATACTTTAACTTTAGGATGTTGTGGTAAAATCTTTAGAAACCTATATTGCTTGTTTGCATATTCACAAGATTATATTTGGCCCCAATATGCGTTTGATTTTTTATTTTTTTTATTTTTTTGTGTAGAATTTTTAAATCTTAATTTGGATTTGTTGATTATTTGGTGGTCAATTTTTGGATATTAAAGAACCAATTTTTGCACTTTATCATTGATTTTAATTAAAAAAATTTAAAATCTGATACCATGTCAAGATTTCTAAATCAAACTAATAAAAATATTTGATAAGTGAAATAGTTTTATTGATTGAATGTTTGAAGATAGAAAAACATACGAACTGAAGGATAAAAAACAAGATATTTTAAAGTAGTCAACACAGATTGTTGATTGTTGACTGCTACTAATACCAAGGCCATAAGACATTGAAGAACCCGAATACACTTATGTAGAAGCTTGCCGAAGGCTCGGTACTGGATTGAGCCCGATATAACGGATTCGACAATTGGGCCCAAGCCCAAGCTGCTCCTCCAAAGTGCATAGGCTCGGTACTGGACCAAAGGCTCCACATGTTTGGTGTGTTCTAGTGGGATTCGACGATTGGGCCCAAGCCCATTCTTAGGTCAACCCATTAGGGTTGAGGGGTGTCCCACGATAACTACTTATTAGATGTAGAGATATATGAGTTATCCGGATAAGAACAATACTGTTGAGACTTGATGATCGGAGATAAGCTGGGAAAATATTTTCCGGTGAGGTTAGGTTATCGCACTCGTGTGAAGGAATTGGCACGGTGGGTATTGGGTGTGTGTTAGACATTATATCTTTTTAACCGTAATTTACAAAATAAAACCAAACCCCTAAGATTTGAAAACCTCCAACTTGGAAGTGTATCCAAGGATCACCTAGCTTTTTTCTCAGTTAAGAGGACTACGGGCCAGGTTGGTTAAGAACCTAGTTCCCCTTGGAAGAGTTAAGCTCCACAGACTAGCTGGTTAAGTCCGACGCTTTGCCTTTGTTTAAGGACAAATAGCTAATTTTCCTAAGATATTTTTTATTCTGGTGGAAATGAATCAATTTTACCTAGACATGCATGAAAGGAGCATGTAACTTGTTGGATTTAACTTCATAAAAACAATCCACTTAATAAATATATATTATTGATCATTTGTTGTACATCATAAATAAAGATTTAACTTGTGATCATAAAGGACCTTATGAAAGATCTTGGTTAGTCACTTATGAAATAACATGAACACATTCATGTCGATCTATAAATTCGAAAAACAAACATAGAAGTAACGTGTACAATCGTTACAACCATACATTTATGGGGCGAGTAGGTTTAACTTAACAATAGGGATCGGTACCCTCAACCACACCACAATCGTTAAGGACAGTGACGGGGATGCCGTCATACTGAAGCCCTTGACACACACACCAAATGCTTTCAACATGTGGATTCCAGAAGTTTGTGAGTTCTTTGAGGGTGTTGCAACAGTTTTCATCAGCTCCGTTGGTGCATGGAGCTCCTCACCGAAGTAAGTCATACATTGGGCTTGTGCTAAAGGAGCAGTTGTGACCAATATGATCATTAGCAACACACAAAACACAGCTTTCACCATAATTGTTATTGTTTCTTCTTCAACTCAATCGATCTGAATTACTTTGGGATTCACAAAAAATTCACCAGCTTGTATGCATTTTTATATTAGAGTTAATTACCTGTGGAGTCCTTGTGGTTTACTCAGATAACACATTTGGGGTTTTGGAGTTTGCAATGTGATAACACATGTACGTCATGTTTGCGGTATTCGCATATAATGTATATATGTGTAGGCCCTCGGGGGGCAAAAGTGAAAGTGCACTAATTTTAACGTTATTTTACTAATTTCGTGAAAATAACGTTAAAAAGCAGGGGATGGTTAATCATGCATCATGTGGTGGCATTGATAGCCAAAAGACAAGGGGGTACATGCACTAATCGGCTTATGTTCCAATTGCTGAGTGTTATGTGTCTTATGTCCAAGGATTGATGCAAAACTACTATCGAGTCGGGGTCTCACTGAAAGCAACCTCTCTATTCTTACGGGGTAGAGATATGGCTGTCTACGTCTTACCCTCCTCAGACCCTACCTTAGCCTTGCTATTGGTGAGATTTACCGAGTATGACGATGATGATGATGATGAATGTGGTTTCAATTTCGTAACACTTTGAGGTACTACGACTAACGGATGTTCAAGTGAAATAATCAAAATACTGTTTTAGTTAAAAAAGTAAAAAATAATAGGGTTTCTTTTTATAGTTTAATGAATGACCTGAACTTAATAGAAAGGTTAAAGTTCGTTGGCCTTAGTACCTCAACGTGTTACAAAGTTGAAAACACATGACCTGAAGTTGCAACTCTAAAACTTTAAAAATGTTATTTTGTATAAACCATAGGGAGTTTGCGTGATTAACTGTATATATATATATATATAAGTCAACTTTCTTGTTTTTTCATCCAAAATGGGCTGGCTAATTAATAATATGAAAGTGTATACATTCTATGAATCCATTTAATATATACCATGACACCATGTGCATAGGGGATTGACATATTTGATGCCCAAAGAAGGATGAAATTATGCATTATGTAATTGTTAATGTTAATTTTACAAACAAGATTGATTAGTCAATTACTTGTTTTAATCTACTTCTATTGTGATAACGTTATCGGTTAAAAAAATGTACATAACATAGTAAATGTATAACATGCATAGGGAGTTTGCGTGATTAATGTTATTTTGTATAAACCATAGGAAGTTGGAAAAAAGGAAGATGAAAAATGGTAGAAATGTGGGAACTTGTCTCACATGGAATGATAGAAGGAGGAAACAAAAATGGAGTGTCTTATATACCGGAACACTCATTTCGTATAGTTTCCTAAAATCCCACACCAACGGGTTCGTGAACCTTAACTCGCGTGTGTTTAATGTGACGCTTTGATGGCGCACTTTGCACTTTGTACACTCATAAGTAGTTTTGCCCGTCAGTTGTTTGAGCCACTAGTTGTTTTAGATCAGTTGTATTAGTTGTTTGGCATAACGGTAGTTCTGATATCAGTTGTTTCGCACTATTCAAGTTGAAACTAGTACAACAGTTTCTGGTAAAATCATTTAACCAGAATAATATGCATTGAAGACGTTCAACAACATTTATTTTTCCATTTCATTCTTGACATAACTGTTTCGACTTAGTTAAGCATAAATACTAAGAGTTCCTGTATCGATATACACTTAAGAGACATAATAAAAAAAAACATCCAACAATCTGTTCTTTCTTTTTGAGGCATACCTTCGGATTTAGGTCAATTCCGACAGTTCAAATTAGCTAAAAGTAAGCGAAACACCTAAGATATTAAACCCAATCTGGTATCAGTTTTATAAACAAAAATTCGGAAGCCTTTCTCTAATTATTATTATATCAGAGCCAGGTTTCGATCCTGGGACCTGTGGGTTATGGGCCCACCACGCTTCCGCTGCGCCACTCTGATTTGGTGATCTACAAATCATAAACTTATTATTAATATTCTCTCAATTTCTGCAGTAGGATATACCCAGTTCATAATTTTGGTTCACAGTTTATGGGTATGCAAAAAAGGCTCCAACTTTGCAATTAAACTTCAAGAATTGGGCCTAGTTGTGGTTCAAGTTCGGTAAAAATGGTGTTGATGCTGCCATTTATTTCCCCTTTTTTGATTGTTTGTTTTTGTGTTGAAAGTAGTCATCTTTTTTGGAGTTCTTGTTGGTCAATTTTTTAATATAAAATGAGCGAGTTCCAGTGCTTTAGTGGTATCCGGATGACTCTTTTTAGGGGAGGTCACCAGTGTCACGATGTCACGGTGACGGGTCTGATCACCAGTGTTGTCTGTGATCGCGGGTGCGAGTGATCTTCTGTCAATGGGTGTAGCCAGGTGCCCAGGCTTCCTAGACGTTCAAAAAAAAAAAGAAATGAGCAAGTTATGTACTTTATTCGTTTTTTGATGAAAAATTTAATTCCCAGTTGGAATATTGTGGTTCTTAAAGCTAGAATAACTAAATTTTGGGAAAACTTACAGTTTAGTTATAAATGTTGTTTTTTTGGGTCAATGATATGCTGTAGTAAAATAAAATCTTTAGAAACCTGTATGGCATGCTTGTATACTTAGAAGACAAATACAATTTGGCCCCAATTTGTGTTTAATTTTTTTTTTGGGTGTGTGTTAGAATTTTAAATCTTAATTTGGAGTTGTTGATTGTTTGTTGGTCATTTTTTGGATATTAAAGAACCAATTTTGCACTTTTTGAAAATTTTAAGTCCCGGTTAGAATATTGTGGTTCAACGCTTAATGGTTGTCTGAGTAGTGAGTATCGGAAAAGGTGTTTTGTTTTGCAAAACATGGTTTTAGAAAGTGTGCTTGAGGCGATCAGAAAAACGCCTCAGGGTCTTTTAAAACGAATAAAAACTGGTTCTTTTAGTGTGTTTCATGAAGAAAAATGTTATGGTGAAGAGGGGGGGGGGGGGGGGGGGGTTCTTGAATGTAAAATGTGTATGGATGTCCTCTTTTCGGGTATCATATCCTAACAAACATAACAAACAAGGTGGCCATTGGTTGTTAGATAAGAATCAAAATGGGTATGGGTTTGATGGTTCAGTGGAATGTAAATTAGTGTCTCATTTTCCATGCTCTCCCCCTTATATGTTTGGAGGATACCCGATTTCAAGGGTGTCATTTCTTGTCGTAAACTCATACCCCCAAACAAACACACCATCTATGAATCCTGGTCCCATTTGGCCATTCCTATATTCCCAATCCAAACACACCTGAAGTGAAATGATGATGACTCTTGCTATAATACCAGTTCTTCATAACAAATTCCAGAAAATAATGATGTATTTTTCTAGAGGCGGCAATTTCGAGCCATTACTTGTTACTGGGATAGTCCGGATTATGCTTTATTTCTTAACGGGTCAAATGTTGCCTAAGGTGTTCATTTTAATGCATAAAACATGTTACATCATTTTATTAAAAAACTTAAATTATTATGGAAAGAATATGATTTTGTAATATATTTGACACAATCATTTATAAAAAGTTCATCTTTTAGACAGAAAGTGAAAGTGTTTAGGGCCAACCCGGCCCAACCCTGTTCTGAGTGCTGACCCGCCCAGCCTGTTGAACTGGCCCATTTTGCCACCTCTTCAATCTTCATGTTCTTTTATGATTCTGTAATATCGACTCGTTACAAGTATCAAGAAAACTCAAGACTATTTATCTTGATGAATAAATGAATCCTTTTTTTACTTGATTTGATGCAGTACTTCAATTACATGGGTATGCTTGTTGTCGAAGGCACATACGATAAAATGGAAGCTCTTTTATGCCAAAATATTCATCCCGTCGATATCTTATTGATGATGGTTTCTTCCGAAGGCGATAAGCCTAAGATAGAGGAATTACTGAGAGCAGGAGCTAAGTATAATGTTAAAAATACAGACGGAAAAATAGCACTTGATAAAACATCAAGTGATGAAATCAAGAATTTTTATTCTAAGTTTTTTTCCCAAAAGACATGATTTTATCTTGAAAATACTAAAGATTGTAGTTGCTGTTATATTCTTGTTCTTTATCAGAAAGGTTAAGACGTTTATTAACGTAGAATTTACATCGAGATAGATGATAAACGGGCAACAAGCTGCGCCGTTGCCCATTCGGAATATGCATATGTTATTTGTGAGAAGAAATGAATCCTTTTTGAGGTATAGATTTGTCATTTGAGCTACATGTTTTGAATTTTTAGAATTGGGAATATACATATGTTATTTTGAGAAGAAATGAAAATGTAATTGCTTATTTGCCTGTGTTAGTGGGCTCTCAAGTCTTCAACTATGATGAGTCTTGTCAATACATCAGCTGCATTGATAACTTTCCAATTTATTTCTTAAAAGTACAACCATTGAGAGATCTTTAGTTAATAAATTATGATATGATGATAGTTATATATGTTTTAAAGAGCTGATGATTATCTTCTAATTTATCTCTTACTTTTAGGATCAAGTTGTTAGTTTGTTCCTATTTTTCTTGCTTTATCTTTTAAGCCTTTTGGCTATATGTATGTTTTTTTAATACGGTTTCAATCAATGAAAATAATACAGCTCTTGATCACCAAATTCTTGAATATACAAATATATCAAATGTATTAAATAAAAGATCGTTTAGTCTCACAAGCCGGCTCGAGCTCGTTTACTAAGTGAGCTTCAATAATAGCTCGAGCTCATCAAAGCTCCACTTTTTGAGTTTTTAACTAGCCAGTCTCAAGTAGCTCATGTGGCTCGGCTCGTTTACACCCCTATCAAGGTACTCCGACAATTGACATTTTTGTATCGAGCTCAAAGATGCAACAAGATCATATAAATTAAACGTTCGTCTCACTGATGGGAATACATATAGAAGATTTCATGATTTAGAAGTTGTAAATGTTTGAAATCAAAATTTGGCTTATTGTCTTCAAATAATTTGTCCAGGATTCATCTCACTACCATCACCATATGATAAAAGCTTGGTGAGTCGTTTGAATATATTTTTAAAAAGTCTAAAAACGCTTTCATTGTTAAGTATTTCGACAACTAAACTCAACAATCAAGAGCTTATACCAAGGATTAAGCACCAAATCTTTAGCTAATAAAAGATTAAAATCAACACAATATTTGTTAAACTTAATCAACATTTTATTAGCTACCCTCTTCACTTTCCAACTCTTTAACAAACTTTCCCATTCATTCCCCAAGTGGGTTACTTTGAAATTTAAAGTAACTTTACCACCCTATATGTAAAAAGATAGAGTGCACTTGAAGCCTTGAAGGCATCTTGTATATGGGATGCCACCTAATAGGAATAGTTTGCTTTAAAACTATAAGTTCTTTTTTTATATAATCTAGAAATTAGAAAAGATTAATCAAACTTTCTTCTATCCTTCCTTGAGAATTTATCGAAATATTTCACACATTTTCTAACTTTATCCACATCAACGTCAATTTGTTTCAATCTAATTTGACAATAAAATTAAGGATATGAGCACAATGAAGTAGCTTATAGCCGTACAATTGAAAACTTGAAGAATCGTTAGGTCATGTGTAGTCATAAAACCCTTTGTGTGGTGTTATGCGACAAGTGGTGGATTGTGTAAGAGATGGACTTTATATAACTTGAGTGTGTAGTAGGGTTATATATGTATGGAGCTTTATATATATGTATGTATGTATGTATGTATGTATATGTGTGTGGGTGGGGAAAGAATAGTCATGCCATGATATACATCGCGGGAGGGAAAAAAATTACCCTATAGTGCCGGCCGTAGTGGTGTGCGGCGGCACTATAGGGCGCTATGCCCTCTTTTACCGTGTGTTAGGCGCCCCACTAGAGAGGGACTTATGCAAATAATAGATAACTTATGCAAATAATATGAAGAGGCATGTAAGAAAATAACATATTTCTATAGTACCTGTATAGAAAGAACATCTATTTGTCTTGATTACATATGTATGTAGTAAATTACGTATGTGTTAGTAAAAAGTTACACATATATAAAAAATGTCGTTGTTTGCTATTCACATACATAATTTTTATACTGACACATATTTAATTTGTCGAATACTTTACACCTAAATATATACAATTTTTTTCTCTAGTTTGGACGTGGTTTTGATGGGTTCTCGCAACTAGGGTGGTTTTAAAAAGTAAGGTAAATATATTCACACACTTATCAACCTATTTGGACATCCCTTGCCGCATACAGGTCTCGTATAGGCCTATACGCGACATATAGGGTGCCTCGAAATCAGAGACTAACTGACATCAGTCCTGGTCTAGCAATTGCCCTATACATCACGTATAGGTATATACGGAGCATATACTACCCCTCTTATAGGTCTCGCATAAGACCCATGCGCATTATATGCCTCATATAGCTTGTATGGGGTGTATATAAGGGTTTTTTACAAACAATTTTATACAATATTAATCGTTTTAGCAAAGTTTTAAAAAAATAAGTAATTTAAAAAAACATTGTTATGTCACGAATACACGTTTCGTACAAAACCAAGCCATACACCGAGATAATATTTTGTTTGGAATGTTATTCATATGTATTTCAATGATACACATGTTGGCTTATACCGTAAAACATCCAAAATGTGCTTAACTAGCAAAATCATCCCGCGCTACGCGGCGGGAATTCGATCACTGTTGATTCGTCTCGTTTTGTGATGGGCTCAATATGGTACCGACACTTGGTATAGCAACCGAAAGAGAATATAAAAAAGAAGCCCGTGCCATGACTAAAACAATATCTAAAAAAAAAGACATTACATCTAGTAAGATTTAATCCACACTACATCGGTTATTAACCGGGTTTTTTAACCGGTTTTTTAACCGATAGACCGGTTAACCAAAAAATTCAAAAAAAAAAGGCAAAATAACCGGTTAATAACCGAAAATAACCGGTTAATTAACCGAACCGGTTAAAGTAATTAACCATACCAGTTAAAAAAATAACCGGCTAAAGTAATAACCGATTAAAGCATTAACCGGTTAAAGTCAAAAAGTCAAGTTAACCGAGATAACCGGTTAACCGAACCGGTTATTAAAATTAACCGGTTTGTGCACCTCTAATATAGATGCACATGGTGTCAACTCAACTGCAAGAATCATATTAAATTGACTACCACAATAATATTTATAAATGTAATAGACTAGAAAGATTACCTGCGCTACGCTGTGGGTTTCAGTCAATATCTATTTTGGTTAAGTATAGCAACCGAACGAAAGATGCTGAAAAAAATATCGATACATGTTTTACATTGAACAAAAACCCTAAAAATAAATTTAAATTAGACAGCGAGACATGTTGATTTTAAATTAATTGTAAATGGAAACGTAACGTTATCTTAATATAAATATAATAAAAAAGGAACCTAAAACTAAAACACTTAACACAAAGAAAAGTAAAAAAATTAAATATAATAAAGTCGTATAAAAAATCAAGTAAGAAACATAAAAGGCAATAGGATGAAAGCACTATTTATACAACTTGCTAATTGTAATTTTCATTAATAAGTAGAACAACTGAAAACGTACATAAAATAAGCACGAAAACGAATCATATTTAACTTGACATATTTCTAAAGAAAATTTACGTCGAATCATAAACCAACTTGTCTTTATATCGACACGTGCATATTAATAAGCACGTAAGAAAATAGTTACGACGTGCGACGGTGTCGAAACGTGTAGTGACTCGAATTTATACCGTTTAATAAAAAACGTATTATGTTTCACTCGACTCATTTACGAAAAAAATCACGTTAAAACGTAAAACAACCGAAAACGTACATAATAATAAGCATAAAAACATATTATACTTGACCCAATTTATTACCGAAAAAAATTACGTCTAAACGTAAATCAATTTTAATTTATACTAACATGTATATAAAAATAAGCACGAAAAACTCGATTAAAAAATATTTAGAAAGCTAAGGGGTTGTAATTGTTAACGCTAAAAGTTGAGTGATAAAAATATAAAAAACAAAATAAAAAAGTCAAAAATATAAAAAACACAATAAAAAAGTCAAAAGATAAAACAAAAGAAAGAAAAGATAAAAAAGAAAAAAAAGGCAAATTTGTCCGAAGATAAAACAAAAGAAAGAAAAGACAAAAAAAAAAAGGCAAAGTGCAAGTTACTGTTAATGTAACTTGCAAAGGTAATATTGTATAATATGGAAGTTATTTGCATAAATTGACAAACAAATCAAAGGCAATGACTAAAAATAAAATATTGGATTTTTAGGTCCTTACAGACCGTAACACTTATCCCTTGCGGTCTACAAGGGACCGTTTTGGTAGAATCTTTGGATAACTCGCGAATTTTGAGTTTAAAATACCCTTCCCTCATTCCTAACTCCCAACTACCTTCGTTAACTCCCAAATCCTGATACCCACTTATAAATACAACACCTGCACACCTCCTTAACACTTTCAGCACTTCCAAACTCTCTTAAATCATCAAAAAATCAAAGTTGAGACAAATTGTTCTAAGTTCAAAGGAGTGAGTTTTTGTAACATTTGTGTAAATCGGGTTTCAAAAAACCCGCATCATTTTATCAATTGGAGAATTTTTGTTTATGTCAAGATTTAATAATTAAAAATAAATTAATTAAAGTTTAAAGAGATAATATAATCTATTAATTAATAAAATAAATCGACTAATTAATCATTAGTTATAATAAATAAAAAGGGGAAATAAAGAAAAACGTTTTTAAAATAAATGGGTGAACCAGGAGTCGAACCCGGGTTCCCCGGATATCACACACACCACAAGCACCACTGGATTGCACGCACATGATGCATCAATTTCCGCATGCCAATATATATATATATATACACACACACACACAAACCGGGCGGGAAAAACCTGCAACCATATCGGAATCATCGCCAATCACAACACGCGCCTTTCCCTTTCTGTTTGAACTTTCCGACAACTGGCATCGTGTTTATTCTTGGCAACCTTCAATCGTAATGGCTGTCATCCCCGCGTAATTCCAATTACTCGTATTGGTTTCCAAAATCGAAACCAAAACCTCCTCTGGTTCCAATCTATAAATACCCACTGAAATCCCACTCCCAAATCGATCAATCCTTTCTCCTTTAATCACTAGTTGTTCTCGGCTCAAAGCACTTCCACTGTTCCATCAAAAAACATCGTAGTCCGCCGCCGGATTTAACTCGCCGGAAAAGGAACAACCCTCCGACAACCGGTAACACTCCTTTTACTCTGAATCCAGTTTGTATGCTGTTGGTATGATAACTAAGTTATTTAAGTTTGAAATTCAAGGAAACGGGTTCTGGGTTTAAGCTTTAAAAACGAAGAAGATGAAGAACAATGTGCGTATATATATTTTATAATTCGGGTTCTAACCGGGTTAGACACACAGTCCAGCGGTGGACTGTGTGCAAAACACGGCCTTCACGTCCCTGGTTCGAATCCGGCTCATGACCGCATAAATACACATAACCGTTTTTATTTTAAATGAAATATATCAGTGGCAGTATGTATACAAATGTAATTAAAATCCAAGATTTAACCGGGTTAGACACACAGTCCAGCGGTGGACTGTGTGCAAAACACCACCAAGGTCCCGGGTTCGAAACCCTTAGTGTGCGCCGGTTCGATCCCTGTTAAATCTTTTTAATTTAAATTAATTTCTAGAATAGTCTAAAGTGTGTATTAATATAATTAAAATCCAGAATATGTCGGGTTAGACACGTAGCTCAGTTGGAAGAGCTGCGTGCACGTGAACGTGAGGTCTCGAGTTCGAATCTTGATACACGCATACCTACAATACCATCGAACCGGTCTGACAAGTCAGCTTGTCAGACTGACAAGATTTTTTATTATTATTTATTTATTTTATTTTTATTATTTTAATTCCATGGTTTTTATTAAATGAAAAATCAAATAAAAGGTTTAAAAATATACATTTTTAAGGGTTTAGAATATCAACACAATCCAAAAAAATAACCTAAAAACCTAAACAAAGGATTTTAACCTAAATATTAATTTAATTAATTATCAAGTTATGCGTTATTTTTTTAGGTTAGTACTCCTTCATCGGTTAAATCCGCAACTCGTGCGCTCCCATCTTCAATCAAGAATACGCACCCACTGTGAGTGAATCTCTACAAATTCCCCGTTTTAATCAAGTTTTGGGGTGTATCATGTGTCGTACCATTCCTGTATTTTATTTAAACACTTGTGCTTATATCATTTTGTGATCAAATGTGAATTGGTTGTTGTGTGGTTCATATGTGGATTAAATTTATCATTTCAGTGCACTCATTTCATTAGGCTCATCAGTTCCTCGTGGGATACGGGTTGAGCATCAGGTGCCTCATTAGATCGGCTCCGTTTGATTGAGCCTTGATCTCAGATACATCATCATTCATGTCGTATATTCATTCAATGTGGTTTGTGATTGGTTACATATATATATATATATTTACTCACATGTGATTTATGCAAAATTTTCTTTAATAAACCAAATAAGCAATTATTTAAAATGTTTTATCAAGGTTCACTCGCCAACTTTTGTTGACCCAAAATCTCCTCTGTTTTACACATGATACAAGTGATCAAGTTGAGGAAAGAAACACTTAGGATGGCCTAGAAGAATAAACAAGATATTGCGTTGGAACAAACATTTAGATTTTTATTGTATTTGTATGAATTTTGTTTGTTGGATATTTAAATTGTAATTTGAATTTAATAAATATGAAACCTCTTAGTAAATATCAGGAGCTTTGGTGATAACCCAATCATGCCCCGTCTTTTATTCCGCTGCGGGTTGGGGTGTGACAGATTGGTATCAGAGCTTGTGACTATAGGGATATAGGATGTCACACCCCGACCCGCAGCGGAATAAGAGTCGGGGCATAATTGGGTTATCACCAAAGCTCATGATATTTACTAATATGTTTCATATTTATTAAATTCAAAATTACATCCTCAATATTCCAAACATGGTCATACAAATACAAAGAAAGATAATCAACTAAACAATCCAAAGTCTAAACCAGTTTATTCTTCTAAGCCATCCTATGTGTTTCTTGCTGCAGCTGGATCACCTGTATCATGTGTAAAAATGGGGGTGTATGGGTCAACATAAGTTGGCGAGTGAACCTTGTTAGAAAAACATTTATTGTTGATCTCTTGTTATCTTTATCAGGAAAAATTGTGCAATAATCATATGTGAGCAAACGTAATTAAATCATACAATAACAATAACAACAACAAACAATAACTTACAATAACATACAATAACAAACCAACTTGCATGAATATAACACATGAATGAAACTGTATATGTTGGCAACGTCACGTTCACGCTCATAATGTAATGGGGAACGGACGGCCTATGATGAATGTCTGTGCGATCAAGGCTCAATCAAACGGAGCCGATCGTATGTTGGCAACGCCTGGTTCACGCTCATAATGTAATGGGGAACAGCTCAACGCTCATAATGTAATGGGGAGCGGCGGCCTATGATAATGTATGTACTGAAAATGATAAATTTAATCTAAACAATAACCACACGAACAGTTGATACAAGTTGAATACACATTTGTTCATGAATATGACAGATGCACAATAGTTTAAATGTGATAAATAATAAGACACATGATACACCCCAAAAACGTGTTTAAAACGGGGAATTTGTAGAGATTCACTCACATTGGGTGCGTTCGGTTGAAAATGCTGAATGCGCACGAGTTTAGAGAGTTGATCGACAAGGATTAACTAACCTAAATAATAACGAAAGGTATGGTAAATGAGTGGATTTTATTAATAATTTTAATAGGATTTTTAGATATATTTTTGTGAGTTTAAGGCTATTTTCTAACTTTTAAAACATTATTTTTAAGTATTTTTAATTGATTTTTAAATTAAATAAATAAATAAAAATATAAAAAAATTGTTGACTTTGCGTTGACCATTGACCGTTGACCGTGACTGTTGACTGTTTGACCGGTTCGCTAGTGTGCATGTGTGCGCCGGGTAAGGCTCGAACCCGAGACCTTCCGTACGCGTGCACGCAGCTCTACCAACTGAGCTACGTGTCTAACCCGAAATAATTCTGTTTTTAATTATATTTTATATACTGTTTTAGTTTATTCAAAATTCTTTTATTTTTTAAAAAGGATTTTAATCATCGAACCGGCGTGTGTAACAGGTCTCGAACCCGGGACCTGTGGGTTAGTGTTGCACACAGTCCACCGCTGGACTGTGTGTCTAACCTGGTTAATATACTGATTTTTATTATACTTAACATCTTCAGTGAGTTAATCCGGTTCAGTTAAAAAGGAAAACATCTTTATTACAGAGCATACAATTGTGTCAAGGATCGAACTCGCGGCGTGTGATATATGTGCGCACACAGTCCACCGCTGGACTGTGTGTCTAACCCGAGATAATATCCAATTTATATTAAACTTATATACAAACTAGCTTCATCTTCTTCGTTACAATATCACAGACAACGATTACCCTACTGATTCTGTTTAATTCGATTGACAATCATTTAAGTGATTAAAACGAAATGGACAGGGAAGATTTTGGGAGTAGACATACCGGAAAAATGGTCTTTCTCAGAATTCCGGCGAAGTCGTCGGCTCTGTTTTTATGGGCTTCGTCTGAACGGACCAATTAACAGTTTTGATTAGCTAGATGTGGAATTGAAGTACTGAGCAAGAGTTATCAGAAGGTTTAAAGGTTTATACCGTTTCACAGCGAATTCTAGAAATTCTCAGAACTTTTCCGGCGAATGATGATTATCCGATATCGTCGCCTGGAACTGATTCTGATTGAAGGGTTTGAGTTAGCAAAAGCTTAACAACTGATAGAAGATGGAAGAATTGAGAAACTTACTGTTTTGATGGAAGACACGGTTTTCCGGCAAAAGTCCGGCGAGTTCAAAAAGCTTTTCCGACGAACTGAAAGTAGAGCGAAAGTAAAATTGGAGGTTCTGCGGATGATTTTGAGTCGCGAGAGGATGCTATTGTTGGAGTAATTCAGGAAGTGAAGATTTTCGGTTATTAAAACCGATCATCATATGAATTCAAGTCCATTCAAGACTGAATTGATTAAAATTGTCGGTTTATCGGTTTTAATCAGAAATCCGTGATCACTCAAAAGTCTTGGACGTTTGGAAGCCGGTAACGGTTTCAGTTAGCGTAACAGGTTGATTCATGGTTGAACATATGATTTAATTGTTTCCTAGAACTCACAAAAACATCAAGTGGCGGAGTGGTTATATGTGCGTGAGTTAAGTAGTTGAGCTTTCCGGCTGACCCGGGTTCGTGTCCCGGCAGCCTGTTTTTCATTTTATTTATTTTATTTTTACTTTTTAACAATTATAGATTTTAAATTCTAATTTGTTTATTAATTATGCATCGTTCAAAATTAAAATAAACATAAATACGCAACGAAACATTTATAACTTGATATTCGATTACAAACGAAGCGGGTTTGGAAAACCCGTTTTTGACAAATGTTACATAGGATAGGTTATTAGACCCTTAGAGCATATACTATAGTTGATTAGATTTTAATTGTTTATGTGTTACATGCAAAATTCATGATGTTTATATGTTTCATGTTTATTATCACACCCAATATTATGCAAGCACTCTCACAAGTACATGTTAATATGCAATGCTCATCATAGTTCATATTCTCATAACATGTCATATCTATAAAAGCACACACCTCACGATTTCACAATTTCCATGATTTCTTTTCAAAGATTTTTGCAATGTTTTCGTATTTTTCAAATCACATCAAAGTGAGTTTTCACGACGGGCATGTAGTAACTGGAAGGGTACGAGTACCGGTAGTCGGAACGTCTTGTCTAGGCTTGGCATTCGTATAAATCCAAAATAAAGGACCAGTTTGCCTACCTGGGGACTAACGATGAGAGTACGAAGGACCTATTAGGCTAAAGCATGCTATACCAAACGTCGTGTGAGCTAACCCCACTTTGAGTTGTCATTGTGTCTACACCTGGACACCCTCCGGCCATACATCTCGCAATCATGTTTTACGATTTTCATTCGGGTGGTGCGAGTGTTAACCCGCCGACACCAATGTGAATCCTACCAAGCCCAATAGTCATGGGGGCCCACATGACTACACAGGCAATGCTATGGGGGACATTTGGAGGCCCAAACATGAGCAAACCCAAGACATCTTATGGATGTAGTTAAATTATTTTCAGTTATGTTGTTTTCATTCTTTTTACGACACATGACACCTAGGAAATTCTTGAACTCACAATCTTCCTACATATGTTCCTGTAGATGTCGGCTAGGCAATTACGTGGAGGTAGAAGGTCAGGAAAGTCAAACGAACGCTTGGCCACGCAAATTGCTAAACAAATGGCCGCAGTGCTTCCTGACATCGTGCTACAAGTTCAGTAAGCCCTCACCACTAATCCCATCAACCCTCCCAACCAAGAAGACCAAAGCGTCGCCAACCCTCCTCCCAAAACCCCCAAATGCACCTACAAACACTTCAAATCCTGCGATCCCCCAAAATATGAAGGGACTGAAGGTGTCACCGCTCTCCTTCACTGGTTTGAGGAGATGGAAAACACTTTTCTCAATTGCGACTGTCCCGAGGACCGTAAGGTACGTTACGTGACTAGAAGATTGTTTGGGGTAGCCCTTTACCTGGTGGAACACGGAAAAGGGTAAGCGAGGTGTTGAAGATGCCATGGCTTTAACATGGGAAGAGTTAAGGGAAATCATGATGAGACGCTTCTGTCCGAGAAGCGAAATCAAAAGGCTAGAAGACGAGTTTCACGCATTGAAACAAAAGGAAGGACACAACACTTCATACAATAAGAGATTTCTCGAGTTGAACCGGATGGTTCCCAATCTATTCACCCCATTATACCGCCTAATTGAACACTACATTCGAGGCCTCCCCTCGAAAATCCAAGATTCGGTTTTAAGCACTTCGCCTGCAACACTCGAAGCCGCAATGGAGTTAGCTACGGAACTCACTGAAAATCGCATTCGAAACGGCATATTTAACGATGAAAAGAAGAAAACACCCAGTGAGACACCAACTCCAAACCACTCAGGTTCATCCTCGAAGTTTGCTGGTAAGAGGAAGCGAAATGGCAAGAACTTTGCTGTCACCCAAACCAACCCTCCCATCACTGCTGCTCCAATCACCCAAGTTGTCCCTCCAGCCGCACCATTCAAAAGGCCATACACTGGCCCACACCCAAAGTGTAACCGTTGTCAATACCATTACCCTCCTGAAAACCCCTGCCAACAGTGCACAAGTTGCGGCCGTGCGGGTCACACCATCCAAACCTGCCGTGCCCTTCAGCGATTGAACCTCAGTCAACCTCCAACCCAAACCCAAAATCAAATGGTGGGCCAAGCCCAACAACCCTTACTTCTACCGCCTGCACAACTCGCAACCCAACCTTACTACCAACCCAACTACCCCATGATGCAACCCATGCGAGCCTGTTTCAATTGTGGGGGACCCAAACCACTTCAGGAACACTTGCCCACGCCTAGTGAACATCATCCATGCCCAAGCTCAAGCGAACCTGGTAAAACAAGCTAACCAAGCTCCTCCACCTGCTAGAGGAAGAGCTTTCAATATCAACGCCAACCAAGCCAGGGCTGACAACAATGTGGTCAACGGTACGTTTCCATAAATGGTAGTTATGCATCCATATTATTCGATACCGGTGAGGATAAGAGCTTTGTGTCTTTAGAATTCGAATCTATCCTCGACCAACCTCGTGATAATCTTGTTGAATCTCTGACGGTGGAAGTTACTGACGGAAAACCCACTTCATTAAATTCTATTATACGCGATTGTACTCTCACCCTAAATGATCACGATTTTTCAACTGATCTAATTCCTATGAAATTGGGAAGTTTCGATGTTATCATCGGCATGGACTGGCTCAGCCAGCATCACGCTGAAGTGGTGTGCCATGAAAAGTTCATTCGTATTCCTCTCGCCGACGGTCAGATACTACGTATCTTTGGGGAAACTCCTTCGAAAGGGCTCAGATTGATGTCCTGCCTTCAAGCCCGAAGTTATCTTCACAAGAATTACGTCGCATTTCTAGCTCACGTCGTCAAGAAGGAAGGCAAGGAGAGGAAGCTCGAAGAGGTGAAAGAATTCCTGCAAGTTTTTCCCGACGACGTTTCAGGACTTCCTCCTGTGAGAGAAGTCGAATTTCGAATCGATCTTGTGCCTGGCGCTACACCGGTCGCAAAATATCCTTATAGGTTAGCCCCATCCGAGATGCAAGAGCTGGCCAGTCATCTGCAAGAGCTGACTGACAAAGGATTCATACGTCCTAGCTCATCGCCTTGGGGTGCGCCTGTTCTTTTTGTGAAGAAGAAAGATGGAACATTTCGCATGTGCATTGATTATAGAGAACTCAACAAGTTGACGGTTAAGAATCGCTATCCATTGCCTCGTATTGATGACCTTCTAGACCAACTTCAAGGCGCCACCTGTTTTTCCAAAATCGACCTTCGTTCTGGTTATCATCAGCTTAGAGTGCGCGAAGAAGATATTCCAAAAACTGCCTTCCGAACTCGTTATGGTCATTACGAGTTCATGGTTATGCCCTTCGGTTTAACCAACGCCCCAGCGGTCTTCATGGATTTAATGAACAGGGTATGCAAACCCTATCTCGACCGTTTCGTTATAGTCTTTATCGACGACATTCTTATCTACTCCAAGTCAAAATCTGATCATGAGCGACACCTTCGACTCATTCTTACACTCTTAAGGACTGAAAGGCTTTACGCTAAGTTCTCAAAATGCGAATTCTGGCTAGGAGAAGTACAATTCCTTGGTCATGTCATCAATGACAAAGGGATTCATGTCGATCCTTCGAAAATCAAGGCAGTACAGGAATGGCAAGCGCCACGTACCCCTACCGAAGTTAGGTCATTTCTTGGCTTGGCTGGTTACTACCGACGCTTCATTGCCAATTTTTCCCGTATCGCCGTTCCGCTCACGGCCTTGACTCACAAAGGAAAACCCTTCATTTGGGGACCTAAGCAAGAGGAGGCCTTCCAAACTTTAAAGCAAAGGCTTTGTGACACACCTATCCTTACACTCCCTGAGGGTTGCGATGACTTTGTGGTTTATTGCGACGCATCAGGGCAAGGACTAGGCTGTGTATTGATGCAAAGAGGAAAAGTGATAACCTATGCCTCTAGGCATCTCAAAGTTCATGAGAAGAATTACACCACCCACGACCTGGAACTTGGAGCCGTCGTGTTCGCTCTCAAGATATGGAGACATTACCTCTACGGTACCAAGTGTGAAATATACAATGACCACAAGAGTCTCCAACATATCTTCAACCAGAAAGAGTTGAATATGAGGCAACGAAGATGGGTCGAACTTCTAAACGATTACGACTGTGAAATTCGGTACCATCTTGGCAAGGCAAACGTGGTGGCCGATGCGCTCAGTCGAAAGCGATATGCGAACTTTATTCGTCTTCTATGTTCGCAAATTATAACCGATATCAAGGATCGAATCCGGGCAGCTCAACATATCTCTGTAACGGAAATTGACGTACGCGATGAGCTGTCATGTTGAGCTGAACTCAAAATTGAAACCAAATCCGACGGTATTCTATATTATTTAAACCGCATATGGATTCCCGATCGCGACAATCTTCGTGATTTCCTCATGAATGAGGCACACAAAACACGATACTCTGTACCTCCAGGAGCCGATAAGATGTATCAAGACCTACGATACACCTACTGGTGGCCTGGCATGAAAAAGGATATCGCTGTTTTTGTTTACAAGTGCCTTACATGTTCCAAAGTGAAAGCTGAACATCAAAGACCTTCAGGACTTCTAGTCCAACCCGAAATACCTGTATGGAAGTGGGAAAACATAACCATGGACTTCATTACCGGGTTACCTCGCACCTCCAGTGGGTATGACACTATATGGGTAATAATCGATCGTCTTACAAAATCATCTCACTTCATTCCGATTCGCGAGGACTTCAAGAACGAGAAGTTAGCTCGTATCTACATCAACGAGATCGTAAGCCATCATGGTGTAACGTTAAGCATCATTTCAGACCGTGATGGTCGTTTCACTTCACGAACATGGCGAGCCGTACAAACCGCTTTGGGTACATGGTTAAACCTCAGTACCGCCTTTCACCCTCAAACTGATGGTCAATCTGAACACACCATCCAAACCCTTGAAGACATGCTTCGAGCATGTGTCAAAGACTTCAAAGGGAACTGGGACGCTCATCTACCGTTAGTCGAGTTTTCGTACAACAATAGCTATCATTCAAGTATCGGCATGGCTCCTTTCGAAGCTTTATACGATCGTAAATGCCGATCTCCAGTATGTTGGCACGAAATTGGTGAAGCGCAAATCACCGGACCTGAATTGATTCAAGAAACAACCGACAAAATCACTCAAATTCGAAACAATCTTCTAGTGGCTCAAAGTCGTCAAAAGAGTTATGCTGACAAACGACGAAAGCCTTTGGAGTTTTGCGTTGGTGATCAAGTACTTTTGAAAGTATCACCGTGGAAGGGAGTGGTTCGTTTTGGCCAAAAAGGGAAGCTGGCACCACGCTACGTAGGACCTTTCAATATACTCGAAAGAGTAGGTCCTGTGGCATACAAGCTTGACCTACCAGAAGAACTTAACAGAATTCATCCCACGTTCCACGTATCAAACTTGAAAAAGTGTCTCGCCGACGAAAACCTCCATATCCCTTTAGAAGACATTCAAGTCGATGAATCAATGCACTTCGTTGAAAGGCCAGTAGAAATCATGGATTTCGGTGAGAAGCGTTTGAGGCGAAGTCGTATTCCAATCGCCAGGGTACGTTGGGAGTCAAAACGAGGACCTGAGTTTACTTGGGAACGTGAACACTCAATGCGCGAGAAATACCCGCATCTTTTTCCGGTTACAACTACTACTTAAATTTCGGGACGAAATTTCTAAAAGTAAAGATACTGTAACATTTGTGTAAATCGGGTTTCGAAAAACCCGCCTCATTTTATCAATCGGAGAATTTTTGTTTATGTCAAGATTTAATATGTAAAAATAAATTAATAAATAAAGTTTAAAGAGATAATATAATCTATTAATTAATAAAATAAATCGACTAATTAATCATTAGTTATAATAAATAAAAAGGGGAAATAAAGAAAAATGTTTTTAAAATAAATGGGTGAACCGGGAGTCGAACCCGGGTTCCCCGGATATCACACACACCACAAGCACCACTCGACTGCACGCACATGATGCATCAATTTCCGCATGCCAAAATATATATATACACACACAAACCGGGCGGGAAAAACCTGCAACCATATCGGAATCATCGCCAATCACAACACGCGCCTTTCCCTTTCTGTTTGAACTTTCCGACAACTGGCATCGTGTTTATTCTTGGCAACCTTCAATCGTAATGGCTGTCATCCCCGCGTAATTCCAATTACTCGTATTGGTTTCCAAAATCGAAACCAAAACCTCCTCTGGTTCCAATCTATAAATAACCACTGAAATCCCACTCCCAAATCGTTCAATCCTTTCTCCTCTAATCACTAGTTGTTCTCGGCTCAAAGCACTTCCCCTGTTCCATCAAAAAAACATCGTAGTCCGCCGTCGGATTTAACTCGCCGGAAAAGGAACAACCCTCCGACAACAGGTAACAATCCTTTTACTCTGAATCCAGTTTGTATGCTATTTGTATGATAACTAAGTTATTTAAGTTTGAAATTCAAGGAAACGGGTCCTGGGTTTAAGCTTTAAAAACGAAGAAGATGAAGAACAATGTGCGTATATATATTTTATAATTCGGGTTCTAACCAGGTTAGACACACAGTCCAGCGGTGGACTGTGTGCAAAACATGGCCTTCACGTCCCTGGTTCGAATCGGCTCATGACCGCATAAATACACATAACCGTTTTTATTTTAAATGAAATATATCAGTGGCAGTATGTATACAAATGTAATTAAAATCCAAGATTTAACCGGGTTAGACACACAGTCCAGCGGTGGACTGTGTGCAAAACACCACCAAGGTCCCAGGTTCGAAACCCTTAGTGTGCGCCGGTTCGATCCTGTTAAATCTTTTTAATTTAAGTTAATTTCTAGAATAGTCTAAAGTGTGTATTAATATAATTAAAATCCAGAATATGTCGGGTTAGACACGTAGCTCAGTTGGAAGAGCTGCGTGCACGTGAACGTGAGGTCTCGAGTTCGAATCTTGATACACGCATACCTACAATACCATCGAACCGGTCTGACAAGTCAGCTTGTCAGACTGACAAGATTTTTTTTATTATTTATTTATTTATTTTTTTTTATTTTATTTTTATTATTTTAATTCTATGGTTTTTATTAAATGAAAAAATCAAATAAAAGGTTTAAAAATATACATTTTCAAGGGTTTAGAATATCAACACAATCCACAAAAAAATAACCTAAAAACCTAAACAAAGGATTTTAACCTAAATATTAATTTAATTAATTATCAAGTTATGCGTTATTTTTTTTAGGTTAGTACTCCTTCATCGGTTAAATCCGCAACTCGTACAGCTCCCATCTTCAATCAAGAATACGCACCACTGTGAGTGAATCTCTACAAATTCCCCGTTTTAATCACGTTTTGGGGTGTATCATGTGTCGTACCATTCCTGTATTTTATTTAAACACTTGTGCTTATATCATTTTGTGATCAAATGTGAATTGGTTGTTGTGTGGTTTATATGTGGATTAAATTTATCATTTCAGTGCACTCATTTCATTAGGCTCATCAGTTCCTCGTGGGATACGGGTTGAGCATCAGGTGCCTCATTAGATCGGCTCCGTTTGATTGAGCCTTGATCTCAGATACAACATCATTCATGTCATATATTCATTCAATGTGGTTTGTGATTGGTTACATATATATATATATTTATTATATTGCTCACATGTGATTTATGCACAATTTTCTTTAATAAACCAAATAAGCAATTATTTAAAATGTTTTATCAAGGTTCACTCGCCAACTTTTGTTGACCCAAAATCTCCTCTGTTTTACACATGATACAGGTGATCAAGTTGAGGAAAGAAACACTTAGGATGGCCTAGAAGAATAAACAAGATATTGCGTTGGAACAAACATTTAGATTTCTTATTGTATTTGTATGAATTTTGTTTGTTGGATATTTAAATTGTAATTTGAATTTAATAAATATGAAACTTCTTAGTAAATATCATGAGCTTTGGTGATAACCCAATCATGCGCTGTCTTTATTCCGTTGCGGGTTGGGGTGTGACAGTTTTGAACTTGTTTTTACATTTTTTTTTCTTCTTTCCTCTTCCTTGGATAACCTTTAAAAGCATTACCACATGTTTACCAAGGTTACAAAGTTGGCATGTCACCATTTTTGAGGTCCAAATGAGGGTTTTTTTGTTAAACTTTCAAACATGTTCATCTTTAGTTTGTTTTTGGAACTTTTGCAGACTAAACCAAGCTACCAACTAACTTCCATGTTGAATGGCTTGAGTTAAAGTTTTGTTCCAGAAACTTTAAGGTTCATATTCCTTCTTTTAAGTTCTTGAAGCTTCTAAGTAATCTCAAAGTCACAAAGTGAGCAACACTACACCAAGTCTCCAACCATACAATGTTGGAAGAACTCGTTTAGTTATCCTCACTTGGTTACTTAGTAAATTAGATAGATTATTTTATGTTTATCATACTTATATCCATGACCATCCGAATCATCCATGTGGTGATTTGTGCATTGGTGAATTCTTGAGGTTAAAGGATTTATCTTACCTTTAATGCTCCTTGACAATATAACTAATAATACATATAAGCCTATATAATACATACTCTAAAAACCCAATTACGATATCAACCAAACCGTGATTGAACATTATGTTGTGATGGAGAATATCCAAGGTCTTGGATTCCTTAGTTCAGATTTCTAATGAGTAATCAGACTCATGAAAAAACACAAAAACATAATGTGACCTAATAAGTGAATAATACGAGATATTTTTATGTAATTTCATACTTGTAACTTTCATTTACATTCCCAACCTCCAAGTCCAAATACTCATACACCATCGTTTACCTTTTCAGGGTAACTTCAGTGTTCCATCATTCAAAACTGCTCGCTCACGCATTGTGGAAAATATTCGCAAACGTGAGTTTATACTTGACCCATTTTACGCTTTAAACACTATTTGGGTTGCAACATGTATCCGTATTAAATCACAATCTTACATACAATCAATCTTATGCAAACAATTAATCCTTAAAACATGTTTACTTGTTTATACATAACATGTCAACATTATGCATGCTATCTATCATTAACTTTTAAAAGCATTCCTTAACATGTATAGCTATGAGATTAGCACACTGTCCCATTTGTTAGGTCATTGTTAAGTATTCAATCTTTACGGTCTTATTCACTTCGGTGATACGTTATCTAGTGGAATTTGGGTTGATATTTAGTCTTCCATGTTAGTATGATTATATGACTTAGTACACATTTAACATGTGGATTTGAAATTTTATTCATACTTATGCTATGCAAACAAATTAGTAGCTCACCAACATAATTTGTGTTGCCGGATAAAAATTTTATACATGGTGCAAGAACTATTTGATGATGATTTTACATGAAATCTACTTAGGGTGGATTAGAAACTCACCAAAACTTTATTATTATTGGTTGTTTAGTATGAAATTTTCACTTATTGTACTTCCTTTCTATGAGCAATGTAACTTGTTATTCGATGAATGAAATGAAATTTTGAATTTTAATATACTATCACAATTAGTGTTATGTTGTCTTTGATCAATCTATTACGCCTCACCTCGATGTTTCCGCTATAGATTGGGTGTGACAATATATATACATACACAAAACGTATAGTGTAAGGTTTAACGGGAAACCACAAAAATGAAAATCTAGGGAACCATATAAACAAAACTCATAAAAAATCCTTTTTACATGTAAAAAGTTAATTTTTATCTAATCTTTTCGGAACTTTTGCATATAAACACATGTAGAAATCATTTTAATAAAAATTAAAATAATAAAAAGACAAAAAAGTTTAAACGAAAAATTGTACAATTTTTTGAACGGCTTATAAATGTGTTTATATTCAAAAGTTTTTAAAAAAATATGTAACAATAATTTTTTAATGAATTATTTATATATATAAAACTAGTAGTGCCTCAATTTTGGTTTACCAGTAAATCTCACACTATATTATATATAACTAGAGATAACTAAAGTTAAATTCTAATATTTTTAGTATTAAAAACATTGTGATATTTAAATATAATTTATTGTGTTCTTTGTCCTCTAAAGAAAACCTTATGTATTCCTCCATGTACATGGTAAAGAAAATATTAAAGGATTAAATCTTAAATCATTATCTACAACTCGTTGGGAAAGTTGTATAGATACTACTAAGCCTATAATAACTCAACTTGGAGATAGGGATGGGCTTTTTTTCTCAAATACTTGTACTCGTACCCGTATCGTACCCATACCCGTACCTGTACCCGTACCGATTTTAGGTATTCGATACATGTATCGGTACCCAGTTTTATTGATTTTGGTATTCGGTACTTTCGGTATTGGTACGGTGTAAAAAACGAGTACTGGTACCGAATTTTATATAGACCTTTAAAAGTTTTTTATTTATGTTTTCTTTTGTATTATAATATTTATAGTACTTTTATTTATTTTACATATACGGTACCCGTATCATATTGGTACTCGTACCAATTTTACATATTTGGTACTCGTTTTATATTTGTACTCATGTCAATTTACCTATTTAGTACCTGTACCAGTGCTCAAAAACTATATAAAAACAAAATGGTACCGAAGCGGGATTGTACCATTAATACCCGTACCTGTACTTATATATTTGTACGGTATTTGGTACTCAGTTTTGTTCAAATTCGGTACTTGTATTTTCGGTACCGGTACGGGTACGATACCAATCCCATCCCTACTTGGAGATGTAAGAAAAGCTTTGCGAGAAGTTAGGGCGACAGATAGAGATGCTAAAATCATAGGTGAAGCTAAATCATTGGAAGAGTATGAACTTGGTGATTTTGAAATTTTTGGCACAAATTGTCATTTGGTTTGAATTATTATCAAAGGTGAATGTGGTGAGCAAACGGTTGCAATCAAAAGATGTTGTTCTTGACGTTGCTATTGATGAAGTGGGAAAATTAATTCAATTCTTTAAGAATTATAGAGAAGTGGGGTTCTCTAAGGCGCTTGATGAAGCTAGAGAAATTGCAAATGAAATAGGAGTTAATGCGGAATTCCGTCAAAAACGTGTGATATATAAGAATTTGATGAATCGTCAAGTGTAGAAGAAGTAACATTTTACCCAGGAGAATTTTAGAGTTAATTATTTTTATGTATTGTTGATCAAGCTATTTTTTCACTTGAAACAAGATTTGAACAATACCAAAAATTCGAAAAAATATTTGGGGTTTTTGTTTCCTAAAAAATTGAAGACTCTTGATGAAGCCAAGCTTAAGGAGTGTTGTTATCGCCTTGAAGATGCATTGAAGTATAAAGGAGAGTCTGATATTGATGCTAAAGAATTGTTTACGGAATTAAGTTGATTATTACATTTTTACCGAGACACATTGACAATCCTTTTAACGTTTTAGACTATATCTTCCAACGTAGTACTACTTATCCTTATGCTATAAATGCATATAAAGTGTTGTTGACAATTCCGGTAACCGTGGCATCGGCAGAAAGAAGTTTCTCAAAGTTGAAGTTGTTGAAGACCTATTTACGTTCTACAAGTCACAAAAAAGGCTAAACGGGTTGGCGACAATATCTATTGAAAGTGAAATATTAGATAGTATGGATTACAAGGAGTTGATCGAGAGCTTTGCTTCAAAAAACACTAGGAGAACCACATTGTTTGCTTAGCAAGTAGGTTCGATACTTTGATCATTTTTGCTACATTATTTTTGTTAATTTGTTTTATCTATTTCATAACATTATTGTAGTATTAAACTTTTCGTATTTATATATTTTATGAATGATTATGAGTTTATATTATATGATATTTGCGAATAGGGCCCAGACTTTTTATCTTGACAATGCAAAATTTTTTTTTATGATTTTCGAGACGACCCTACCCGATAATAACGCTTCAACAATACATTCACAATTTTTAGGCTCGATAATAACTTTTCAACGAAACATTACACGGTTTTTTAGAATTTTAAAATATTTTAAAATAAAAAAACTAACTACTGATAATGTCATAATGAAGACCTTTTTAGAAATTTAAAATATTTTAAAATAAAAAAACTAACTACTGATAATGTCATAATGAAGACCTTTTTGACAATCATCTTTTAATTCTCCAATATTCAAGGTTAAATTGATAGATAACCGAAAAGTAAAAAACAAATAATAATAATAATAAAACACATGAAACCTATTTTTTCATTCTCTTTCTATTAACATACTAGGTTATAATCCCGTGTATCATACGGGTTATATAAATATAATTTTATATTATAAATAATGAAAAAGGTATATCTTTAAAAAAACTCGGATATTATATATGTTGAATAAAATATAATGTCATGTGATAACACAAACAACCGTCAAGATTTATCTTTTAAAAATGAACATTACAAACCATTAAAGCAATGTGTCTAAAAACACTTACAATTTGATAGAAGCATGTATGCCCGACATAGAATAATTATTTAACTCTAGTGAAAAAAAACAATAATACAATCATTAAGTATATATCAAACAGAAAAACTTTGATTCCTAATTTACCATAATTTCAATCACCAAACTATAAAGTATATATATTACTCATAATATCTAAATTTTTGCTTAAAATTAATTATAGAAAAGCAATATTATTATATAATTTTTGTTTAAAATTATTAATGTTATTATTTGATATGATTATACTAAAAAGAAACGTAAATATTATTGTCTAATTGTTTAAAATTATTGATATTATTATTTGATATGATTATACTAAAAAGAAACGTAAATATTATTATCTAATATTTTGTTTAAAATTATTATTATTTAATATTTAATATAATCATAATAAAAACAAACGTTTATTCTTATCTTAATCTTTGTTTAAAATTATTTATAGAAAAACAAATATGCATTCTTATCTAATGTTTTTTTTAAAATTATTATTATTATTTAATTTAATATGAGAGATAAATTAGGAAAATAAGGTGAGAAAGCATCAGAAAGTGACACGTATCCTAGAAAGATTTTCATTTATTAGTATAGAAAGATTTTACTCAATTAATAAATAAATAAACTTTTTTTTAGCAGCGAAATTTCATTAAACACAATACCAGCCAAGAGCTACCCCATACAAACCAAGAAGAAACCTAAACACCAATACTTTAAAACATTACACAAAAGAGAAACAATATCATTTTTCCCAATCCAAGTTCGGGATTTTCGAATGGATCTTTATCATTAAAAAACCAAGGGACTTGAGCTCCTGCATTGTTTTTGCCAGATTTACTTGTTTGCTGGAAAACACTAAGATAACGTTTGGCATGAAGGAATAGAAGGTGGAATGGAATAGATCATTCTGCTGGAATGAAAATAAACATGTTTGGTTAGCATGTGGTAATAGAATGGAGCATTCTAAAGGAATGTAACTCCTTCCAAATATAATAATTCTCATTCCTTGGTGAAAGGGTGTTTTTTTCCATTCCTTAAAGGAATGAAAAGATATATTATTATTATTATAATAATTTATATTATATTTATATTTATATTTATAATACTAATATTATTATACATCAAAATTTTTATTATTAATTTTTTACCATTATTATTATTATTATTATTGAGACAATTATACTTTTGTTGTTTTTAATACAATTATGTTTCGTTACTTCGTTTTTTTTATCAAATTGTACAAAGTAATGATTCATTCTATTCACATATTATATCCAAACAAGACAATGGAATGGAATGATTCATTTCATTCCGTTGTCTATTCCATTACCTCGTCTATTCCATTCACTCGTTCATTCCATTACCCCATACCAAACAGACGTTCTGTTTGGTATGAGGTAATGGAATGGGCGGAGGAATGGAATGAACGGGGTAATGGAATGGATAAAGGAATGAAATGGATCATTACCATTCCATTGTCATGTTTGGTTCGCTGAAAAAGGCAAAAGGAATAGAATACAATTTATTAAAAATGACAAAATTACCCCGAGCTCAAAATAAAGAAATTTTACTAATTTTCATGACATTATACAATTAAAAATTGCAATAAATTTTTATTATAAAAAATAAAATACTTTTAACTAATACAATTTAAAAATCATCCACTTAACTGAAAATATTGATGTCAATAGAAATGAAATAACACAGCAACTTTAAGTCTTGAACTTTGTAAACAAAGCTGCAAGATCCACCCATTCAAAGATCTACACGCAGATTTGATTGCAAAATCTCACCAAAGTAGTAACACCAAACAAAGATCATATTTTCATGATTAAATTATCCATTAAAACAATCTGATTACTTTTATATTCATGCATACATACATATTTGAGTCCACATTATATTACTTATGCAGATTACCAGTTTAACTCTTTTCATATCAAACCTAACATCTACAGAACAAACAAAATCTTAAACAACCACAAATCTTTCTTTCGTATACCCATAACATCGGATGCAGCTCCAATTAGAAACAGTAGTGTACACGCAATTGATAAACAGCCCCATCTTTGGTCTATGCTTACACCCAATTGATACTTCACAATCTTCAAAAGATTTACTTGTTGACAGTTTGTTTGTTCCTTTTTTGCTTCCCCCATTGGTGATACTCATGTCTTTAAAGATGTCCAAAAAGTATGCGCCGACCCATTTGGACCTGCACTAATAAGGTACTCGTTTTTAACCATATCCAGCCCACTTCTTTGCTGCCTACGGAATACAAACTAATCAAATGGGTATTGCCACTTAGATTAAAAAACCAGGTTGCGCCCAAGTCACAGACTATGTAGTACGTACACATAACAAGTCCACCAAATACCAATGTAGCATCCTATTTTTCATTAATAAACATTCTTCTCGATGCCCACCACCTGTAAGTGATGATGTAATCAACAGGATTAAAGGAACAAAGATTATGATAGAGTAGTCTTTTCTTGTTGAAAAACCATGAAAAATATGTTATCAATTAATCGATTTCGCTTCTAAACATCAATTAAGTCTACTAATGACAGTTATTTAAAGTGAAGTATCTTGATATACGACACCACTATTTGAAGTATCTTGTTCAATATTGATTAAACAGGGATAGCTGATCCCTAATTCATCTATATCGCACTTGTAATTTTCAAACGCCTTGGATTTGTAAACATTAATCAATGAATCTCCAACTAGGAATATGTAGATATTACCATCGAACATTACCCCTAGCCCTAAAAGATATAAAAAAATACCAAGAGCTCCAACATAACATTTTTAAGTCCAACTCATTTTTTTAATTATTTTACCTACTTTGTTTTTCCTCGTTAAAAAAAACACTTAAAACCTTCGAGACTCGCTCACTTGGTTTTAAAAGGTGAGAATTTAGGTTTCGAAAACTAACGAGTGAGGCTAGAGCTTCATCTACACTATTCTTCTAATATTACAAATTTACTTATAAATAAGATGTTGAATTGAACACACAAAAAAAGCTTTAGGTACACCCAGAACCTTTATTGTAGATATAAAAGAAGCATGACATATTCTTTTTAAGTAACATGTTACTTTAAACTTGTGGGCCTTAAATTGTAATTTAAGAGACGAGATTCTTGTTCGACTGATGAGACTATGGGGTATGGGACGGGGTTTCAGCGTGGGTTGGGGTGAAACGTCCAAGGCACCACCCTGGGTGGGCTTGGGTTTCAGCGTGGCCCGTTGGGCGGGGCTACCAAGATGACATGGCGGAGGCTGATTGGCGGTTTGGCTAGGTGGGCCTCCACCTATTTGAATTTTAAAATTAAATCGTTGGGCCAAACCAAACGGCTAACCCAACCGGTTATAAAACCCCACCTCCTCACCTTTCGCTAACCCAAACGGCTAACCCCACCACTGTTAACCTTCGCTATCCACCGCCTGCCCCTTCAAACCGACACCCCACACCGCTGATCATGGCCTCGTGGACAAACGAAGAAGAGCTTGCACTTGTAACGAGCGTCGTGGACAGTATGAAGGCTCGCCAACCCGGCGAAACCCGTTACTGGCCGTCGGCTTTCGCAAGCTATCGGCATAACGTTGGGAACGACCGACACAACCTAAATGCGTGCCAACACAAGTGGCGCGAACTACGGCCGAAACTCGGATCGGTTCAAAGCCTACTACGAAAGCGTCCCGGGCGGGGACATAAGCCACGACGACCGGGTGGAGGTGGCCAACATCGAGTACCGGTGCAAGGAGAGGAAGGCGTTCGACAAGCTCGCCCTCTTCGAGATCTACCTAACGCTTTAGGATTTTTTTTTGTGTTTAAGTATGTTTTTTTTTGTGTTTAAGTATGTTTTTTTTAGATTTGTATTTTTTTTGTAGAATTTTGTAATTTTTAGGAATTTTATAATATTTATTTTCAGGTTTTTTTAATATTGTGTTTATTTATAAAATAAAATAAAATAAAAAAAATATCCACGTGGCCAAGCCACGCCACATCATACCCACCGTATGGATGCATGACCGGCGGTGCCCTTCCAACTCACGTGTTGGGCCATTCCCCAAATCCCCCGCCCCATCATACCCCATAGCCTGATAGAAACATTTAGTTTTTCATTTTTATTCATTTGGATTTTCTACAAAAAATACTATTTGATTGATAAGAAATAATACATTTGTTCATATGAAAAACGTATATATTTTGTTTATTTATAAAAAAATAAAGGTTTTGTTGAGGTAGGATGTCGGTTTGATGGGCGTATAATAAGTTTGTAAAGTTGTATAATTGTAAGTGGGACAATAAATTGAAGAAATTGGGGGTACACATGGTGATAGACATAATAATATAAAGTTATGTCAATGCATGTTAGCAGTTTTTGGGCGATAACCAAACACAATAAATTAAAAATGAATGATATTAAAATTCTTAAATATGTTTCTTTTTATAAAACCTAATAAAATGGAGCACCTTTAAATACATATGGTATTTAACTACAACTATAAAACCGCATTAACGAATGTACATATTGCCATAACTATATATGTATATTAGACCACTTGCAAATATTTGTGGGAGTTCTTGGCTTGCCTTAGAAGTGTTCATTATTTGAATCAGTCTTAAAAAAACCAAAACTCGAATTGAACCTAATCGAATGATGAAGTTTGGGATCTAAATATTTGGTTCTAATAAAGTCCCTATACGAATTTTGAATCGGACAACTCTTATCCGAATTCAAGTTCGGATCAAATTTGAATTTGTGGTTTTCAAACCGATTTTTAACCAAATACATATATTTTTTTATCCTTTTGATAGAAACATACATATATTTTTTATGTATTGTTTTTTTCTTTCATAATTTAGGTTATTCGAATTAACCCAAATTCAAATTCAACTCAATTTTCTCAATTCTAATTCAGTTTTATATAAACGAGTAAAATGATTTTACCCAGTGAGAAGACAATTATAACAAAAACTTACATTTAAAAACTAGTATTAGCATCCGCCGCAATGTAGCGGGATTCTTACACACGTATTATATTACTTGAAAGCCAAACTGGCGGATTATCCAACGGGTATTTTTTTAAATTCACGGGTTTATCCGAAACCCGTGGATATAGTTAATACCTAACGGTCATGGTTTACGTGAGGGTGACACCTTGTAATGGATGGGTCAGAAACAGTAACATCTCAAGTGCTAGATGCAGACGCGTTAATATGTAAACGGACAAAAGTAAAATTAAAAAAATATAAAGTTTTGATTATCGAATAATAACTAACCCGCTAGATTTAGATTTTAGTTATTTTGGTACAACTTTAGTTAAAAATTTAAAATACTTAATGACTAAAATATTTAAGTCATCTACGTCACCTTGTAATTTACAACCTTAACTTTTTAATTTTTTTAACGGCATTTACAACCTTATTTAAGTGAGAATCTTGATAAATAGTTTTCTTTTTTGTTAGTTTAGTGACCATCACAAAATTCTGAAGTATCTTTAGTGAAATGGTTTATTTTTAACACTTAATGCATATTCTATTACATTATACTATTATATTATATTATAATAAAAAATATAGAAATTTTCATCTCAAATAGATTAATAGTTTTATTATGTTTTAGTTATATATTTATTTCATAATATTTTGTATCAACCCGTTGTTTACACTTGGTTTTTAGGTTAAAAAACCACATACGGTTATCAATTATCGTGGTCGCTCTATATATATATATATATATATATATATATATATATATATATTCATCAAGTATATAAATATTTTTCAACAAGTGATGGGTTGGTGATCGGTCATTGTTACAACAAACCTCAGCCCAAGTCCACCACAGTCACCGTTTCCTTATATATGGAGTAATTTCCTTTGTACTATTTATGTTGACTGCAAATCTTTTTCTTCTCCACATAACTCTTTCTCTTGGTAAACTTGCACAACTATGTGTTTATTTTGTACAAATATTGAAATGAAATATACATTGTAGCAATAATAATAATAATAATTTATAATAATAAATAAAATAAAAACTATCACATTCAGCTAACTATCCAGTGAGCTCGTAAATCTCGCAATAACTCAATAAGTATCCTCTTATGAGTATTTTTTCTTTCTATCATTACATCATAGATAGTCCATAGAAGTTAATAAGTGAGTCATGATTATGTGATTGTGATAAAAAAAAAAAAAAAACAAAAAAACAAACAAAGTGTAACCCCTTTTCAAAACATTAGGTATAACATATACATATTAAATAATAATAAAAACTATAAGGGCAGTTAGCAGTTTAAATTTTCAATTTCCAATTTCAAAATATAAGAGGTTCCTGTATATCACTTTCAATATAAAAAAACAACCTTATTTTTTTTTTAATTTTTTCCAAAACATCATTTTCCACCTTTCATACTTTCACGTTGCGTACACCACCCAAATTACTAAAAAGCAACCCCCCTTCACGCTCCACCACAAACCACCACCACAATGCCACCCAAAACCCACCACCAAAAACCCACAAAACCCCAACCACAATCCACCCACCTAGCAACAGTAGAACTCAAACAAACAATCTTAAACTCACTCTCCAAACTCACAGACCGAGACACCCACCACCTCGCCATCCAAGATCTCCAAACCCTAATCCAAACCACCTCACCAGACTCAATCCCCCTCATCCTCAACACTCTCTTTGAATCCACATCTGACACCACCATCAACAAACCCACCATCAAGAAACAAGCAATCAAACTCCTCTCATTCCTCTGTGCCTCCCACACCCAATCCACACACACCCACTTGCCCAAAATCATCACCCACATTGTCAAAAGGCTTAAAGACTCAGACTTTGGGGTTAAAGACTCTTGCTGTGAGTCCCTTGGGCATCTTTCTTGTATTTACTTGAAGGGTTTTGTTGGTGAGGGTGAGAAGAATGGTGGGTGTGTTGTTTCTTGGTTTGTGAAGCCTTTGTTTGAGGCTATGAGTGATCCAAGTAAGTGGGTGCAAGCTGGTGCTGCAATGTGTTTGGGTAGAGTGGTGGATATGGCTTCTGATCCACCTGTTTTGGGGTTTCAGAAACTTTGTGGGAGGATCTGCAAGTTTTTGAATAGTCCTAATTTTTTGGCTAATGCTGCTCTTTTGCCTGTGGTTTCAAGTCTTGCTCAGGTTAGGTCAAATGGTCAATGCTGGATAATTGTTCTTTTGTTCATGTGTAGATTATGTTGGACTTAATCGTTTTGTTCGTGTAACCGAATGGGTCAGGGGTATTAGTGTCCTTATTTTTGGTTTATTTTTTAAGGAGTTTTAGTTACGGATACGTATTTTAGAGTTTTGAGTCAAGATTGAATCTTTATTTAGGTGGTCTAGGTTTCTTATTTTCCAAGAATGATGGCTAGAGTTATTGTAATTCGCGTGTAAAAAGAGTCGAGCTAGTTCGTTCAATCTTGTGTTTTGGTGTTTGTATTCTAATCGATCCGGGCCATTAGATTATAGGTTATGTCATGGTATATCAAATTATCAAAATTTACAAATAAAGATTTAATAATTCGTTTTTAGAGAAGGGGTACGTAGGTAATATTAGGGATGAGCAAATGGTACCAGGTACCGGTTCGGAATCGGTACCGCTACCGAATTTCCCGAACTGGTTGATTTTCAGTACCAATCCGGTACCGACATTTTGCGTTTTTGGTTCCGGTTTTTACCTTCAAATACCGGTCCGTACCGGGTATTATTTTCGGTGCCGGTATTTTCGGTACCGAGCTCAATTCTAGGTAATATTACTTCAGATAATTTGTTTTTAGCTTGTATGAAACTTCTTATCTGATCCCTAAATGATCAAATACATTTGAAGCATAATATTTTTATCCAAGCACTAGAAACTGGTTATTTAGATTTTAGATAAAAGTTCCAAACGCCCTTAAGCTTTTTTTGAATATCTTATGACCAAAAACTTATATTCTTAATATACAATCCTCTAAGGCTATAATCATGATGCATTATGTGTAAAATTTATATACTTGTGGCAGGTTGGTGCTATTTCTCCACAATATTGGGAGCCACTGCTTCAAAGTATTCATGACTGTCTTAATAGTGTTGACTGGTCAACTCGAAAGGCGGCTGCTGACACGTTAAATGCGTTGGCTTTGCATTCAAGTAACTTAATAAGAGAAAAACCGACCGATACCATAACAGTACTCGAGGCATGCCGCTTCGATAAGGTTAGTTTTACGTTATTTATGCTAATTTGATCAAAATCACACCATATTTGATCCTACTACTGATTTATTATATAAATTAACGAGTAAAATGCCATTTTCGTCCCCGAGGTTTTGGCTAGTTTTCCAACTTTCGCCAAAGGTTTGCCTTTTCGCATCTGGATACAAAACGGTTTGAAATCTTGCCATTTTCATCCGGCTTGTTAACTCCATTTTTCTCCATTAAGTCAGCGGTATTTCCGTCTTTTTTTGCTAACTTAAAGGGCAATTCGGTTTTTCACTTTATGTAAAAAGATCGAATACCCTTGAAAAAGACCGAATTGCCCTACAAATTAACAAAAAAGATGGAAATACTCCTGCTTAATGGAGAAAAACGGATGGAGTTAACGAGCCGGATGAAAATGGCAAGATTTAAACTTTTTGGGTCTAGACGCGGAAAAACAATCCTTTGGACGAAAGTCGCAAAACTGGCCAAACCTCAGGGACACAAATTGCATTTTACTCTAAATTAACCGGTATCAATATATGGACTTGTGCAGATAAAACCTGTGAGAGATAGTATTACAGAGGCCCTACAACTATGGAAGTTTATTGTGGAAGATCAAAAAACGTCTGGTCAAAGTCAAGATTCTGAATCAGCCAAGTTGTCAAGAAAGGACCTTCCAAAGTTGGATGACAAAAGAGTTTTGACTCCAGTTCAGAATGGTCAAACCAAGGGTCAAAATACATCCAAAAAGTCAACTGTGACAAAAAAGAAGGGCACACCTTTAAGTGACAAGGAACTGAACCCTGAATTCTTTCGTAGACTCTTAAGAACAGTTTCAGGTGACGTTGAAGTCGTTGTCAACGGTGAATCTGTTAATTTACCATGTGAAGAGGCGCCAGAGGTCAATGATAATAGTGATGCGGAAAAGTCAAAGACAAAGTCAAATGAGCCAGATGGGCAGGTCAACTTGCAAGATTGTAGATCGGAAAGAGGAGGCGGTGGCCGGGTTTCTAGAAGGCCCGAATCTGATAATAATGGGAATTTGTTGGGAATTCAGAGGCAGTTACTACACTTGGAGAGGCAGCAGGCCCGTCTTATGAACATGTTGCAGGTATGAACGGGTCAGTCGGTCGGTAATGGGTCAAAATGGTCTCGGGTAAAATCCGTGTTAATCAGACATTTTGAGCCTTAATAAAATGATTTACAAGATTGTATGCATTACAAATAGAAATTTGGACAACTTTTAAACCGTTTTGACCCATTGGGCATGTTCGTTTTTTGCTATATTTTTCTTTCTAATTGGCCCGTTTAACCATTTTGAAATAAAACACACTCAAACCGACATTTGTTTAAGTTAGGGCTGCAAATGAACCGAAAGTTCAACGAGCATTTCGTGAACCGTTCGGCGGGAAGTTCGTTTACGTTGGTTCGTTTAATAAATGAACGAACATGAACAAGAAATCTCGTTTACCTGCCATTTGCTTGTGATTTGTTGTTCAAAAAGGGGTTGCGGCGCAGCTTGTTGCCCGTTTACCTGCCATTTGCTTGTAATCTGTTGTTTTGGCATTTTAATGATATCTTAGCATTAATTAAATGAACAAACACGAACAGATGTCTCGTTCGTCCAATTGTGTTCGTGAACGTTCATTAATGTGTTCGTGAGCATTTGTTTATGTTGTTCATTAAAGATTTTTGTGCATTTATTTTATCTAAACTTTTATATTCTTTAATACTTATTGATTTTATTTGTTATCTAAACTTTTATATTCTTTAATACTTGTCGATTTTATACCCTAACAAATAAATGGGTCAAAAACCCATCATGTTACCAACCTATAAAAATGAACAAATTTATGTTTTTTTACAGGCGTTTAAGGGTGGATCTCGTGATGGTATGGTAACTCTAGAGAATCGAGTGTGTGGCCTAGAGAGAATGGTTGATGACATGGCACGTAACTTGTCAGTATCCGTGAACACTTTAAGAACTTGTTATAATGACGGCTTTCCCGAATCTTTCAAAAGACCGTTTGGCAGATACAACGGCTATTCTCACTATCATACACATGGTCCAAACACACAAACGGGCTCAAGACGAGCCGTAAACAATAGGTTACCTAACCGGTCTGGGCCCGTTAGATTTGTAGACGGTCCATCTTCAAGAAGTGTTTGGAAAGCATCAAAAGATGAAGCCACATTGGAAGCAATTAGAGGGGGGCGGGTTACGCCTAACATGCCAGCACGTGTGCTCGGAAACGAGAATATTGGACATGCTCGGGATATTAATGTGGCGTTTGGTGAAGTTTTGTCGAGTGCGGATGATTTTTCGCTTGTGAAGCTAATGGATAAAACCGGACCCGTGATTGATCGGCTGGCAGATGATGTGGCAAATGAAGTTTTGTGTGCGGTTGCACAGTTTCTTCTTGAACCAAGTTTGTTTGACATATGTTTTTCTTGGATTCAACAGGTATCGGATGTTTATTTGAATACATGAACATCTTATTATTTAAAAGAGTAAAATGCAATTTTCGTCCCTGAGGTTTCGCCAGTTTTGCGACTTTCATCCAAAGGTTTGTTTTTCTGCATCCGGATCCAAAAGGTTTGAAATCTTGCCATTTTCATCCGGCTCCTTAACTCCATCCATTTTTCTTAGTTAAGTCAGTGGTATTTCCGTCTTTTTTGTTAACTTAACGGGCAATTCAGTCTTTTTCAAGTGTATTCGGTCTTTTACATAAAATAGAAAAGACCAAATTGCCCTTTAAGTTAACAAAAAAGACGCAAATACCCCTGGCTTAACATAGAAAAATGGATGGAGTTAATGAGCCGGATGAAAATAGCAAGATTTCAAACATTTTGGATCTAGATGCAGAAAAACAAACCTTTAGACGAAAGTCGCAAAACTGGCCAAATCCTAGGACGAAAATGGCATTTTACTCTATATAAAAATTTACAATGTCAAGGAGAACAAGTGCGTCCATAGCGATGTTATACACCATTTTATTAACGACGATTCTTATTAAATTTGCATTTTTTTTTCTGTGATTATGTTTGCAGTTGCTTGATATGATTATAGAAAACGGAAAAGATTTTCTGGGAATCCCAGTGGAACTGAAAATGGAGATTCTTGCGAATTTAAGTGAAGCTTCATCTGTTCATCTTCCTGAAAATTGGGACGGTTTAATGCCAGATGAAGTTTTATTGCAGTTGGCATTAGCCTGGGATATTAATCTGCAGCAGCTACAAAAACAATAATGCGTTTTGATTTGTGCGTATTATACGACTAATTATAGAGAAAATCACGAAAATAATCATTTTCTTCGGTGTGTTATACCTATACAACAACGTCAGAAGCAAATCACTCATTTAGCCATGAGATACGTGACGTTCAATTGCGTATCTACTTTTACTCGGGTATTAGTCTTTTTTCCTATAAAAATGACTTTAAGTTAATGTGATACGCAGCACCATGTTGCGTATGCATAATTAATTCACATGTAGAGTGGAAACATTTAGGGCCCCTAGGCGAGTAAAAGTAGATACCCAACGAAAGATTTCGCTTATCTCATGGTTATATGCGTGAAATTGTTCTGAAACGACCGTTAAGATGCAACACACTCGAAAAATGGTTACTTTCGTGATTTTCTCTTTATATAAAGGGTATATTTGATACAAATTTACTAGGTTTGACATCAAAATGGTATAGAAGAACCAAGGCTTATGTAAGTCACTCTAATTTATTTTTCAAATTACAGAGTGGATTGGTTTTGTTGGAGTGGGGTTTTTTTTTTTTCTTTTTTTTCTGATACACAATTGTTGTACTGTATCTGTTTGGATTTTAGAATTAGGGGCAGAAAGCTTTTTGTGGTTTTTTGTAATATTGAAAAGATCAAATATTGTTTTATTATTGTGTGGTGTTTGGATTGGTGTTTTATAAACTGTTACCTGATTTTCAGGTTTTACTGTTTAAATCCACTTGTTTTGTTAACAGTCACATGAGTGTACTTAGGTTACAAAGAACTTTTCAACTGTAAATGATTTGGAAAATAACATGGGAATAGGTTGCTGGAGAATCCTGATACCCATACCAGGTTGTAAATTTTTTGGAATTGGAGGGTAGTGAACCACACCCCAGGTTTAGTGGAAGAGAGACATGGTGGAAGGGGATGCTGGCGTGGCGCTGAGGTGGAGGATGGTGATGATGGTTCACTAGTGAACCACACCCCATAGTCTTACAGGCCGCAAAGTTGCATCGACGAGGTAGAGACATTGTAGAATCCACAGAGGCAGATGCGCGAAACCCAAGTACGGTTTTCTACGGTTTTCTTCGGATTCTCGATGGATGAGCATGTTCGCACGACATACTAGCATAGTCACGTTTTGCAAATTTTGACCAACGTAGTTGCACTTCGTTGCCTAGTAGGCTTAGCATCCTCAGTCAAATGCGCTTTATTCGTAATTAGTAAAACTATATGTCTGGATAAAATAAAAGGTTAAACACTCACGCTTCACCCGATAATACATAACTGGGAAAGCTTAGATATGTCTAGTTGCAACTTATTCTAGCTATCATGAGCGTATGCTGGAATAAAGACTAAGAGACCTCGGTTTGGCGCTAAGAAGCTCGTAGGCGGCATTTTATACTTGTTAGATTTAGGTATCTGGGTATTGATTATTTAACGTTGCTATTAAGGTACGATTTAAAGAGTTACATTTTGGATGACGAACAAAGAATAGTATGTAATAGTTAAATATTATGAATCACAAAACGGATATTAAGTGTAGAGATGAGTATTTGATAAAATACTTTAGATCTTAATTGTTTACAATCAATTTAATAGAAATAGATGGTGTCGTTTAAAGAGTTAAATAAGTAATAATTTATTATTAGATAACAAATTAAAAGATTATTTTATTGAATAATAAAATAAAGTCAAAATGGTTTTGACTAGTGATTTAATAGAGTTAGCTGTCATTTTTGTCTCGTGGTTTGTTCACTTTTGTCATTTCAGTCCAATTTTAAAAAATGCGTCATTTTCCTCCCCGACGTTCTAGAAACGTGCCATTTGAGTCCAAAAAGTTAACCCCAGTTAAAAAAAACTTAGTTAGATTAGGGTAATATGGTCATTTAATAAAGATTTTTTTTTCATTTTTCTTAAGCTTCAGGTTTAAAATAAAAACATTTGAGGCTGGCCGGAATCAAACAGGTGACCAACCGATTAGAAACAAACATCTTAACCAGCGAGCCAAATCTCTTTTTGTTAGAGATGTCGATTTGTTTTTCTTTTGACATCTCCACCACCACTTCCACGACCATCTCTACCGCCACCATTTACGTCATATGAACTGGCATTACCAGTAGAGATGGTAAGAACATTATCGATTTCTCAATCAAGTAAACACTTTTCAACCACCCTTCCTATCTCCTCTCCATCATCACTACAAACCGGACTAAAACAGAAGTAATTCCAAATGTCATCCTTGAAAAGCTGAGCACAATCCTTGTATATCTTTTCGCAAAACCAGGAAATTTGGCTTCCATAAGTTGTTTGAACCCGACAACATTGAACGGAAGTTCATCGACTATTATCATTTTTACAAGACATTTTTGAACAAGCTCCTGAGTTTGCACGGTTTTGGCATATTTACGCACTAAATTCCAGGAAAATAAGTTAATAACACTTGATTAGCAAAGAAAGGACCAAATCTGTTGTGTCAAAGCTTAATAAATGTAAAAGTCGACTATCTAATTTCGATAAATGTAAACTGATCATCAAAAGAAGATTGTTTGACACTATAATAATCTAATAATTAAAATCACATTGCTTCGATTTCAACAATCAAAATCAATTTTAAGCCGTTTGCAACAAAAACCCCAAACACCTCCTTAAAAGTTGTATCACTTCACAGAACAAATGGTTTGTGTAGTCCACATGTTCGATCAACGGATGAAGTGGTGGAGATGGTCGTGGAAGTGGTGGTTGAATGGTGGTGGTGGAGATGTCAAAAGAAAAACAAATCGATATCTCTAACAAAAACAAATGGTTTGTGTAGTCCACATATTACTTAAGATTTTTGTTTTTTGGTCACCGGCAGCATCAAATATGTTTATTTTAAACCTAAAGTTTAAAAAAAATGAAAAAAAAATCTTTATTAGTTGACCATATTACGCTATTCTAACTAATTTTTTTTTAACTGGGGTTAACTTTTTGGACTCAAATGACACGTTTCTAGAACGTCGGGGAGGAAAATAACGCATTTTTTAAAATTGGACTGAAATGACAAAAGTGAACAAACCACAAGAACGAAAATGACAGTTAACTTGATTTAATAATTGTTATTTGACGGAGACGAGGAATGGTTATTATTAGATAATAATTAAGAGAGTTGTTTTACTATTAATACAAACAATATAATTTAACTTAGCGTCATTACCGGAACAAATCTAAGTATTACATACCTAGAAACCTTCCTAAATTTAATTAAAGGATTAAAATCGTCAAAACACCAAAATTCAAAATCTAGAGACTAAAAATACCAAAAACCTTAAGTAACCATGTTATGTGTAACAACCCGATCTTTCGGATTGTTATCTGAATCCATATTATTACCGTTATTCTTGTTTCAGTATTGTTTTGTAATCCGAGATTTATTATGATGGTTAAATTATTTTGGAAACACAATATTATGTCGCTTATATATATCGCATTTACTTGCTTAAACTACTCGCAACGCTCATCGCATCGCAAACTCAATCGCATTACTTTATGTTATTTACTTTGCATTATGTGTGTTATGTGTTACGTGTGTTTTGTATGGTTATTACGCGCTCTTACTCTCGCTCGCTCACTTAAAACTCGTTTAAATGCTTGAGTTTTCATCACAACGCTAAATACCTCGCTAAAACGCTAGAAAACGCTTAAAATAACGAAAACGAACGAAAACATCGAACCGAAATTGGCAAGTTTGCACGAACTGATGCCATATCCACCTTCTCCTATAAATACCCAGCACCTCACACACTCCCCTCTTGCTGCCACTTCGCACCAGAACTCCCAAACCCGCATTTCTTTGATTTCCAAGTAAGAAACGACTCGTTTTATGCAAACCACAACGTTTTTTCACTACGATTTTGCACAAGGTTACCTTCAATTTCATCAAAACTTCTCTATTTACGAAAACCTTCATCTTTTTCCATAAAACTTCTTATTTTTAACTTAGATCTACACTTAAACGAGTATTTTGGGCTTAGCCTTGGCTTCCCAAGTTAGAGATCTTGATGATTTCGACTCACCAAGTGTTAGATCTGAGAAAACTGTTTAAAGCATTGATTTTTACACTAAGAACGGACTAACCGACGTGTGTTTCGTTCACTAAGTAGTGGAACGAGGCATTGTCAGAAATATACTTGAAATGGATTCGAAATCACGTCCGTTTCAATCGAAAACTCAGATACGGAAGCACGAAGACGCAAAACAGTCAACTTTTGCAAACCGGACTATTCCGTACGAAGTACTACTTCGTACGCACCAGTCCAAGTTCCCTTAAGTGGCTAACTGCTCTAAAAAGACCTCCCCGGCTTTGGTTATGCTCAGTAGCTCAAGGTTGGAAGGATAGACACTCGATTTCCTCGACGAAAGAAGCGAAAACACTCGATTTTTGGACACGAAACAGTCAAGTTCGCACGAACTGGTCTGTTTCCCGAACAACTTCTCTGTTCAACTGCTTCAGCACCACGGAAGAGCTTGCAACACATCTTTAACCAGAAAGAACTAAACATGCGCCAACACAGATGGGTTGAACTTCTCAACGACTATGATTGTGAGATACGTTACCATCCCGGCAAAGCAAACGTTGTAGCCGATGTTCTCAGTCGACGAAGCTATGTGTATAGCATTCATGACGTTCAAGCCCAGAATAAACTCGAAACCCTGATTCGCGATACCCAGCACACATGTTTCATTGAGAATACCTTGTATGATGTAACACCTCGTAAAAATCCCAACCAGTTAAACCCCGACACGTGTCCCGCTGATCCTCATGCCGATTTCTGACCGAGAGGGACCAAGTGCAACGTCATGTTAATTAGTAACCTCTGAACGTCAAGCATAATCGAATCATGAATAAATTCCAAGAAAAATTAAAATTTTTCTTCTCTGGAGATTGGTTACGGACCGCAAGCCTATGCGGTTACAGTCCGTAACCGGGTTATGGTGTTTTGGGCGCTGGAGGTCCTTACGGACCGTAACCTTATGGTCATACGGTCCGTAAGGGGACCTGCAGATGGCAGAAATGGGGCAGACTCGTGGCAGCATGCATGTAAGCTTAACTTTCACGAATTCCCACCATCCCTCTACTCAAGACACGAGCCTAGACACTTGTGATCATCAGTAGTGCATGCTTAACACCTGTATTGATCCTCACAACCCATCTAACTCCATAAATTCAAGCTTGATCTCCACCTAAAGAACTTGCACATTTTCATAACTCACTCTCCTCATCTATGCAAAGTTCTGGAGCTCAATCAACCTTCAAGCCTGTTCTAATTTCGTGCTAGGACCCTTTGTAAGTGTCCTTAATCCTCCTTGTTCATTTTATTAAGCTTTCAAGCCAAAAGTCAAGCTTGTCATAAAAACGCTTTGACTTTCGGTTTAATCTTTATCGGTTCAGCCATGGTTTGAATCAAACATGGTTACGTGATCTTAGTGAGGTAGGTAACAACACCCCTTAAGGGCACCTCCTGATTACCGCGTTTGCATGTCCGATTGACGAGTCAAACTTATTCATAAAAAGTCAAATTGGGTCAGATTTGGGAATAAATTCATAACTAATAACATGCATGTTATAAAATCAGTTTTGATACTCTAAATACTTGGTAATAATCATAAGAACAAGTGAGAACATGTTCGAATCGTCAAATCCAAGTCTAAAGGTCGGTTCGCAACCGAAAGTCGCAAGGTTTGACTTCTGCTTTGACCTTCAGTTCTGACCCGATTTAGTGTCTTCCAAGGCCGATTCTAAGATGCATTATGATCCTTATATAATGTAGTATAACCCTCTGAGTTCATACTGCATGGTCATAATCATAATCCGAGTTTATGCGCAAGTTTCGTTAATGTGTCAAATTTGACTACTTTGTCCTTTTTGCTTAAATTGAGATTTAAATTAAAAATGAACATGCAACAAGTTACCTACTGATATGTCAACTTGTTTGGCTTGCATGCATGGCAATAATTTGGTCATAATCGTAGTTTTTCCTAAATATCGCAAATCAAGTTTTTAAAGGACCAAAATGCCTTTTTCGGAAAATAAAGCGTTTTAAACACAACTCCTACAATAAAATACTTTACCTAATGATGTTATAATATATTTAGAATTTTTTTGGGATATTAAATCAGTTTATAAACTGAGTTTATGAAAAGGCTCTTGCATGGCATCGAAAAATGACGATAATACCCTTACGGTGCATAAAATGAGTTTTAAAGACATTTTCATAACCAAACCTTTTACAAACTGATTTTTATATGTTAAATAAATATTTTGAATATATAAACCTGATCAAACCTATAATTTTCCTTAAACATCGATTAAATCGTCATTTAGCGACTTTATCGCCTTTTCGATGCATAGTATGGGTTAAAACCATATCTAAGCATCAAGACTTATTACCTACTGATTATAAAACTTATTTTAAACATTTATACAGTAGGTACAAGTTATAAACTCAGATTCCCAAATAGGCGTCAAATCTATGTGTGAAATGACCAAAATACCCTTTCGGGGCATAGTTTGGTCTTTAAATTTAAACCACACGTATATTTGATATCCTACTGATATAACATCATAAATTAACTATTTTTGCTGAATAATTATGACCATGACATCAGAATTATCGCCAAGCTCTTTTATAAGTCGTAAAATGACCAAATTACCACTTTTGAAACTTAATTCGATTTTAAATCTACAACGGGCATACATGTTAGTATCTTACTGATATTAAAACATGTTGTAAGCATATTAACACATGAAACTTGTAAATGACTCATCCGGTTACCCGGCATCGCTTATATGCGTACGGTTAAGTCTGTGTGACTAGCTTACATAAATTCACCGAAACGGGTCTCACCTTATCATTTTTATATCAAAATCCAGAATGTTATATGTTTACCCAAAATATACAAGTCCTAGTACTTGTTGGGTCTAAACAACATTCTTCCGATCATCGCTTAATCTAGCGTATCGTTCCGTTACGTATCCTTAAAGCTAGCCGGTTCGAGTCAACGACTCAACCTAAACCCGTTAGCATTCTAATTGGTTATTAATACCATCATTCCATACTAGAAGCCTCCTAGTAGATCAAAACCTTGCATTGTCTTCTTGATTATCGGCTGAGTTACTATTCGTTAGAAGAACTAGCTCAGGTAAATACTTTAACTTATTTTCCCTATACGGGCTTGGGATACGGTATTATATTACCGCTTGGTCGGGTATGGGATCATTTTTATCGGATTGTGATTTACTAAATCTTATAACCCGTTTATTATGTATTGTCTGATAACTTAAACTTGGGGGTTAACTCGACCGTGTCCTGGATATCCTTGGCTCATTTAAATTACTAATGGCCACGACCTAAGCGCGGGGTGTAGGCATAACCTGACAGACGCTAATGATAAACAAATTATTTTATTTATACTCCTTCGTGGGTTTTTATTAAGTGGTGTGTCGATTAATCAGGTTATTCGGTTTTTGCACTGGACCCCATATGTATTGACAGGCTTGTAAAACTGTAAACAATATCATTTTGAATTGTCCCAAGTTATAAAAGATTTTCGTGCTCAATGCACCTAAACAAATTTTAAATGTTTTCAAAATGAGTCGGTTAAATGTATTTACCAGTGAAAACTGACGTATTTTCCAAAAAGCTAAGTGACAGGTTTCGGCACGGAATAGGCTAGGAGCTGCTTGGTAACGACGTAGAAAATTTTGCAAGTTCTTAGTCAAGCCTAAAGTCTGTCGGAGATTATCATTTTCGTACTTTCGATCCGCCTGTGGATCTAATATTGCAAACCTTGTAATTTTTTTAAGACTTTTAAACTCTACAGTTTGTAATAATGTTTAATATTCAAGTCTTCCGCTGTGTTGTATATATGTTCGACCATGATGATACCAATCTTACGTCACAATAGTCCCCACCTGGGCCCACCGGGAATGTGCTGGATATTTCGGGTGTGACAAGTTGGTATCATAGCCAACGTTCGAGTGAATTAAACACTAGCCTTTTGTGTTTAATCTCGAGTATACACAATAGCACATTCCATAGGCTCCGAGTCTAGACATCAATTTAGGATTCTCTAACCCTTATTAAAATTTTAATTATTTCTCTGTTTTGCTTTGTTTTCTAATTTGTTTTGGAGCAGGAAAATGCCGCCAAGATGTCGTGGTAGCATAAGGAGAGGCGGAGGCTCAACAAGAGGAGGAACATCCGGGCAAGGACCATCTCGTGTGCCGAGCCGAAACCCATACGAAGGATCAGGAGATTCTTCGTCTTCATGGCGACAGTTTGGGTACCCGCTTCCACGCGAGTACTTTCCCCCACATTCAGATTCCCAAGACTCACACTACTCTTTCCATTATACCATTCGCATCAATCCCAACACTCCAACTCCTCACCAAGAGGCTTCCAACCCAAATAGCTATGTGCGTTCGCCATCTATAACGCCACCGGTTGACTCACCTACCCACATGGAGGAAGATCCAGAGATGCTACCCTTGGGATCGCGTGACTATCCCATTGAACTGTCAAGTGGTCCCCCTTCTCGCATGGGATCACCATTTGAAGGCCCCGATAGTTGGGATTTGAGATGGAGCCAATACCCGTTTTACTATACCCCTATTCCTCACTCTTCCAAGCTACCATCACCTCCCCAAGAAGCCGAACAAGTGGAAGTGGAGGAACAACAACCACAACAACAACAAACACCTCCAAGAAGAAAGCGTGGAGCACGTATGTCAGTGTGTGCAGGGCAATGGACGGGTTCCAACCACCCACGTGCCAAAACTTACCCTATCATCCCTTGAGGACCCACAAATAGGTGGACCCTCAAACACGTCACCAGTAGCGGAATTGCCACCTCTTCCACCAACCATTGAGCCTACTGTTAGTTGTCACTGCCAGAACCAGGAAACCCGATTCCTTCCTATCCAGATTCATATGGGTACCACCATACACCTACACCTTTACATTACAACTATTCGGCACCGTATGTTGATCCATATTTGGAAGCAGTCGCGTACAATGCTTATAACCCAACTCCTTTCCTTCCATACTCAGCTACATCATATCCTGGCTATGGATACCATACCCTTCTGCATCCCATATCCACCGCCATCGCAACCCCCGCCTCAGCAAACACCGCAATCAACGCCACAACTAGAGGCCATAAAATCAGGCCTTAGAAAGGGTAGAACAACTGCAGCGCCAAACTGAGAAAAAGGAGAAGAAAACCTTCAAGGCTTTCAAGAAGTTGACAAAAATATGGAAGGGAAAGAAAGATGAGTGAGGATTGAGCTATTAGTATTTCTATTTTAGTCTCTGCATGGACAAGTATTTCTATTTTAGTCCCTGCATGGACAAGTATTTTATTTTTAGTCCCTGCGTGGACAAGTATTCCGTTTCAGTCCCTGCGTGGACTAGTTATTTCTGTTAGTCCTCTGCGAGGACCAATTAATCTTAATTTTGATTAAAAGACCTGTTTAAGGCCATAATGTAATCCCTTATTTATTTTAATGAGAAAGGATTCAAAATTTTATATGTGTGTATATATATACATTGTATTAGAATATCCTCTGTTCAAGCGATCGTCTCGACTTTACTCGAAATTTTATTGATCCGCTAAAATTCCAAAAGATTTCTTAATGGTTTACACAGCCAAATGGCAATAGATCATAATAAATTGGCAAACTATGATAAGTTAAGGACTGATAACCTTCTATCATGATAGCTAAGGAAGAGTATCCCTTCTATCCAGAGGCGGTGAACTATGTTCCACCTCAAAGCCTAATGGTTAACAAGATCATAGTGTACATCAGGAATGATAAACACTTTCCATTATCACTCCAGGATGAATGGCTTACGAACCATACCTAATCATCCAATGGAGTCAAGGACGTTGTAACCTTTAAGGTTCCCTGTTCAAGTAGTGAGCCACGCTCCAAACCTTATTAAAATGATCAAAATACAACCTAGGGTTTATTATAAAAACCATTTTAAGACAATTAATCCTAGTCAACATCTAAATGATGATGACTCTCCTCGCAGTGTGACTTGAGGAACCACACGAGTCATCGAGGTAGTTGGGCTACGCCCAAACCTCATCGATCATAATGATCAATCTTATATCATCTTGTCAGATAAGCAATGACAATAAGAAAATTTGTACATCCATTAGTGATGAAATGCCTTTGAGCCATAAATCCATGTCCAAACACCATACATGACTCTTAAAAGTCTAAGCCTTTTGTGCCAAGTTTCTTAAGAAACATGTACCTTAATGTACTTAAATGGTTAAGAATACCATGACACTCTCGAATCATCAACTTCAATGATCAACTAATGACTTTTAAATTGTGTAGTACCAAGATCTACAAAGATGGATGACTCTAGAGGAGCCAATAGTCACCCTGAGAATGATGATCATGTTAATGTTAACGTAAATGACGATGCCTTCCAAGCTCGCATTGATGAGGCTGTAAGCAAGGCCTTGAAAAAGGCTTTGGAAAAGCTAAAAGATACCAGCGCTACTCATTCCAAACCGCATCTACTCCACGATCCTCAACTAAGAGGAGTAGCTCTGTTCATTCTTCAAATAAGAGGAGTGAATCTAGAAGGACAAATGACAAGGGTCACACGAGAATAGAGAAAAGAACATCCCGTCAGAGATGGTTGCACCTACAAATACTTTGTCTCCTGCAAGCCACGAGACTTTAACAGTGAAAAAGGTACAGTGGAATGTCCTTAGGTGGCTAGATGAGATGGAGACCATAGTGGATATTAGCGGTTGTGCTAGAAATGATGGTAGTGAAGTATGTATCTTCAGTCATTCAAGGGCGACGCCCTGATATGGTGGAAAGCGATGGTGCAGTCTACAGGGAAGGTAGCCCTGTATAATTTGGGATGGAAAAGGTTTGTTGATTTGATCAAGGAGACATACTGCCCTCCCCATGAGGTGGAGAAGATAGAATCCGATTTTCTGACTCTCTCTATGAAGAACCTAGATTGCCGCAAGTTTGTCACTGATTACAATTCCCTGTCGAGGTTAGTTCCCTATCTGATCACCCCTGAGCCAAAGTGCATTGCACGTTTTATTAATGGTCTTGCTCCAGAAATTAAACGGATGGTCAAGGCTTCTAAGCCTAGCACTTACCGGTCTGCTGTGGAATTGGCACTGTCCCTTACTCAAGACATATTGAGGCAAAGATCAATTAAGAACGATGCTGAGGGGAAAAAGAAAAGGGAGGATGACAACTCCCACAAGTTTGACAGGAAGAAGCAGAGGTCTCGGTTCAAAGGGAACCAAGGTCGGTCCAATGATAGACCCGCGTGTAAGATTTGCAAGAAGAAGCATGGGGGTCAGTGTCGATTTGATCCACAGGCTAAGCCTTGTGTATCTGTAAGAGATTGGGGCATAAGACTTTGGAGTGCAAGGATCTGAAGGACGCATCTTGCTATGGATGTGGCGAAAAGGGCCACATAAAAACCAACTTCCCTAAGGCCACCAAGGATGGTGCCAAGAATGGAGGGGCAAACAAGGGAAATGCCCGACCTTTTCAGATGACTGCTAAGGAGGCCGTCAATGACAACAATGTCATAACAGGTACTTTTCACATTGATGACATTTTTGCTAGAGTCTTGTTTGATTCCAGAGCTGATAAGTCTTTCGTAAGTCATAAGTTTAGTAAGTTGTTGAATTTGCCCATAAGAGCTTTAGATAACCTATGAAGTAGAACTCGCCGATGGAACCTTAGAATCCGCTTCTACCATTCTTGATGGATGTTCCATATCCATAAAGAATCAATCTATTTCAGTCTCTCTTTTTCCAATAAATTCATAACTAATAACATGTATGCTATAAAATCAGTTTTGATACTTTAAATACTTGGTAATGATCATAGGAACATGTGAGAACATGTTCGGCTCGTCAAATCCAGGTCTAAAGGTCGGTTCGCAACCGAAAGTCGCAAGGTTTGACTTCTGCTTTGACCTTCAGTTCTGACCCGATTTAGTGTCTTCCAAGGCTGATTCTAAGATGCATTATGATCCTTATATAATGTAGTATAACCCTCTGAGGTCATACTGCATGGTCATAATCATAATCCGAGTTTATGCGCAAGTTTCGTTAATGTGTCAAATTTGACTAATTTGTCCTTTTTGCTTAAATTGAGATTTAAATTAAAAATGAACATGCAACAAGTTACCTACTGATATGTCAACTTGTTTGGCTTGCATGCATGTCAATAATTTGGTCATAATCTGAGTTTTTCCTAAATATCGCAAATCAAGCTTTTAAAGGACCAAAATGCCTTTTTCGGAAAATAAAGCGTTTTAAACACAACTCCTACAATAAAATACTTTACCTACTGATGTTATAATATATTTAGAATTTTTTTTTGGGATATTAAATCAGTTTATAAACTGAGTTTATGAAAAGGCTCTTACATGGCATCGAAAAATTACGATAATACCCTTACGGTGCATAAAATGAGTTTTAAAGAAATTTTCATAACCAAACCTTTTACAAACTGATTTTTATATGTTAAATAAATATTTTGAATATATAAACCTGATCAAAACTATAATTTTCCTTAAACATCGATTAAATCGTCATTTAGCTACTTTATCGCCTTTTCGATGCATAGTATGGGTTAAAACCATATCTAAGCATCAAGACTTATTACCTACTGATTATAAAACTTATTTTAAACATTTATACAGTAGGTACAAGTTATAAACTCAGATTCCCAAATAGGACGTCAAATCTATGTGTGAAATGACCAAAATACCCTTTCGGGGCATAGTTTGGTCTTTAAATTTAAACCACACGTATATTTGATATCCTACTGATATAACATCATAAATTAACTATTTTTGCTGAATAATTATGACCATGACATCAGAATTATCGCAAAGCTCTTTTATAAGTCGTAAAATGACCAAATTACCACTTTTGAAACTTAATTCGATTTTAAATCTACAACGGGCATACATGTTAGTATCTTACTGATATTAAAACATGTTGTAAGCATATTAACACATGAAACTTGTAAATGACTCATCCGGTTACCCGGCATCGCTTATATGCGTACGGTTAAGTCTGTGTGACTAGCTTACATAAATTCACCGAAACGGGTCTCACCTTATCATTTTTATATCAAAATCCAGAATGTTATATGTTTACCCAAAATATACAAGTCCTAGTACTTGTTGGGTCTAAACAACATTCTTCCCGATCATCGCTTAATCTAGCGTATCGTTCCGTTACGTATCCTTAAAGCTAGCAGGTTCGAGTCAACGACTCAACCTAAACCCGTAGCACTCTAATTGGTTATTAATACCATCATTCCAGACTAGAAGCCTCCTAGTAGATCAAAACCTTGCATTGTCTTCTTGATTATCGGCTGAGTTACTATTCGTTAGAAGAACTAGCTCAGGTAAATACTTTAACTTATTTTCCCTATACGGGCTTGGGATACGGTATTATATTACCGCTTGGTCGGGTATGGGATCATTTTTATCGGATTGTGATTTACTAAATCTTATAACCCGCTTTATTATGTATTGTCTGATAACTTAAACATTGGGGGTTAACTCGACCGTGTCCTGGATATCCTTGGCTCATTTAAATTACTAATGGCCACGACCTAAGCGCGGGGTGTAGGCATACACCTGACAGACGCTAATGCTAAACAAATTATTTTATTTATACTCCTCCGTGGGTTTTTATTAAGTGGTGTGTCGATTAATCAGGTTATTTGGTTTTTGCACCGGACCCCATATGTATTGACATGCTTGTAAAACTGTAAACAATATCATTTTGAATTGTCCCAAGTTATAAAAGATTTTCGTGCTCAATGCACCTAAACAGATTTTAAATGTTTTCAAAATGAGTCGGTTAAATGTATTTACCAGTGAAAACTGACGTATTTTCCAAAAATGCTAAGTGATAGGTTTCGGCACGGAATAGGCTAGGAGCTGCTTGGTAATGACGTAGAGAATTTTGCAAGTTCTTAGTCAAGCCTAAAGTCTGTCGGAGATTATCATTTTCGTACTTTCGATCCGCCTGTGGATCTAATATTGCAAACCTTGTAATTTTTTTAAGACTTTTAAACTCTACAGTTTGTAATAATGTTTAATATTCAAGTCTTCCGCTGTGTTGTATATATGTTCGACCATGATGATACCAATCTTACGTCACAATAGTCCCCACCCGGCCCACCGGGAATGTGCTGGATATTTCGGCGTGTGACAGGTTGGTATCATAGCCAACGTTCGAGTGAATTAAACACTAGCCTTTTGTGTTTAATCTCGAGTATACACAATAGCACATTCCATAGGCTCCGAGTCTAGACATCAATTTAGGATTCTCTAACCCTTATTAAAATTTTAATTATTTCTCTGTTTTGCTTTGTTTTCTAATTTGTTTTGGAGCAGGAAAATGCCGCCAAGATGTCGTGGTAGCATAAGGAGAGGCGGAGGCTCAAATACTTTGGCTCTGTTCATTCTTCAAATAAGAGGAGTGAATCTAGAAGGACAAATGACTAAGGGTCACACGAGAATAGAGAAAAGAACATCCCATCAGAGATGGTTGCACCTACAAATACTTTGGCTCCTGCAAGCCACGAGACTTTAACAGTGAAAAAGGTATAGTGGAATGCCTTAGGTGGCTAGATGAGATGGAGACCATAGTGGATATTAGCGGTTGTGCTAGAAATGATGTAGTGAAGTTTGTATCTCAGTCATTCAAGGGCGACGCCCTGATATGGTGGAAAGCGATAGTGCAGTCTACAGGGAAGGTAGCCCTGTATAATTTGGGATGGAAAAGGTTTGTTGATTTGATCAAGGAGACATACTGCCCTCCCCATGAGGTGGAGAGGATAGAATCCGATTTTCTGACTCTCTCTATGAAGAACCTAGATTGCCGCAAGTTTGTCACTGATTACAATTCCCTGTCAAGGTTAGTTCCCTATCTGATCACGCCTGAGCCAAAGCGCGTTGCGCGTTTCATTAATGGTCTTGCTCCAAGAATTAAACGGATGGTCAAGGCTTCTAAGCCTAGCACTTACCGGTCTGCTGTGGACCTGGCACTGTCCCTTACTCAAGACATAGTGAGGCAAAGATCAATTAAGAACGATGCTGAGGGAAAAGGAAAAGGGAGGATGACAACTCCCAGAAGTTTGACAGGAAGAAGCAGAGGTCTGGGTTCAAAGGGAACCAAGGTCGGTCCGATGATAGACCCGCGTGTAAGATTTGCAAGAAGAAGCATGGGGTCAGTGTCGATTTGATCCATAGGCTAAGCCTTGTGGTATCTGTAAGAGATTGGGGCATAAGACTTTGGAGTGCAAGGATATGAAGGACGCATCTTGCTATGGATGTGGCGAAAAGGGCCACATAAAAACCAACTGCCCTAAGGCCACCAAGGATGGTGCCAAGAATGGAGGGGCGAACAAGGGAAATTCCCGAGCTTTTCAGATGACTGCTAAGGAGGCCGTCAATGACAACAATGTCATAACAGGTACTTTTCTAATTGATGACATTTTTGCTAGAGTCTTGTTTGATTCCGGAGCTGATAAGTCTTCCGTAAGTCATAAGTTTAGTAAGTTGTTAAATTTGCCCATAAGAGCTTTAGATATAACCTATGAAGTAGAACTCGCCGATGGAACCTTAGAATCCGCTTCTACCATTCTTGATGGATGTTCCATATCCATAAAGAATCAATCTATTCCAGTCTCTCTTTTGTCAATGAAGTTGGCAGGATTCGATGTAGTCTTAGGCATGGATTGGTTATCCTTTAACCAAGCCCGCATCACGTGCAATAAGAAACTTATCGAAATCGTATCCCCATCCCGTGAAACCCTTACCATACTAGGAGATCGTCATCATGGGTTACCCGAAAAGGTGTCTCTTCTGAAAGCCTCAAGGTGTTTGAAGAAAGGCTGTATCATCTACATGGCACAAGTAACCATTGACGAACCCAAACCAAAGATAGAAGACTTGAAGGTTATCTCGGAACATGTGGATGTATTTCCTGAAGAATTGCCAGGTTTACCCCCTGATAGGCAAGTAGAGTTTAGGATTGATATTCTGCCTGGAGCTGCACCAATTGCGAAGGCTCCTTACCGATTGGCACCTTCAGAAATGAAGGAACTAAGAAACCAACTTGATGAACTTTTGGAAAAAGGTTTCATACAGCCTAGCTCATCACCTTGGGGAGCTCCAATATTGTTCGTAAAGAAGAAGGATGGTTCAATGCGTCTGTGCATTGATTATCGTGAGTTAAACAAAGTAACGATTAAGAACCGTTACCCTTTACCCAGGATCTCCGACTTATTCGACCAGTTGCAAGGAGCTAGTTACTTTTCAAAGATCAATTTAAGGTCTGGATACCACCAGTTGAAAGTCAGAAGTGAAGACGTCCCGAAAACTGCTTTTAAGACCAGGTATTGTCATTATGAGTTCTTAGTGATGCCTTTTGGACTCACTAATGCACCAGCAGCGTTCATGGATCTTATGAATAGAGTCTGCAAACCATACTTAGATAAGTTTGTCATTGTTTTCATAGACGACATCCTTATCTATTCTCGTAGTCAAGCAGATCACGAGAAACATTTAAGGTGCATTCTAGAAATTCTAAGGCAGGAAAAGATTTATGCAAAGTTCTCCAAGTGCGAATTTTGGCTTAGAGAGGTCCAGTTTTTAGGACATGTGGTGAGCGAACGTGGCATCCAAGTTGACCCAGCCAAGATTGAAGCTATCATGAATTGGGAAGCACCCAAGACTCCTTCTAAAATCCGTAGTTTCCTAGGACTGGCCGGTTATTATAGGAGGTTCATCGAGAACTTTTCAAGAATAGCCACTCCTTTAACTACCTTGACCCGTAAGAATGTCAAGTTTAATTGGGGTCCTAAGCAACAAGAATCCTTTGAGATTCTTAAGCACAAGTTGAGCAATGCTCATGTACTTACTCTGGCTGAAGGTACTGAAGAATTTGTTGTCTACTGCGATGCTTTGCACACTGGCATGGGCTGTGTGCTATGCAAAGGGGCAAGGTGATTGCCTACGCATCGCGACAATTAAAAGTGCATGAAAGGAATTACACTACCCATGACTTGGAACTGGGTGCCATGGTATTTGCACTAAAATTGTGGAGGCATTACTTATATGGCACTAAGTGTATTATACACAGATCACAAAAGCCTTCAACACATATTCAATCAAAAGCATTTGAACATGAGACAATGGCGATGGATGGAGACATTAAACGTTTATGATTGTGAAATACGATATAACCCTGGCAAGGCAAACGTAGTTGCCGATGCGCTTAGTCGTAAGGAGAGGGTTAAGCCAATCAGGATCAACGCCAAAAGTATTGAGCTCAGAAATAGTTTGAATGAGAAACTACTTGATGCACAAAAGCAAGCTATGTTGGAAGCAAACCTCCCTAAGGAAGGGCTAGGTAGAACTATTGATCAATTAACTCCTTGTAACGATGAAATACTTAGATTCAATGGGAGAATCTGGGTTCCGATTTTTGGAAGACTCAGAAATATAATCCTTCAGGAAACTCATAGCTCCAAATATTTGATGCATCCTGGAGTGACAAGATGTATCAGGATCTAAAACCAAGCTATTGGTGGATGGGTATGAAGAAATCCATCGCCAATCATGTAGCGAAATGCTTAACGTTTTCGCAAGTCAAGGCAGAACATCAGAAGCCGTCAGGACTTCTACAACAACTGGAAATCCCCACATGGAAATGGGAGATGGTAACTATGGATTTCATTACCAAGTTACCCAAGACGAAAAATGGAAATGACACAATATGGGTCATTGTCGATAGACTGACCAAGTCAGCACATTTCTTGCCCATAAAGGAGACGCATTTCTCTGACAAGTTAGCCAAGCTTTACTTGGATAAAATCGTATCACTGCACGGTGTGCCAGTATCTATTGTATCCGATAGAGATACAAGATACACTTCTCATTTCTGGAAGAGTTTCCAGCAATCATTAGGCACCCGATTGAACTTCAGTACGGCTTACCATCGGCAGACTGATGGCCAGAGTGAGCGTACCATCCAGACACTAGAAGACATGCTTCGCGCTTGTGTGATCGATTTAGGTGGAAGTTGGGACGACCATATATAACAACAGTTATCATACAAGTATCAAGGCCGCTCCTTTCGAGGCTTTGTATGGGAGAAAATGTCGAACGCCTATTTGTTGGGCGGAAGTTGGGGAGGCCCAACTATCAGGACCTGAGATAGTCCTAGAGACGACCGAAAAGATTGGACAGATTCTTGATCGTCTCAAAGCTGCTTTTGTGCAGTTCCAAGTAGGGGACAAGGTGTTGTTGAAGGTATCACCTTGGAAAGGTGTGATGCGCTTCTGGAAGAAGCGCAAGCTAAGCCCTAGGTACATAGGACCGTTCAAGATCGTCGAACGTGTTGGGTCGGTAGCTTACAAGCTAAAGTTACCTGAGGAGTTAAGTGGAATTCATGATGTATTCCACATTTGTAATTTTAAGAAATGCCTAGCCGATGAGTCGTTGGCAATATCTCATAAGGACGTTCAGATCGATTAAAACCTGAGGTTCATTGAGAAGCCAATCGCAATCGAAGATCGGCAGGTCAAGAAGCTCCGAAGGATGAAAATACCTATTGTGAAGGTGAAATGGGATGCCCGTCGAGGCCCCGAGTATACATGGGAAGTCGAATCCCACATGCGTCAAAAGTACCCTCATCTTTTTGAATAAAATCTCGAGGTCGAGATTTCTTTTAAGGGGGTGAGGATGTAACACCTCCTAAAAATCCCAACCAGTTAAACCCCGACACGTGTCCCGCTGATCCTCGTGCCGATTTCTGACCGAGAGGGACCAAGTGCAACGTCATGTTAATTAGTAACCTCTGAACGTCAAGCATAATCGAATCACGAATAAATTCCCAGAAAAATTAAAATTTTTCTTCTCTGGAGATTGGTTACGGACCGCAAGCCTATGCGGTTACGGTCCGTAACCGGGTTATGGTGTTTTGGGCGCTGGAGGTCCTTACGGACCCTAACCTTATGGTCCTATGGTCCGTAAGGGGACCTGCAGATGGCAGAAATGGGGCAGACTCGTGGCAGCATGCATGTAAGCTTAACTTTCACGAATTACCACCATCCCTCTGCTCAAGACACGACCCTAGACACTTGTGATCATCAGTAGTGCATGCTTAACACCTGTATTGATCCTTACAACCAATCTAACTCCATAAATTCAAGCTTGATCTCCACCTAAAGAACTTGCACATTTTCATAACTCACTCTCCTCATCTATGCAAAGTTCTGGAGCTCAATCAACCTTCAAGCATGTTCTATTTCGTGCGAGGACCCTTTGTAAGTGTCCTTAATCCTCCTTGTTCATTTTATTAAGCTTTCAAGCCAAAAGTCAAGCTTGTCATAAAAACGCTTTGACTTTGGTTTAATCTTTATCGGTTCAGCCATGGTTTGAATCAAACATGGTTACGTGATCTTAATGAGGTAGGTAACAACACCCCTTAAGGGCACCTCCTGATTACCGCGTTTGCATGTCCGATTGACGAGTCAAACTTATTCATAAAAAGTCAAACTAGGTCAAATTTGGGAATAAATTCATAACTAATAACATGCATGCTATAAAATCAGTTTTAATACTCTAAATACTTGGTAATAATCATAGGAACATGCGAGAACATGTTCGGCTCGTCAAATCCATGTCTAAAGGTCGGTTCACAACCGAAAGTCGCAAGGTTTGACTTCTGCTTTGACCTTCAGTTCTGACCCGATTTAGTGTCTTCCAAGGCTGATTCTAAGATGCATTATGATCCTTATATAATGTAGTATAACCCTCTGAGGTCATTCTGCATGGTCATAATCATAATCTGAGTTTATGAGCAAGTTTCGTTAATGTGTCAAATTTGGCTACTTTGTCCTTTTTGCTTAAATTGAGATTTAAACTAAAAATGAACATGCATCAAGTTACCTACTGATATGTCAACTTGTTTGGCTTGCGTGCATGTCAAAAATTTGGTCATAATCTGAGTTTTTCCTAAATATCGCCAATCAAGCTTTTAAAGGACCAAAATGCCTTTTTCAGAAAATAAAGCGTTTTAAACACAACCCCTACAATAAAATACTTTACCTACTGATGTTATAATATATTTAGAATTTTTTTGGGATATTAAATCATGTTTATGAAAAGGCTCTTGCATGGCATTGAAAAATGACGATAATACCCTTACGGTGCATAAAATGAGTTTTAGAGACATTTTCATAACCATACCTTTTACAAACTGATTTTTATATGTTAAATAAATATTTTGAATATATAAACCTGATCAAAACTATAATTTTCCTTAAACATGATTAAATCGTCATGTAGCGACTTTATCGCCTTTTCGATGCATAGTATGGGTTAAAACCATATCTAAGCATCAAGACTTATCACCTACGGATTGTAAAACTTATTTTAAACATTTTTACAGTAGGTACAAGTTATAAACTCAAATTCCCAAATAGGTCGTCAAATTTATGTGTCAAATGACCAAAATACCCTTTCGGGGCATAGTTTGGTCTTTAAATTTAAACCACACATATATTTGATATCCTACTGATATAACATCATAAATTAACTATTTTTGCTGAATAATTATGACCATGACATCAGAATTATCGCAAACCTCTTTTATAAGTCGTAAAATGACAAAATTACCCCTTTTGAAACTTAATTCGATTATTAAATCACAACGGGCATACATGTTAGTATCTTACTGATATTAAAACATGTTGTAAGCATATTAACACATGAAACTTGTAAATGACTCATCCGGTTACCCGGCATCGTTTATATGCGTACGGTTAAGTCTGCGTGACTAGTTTACATAAATTCACCGAACGGGTCTCACCTTATCATTTTTATATCAAAATCCTGAATGTTATATGTTTACCCAAAATATACAAGTCCTAGTACTTGTTGGGTCTAAACAACATTCTTCCCGATCATCGCTTAATCTAGCGTATCGTTCCGTTACGTATCCTTAAAGCTAGCCGGTTCGAGTCAACGACTCAACCTAAACCCGTTAGCATTCTAATTGGTTATTAATACCATCATTCCAGACTAGAAGCCTCCTAGTAGATCAAAACCTTGCATTGTCTTCTTGATTATCGGCTGAGTTACTATTCGTTAGAAGAACTAGCTCAGGTAAATACTTTAACTCGCCAAGTTCGCCCGAGCTGGTCTGTTTCCCGAACAACTTCTCCGTTCAACTGATTCAGCACCATGGAAGACTGATGCACTTCTTTCTCGCTCGTCGGATGACCCGACACTCTCCTCGCTCCCCAAGACCAGCCGTGTTTGCTGTTTACGCACCCACAGTGAGTATACTTGAACCTTTTTTCGCTTAAAACGCATTTTTGGGTGTTACAAACGTTCTCTATATCAAAACACGCTACACACAACGCTAAACTCTTTAACGCTAACTGCTCTCAGCATGTTATACATGAATCGCTGAATGTCTGTTTGCTATGTGTGAATAACATGGACTTGCAGACCACCCTTAGCAACGATAGTACTATAGTTTGGACTCAGCACCCGATTGGTTCGGGGGTTGTTAAGGCTCGCATATTACTTTACGTTTGTGTTCGCTATTGTGAACACGTATCGCGCATACTCCACCTCGCAGTCGTGTTGGTTAGCTTGTATCATTATTGTTAGCTTACTTAGATTCACTCTCTCTACGTGTACATGTTGGTTATGCGTAAACACTTTATCACTATTATTATGCTATTAAACTTGTTACTCACCTTTACATTATTGTATGACTTGTATTTTAATGTATGTAACAGGTTGAGGATGTTATCGCTGCAAACTGGACTTAGGATTTTGCTTTAGAAACTTGTAATAATCTAGTTGTCGAATTTTGAATTGTTTGAGAATGTTTGGATTTGTAATGATTATGGAATGATTATATGTTAATTGTATGGGAAATTGAAGCTTTAAATATTGTCGTTTATAATAGTCGTTATGGATTCTCTCGAACAATCTGATTCGCTTAGTGTCGTGCCCCGATGATTCCGCCATCGGTTGGGGTGTGACAGATTAGTACCAGAGCCATAACTATAGGGAATTAGGTAGAATTGCCATGTTCGACCTAGTCTATAGTCTAAGTACCAAATTAGATCGCTCTTCGACTTAAATACTTAAACTACTTGTCTTAAATGCTTACATGCCTTTCCTAAGGCTAACACAATGTACACACTTGAAAACGCTCGTATAACACAAACGAGTGATTGTGTCGAGATTAGGTGTGAAAACCAAGAACTCTCGATAGGGTCACTCACTCCGCGTACTATTTTACTGCACGAGATTATTTCATTAAGTTAGGAGTGATATCCATATCTTGATGAAAATCTCCACCTCTATTTCAGTGGAACTCCCGACATGTTCGGTGAAAACCACAAACAAGGAACGGAGTTGTTAAGTTAGGGGTGAAACCCGCACCTTAATGACTAATGTCACTCCTCGATTTTCAATCTCATCAAAGTCTCGATTATTTCGATGACTCGGGAATACGTAGTAACCGGAAGGGTAATGCCGTTAGCTGCGAGGTGGTGAGAGCATTCACCTATTAGGCCAAAGCGTGCACCCGAACTCAAAGAATTTTCGAATCACTTTGGGTAGTCGCTGTCTCAAAACCCAGGACGCTCCGAATTGTTTTAAGCCTGCAATCGCCGATTTTCGCATCATTGAACTTTATCGTGTTTATATGTTTTATATTTATATATTTTAAACTTTTACGCTTATCGATTTCTTGATTTACCGCTTTTTCACTTTACGAAAATACGCACAACTCGTACAGCTCTCGTAATCTAAAACACTAATTAATCGCGAACCAAACTAGAACGCTCAACCCTCTTACGCGAATGTCCTCATACGCAGTATTTCTCGCTTATTACGCTTATACTACGCTTATCTCATACGCGCTACGCAAGATCCAGTGAAGGTGAATACGTGCAAAATATGTGCTTACATGCTTATGTGCCTACATGATTATGTGCTTACGTGCTTATGTGCTTACGTGGATACGTGCTTACGCAATTCTATGCTTCGTGTGAATAATAATGCATATTATGATGTGATACGCAAAACTTTTAAACAAAACCAATTATAATCAAATCTCGTCTAATTTCCCTATGTGCCATTCTACCGAATCTCACTTTCGCAAATGGCATCCATGGGATCTCACATTCGCCGCACCGCTCAAAGGAACAACGCTAAAAAGCGCATCGCTTCCCTTGTGGCCAAGGAGATGGCCAAAGTGATCCCTCAAATCTTCAGCGAGATCCAAGCCATGAGCAGCAATTCATATGTGGACCCAAAGGGCGATGCCCCGAAATTGGGGTTCAGTTTCAAGCAGTTTAAAGCCTGCGGTCCTGCAGCATTCACAGGCGAAGACGGACCCATCAAGATGTTTCACTGGTTCGACTCGATCGAAGTCACTTTCAGACAAAGTGGATGCCCTGAAAACCTCCGCATCGTTAATGCCACTGGAGTATTTCAGGCAAGGGCACTTGACTGGTGGACTGCCGAGCGCAACAGGTGCGGTAACGACGAAGCTTACTCTCTCGCGTGGGAAGAACTTAAGGAGCTCATGATCAAAGAGTTATGCCCATCGCACGGAATCCAGAAGTTGGAAAATGAATTTTGGGGTATCAAACAAAACGGTGGCGACAATGCTGCTCTCACCGCTCGCTTCAAGCAGCTCAGCCTCATTTGCCCAGGTCAGTGGATACTATCGAGAAAGCTATCAAAAAGTATCTCCGCGCTCTCCCTGACTGTGTCGCTGACTTTGTTCACGCAGCAAGACCAACTACCATCGAAGAGACTTACCAACTCGCAGCCGAGATCAACGACAAGCGAGTCTTGGCTGGAGCTTTCAAGGTCCCGACAAAGAATCTTAGCCAAGCTACTGTTGAGCGAAGCGCCGATACTGCTCAAACTCAAGCCTCCAAGTCAAGTCACCAGAATCGCAAGCGAAAGGGCAACAACAAGAACTGCGCAATAGTTCCAGCGCCGAACTCCCAGTCTCGCCAAGCTGCTACTCCCAGCACACCAACTGCTAAGCGTGCGTATACTTGACCTCACCCTCTGTGCTCTAAATGAACATACCATCATGCGGTTAGAGGAAACTGCCGCTTTTGTGCCAATTGCAACATCTATGGGCACTTCACGCGCACTGCCGCACTGGTCCACGACAGCAAGCTCCTCCCGCTCTCGCAGCACCGCCAGCTCCTCTCAATTCCATGCCAGTCAATCAGGCACCGCAAGCACCAGCAGTTCAGGCACATGCTTGCTACACTTGTGGCGCCCCGAATCATTTCAGCAATGTCTGCCCAAACCGTGTTGTGAAACAAGAACCGCAGCAGCAGCAGCTTCAGCAACAGCCACCCCAGCTGCCGCAGCAGCAACAACCACAGGCTGTACGTGGAAGAGCTTTAACATCAATCACCGCCAGGCTCAGAATGACAACAATGTTGTCAATGGTACGTTCCTTGTTAATGGTATTTATGCTTCTTGCTTATGTAAACGCGCTAACCTCCCAAGGACCTTCGACGTCGAAATCGCCACCGGAAGAACCATTATTGTTAACTCTGTTCTACGTGATTGTACTCTCCAACTCAACAATCACAGCTTCTCGACCGATCTCATACCTATGCAATTAGGTAGCTTTGCTGTCATAGTAGGCATGGATTTTCTTCGTGAAAACCGTGCCGAAGTTGTTTGTTTCGATAAGATGATTCATTTTCCCCTTCCAAACGGTAATCGGCTACATGTATACCTCGAAACACCCTCAAAAAAGTTGATGCTTTTGTCTTGCACCCGAGCGAACAAGTATTTGTGCAAGTAGTACATCACTTTCCTAGCCCACATCATGAACCCGGAGAAGGAAAAGAAAACCCTAAAAGACGTACCCGTTGTTTGTGATTTTCCCACTGTTTTTCCCGATGAATTACCTGGTTGACCCCCACTCGTGATGTCGAGTTTCGTATTGATCTAATCCCCGGTGCTACACCTGTCGCTAAAGCTCCCTATCGCCTTTCACCATCCAAAATGCGCGAGCTATCTAGCCAACTTCAAGAACTTCTTGATAAAGGCTTTATACGCCTGAGCACATTACCTTGGGGCGCACCCGTCCTTTTTTGTGAAAAAGAATGATGGATCGTTTCGAATGTGCATCGACAATAGAGAACTTAACAAGCTTACAATTAAGAACCGCTACCCTCTTCCTCGAATCGATGATTTATTTGATCAACTCCAAGGTGCTACTTGTTTTTCGAAGATTGATTTACGTTCCGGTTATCGTCAGTTACGCGTGTTAGAAGAAGACATTCCGAAAACAGATTTTCGTACTCGTTATGGCCATTTTGAATTTGTGGTCATGCCTTTTGGTCTCACCAACGCACCCGAGATTTTCATGGATTTGATGAATCGTGTGTGCAAAGCTTCTTGGATCGTTTCGTCATCGTGTTTATTGATGATATTCTCATCTACTCGAAGTCGAGAGCCGAACATGCGCGACATCTCTGTTTAGTTCTCGAACTTCTCCAAGGAAACCGTCTTTATGCCAAATTCTGCAAGTGTGAATTTTGGCTAAATGAAATTCAATTTCTCGGTCACGTAGTCAACGACTAAGGAATTCACGTCGATCCCGCCAAAATTGAAGCTGTAAAGAGTTGGAATACCCCAAAGAATTCGTTCGAAATCCGTTCTTTCCTCGGATTGGCAGGTTACTACCGCGATTCATCGCCGATTTTTCAAAAATCGTCGTACCCCTCACCTCCTTGACTCATAAGGATAAACCTTTTGTTTGAGGTTCCGAACAGGAGGAAGCCTTTCAGACCCTCAAGCGTATGCTTTGCGACGCTCCCGTTCTCGCACTTCCCGACAGAGACGACGATTTCATCATCTATTGCGATGCCTCTAACCTAGGTCTCGGGTGTGTACTTATACAACAAGAAAAGGTTATCGCATATGCGTCTCAACAACTCAAAATCCACGAGAAGAACTACACTACCCATGATCTCGAACTTGGTGTAGTTGTTTTTGCGTTAAAGATGTGGCGATGCTACCTTTATAGTACAAAGTGTACGTCTTCACCGACCATAAGAGCTGACAACACATTTTCAACCAGAAAGAACTAAACATGTGCCAACACAGACGGGTTGAACTTCTCAACGACTATGATTGTGAGATGCATTACCATCTCGGCAAAGCAAACGTTATAGCCGATGTTCTCAGTCGACGAAGCTATGTGTATAGCATTCATGGCGTTAAAGCCCAGAATAAACTCGAAAAGCTGATTCGCGATATCCAGCACGCATGTTTCATTGAGAATACCTTGTTTGAGTAAATGAAATGTGGTGCCGAAACCCAGCTGGAGAACAAGTCTAACGGTATCTATTATTTTTTGAATCGCATTTGGATCCCTAGCCGCAATAACCTTCGAGAGTTACTTTTGACCGAAGCCCATAAATCTCGATATTCCATCCACCCCGGTGCCGACAAGATGTACCAGGACCTCCGTTCTAGGTATTGGTGACCGGGCATGAAAACGGATATCCCGATGCTTAACTTGTGCGAAAGTTAAAGCCGAACATCAACGACCCTCTGGCTTGCTCGAGCAACCCAATATCCCGATTGTCACACCCCGACCCGCAGCGGAAATGGTGATCGGGGCATGATTGGGTTTTCATCAAAGCTCATGATGTTTACTATAAAGTTTCATATTTATTATTTCCTTTTAAAGGAGAACATTACAATCAACATACAAGTACAACATGTTCTATACATTTATCAAGACTTCATTATTTTTCTTCTAAGGCAATTTCCTACGTGTTCCTTGCTTCAACCTGTCCACCTGTATCATGTGTAAAAATGGGGTTTTAGGTCAACAAAAAGTTGGCAGTGAATCTTATTTAAACATTTGAAAGGATTAGTTAGGTTGGTTATTTGGATAAAATTGTGCAAAACCAAATATGAATAAACGTAAATGTAAATTTAATCACAAAACACATAATATCAATATATACACAAGCACACACACCAAATGAATGAACAATGAGATCAAGGCTCAATCAAACGGAGCCGATCGAATGAGACACCTGATGCTCAACTCGTCTCCTACGAGGAACTGATGGGCCGAATGCATGATTTGCACACAATTTGACAAGAATGTAAACACGTATCACAACAACAACATAATCACATAATCTCAATTAATGCACAAGCACACACCAAATGATGAACAATGAGGCACCTGATGCTCAACCCGTCTCCCACGAGGAACTGATGGGCCTAATGAATGATTTGCACGCAACTTGACAAAATGTAAACACATATCACAACAAACAATATTTACATCATAAGTTTAGGTCATATAATGGTAATGGCACAAATTTGAATAAACGAAATAATTAGAGCGACACATGATACACCCCAAAACATGAATAAAAAGGGGAATTTGTAAGGATTCACTCACATTGGGTGCGTTCTTTGATGACGTTGGATGCGCACGAGTTTTGGGATTTGATCGACGAGGAAAACTAACCTAAAAATAATAACGAAATGGTTCGGTAAATAAATGGATTTTATTTGAGATTTAATACTTTTAATTCATAATCTTAATAGGATTTTTATATTTATTTTTGTGAGTTTAGGACATTTTCTAACTTTAAAAATATTATTTTTAAGTATTTTTAAATAAATTTCTGATTACATAAATAAAAATAAATAAATAAAAAAATGTTGACCGTTGACCGTTGACCGGTCGGACCGTGTTTATTCTATGCGCTGAGTGAGGTTCGAACTCGTGACCTCTCGTATACGTGCACGTAGCTCTACCAATTGAGCTACGTGTCTAACCCGAAATAATCTCGTTTTTAATTATATATATAATATATACAAATTAGATTAATTCATTTCTGTTTCTATTTAAAAAGCTTTGATAATTGCAAGAACCGGTTACAGAAGCAGGATTCAAACTCGGGACCTACGGTTCGTGTGCACACAGCCCAACCTGTTGGGCTGTGTGTCTAACCTGTTAGTTTTCTTGATCTTTATTTTATTTAAACACTTTCTGTGAAGCGATATAACTTGTTCTAAAAACAATGGATTTAATTTCAGTGGATCGGATCACAAACAGACTCGAACCCGGTATCATGTATGTAAAATGCACACAGTCCACCACTGGACTGTGTGTCTAACCCATTTAAATTACTGATTTTAATTATATTTATGAACGACTCGCTGTTCATCTTCTTCATTTTATGAAACCAGAGAATCAACCCGACTGTTTAATCAATCATTCTTATTGAATTAGTTGATTGATTATTACTGATAACGAAAATAATTTAAACAGAAAAGGATTTAAGGATGTTGTACCGAACAGCGGGTTTGCTACGGTTTTCCGGCAAGTGTCGTCGGCTCCGATTTGCGATGTCCGGCTGTATGAACGGTTGAGGAATGAATACGGTTTTCTGATCAAGGATTTCCGGCAATGTTCTGGCGAAATTGGAAATCTCCGGCGACGAGCTTCTGAGAACTTCAACTCCGAAAAAGTGTGCGGTCTTGAGCGAAAGGATTCCCGGGAGGTTGAGGGGGGTATTTATAGGGTAGAACATGATGTATTGGGTCTGAATTTGGTCTTGAATTCACGGTCAAAGTTTTCCAGCGGTTACGACTGAATTTGAGGTTAGACATCGTTATAACCGATGTCGAATTTAGTTCACGCGTTTCAGTCAAAGGAAACGGTCGTGATTTGCGAAATCGTCGGTTTTTCCGGCGACTGCGGATTGGGCGCGCTGATTTCCGGATTTTGATTTTCTAGTTTTTGTATATATGTTATTTGTTTCCTTGTGTATCACAAAATCGTGTGTGGCGGAGTGGTGTGTTGTGCGTTTGTTCATCCGGGTGACCCGGGTTTGAAACCCGACGTCTCCTTTTATTTTTTTATTCATTATTTATTATAAATTTTCAATTATAGATTTTAAATTCTAATATATTTATTAATTATGTATTGTTTAAAATTAATCTGAACCAAAAATACGCAACGAACTTTATAACTGAATGTTTGACTGATAAACGAAGCGGGTTTTGGAAACCCATTTTCGACGGATGTTACACCGATGTGGAAATAGGAGAGTATAGCTATGGATTTTGTTACAAAACTCCCTCACCTCTTCTGGTCACGATTGTATTTGGGTTATCGTCGATCGCCCCACGAAATCTGCTCATTTCATTGCCATACGAGAAGACTATAAGGTTGAACGATTAGCACGTATCTATACCGACGAAGTTGTTTGTCGACACGGGACGCCTCGTGACATCTTCTCTGATCGTGACGGTCGCTTTATGTCACGTCTCTGGGAGACTTTCCAATCTACGCTCGGTACTAAACTTAATCTTAGTACCGCATTTCATCCTCAGACCGACGGTCAGACTGAGCGCACGATTCGCACCCTCGAAGACATGCTTTGATCGTGTGTTATAGATTTCGGTGGTAATTGGGATACGCTTTTACCTTTAATAGAATTTTCGTACAATAACAGTTATCATACTACTATTCAAATGGCACCTTTTGAGGCATTATACGACAGAAAATGTCGATCGCCTATTGTATGGCACGAGATCGAAGACGTTCAGATCACTTGTCCCGATTTATTCCTGAAACGATAGACAAAATCCTCCAAATTAGTGACAACCTTCTGAAAGCTCGGATTCATCAAAAGAGTTATGCCGATAAACACTGCAAGCCCTTACAGTTCGAAGTGGGAGATCACGTTCTCTTAAAGGTTTCACTTTGGAAAGGAGTGATCCGTTTCAGAAAGAAAGGGAAACTAGCACCACGATACGTGGGTCCCTTTAAGATTCTGGAAAGAATTGGTAAAGTGGCCTACCGACTCGAATTACCAAAAGAACTCAGCAATGTACAACCGACTTTCCATGTGTCAAACCTCAAAAAGTGTTTAGCTGAAGGAAATCTTCATGTGCCACTTGAAGACTTGAAAATATATGAGACGCTGCATTTTGTAGAAAAGCCAGTAGAGATCATGGACCGAGAGATCAAGAAACTTTGACACTCTCGCATTCCTATTGTGAAGATCCGATGGGAAGGCAAACGTGGCGCCGAGTTCACTTGGGAACTCGAAAGTGATATGAAAGCTAAATATCCTCATCTCTCTGTTACGGCCGCCACCGGAATTTCGGGACGAAATTCCCTAAAGGAAGGGAGACTGTAACAACCCGATCTTTCAGATTGTTATCCGAATCCATATTATTACCGTTATTCTTGTTTCTATATCATTTTGTAATCCGAGATTTATTATGATGGTTAAATTATTTTGGAAACACACTATTATGTCGCTTATATATATCGCATTTACTCACTTAAACTACTCGCAACGCTCATCGCATCGCAAACTCAATCGCGTTACTTTATGTTATTTACTTTGCATTATGTGTGTTATGTGTTACGTGTGTTTTATATTGTTATTACGCACTCTCGCTCTCGTTTCCTCACTTAAAACTCGTTTAAACGCTTGAGTTTTCATCACAACGCTAAATACATCGCTAAAACGCTCGAAAACGCTTAAAATAACGAAAACGAACGAAAACATCGAACCGAAACTGGCAAGTTCGCACGAACTGATGCCATATCCACCCTCTCCTATAAATAACCAGCACCTCCACACACTCCCCTCTTGCTGCCACTTCGCACCAGAACTCCCAAACCCGTATTTCTTTGATTTCCAAGTAAGAAACGACTCGTTTTATGCAAACCACAACGTTTTCCACTACGATTTTGCACAAGGTTACATTCGATTTCATCAAAACTTCTCTATTTACGAAAACCTTCATCTTTTTCCATAAAACTTCTTATTTTTAATTTAGATCTACACTTAAACGAGTATTTTGGGCTTAGCCTTGGCTTCCCAAGTTTGAGATCTTGATGATTTCGACTCACCAAGTGTTAGATCTGAGAAGACTGTTTAAAGCATTGATTTTTACACTAAGAACGGACAAACTGACATGTGTTTCGTTCACTAAGTAGTGGAACGAGGCATTGTCATAAATATACTTGAAATGATTCGAAATCACGTCTGTTTCAAGCGAAAACTCAGATCCGGAAGCACGAAGACGCAAAACAGCTAACTTTTGCAAACCGGACTGTTCCGTACGAAGTACTACTTCGTACGAACCAGTCTAAGTTTCCTTAAGTGGCTAACTGCTCTAAAAAGACCTCCTCAGCTTTGGTTTTGCTCAGTAGCTCAAGGTTGGAAGTATGGACACTCGATTCCTCGACGACAGACGTGAAAACACTCGATTTTTGGACACGAAAAAGTCAAGTTCGCACGAACTGCAAGTTTGCACAACTGTCTGTTTCCCGAACAACTTCTCCGTTCAACTGATTCAGCACCACGGAAGACTTATGCACTTCTGTTCTCGCTCGCAGGCTGACGCGGCACTCTCCTCGCTCCCCAAGACCAGCTGTGTTTGTTGTTTACGCACCCATAGTGAGTATACTTGAACCCCTTTTAGCTTAAAACGCACTTTTGGGTGTTACATAGGTTCTCTATATCAAAACACGCTACACACAACGCTAAACTCTTTTAACGCTAACCGCTCTCGCATGTTATACATGAATCGCTGAATGTCTGTTTGCTATGTGTGAATAATGAGGACTTGCAGACTGTCACACCCTAACCGATGGCGGAATTATCGGGGCCGACACTAAGCGTTTCAGATTGTCCGAAAGAATCTATAACGACTATTTTAAATGACAATATTTAAGCGTCAATTTCCCATACAATCAACATAAAATCATTCCATAATCATTACAAATTCAAGTATTCTCAAACAATTCAAAAGTCGATAACTAATTTATTACAAGTTTATAAAGCAAAACCCTAAGTCTGTTTTGCAACGATAACATCCTCAACCTGTTACATACGTTAAAATACAAGTCAATACAATAAAATAAAGGTGAGCATACAGGTTTAATAGCATAATAATAGAGATAAAGCGTTTACGCATAACCAACATGTGTATACGTAGAGAAAGTAAATCTAAGTAAGCTAACAATAATGATACAAGCTAACTAACACGATTGCAATGTGAGTATGCGCAATACGTACACAATAGCGAACACGCACGTAAAGTAAATTTGCGAGCCTTAACAACCCCAAACCAATCGGGTGCTGAGTCCAAACTATAGTACTATCGTTGAGAATGGTGGTCTACAAGTCCTCATTATTCACACATAGCAAACAAACATTCAGCGATTTACGTATAACATGCGAGAGCGGTTAGCATTTAAAGAGTTTAGCGTTGTGTGTAGCGTGTTTTATATAGAGACGTATGTAACACCCAAAAGTGCATTAAAGCGAAAAAGGGTTCAAGTATACTCACAGTCGGTGCTTAACGATGAAACACGAACTGTTGTGGATTAAGGGAGTGCCGGTTTAGCTGTAAACGCGAACAGAAGTGCATCAGTCTTCCGAAGTGCTGAAACGGGCAAAGTATGGAGGGGCAGTGAACAAGTTCGGGCGTAGTTGTACCAAATCCCTTGGATTGGTACAAGTTCGGGCGAACTTGACATGTTTGTCTTACAGTTTGTACAAGTTCGGGCGAACTTGTCTGGTTTCCTTGGAAACTGTACAAGTTCGGGCGAACTTGACTGATTTTGTTGAAATTTGAACAAGTTCGGGCAAAGTTGGTCATCAATCTGGTGACAACTTGAGCGACTTGCTCTTTTTTGAGCGAACTTAACCGTTTTGGTCACAGAATCGTGTGTTTTCGCGTCGTTTGCTGAGTAAATCGAGTGTCCATCCCTCCAACCTTGAGCTACTGAGCAAAACATAGGCTGGAGAGGTCTTTTGGAGCGAGTTTTAGCCACTTTACAGGAACTCAGGCTAATCCGGGCGAACTTGTCGGTTCGTACGGGTTAGTCCAGTTCGTGCAAGGTGACGATACCGTCCTTGTGCTTCCGGATCTGAGATCTTGCTTGACAATGCCTCGTTCCACTTCATAGTGAACGAAACATACGTCACTTAGTCCGTATTTTGTGTAAAAATCAATGTTCTAAAAGGTTTTGCTCAGATCAAACACTTGGTGAGTCGAAATCATCTAGATTTCCAGCTTGAGAAGCCAAAGCTAGCCCAAATACACTCGTTTAGTGTAGATCTAAGTGAAAAGAAAAGTTTTATAGAAAAAGTGAAGATTTTTCATAAATAGAAGAGTTTTGATGAAAACGAAGGTAATCCTTGTGTAAAATCGTAGTGAAAACGTTTGTAGTTTGCATAAAACGGGTTGATTCTTACTTGGAAAACAGAGAAATAAAGTTTCGGGAGCTCTGGGGCGAAGTTAGCAGCAACGAATGAGAGAATAAGGGTGCTTGGTATTTATAGGTGAGGGAGAAATAAGGTGGCAGACAGCAACTTCGGCCGAACTTGGCACAAGTTCGAGCGAACTTAACACAAGTTCGGGCGAACTTAGCACAACTTCGAGCGAGCTTGGCCAGTTCTGCTTGATCTTGTGCAAGTTCGAGCGGACTTGCTTGTTCTGCTGGCCTAGCTCACTTCGGGCGAAGTTGGGGTGCCCAACTTCGGCCGAACTTGACCTGGTGGCAAGGTTTTGTTCGTTATTCGTTTGTTAGGTGCTCGTTTGGTGATTCGGTTTGTATTAGAAAGTTATGTTGAGCGTTTTAACGAAGCGTTAAGCGTTGGGATAATAAAATATTGCGATTGAGCGTTTGTACGAGTGAGAGCGTTGCGATAGCGAGTACAACCATAAATCATAAAGCACACATAACACATAAGTGACATAATGTAACATAATCAACTGCGATTTTGAGTTTACGTTAAGTGTTGCGAGTATTAAGCGATTTAAATGCAATAATTAAGCGATGTAATATGCGTTTTAAAATAATTTAAACCATTATAATTAATCCCAGATTCCAAAACGATACAGAAACAGAAATAAACGGCAATGATAAGGATTCAGATAACAATCCGAAAGACCGGGTTGTTACACAGACCACCCTTAGCAACGATGTACTATAGTTTGGACTCAGCACCAGATTGGTTCGGGGGTTGTTAAGGCTCGCATATTACTTTACATGTATGTTCGCTATTGTGAACATGTATCGCGCATACTTCACCTCGCAGTCGTGTTGGTTAGCTTGTATCATTATTGTTAGCTTACTTAGATCCACTTTCTCTACGTGTACATGTTGGTTATGCGTAAACACTTTATCACTATTATTATGCTATTAAACTTGGGTACTCACCTTTAATAATGTATTGACTTGTATTTTAACGTATGTAACAGGTTGAGGATGTTATCGCTGCAAATCGGACTTAGGATTTTGCTTTAGAAACTAGTAATAATCTAGTAGTCGAATTTTGAATTGTTTGAGAATGTTTGGATCTGTAATGATTATGGAATGATTATATGTTAATTGTATGGGAAATTGACGCTTTAAATATTGTCGTTTATAATAGTCGTTATGGATTTACTCGAACAATCTGATTCGCTTAGTGCCGCGCCCCGATGATGCCGCCATCGGTTGGGGTGTGACATTATGCCACCTAGCAAGACACTAATCAATTTACTCATGGACACTTGTCAAGCTCTAAACACATCATAGGACACGAATCATCTCCTAAGACACCCATGAACACTTGTCTTGCCCATATTTTAGCACATATCTTCTCCTTTGTCACACTTCTTCTAGTGTTACACCTCAGTGGACACTAATCACATTCTTAGGCCTCCATAGACACTTGCCTTAATCTCCTTAACCTCACTTCTCTAAAATGGCACCCTTTGATCACCCTTTTCTTCACACCAACTCAAAATACAAACATTTCACTTAGAAGTCTTATAAAGAGTTTATTCCTTCTTATTTTGAGCTTTCTCTTCTAGTCTTTTGGAGAAGTCCCCTAAAGTTAGTAAGTTCCTTTCCTTTAGCTCTTTCAATAAACAAATAGTTTTGTAGCTTATTTCCGTCCAAGTCTGTATTTTTACGCATAGTAAGAATACCAATGGGAACACATAAGTGTTTTTCCTGTTTTGGACAGATTTTGTGTTGTCACTTTGAACGACCATAACTTTGTCAAAACTTAACCAAATGAAGTAAAATCTTACTTGATGATTAAGTACATCGGAAAACAATTTCAACGATATATTATACGCTTAAAAACACTTTCGTTTGGACCCTCTACCGTTTAAAACAAACTGAAGTCAAAACTGAACGATCTTCAAAGATCCGTAGTTTTGACCATTTTCTTAGGTTCCAATTAGAAAAACTTTCTAAATGAAAGTCGTAAATCACATTCTACTTTAGTGAGATGGAAATTTTTATAATTTTTCAATAACATTTACTATTTTTAACTTGTTTTACAAAGACAACATAAGGCTATCAAAATTCCTATTCTCTATGAATTTAAAATTTTTCAAATTTACAATGTTTCCCTAACCCATATTCATCCACAAACATCATCGCAACAAAACTTTTACGAACAAATCCTTGTTACTAGGAAACACTTGAATTTTGCAAGCATGTGTAAACACATCATCGACAATCCAAGTGAGTACATAGTCCCCACTTTTTTATTTTCAAAAATCCTTTTAGGGTGATTCATGTGTGCGAACCATTTTTTCTCAAATATTACGTTACGGTATATGTGTTCACTAAGTGCTCTTTGTGTGTATAACTTATATGGTGAAACAAAGTACAATTCTCAAATTCTTGTTGGATCTTTTTATGCAAATAGATAGAGCCTTGTTGGATACTTAAAGTATTCTTATAAATCTTTGATTGGATTTCCAAAAGTATTTTAACAAGTTCTTTGTTGGTTTCTATACTAATTGTTTATTTGCAATCTTGTATGGTGAAGCAAAGTACAAATCACAAGTTAGATTCTTGGTTGGATACTCAAAATACTATTTTAAATTCTTTATTGGATTTCTAAAAATACTTTCACAAGTTCTTGATTGGTTTCTATGCTAAAAGTGCCAAGTATAATTGAAATAAAGTAAAATGTACAAGTTTTGTTAACAAAAATGCTTAGTTTTTTTTACATATTGTCATCCACAATACACTTTTGTCACAAACTTTTACTATAAAAAAACAATATATTGCAATACTAAACTTTCGTCATACGCTTGGTTACAAAAAATCTATTTTCACGCATCAACTCGTACAGTTGGACAATGGATAGCAATAACAAAAATTTTGTCAAATATTTGGCCACAAAACCTATGTCACTCACCAACTTTATTGTTGACCATCTATTTTCACATATGTTTCAGGTATCGACACGACACATGATGGTATTTCAAGCATGTTCACATAGGAACGAGCTTGGGCTTTAGATGATATTTAAATTCAAAAACAATTACTCATACTCCTCTGTGTCTGTAAAACAATGTGATCAATATAATAAAACTTTAGTACCAAAACAATTTGAAACGTGATTCCCCGACGTTTCTGGCAACAGTTTTACATGATCGGGGTGTTATAGATGGAAATAAAAGAAGTTGTCTCCCGGATAATTTTTTTTTTGGAAAGAAGAGAAAAAAAAAGGAATGAGAGTTTAAAATTAAATTCCATATTTTCAAATTGGTAAGAAGTGAAAAGAAGAGAAGAGAAGATGAGAGAATGAGAGGAACAGAAAGGAAAAGAAAAGAAAACTTAGCCTTTCTCTTCAATTACCTCCTTAAGTAAACTCAGGAACAAAATGAAGGCCAGAAACACAATGGAAGGGTCACCAACGTTATAAGTACTACTCAGCTCAAGGTAAAGACCATCACATCCTACATAATTGGCTCTCACTCTTTACTTTGCTTTCTTTTTATCTTCTGACAGACACTATTTTCACACTAAATGGTGGTGACAGTAGGAAATCCATTCTGCCTGTAGCGAGACTCACAGTGTTATTGTTTTGCAAATCAAACTCGTATCCTAACATAACAACCCAAAGTAACAAGGCAGAGACACCCCAATCGAAGGCGTTGACTCCAATCACACACTGTTGCAAGACCTTAGGTCGCTAGGTGATAAGTCTCGTAACAATATTCTCATATGTCTGACCTTCCATGTGAATAATAACATATTGTTGGGTCATTTGTAACTTAGTGATTCTTTATTAATTGTTAGTATTACCGTATTGATATAAAGATACCAAAAGTGTGTTCTTAGATATTGTTTTGTTTTCAATATCATTACAAATCTTTTGTCCTCAAAATCAATAAGAATAATTTAGCATCATGGTAGACATTAATGAAAATTTAAGAATAAGTTTAAAGGACAGCGGTTTTTTTCTTTAACATTTCCTCTTGGAACAGTTTCAAGTTCGACTCGTGCACCATGGTTGTTAGACCCAAATATGGAAGACACCAATGAGTCTCGAACCCTAGTTGCCTCCAAAGAGGACGGATTTTCAAACCAAATACGCTTAACTACGCCGTCAAAAATTGGAAGAACTTAAAAGGAGAGAATTTAAGGTTTTCTACACCAAGAAATTAGAAAAGAACACAATTGCTCAAGAAAGCAAAACCAATAGGCGACATGTTAGGTAAAGACTTGATCAAAATAAATCCACAAAGTGTTACGTGCACATTAATTCACCCCACAATGTATAGTATACACATCATTAATCAAGTCATTAAATTCCTCAAATTTTTAATAATATAAAACAAATACCCAAAATCAAGAAATTCCCAAATTAGAATCCAAATCATAACCACTCTCCGGTCTCCAGATCATGGCTCCCTTTTCTTCCTCATCCCCACAACCATATTGCGCCATAACGATCATCACCATCATCTTAACCTTGACTTTTACCCACAGTCCAAAAGTACAAGCCCTTAAAGCACCTATTCTTCCACAAGACCTGCTTCCACTTTTACCCACACAAATCTCATGGCCCATTCTTAGAACCCTCAGGTCTGCCACTGATATCCTGCCCACCTTTGTGGGTGCAGCTTCTTTAACCAACAATTCTGATGTGAGCTGGAAAGGGTCTTGCTTTTATGAGAATACTGCTTGGTTAGAGCTTCATAATAAAACTGGTAGTGACTTTGGTGGGGGCACTCTTCATATAAAGGTTTGTTTTTTTATGTTTTTGATGGTTCTTTTTTTTGTGGGTTTGGTTGTTTGATGTGTTTTGGTATGTGGGTTGTTGGTTTCTTGATTTCTTGAAGTATGTTATTGTAGAAGTTCACACCTTGAAGGTTGTTTTTTTCTTGTGTTTAATCACAGATATGAAGTTTTTAGTGTAGTTTTTTTTTTTCTGGTTCAGAGGTTAGAAGTTTAGGATTTCTTGAAGTATGTTATTGTGAAAGATCGCACCTTCATGTGTATAATCACTTGATTAATTGATCATTTATTTTTTTTTGAACGGCAAATTTGGATCACTGACGGACCACTAGGCATGATGCCACACCAACGGAACCACCCGATCATATCCATCTCCACTGGGCATAATGCCACACCAATTCAGGAGGAAACCCAATAAAATGGGAAAACCCCCTTGTGGGAATCGAATTCAGGACCTATTGGTCTCAAAGCTTTATCCCACCACCAAGATGCCACTAGGCTATAAAGCCATGGGCGATTGATCATTTATTTTGACATGTGGTTTATTGGCTTCTTGATTATTGAATTGGTGCTATTAAAGTTTTTTTTTGGTTCAGAAGTTGAATCTTTAAAGGTTCTTGAAGTATTATTTTGTCTGCTTTCTTCTATGCTTTTATTCACATTTTCTTGATTAATAGTTGTGTGATTTTGGTCTTATGATATGTTTGAGTTGTGTGTTATTGGTGATCTTTATATAGGATAAAGTTTGTATTTTGATCTGTTTGAAAATTAGGTTATTGGTTGCTTGATCCTTTTAGTATTATTATTTGATTCTTGAAGTATAAACTGTAAAAATCTACACTTCAATCACACTATCACAATGGCAAGAAACATAAAAGTGAACATAATCTGAGAGGCGTGATCACTTTCAATCAAATTAAAATTATTTTGGTGGTTCTCCCGATTAATTCAATCAATTCAAACTCTAGTATGTGTGTGTTGAGAGATTCATATGAACCGGAAAAGCTTTAACCAAAACTTTAACCAAAACTGCCATTAGGCAGTGAAATCATTTTTTGAATAAAGAGCCTCCAAAACTGCCCTCTTTTTTTTTATTTCGAAAATATTGTCCAAAATGGAAAATTAAGCATTTTTAATAAAGAATTTGATCAAAATAATATCATTTTCCAAGCCCATTGGACCCTACTACCAGGGTGCTGCCCCGGACCCCCGCCAAGGGGGTGTTGTTGCTTCCTTTGAACCCCCTTTGATTATGGGCTCCGCTTGAACACTTTGAATTATAATAACTCAAACAAGCGTGCACTCTCGCACCTCCTAACTTGCATACACTAGAATCAATCCCGATTAACTAAAATATCTAACATGGTTAAACAATTTGCATACACCATATATGTTATTACAAAATATAATCAGTGAATTCGGTTTAATTATGAAACATAAAACCCCTTAATAGCCTAAAACTTAATAAGAATCTTGACAACTAAATGGAAACATGGAACCATCTTTCTTAATTGTCTAAAGGGATGTTTGGAGTCACATTTTCATTGACAAAAGTACTAGTAATTATACATATCCAACAGTAGCTTTTCTTACAACAATTTCTTCTTTTAGGTAAGCAATGCACACAGTTGGACGTGTATGGATCTCTACATCTTTGCTAGCCCCTATCGCGTAAAATGGGACTATTATTTCTTATCCCGGGAGCATAAATCGAGTTTGATGAATGGGGAGGAAAAGCCGAATATGAATATGTAAGTTGTTAGAAACTTTCAACATTATCTATTCATTTATAAGAGTAAAATTTCATTTTCGTCTCTGAGGTTTGGCTAGTTTTGCGACTTTCGTCCAAAGGTTTGTTTTTCCACATCTCGATCCAAAAGGTTTGAAATCTTGCCATTTTCATCCGGCTCGTTAACTCCAACCATTTTTCTCCGTTAAGTCAGGGGTATTTTCGTCCTTTTTGTTAACTTTAAGGGCAATTCAATCCTTTTCAAGGGTATTCGGTCTTTTGACATAAAGTGAAAAAAAAACCGAATTGCCCCTTAATAACAAAAAAGACGGAAATACCCCTGAATTAATGGAGAAAATGGATGGAGTTAACGAGCAGGATTAAAATGGCAAAATTTCAAACCTTTTGGATCCATATGCTAAGAAACAAACATTTGGACGGAAGTCGCAAAACTGGCCGAACTTCAGGACGAAAATGACATTTTACTCCATTTAGAATAATCAATATTACTCACATATTTTCATTCATGAAGGTAAAAAACAAAGGCGTTGCTATTTTCCTCATGGAATCGGGAATGATAGGAACCTTACAAGCATTGTGGGAAGTATTCCCGTTGTTTACAAATACGGGTTGGGGCGAGAATGCGAACCTTGTTTTTCTTGAAAAGAATATGGGAGCTAAATTTGAAGAACGATCAGGGCCATGGGTTACAAATGTTACCATAGATGATATACAATCGGGTGACTTTCTTGCAATATCAAAGATCCGCGGGTTATGGGGCGGGTTTGAGACTCTTGAGAAATGGGCATCTGGGGCTTATGCGGGTCACTCCAGACCCTGACGGGAAGTTATGGTCGGAGAATCAGGACATGAAGAGGTAATACAATAATGAGTTAATTGCCATTTTCGGTCCCTGTGGTTTGTCCATTTATGTCAGTTCAGGCTAAATTTTAAATTTGTACTATTTTTGTCCCTGACGTTCTTGAAACATGGCAATTCCATCCAAAAAACTAATGTCTGTTAAAACCTGCTGTTTAATGAAGGGTAAAATCGTCATTTTCCTTTTTTCTTAAAAGGGTGGGATTTTAATAAGGGGTTTAAAAAGGGAAAATAAAAGAAAAATGGAAACTGATGTTTTACCTTTCTTTAAACATCATGTTTTAATAGACGTTAATTTTTTTGGGCGGAACTGACATGTTTCAAGAATGTTAGAGACGAAAATGATACAAATTTGAAATTTGGCATGTATTGGCATAATTGGACAAACCGAAAATGGCAGTTAACTCTACAATTATATATTCCAAAAAAAAAACGCATGTTTTTGGTTAAGTTTACTTCATTTGGTGAATATAATTTGTTTGTGTTTTTGTTGTAGGGTAATAACCTTATTGTTCTGTTACCATGGGACGAATGGTGGAATTACGAGCTCACGAAAGATAATACGAATCCACCCACATATTGCGTTGCTTCCTTTGCATCCTGAAGTTAGGGCTAAGTTCAATGAAACGGCTGCATGGGAGTATGCACAAAGCATGATAGGATTACCATACGGTTATCATAATTTGATATTTAGCTGGATTGACACTATTGATGGAAATTATCCACCGCCACTTGATGCTCATCTGGTATTGTCTTTGAAATCGTTTCCCAACTTCCCATTTTGGACTATTGTTTAGAGGTGGTTAAAGCCTTGGTTTGGGTTGAAATGTGTTTGGTCAGGTTGGGTAGGCCGACAGACACTTTTCGGCACTTTAAATTTTTTTTAATTAATAAATAACGCATTAGTTTTGGTTACAGCACATTTTTTAAATAATAATACATGTACGAACAAAAACGTTTTTGAAGGTTGTATACTTTAAGAGGGCTGGCAACTTATCATGTTTAACAAGTCTCTAACGGTGCGAATAACACAAGTATTAAACATTAATAAAACTCGTTTAACTACTTTATATCTCATGTTTCTAACGGAGTTATATGTTTTATGTGCCAAGAAGAAGAAATGATGGATCCTAGCCTCCCAATTTTATTTGTTTTTAAAAAGGTAAAAAATCACGTTACTTTTCATTAAACAAGTCTAACTGTGTCTTATACAGGTGACCTATTGTCAGCCCTTTGGTCGACTTTCAGTGACCCCCCATCCACCAGTTTGACCCATTCCCGTTTTAGATGGTATTTAGTTTGAGATAAAACACAACCCAAATTGACCCGTTCAAAAGTAATGGGATCGTGAGTGCCACCTCTATTCATTTTCATTCTAATGGCCTCATTTTTATTTAAGCTCATTTAGATTATATCTTAATAACGCCACTAATCTTATCAACGTTCCTTATACACAAATGTTATGATTTAGTATTTCGAATTATGGTATATAGGTTGCTTCTGTTATGACCGTATGGAACCAATTACAACCGGCATATGCAGCCAACATATGGAATGAAGCCCTGAACAAGCGGCTTGGTACTCAGGTTTGTTTCGGGATTTTTTTGAATTTGTTTTAAAAATGTGTATTTGGTTTGGTTTTTAGGATCGATGATCACACATGCACGTATAAGTCAAAACACACAATGGTTTAGAGTGTTTGGATGTGCGTTTAAGTTTATTATCAAACTTGAAGTATTTGACCCTTTCATTTTTGTAACTAAGTTATGTGATTTGACCCATTCGACCTTCTCATTTGTTAATGATTTGAACTTGCTACCTATAAGTTTTCTGAGTATTTGATAAAAGTTTTGATTCTGATTGTGTTTTTCACATTATAAGGGGTGAAAATAATTAGATTTGTAAAAGTAAAAAAAAAAAGATTATTGAAATTTGAGATAAATGTAACTATCTCTAAATTTAATGGGATATCTGATTTTTCAAGTAGCCAACACTTAACTACCTCAAATATTAGTGGTTGATAACAGTGTCTTATTTGCAGGATCTTGACCTTCCTGAAATTTTGGTAGAGGTTGAAAGGCGCGTTCGTCTTTTGCACAAATATTAACGACTTCCCGAGCAGGATGACTGGATATACGTTGACGGAAAATCGACTTCTTGTGTGGCTTTCATTCTTGAAATGTACAAAGAAGCAGGACTCTTTGGTGATCTCGCAAATGAGATTCAAGTTACCGAATTTACAGTAAGTTTTTCCAAGATTTGCGTGTACCCATCTGGGTTTCAATAAAAAGTTACTGAATTTACAGTAGGATTTATTTCAAGATTTGCTAATAAGTAATAACCATCTGGGTTTCAAAGAAAAGTTGTTGAATTTAGTAACTTTTTCCAAGATTTACAAATGAGTAAAATGTCATTTTTGTCCTTGAGGTTTGGTCAATTTTGCGACTTTCATCCAAAGGTTTGTTTTTCCACATCTGGATCCAATAGGTTTAAAATCTTCCCATTTTCATTCGGCTCGTTAACTCTATCCATTTTTCTCCGTTAAAGGGGTATCTCCATCTTTTTTGTTAACTTAAAGGGCAATTCGGCCTTTTTCACTTAAAAGGCAATACTTGTACATTATGCTAAATGCTTGTACATAAAGTGAAAAATACCGAATTGCCTTTAAGTTAACAAAAAAGACGAAAATGTCCTTGACTTAACGGAGAAAAATGGATGGAGTTAACGAGCCAGATAAACCTTTTGGATCCAGACGCGGAAAAACAAACCTTTGGACAAAAGTTGGAAAACTGGCCAAACCTCAAGGACGAAAATGGCATTTTACTCTTTTCAAATATTTCGCTAAGTTATCTCTTTCAAGGCGGAAAAATGTGCGGGTCCAGCAGGCTGGGCCGACCCGCTGACACTTTTTTTCTCTTTTCTTGAGTTTTATAAATAATATTTTTGTTAAATATGATTATAATAACTTATTGATATACCGTTTGAACTTGGCACCTCTAATACTATTATCAATCAACACCTATGCAGATAAAGGATGCATACACGCTCAACTTCTTTGAAAACAACATGACCCGCTTGCCAAAATGGTGCAATGACGATGACACTGTAAAGCTTCCATTTTGTCAACTTACTGGAAAGTATCGAATGGAATTACCTGGATACAATACTATAGAACCGTACGCGCATATGGCTGAAAATTGCCCATCAATGCCCCCAGATTATCTGAGGCCAAAATACTGCTGATTAGTAGTAGTAAGTAGTATAGTATAATAATGTATTAATACGTTGTGTATATGTATCTAATCGATTAGGGTCATGTGTAGTCTAGGGTTATATTTCGGTAGATGGGTTACATGATTGTTCAACATGTGTGTGTTTTAATACACACCAACTGTCTGTTGCAAACATGTGTTTTAATAAATAAATTATGGTATATTTGTAAAGTTTTCTCTTTGTATTAAGGTATATTCATGTGTGTGCTTACTCTGCTCTGGATCTTGAAGGAATCTTTCTCAATCTTCATAAAATTAATCATAATCAACCGAACCCGACTGTGTACTATCGTATTGTTATCATCGGCTACTAAATTTTGAAGGTTCGAACAATGTGCAAATCGTTAGAAAGCCATGGACGTTGCATATGAACGTTATGACGGTGTTAAGAGGATACAAACCTTTTAGTAAGACTCCAATGACACAATTTAGCACATTTCTTTTGTAACAATCAGTGTATCCATTTTCAGCCAATTAACTTGTATTATAACTTGATGGGCGACTTATGCTATAGTATATTTCAAATTTTGTCAGCTTATTATCACTGAATTTTATAATGACAAGTGCATGAGTCAAGGTCATGCGGTCTATCCTGATGAGAAAAAGTTTGATACACGAGTAAAAGTAGATACATGACCATGATCTCACGTATAATATAAAGGTTTTTTTTTCCAACATTGCATCAGGGTCGTAACACACTCATAAAACTGCTATGTTGGTGATTTTCTCTTTGGTTTAACTGATTTAAAAACCAAGCAAAAGGATTAAAACAAGAAAAATGGATTAAAATTTTAAATGCCACCATAACTTATGCCCTAAATATGTTTGTTCAAATGCCAGAAATGCTATCCAATTTTGGACCCATAAGCAATCCATTCTTCTCCATATTCAAACCTCTGAAAAACATGTATAAACACACGTTATATGCTTAAGTAAATAACAAAATAGGTGTTTGGGGTAAAATATCGAAATAAGGTAATTTGGAGGAATGTGAGTATTTTATGTTGGGGTATGATGGATATGCATGGTGACAAAGTGTGATTCGAGGTCGAGTTGAACGTGTGGCTAGTGCATAAGCTATCCATGGGCCGTGCTCTCATCGTATGACGAGTCAAGAACATTGCATATGAGAAGAGAGTAGGCCCCATTCTTTTATGACGTGTCATGAAAACCTAGAGCTACCACACCCGCCAGTCATGCTCAGATGCAAGTCATTCACGAGGGTAAGACAACACATGCCTTTTAATGCGACCTCAATGACAATTTAGGCGTCTCTTCCGTATTCTATAATCATCATGAGTGTGTGTCTAAAATATACTAATATTGAGTGTATTACATCTTGATGTGCAACATACTCTCGTGTATATATTGAATTTTGTAAGCTAACTATCACCAAAGATGTGTGAATAAGAAAAAAGTCATGTATCATATCTATTAGTCTGTATTGATGAGAAAAGGTCTGATACGCGAGTAAAAGTAATACATAACTACGATTTTACGTGTTATATTAGAGTGTTTTCTTTTTTCAACATGACACTAGGGTCATTACACATATAAAACTATTATTTTAGTAATTTTATCCTTTGCTTATCTTGTTTAAATGATTTAATCAACTTTAGGTGTCTAAGAGCCAACCAAATATACTTATCAACACATATACCAAACAAAATTCTGTAACATGCCTAAGCTTAAAAACAACCAAAATGGATATAATTGTGTCTTAGGGTGTGTTTGCTTTGAGAGATTGGAATCAAAGAATAACATATGATGTTTGTTTAAATGCCAAAATATATAATGCCTTTGTAGATGTTTGTTTAAATGCCAAAATATCCAATTTGTTAAACCAAAAGAAATGCTGTCCACTTTTGGACCCATAAAACCCCTTGTTCTCCATATTCAAACCTCTGAAAACCCCAACTCAAACCCTAACCCTAACCCTAGCAATGGCGACCCTATCTGGTCCAGATAATCGAAGACCCACATGCCCATCTTGTTCCAAACCGACCCGAGCTGTTTCTGCAACCGGTTCAAGACCCAGTTCTTGACAACTCCATAGCTGTCACACTTCTCCAACACCGGTTAGAGAAGAAACACCCCCTAAATTCAGCCAAGATTGCAACTTTAGGTCTCAAGAATGTCAATCTTGCTTATGTTTCAGATGTTGTTTCACAAGCCCACTTTGATATACACTTTCTTGATCCAAATCTTGATCTGGGTCATCAAGATTCTGTTCAAAATCACAAAAAGATTCAATCTCTACACTTCTTTGATTCAAATCTTGATATGGGTCATCAAGATTTAGTTGAAAATCACAAAAAGATTCAACCTTTAAACTTCTTTGATTCAAATCTTGATATGGGTCATCAAGATTCTGTTGAAAATCACAAAAAGATTCAACCTTTACACTTGTTTGATTCAAATCTTGATATGGGTCATCAAGATTCAGTTGAAAATCACAAAAAGATTCAACCTTTACGACCTGCTGATATCAGTTTCACTGTTAAAAGAAGGGGTGTCAGCAATCAAAATTTTGATGAGCTTTTGGTTGATCAATCTTGTTTAAATAATGGGTTTGTTGTGACAAAGATTCAAAAAGAGATTGATGGAAACAATGTTGAAGAATTCAAAATTGTGGTTCCTCCAGGATCAATGCTTTTGTTCCCAAGTGAGAAATCGATTGGGATCGAAGAAGTCGATTTCGATGTGAAGAACTTGATTGTGTTGGATGGGACATGGGCTAAAGCACTTAGAATGTACAAAGAGAATCCATGGTTGAGATTGTTGCCTCATGTGAAGTTGGAAGTTGATAAGTTGAGTTTGTATGGTGAAGTGAGGCGACAACCGAAAGCAAGATGTTTGTCATCCATTGAAAGCATTGTTTATGCACTCAAGGCAATTGGGGAAGATGATCATGAAGGTTTGGATAGTTTGTTGGATGTCTTTGAGTCTATGATTGTAGATCAAAGGAGGTGTATGAATGAAAGACTAAAGCTTGAAAGCACCAATTAGATCCATTTAAATTTGAGATTGTAGTTTTACTACATTTGTATCATTCAAAGAAATGGTTCCTTTTGCCCTTTTGGCATGATGGTTTATATGTTAAAGGTACCGAACCATCTTTTTTTTCATTTGTTATCAAACATTCATTAGCACATATTAAATGATCAAAAGGTCATTTATTGCTATAAATACCGTTCACCTAGAGGGGCGGGGCACCCATACACGCGGTGTTGCCTCCTAGGGATCCACGGGTAGTGTGTGAGGAAGTGGAGTCCAGTTTTGAATGGCGTGTGTGATTGGTGGCTGGAGTAAAAGGGCGGGGTCCATAGTTGACAGGTCGAACATTTAACTAAACATATTAAACAAGTCATCTTGAACTTAGACTATCATAACATAACTAGAACTTTTGTTTGCAGGTTGGCTAGCTGAACCAGAAAATTTTACAATAACCTTAACGTTCGCACATATGAACCCGAACATGACACGTGTATTCGCAATTTCCGTGTTAAGTTAATGTTTTAAAATCCAGTTCGTATACCATACCGGATTGGGCTCAGAAACAGTTTAACCGGGTGTATCAGACGGTTCAACCGGTTCTACCGGCCGGTTTGAACTGGTTTTTAAAACAATGGGTTTTTGTCTCTGATCCTTAAATATTGTATCCTAGAGAGCCAGATTTCGCTTGTCCAAGGCCCTATATGAACAAACGATTCGGCTTTTAGTTAGGGTTTTAGGTTATTTTGGGCCTGTTATGCCAGTATTGAACAAACACTCTCCCTTCACTCCTTGATTTCTTTGCTGGAAATATTTCACCTTGCTAATGCTAAAACTCATTTCACGGCGGCGCCACCACCTCCACCACCACAAACAACCATCAATCACCTTCATCATCATTTCCCGTCAACTAACCCAATCCCATTTTGAAGACGACCCACCTTTCTCCCCAATCGTCAAAACCCCTAAACCCCTAAATCAACAACCCCACAATCAGACCAAAAAACTCAAACAAGATTCACCAAACAACAATTATCCTCTAAAATCCAACTTACCCTTTGATTTCAGGTACTCATACTCTGAAACAAACCCATCTGTTGACCCAATTGGGTACCGGGAAACACCCAAGTTCTCACCTTTCGGGCCGGGTCGACTTGACCGGAAATGGACCGGCACGGAGGCGCCGGCGCAGGAGGCGGTGGATGTAGTGAAAGTTGAAGAAGAGAGGAGGAAGATTGTTGGGGAGCCGTTGGATGAGGAGGAGGTGTTGGAGCTTGTTGAACGGTATCGGCATAGTGATTGCTCTAGACAAATCAATTTGGGTAAATTTTTAAATCTTTAGTACTAATAATATGTTGTAGTTTTGTTACATGTTTTTTTTTGTAGAATTGCAATGTTTGATCAGGTTATAGATGGTGAATTTCTGTTAGACTATGTGTTACGCGAGCTTGGTTGAGAAAAAAAGTGCTTAGGCACACCTTTTATTTTACCCTAAAATCCCCAAAAGTTGTGTAGTGGAGGGGCTTGGTTGGTGATTGAGGTGGCAAGATATGGTTGGGTGTGTGTAGGGTGTAAACAAACCGAACGTCCAGCAAACAGTTCGTGAACTGTTCGGCGGGAAGTTCGTTTATGTTCGTCCGAATAACTTAACGAACGAACACGAACAATAAATTTCGTTCGGTTAGCTTAGCGAACGAACACGAACAAAGGTCTCGTCCGTTCGACTGGGTTCGTGAACGTTCGGTAATATGCTCGGTTACGTTCGTTCATGTTTGTTCGTTTAAGTCTGTTTGTGTTTGTGTGATTATGTTAAAAAAATAATAGATAATAAACCTTTTATTTAAACATATTGAAAACTTGAAACCCTGTTTTTTTTTCTAAGTTAGCTAAAATTTGGCCATTCAAGACATTTTTTCGGGACAATTATGTCTAAGTTGGTTCAAATTTAAATAATTATGTCTAAGTTATGTTAAACTTGATTCATCAATTGGTGGTTAATAATTATGTCTAAGTTAGTAAACTACTTATGTCCAATGTTTAAGGTTAACAATGTTTTTATTTTTTATTTTCAAATTAAATGTTCGTTTACGTTCATTTTTATACATCTGCGTTCGTTTGTGTTCGAGACCAGTGTTCATGAACTGTTCGCGAACAACTGAATTTCCTTAACGAACGAACACGAACATAAACTTATGTTCGATATGCGTTCATGAACAGTTCTCAAACTGTTAATTTTCCTTAACGAATGAACACGAACATGGCCTTGTTCGTGTTCGTTCGGTTCGATTACAGCCTTAGGTGTGTATAAATTTAATGTTAAGAAAAAAAACCTTAAGCACGTTGCTCACGCCGTGGTTTTCCCTCCCCACACCCCAACCGCGCCACCCTGTGGCGGTGTACCCACCCCACGGCCCTGACGTGGCACCTCCGGAGCCCACATGACACTTTGATAGCACATAGCCGTACATACATTGATATAACTTAGTGCATTTGGATCATCTCAAATTGGTCAACGGGTCAATTTGGGTCTAGTCAACGGATCAAACGGGCAACAATTATAAAACTTGTTGACTTTTGAAACTTCTTAATTTTGTACAGGTTCATTTGGACCCTTTTTAAGCTAACAAGTTTTATAATTGTTGCTTGTTTTGACCCGTTGACTAATTTGGGTTAGAGTAGACCCAAGTTCACCTGTTGACTAGTTTGAGGTGACCCAAGTGAACTCATTTACAATTTATTTTTCCTAAATCGACCCGTTCTTTGAAGAATGGGCCATGATTGCCACCTATACTGCTTACCTACGTATTCAAATTAAGAGCTTAGAGGTGTTTAGGTCTTGAAAGCCGAAGCATGAGCTTCACGTATGCGAGGTGTTGGTTAACGTCCAACCAAATAAGACTTATGTACTACCAAAAGCTTCATCTCTATCACCTTTTGTTTACGTATGTCAGCCAGTAAACCATTTATAATCTCTTCATCACTTTGGTTGTTCTTCCATATCAGCCTGCTGCTGCATACCCTAGTTTTGACCAATTTTGACCCACATGTGCAAGAAATGCCGACCGCCTCGTGCCTACATGTGAGGTGCGCTTTCCTAAAACCATGTGCAAATCTAGTCATTCACGGTTTTTACCGTAAGAAATCATATTCATAGTCATTATGACTTTTGGCGAACACTATGATGTTATCTAGGGTACTTCAAATTGTGATAATCACTTTATTTACCATGTTGGGTCTTGTTTGGGTTACACGATTACTCTTAAAAGATTTTGATTCTTGGCTCTCGAGATAAGCAAACGCTAGGGCTTGTTTGTTGAAACTAGAGAAGGGAACATTTGGTTAATATTAACTTTTGATTATCTAATAACATGTGATTAATGAAACATATGATGTGTTAGGAAAGGGCGGGGTTACTCACAACATGATCGATGCATCCATAACCATTGGAAAAAAGCCGAAGCTGTGAGAATCAAATGCTTAGGCGTCCCAACTCTTGACATGGACAACGTGTGTTTCCATCTTGAGGTTTGAATTGATCTTTCTTTTACTTTGAGGTGAACATTTTGACCGCTTTTAAATGGGTAAAATAGGTACACGGGTCAAAAGTTGATCAAAGTGTATTGTTAATCAATACAACCTACTAAATTGTATTATTTAGAAAATTTGATTGTTACTACATTATAGATTTTCTTTATCATAGTTCTTTTACTAAAAGTGTCATTTTGCAACCGATACACGCTTATATACGGGTTGACTTGCTTTAACGGGTCAAACTGGTCGAAAGTCGTTCAAAGCATATTGTATATTTGTTAATGCATACAACATACTAAATCGTGTTTTAAAAAAATGATTGTTATTGTAGTAGTGTATTTTAATTGCTACAGTTTTTTTTTCATAAAACCAACTAAATCGTGTTTTTTTTTTAATTTATTGTTATTTTAACAGTGTTTCTTAATTTCAGCTCTTTTATTTCATAAAACCTACAAAATCGTGTTATTTCTTATCCTGATGGGTCAAACGGGTCAAAAGTCACCTAAATTGTATTGTAAATGCATACAAGTATACAACCTACTAAATCATGTTTTGTTTTATAGCAAGATTAATTGCAATAGTTTCTTTTTCAGTAACAATATCTAAAACAGAAATAATACAAATAAATTATGGTAAAAAAATGTTTCAGGTCAACCCGACCCGTTACACAACTTGTCCATTTAGCATATGCTCTTTTAAGCGCTCAGATCTTCTAAAAAAGCTCTTGGCTGATTGGTTTGTAGAAATTTGCAGGATAAATCTGGTGGGAAGATTATTTACCGACAAATCAATATCTTGCTATTGTATCGGGGACGACACTATAACCCTAATGATAGGCCCGTTATTCCTTAATGCTATGGAAGCCGTATCCACCTATTTATCCCAAGCTTATAAAGAATGTTGCTGACGGGTTGACGTTTGAAGAAACGAAAGAAATGAGGAACCGAGGACTTAATTCTCCACCCGTCATGAAACTAAGTATGTGATTTCATTGTTCTTTCCGTTGGTTTGGTTAACACATGTTTTAAGGGGCAATTTCATATATACCCCTACAAACTTGCAAAATATCATATATACCCTTTTAAAATTATAAATATCATATATACCCTTATAAAGTAGTTAAAATATCAGATATACCCAATTCATTAAAAACAATTTAATAAATGACAATTTTACCCTTGTTTTTCTAAAACTTTGAAATCGTGTATATGATCTTTAACTTCGAATATTATATATTTCTAGCTTAATTTATTTAGCTTAAATATTATATGTGAAGAATACTATTTGTTTATGGGAAAAAATAAAAATGGTTAAAAATAAATTTAAGCTTAAAATGTTATATATAAAAATATGAAGTTAAAATATGAGCATATATGAAAACTTTTGAAGTTAAAAAAATAAGGGTAAAATGATTGTTTATTAGATTGTTTTTAATAAATTGGGTATATTTGATATTTAAACTATTTTGTAAGGGGGTGTTGATATTTTTAGTTTTGATTGGGGTATATATGAAAATTTTCAAGTTTGTAAGGGTATATATGAAATTAATCCATGCTTCAAATACCCTTTAAATGTCATAATATTCTGTGGTTGACTGGAGTTTGACGTAGTGTGTTACGTTCCTTGCGCAGCAAGAAACAGCGTGTATGTTAACGTGGTGGAGAAAGTGCGAGAGGCCTTCGAAACCAAAGAAGTTTTGAGGATTGACTGTACCCATGTGGGCATGAGTGATTGCAAAAGGATTGCTGTGAAGCTAAGGGTATGTGTTTTCCACTTTACCTACGAAACTTGTGAGAAAATTTTCGATTTTTATGTTTCTTGGAAGACAAGTTTCATAGTATCTATGTCTTGTTGCACAGGATTTGGTGCCTTGTGTCCCTATATTGTATAAAGATGAACAGATCATCATTTGGAGGGGGAACAAAAACCTTGTAAATGTTGTAAAGTAAAAGTGCGGTACACTAGTGTTTCATCGTTAAGATAAATGTAATCGGCTTGAGTTCGGTTAGGGAAGGCTGAGGTTGCCCAAAGAAGCATTTGATCGAACAGTTGGAGGGCTTCGTGTACGTTGGTGACTATGGGAGGACAAAGAGTAGGGGTGAGCATGGGTCGGTTTGTGTTTTGCTCTTTAGATTTAATAACAGATCGGTTTCGGTAACAAATAGCATAGTTCTTTCGATACTTTAGGAAGGTGGACCGCTCGATCTAGGCTCAAAAACTGTTGTTTTGTTATTGAATTATAAAGTATTAAATTTTATTTTTGAATGTTAAGTAATTTATGAAAAAAAAAAATGATGTATAAAAGGCTCAAACATATAATAAAAAGTTAATCATTAACAAAAACATTCAGGCTAGCCCAAATGGCAAAATTGATAACCCAAAACCGAACGGTTTTTACTTAAATTTCAGTTTTGTTGGTTTTGACTTAAAACCGTCCCAAACCAAACCATGAACTTTTTTTTTAAAAGGTGTGAATTATTCGTGAATATCGGGAGGTCTAGCATACGTTGTCTTAACCGGGTCCGCGCTAGAGAGCCCCTCGCACAATAGATCCCCAATTTAATTCTCTCAATGAGAAACCCATATCACCCAAGACTTGAACTTGAGATCTTGGAAAACTCACCCGGGCTCACCATAGGTGGAACTTAAATACCCGTGGCCACCACTAGAGCACTAGTTATGGTTAAAAGTGATTATTGGTAAAAATGTGTTTAAAAGTGATGGTTAAAACCATGAACTAATCAACTTCCATCTCACTAGTGTACTAAAAGAGATTATTGGTAAAAATGTGTTTAATATTGTTTGCAGTTAAGCTAACAAATAATATAGGTTTTCCATCAAGAACTTTAATTTGTATCCAATGTTTTAAAAACCGGTTCAAACCGGCCAGTTGTACCGGTTGAACCGTCCGGTTAAACCGCCCGGTACACCCGGTTGAACCACCCGATCCAGCCGGTTAAACCGTTTCTGAGCTAAATCTGGTACAGTATAAAAACCGGATTTTAAAACATTGTTTGTATCTTAGGAATATGAGATGTCGCTTTATAATAGGTGTGTTACTTTTTAGTGTACTTTTTGCTTTGCAAGAGATAAGTGTTAGTGTGTAGTCAAAGAGCATTGGATTAGAAGAAAAGCAAAGAATAAAGCCAAAAGTGAAAACCGAATTCGATGATTGATCCGCAATCTGTTGGCGGTTTTGTAACTTTGTTTTTTTTTAATTTATTTATTTATTTTGAACGGCAAATTTCAATCACTCCACTAGAGTATCATCGTGTCACTAGCGAAATCACCCGATCATATTCATCCCAACTAGGCATAATGGCTATACACCACTTCAGAAGGAAATCTAATAAATATGAAAAACCTTATTGTGAGAATCGAACCTATCACCTATTGATCCCAAAGTCTTATCACAACTCCAAAATACCACCAAACTACTTTGAAATTTATTTGTTTGCATTTAAAGAAATAAACAAATAATTGTACACTAGCAAAAACTACTTGTACAATCTAAAAAGGATAAGAAAAGAACAAACATTTTCTATACCCAAGAGGATAGAAAATATGCCCCCCCCCCCCCCCCCCCACACACACACACACAACCAATATATGCTTTAAAAAAAACCTCCAACTACACAACCAATAAGTTAGCATCTTACCCTAACAATGGGTGTAAACAAGCCCAAAGGCTCCAGAGTACTCATGATCAGCTTGGTTAAACGCTCGATTAAGCCGAGCCTTAACGAGCCAAAGCCCGAACCCGAGCTTGAAATAGAGCTCATTTAGTTATTGAGCTCGAGCCTGAAAAACAAAGAAGCCTAAACAAGCCCAAACAAAATTTTAGTTTATTTTATATATAATATATATATATATGATAATAATTATGATAAAATTGGCGAGCCACGCCGTTTAAATGATATTAAAGCGAGCTCGAGCCGAGCTTTTGCTTCGTTTGAGGTTATTCTCAAAATAGCTCGAGCCGAGCTCGAACTTTGAGTTTTACTCTCGAGACGAGCTCGAGCTCAAATAAGTAGGCACGTACCGAACTGAGCTCGAGCTTCGTATTAGTGGATAGCCTTTAACTTCAATAATTAAAGTCACAATCCTTTATTTGAAAAACTCATTACACCTTTCGTCCTTTTACACTAACTAAGTTAAAATTTTATATTAAGTCAGATCATGTGCACGGCATTTATGTCCTTTTACCCGTATCTATCTCAACTAGCTCTCTCTCTCTCTCCCTCATCTCTCCAACCCATGCCACTCCTCCACCGCCAACATTTCACTGCCTCAAAACGAAATCAATTTGAAGCCACAGAAAGTGGGTGTTTGGCTTAGCTTCTATTTCAACTTATTGACTTATTTTGAGGAAAAGGGACTTTTGAAAGTGTTTGAGTTTTGTACGTATGTGAGTGAATAAGTCAATAAGTCAGAAATTCTTACTTATTTTTGGACAATAGCCTTTTTCAAAAGTCAGAAATAAGCTATAAGCCAAACATGGGCAAACAGAGATTAGGAAACTAACTCTTTTTTTTTTGTGATTTTTGGGATGGAGAAAAGAAAATCCAATAAAAAAAATGGATTATTCTCTATCAATTTTTCATCACAAAATTTCAAATCATTTTCACCATCAATATCCATCATTGATTGTTTTTGTTTCGCTGTTCACCATCATAAGGAGAAAGAGAGGGAGATTAGTTCTTTAAGTTTCTAGAGAGAGAGAGAGATGGGCTTTTACAGAACCAGAGAAGGAGGTGGCTTTTCGGATTTAGATAGGATGACTTGAAGTTAAATAAATTGATAAAAGACCAAATTACCCTTGCTTTATCAAAGTTAACATAAAATTTTAACCTGGGTAGTGCTAAAGGACGAAACGTGTAATGAGTTTTTCAAATAAAAGACCGTGACTGTAATTATTGAAGTTAAAGGCTATCCATCGTAATCCATTACAAACATAAAGGACGAAAAATGTAATTTACCCAAAATTATAATACATGTGTGAGACCAAGTAAATAATTTTATACTTTTAGTGTGTGTATTAATACGGCACTCAATATACTTTAATTTGTTTTAAAAAAATCCTGAAGAAGTTTAATTTGTTTTATCATATATTTTGATTTTATAAAGTGATCATTAATTATTACTTTTAACATATTTCATTTGTTTTCAATAATCGGGCGCTTATATTTGATCTTATCAATATTGTAATTAAATGGTCAGTTTTCGGTGCTCAGGTCTCTCTTAACTCGAGGCTACATTCTCATTTTGGGTCAGCTCACGAAATTATAACTTGTCATTGCAACGAGTAAAACTAATAGCTACAATAAGATTTTTGAGGTAATAATAACTACGAAAAGCTAATGCACGAAGCAGGTAACTGTCTAGAAAGAATGACTATGTGTTTAATCAAACCCAATACTCATTTTTTTTCTTTTCACTTTGCGTCTCACATGAAACGCGTGTCAATTGACCTTAAGTTCGTTTAATAATCTCAGGGCCGGTCGAAAACGTAATATAAGTTTTATGTGAAAATAATAAATTGAGAGGTCGGTCGACGTTGTATACTAGTCCTGCCTACGTCCATCTTGTAGTTGACTTTATAAATTTTGTACTTAAGACTTTGTATATATTATTTATTTTATCGATCTGATATTCGATCACGTATGATTGAAAAGGTTGTTTTATGATTATTAATGTACATATAGTTTTATATATTGTTGCATGTCATTATTTTCTATAAGATTATTGTAGAAGAGTGAATAATTTATGTGATTTGCACCAAAACAAAATCTTGGGTCGTATGCTCGACATTTGCACAAATTAAAAAAAAGATATATCATAAGTATCTTACTATAGGTATTTAAATTACTCAAAACCAATGTTTTAAAAACCGGTTCAAATCGGCTGGTAGTATCAGTTGAGCTATCCAGTAGAACCGGTTAAGCCGTCTGATACACCCGGTTAAGGGAAAATCATCAAAATGGTCATGTTGACTTTAAAAATTTTCAAAATAGCCATGAAAATTGTTAAATTACCCCTTAACTATAGACAGACACGTGTCGTTTTGGCGCAGGAAAAAAAAACGGCGCATGAAAAATGGTGGCACTCGAGAGAATGGCGCAGCCCAGGAGATTATGGCGCGGCGCAGGAGGTGAAGATTTTGACGCGGGAGATGGAAAGTCAAGGATATATTGATAATTTAAAAAAAGTCAAGGCTATTTTCATAATTATATTGGTCAAAATGGCTATTATGGTGATTTTCCCCCAGGTTAAACTGTTTCTGGGTCCAATCCGATACAGTAAAAAATCGGATTTTAAAACATTGCTCAAAACATACATGGAACTAAACACTGAATCAGAACACGCACAACTTAATTACAATAAACCCGTTTAACTCATTTAGATAAATATGTTACATTACACGACTTTAAGAGTGCTGGGTTGAGGCCGATGTCGTGGACACAAGTAAATGTGGGATTGTGTCCACTCATCAATTTAAAGTTCAAACCAGTCTTCTGTCAACCCATCAAACTGGCACGATGACCACCTATTGGACATCAAACCAAAAAACGTACAATCTCGTGATTAAACACGCAAAAGATATTTGACATTTTGAACTTCAACACACCCAAACTAACCAAAACTAGAGCTTGATTGGTCCTTGAACCTCAAGCTTCGTAACAAAGGCCCGGCTATGAGGTCGCGCCAGGCTAGTTTCGGGTTAGATAACTCATAACGGGCTTCGGTTCAAATGTAAATATGTACATGAGTACATCTAAACCTCAATTAACAAAAAAAAAGTATGTGCAACAACTAAACCTCACTTAATTTGCTAAACCAAAAAAAAAAACCTTAACTAAACATACATGCGCATGTAGAGGATCACTCAGGGATACTATGAAGCTCCGGTCTCCATGACTGTTGATGAAGGTCAAACACACCATCCCCACCCTTAATCAGTTGAGTCAACACCTGTTCCATCGTAAGCCCCTGCACCTCTTTCATACACAATAACTCCTCCAACTGTTTCTTAGTTATCTTTATCTTCACCTCCGTCACCGGCCGGTCACCAGAACTTTCACCGTCTCCTGCCACGTCACTTTTCCGGCGAGTTTCGCGGGAAATTAAGGCGTGTTCCGGTGAAGCCACCGGAGATCCCCAGTAATCACCACCCCATTGGTAGCCGGAATCTTTTCTCACACAATTTCCCATTTGTTTTCTTTTTTTTTTAATTTCTGAATTTTTGTGATGATATTTTTAGAAATTTGGATGAAGAAATCAGAGGTTATTTGGGAAGGGGAAAGGTTGGTTTTGGAAATAATATTATTTATTATATAAGTTGTGATGGGTATATATAGATATAGAAAAGGTGTAGTATAGGTTGTGGGTTGACACGTAGGATAATATTATTTATTTAAGTTGTGATGGGTAGAGATAGATACAGAAAAAATGTATGTATAGGTTGTGGGTTGACACGTAGGATGAAAAGGTGTTTCCTACATGTCAAGGTGGAATTGGCTTGGCCTTATCCAACACACCAGCTAAGAAATTCAATATGATGTTTATGTTTAGTTTATTATTATTTAAATTGTTGATAGGTATTGTATTGAGGTTAGGTTAAAAGTTGTTGGATTTCCTTATATGGTGATATGGTTGTGGAAAGCTTGGATGATATTTTTGGTTTTTGTCTCTTGGTTTTGTATGTAGATGGGATGTTATTCTAATGATTTAATGTTTTATAGTATGATGTGTGCCATTAGTTACATGCGTAATAGGATCTATAGGTGTTCGGGACAGATGAATTTAGTGGGTTTTTATTTGATTAAGCTACCTGAAAACTAGAAATGGAGAATGGTTCTTGAGGTTTGCTAACACTTACATAAGACGAGAAGAGAGGAAAATAAAAGGGAGGGGTATAGGTTTAAGGCTCACGACTTTTAGAAGTACATACATATGTAGCATAGCTTTGTTTAGGGCCTAGATTCTTTTACAATTAAGGTGAATTAATTATGTGATTGTCTTTATGTATTACGTCTATAAGATGTCTTATGATGTTATAGATGTCTCTAAATTACACCTCCCAAAACTCTACCAATAACTTAGCAATATGTGCGGTATACTAGATACAATTGTTATTTTTATTTTTTTAAGGAGTGGGGGGTTATTTCCCATCTGTAAGTGTTTTCTTCTCCACATTTGATTTCTTCCATCCCTCAATCCATGATATTCATCTTTTTCATCCGTACTGCCAAGGTATATTTGAAGATAACATAATTTACAAGTCAAAAGATACAAAAGTAAGAGATGGCTTCGGGAAGTACTCACCAATCAGGATGAGTTTTGAGTAGTACTGCGGCATCCCGAGCGGTGTTCCTGTTAGTAGCAACCCAAAAGTGTTCTCATCCTGCAAATTCCTTGCACCATATCAATTGTGAATGCTTTTATGTGTGCATTACATCATCTTTTCATAGCCATATAATGATGTTAACCACCAAAAAATTGTTGTAATTATTACCATCGAGCCCATTGTCATTAGGAACAACCCATCCCCATAAATAGTTATCATTAGTAGGATACAATAACGCTATTGACCTATACTAAGGAATTTGACACATATCAAAATATTGGTTTTGTTTTTTTATAAGATAGCTAGTAAATATGTGACTAAAGCTTTCACCAATGTTGGTGTAGCCTCATAAAATCGAACTTTTTAATTTTTTTGAAAAATACTTTGTTTTGCTTAAACCAAAAACAAAGTCATGAACTACCCGTGGACAAAACATATAACATGAATTGATATGAGGGTCATATCACATGATATATATAGAAATTGTTACTTAAAAGTAATTAAAGTTATAAACTTTTAGCAAATAAAATGATAACATTAGTTTGTGCAAGCTACCTAAAAATAAAGTTATGAGCTTTTAGTGAATAAAGTGATAATATTAGTTTGTACAAGTAACCTAAAAATACACCTAGCTCTCCCCCTTTTGGAAAGATTTTAAATGAAATATTGCTTTACTTAACAAACAAATGCATGAGATATTTCTTGATTAAAAAGATTTTTGAATTCGTTATTTGATATTGGAAATAAGTATCCGCACTTTTACAAAAGCAATAATTGAGGTGCAATGGGATAAAGTTTTGATCATTTATATGCAAAAAAAATAAACACGAAAACATGGGTGGTGGGTCTTACTTGTGTTTTGATTAAGCTTCCAATAGCTTGATAAAAGTGATCATTTATCTATAATAAAGCCCATTTACAAAAATAATCCACATAATATTATTTTATTAAAGTACATGTTAAATTACAAGACAAACTAAACTTTGAATACATTAAAATACATGTTAAATTAGACAGTATTCCTAACTTATTACTTTACTCATACGCAGTATACTACTAATCAAACATTAAAGTTTATATAATGAGTTTTAAAATTAGAAAGCCCGGCCTAACGGTAGAACTGGTTTTTTTTGTAGGTCTGAAAACGGGAAAAGAATCGGATCTAGCAAGTGTGAACACAAATATGGTGATTTGATTCTTTCTGTAGGGTGTCTAGTGCACCTCCAACGTGAGATGGTTGTTGGTATGTAACTAACAAAACCAAACATGTTTTCTTGGGAAATTATTTAAATACATGTATTGTAAACGTATTCTTTTAGTTCGAGTTTATTAAGATTTATAACCATTTGAGATAAGTCAATCTTAATTTTCTAATGAAAAACTTAATGGAGAAAGTAAGACTAGCGGGGGCGGGCGAGCCGAGCGTTACCTTTAAAGAATTTTTTTTAGTGTATTTTATAAACAAAAATCCTGACCGTACCTTTTGAGAATTTGATTGAACCCTTTGTTTGCACCCGTCAAAAATAATTTAATGATACGCCACTTAAGACAAGAAGTAAAATAAAATTATCTTATAAAGTTAAAAAATAAACAATGTTTTACTTGTATGTGTTTTGCAATTGTAATTGGGATTCCCCCGTATGTTGCAGGAAGAAATCATTCGATATCGGTGAGGTTTATTAGGGTATTAGTACGATATTAGCAGTCGATATTGCAACTAAAAGATAAATCCAAAAAAATGTCGTGACATGCTCAAAGGATATTTGCACGTATTTTACATTGACCAAAAATAAAAGATGAATATCAGTAAAAGTACTTATTATTCAATCATTTTAACAATAACAATAACAATAACAATAACAATAACAATAATAATATAAATAAATAAATAAATAAAAGAACATTAGTAGATGAACACAAATGAACGCTCATAACACAAATTTACGAACGTTCATGAACTGTAAGACCCTAAACCGATTTAAATGAAAAGTACATAGCATAAATGGGAACCAAAAATATTTTTCTTTGTAAAAATTTTAACATATTTAAAACCATTGAGATAATCCTCTTTACAAGTATTGCGCCCTTCATTCTTATTTAAAATATAAAACATAATCTAAGTTTACAACTACATGACCTCGCTTTCGTACAATTCACCTTCTATGACTCGATCTTCAACCGCTCACAACTTCGTGATGATGATCTAGAACCCTATGCGGCTTGTAGTCACCACATACATTCACCTCATTAGTATATTTTGACATCATACATAATCTAAACATACATCATTAAATGTTCACGTCGCATCCTTTTCTCATGTCCATTCCATTCGGCCCTCCTTCGAATTCAAACACTTCATCTCGGTGTCTTCCCTTCAATGAGCCGATTATAACGCACCTGCACTTTGTTTCATTCTCAAAAGCAACTCAGATTAGCATCGTGAATACTCATAGGTATTAACACCACATATACATACATACATACATACAAGTCTCGCTCATCCGTATACTCATAGTTCTAAACATGCATACATTATCTAATCTAAACTTTTACATACCTTTTACATTGTAACGCATTCCAACTACAAAACCTAGCCATAAACACCCGCCCATACATACAGCCTAAACGTGTATTCGTTTCTACCCATACCCATACATGGTTTTCATTTACTATCATACCATTAAAGCCATACGTACCTGCTTACCATATGTCCATACACATAGATGACTCGTTTAATTATCTCTAAAGAGTCAACTGGCTCATTAAGCCAAAACCCTGAATCATCTGAATATCTCTAAAGAGTTAGTTGGCTCTTTAAGCCAAAACTCTTATTCATTAACTTGTCATATAAACTACCATAATGATGGTCGATGCCATTTAGCCCTCGACTTCCCATTTTCCCATTAAGTATAGCTATACTACGCTTGATCCGTTACTACATTCCACACCATGATTGCATTATTATATACTCATACGTCCATGATTCCCATACATATTGCATATATTTATATATCTGCATTCATTAACATACATGGGGTTAAAGTCCGAATCATTTACCTCGAGCGTCCGTGTTCGTGCTTGTTTCCTTACCTCCTCTTGACACGTTATGTCATACCCCAACCGATGGCGGAAACATCGGGGCACGGCACTAGGCGAACCAGATTGTCTCAAGAGAAATTCCATAACAATTTACATGACAATATCTGTAACATTTGTCGAAAAACGGGTTTTCGAAACCCACTTCGTTTAATAACCGAACGATCAGTTTTAAATTTTTGTTGTTCATTTATGACTTATTTTAATTTTAAACGATCCATAATTAATAAACAAATTAGGAGATATAAATTATAATTGTAAAAAAATAAAAATAAATTAATTAAAAAGGAAAACCGGCTGCCGGGAGTCGAACCCGGGTCAGCCGGAAATCCTCAAAGACCTAACGTTCACACAATCAACCACTCCGCCACTTTGATTTTCTGATATCATATTAAATCAATTAATTCAAATAATGAAGCACGGAAGTCAAATTCAGTCAAAATCGCGCCCAATTAGCGGTCGTCGGAAATCCCGACGACTTCGCCGATATTTACCGTACTCGTCCAATTTAACCGAAGAATTAACTCTAACGACGGTTATAACCGACGTCTGAACCCGCGACATCAGTCGTAACCGCCGGAGAACGGCTGACCTTGAATTGAGACCGAATTCAGACCCCATACATCTCGATTCTTCCCTATAAATTCACCCACAATCCACTGGAAGCCTTTTCGCTCACAAATCGCACCTCTTCTCGACGAAAATTCACTCGCCGGAAAATATCTGCAAGTCGCCGGAAAACCGAGACTTCCATCTACACGGTAATTACTTCGATTTTCCTGTTTCATTCCTTTATTAGACAAAATTCTAATATCAATCCCTCACCCAGAATCCTTTCCAGACGACGTTGCCGGATTATCTGTTTTCGCCGGAGAAATTCTGAACTTTCAAGAACCTGCTGTTAACCTGTATGATTCTTTTAACTTACTGATAGTCGTTACCCAGTAGCTCCATTTCACGTCTAATCCCTCCAAATTTGTTGGCAAATCCTATTAGCCGAAGCTCACCAAAACGGAGCCGACGACCTTGCCGGACATCTGAAGAAAGACGAACAGTTTGGTACAATCAACCCTCAAACCTTTTTCCGTTCATTACTTTACGATGGCTCATAACGTTCGTCTAAGTTAATTTAACAAATAACAGTCAATTGGTCGATGTCTGTGTTTTGAACGAAGAAGATGAAGTTGTGTATAATATAAGATTAATTAAAATCGGTTTAATAAACGGGTTAGACACACAGTCCAGCGGTGAACTGTGTGCAACAAATACACATGCGACGCGAGTTCGAATCCTGTCCCAGCCTTACGCTCTCGAAATAAAAATTTGCCTTTTTAACTGAACCGGGTTGACTCACAAACCATGTTAAGTATAATAAAAACCGAGTTAATAACCAGGTTAGACACACAGTCCAGCGGTGGACTGTGTGCACGCTAACTCACAGGTCCCGGGTTCGAGACCTGTGGTCAGCACCGGTTCGATACACTTAAAAATCCTTTTTAAAAATAAATGATTTTCGGATTAAACTAAATAGTATATAAGTATAATTAAAAAAAGAATTATTTCGGGTTAGACACGTAGCTCAGTTGGTAGAGCTGCGTGCACGCGTACGGGAGGTCACCGGTTCGAACCTCGCTCCGGGCAACAATATAACCGACCGAACCGGTCAACGGTCAACAGTCGTGGTCAAAGTCAAAAAGTCAACATTTTTTATTATTTTATTTATTTATTTAATTTAAAAATCAATTAAAAATACTTAAAAATAACGTTTTTAAAGTTAGAAAGTAGCCTTAAACTCACAAAAATATAACCAAAAATCCTATTAAAATAGTTAATAACATCCACATACTTACCATACCTTTTCGTTATTTATTTGGTTAGTTATCTTTCGTCGATCAATCCTCTAAACTCGTGCGCATTCAACACCTTCAAACAAACGCACCCAATGTGAGTGAATCTCTACCAATTCCCCGTTTTAATCACATTTTGGGGTGTATCATGTGTCGCTATTTATTTAATTTAATTAAACACTTGTGCATCCTTCATATTCATGATCATGTGTATTCAATATGTATCAGTTTGTTTGTGTGGTTGAAGTTTAGATTTAATTTATCATTTCAGTACATACATTTCATAGTCCACCGCTCCCCATTACCTATGAGCGTGAGCTGTTCCCCATTACCTATGAGCGTGAACCAGGCGTTGCCAACATAAGATCGGCTCCGTTTGATTGAGCCTTGATCTCACATACATTTGCATAGGCCGTCCGTTCCCCATTACCTATGAGCGGGAACGGGACGTTGCCAACCTATACATTGTCATTCTTATTTCATGCTTAAGCAAGGTGGTTTGTGATTGTTATGTCTACATACATTTGCTCATATATGATTATTGCACAATTTTCCTAAATTAAATTTCAATAATAAAACAATAACAAATGTTTTTAACAAGGTTCACTCGCCAACTTTTGTTGACCCAAAATTTCCCATTTTTACACATGATACAGGTGATCAAGTTGAAGCAAGAAACATATAGGGCGGCTTAGAAGAATAAACCAGTTTAGATTATGGATTTGTTTTAGTTAATTTTTCCTTTCCTTGTATTGTATGAATTTGGCTTGAAACATTGAAATGTAATTTGGATTTCATAAATATGAAACATATTAGTAAACATCATGAGCTTTGGTGATAACCCAATTATGCCCCGACTCTTATTCCGCTGCGGGTCGGGGTGTGACAGATTGGTATCAGAGCCATGACTATATGGATATAGGATAGGTTATTAGACCCTTAGAGCCTATACTATAGTTGCTTAGAAATTTTTAAATTTTTGTGTGTTACATGCAAAATTCATGATGCTTATATGCTTTATGTTTATTGTTACATTCAATGTTATGCAAGCATGTAATAAGTACATATTATTATACAATGCCTATCATAAATCATATTCTCATAACATATCATACCCATGAAAGCACACACCACATTATTTTCATGATTGCTTTTACAATGATTTTTGTATTTTCAAATCTCATCAAAGTGAGTTCTCATGACGGCATGTAGTAACTGGAAGGGTACAAGTACCGGTAGTCGGAACGTACTGTCTAGGCTTGGCATTCGTATAAATCCAAAATAAAGGACCAGTTTGCCTACCTGGGGACTAACGATGAGAGTACGAAGTACCTATTAGGCCAAAGCATGCTATACCAAACGTCGTGTGAGCTAACCCCACTTTGAGTTGTCATTGTGTCTACACCTGGACACATTCCGACCATACATCTTGTAAACATATTTTGTGGTTTTCTTTCGTGTCATGCGAGTGTTAAATCGCCAATACTAATGTGAATCCTACCAAGCCAATAGTCATGGGGGCCCACATGACTATACAGGTGAGGGTATGGGGGACATTTGAGGCCCAACATGAGCAAACCCAAGACATCCTATGGATGTAGTTGCATTATTGATATTTATGTTAATTTCAATTTTTTTTTTGACACATGACCCCTAAACACTCCATAAACTCACCATCTTCCTATGTATATTCCTGTAGATGTCGGGTAGGCAGCTACGTGGAGGACGAAAGTCAGGAAGGTCAAACGAACGCTTGGCCACTCAAATTGCAAAACAAATGGCCGCAGTACTTCCTGATATTGTAATTCAAGTCCAGCAAGCTCTCACTGCAAATCCTGTCAACCCACCAAATCAAGAGGATCAAAACATCGACAACCCTTCCTCCAAGAAGTGCTCCTACAAGCACTTCAAGTCTTGCGATCCCCCAAAGTTCGAAGGGACCGAAGGTGTCACCGCTCTCCTCCACTGGTTCGAGGAAATGGAAAACACTTTCCTAAATTGCGATTGTCCCGAGGATCGCAAGGTACGTTACGCAACCGGGATATTATTTGGGGTAGCCTTGACCTGGTGGAACACCGAGAAGGGTAAAAGAGGAGTTGAAGACGCTATGGCCTTAACCTGGGAAGAGTTAAGGGAAATGATGACAAAACGCTTCTGCCCAAGAAGCGAACTCAAGAAGTTGGAAGACGAATTCCACTCGCTGAAGCAAAAGGAAGGGGATCACACTTCCTACAACAAAAGATTTCTTGAGCTGAACCAGATGGTTCCTAACTTGTTCACCCCCGTGTACCGTTTGGTGGAACACTATATTCGAGGCCTTCCCTCGAAGATTCAAGACTCAGTCCTCAGCACTTCGCCTGCAACCCTCGAAGCCGCCATGGAATTAGCCACCGAACTTACCGAGAACCGCATCAGAAACGGTAAGTTCAAAGAGGAGAAAAAGAAAGCCCCCGTTGAGGGCCAAACTTCCAACCACCCCACCTCATCCTCAAAATTTTCAAACAAGAGGAAGCGAAATACCAGAAATTTTGCCGTCACTCACATACATTTGCATAGGCCGTCCGTTTGATTGAGCCTTGATCTCACATACATTTGCATAGGCCGTCCCCATTACCTATGAGCGTGAACCAGGCGTTGCCAACATAAGATCGGCTCCGTTTGATTGAGCCTTGATCTCACATACATTTGCATAGGCCGTCCGTTCCCCATTACCTATGAGCGTGAACGGGACGTTGCCAACCTATACATTGTCATTCTTATTTCATGCTTAAGCAAGGTGGTTTGTGATTGTTATGTCTACATACATTTGCTCATATATGATTATTGCACAATTTTCCTAAATTAAATTTCAATAATAAAACAATAACAAATGTTTTTAACAAGGTTCACTCGCCAACTTTTGTTGACCCAAAATTTCCCATTTTTATACATGATACAGGTGATCAAGTTGAAGCAAGAAACATATAGGGCGGCTTAGAAGAATAAACCAGTTTAGATTATGGATTTGTCTTAGTTAATTTTTCCTTTCCTTGTATTGTATGAATTTGGCTTGGAACATTGAAATGTAATTTGGATTTAATAAATATGAAACATATTAGTAAACATCATGAGCTTTGGTGATAACCCAATTATGCCGTGACTCTTATTCCGTTGCGGGTCGGGGTGTGACAATATCTTAAACAGTTAACTTCCCATACAATCAACCAATATTTCACGTTTAATCATTACAAAACATAATATCTCTTAATACAAATCAAGTTCGATCTTCCCTAGATTTATTACATGAGTTCTAAGGTAATCCTAACCAAAAGCACCAATAGCACATATCCTCAACCTGCCACATATGTTAAAAAAAGTCAATACAATTAAGTAAAGATGTGCATACAGGTTTGCGTACATAAGAGATATAAAAGCGTTTAGCATACACCGCATGACATACGTAAGAGTAAATATGTATCTACTAGATTCAAGTAAACCAACAAACCGCGATTGATCAAGGCATGCAAACAAGTGTCCACATCCTAAAGAGAAAATAAATGAGAAATGAAAATGCGAGCCTTAACAACCCCGGGCCTCCGGGTGGCGGGTCAACCTCTAGCATGCTATCATGTTAAGGGTGGTGTACAAGCAATCAAGTAACACATACAATTCAGCAGGTTTCACGTATAGTCATGTATAGCGGATTGCGAATAAGCGTTTGAGTTGTGTGATGTGATTTGATATAAGAAACATATGTGACACCCAAAAGTGCATTTAAGCGTAAAGGGGTTCAAGTATACTCACTATCGGTGCGTTTTGGGAGAGATACAGGATCTGAGATGAGTTGAGGAGAGCGCCGGATCAGCCTGTAAGCGAACAGAAGTGCATCAGTCTTCCGAATTGTTGAAACGGTTAACGGTTGAAGTAACAGCAGACAAGTTCGAGCGGACTTGACTACCTAGACTTACTGGAGATACAAGTTCGGGCGAACTTGTCTGGTTTCCTGAGAAATTAGACAAGTTCGGGCGAACTTGCCCTATTTGCTGAGGGATGATACAAGTTCAGGTGAACTTGTGTACTTTTTGTGAAGAATTGATCAAGTTCGGGCGAACTTGGTCACCAATCTGGTGACAAGTTCGAGCGAACTTGATGCTTTTCGAGCGAACTTGACTGTTTTGGCATACAATTCGTGCCTTTTTGTCACACCCCGTATTTCCAACACAATCCCGGTGGGCCTGGGTGGGGAGTACTGTGACGTAAGATTGGTATCGTCATGGTCAAACATATACAGCACAGCAGAAGACTTGAATATTAAATATTATTACAAACCACAGAGTTTAAAAGTCTATAAAACAAATACATGGTTTGCAATATTAGATCCACAGGCGGAATCGAAAGTACGAAAATGATAATCTCCAACAGACTTTAGGCTTGACTAAGAACTTGCAAAATTCTCTATGTCGTTAACAAGCAGCTCCTAGCCTATTCCATGCCGAAACCTGGCACTTAGCCTTTTTGGAAAAATACATCAGTTTTCACTGGTAAATACATTTAACCGACTCATTTTTGAAAATATTTAAAATTTGTTTAAGTGCATTGAGCACGAAAATATTTTATAACTTGGGACAATTCAAAATGATCTTGTTTACAGTTTTACAAGCCTGTCAATACATATGGGGTCCGGTGCAAAAACCGAATAACCTGATTAACCGACACACCACTTAATAAAACCCACGGAGGAGTATAATAAAAAAAAATGTTTAGCATTAGCGTCTGTCTGGTGTATGCCTACACCCCGCGCTTAGATCGTGGCCATTAGTAATTTAAATGAGCCAAGGATATCCAGGACACGGTCGAGTTAACCCCCAATGTTTAAGTTATCAGACAATACAGAATAAAACAGGTTATAAGATTTAGTAAATCACAATCCGATAAACATGATCCTATACCCGACCAAGCAGTAATATAATACTATATCCCAAGCCCGTATAGGGAAAATAAGTTAAAGTATTTATCTGAGCTAGTTCTTCTAACGAATAGTAACTCAGCCGTTAATCAAGAAGACAAATGCAAGGTTTTGATCTACTAGGAGGCTTCTAGTCTGGAATGATGGTATTAATAACCAATTAGTATGCTAACGGTTTTAGGTTGAGTCGATGACTCGAACCAGCTAGCTTTAAGGATACGTAACGGAACGATACGCTAGATTAAGCGATGAGCGGAAAAAATGTAGTTTAGGCCCGACAAGTACTAGGACTTGTATATTTTGGGTAAACATATAACATTCTATATTTTGATATAAAAATGATAAGGTTAGACCCGTTTCGGTTATTTACGTAAATAAGTCACGTAGGCTTAATCGTACGCATATAAGCGATACCGGGTGACCGGATGAGTCATATACAAGTTTCATGTCACACCCCGACCCGCAGCGGAATAAAAGTCGGGGCATAATTGGGTTATCACCAAAGCTCATGATGTTTACTAAGATGTTTTATATTTATTAAATTCAAATTACAAACTTAAATATCCAAAACAAAATTCATACAATTACAAGAAAATGAAACTACATAATTATTCCAAAGCATAAACTTGTTTATTCTTCTAGGCCTTCCTAAGTGTTTCTTGTCTCAGCTGGATCACCTGTATCATGTGTAAAACGGGGGAGATTTTGGGTCAACGAAAGTTGGCGAGTGAACCTTGATAAAACATTTTTACCAATTTCTTGTTTTATTTAATAAAGAAAATTCATGCAATAATCACATGTGAGCAAACATATATAGATAAACAATCACAAACCACTTTGGATGAGTATATGACATGAATGATGATGTATGTGAGATCAAGGCTCAATCAAACGGAGCCGATCTAATGAGGCTCCTGATGCTCAACCCGTATCCCACGGGGAACTGATGGGCCTAATGAAATGCGTGCGCTGAAAATGATAAATCCAATCTACATATAATTCACACAACAATTGATACACATTTGATCACGGATATGATGTATGCACAAGTGTTTAAATAAAATAAAAGAATTGTACGACACACGATACACCCCAAAACATGATTAAAACGGGGAATTGGTAGAGATTCACTCACCGTGGGAGCGTTCTTTGATGATGATGAATGCGCACGAGTTTACGATTCAACCGACGAGGGAAAAACTAACCTAAATAATAACGAAATGATTCGATAAATAAATAAATTTCATTTGAGATTAATGTTTTTAATTAGTGCTCTTAATAAGATTTTTAGATTTATTTTTGTGAGTTTAAATGAAATTTTCTAACTTCAAAAACCTTATTTTTAAGTATTTTAAATAAAATTTTCAATTAAATAAATAAATAAAAAGAAAACAGAAAATTAAAAATTTGGGTTGACTTGTCAGGGTTGACCGGGTCGGACCGGTCAGACTGTGTTTAATATATGCGGTGAGTGAGGTTCGAACTCAGGACCTCTCGTATACGTGCACGCAGCTCTACCAACTGAGCTACGTGTCTAACCCGAAATATTCTCTGTTTTAATTATATATATATACTAATTAATCTTTAACCTTATTTAGTTTTTATTAAAAATGATTTAATATGGCCGAACCGATTGCAGAGACCCGGAGTCGAACTCGGAACCTTCAGTTCGAGTGCGCACAGCCCAACCAGTTGGGCTGTGTGTCTAATCTGCTTAACTACTGGATTATATTCCTCTTATGTATTTGCTGTGACTTGATCTGATTAGGTTTCAAAAATGTTGGTTTTATTTCTGAAAGTCGGTAACATGTGCGATTCGAACTCGGGACGTGTGTATTGTATTTGCACACAGTCCACCGCTGGACTGTGTGTCTAACCCGGTTAAATATCCGATTTTAATTATATTAATACACATAATCAACTTCATCTTCTTCACTTACAGAAATTTCCGACAGTGATTCCGGCTGAACGAACTGAATTAACAGTTTCGATTATTGTGTTGAGCAATTAGATTACTAAGCAAGAGATAGCAAGAAGGTTTAGATGATTATACCGATCGGCAGTGAGGCTTCGGTTCTCCAGTGATATTCCGGCGAGTGCGAGAATTTCCGGCGACGTTGTTTGAGACAGACTCTGGTTGACCGATTAAGGTTAATACATGCCGAATAATTGATTACCAAAAAAAAGTTGAGAATTATACCGATTAGGAGTAAATCCTCAGGATTCCGGTGAAATTCCGGCGAATGCGAAAATCTCCGGCGACGTATTTTGGAAGGAATAAAGCTTCGAAAGTGAGTGTGGTTCTGAGCGAAAGGTTTACATGAAGTTTGAGTGGGTATTTATAAGGGGGCAGGTCGATTGGGTCTGAATTAGGGGTCAACAATCGCGATCAATGATTTCATCGGTTTTTTACTGAAATTGAGTGCCGGCAATGGTTATAACTGATGTCGCGATCCGTTTATGCATTTCAGTCAAAGGAGAATAGCCAAAATCGCGGAGTTTCGGTTTTCCGGTGATTGCGAGTTCTGGGCGCGCTGATTTACAGATTTGACTTTCAGTTTTATTATAAGTGTTATTTGTTTCGGTATTAAACAGAAAAGAGGTGTGTGGCGGAGTGGTGTGTTGTGTGTATGTTTGTCCGGGAGACCCGGGTTCGAAACCCGGCTGCCCCAATATTTATTTTTTTGATACTTATTATTGTTAGTTATAATTTTTGGTTTTTAAATTCTAAATATTTGTTAATTATGTATTATTTAAAAATAAACTGAACAATAAATACGCAACGAACATATAACTGAATATTTGATTAAAAAACGAAGCGGGTTTTGAAACCCGTTTTTCGACGAATGTTACATTTCATGTGCCATTACACTTAAAACATGTTATAATATCAGTAAGATACTAACATGTATGCCCGTTGTAGATTTAAAATCGAATTAAGTTTCAAAAGGGTAATTTGGCCATTACACCTAGATTCGAAGACTTATTTGGGATTTTGAGTTTATAACTTGTACCTATTGTAAAAATGTTAGAAATAGGTTTTATAATCAGTAGATAGCAAGTCTTGATGCTTAGATATGGTTTTAACCAATACTATGCGTCGAAAAGGCGATAAAGTCGCTAAATGACGATTTAATTGATGTTTAAGGAAAATTATAGTTTTGATCAGGTTTACTTATTCAAAATATGTTATTTAACAGGTATAATCAAATTTAAAAAAGTTTGGTTATGAAGATGCCTTTAAAACTCATTTTATGCACCGTAAGGTTATTATCGTCATTTATCGATACCATGCAAGAGCCTTTACATAAACTCAGTTTATAAACTGATTTAACATCCCAAATAATTCTAAATATATTATAACATCAGTAGGTAAAGTAGTTTATTATGGGAGTTATGTTTAAAACATTTTATTTGCCGAAAAGGGCATTTTGGTCCTTTAAAAGCTTGATTTGCGATATTTAGGAAAAACTCAGATTATGACCAAATTATTGACATGCATGCAAGCCAACCAAGTTAACATATCAGTGGGTAACTTGTTTCATGTTCATTTTTAGTTTAATTCTCATTTTAAGAAAAAAGGGCAAAATAGTCAATTTTGACACATTAATGAAACTTGCGCATAAACTCGGATTATGATTATGAACTTGTAGTATGACCTCAGGGGGTTATACTAAATTATATAAGGATCATAATGAAACTTAGAATTGGCTTTGGAAGACACAAAATCGGGGCAGAACTGAACGTCAAAGCAGAAGTCAAACTTCACGACTTTCGGTTGCGAGCAGACCTTAGACCTGGAATTGACGAGCCGAACATGTTCCCACATGTTTTTATAATTATTACTAAGTATTTAGTGTGACAAAACTGATTTTATAACATGCATGTTACTAGTTATGCTTCTATTATCAAATCTGGCCCAGTTTGACTTTTTATAAAATAGTTTGACTCATCAATTAATCAAGAATTCGTGGTAATCAGGAGGTGCCCTTTTGAGGGATTAACACCTACCCAATTACGATCACGTAGCCACGTTTGAACCTGACCATGGCTAGACCGATAAGGATTAAACCGGAAGTCAAACTGTTTTTACGACAAGCTTGACTTTTGGCTTAAGAGCTTAATAATATGAACCAAGAGGACTAAGGACACTTACAAAGGGTCCTAGCACGGATTTGGGATGGACTTGCAGGTGGCTTGAGCTCCAGAACTTGCAAAGAATTGAGGGAGTTAATTTTTAAGAACATGCAAGTTCCTTAATGGATGCATAAGACCCCATTATATGGAGTTGGAGGATGAAGGAGGTCAATACAGGTGTTAGGCATGCACTCCAGGAGTAAACAAGTGTCTAGGTACGTGTTAAAAGCTGAGACATGGTGGAGATTCGCGAAAATGGTGGCATGCATGCAGGTCTGCAGCTGGCATCGACCTGCTGCTGCAGACACTTCATCGCGCGTCGCGAGATGAGAGAAGGGGGCTGTCGCGTGGCGCGACAGAGATCAAGTTCAGCCAAACATGTTTGAATTTTGGCAGGATCATCCCCTGGACCTCATAACTTGTTTTAATTTTCATTTAAAGCATCTTACTCCCTTCAAGTTGGATTTAGGTATTACTTGGAAGTATAACCGAACACCGTTAAGTTCCGGTTTTGTTAAATGGTCACTCAGAGGTATAATTAAACATGTTGACACTTTTAATTCCTCAACTTTGTCATACGTTGATCAAAGGTTACAATAATAGCATAACGACGCTTTTGGTCCCTCTCGGCCAACACGCGGCAATAGAGGAACAGCGGGACACGTGTCGGGATTTAATTGGACAGGAAATTACGAGGTGTTACATCCTCACCCCCTTAAAAGAAATCTCGACCTCGAGATTTTATTCAAACAAATGAGGGTTTTTTTGTCGCATATTGGACTCGACTTCCCATGTATATTCGGGACCTCTACGAGCATCCCACTTGACCTTTACAATAGGTATCTTCTTTGTGCGAAGCTTCTTGACCTGTCAATCTTCGATCGCAATTGGTTTCTCAATGAACCTCAGGTTTTCATCGATCCGGACGTCCTCATGAGACATTGCTAGCGATTCATCTGCTAGGCACTTCTTTAAGTTGCAAATGTGGAACACATTATGGATTCCGCTTAGCTCCTCCGGTAGATTTAGCTTATAAGCTACTGATCCAACACGTTCCATGATCGCAAATGGTCCTATGTATCTAGGGCTTAGCTTTCCCTTCTTCCCAAAGCGCATTACTCCTTTCCAAGGTGATACCTTCAACAAGACCTTGTCCCCTACTTGGAACTGTAGAGGTTTACGCCTCTTATCTGCGTAGCTCTTCTACCTATCTCGGGAAGCTTTGAGACGATCAAGAATCTGACCAATCTTTTCTGTCATTTCCAGGACTATCTCAGGTCCTGATAGTTGGGGCTCCCCAACTTCCGCCCAACAAATAGGCGTTCGACATTTTCTTCCATACAAGGCTTCGAAAGGAGCAGCATTGATGCTTGTATGATAACTGTTGTAATAGGAGAACTCGATTAGGGGTAAGTGGTCATCCTAACTTCCACCTAAATCGATCACACAAGTGCGAAGCATGTCTTCTAGTGTCTGGATGGTACGCTCTCTGACCGTCGGTCTAAGGATGGTAAGCCGTACTGAAGTTTAATCGGGTGCCTAAGGATTGCTGGAAACTCTTCCAGAAGTGAGAAGTGTATCTTGTATCTCTATCGGACACTATAGATACTGGCACACCGTACAGTGACACGATTTTATCAATGTAAAGCTTGGCTAACTTGTCAAAGCTATGCGTCTCCTTTATGGGCAAGAAATGTGCTGACTTAGTCAGTCTATCAATAATAACCCATATCGTGTCATTTCCACTCTTTGTTTTAGGCAACTTGGTAATGAAATCATAGTTACCATCTTCCACTTCCATGTGGGGATTTCCAGTTGCTGAAGAAGTCCTGACGGCCTCTGATGTTCTGCCTTGACTTGCGAACATGTCAAGCACCTCGCTACATGATTGGCAATGGATTTCTTCATACCCATCCACCAATAATTCAATTTTAGATCCTGATACATTTTGTCACTTCCAGGATGCATCGGATATTTGGAGTTATGAGCTTCCTGAAGGATTATATCTCTGAGTCCTCCAAAAATTGGAACCCAGATTCTCCCATTGAATCTAAGAATTCCATCGCTACCAGGCGTCAATTGATCAATAGTTTTACCTAGCCCTTCCTTAGGGAGGTTTGCTTCCAACATAGCTTGCTTTTGAGCATCAAATAGTTTCTCATTCAAACTATTTTTGAGCTCAATTCTTTTGGCGTTGATCCTGATTGGCTTAACCCTCTCCTTATGACTAAGCGCATCGGCAACTACGTTTGCCTTGCTAGGGTGATATCGTATTTCACAATCATAATCGTTTAGTGTCTCCATCCAACGGCGTTGTTTCATGTTCAAATCCTTTTGATTGAATAGGTGTTGAAGGCTTTTGTGATCCAGTTCCAAGTCATGGGTAGTGTAATTCCTTTCATGCACTTTTAATTATCGCGATGCGTAGGCAATCACCTTGCCCCTTTGCATAAGCACACAGCCCATGCAAGTGTGCGAAGCATCGCAGTAGACAACAAATTCTTCAGTACCTTCAGGCAGAGTAAGTACAGGAGCATTGCTCAACTTGTGCTTAAGAATCTCAAAGAATTCTTGTTGCTTAGGACCCCAATTAAACTTGACATTCTTACGGGTCAAGGTAGTTAAAGGAGTGGCTATTCTTGAAAAGTTCTCGATTAACCTCCTGTAATACCCAGCCAATCCTAGGAAACTACAGATTTCAGAAGGAGTCTTGGGTGCTTCCCAATTCATGATAGCTTCAATCTTGGCTGGGTCAACTTGGATACCACGTTCGCTCACCACATGTCCTAAGAACTCGACTTCTCTAAGCCAGAACTCACACTTAGAGAATTTTGCATATAACTTTTCCTGTCTTAGAAGTTCTAGAATGCACCTTAGATGTTTCTCGTGATCGGCTTGATTACGAGAATAGATAAGGATGTCGTCTATGAAAATGAAGACAAACTTATCCAATTATGGTTTACAGACTCTATTCATAAGATCCATGAATGCTGCTGGTGCATTAGTGAGTCCAAAAGGCATCACTAAGAACTCATAATGACCATATCTGGTTCTAAAAGCAGTTTTCGGGACGTCTTCACTCCTGACTTTCAGCTGGTGGTATCCAGACCTTAAATCGATTTTTGAAAAGTAACTAGCTCCTTGCAACTGGTCGAATAAGTCTTTGATCCTGGGTAAAGGGTAACGGTTGTTAATTATTACTTTGTTCAACTCACGATAATCAATGCACAAACGCATTGAACCATCTTTCTTTTTCACAAACAATATAGGAGCTCCCCAAGGCATGAGCTAGGCTGAATGAAGCCCTTTTTCAAACAGCTCATCTAGTTGGGTTCTTAGTTCCTTCATCTCTGAGGGTGTTAATCGGTAAGGAGCCTTCACAATTGGTGCAGCTCCAGGCAGGATATCAATCCTAAACTCTATTTGCCTATCAGGGGGTAAACCAGGCAATTCCTCAGGAAATACATCCACATATTCTGAGATAACCTTTAAGTCTTCTATCTTTGGTTTGGGTTCGTCAATGGTTACTTGCGCCATGTAAATGATACAACCTTTCTTCAGACATCTTGAGGCTTTCAGAAGAGACATCTTTTCGGGTAACCCATGGTGACGATCTCCTAGTATGGTAAGGGTTTCACCGGACGGGGATACGATTTCTATGAGTTTCTTATTGCATGCGTTGCGAGCTTGGTTTTAGGATAACCAATCCATGCCTAAGACTACATCGAATCCCGCCAACTTCATTGGCAAAAGAGAGACTCGAATGATTGATTCTTTATGGATATGGAACATCCATCGAGAATGGTAGATGCGGATTCTAAGGTTCCATCGGTGAGTTCTACTTCATAAGTTATATCTAAAGCTCTAATGGGAAAATTTAACAACTCACTAAACTTAGGACTTACGAAAGACTTATCGGCTCCGGAATCAAACAAAACTCTTGCAAGAATGTCATTAATGAGAAAAGTGCCTGTGATGACATTGTTGTCGTTGACGGCCTCCCTAGCAGTCATCTGGAAAACTCGGGCATTTCCTTTGTTTGCCCCTCCATTCTTGGCACCATCCTTGGTGGCCTTAGGGCAGTTGGTCTTTATGTGGCCCTTTTCGCCACATCCATAGCAAGACGCGTCCTTCAAATCCTTGCACTCCAAGGTCTTATGCCCCATTCTCTTACAGATTCCACAAGGCTTAGCCTGTGGATCAAATCGACACTGACCCCATGCTTCTTCTTGCAAATCTTACACGCGGGTCTATCATCGGACCGACCTTGGTTCCCTTTGAACCCAGACCTCTGCTTCTTTCTATCAAACTTGTGGGAGTTGTCATCCTCCCTTTTCCTCTTCCCTTCAGCATCATTCTTTACTAATCTTTGCCTCACTATGTCTTGAGTAAGGGACAATGCTAGGACCACAGCAGACCGGTAAGTGCTAGGCTTAGAAGCCTTGACCATACCCTTAATTTCTGGAGCAAGACCATTAATGAAACGAGCAATGCGCTTTAGCTCTGGGGTGATCAGATAGGGAACTAACCTCGACAGGGAGTTGTAATCAGTAACATACTTGCGGCAATCTAGATTCTTCATAGAGAGAGTTAACAAATCAGCCTCTATTTTCTCCACCTCATGGGGAGGGCAGTATGTCTCCTTGATCAATTCAACAAACCTTTTCCATCCCAAATTATACAGGGCTACCTTCCCTGTAGACTGAACCATCGCTTTCCACCATATCAAGGCATCGCCCTTGAATGATTGAGAAACAAACTTCACCACATTATTCCTAGCACAACCACTAATATCCACAATAGTTTCCATCTCATCTAACCACCTAAGGCATTCCACTGCACCTTTTTCACCATTAAAGTCTCGTGGCTTGCAGGAGACAAAGTACTTGTAGGTGCAACCATCTCTGATGGGATGGTCCCTTTCTCTATGCTCATGTGACCTTTGGTCATTTGTCTTTCTAGATTCACTTCTCTTATTTGACGAATGAACAGAATTACTCCTCTTAGCTGAGGATCGTGGAGTAGATGCGGTTCTGGAATGAGTAGCGCTGGTATCTTTTAGCTTTTCCAAAGCTTTGTTCATGGCTTTGCTTACAGCCTCATCAATGTGAGCTTGGAAGGCATCATCATTGATGTTAACATTAGCATGATCATCATTCTTGGGGTGACTATTGGCTCCTCCAAAGTCAGCCATCTTGTAGATCTTGGTACTACACAGTTTAAAAGTCCATTAGTTGATCATTGCAATTGATGATTCGCAGAGTGACATGGTATTCTTAACCATTTAAGTACATTAAAGTACATGTTTCTTAATAAACTTAGCACAAAAGGCTTAGACTTTTAAAGAGTCATGTATGGTGTTTGGACATGGGATTTATGGCTCAAAGGCATTTCATCACTAATGGATGTTCAAATTTTGTTATTGTCATTGCTTATCTGACAAGATGATATAAGATTGATCACTTATGATCGATGAGGTTTGGGCGGAGCCCAACTACCTCGATGACTAGTGTGGTTCCTCAAGTCACACTGCCAGGAGAGTCATCATCATTTAGATATTGACTAGGATTAATTGTCTTAAAATGGTTTTTATAATAAAGCCTAGGTTGTATTTATGATCATTTTAATAAGATTTGGAGCGCAGCTTACTACCTTGAACAGGGAACCTTAAAGGTTACAACGTCCTTGACTCCATTGGATGATTAGGTATGGTTCGTAAGCCATTCATCCTGGAGTGATAATGGAAAGTGTTTATCATTCCTAATGTACACTATGATCTTGTTAACCATTAGGCTTTGAGGTGGAACATAGTTCACCGCCTCTGGATAGAAGGGATACTCTTCCTTAGCTATCATGATAGAAGGTTATCAGTCCTTAACTTATCATAGTTTGCCAATTTATTATGATCTATTGCCATTTGGCTGTGTAAACCATTAAGAAGATCTTTTGGAATTTTAGCGGATCAATAAAATTTCAAGTAAAGTCGAGACGATCGCTTGAACAAAGGATATTCTAATACATATATATATATATGTATGTATATATATATAGACACATATAAAATTTTGAATCCTTTCTCATTAAAATAAATAAGGGATTACATTAAGGCCTTAAACAGGTCTTTTAATTGAGATTAACTGGTCCTCGCAGGGGCCTAACAGAATAACTAATCCACGCAGGGACTGAAACAAAATACTTGTCCACGCAGGGACTAAAATAGAAATAATTGTCCACGCAGGGACTAAATAAAAATACTTGTCCACACAGGTACTAAATAGAAATATTTGTCCACGCAGGGACTTAAAATAGAAATACTAATGACTCAATCCTACTCATCTTTCTTTCCCTTCCATATTTTTGTCAGCTTCTTGAAGGCTTTGAAGGTTTTCTTCTCCTTTTTCTCAGTTTGGCGCTGTATTTGTTCCACTCTTTCCAAGGCCTGATTAATGGCCTCTAGTTGTGGTGTTGATTGCGGTGTTTGCGGCGGCGGGGGTTGCGGTTGCGGTTGATACTGGGATGCAGAAGGGTATTGGTATCGATAGCCAGGATAGATGAAGCTGAGTATGGGAGAAAAGGAGTTGGGTTATAAGCATTATATGTGGCGGCTTCCAAATATGGATCAACAGACGGCGCCGTATAGTCATAGTGTAAAGGTGTAGGTGTATGGTGGTACCCAGATGAATCTGGATAGGAAGGAATCGGATTTCCTGGTTCTGGCAATGACAGCTGAACAGTAGGTTCAATGGCTGGTGGGAGAGGTGGCAATTCTGCTACAGGTGACGTGTTTGAGGGTCCACCCATTTGTGGGTCCTCAATGATGACAGGGTAAGTTTGGGAGGTAGGTGGTTGCGAACCTGTCCATTGCCCTGCACGTACCGACATACGTGCTCCACGCTTTCTTCTTGGAGCTTCTTGGGGAGGTGGTGGTGGCTTGGAAGACTGAGGATAAGGGGTATAGTAAAACTGGTATTGACTCCATCTCAAATCCCAACTATCGGGGCCTTCAAATGGTGATCCTGTGTGAGAAGGGGGACCACTTAACAGTTCAATAGGATATTCATACGATCCCAAGGGTGGCATTTCTGGATCTTCCTCCATGTGGGTGGGTGAGTCAACCGGTGGCGTTATAGATGGTGAACGCGCATAGCTATTTGGGATGGAGGCTTCTTGGTGAGGGTTGGAGTGTTGGGAATGATGCGAATGGTACGAATGGAAAGAATAATGTGAGTCTTGGGAGTCTGATTGTGGGGGAGAGTACTCGCGTGGAAGCGGGTACCCAAACGGTCGCCATGATGACGAAGAATCTCCTGATCCTTCGTATGGGTTTGGGCTCGGTACATGGGATGGTCCTTGCCCGGATGCTCCTCCTCTTGTCGAGCCTCCTCCTCTCCTAATGCTACCACAGCATCTTGGTGGCATTTTCCTGCTCCAAAATAAATTAGGAAACAAAGCAAAACGAAATGACAAATAAATAAATATTTTAATAAGGGTTAGAGAAATCCTAAGTCGATGTCTAGACTCGGAGACTAAGGAATGTGCTATTGTGTATACTCGAGATTAAACACAAAAGGCTAGTGTTTAATTCACTCGAACCTTGGCTCTGATACCAACCTGTCACACCCCGTATTTCCAACACAATCCCAGTGGGCCCGGGTGGGGAGTACTGTGACGTAAGATTGGTATCGTCATGGTCAAACATATACAGCACATCAAAAGACTTGAATATTAAATATTATTACAAACCATAGAGTTTAAAAGTCTACAAAACAAATACATGGTTTGCAATATTAGATCCACAGGCGGATCGAAAGTACGAAAATGATAATCTCCGACAGACTTTAGGCTTGACTAAGAACTTGTAAAATTCTCTACGTCGTTACCAAGCAGCTCCTAGCCTATTCCGTGCCGAAACCTGTCACTTAGCCTTTTTGGAAAAATACGTCAGTTTTCACTGGTAGATACATTTAACCGACTCATTTTTGAAAATATTTAAAATTTGTTTAGGTGCATTGAGCATGAAAATCTTTTATAACTTGGGACAATTCAAAATGATCTTGTTTACAGTTTTACAAGCCTGTCAATACATATGGGGTCTCGTGCAAAAACCGAATAACCTGATTAACCGACACACCACTTAATAAAACCCACGGAGGAGTATAATAAAAATAATTGTTTAGCATTAGCGTCTATCTGGTGTATGCCTACACCCCGCGCTTAGGTCGTGGCCAATAGTAATTTAAATGAGCCAAGGATATCCAGGACACGGTCGAGTTAACTCCCAATGTTTAAGTTATCAGACAATACAGAATAAAACGGGTTATAAGATTTAGTAAATCACAATCCGATGAACATGATCCCATACCCGACCAAGCAGTAATATAATACTATATCCCAAGCCCGTATAGGGAAAATAAGTTAAAGTATTTACCTGATCTAGTTCTTCTAACGAATAGTAACTCAGCCGTTAATCAAGAAGACAAATGCAAGGTTTTGATCTACTAGGAGGCTTCTAGTCTGGAATGATGGTATTAATAACCAATTAGTATGCTAACGGTTTTAGGTTGAGTCGATGACTCGAACCGGCTAGCTTTAAGGATACGTAACGGAATGATACGCTAGATTAAGCGATGACCGGAAAGAATGCTGTTTAGGCCCGACAAGTACTAGGACTTTTATATTTTGGATAAACATATAACATTCTAGATTTTGATATAAAAATGATAAGGTTAGACCCGTTTCGGTGAATTTACGTAAATAAGTCACGTGGGCTTAATCGTACGCATATAAGCGATACCGGGTGACCGGATGAGTCATATACAAGTTTCATGTGCCATTACACTTAAAAATATGTTATAATATCAGTAAGATACTAACATGTATGCCCGTTGTAGATTTAAAATCGAATTAAGTTTCAAAAGGGTAATTTGGTCATTTCACACATAGATTTGAAGACTTATTTGGGAATTTGAGTTTATAACTTGTACCTACTGTAAAAATGTAAGAAATAGGTTTTATAATCAGTAGATAGCAAGTCTTGATGCTTAGATATGGTTTTAACCCATACTATGCGTCGAAAAGGCGATAAAGTCGCTAAATGACGATTTAATCGATGTGTAAGGAAAATTATAGTTTTGATCAGGTTTACTTATTCAAAATAATTAATTTAACATATATAATCAGTTTTAAAAAAGTTTGGTTATGAAGATGCATTTAACACTCATTTTATGCACCGTAAGGTTATTATCGTCATTTATCGATACCATGCAAGAGCCTTTACATAAACTCAGTTTATAAACTGATTTAACATCCCAAATAATTCTAAATATATTATAACATCAGTAGGTAAAGTAGTTTATTGTGGGAGTTATGTTTAAAACATTTTATTTGCCGAAAAGGGCATTTTGGTCCTTTAAAAGCTTGATTTGCGATATTTAGGAAAAACTCAGATTATGACCAAATTATTGACATGCATGCAAGCCAACCAAGTTAAAATATCAGTGGGTAACTTGTTGCATGTTCATTTTTAGTTTAAATCTCATTTTAAGAAAAAAAAAAAGGCAAAATAGTCAATTTTGACACATTAATGAAACTTGCGCATAAACTCGGATTATGATTATGAACTTGTAGTATGACCTCAGGGGGTTATACTAAATTATATAAGGATCATAATGAAACTTAGAATTGGCTTTGGAAGACACTAAATCGGGGCAGAACTGAACGTCAAAGCAGAAGTCAAACTTCACGACTTTCGGTTGCGAGCAGACCTTAGACCTGGAATTGACGAGCCGAACATGTTCCCACATGTTTTTATAATTATTACTAAATATTTAGTGTGACAAAACTGATTTTATAACATGCATGTTACTAGTTATGCTTCTATTATCAAATCTGGCCCAGTTTGACTTTTTATAAAATAGTTTGACTCATCAATTGATCAAGAATTCTTGGTAATCAGGAGGTGCCCTTTTGAGGGATTAACACCTACCCAATTACGATCACGTAGCCACGTAGACCTTACCATGGCTGGACCGATAAGGATTAAACCGGAAGTCAAACCGTTTTTACGACAAGCTTGACTTTTGGCTTAAGAGCTTAATAATATGAACCAAGAGGACTAAGGACACTTACAAAGGGTCCTAGCACGGATTTTGGATGGAATTGCAGGTGACTTGAGCTCCAGAACTTGCAAAGAGTTGAGGGAGTTAATTTTTAAGAACATGCAAGTTCCTTAATGGATGCACAAGACCCCATTTTATGGAGTTGGAGGATGAAGGAGGTCAATACAGGTGTTAGGCATGCACTCCAGGAGTAAACAAGTGTCTAGGTACGTGTTAAAAGCTGAGACATGGTGGAGATTCGCGAAAATGGTGGCATGCATGCAGGTTTGCAGCTGGCATCGACCTGCTGCTGCAGACACTTCATCGCGCGTCGCGAGATGAGAGAAGGGGGCTGTCGCGTGGCGCGACAGAGATCAAGTTCAGCCAAACATGTTTGAATTTTGGCAGGATCATCCCCTGGACCTCATAACTTGTTTTAATTTTCATTTAAAGCATCTTACTCCCTTCAAGTTGGATTTAGGTATTACTTGGAAGTATAACCGAACACCATTAAGTTCCGGTTCTGTTAAATGGTCACTCAGAGGTATAATTAAACATGTTGACACTTTTAATTCCTTAACTTTGTCATACGTTGATCAAAGGTTACAATAATAGCATAACGACGCTTTTGGTCCCTCTCGGCCAACACGCGGCAATAGAGGAACAGCGGGACACGTGTCGGGATTTAATTGGACAGGAAATTACGAGGTGTTACACTTTTTGCTTCGTTTGCTAAGGAAATCGAGTGTCCATCCCTCCGACCTTAGGCTACTGAGCAAAACCTATGTTGGAGAGGTCTTTTGGAGCGAGTTTTAGCCATTTTTAAGAAACTCGGACTAATCCGGGCGAACTTGAAGGTTCGAACGGGTTAGTCCAGTTTGTGCAAAGTGACGATTTCGTCCTTGTGCTTTCGGATCTGAGATCTTGCTTGACAACGCCTCGTTCCACTTCAAAGTGAACGAAACATACGTCATTTAGTCCGAATATTGTGTAAAAATCGATGTTTAAAAGGTTTTACTTAGATCTAGGCATAGATCTAAGTGAAAAACAAAAGTTTTGCATAAAAAGATGAAGATTTTCATAAACAGAGGAGTTTTGATGAAATCGAAGGTAAAACCTTGTGCAAAATCGTTGTAAAACGTTGTTGTAGTTTGGAAACGGGTTGATTCTTACTTTGGAAACAAAGGGTTTCGGTTTTGCGGAGCTCCGGGCGAACTTGCAGCAAGTTCAAATGAGGAGAGGAGCTGAGTATTTATAGGAGGAGAGGAAATGAGCTGGAAATGATCAAGTTCAGGCGAACTTGTCACAAGTTCGGGCGAACTTGATGAATTCCCTTGAATTGGAAGCCCGTTCGAGCAAACTTGGCTTAAAAGCTGAGTTCTGGTGGCCTGGACAAGTTCGGGCGAACTTGTGATGCACAAGTTCGGCCGAACTTGGCCTATTGGCGAAGTTTTGTTCGTTTATTTCGCGTTAGGAGTTTGTTTGGCGATTCGGTTCGTATTAGATAGTTATATTAAGCGTCTTAGTGAAGCGCTAAGCGTTATATTACCATTGATTTGAGAGAGGGCGAGTTACGTGAGTGTGTGCGAGCGTTTTAGCGATATCAAACCATAACATAAACTTATGTAAACATAATTACACATAATTAACTGCATCTTGCGATGCGATGGCACAAGTGTTTATTAAACAATAACACACTCGGCTCATAAAGTAGCATAACTACTTGTGATTGCGTTAAATTAGTGATTAATAAGCGATTAAATACGATATTGATGTGACGAAATATAATTCCATTAACATAAACTTTCTCATAATTGAATCTCGGAGTACAACGATTGAGATAAATGAAATACACGGAAAAGGAATAAAATAAATAACAACGAAATTTACGAGTTGTTACACGTTAGCCTTCCATGCTCGAGTCTATGTTAATGTGGTTCCTATCCTTTCATGCCATCATGTCCATATCATGGTTAATATGCATGTTCATTCATATCACATTTATTTTCGACTCTTAGTTACATTGACTTTCATTAGTTAATATTTAACACGCATAAGACATGAATTGACAATCACATTGTTCAACATCCACCCAACTCAATTACTCATCATACATAACACATCATTGGTTTAACACATATTATGCGATTATTCCTTAATCTTACAATCTTATTATAAGTCAAACCACGTTATTCACATATTTGTTGACTTTTCAGAAAGTCAACGGTCAAGCATACAAACTTCAAACTTAGGAACATATGTCCATATTGATTTAATAGACCATAATAATGACACCATATACATTTCATATTCATTTTTAAGACACAAACTACCACATGATCACCTAGATTACACGCATGCACATAAACAACTTCCATTCATACTAGTATTTTTATATTCCTACATGTAGCACCATAACCCATGATTAGCTAACAAACTCATCATTCTAACATTGCTCCTTCCTAATACATTCACATTCTTCACAATTGCTTCATAATCACATTTAAGAAATCAAACACACATAATGTACATTGCATCATTCAAGCATAATGTACCACTCCTAAAGCATACTTCTATCACATCATACTAATAAATCAAATATTCTACATGAACTATATCTAAAACACACATCCCATGTTAGTTTACTATCAAATACATCATTATCACTTTCTATACATATTTACCCATTACTTGCATACAATTTCACATATTATTGCCATTTAGACAATTCATCAAACACTTGGTGTGCGTACTACTATATAAGCATAATGTACAAGTATTCCATGCTTTACTTCCTACTTCTTGCTCTCATTCATCAATAACAACTAAAATCACATTACTTCCATACCATACACACTCTAACTAAAAAGAGTCAATTACATACAACATTACACGTCAAGATTTGAACAAGGATTGGACATGGGTGACACACCCATGTCGCCACTTTCACCACTTCAAGTGGGTTTCGCTTCAATCATCAAATTACTTAAAATTATTCATAATCCAAGTTATATTTGACGATTCTATCACATACTCATGTTTATTTTCATACAAGATCAAAGATTGATCACACACCCATTTTTACAAAATTCATTAAATTAATTTACATAACTTACCACATGTTTCAAGAGCTAGATGATGCAAATTCTTCAGTCATGCATAAATTTTCCTTTAATTTCACCATAAATTTAATGGATTCAAGGTTCTTTGAGGGTTTCCTCTCCCTTTTCTTCATGTGTTTCGACACACACTCACCACACACACATAAACATCCTAAAGTTTCTATTTTGTAGAAACTTTAACTCGGTTCTCCATTTTAGTCCCTCTAGTTGTTACTTGTTCACATCTGTCACAACATTCATTCCTTATTTGTTTGACTGCGTATTTAACTAGGTTAAATAGCCTAGTTATTTTTATTTCATGCTATAACATATGGAAACATACTTGCGAATTTAAAATTTCGAGTTATGGGTGTTACATGAACAAAATCGAGAACAAAAGAACATACATTAAATTTCAAATAAATTGGCATCCTTAATCACAAACACGATGTAGATCCACCCAAAAATATACTAACCTAATTAACTTCGCTTTGAATCTAGGGCTTCTAATCAACAAAAAACGATTAACTAGCAACAAAAAAGTTCAGATTTGTCGATCAATAATGAATTGGATGAAATATCGAGAATATGAAGTCGATGGCCCTCGAGAAGACGACGCTGATGATGAGAAATTTTTTTAAGGTTGTGATTTGCGAAGATTTGGAACCCTAATTTGTTAAAAGGTATATAGCATACAATACACTAAAATTTATTAAATATTTTGTTAGTGAGAATTTTGAAGTATTTAAGAAACATAGAAACTAAAAACCCTAATAAACTAACGAACATAAACGAACACGTTACCGAACAAATTGGTATCCACATTCTACTAGAAAATTGCAGAACATGTCACAAATGATAATGTTATCACTGATGAGAAAGACATGGGCTTAATATTGATGCCAAGTCATCTACTCATTAAGGTAATGATGATGATCAAGCAAAGCTATGTGTCAATTGCTCATTGGATCTAGACTTTTTATGGATGTTTGTTAACCTCTGCGTCAGTACGTGTTGAACCATTAAGAGGTCTGATTAGGTAAGAGACTTTGAACCAGTAAGAGGCCTGACTTGGCTCGGTCTGGCAAGTTATAAGTAATCATTACTTTTCTTCTCATTCTCAATTATAAAATTACACGTTTGTTGCATTTTATTTGGCTCAAATTATAATTCGATTTATTAATTGACATGGGCTTGTGATGTATTGCAAAATACATCTATTTATCATGTAAAGTTTGTATATATTTCGAGTTAGTTGTTCATTTGTTAGGTTAGAATTAGTTACTACTTATCGGTTTGTTAACTGCAGGTCTTGGGTGCTAAAGTTGATGAAAATTAAAGTGAGAGGAAAAACCGAAAACCGGGTTAGATGCAGCTGAACGGAAATTGAAGAAACAAATAATGTAGTAAAAAAGGCCCGTGCGCGTCACGCGGCCATGAGGTAACACCACCTTCGCGTAACACGAGGGGACTAAAAAATAAAAAAGTAAAATGAAGCGTCGCGCTACACAACGCTCAAATCACTTCACCTTCGCGTGACGCGGAGGCCCTATTTTCACACAGAGGTTCGTGGTTGGAGCTGGATACTTAAATGAAAACCTATATAAACATATCTATAAGGAAATCCAACCCTAGTTACGAATTTACAACACCTTGGGCGAATGTTCTGAAGAAATTGGAGCGTTTTTTAGCGATAAGAAGCATCGGTTGAAGGTTGGTAGTGCAAGAAATCGTCCACATCGTGATTTAATCATCCGGTTTACTTGTTCTATACTTTTGATCTTGATCATGTTTTGTTTTCTCGTTTATACTTTTGTTTTGTGCTTGATTTATAATATGTCTGGCTAAAACTCTTGTACTGCCTAGACTAGGATGATCGGATGTTAAAGTTATAATTTTTATGATGGATGCTCGTTATTTTATGGATTATTTATGTTAAAGTAGCCAACTTGATAATTGATTCATTGTATATGCATGCTTAGAATTGTTCGGTTGTCTTTTATTGCTTTGTATGATCTTTGGTGAATGTCTTTCCCATAATAGGGTCATGCTAGATCATTAACTTATGTTTTTGGTTTGTTGGTTAATCGGCCGATATACCTTAGAAGCGATATTTGATAATTGAGTAGGTCTAGGTGTTCTACTAATTTCAATAGCTGAGAGGTGCGAGGTTATTAGTTTAAGTTGGTGAATTGCTAGGTAGGGCTTTGAGAGAAGTCTGAACTAGTTTCCTTGTCAACTGTTTCCTGTCAAGTCGAATCAAGAACCCAAGTCTACCCTAGGTTTATAGCCCGAAAGGGAGTGGATCGAATTACGGTACTTACATAAACCACTTAGATAACCCGAGAGGGAGTCTAGACTAACCGGTGTTTTTAACAGCCTTTAGAGTTCCATAGGTGTCTTCCTGAGAAGTGTCAGGGGTCATATTCGGTCTCTCGATAGGTTTAGCAATATAAGATCCCGGTTCCATAATAACTTGCATCCTAATAAAACATAACTAGTGCATTCCAGGATTCCAGTCTAGGTAGATCTTTCACCATCAACCATCATCTGAATCAAACCCAAGTCATAATTCGTGTCTTAGTTAATTAGTTTAATTTAATTGCAATTTTTGGATATTTAGACCCCCCCAAACATAAAAACGGTTAGAGTCGTGTCAGTCTAAGTCTAGAGAGTCTAGTTAACGTAATTAAACAGAGTCTTGTGGGTTCAATTTCCGGACTTACTTAGCTTTACTAGAGTCGATCGATTCACTTGCCGGTTGGTAGTTTAGTTCAGTTTAGGGTATTACTTAGTGTCTAAATTAAGTTAATTTAGATTGTTTTTGTAAAACTACATCAACTTGAAATGACCCACACACAAAACGGTGATAATCGAATTAGCTGAAGTGCTGAACCACGTTTTCGATAACCAAAATAATGCAAAGTTTGTATCTTAACCGACTCATGTTTGCTCTAAACGACAACATACATGATATGGTGGTGGGATAATCTCACGTCCCATATATTTTAATTATTTGTCCACTCGGTAGAGAGTGCAATGTGGGGATTCCTAGACACTCATGCTAATATGGTGCCCTACCAACTTAATGGTGTAATATGTGCCTTGACTAGGTCACACTAGTATGGGTCAAGGCTACCCCTAATGAGTTCAAACAAAGTGAAAGCTAGTTAACTCCGATTAAACACGAGAGAATAATCCTAGTTGACGTCATACAACGCTCATAAGAGGTGTTTATGGTCAGTTTTTATGATGTTTAGTTCAAACGTGAGCTAAACTGTTAATAACGGTTTTTTATCATCAAAAACCGAAACCTAACTGTTGAAAAATGAAACCGAACCAAACTGACCATTATATGTATAACAATTATCAACTTTTGTGAATAGTTTTTTTTAATTTTTTTAGCTTCAATTACACATCTTATACTATACTTCATATATGTTTTTAACCCTATATTTTATAACAGTTCCCAACTTACGTGAGCGGTAACTTTGACTTTTTTTATAAGTTTCTATTACACACCTTGTACTATAAGTAATATACGTTTTAACCTATAGTTTTGTTTTTTTGTATAACTTCCGTTCGTTTTTTATAATAACCAAATACGCGGTTGCAGCAATTTTTTTTCTTCACTTCAATTTTGAAATATTATATTATTGGTAGAGTCGTTTAGAGCTTCATCTATGATATATATTAGAGAAATAATTTGGATTTTTTCTTTTGGTTTCTCTATCGAGTGTTGCTACTATACCGACATCGTAATGAAACGAACAAAGACCGACGAATCCCCGCCACGCAGCGCGGGGGAATTTTGCTAGTTACTAACAATTTGGTTCCGGTTTGGTTTCATGGTTTAGGATATGTTTATAATGTGTTAAATATCATTTTCCTTAATCTTTCAATTTCAAGAATTAGACAAATAAATCTAACATCTACTAACATTTACACAACTATAAACAGAATAGAAACACAAATCTCAGGTTGAAATTTAGGTAAGACATCCACGAAATATAGTCAGAAATACAAAGGGGAAGCAATTGGGTTAAGAATAAAAGTCGATAATGTAAATTTCAATTAACTAGTGGGCCTTAATTCATATTAACTGGCCCATTTGAATAAATCACTATTAAATATTAATAGCTAAACTATATGAAAATATATACACACATAAATACATGAAATATTTTAATATCTTATGGTCCGGTCTGATTTTGTGGCTCCGTTCATTACATTTTGATATTTGAAACCGACCGACCGAACTTTGGAAAAAAAAAATATCGTAAAACCAACCCGATGATCGGTTTATACAGTTTTAAACCAAACCTGAACACCACTAACGCTCATAAGGACGCCACACGACGTTCATTAAAAGAAACCTTAAACTCGAATGATTTGTTAATCAAATAAGTACAACTAAAAATTTTTGGCAATAATTTGAACTTTTATTATAAAATAATTTATTTTTAATGTTTTAATCATTTGAATATATTTCATTTTGTCATTTTGACACCTTTCATCAATTTACTAACATATTCTTTATAGCTAAATTTCATAATATCCTTTTGAGGTTAACTCGTTTTCTATATAGAAATTGTGGGTGTCATTTGGCAGATTTTAGAAGGAAAAAACAGAATAGTTTGAAAAAATAAGCTCCCACTTAATTTCCACTACACTTTCCAATTAGTTTGGTCGCCCAATTTGAGTGCATCATGCACATGAATAGTTGACTTCGTTATTTCACTTTTCACTCACTTGGTTCCCCGATTCCTAACGAAGAATGTGGTGAATGTGAAATGTGATGAGGTGGGCGTCAATCGGTTAAACTGGAGTTATAAACAAGGATTTTTCATCGATATGCGAAAAATACAAAAAAGAAAAACAAGCGATCGGAGATTTGGAACCCGGGAAAATGGGAACACCATCCCCAAAAATTGGAAAAAACGAAATTGAATCGGGGAATTAGGGAAATCTGGGACGACTCCACCTCCCCTTAGTAAAGATTTTATTGATCGGGTTATTCACATGTATGATGTTTAATATTATGTGCCTAGAATCAAGGAAACTCTTTTTTTTTTTTTTTTTTTTTTTTTTTTGTAGTTTATTGTATAGATGATCATATAGTGTGGACGTATTTCTTAGAGAAGTCATTTCTTATAACTAATATTCTGGCCCTCTAATGTCTGGATTACTCATAATTAACTTTGAATTAATAAAACAGTAAACAACATTTACGTGTAAGACAACAGCTTAAGCAAATTCACAGACATTGTTAAAATGCAAGGGTGAGCAAACCTTAATCGTTAACCAAAACTACCGATAACCGAACTGTCACCGAATCGAATTAACCGATAACCGATATTAACTCACGATTGGATAATACTATTTGATTAACCAATAAGTCAGTTATGGATATGGTTAAAGATGTCCTATAACTGAAACAAACCAAAATGAATTAAGACATGCTTTTAAAAAATAAATGTTTAGACTCTATATACGTAAGAAAACATATACGTAAGCTTTTTATGTGATATAATTAGTTTTAAATGTTTAAAAAATTACTACTATAAAAAATTTGACTCATTTTATGCATATGTATGTTAATTTTTTTTATTTTCTTTATTTATAAAAACGATTGTAACTGACACAATAATTGTTTAATATGTTTATGTAGTTTAAATTTTAGTTAAAACTTAGATCGGTTAATTAACTGAAACCGAACCATAATTGAGTCTCGTGACCGATTAACTGAACCGAAGTTCGGTTATGGATATGGTTAAGGAAATTCTATAACCGAAGTTAGCGATTACGATTATAACTAAAGGTAATAACCGAACCAAACCATCGTTTTTGCACAATTGTTAGTTCTAAGTGATTGTATTAGAGAACTATTATCTATAATTGAACTAATATACCTTTTTATGAATCGTTGAAAATCTTCAATAAAAGTTGGTTACATTAGTTACATTATTTTAACATTAAATATGCCACTTTTTTTTTCTTTTTACTGAGAAAATACTTTATAACTTTTATCTGTAATTTAAAAGTTAAATATCATTTATACAAATTTTATCAAATTATTCTAAAATTATAGTAGGTAATCAAAAGATAAGTGCTAACTTAGATTTTTCTGTAACCTAGCTTATATTTCTTTTTTATCACAAAACTTCTATCAACCCATAAAAATTTATGTGGCCATATTTTGAAAATGAATTTAAGTTTAGATAAGTATATATTATACATCTTCTAACTTATATTGTAACTCAAAACGAACCAAACAGTGTGATTCTTAAAACACTCCACGACTGTGATTCTCAAATTACAGTCCACAAACCATCTTTCATTCTTCAAATCGACCTTGACGCTTTAAGGTTCATGAGTGATTCACATAATGTTTTGGGGAAGAAGGACCGGAAGATTAAAAGAACGGTATGTATGATTGTATGTATATGTTATCGTGTCCCTTAAAAAGCCGTATCTTGTAACCTATTTCGAAACAGGTTTTTATTCGTGTATAGAAATAATAATATAACTAGTTATCGTGTCGTGTTTGTGTAGCATATCGATAATCATATCTTATCTTTTTGTGTCTCATCGTGTCATGTCTAATGTGTTATGCCAGTCCTTCATAACAATTATATTTCTGATTTTATTGTAACGCGTCTTTATAAAACCCAATGCTACTTCCTCAACTTTGTAGCCTTGTAGGTGTCACTGTTTCAATCGAAAGCCCAATTCACACTATATGCACTACCTATAATCCTATACTGTTGTTGACGATTGTTTTATAGTATTTTATTTTAATATTATAAAACATATTGTTTACCATCTCTCTATATTAAAATATACCAACATTATACGAGCATTATAGCTCACCACACATCAAACCGTTTTGGGGTTAATTAAATTATTCGAATTGTTTTTGGGTTATTTTATCAAATCTCTATTTTTAGGTGTCGATTAATGTAATATAGTTATAAAAATGTATAATCACTGTAATAATAAATTAATTTAATACATGGAAAATGTAATTAAGTTTTTCAATTATTTCAGTTAAGTTATGTAAACATTTTTTTTTCTCTCTAAAGTAATTAAACTTTAATTCAATGTTCTAATAGAGTATGATTACCAGATCACTAAGTTATTATTTTTTTCCTCTTATTTTTATTTTATTACAATGCTTATGTTGATATTATATACATTAGGTGGATTATAGAAAATCAAAACATATGTATTTTTTAAATATGTTTTTATTCTAATTTTACACACATAAAAAGTATAATCTTATGCTTTATAAATTAAAAATTATATACCTTAAAACCTTAAAAATAATTATTTAATAAATTATAGAATAAAAATGTGATTTTTGGATTTTTAATTGAAATCTTATGTCATTATTTAAATTTTCCACATCATATTAAATAATTTTTTAATAAAATCTAACACATTATTATTGATAACCTGGTAACATGATAATTGCATATTATTAGAACAAATGAAACGTCAATAATTAGTTTAAGGAGAGAAAAAAATTCATAACTTGATTGAAATAGTTATTAAACTTGGTTATTTTTATTCAAAGCTTAGTTACCCTTTTAATAAAATGATTAGAATATTGTAAGTGTTTTAATATACATAAATGTATATCAACATCTTTGACCAAAAATGTGAATACTTTTAGTAGCCCAAGTGGGCCTTAAGCCCATTCAATTAACGGCTGGCAGTAAGCCAGTCAATGCAAGATTTTAATGCTTTTAATTAAAGGTTTTAAAGCCCAAATGAATGACTATACGGGCTACGGCCCACATATGTTTTTATTACCGTTTGTCATTCAAACAAATATTAAGATAAGTTCAATATCCATATGTTATTTAATAAGAAATCTTTATGAATGTTTTGTTTCTACTTGGATTAATAAATTTTATTTTATTTTTAATTATTTTCTATTTTAATTGAGGGATATTATTTATTATCCATTCTATTTCATTGAACGTGCAATGTACCCGTTATGTGTCTCAAATACAACCCTTCAATGAATTTTAATAACAAGTTTTTAAATCATCCACATATATAACAATATGTAATTTCCCGTATTCCCATTTACTACATTTTTTTCTTCATTTACTACCGGGTTTTAAGTATACACGGTCAGAGATATCTTATGTGATGTGTTTAGCGACTAAAATCTCTGAAAAAAAGAAGGCCCTGTGAATTTCCTGATAGATCCACTTAAAGGGAGGTTCACCTTGTGGTTGGCGGATGTTTTTGTTTTCGTTTGGGCAGTAGGGAAACATGCTTGTGTGGACCTTACCGGAGTATCCCTCTTAATGGGCTCAAGGGAAATCGTTCGTGGTTGGTCGGGCTGTGATGAAGGCAAAATCAGGGAAAGTTGTTAAGCATGAAAAAGCTTGTGTTGAGAATCAACATGTCTTCGTTCCCTTTGCCTTTGATACCTTTGATTCCTTTGCTCTTGAAGCTGTTGGTTTATTGGACAGAGTACAAAGGGTGTGCACGGCAGTTTCTCAATGCCAAGGAACCAAAGTTTTGTTTTTGGTAGAATTGGATTTGCTATTCAAAAAGGAGTTACGATACAACTTGTTATCCGTTTGCCTGTAATTCTCATTTAACTTTTCTATCGATGGAAATGGAACTAGTAGTCCTTCAATGGAATCTTTAATCATTACCATAAAAATAAGCTATAAAACATAATATATTATTAAACAATTGTTTGGAAATTTGTCACTTAAGTTACTAAAAACAACAAGTGCAGAAAACATGTTAATGCTTTTCTAAACACGTATTCAAGGATTTTTACATTTATATATTCATCATGGACCCTATTTATAAACTAGATTTCCGCTAATTTGTAGATGTTTAAATTTTCTAAGATATCAACTTTAAAGAAAGGTTTGGGGTTTTATAGTATAAAAAACTTGATTACGTTTTTTTTTTTTTCATAATTGCTATGTAGCTTAATACCTATTTAATTTGTGACTTTGACATGACTAATGTAATTATCTTTCGTAAAAACATGTTTGATAGAGAGTTGTATGCTAGCGACCTTAATAAAAATTTATGAATTCCATTATTTTGAGTTGAATAATGTTTCATGGGGGGTACATCTTAGTTATAGACTGTTAGGGACTATATATTTGACTAGGGGCCGTTTCTTGTGGGGGCTGGGGGCGTTAGGATACCCCTTAAAACTTTTTTGGCAAATTATAAATCTTTACTTTTTTTTATGTTTTATATATCAGATATCCTTGATGCTTGAGCGAATATTATGAACCCATGAATGTAAGTAAAGAAAATTTTCTTTGTTTTATAAATGTACGGTAAAAAAGATATTGGATTGTAGGACACCCGTTCACAAAATAAATAAAATAACAATTTTATTAATCACATTCTGATTACAATACACAAAATGGCTAGAGCCAAAAAGAAGGAAATACAAATAAATGTAAACTATAGAAAAACATATTACAAAGAAATAAAGGAACACGAAAACAAATGGTGACTGAGGCACGTGAAGATCACGCTTCCCTTAAAACAATTTCGGGCCACCCAGGTGAACCCGTCTGCTTCCCAGGGTACAACAGCCTAAGCAGATTTGTACTGTTGGGATTAGCCTAGCACCCGAAAGTATACCTGAAACAAGAGTGCGCAGAGAATGGAATTTAGGGAATTCGTTTGTGTGTGATGTATCAACCATACGATTTCTGAGTTCTGTATCTAAAGCAAAGCTTTGTATATAACAACTGAACAGAATTTGAAGTGATAAGTCCCTATTGAATTCAGAATTCAATAAAAACAACCTCTAGAATTCAATTATACAATGAATTCTGAGACTTAATCACTTGTCAGTTAGGAACTTGAAAAGTCTCTAGCTGACCACACCAAGACCCATCTAAAAAATACTAAAGGCGGCTCCAAGCGATGCGAGCGTGCGAAGTGCAAAGTGCGCCATCAAAGCGCCACATTGCGCCTATCGCCCTCGTCTCGGTCCCGTGCCCAGGCGCGGGCGCGTGTCAGGTGCTTCACACCCTCCTGGCTGCCACTGGGTGTGAGTTGTCACACAAGAATGCATTAGTGTGGAGAATTCTAATTATAAATCTATAAAATATTTATCTCTCCACCAATGTGGAACAACACAATTCCCCACACATTAAAGTTCTAACACATAATTAAAACTTATGATCTCTCATTCAATTGCTAATCACTAAATAATTATTATATTAATTATTAATATAATATTATTTTTCATTAATTTCCAACATGGATTACCCTTCAATTTTCTTCTAGATTCGGCATTGTATTTGACGATAGCATTGACGTTTTATGATACAATAAATTATATATATATCCTCCGATGTGTTGGTATAAAGTTGTGTTATAAACTTGCTTTCATGATATATTTATGATAGTGGTCGTGATTAATAAAACAAAATTAGTGTCTATATTAAATTAGAGTGAAGTATATAAAAGTTGAAACGTATATCGTTAACCATGAAGTAGTAAGAAAATCATAAGATAACGATTCCATAAAAAATAACAATGCAACTATCATGTTCAATTGACAACCAATTACATCGTTAACTATTATCATAAGATAACGATTCTATAGAAAAATAACGAATGTAACTATCAAATGTTCAATTGGCAACCAATTACATCTTTAACTTATAATGAACAAAGGAAAATTGCAAGATGTAACTTGTTTTATAATGAGTACTAGCGATAATTTGTGTTACGAGTAAAATGTTTAAACACGTGAATAATTATCAGGCTACTTACTAACATTGGTTACAATCATTATTGTATTTTACACCTCACGTCACAATATATTGTTTGAATGTATAAACTGATTTATTAAATACATTGTAAACAATAGTATAATACGTCAGTAAACTTCTTCTAGAGATAATAATTTAGACGGTTATGTAGTAAATATTCAGATATATCACCGATATATCAGGGATATATCGGTTATCAGTCTCCTACCGAGATAGCGGTGCATAAAATCGATCAGAATATCAGTTTGGTAATGTTGGCGATATGGACCGATATTTAATCCATAGTATCACCGATTTCCCTGATATCGGTACCTTTCTTCTTATTTATACCATTCTTCTATCTTCTTATTATTGCTATTAGTGATTTAAGTCTTAATTGTTTGTTGTTATGCAAATGTTAGTGTTTTAAGTCTTAGTCAGTTCCTACTTGCTACAAAGTGTTTTGCAAGTTGCAAAAGATTAATTTGTTAATGGTAAGAGAGTATACTGAATTGTTAGTGTTAAATTGTTACATATAAAATTTTAGCATGATATTAAAATTACAGATATCGCACCGCGATAACCGATATCTCAAATATCGGTCTCAGACCGATATCCATATTTTACCGTATTAACTACTTAGGACCGTACTTTGTGGAAATTCATAGTCGTCTAAGGAGCTTTTTTTATGTGATTCTTAACTTCTCGTTATTATAGCCTTCAAATAGCAACAAGAAAGTGATAGACGGGACGAGCGGATAATCCTTTTCATTGTATGTACGACGAGAACGCGTCTATCGGGAATTCTGTTCCAGCCAGTTTGGAACAACAAGACTTAAACGAATTCTCCCTATGTAATGAGTTCACACATCATAACCTACAAGCGGACTTGGTGGAGTACATTTGGAACAACGCACAAAACGAACCTAACAACTACATGACGGATGAAGACTAGTAGTTTTTAATAATTTTATTTTTAGTTATTATTATTTTTAGTTATTTTGTAGTTTTATTTAGTTAGTTTTTATTTTAGTTTTATGTAATATTTGGTTTAATGTTTAATGAATTTAGTTTTATATCTTTATTTAAAAAATTGTTAAAAAAGTAGATGGAAATAAAAATAAATAAAGATGGTGGGGTAGGCTCATCATCCATTTCCATTGTTTTTACTTTGGAGGGTCATCATCCTAAGAATATGACGTGGCACCTACGTGGAGGATCATCCTCCAACGTAAACTCATCACCGTCAATTTCTTTTTCGGGAATATTAATAGAATTCTTCTGCTATCCTAAAAGAAAAAAAAAACACATCGGTAGAAATAGCCATCGTATGCTTACTAATTGGATTTGGGGCTTCATGTTAATTTATGAAACATATATCATGTTAGAGTAAACTCTTAAAATGTTTCATAAGGTTTGTTCACTTTTGCTACTTTAATTCAAAACTCAAACATTTTCATCCAAAATCAAAATTTGGTCAGATTTTTAAGTTAACATCCAGTTTTTTTTGTCTTTTTTCTCCTTTTTAATGAATGGCAGAATGGCTTTTTTACATTTTATTACAACAAATTAAAAAATTAACATTTTGTCCTTCATTAAAAGGGAGGAAGAAGATCAAAAAACTGGATATTAACTTAAAAATCTGATCAGATTCTACTTTTGGATGAGAATGACAACAAAATTGAAACCACAGGGATCCAGATTCAAAAGGTTTGAGTTTTGGACTAAAGTGACTAAACCTCAAGGACCATTTTAGCAGTTTACTCATCATGTTAAGATGTTTTCTATAGAGACCCACCTATATTTTGGATCTTAATAACAAATATAAAATATAAACTGCTTAATGACATTAGGAAGGAAGGGCACTTTAAGGTAAGTATCCTAGTCCTGACCAACCACCACTTGCCAATTCATGGTGGTAACGCCTATCCATGCCATAAACTTAAATTTTTTAATTTAAATAAACGTGGTCAAATGGTTTAAAAGGTCAAAAAAGCATCAAAGAAAACAAATGTGAAGCGCCTACTTGTGCTGGCCAAGAGAACCCGCACAGCCTACCCTTGAGGGTCGTGGGGGTGTGTTGGCATGAGTACTTACCCTTAATGCCTTACCCGATTGGTGTCGCGTTCCCCCTTAGCGATATACATTAACCTTTCTTATTAATATTTTAATTTCCTCTTAAGATCTGTTTATAATTTAATAATACAAGTTTTACTCTTAAGATCTGTTTATAATTTAATAATACAAGTTTTATTATGAAAATGGAGTTTGATAAAAGAGGAATGTGGGAAGTGAAAAGTGCCTAGGATTCATCAAAACCTAAATAAACAAAAAAAATCTTAAATCACAATGTCTTGTTTTCTAATCATGAAAAGAGTATCCAAGGGGGAACACAACTTGGCTGCATGTTCCAGATGTACACGTGGCACCACACTCGTGGGGCCTGTGCCATGTATCTTCCTTCATGTACCGACGTTACTCTTTGTCCTTTTTTTCTTTGTTTTTATTTGTTCTTTAATTTTTAACCCCCCAAAAAGAGTTTAAAATGCTTGATGATTTAAGTTTATAAATATTGAAAACCAGCTATTTTTTATGGATTAATTAGTTTCTTTTTCTTATTTTAAGATTCAATTAATAATAAATCTATATCCTGATTCAACATTTTAAAAACAAGAACTTTTGGGTCCTCCACTGCAGCACAGTGATTGTTCCCATCTTGGTGAAGCTTAGCCTGGAGTTTTACCCGGGTTCGAGTCCAAGGGGGGGTGGGGGGGGGGCAGTTTTACCTATTCCATGGGGTTTCTGCGCATTAGGGGTGTGCTACGCTTTCTAGCGGTGGTCGAGTAGTCGGCCTTTGGACATAGCTTCGAAAGGGTGGGTTTACACGTGGAAAGCACTTAGCCGTTCAAAAAAAAAAACAAGAACTTTCATGGTACGTTGATCGGTTGATCGATTAACCAGTTACATTACAATTCATTTACGCATCCGTTTGATCTACTTCATGCCACAGCGAACTCAAACCCTAAACCTCTATGAGAGGGAATACCATTAAACACCCAAAAGTACAACTGAGCAAGTGGTCCATTAGCTAATAACTAAACCAACACACCAGTAGTTATCAGCTTAATTGGGTGAATCCACTGACTCAATTTGATTTTTAAAACATAGATATATGTAAAAGAAAATAATTAACTTCATAATTTACAAAAAAAAATAGATAAAAAAATTGTAATAAACTAGAATTAAGCACCACCCGTGTTGCGGCGGGGGCCTAAACCTATGCCAAATAACATCAATGCCACACCGTTGGTAGCGACCACTAACACTGAAGTTGCGGCGTGTTAATGCGAATAAATAAGACTGAAACATATAACATATGAAAAATAACTATGTCGATTTAGGACCTACTACGCATTGCGACGAACTTGTTAAATGGAAAACATAGACGTAAAAACGTTGAACCACACACGCACGTTGCGCCGTGTTAACTCGCAACATAACATAGAAAAGAAATACTAAGTCGATGTAGGATCCGCCTATTGCGGCGAACTTGCCAAAGGGGGAAAATAGACCCGTTGCGACATACCTGTCAAATGTGAAAACATAGACCAAAAACGTCGAACCACACACACGTTGCGACGTATTAAATCGCAAAATTTAGAATGAAAAGTAAAACGACAAAGTTGCGAAAGATAAAAAGTATGGGGGACCAAAGTTGTAAATAAAAAAGTTTTGGCTTGAATTACAAAAAATGAAAAGTTTTTGGTTAAAAGTAAACAAATTAAAAGGGTTAAAATACAAAAAGATGAAAACCTTAGGGTTAAAATAAAAAAGATGAAAACCTTTGGGTTAAAAATGAAAAATCACATTTTTTTTGCAAAACCCCCGGTACTTGTGGTACAACAACCCAATGCAACAATATGTTGCTAATTTATATTATGGAAATTATAAAAGATGAAAAGTTTTGAGTTAAAAGTAAACAAATTAAAAGGGTTAAAATACAAAAGATGAAAACCTTAGGGTTAAAATACAAAAGATGAAAACCTTTGGGTTAAAAATAAAAAATCACAATTTTTTTTTGAAAAACCCCCAATACTTATGGTACAACAACCCAATGCAACAATATGTTGCAATTTATATTATGGAAATATGGTTTAATCATTTTGCCACATTATCAATACAATAATTTTCAAACGTTTTGAACAGTTGTTTTATAATAAAAAAGGGAACAGTGCCAGGCAGCTGGCCTGGCACTTCCCCATTGGACCAGCCGTTTCCTGGCACTCCCCCATTGGACCAGCCGTTTATTATTTGTTTACGTTGTAAAATTACGGGTTTGCCCCGTAATAGTGTCTGGCAGCTGGTATGGCACTCTCCCATTGGACCAAACGTTTATTATTTGTTTACATTGTAAAATTACGGGTTTGCCCTCACTTTAAAATTACGATTTTGCCCCCTACTCAAAATAAATGACGCTTTTGGCCCCAGCCAAAAATTACGATTTTGCCTACGACTCGAAAAAAGGAATAGTGCCAGGCAGCTGGCCTGTCACTCCCCATTGAACCAGCTGTTTATTATTTGTTTACGCTGTAAAATTACGGGTTTTCCCCGGAATACTGCCAGGCAGCTGGCATGGCACTCCCCTATTGGACCAACCGTTTATTATTTGTTTACGATGTAAAATTATGGGTTTGCCCCCAATTTAAAATTACGATTTTGCCACCTGCTCAAAATAAAATTACGCTTTTGGCCCCAGCCAAAATAACGATTTCGCCCACGACTAGAAATTACAATTTCGCCATCAACTCAAAATTACTTTTCCACCCTGTCCAAATGAAAAAAAAAATATGTTCTCGCCCCCACCCTAAAATTACTATTTTTCCCCGTTAAAAAATTATGATTTCGGCCTCAGTTAAAAATTATGTTTTTCCCCATATTCAAAATAAGATTACGCTGTTAGCTCCAACTCAAAATTGCGATTATGTCTTCGGTTCAAAATAAAAATATGGTTTCGCCTCCCACCTAAAAATAAGGTTATGCCTTTAATTTAAATTTATATTACTGTGTTGCCCTAGTTCAAAAGTATGAATCGCCTTTGCGCTGATTTACACTTTTGCCCCTGGTTTCAATTTCCAGTATTGGCATCACTTTAGCTTTTGGCAAATTACGATTTTACACCAGTGAAAAAATATAACTTTCCATTAGTTAAAAATAACAGTATTGCCATTGTTTTAGTTTTTTAGCAAAACTATAAAAGTGTTATGTTTTATTCGTTTACTCGATTTAATTGTTTTCCGTGTCAATGAGCTGCCTAACACTCGCTCATTATTCGGCCACCGCCCCGCAACGCGGACGGGCATCTAACTAGTAAATTTCAAATCTTAATATATATCTAATCTTGACCCTTAGACTATAATATAATTGCGTTTTAACCCTCTCTCAGTGTTGTTTTATGGCGTGAAGACGTGATCGGTTTTTTTTTTTGAACGATAAATTTGGATCATTGACATTATTACCACCCGATCATATCCATCTCCACTAGGCAATAATGTTTGTACACCAATTCAGGAGGAAACCTAATAAATCTGGGGAAAAAATCCTTATGGAATCAAACCAAAACCTAATGGTTCCTAAGTCTTATCTCAACCCAAGATATCACTAGGCTATATGTCATAGGCACGTGATCAGTTAACTTAACTTGATAAACATGTACATACTAGATAAGCTAATTATATAAAAGAGATAAAAGCATCATAATTCATAATTACATCTAAATCTGGATCTTGAAAAACAATTATAGCTGAAAAAAGAAAAGATGAAAAATTCTTGTTGCAACATATTTGTTGGTTCTTGAAATGATCATGTTGGTAAAATGTTTATTGGAAATTGAATTTTTTATATATGAAGTATATACGTGTGTGTAGATGGCACATAAATTGTTTTTATATGAATTTGCATTTAATGTAATAAGTTGAATAATTAGTTGCTATAGAGTACTTTCCCCATAAACCTTTTTATAATTTCAAATAATTACACAATACTTGGCTCAAATTGAAATAACCATGTATAGAGACATTAACTTAACTCTAGAGTCCTAACACAAAGGTTATAATAGATCAATAATTCTACACATTTAACCAAAGGGAAAAAACTTATACATTCAATAAATAAGGAGCCGAAACTTATAACTCACATTATTTGTCACATGGATCATTAATCAAATGATACACCACCCCCCTCCTTGATTGATGGTGGTTTGCAGTGGATTGAACCACGATTACCACGATTTGATGTTTTTTAGACAAAAATATATTAAAAAATAAACGGGATAGTTGTTTGGGTCATGACCACACCCTTAGAGTGATGGTCTAGGATGATGAATTAGAGGTGCGTGACACGACGTCTATGTAGAGGGTCATGGTGGTCATAAGGGTTATCACAACACCATTTAGCCTTATCCCTAAGTTCCTGATCCTTGAATGTCATCTTAGCGTCACATATCATCTCCTCCCATCATTTACCTTCACTACTCAACCTATGTCATACCCACCTCTCATCCCAAACCCTCTTTTCTATTTTTTTAAAGTTAAATAAAAAGGGAGAAAGCAGAAAGAGAGAGGGGGAAGTGAGTATGGGAGATCGGGAGTGTGGCCACAAGAGCCCTGCAAAATCATGGGACCAGGGGAGCCGGGCCAGGGAGAATGGCGCGTTGTTCCCCCGCCCCTCTACCTCAGTAAACTCGGGACAATCACAAGTGTATAATACCTAGCCTAACAAGAGTCTAAAAGTCGAGGACAACTAGGAGTTGATCTATCGATATCTTTGTGTTGGGATGGCCCCTGACTATTGAGTTAGGGAGCATAGACTTAAATGGGCTATTGCAAGATATGGTAAAATGTCACATATAGACCGAAGTGAGCCATATTCACTTTCACACCCACGTTCATCTATGTCCAGTGATGAAAAAGACCAAAATGTATTCTTTGCGGTATCAATATGGCATTTTTATGAAAAGAAAAATACCAATTAAGATGTACAAACAAAACATTAAATGTTACACATAGTAATATAATTCAATATTAGTTTGTAAAGAATAGTGTTTATTCTCAATTTTCTTACTTTGATGGCGTTGCATTAATGGACTTATTTTAATTCTAAGACTATACGGTGTGGCAGTGTGGAAGATGGTGTAGAGGCCTCAACCACGCTGCTACACCGGCCCGAGAGTGGTGTGGACAATGGCATGGTGGTGAGGGCGAGGAAAACTCCACTGGCATGGAGAGGATGATAGTGATAAGATGTATTGTCTTGATTGGGTGGTGAGGTTTTTATTGATTTTCTTTTTAAACAGAAATTAAATATAAAAGTTTATACCACGTGTCACACCATGCAACTATTCCACACCCCCTCCCACCCTGCACGTTTTTTGGTCTTGAAGGGGAAATCTAACACTGCTGACGTATCTGCCATGCGACGATTCATGGCGATACATGGATGATTCATATAACTTACCAAAAAATAAAAATGTAACTGATGACGATACATGGATGATTCATATAACTTACCAAAAAATAAAAATGTAATTGATGATGATACATGGATGATTCATAAACGACATATCTTCATCCATATTCAATACATCTCCAACCCATTCGTATATACACATATAGTATTCGTTTAAATAATTCATATTCACTAATGTCATTAAGGTCGGGAATCCATCGGGTCAAAAATGGAGGCAAGAACAAGATAATAAATTGAAGTATTACTATGTATACTGTTATACTCTTCAATATTTTTGGGTTAACCACTTTTGTTGAAGCATTTATGTAGTTTCTAGCAATTTGATCGTAAACTGTTAGAAATCAAAATAAGTCGGTTAGCTCTAGTTGATTTAAGCTTTGTTTGGTTTGATCTAAGGTTTGAAAAATTCGGACTTAATAGTCTTGACTACTTAAGCTTTATACTGGTCGTGTAAACCATACCGTTAGAATTATTTATATTATTTATCTTTTCTGTTGGTAATAAGGACCAACCTAAGGAAAAAAGACAAAGTGGTTCAAAGTGACGATCCGAATTGTTTTGGCCGGTTCGCCCGACATTGTATATAGTGGTTCGACCCACATTATCTGTCAAATAGAGAGTAAGGAACCTTGGGGGGGGGGGGGGGGGGGGGTTGGCCAGCAGGTGGAAACAAGTTTGGTTGGCAGGAACCGACTAGATAGTAGGGTGTTTAAAACGCTTGCAACTCAGTTGAAAAAACTTAGTTGCAAATGATCCGGCTCGGCTTAGATGGATTTGTAAATGAGTCGAGCCTGTGCTAGGCCTAGCTCGTCTTGTGAGCTCGCGAGCTGGCTCGATTTCTTTTATATAGATTATTATTAATTTTAAGTGTACTGAATAAAAAAAAGATTATGGAAGGGGTTGAAATGTTAACATTTTAAGTTTAATTAATCAATAACATACACAAATACAGGAAATAAACAAAAGATATACATATAATACTTTTAATATGTTTTTTGGTTCTTAAACTATCAGTTGGTTGGCAGGAATCGACTAGATAGTAGGGGTGTTTAAACGCTCGCAACTCACTTGAAAAAACTTAGTTACAAATGATCCAGCTCGGCTCAGATCGATTTTTAAATGAGTCGAGTCCGTGCTAGGCCTAGCTCGTCTTGTGAGCTCGCGAGCTGGCTTGATTTTTTTATATAGATTAATATTAATTTTAAGTGTACTAAATAAAAAAAAAGATTATGGGAGGGGTTGAAGTGTTAACATTTTAAGTTTAATTAATCAATAACATACACAAATACAGGAAATAAACAAAAGATATACATATAATACTTTTAATATGTTTTTCGGTTCTTAAAATATCAGAAAAATAAAAATAATACATATAGATATATGTGTAATTTTTGTTTTGTTTTTATGTTATCAATATTTATAAAATAAATTAAAAAATTAAAAATAAATAAATTAACGAGCCGGCTTGAACATTTTACAAGCCGAGCTCGAGCTTCACTTTAAAGTTTAATAAAATAAAGGAGTCAAGGTGAGCTGCAAATTTCTTACATTACTAGTAGGTTGGATTGAAACGACAAGATTTAAAAAACATCGTGTTTCCTAAAGAAAAGTGTGTATACATATATATATATATATGTTGATTAGAATATTGATTAGATTACAAATGCGAAAAGCAAATTTAACTCGAATAATTATTATGTACTCATTATAATTATATATGACTTATAGACTCATATATGATTATAAAATATAACTTTCTTAATGTAACCCAAGTAAGGGATTAACCAAATCAAACTTCAACATCTAGCCTCTTGTGCCACAATTATTATCAGTTTTATCCACAAAAAGCTCATGATTTTTTTTATTGTCCAAGTAAAGACCTTCTAAAGTGTCACTCATGTTAGTACTACTCACATACAAGCATATTTAAGTGTGTGTAGTTCAATTTACAATCAACAAACATAAACACGGTTTATGATATTTAAGACTAGACATTATTTGTAGCCCAATATCTTTGCTATGAACAAAACAGAACAAATCTATATATATAATTTGACTACGTTACAATTTCTTTCCAAGGCTTTTAATTCTATTCAAAGATATTTGGACCCAAGGGTGAAGTATAGAAGGGGGCTGGGGAGGGGCGTCCGACCTTCTTACCTTTTAGCTCAGTAGCGTTTGATATATAGTTTTCGTATAGAATTTTTTAGGTATATACGTTTTCGACCCCCGGCTTTTATAAATTTTTTAAATATATACATTTTCAACCATCGATCGAAAATCTCAAGCTTCACCACTGTTTAGACCGTAACTATGGATAATACATAACCCTTTCAAAGCACTAAAATGTGACACTAAATCTCATAAGCCGACAATATTGTACATTATTGAATACTCTCTCTAGGAGCCATTATTGTAATTCACTGTTACCTCAAAACTCAAATTTCAAAATTTACATTAAACCCCCCAAACATCGATACACACAACTCCCCATCTCTCTCACGTACAAATTAGGCGTGTAATACACACACTAACACCCTACTAATACTGTGTGTTATACTCTCTTTAGTGTGTGTGTGAGAGAGTCTAGAGAGAGAAAACATCGCTTTCTCAAGAAATCTCGCAACTTTTTTGTTCAATCTTGTTTCTTCATTCTTCTAACGTCCATTTTCCCGGTGACCCGTCTTGTAAGACGTCGTTTAGGGTTCAACAACTCTACTATGGATAAATCTTGGAATAAACCATGAAGATCACCGGAAAAACCGATCTTTCAGCCATCAAATCATCAAAAGTTCCAAACTTTACACCAGATTCGGATCTTTTACAAAAACCCATTTCGAAAAAACATTCGGGTCGGAAAACCCGGAACTCCGGCGGTGGTTTACGGCTCAGGAACACCGGAATTTCGGCCGCCGGAAAAAGGGGTTCACGGCCGGAGACTCCGCTGCTCCGGTGGAAGTTTGTGGAGGGTCAAGAGGAACAAAAAGAGGAGAAAGATGATGAGATTGAGAGTGAAAAACGGTCAGATTCCGGCCGGGAAAGTGGACGGAAAAGTCGCCGGAGAGAGGCGGTGACGACGGTGTCGGTTAGGAAATTGGCTGCCGGACTCTGGCGGTTGCAGCTGCCGAAAAAAGGGGTTTCCGGTGGTAGTGAGTTGTGTAATGTTGCAAAGAATAATGGGTTTGGTTTTCAGGTAAAGAAATTGTTTTAACTTTTTTGGTTTAGTTTTAGGGGTTTTGTAATGTGAATAATATTGTTAGTTCTTGAATTCTTATTACAAAAAATAAAAAAAACCCTAACTAAAGAACTGTTAATTTAGGAATTAAGGTTATATCATTGCATAAATATTGTCCATCATGTGAAAAATTCTAATAATTAGGGCTTTTTGGTATTTTGTTATTTACTTCAATTTTTTGTGCATCAATTTATTCTCTAATTACAAACCCTAATTAAATAACTGTTAAGTTAGGGTTATTTCATTGCATAAATAAATAATGTCAATCATGTGTAAATTTATTTTAAATAATTAGGGGTTAAATCAGTTTGCAACATTTTTCTCTTTAATTACAAACCCTAATTAAAGAATTGTTAAATTGGGGTTACATTAATTTGTTTTTTTGGTTTTCTTCAAATTGATTGACTTCTTGAACATTTGAACTATTTTGGATTTTTGGGCATTGGTGTTTCAAGAATATGATTGCTTGTTTGAAAATGTAAAAGCTCATAATTTCAAGATCTTTGGTGACAATGGATTTTAGTTCATATGCTAAAATGGTCCTGAAAAAGGTCTACATTTGACTTTCGGGTGTCCGATACGATGAAGGGTCGTTTTTTGCTTCACGATTGTTAATAAGCCACGTATTTGTGTAGATATTTGAGAAACTGTCGAGTTTCAAATAAGAACTTGATGTTGACTTGGAGAATCAATTTAAACTTGATGTTGACTTTGAATGATGTGTTCGTTGCAGCCTGCAATTGATCGTTCGGGGATCCATTCGCCTGCCCATCACCATAGAAAGTCGTTTGATTCTCGTATGAAAGAGGTGCCACAAAGCCCTAATTCTGTTACCGGATCAAGAAATAAGTTTCTTCACAAGGTATTTTTACTGTTTTGTAATTTACTGATTAATTTTCTATCGGGTCGAAAATGAAAGTAGTTTCAAGTTTGTTTGACATTCAAAGTCAAAGTTTGGCCAACAAATGAGACCTAAAATTTAATATGTTACCATGACCGTTGATCTTATTTGTCTCGGATATTAATATTTATATTAATGCCGAACAAGAAAAAAAGGAAGATGTGATATGGCTTTTGTCTCGGTCCCAAAAGTAGACAATGAAGAAAATGATATTAACTGATGGAATAACGTCGTGTTGGATGTGCGTTTTCGAAAACCATTAGTTAATAAAGCTAGAAATGTGTAGATAATTTACAGTTATCTTGGTTAATTATATGTTCTACTTTTGTGATTTTCTAGCTTGAACCAACATTCCATTTTTCCAACTCCGCGATGGAGGGTGCAACCAAGTGGGACCCGTGTTCATGGAAAGCGTCGGAAGATGTAAAACGAATCTACGGTGAATCAAAGCATCTAGAAGAACAAGTAGGGGTGATGTCAATGGTGTCGGGGCTCGAATCAGAGCTCGAAGCGGCCCGAGCACGCATTCACGATCTCGAAACGGAAAAAACGGGCTTCAAAGAAAAAACTCGAACACTTTTTAAAGAAGTTAAACGAAGAACGTGCCGTGTGGCGGAGCCGAGAACATGAAAAGATCCGGGCGGTTATTGATGATATAAAATCCGAATTGAACCGGGAAAGAAAAAACCGACAAAGAATGGAAACCGTGAATTCAAAGTTGGTTAATGAGTTAGCGGATGCCAAGTTATCCGCCAAACGGTACATGCATGATTATGAAAAAGAACGGAAAGCAAGAGAGTTAACGGAGGAAGTATGTGACGAGTTGGCTAAAGAAATTGGTGAAGATAAAGCGGAAGTCGAAGCTTTAAAACGGGAATCCATGAAAATGCGAGAAGTCGTCGACGATGAAAGAAAAATGTTACAGATGGCTGAAGTTTGGCGTGAAGAACGCGTGCAAATGAAGCTCGTCGATGCAAAAGTAACACTCGAAGAGAAATATTCTCAAATGAATAAGCTAGTAACGGAACTTGAAGCTTTCTTGAATTCGAAAAGATCGTATCTTGATATAGAAGAGATTAATAGAGCCGAAGCGCTAAAACAGTGTGCTGAATCGGTTAACATTCAAGAAATTAGTAATTTTAAGTACGAGCCCGCGAACCCAGATGACATATATGCGGTTTTCGAAGAGGTTAATTTTGCCGAAATGAACGCAAAAGACATTCAACAGTTTGATAAAAATGGCGGTAATGTAGATGATGAAGATGACGACGATGAAAGTGGGTGGGAAACGGTGAGTAATCTTAACAACGAAGGGTCAAATTATTCGCCAAACGGAAGTGATCCGTCTATGACTAAAAGCACCCGAAGAGAATGGGAAGAAAACGACGGGATGCCAATAACCGAAATAACCGAAGTGTGTTTGGTACAGAATAATAAAGTTACGAAAAAAGGGTCTTCAATTTCTCGATTATGGAGGTCATCGTACTCAAGTAACGGTGACAATTGCAAGATAATATCGATGGAGGGGTTAAACGGGCGGTTATCAAACGGAAGCCATCTTTCAAACGGGACTCACCTTTCACCGGACCGTAGCTCGGGGGTGAGCGCGTCTGAGTGGAGTTGTTCACCGGCGTCTGGTAGCAACCCACATATCACAAAAGGGATGAAAGGGTGCATCGAGTGGCCTCGTGGAGTTATGCAGAAAAATAGTTTAAAGGCGAAGTTATTGGAAGCGAGGATCGAAAGCCAAAAGGTACAGTTGCGCCAAGTGTTGAAGCAGAAGATATGAACTTTAAAAGAAAAGAAGAAAGGACGTTTTTGCGTCCGTGCTACTGAAAAACGGTGATCTTGATGCTGAGCTCATGGCTTTAAAGGCGATTCGTGTAAAATTTTAAATCTTGAGTATCTATTTTGCAGGTAACTTATGTTCAAGATGTTGCGATATTGTTTTTCGGTTGTAGGATTATAATGTGGCATATGAAATGAAACCGGGACCATATTTATGGATCCGTTTTTCGCTCGTATTTGTTTTGTCGCTTAGTTTCTTGTTATAAAAGATCATGGGCATAGGATCCGTAAAGACTATGAAACCGGGACCATGTTTTCGGACATTGTTATCGCCTTATTAATCTTGTTTTATAGGTTGTTTCATGTGTCTTCCTTCAATCCCAGGTTTCTTGTTGTTTCCAAGTCTCTTGTGTTGTAGTTTTTCAACCTACCACTAAAAGATATTGTTCAAATTACTGAATTATTAGAAATTATTAGACATGTAATGAGCATATGATATTTTAATTAAATTTTTTGAAATGAGTTTAATATCAGATTTTGGGTAATGGTCAAGTGTTACTTTTTTAAGCATATATGACCATAAATGAATATACTTGGTACCTAGCGTATACCCATAAGTCTGATAAGTAACATGTATGAGATATAGTTTTATAATGGGCATGGTCGCATGGACTGGGATTGCTTCTATACCCGGCCCATTGTCGACCATGTTATTGAGGCTAGAGATGAGCAAAATCGGGTATTATTATTACCCGGAACCGGTTCCAAACCGGAACCGGTTCTGCTTGGATGTCATTGGAACCGGGTATGGTGTGGAACCGGGTCCGGTTCCTACCCGGGTTCGCAGCCAAGAATATGGAACCGTGTAGAACCGGGTACGGGTATTATGGAACCGGGTATGGTGTGGAACCGGGTATGGTGCGGAACCGGTTCCTGATAGTGTCAGAACCGGTTCCTGACAGTAAAAATCTGACTTTTACTGTTCAGAACCGGTTCTGAACAGTAAAAAAGCTGACTTTTACTGTTCAGAACCGGTTCCTGATAAAATGTTACCGGTGGAACCGGTTCCTGATTAAAAAATCGTTTTTTTTTTTATATAAACCCCTTCCTACTTACCGGTTCCTGATACATGTTATCGTTGGTGTTTTAATAAAGTTTGTGTAATGTTTCTTTCTATTGTGTTTGTTATGTTTGATTTTTATTATTAGTTACATTGATAAATAAAAATAGTAACAATAATCGATTAAAATTAAAAAACAAATTAATCGGTTACAATATATAAAAAAAATTAACCGGTTACAAAAAAAAATAAAAATTACTGAGAACCGGTTCTAGTAAGATTTTATTTCTTTGATCGTTTACTAGCGGCAGGTGCAACACTTTCCGACGAGTTTCTCTTAGGTACGGGTACCTCGGTACAATCGTCGTCCGAATCGTTAGTCTCCACTTCTTCGTCCTCCTCTTCGTCAACAATTTTATGCTCTAACTCAACTTCATCTTCTAGACTAGTTTTATGTTGAACACGATCAACGGCATCCAAATGGTCCTTTAAGCATATTGCCATCTCTAGCGATTCCGGAGTTAGTCTTGTTCTTCTAATTGACAAAACCCTGCCACTAAGAGAAAACACACTTTCCGAAGCTACCGTGGAAGCTTGGACCGTTAGTATATCACGAGCCATGGTGGCTAGAATCGGGTATTCGGATTCTTTCGATTTCCACCATGCCAAAACATCAAATTTCCTATACTCCTCGGTGGTCATAGTAAGCGAATACTGATTTTTTTTATATCTCCCAAGTTCACTTGTTGGTTCACTACCCCTTTGTTGTCTAGCGGTCTCGTCTCTAACGACATTCAACATGGTTATAAGTGGATCCCCGCTTGTTTCATCGTTAGAGGCCGTGGACCGAGACTCAAACAAATTTGTATGATTTTTTTCACCATATTTTTTTAAATAATGATCATAAAGTTTGGCCATACACTCATTGAATATTTTTTTTTGTTTTTGCTTTTAAAGTTGGATCCTCCTCATGCATATCCAACTTGTCATAAATTTCATCAATTAAAGCTTCAACACCCGGTACAATAAAATCCGATACAAATTGATCTTTTAAACCGGTTTGCACTACTAAGTTAATAATATGTGCAACACATCGTGTGTGAAAAAAAACACCATCAAGTATTGGTTTGTACTTCAACTTTAATTTTTTAATCGCCGTTGTGTTGTTTGAAGCGTTATCAAAGGATATTGAAAAAAATTTATCTTCTAAACCATATTTTATTATTGTGCCATTTATAATTTTATAAATATTTTCTCCCGTATGAGGAGAAGGAAACTCGTCAAACGCAATCGTACGCTTCATCATTTGCCATGTATCGGGATCAACCCAATGAGCGGTGACACATATGTACGATTCCGGTAAACCATGTGGAGCCGACCACACATCACTAGTTAGGTTTACACTAGTTTTTAAATGCTTAAAAAAAACAATTAAATCTTTTTTTGCATTTTCCCATAAACTTAAACAAAGACGTTTTAAAGTGCGACGACTTACATGTTTATAGCGAGGTTGTAGAGTCTCCCGAATAAGATTTGTAAGATCGGGGTCGTCGAAGTGTCCAAATGGCAACGCTTTTTGTATCACCAACTTCGCCATCCGATCGCGAGCTAATTTTTGCTCATAACGAAAAATGGTACCATCTTTGGAAAGTGGAACTTGACCGGATGTCATTTCTTTTAAAACTTTGCAATACTTATTAATATGCTTCGTTAACATTGAGTTTGATTCCTTGGCTAATAACGATCCACAATGTTTACATTGAGCTTTTTGCGAGCCGTCACTCATATCGACCAACTCCCAATTGCTCCAAACTTCCTTACTGCGATTATGAGACAATGTTCCAACCACATATGGAACCGAATGTTCTTGAGGAACATTGTTAACGGATTGGGAATTTGTGTTTTTGGAACTCTTTGAGGCCATTTGTTGATTAGAATGTGAAAAAGAACAAGAAAGAAATGTAACAAGAAGAATAGATATGAGAAATTGTGTGCTAAACAATAGATTTCAAAAAAATATATATAGAATCGGTTCTAACGGTCAGGAACCGGTTCCAACGGTCTGGAACCGGTTCCAACGGTAACATTTTTAACAGCTATAACCGGTTCCAACGGTAACATTTTTAACGGCTATAACCGGTTCCAACGGTAATATTATAACGGTCAGGAACCGGTTCCACGTAGGAACCGGGTACGGGTAGGAACCGGGTACGGTTAGGAACCGGTTCCTACCCGATTCAAATGGTAAAATTGTGGAACCGGGTTGGAACCAACGGGTATTTTGAACCCGGAACCGGTTCTACTTACTGTCGGGTAGGAACTGGAACCGGTTCCAGTTCGGTTCCACCGGTTCGGGTTCGGAACCGGTTTTTATGCCCATCTCTAATTGAGGCTAGGTTCTAGTATTTTTCATAAAAAAGTTTTTAGTTCTTAAACTAAAAATAAGTATACTAAAAGTTCAAACATAGTTGCTATAATTTATTTAACAATAACAGTTCTAGACTCAACTTTTACATCAATTCAACCAAGGATGTAGTATGGTTAAACACGAAAAAATCTGACTTGAACCGTTAATGACTTCGGAAAACAACATCGAAAAATCTGAGTTGAACCGTTATGACTTTGGAAAACAACATTTGTTATTTTTTATGATTTGAACATTTCTTTTTTAATATTTAGGTTATTCGGTGTGGGCTTATGGCCCCTGCCACAACACCTCCATAGCGCCCTAACCACTGCTGTAGGGGCGCTATGGGCCACTCCGCCAACTAGATAACGAGCGCTAAAGGATGATTTGGGGGGCCCACATGCATGTTATCCAATCAGATTTCTTTTTTGGCTTTTTTTTTGTGGGGGGGGGGGGGGGGGGGGGGGGGGGGGGGGGGGGGCTTTATTCCACTCTCAATGTTAAGGGGATGGGGCATCATTGTTGCCCTAAAACTTACGTGACGCCTATGTGGTTTGTATTAACTTTTTTATAAACTATGTTAAACGCCTAGTTTCAAGTTCCAGCCAAACAACGGCCGATCAAGGGTTTTTAATCGAGGCAAAAATGGACCAGCCAAACGTCAGTGAGACACACCTTTACAAAAGAAATGTCGAGGCATCGAAAATCAATTACATAATTATGAAAGTAAAACATTATAATTAATTTCTATATTTATTCATTGATCTTTCTAGTTCCATTTTGACTCTAGTAGTTTAGTCCAAATAAATACAAACTATCACAAATTGTATGAGGGGTCCATAAAACACACGTAAAGGGACTAGTTCAATTAAAAAACCAAGGGATCTTTTCTTTTTATCGGTGGTTTTACTTAAGTGGTCGAAAAGGTCTCACTTAAGTAAAGCCTAACAACGTAACAGAAAAGTCTCACAATCTTTAAAATTGGACTATACCCCTAAACGGGTCAAAGATCCGCCACTAAGGCGGGCCGTTAAACTAAATCATAGACTGAGAAGTTTAATAGTCAACCCGGCCGATTTGTTAAGAGTTTAGACGGTCTAATTGGTTTTAACGCCTTGCAAACACCCCTACCGACAACGATAATAAAGAAACAACAAAATTGAAAAGAATCGTATTCTTTTAGCTGTGTAACCAATAGTATCACATAAAAGAAACAAACAATTTCGCCCTCAAACCGCAAATTTAGACATAAGTTAACATGTGACAAAGGTTCAAGACAATTTGGGCAATTAACAAGACAAACTTATTGGTACAACAACAATTAAATAACACAGATTCCCTAATTCCTTTATTTGTATTCTTGAAAGTTGACATGCCCTGTTGCTTGTGCATGTTCCACAGCTTCCTAGATTGTGAAAATAAAATTAAAAAAAAGAGACCAAATGTAAACAAAATGTCATTGGCTATAGGAAAACAAAATGGGTTCTTGTCATTAAGCGAGTTCGGGTTAAAACAAGTGATTTTGGTATACATTGCAATGGCCCGAAACATTCCGTTAAAAAGTTGAGTTATTTTATAACTAATTCGTGTGTCAAATTGGTTAGAATAATTATATTATTTCAAAAAAAAATGAAAGGATTTAGGAGGTTTTATGCATTAAAAGTACATTTTTTAGGTAGCTTTGTCCAATTTTTTTTATTTATTTTTTATTCTTTTATAAACTGGGGTCAAATATTTTTACATTTTAACAATAACCTAATTTGTTTTGATAAAACAATTTAGGAGATTTTATGAATTAAAAAAAAAAAACTCGTTAATCAACTTTCAACCGTTTGACCAAGTTTTGTTGATTTTACTAGCTTGACCCATTAGAGATAAACCAAAACCTAAATTGACCCATTCATAACTAAGCGGGTCGAACTTGCAAGCCTGACAGTATATCCTGACTATGAAGAACATGTATGTTTGCCTTACCTTTTGACCAATCACACCAATTTGACAAACCCCGCAACGCAATGTGAAGTTGGCAGTATCAGTATAACTCTTTTCCTGTATAATGCCAAAAAATAAACTATTAATATCTTCAACAAATACCAATGATTAACAAAAAATAAACTTTATGAACCACAAATTGGTGTACCTTTGTTGATCTTTTACAAGATTTAGAGCAAGTGATTCATATGGCCCAATGGTCCTATCAGGATTTACCGCAAAAATTGTTTGATCGAATTCTTCAGGCGCTCCATCCGCAGGTGACATCTATGATGACATAAGCATTATATGAAACATGAATTTCATCTATGAACGACACATTTAAAACACATGCAAGAAGGTACAAATGTAATGTATGCATACAAATATAAGGCGAAAAATAAAGGAAGAATATAGAATGACATACAGCTAAAGCATCATAATGGAGCCCATCGTAGATTAACATAACTCGTTCTCGATAATTTTTTTCCTGTCAAACAATAATATATAAAGATAGGTTAACTGCAACAAATGAACAAAATATGAATATTTGATTATGATGGTTGTAAATGCCAACCTGTCCGTACAAGTCACATCTTGTGGTTTGAATATCGTATGCTGCAATTTCACGACCATAATAATCTGCTAATATTGAAAGCTCTATCGCACCTTCATAAGAGTGGTATGATTCATTTAGTTTTTGCAAGTTGAACAATTCATGCACGTTCATGTTAGAAACCATTCATGTTAAGGAGATTGATGGAAAAATATAGAGAGAAAAATCGAGATCAACATATGGTGTTCATTGATCTAGAAAAGGCATATGACAATGTGCCACGTAGACTGATATGGGATAGTTTCGAAGATAGAGGGGTTCCAAAAAAGTATATAGACTAGATTAAGGATATGTATATTAATACCAAAACGAGTGATCGTGCATCGGTAGGGGATACCGGTTTCTTTCCGGTGAAGCTGGGACTCCAGCAAGGGTCAACGCTGAGTCCATTTCTATTTGCGATTGTCCTAGATGAGTTTGTCAAAGTCGATTCAGGAGTCAGTTCCGTGGTGCTTGCCTTTTGCAGATGATATTGTGCTGATTGAGGAGAGTAAGAAGCGCTTGACTGCAAGGTTAGAAGAATGGCGAGTAGCCTTAGAATGCAAAGGTTTGAGGATTAGTCGCTCTAATACTGAGTACCTTTACTGTGATTATAGTAAAGCAGGCAATGAGCTAAGACACTCAGATCACCATTGAGGGCCAAGTGGTTCCGCAAGCAACTACGTTCCAAGTATTTACGATCGTTTATTCAAAGTAACGGAGAGATAGACAGTGAGTCAGTGACGTAGCTCACCATATCCAGGTTGGATTAGGCAAGACTTGCTAGATTTGCACCTCTATGAGGATTAGGGTTAAGGACTTTTAGGAGGTTGGCCTGTTTTGTTTTAAGTTCTTGTCTTAGGAGCTTAATTTTCAGTTTCTATGAGGTGTTATATAGCTTTTTATAGGTTTTCACCGATCCCCGGTGTCGTAGTTTTACTAAGAAATACTTATTTATTTATGTGTTCGTTATTAATATTTTTATTTCTACCTTTTTCAGTAGTTGTGTGCTTATGTATGTTTTCCAGAATCTTATGTCTTCGTTATGGTTTTGGAGCCGGGGGTCTCACCGGAAGCAGCCTCTCTATCCCCTGGGATAGAGGTAAGGCCTGCCTACATCCCACCTCCCCAGACACTATCAATAGCTTGGCTATAAGTGGGATTATACTGGGTAAGGTTGTTGTTGGTTGTAAATTAGTGCACTTCTAAGTTATTATTGTTGTTATTATATTGGTAGGGGATAACATAATGGAAAAATTATGCATTTAGCAAGCCTGACAATATATGTTGACCAAGTGATAAACTTTTGTAAACATAAGTGCCTTATTTGGTAAGCAAATCTAGTTAATGTATCCCGAAATGGATCAACGCGATACCTAAGTATGTACCAACTACAACAGGTTACTTGCAAGACAAGAAAACACAAAGGGGTAGAAACATACCTCCCCATTTCTCCGGGTTAAGTATCCAAGCACAATATTCTTCATTAGGTTTCCCGAGGAACGCTTCAGAATACTTCGTTGGATCACTAGCTACCGTCGCAGCTATAACCTTTAACTAAAAAAACAATACAAAATATTTTAATGTTTCATTAAAGACTTCAATCATCATCAAGACAAGAAACAGTTGAATGAACCTGTCTCAATTCAGCAGCCTTATTTTTTGTCATGATCCATGACATACCTGCAAATGAACAACCAAATCAGTAGCCAGTCAGCCAAACAAGAAACAAATAACGATAACAACGTATAAGTTTTCAAGTTTCACCCCACGGCATTGAAGAGGCAGCTATTATCCGACGGAATCACCCGTCTAACTATGCTTCCTTCCATCTTCTAATCAAGCACCTTAATTTGTCAAACTTGTGCAGGTTAATTCAAGATTTCAAACTAACAAAACAACAATACATCACAATCTCCATCAACTAGATATAAACAAATATGAAAAACATAGTTTAAATAACATCCATCTAGTAAAATCTTAACACAGGCAATACACCAAACACTTGGTGTGCACAATCTTTTCCCCGCCTGATTTTGTTTCAAAGGAGCAGAAATTAATCCTAATTTTATTTATGTTTGCTCAATTACGTGTGTAACCAAACAAATCTTATAAATAAACTATAACAAACATATGAAAATTGGGCATTTTAAGACGAACAAACACTATAAATAGATTGAAAAAAAAGAATGAATTCAGATCTGCGGAAAAGGGGTACCTGTAAATATCTTGAGAAACTGAAGAACCGACAATAAACGAATCTGATGATGGGCTTGATTCAGAAGACGCAAGATTGTAATGATATTGATATGTGTTATATATATACTTTTGGGATTTTGAAAGGTTTTGGTGAGCCTGTAAATTTGAAAAGAAAATCAGTAAATTGTCATTTTCGTCCCTAATGTTTGGGCACATTTGTCATTTTTGTCTAAAATGACACTTTCGTATCATTTTGCCTCCCATGTTTGTAACTTTTTGTCATTTTCGTCCAATGCCTAACCTAGTTACTTTATAATATTTCATTTTCGTCCCAGAGGTTTGGGCACAGTTGCATTTTCATCCAAAATGACACTTGTAACTCCGGCACCGTCTCCGGCACAACCTGCAACTCCGGCACAACCTTCAACTCCGGCACAAACACTGCAAGTCCGGCACCGTCTCCGGCACAACCTGCAACACCGGCGCCACCTGCAACTCCGGCAGTTGCAGGTTTGTGCTGGAGTTGCAGGTTGTGCCGGAGACGGTGCCGGACTTGCAGGTTTGTGCCGGACTTGCAGGTTGTGCCGGAAACGGCGCCGGACTTGCAAGTTTGTGTCGGAGTTGCAGGTTTGTGTCGGAGTTGCAGGTTGTGCCGGAGACAGTGCCGAACTTGCAGGTTTGTGCCGGAGTTGTAGGTGGTGCCGGAGTAGCAGTTGTGCCGGAGACGGTGCCGGAGTTGCAGGTTGTGCCGGAGACGGTGCGGAGTTGCAAGTGTCATTTTTTATGAAAATGGCAAATGTGCCCAAACCTCAGGGACGAAAATGGCTATTTACTCTTTCAAAAATAACCCATCTAGCGTTATAAAGTAACTGGGTTAGGCATTTGGACGAAAATGGCAAAAAGTTACAAACGTGGGGGGCAGAATGGTACCAAAGTGTCATTTTGGACGAAAATGACAAATATGCCCAAACCTCAGGGACGAAAATGGCAATTTACTCAAAGAAATATACATATTTTTTGAATTTAATGATAACTAGTGAAACTTCTTCATGCATTGTGCTAGAATTCGGTCAATATCGGTTCGATTGGTTACGATGGCGGTACACTACTGGCATTCGTATGAAAGCTGAAAGATAAAACTCAAAAATATATTCGTGGTATGCCCAAAATAACATTGACACATGTTTCACATTGATCAAAAGCCATAAAAAAACGAATATCAATACCGATGTTGTTCGAAGGGAATTGAAGTGGAACTCATATTGTTGTGAAGGTATCCGTTAGTACCAACACTCGTTATAGGTTACGATATAAGAAAGATACTCCATTTCATTGCGTATACAACTCTACTTTCAACAAAATATGTCGAAATTAAAAAAAAGTTAAATAAATTTTTAAACAACTTGGTTTAGAACAAAAAACCACTAAAGCAACATGTACAACTCATATATGCACAAACTTGTTGCAAAATAATAGTATATAAATCTAATGTAATGATATGTTTTTATAGCTCAATATCTTGACATCCGACAGGAGTTATGTATTTTATTACCCATGTGTTTGTTACTAATGTCTGATAAAGATTCTCTCAAGTTAAAGTTGGAGGCAATGTTTTAAAAATCGTTTTAAATCGGTCGGTTGAATCAGTTAAATCGGATGTCAGAAGCTCATCTGGCATGAATCATACCAATAAACTAAGGGAACCGTAAAGAAGTGTATGACCGGTAATTGGGTTATAATGGTTTACACTAGTATACGGTACCAGGCTAAGGTTAATATTTGGACTTTTAATCTTTTATGGGCCCAAAAGGTGAGGATCTACCTTCTTAGTAAAACCTAGCGCTTACAGTCCACATCGATCAAACTTCATCCACAATCCACATCAATCGTTGGGTTTTTTTATATGGATTAACTTTTTGATATTTTTTTTATTATGGAATGATTCAGTTTTTGAATATTTTTTGAGTTGAAATTTTATTTTATAGATTTATAGGGTTAATTAGTTAACCCGTTTGAACCGCTCGATACAACCCTGTTCAACCGGTTGAACCATTTTATGAGCCTACCCCATACGATTAAAATACCGTTTTTAAAACATTGGTTGGAGGTCTTGTTGCCTCCTTGGCATCCTAGGTTGATAACCCGCTGTTACTAAATACACATCGTTTGCTCAACACTTTGTCTCCTCTCTCCCTCTATCTCCTCTTCCAGCTGCCTCTCTTTCCTCTCTTGTACCATTTCCCCCTCGTTTGTAGTTCCCGACTCGCCTTAGACTTTACCTTCAGACCTCTCTCACAACGTTGCTCATCTCAGAATTGAGGTGTTAGGGATTTCGGACGCCATCCATGTTTCTCGTGTTGTGGGTGCTCTTCGGGTATGAGGGACACCTTCAGGATGGATCATGTAACATCAAACCTCTCGTACCGTCAATATTGTCCGTTTTGCCCTCGATGGGTGCCCATGACCCATCCAGGACCTCACAAATTTGTTTTTTGTTGTCCTGATGGAGACTTATCAGGAGGTCACTCATCCTAGTACTACTCCCACCTAAGCACGCTTAACTATAGAGTTTTCATGTACTCCACAACCAATTAAGCCCAGAACGCGTTGGTGATTTAAGAGGCAAGGAATGTCTTATGAACCAATAATCTCTCCTGGTCACACCGAGGTAGGTTTGCTAGGGATAACAATGGTCCATGTTAATCTGTAAATCTCCTCAATAGTCGGTATCGGTGTCGTTACAGCTCATCTGGTTCATCGCCTTGGACGAGAACACCGCCGCAATTGCCTCATGATGGGAATCAGGATGAAAAGGTTGGATGGTGAACCCGAGTGTGGTACCAAAGAAACATGTGGGAAAAAAAGGTTGGAAATTAGGTTCAGGCTCAATTGGAACACCATCGTTATTGAAATGGGTTCATTCAGGTTAACTGGGTTGCGATGATATGTCACAAGGTTGGTTGGTTAGTTGATTTGAGTTCATTAATGCCCATTCACCATTGGGATCCAAATGATGTGAATGATATAGACAAAAAAAAAAGATGGAGGAGGGAGAGATTTTGTCCTTGGGGAAGGGGGAGCATTTGGTGATTTGTGAGAGAGGAAGAAAATAAAAATTAGTTGAATTCGTAGGAGATGAGTAAGAGAAGGACGGGAAAGGTGACATAGAAGACGATAGTCATCCGTCCCATCCCAATGATGGAGATAGTCTAATATAATGATATTGCATTGTTAGAAATAACGGTACTCCTAATTTTATATATAATCCTTTATTAGGAAAAGTAAGTTTTTTCAGGTATAAAATAAAAAAAAGTATGTAAAGTTCTATAGTGTAGTATCGTTTTACATAAACAAATTGTACATAAAAATATAAAATACATATTTAACTAGGTAAGAGACTTTAAACCGGTATCTACAATATTGTCTTAAGTTGAAAAGATTTACCAATCAAAACGTTAAAGTTTTGCTTGCAGTTCCCTTAAAGTAGTACAACATAATCAATTTATTTAGTAGTTACAACCGATTAAAATGGTTTGACCTTTTGGACCGAAACCTCTTAGTGTTTTGAAAATTGCTACTCATCAACAACAACTAAGTTGTTGGCACTAACTTCCATTTGTAGGAAGTGAGCCGTCACTAACAACCAAAATACATGCGCTATATGCCATCACCAACAACTATGCCGTCAGTAGGAACCTCATCAGCAACAACTAACAACCATGTCGTCAACACTAACTAACATCACCAGCAATAGTGCCATCAGTTGGAACCCCGTCAACGACAACTTGTTATCAACAATAATTGTGTCGTCGCCACTAATTGTCATCACCAGTACCTATGTTACCCATCAGTAGTAACTAACTTTGTGTCGACCAAATGCATACATCAGTAGTATCAATGTTACTATTGACAAGCCATTGATTAGTAGGATCTACATGTATACCGTACTTTCATTGAACCAACTTCCAAAAACATATTGGTGGCTCGCTATGATGCGTGTGTGTAAAGTGATCCATCAAAATGTCACATTACGTCCCTAGCCCACCATCATGAAGTGGGTGTTGTGCATAAGGGTGTTACATACCGATTCCCCACATCTTCCTTATTGGTAAGAAATTAATATCCAAAAAGGCTCTCTCAGTCATATACTCCTGTGAACTTGTATTAACTTCTTGTGTGGGATAAGGTCCTCCCAGTATATCATGACTTTTTTTTTTGTTTCAAACACACAACTTTGATAATTGATGTTAAAGAGTCAACAACACAACTGATTTGGAAATGAAGCATACTAATGAGAGTTTGGTTTGGTCAACATAATGTAATAATAGTTACGATCAGACGTCTCAATAAGAAACAACCAAGTAGATAACAACCTAACCTATGACAAACAACTACATTGCATAACATTATCCGAATGGCTAAGAACATGACACATACATCATCATCACATACATGCTATTTTCACTACCTAAGTTCTTTTTACGTAACACGATTCTTTTTTCGTAACACGTGTTTGATCATGTTAATTTTAACTCTAAAGAAACTCAATTTCAATGTTCAAAAATCAAAATACACGTTACGGCAGGCTTACAAACATTTTTATTAATGTTTCATTTAATAAATACATGATGACATATAAAAGCTATAATTGTAACACATACTTGACACTTGGTGCAGAAAAACATATAGAAAATAAAGTTGATAAAACAAAAGCAACGAAATGGTATTCATATTTAGCTAGAGTCTAACTTCTTTTTTTTTTAATTTGAACTTGTCAAAAGAAAAAGCATAGATGTAATATGTGTCAATCTAAAACTTGATTCGCCTAATATAAGTTTGGCCACCTATTAGAAATCGTTTTGTTTGTTTCTGGACAACACAGGAACTCATAAGATAACTTAAAACTATTTTTTTTCAGTTTATTAAATATATTTTTAAAAATTCTTATTTAAATTTCAAAAGAATAAAATACTATATTATTATTTTGAGGGATATTGGGTTGGTTACGTGTAATCAATCTAATGCATTACTATCAAATTGTCTTATACATACAGGGTATTTGTTATTTATGATCTACTAGTATTAATACCCATGAATTTCACGGTGTTGAAAAATGATGTGTTTTTTATTTTTTGAAAAAAAAAGTTACGTTTATACTGATCATAAAAAAACTGTATGCTGGACTTATTATGAAAATCCGAAGTTGAACATTAAAATACAACGAAGCATCTACTATAGATCTAAAATAACCGACAATATAAGTAAGCGAAGGAAATACGTTTTTCTAGTTTGAAATATAAATTGAAAGCCTATTAATCTAATACTTCTACTTGCTGGAGCTTCGTAACTAAAACCTCGAATTCGTTTTTGACCAAATGATGAAAAAACAATCATCACCTAACGAAATATGTTCGGCTTCAATTATATCATGTCATCCAACACGTACCTATCATAAACAAAATATATGAATAAATTTTTTTAGTATATTGAAATATGTTGAAAATAAAGTAAAATAAAAGTAATCAATAACATGAGTAATCGATTCACAAACCTTGTTTGACCATCAATATTCTATGTACGAAGATTCTTAACCCAAATATTTTCTTCAACAACTTTGATCCTTATTTCAGAAAACTCATCTAAACCACCTAAGTCAGTAATTAACTTGGAAGGATCTACATTTGGTAACAACATTAAAATTTGTAAATTTTATTAAATAGAAAAAATAATAAAAGATAATAAATTAAAGATAAAATGGGATAGTATAATACCAATTCACGAGTTACTATCATTGCAAAAAATGGACGGTTAGGATCGTCACTAACTTGTAGATAACCTTCGACATTGCTAATATGTTCTTATTCTTACAGAATCAAAGGATGTTGTTTAACAAAAGTTGACGACCATGTTGATTGAAAATCATAATATTAAAATGTGTCGCATCCTTGATTTCAAAACAGAGAATATCACCAAGATTTAATCAAAGATCTTCTCTATTAAACCAACCATCAGGAAAACAGTAATTTGGACCAAACTTCCTCACACGGACTTCCCATTGATGAAACTCGGATGCAATAAGCGTAACTAAGTTATTCGGTAAACGATATTGATAGTGTTTGTCAATAAAAGTATTCAGTAGAACCTATAGACAAATTTTCTAAATAAGATAGGCGTATTATTTATTTATATTCAAGTGTAATAAAACATAAATTAAAAATGACATGTATAAAAAAATATGTACTGAGAGGAATTTGTAAAGGATTATGAATTATCTTGCAAAATGATTTTCCATATTCTTTATTAGGATCATGAGAGAAGTGCTTGAACATGAAAGTACGATCACCAACATAGTTGAATATCATGAAGAAAAGTTCATGCCCGAAATAGTTTAAAACCTCACATTATCCATGTCACACCCCAACGGATGGCGGAAACATCGGGGCGCTGCACTAGGCGAACCAGATTGTCTCAAAAGAAATTCCATAACAATTTACATGACGATATCTTAAACAATTAACTTCCCATACAATCAACCAATATTTCACGTTTAATCATTACAAAACATAATATCTCTTAATACAAATCAAGTTCGATCTTCCCTAGATTTATTACATGGTTTTTCTAAAGGAAAACCTACAACTAAGCATCCATAGCAAATATCATCAACCTGCCACATATGTTAAAATAAAACGTCAATACAATTAAGTAAATGTGAGCATACAGGTTTGCGTACATAATAGATATAAAAGCGTTTAGCATACACTACATGACATACGTAAGAGTTGTGAACTGGAACTACTTAGATTCAAGTAAACCAACAAACCGCGATTGATCGAGGCATGCGAACAAGTGTCCACATCCTAAAGAGAAAATAAATGCGAAATGAAAATGCAAGCCTTAACAACCCCGGGTGGCGGGTCAACCTCTAGTATACTATCATGTTAAGGGTGGCGTACAAGCAATCAAGTAATACATACAATTTAGCAGATTTCACGTATAGTCATGTAATAGCGGGATTGCGAATAAGAGTTGAGTTGTGTGATGTGTTTTGATATACGAACATATGTGACATCCAAAAGTGCGTTTAAGCGTAAAGGGGTTCAAGTATACTCATAGTCGGCGCGTTTTGAGAGAAGAGACGGGATCTGAGATGAGTCGGGGAGAGCGCCGGATCAGCCTGTAATCGAACAGAAGTGCATCAGTCTTCCGAATTGCTGAAACGGTTAACGGTTGAAGGGACAGTAGACAAGTTCGGGCGAACTTGTACCTTGCGATACAAATTCGGGCGAACTCGTCTGTCTAGACTTACTTGAGGTACAAGTTCGAGTGAAGTTGTCTGGTTTCCTGAGAAACTGGAAAAGTTTGGGCGAACTTGCCCCTTTCTGTTGAAGAGTGGTACAAGTTCGGGCGAACTTGTCTAATTCTCTTGAGAATTGGACAAGTCCGGGCGAACTTGCCTGAATTGTTGATGCTTTAGACAAGTTCGGGCGAACTTGGTCACCATTCTGGTGACAAGTTCGAGCGAACTTGTGGTTCTACGAGCGGACTTGACTGTTTTGGCATCCAATTCGTGCGTTTTTGCGTCGTTTGCTGAGGAAATAGAGTGTCCATCCCTCCAACCTTAGGCTACTGAGCAAAACCTAGGCTGAAGAGGTCTTTTGGAGCGAGTTTTAGCCATTTTACAGAAACTTGGACTAATCCGGGCGAACTTGATGGTTCTAACGGGTTAGTCCAGTTTGTGTAAAGTGATGGTTTCGTCCTTGTGCTTCCGTATCTGAGATCTAGCTTGACAATGCCTCGTTCCACTTCAAAGTGAACGAAACATACGTCATTTAGTCTGAATCTTGTGTAAAAATCGATGTTTAAAAGGGTTTTACTTAGATCAAAGTATAGATCTAAGTGAAAAACAGAAGTTTTACATAAAAAGATGAAGATTTTCGTAAACAGAGGAGTTTTGATGAAATCGAAGGGAAAACCTTGTGCAAAATCGTTGTAAAACGTTGTTGTAGCTTGGAAACGGGTTGATTCTTACTTAGAAAACAAAGAGTTTCGGTTTTGGGGAGCTTCGGGCGAACTTGCAGCAAGTGCAAATGAAGAGCGGAGCTGAGTATTTATAGGTGAGGTGAAAGATTGGGCTGGATACATCAAGTTCGGGCGAACTTCTTACAAGTTCGAGGGAACTTGGAGATTTTTCATGTATTGGAACAAAGTTCGAGCGAACTTAGCTTAAAAGTTGAGTTATGTTGGCCTGGACAAGTTCGGGCGAACTTGTGATGCACAAATTCGGCTGAACTTGGCCTATTGGTTAAGTTTTGTTCGTTTAGTTCGCGTTAGATGTTCGTTTGGCGACTCGGTTCGTATTGGATAGTTATATTAAGCGTTTTAGCGAAGCGTTAAGTGTTATATTACCATTGAATTGAGAGAGAGCGAGTTACGTGAGCGTTGCGAGCGTTTTAGCGATATCAAACCACGACATAAACAAATATAACACACATAAAACATAATTCCACATAATCAATGCGTTTTGCGATGCGATGAGATAAGCGATGCGATCGCACAAGTGTTTATTAAATAATAACACACTCGGCTCTTATAGTAGCATAACTACTTGTGATTGGATTGAATTAGCGATTAATAAGCGATTAGATGTGATATAGTTGTGACAAAATATAATTCCATTAATATAACTTTCTCATAATCAAATCTCAGAGTACAACGAATTGAGATAAACGAAATACACGAAAAAAGGAAATAAATAACAACGAAATTTACGAGTTGTTACAGTCTCCCCTACTTTAGGAAATTTCGTCCCGAAATTTAAGTAGTGGCCGTAACAAAGAGATGTGGATATTTAGCCTTCATGTCACTTTCCAATTCCCAAGTGAACTCGGCACCGCGTTTGCCTTCCCATCAAACCTTTACAATAGGAATGTGAGAGCGCCGTAGTTTCTTGGTCTCTCGGTCCATGATTTCGGCTGGCTTTTCCACGAAATGAAGAGTCTCGTTTATTTGCAAGTCCTCGAGGGGGACATGGAGATTTTCTTCAGCTAAGCATTTCTTGAGGTTTGACACGTTGAAAGTCAGATGTACGTTGTTAAGTTCTGCCGGTAGTTCGAGTCAATAGGCTACTTTGTCGATTCTTTCCTGAATCTTAAAGGGACCTACGTATCATGGCGCCAACTTTCCTTTCTTTTCAAAGCGGATCACTCCTTTCCAAGGTGCAACCTTTAAGAAAACGTGATCTCCCACTTTGAACTGTAGGGGCTTGCGGTGTTTATCGGCATAACTCTTTTGACGACTCCGAGCTTTCAAGAGATTGTCTCTGATCTGGAGGATTTTGTCTGTCGTTTCTTGAATTAGCTCGGGATCGGTGATTTGTGCTTCTCCGATCTCGTGCCATGCAATAGGCGATCGACATTTTCTTCCATACAGTGCCTCAAAAGTAGCCATTTGAATGCTGGTGTGATAACTATTATTGTACGAGAATTCAATTAAAGGTAAATGCGTATCCCAATTACCACCGAAATCTATGATGCACGCACGAAGCATGTCTTCGAGGGTACGGATCGTGCGCTCAGTCTGACCGTTGGTTTGAGGGTGAAAAGCGGTACTGAGATTAAGCGTAGTACCGGGAGCGGATTGAAAAGTCTCCCAGAGACGTTAGGTAAAGCGACCATCGCGGTCAGAGATAATGTCACGAGGCGTCCCGTGTCGACTATGACTTCTTCGGTAAGATTCGTGCTAATCGTTCTACCTTAAAGTCTTCTCGTATGGCAATAAAGTGGCGCTGACTTAGTAAGACGATCAACGATAATCCAAATGCTATCGTGACCATAGGAGGTGCGAGGGAGTTTCATAACGAAGTCCATAGCTATGCTCTCCCACTTCCACATCGGGATTTCGGGTTGTTCGAGCAAGCCAGAGGGCCTTTGATGTTCGGATTTAACCTTCGAGCAGGTTAAGCACTTTGAGACGTATACGGCGATATCCTTTTTCATGCCCGGCCACAAGTACTTAGGAAGAAGGCCCTGGTACATTTTGTCGGCTCCGGGATGAATGGAGTATCAAGATTTATGAGCTTCGGTCATTACCAATTCTCGAAGATTATCACGGCTAGGAATCCAAATACGATCGAGATAGTAATAAATACCATTAGGTTTAACAACGAGCTGAGTTTCGGCACCACATTTATCTCTTCTTGCAGGGTATTCTCGTTAAAGCAAGCGAACTGGGCGGAGCGTATCATAATTTCAAGATCATTCGAAGCTTAGAGTCACGAACACTATACACATAGCTTCGTCGGCTGAGAGCATCGGCTACGACATTTGCTTTGCCAGGATGGTAGCGTATCTCGCAATCGTAATCGTTGAGAAGTTCAACCCATCTGCGCTGTCGCATATTTAGTTCCTTTTGATTAAAGATATGTTGTAAGCTCTTATGGTCGGTGAAGACCGTACACTTAGTACCTGTAGGTCCGTTGTACGGATCTTTTTGGTCCTAATCTGACAAACCTAAGGTAAACGTGCGGAATCCGTTTGCTTAGGCGACAGTGGATACACTCATTTGTTTCTATTTAATCACCGTTTTATTAATATTCAACGTTACAGATCCTGAAAACTCTTGGACAGAGCTTCGCCTCTGTCGTGCCAAAATCTCTGAATAGTTACAAATGAAATGACAACACACATATTTATACTTGAACAAGTTCGCTCCAAATGTGGTTAGGTCAAGTTCGGCCGAACTTGTCATAGCCATGACAAGTTCGAGCGAACTTGTCCTTCCCACTACAAGTTCAAGCGAACTTGACTCATAACATACTTAATTTTGACATTTTGCTCCTAAATAATGACTCGATATTATACGATGACTTAGGCAACAGACATATGCATCAACAGACTCCCCCTTGGATGTTGCCGTAGTCATCATTCTTCAATTAAATTCCTGAGTCTTTAATGTTCTCATGATCTTTATATCTTGAATAACTTTAACATCCATGCTCCCCTTGCTTTGAGCTTTCTGGTATCTTTAATCAACATGTTTATCTAGCTCCCCCTCAAATGATGCTCTAAATCTCTAAGATTTGACGATTAAGAACAATCACACGTATCCACACACAAACAGTTTCTTAATAGCTCTTTGGTCCGGCTCACATTCAACATTATCAAGTTACCATGGAAGATTTTGAATGAAAGTCTTTTTGGATTTTTAATATTGAATGCAGAAATGTAAACAAACTAAATGTAATATTTACAGTTTATATTTTTGTGAAAAAACGTGCTAGAGGATCATATCAGTTTTTGAGACATACCACCAGTACCGTTGACCTTTTAATGACTTTAAGTTTTAAACTTGTTTACTTAGATTGTCGATATGTTTATCCACCTAAACTTTAACACATTTCTCAATTGTTCCAAGATATGTTAGGGTAAGAATTATGAAACTTGACTTATCTGTGGTTCCCACTTCTTGAATATACTCCCGTATCAAAATTCCCTAGATTTCATCTTATAGGTGAATATAGCGTAATTTATATCTGTATCAGGGTAATGCGATGCCTTGAGAGCTCAGGTTAGTACTGCCGTACAGACAAAGAGATGAAGGCTCGACTTTAAGGTGTGTTCCATTTAAGGAATCTTTTCAGCACTGCAAATGATTAGATCTTTCGATACTTTTCAAGATTGCAAGCAGTTTAGGGGTTTATTGCAAAAGTATTATAGAAGTTCTAGGCTATTGCTTCCGCAAAATCAGAAGAACTTGTATAATACCCCAGAAATCAACTATTTATAAAGACCTCGTATCTCAGAATCAGGCAATCTCTCAAACGAAAATTCGGAGTACTAAGTCCATATATCCAAGATATGTTAATCCAAAAGTTTAAGCGGTTGTAAAATTTAGTTTATATCCCTGAAACAATTTACTAAACGTGTAAAGCCTATGACACATCCACAGTAAGACTTGTTTATGACTTTTTAAACTTTACAAATATTTAGCGTACTGTGATAGTCCATTGATGTACTATCATTTCCTTTTTGCGCATAAGTAATCTCATTTTTCATTTTTCAATGTTTTTTATATTTTAAGATTTTCTATTGTTTTTGGTTTTTTCAATCATTTTATCTATCTAAAATGATTTCAAAACGATGTTTTTCAATTTTACAAGAATAGCGTACTGTGATAGTCCACTGATGTACTATCATTTCCTTTTTGCGCACAAGTAATCTCATTTTTCATTTTTCAATGTTTTTTATATTTTAAGATTTTCTATTGTTTTTGGCTTTTTCAATCATTTTATCTATCTAAAATGATTTCGAAACGATGTTTTTCAATTTTACAAGAATTTTTTACAATTTTTAAAATTTTTCTCCCCCTAAAATTGAAAACATCTTATTAAAATCGAAAATACGAATCTTCCATTTTAACCATTTAACGACTTTTACAAATGTGAACGCGAGACTACCATTTTTGTTTGTGTGGAATATCACTCCTGTCTCTTGTCTCTCTGCATGAACAACCACTGCTTCTCAAATGACGTTTGACTTGATGCTTGGTTATCCTGCACATTCAAACAAACTTCAATCAGTTTTTAATAGGAACCCAATCCATTCTGGATTTATGTTTACCAAAATCATTAACATCTGAAGTAAACAAACATTCACACTCTTTTTGATATTCAAATAGTTTGATAGAAACTTTATTTGAAAATTTTACTTTCTTTGATTTTTTAACTGTTTGAATTATCAAATTTTTCTCCACTGCTCTCTCTTTTGTCCTCAGATTTGTATCTGATGAATTCGTTTTACTTGACTGTGAGTAAAATGATTCATTAGAACTTTTATCTGATTTTTTAGACGTATACGAGGACAAAATCTTTTCCAAATACTCTCTAACTTTTTTCCTCTTTTTTCTTAATCTGTCTTTTTGACCTTGTGATAACTTGACTTTTTGTTTTTTGGTCTTCTCCACAGTTTTCTCATTTTTCTTCTTTGTTTTCTTCTCCTCTGGTCTTTTCTCCCCCAAAGATTTAACCGATCTTCTTTTCATATTAGTCGGACAATCCCTGGAAATATGACATTTGATTTGACATTTATAGGATCTTCTTGTATCAAATCTCTTTTTCAGGCAGTTAACAGCAATGTGTCCACCAAATCCACAGTTGTAACACACTCTGTTATCGTACCAATCTCTCCATTCAGACCAAACACCCAAATCAGCACATTAATTTGACATGTAGTAGTCATCTTTCCTGCTTCTTCTGTAAAATTGATTTGACTTTGAAGCACTGTGGTCCGACCTGCACCACTTATTCTCAAATTTCTGTGAGTTTTGATAATGATTGGATGATCGTACCGATGAGCTTTTATTTTTCTTTTGAAAATTTTCAGAATTCTTAAAATTTTGTTTTTCTTTTTGTTTTCGTTCTTCATTCTTCTTAGAAGGTTTTTGCGTTGAGAATTCACCTTTCTCAGAAGATTGTAGAACAGTATCTTGGAATTTCTCTTTTAGTTTTAAAAATATTTCATTTTATGATTTTTAGCTCTTTCATCATCGGTATCATCATTACAATCTTCAATTATGACATCGTCATAATTTGTGATATTATCACTTATTGGAATTTCCTTTTTATTATCATTGATCGGTTTTGGACATATATGATCTAACTTTAATGAGGAGGTCACAAAACCTTTCAATAATTTTTCTAAATTAACAGCTTTATTTTTAACAATCTCAACTTCCTTTTCAAGTTGAGCAATTTTCTCAATATGAGAATTTATTGCTATTTGATTTTCTATATTTAATTTTTCAAAAACAATTTTATCATTTTCTAAAATTTTTATATGATTTTCAAAATTCTTTTCATTTTCTTTTAACTTTTTATTTTCTAATGACAAACATTCCAAATCTTTCAAAAATTTGACATTAATAGATTTGGATTTTTGACAATTTAAGCACACAGATTCAGTACACTTTGTGCAAGGTTTTTCGACCTCCACAATTTGTACCTTTACCACTTCTTTATTAACAAACTTTACCTCCTTGCTTTTAATCATCTCAGCATGCTCCAGATATTTAGCACGTAGAGCATTCCATAGCTTTTGTGCCGTATCACATTCTGGTAGCAGATTCAAGATATTTTCTTTCACCGACTGCTGTATCAGATTAATCATTTTCTTTTCAGCAAAATAATCATCTTTTTGTTGAGTAGAATATTTGCACTTCTCCAGAATTTGCTGATTTTCATCTCTATGAATGACATAACATGTCTCAATCACGACCCAACTACGGAAATGCGTAGCTTTGACCCAGCTCTCAAATTTTCCTTTCCAAACATCATATTCATCTATATTCATCAACATAGGAGGCTTCATGGACTCCATTTCGTTTTCCAAACTAATCTGTCGTTCAAAAAACTTGAAAAATGATTAGCAAACACACAATTTTTAGAAAAATTTGACTTTTTAACCGAAATATCAAAGTATCGGTTTGCTAAAAACATTTAAAATTTTTCGGAAAACTTTTTTTACCAGATTAGAGCTATAAACTCGTCTCGTCATTACAAATCTAACGATATATAATGTCCGAGACGTTTTTCGGGATTTTCATGCCTTTTTTTTAGAAACCTTGGACAAGTTCGGTCGAACTTGTCACAGTGTGTGAAACTCAGCTATTTAACAAGTTCGGGCGAACTTGTATAAGTTTCAAGAGAAATAAGCGGGCGAACTTGTATAAATTTCAAGAGAAATAAGCAAGTTCAGGCAAACTTGTAAGAATTTCAAGAGTCTTTACAAGTTCGGACGAACTTGTAATATTTTTCAACAATATTTATTCAAGTTCGGGCGAACTTGATGAAATTTGTTTGAAAAATAAGCAAGTTCGAGCGAACTTATCCAAAATCCTTGAAAAATCAATGAAGTTCGGGCGAACTTGATGTTAAGTTCGAGCGAACATGAGTTATTCGACATGGTTTTTTGCAATTTTTGACATGAATTTGTTTATTTTAAGCTCTGATCTTTTCAAGGGTTTATCTATTATGGATTTTACGTATTATACTTGAAAATCAGTCCATTTTGTCCGTGAATTGTCCAAGAAAAGTTAAAAAGAGAAGAAATGAGTAGAAGATGAGATGTTCTATGTCCAATGTCTTCAAATTAGGCCAATCCTGCTCTGATACCACTTGTAGGTCCGTTGTACGGATCTTTCTGGTCCTAATCTGACAAACCTAAGGTAACGTGCGGAATCCGTTTGCTTAGGCGACATTGGATACACTCATTTGTTTCTATTTAATCACCGTTTCATTAATATTCAACGTTACAGATCCTGGAAACACTTGGACAGAGCTTCGCCTCAGTCGTGCCAAAATCTCTGAGTAGTTACAAATGAAATGACAACACACATATTTATACTTGAACAAGTTGCTCCAAATGTGGTTAGGTCAAGTTCGGCCGAACTTGTCATAGCCATGACAAGTTTGAGCGAACTTGTCCTTCCCACTACAAGTTCAAGCGAACTAGACCCATAACATAATTAATTTTGACATTTCGCTCCTAAATAATGACTCGATATTATACGATGACTTAGGCAACATACATATGCATCAACAGTACCGTAAAGGTATTGTCATCATATCTTCAATGCAAAAACAACTGCACCGAGTTCGAGATCGTGGGTTGTGTAGTTCTTCTCGTGGATCTTGAGTTGTCGAGATGCATACGCGATAACCTTGTCTTGTTTCATGAGAACACAACCAAGACCAAGATTAGAGGCATCGTAGTAAACCACGAAATCGTCGTTTCCGTCGGGTAGGGCAAGTACGGGGGCGTTGCATAGCATACGCTTGAGAGTTTGAAAGGCTTCCTCTTGTTTGGCATCCCAAACGAAAGGCTTGTCATTATGAGTTAAAGCGGTAAGGGGAACGACGATTTTCAAAAAGTCGGAAACATCGGGGCGCGGCACTAGGCGAACCAGATTGTCTCAAGAGAAATTCCATAACAATTTACATGACGATATCTTAAACAGTTAACTTCCCATACAATCAACCAATATTTCACGTTTAATCATTACAAAACATAATATCTCTTAATACAAATCAAGTTCGATCTTCCCTAGATTTATTACATGGTTTTTCTAAAGGCAAGCCTACAGCGAAGCATCCATAGCAAATATCCTCAACCTGCCACATATGTTAAAATAAAACGTCAATACAATTAAGTAAATTTGAGCATACAGGCTTGCGTACATAATAGATATAAAAGCATTTAGCATACACCGCATGACATACGTAAGAGTTGTGAACTATGTAACTACTTAGATTCAAGTAAACCAACAAACCGCGATTGATCGAGGCATGCGAACAAGTGTCCACATCCTAAAGAGAAAATAAATGAGAAATGAAAATGCGAGCCTTAACAACCCCGGGTGGCGGGTCAACCTCTAGTATACTATAATGTTAAGGGTGGCGTACAAGCAATCAAGTAACACATACAATTCAGCAGATTTCACGTATAGTCATGTAATAGTGGGATTGCGAATAAGAGTTAAGTTGTGTGATGTGTTTTGATATACGAACATATGTGACATCCAATAGTGCGTTTAAGCGTAAAGGGATTCAAGTATACTCACAGTCAGTGCGTTTTGAGAGAAGAGACGGGATCTGAGATGAGTCGGGGAGAGCGCCGGATCAGCCTGTAAGCGAACAGAAGTGCATCAGTCTTCCGAATTGCTGAAACGGTTAACGGTTGAAGGGACAGTAGACAAGCTCGGGCAAACTTGTCTGTCTAGACTTACTGGAGGTACAAGTTCGGGTGAACATGTCTGGTTTCCTGAGAAACTGGACAAGTTCGGGCGAACTTGCCCCTTTCTGTTGAAGAGTGATACAAGTTCGAGCGAACTTGTCTAATTCTCTTGAGAATTGGACAAGTTCGGGCGAACTTGCCTGAATTGTTGATGCTTTAGATAAGTTCGAGCGAACTTGTGGTTCTCCGAGAGGACTTGACTGTTTTGGCATCCAATTCATGCGTTTTTGCGTCATTTGCTGAGGAAATCGAGTGTCCATTCTTCCAACCTTAGGCTAGTGAGCAAAACCTAGGCTGAAGAGGTCTTTTGGAGCGAGTTTTAGCCATTTTACAGAAACTCTGACTAATCCGGGCGAACTTGATGGTTCGAATGGGTTAGTCTAGTTTGTGTAAAGTGACAGTTTCCTCCTTGTGCTTCTGGATTTGAGATCTTGCTTGACAACGACTCGTTCCACTTCAAAATGAACGAAACATACGTCATTTAGTCTGAATTTGTGTAAAAATCGATGTTTAAAAGGGTTTTACTTAGATCTAAGTATAGATCTAAGTGAAAAACAGAAGTTTACATAAAAAGATGAAGATTTTCGTAAACAGCGGAGTTTTGATGAAGTCGAAGGTAAAACCTTATGCAAAATCGTTTTAAAATGTTGTTGTAGCTTGTAAACGGGTTGATTCTTACTTAGAAAACAAAGGGTTTCGGTTTTGGGGAGCTCCGGGCGAACTTGCAGCAAGTGCAAATGAAGAGAGGAGCTGAGTATTTATAGGTGAGGTGAAAGATTGGGCTATATACATCAAGTTCAGGCGAACTTGTATCAAGTTGGGCGAACTTGTATCAAGTTCGAGCGAACTTGGTGATTTTCCTTGGATTGGAACCAAGTTCGAGCGAACTTAGCTTAAAAGTTGAGTTTTGGTGGCCTGGACAAGTTCGGGCGAACTTGTGATGCACAAGTTCGGCCGAACTTGGCCTATTGGCGAAGTTTTGTTCGTTTATTTCGCGTTAGGTGTTCGTTTGGCGATTCGGTTCGTATTGGATAGTTATATTAAGCGTTTTAGCCAAGCGTTAAGCGTTATTACCATTGAATTGAGAGAGAGAGAGAGTTACGTGAGCGTGGGGAGCGTTTTAGCGATATCAAACCACGACATAAACAAATATAACACACCTAAAACATAATTCCACATAATCAACTGCGTTTTGCGATGCGATGAGATAAGCGATGCGATGGCACAAGTGTTTATTAAACAATAACACGCTCGGCTCTTATAGTAGCATAACTACTTGTTATTGCATTGAATTAGCGATTAATAAGCGATTAGATGCGATATAGTTGTGACAAAATATAATTCCATTAACATAACTTTCTCATAATCAAATTCTCGGAGTACAACGATTGAGATAAACGAAATACACGAAAAAGGAAATAAATAACAACGAAATTTACGAGTTGTTACAATCCATCCCTGAAATAGAACATATCTTCTATTAATTTGATAACAACAGACCATGATTGAGTTTCATCAAATTTAAGTGTAACAGTTGAAGATTGTAAGTTATTCATCCATATAAATCTACTCATACATATTGGTATAACCTGAGAAACAAAAAATAAGCACAAATTTCTTAAAAAACAATAAAAAATTAATAATAAGTTTCTTTGAAAAAAGAATATACAGAGGTGTGTACCTGTTAAAACGCTAACAGATCAAGTATAGTCATGATGAAGTTCTTACCATGACGATACATGTTAACCAAAACACCAAAAGAAGAAGAAGACTAAAGATTGTATAGTACTTGCATCATTTATAATGAAAGGAAAAATTTGTAGAATATGTATTTAAGAAAAAAGATTGCAAAATCATACTTAAAAGAAAAGTTATACATCCGATATTAACAAATTTGAGAAATATTTTACCAATACAATGAAAATAATTGGTTATTTCTTTTTCCATATATAATAACCTTAAATCCATATAATACAATGAAAAACATCAATATAGTTATATAAATCTAGTATGCAGATTATGTAAATTAATAAAGTAAGTTGATAAAAAAATATAAAGAGAAAAAAGGAAAAGTAAAAAAAAAAACAATTTTATTATATAACAATATATCTTTGAATCTTTCTAGAACTTAAACATCATTACACTTACTGATATCAACAAGCATATCTTCACCAAATCAAATCATCTATCTTCACTCCATTCAAGAATCCGTCATCTCTGTAAAGGTAATTTTCCAACTATACTCTGATCTGTTAACATCGATTCGTTCTTTAATTCAACAACCAAAGTTGTGTTTCTTACTACATAGAATTGATACGGTGTTTTTTCTCCGGCGAATAATGTGCTATTAGACGTCAAATATGAATTTAGGTTTCAAGTATCTTGAACCTTGGATATGTTATGTATATTTCACAGGTATTTTATGTATTGCATGTGATTGAAATTGTGGATTTAATGTTTATAGTGTACTTTCGATGATACATTTTGACGATGTTGTTATGAAAAATAAACTGATGATTCTGACTTAAATTTTATGATTAAAATGATTTTTGTTGAGTTATATTCAAATACGATGATGTGATGCGATTTAATTCAGGATTATGTGGGTGTGAATAATATATATATATATATATATATATATATATATATATATATATATATATATATTCATTTGCACAAAGACATTGCATCTAAGTAATTTTGCATCATATATTGAGAACCGCCAGAAGAATAAATTTTATGATTAAAACGATTTTTGTTGAGTTACATTCAAATACGATGATGCGATACGATTTAGTTTAGGATTGTGCGTGTATATATATATATATATATTCATTTGCACAAAGACATTGCGTCTAAGTAATTTTGCATCATATATCGATAACCACCGCCAGTGAATGAAGAAGGAATAAAGATACATGTGCTGATTTTAGACATATCTTTTTTTTTTCATCATTTGCATTTTGTATATTTTCAACAGTTTCAGATCTCAAGTGCGTTTGCTGTCGTCGTATGTAAAATAACAGTCCGCTCTCCATCATAGTGTAAGCATCAACCACAAATTGTTGGAAAAGACGCTCCATCATAGTGTAACAATGAAGTGATTTTTTAAGACATGTTGGTATTATTTGTTTCGCATTATGGTGCATTTGAATGTTTGTGTTAATTTATTATGTTTTTAACACAGTAAAATGTTTGTTATAATTTGGGTTATGCGTTTATTGGTGATATTTGTTTTTAACATTATTTGTAAAAATATATAAATAGATTTATGTTAATAGTCAAACCTAACATTTATAATGTGTCATACTTATAGTAAATTATTATGACTTAATTTTAAGTAATTTTTAATGAGTCATTTACTATGTCATAAACATTGTTTAATACATGTTTTTTTTTATAAATTTTGTCAATTAAGTTAAATTTATTTCAACTACAACTGTTAGTACAAAACAATTATAAAACAATATAACATTTGAAAATATTTCTTTTTATTTTATTTAATGACATAATTAGATTAATATAAAGTATTTTTTGTTGCCCGAGTAGTTTAGGTAATCAATTTATTTTACATTTGTTGTATACATAATTTAAATGATTTAACCCCGTGAAATTCACATGAAATAACCTAGTAATCTATATTAGTTAAACAAGTTATCTTATAAGTATTCATAAAGATACGATTTAAATGCCACTAAACGCATTTGACGCACCATGAAGTGGATTATATATATATATATATATATATATATATATATATATATATATATATATATATATATATGTTTTTGTATTTTCGAATTTAAAAATGTTTTTTTATTTTCTATCTTAAATTATTTTTCTTACTACATATTAAAAACAAGCTTTTAAAAAACAGTTTTAAGGAATTAGAAAAATAATTATGAATGAATAACGTCACTATGAAATAATCAGTTAGAAAAAAGGTTAACACAAACTACCAACAGAAGAATTAGAAAAAAAAAACATTTTATAAAATTTTATGAACCAAAAAAAAGTTTAGAAACTTTTTTTAACTCTAACAAAATACTTTTATTGAAATTGTTTTTATCCAATAAAATTAGAAGTGAGAAAGTAATTCAAAAAAAAATCTCATTTTGATAAATAATTTTTCCACTCACACCACTTTAGAAAACTCTATAAATTTATAGAGTCGAGTCAAGACTTTTAAAACCCAATTAAAAATATACATATAAAGTCATGTATTAGTTACAAAATTTATGTACTTAATACCATATTTACATCTTCGCCACCTCATCATCCCCAAGCATATTTACGTCTTTACCATCCTCATCATCCCCAAGCTCATGAGATTTCATTACAACAATCGTAGTCACGACCCAATATTTAGTAAACAAGTTGAAGTTCACATCCAAGAACAAGAAGCACGCACGTGTTTAAGCTGGGACATTAAATCTGCTAATCATTGTTTGGTATGAATACTTAACAATTTGAAAGAGATGTGCCATGGTTCCAACAAAAGTATGATGCAAGAAGTAAACGAGGTTTTACTCACTTACAAAAATGCACATCTATAGTTCACCAAATGGCGCACGACACCTCACCAACTCATGGGATGAATACTTGAAGGTGTATGAAAAAAAATTAACGGTTTACAAATTCTGTAAATGCGTATTTAATCCCTACTACAAAAGAGCTTGAAGTTGTGGCATCCACACTCAACGATGGTGTTTGAAGTTGTGGCATCGTATGATCCAAGGATTTGGTATGCATTCTTTAGGTTTGCATGTTCCAACAATGATATTAATATTTTGTATGAGTCCTTAATTTTTTACGACGTTATAGATGAAATCTCACTCAAGTCTTTATTTTAAGCACGAGTATTATATTTCTAATGGAATGTATCCTATAAGTTCTGTTTATTAAACCGTTTACATGCTTATAAGATGAGAACGAAAGAAATTTAAAGTAGTTAAAGAAGCGGCAAAAAAATGATTGTGAACAGACATTTGGTGTCCGGAAGCAACGTTAGCATATTGTGCAAAATTCGGCACGAATTTAGACAGTAAACAAAATTAAGGATTTAATGTACTCTTACATAATATGACTTTAGAGGACGAAGGGTGTGTGATTTGTCAACACTAAAAGATGCTATCGAAACGACTTTTGAAAAAAAATGATGACCAATAAAAACAAGCTAACTTTCGGGAGCTACTCAACTGAATAACACATAAAACCTTTTGTGCTAATTTGGTTGAACATAACAACCCAGAAAACAAGCCAACTACCCAGAATCATTTAATTCGTGACTACTTTGCCGAGGACCCGCCAACTACCCAGAATCATTTCATCCGTGACTACTTTGCCGAGGACCCCGTTCATAGCGAGGACATTTGCAGACGAACTTTTCGAATGAGCAAACGTTTATTTCTACGGATAGTTAATGATTTGGCACGTGATATGCGTTATTTCACATTGAGGTGGGATGCTAGAGGCAGAAGAGGCTTTAGTATTTTACCAAAGCTCCTCGCCGCACTTCATCAAATTCCATACCAAAGCGCCTCCGACTCATTGGATGAATATGATGTTTTCCGAGAAAACAACACAGGTAAGTATGTATAATTTTTTTAGAGACATCATCAACATTTATGGGCAAAATATTTACACAATCCCTCCTCGAGCGACATTCAATAATTGTACAATTGTCATGTATTCGTGCATTGTTTTCCATAGGAATGGGCATTTGGTACCAAGTACTTATACCCATTTTTCAGTACCGAACGGGTACCGTGCTCATCCATAGTTTCCCCAACATGTTTGGTAGCCTAGTTTATTTTAAATATAATTATACTGTAGTAATTTATTTATAACATAATTGTTTAAGGGTGTACCTATTGGCACACCCATTTTTCTATCCACACACCTTAAAAGGTGTTTTTTGTCCTTATATGCACACCCTGTAGTGTCGAATGGTAGCCAAAACGTGGCGTTTTGGTCCGGTTAACCAGACAAAGACTGACGGGTGTCTGACGGGTCTGTTGACCGGACCAAAACGCCGAGCTTTGACCGTGTTTTGGTCCAGTCAACGAGACAAAAGACTGACGCCCGATCTGGTTGACAGGACCAAAACGCGGCCAAAGCTCGGCGTTTTGGTCCGGTCAACAGACCCGTCAGACACCCGTCAGTCTTTGTCTGGTTAACCAGACCAAAATGTCGCGTTTTGGCCACAGTTCGACACAGGGTGTGCATATAAGGACAAAAAAACACATTTTTGGGGTGAGTTGGTTTAAACACAAAATAGTAGTGTAGTGTCTATATATAAAAAATAAGTAATGAGTGGTGATGAGTGAAAATGTGACATTGATGTGGTAGGAAAACAAACCAAATAAAGAGTGAACACTACGTCTTATAGCCTAACATATGATGAATGAGTGAGTGACAAATTGGTGATGTGGCACCTATGTACTCCCTTCATGACTTATTACATGTAACACGTGCTCTTTTAGCTTTTTTTTAGTTTTATTTTTATTGGATTTTAAAAAGCACTTGTTTATTAAGCTTGGATTTTAAATTATTGAGACCCCAACCTTTTTAACAAAATAATTCATTGTATAATGCAATAAAGCGAACCAGAAACCAACAGGCAAGTGTCAACAATTATTGATTTGAACTTTATGATGTTTCTTTAAGAAGAGAATAATGCACATGATTTCATCGATATTTAAGCAATTTCATAAAAAATAAATAAATAATAATAATAATAACAAGTCATTTTTAAAATAACTGAAAACATAAATATAGAACTTCCATTCTACAATGAAAATAAGCTTTGTATGGTAGGTGTTCAAACTATAAATTTAGATAGTGATTACATATTCATAAAATTACGAATGTGCTATTTTCTAAATATAATTATACTTACAATCTCATAAAACATTTTAATCTGTAACTATATACAATACACAGGAAAATTTTACGTATTTATTTTATATATATTGCGAATCATCAATAATTACTTGAATGAATTACGTTAATTCCTGAGGGAGAAAAATGATACTTAGTTAAGAAAATGAGTAAATTGAAGTCCCGGATATATAACTATAATATACATATCAAATGTACATATCAAAGAGTATAACTAGGATGATATGTAATTTAAATGTATAATTAATAAATTTATTTTTATGTCTAAGTTAAGGAAAAAAGAATACTAATTTTACAATAGCTAAAAACTTTCTAGAAACCGGCATAGTTATTTAACACGTTGTAGTTTTATAAAATCTTTCGAAATAAGATAAATACTCATTTATTTGGATATCTAAAAAACCGTATATCGTTTTTATGGCATCTATAAAATGTTTCATTTCGTCTTAGGGAAAAAAAGAATACTAATTTTAGATCATTTCGTCTAAGGAAAAAAAGAACACTAATTTTACAATAGCTAAAAACCTTCTAGAAACTGCGTAATTATTTTAACACGTATTAGGGCGTAGTTATTTAACACGCGTTAGCATCAAATAGAAAGGGCAAAACAAAATAACAACAATAAGAAGATTCTAGTATAGGGACGAGCAAATGGTAGTAAATACCGTCTCAATCCAATCCCGAAAATACCGTACCGATTTTTTTTTGGTACCTGAATTGGTATCTACTTTTTGGCATTTTCGGTATCGGGACGGGTTCGGTACGGTACCGGTAAAATACCGAATTTTATCTTCAAAATACCGATACCGTACTGATACTGTACCATACCGTACCGTACCGACATATTTCAGTATCGGTATCCAGTTTTCATGATTTTTTGGATCGAGACGGGATCGATATTTGCTCACCCCTATTCTAGTCATTTGATCTTAGATTTAAATAGAGGGAAAATAAAATAGTGGAAAGGAATAAAATGAATCTTACATTTATTGAGTTTATCTCTTCACATGCAATGCCCATGTCAATTCCCCCATCAATTTAAAACGTCCGCAACTTTTTCATACGACATTTAAAAAGAATTCACCATAATAACCAACGTTTTTTTATCTTTAATATGAGTATGATATTGCTATATAAAAATAAAATAAAAAATTTCATTTTTACTGGGTTTTCTTTGCATTGTGTTAAAGTTTCTAATCATTGTGTCTTTCAACTGGGTTTTGGTAATTATGTTTTTAGTAGGGTTTTTATACATTATGTTATTATCAAAACTTCTAACACAATGTTGATTTGGGTTCTACCCATTGCGTTTTTATCAGAACCTAATCAACCTATAACACAATGTACGACACAATAGAGTCAAGGGCGGACCCAGATTTTTTTATGGGGTGTCGGAATATTTTTAAAGAATTTAGACCCGTAGGTGTCACACCCCGACCCGCAGCGGAATAAAAGTCGGGGCATGATTTGGTTATCACCAAAGCTCGTGATATTTTCGAACCGGAATAGACATTTAGATTTGTTTTTCTTTGTATTTGTATGAATTTTGTTTATGAAAAACAAATCTAAAAAAATAAAATAATATAAAAAAAACCTTGTCAATCTGACAAGCCTGTCAAACCGGTTCGAATGGAGCATGTACGCGCGTATGCAGAGTCGAACCTGGGACCTCACGTTCACGTGCACGCAGCTCTTCCAACTGAGCTACGTGTCTAACCCGTCATATTCTGGATTTTAATTATATTTATACACACTTTAGATTATTTATAATTTAATTAAATTTACCAAAAAGGGTTTCAGTAATCCGACCGGTGCGTGCCACAGTGCTCGAACCCGTGACCTTGGCGATGTGATGCACCCAGCCCGACCAACTGGGCTGGGTGTCTAACCCGGTTATATTCCGTATTTTATTAAACATGTACACATTTTACCCATCATCTTCTTCGTTTTAATTTCAAACCAACCCTGCCCCGCCTGAAATAATCCGATTTACATCGGCTTTTCTAACAACACAGTACCCTAATTAACTGAAACTCAAAAGAAAAGAATTAGGAGGACTACCGTATGACGGTACTTGTGGTGGTATGATTCCTGTGAGTGGCTTCCGACGTCTCGGTGGTTCTCCGGTGGAACAAGTTTTCCGACGACTGAGGTAATTAGAGAGTGAACAGAGGTAATGAGCGAGTTCGGATTGAGGGACAATCGACCAGTATTTATAGGGATGTTTGAGGCTCGGTTACTATGATTTCGAGTTAATTGCCAGTGGTCAATCAAGGAATTTACCGAATATAGGCTCGGACAGTTGTGTTCCTAGAGGAAAACACGTTGATTGCCGAGATTTCCGGCGAGGGAAATCTGCGGGTGTTGCAGGTTCCTCTTATCGTGAATATAGAAGAAATAAGGTTCGACAAATAGCACAATTAGTGTGTGCAGCGTAGTGGTGTTGGTGGTGTGTGTTTTACCCGGGGAACCCGGGTTCGATTCCCGGTTCACCCATTTTTGAGTTTTTATATTTATTTTCTCTTTTTTTAAGTTAAATCATTTATTAATTATAAATATTTAATATTTAATTTGATTATTTATTTTATTTTATTCAAGTTATTTTAAACATTTGTTATTATATATATATATATATATTATATATATATATATATATATATATATAAATTCTAATATATAAAACACTAAACAAAAATGCTAAAAATCAACCGACATAAATAAATACGCTTTGATTGATAACTTGGGCGGGTTTTCGAAACCCAATTTACACAGATGTTACAGTAGGTATATAAAAAAATTTGATTAATAACGGGTCGGATCCGGTCGGTTCGGTTCGAGTCGGTCATGTAAAACAAAAGAGCATCAAGCTAAAATTTATATAACCATCAAAAACACGTCATACGTCATTACAAACATATTTAAAATGTCGCCCTAGGGATTTTCAATTTTTGAAATTTATCCAAAATACCAATTAGTGCTACTTTTCAATTTATAAATCCATCGAAATATATAAATCATATAAATCGATCCATAAATTCATAAAACAACACTAAAGAACTAAACATACGAATCGCTCCATTATTTTCATTTTTACTTTTCAAGCCCTATTAATTGTTGATTACTTTGTAAGTTGTAACAACCAAAAACTCATATAAACAACAAAATCATCATACTAAAGTCTAGAACAACCAATAAAACATTAAAATACATAACATGAATGGGTGGTTTGGGTTAGGTTATTTTCTTTTATTTTTTTGAACGGTAAATTTGGATCACTGACGGACCACTGGATTATCATCGTGCCACCAGCGAAACCACTTGATATCTATATCCACTAGCCAATAATGCATATACACCAATTCATGGGAAACCCAATAAATTTTGAAAAAACCCCTTTGTGGGAATTGAATCCAAGACCTAATGATCCCTAAGTCTTATCCCACCCCACAAATGCCACAAAGTTATAATCTCATGGGTTCGGTTATTTTATGCAGTTCAAATTTTGTTGGGTTGAGTTGGGTTAAGTGGACGTGGGTTAATGAGTGTCTTACAAACTAATAAATAATGTCATATTTTTATAAAAGAGTTAATTACTATTTCCGTCCTTGTGGTTTGTCAAAAATCACTATTTCAGTCTATTAGTTTAAAAATTACGTTTTCAGTCCCTGTGGTTTCACTTTCGTAACCATTTCAGTCCCTGTGGTTTCACTTTCGTAACCACTTCAATCCATTTATTCTGTAAGTACAAGGACTGAAATGGTTGCAAGGTGGACTAAAATGGTAAGTGAAACCACAGGGACTGAAATCGCAAATTTTAAACTAATAGACTGAAATAGTGATTTTTGACAAACCACAGGGACGAAAACAGTAATTAACTCTTTATAAAAATAAGTGTTTTGGTTATATTTTTAAAAAAAATCAGTGTTTACTACAATTTTTTTATAAATTAAAAATATGATTTTTTTAAGGAGGGCGGTTGAAATTTTCCAAGGGGTGCGGGTGAAAAATTCCAAGGGTGCGGTCGAGATTTTACCGGAAAATTAACACTAAAATTTATTTTTTCAAGAGGTGCGGCCACCCACCTACGGGTGTGAGCAGGTCCGCCAATGAATGAAGTTGGTGCTATATTTGGGTTTTCTATACATTGTGTTATTAATTATAGTTATTGTGTTTTAATGTGTTGTCCATTGTGTTTTTGTTTTGTTGTTCATTGTGTTTTTAGTCTAATGTCCATTGTGTGTTAGTCTGCTATCCATTATGTCTTTTATCTGTTGTCATAAATTCTGTCTTTAATCTGTTGTCATCTATTGCGTTTTTAGTTTATTTTCCATGTGTGTTTTAGTTTGATAGTCATTGTGTTTTACGCGTGTGTTTTAATTTGTTGTCCATTGTGTCTTTTATCTGTTGTTATCAATTGTGTTTTTAGTTTGATACTTATTGTGTTTTACGGTATGTTCATTATGTTTTAGTCTGTTGTCCATTGTGTCTTTTATCTGTTGTCGTCGATTGTGTTTTTAGTCTACTCTCCATTGTGTTTTTATTTGATACTCATTGTGTTTTACGTTATATCCATTTTGTAATACGCAACTAGGTTATTGATTTTTTTAAGTATAACAATAGGCTACTCTTATTAAAGATAAAAGATGCTTGATTTTATGGTATAATTAAAAAAAACAAATGACGTATAAAAAGTTATGGCTGTTTAAAAAATGAGGAGAAAATAGCATGTGACTTACATGTGCATGGTTCTAAGCATGCGACTTGCATGTGTTTCTCTCTTTGACAAAATTATCTTTCTCATTTGATTTCTCCTTAGACGCTTGTCACTTCAGAGTGGCTTCTTACCTTCTTATTTTTAAACTCTTTTATAATATAACTCAACTCATTTAACACATTGTAGTTTTATAAAATCTTTAGATATGTGAATTGTAGTTTTATAAAATCTTTAAATATCTAAAATTGGATACTCAACATTTATTTGGATATCTAAAAAAAACTTATATGGTTTATATTGCACCTATAAAATGTATCATTTCTAAATTCAAGTCATTTTTAGTTAAAAGATTATAACCAAGTTTATATTTCATTTTTAATGCATAACTTATAAATTTTTAAGTATTCTTTATGGAATAAAGATCAAATACAAATATGTTTTAACATACTAAATGTGAAAAGTTAAAGAATTTTTTTCCCATCTACTTAAGCATACTTTAATTGCAAAAAAACTCATATTTATATACAATTACTTTACTAGTGTACTTATATATTTATTTTTATAGATTATAGGATAAAGTATGTATTTGACTAGATGGGAAAAATCTTTTCTTTCACTTCTCATATTTAATATGTTAACACTCATTTCTACAATAATTTTACCTTTGTTTTATGTTCATAAAAAATAAATACCACAGAAAAAACATATATATTTTCTGTTTTTTTCTTGTAAATTGTAATTATAGTTTTTTAGCACTCTTGTACGTCTTTATGTTCATAAATAATAAACACCATAAAAAATACGTCTTTATTTTCATGAATAATAAACACCATAAAAAAATAAGGGAAAATTACAAAATAACCATTGTTCAAAACTATTTTCAAATTTTGGAACCTCACGCGTCTTTGGAGTGACACATAATGCGTGGGATGCGTTTCAAGCACGGATGCGTCTTTGGAGTGAAACCCAATAAAAAAATGGATACATGGCCAACATGACTTTCAAAAAAGGCAATCTCATGCGTCCTTGGAGCGAGACATCATGCCTGAAGTCTGGGAAAACCCGCCGGACGCATCCCGTGCATGATGCCTCGCTCCAAGGACGTATGGGGTTGCCTTTTTTGAAAGTCATGGTGGCCACATGTCCATTTATATTGGGTTTCGCTTCAAAGACGCATCTCGTGCTTAAAAGACGCATCCCGCACATGATGCGCCGCTCCAAAGACACGTGTAATTGCCAAATTTGAAAATTTTAGTTAATAATTATTTTTATAATTTATACTTTACATTTTTTCTTGTAATTATAGTTTTGTACTCTTGTAAGTCCAAAGTTAAGGAAAAATGTTACTTATTTATAACTTGGTTGTTCCCATCCGAACGTTGCGGCGGGAAACCAACCTTTTTTAGAAAACAAAAATAATCGTAGTAATTAAAAGCCTAGTTATTGATAACGATTTAGGTTTCAGTTACAAATTTCTAGTATAATAACATAAATTAAAATTATTTGAAACTATATATAAAAAATGAAACATGTAAAAAAAGCATGACATCATAACTAAATTCGTTTAAAACCTACAGTGGTAACTTTTTTAAAGTTCGGGGGGTTGTAGTGTAATACGGTTTTAAAAGAGTAAAAATAACTTTATCAAAGTTCATGGGACGTGTGAAAAAATTATTAAGACTCAGGTGGTAAGAATGAAAATTGGTTAAAGAAAAATTAACATAATCTGAAGGAGTCAAAGTATAAGAAACAAAACTTTTATGGTTAAAACATAGAAAAAAGAAATAATAAAGGTCTTTTATGATGGTTACAAATGAAAAAAAATATAAGTAAATTACATAAATATCATACAAAAGAAAAATAAAATATATGAGTCTTATATGACATTATTTTAATTAAAAGTAACCATGATTTGCTTTAATATATATTATAATATATTAAAAAATTTCTATAACCATGTCTAGTCATTCAATAATCAATAATTGAGCAACACTCAAAAATCTAAGATTTCGGGATGTGGAGGTTTGGGTTGAGGGTTTTAAATGACATGTGACGAGGTAGGCTCCATCCAGCCACCCAATAAAAGTAGGGTGTGGAGGAGTGTGGTGTGGCGTGGCTTAGCTTCTAGCCAACATATGAATTTTTCTTTTAATTAAAGGAGCCAACCAAAACCAGCTAACTTCCCCCTCTCCCGGCCCTACACCTAAAGAGGCAACCCCATCCCAACGCCAACCTGAGATGAAAAAGCTGACGTTGAAGGGGGCAACCAATACCCCCAACTCCTTAGTCTAAACTTTTCTCAAACAATCATTGTATCCTACAAACATCCATTTTTTATACCCACTTAATTATTTTGAACAACCATTTTTATAATATTTGTATGTGTGGAACGTTCCTCACACATGTGCTATCTCATATATTTAATAACCAAATCAATTAATCAATTTGTAGATTGATTAAACGTTTACTTTCACAACATAAAACCAACTAGGTTGGTTTGCCTCTGAGAGAACAAAAATACCAAAGTGGGGGTGCATATGGTTATAATTAATGTCAAAGACTGTGTAGCCACCTCTTACCAACTACTTAAGACTTGAACAAGAGGAGTGCACGTCGTACGTAACTAATTAATCACTTAACTAAAAATAGATGTAACTTCTTTTCTTTTCTTTTGTTTTATTGCGATTTAAAAACACAAATAAATAAAAAGTAACTTTGGGACATTCCTCACTATTTTAAATTATTTAATTTTTGATTTCCACATATCATTCCTATTAAATAATAAAACTAAAAGAATGTATTTTTATATATTTAATACAAACTAGTAATTTATTTGCAGTACTTTAAGGCGGCGTATTGTCTTTTCTAAGTACCTAAAGAAAACTATAAGGTATTACACACGTTAACTCATACGTCATTTATAACAACCTTAAAAAAATAAAGAAAATGTTGAGACGGTGTAGTGCTTTTTTTAGATAACTCAAATACATGGTAAGGTACATATAGCATATTACATATGTAAACCTATAATTCAGAATGTGTTTATTATATCGTCTATGTCTACATAATTTGAGAGACAAACAAAAGATCAAAAAGATCGAAATATATGACATTATATAATCGTTTGTAAACCCTAAATCTTAAACACATTATGCAATACCAAAAGTTAAATACAAACATGTTGTGCAACATGCTCTTAGCCTTCATTAATCATCCATGCAAAGCAGGTGCGAAATATGTTTCTTGGAGTTCCATTTGAAGTTGCAAAATATGGATCTTGTAATGTTTTCACTTGACTTGCATTGTGCGTCAGTGGTGTTATCACGTAGCCTTGTGTCATTGATGAAAGAAAATTACCAGAATATCAAGTTCAAAACCATACATCAACCATGAGTTTTAAAGAACCAAATCATTAAAGCAGACGCCAAGGAAATAGAAGTTTAACGAAACAAAAGGGCAAACGCATATATGTTAAAACATCATTAGAACATATTAACAATGTAAAAGCTAGTATTTATATAAATTTTATAAGTTAAAAAAATGATTTGAAATTATGATAGCATATACGTTCCAAATCCAATTTGTAGACTTCCACTTGAAGTCGTAAAATTTCAATCTTATGATTTATCGTCGTTGGTTTTGGTTGCAAATTGAATTAATTGATGAAATACTCGACTTTTCTTCAATTAGTGTCATGTGTCGTGAAACAATTTTAGTCGTTTCTAGTCATGTAACTCTTTGTTCTTTACTTAAAAACTGTTATCTTTCAATCTATTCATCCTTTACTCATGCTTACGTTTTCCAATAGCATTATTGCAGTTGTCATGTCAGTCTTCGTTTTATATAAATTCTAAAATTTTATTAGAAAATCTTAAATTAGTAACCTCACTTTAAAAAATAATAACATATATACACATAAATTTATGTATTTATCATTTAATACCTTAAAACATTAAATAAAAATTTAGTTTGGAGAAGCTAAAACATCCCACGAAAGTAGCCATATGTGGCATCCTTGCATTTGTCGTTTGTCACCGCTTATGTGGCGTTTTGTGAGCGTCCATCACTTATCCATTAGACTATGGGTTGTGAAGGGGCTTGGGTTTGAGGCATTGTCGACACGTGACGAGTGGGAGTCCACAAGGTAATATGTAAAACAAGGGGTGTGATGTGGCGTGGCTTCGGTTGGTGTGATCAGCCATATGAATTTTGAATTTTTTTTGTTTAAACTATTTAAAATTTCATTTAATTAAAATAACACACTAATTAAAATAGAAGATGGCATATGATATTTTTAAAATACATAAAATAAAAAAAATATAAAAACTTCATGATTTCTCCATGTTAGTTTTTTTCAAGATTTATTATTTCATTTTCAACGTCATCGCCAATTCTGGGCCGGTAAGGTGATCGACGGGTTTGGCGAGAGATTTCATTATCTTCACGTTTTTCTTTTAGAGATACCTTTTTATCGAATGACGCTTGGATATTTTTCCTCATCTCAGTCCTTTGTTGTTGGAGGAAATTAAATGTATCAATTTTCGCCCCAAGATCTTCCAACCGGTCGATGTACAACCCTTTACTCGAGGCCGAACTAGGGGTCGAACCCGATCTCGCTCTTTGAATCCCTTTTTTTTACATGTCTCTACCGGGTGGACGGGAAGGAGAATCATCCAAATTAAGATCAAATTCTTGATCACGAGCATCAAACTGGGATTCGGACGAGGATGTTCTTGCCCTTTTGGATGAGGTTGACTCGCTAGTATGAGGGTCTCTCGCCCATTTGAAAGCGTACCTACATACATCCCAATAATGCATGTACTTGAACTCGCTCTTCTTCTTCTTTCTGTATACTAGCATGGCATTCTTGATACCTCGGTTTCACCGCTCTTTGGGGGTGTTCATCGCCTTATGGAAACAAGCGTTGAACGCAGTGACGTGTGTATTTATGTCACTCCACTTGGACAAGAGGCTATCATTTTCATGATACACCTCCGCTCTTTGCATTTGCGTATGAAATGATTTCTTTATGAGATCCAAAAAATCTTTTTTGTGTCGTGAATTCCTTATTTCAAAAATATTTTAGACGTTATAAAAAAATTATAATAAAACTTAAAAGAATAATATTGTAAACATTAAATATGTTATATAAAAAAATACCATGAATCTGATTTTGCGTTTCGTCGATATAACATCTTGTCAAAGTAGTTTCTTCTTGAACTCGTCCACTTTGATTGTGTTCGTTGAGCGGCCGCTATCGCTTTCTCTTCATCCGTTTTTTTCTTGTGGCTTCTTTTTTTGGCGGTTTGGATGACGAACCATCAACGTCTTGCAGTTGTGTTTCAGGCACGGAATCGGGTTGGGAAAGGTTAACTAGAATAGATGAATCGTCGTATGGAAAGTTTGTGTATACACGGTTTCCTAAATACGATGTCAATCCGACTAGATCGGGACACGGTGAGTATACTAAACCGTGTGGCGGTTGTTGTGGATGGCCGCAGTGTAAGGGGTATTTGGGTCGGGTTTGATGGTGGACGGTTTTGTGGGGGCTAGGGTTCGGGTTCTCTTGGTATCCAAAGGGGTTGTTTGGGCCGTAGCCGCGGTTAAAAGGATGCATTGTAGAGGATCAAGTGGGTTGATTTTATAAAAGAAATATATAGAGATAGAAGAAGTAGAGAAGTGGTAAAAAATAGGTGGGTATTTATATTGTTTACTATGTAATTTTTTTAAATAAAAGAAGCAGTTTGGCAACGACTAGCCACAACGTCTGTATTGGACCAACCAAGTCACCTCCCCCCCCCCACGCCAAGCTCAATACCCACGCTAACGGGACAACGCCATAGCCAACGCTGGCCCAATGTGGTCTAACCACGTTGCTTGGAACCCCCCCCCCCCCCCCCCACGCCAGGCTCAATACCCACGCTAACGGGACAACGCCATAGCTAACACTGGCCCGATGTGGTCTAACCAGCGTTGCTTGGCAACCCCGCCCCAAACAATGTCCCACACCCCAAGGTCTTATGCTCTAAGAGTTAAAAGTTTCGAACTTTCCATCTTTCTCATGATGATTTCTTTTAATGACAAGCATGCAAATATTTACATCTTCTTTAAAGATTTAAAGGTACAATCTCTTAGTTAATATGTCATAAGTTCTAAATGTTTATCTTCTTCTTAATCTTGTAAGAGTCGTTCCTATAATTATAAGAACCTACACCTTGCTCTTGTGAAGTTGTGATTTGAATATGTTTATAAATAGCCACTCAAGAAGAAATTGATATTTTATTCCTAAGTGCAATGAATGAGTTAATGTGTTTGTCGGGTCTTGGTGATTGATGTCATGGTATCAACATAAATGATGTGTGTCTATTATACGTCACAAATTTGTCTATGGTGTAGTAAGTCAAAACCCTGATTTGATTGCAAGAGTGGGTGTATCCACAATTGTAATATATGTTTCTTTCTCACTTAAATCTAGTCTTATTTGCGCTCTTATAAAATTCTTGCATTTTACTTGATTATTCTATTTAACATCTCAAAGCTTGTGCATGACATGGATTACTTTTTTTTAATCATATTAGATGATATAAAATTACATATAACTTTAACTTTTAACTTCAACGTGGCAGTGTTTACGCGCATGCTCCTAAAAGTCGTTAGACGCTCTCTAGTCGAAGTTTAGAGTACTTGGGAAATACTCGGCCTAGGTGAAAAGTACTCGGCGATTACTCGGCCTAAACGGGCAGCACTCAAGCCATGGCAATCTACCTTATAGCGACTACTCGAAAAGCACTCGACCCCCAAGACCTTATTTTACAACCATATTCACACGATAAAAAAATTACATAACATACATATATGCAACAGGTGTGTCACTAGCTAGTATTTTTCGTTGATTTCACTAGTATGTACACTTTATACAAGTTCAAAGGCTTCATGTATCAAAATTGGATTACGATATTTTTCACTCGCTTATTAGCTTGCCCTAATTTCTCTGATTGTTGGATAGCTAAAACACCTTTAATTGTATGTAATTCTAATTGTTTTTTATTGATTGTGATTTAGATTTTTCAATGAGGAGAGGTTATATAGTAATCACATTTACACACCACACCACTACCTCTAACTATATTTACATAACTAGCTTACAAATCCGTGTATTACACGGGTTGAATGACGAAAAAATGCAAATTATAAACTTGTATATAATCCTTATTAATGAAATGACTTATTAGATAAAATAGTAAAACAAAAGAACAGTTATATTTTCAGCTATTCAAAATAATTTTCTAAGTTTTCACTTCTCTCTTAAGATACTATAATCCATCTTATTATATGACTTAAAAGAAGTAACACTAAAAAAGTAATGATCAACTCAATGGGGTAATAAAGTATACATTTAAAAAAATAGGACTAAAGTTTTTAACTATAATTTTGAGTGTCTACAACAACCATATCTAGAATATGAAAAGTTATTTGATACATTTATATTAGTTATAGATAATTATTAATTGAATTTGAAATTATATGTTTGATCTCTAACTATATATTAATTAATATTTATATTATATTATTGATGCATTTATATTAGTTATAAATAATTATTAATTAAATTTGAATTTATATGTTTATCTTTAACTATATTAATTAGCATTATACTATATATTATATTATATTTTGTGTATAAAAAATAATACGTAATATTATTATTAAAAGTTATGAGGCACCAAAGGGTGACACGTGTATAAAAAGATTTTCATTTATTAATATAGAAACATATCACCTCCAATCATACATAATTAAATTGTGTTTAATATGCATGGCTTCTATAACACTCTGACCCGATTTCTATAACATTTTAACAAATGCGGATGATTGGTCCCATATTTTTTAAACATAGAACTTGTACGTTTGGGTTAACTGATAATCCAGACGACCTGACATAACAAACTATTACACTGAATCACGATTTAAAAGCATTTAAGTTTTAAACTCGAAAAATTTGTTGTGCATGATCATGCTTCCTCCTTTTCATAGTCCTCTCCAAAGAGTTAGCAATTTAATGGTGTTCGAATCTTCACGTGCTTGGTCGTCCATCTGGTTCCCGCCTTTGCGAAAGCCTATCATAAACACTAAAAACAATTAGTTTTTAAGTTAAACTGTCAAACGCTTAGTAATCGAAACATTTGAACGAAAACATTATATATATAATATATATTTTCAGCCCCGTCACCCAGCCAGGTCAGGTTTCCATCCGGTCGAGTCAGTTGAAAGTGTTTCTTCTCATAACCCTCCCCGGCCGGTCAGATTTCCACCCGGTCGTGTTATCTAGACATGCTTTCTTTTCACCCAATTTACATCCAAATCCATTCAAACTCGTTTTAATCGCTTGAGATTCATACCTTAACATATTTAAACCATAATCCATAACCTGGATTTACAATTTTTTATGTTTCGCGCACCCATTTCAGTTCGCGTCAGTAAATATTTATCATCAAAACTCATTTTTACTTGTTTGACCCGTTTGGGTTCGCGTCAGCAAGTATTTATTATCAAAACTCATATTTTATCATAAGGGTATAAGTTTTACTTAAGTTGCATCTGATCATGCTTTCTTGCGTCTTTAACCCGCTTGACCCATTCCTTTCAAACTCTTACCTAACTTGTCAAGAGTCAAACTATAAAATCATGTCCATAAGATTGTTAGAATAGTCATAATATCCCATGACCATTCCTCTTAGGGACTTCTATAACATATATCTCATTCAATTCCAATACAGGTTAGTTTAACTTTTAAAAGTCAAACTGTCATTTGACAAATATAAATGCACTAACAAGTTCATAAAATTCATTTAGGCATTTTATCATATACTTGGTGTGCATTATTTTTAGGCTATCATTTTAGCTAAATTTCTCAATCAAAACCACCACATTTCATTCAATATAACAAGTTTATATACTTATGAACATCAAGTCAACATAAACTTTCAATTATCACATGCTAACTTATCCTTTTTACCAACAAGTCATGGGTTCATCTTTCATGTCAAAAACTCATTTCATAACATGTATGAACATTTAATCAAACCTCAAATTGTTCAAGTAATTTACACATACAAGCAAATATGGTGATCATAAACATCAAAACAACATCAAATTTCATTATATCATAAAAACCCACTTCATGACATATATGAACATATACCTAAATCTGTAAATTGTTCAAGTATATCACATATACTTGAAAGTATGATGAGTATACACATAATTTCATTATCAATTTCATCATACTATAAAAAATATCAAACTCGAGGTTACCACCTTCAACTTCCTCTTCATAGAAAATTTATCAAATCTAATTTTACAACATAACTCATGATTTGTAGGTTTAGATGATCCATAATCCTTACCCATGCAAGGAAATCATGTTCATTTTCATCTTCAATTTTGCAATTTCTCATTGTTTGAGACTTTGGGAGATTTCTCCATCTCTCTCTCTAATCACGACCTACACACACTATGTGTGTGTGTTTTATTATTTTTTTCCCTTTTTATATGTTCAACAATCTAGAATGTGCAATATTAGTCCCTCCATGTTTTGTTAGTTATAAAGTAGGTCACAACCTACTTATATCCACAAATATTACCTCTTATTAACTAGGTAAACATTCCTAGTTAATTTAGTAAGTTCGAGGAGGTTATAACCCGTTTCATTCTAAGTCCCAATAACCCTGACCTTTTCTAAACTTTATTTACTAAAAAGCATTCGTTCACCTTTTATCTAACATTAGGGTTTCATTTAAATCCTAATGTTTATCGGTTTAACTTTTACCACTGATGATATTTTACCCGCTTATTCCAATGAACTTGGTTTAGTTACCAAACCTGTTTTTGAAGTGTTACAGCTTCTACTGCTTCTATATCACACAGGCTTGGTAGTCTTTACTTCCTTTACTACCTACATGAAACACGACCGTTTAAGCACCGCTTCATAAAATGCATAGGTATGTTGTTATCTTCTTTTGAGTTAATTGATTTATAGTAGGGGTTGCTAATAGGTGGGTTGGGTAACAAATCAAAACGGTCAAACCTGGTACATGTTGACCTTGTATTTACGTCTATGTGTTGCTTTATAATGGTATATGTGTTTCTCTTCTACTTCTACTATGTTATTATTTCACTACTTTATTTGTTATTTTGTTATTGGCAGCTCTCTATTTCTATAATTTTAATTATATTTCTTTATCGGTTATTTGTTTGGAACTGGAGGTCTTTCTATAAGCATCTTCTCTATCATAAGGGATAGAAGTAAGGTTTGTCTACATCTTATTCTCCATAGACCCAACTATTAACTTTGCTATTTGTGAGATTTATATAGTGTAGTTGTTTTCACGAATCAAAAGGTTATGTTGTTTTTTATACATTAATGAGTAATGCTTTTGATATCTGGTTATAACATTTCTTAACAACTGTTAATTCAACAAAACATAAAAGCAATCTTGTAAAACAAGGTCTAGGTGGTTGAGTATTCGTCGAGTAATTGCTATAAGGTATGATGCCGAGACGATTTTTCTTCAACTCCGCCTAATTACTCGGAATCGATCAAAGGCGGTCAACCTCGGCGAGAATTGCATAGTCGGTCAACTTGGGACGGGTTTGACTTAATTAAAATAAAACATAATTTCTATATCTATAAAAGAATGGGTATCAATTTTTAAAATACTTTAGTATATTTGAACATGTATGTTTTTATTTATACTAATACTCACGTATTTTGTTATCGATATTAGTAAAATTTTGATATTTGACATAGATATCATCCCTCAAAAATTAGTTTCTTTATAATTTTTAATGTCTAAGTCCTCTTCGAGTACTCTCCGCCTAGGCTAAATGCTCGCAACCCCCTAAACAAACAACCTTCCCGCAACCATGCATATAAGTATGATAAATTTGCAAAATATATATTTTTTTTAATTTGAATAAAAGAAACTACTATCTAAACGTGTAAAAATTGCAACTTTAAATATACATTTACATTTTAGTAAAAGGGTGATGGGGGCGTACTCAGGGTAGGGGTGATCAGGCATATCAGGAACATCAGTGTCAGGGTTGCGGGTAGGGGTTTAGCATATAAGGCTACTGGGTATGGTTAGGCTCATCCTTAGGAGGATGGGTTGATACGTCAGCATCACGTAGGATAGGTGTGAGAAGGGGATGGACCTATGGGGTGAAGGATGAGCCCCTTTATGTCTATATATGTATGTATGTATAGGTGTATGTGAGAGGAGGAGGCACGGCACAGGCGGCAAGAATCTAGGCACGGCACAGGCGGCAAGAATCTGCCGGGTTTACCGAAGCCGGACCAAGGGAGGCGGTGTGGGGGTGTGGCGCCCGGCCTTGCCGGCCCCATAATATGAATGCATTTGAGTGTTTTTACCATTGAAAATGAAAGTGAGTAGGGTAGTTAGGGTGTTGTGCGACAAATGATTATGGTAGTTTCAGGGTAGGTTGAATAAAAAATTATGATAAGTATGTATAATTGGTTGAAAAAATAAGGGTATTTGGGCCAATGAGGTAATGCTCTTCTACCTTCTAAGGGGTAGGGCCGTCCATCACTTACAACATCCAATGAAGTTCTGCCACGTCATCGAACTTTATTACATCACTAGTGATGGATTTTCCTATGGGTGCCCATCACTAATGATGGTTTTTGAAAACGCGTCAACAAGCAACAACGGTCGAATGAGTGTTTGAAAACGTGTGATGTGTGCAATGCGTTTTATCTTTCACGTGTGGAACAAGGGATCGGCGATGGTGTATAACGTGCCACCTTGCGTGGTGGTGGCCTCACAACGAGGCACCCCGACTCCTCTAACTAGTGCCCTTCTACCCTCTTTTAACCTTTGTTACATAAACGTAGATAGCTTGGATAACAATTAATAGACAACCTTTATTGGGTGTGAAACAAAATCCCTTTCGCCTAAAAAAAAGATACTTTTGTTAGTCCCGCAAATTTATTACCTAGCGGTATTAATATGTGTAGTAAGTATTCCTCAAACCGTTTAATACATGGGTGTTTAGTTGTTATTTTTTTTTTTGAACGACAAATTTGGATCATGGACCACTGGAGTATCATCGTGCCACCAGCGGAACCACCCGATCATATCCATCACCACTAGGCATAATGCCTATACACCAATTTAGGAAGAAACCCAATAAATATTGAGAAACCCCCTTATGGGAGTCAAACTCAGGACCTATTGGTTCCAAGTCTTATCACACCTTTAAAATACCACTAGGCTATAAAGTCATGAGTAAATGAGATGATAAGATATTAGTTGTTTAGATGATTGCTATCGCTTTCATGGTGGCAACTCCATTTCCATTTCACATGTGGACAATCTCCTTCACTAGTCAAACCGATTCAAACTTAAGAAACGCGTTTGGATTTCTCACTCACACACTCATATTGATTAAATCAATTCACGATTCAACCATCTTGTCCAATCTACCCACGTTCTTTCATCTCTACTTCCATAAATTTTATATTTTTATCCATTTTCCCCCATTAAAGCTCATACCTTTATACCTGTATTTTCAATTTCTTGAACTCCATTCTAAAAAAAATCCAATCTTTATCCAATTTTTCACAAAAAAAATCATACTTTTCAACTTGGGTTTTCAGTTTCTTGAACTCAATTCTCAAAAAAATCCAATTGGAGGTTTTCAGTTTCTTGAACTCAATTCTCAAAAAAATCCTATCTTTATCCAATTTCCCACAAAAAAATTCATACTTTTCAACTTGGGTTTTCAGTTTCTTGAACTCAATTCTCAAAAAAATCCAATCTTTATCCAATTTCCCACAAAAAATTCATACTTTGCAACTTGGGTTTTCAATTTCTTGAACTCAATTCTCAAAAAAAATCCAATCTTTATCCAATTTCCCACAAATATTTCATACTTTTCAACTTGGGTTTTCAATTTCTTGAACTCAATTCTCAAAAAGATCCAATTTTTCTAAAAAATTTCACACCTTTAAACCTGGGTTTTCAGTTTCTTGGACTAAATTCTCATAAACCCCATCTGGGTATCCCAAATTCTCCCCAAAAGATGGGTGTATGCATCAGCAAAAGCAAGAATTCATCGGGTATTACTTACAATCACAGATCTGATGAGCCAAACATTGTGTACACCAAATCACCAGCTCCAGCAGACCAAATTCCACCAAAGAAATCACCACCACCACCCAGCCCCAAAAGTGTATTCAAATCAGACACAATTCTTAACAAACCATTTGAAGATGTTAAGGAACACTACACTATGGGGAAAAGAATTGGGTAGGGGTCAGTTTGGGGTTACATATTCATGTACACAGAATTCAACTGGTGTTACATATGCTTGTAAGTCTATATCTAAAAAAAAGTTGATCACAAAGAGTGATAAGGAGGATATGAGGAGGGAGATTCAGATTATGCAACATTTGAGTGGTCAAAATAATATTGTTGAGTTTAAAGGGGCTTATGAGGATAAGCAATCTGTGCATTTGGTTATGGAGGTGTGTGAAGGTGGAGAGCTTTTTGATAGGATAATTGCTAAAGGTCATTATAGTGAGAGGGCTGCTGCTGGAATATGTAGATCAATTGTTAATGTGGTTCATGTGTGTCATTTTATGGGTGTGATGCATAGGGATTTGAAGCCTGAGAATTTCTTGCTTTCTGATAAGAGTGAGAATGCTTTGCTTAAAGCTACTGATTTTGGGTTGTCAGTCTTCATTCAAGAAGGTATGTTTGCTTGATTTCAGTTGGTTTATTTTTTGGATCTTTAAATGTGTGACAATTTAATCCTGCAAATTGTGTGTTAATTTATGGTCAAATGTGTTTTTTGACACTTTTGATCTTATCTGTGTGTTAATTTATGGTCAAATCTGTTTTGATTTATGGATCTTCAAGAAGAGTAAAGCCAATTGGACCGTTAGATCCTGCAAAATTTTGTGACTGTTAAAAAGAATATGGAATTAGTATTTATCAGTGGATCTTGAAGTAGAATTCTAGCAAACGAATCCGTTAATCCTGCTAGATTGTGTGTTGTATCATGGTTAAATGAGTCTTTACACTTTTGACGCTTTTGAATTTATCTTTTTTGATTTATGGATCTATAAGTAGAGTTGTTGCAATTAGACCTTTTAAATCTGCAAAGTTGTGTGTTACGTATTATATCTATGGATCTTGAAGTCGAATTCTAGCAAAGTAACCATTTACGCCTTCAAGATTGTATGTTCTATGCTGACGAATCTTTAAATGAGTCTTTACCCTTTGTTACGCCTTTGAATTTATCTGTTTTTATTTGTGGATCTTTAAGTAGAATTATTGCAAATGGACCGTTTAATTCTGCAAAATTATGTATTAGTTTAAAAAAGACTGTCAAATTAGTCTTATCATTGGACCATGATGTGGAATTCAGGCAATATAACCCTTAGTTCTCCTTCGACTATGGGTACAATTTCTAGTATTTTATGGCTAGCAACCAAATTACGCGTATTAATCTGATGTACATAATGATTTTGCTAATGTTGTAATATTGGAACTATATATTTCAGGAAAATCATACCGGGATATAGTTGGAAGCGCGTATTACGTTGCACCGGAGGTATTAAAGCGTAAATACGGAAAGGAAATAGATATATGGAGTGCAGGGGTAATGTTGTACATCTTACTCAGTGGTGTACCTCCATTTTGGGCTGGTAAGTTGCAAACCTCACCAAGACGGGTGGATCGACTGGGTTGGTTGGGGGACCCACATTCATCTTTTTACCTTTCTTTTTATAATAATTAATGCATTCATTATGATTACATAAAACAATAGCATTATCGTGATTAATTTAATCTTTGAATAAAAATGGTTTACAAAATTGTATAAATTGAAAATAGACGTGACTTTTAACCTGTTTGACCCATCATGGCTCCTCTTTTAGCTATTTTCTATTTGACCCGTTATAGATAAAATAACTCTAGTGGACCCATTCGAAAGTCATGGGTCAAAACTACCACCTTTAATTTATTTGGTTACAAACGTGAAGATGGGCGGTGGGCCGATTAAAGGGTCAAAACACATTCCGTTAAAAGATGTCATCCATTTTTGTAAATAGTTAATGTACAACTTATGATTACATAAACAATGTAAATACCGTGATAATCTAAATCTTTGAATAAAATATGATCTCGGACGTTGTGTACATAAAAATTGGAATGTGATTTGTACGCAAGATTTTCTCATTTCATGCACAACAATTATATGTTTTTAGACGATTTTACCCTCTTAACACTTAAGTGGTAAAAAACTAGTTAAACTGGATAGAGGGTAACTTTGTCCAAACATATATGTATAAAGTAAAAATAAAAGGTTGTGTATGAATCATCTCACACTAAGAACTGACTTTGAGCCACTTGATCCTATTTTACATTATGACCCGTTCTTCTGTAGCTAGTTTCTACATGACACTAAAAACACAACCCAATTCTAGTCATTCATAGGTTAACGAGTCAATGTTTTTATCTCTATTTCATTCAATCACAAATCTAAAAACGCCTTCCGAATTGCAGAGACCGAGAAAGGAATATTTGATGAGATTTTGAAAGGCGATATCGATTTTGAAACCGATCCGTGGCCTTCGATTTCCGCTAGTGCCAAAGACCTTGTGCGAAGAATGCTCACACTCGACCCAAAAAAGCGTATAACCTCTGCTCAAGTTCTCGGTATGCTTGTACCTTAATTCTCATTTAAATTTGTGGAAATCTTTTAATTGTCATTATATTTATTTTCAATATTTTTTTGATTTTTTTATCCGATACAGAGCATCCATGGATTAGAGAAGATGGAGAAGCATCAGATAAGCCAATCGATAGTGCGGTCCTGTCAAGGATGAAGCAATTCCGAGCTATGAATAAACTTAAGAAACTTGCTCTCAAGGTTCTGTTTATTTTAACTAAAACGAGTTTAAACGTGTTGGGTCGGGTCCACAATTATTATCATGTCAAACGATATTCTGATTTTTATTTTAAATCCAGGTAATTGCTGAAAATCTATCAACAGAGGAAATCCAAGGGCTGAAATCAATGTTTATGAATATGGATACGGATAAAAGTGGCACGATCACTTATGAAGAGCTTAAAACTGGGTTGGCTAGACTCGGGTCAAAACTCACAGAATCCGAAGTTAGACAACTTATGGATGCAGTAAGTTGTTTTAAACTTTTCATTTGATTACCCTCTGTTAACAAAATTATCAAAATTTAAGGAATTTCGTATTAAATTAAAAAAAGAGTAAATTACACGGGTTGTCCTTTAACTTTACACTAACTTGCATCGTGTGTCCTTTATCTTTAGAAATTACACCGAACGTCCTTGATTTGAAACTTTTGCACACCACAAGTCCTTTATACTAACCTCTATCCATTTTCATGGTTAAGACCAATCATATGCCCCTTACATGAGGGCAAACCTGCCGTTTTATGAGATTTTATAATTCCATATACGTAATATTTGTAATTACTTATAACGCGTATATATAATTTGGTTATTAAACATATGGAAATTACTTTTAACATGTATCTAATCATAAAAATACATATAATAAATGATAAAAAGATCATATATATATATATATATATATAGATGTTTTGAAAGTTCTGCAATTATTTAGAGTTCTGAAATAAACCCAACCATATATACAGAGCCGTCCTTTAGAAATTTCAAAAAAATTAGGCCTCGGGCGACAAAAAAATTGGGCCTAAAATTGTGGTTAAGGGGAAATGAATTAAAAAATAAAACCTTGTTGGTAGAATCAAGACTTAAACTTGAGCAACTTCACATAATCTTGAGATGGTTTTTCCGGTCCACCACCAACACTTTTTTCCATACTAAATGGATGCATATATTAAATATATAATTTAGTATATATATAAAAGCTTATAAAAACATTTTGGGCCCTTTGAAAATTTGGGCCTTGAGCGACGGCACGGGTTGGCCGGATATATATATATATATAGAGGATAGATCATTAGAAATTTAGTTTAAATGAGAAAACTAAAAAACTACCAAAAATAGCCTAAAACATACCAATTTTTTTTTCATTTTTTTTATTAAATTTCGCTATTTTTAAAAATAAATAAATATTACACATGTGCATTACTACGAAAAAACCTAAACCCCCTAACCCATTCCCCCATCCCCCACCCATAAAAAACGTAAATTTCATGTGCAACATATACATATAATGCACATGTGCAGTGCTAATTTTTTATTTGTTTTTTTAAAGAAATTTTTTTATACATTAAAAATAGCGATTTTTAATTAAAAAAATTAATAAAACACAAAATTTGGTGTGTTTTTTAGGCTTTTTTGGTAGTTTTTTAGTTTCTCATTTATATTTAGTTTTCTCATCATCCTCTCCCTATATATATAAACATGAGATGTTTTTAAGCACAATACACGTAAATTAAATAAAAATGACAAAATAAAAGTTTTGCCCATCATATGAGGGCAAATCGTTGGTTTTAACCATGAAAATGGATGATGGTTAGTATAAACATGAGATGTTTTTAAGCACATTACACGTAAATTAAATAAAAATGAAAAACTAAAAGTTTTGCCCCTCATGTTAAGGCAAATAATTGGTTTTAACCATGAAAATGGATGGAGGTTAGTATAAAGGACATGCGGTGTGCAAAAGTTTCAAATAAAGGACACTCGGTGTAATTTCTAAAGATAAAGGACACACGATGCAAATTGATGTAAAGTTAAAGGACAAACCGTGTAATTTACTCTTAAAAAGATTTAAAACATAAAAATGAACTTGAACTATCAAGATTTAAAGATTCCATCATGTAAAAGAACATCTTTTCAAACATCATGGATGAACTTGGTTAAAAGTATGTTTCAAACACGAAAATTAAGATTTTATTTTACAGGCGGATGTAGATGGAAATGGGTCGATTGACTACATTGAGTTCATCACAGCAACTATGCATCGGCACAAATTAGAACGCGAAGAAGATTTGTATAAAGCATTTCAGCATTTTGATACAGATGGCAGCGGGTATGTATTTAACTAGGATATCGTCAAGTTGGGCAGGTTGACTAACCGGCCAAAAGGGGCCGAGTCAAGTTTGCTTGACCCGCAAACACTTTTTGCCCTTCCCTCAAATATTTTTATATATAATTTAAAATTTCCACATTACTATTGAGAATAGACTTTTGACGACTACTACCCTTTCGATCCATTTGACGTATTTGAGAATAAACACAAAATAAATCGATCCGATAGTAAATGGGTTGAACCTAAATGTGAAAAACTTATTTATGATGGATCTATATTCAGGTTTATTACAAGAGATGAACTAGAAACAGCAATGAAGCAATACGGAATGGGTGATGAGGCTACCATCAAAGAGATTATATCTGAAGTGGATACTGATAATGTGAGTTCTTCTTTTTTCTCCTCCACATTTTTCTTTTCGAATTCTAACTTTCAATCTGTAAATGGAATCATTTTTGCAGGATGGAAAGATAAACTATGAAGAATTCTGCACCATGATGAGAAGTGGAACACAGGGACCAAAGCTGTTCTAATACCGTTAATTATGATTTAAAAAACCGCAGTTTCTAACCAAAGGAGATGTTATGAACCTCGAACCAGATCCAATCAGGGTCCAGGAACGTGGTTACTGGTTTGGTTTGGTTCGGTTCGGCTACTAGGGTCTGTTCGGTTGTTGTTAGGGTTTGAGCTTCTTGTATTTTCTTTTTCTTGTGGAAGTGGATCTCTGTAAAAATATGCACAATTGTTCTGTAATCATATTTCTAGTTTTGAGTGTTTGGCCAAAAGATATTGTAAGTTTGTTATTTACAAGAATTCAAAGTAACCACTCCCAAAATTTTCAAACCACCTTTTTACAAATAATTTTAGTATAAAACATGTCTACCGCTCAGTAAGCATGCTCAAAAATTTTTACTTGCAAAACAAAAAGGTCAAGACTTTCTGATGGCGAGCCCGTATATGAGTCAATGAGTTGATCCAAGAATTGAGGAACCGTATATAACTAAACGGAAAGACCAATGGGTAATTGACGAACTAAACGGAAAGAGACCAATGGGTAACTGACGAACCCGTATAGACCAATGGGTACTTGACGAACCCGTATGTGGGTCATCGAGTTGATCCAACGGGAAATACGAGGCCCAATAGGAATTGACTAACCCATATGAGTCAACGAGTTGATCCAAGAACCCATATATGAGTCAACGGATTGATCCAAGAATTGACCCGTATATGAGTCAACGGAAAAATGAGACCAATGGGTAACTGACGAACCCAATAAAATTGATCCAAGTATTGATGAGCCAACGAGTCGATCCAAGAAGTGACAAACCCGTATCCAGGTCAACGCAAAGAGACCAATGGGCTAAAGTAGCAGTAACATTTGCCGTTAAAAAAAAAAGATTCGTAACAAACTACACGAATATAACACACGTGTTTAAAAAAAGATTCCAAACAAACTACACTAATATAACGCGTGTTTAAAAGACGATACAACAATTCCAAAAACATATTGAACACACTAAAGGCTTTTATTTTATCATAACCAACCGAAGCGGTGAACATAGTCCAGTTACACATAACATCCATCACAGAAAAGTAAAAACCCACAAAACAACATAAACAGAAATCAAGAAACCGAAACTGTAGTATGCATTAATAAGCAAAACACAAACCGAATCCGAAAAAATCAAACCCCTTCGTTTTCAAAAACCATGGATCTTGATCTGATCTTTCTTCACAATACCCGCACGGGTCAAGAACGCAGAAACGTTCTTGCGTTGATCGCCTTGAAGCTGGATCACTTTGCCCAGTTCTTTATCCTGCACAACAGTGCCATTGCAGCAGAATTCTTTCTTCAAATCTTTGAGGATTTTTTCGTAACTGAGCTCCTTTTTGAGACCCTGAACTGTTGTCAAGCTTTTTCTACCATTTCGTTGTTGTATGCGGATATGAACATACTCCTCGACTCCGGCGGCGCCACCTGAATCTTGTTCAACGTCAGCAAATGGATCGAAAGCAGATGGGATCTGAACGTCTATATCAACCATGAACTTTGTTTGAATGATGATTGTATACTGATTCACAAACAAAAAGATTAAATATCAGTTTCAAAATTCACATCAATTTATAATAAATTTCAAGAATTATCAATACAGTATATTTTGTCACAAATTTACATCAAGAAAGTAAGAAACAACTCATGCATAAACTATCAAAGATGACCATATCAACATGTTAGCCACTATCATAATGTTAAATTCAAAAGATAACCTCAAAAAATCGAAAATCTTGACACTTTTCTGTATTATTGTTCAGAAGAATTTACATCAAGGGATTAACCTAAGCATAAATCACCTCCAAAAATTGATAAATTTGAAACATTATCCATGTTCATAAACATATATTACCATAATTTGTTCAAAGAAGATCACATCAAGAAATTACCTAAGCACAAATCACCACTAAATATCGATAAATTTATAAAAAATATCTATGCTTTATAATCAGATCACCATATTTGTTCAAAAAACTTAACATCAAGAAACTAACCTAAGCACAGGTCACCTCGAAAAATCGACAAATTTCATGAATTTATAAACAGATCACCGTATTTGTTCAGAAAACTTCACATCAAGAAACTAACCTCAGCACAAGCCACCTCGAAAAATCGACAAATTTCAAGAATTATCCATGTTTTATAAACAGATCACCATATTTTGTTCAGAAAACTTCACATAACAAATATGAAGTTTTTATGATCAGATCACCATACTTTGTTCAGAATAATAATTCACATCAAGAAACTAACCTAACCACAAATCACCTCAAAAAATAATTAAATTTCAAGAAATATCTTACGTTTTATAAACAGATCACCGTATTTTGTTCAGAGAAATTCATATCAAAATAACTATAAATAACCTAAGCACAAACCGATCAAGAAACACACGAAAGAAATCAACAATCGATTCAAACAACAACGAGCAAAGTAAACCCTAAATCGGTAAATCCCAACAACCGATCACTCAAAATTCTATTCATCGTTCAAATTAATACACCGCAAAACACAATAAAATCAAAATAATTTAACAGAATCAATTAATAGTTACCGATAGTCTCCAATCCCGATTCCGATTCGATCAAGACTGACGATGAAGAAAGATCGTAGTGGTTATGAGGATGAATGAAGATTAGGGTTAGGGTTTATATAGAAAGGGTATCGGGTTGTTTCTATGGCGGTGGGTGTACGGGTTTTCAGGTCGGGTTGTGCGTGTGAGGACAGCTCACATGCGTTTTTATAATTAAGATTATTATCTTTGTCGATAAATATTTTTTCTTTTTGGAATGGCCATAAATATTAGGAAAAATTACACGTTTTGTCCTTTATCTTAACATAATTTTACAAGCGGTGTCTTTTCAACGAATGTTGACAGGTTTTGGCCTTTACAAGGAATTTTGTTGTATGACCCTAACCCAGTTAAATTTTCTTGTTAAATCTATTCATAAGACTTGCCCATGAAGGTAATTTTGTCAATTTACTCAATTTATATTGTTTTTTGTTTAAATAAAAATCAAAGAGAAGGCAGAACCTTCCCTTCTCTCTACCCCATCTCTTTCTCCGTTAAAACTCTTTCCCTCATCTTTCTCTCTCTCCCACATTTATCGAACATCAAAACTAAAGAAAAACAAACCCACAAATTCATGCCCATTAATCCTTTGAATCTGATTTAAAAGATGAAGCATAAAACCCACAAATTAGATGGTGAACAGAGGGGTAGTGGGTGGCTGTTGTGGCGACGGGGTGCGGCTCGGGTGGAGGTGAACGGGCGGTGAAGATGGTGGTGAACCGGTGGGTGGGTGGTGGTGAACTGCCGCCGTTGTTTCTGGTCTTCAGGTGCGGCGGCGGGGTGCGGCTCGGGTGGAGGTGAACAGGCGGTGAAGATGCTGATGAACCGGTGGGTGGATGGTTGTGAACTGCCGCCATTGTTTCTGGGTTGGGGTTTCAGTCGGTTGGTGGTTAGGCAGATCTAAGGTTTTGGTGTTGTGGTGGTTGTGGTTGTAGATCAAAGGCTTTGGTAGCGATGTTGGTGTTGGTGGTGGTGGTGGTGGTGGGGGTGGCAGGTGGATTAATAGTGGTGGCAGTCGGTTGATGGTTGTGATGGTGGGTGGCAGGTGGGTTAATGGTGGTGGGTTTTGAATGTGTGTGAGAGAATGGTGGAGAGAGAGCCGTAATAAGAGAGAGTGTGTGTGAGTTACATATAATAATAATAATAATAATAATAATAATAATAATAATAATAATAATAATAATAATAATAATAATAACAAATCTTTAAATTTTTTTGTTTTATTTTTTAAATAATATTAAATAAAGGGGTAAAAAGACTAAAATACCATTGGGTAACCAGATTTAACAAGAAAATCTAACTGAGTTAGGGCTAAAGGACGTAACGTGCAACAAAATTCCTTGTAAATGGCAAAACCTGTCAACATTCGTTGAAAAGGACATCGCCTGCAAAATGGTGTTAAGATAAACGACAAAACGTATAATTTTTCCTAAATATTATTATTTAAAATACAATTATATTTAATACGATATACACGAAAAGAGTTTTAGCCTATTACCAAAATGGTTTAAATTAATCTATATCTATATATCTTTATCTATACTATATAAAAAAAATCAATTTGAAGACACGTGTCATCATATTATATCATGTCTTATAGATAATTATTATTTTATTTTAATCCTCTTACTAAATATTCCTATACCAATGATAATAATATTAATAATTTTAAATAAAAAAAAATAGAATAATTTTCAACACAAAAATTAGATAAGAATCTATATCTATAACTATCTATACTATATAATAAAAGAAACTAATAAATGGACATTTTGCACCTCCTTAATTTAATTGTAGATAATTATTATTTATTTAAATTATAAATTTAATGTATGCTTCAAACTTTAAGAAATTACGGATAAAGTTCCATAAAATATCTTATTATTTATATATATTAATTACTAATTATTAAATTTAATATATGCTTCAAAACTTTAAAAAATTAGGGATAAAGTTTCATAAAATACTTATTATTTATATATATTAATTACTAGATTAGAAAATTATATCTTGATTCCTTAATTGTAGATAATTATTATTTAATTTAAATTATTAAACTTAATTTATGTTTCAAACATTTAAGAAATTACAGATAAAGTTACATAAAATATCTTATTATATATTTATATTAATTAGTAGGTTAGAAATTATATATATATATATTTAAAAAGCAAGAAGAATTTTCTTGTTTAACAATTTTTTATTTATTTATATATTTAAAAGCAAGAAGAAAACATTTTTAGAACTAATAAATTAAGACAACTGTTATTTAACTAAAACATGGGTTACTAAATGTATGTTCATGTGACTGTTAAAACTCGTGAGAAAGTCGATGATACAGTTTGTCTTCTAATTGATGGTTCAAAAGCTTTCGTATTTATAAATTTGACAAACATCACAAGCTTTGATCATACATGACACAAAAATTTGTTTGGATATCAAAAAAGCGTCTTAGAAATATCGTTTTATAATTGTTAAATCTTCGTTATTAATTATTTAATTTTTTATTTACTTAACCCGTGTAATACACGTGGTTATAACCTAGTAAATATTTAAAAACAAAGTAAAATGAATAAATAAATAATGCATTAAAATTAATTTTTAAAAATTAAATCTTGACTTAGCTATTTAAATTCAATCTCAACGTCCAATAATAGTAAAAAAAAACACATATCACACAAATAAAATCGTTATAGTATAAAATTTTATTCGCATCCGATTAAATTTAAGGAGTTAAATGTCATTTTAGTCCCTGTGGTTTGGGCCATTTTGCCAGTTTAGTCCAAAGGTTTCATTTTTAACATCTGGATTCAAAAAGGTTTCATCGTTGCCATTTTGGTCCAACTGACTTAACTCCATCCATGCTCCTTAGTTAGTCAATGGGTATTTTTGTCACCTAATTTTATAATAGATCATTTATTAAACCTACCCCATTTAATCATTTATATATATATATATATATATTATTTCCATAAACATTGGCAGATACCATACAACCTCATCTCTCTTCTTCTCTCTCACAGACCTCCAGCCACAACCATTCACCACCATCCACCACCACCACACCAAAACAACTACCATTCTAGTTACCACGATGACAACCTCCTGTCTGGGACTGTGGTGGCTCGTGACCACACCTGCTTCTTTTTGTGGGGGATTTTAACAAGATTAAGCGATGATGGTGGTTAGATCCGGTGACCCACCTTCATCCTGCGAGCTCCGGCGAAACTCAAGTGGCTTAATTTACCTCTCAAAGTTTCGTTAGGGCATAAATCGGCTACCCACGAAGTTTAGAGACAGAGAGATAAAGGTGACTCAGATCTACGATGGTGTTGGGGGGGGGGGGGGGCTTAGAGAGGGATGATTCAGATATGTTATGATGGTTCAGATGTGTTATGATTCAGATATGTCCGGCGATGGTGGTTATTGGTGGCGGAAAGATCTGAGGAATCGGTGTAACGGAGATGGTGGTTATCGGTGGAACTTGGTGGTCGACGGGGCTCGGAGATGGTGGTTATGAGTGGAGCTTGGTGGCTGACGTATATGAGGAACCTTCCGGAGATGTTTGTTATCGGTGGAGCTTGGTGTCTGTCAAATAAGTGGAACTGGGAGGAGTAGTTTTAGGTGACAGTGGTTTTAGGCGGTGGCAGAGATGGCAACGCGGTGGTGATTGGTGGTGGTGGTTCATAGAAAGAGAAAGTTCAGAGAGAGAGAGAGACTGTTTAAAGATTGTTTTGTAGGATGTTTGTGTCAAATACCGACATTATTCCATTTTGTTTCTTTAGTTCAATTGATAATGTATATTGTTTTATTAATTTTATACATACAGTAATCTGTTGTTTCTTGAATAATTATATTATCTATATGTTAACTTTAAATAAAAAAAGTTTCATTAAAAATAATAAGAGAAATGATAAAAATACCATTGACTTAACAGAGATGAATGGATGGGGTTAAGTCAGTTGGACAAAAATGGCAACGATGAAACATTTTGGATCCAGATGTTAAAAATGAAACATTTAGACTAAACTGACAAATTGGCCCAAACCACAGGGACTAAAATGGCATTTAACTCAAATTTAAATTTGTATATGTGTTTTTAGCATTTTAAGGATAACTTTAAAGTAATACTCCCAACACTATTTACACTTTAAATATAATAAAACTATGTTAGAACCTCGTGTATTATACGGGTTGAATAAATATAATTTATCTTTATATACTTTTTAATAAAAAAAGTTGTATTTTTAAATATCAGTGCATTGCAAGGATTAAATAAACACGTGTACTACATGACTTGAATACATATAATGTAATCAGTTTACACACAATCGTCAATATAGGTTTTTGAAAAAATGACTTTTGATGTACTATATACTTTAATTAACATTTTACTTTGTTTTTTTATTATCATTAGGTTAGAAACATATGTATTATATATGTTATAACATTTTACTTAGATTGTGTTAACTTTTTTTAAATTTGTTAATCTATATTGATATTATCTTTATCTTCACTAATAATATCTTTATCATTAATTAGTATTAATATACTCGGGAAAACAAAAAATAGACAACTCAAATGATTACATATGTTATAACATTTTACTTGGTATATATAAAATTATATTTATTCAACCTGTGTAATACACGGAATTCCAACCTAGTTTACTATTATAGAATTACGATGTGTATAGGTTAAACTTTATTAGTTTACCCCGATGGGTAGAATTGTGTGTGGTTTGGTGGAACTGATAGCTATATGTTTTTAAAAAGCTAAATTGAAGTGATCTGGTTGGTTAGATGGGTCGGATTAACCAAAGCGGCTTTGTTGATATTTGTTGGTTTCTTTTAACATGGAATTGTACCGTTAGATCTTCGAAAGTTCAGTGAATGGCAGACCTTAAAAAAGATCAAATGTTTTACCTTTCAAGCATTAGGAGCATTCACATACTTTAAAAACCTTATACATCTCATTCTTCATATCTATCATTATCTTACTCACAACCACTTATTTTATTATTATTTATTTCTTTTTTATACGCTCACAATACATTATAGAGAGTTTGAACCTCTAAATATATAGGTTTGCGTTTGTATTCTCTAAAGTGTTCTCTTTTATAGAGTGTGATGGAGTGGTGTTTTGAATGATTTCTTTAAAATCTAAAGATAAACAGTATGGATGGGATGTGAATGCTCGAAAAACACAACTTCAAGTTCTTATCTTTATTTATATAATTTAACTAAAAAACACATTTACCTTATCTATTTAAGGGTTTTCAGTAAAACCCATTGCATCTGAGTCCTTATATTTATCTCTATTCAATTAAATAATGTATTTTTAGTTAGTTTTTCTCTCTCTCTTTTATCATAAAAAAGTTATAAGAATGAATAATGAGTTGGTAAGAAGATCATGTTCCCATGTAATTATATGAATGAGAGGTTTAGTTTTAACGAACGAGTTGTATAGCCAATTTTAGTAGTATATGGATGCCTTTACCGAACGAGTTGTATAGCCAATTTTAGTAGAATATGGAAGCCTATACCAAACGCAAATTGCAATGGGAATGCTAAAAGGCAAAAGCTTTACATAAAAAGGGGAAAAAACTTAATAGAGGACGGAGTGAGTTATCTTAATAAACTGAATATACTATAACCAAAACGTAATTATACGCATTACACCACGAGTAGTGTGGTAAGGGTGAATAATGCTCATATCCTTGGGCGTTTTCCGTCTTGTGGCAGTACATTTAGCAACGGACATTATTGGGTGTTTTTCTAAAATGGGTGTAGTGGGAATGTGGACATTATGTTAAAATGGTGTAAAAATTAAATAAAACAAAAAAATTAACCAAAAAAATGTATTGGTCAAACCAAAAGAAGGATACCTGTGATTGGTAGGTTTCAAATTGTTCCATCGTGGTTTCAAACACGCCAAAACGAAAAAAGTGACAAAAAACGCCCAGAGGGACGGGTGCCGGGCATTATTGGGCGTGGTTGGCTGAAAAGAACGCCACATATTCGACCACTACGGGTGTTTTTATAATAGTTAGATTCCTATATGCGTAAAAAACGGTTTTTTTACTAAATTATGTAGATTGAAAAAAATCATACGTCTCATCCGGTTTAATTTACTCCTAAAAGGGGTTTTTTCACATCCATGTTTATTGGTTTTAAGCCCAAAATAGCTACCTTCTAAAATAAAATAAACTTTTGGTCGCCTCACATAGGAATCTTTTTTCGGTGAACTTGTGGCAGATGGCTTGATGGCGACATTGGTGCAGTTGATGATTGATCACTCTTCGAACCACAAGTATTAAACCAACTACATATATAAAAACAATAGACGTTGCATGACACACGTGATTACATCACCTTAACAATATTCAATATAAATAATAACAAGTTGAGACATCTCAGGGTAACAAGTTGAAGCCTTTGGGCATCATGTCGTCTACCATCTCCTTTGGTGATAACTAGAATTGGTGTCCGCGCTTCACGGCGGGGTCTTGAAGGTTGCTGGCGATGATGTACTTTGATAATTAACACGGTTAACAAAACATGTCTAGAGTTAAAAATTAGCTTTAACTATAAGGGGGTGGGGGTGGTGATCACTCATCACTCACAACATCCAATCTAGTTCCGCCATATCATCAACCATTATTTCATCAGTTACAACATTTTTTGGTGGAAATGGTCATCACTTGTGATGGAATTCCATCATTCACAACCTTTTTTATTTTATTATTTTTAAATTACAAATTAACAATAAAACACTAAAATTATAAATTGTAAATTTCATTTAAATTAAAACATACTAGTTCAATTAAACATAGTAGAAATATTTTAGACTACGATTAAAAAAACATACATAAAGAAACTCTACTCCTCGTCCGAATCAGGAAATTCCAAATCTATAGAACCTACTAGTTCGATTAAATCGTATCTCAACCGAAAGTGAGTTTCTTCATCATGCAAGTCTTGTTGGATATTTAGGGGAACGTGAACTTGTGCAGGAGGATCTGATACCCAATCTGGAGATATTCCAATCTGTCACACCCCGACCCGCAGCGGAAAAGGTGACCGGGGCATGATTGGGTTATCATCAAAGCTCATGACATTTATTATACGTTTAATATTCATTAAATACAATTTAATAGGAAATTTACAACTATAATTACATCATGACCTAACATCAATCTAAGCTTCTTTGTTTTCTTCTAAGGCATTCCCTATGTTTTCCTTGCTTCAACCTGTTCACCTGTATCATGTGTAAAAGGGTTTTTGGATCAACAAAAAGTTGGCGAGTGAATCCTATGGAAAACATTTGAACAAGTTTATTTAATTGATTATGAAATGAGTGCACAACCACACATGAGTAAAAATATATGTAAACTTATTCAACAATCATTAGATATTAAATAAAGCACACATGAACAATAATGGAACGTTTAGAGGCACGCGTTGCTCTACTCGTCTCTCACGATGGGCCTAATGAATGAATTGCATAAACATGATAATATGAAAGACACAACTACAAACAATATAAATTCAATGATACACACATGAACAATAATTGATTGGTTTTGAGGCACGCGTTGTTCAACTCGTCTCCCACGAGGAACTGATGGGCTTAATGAATGAATTTCATATAATTTGACAAAATGAAATACGTAATCACAACAATATAAACAATCTAAGTTTAGATCACGATATGGTATGGCACAAGTTTAAATAAACGAGTTAATTATTTGGTGACACATGACACACCCAAAAACGTGTAATTAAAAAGGGAAGTTGTAAGATTCACTCACAGTGGGTGCGTTCGGTTGATGATGTTGAATGCACGCGAAGTGATTTTCACCACGAGTGAAATTAACCTAGATAAATAGCATTATGGTTCGGTAAGTAAACGGGTTTTATTTATCCATTTTAGTAGGATTGTTGGGTGTATTTTTGTGAGTTCAAGGCTATTTTCTAACCTTAAAAATGTTATTTTTAAGTATTTTTAATTGATTTTTAATTAAAATAAATAAATAAAAATAATTTAAAAAGTTGACTTTTTTGACCGTTGACCGTTGACTTTGACCGGTTCGTATGCGAGTATATGTGCGCTGAGTGAGGCTCGAACCCGAAACCTCCTGTACGCGTGCACGCAGCTCTACCAACTGAGCTACGTGTCTAACCTGAAATATTTCTGTTTTTAATTATATTTATATACTAATTAGATTAAACCGAAAATCAATTTATTTTTAAAAAGATTTAACTGAATCGGACCGGTGCGCTCCACAGGTCTCGAACCCGGGACCTGTGGGTTGAGTTAACACACAGTCCACCGCTGGACTGTGTGTTTAACATGTTATATAAACCGATTTTTATTATACTTAAATACAAACTAAGTATTTTCATTTCTGACTTATTTAAAAAGGTAGATAATTGTCCGGATCGGTGCAGTGAACCGGACTCGAACTCGTGTCCTGTGATTAAACATACACACAGTCCACCACTGGACTGTGTGTCTAACTTGGTTATTATTCCGGTTATTAATAAACTTAACATATACCACGGTGACCCGGTTCGGTTAACAAAAAAATACATTTTTATTAAGGCAGCATGCGTGGGACAAGATTCGAACTCGAGACGTTTACGTGTTTATTGTGCACACAGTCCACCGCTGGACTGTGTGTCTAACCCGAGTTATAACTTGATTTTAATTATACTTATATGTTACCGAACATCGTCTTCTTCGTCAGTCTTAACCAGGAACGATGACTGACTGGTTCGAAGTTTTAATCAGGTTTATTTAGCGTGTTTCAGTTAATTACAGGTGAGATATAAGTGCAAAGAAAAAGAAATTAGGCGAAAGGTATACCGACTGGACTCCTCTGTTTTCCGGCAGAACTCCGGCGACAGTAACAGGTTCCGGCGTCGTGTGTCTTGCTAGCAGCGAGTCTTCAGAAAACTTGAAAAGGATGTGGGTGACTTCGGTATAAGCTCAGGGGGTTTAGTAAGGCTCAGAAATGGAGGGTTCGGTTTTCCGGCGATGAGCAGAAGATTTCCGGCGAGTGAGTTTTCGCCGAGAAAGGGTGCGGTTTTGAGCGAAAAAGTTTGCAGAGGTTCGAGGGGGTATTTATAAGGCAGGTTATCGATGAATTTGGTCCAATTTCCGACTTGATTCATCGGTTAGAAAATCTCCGGCGGTTATAACTTGTTTCGCGGACTCAGACGTCGGTTATAACCGATGGAGCGATTAAGTTTTACGTTATAACTGAAAAAGTCGTAAATTCTTGGCGAGATCGCCGGGATTTCCGACGACTGAAATTTGGGCGCGGTTTTGAATTCGGAAAGACATGTTATGAATTAAATGATTCTAACATTTAACAAGAAACATCAGTGGCGCAGTGGTTTAAGTGTTAAGTGTTAAGTCTGTTGAACCGTGACCCGGCGACTGACCCGGGTTCGAAACCCGGCAGAAACAATTTATTTTTATTTTCTTATTTTTAACAGTTTTTCAAAAACTAATTATATATTCCTATATAATAATTAATTATGTATCGTTTAAAATTATTTTGGGCATTAAATTCGCAACGAAATTTTTAACTGATTGTTCGGTTGATAAACGGAGCGGGTTTGGTAAATCCGTTTTTGACGGATGTTACAGCACGTCCGTCTTATATGATTAGCATATTGTGCAATATGATACATGCATATACTATGTTATGTATTGACTTCTTATTCATCGCACGAACCGGTCGGCTTAGTATGCCCCATCTACCCTTTGAAACACCAAAAGACCTCTCAACATCTTTTCTTGCCGATTCTTGCAACTTTTTGAACACCTTTTCTTTAGCCTCGACAAGAAATGAAGGAGCTTTCACAAAAACAGACCATGATGGGTAGATACAATCCACAAGAAGAAAGACTCGTCCGCAATATCGTCCATTAACATAGAATGGACAGAAGAGTGCGGTACCATCCATTACGGTTTGGAACAACGACAACATGTGCAAAACATTGATGTCGTTGTTTGAACCTGGAACACCAAAATATGAATGCCAAACCATAAATCATTCGACGTCACCGCTTCAAGTATGATGGTTGGTCTTTTGACGACACCCCTAACATACACCCCTCGCAACTCTCTTGGACAATTTTTCCACTCGATATGTGTACAATCGATGCTATCGAACATCCCTGGAAAATGCTATCTAGCCTCATGTGCGGCGTAAATACGTGAGATGTCGTGTGTCGTCGGTTTACGTAAAAACTCTTTACCATACAATTTAATGACCGCGTTACAAAAAAAATTGCAGACATTCACGTAAAGTTCTGGCCGGCATAGCTAGGTATTCATCAAATTGATCGGGAGGGTTACCTGTCGCTAGTTGGCGAATGGCGGACGTGCATTTTTGTATCGGCGTGAAACTTGGTTTGCCCCGCGCGTCGTAACCTTCTTGAAACCAGTCTTCAGTTGCTTCGATGTCTCCAACAATCTTTAAAAATAATTCTTTTGGTAAATAAAACCGATCTCTAAACGTTTCGGCATTGTAGACCGGATTCTCCACAAAATAATCGTTTATTAACAATTCGTTGGCATGTATACGATCACGATCCACCATTTTCTTCTTTGGGCGGTTCGAACTTGATTCAAGTTCGTTATACACCGACACGGAAAACTCAAGCGTCTCATTGTCGGAAGACGATTGGCTATCGCTATCGCTGTCCATCGGAAAAGTCGAATCCATAGGAAAATCCATTTGTTAAATATGTAGAATGTGTGATATGTGTTTGTGTTTTGGTTTGGGTGAAATGGTATAAAATTGTGAAGTGTATATAAATTGTTTAAAGGTTTTTTTTTATTAAACATTAACGTTCAAAAATAACGGTCGGATTTTTTCAAACGTTTGGATTTCAACGCGTGAAGTTTATCACGCGAATTATGTTTCACGCGTGGAAAATGTGTGGTGGCGGTGGTGTGTTCGAGTCCATCAAGGTAAATAAAAAAATAATTGTATTTGTTACCTAGTATATTAAAGGGTAACTTTAATCTAAACGACGGTAAAAATAAGCAAGTAACATGATTAAGTAACTATAACTAGAGTTAAAAGTTAATTTTAATTATAATAAGTAAAATAAAACAGATAAAAGAACAAATATTTGTTAAAAAATAACTTTATTAAACTTCAAAGACCGTATGATAACTTTATAAAAGTTCACGGGTCAAAAGGTAAGTTATTTATCGAAAAAAGAATTATTACTAAACCTTCGTATCTTCGTATGATAAATCTATTAAAGTTTAGAGGTATACATAAATCGTTTATAAAAAATACTATTAGAGTTTCGGGTCATATGATAAAATTATTTAAGTTTAGGGTTAGAAACGTAAATATATTATAAAAATTGTTATAGTCTTATAATTGTTAATTACTAAACTTTTAAAGAAAAAGAAAAAACAAATCTATATCTATATCTATCTATACATATAATAAAGTAAACCAATTTGGAACACATGACAATCATTGAGACTATCTATAATATAATTTAATTTTCCCGCCTAAAATATAATATTATTAATTTCATAGTTAATTCTAAATTCATAAAAATAATAATAATCCTGAAATCTAATATTTAATAAAGAAAATCAAAATACATATTTTGAAAAGATGAAAAGATTTTATTTCAAAATATAATGTCAAACGTTTTTGTATCTTTCAATTAAGATCATTTCCTTTTTAAATCTTTTAAGTTATCAATTTAAATTCAAAAATAACATTTATGAATTTTAATAAGTTACGTATATCCATCCTAAATATCATCCAATAAAAAAATTAATTGGAAAAACAAGATTTATTGCATTAGAATTTCGTTTCTATTTTCCTAAAGAAAAACTAAAATCATCATATCTTAAGTTAACAATTTGAAATTTGACGGATTATATTTTGTTAGTAAAATAGAATGATTCTATTTCAAATTCAAAGTAGAATAAGATTTAATATTAATTTATTATTTAATTAATATAACATAAGTATAGAAAAGAGGTGGGAAAACAGAAAATTAGATGGTTTCAATGAATGATAATTGTCACACATTGGTTTACTTAATATTAAATCTTATTCTACTTTGAATTTGAAATAGAATCATTCTATTTTACTAACAAAATATAATCATCAAATTTCAAATTGTTAATTTAAGATATGATGATTTTAGTTTTTCTTTAGGAAAATAGAAACGAAATTTTAATGCAATAAATCTTGTTTTTCCAATGAAATTAATAAGATTATATTTTAGACGGGAAAATTAAATTATATTATAGATAGTCTCAATGATTGCCATGTGTTCCAAATTTGTTTACTTTATTATATGTATATAGATTAACTAGTTTAAGTACCCGTGTGTTACATGTATTATTTAAAGTAAATTATATTATTTAAAGGTGTTTAAACTTTGAAATGATAGAACGTTACTTAAAAAGCAATCTCATCACTTAAAAGGCTCCAAGTAAATTGTCTAATTAGATATGGACCTATAGTTTGTAAGTTTCGACGACTTTGACAGACCCCATATTTGAAACATGTATGTGAACATCCATCTACATGGACCTACAAAAGTAGGCACAAATTAAAAATGAATTATATTTTTTTCACAGCAGTCATATTTACAATATTAACTACTTATTAAAGTACCTAATTAAAAATAAAGTGTACATTCCGATAACTTTGAAAGACCCCACTCATTTATTGCTGCCTTTTGACTACTTATTATGTACAATAACCATGATTTAAACTGGCTCAACCAGATACCCAATCCGATCCATAAACCCCATTTTGACCCATACCCAACGGTAGTGTCACCCAACCACTCCCTAATACCTGGAATTGTGCTTTCCTGTCAAAATTATACACCAAATACTAAAAAGACTTATGGTCCATTTGATCAATTAAATAACAACCGATGCAGAATAACATTTACCAAACGCCATCTGTGCTCATTCTCATTAACAATACATCTATTACTTTCAACTTTGTAACCAAGTCCAAATCTCTAATATCATCTTTTATACCATCAATGTTGCACCAGATAAGAACTTATTCTTAATCTCAGTAGAAAAAAAAAACATTTTTTTTTCTAAATAACATCCAAGTCCCTCAAAATTTGACATAAAAATATATAAAAGGCGTTGATGATGTCAAGGAATTTCGGCAACATATAACAAATACACTAAAAATAAAACAGTAGATATATAGATTGGTCAATGAGTTTAACGCAATTCTTACATCATTCTAACTACTAAACATATAGGACATATTAAACTTGTCAAGGTCGTTTAAAATATATAGACTTCATAACGGTGGTTACCTCAATCGCTATGTTCTTGCCTGAGTATATCTTGGTATCTGATTCAACATACAAATAAAGAGATAATGTTAGCAAAGGCTCAGGTTGGATTACAAAAATCAAAATCATTATATGATAGGATGTGACACCCATGCCTGAACTTGAGATAGAAACTCTCACATACGGTGGTGTGTAACCATTACAAGATAAGTTAAAAACACCAGCAATGATATGTTCCTTTTGTTAAAATCAGAGTTTCAGAGTGGATTACCGAACAAGACTATTCTTTCATAATTGTGTGTTATGGTTGTTTAGATTACAAATGCAGGGCACCTTAAATGGTTTACAAGAGAAACATAAAAAAGGAAAACATTGCTGCGATTTGCTGTTGATTAGCTGGATGTCCGGCTGTTGATTAGCTGCCGCGGGATGTCCGGCTGTTGATTAGCTGCGATTTTCTCCAAGGTTTGACTTTCCTTTCTAACACTCCCCCTCAAGTTGAGTAGTGGGGTTTCCAATACACAACTTGTCTAAGCATTCGCCTAAGACTCTCCCACTGACAGCCTTTGTTAGTATGTCTGCTAATTGATCTTTTGATCGAACAAACGGTAGTTCAATTGTACCATCTTCCAATTTTTCTTTGATGAAGTTCCTATCAACTTCTACGTGTTTAGTTCGATCATGTTGTACTGGATTTTCTGAAATCTGAATTGCAGCTTTATTATCACACATAATCTTACTCGTTTCTCTTGAAGGAAAGCCAATCTCAGCTAAGAGTCTTCGCATCCACATGGCTTCTGTTAGACCTCGAGCTATACCTCTAAATTCAGCCTCTGCACTTGAGAGAGCAACCACCTTTTGTTTTTTACTTCTCCAAGTGACAAGATTCCCACCAACTAGAGCGAAGTAGCCTGCTGTTGACCTCCGACTTCCCTTATCTCCTGCCCAGTCTGCATCAGTATAGATTTGAACATTTAGGTGTCCATGTGATTGAAACAGGACTCCATGACCCACTGTTCCTTTGAGATATCTAATAATTCTCCAAACTGCTTCCATATGAGACTCTTGAGGTTGGTGCATGAACTGACTTACCACCCCTACAGCATATGCAATATCTGGGCGAGTATGTGAGAGGTATATTAGTTTTCCCACCAGCCGTTGATATCTTTCTTTATTTGCTAACTTTGCTCCTTCCTCCATATAGAGCTTTTGGTTTACACTCATAGGAGTGTCTGCTGGTTTGCAATCTATCATTCCTATCTCTGCCAACAAGTCTAAGACATACTTCTTCTGACTAATGAAAATTCCTTGTTTTGACCTTAGCACTTCAATTCCGAGGAAATACTTCAGCCTACCCAAATCTTTCATTTCAAATTCGGCAAACAAGTTTTCTTTTAGTTTTCCCATTTCTTCTTTATCGTTCCCTGTAATGATCATATCATCTACATAGATAATTAGGCAGGTTACGAATTTTCCTCTTTTTTTGAGAAACAAAGTATGATCGGCATTACTTTGTTTATATCCAAATTTTTTCATAGCTACAGTAAATCTGCCAAACCAAGCCCGGGGAGATTGCTTCAAACCATACAGAGATTTCTTCAGACGGCAAACTTCTCCGGATTTGAAATCTTTTGTGAATCCTGGAGGAGCATCCATAAATACCTCTTCATCTAGATCCCCGTGTAGAAATGCATTTTTTACATCAAACTGTTGGAGTGGCCACCCTTCATTTGCGGCTATCGAAAAAAGAACCCTAATTGTGTTCATTTTTGCAACTGGGGAGAATGTTTCAGCATAATCAATCCCATGTGTCTGGGTATACCCTTTTGCTACCAGTCGGGCTTTATATCTCTCAATTGTACCGTCTGGTTTATACTTAACCGTATAGACCCAACGACACCCCACGGATTTCTTTCCCAACGGAAGAGTACACTTTTCCCAAGTATTGTTCTTGATTAAAGCTTCCATTTCTGTTTTCATTGCTTCCTTCCAATGTTTAGACTTTAAAGCTTGATCCACGTTTGTAGGAGTTTCTTCAGAATAAACAGATGAGATAAACGCTTTGGCTTCCTTAGTGAGATTTCCATTAGCTATAGGATAACTAGACCTTCTTGGCTCTTTTCCAGGAGAATACCGTTTCGGAGGAACCCCTATGTTTGTTCTAGGGGGTAACACATATCTTGATGGTGATTCTTCTTGTATGGGTTCATCTGCCTGTAAATTCTCAGCTTGTTCTGTGGCAATTGCATGGTTAGAAGTATTGGTATCTTCGGAGTCATTAGAAACTCCAAAAGTATCACTAGACTGAATAGGGTGAGTATTACTTACCTCGGATACCAGGTTAGGAGGAACATTAGGGCCTTCAGTGGCACTGAAATTGAACTCTGGTGACTCTGTAGTTGGTACATAGGGAACATATTTCAACCAACTTAGTGTGTCTAAACATTCCTTCTCCCCCTGACCACTGAGTTGGGAATTGTAGTAATACTCGGTTTCAAGAAAGTCACAGTTTATTGTGGTGAACATATGACGTGTCTTTGGGTTATAACATCTGTATCCTTTTTGATTCATTCCATACCCAACAAAGACACATTTTTCAGCACAAGGGTCAAGTTTGGTTCGATCTGATTTAGGTATGTGAACAAAAGCGGTACATCCAAAGATTCGTGGTTGAAGAGTAAGGACTGAGGGTAGTTTGAAAAATTTTGAAAGGGTGTGTAATGGAGTGTTAAGTTTGAGGATTTTTGTTGGGAGTCGGTTGAGAAGATAGGTAGCGGTAGCAAGGGCTTCAGGCCAAAAATGTTTCGGGACCTGGGATTCAATTAGGAGGGCTCGTGTCATTTCCAGCAAAATGCGATTTTTCCTTTCGGCGACACCGTTTTGTTCTGGAGTGTTTGGACATGTAGTTTGGTGGATTATTCCCTTGTTTTGAAAAAGCAATTTAAAGGAGGTATTAACAAATTCACCTCCATTATCTGATCGGAAAATTTGGATGTTTGTTTGGAATTGGGTTTGGATCATGGCGTAAAACATAGTGAATTTTTCAAAGACTTCGGATTTGTTTTTTAAAAAATAAACCCAGGTCATTCGGGTACAATCATCAACGAACATCACAAAGTAACGAAGGTTTTGCCCCCCAAGAACGGGGGTAGGACCCCGTACATCAGAATGGATTAATGAAAATGGCAAAGCAACCTTAGTATTATTGGGTTTAAAAGTTTTCCTGTGGCTTTTTGCTAAAGTGCATGTTTCACAATGTGACATAGAATTAACTGGAAATAGTTTTGGAAATAAAATATGTAAATAACTTGTAGAGGGATGACCTAATCTTCGGTGCCATAGCCATGCGTCTCGTTCCGATGTACCATGGGTTAACATCACAGCACCATTTTGAGTTACTTCGTCCACATAATATAACCCTTGACTTTCAGTGCCACGCCCAATGATCGCTCCCGTCCTGATATCCTGTAAAATACAAAACGTAGGGTACATTAGGACAATACAGTTGAGTTCTTTAGTGACGTGGCTAATGGAAAGCAGTTTATGTGACAACGAGGGAACATAAAGACAATTAGAGATTTTTATTGTGGATGAAATCTCAATAGTCCCTCCCGATTTTACATCCATTATCCCTCCGTTCGCCGTTTAAATATGTGTTTTTTCTGGTTTAGTTGTTGAAATAATATCCGATGACTCATAAGTCATTGTGTCGGTTGCGCCACAATCGAATATCCATCGTTTTTGTTTTTCATGATGTTTTTGGGCCATATTAGCATTCCCATTATTTTCAGGGACCAAATGTGACATATTCACTTTTGGGTTATAAACCCACGGTTTTGAGTTATCCGCCCCAAACCCATCCGCCCCAAACCCATCCGCCCCAAACCCATTCCTTTCTCCTTCATCCTCTCCGCCATTACCTAACCCTTCGTCTTCTTCGCCTGTTGCGTCGGCCATTCCGCCGAAACCAACCCTACTCCGGCTTCCATCTCCTGGAACCTCTCGGTTGCCGGTGCTGGGTGATTTTCCTTTCTCGTGAGCAGTAGCCTTTGTGCCCTTCTTATGACTGTCAGACCACCAATCAGGGTATCCGACGAGTCTGAAACATTGTTCCTTGGTATGCTTAGTCATGCCACAATGGTCACATTTGAGATGAATTTTGTCATCTCTGCTTACAGATCCAGTTCTTCTTCCGTCAAACCGTCGGAGCCCTTTCGATGCAAGTCCTGCCCGTTCTATTTCTGTGGCAATAAGACCTGCTGCGATGCCCTGTGCGTCATTGAGAGGTGTTCCGAGAATGTTTCGGTGAGCGGCCTCCTTGCGAACAGTGGCATATGCGGCTTCTGCAGTCGGAAGTGGTTCCGACCGGAGTATTTCCCTCAGGGTCATACTTCCGGTCAAGGGCATTTAAGAACTGGAAGAGTTTTTGCTCAGTTCGGATTTTGGAGTATGTTTGAATATCCGTTGAACAAGTCATCGGATTCGGATCAATTCGGTCGATTTCTCCCCATACGCCTTGGAGGGTGATCCACAATTCTTCGAGAGAAGTATTGTTCTGTTTGATGTCATTCGCTTTGACATGAAGATTAAAGGTTTGGAGCTTGTCCCGTCCACTGCTATATGTAACTACCAAGGCATCCCACAACGATTTCGTTGTGGGAAACTCGGTGAGGTTACCCGCAAGAACAGGTTCGATATTCTGAATTAACCAAGAAAAGACGATTAGGTCATCTTGCTCCCACTGTTCGTAGGTTTCATGATTTTGGTTTGGGGGATTTGTGGTTAAATGTTGCAGCAAGATTTTTGATTTTCCGCCTATGGCGACTCGAATCATTCGGGTCCATAAGGGATAATTCTGGCCGTTTAGTTTCAGATTTATCTGTAAACTATCGGACATTTTGGGGCTTTTTGATTGGGAATTTTTGAGAAGGTTGGCTAGTTGTAAGGTGAGATCACTACTCGAGTTACCGTCTCCGGACATGGTGACTCGGTTGTGGCTCGGTTGTGTTTTGGGTAGATGATGAGCAGTCTAAATAACCCGCTCTGATACCATGTTAAAATCAGAGTTTCAGAGTGGATTACCGAACAAGACTATTCTTTCATAATTGTGTGTTATGGTTGTTTAGATTACAAATGCAGGGCACCTTAAATAGTTTACAAGAGAAACATAAAAAAGGAAAACATTGCTGCGATTTGCTGTTGATTAGCTGGATGTCCGGCTGTTGATTAGCTGCCGCGGGATGTCCGGCTGTTGATTAGCTGCGATTTTCTCCAAGGTTTGACTTTCCTTTCTAACACCATTTACTGGGCCTTCTATTTGCAATCAATCGTTTGTTTCAATTTGAATTATCAGATCCTATCATGAAGCCTTCTAGTTATCCTCTAAATGCTTTTTGACAAGCGTCATGAAGTTCTTAGTTGTGATCAATCTGAAGCCCAAATCACCTTTATTATTATAATAACAAAGTGATCCCATACAAATACAAATGTAAGAAACTGACACTTCAAGATTTAGTTTGTATGTTAATATTGGCAGTTCAGTATTAAGAATTGACTTCAAAAAGAGTAAAATAATATTTTAACGCTGGCAACAACTACACTTTGACAACATTAGTTTCAGGGACCAAAACCATGAAAAAATACCTAGAGACGATCATTGTGGTTAAAAGCTTTTAGGAACGTAACTGTTTAACGTTTAAAATACCACATGGGTGAAAGTTAAAATTTTGTCAAATAATTATGTTGTAAATTGTTGTAAGGTAAAAGACCTTTTAAAGACAAACCATCAGCTATTAGAGACATAAACCCAGACTAACGGTGGCTCTTTAAAGTTTTGAGTCCAATGAGAACCTGCAACATAACCTACCATGGATTAGCTTAACCTTCCCATAGAAACACAGCGACGCAGTTCACTCAACACCAAGTTATGGTTTCCCTTGTTTTCTAAGAGCTTAACCTAGCAGCAATTAGCAAACAAAAAAACATGTGTTTCACATAGTAGTACCAGCATCTATTGAAGATTTCATGGAACACTGACCTTGTACTCGATTGGCCCGTCTTTTAAGGCCCGATGAACCCGGATGAAATGTAGACTATAGTGTGAAATTCATGTCATGCCTTTGTATTCCCATATGTGTGTTGGTCATTCATTATCTGATTAGAGCGTCGTGCTAATAACATAAAGGTCGCAGGTTCGAGACTTGCATGGGCCACTTTAACTAATTTTTTACTTCTACCATTTAGGCCATTTTTTACAACTATTTTACTTTACCCATTTCTTCAAGCATTATAGTTGGGAATCTGTAGAGTACAGCTTCAAGTTATTTATGGCTTGTTCTACATATTACTAACTTTCTCCTGAAAATTACCACCATTAATGGCTAACAAAAATGTCTCATTTGTTGCCTATTTGTTAAGCTCTGGCCAAAACTTCAGTTATTTTAAGAAAATGGTTGAGTCAATGGTTCATTCTTTTTGATAATTGTTATTTCTCCACCTATTTTCTTAAACAGTTAATGACGTTCTCATAAGGTAGCAACAACTATCATTCAACTTTTGTTTAACTTCTTACAGTAAGATCAAAGAATGTAAATCATCATCATACTCAGGAAAGTCCACCAATAGCAAAGCTAAGGTAGGGTCTGAGGAGGGTAAGATGTAGACAACCTTTCCTCTACTCCGTAGGAATAGAGAGACTGCTTCTAGTGAGACCCCCAACTCGATAAGATCAAAGAATGCAAATATAAACACAAAATAGACGCCTTTTGTGGTACAACTTTTTTACCTTGTACACTTGCCTACACCCATGGTTAGATCATGATTCCTGCACACAATTGGTCTCCTCTGCAGCTGTGCATCACATCCTTCAATTATAAACTGTTAAAGTGGATAACAGTTTAGCTAGGCGGCCTCATGGAGCCGTATGCATAAAAACCTACGTATGTAAACATCATAGTTACTTCCACAAGTTATACAAAGTGGTATTTTGTACATGAACTTTTAGTAAATATGTGAACTTGTAAATTAACCTCGCTATAACCAACGATAGCAATTTTTGCCAGAGATTGTACAATTAAAGCTGAATGAGTTAACATGATACCCTTTGGCTTCTGGTTAGTCCCTAAAAGCAGAATAAACATCCTTCGATAACAAAAGCTTTCAACTTAGGCATTTTTAGCAAAACGAAAACAATATAGTAATTTTAGTTAAATGTCAAAACTTAAGCATCTACATAATACTTTACTAAATTAACAATATTTAGACTCGTTAAATGTCACATATGTATCATTTCCGATGTGAAACAACATGAAAAAAATCAACTAAAGCTTTTTTTTTAACAAACATGTTTCTGCAATCCATGAGTCATCAAAATAGTTTATTCACCCCAACCTATTCATTCATCCTATCCTAAAATCAATATATGACCACCGAAACCTAATACACATACCTCTTTTGTATATGCAACCAAACCTCCAAAATCCGAAAGCAAAAGGACTAAAAACAGCCGCATCAAACCAAACCTCAAAGGTGCCATTTTACAGATTCATGAGACTCGGAGAATGCAAAAGGACCAAGCCACCATGGCTGCAATAGGGGTTGCAGGTAATAACCTGCCAACCTCCGTAATCACCAAGCCATGGCGACATACGGACTTGATTTTGATAACTAGTCACAGCCTCGTTTGTACTAAGAACCAACTTAGGTTTTCGCAAAGCCATCACGATAGGGGTTTCACTATCTTTGTTAGCCTTCACTTTCTGCCCCATGATTTATCACTTATATGGTTTTCCACACACGCACAAACTTTTCTGCGAGTATTTCTCTGGGCGTTCATGAACAATTTCTGCAAGTTGACTAAAAATTTGCTTTGGTACATCAATCTGAAATCAAGATTGGTTTACAAATATCAATATGATACTAAAAAAATACGTACAACACGAAATCAGATATGCAAAATTATACAGATCGTACCTCAGCATGACAACGATAGTACGTCATCTTCACCTTCACAAAGCAACCCGTTGTCTATCTACCACCTGCAACAAATTAATAGATTTAGATTCTTAATTTGTTAAAAGAGACTTCACGGCAGTTGTTTTGCTTCCATTAAGCGAACAATTAAGCAACAGTTTAGAAATGATCAATTTTGCTACGTATGCTTAAGTGCATCCACCTTTGCAAGTGTGTCCACGCCTCAGCGTTTTACACATTACATTTCAAGTGCGTAAAAACCGCACGCAACTCTTATGATTGTGTACCAATTACATGAGCTTCAAGTTGTTACCAAGATTTTTCGTTTGTGTAGATCTCTTAAGTGTTCCAAGCACCCTAAACCGGCCTGTTCACAAAATTTGTCTAATTAGCGTTAGTATCACAAAGCATAAAGTCATCTGACGCAAGTGCTCTGATTGCACCTTTTCTTATTCAAACCTGGTTTCTCAAACAACTCCGCAGCCTCATCTATTTTGTTAAAAAAAAATGAGACTACTTGAGTTCAACTCATATAAAGTTGAATGAAAAACAAAATATTTTGACGGGTTAACCAGCCCACTTTAGAACTTACTGTAAGATTCTAGGATGCACTGGGACGGGTACGGGGACGGGGTACGGGTACGGGGACGGGCACGGGAAACGGCAGAACTAAAAAATTTAAGAAGCGGGGACGGGACGGGTACGGGAAAAAAACGCAATAGATAAAAAACTATATTTTTTGTTCTTTTCTAAAACACAATAGATAAAAACACACAAAAAAATATGTTTCTTTCATTCTTTTCTAATAAAGATATAAACATTAAGATGAAAACAATTGCGTTTTACAAATTCCTTTTCTTTTAAACTATCTTTTACTTATAACACTGTATCATGTACTCATGAAGTTAAAATTCAAGAACCTGGGATCATATATAAAAATATTTTAATCATAAAATATCTACTTTCCTATCCCCAATGAAGGCCAACGTGTTTCAATATAGACCATTCAATGTTACCTAACCATCAACATCAATGCTTTCCATTCAATATAAACCCATTTTCCAAGAATAGGGTACATAAAACGCAATGGATGCAGCATCCATATAAAACGCAGTGAAATATTTAGCCACATAAAACACAAGGAAAAAATTCTACAGCATAAAAATCCACACATAGGTTGAAGATGGTTACAGTAGATAAGTGCTCAACTCCTGGTCAATCCGGTTGCTGTACATAAAACGGAATGAAAATATTCTACAGCATAACAAGCCACGCGAAGGTTGAAGAAGATTAAAGTAGATAAGTGTTGAACTCGATCAATTCGGTTGATTATGGCGGAGGTTGGCATCTGAGTTGATATATATTTATTTCCAGAGTTGTACTAGCATTGAAAGGAGGAAGCTTACGAGAAAAGGTTTTCTCGGGTTCTTTGTTATAAGTGATCCTATCCCTCATTCCTTTGGAGCGTCTTCGAATCGTGTACATAGTCGTTCAAGAACTCCTTCAAGGGTTATGTCCATCATTTCCACATGCAAAAAACCGAAAAATATATCCGGAAACGCGCAGGAAACGTTTCGGTTTGACGTTTCTTGGCCGTCCCCTTCGCCTGACCGTTTCCTCCACGTTTCCTAATCGCCGGGGACGTTTCCCAGGCGTACCCGTCGCGTTTCCGTCCCCTTGCAGTCCCCGGGACGGGAGACGGCTGCTCCATGCCGTTTCTGTGCTTCATAGGTAAGATTCCCCATTCCGAGCCGAGCCAAGCCATCACATACTACAAATACAACAGTAAGTAAAACATGTGTTCAACAAAAAAGTAGAAGTGGCAAATAGGTTTTAATTAACATAAGAGTTAAAACTTGTATCAGTTGGAATGCAAAGTTATTTAAATAAGCAAATGACAAACATTAGAGTGAACTCATAATCACCTAAGTACTTACTCAAAATTGATTAAGGCTATGATGTCATGTTGAAGATAATGGAGAACTGCCAAAGCATCAGCAACAAAGCCCCAATTTTGTAACACTATACCTTACAAAATTTGTCTAATTAGCGTTAGTATCCCATATTCGGTACCCTGACACACAAAATCAAAATTAACATTAATATTAATATTTAAGAATAAAATGAACTTCTATAATCAAATTCACAATCACTATTTGAATAAGAAAAGGTGCAATCAGAGCACTTACCATTAGGATCACAATTAGGGTTTCACATCTAGATTACCAGGTACAGACAACATCAAAAAAAAAAAAAAAAGAGAAACATGCATGTGTTACCAGTTGTGAAATTGACACATAAAGAAGAAGTGTATGTAGAATTAACAATTCTTGAAGACAACCCTTAAAAACCTAAATAAAAAATTAGGATAAGATGCAAAAGTTTTATGAATGATAGTTTATAGTTAATCCTAAATTAAAAAAAAATTAATCGTGAAATCTCAGTAATAGTTAGACCTAAATTAAAAAAAATGATAATAACAATCCTGAACTCTAGGTAACAACTTTTCAAATCTTCAAATAATGCATTTAATGAAAATATTCATAAATTGTCATTATGATGTTACATCTTTTTTGAAACATTGAGTGTCTTGTAATTTACATCCATTTTAACTTTTTATTTATCATTAAATTTAAATGTAATGCAATACGTAAATACAGTAATACGTAGTATATAATATATTTATTTTTGTATTATTTTCAGTGTCTGTTTGATTACATGCTTCCCTAATGAATTTTATAATACTAATATACATCATCTTTATATTAACTTATTTATGTCAATTTAGTATATAAATATCTTCCTCTTTGGTTTGCATTTACAAGATATATTTATTAAATAGTTTAAATTGTTTAACCCGTGTGTTACACGGGGAAGTAACCTAGTAATATATATATAATACTATTCACAATTCCTTTTGTTATTATATAAAATAAAATAGTACATAGATTATTGGTTAATGTGATACCCCTTTATCATGCATTCAGTGACAAATATAGAAATTTTTGGAGGATGGGGACATTATGAGTCGGCTAAAATGAGTTGACAAAAAAATATGATAAAATAACATAGTTCATTAAATATATAAATATAAAATAAAAATATCACCATTTGTCCTCTACGTGTTTTAATCTTTTGTAACGCTCGATTACATCTTCATTAGTAATATTGAGAAGTTCATCTACTTGTAGCATAAATTACGTAAGCGTTCAAGAAATCATCACCAATACGACGCCTTGTTTCATCTCTTTAACTTGGATGATAATATAAAACCTTAGAGGAGAATAGCGAGTCACGTTAAAAATGTTGATGTTCGAAAAGAATTGTTGATCCATGTTGCTAAGGGTGTGTTTGGGATTACTTTTTCAACCTGATTTTTTGATTATTGTGTTTTGAAATCGCAAATAATCTATTTTGAGTGTTTGGTAAAAAAAATTAAAAAAAAATTGATTTTTTACGTTTTGTAGAGATCAAAACGTGATAATTCAAAAGTAGGTCACCCCTTACTGCAGGAAAACGAGATTCCACAAAAACTGATTTTTTATTTTGTAGAGATCAAAGCTTTTGTATTTTTTTTTAAAATATATATATTTTCCAAACGCTAAATAGTTGATATCTGATTATTGTAATATCAAACAACATAATCAAATCCAAACACTATCTTTCTGCAACACGTTTTGTTACAGCTAATTATCTGATTCTAATTATTCAAAACGCATAATCTATTTTCAAAACTCAACCCCAAACACCCTCTAAGTTCCCATTCGAAAAAGAGTTGCCCATCTCAAGGATTTCAAATTTTATAGTCAGTTAATAAGTACAATGAATGACACTAATTGTATTTAACCTAAATTTTCAAATGATAAACATCAAGTTCATTTACTCAAGTTACGGTTTTTTTAGATAGTTAATGAACTTGTTAAAACAGTTGAATTTACATCGAGATAGATGATAGACGGGCAACAAACTGCTACCCCTTTGTGAATAGCAAAACTAAGTCTTTTAAAAACTACGTCCATAGATCTCGGGGTCATAACATTACTACGCATGACCCTTTGAACTCGACTAAGAAGGTCCAGAACCTCTAGTACCAGAAAACCAAAAGTATCAAAAGCAAATGGAATAAACGCGTGCTGGTTGTCAAGGCACGCTTTCTCATGTTTGGTCACTCTACCCAAAGCAGCCTTTAAAGCAGCCTGACCCACCGTGAAAGCACTACCGCCTAAACCCACAAGCAGGGAAACCCCTGTTAGATCCACACATGCATGTTTTCCTCCTACCCATCCAAAGACCAGAATGTCGACTGGTCGAAGTGATTTATTTTTAGAATTAAACAAAAGGAATTGAATAAGTTAAAGGTACGTTGTCATAAAAAGATGGAAGGCAACCACGTATTGGTGTCTGGCAACCAAAACTTATTTCTTTAGCGGCCTGTGCCCACCCTACCACAACCATACATCCGCCACTGCATGCATTGATACACATGATTCTGGTCAATTTTACTTGATCCACGGTACTGAAAACATTGATTCGAATGAGCTTTTTTCCATAAGACCTTGATTCGCATGATCTTGATATGAAGATTCGAAACCTACATACTTCTCAAGATATTTGGATCGTTGAGGTGACAAGTATTTTTTTTTTCACCATGGTCATGGTTATTCCATGTGGATTTTTATCGAGTTGGATCACCAAGGATTTATTCCTTTAATTTTCATCGTGTCTGGTTTGTATATTATATTTTTGTTACTAAGTCCTTCAAATTTAGCGGTATCAATATATACGTGTATAAAAGATAAAAGATGTAGATTTAAAAGTATGATGTATTTTAGCCTTTGTTTATATTTGTTATTATACATTGAATTCGGTCAATGTATATTCTTTCCTTTTCCAAAAGTTGCCAGAAGAATAAGTGAATAATGCTCAACATTAGATAAACTCCAACCAGAATGGCATCTAGCCTTGCGTTAGATGTCTTCAAATCCCCATGATATTCCTTATCCGTTTATAAAATATAAAGTAATATTCTTCTTTCTTCAATATCTTTTTAACGGTTTAAATTATATTAGACTAAATTACAAGTTTTATCCTTTATGTTTACACAAAATTGCAAGCGCTGTCTTTTAGCGCAAATGTTGAAAAGTTTTGTACTTAATCTTTCAAAATCTTACACGTTATGTCCTTTAGGCCAAACCCACTTAGAGTATTTGATTAAATTTGGTCATTTGCCTTGCACATAAGGGTATTGTTGTCTTTTCATCCCTTCAGGGACTATTGTGTAAAATAATTTATATTTAGGGACTAGTTTGTAATAAGTTGAAAAATAAAACAATTAAAATATCTTTTTTCTGTATATCTCTACCTCTACTGCCAACAGCCACCACAAGATTAAAAATCAAAACCATAACTCACCTGATTCAACCAGCAATGATAGTTCATAGAGATATTCATTGTATAAACATCATTCGAAATACCCATCAAATTTATTCTCTTGAAAAGTGAAAATATGCAGTTGAATAATGTCCTATTATCAAGTAAAATGACATTTGAAAATGTTTATTACAATCGGAGAAGAGTATGAGAGTTGAATGCAATGACTGTGAAAGATACCGGAAACTTACGCGATCGGTTACCGAGAGGAGAATAATGAAGAACATCGATTTTTGTGCCGGTGAGAAACCGCCGGAGAAGATGATGACCGTTGATCGTCACTGGGAACTGATACGATCGGTTACCGAGAAGAGAATAGTGAAAAATGTTGACCGTCACCAGAGATATGCCGAAGGCAGTCGGAGAAGGTGAAACCGTCGCCGGAGATTTGAAGGAGTCAACCGGAGAATATAATGAGCGTGGAATGCAACGGCAGTCTAAATCACCGGAAACTGTTGCCGGAGATTTGTAGGAGTCAATCGGAGAAGATGATGAGAGTTGAAAGCTCTGAAAGAGAACCAGAAATTGAGGCGAACGGTTACTGAAAGAGAAATGTTGAGGAACAATGTTGATTGTCGTGGCGGTGAGAGACCGGTGCCGGAGAGAAATGTGGAGGGGCTGAGTAGTGAAACAGAAGTGGGCGAAGAGAAAGACGAGGGAAAGTTGAATGTGTTATAGAGAGAGAGTTAGAGACGAGAGAATTCAGGGTTTTAGTATCTATAATTTATTTTTTATTTCGTACACAATTAGTCCCTTGAATCTTAATTTATTACTCAACAGTCTCTAAAGAGGTAAATGACAAGAATACCGTCATGTGTAATCCACAGATTTAACCAAAAAATTTAACTGAGTTTGGCTTAAAGGACATAACGTACAAGATTTTAAAAGATTAAGGACACCTCCTGTAAACTTTTGGGAAAAAGAACAGCGCATGCAATTTGGTGTAAACATAAAAGACAAAACTTATAATTTACTCATTATATTAAAATCGTCTTTTATGAAGCTCGAAACCTTAATTTTAAAGGTTATGAATATAATCATTTATATATAGAAAATCTGTAAAATGTTTTAAAACTGATTGTGATTCATATATTTATTAGGTCAGAGCCCATGTATTATACGAGTTGAATAAATATAATTTTTATATACTAACTAATAAAAAGTTAAACCTTTAGAAACTCATGCATTGCACGGATTGAATAAACACGTGTATTACGCGACTTGAATACATATAATGTAATCGGTTAACACACAATCGTCAATATATGTTTTTGAAAAAAAAAATAACTTTGATGTACTAAATCATTTTATAACATTTTACTTTGTGTTGTTTATTATTAGGTTGAGTTAATTACAATGTTAGTCCCTATGGTTTGTGGAAAGCAACAACCTTAGGTACGAATAGTTTAAAGTAACAATATGAGGTTAACAATATGAGGTATTAAGACTAACATATGTTAGTTTTTCTGTTAAGTTTCAATGAAATGACTAAAACACCCATTTATAACCATTTATACAAATTTCTTAAAAAAATTAACAGAAAACAAAATAATTAAAATCGTTTTTTATCCTCTTGAGATTGTTTATTTAGTTATAAATTAATTAAAGAGTAAATCGCCATTTTAGTCACTGAGGTTTGACCAAAATTGCCGTATTAGTCCAAATAGTTTTTTTTTTGCTATTTTAGTCCAAATAGTTTTATTTCCTGCCATTTTAGTCCTTAACTTTTGTCATTGTTTGCCATACCCACTAACTCCATTAAAAAATTTTAGTTAACATAGGTGAATTTTGGTCAAACCACATTTTCTTTTTGCAGGTGCGATGGTATGGGGATGGTGGTGTATCGGTTTACAGCGAAGATGATGGCGGTGGTTTTTGGGAAATGGTGGGTGGTGGGGTGGATGGGTGTGTGGTGACGATGGATGCATCTGGTGGCGATGGTAGAATGTTGTGATAGGGTGGTAGATGTAAATAACAAAAAATGACAAAAGTCAGGGACTAAAATGATAGAAAAAACTGTTTTGACTAAAATGATAAGAAAAAAACTATTTGAACTAAAGTGACAATTTTTCGTCAAACCTTAGAGACTAAAATGACAATTTACCTTAATTAAATTATTATTATATAAAAGTGGGTCTTGTTTATTATTTATATTTAATTAATTAATTATAAACAACCCCCTCCCAAGCCTTATGCAAATTCCGACCGCTCGTATTGCCATAAATCGGTCTTGACAATGAAGTTTAGAACTAGATCTCTCTGGAGGAGGTTGCTAGTTCGAAACTGAGCCGAACCGGGTTTTACCGTAGTGGGTCTTTGGACGAACGAGTTTTCCCCGGAATTGATGGCTAGGGTATGTATCCAACTCTGACTGTTATGGAGGAGGATATGCATTTGCTCGATTAAGGACATCCTTGAATGTTTATCCAGTGATTTAGTTAGCCGTTAAAAAAATTATATTGCCAGAAATCGACCATCACTATTCACTACCTGCTTACTAAAAATGTGGATATCACGTAGTACGTGAGAAATAATAAAATCTGAAATCTAAATCGAGATAATATTATAAAAAAGAGTTTAGAGATTTAAAATATCAATACCAGTTCTCCGTTATGCTAAAAAAAACTCACGAACCATGGTGATGGAACAATATTTGCACGTCGGTTGAAGTTTGTTGCATGTTTTAACTTATTAACTATATAAACCATGACAAAGGATTTCCGGAGATATATGTAACCATGAGTTCATCTTCATCGTAAGTCATTTTTATCGGTTGTTGGAGGTGGTTGCAGTGGCGGATCTAGAAACGTTCAAAAAAATTTTTCGTACTTCATACGATGGTTTGGTAGGAGTCGAAACGATGTGTCTCGAAATGGTTTAGGTCAAAAACGGTTCGGGTCGAAAATAGTACGTGTCGAAATGCTGCACGTGTAATCCTAAAAGACTAATCCTAATCAAATTCCAATTGCACATAATAACAGCTGCACATAACCACATAAACCCTAACCTAATAAAATCAATTGCAAATAACTAAATAAGCCCTAAATCCTAATCAATTCCACACAATACCAACTAGTATTAATCCCCCACGTTGTGGCGGGGGGCGTAAACAGTGCCAAGTGGCACCAATGCTACACCATTTCCAGTGACCAGCAACACCGGAAAAGCTCGTAAAAACAAAATAAATAAAAAGAAAAAATAACACCGAGTGAAAAGTGGACGTAAATTCGTTGAACCACGCATGCCCGTTGCGGAGTGTTAATGTGATTAAATTAGACTGAAACATAAAGCATAGAAAAGAATAACTAAGTCGATCTAGGACCCCCGCGTGTTGCGATGAATCTGTCAAACAAAGAAAAATAGACGTGTTACGACGAGCCTGCTAAACGGGAAAAAAAGACGTAAAAACATCGAACCTCACACGCACGTTGCGGCGTGTTTACTGGCAAAATTTAAAACGAAACGTAAAATGAAAAATTTGCAAAAGATGAAAAGCATGGGGGATAAAAGATGAAAATAAAAAAAAATGTTGTTGTTAAATTGCAAAAGATGAAAAGCTTTGGATTAAAAGTAAAAACAATCAAAGGGGGTTAAATTCAAAATGAAAACCTTTGGGTTAGAAGTGAAAAGTCAATTTTTTTTTGAAATTTATAGTATGAAAATATAATAAGCATAATGAATGTAAATTTGTAAATAGTAATCAATTGCAAATAAGTAATTATAAATAATCAATTTGCTCAAAAATTAGGATAGGAGAATACCCAAATTAGAATAGAAAATACCTAAATAAGCCCTAAAATAGAGATGAAGGCGGGTTGGCGGAGCAAGAGGCGGCCGACGGCGCACCAGAGCTTGGGTGGCTAACGGTGGTCTGGGTTGTGTGTGGGCAATGTCGTGCTTGTTGGTCGCTGCTTTGATGTTTATGTGCGTATTGTTCATTTCTCACAAAAAGACTCACAAATGAACATATATTTGGGTTTTGGACTTAATTGTTAGATGGATTTTAGATGTTGGGTATTATTTGGTATTAGATGTGGGCTTGTAATAATATTAAAGAGGGGTAACATAACTTTTTTAAGGCGTAACGAAATCGAAAAAATTTCAAAAAATATTTTTTTACACTGCCGACGAGCGGTTAAGGGGTAGCGGAGGCTACCCTTAACAAAAGGTATGTCCGCCACTGGGTGGCCGGATCACCGACGATGGTGTGCATCCATCTGCTGATTAGAAAGTGAGGCGGTGGTGATGGCTTTGTATAGTGAGGGTGAGGGTGTAGTGAACCAGGGGCAGGTAAGGTCAAAGTGTTAGTTTTGTAAAATCGAATTTGTATTTCTAAGCTGGGTAGATTAAATGTGGAATTTGGTTTGTAGGGTGAGGATCAAATAGGGAGTTTTTGGCTAGGAAAATAGGAAGTCATCTCAGCCGTCGATCTATAATTTTTAAATTTGTAAGATAGGGGTATTTTTTTCATTTTATATGTCCTATAATCATTCTAATATTATAGTAGATATTGTTACCATGGTTCAGTTAATAGAATTGTGATTCATAAACCAAAACCGAAACGATCATAAATTCAACTTTTTTTCAAGCAATTAACTAGGTTCGATCATGTATTCGAGATCTTTAATGGCTTTTGCAGACTCTGTTGGTAAGTTTATCGTCAATTCTACCTTTAATCATAGCAGACTCTGTTATTTTGCCGAAATTTACTCAATTACGTTCTGCAATTGGTTTTTTTCTTTTAATTTATTGCTTTTTGATATGATAAACTACTAATGTTATATAATTTAACAACAATTTGTTCGTTTTAATCATTGTTCTACTAAAAACTAAATGTTTATAAGTCGTTGCGTTTTACAGAACTTATTGCTTTTTAGGTTTTTTAACTTCTTTATTGATAGAAATCACATAATGTTCGAATTGATATTAAAGTTTTATCAACATCATTGCATTTTATTTAGTTTTTTTAATATGTTTATTTATTAAACAACTATTGCGTTTTATTTTACCTAATGAATTAATTTTCTATTTGAAGTTTATAAATATGTATTTTTATTCTTTTGTAATCTTTTTTACTTAAAATTTGGTGATTATATGATAAGTATTGCGTTTTATAGTTATTTATTGGATATTTCAGATTTCAATTCAAAATGGAAGAACGTGTATGCTTAAAGAGTGGAAGAAAGTTTTACAAACCTAAAGTCAGTGAATCCATTAGACCTTCTGTCGGAATGCTTTTTAAGTCTTTTGATGAGGCTTTTGCTTTTTATCAGAGATATGCACTTGCTGCTGGTTTTTCTGTAAGAAAAAATACCTCTTGGAAAAGTGGTGGAATTGTAAAAATTAGATAGATTGTGTGTTCAAAAGAAGGATTTAATGTTAGCAAAGCAATAGACTATGGTTCTGTTGGTGAAAATAGTAAAAAGATTGTTAGACGTAATAGAGGTTCAAAAAGAGTTGGATGCAATGCTCATTTGAAATTGATTTTAGAGGACAATAATATGTTTAAAATCTACATTTTTGAAGAAGAACATAATCATCTTTTTGTTGATGATGAAGATGTTCATTTCCTGCCTGCGGCCAGAAGTATTGATTATGTTAAAGAAAGTTTTATATCTGGGTTATCTGCAATCAATGTTGGCCCTGTTAGAGCATTCAATATTATGAAAACTATGTATGGTGGTTTTGGTCAAGTTGGTGCTACTAAAGTTGATTGTAAGAACTATAGAAGAGATTTGAATCTTTACATTTGTGAGTATGATGCAGAAATTGTAGTTAGGCGTCTTATTAGGAAGAAAGAATCTACTCCTGGGTATACATGTGATTATGTTATTGGTGAAGATAATAGATTGAAAGGGCCTTTTTGGTCTGATGAGCATTCAAAAAGAAATTATACAATATTTGGTGATATAGTAGGTTTTGATGCTACTTACAAATCCAACAAGTAAGCTTTTTTACCTTTATTGCGTTTTATATCAATTTTTTTAATGATTTCTAATGCATTACCTGTTTTTTTTTATGTAGATATGATTTGGATTTTGTACCATTTACTAGGATTGATAATCATTTTAGGAATGTTACATTTGGTGGTGCATTACTTGGTTCTGAGACTGCAGATTCTTATCGTTGGCTTTTAAGTTCTTTTGTCAATGCTTTTGGAAATGAGCCTAAAGTTGTTGTTACTGATCAAGATGCTGCAATGAAGAGAGCTATTATCGATGTTCTTCCAAGAACTAGGCATAGGCTATGTATGTGGCATATATGGGAGAAATTGAAGACAAAGGTATTACATTGCGTTTTATGAAGAATCCTTTTCCTTTTTAATTCAAATGCATATTATTGCGTTATAGTATATTATCTCATAATCTACAAATTTTATAAATTAAATTATTATTACGTTATATGTTATACAAACTAAATTCCAGAACCAGTTTTACATAATGCGTTTTATCTTTTTGTTTTTATTAAATTATTTTATTGCTTTTTATTCAGGTTGGTCCTGTTTTGTCATCTAACATTGACTTCAATACAAGAATAACTCATGTAGTTTGGAATGATAATATTATTCCAGAAGATTTTGAAAGTGAGTGGTATTCATTAATGTCTACTTTTGAAGTAGAAAATCATGAATGGTTAAAGACTATGTATGATCTTCGATTTGATTGGATACCCTCTTATTACCGTGGAGAGAATTTGGCTGGTCTTATGCGTACTACATCAGATGTGAAAATGAGAGTTACTTTTTTGGACAGTTTTGTAATCCAAGGTGTACCCTTGTTGAATTTTTTACTCATTTTGAAACTGCAATGGACTTTCAAAGGCACGAGCATAGGAGAAATGATCATGATACAAAGTATATTCAGTCTAAGATTTGGAGTGACTTCATATTAGAGAAACAAGCTTCGAAAATATACATCAAAACAATTTTTGAAGATGTTCAGAAGGAAATTGATGGTGCCATTACAAAATGTCACACCCCGACCCGCAGCGGAAAAGGTGATCGGGGCATGATTGGGTTATCATCAAAGCTCATGACATTTATTATAACGTTTCATATTCATTAATACAATTTTAAAGGGAATTATACAATCATTATTACATCATGTCCTAACATCAATCTAGGCTTCATTGTTTTCTTCTAAGGCATTTCCTATGTTTTCCTTGCTTCATCCTGTTCACCTGTATCATGTGTAAAAAGGGTTTTTTTGGATCAACAAAAAGTTGGCGAGTGAATCCTATGGAAAACATTTGAACAAGTTTATTTAATTGATTATAAAATAAAGTGCACAACCACACATGAGTAAAAATAGATGTAAACTTATTCACCAATCAATTTAATATTAAATAATACACACATGAACAATAATGGATCGTTTTGAGGCACGCGTTGCTCAACTCGTCTCTCACGAGGAACTGATGGGCCTAATGAATGAATTGCATAAACTTGACAATATGAAATACGTATCTACAAGCAATATAAACTAAATAATACACACACGAACAATAATGGATTTGTTTTGAGGTACGCGTTGCTCAACTCGTCTCACGCGAGGAACTGATGGGCCTAATGAATGAATTGCATATAAATTGACAATATGAAATACATAGCTACAAAAAATGTATACAATCTAAGTTTAGATCATAATATGGTATGGCACCAGTTTAAATAAACGAGTTAATTTCGTGACACATGACACACCCCAAAACGTGTAATTAAAAAGGGGAGTTGTAAGATTCACTCACATTGGGTGCGTTCGGTTGATGATGTTGAATGCGCACGAAGTGGTTTTAACCACGAGTGAAATTAACCTAGATATTGGCATAATGTTTCGGTAAGTAAATGGGTTTTATTAATCCATTTTAGTAGGATTGTTGGGTGTATTTTTGTGAGTTTAAGGCTATTTTCTAACCTTAAAAATGTAATTTCTAAGTATTTTTAATTGATTTTTAAATAAAATAAATAAATAAAAATAATAAAAAAATGTTGACTTTTTGACCGTTGACCGTTGACCATTGACTTTGACTGTTGACCGGTTCGTATGTGTGTATGTGTGCGCTGAGTGAGGCTCGAACCCGAGACCTCCCGTACGCGTGCACGCAGCTCTACCAACTGAGCTACGTGTCTAACCCGAAATATTTCTGTTTTTAATTATATTTATACACTAATTGAATTAAACTGAAAATCATTTATATTTTAAAAACGATTTAATGCGTCGAACCGGTGCTCTCCACAGGTCTCGAACCCGGGACCTGTGGGTTGGGTTAACACACAGTCCATCGCTGGACTGTGTGTCTAACTTGTTAAATAAACTGATTTTTATTATACTTATATACAAACTACCTTATTTCGTTTCTGCCTGATATAAAAAGTTGGATAATTGTCCGGACCGGTGCGGTAGTCCGGACTCGAACTCGTGACGTGTGATTAAACATTCACACGGTCTACTGGACTGTGTGTCTATCTTGGTTATTATTCTGGTTTTTATTAAACTTAACATGTAACAGCGGTGACTCCGGTTCGGTTAAAAAAAAAGAACATTTTTATTAAGGCGAGTATGCGTGGGACATGTATCGAACTCGGGACGTGAGCGTGTTTAATGTGCACACAGTCCACCGCTGGACTGTGTGTCTAACCCGAGTTATATCGTGATTTAAATTAAACTTATAGACAACAGCAAACTTCGTCTTCTTCGTTGGATTTAACCAGAACTAACGTCCGACTGATTCATCGATTTTATCAAGTTTCTTTAGTGTGTTATGATTAATTATATGTGAGATAGATGAAAAGAATGAAAGACTAAGCGTTAGATATACCGAAATTGGACTCCTCTGTTTCTCTGGCGGAACTCCGATGTCAGCAGACTATTCCGGCGACTTGTGTCTTGCGGCAGAGAGTCTTCAGCGAGCTTGAGAAGGATGTGAGTGGCTTCGGTATGAGCTCTGGGGGTTCAGTAAGGCTCAAAGGTGAAAAACTCGGTTTTCCGGCGATTTGCAGGTATTTTCCGGCGAGTAAATTTTCGCCGACAAAGGGTGCGGTTTTGAGCGAAAAGGCTACCAGTGGATTGTGGGTGAATTTATAGGGAGGAATCGAGATGTATAGAGTCGGATTTCAGGCTTGATTCAAAGTCATTACGTTTTCCGGCGGTTATGACTTGCGTCGCGGATTCAGACGTCGGTTATAACCGATGTAGTGATTAAAGTTTACGTTATAACTGAAGAAACCGTCCAATATCGCGAGATCGCCGGGATTTTCGACGACTGCAATTGGGCGCGTCGTTATTTGAATTTGAGATTTATTTTATGTATTAATTGTTTCCAATATTAAACAAGATACACTAGTGTCGCAGTGGTTGGATGGTTAAGTGTTAAGGCTGTTGACTCGCTGGCTGACTGACCCGGGTTCGAAACCCGGCTACAACCTTTCATTTTTATTTCATTATTTTTAACAGTTTTTCAAAACTAAATTATATATTCCGATATAATTATTAATTATGTATCGTTTAAAATTAATTTGGGCATTAAATATGCAACGAAATTTTTAACTGATTGTTCGGTTAATAAACGGAGCGGGTTTGGTAAAATCCGTTTTTTTTACGGATGTTACAGTATCCCCTGCTTTTTAGAAATTTCGTCCCGAAATTTAAGTAGTGATATATTTGTCTAAAAAGGATGGTGTTTAGTTTGACAATTACATGCTTAGAAAAAGAGTAAGAGTTTAAGTTTTGTTTGAGGCGGTAACGTCCCTTGTAAGGGTTAGTACCCTGTTACAGGAATCGCTTTTTGTTGCCTACGGTAAAAATATTGATAAGCAGAATGGATTCGCTAACTATGATATCATGCGTAAGAGTTTTGATATGTTTGGAAGGATATGGTTATATCCTATAGCAAAACTTCTAATACTACAACCTACATGGAACTTCTCATACCGTCTAACAATACCTCTGATCCTTTGACAAGAATATTTATATATAGGAAGTACCAGCGGCGTATCCACCATATTCTTGTCAAATTTTCATTGGTTTTATCAGTAAGTTATGATCGGTTCTATGATATGACTCTAGAACATAAATAAACACCACAACTAATGTACCAAGAAATTACTAAATCCTACATAGAACTTTCTCATAACCGTCTGACAATGCCTCTGATCCTTTGACAAGAATACTTATATATAGGAAGTACCAGCGGCGTATCCACCATATTCTTGTCAAATTTTCATTGGTTTTATCAGTAAGTTATGATTGGTCCTATGATGTAACTCTAGAACATAAATAACACCACAACCAATATTTGAATCCACATTCTGATAGCATATATGTTTGAATGGTGACAGTTCCTCTCTCGTTTGTTATGATGGAGAGGTTAGTTTATGTAGAAACGGAACACAATCCAATTTCTTTAAATGGCGAGACGATATAAATGTAACACAAATTTCAACCAAGACAATACTAAATCCTACATGGAACTTCTCATAACCGCCTGATAATGCCTCTGATCCTTTGGCAAGAATACTTATATATAAGGAAGTACCAGCGGCGTATCCACCATATTCTTGTCAAATTTTCGTTGGTTTTATCCGCCAGTTATGATTAGTTACCAAGAAACTACTAAATCCTACATAGAACTTCTCATAGCCGCCTGACAATGCCTCTGATCATTTGACAAGAATACTTATATATAGGAAGTACCAGCGGCGTATCCACCATATTCTTGTCAAATTTTCATTGGCTTTATCCACAAGTTATGATTAGTTCTATGTGACTCTACAACAAACACAACAACCACAAGATACTGATAATGAAAAATGTCTGTGCGATCAAGGCTCAATCAAACGGAGCCGATCGTATTGCATGTACTGAAAATGAAAAATGTCTGTGCGATCAAGGCTCAATCAAACGGAGCCGATCGTATTGCATGTATTGAAAATAATAAATTTAATCTAAACAATAATTACACAACAGTTTATACATGGAACCTCTCATAACCGCCTGATAATGTCTCCGATCCTTTGACAAGAATACTTATATATAGGAAGTACCAGCGGCGTATCCACCATATTCTTGTCAAATTTTCATTGACTTTATCCACAAGTTATGATTAGTTCTATGTGACTCTACAACAAACACAACAACCACAAGATACTGATAATGAAAAATGTCTGTGCGATCAAGGCTCAATCAAACGGAGCCGATCGTATTGCATGTACTGAAAATGAAAAATGTCTGTGCGATCAAGGCTCAATCAAACGGAGCCGATCGTATTGCATGTACTGAAAATAATAAATTTAATCTAAACAATAATCACAACAGTTTATACATGGAACCTCTCATAACCGCCTGATAATGCCTCCGATCCTTTGACAAGAATACTTATATATAGGAAGTACCAGCGGCGTATCCACCATATTCTTGTCAAATTCCCATTGGCTTTATCCTTAAGTTATGATTGGTTCTATGTGATAAAGAAAAACATAAAACTAAACGATTGGAGTTGATTCTTGATTTCCGGTGAAGAGGACTACTTGGGTGGTTTCGTTTGGGCCGTCATTATCTTCGACAGGATTGGCGTTGATGTTGAAGACTCTTCCTCTTGCTGGTGGCCTAGCGATTGGGTTTTCTTGGTTTACTTGGTTAACTGGGTTTGATTGAGCTTGAGCGTTTATGATGTTAACCAATCGAGGGCACGTGTTTCTAAAGTGGGTAGGGTCGCCACAATTGAAACAAGCTCGAACATATGGGAACATGGGGTATTGAGGTTGATGATAGGTTTGGATCATGTTTTGAGTAGGGGGAGAGATTTGGTTTTGAGGTGTGCGGCAAACCTTGCTCATATGACCATAGCGTCCACAATTTGCACATAGTCGACAAGGTAAGGTAAAGGGATGGTGATAAAAACAGGTGTTACATCGAGGGTGAGGTCCAAGATATGGTTTCTTATTTGGGTAAGTTGAGTTGGGTGCCACTCGAGTGATTGGGATAGCTTGGATGGGTATGGCGTGTGAAATTGGTTGATTACGTTGGATAGCAGCGAAAAGTTGCCCGTCTCTTTTTCTCTTAGAAGTGGGTTGAGAAGGGGATTCGGTTTGGGTGGAGTCGGAGGTTTCAGTCGATACTTTATCCTTCTTCTTCTCCTCCTTGAAGTCTTTGTTCCGGATTCGGTTCTCGGTGAGCTCTGTTGCTAGCTCCATTGCTGCTTCCAAAGTTGCAGGCGTGGTACTTATTACAGAGTCTTGAATCTTTGACGGAAGACCTCGAATGTAGTGCTCGATCAAACGGTAGAGGGGAGTGAACAAGTTGGGAACCATTTGATGTAACTCGAGAAATCTTTTGTTGTATGTGGTGTGGTCTCCTTCCTTTTGCTTCAACGAATAAAACTCATCTTCTAATTTCTTGATTTCGCTCCTTGGGCAAAACCGTCTTGTCATGATTTCCTTCAATTCATCCTAAGTTAAAGTCATAGCATCTTCAACACCTCGTTTGGCCTTCTCTGTATTCCACCAAGTAAGTGCTATTCCATATAAACGACCGGTAGCATATCGCACTTTGCGATCATCGGGGCAATCGCAATTTAGAAAAGTGTTCTCCATCTCTTCAAACCAATGGAGGAGAGCGGTGACGCCTTCAGTCCCTTTGTATTTTGGAGGGTCGCATGATTTGAAATGCTTGTAGGTGCATTTAGTGGTATTTGGGGGAGGGTTGATAACGTGTTGATCTTCTTGATTGACAGGATTAGCGGTAAGTGCCTGTTGGACTTGGATTACAATGTTGGGTATTACGGCAGCCATTTGTTGAGCGATTAGGGCAGCCATGCGCTCGCGGGCTTTTCCTGCTCTCATCTTCCTACGGGCGAGATTAGAAGACATCTACAAGGAATACATGTAAAGAGTATGAGTTGGTTGTTTTTGGGTTCATGGGTCGCATTTAGGAATGAACATTCATAAAATAATTATAGAAAAATAAATCTACTACATCCATAGGATGTCTTGGGCTTTGATCGTCATTAGGCCCTACATGCTGCCATACTTCACCTTCGTAATCATGTGGGCCCCTATGAATACCGGGTTTTTCATATGGTTCGCATGTGTTAGCCTGGTTACGTACACTAAAACCCGGAGAAAATCGAGAAATATGTATATAACGTATGGTATTCGGAATGTGTCCAGGTGTAGACACGGTGACACCTCAAAGTGGGTTAGTTCGAACGACGTTTGGTGTGGCATGCTTTGGCCTAATAGGTCCTTCGTACTCTCATCGTTAGTCCCCAGGTAGGCAAACTAGTCCGTTATATTGGATTTATACGAATGCCAACCTAGACAGGACGTTCCGACTACCGGTACTTGTACCCTTCCAGTTACTACATGCCCGTCGCAGAACTTACTTTGATGAGATTTGAAAATTGCAACAAAATCTTTGAATAACGAGTGTATGAAAAAGATTTGAATATATGAACATTGAAATATGTATGATGAATGTGTATATAAGTATGTATGTCTGACTGTAAGTATAAACAAATATGAAACAAATAAACATCATAAGTTTGTATGTAACCACCTAAACAATTAGAATTTAGGCAAACTATAGTATAGGCTCTAAGGGTCTAATAACCTATCCTATATCCCTATAGTCATGGCTCTGATACCAATCTGTCACACCCCGACCCGCAGCGGAAAAGGTGATCGGGGCATGATTGGGTTATCATCAAAGCCATGACATTTATTATAACGTTTCATATTCATTAATACAATTTTAAAGGGAATTATACAATCATTATTACATCATGTCCTAACATCAATCTAGGCTTCATTGTTTTCTTCTAAGGCATTTCCTATGTTTTCCTTGCTTCATCCTGTTCACCTGTATCATGTGTAAAAAGGGTTTTTTTGGATCAACAGAAAGTTGGCGAGTGAATCCTATGGAAAACATTTGAACAAGTTTATTTAATTGATTATAAAATAAAGTGCACAACCACACATGAGTAAAAATAGATGTCAACTTATTCACCAATCAATTTAATATTAAATAATACACACATGAACAATAATGGATCGTTTTGAGGCACGCGTTGCTCAACTCGTCTCTCACGAGGAACTGATGGGCCTAATGAATGAATTGCATAAACTTGACAATATGAAATACGTATCTACAAACAATATAAACTAAATAATACACACACGAACAATAATGGATTTGTTTTGAGGTACGCGTTGCTCAACTCGTCTCACACGAGGAACTGATGGGCCTAATGAATGAATTGCATATAAATTGACAATATGAAATACATAACTACAAACAATGTATACAATCTAAGTTTAGATCATAATATGGTATGGCACCAGTTTAAATAAACGAGTTAATTTCGCGACACATGACACACCCCAAAACGTGTAATTAAAAAGGGGAGTTGTAAGATTCACTCACATTGGGTGCGTTCGGTTGATGATGTTGAATGCGTACAAAATGGTTTTAACCACGAGTGAAATTAACCTAGATATTGGCATAATGTTTCGGTAAGTAAACGGGTTTTATTAATCCATTTTAGTAGGATTGTTGGGTGTATTTTTGTGAGTTTAAGGCTATTTTCTAACCTTAAAAATGTAATTTTTAAGTATTTTTAATTGATTTTTAAATAAAATAAATAAATAAAAATAATAAAAAAATGTTGACTTTTTGACCGTTGACCGTTGACCATTGACTTTGACTGTTGACCGGTTCGTATGTGTGTATGTGTGCGCTGAGTGAGGCTCGAACCCGAGACCTCCCGTACGCATGCACGCAGCTCTACCAACTGAGCTACGTGTCTAACCCGAAATATTTCTGTTTTTAATTATATTTATACACTAATTGAATTAAACTGAAAATCATTTATATTCTAAAAACGATTTAATGCGTCGAACCGGTGCTCTCCACAGGTCTCGAACCCGGGACCTGTGGGTTGGGTTAACACACAGTCCACCGCTGGACTGTGTGTCTAACTTGTTAAATAAACTGATTTTTATTATACTTATATACAAACTACCTTATTTCGTTTCTGCCTGATATAAAAAGTTGGATAATTGTCCGGACCGGTGCGGTAGTCCGGACTCGAACTCGTGACGTGTGATTAAACATTCACACGGTCTACCACTGGACTGTGTGTCTATGTTGGTTATTATTCTGGTTTTTATTAAACTTAACATGTAACAGCGGTGACTCCGGTTCGGTTAAAAAAAAAGAACATTTTTATTAAGGCGAGTATGCGTGGGACATGTATCGAACTCGGGACGTGAGCGTGTTTAATGTGCACACAGTCCACCGCTGGACTGTGTGTCTAACCCGAGTTATATCGTGATTTAAATTAAACTTATAGACAACAGCAAACTTCGTCTTCTTCGTTGGATTTAACCAGAACTAACGTCCGACTGATTCATCGATTTTATCAAGTTTCTTTAGTGTGTTATGATTAATTATAGGTGAGATAAATGAAAATAATGAAAGACTAAGCGTTAGATATACCTAAATTGGACTCCTCTATTTCTCCGGCGGAACTCCGATGTCAGCAGACTATTCCGGCGACTTGTGTCTTGCGGCAGAGAGTCTTCAGCGAGCTTGAGAAGGATGTGAGTGGCTTCGGTATGAGCTCTGGGGGTTCAGTAAGGCTCAAAGGTGAAAAACTCGGTTTTCCGGCGATTTGCAGGTATTTTCCGGCGAGTAAATTTTCGCCGAGAAAGGGTGCGGTTTTGAGCGAAAAGGCTACCAGTGGATTGTGGGTGAATTTATAGGGAGGAATCGAGATGTATAGAGTCGGATTTCAGGCTTGAATCAAAGTCATTACGTTTTCCGGCGGTTATGACTTGCGTCGCGGATTCAGACGTCGGTTATAACCGATGTAGTGATTAAAGTTTACGTTATAACTGAAGAAACCGTCTAATCTCGCGAGATCGCCGGGATTTCCAACGACTGCAATTGGGCGCGTCGTTATTTGAATTTGAGATTTATTTTATGTATTAATTGTTTCCAATATTTAACAAGATACACTAGTGGCGCAGTGGTTGGATGGTTAAGTGTTAAGGCTGTTGACTCGCTGGCTGACTGACCCGGGTTCGAAACCCGGCGACAACCTTTCATTTTTATTTCATTATTTTTAACAGTTTTTCAAAAATAAATTATATATTCCAATATAATTATTAATTATGTATCGTTTAAAATTAATTTGGCATTAAATATGCAACGAAATTTTAACTGATTGTTCGGTTAATAAACGGAGCGGGTTTGGTAAAATCCGTTTTTTTGACGGATGTTACACAAAATGTGTGTCAAAGATTCATGATACAGTTAATCAGCCATGCACTTCGTTATTCAAGGTATAATTTAAAATAATATTATGTTTTATGTATTCCATGTTAAATAATTGGTTTTTTGAATAAAATTGTTTATTTATTAAAACTTTTTAAAGTAACTGAACTTTTTAATTAAATAATTATATCATTATGTTTGTTGCGTTTTATCATTATTAAATTTAAATTAAATTATTTTTTGATTAAATTTTTGTTATTATATTTGAGACTATTTATTGCGTTTTATATTACATCTCAGTCATTTTATATACTATTTTATTATTTATTACAGGTTGAATATAGTAGACAAGAAGATGGTATAACTGTATGTTGTACATGCAAACGGTTTGAACAATTTGGAGTACTGTGCCGCCATATCTTTTATGTTCTAAGGTTTGATAATATTTATGAGTTTCCTAGAAGATATGTTCTCAGAAGATGGATGAGAGAGGTTGTTTCAAACAGATCCATATACTGTAATATTCGGTTTGATGAGATTGGTAGGAGCAATGAAATTGATAGAGTTTTTAGAGAAATCATTGTAGCAAATGAATATGTTGTTAAGGTTGGTGATTTAGATGAATTGTGTTGGTACATAGAATATATCAAAAGTTATAAGGATAAAGCAGATTAGGTTATGGTTGTTGCGCCACCGCTTAGTCGTAAAGATAGGTTTGCTGATATTGGTGGTAATATTGAAAATTCCAATTCTACGATTCGTGTTCCGATCAAAACAAGGACAAAAGGATGTGGTGTACAGAAAAGGTTAAAGACTAATAGTGAAAGTGCAATTCAGAAATCCTCAAAGATCCAGAAGCCGTGTCGTGTATGTGGTGGTAAAGGACACAACAGTCGTACATGTAAAGAGATTATCTCTTCTACTTTGGTTCGGTCAAATAAAACAATGTAACTTTCCATTTTTTTGTTTTTTTTCTTTTTTAATAAATTTTGTATTGAAAAATTTAAATTCTAATAAAGCAGGTCTTGTTTTTATATTGCGTTATATTATACCTTCAATTATTTTCAGCTTATTTTGTACAATTGCGTTTTAGGTATGAATAAATATTTGAAATGTTCCTTATGAACAATGCTTAGCATTTATTTCGTTTTATTATACCTTTAATTATTTTCAGCTTATTTTGTACAGTTGCGTTTTAGGTATGAATCAATATTTGAAATGATACTTATGAACAATGCATAGTATTTATTGCGTTTTATTATACCTTCTATTATTTTAGCTTATTTTATACAATTGCGTTTTAGGTATGAGTCAATATTTGAAATGATACTTATGAACAATGCATAGTATTTATTGCATTTTATGAAAAGCAAAAGACTGTTTAAACATTATAATTATAGATGATAAAAGTTACATGAAAGATGATGAACATAACAACCATCAACACCTGTTCACCATTCACACAAACCTCAAAATACTGTTATCATCTTTAGTCTAGTACCATACTACCACCATTAGCATTTAACATAGAAATAAAAACATCAAATAAAAACAACAACCACAGAAAGACAAATTAACAAACCACAGCTACCTGGAAATCAATAATCAACATTATGGATCAAAGTTGGTCTCTTCTTCAGATGAAAATCCTAAGCTTCCATTTGGGATTTCTTCATCACTTTCAGATTGAGTCCATAGTTCCACCTGTGAAATCACTACACTCTGAAGTCTCTTTGCAAATTTGCTTCCAGAGTTGTTGATGATTGGAATCTCAAATAATTGCTTTATAAAGATTAAATCTTCACAGAAAGATATGTCTTTGGGGTCTAATAGATCAACTTTTCCATCATCCCAAGTTACTGCAACCTTGAAACCGTCATCAATGAACTCCCAAGATGTAACTTTTGGATCTTCAATCACCATTTCATTTGGATTTCCATACCTTTTGTTCAGAATTTTGAATAGTTGTTTTGTCTCTTCTCTGTAACATGCTGTGGTATTCCTAGCTCATCATTTTTCTCAATACATTTTCGTTACAATTTTCTAGTACTGATGCTATGGAATGATATCTTATTTTGTGGCCATCAAGATATTGTAGTATGAAATTTCCTCTTTAAAACCACCAAATTGACATTTCTTGATTAGCCATTTTGTGTGTTTGTGTTGGGGGTTTTTTGTATGTGAAGGTTGTGAATATATTTAGGGTTTTTGGTTCTTATATAATGGGTATTTTGTTATTAAATGTGGTATTTGTAGTAGTAGTAACGAGGTAGTAATGATATTTATTCCCTTATTAAATAAAACAAGTACGGTTACCTTTGTCAGGAATCTAAAAGGTTTTTTAATTTTCATTGATAATAATCATTTTTTTTTGTCACTACATTGTTGTTTGTCTTTTTTTATTGCGTTTTATTTCTAAATTACTTTTTTTGATTAGTTTTTTTTATTTTTTTATAGGGATCATTATAATGATTTATAATGTCATTAATTTTGTATAATCATTGCGGTTTATTAGTTAGCACTTGAATACATAATAGACATTCCATTGCGTTTTATAACAACAACGTACAAGACAAGGTAGTATTATAAACAAAAGATTGCGTTTTAAAATAACAAGCTATTTCATCAAATATTAATAACAAGATAATGTATTGCGTTATATTGTAACAAAGTATTAGAACATCAAGTTTATAAACCAGCACTGGCAAGCCTACTCTTAATCCTTTCTAAACTAGTGTCATAATCTATTTTTTTAATTTGTGGACAGAGGCTGCAATACTTCTTTGGATCTTCAATGATATAATCTTTGCATTTATTGAGATTGTGCAATAGTATCTTTGCGATATACTTTCGCCTTAAGTCCTCAAGTTGTGCGGTCTGTTTGTTCACAGGTCCCCTTGGTTTCTGGATATTTTCTTGGGTTTCATCATATTCATTGTTCAATCCACAGTTTCCATTTATCCACACTTTCACCCTCATAACTTTCCATATGACGCATACATAATATACCACAGTCGATTGAGTTATCCTTTGTTCTCCAATTCATCCCCATTCTTTTAGCCCTTATATTCTTCAAATTATTTGCTTTTGGATATTTAACTGATTTAAGGTAAGCAACCAAAGCATTCCTCTACAGAAAAATAAATTAAATTTTAGGTTAAATAACATTAGTTTGTCTATATCGCGTTTTAAAAGCATAACTTACTGTTTTTTGAGGCACATTGCCATATTTCTCAGAAAATTGAACATCTGCTGCACTGTTGTCAATGATATTTATTTCTTTATCATAAAGATTGAACGACATCACATAGAAATGCTCTCGATAGAGTATTGGCACAAGGATAAGACCAAACTCATCGATGCTTTTTATCTTTGAATCTTTTAGAATTTTTGTCATATTTTGTGTGAACTCTTCTAACATCTCTTTTGCACTTTTATCTAATGAGTAAGTCTGCATTAAAATAAACAAATTAAAAATCTATTACGTTTTAGATAAATTATATCAACAAACAATAGTGTTGAAGTTATTGCGTTTTATATATCAATATTTAGATTATATGAACCACCAAAAGATCTAATAACTTCATACAAAATGAAGAACAAAATAAAACAGAGTAATTGCGTTTTAGAGATCTTACCAACATCTGAATTTTACAGATAAATCTTGCTTTTAGTTTATCTTTTGATCTTCTTTTTTCTTCTCCGTTCAAGATATAAGCCCAAGAATTTATTATTTCTCTTGTTATGTTAACACCCTAAAAATGAGTTTGGTAATCAAACCACGTTAATATTAATGAACGGGTAAAATACCGTTGGTGGTAAGAATTTACCCGTTAAATATTAGGATTTAAGTAAATAATCCTAATATTAAATAAAAAGTGAATAAATACTTTTGAGAAAATAAAGTTTATAAGAGGCTTGAGTTAACGGGACTTAAAATAAAACGGGTTATAATCTTTCCGAACCCACTAAGTTAACTAGAAATGTTTAACCTAGTTAATAAGAGAAAATATTGTTAGAAATAAGTAGGTTGAAGCCTACTTAATAACTAACCAAACATGAGGGACCAAAGTGGGATAACTTGGAAGTTTAATATTTAAAAGAAAATCAAAACAAAACACACACAAAAAAGTGTGTGTTCTGGATCGATCAGGAGAAGGCTCCAAGGAGCCAAAACCCTAGTTCATCAAATTCATCAAATTGAAGGGCTAAATGGAGCTCAAATTCATGAACGAACGTGAATTAATGATCACCCAAGCTAGGGGATCATAAGGTATGACGAATTTTTGATATTGATAAAGTTTTGAAATTTTATGAATATCACAAAATGCGATTTATGTATGAATCATAGAGGCTATGGCCCAATTAGTGATGTATACTTGCTTAGGAACAAAACCCTAAGGGAAAATTCTACATAGATTGCTATGATTAGGATGTTTAGATGATTTACCACACTTACATAAGTGGGTTTTAATATTATGATGAAAGAGTAATGTCTAGAATCATCATGCATGATAGTGATTAGATGATGCTTGAATAAATTATGAATTCGGGTATATGTTCATCATACTTGCCGTAAAGTGGGTTTTGTATGATATGAAGGAATAAATGTCATATTCATGCTAAATGATGTTTGAGAGCATCATATGTTATGAATGATTAATATGTTTAGCTAAACTCGATGTTTAGGTGAATTCGATATATATAGGATGAAATGAATTGTTTCACATTGATAAAACAATCCCAAATCCTTGAATGATATTAATAGTTTAGCATACAATGATTGATGTAGTGTTAATTCAATGATTTACGGATTACTTGAACTTGGTTAAGAAAGTAATTAAAACGGTAGCGCAAGAATAATGCCTACCGGATATTTGACAAATTGCTTAAATGAGTTGTTGAACTCATAGTGGAATTACTTACGCCAATAGGCAGTTTGACTTTTTAAAAGTCAAACTAACCAATGATAAGATCGAATGATAAATTTGACATACAACTCGTAAAGTGGAATAGTCGTGATTTATAATGACTAATCTAACCATCTTACGAATTATGATGATAGTTTGACGCTTGACAAGCTAGGTGGAGGCTTGGGATGAAACGGGTCAAACGAATCAAGTATGAAGGAAAAGCGTAATTTGGACGCAAGGTAAGCAAAGCTTACACCCTTTTTATAGAATACCTACTTGTGTGCATTGGATATGAATAAAGTAAATTTCATAATTGAAATATGATGTTCCGACGTGAAATAATATGGGTTGGAACAAGAGAAAATGATGAGAAACCATAATTTATGGTAAAATGGTAAATTAGTCATGTGATGAAGAACAAATAAGGAAATTGAAACATTAGGTTATGGCATAAACCATGAGGGGTAAAAGTGGTAAAATAGTAATCCGGACATGAGTTGACGGATCGATAAAGAGATTTGAGAAGACACCACATGGCATAAGTCATAACGGGTCAAACAGAATAAGAAACGACTTTTAAATAATATGAACTCACGGAGTAAACCGGAATAGGTTAAAGACGTGAGATGGTATTTAAATACCATCTCATAAAGATAAATGGGTATTTCAACTAAACGGGTCGAATGGTGTTGTTAACACCATTTGGCAATAATATTTGATGATTTCTTGTTGAGTTTTGTGATCACAGGGAAATAAGATATGGTTCGCGTTGCTATTATTTGGTAACTAATAGTGAAAGGTATTTAAATGGGTCAATGCTATGACCCGAGCCAGTTATGCGTAATTAAGAATATAGTTAAAATGCGATTTTGGTCAAATAGTTCATTAAAAGTCTTTCGTTGTAAAAGGAGGGACTAAAGATGACCAAAATGCCTTTGATCGAATAACCGGGTAAACGACCCTTAGGGGTTGTTTAGGAACATGTATTATGATCATGTAAGCTTTTGAAAAGTATAAAAGTTATAGCATAAGCCATTTTGGGTCAAATGCCTATAATTGGGTCTTTTTCGTAAAATAACGAACCGATGGGTAGAATTCGAGAAAATGGGATCTCTATATTTAAATCCACACCGACAAATAGATGTGGTGGAATATAACTAGTTATTTAAATGTGGAAATGTGAGGTGTGAAAAGAAAGAGCAAAATTAAATCCTCCAAACGGGTCACAACGAATTATGCGCATAGCTTGGGAATTAGTCGCGTGATTCATGAAAGTTACGACTCGAACTAGATATTTTGAGTTAAAATGTTAATTTATGCTTTATGATTATTTAGAAGCAAGTTTATGGTCTTAAACATGAATGGGTCAAAATGTTTAATAATTGAATAAAAAAGTCGAGGGCTTAAAGTCAAAAAAATTGTTAATTCAGATGTCGGGTTTTGACTCTACATGATGGGAAATCAAATTACGATCACGTAGAAAGAAACGAATGGTAAAATGGATATGTATTTTGAAAGTTATGCAAGTTTTTGTGCATAACAAGTTTGAGATAGGATTGCTGGGAATATGCAGCTCCATTTCAAAAGCTTTCTGCCGAAATGGAGCCTTGGCGTCGCGCGGCGGCCAAGGGTAATACCCGTCGCGTGTGGCGACGGGCCTAAAAAAGTTAATAAATGTTGTTTTTCTTGTTTGTTTTAGCATTCGGACTTGATTAAACACTTGTAAACTTCGAATGACTGACCCATTTCATGTTTTATGAAATGTAGGTGTATTTTGAAGTGCCGAATGAGATCAAGCTCAAGGAAGAACCTAACACAATCAAGATACAAGCTTCTGCACTATGTTTGTCGTCTTTTTAAATGACGAACTTATAAATATAATGTTGAAATGTTTTAAATTCTTTAAGGTTTTAATAAACCCGCATTTTTCAAATGTATGTGTAATCGTAAATACACATTTATACTCGAAACCAATATGAAAACTGTTAAATAGAAGTATGGGTCTTACATTATGTATAATCCTGGCCTCATTGTTTCGACAGCCTATCTTGGCAAAGATACATGATCAGTTATCATAAAGAGAGTGTCCCTGCAAAAAAAAAGTATAACAATTGAATTATATATGATTTTTGCTTTTGCGTGTGAATTTTTAAATATAAAAGTGTTCGTACATTATGTCGCCTACTGCATGGAATGCATATCCAGATATGTTGTTTTCAATCTTCGTTCTAACATCATTCATTTTTACTTTGCTTTGATAGTATGGTGAACGTAACGCTTCGCCTACATTTTTCTGACGTTCTGGTCGTACTATCTTTGTAATTATCTCTTCTGTTTTTATTGATTCTGTCTTTTGCTGGTTGTTTCATAAATTTCTTCTTCTAGGTTGAGGAATGATGTGCTTCCAATAACATCATTGATTTCCTTTTCACTCACATTCTCATCAATTCTATCAAGCATTGTTTGTATTCCTGTAATTTGAATACTTGTTTCAACTTATTTGCTTTATGCATCCTTTTGATTTTCAGGATTAGTAGTATCTCCCACTACTGTTTCTATCTCATTTGAAATTTGAGAAATTTTCAAATCAAGTGGTGGTCCTTCATAATTTTCAATTGATTTTTGTTTTGATCTTCTCTCTGCTTCATCTGTTTTCTGGATCATCTCCATCATGATTGATGGAGTTTCATAATTAAATGGTGATGTTTCATTGCGTTTTTCAATACTTGACGAATTCTCATTTGTTTTTTCAGGACATGAGCTTTGGACCACAACTGTAGTATCTTCATTGCGTTTCGCATATGATGTAGGGCTTAACATATCTTGTTCTCTTTCTTCATTTTGGCTTTCTTCACATTTAAGTAGCATGATGGTGATTGTTAATCACTTTTAGTTTCGATCATTCTTGAATCAAAGGTAACTTGGTTACGCTTTTTAGCTACGTTGTTCAATTTCTCCATTAATAATGACCATCCATTAACTTTGTTATGAACAATTTCACTGTTGGGATATTGTTCAATAACATCATCTATATATGATTGGATCGTTCGGAATGATTCTTCAAAGCTTTTGAAATGATCATCTAAGGTTGACTCAATATGCTGCTCATTTCGTTTTTCACCTTCTTCGCTTATCAGAATTTCATCACCACTTTTTGTTGAATTCATTTCAGAAAGCCCTTTTGTTGTTTCAATATGCATTTGTGATGGTATGGAATTACGCAACCGACATTGACTGTCAACCCACAGTTTTTCTTTATTTCCCTCTGAAGGTTTTTCGAAGAAACGTCCCCATGAACCTTCACTTTCTATTGGTTCTTTTTCATTTTCATTGGGTTTATGTTGGGTTTTTTGACTATCTTCAAGTGCAATCCAATTAACAGCAGCAGTTAGTAAGATGTTTTGTTCTTCTACTTCAACACACTCTAGTTGGCAGTTTTGATTGTGTTCATTCTGTTCATCATCATCATCATTGTTTTCTTCAGCATCATAAATTTCTCCATTTTCATTTTCGGATTCAGATGGATAAACATAATATTCCATTTCCTCTTCTTTCTTCTTTGATTTTTTCTTGGCCACATTTTCCCGTTTTACAAGTACCCTCTCTTCATTTTGTGCAGCGATTTCTAATTCATCTTCAAATTCTTATAAAGTTGTGAATCAACCATATCCAGAGAGAATTCTTCTTCATTATCCTCAAATTCTTGTTTTTTGTAAGCATATAGAATCAGTATAAATCATTGCGTTTTATAAAGATATTGTTCATCCTCTTATTCAACTTTTATATTATGGGCACTAAAGAAAACATATAGTAATTATTGCGTGTTAGGAAGTAAAGATATCATTAAAAATGACTATATATTGCGTTTTATGATATAAAATAGGTAACAAATAACAATGATTGTATATTGCATTTTATGAGATAAAGTATTTAGGATTTAACAAAACATGACAATGAATATAAATTGCGTTCTATTATATAAAGCATTTAGAATTTAGATAAGAGATAATATAAATTGCGTTTATGATAAAATTAAGATCAAATTTCATACCGCTAGCATTCCAGTAGGTCCATTGAAGGTCTTGTCACCTCCAGGCCATTGTTTTCTTGTACGCCGTAAACAATTCAGCATATATTCACACCAACTAAAATCTTAGACATTTATATTACTTTTCATTGACGGCAAAAACATTTGGTTTACATTACTGCTTTGCATTGCCTCTACCATGGCGGTACAAAATATAACAAAGAAGTTCAGTTTGAACATTCTTCCAAGTTCATTTCTAGTCTTTAAAAATTTAATCAGATTCGCAATATACATTTTCTTCATAAGTTCCTTACTAAATTGCCCCCGCCAGAACCTTATTATAAGGTCCAGGGGCGGAGCTACCTTGGGTTGTGGGTGGGCGTACACACCCCTTGAATTTATTCTTTTTAGTTTTATAGGTACGGTAAAATCTCGAGCGCCCCCATGAAATTTTGGTTTCACACCTCTTAAACTCATCGAATCTATACAAATAAACAATTGAAAATAAAATCTCATTTTATTTTTCCAGGGAGCTCTTCGGAACATGAGTGACTCAATGAAGAAGCTGGAGTAGTGGTCTTTTTTAATATAATTAAGCAGGCATAGTAAATCCTATTTTATAGCCGTCCTATTTCGTACTTGAGTTGTTATTATAATACTAATAAATCAATACAAGTTACGAGAAAAAATCTGACACAAAGTATCTCATTTTAATTCATAATGCATTAGATTAAACTTTTTTTCTTGAGTATTTTTAGTGACTATTCGATTTTCTTGAGTATTTTTAATGACCATTCGATTTACAATTAGTTATATTAATCTTCCATCTTATTTTATCTAGTATAGAGGTAAAGTAATACAAATTTGTGTTGTCTACAAATAACTATATCGTATTTTATTTAATTTTATTATTCTTTATTGATTGATTAATTAATTATAATTACTTTATTAGAATATATTTTGCTAGTTATAAACATTTGGATAATGTTAGTATTTCCTATAGTTGATTTTGCACATATTTAAGCAATGCAATTTATTATAATCTACGTGTGTGGATTTAACAAATTTATGTATAATTGATAATATAATAGATATTTTAAGGGTAACTAACAATATAGTGTGTTGTTTTGTATTTGTGTGAAAGATAAGAGATACATAACACATGATGTTTTGTTTTTCGGCTGATGGTTTAGTATAGTTAAAGATAGATAGAAAGAAGATGGAGCCTAGAGGAAGACGACAACCTAGTATAGAACATCGGTTATGACTAAATTTTAAAAAGTTAAAACCCGTATAAAACTAGTTTAGATAAATTAAATTTTCATTGATGCATTTGTAATAATGTTTGATACTGTTATTGATTATATAATGTTTGACCCGACCCCCCCCCCCCCCGCGCTCTGACCCAAACCGAACCGGATCAAAAAAAATATTATATAGCGATAGACGATCGTTCCCAAAAATTTCCGCCCTCCATAAATGAATTCCTGGATCTGCCACTGATAAGGTCTTTATCTTTGGGCCTCATTTTTTCCTCAATCTTTATTTTGCCATTTGGTATTTGAAATACCTTTTTAATCAAATCAGCAGTTATCTTAATCTTTTCTTCTCTAGTATTTATCATATCATTTTCAGCATCAGAGTTATTTACAATCCAATATCCGAATTTCCGAGGAACTTAATGCAAGTTCATGGATAGTGCACTGCCAAACCTATTTCTCTCACAATTTTCTTTTGATCTTTTGACAAAGTTTTGATATACGTTGGGAAATTATTGACTGCACATCTTATGGTGATTTTACTTCCATCGTATTCATAATATGGTTGTTCTGGGCTTTGGTTTTCCTCAATGATCTCTTTGTTTTCATTTTGGTGGGGGATCAACAAAATCATCATCTGATATATACAAGTGTAGGGTATTAGAAACTACAAATATTTTGATCATAAAATAATGTTTTCTGTGATTTATGTTACCAGAATTTATTTGTTGTTCTTCAGAATTATGCAGACCTATAGCTCTCCCAGTATTTTCGTCTTTTGAAACACTATCTTCCTCTTCTGAAGTTTCAATCACCACTTTCTTTCTTATCCTTTTCATTTGTTCTTGTTGCGTTTTATCTTAAAGATAATAATGATACAAAAAGTTAGTAAAAAGCAATAGTTAACACTTTTAAGAAAAAAATTAGTAGGTCACAGTTTTAATTTAAAACGCAATAGTTAACAACAAATGTAGGATCGAGTTCCTTCGATAGCAAAGATACTTAACTTGTATCTAGTCCATATATGCGGAATCTATATGAATTGGTGACATTTTACACAAGATATCTGTTTAAAGTCAGTTTAATGATTGATTCAAAGTTACATTCAAGTTCCTAAACTGACAGAGCTTCGTCGTCACTTCTGCAAAAACTGTTTCAAATGAGAAACCAAGACAACTATTTATAGAGTTCCAAGTTCGCAGCCAAAACAACCAGGCCAAGTTCGTACGAAGTGTGACTTCGTGCGAACTTGTCCTTTATACTACAAGTTCGTGTGAACTTGTCCTCCAACAAGCATAAATAACTTTCAAATCTAACATTTTAACCCTATTTCATACTGACCCGATCTAACACTTAGACAGTAGACATCGTGTACCAACAGACTCCCCCTTGGATAGTGTCGTAGTCTTGATCAGCCTTCAAAAGCTTCAATATTCAAAATCTGACTTTAACGACCAAAGAAGTTCTTGTAAGGCTTCCTTCTTCGTTCTCGTTTAGGAATCGGTGTTTGATCAGTAGGAGGCGCCCATTTCATAAACTGAAACCTTCTAAGTCTGGCCCCTCTCCCTTTCTCATGAATCTCTTCCAGGCGCTTTTCTTCTTTCAATAATTCTTCCCTTTCAAGTTCACGCCACTTCGATTCCCACATATGCCCTGAATTAATACCGTGTGCATAACATACATTTATCACACCTTGGTATTGCTTCGCTTGCATCTCCTCACGCTTGTCATAGCATATCTTGTTGAAGAACAAACACTTAATATCCTCCTTTGAGCAGTTTACTAGCCACATCGGATCTAGTATCCTTATAGTTCTTCATAAACCCCAAATCCTTTGTCGTTCTATCAATTCAGGATTTTCTTCCTTGGTGATATCCCAATTTCCATCAGCCCTTAACATAATCAGCTTAACATGAATCAGGATCTGTTTGCCACCATAAGAAATAAGGATGAAAATCTTGCTCAATTGGTTTGAGAGGCATATTCTTCATGACTTCCGGCCTCTTCATAATCAACGTTATGTCTTTTTCTTTTGTTACTTTGTTGATCTTTATTCTTCGTTTCGGAATAAAATGTTTCCAATAATTAAAACCATGCAACCCTTCAAACTTGATAAACTTCCACAAACGCTGATCAACAAACTTCATCTGATAGCTGAAATTCCTTATCTGAACCAGTTCTTCAATATCCCAGTAAGGTAAACTCTTCAAATCATTCAAGTACCGGAAATATTGAACTCCAGATTCTCTTTTAGTTGCATATACATTCAGCTCCCTAATCTATCCCCAGCTTATAATGTCTCCGAGTGATTTATCCTTGTCGCGTGTAAAGAATGCCAATGGTCTTTTGAACTTTCTCTCTTTCGGCATCTCTTTAAACCAAGACTTTTTAGCTTCAGCTATTTCTTCTTTCGATAAACGTTTAGGGACACTACCATCTTTCACAACCTCATCGATCTTTCTCTTCAGTAAGTCTAGATCAATTTCTTTCATTATCTCTTCAAAAGTCAGAAAGCTATTAGTATCAGCACCAGAATACTTTTCAATCTCGTCGTCTGAAGCATCTTCAATAATAACCCGATCGTAATCGTCAGCTTCAGGAACTTTCTTGTAGATGTAACTGTTAGGCTCAAATGTGCTGATATTCACCAATTCTTCTTCCAAATCGAAATCAAACGTATCAGCATCAATTTCCAACAATTTAGCCAATTCTTCTTTTGAATAGTTATGATTCCCCCTCTTCAACATTATGCTCTAGCATTAACATCATGGGCTTATAGCTATCAGGAACAGCTGTAACAGGATTAGCTGTGAAGATTCCTGATGCTTCTGTATCATTTGGCCTTGTCTGCTCCACCTGAACTTGTTCACTCTCTGCATTCACTTCATCATTTAGTACAGAGTCATAATCAAATCCATCATGTACTTTAGCAGACTCAACAGTTATACCAACACCCCCTTGACCATCATCACCATCATCACCGTGATCAGAATCATCATCTTGATCGTTAGTAGGAGCATCATCTTTGTCATCAACGCTCATTTCATCATCTTCATCCTTCTCTTCTTTAGTTACAGCTCTTTCAATTCGTAAACGTGTTAACTCTGCAATTCTTTGAAGGATAGGATTGTCGACGATATCAACAACTTCACTTGCTACAACTAAGCTTCTCTCAGAACTTTCTTCAACAACAGGCTCTTCAGTAGACTTTGATCCTTCAGAAACAATTGTTTTTTTTTCAATCCCTTTGCCTTTTCCTTACGTAGCTATTTCTTTCTCAGCTCGGTCTATTTCATCTTGAACTTTTAAACGATTGTATTCAGCAATAAAATATATTCCCAAGTTGTTAGATAAAACACGTTGAAGCATGCTGAATCTTTTACGGTTTTGAGCTTTCTCTGCTTCAGTTCTGCAATAACTTTGCGTAGTCTCTCATTATCAGAACCAAGACTTTCTACCATGGCTTTCAAATAACCTCTATCATCTTCCAGAAACTTCACCCTGTTCCCCAAAATCTCTTTCTCTACTTCATTCTGTTTAATCTTATCTTTAAGAGCTTCAATTCGCCTTTCTAATTCTTCAAGCTTTGTCTCTTTAAACATATCAGCCAAGACTTCACAAGTAATGTTTTTCAGTGACATTATCTGGAATATCACCAAACGCATCATTGAAATCTATAATGTTATGTGGCGTTGAATGTTTTGATTTTGGCATTGCTCTTGGAGTAGTCTGCGGTGAAGTTTTCTTTGGAGTAGACGTACTCGTTTGAATAATCACTGGTGGTTCTTGAACTGAAGTAGTTGATTGCACTTGAATTGTTGCAATTGGAGGTTCTTGAACTTGAGATGCCTATGATGGTGTACCAACTTTCTTTCTTTGGCTAACGTATCTTCGTTTAGGTAACACTCTGCCTTTCATACTTGGAAATCCAGTTGTTTTCTTTCCTTCACCAGCTTTATACTTCACGTGTTTAGATTTCTTTTTAGGCCTATCTTCATCAGATTCTTCGTCAGCAGATGGCACATATAAATATTCACCAGCTTTTTCAACCTCTCTTCCTCCTTCTTTTTCAATCTGCTTCTGACAAATGTCTGCAGAATCTTCAGATGATTCATCGTCTTTTCAGAGGTAGCAGAAATTACACCATCACGATCACCTCCAGCAGTTTCAATCTCAACTTCTTGACTTTCCACATTTACTGTTGCACTAAAACCCGCAATATTTTCAACGTTTTCAGGCTCACTCTCACATTCATCTATCAACATTGTTTCGACTTTCTTCGATGCCCTTTTGCGCTTCTTTTTCTCTGGTTCATATTTAATGTACCAGTAACTTCTTTTAGCACAAAATCTTTTAACTGCTCTACTTCAGCACTTTCATCACCACTTCCATCTTTTCTCCATTTTCCATCTGGTGGTGATATGTAATCAGCTTTAACTATAGCACCAAACATTGGTTTAGCTGTTGGAGCTGATCCCTGTCTTTGGTAAGTCTTTAACTTCTTTAAAGTATCTTCATCCATATGGTGCAAGTAGAACACATCATTTGGATCCTTTGCAATATCTTTGAACTTCTCATCTATTAACATCGGAACAAATCGAGGTTAAAGCAGGAACTTCTCATCTCCAGTATTCTTTGACATGTAATCAAACACTACGCGAGAATAGTTAAATTTCTTGTTTAAGACTAGCGCAGTTGCCATGCACATCATATAATCTTGCATATCGTCTAGACTCGCTCTTCTGTGACTAAAAGCATGTATCAATGCTTGTAAAAGGAACTTGTATGGTAGACCGAGACCGCCTTTCTTGAATGATGATGCATTCACGTGACCACGGTATCCCATTCTATAGAAGCAACCTTTGACCATGCCTCATGAAAACCAATAGGATCCGTTGCACTATCGTTGAATTCTAAGACTCTTCGAATATCTGCTTCGGTAAAAGTGATTTCTTTATCTTCATTTCCCACTTGAACAACAATGTAATGATCTTATCTGTTTCATTGAACTTCGCTGAATTCCAAAAAAAGTTGACTTGTGAGCGATAAACTATATGTTGATATGTAATGGCCTTTGTCACCGGCAATCGCTTCATAAATTCTACAACTTCAAAAAATGGTGCAAGCCTAGGAAAAATCTTCTTATCCAGCGAGACGCATGTATTGTGAAACTTGGAGTACTTCAGCTGCACAATTTGCTGCACGACAAACAAACACTTAGAAAATTTTGACAATTTTGACACATAAAAGTATAACTTCGCACGAACTGGGACATATGAACACATTTTGACCAACAAAAACCAAGTTCGCACGAACTGTGCTACACAAATAACAAATTTTATGTTTTATTTGAGACGTACTTGCACGAACAGGAACTTAATCAGTTTCAGTTTCTTTTATTTGATAACAAGTTCGTATGAAGTGGAACTTAAAGAAGTTAATAAGCTCATGACCAAGTTCGTGCGAACTAGGTCATCGTCCCCACTAACATCAAACCTGCAATTCATGTTCATGTTCAACTGATGCAATTAATGACTTATATATGATCATTAGGTGACAATTAACATTTTTCCCCGTTTAATTTTACTATACAAAGCTTAGATCTACCAGAGTTTGCATTATAAGATCCGAAACAACATATTATCAACAAATACATGGATTTTAAGTAGAACCACTACCTCGGCCATTGAAGTAGGTGTGCTAATCACCTAAGTCAATTGTAAAATTGGGCAGAGTAACAGTATTTAGATTGCAATTTCAAGTTCGCACCAAATCGCCTCAGACAAACACACATACACACACACAGATAATGAGTGTTTTGGTCCGAAGTTGTATATATATAAGTAGGGGAACTTCGGACGAACTTGGTACAAAAACAATTATTCTCTTATAACAGAACTTCGAACGAACTTGTACACGACAAATCATAAACCAACATTTCAACTTCATCCGAACTTGTCCTATTTTGATTTTAATTTTTTCAAACTTTTCATGATTTTACAATTTCAACCCTGTATTTTGTCACTTTTACCAGTTTTGAAAATTCACTCAGTTGACCAAGTCCAAGTTAATGACCTTAGTTAACCGATTTATCTACCGAGTCCAAGTTAATGACCCCGGTTTGACCGTTATGAACAAACTGATGTTTTTCACATTTTAAAGTTTCAAATTAATGAACTTTTAATCGTTTCGAATCATTTTTTATTTTACAGATTAGCTCCCATCCCTTGTCATTTAGGATTCCTAGTTTTTAGCCCCTTTCTGAACTTCGAAGATCCGCTTTCCATCATTGGCTGTTTGAAAACAAGATAGAAACAATATCTTATTGATTTTTAGAAAGTTTATGCTAAAAACACTGAAAATATTTTTGGGTTTATTCTGTAATGAAATAAATCTATGTACAAACATATTTACAGACATATTTTTGTGAATTTGTTTTAAGGATCATATCAGTTGATTGAGACATATCACCAGTACCGTTGACTTTTAATGACTTTAAGTTTTTAAACAAATTTACCTAGATTGTTGATATGTTTGTCCACTTAAACTTCCACACATTCCTCAATTGTTCCAAGATACGTTACGTAGAATTAAGAAACTTGACTTAACTATGGTTCCCATCTCCCGTATCAAGATTCCCTAGATTTCATCTTACAGTGAGTATAGCGTAACTGATATCTATATCTGGGTTGTGCGAGATCTTGAGAGCTCAGGTTAGTACCACCGTACAGACAAAGAGATGAAGGCTCGATTTTAAAAGTGTTGTTCCAAATGGAATCTTTTGACTACAAATTAGATCTTTCGATACTTTCAATTCGCTGCAGTTTAGGGCTTTTAGCAAAAGCATTATAGAAGTTTAGGCCATTGCTTACGCAAAATCAGAAGAACTTGTATAATACCTAGATATCAATCATCTATAAAGACCTCATATCTCATAATCAGGCAATCTCTCAAACGAAATTTCGGAGTACTAAGTCCATATATCCGAGAGATGTTAATCCACAAATTAAGCAGTTGTAAAATTTAGTTTATATCCTGGAAACAATCTACTGAACGTGTAAACCCTTATTGACACATCCATAGTAAGACTTGTTTAATCTTTTTAACCTTTACAATTCTTTAGCATATGTGATACTCCACTGATATACTATCATTTCCTTTTTGACACAAAATCCTTTTTTGTCTTTTTCATGTTTTTTGTACATTTTGCTTTTTATATGTTTTTGTATTTTCTCGTTTCATTTCTCCCCCTAAAATTAAAAACATATTTTTGGATTTTAGTTTTTAAAGAAATCTAATCCTAAAAAGTAACAAACCAATGAGGATTACGAGAACTCGTCGTCCGATCCATATTCAACCTCTGCATCCGCACCTGTCAAAAGATTTTTTATACTGTTAAGCCTCATTAAGTATTTAAACCGTGTTAGACTAAAAGGTTTGGTATAAAAATCAACTTTTTGTTCATCGGTGTGGAGTTTCTCAATTGTACCAATCTTTTTTCGTAGCAATCACGAATAAAGTGGTAACGAATCTCGACATGTTTAGTTCGGGAATGATGAACTGGATTTTTCGTTATGTCGATTGTTGCCTTATTGTCTAAATATATTGGAGTTTCAAGAAATTGCAATATATAGTCTCTCATCTGCTGTTGTATCCACAAAAGTTATGAACAACAGCTGGAAGCTAAAATATATTCTGCTTCACAAGTCGAGAGAGCGACTGTGGTTTGTTTCTTGCACTGCCAAGTTACGAGTCGTGTTCCAAAGAACTGGCAACCGGCCGTCGTAGACTTTGCGTTCAATTTGTCAACACCGAAAACAGAGTTTGCATATCCCGTCAGATTAAAAGTTGTCATTCTTTGGATACCACAAGCCGGTGCCCGGGCAACCCTTCAGATATCTGAAAATTAGCTTCACAATCTGCATATGAGATATTCTGGGACTAGACTGATATCGTGCACAAAGGCAAGGAGGATACATGATATCCGGGCGCGATGCCGTCAGATACATCAATGATCCTATCATCAACCTGTAGAGAGTCTCATCAACTTTGGTTCCGAGCTCATCGATGCAGATTCCATGGTTGAGTGCTACTGGAGTTGATAACGGCTTCGTGCTATACATCTCAAACTTCTTTAGAATATCATGAACGTACTTGATTTGGTGGATAAAGATACCATCCAGCAATTGATCACCCTGCAATCCCAAAAAGAATTTCATCTCGCCCATCGAACTCATTTCGAACTTTTTCTTCATAATAGCTTCGAATTCTTTACAAAGATCGCCGTTTGTTGAACCAAAAATGATGTCATCCACGTAGATTTGTACAATCAGCAGATGATTTCCAACTTTTCTCGTGAATAGTGTACTGTCCACTTGCATCTAATAAAACCATTGCCGACTAGGTGCTGAGATAACGTCTCGTACCAGGCTCTCGGGGCCTGATGCAACCCATCCAAGGCTTTATCCAGGAGAAATGCTTTCTTCTTGTTCAGTGGATCGACAAACCCCGGTGGTGGGCCGACATACACTTGTTCCCTTAGTTTGCCATAGAGAAAAGCGGTTTTAACATCTAGCTGGTATACTGTAAATCCTTTCCAAGACGCGAACGCCAGGAAAATGCGGATAGACTCTAATCTCGCAGCTGGTGCGTACACCTCAGTGTAATCAATACCTTCTTGTTGGTGGAATCCCTTGATAACAAGTCGAGCTTTGTTTCGTACTATAACTATACGATCGTCATGCTTGCACTTGAAAACCCATTTAGTATCAATCGCCTTTTGATTCTCCGAAAGGTCAACAAGTTTCCATACACCCAATTTCTCAAATTGTAGTAACTCCTCTTGCATTGCAATTACCCATTTTCATCACCCAGTGCCTCAGAAACTGAATTTGGCTCAATTTGTGATATAAAGCAGTGATAAAGAGCAAAATTCTTGAATCAGAGCCACCTTTGTATAAAAACAACTAAGCGCTTTATTGATCTGGCTTCTTGTTCTGATTCCTGCTTGTAACTCACCAATAATATTGTCAGATGGATGGTAAGAATAAGATCTCGACATTACTTCATTAGAAACATCAACTGAGCTTTTCAGATTAGTAAGATTCAGATCTTCACCAATTCAACAGGAGGATTGCTAGAAGATGCTTCATTTCTAGAACTCAGGCCAGCAGATTGATTTAACATGCTAGTTATCAGCTCAGATTCCTCATCAAAACTGGATTCTCCATCTTGATCAAAAGTCGGAGCCTTATCAGAATCACAATCATGCGATTGTGAAAGAATGGGTTCTACAGTAACATTTCACTAGTTCTGTTGTAGGTGTCATTGGTTCATCTGGAACACTACTTTGACCTTCAGCAGAAGAAGATGTACCAACATGTGGTTGAGTACCACTATCGGTCTAACAACTTGTTCTTGATAAGCTGACTGGTGTAGATGATATAGAATAGCAACTTCTTCTTCAGTTGGCTCTTCTGGAAGATCGAAAAGATTTCCATAAGCTGTCATAGTTGAACAACCAAGCATCACCTGCCTTTTGTGTTGGCATTGTATATCTTCGGACAGTCGACATGCTGTGCGAGAATCACTTGATTCATGCTAGGAAGATATACATGTCTAAGTGGACTTGCATAACGACAAAGAAACCCTCTAATGATCTTGCACCGAACTTCCCAGTCAATGGGGATCAATGGTGTAGATACTCCAAATTAGGTTTCCTTTGGTTTAGCAATTCGAAACATATCTTCTTGGTAGGTTTAACAGTAAGACTCTGTTCAACGTATAACAAGCTGATGCAACTGCTTCACTCCAGAAACTGACAGAAGTTTAGAATCAGCAAGCATAGTCCTTGCTGTTTCAATGATTTTACGGTTCTTCCTCTCAGCCACTCCGTTTTGTTGTGGAGTATAAGGAGCACTGAATTCATGAAGAATTCTTTTCTCGTTGCAAAACTCAGGCATGCGGTTATTCTTGAATTCTGTACCGTTGTCACTTCGAATTCTTCTGATTGGTAATGTGGTACAAATTCTCAAGCTTTCTGAAAAGTATCATCAGATTCTAAAATGTCTAGTCTTTTCTTTCTTGAAAGAACACCCATGAAAATCTCGAGTAGTCGTCTGTAACAACTAGACAATATAGGTTTCCTGAAATGCTTTTTACATTCACCGGCCCAAAAAGATCCATATGTAGTCGTTCAAGTGGAAGCTTAATGGAGTTTATAAGCTTTTCAGATGAGACTTTTTGATCTGCTTTCCTTTCTTGCAACTTAAGCAATTGCGTTCATGTGAAAGCTCTTCAGATTAACTCCTTCCACCAAATTGTTGTGAACCAGGAAATTCATCTTTCTTAAATGAATGTGACCCATCTTTCTATGCCTTAAATCGACTCTTTTTTGTGGCCTTGATGACAAAGCATTGTGCCACTTTGATGTAGTTGTTGCAATACCCATATCAAGTACGTACAAATAATTCTCTCACGGAACACGCATAAGAATCCATTCTTCTGGAATCTTGAAACCCGGCTTCAATATCATGCATTCCTTGTCGTTGAAATTAGTAGTGAACTTCTTGTCACAATCTGGGAGATACTTAGAATATTATTCTCCAATTCAGCAATGTAGTTGACCTTATCGAAAGATACCACACCATTAGATAATTTTCCTTCACGATAATTCTTCCACCTTGATTTCCAGCAAATCCAACATAGCCTCCATTGATAGCTTTAATGTCATATAATAAGGCTCGCATCCCTGCCATGTGCCGAGAAGCTCCACTGTCCATAATCCACTTTGATAAGATAGACCTTGGAAGCCTCTGCACATGTAAAAGTGATTACTTAAAAAGAGAAACCCAAGCCTTGTTGGTCTTGGGTGGATTTGGGATATCAAAAGTTGGAATTTTTACATCTTTCTTTGGAACCCATTGATCAGTCTTTGTTTGGTTATAGTCTTTGGTTTTGACTGATCCAGTTGGTTTGACAGTTTCAGATGATGATGAACTCTTTTCCGGAATCCAGGATTGATATTTCATTCTTGCCTTTTTCACATAGAATTTTGAATCTTTGTATTCATTTGATTTCGAAGATTCTCCTTTCTCAAAGTTAGAAAACTTTTCAATTTTGGGTTTCTCTTCAGATTTAGATTCATTATTTCTTTTCAAAATCTTTATTGGAACAATCTCTAGTTTCTTTGATTTTACATCATTTGAACTTGTTTTTCTTCGATGATCAGACTTTGATTCCAGACATTTTCTTGCAGATTCTGACGGGATATGCAGATTCTGATTTCGATATGCAGGCTTGTGCTATCCAAAGAATGACAACTTCGATCTGACGGGATATGAGATATTCTAGGACTAGACTGATATCGTGCACAAAGGCAGGTAGGATACATGATATAAAACGCAATTGTTAACAATTTTAAGATAAAAAGTAGGGGTAGTTCACAGTTTTAATTTAAAATGCAATAGTTAATAGCAAACCTTGCTAAAATTATAACAATTATAACATTGAAATTATTAGGTTACAATTTTAATATAAAAAGCAATTGTTAACAATTTTAAGATAAAAAGTAGGGGTAGTTCAATGTTTTAATAAAACGCAATAATTAACAGCAAAACTTACTATGATATACAATGGTAAGATAAAAAGCAATAGGTAACAGTTGTAAATTAAAATGTAATTGTTAACAGTTGCAATAGTTAACAACCTTACTAGTAGTATGCTATTTCTAATTCATAAAACGTAACTTGAATACAGTTTAAAGTTTAAAAAGAATAAATATATACCATTATCAGAAATCTCTTTTCGTTTTCTACCAGTGTGTTCTCTCATTGTTGATTTTTCTGTATTTTTTGGTTGTTGATCGTTGTTTTCTTCATCTGAAGTTTGTCGTTGCTTCTTTGATGATTTAGGGTTTTGCGATATGGATTTCTTATCAGTAACTCGAAGGTAAACCTTCAAATTATCTCTCGATGATGCCATGAACTTCAACGGATTTTGATTATCACTAATTTCAATTTGTGTATGTTTTTTTCAATCGGATGTAAAACGTAATGAACTTCTTCAGAAGTTTTCTATGTAGATTCAAAGCGGTTGTAGTTGGAATTTGACGATAATACCCTTCAAAGCCCGGACTGCGTGTTTAAATGAGAGTTTTTTTCTTAAATTTTAATCAGGGTCGTTGATAGTGCAATTTGACGGACGAGATTACTTCCTATCCTTCCTAGTGATAGAAACTTCCTATTGTATCCTGACCCTTGGTTTGTGTGGGTTAAAATATTCTTAGCAACTTATTTTGTTACTTCCGTAAACATCAAATTAAGCTGAGGGTGGGGTGGGGTGTAGGTGATGGTGGAGGTGGTGGTTTGTGAAGATGAAGGTGAAAGTGGTGGTGGTGGGGTGAACGTAATTAGACTTTATGAGTAATTTACAAAAACACATTAACCATAGAGTTACACAATTAGTCATTTAGATGTGAAACGATTTAAATGCCCTTACATCTAACAACAAAACTAACATATGTTAGTCTTATTATCCTAGGTTGTTACAAAATCAAAAGTTAAAACCTCATATTGTTACTTTAAACTATTAGTGCCTGAGGTTGTTACTTTCCATAAGCCACAAGAACTAACGCAATAATTAACTCTTATTATGTTAGAAGCTTGTGTGTTACATAAGTTATAACATTTTACTGTGTTTTATTTATTTATTAAAATGTTAGAAATTTATGTGTTACATGTTGAATCAATGAAATACTAAATATTAAATAGTTAATAACAAACAGAAAAACAAAATAAATGATTAAAGAAAATAAATATTAAATAAATAAGAGATGAGTGAAAAATAAAATAAAATAATTATATACCAATAAAGATTGAAATTTTCATACCATCAATTAGCAACTTATGTGAGCATACATGTATTGTACCTTATGTTTTATGAGTTTTTCAAAAAAAAGTTTGGTTATAGGTCCATAGAACATTTTCATACCATCAATTAGCAACTTATGTGAGCATACATGTATTGTACCTTATATTTTATTATTATCTTTATTTTTATTATTATTTATTTTATGATTTCTTTGTTTAGTTTTATTACTTATTTAAATCATGTATTTATTTTTTTAATACATATTAATTTATTCTTTTAAATTTTATTCGTGTCTATACACGACCTAAGGTGCGTATGTGGTTCAATTTTTGTACGTCTTTTTTTCTCATATGATAGGTTCGTTGCAACTCGCAGGTCCTATATTGACTTACTTATTTTTTTCTACGATTTACGTTTCGGTCTAATTTCTTCGTATTAACACGACGCAATGGGTGTGTGTGGTTCAATTAATTTACATCTACGTTTCGCCCAATGTTACTTTTTCTATTTTTATTTATTTTGTTTTACGAGTTTTCCGGCGTTAGCTGTCACACCCCGACCCGCAGCGGAATAAGAGTCGGGCATAATTGGGTTATCACCAAAGCTCATGACATTTACTAATATGTTTCATATTTAATAAATCACATGATTGAAACAGAAAGAGTCGGAGAAAATACCGTGTGGATGTGAGTCCTGGTTTTCCGGCAACTTGCAGAATTTTTCCGGCGATTAGATTTGAGCTTCTCCGGTGGACTGTAAGGTTGCGGAAATGCAATTGGAAGCTTTGCGGAGTGTTTTGAGTCGCAGGAAGAGTCTATGATTGAAGTAGTTCGAGAATTGACAACTTTCGGTTATTAAACCGATCTACTTCCGAATTCAAGTTCCACTCATGGCAGCATTGATTGAAATCGTCCGTTTATCAGTTATACTCGCTGAATCGAGAGTATCCAAATCGATTTGGGTGATTGATAACCGGTTTCAGTTACAATTTGTAAAACCGAATGATTTACCTTAGTCCATAAAAGTTATTTGTTTCCTAAAGGTGACAGAAAACAAACAAGTGGCGGAGTGGTCTTGTGATTGAGTGTTAAGTTGTTGAAGGGTGTCTTGGCTGACCCGGGTTCGAGTCCAGGCAGCGTTATATTTTTTTTATTTCTTTTATTTTAACTTTTCATCAAATATAATTTTTATAGTTTAGTTTATTTATTATTTATGTATTGTTTTAAATCAAAATAATCATAAATATTCGACATAACCTTTATAACTTGATATTCGATTACAAAACGGAGCGGGTTTTGAAAACCCGATTTTTACAAATGTTACAGTATCCCCTACTTTTAGGAATTTCGTCCCGAAATTTAAGTAGTTGAGGTAGTAGGAAAAAGATGCGGGTATTTTTCACGCATTGAGTCTTCACGTTCCCAAGTAAACTCAGGTCCCCGTTTCGACTCCCAGCGTACCCTAACAATCGTAGTCCATGATCTCCACTGGTCTTTCGATAAAATGCATAGATTCATCAATCTGGATATCTTCCAGCGGAATATGGAGATTCTCATCAGCGAGGCACTTCTTTAAGTTCGACACGTGGAATGTAGGATGAATCCTGTTGAGTTCTTTTGGTAGGTCAAGCTTGTATGCTACAGGACATACTCTTTCGAGTATCTTGAAAGGTCCCACGTAACGAGGTGCTAGTTTCCCCTTTTGACCAAAACGAACTACTCCCTTCCACGGTGATACTTTTAAAAGCACATGATCACCAATGTTAAACTCTAAGGGCTTCCGTCGTTTATCTGCATAACTCTTTTGACGACTTTGAGCCGCTAGAAGATTGTTTCGAATTTGATGAATCTTATCTGTGGTTTCTTGGATCAATTCTGGACCAGTAATTTGTGCTTCCCCAATTTCGTGCCAACATACAGGAGATCGGCATTTACGACCATATAAGGCTTCAAAAGGTGCCATGCCGATGCTCGAATGATAGCTGTTGTTGTACGAAAATTCTACTAATGGTAGGTGGGCGTCCCAATTTCCCTTGAAGTCTATGACACATGCTCTAAGCATATCTTCAAGAGTTTGAATGGTGCGCTCAGACTGTCCATCAGTTTGAGGATGATAGGCGGTACTGAGATCTAATCGTGTGCCCATAGCGGATTGAACTGCTTGCCATGTTCGTGAGGTGAAACGACCATCACGATCAGAAATAATACTCAACGGTACCCCATGTCGGCTTACGATTTCGTTGATATAAATACGTGCAACCTTTTCGTTCTTGAAATCTTCACGGATAGGAATAAAGTGAGCTGATTTTGTAAGTCGGTCTATAATTACCCATATTGTGTCATACCCACCAGAAGTGCGAGGTAACCCGTAATGAAATCCATGGTTATATTTTCCCACTTCCATACAGGTATTTCTGGTTGGACCAGAAGTCCTGAGGGTCTTTGGTGTTCAGCCTTCACCTTGGAACATGTGAGACACTTGGAAACAAAAACGGCAATATCCTTCTTCATTCCAGGCCACCAATAGGTGTATCGTAGGTCTTGATACATCTTATCAGCTCCGGGGTGTATAGAATATCGCGTTTTGTGAGCTTCATTCATAAGAGTTTCACGAAGATTGTTGTGGTTAGGGATCCAGATACGATCTAGGTAATACAGAATACCGTCTGATTTAGTTTCAAGTTTTAGCTCGGCTCCACAGGACATCTCCTTTCGTACATCTTCTTCTGTTATTGAAACGTGTTGGGCTTCTCGAATTTGATCTTTAATGTCGGTTATAATTTGCGAACATAGAAGATGAATGGAGTTCGCATAACCCTTTCGACTAAGTGCATTAGCCACCACATTTGCTTTACCAGGGTGGTATCTAATTTCACAGTCGTAATTATTCAGAAGTTCGACCCATCTTCGTTGCCTCATATTTAACTCTTTTTGATTGAAGATATGTTGAAGACTCTTGTGGTCAGTGTATATTTCACACTTAGTACCATAGAGATAATGTCTCCATATCTTAAGAGCGAATACAACGGCTCCAAGTTCTAGGTCATGAGTGGTGTAGTTCTTTTCATGTGTCTTGAGTTGTCTCGAGGCATAAGCTATGACTTTTCCTCTTTGCATGAGAACGCAGCCTAATCCTTGCCCTGACGCGTCGCAATAGATTACAAAATCATCACAACCTTCAGGAAGAGTGAGGATTGGTGCATCACAAAGTTTTTGTTTAAGAGTTTGAAAAGCTTCTTCTTGCTTGGGTCCCCATACGAAAGGTTTTCCCTTATGAGTTAAAGCCGTGAGTGGCACAGCAATGCGAGAGAAGTTTGAAATGAACCGACGATAATAGCCAGCTAGTCCAAGAAAAGATCTTACTTCAGTTGGTGTACGTGGAGCTTGCCATTCTTGAACTGCTTTGATCTTTGAAGGGTCAACATGTATTCCCTTGTCATTGACTACATGCCCGAGGAATTGCACCTCTTTTAACCAGAATTCACATTTAGAGAACTTGGCATAAAGCTTTTCCTTTTCTAGAAGTGCAAGAACGAGTCGAAGATGACGCTCATGATCAGCTTTAGATTTTGAATAAATAAGAATATCGTCGATGAAAACTATAACAAATCGATCAAGGTAAGGTTTGCAGACTCTGTTCATTAGGTCCATGAAGACAGCTGGTGCGTTGGTTAACCCAAACGGCATAACCATGAATTCATAGTGGCCATAACGAGTTCGAAAAGCAGTCTTAGGGACGTCTTCTTCATGCACTCTAAGTTGATGATAGCCAGATCGAAGATCGATTTTCGAAAAGCAGCTGGCACCTTGTAGTTGGTCAAGAAGATCATCAATGCGAGGTAAAGGATAGCGATTCTTGATGGTTAACTTGTTGAGCTCTCTGTAGTTGATGCACATACGAAAAGATCCATCTTTCTTCTTTACAAAAAGGACAGGTGCACCCCAAGGAGATGAGCTAGGACCTATGAATCCCTAGTCAGTCAACTCTTGCAATTGACTGGCTAGCTCTTGCATTTCAGAGGGGGCTAACCTATATGGCGACTTTGCAACTTAACTGGTGTAGCACCAGGTATAAGATCAATACGGAATTCAACGTCTCTAACTGGAGGAAGTCCTGAAATGTCGTCAGGAAAAACTTGTGGAAAGTCTTTTACTACAGGAATGTCTTCAAGTTTCTTCTCTGTGGTCCCCTTCTTGATGATATGGGCTAAAAACGCGACATAATTCTTGCGAAGATATTTTCGAGCTTGAAGGCAAGACATTAAGCTGAGCCCTTTCGACGAGGTTTCTCCAATGATTCGAAGAGTCTGACCGTTTGAAAGAGGAATACGAATAAATTTTTCACGGCAAACAACTTCCGCCTGATGTTGACTGAGCCAATCCATACCGATTATGATGTCAAAACTTCCCAGCTTCATAGGAATAAGGTCGACTGAGAAATCGTGGCCGTTTAAGGTGAGTGTACAGTTGCGTAAGATTCTAATGAAACTGGTTTCCCGTCCGCAACTTCTACCGTTATGGATTCCGCGAGCTTATCCCAATTTTTGTTTAAGAAAGGTTCAAATTCTAAAGATACAAAACTTCTATCCGCACCAGTATCAAATAACATAGAGGCATATCTACCATTTATAAGGAACGTACCGTTGACCACATTGCCGTCAGCTCTGGCCTGGTTAGCGTTGATATTGAAAGCTCTTCCTCTTGCAGGTGGAGGAGCTTGGTTCTCTTGATTCACTGGGTTGGCTTGGGCCTGAGCATGAATAATATTAACCAGCCTTGGACATGTGTTTCTGAAATGACTTGGGTCGCCACAATTGTAGCAAGCCCGCATTGGTTGACCCATAGGATAATTGGGCTGGAAATATGTTTGGGCTAAAGGTTGGGTGGGTGGTAATAGTAGGGGTTGTTGGGCTTGGCCCATTATCTGTTGGTGGGTTTGGGTTAAAGGTTGGTGGCGGTTCGTTCGTTGAGGCATGCGGCAAGTTTGAACAGTATGACCTGCGTGACCGCAGCCGGTGCAATATTGGCAAGGATGATCAGGGGAATGGTGATATTGGCAACGGTTACATTTTGGTAACGGGCCAGTGTAGGGTCTTCTGTATGGTGCGGGTGAAGGAGTGACTTGAGTAATGGGTGCAGCAGGAATAGGGGTGTTGGTTTGGGTAATTGCAAAATTTCTGGTGTTACGCTTCCTCTTGTTAGCAAACTTAGAGGAAGGAATGGGATGGTTTGAAGTTTGTCCCTCAGCAGGGGCTTTCTTCTTCTCTTCTTTGAACTTCCCGTTGCGAATTCGGTTTTCGGTCAGTTCAGTTGCTAACTCCATAGCAGCTTCAAGTGTTACTGGTGAAACGCTGAGGACTGAATCTTGGATTTTCGAGGGAAGTCCTCGAATATAATGCTCGATCAGACGATAGGTTGGAGTGAATAAATTTGGAACCATTTGGTTCAACTCCAAGAATCTCTTGTTGTAGGTAGAGTGATCACCCTCCTTTTGCTTTAGAGCATGAAATTCATCCTCCAACTTCTTAATTTCACTTCTAGGACAGAAATGCCTAGTCATGATTTCCCTTAACTCCTCCCAAGTTAAGGCCATCGCATCTTCAGTTCCCCTCTTCCCTTTCTCAGTATTCCACCAAGTGAGAGCTACTCCAAGTAGTCTCCCGGTAGCGTATCGAACCTTGCGATCCTCAGGACAATCGCAGTTTAGGAAGGTGTTTTCCATCTCCTCGAACCAATGTAGAAGAGCAGTGACACCCTCGGTCCCTTCGAATTTAGGAGGATCACAAGACTTAAAATGTTTGTAAGAGCACTTTTTGGTAGGAGGGTTGTCAATGTGCTGGTCCTGTTGTTGTGGAGGGTTAGTAGGATTTGTAGCAAGGGCTTGTTGTACTTGGACCACAATGTCAGGAAGTATCGTGGCCATTTGTTTCGCAATCTGAGTGGCCAAACGTTACTGGGACCTTCCCGATCTTTTACCCCTTCGTTGCTGTCTAGACGACATCTACAGGATCATAAAATGAGGAGATTGTGAGTTTATGGTGTCTTTTTAGGTGTCATGTGTCTTTAAGAAAATGAAAATAACATAAATATCAATAATGCAACTACATCCATAGGATGTCTTGGGTTCGCTCATGTTGGGCCTCAAATGTCCCCCATACCTTCACCTACATAGTCATGTGGGCCCCCATGGCTATTGGCTTGGTAGGATTCACATTATTATTGGCAATTTAACACTCGCATCCCCCGAATGCAAACCACAAAATATGTTCATGAGATGTTTGGTCGGAACGTGTCCAGGTGTAGACACAATGACAACTCAAAGTGGGTTAGCTCACACGACGTTTGGTATAGCATGCTTTGGCCTAATAGGTACTTCGTACTCTCATCGTTAGTCCCCAGGTAGGAAAACTGGTCCTTTATTTTGGATTTATACGAATGCCAGCCTAGACAGGACGTTCCGACTACCGGTACTTGTACCCTTCCAGTTACTAGATGCCCGTCATGAGAACTCACTTTGATGAGATTTGAAAACACGAAAATAATTGTAAAATCAATCATGATGTGGTGTGTGCTTTCATGGATGTGATGTTATGAGCATACGATTCATGATAGGCATTATATGATAATACATACTTATGAACATGCTTGCACAATATCAAATGTAACATTTAACATAAAACATATAAACATCATGAAATTTGGCATATAACACACAAAAATCTTATAAGTTTCTAATCGACTATAGTATAGGCTCTAAGGGTCTAATAACCTATCCTATATCCCTATAGTCATGGCTCTGATACCAATCTATCACACCCCGACCCGCAGCGGAATAAGAGTCGGGGCATAATTGGGTTATCACCAAAGCTCATGACATTTACTAATATGTTTCATATTTAATAAAGTCAAAGTTACATTTCAAAAATCCAAACATGTTCATTCAATACAAGGAAAATAAGCCAAGCATAACAATCCCAACACTAAATCGTTTTATTCTTCTAGTCCAAGTCCTATGTGTTCCTAGCTGCTGCTGCTTCACCTGTATCATGTGTAAAATGGGGGTTTTTTGGGTCAACATAAGTTGGCGAGTGAACCTTATTAGATAAACAGTTATTAAAGAATTTATGGTTAGTTTATCAATGAAAAATTGTGCATAATCATAGATGAGCAAATGTAAATAATCAAGTAATGGCAAATAGCAGTCACAACTATAACATACAATAACACATGGCAGCATACATGAACATACCAACATCATACTGTAAATAACATAAATGAAACTGTGCGATCAAGGCTCAATCAAACGGAGCCGATCGTATTGCATGTACTGAAAATGAAACTGTGCGATCAAGGCTCAATCAAACGGAGCCGATCGTATTGCATGTACTAAAAATGAAAATGTCTGTGCGATCAAGGCTCAATCAAACGGAGCCGATCGTATTGCATGTACTGAAAATGAAAATGTCTGTGCGATCAAGGCTCAATCAAACGGAGCCGATCGTATGTGGGCACGCCAGGTTCAACCGCATAATAAAATGGGGAACATGCTCAACGCTCATAATGTAATGGGGAGCGGCGGCCTATGAAATTGCATGTACTGAATAATAAATTGCATCCAATAATAACTACTTAACAGCAACAAACTGAATACACAATGTTCATGATATGATGTATGCACAATGGTTTAGATATAGTATATATATACAAAGACACATGATACACCCCAAAACGTGATTAAAACGTGGAATTTGTAAGATTCACTCACCTTGGGTGCGTTGGATTGGAGATGGTGATATGCGCACGATTTAGATGAGCGGAACAACGGGGATTACTAACCTAAATAATAACGGAAATATATATTAAATGGGTGGATTTTATTAAGGATTTTGATGAAATTTTTAGATGAATTTTTTGTAAGTTTATGGCTATTTTCTATCTTTAAAAATGTTATTTTTAAGTATTTTTAATTGATTTTTAAATTAAATTAAATAATTAAAAATATAAAAAAAATTGTTTATTTAGCGTTGACCGTTGACCGGTTCGGTCAGCGAATTAATCTGCCCCGAGTGAGGCTCGAACCCGAGACCTCCCGTTCGCGTGCACGCAGCTCTACCAACTGAGCTACGTGTCTAACCCGAAATAATCTTGTTTTTAATTATATTTATACACTTATTCAATTTAACCGAATTTCCTTTATTTGCAAAAACATTTTAATTCAATCGGACCGGTGCTCGTGACGGGTTTCGAACGCGCGACGTGTGGTTCATGTTGCACACAGTCCACCGCTGGACTGTGTGTCTAACCCGGTTATTATCTTGATTTTTATTATACTTAACAACTAACTGAGTTAACCCGGTTAGTTTTTGATCAAAAAGGCTTTTTATTATAGAAGGAATGCGTATAGCAGGAAACGAACTCGGGACGTGCGTGTGTATTTTGCACACAGTCCACCGCTGGACTGTGTGTCTAACCCGTTTAAAATTCCGATTTTAATTAACCTTATGTTATGTAGCGTCTTCATCTTCTTCGTTGATTTTGTACAGAAAAATTATTCCGACTGTTATGACCAATTCTTGACGTATACGCTTTACGAGTAATTTAAAAGTAAAGAATGGAGAGAGTTTGGGGAAAAAGATATACCGATTGAGGTTGTTCACAGAATTCCGGCGGAGGTTCGTCGGAACTGAAAGTGAACTCCGGCTGTTGAAACCAATTAACAGTTTGTTCGATTATTTAAGAAGTTGAGTCACTTAAACAAGGTTTAACAGAAGTTTGGGAGATCATACCCGTTCACAGTGTGTTTCCGATAGTTTCAGGAGTTTTCCGGCGAAGGTAAGATTTTCGACAAACGTGGACTAGGATCGATTCTGATGGTGAAGTTGTGTTAGTGACTGATTAATCACATGATTGAAACAGAAAGAGTCGGAGAAAATACCGTGTGGATGTGAGTCCCGGTTTTTCGGCGACTTGCAGAATTTTTCCGGCAATTAGATTTGAGCTTCTCCGGTGGACTGTAAGGTTGCGGAAATGCAATTGGAAGCTTTGCGGGTGTTTTGAGTCGCAGGAAGAGTCTATGATTGAAGTAGTTCGAGAATTGACAACTTTCGGTTATTAAACCGATCTACTTCCGAATTCAAGTTCCACTCATGGCAGCATTGATTGAAATCGTCCGTTTATCAGTTATACTCGCTGAATCGAGAGTATCCAAATCGATTTGGGTGATTGATAACCGGCTTCAGTTACAATTTGTAAAACCGAATGATTTACCTTAGTCCATAAAAGTTATTTGTTTCCTAAAGGTGACAGAAAACAAACAAGTGGCGGAGTGGTCTTGTGATTGAGTGTTAAGTTGTTGAAGGGTGTCTTGGCTGACCCGGGTTCGAGTCCCGGCAGCGTTATATTTTTTTATTTCTTTTATTTTAACTTTTCATCAAATATAATTTTTATAGTTTAGTTTATTTATTATTTATGTATTGTTTTAAATCAAAATAATCATAAATATTCGACATAACCTTTATAACTTGATATTCGATTACAAAACGGAGCGGGTTTTGAAAACAGGATTTTTACAAATGTTACATTAGCGGTAGTATAGCATTGATGCAACTTGGCACGGTTTTATGTTCCCCACCGCAGTTCGAGGGCTTAGTATATAATCATATATGTACTAACAAAATGTACTACAAAATGTTTCTAACTTTTCTCAAAATGGTTGTAACTTCATACTACAATTAGCAACTTATGTGAGCATACATGTATTTTACCTTATGTTTTATGAGTTTTTCGAAAAAGTTTGGTTGTAGGTCGATGGAACATTATATTTTATTATTATCTTTATTTTTATTATTATTTAGTTTATGATTTCTTTGTTTTAGTTTTATTACTTATTTAAATCATGTATTTATTTTTGTAATACACATTAATTCATTTTTTAAATTTTATTCGTGTCCATACACGACGTAAGGTGCGTATGTGGTTCAATGTTTTTACATCTGTTGTTCTCATATGATAGGTTCGTTGCAACTCGTTGGTCTTATATGGACTTAGTTATTTTTGTCTATGTTTTACGTTCCGGTCTAATTTCTTCGTATTAACACGACGTAATGGGTGTGTGTGGTTCAATTAATTTACATCTACGTTTCGCCCAATGTTACTTTTTCCATTTTTATTTATTTTGTTTTGCGAGTTTTCCGGCGTTGGCGGTAGTATAACATTGATGCAACTTGACACCGTTTTATGTTTCCCACCGCAACACGGGGACTTAGTATATAATCATATATGTACTACAAAATGTTTCTAACTTTTCTCAAAATAGTTGTAACTTCTCTTATAGTTAAGGTACGTGCATGATTATGGCGTAACAACTATTATTAATGCTTCATTTTCCACACGTTGTTACGGGCATGTGTGGTCTAACGTTTTTACGTCTTCGTTTTCAATATTGTTGTCGTTGGCGATGGTGTGTTATTAATTTTGTTGGTACGGTTGTACCTCGACACAACGCGGAGGTGCTTCCATCTACTTAATATCAAAAACTACTCTGTTATACTAAAAAATATATTATAAATAGAGATAGATTAGTTAAAAGTTAACTTTGATATTTTTAGTAGTTGGTTTAAAGATAATTATTCCAAACTTGTTATTATTCTATGAAATGATCTTTGATAAGGGAACCATAAATTTAAATTTCGAAGTAACTAATATAGTAAAAGTAGCTCAAATATAGTTCTTAATAAAAACATAGAAATATAATATCAACCGAAACACATAATAAAAGAAAAATACGTAAAGTGATCCAAATGATCTCAAATATTAAGAACTTATCTATGTTCCTTTTTGTCTCCATGATATTAGTATCATAAATAAATAGATCAAGGTTAAGTTTAAATACAATAACAGGTGATATTAATCTATATTGATGATATCTTTATCTTCATTAATAATATCTTTATCACTAATTAATATTATTATATTTGAATAGTTCCAATGAATAACATGTGTCCCTTATAAATTTCTTTTATTATATAGCATAGAAAGTGTAGAATAGATGTAGATATAGATCTAGATATAGATATATTTATAGGATAGATTAGCTACAATGTAAAACTTATTACCAATATGGTATAGCCTAGCTGGTCAGGAGATTTTCCACTTAGTGCTTTCCTCTTGAGGAGGTCTTAGTTCGATTTTCACTAAGTGCAAATTATGTAAATATGAGAGACGCCTCTGGGGAGGGATTTGAAGTTGGGGTGGAGGGTTTAAACAACATATGCAATGTTGGCCCTTGAGAGTAAACTGGAAATCCAGTTGATTTGCCGTAAAAAAATTATGTAAAAATTATTATGATAGTTAACAATAATAACGTTATAAATTTTATAGTTAACAACAATAACGTTATAAATTTTTTCATAGAAAAAGTTTACTTGTGGCTTGTTTAGGATTAGATAAAGAATATTTAAATTCTATTAACAATGACTTGAATAAATAAATAATTTTAATTTTGACAGATATCTCAACTATATATCTATCTATTATATACATATAATAAAGTAAATCAGTTGATGACACATGACGTTCTGTGGGTGATCTCAATTTTCTTTTCCCGCCTAAATTAATAAATATAGTCATATAGATAATATTTGTTAATAAAATTCAAATAAAAAGTTATAAAAAAACTTAGAGATAATGACTCCTACATATTATTTTAATCATGTAAATATTATCTTTTTATCTATTACTTTTTATTTTTCATTTATATTTATCCAATCTTTTATTTTTGCATTATGAATTTGTAGAGCCAAAATGACTAACTTATTTGTTTGTTATACATTTTTAGTCTCTAACATAATTTTTACATTATGTATGTAAATAGGATTTAATACGTATTAATCCTATCATATTTTAAGTAAGATTGTATTATTAGTTTTCTAATTAAATTAGGATTCTAATAAGTTTTAATCCTCTCATATTTTAACAGGTACATTGTACATCAAAGTTTATTTAAAAATAAATATCTTAACGATTATATTTGTTAACCGATTATACTATATTTATTCAACATATACACGGGTTTACTCTATGCAGTGCAAAACACGGGTTTTTTTAAGATATAAGTTTTCATTACTTTGTATATAAAATTGTATTGTTCAACCCGTGTAATACACGGGGTTCTAACCTAGTATATATATAAGGGATGGTTATCTTGAGAACGCTAAATATTGCGAGAACTGTGTGAACGAATGCGAAAACCAATCAAAACCATTTTTAATACAAATCTCATTGTAATTAAAATACAACATTAAAATAAGAATTTACAACTTCAAATAATTCATTTCTTCCCTCAAAATCACTCTTATTAGATTTTTTACACATGTGTAAATATAACAAATTTACACGTGTAAATGACGAACTTACATATGTATAAAAAAATTTATTTACGAATTTACGTAACGTGTAAATTAAATTTCTAACATTGTATTCGAATAATAATGATAAGTGTGAAAAGAAATTTTAAATTTGAATTGTTTTTTACCAAGTTTTCGTAGTTTTTTCATTCGTTCTCACGGTTCTCTCGATATTTAGCGTTCTCATTTAAACCCTCCCCTATATATATATATAGGGGCAGGATTTTAGAGAAAACGATTGCAAGTGTGAAAACGAAGAGAACGACCCTCATCCGTTGGATCAAAACAATCAATGGATTAGATTGGCACGGTTGCGGTTGCGTTTTCGTACATAAAATCAACTTTCGAACGTGGACGCGCTTCATTAATGGCAAAAAGGTAAAGGTGCATCTACATTAAGGGCAAAAAACGCGTCCTAAACATTTATACTTCCTAGAGAAACCCCCCAATACAACGAAAACGGGAAAACCCTAGAAAACACGAACCAACAATATTATGACGTCTACCCATCAAACAAGATACAGAGCCAAGAAACAGAGTGAGTTAACTTTGATTTACAATATGCTAGATTTATAATGTTTTTTGGCGTTTTAATTTTATCAGAAAAATGTGCAGTTTCTATGGGTGTGGAATCCAGAGAGTCGCCTGTTCCAAAACGACAATGAACCACCGATCAACGAAAGAAGACAATAACATAACATAGTACAGATGGTTACTTTTTATGAGTTTGTTTAAAAACTCCATATATCATTTGTGTTAAACTCCATATATCATTTAATATACTTTGAGAGTTTGGCAATAAACGACAATAAAAGTATCGTTTGTATAACGCGACTGATCGTAAACAGTAAGCATATATTAGAACCCAAACGATAATTAACATTAATAATGAAAACACCAAATATTGAACAAAGGAAGAAGGACATTCAAACATAAACGACATTTTCAAAAATATTGTTTTGAAAATAAAACGCCATTGAAACAAGATTAAAGAACAAAACGCGATATCTGATGACTTTTGTTGAAAAGTAATTATAACGCCATTTATTGAGCGGAATCTGGACAATGACAATCGTGCTCTGCATATCATTTAGCGCCCCCTTGCCACGTGTTCGACTAGGATCCGTTCTCACAATTTTCACACTTCCAATCGTTTTCTCCTGATCCCGTTTATATATTATAATAATAATAATATATATATATGGAGGTTCATTTGAGAAGAAAAATTTATTGAATAGAAAAAGAACAAAATGGTACAATTGTAAAATATTAAATATTTTTTTCTCATTTTATTTATTATTATGTTTGACTAATTAATTAGTCATAAAGACTATTATCCTCCATACTAATTTTTTTTGCCTACACACATCAAAAGTTATTCTACACATTTCGAAATTTCATCCTACACATATTGAAATTTATCCTACACAACTCGTAATTTATCTACACAAATCGTAATTTATCGTACACACCTTGTATTTATCCTACACTATAAATGAATTTTATTTTTATTTTTTGAGAAAAATATATATCTTAAATATAAGTTACAAATTTAATATAGTTAGTTATTAAAGATGAAACTACCAATTAATGATGTATATAAGTTCAATATACCATTATAGTTATATTAAGTACAAATATTAAATGAAGTCTAATAAAACATTTCTATTGGTTGAAATTTCCTCTTTTTTCTTCTTACAATGAATTTCTTCTCATTTGAACCCTCCACTATTATATATATATTATATATATATATATATATATATATAAAATATATATATATATATATATAGGGAGAGGATCATGAGAAAACTACTTAAATGTGAAAAAACTAGAAAACTAACTAAAAAAGCCAAAAAAAGCATAAAAAACATAATTTTTTTTATAAAAAATCGCTACTTTTTATGTATAAAAAAACTTTTTTTTCAAAAAAAAAACTTGTACTGCACATGTGCACTATATGTGTACTACAAATGTGCATTATATGTATATGTTGCACATGTGCATTATATGCTTTTTTTATTTTATTTTTTTAAGTTTTTTTTATATAATACATGTAGCGATTTTTAAAAAAAAAAATAAAAAAAAATTGATATTTTTTTTGGCTTTTTAGTTAGTTTTTTTTTGTTTTCTCATTTAAACTAATTTTCTCATGATCCATCCCCTATATATATATATATATATATATATATAAGATAAGGATCCGTTAGGAACCACCTATTATTGCGAGAACCACAGAACTAGTGTGAACACAATCAAAATACCTAAAAACAATTAAAAAACACAAATTTTTTAATTAAAGAGTTTTCTTTTTACCATTTAGTTGTGGGGTTTAGTTTTTATTATTTAGCTTGGGTGGGTGTGTGAGGGGGTTAGGTTTTTTGGGGGTGGCGTGGGGTGGGGGTGGGGAGTAAGGTGTGCAATAACCGAACTGTTAACCGAAACTGAACGGAAAACCAACAAAACCGAACCGAAATTAACCGAACGGAATTAACCGAAAGTTGGTTAGCGCATATTTTTTTACCATCGGTTAATCGAAATAACCAAACCGAACCATTCATTTTTTATATATATTTCTAGTCTTTATACCTCCATTTCATGTATTTCATGTTTTATACTTTCATTTAATGTAATAATACATCCATTTCATTTATTTACACATTCATTTGAATTACATATACCTCAATTTCATGTATTTAAACATCTATTCATGCATTTATACCTCTATTTTATTTATGTATACATCCATTTTATGTATACATACCTCCATTCCATGTATTTCTAAGCAAAAAAATTAGCCCTTGTTTGAATTGGTTATTAACCGATTGAATCGAAAGCCAACAAATTAATCGAACCGATTACCCGATGACTTCGGTTACGGTTACGTATAATGCCAATGACTGAACCGAACCGTGCACACCTATAGTGGGGGGTTAGGTTTTTTAGGGTTTTTTTTTTGGTGGGGAGGTTAGTTTTTTTTAGTTTTTTGTGGGTGGGTGGGGGGGGTGGTAGTTTTTTTTATTTAGGTTGGGTGGTATAAGGGTGGGTTTATTATGTTGTATTCACATTATTCTCATGGTTCTCATAATAAGAGTGGTTTTCAAATGAGCAGTACCATATATATATATATATATATATTATATATATATATATATATATATATATATATATATATATAGTTATGGTTAATGAAGGATGACGAATAGTAATTTTATTTTTAAAATAATATATAGTTTTTTAATCTTTTTATTTAATATGTTATAATAGTTTGTTATTATATTTACCTTCAATAACAAATTTTTTTCCTTTTTTTAAATCATATATTTCCTTTATCATTTTTAATAATTCTTTTTTTCTTTTGTTAGAACATATATTAATATATCAAATAATTTGATACTTTTTTAATAATTTACGTTTTTAACTTTTTCTGAAAACCTAAAGTACGTAGTTGTGCTTGATTTTTTTACTCGACATTCCATTATAAATTTTGTAAAAAACGAAGTTGTACTCAAAATAAGTATTTATTTGGTATCATAAAACAATACACTGATAAACTAAACCGTTTTAATGGCTTGATTTTCTAAACAACATGCTTTATTTTCAAATCGTGTTTGTTTTACAGTATCATTTGCTCGGTTTCCCCGCAATGCGCGACGTCAAAAAAACTAGTATATATTAATTTTGACATATATTTCAATATAACAATAATATATAATAAAAACATGGTATATTAATTTTAATAAATTAAGATTAATTTTAAATACAATGACACTATTATAGTGTTAATCTATATTGATATTATCTTTATCGTTATTCATAATATATTTATCATTGATTAATATTAATATATTGGTTGGCGGGAAAAAAATAGATAACTCCAATGAATGACACATGTCTTTCATAGGTTTATTATACCTCCAAAGTTCGCTACTAGTAGTGTTACCATGTTGCAATTTACTCGACTCATCATATAATTGGTTAAAAACGTACAAATCCACATCCTTCGAACTTGAACCTTCGTCAAAATCGGCATTTCTCATTGACTCGTGGAGGTTGTACCATATTTTGTTAAATAAACCTCAAACATTTTTTAAAGTTGTTAGTTTAAACGAGCTCTTGCGCCTCGACCTATGTTTGGGTTTTGAGTGGTGTTTAAATTCATCTCATTTGCAATTGTTTCAATCAAAGACCTGGTTCCCATTGGGCGGTGACAAATATACGAGTCGGGGGAATCGTGCGGTTTGGACCAAACGTCGCTAGTTAAGTTAATACCGGTTTGTAAGGTTTCAAAATAAGAAATTAATCCAACTTTAGCCTTTTTTCCACAATTTTAAACAATCTCTCATAAGAGTAGCACGACTTACATGGGTGTATCATGGTTGGAGAGTTTTCTCAACCAAATTGATATAGCGTTGCTTGTCTGTATAGTTGAATGGCAAGCTTTCTTGGATTACAATTTAACAACTCGTAAATTTTGTTGTTATTTATTTTATCCCATTTTCGTGTATTTCGTTTATCTCAATCATTTGTATTCCGAGATTTGATTATGAGAAAGTTATGTTAGTGGAATTATATTTTGTCACATCTATATCGCATTTAATCGCTAATTCAACGCAATCACAAGTAGTTATGCTACTTTACGAGCCGAGTGTGTTATTGTGTAATAAACACTTGTGCCATCGCATCGTTTATCTCATCGCATCGCAAAACGCAGTTAATTATGTGGAATTATGTTTTATATGTGTTATGTTTATTTATGCTATGGTTTGATATCGCTAAAACGCTCGCACACTCACGTAACTCGCTCTCTCTTAATTCAATGATAATATAACGCTTAACGCTTCGCTAAAACGCTCAATATAACTATCTAATACGAACCGAATCGCCAAGCGAACTCCTAACGCGAAATAAACGAACAAAACTTCGCCAATAGGCCAAGTTCGGCCGAACTTGTGCATCACAAGTTCGGCCGAACTTGTCTAGGCCACCAAAATCCTTCAAAACACATCAGGTCCGCCCGGACTTGCTTTAAGGTGCAGGAAATAAGCAAGTTCGCTCGAACTTGTAGCAAGTTCGCCCGAACTTGATACAAGTTCGCCCGAACTTGATGTATCCAGCTCACTTCCTCACTTCACCTATAAATACTCAGCTCCTCTCCTCATTTGAACTTGCTGCAAGTTCGCCCGGAGCTCCCCAAAACCGAAACCCTTTGTGTTCTAAGTAAGAATCAACTCGTTTTCAAGCTACATCAACGTTTTACAACGATTTTGCACAAGGTTTTACCTTCGATTTCATCAAAACTTCTTTGTTTACGAAAACCTTCATTTTTTTATGCAAAACTTCTGTTTTTCACTTAGATCTATGTAAAACCTTTTAAACATCGATTTTTACACAATATTCGGACTAGACGACGTATGTTTCGTTCACTTTGAAGTGGAACGAGGCGTTGTCAAGCAAGATCTCAAATCGGGAAGCACAAGGACGAAATTGTCACTTTGCACAAACTGGACTAAACCGTTCGAACCTTCAAGTTCGCCTGGATTAGTCTAAGTTTCTGTAAAATGGCTAAAACTCGCTCCAAAAGACCTCTTCAGCCTTGGTTTTGCTCAGTAGCCTAAGGTTGGAGGGATGGACACTCGATTTCCTCAGCAAACGACGCGAAAACGCACGATTTGGATGCCAAAACAGTCAAGTTCGCTCAGAAAGCATTAAGTTCGCTCGGACTTGTCACCAGATGGGTGACCAAGTTCGATCGAACTTGATCACATCTTCACCAAATTTACACAAGTTCGCCCGAACTTGTATCATCCTTCAGCAAAAAAGGGCAAGTTCGCCCGAACTTGTCTAATTTCTCAGGAAACCAGACAAGTTCGCCCGAACTTGTACCTCCAGTAAGTATAGACAGTCAAGTTCGCCCGAACTTGTACCCCAAGGTACAAGTTCGCCCGAACTTGTCTACTGTTTCCTTCAACCGTTAACCGTTTCAGCAATTCGGAAAACTGATGCACTTCTGTTCGCTTACACGCTGATCCGGTGCTCTCCTCAACTCATCTCAGATCCCATCTCTTCTCTCAAAACACACCGACTGTGAGTATACTTGAACTCCTTTACGCTTAAACGCACTTTTGGGTGTCACGTATGTTCTATATCAAATCACATCACACAACTCAACTCTTATTCGCAATCCCGCTATTACATGACTATACGTGAAATCTGCTGAATTGTATGTATTACCTGATTGCTTGTACGCCACCCTTAACATGATAGTATATAGAGGTTGACCCGCCACCCGGAGGCCCGGGGTTGTTAAGGCTCGCGTTTTCATTTCTCATTTATTTTCTCTTTAGGATGTGGACACTTGTTTGCATGCCTCGATCAATCGCGGTTTGTTGGTTTACTTGAATCTAGTAGATACATAGTTCACAACTCTTACGTATGTCATGCGGTGTATGCTAAACGCTTTTATATCTATTATGTACGCAAACCTGTTATGCTCACCCTTACTTAATTGTATTGACGTTTTATTTTAACATATGTGGCAGGTTGAGGATATTTGCTATGGACGCTTAGATTTAGAGTTGCCTTTAGAAAAATCATGTAATAGATCTAGGGGAGATCGAATCGGATTTTATGTTTGAGAGATTGTTGAAATTGTAATAATTATTTGGGATTTTATTGTTTAATAGTATGGGATGTTGAACACTTAAATAATATCGTTTAATAGTTGTTATGATGTCTCTTGAGCAATCTGGTGCGCCTAATGCCACGCCCCGATGTTTCCGCCATCGGTTGGGGTGACATACAAACTTTGCAATCTCCTCCCTAGAGATGATAAAACTAGTCATTCCAACTTGTAATATCTTAATCCGAATTTACTTAGTTGTGTAATTTGATAACAATACTAATTACAACTTGTTTATAAATATATTTTTTTAGCGGATGTGGTTTTGCCTCATACAATTACACTAATGACACCATATAGAGGTGTTAGGTATCATTTGAAAGAGTACTTCACTCTTACCCCTAAGAGTTCAAACGAATTGTTTAACCTTCGTCATGCATCATTACGTAACGCAGTTGAACGAGCACTTAATGTCCTAAAAATAGGTTTCCTATCATTAGAAGTACGCCAAAACCATTTTACTATTGTGAAACACAATCAACCATCTTTTTGGCATGTTGTATTGTACACAACTTTTTACTAGAGGAAGACCGTGACAAAGATCTTGAAGATGAGGTCTTGCATGAGGTGTTGGATGGACCAAAAGAGGAAGAGCGTCATAGTGCAGGAGACTTACGTGAGGATAGTACCAGAGCAGACCGAAAAAGGAACTCAATTGCAAATGAAACATGGACTAACTATTTGACTTATCCGAACAATATAACATATATGTCAAAATAGTTCTAGAATAGTAAATTTTAATATTTCCTTTAGTTCTAGAATACTACATTTTAATATTTCCGTTTGACATTGTATTGATAATTGGTGTTTGAAGTTATTTATGGATAATGCATTCATTCAAGCAATGATACGTAGCAAGATAAAGGCAATAGGATCAATGGGACATTTACTTCACAAGCCCGAGGCTGCATCGTTGAAGATGTTCAAATGTCAGAGCTAATTGTCTTTTTTTGTTAAACAATCAAAGCCTGAGGTTGCATCATTGAAGACAAAAAAGTGTCTTTAAGGGATAGGGCGTCAGGTACAATTGCCGAAACTACTAGAGAAAGGAATGCTCGATTGCTCGATAATGACACCATTAGTTGATCAGGTTTATGTGTATGTTTTGATTGTTGATATTTATGATGGTTAACCTCGTATTTGTTTTATCAAATAAACTTTGTTAAAAATTGTAGAAATAATTTCTCTATTTTGAAACAAACCTAAGAAACAAAATTTTGATTTAGAATACGACATGACTTAGTTTTCCAAGCTGGTCCACGTGAATGGGAATTAATTTGACCACAAAAGTCAACGATCAGAGAAGTATTATTATTTACTTAGCCTTTCAATCTTTAATTGCTTTATTTTTATCAAGGGTATAATTGTATAATTGTAGTTTTCTTTTCTTTCCTTTTCAACTCGAGACTTTCCTTTTCAACTCGAGAACACATAAAAATTTAATTTTCTTTCTTTTCTCCGAACTCAACACGAAATTAGATTATATCTCTTTCTTTATTTTTTTTCCTCACCTTAAGTTCTCTTTTTTCTTTTCATACTCACAACAACAAGGCCCATTGGTCTATTTGATATTAAACCAAAAGGTCCCAAGATAAGATCCCATACCAACTTGGGCCCATGAAGGAATCACACGAAACGTCGGCGTATTACACACTCTCCCCTTTCTATTTCCCCTAGCCCTAATCAACAATATATACGACAAATTTGTTTTATAGAGATCGAAATTCTCCATTGATTTCTCTCAGAATCACCTTTGGTACACGTTTTCGGTACGGTTTTCGTTTATTTTTTTGAATTCATCGTTTAATTTCCAACTTTTTAATGATTTTATGTATTTGACCAAAACCCTAATTCGATCTGATCATCTGTTTGTTCTTGTTTTGCAGTTGGTTGCATCATCTTGATCGTTATGGCTAAAAGCTCGTTCAAATTGGAACATCCTCTTGGTAGTTTATTACTTGTGCTATTGGTTATTATTAGTTAGAAATTTGAAATTTTGAATCTTGTAGTTGGGTTTTTGTTAATTCAATTGTGGGTTGTTGTATGATGGTTTTTAGCTTTTGATTGTTTAATTGAATTGGGTTTTTTATAGTAGATGATTATTAGGGTGATTGTCTTTTTTTATTATGTTACTAGGTTTACGCGGTTGAATAAAGGAAATATTAAGTAGGTAGTAATGAAGGTTTAGGAATTAGAAATCGGATATTGTGAGGTAAAATATGTTTATAGAAATTAGGGGTGAAATAAGAGATGTGGGAAAAAGAATGTTGAGCTTGTAGAATTGTGACATTGACCACACGCGTATTTATTAGCTAAGTAGTTAATGCGGTAAAATATCGGATGTTGGTCAAGGACCGATATTTGAGATATCGGTTATCACGGTGGGATGTCGGTAATTTTAATATCATGCTAAATTTATATATATAGCAAGTTAACACTAACAATTCTGTATACTCTCATACCATCAACAAATTAACTGTTAAACACTAACATTTGTAGCAAGAAGGAACTGACTAAAATTTCAAACACTAACATTTAAGACTTTAAACACTAATAGCTGCAATAAGAAGAAAGACGAATTGTAGAACTAAGAAGAAAGGTACTGGCATCGAAAAATCAGTGATATATTAGTCAAGTATCGGTCAATATCGCCGATATAATTTGTACTGATATTCTGACCGATATTTTGCACCGATATCTTACACGGACGATAACGTTATATCACTGATATATCGGGATATCAAGTACATAGTTTATTAGATATGTATTTTTGTATGTTTGTATCTCAATTTGGCTGAGCTTATGTGTGCTTAGTTATAAATGTTTGGGGGTGTTTGGGGTTGGTTTATTGATGAAGGTACATGAACATGGAACATATAAGCTTGTGGAGTTTGTTGTTCTTGACTTCTTGTTTGTTTGTTAAGAAAAAAGTTGTACGTGTTTGTTTATGTTTTTTGGTTACACAACATAAATGAATGAAATTTTTTTCTTAGGACACAAATGACCTTCCTGCCGCATGTTTGGTTTGTTTACAACTTTAGGTGTGTATGTGGAAGTTTAAAAATATGTTCACTTGAAGGCTGTTTTTTGCTTTTTGTACACATTTCGAGTACTCTTATGTCTACGGTGACATGAATTTATGACATGTTTTTTTTTAAGTTTTGAGTACACTCATGTACATAGTTTATTACAATATAATTGGATAGCATGTTTTGTATTTATATATTTTGTTAAATTCTTTCAGAGAGGCGCCAAGCAGAAGCTGCTCGCATTAGGGAGAAGTATCCCGACAGAATTCCGGTAAAAGATTTAAAAATTTTCATGTTTTCCATATTTTGGCTCATGCATTTGTATTATATTTATGCTCTTGTTTTGTTTTACAGGTTATTGTGGAGAAAGCTGAACGAAGCGACGTGCCTGACATTGACAAGAAAAAGTTTGTCACTTTCAATTTAATTCCTGTGCCATTTTTCTTCTTGATGATGTCGATTTGGTTGTTACATGCGCTTACAACATATATTAATTCCCTTGTTTTGTCAAACCGCGCGTTTCATGTTTTTGACTAGATATTTCACAACATGCACATCAAAACCACGCGTTTCATGTTTTTGACAGATATCTGGTGCCTGCTGATCTCACTGTTGGACAGTTCGTTTATGTGGTCCGAAAGAGGATTAAGCTCAGTGCTGAAAAGGCTATCTTTATCTTTGTTAAGAACGTTCTTCCACCCACTGGTTAGTTTAAAATCTTAAGGGCACTACTTAGAGGTCGCAATATGGGCGCGCTGAAATGGGTCGGGTCAACCCACATACACTTTTTTTGTTATATTCTTATACTCTTATCCGAAAACACTAATGGGCTTTTGAGAGTTTTTGAATAGTATAGGGATTTAACCGTGCAAAAACAAAGTCTAGGGGCTTGATATCAAGAACCTGTTTTTAAAGTTTTTTTTTTAATCTTTTTTGGCATTTGCCCTAATTAAAATTTACAATATTAACGTAATAATTTTCATAAAACAGTTTATAAAGTTACATTTTGAATACGCTGGATAACTTTTGACCCGTTTGGCGTTTGAGATTGCTTTTTAAGCTGTTATATGTTTTGGAATCACAAGTTTGAGTGGTCATCTTTCGAGTTGATTCTTTCGCTCTAAAATAATCAGGGGCGAAGTATATAAGGGGCCGGGAGGGGCGCCCGACCCCCCGAACTTTTCGCTCAGTAGTGTTATATACGTAGTTTTTGTATAGAAATTTTTGGGTTTATATGTTTTCGACCCCCCGGCTCTATAGAAATTTTTGGGTGTATACGTTTTCGACCCCCCGTCCGAAATCTCAAGCTTCGCCACTGAAAATAATCATACGATTAGTGTAATCCAACCGCTCAAAACTTATTATCTGATATTTATAAACATAAATGGTTTGTAAACACCTCCAAATACGTTTTAGTTTTACCGATTTGAACCCTTAAGAGAAAAAATAGAACCCATGTTGACCAGGGGCGGCCTGTTTGAGCTGACCGTTTACTTTTAAGTGGGCTGAAATTGTGGCGTTAGTTGTGCATATAGCTTGTTCTGATTGACGTTTAATGTGATTGTTAGCTGCAATGATGTCTGCAATCTATGAGGAAAACAAAGACGAAGATGGTTTCCTATACATGACTTACAGTGGCGAGAACACATTTGGATTGCTCTGAAGCTGTTTGGAAGACTACAATCTATGTAAATATGGTTTATTATGTGTACATTCTTTAATTAATCATGCTGACTTTGTTTGGTTCCGCGGTACCTGTGACTTGTTTCGTGTGACGGTTTAATCGTAAACAAATTTAATAGTACGTGTTTGTTCTACGTTTTTAATTGGTTATGTATGGTTTGATTAAGGCTGTAGATGATACGAGCTGAGCTCGCTTAAGCTTGAGCTTGGTTTGTGAGTAGGTTTTAAGCTCAAGCTCTAAACTCGACTGTTAGTTATGAATTTTATTTGATTATGTATTTACATGTATAATTAATTTATATTTACTTGTAATCATTGTTTTATATAGAAAGTAATGTTTAGTTATTTTTATCATAGTTGTATATAGAGTTAAATGCACGGTTGGTCCCTGTGGTTTGCAAAAATTGCAGACTTGGTCCTAATGGTTCACTAATTACACACTTGATCTCGGTGGTTGTAATTTTTGCACTCGGGTGGTCCTTATCACTAACATCTGTTAAGTTTTCCAGTTAAGTCCATGTTAAATGACAAAAATACCCTTGCTTATTAACAAAACCCACTAAATTATGTCTTCAGAGGTCTCTCTTCTCAAACAAGCAGCACAACCACCACCATATCACCTCCGCCACCATCTCACCTCCACCCAAAACACCCACCACCACCATCTCACCTCCACCACTTCTCACCTCCACCCCCGAACACCAAAACACCCACCAACACGGCGGCTGGTGTGGTGTTCCGACGACCCACTTCGCTTAAGATTCCGATTTCACGACCCTCATTTCGAACAAACCAAACGGCGTCGTTCTCAGCTTGGATGATGAGCAGACGATTCTTGATACTTTTCTCGGTGCTAGGGTTTCGTGGACGAACAGTCGAGAAAATTGATGATAACAAAAGCGTTTATAAGAAACGTTTGTGTTGAAATTGAAGAAGAAGGATAAACGAAGAATATTGCAAGCGTATATTCTACAAATGTTCAGAAGATATCAGATGAGATGTAAAGAACTGATGCTGTATATGAACACCGTGACGCAATCTGACGATAGTGATCGATTATCACCGGTTAGCGATCGATCAGATCTGAAAAAGAAGGTTAAATCGGATCTGGAATTGTTTTTGAAATCGAAACAGTATTATCACCGGTTAGTCGCGTCTGGAAACGAAGTTATCTCCTCTACGGACCTTCCGGCAGCGGAAAATCAAGCTTCATTGCAGCAATGGCGAAACACCTCTCGTACGATATTTACGACATCGATTTAACAGAAGTGGTTTACGGTGACGGCCGCAATAGCGGCGGCTGGTGTGGTGTTCCGACGTCCCACTTCGTTTTTCCGGCGGGTTGGGTAGTTGAGGGCAGTGAGGGTGGTGGTCGTTGGTTGTTATAAGTCTTAGATTGGGTTATAGGGGTTTTCAGAGATTCTGAGAGATGAGGATGATGATGATGGGGTAAGTCCCTGCTTTTAAGTTTTTAAATTGTTTTTAACCTTAAGGGTAAAACAGACATTTCACACACACTTAACTGAAAAACTTAATGTCGGTTAGTGATAAGGACCACCCGAGTGCAAAAATTACAACTACCGGGACCAAGTGTGTAATTAGTGAACCATTAGGACCAAGTCTGCAATTTTCGCAAACCACAGGGACCAACCAAGTATTTAACTCTTGTATATATAACAACAATTATTTTGTAAATGTGTGAAGAAAAACCGACATTTTCGTCATGGAATTGACCATCATTGACCATTCTAACTGGTTGTTGGCAAGTCTTGAACTCACCACGAAAGGTAGTACTTGAGTCTTGAGACATCGGAAGCAGTTAGAGATCGGATTTTTTGGTTTTTAAGATACAATTAGCAGCAGAACCTAGTGGTGCACAAATTGGGTTTTTTGAATACCCGGTTCCGGGTATGGAACCTGGTATGGGTATGACCGGGTTCTACAAAATCGGGTATTAACAATACCCGGGTCAGGTTCGGGTCCGGGTTTTATACAAAAAATATATACCTTATATACCCGGGTTCGGGTAGGGTCCGGGTCGGGTTTTCTAATACCCGGTTATTATAATACACTATTTCGGGTTCGGGTAGGGTCGGGTATGGATCGGGTTGGGTTCGGGTATGGATCGGGTTTGGTTCAGGTATGCCTCGGGTATTCATTTTTTTGCATAAAATATAGAACTATAAAATGCAAAATCTTTTTATTTCATAAAACATAGAAATACATGATGAACATAGATAGCTTCGATTAACTTGATCGTTTTCGTTTATTGTTCGTCTCGAGAATAACACTTGCTGTTAAACCAAACATCAAAGACCCTTTTTATAGGGTATAGAGATATAATGTAAACAAAAAAAAATGGTCAAAATATTTTTTCTAACGGCTATATAGCCGTTACAAAGGTACAAACTCGAAAAAACACAAAAAGAAAAAACGAAAAAACCTGAACAACGTATTGGAAAACCCGGATCGGGTATTGAAAAAACCCTGTTTCGGGTTCGGGTTGAAACCGGGTATTCGTAAAACCCGGGTTGAAAACGGGTATAAAAAAATCCGGTTCCGGGTTCGGGTTTTATAACATATATGCATACCCGGTCCCTACCCTACGGGTAGGGTCGGGTTCGGGTATAAAAAACCCGGGTTTTATAATACCCGGTTTCGGGTTTTTTTTTCGGGTTCGGGTCCGGGTTCGGGTTTTTTGTGCACCACTGAACCTACATGTGTTAGGGGTGGATTATTGGGTTCAACTCGTGGCAGGACCGGTTTTCGGGTCTTGTAGAATTCCTTGATTGTGAGTCAGACACAAAGTCTGAACCCAAAAAGAAAAGAACTTTTGGGCTTGGATCTTTATGGGCTGGGCCTCCTTTAAAGGGAACTCGAGGTTAAAACTGTCATTTATCTCCACATGGATTTTGTGAGTTTGGGAATCTTTGTTGTTGTTAAATTGGGTTTTTTTTAAGGTGTGGTTTTTGGGCTTAATAGGAGAGTTGGAAGTGGTTCATATTCACCCACCCAACCAGGCCCAAATTTGACCCCTTCGGGGTAGAGGTGCACAAAAACACGGTTTCGGTTTCGGACCTGACCTGGAATCGGTTCCTACCCTACCTGACCTGTGGGACATACCAGTTCCAGACCCGGTTTTTAGAAAAGGAACCACACCGGACAGACTCGGATCCACTGGACCCGGTTCCACCCTTACCCGGTCAAAATCCGAACAAACCCTAGCAAAATTCGTCAAAACCGATCAATAACCCAAACGAATCTATAATCCTAAGAACACCTAAATTATTATTGTGTTGAAACGTGATCATGTAAGCATCTGCTCATTCTGCTTAGTTTTGCCCCCTAGCTATAAAAATCGGCTTAAAAACATGCTCTCCCTCTCCTCTACTCGCCTAACTCGTTATTGAACTTTTTTGCACAATAAAGCCCTTTTGAAAAACGTTCAATACTGACCTAAACTCTTGATTCAAATATTTAAGAAACAATAATCCAAGTACAAACCTGTGTAAATAAAAATTAAAAATTAATTAAACAATAAATGATATATAACAATGTTAATAAACTTCATTATATAATAATGTTCGACACACATATATAAAAATGAAAATTCAAAAAAAAAGGAAAAAAAGAAATTGCATCAACAGCTTGCTTGTACCCACAAATTTAGGACTTGCACTTTTCCCTTGTTTCATGTACAACTAGATTCGTAGTTACTCATGCGTTATGCAGGAACATGTTTGAAATTCAGAACGTATAGCACACCATGACAACTGATAAATAAATTTGTAAAATTAAGTTAAATAATATATTAATGAGTTATGTTATTTGCGTCATAACTTGGCTCTGAACATCAAAATAATAACAAAAGATAAAACGATATAGTAAATAACATATGTAAAAATAAGGTAAACGAAGAAGAAAACAATAGAAACTTAGTCGGTTTCGACGCACTTGTTATATGTTCAAAAGAGTATCGGCATGTTCGTTAGAAATATTAAACTAAAAAAAAACTTTTATCACACTCATTATAGCAATTTTTTTAAATATGTCTAAAACGGTATTAACGTGTTCGTTAAAAAAACTATTTAAGGGTAGAAAAATAATTTGGTTAAAGTAAAAGAAAAAAAAATACAATAGTTAAACTATATGGATTGTAAATTAAAAAAATTACAATAAATGACGAAATAGAATAAAGGATAAAAAATTGATGAATTGTAAAAAATGTATTTAAAGTTATACAACACAATTTATCTTCTCTTTTTAATATTATATATAATATTTAGAGTTAAATGCTTAGTTGGTCCCTGTGGTTTGCAAATATTGCATATTTGGTCCTAGTGGTTCAATAATTACACACTTGATCCCAGTGATTGTAATTTTTGCACTCGGGTGATCCTTATCAGTAACATGTGTTAAATTTATTAGTTAAGTGTGTGTAAAATGACTAAATTACCCTTAACCAATTAAAAAGTAAAAAAGATATAAAAATGGGTGAGGCCCACCCTCATCTTCTTCATCCTTCATATCTCTCTCTCTCTCTAAAACCCACTGCCCTTTAAACCACAACATCTCCACCTCAAGTTCCACCGTCAACCCACAACCACCACCTCCACCTGCACACCAGCACCTTAAGCCCACCACCACTACTCAACCCGACCCCCCGGAAAAAAACATGAATCGGTGTCTTCTTTGCATAACAATAACAATAAATCTAAACATTAAAACTTAAAAGTTTAAATAATGTATTTAAATCCTCTACCGTATCTTCTCAAATTAAACTGATTAGAACTATCTCCAACAATTCATATAACTAAACCCAAGTTACAAACACAAACGATACACATTTTCGGTAGCTTTGAAACACAAAATCAAGCTGTAACTGTAACTCTTTTGAAACAGAGAAAATTCAACAGAAAATTACACCACACGAACTTTAAATGATCAAATTACAAAACAGAAATGCAAGTTACAAAAAAAATTATCGTATCAGTATAACTACAGATTCAAAAGTTCAGTTACGTGTTATGTAATGACTTACCAAATAGCGGATTTTGAGAGCAGGAGAAGAGGGAGTGAAGTCGAAGAAGTCATGGTTAACTTCACCTGCGTCTTTCCTCTTCATCTTCAACAACAATAAGCTTTTTTAATCGTATAGCAGTGCAGAATTAAGATGATGTTTGCAAGTTTGTTATTGAAATTCAACAGAAAGTTTGTATGATTTTGGAGTTGTTTTGAGTGGAAAAAACGTGCCGAAATGGTGGTTGGGGTGGTGGGCTTAAGGTGGAAGTGGTGGTTGTGGGTTGACGGTGGAACTTGAGGTGGAGGTGGTGGTGGGATTAAAGGGCAGTGGGTTTTAGTTCAAGAACAGGAAAGGAAATTGATTTTGGCGGAAAATCAATGAGTTCATCGGCGGTAGGGACAGAGTCACAGGATCTGGTTTGCGAGCTCGATAATGTTCTCAGTCCGATGGAAACGCCATCAGGTTCCTTTCGCTTTTCATAAATCTCTTAGAGAGAGAGAGAGATGAAGGATGAAAAAGATGAGGGTGAGCCCACCCATTTTTATATCTTTTTTACTTTTTAATTGGTTAAGGGTAATTTAGTCATTTTAAACACACTTAACTAATAAATTTAACACAGGTTACTGATAAAGATCACCCGAGTGCAAAAATTACAACCACTGCATCAAGTGTGTAATTATTGAACCACTAGGACCAAATCTGCAATATTTGCAAACCACAGGGACCAACCAAGCATTTAACTCTAATATTTACATTTATCAAGAGTACCCAAAATGAGAGGTTTTTTAAACATTTTATACTTTAATCATACTCAAGGTGCAAAATCCAAAACTATTTTGATCGCTTTACGGTCAACTTTGTTATCTAGTTACCGTTTTATTCATTTTACTTGAACTTTACTTGTGGGTACAAGCACTTGCCGGTCCAATAATTTTTTCTAATGGTTTCTTTTGGTAGATTCTTACTAATTTTTTCATATCATATAAGGTTTCTGCTATTTTCTTTTCCTATTTTTCCAAACCGAGAGGGTTCCTGGAAACCCGCAAAAACCCCCTGGATCCGCCGCTGGGTCCATGCCATCATCAAGTATCTAACTCCTTAGCGTGGATATGGCATTCATTTTGAAATTCACTTGAACCTATAAACCCGACCAATATGATGATATTATTTCATTTAAACCCACTTCAACCCTAAATTTATTATTAAACACAAAAAACTCAAATTAAAACACAAACCTACAAATCTTGCTCAGGTTCATGAACCCAGAAATGAAACCGCATGGTGAACCCACCAAGGTTGCGGCTGTGCACCCTGCCTAACCTGCCCACTCCGCATGATGTACCCATTGGCGTCCCCTCCACTTTTATTCTTGCCTTTCATCCTACATGTAAATGTAAATGTTTGAATAAGCTCGTCGCACGGCTTTGTATAGAACTTATATTGAGGAAAAAGTTGTTAAAAATCTAAACCTTCAAATAGCTTTAACGACTTGTATGTTTGTACTTTGATAATATGTGCATTATTACGTACAACTCCGTTTTAAACGAAATTTACCTTGAAACATAGATAAAAAATACGCTTGTCGCAAGTATATATTTAAAATAGCTTTAACGAATTGTATATTTTCTAAGCATGATTAAATCACTTATACAAACTACTTCAAGCCCTTTTCCATGAGCAATAATTCATTTTTGTGTCTAGCAATTGACTTTCTTTTTATATACTATATAATGTAAAGACAAATATTCACCAACAAATAGTTTATATCTAGTATTCATGACTTACATATGTCACATCAAAATAAATAAATGTATTGCTCCACTTTGTAAGTTTCTCCGTTTTGCTTTGTATTTTTGGGGAAAACCGAGACATATTTTAAAAATACATTGCTGCTCCATTTGGACACTCAATTTGAGAAAATGTACAAGTCGAAATTTGGAATCGTAAACATCTTTTAGGAAAAATCCATAAGTTGTAAACAAATTGTAGTTCCATTTGGACATTTACTTTGAGAAAATGTACATTTTAAAATAAAGATTACAATCTTTTTTAATCATAGGACATTTACTTTGAGAAAATGTACATTTTGAAATGAAGATTTACAATCTTTTAATCATAAACATCTTTTATAACAAATAAAAGAACTTACATACGAAATATTTGGACACACATGACGATATTTACGCATATAATATGAGAGGGATGAATCAGATCACGACATGTGTCTTCACTAGGTGCATAAGACATAATTTTTATATAAAAGTCGGTGTTTATTTTCATAAATTGTTGGTCTAGCTTGTTTAATTTCGTGATTTTCTCTTAATTTTTTTGAGGTTGTTTGTTCCTTTTATCTCAATTGTATTATTATTAGAGTTAAATACCATTATAGTCCCTGTTGTTTGGGTCATTTTGCTAGTTTAGTCCAAAGATTTCATTTTTTTGTCAGTGGGTCCAAAAAGGTTTCATCATCGTCGTTTTAGTCAACTGGGTTAACTTCATCAATTATTTCTGTTAACGAGAAGGGCAATTCGGTCAATTTATATGGCTGAATTGCCCTTCTAGTTGACGTAATTACATATAAAATGACCGAATTGCCCTTCTCGTTAACAGGAAAAATGGATGAAGTTAACCTAGTGGACTAAAATGGCAACGGTGAAACCTTTTTGGACCCAAAGACGAAAAATGAAACCTTTCGACTAAACTGACAAAATGACCCAAACCACAATGACTAAAATAACATTAAACTCATTATTATGACGCGTGTGACAAAAGTTTTTTTTAGTTTAATATTTTTTTAAACACGCCGATATTCTTTTGAACATATTTTTAACTTTTTTTTTTCTTTGCTATAACAAGCGCGCCGAAACCGACTAAGTTTCTATCGTTTTCTCTTTTGTTTACCTTATTTTTACCTTGTTTACTATATCGTTTTACCTTTTGTTATTATTTTGATGTTTAGAGCCGAGTTACGACGCAAGTAGCATATCCCATTAATATATCATTTTAATTAATTTTACAAATTTATTTATCGGTTGATATGATGTGCTACACATTCTGAGTTCCAATTGCGTCCCTGTGCAACGCGCCGGGTAACTAAGACTCTAGTTATTATTATTAATTTGAATGAATAGTGATTTGTGTTTTTTTTTTGTCTTTTTATCCTTTTGTTCTTTTTGTGAATTTTCTATATTTATATCTCTACACTTTCAGCATTCATACTTACAATTCTTTAACTTTCGAAAGACTTTGTAATCGAGTTTTACATGTTTATTTTTATGTACATGTGAGTATAAATTCAAGTTGATTTACGTTTCGATGTAATTTTATCCGGAAATGAGTCGGGTCAAATATAATATAATCTTGTGCTTATTATTATATTCGTTTTTGTTGGTTTACCTTTTGACATAATTTTTTTCCCGCAAATGAGTCGAGTCAAATGTAATAAGTTTTCATGCTTATTTTTGTGTATGTTTTTAGTTAGCCTACGTTTTAACATAATTTTTTTTTCTTACGTCGCGACAACAGGTTAGGCAATTTAGTAGCGTAATTACACAATGAAAATACAAAGTTGTTTTTCAATATCCACGTGGCACATGCAAGATTTGTTAATATGCTATGAGATAAACACGGACTTGACTAAGGCCATGTGTAGTCAAAACGTCTCTGAAGGGGCGTTGTCTGACACGTGTCGTGCCACGTCAGCATGGGGCATTTGGGGCGTTTTGACATTAGATGCCGTAGTCAAAACGCCCCTACCTCATCATTACCCAATTAATTAATAACCCCTTAAATTATAAATATATATGTATGTATATATGTGTGTGAGTGTAGGGAATTGGGCAACGCCGGTTTGTACAACACGCCCATCAAATTTTTTTACCCCAAAACGCCCCCCGTAATGGTGTTGGGGGCGCTTTAGGGCGTTTTCGCCAAAAAAAACCCAACCAAACCGCCCCACTACGAACGGACTAAATCATGTTAAAACACAGTCACTTTACATGGTCTATATTCGTTTCAATTTTAGTTCACCGAATCACTTTTAATATACACATGGCGTCCTTTTAATATAATAAGTATTTTTCTATAAGTGGTCACATTAGTTTGGTAATCACTAATCAGGAACCACATTTAGTCGTATATGAGATAACTTTATATTTCACATTTTCATGCCCAAAAGTACAATCGTATCTCGTATATGTACTCATACAACGTCGGATTCAGGGGGTTAGCGTTGATATATTGGATCCGTGTTTATAACTTATGTGCTTAAAATTATATGTTGGGATTCCCATCATTCACATTCTGATATTAAACACGTCTTAAAAACCCAATTCGAACATCTCATGCTTTTAATAATTTCTAGTTTTTTAATTTCAGTAAACAAAAATAACTTTTTCTTATTTTTTGGTTTCATTTATGGTAATAAGTCGAGTATCATATAACGTCATCACCGTATAAATATACATGAAAAATATTTTTAAACTAATTACATGTATATTTTTGCATCCAAATACCCATTGTAAATGTCATATCTTCACATTTTCAAATTGGGGAACCGTCGTCCATTTTTAAACTAGAGTAAACTTCCGTTTTGTTCCCTGTGGTTTGGTCGTTTTAACGGTTTTGCCTCAATCCTTTGAAAATAGTCATTTTACTCCCTGATCTATGAAGCTTATCTCTAATTCATTCCCCGTCCTAATGCCATCCAATTAAACTGTTAAATCCTGGTTACATGCCCCTCACATGAGGGGCATTTTAGTTTTTTCTTATATATACATACCACACATATAACAAATACAGTATTTACTCTCCCTCTATACAAGATCTCTATCTCTCTTCTACACCACACCCACCACCCGCAACCACCTGCCTCGATCACCACCACTCTATCTCTCTCTAACAACCAATTAAACGGTGAGAAAATTTAATTTGGCATAAGGTTATATCGGTCCAAATTGCTACTTCAGTTGTTGACAATATTCGTTAGGCAATTGTTGGGCTATTGGTTGGAATTGAACATCAACAGGGAATGAATAATGCCAGATATTGAGTTTCCATAATAGCCTGACCCACTGTCGAACCAACCATTTACAAAACAGAATCATTCAAGAAACCCCCAACTCTCACAACTGGTTAGTTTAATCAGTCTATAGCATCCTTAAATACATAACAAAGTCTTTTTGATTTACCTCTTTAAAACACCACCACCCAGTGGCGAAGCTTGAAATATTTTACCGGGGGTCGAAAACGTATATACCAAAAATTTTCTATATGAAAACTACATATATAACACTATTGGCCGAAAAGTTCGGGGGGTCGGGCGCCCCCTCCCGCCCCTAAAAAGCATCGTCCCTGCCACCACCCCCACCCGCACCGGTACCACCACCCGCAACCACCTTTCTGAACGAACATCGTCGACGATTTTGAGTGGATTGGGCTGAACCTCGCATTGTTCCACATCAGTCCACTTATTTGAACACAGGAACCCGTTGTGGAAGTCTCCGCATCAGTTGATTTTGATCGGATCTGGTTTGAAACCCAAATCTCTCCACATCCATCTTCCGATTTGAACACATCAACCCATTGATTCTTGCTCCAACTTTGATTTTTGGTTAGTTTACTCCAATGTTTTAAAAACCGGTTTAAACCGGCCGGTTAAACCGGATGTCGGATGCTTGGCCGGCACGAATCATGCCGGTAAACTAAGGAAACGGTAAAGAGTTGTACCGCCGGTAATTGGGTTATACCGGTTTAAACCGGTTATACCGGTACCGGTTCGTATTGAGCCAAATGTCAAAATTTTGAACTTTTAATTTTTAGGTCCCTAAAAAATGTGACTATTTACCTTCTTAGTTTAAAGTGTAAAACTTAGCGTCCACAAAACTATCACTAATCAAACTTCTTGCTCACTCAAAGATAGAAATTCGTTGGGTTTTTCAAATTAAGTTCTTCAATCGATCATCCAGTTTATCTTCTTTTGACTTTTGTTCAATCGTTCATGTTATTAATTGTTATAGTGTTTGTTAACTGCTATATAATGAGTATTTAATGGGTATTTAATCATGAACTTTTGGATAATTTTTTATTATAGATTAACTTTTGAAATATTTTTTATTATGAAATAATATGGTTTTGGATTATTTTATGAGTTGAAATTATATTTTATGGATTTATAGAGTTACTTAGTCAACACGGTTGAACTGCTCGATACAACCCGGTTCAACAAGTTGAAACATTTTTAAGTCTAATCCGATACAATTAAAATACCGGTTTTTAAAACATTGGTTTTACTCGCAATATACCAATTTACCTTGTAAATTCAGTTTCTAAAATATGTGATTGTAGTTGAACCACGTTGTGTTGGCTGGTTGTTAGTGTTGATGGCAGGTGGTGGTGACTGTTGGTGCTAGTGACAAGAGGTGGTGGTGGTTGGTGGTGGTGAGAAGTTAGGGTTTTAAAAGGCAACAAGATACCAGGTCTTAAAATGGAGATGGGAAAAGACAGAGTTGCCCCTCATGTGAGGGGCATGTGACTGTGTTTTAATGTTGGAAATGGATGACGTTAGAGGCGGGGAGTGAAATAAAGATAAGTTTCATAGATCAGCGAGTAAAATGACTATTTTTAAAGGATTTAGGCAAAATTTTTAAAACAACCATACCATGGGAGCAAAATGAAGTTTACTTTTTAAACTATAATAAGCTAACTTTTCTGGATGATCAAAAACTATTTAAATTTAAATGTTTTAGAAAAAAAACAAGAATTTTAGTGCTGATGTTTAGTTATGCCATAAATGAGGTTACCAAATAATGCACATGTAAACACATTCACCCGATAGTAATTGATTGTTTTTCGTCAAGTCGATGTCAACTTCCTTTTTATATCACAGACAACAAAAATGCTAAGTCTTAATTATAAAAACTTTTGGAAACGAAATTAGGTTTTCTTTATAGTTATGACAAATCACTTGACCTAAGATTCTATTGGATTTTCGTTATAGATTGAACTAAGATTACCACGGATCACCTTTTTTATTTTCCTACATTCTGACATTTTAAAAAATAAACTAAAATAATAAATGGGATAGTGATTTAGGTCATGATCGCACCCTTAAGGTAGTGCTGTAATGGTTTTAGATGATGGATTAAAGTTGAATGAAATAACTCAATTCGCCTGCTTTAACGAGAATACTTTGGATGAAGAAATGAAATGTGGTGCCGAAACTCAGCTCGTTGTTAAACCAAATGGTATTTATTACTATCTCGATCGCATTTGGATTCCTAGCCGTGACAATCTTCGTGAATTGCTAATGACCGAAGCTCATAAATCTTGGTATTCCATTCACCCTGGTGCCGACAAGATGTACCAGGACCTTCGTCCTAAGTACTGGTGGCCGGGCATGAAAAAGGATATCGCGTGTATGTCTCGAAGTGCTTAACTTGTTCGAAAGTTAAAGCCGAACATCAAAGGCCCTCTGGCTTACTCGAACAACCCAAAATCCCGATGTGAAATGGGAGAGTATAGCTATGGACTTTATTACGAAACTTTCGCGTACTTCTTCATGTTACGATAGCATTTGGGTTATCGTTGATCGTCTTACTAAATCAGCGCACTTTATTGCCATACGAGAATACTTTAAGGTCGAACAGTTAGCCCGAATCTATACCGACGAAGTTATATGTCGATACGGGACGCCTCGTGATATCATCTCTGACCGAGACGGTCGTTTTACCTCGCATCTCTGGGAGACCTTTCAATCCGCTCTCGGTACTACTCTCAATCTCAGTACCGCTTTTCACCCTCAAACCGACGGTCAGACTGAGCGCACGATCCGCACCCTCGAAGACATGCTTCATGCGTGCATCATAGATTTTGGTGGTAACTGGGATACGCATTTACCTTTAATCGAATTCTCGTACAATAATAGTTATCGTACCAGCATTCAAATGGCTCATTTTGAGGCACTGTATGGAAGAAAATGTCGATCGCCTATTGCATAGCACGAGATCTGAGAAGCACAAATCACCGGTCCCGAGCTAATTCAAGAAACGACAGACAAGATCCTCCAAATCAGAGACAATCTCTTGAAAGCTCGAAGTCGTCAAAAGATTTTACGCCGACAAACGACGCAAGCCCCTGCAATTCGAAGTGGGAGATCACGTACTCCTAAAGGTTGCACCTTGGAAGGGAGTGGTCCGCTTCGGAAAGAAAGGAAAGCTAGCGCCACGATACATAGGACCCTTTAAGATTCTGGAAAGGATCGGCAAAGTGGCTTACCGACTCGAACTGCCGGAGGAACATAATAATGTACATCTGACTTTCCACGTGTCTAACCATAAAAAGTGCCTAGCCGAAGAAAATCTGCATGTCCCTCTCGAAGATATGCAAATCAACGAGACTCTCCATTTCGTGGAAAACCCGTTGAAATCATGGATCGGGAAACCAAGAAACTCCGATGCTCTCGCATACCTATGTGAAGGTCCAATGGGAAGGCAAACGCGGCGCAAAGTTCATTTGGGAACTCGAAAGTGATATGAAAATGAAATATCCACATCTCTTTATTACGGCCACTGCTTAATTTCGGGACGAAATTCCCTAAAGTAGGGGAAATTGTAACAACTCCAATTTTCTTGTTTTTATCTTTTTCTTTGTTATCGATTGTATCTATCCTTTGTAAATCCGAGATTCGCTTATTAATGAAGTTTATGTTAACTAAATTATGATTGTGTATGCTATATCGCATCTAATCGCTTATAAATCGCATCGCTAATCTCATCGCATCGCAAATCTAAATTATTTATGGGGTTTTATATTATTTTTACTTATGTGGTGTGGTTTACGTGTTTATGGGTAGGGTGCTATACGCTCGCTATCGCATCGCTCTCGCACTCTCGAATCGCTAAGTCGCACTATTATATCAATTATAACGTCCAATACTATCTAATACGAACCGAATAACCAAACGAACTTTTAACGCGAAACAAACAAAGAAAACTCAAGATTGGGTCAAGTTCGCTCGAACTTGGGTGGCCCCAAGTTCAGCCGAACTTGGCTGACCAACCTCAACTTCTTCATTAAACCACAAGTCCGCTCGAACTTGTACATACATGTACAAGTTCGGCCGAACTTAGTTATCGACCCTTGAAATCTCTACAAGTTTGCGCGAACTTGTACAATTTTGTACAAGTTCGGCCAAACTTGACTCCACCAGCCCTCATTTTTGCTTTCACCTATAAATACCCAGCTCATTCCTCTCATTTGAACTTGCTGTAAGTTCGCCCAGAGTTCTCAAAACCCGAAATCTTCGTGTTCTAAGTAAGAATCAACCCGATTTCAACTACAACAACGTTTATCAACATTTTACAAAGGTTTACAACGATTTTGGCACAAGGCATTGCCTTCGTTTTCATCAAATCTTCTCTGTTTACGAAAATCTTTATCTTTTTACATAAAACTTCTATTTTTCACTCAGATCTATACTTAGATCTGAGCAAAACCTTTAAAGTATTGATTTTTACACAATATTCGGATTAATGACGTATGTTTCGTTCACTTTTGAGTGGAACGAGGCGTTGTCGAAGCTAAGTCTCAGATCCGGAAGCACAAGGACGAAAACGTCACTTTACACAAGCTGGACTAACCTGTACGAACCTTCAAGTTCGCCCGGATTAGCCCGAGTTTCTGTAAAATGGCCAAGTTCGCTCCAAAAAGACCTCTCCAACCTAAGTTTTACTCAGTGGCTTAAGGTTGGAGGGATGGGCACTCGATTTACTCAGCAAACGACGCGAAAACGCAAGATGTTGGACCCGAAAACATCAAGTTCGCTCAAGAATCACCAGCTCACTAGGTTAAGTTCGACCGAAACTTGTACCCATATTGGGTCAAGTTCGACCGAACTTGGGTATTCAGCACCAAAAATCCTACAAGTTCGCCCGAACTTGCCTAGTTTCTTAGGAAACTATACAAGTTCGCCCGAACTTGCCTTCTCAGTAAGGTTTTCTCACAAGTTTGCCCGAACTTGACAAGATTCTTAAAGAAACCCATCAAGTTCGACTGAACTTGACACTAAACCATCCAAAACCATACAAGTTCGCTCGAAATTGTGTGTTTACACCAAGTTCAAGCGAACTTGCCTACTGCTCAACTCAACTTCACCGTTTTGGCTTTTTAGAAGGCTGATGCACTTCTGTTTGTTTACAGGCTGATCCGGCGCACTACGCAACTCTCATCAGAATCTTAAGTCTTACCAAAACGCACCCACAGTGAGTATACTTGACCCATTTTCGCTTTAATGCACTTTTTGGGTGTTACATACGTTCCCATATCAAAATCACTTCACAAATCAAAACTGTTTATCGCACGCGAATAATCTGATTGTATATGCTCGATACGTGATACTAGAAACATGTGACTAGGACTTATTTTCGTTAACTTGCCTCATTAGCTAGTATGGTACTATAGTTTGGCTAACACCCAACGGGGTCCAGTTTGGATTGTCGCGCAAGCCTTTTCACGGTAGTTAGCATAGAAATAAGCCTATGTTATGTTAAGTGTTTTGGTGTATCATGATCTGTAATTAGATTGTTTCGCAAACGCTTTCTCGACTATGCTAGTATTAAATCAAACTCGTATGCTCACCTTTACTTAATTGTATTGACTTGTATTTTAATGTATGTAACAGGTTGAGGATTTAGCTTGGATTGCTTTGGAGTAGTTTTATTTAGTATTTTGCTTATCTTGTTTAGAACGGTTGTAATAAAAATATAGAGGAAATCGAACCATGTTGTTTTTATTAGAAAAATCAAAATTTCTGTAATGGTTGTTCGAAATATTATGTTTAATAGTATGGGATGTTAAACGTTAAGTAATGTTGTTGGATAATTGTTACAGAATTTCTAGTGAGACAATCTGGTCGCCTAGTGCCACTAACCCCAATGTTTCCGCCATCGGTTGGGTTGTGACAACGCCAAATTCTCCAAGTGTGAATTTTGGCTAAAGGAAGTTCAATTTCTCGGTCATGTTGTGAACGAGAAAGGCATTCACATCGATCCCGCAAATATCAAAGCCGTAAAGAATTGGATCGCTCCAAAATCTCTGTCCGAAATTCGTTCTTTCCTTGGTTTAGCTGGTTATTATCGTCGCTTCATTTCGAACTTTTCAAAGGTCGTCGTTCCTCTCACATCTTTGACCCAAAAAGATAAACCTTTTGTTTGGGGTCCCGAACAAGAGGAGTCTTTTCAAACACTCAAGGACATGCTTTGTAATGCTCCTATTCTCGCTCTTCCCGATGGAAACGATGATTTTGTCGTGTATTGTGATGCTTCAAACCGAGGCCTTGGTTGTGTTCTTATGCAACGGGACAAGGTTATCGCCTACGCTTCAAGACAACTCAAGATTAATGAGAAAAACTACACTACGCGCAACCTTGAACTTGGTGCGGTTGTTTTTGCATTGAAGATATAGTGACGCTACCTTTATGGTACTAAGTTTGTGGTCTTCACCGACTATAAGAGCCTTCAGCACATCTTCAATAAAAAGAACTTAACATGCGTCAACGTCGATGGGTAGAGTTGCTCAACGACTATGACTGCGAGATTCGCTATCACCCTGGTAAAGCGAATGTTGTAGTTGACGCTCTAAGTCGTCAACCTCGCGAATAGTATCCACCGTTTCCAGATCCTAAGCAATCTTCAGGACCGAATTCGTAAGGCCAACACTCATCCATCAACGAGAACAACTTATACAATGAGATGAAGTGTGGTGCCGAAGACCAACTCTCATCCAAAGCCGATGGTATGTTATACTATCTCAATCAAGTCTGGATTCCAAATCGCGACAACCTTCGTGACTTCTTGATGAAGGAAGCCCACAAATCCCGATACTCTATTATCCTGGCGCCGACAAGATGTACCAAGACTTGCGTATGTCTTATTGGTGGCCTGACATGAAGAAGGATATCGCTCTTTATGTCTCGAAATGTCTCACGTGTTCCAAGGTGAAAGCCGAACATCAACGCCCCTCTGGCTTACTCGAACAACCAGAGATTCCTGTTTGGAAATGGGAGAGTATCACTATGGACTTCATCACCAAACTTCCTCGTACATCCTCTGGTCACGACAGTATTGGGTTATCATTGACCGTTTGACCAAGTCCGCGCACTTTCTCCCTATTCGTGAAGATTACAAAGTCGAGAAATTGGCTCGTATCTACACGGATGAAATCATTTGTCGTCATGGTATCCCCATTGACATCATCTCGGACCGTGATGGTCGTTTTACTTCGCGTCTTTGGCAAACCTTCCAAAAAGCTCTCGGTACTCACCTCAATCTTAGTACTGCTTTTCATCCTCAGTCCGTGGTCAAACCGAGCGTACTATTCAAACTCTAAAGATATGCTTCATTCATGCGTAATCGATTTTGGTGGCAATTGGGATTCACATTTACCATTGGTAGAATTCTCATACGTAACAGTTATCACGCTAGTATTCAAATGGCTCCATTTGAAGCATTGTATGGTCAAAAATGTCGATCTCCTATCTGTTGGCACGAGATTGGTGAAGCTCAACTCACTGGTCCCAAACTCATACAAGAAACAACGGACAAGATCTTGCAAATACGTGATAACCTACTCAAAGCTCGAAGTCGCCAAAAGAGCTACCCTGATAAAAGACGCAACCCCTTGGAATTCAACGTTGGTGATCAAGTACTCATCAAGGTATCCCCTTGGAAGGGTGTAGTTCATTTTGGCAAGTAAGGTAAACTCGCACCTCGCTACGTAGGTCCTTTCAAAATTCTCGAAAGGATTGGTAAGGTTGCGTGTCGATTGGACCTGCCTGAAGAACTCAACAACATCCACCTTGCCTTTCATGTTTCGAACCTCAAAAAGTGTCTGGCTGAAGAAGGACTTCAAGTTCCGCTCGAAGATCTTCAAATCAATGAGACTTTGCATTTCGTGGAAAAACCGGTCGAAATCATGGACCGAGGAGTCAAGCAATTGAGGCGCAGTCGCATTCCTATCGTCAAGGTTCGATGGGAAGGTAAACGTGGCGCTGAATTTACTTGGGAACTCGAGAGTGTTATGAAGACCAAGTATCCGCATCTATTCGTTACATCTTCCTAAATTTTGGGACGAAATTTCCTAAAGGAGGGGAGACTGTAACGCCTGCTATTTCGAACTTTCTATATTCGGAAAGTTCATGTTGTAATTCTATTTTTGGAAACTTTGTAATCTTGTTCTAGTCATGTCGTTGTAATCATTGTCAAAGTCGAGACTTGAATCATAATGAAATTCGTATTTCTATTTCACTTTATGCTATACACATTCATACGCTATACATTTGATGCTCGATTCATACTACTTGAAAACGTTTGATAAACTTACAAATACGTGACGTGCATGCATTATACGATAAAATACACGATCCTCATACTAATTATACTTGTTATACTTGATTATATGATTAATTTACATAAATAACCCTTATCTATGCCTTTTTATGCGAAAACACCTTAAATCTATCAAAAACAAACTTCAGGGACTAAAAATGACAAAAATCAACAAAGTTTGGGGAATTTACCTTCTCGCGGGCCGCGAGCGTGTTTACCTTTTCTTCTCGCTCCCCGCCAGAAGGTAAAATCCTCAGAAAGTTTAATTTTGGTCATGGATTGGGCAATTTGGTGTTTGTAGGATTGTGCTTTCTTCATTAATTACTCACCAAACCAAACCCTAATCACTTCCTATAAAACCCAAGCCTCCTCCACACTTCCTCTACTTGGCAAACACTCTAATCTCTCTCTCAAACACTCTAAATCCAGCTGAGAAATCAGTAGCAAGGCAGATTCACTGAAGTTGCAAAAAGGGACAAGGTGCTCCAAGATAATCAACCTACCACACTCTCGGGATTCAAGTCGGATTTAGCTTGCAAAACCGTGAGTATACTCGATCCTGTTTTTCCTATTTTAATATTTCGGGTGTAACATGTACAAAAACCATACAACTAGTTTACAAACTTGTCTATCCATTATAACATGATACTTGTTTATATACTCAATTAAACGCATGCTATGTTAGACTTGTGATATATGATCATTAACTTTGCTAGCCAACCTTAACAAATATAGCGCTATATGAGTAACGCCCGTCCGTATGCTTGTGGTATTGTTAAGTAAACTATTAAACACCCGTTTTATGACAATGTTGGGTAATCACAATTGTGTTAGACTTTGGATTGACATATAATTACACATGTTCTAGTATGCAATCACCATTTATGCATAAGTTGCCATGTTGGATATGAGACGAAATTATTCTTACTTATGCTATATATCAAACTTGTATGCTCGCCAACATTTTTGTTGATATATATTATTTTAATACATGTTACAGGAAATTAAGTTGATGACATGGAAGAAACACAACTAGGGTGGATTAGATACACGCCCAATTTTGATTATGTACTTCGTTTATGTTGAAGTTGTTATTTGGAACTTGTTGTAATTTTTATTCTCGAAACAATGTATTTCCCTTTAGTATCAATGAAATTTGAGTTGTTAAATATTGTCGCAAAGTAGTGTTATGACGTTTTGAGCAATTTGTTCGTCTCATCCCGATGTTTTCCGCCATCGGTTGGGGTGTGACATTTCTCTATATTCTAATACCCAGGTTTCCTACGGCATGTGATATCGTGATAATGATCCACTCACATAAAAATCAGCAGCTGATATAGTCTAGTTGTTAAGAGGGTTTTCTATTAAGTGGTTTCTTTTTGGGAGGTTTTAAGTTCGATCTATACTAAGTGAAAATTCTGTATATATGAAAGAGCACCACTGGAAAGGACGCGAATTTGGGATGAGAATTTAAGAGCTTGTTCTCTCCCTTTGGAGTAAGCTGGATACCAATACTCAGAAGGATTTGAACTTGGATGAGAGTTTAAGAGCTTGATAATATATATATATATATTAAAGACAAGGATCCGTTAGAGACCACCCTTCTTATTTTTTTTGGAGAGAAGAAGACTCGAAACCTAAGTGGATCGAGCAGGAAGTCGAAACCTATGTGGATCAACGGGAAGAAGAATGAAGTCTCGAAATATGAGTGAATCGAGCAGAGATAAAGACTCGAAATCTGAGTGAATCGAGTAGAGACGGAAACTCGAATTCTGAGTGAATCGAGCAGCGATCAAAACCTTAGTGGATCGGGACAACAAATTTTCCATTCTAGGCCCACTAAAAAAATTTGGACCCATAATTCCTCATAAAACAACGAAATAAAAGTAGTTCACAAGGGCATTTTTTTCCAGATTTATTAGATTTTTTCTTGAATTGGTGTATAGACATTATTGCCTAGTAAAGATGGATATGATTGAGTGGCTCTGCAGGTGACACAATGATACGATACTCCAGTGGTCGGCAGTCACTAATACAAATATATCCGCACAAATCGGGTATTGATAATAACCGGTTCTGGTTATGGAACCGGTTTTGGTTTCTCGTTTTACAGGTTGGAACTGGTTATTATTATAACCGGTTCGGTTCCGGTATTTGACCAAAAAACCATACCCTATGTGCCCGGTTCCGGGTAGGGTTTGGTTTCGGTTCTTAAGAAATCGGGTATTAAAATACCCTATTTTCGGGTTTTTTATACCTATTTCTGAATTTTTTAGTTCTATATCTTCGGATTTTTTAATACTCTATTGCGTTTTTATTACCCTATTTTCTTGTATTTTTGTTTAGGGGTAACTTTGTAGAATAGTAACCAAGTTTTAAAAGTGTTTCAATTAGGTTACTCAAGTTTCAAAAGTGTTCCAATCAGCTCACTCAACATTCATTTTTTATTGAAATTAAGGGTTTTTTGCTCAATTTCATAGGTAACCGTGATGATGTGAATTTTTGTTTCTTTTTTCCCTTTCATTTGATGCTAACGTCCAGTGATGACGTGAATTTTAACTTGTTTTTTCAATTTTTAATATAATTAAAGTGTTTTTATTTGTAATAACTAAAATTTCATATATTAATATAATTCGCCCTCGCATTGTATGCTCAATTTTTCTCTTGACACATGGAAAAAAGGACATGACTCGATTTGCTGTTAAGTTATCTAATTGGGACAAAAACGATACGAGTGACCTAATTAGAACACTTTTAAAACTTGGTTACTATTTTGTGACATTTTCCCTTTTTATTATTAAATATGCATTGTATAATGTAAGAAAACTAAAATAAATGCGCTAACATAAATTTAAAAGAAAGATATTAGAATCATGTATCGGGTATAGCCGGGTATAATTGATTCTGGTTCCGGTTCTTGTCCGGTTTCGGGTATTAATCGGGCATTATCGTTCGGTTCCAGGTATTGAGATCAAAATGCATACCCTACGGTAGGTTGGTTCCGGTTTCAGGTATAGAATACTCGGTTATTAAAAAACCAGTCTGGTTCAGCCTGGTTATAAAACAATTTCTGGTTCTAGGTATGGTTTTTTTGTGCACCTCTAAATCCAAATTTGCGATTTAAAAAAAAATAAAATAGTCCACTGATCCAAATTTGCGGTTTCAGAAAAAAAAAAAGTCCACAAAGGCTAATGACGGCCCATCTCCATATAACAAAGAGCAGCTGTTACCTTCAAAACTACCAATCGCTCCGTCGCCGAGGACCACCGTCACCGGCGAAAAACGGCCAAAATTTTAACCGATCACAACTCCGGCCGTACAGTTCGTCTAATCACACTTCACTAAACCTTATTATAACTTCATTACCTGCAAACAGTTGGTGCCGTTGATGAATTAGGGTTTAGGTACAAGATCTACACGATTAAACATCAATTTCATTGCGATTTCGATTTCGTTATTGTAATGGACGAGGTGATTACAGCGGCTGATGCAACTTCAAGTCTTGGTTCCTACTCATCGGAATCCTCCGTTTTACCGTCGAATCTTCCGCTTCTCTCTGCTTTTTTGTCGCTCTTCATCGCTCAATTTCTCAAAGTGTTTACTCACTGGTATGTTAATGTATGTTTTAGTGCGAATCTGTTTGTGTGTTTATGATGTAATCATGTGTTAAATTGGGCGTTTGTTAGGGTTTTGGATCTGTTAGAACTTGTAAATTGATGTTTTGGAGTTTGTAGGTTTTGTTAGTAGAATAATAATGTGTACTCTATGCTGTGATTTAAAGTGTTTACTCACCGGTATGTTACAACTCTGTTTTGGTGTGATTCAAAGTGTTTGTTGCCCGTCTACCTGCTATCCTTAGGTAATTTGCCTTGTTGGTTGGAATGAAAAATCTACTTTACATAAAAAAAGTGTTTACTCATAAACTTATTATGGTAAATTGGGCGTTTGTTAGGGTTTCCGGTATGTTGAATGTTTAAATTGAAGTTTTGGAGTTTTCAGGTTTTGTTAGAATGAATTAGGTTTATAGTGTGATTCATGGTGGAAAACAATGTGATTAGAGTAGATGACAAAGCAAAGGATTATATATAGGTTTTGGTTATAATTATGAAAGTGTTGTATTAATGGTTGCTTAGTCTGAGCATAATGAAAAGTTTATGGTCTGATTTGGCTTTTGCTCTTAGTTTAGCAATTGTAATTGGTAGACTGATAGCAATGGGTTAGTGACAATAGTCGGGTCATTGGAATGGGTTGTTGGAGCTCCGTGAATAAGGTTAAAAAAATAATTCCATGTAGATTAAAAAGATACCCATGTCGTTACCACCATCAAGTTGTTCCCACTTTTTTTTTTCATGTTAGTGCAGTTGTGTTACAAGCTTTGTGTAATTAACTGTATTTCTTGTTTTGTAGGTAGTACTTTAGTATCTATTATTCCATATTTCTAGGGTGTAAGTTAGTGGTAGTTTTCTTTCTTTCTTATATGTATTCATATTCATATTTTTATCAATGAAGAAGTTAGTGTGTTTTGAAAAAAAGAATTCTCTTTGGTTGGTTTATCTCACTGGATTTTGAGTTAAATTGATTGTGTCTATGCTAGCTCAATTGTGGCATATCGAGTGGTGTTCTTAGACTCGAATTTATAACCGGAGTGGTGATTTCTATATCTTCGGGAGTTATTCGCAGCCCTACTGTTGGTTTTGATGGTGTATCTGTATCCAAAACGAGCCGTAGATCTATCTTTTATTTTACCGTTTTATTTGAACCGGTGATTCGGGGTTTCACGCCTGTCATTTCTATGTCTTGTTGTGTGGTAAGTCCTTTCTAGTTTAGCATTCTGTTGTGAGTTGGGGGCATTAAAATTGCAAAGTAATGATCCAAATTGAGTTTACTTGATAAGTTGATGATACCAGGACATTTGTGAAAAAGAAGAAGAGAGAATAGTTTCCTTTTTGTAGAATTCTCATGCCTTACTACCGGCTTACCCTTCAAACAGAATATGCCACAATGGACTTAACTGTTGTTCTAATGAACCAAATGAAGAAAAGTAAAGAGAAAAGAAATGCAAATGCACATTTAGTTTAGCATTAGTTTGTATTTTATTTCACCCTTCATGACTCGCATCGCATACCCATAAGTAGTTAGCTGAGTAGCTTTATTCTCCCTGTGAATTCTGCCATGTTGTCAAAAGTGCTGCCTAGGCGCAAAAGCGCTGCGCAGTGCAGAGAATGCGCCTGTGGTGTCCTAGGCGAGTTTTGCATCTTTTATGTAAAAGTGGAGCTCGGGCGAGCGCCTTGAGGCAGGCACAATCACACAGAGACGATGGCCTTAAACGAGGGAAGCACAATGAAGAAGATAAGAGGAGTGACGTACATGTTAGGCTGCTAACATGTTTCTTTCTTCTCTTTAGCACACCAAATGGAGCGACGCTTCCGTCTCTTTTTGGCCGATACCCTAAAAGGGTTATAATGTTTGGGTTTTCTTAATTTGTTGGACTTTTTATTTTATTTGCTGGGCTTTGTTGGTCTTTTTGTGCTATTGGGATTTATACATTTAGTGGGCTTTATAAAATAACATCGTATTTCACTAAAACCCCAAATTTCATTGTATCTTTTAATTGTTTTTCACTTTTATTGTATTTTTTGTTACAAATAATTATATATTTATAAAATAACATTGATTATTATCATTATTCTACGTATCTTAAATAGATATTATGATTGTTTCCTATTATATTTGTATAGCTATTATTTTTTATGCCTACTATATATATGATATGTTATATATATATTATTTTTAGTATTGCGCCTTATTTAAAAAGTCCTCGCTTTTTTGCCCCTTGCTACTAGGCTCCGGGCGAGGCCTTTGCACCTTGAGTGCGTGATAGTTAGAAAATAGAAAGCTTTGATTGATGAATAACGATTACAATTAGCCAAATTTGAGATAGGCTTGATATCCAATTCTAAGGTAAGAACCCTAATTTGATAACATAAAACATTGACATAATAAAATTAACAAAGACTCCTACTAATACATCCACTAACATCAATTACTACTCTATTCTTGAAAACCTACGTGAAACTGTTCCCACTAGGTTTATCCTGCTATTTTTTTAATTAATCAAATCAGCAGCTGGGTCAGGTACTGGGCTTGGATTTGAGTTGGGTTCTAGGCTGTTTGGTACTGGGTATGTATCAATGCACCTTGAGCTTTTGACAACATAGGAATTCTGTGCTATTTGGCCCTGCAAAAAGGGTTGAATTGTTGGTATATGTCGAGACCTGTACGATGTTGTTTTGAAATATGCTTGTTTTGTTATAGGCTTGGTTTAAAAAAGCGCGCCTGAGGCTACACAGCCAAAAAAATGTTTTTTTAGTAAAAATAAGCACGAGTTCAACCAAATTCCAGCTCCGAAACTCAATTGTTAGCCCACCCCCCCCTGCGCGCGGGTAGGACTTGTGGTAAAACATGTCATAAAGTTACAATTGTTTGATAAATGTTTTACCTTATAAACAACCATTCCCTTTGTTCCCACCTATGTGGGACAAGGTATAAAAGCCTTAATTTATATCTATATTTTGGTTAAAGGAAGCTAAAAACCTATAGGATATGTATGGGATATATAAAAAAATTATATAAACACCTTGCGCCTCGGGTACGAAAAGCCCACCGCTTTTGCGCTTTGCGCTTCGCGCCTCAATTTTAGACCTCGTCGCTTTTGTGCGCCTCTCGCTTTTTTAAACCAAGGTTATAGGGCCTCTGTTGTTTGTATTTTGATTGTGGTTTTTGTACAGTTGTATTTGTTAATTTTTTTTTTAATTTAGTTTGTTGCTTTGAATATGTAGGTATAAAGAGAAGAAATGGGATACCAGAAGGATGCTTAGCTCAGGGGGCATGCCATCATCACATTCAGCAACAGTTACATCTCTTGCTGCATGCATAGGTTTACAAGAGGGATTGGCTCATCATCATTTGCCATTGCAGTAGTTTTGGCATGTGTAGTAAGTACTTACAACACCTGAATTTCATTCTTTGTTTTCTTGCTGTTTATTAGAGATTTATACTATTGTTTCGAACTGATTTATATTTTTATGGGAAATTTTGTAAGATCGTATATGTAGGCTCTATCTCTACCAAATTTAGCATGACACTCAAAATGTTCGCTAGAACCACCACATGTCTGTAACAAATTTGAATAATGGATGAAAAAATTGATAGAATCTAAAAAATTAGCAGGCAACTTGATTTAATTTAAATAGTCGGCTCGATATCGAGAGGGGCGATGTCGTAAATTAGCTTGGTCTTGACATTTGTTCATTTATCGATAACGTAACTTTTTACATCAATCGGTTACTTTGTTAATTAACAGGTAATGTATGATGCAACTGGTGTCAGGCTTCACGCTGGTCGGCAAGCTGAGGTATATCCCTCTACTTCTGTCAATTGCTTTCAATATACGCTATTTTTTCATTAAAGTGTTTTTGAACGGTTTGTATATCCTTTCGATTAAATGATAATGTTTTAATATCTATTTACAAAAAGGAATGTGTTAAAATCATTATATTATTTTATTTTATTATGCAGCTATTGAATCAAATTGTTTGTGAGCTGCCTCCAGAACATCCACTTTCCAATGTTAGGCCTCTACATGACTCACTTGGTCACACTCCATTCCAGGTTTGCTCACAATCTAGCCATTCTTTTAGAATTATTAATTTATATAGATCAAGGGAGAAGCTTGATGTATTGGCGATTCCCTTTTTTGATAACTATTTTTCATAGTTGGGCAATAAGAAAAAATGTTACTTGAAAAAGGACACGGTATTCCATTTGATAATTTTTTTTTGTTGTGGTGTTAGAATCCATTGGGGATGTTTGAAAGAGGGTTTGGTGTATATGTTTCTTTTCTTGTATTGTGATGTTTGAATTCATTTAAGTGCTTGTTGGTGTGTGAAACATAATTGGTGACAAAATATCTGTTTTTCTCTCTTGTTTATTACAATTGCATCTACTTTCGTTAACCCTTTTCTTCTTACAAAAGTTGATGGATGCCTCTATGTATATCCTTTAATAGACATGTAACTACTAACTAGTTGTTTCATATCTCTCTTATGTGTCAAGGTATATATGTAAGATGACCATAACAGATTGCCCGCATCATATTTAGCCGATTAATATTAATTAGAAAAAGATATACAAGAAGGCATCACCAGAATTTAAGATACAAGATTATTAAAGAGATTTAGATATAACAATATAAGTTTTGTAACATTGTTTATGTCATTAAGTATTAATAAAATTAGAAAGATGGAGAGAGTAAAAACAGTTTTATCTGTAACGGTAAGCTTATAGACCCACATTAAAAAAAGTTTACTCATTTTAACCCGTTACTCAACTTGAGCACATTAAATGATTAGCTTCTATTAAATAAATAGGAGAAATACGAAATATTTTGAAAAAATTAACCTTTGTTAGGATCTTGATGCAGGTTGCAGCAGGTGCGGTCCTGGGAGTAGTGATGGCCTTTTTCATGAAATTGTCGACCTAGTAATGGTGTGTGTTTGTATTTGACTAAAATCAAAATAGCTATTGTTTAGGAGACCTTGACAGATAAACATGCTTCTTTAATGATTAATCCAAGCTGGTTTCCTACCGTCATTTGGTACAATGTTAATTATTCATGTGTAGTTTATTTATACCTTGTTTTCTGCGACTCTGAGAACAAGAACATAAGTTGTGGGTTAAATTCGAACATAATTTGTGGCTTGATTAGTATATTCTTGATGTGGGTAAGATTTGATTTTCTGTGGTTTGAAATATACATTGGCGACTATGTTCTGTTAATTTGAATTTAGCTCACTGGAAGTAGTCTATATGTCTTCTTGGGATTGAGGTAAGGCTTGCTTACGTCCTCTCTTCTTAAACCCTACTAATAGCTTGGCTATGGATAGTCATACTGAGTATGATTGTTGTAACTAATATAGTTCATAAAAATACTCCCATGCGGTCAGCGGTAGAAAATTAGATAAAGAAGTAAAAAAAACAATGAGTAAACTGCTATTTTGGTCCCTGAGGTTTGGACAGTTTTGCCACTTTAGTCCAAATCTCAAACTTTTTGCATCTGGGTCCCTGTGGTTTCAATTTTGTTGCCATTTTGGTCAAAAAATAAAGTTAGCTCAGATTTAAAAAAAAACGTGGTTTTTTGTCCTTTTCTGAAAGGGCATTTTTTGTCCTTATTATTTAATATATATATATTATATATATAAAATGCTTAAAATGACCAAAATGCCTTCAGAAAAGGACAAAAACCAGTTTTTTTAAGAAATCTGAGCTGACTTTGCTTTTCGGATCAAAATGGCAATAAAATTGAATCCATTGGGACCCAGATGCATGTTTGAGATTTGGACTAAAGTGGCAAAACTGCTCAAACCTTAGTGACCAAAATAGTAGTTTACTCAATATGTTGGTATAAGAACATACAATCTCGAGAAAAAGAACCATAAAAAACTTTAAAGAGTAAGAAAACTACGAGGAGAAAACTATTACGTATATATAACTGACAAATATAATAATTGTTTAGATGGTATAACATCTTCAACAATCTAAGGACGTAATAATCTGTAGCTTGGAACGTAAACATAATTTTCTTGTGTTTATGTTTATTCTTTTGGGGATTGTATGACAGGAAGTGTACATCATGACCAATTTTTGTTTTCCATCAAATGTCGGCACGTGGACTTCGATACAACAATGATTTTCTAGAGTTTCGATTAATGTTGATTGTGAACTGTATGGTACTATGGTGGTTATGAGAAGCGGCATATGGTGTCAGCTAGGATTTTGGAGGGCAGGTTGTTTATGTCACTACGCAATGGTGCTACTAAACTCTACTGAGAGTGGGTTGTTTTTGCTAAGGTTTTGGAGAGCATGTTTTCGTTGTTACTAAACCAAGATTAGAAAACAAGTTATTTCTACGGATAGTGGTTGTGAACGGACCACGATGGCACTAGGGTTTCCAACATCCACTGTGTGTGTGCTGCTGGTCTAACTGTCTAAGCAGGCGTTATAGGGAATGCCAAATTGTACGTGACGGTTAGGGTTTAGACGTGCAGGTTGTGACGTGGTATTTGGTGACAACTAGCTATTGTGAGCGGCTGGTGTGAGCCAACACTGACATATATTACACAATGGTGAGGTTTTAAAAGTGCAGGTCGTGACGCCGCGGCTTGTGATGGTAGATAGGATTTACAGAAACTTGGCTTTGATGCCATAACGTGTAGTCAGGTTAAAAGCTCAATAAAGATTCAAGAGAAGCCCTTAAGACACATTGTTAGATCTACATGTGTAACTTGAGCCACCCATGAACTATTCAAACGTAAATGAAAACTTGTTTAATAAACAAACTCAAGCTGAGACTTATTAGTCTAAATAAGTCTATTATTTATAAAATTATAACTATGACAATATTTATAATTACATACTAAATATTATTTTATACATGATAGAAACAACTAAATAACATATGATACTATCATAACTATGTGTATTTAAATGAGTAATCATATATGTATAAAAATAGTTAAAGAATAAATATATAATCGAGCCGAGCTAAACCTTATAAAAACAGAAAGAGTATTTATATTGCACGTTTGTAGCTCATGAACATGGTTTTTATGTTAGGGTTGCAGTTGAGTGTACAAACTTGAGCTCAACCCAAAGTTACCAAAACATAACGAAATTTTGAAGAACACCGAAAAAATAAAAACAAAATTCCTAATTTTCAATAACTAAAAACCATTAATATTTAGCGATATAGTTAGATATACACAATACACTGCCCGTGGCATCAACAAAATGCTAGGTTAACAGACCCATAACTGAACAAATTTAAAAAATAAACCCGAGCTAAATAATAATAATAGTTATTTGTTGAATTGTTGGAACTTGATCTTCAGTTGACCAGCATGTGGTCAAATCCTCCAGCCCCCTGAAGACCAACCCGAGGTCCTTGAACATTATGAACCAACTGTTGAAGCCACCTTCTTGTCGTCGGGTCCTCCTACAATATATTAGGAACAAAAAACAAATATGATTTCTGTATTTCAGTAACTTTAGTAGAACAAAAGACACGTACATAATTAGAGGATCCATTTACTTGAAATGGGTCGATTTTGAATATACTTCATTTCCTACTTATATTTAATCTATAAACTTACAAAAAAAGCGTTTGACGGGTTGACCAACCTGCCCGATTTTCCATTTAAAATCCTAATAGTGTAGTCTCCTAATTATATATAATACAGTGGTAATTTATAAATTAAAAAGAAATGGGTCGACCAACTAGACCTTTTTTGACCCGTTGCACTTTTTTGCCACTTATAGTTTTAGCTATCCTTTCCTAATAATATATAGCCAAGTGAGAGTTTATAAAACTCAAAAAGGTGTTGACAAGTCAACCAACATGGCCCTAATTGAAAAGGCAACCCGACAGTCATCTTGCCACCTGTAACTAATTCAGAATGCTTACATGAAGGCAACTGCTAAAAGTTGCATCTCGTAGCATATCAGGAAGACAACTCCTCAAAGCATCACACGCCCTGTAATATTCAAATGTTGCAAAGTTTATATCATATCGTACAGGGATACTATAAGGATGTACCTTGCTGTCATTTATACAAATTTCACCAAAAATATGTTGATAAAACTGCCCATAATTTTTTAAAAAGACTGCAAATTTCAACCTATAACATGTTGACACCTCATTTAACGTAATTTTGACTTTTCAAAATTATAAGGGCATTTTCATCCTTACAAGTTTTTTAGCGAAAATCGCTATAAAAGAAACCACATAAATACTTGGGTGGCGTATAATTATAAAGTAGTTTCTATATAGAGTAAAGTGCCATTTTCGTTCCTGAGGTTTGGCCAGTTTTGACTTTGGTCCAAAGGTTTGTTTTTTCGCATATGGATCCAAGGGTTTGAAATCTTGTCATTTTCATCCGGCTCATTAACTCCATCCGTTTTTTCCCATTAAGTCAGAGGTGTTTCCGTCTTTTTTTGCCAACTTAAAAGGCAATTCGGTCTTTTTCACTCTATGTAAAAATACCAAATACCCCTAAAAAAGACTGAATAGCTCTTTAAGTTAACAAAAAAGATGGAAATGCCCCTGACTTAACGGAGGAAAATGGATGGAGTTAACAAGCTGGATGAAAATGGCAAGATTTCAAACCTTTTGGATCCAGATGCGGAAAAACAAACCTTTAGAAGAAAGTCGCAAAACGGGCCAAACCTCAGGGACGAAAAAAGGCATTTTACTCCTCTATATATAAGTGAACTTGATGACAAAGGTTGACTTCTTGGTTGGCCGCTACAAACATTAATCATAAAATACAAGCATACACAAGTATGCGACAAAGGATTTGTGCTTTTTTGTAGGTAATGGTGATGTTTATCAACTAACCTTGGATTATCTGACAAACGAAGGTAACATCGGATGATGTGTTTCAAAAGTCGTGAAGACGGTTGTTCAGCAAGTGCAGCAACCATGTTTCCCAAAACTCTACCCACCGCAAAAAACCGTTCAGCAGTGGTGCATATGTAGTCCAGCCCAACATCATCCAACAAGATCTTTTGAACTATAAATGTGGCAACCTAGGATACAGACAAAACTTTCATCAGACTTCTAAAAAAGCAAATAGGTGCAAGATAAAGGAGGTAATTTTGATTCATTTACTTCTGAATACGTTGATTTGGATCCTGTTTTATCTCAAGCGGGTCAAATAGCGGAATTTAGCTAAAAGGAGGAATGAGCCAAATAGGTCAAACAAGTTGAAAATCTATTTTTAATTCATACTACGTAAATCATTTTATTCATTTGGATTTATAACTGTAATAATACTTTTTATTTTGTAATAATCACAGTAATTATTTTAAAAACAAAAAACGGACAGCCAATATTGCAGGTCAACCCAGCTCGGTTGGTTTTCGACCAGCATGATAATAACTCGTTTCAGCATGGACCTGCTTTAACCCGTTACCAAACCTCATATTTTATATCAAACGATTAAAATAACGAAATTTAGCTGAAAGGGGAATGAGTCAAATGGGTCAACCAGGTTGAAAGTAGCCAAAAGTTTATTTTTATTCATACCTACAAATTCGTTATATTCAAAGATTAGATTATTACTCTGATGGTTTTGTTTTCGTAATCATAACTAATTAACTATTTATTATTCTAATAGATAAAATTTTGCATGTAATAACTAGGGTGAGCAAAAACCGAACTGCTAAACCGAAATTGAACCCAAAACTGACAAAACGAACCAAAAACCGAATTAAAATGGTTATCGGTTATTTTTTGTACCCTTGGTTAACCAAAATTAACCGAATTGAACCGAACCATTCATACTTTTATATATATCTAGCTTACCTCAAGTTCATGTGTTTTATGTTTAATACCTCCATTTCATATATTTATACATACAATTCATGTATTTATACCTCCTTTTTTATTATTTATACCTCCATTCCATGTATTTCTAAGTAAATATTTTAGTCAAAGTTCGGTTTGGTTATTAACCGAAAATAACTGAACGAAACCGAAAACCGACAAATTAACCAACTAAATCGAACTGATTAACTGAAAACCGAACAGTTAATAAAATAGATTAACCGATGACTTCGTTATGGTTTTGGTTAAGGACTTAAGGCTAAAAACCGAACCGAACCGAACCAAACCGAACCGAACCAAACCGAACCGTGCACACCCTAAATTGTCAATCCAACCCGATCATTTTTCGTCCATATGAAAATGACTTTTTAGTAAACTTAAACCCATTTTGACATGTTACCCAACCCGCTCATCCGGATCCATCTTGCCACCTTGGTATGGTTAACGCAAAGTGAATATGCATTGAACCAATAATTCAGTATAAGAAAAAGGAAAGGCTAAAACCGTACTGTTTTAGACAATTCACTGCCCATTTCCATCGTGCGCAAGCACAGGGGGATTATTTCTGTTGAAAGCAGAAAACTGATAACTTCTGTGTCATCAACCTGATATATAAAAGACAAGGTTCCAATTAAATTGCTTCATAATAATGTTGGGATGAAAAATAATAATCGGAAAAAATGAAGTACCTTCACTAGTGTACCAATGACACCTAAGCTAGTGAGCCTCAGATATTCAAATGGCCTTGATTTGCTAGTTGTGTTGAGAAAAGGGTATAAATATAAAGGAATATGAGCTGCAAATAGTAAAATTATTCAGTATGTTATTTTGGTATGTGGTATATTAAATACTTAAGTAGTTAAGTGCAGTACATAAAATATATGGCTCCCTTCATAAAAGTCATTTTATGAAACTAGGTTCTCTTAATGCAAATCAGAAACTACACTGATCCCGCTATAACAAAAGAAGACAAATGTGTATAGATGAAAAGCAACTGCTAAAGGCTAAAGCCAGATTTTAGTAAGATACTAATTTCTTACTTATACATTTGCAATTGGTATAATATTTTGGTATCAGGTGATGATGATAAGACAATAAAAGAATAGAACATAAAGAAAATAGAAGATAGCATTTTTTTCCGATTTAAGAATTCTAACTAAATTTGGTGGTAATACTGTAATAGTATCATGTTTTATAAGATAATAAGAGAGGAGTGAAAGAATATCATTTCTCACATATGCATCGCCTACTCATTGATTCACTATTGATCAAACAAGATAATTTGTGGGAACTTATAATTTACCATTCAAGAACAGCATTCTTGTGTCTGGATGAGAAGCTACACACTACAAAAAATATTAGAAAACAGATTAGTATAACTGCATCAACCACTCATCACCACTACTGAGGTTACGATTGTGCCAAAAGCAAATGTAAAAGTATATTTATGATGACCTCAAGTAATTAGCTTTCCAAAAGCATTTGCTTAAGAACATAACTCTAAAATAATACTAATAGTAGGGAGGAAAACTGATGAGAACTAAAAGAACAAGTAAACAAGGCAATAAGCTAGAAGAGAATAAGCACATTAATACGTAACTACGTGCATTCAATGTTAGACAATGGAGAACAATTAGCTAGCCAGCTAGGTATGAGTGTATAACTTATTGGATTGTGATACATGATCTTATATTATAAAGTAACTTTTATTACCATTGTATATGGATAAAAGGATGCAACTACATCATTTATAATTCAATCGACATGATCAAACATGAACAGATGAAAACACAATAAAAAAATTTGGTATGACTTTCAAAAGGCACACCTGAAGAAGGGCAAGTGCATTGCAAACTCTGTTTGATTGAGCTGGAGTCAAATTGGGTGGTGATAAAAAAGGATATATCGAAACTATTTCCTGCAAACATGCGATACTTGGCATCAGTTGTGCTGTAATTTTCACAAAATGAACTATTTAGACCACCAAAGCAACAAAATACACAAAGAAATGAACCCATGTATCATGGCAATGGTAGTATAACTTTAGCTACCTACAAATCCCAAAGATCTATAAGCTTTTGCCAAGCATATCAATGTACATTACAGAAAAAGGACAAAATCTAAGAACTATCATGGGACAGACACAGTGCCAATCACCGATGTCTTCACTGTACATAAAGGAAAAGTGAAGTGCCGTTTCAATAGCATAAAACATACCTGTAACAGAGCTGCAATAGTGCCAAAAGAGTTCCACAACAATGGAGCCAAATCTTGAAACAGCTCTCTCTTCTACAGAAGAAACAAATTTACTAAAAATCAATCATGCTTCATGCATACCTAATTAAGTGCAACAATAGTACCAAACTACCAATACAATCTCAACCAATGGAACTAAATCATGTTTGCAGTTATAAACCCTAGCTTTTGATGACCATATCACTAGCGAATTAGTAAAGCAGGTGAAGTCTGCCATAACACGAAGATAAACATTTAATTCTCCTAATCATTCCAATCAAAGAGAAGCATACACAGTCTCCAATATGATCTTATACAATATTCTCTTAGGAAAACGCATCAATAACCTAATTGAATATTCTCTGCCTCTTCGAACTGATACGATTGAATAACTCTTAGGAAAACGCATGAATAACCTAATTGAACTCGTAACAGATCAAATTCACATACGCATAGGTCAAAACTCATAGATTCAATCATGTTTTGACGTTGTAAAATCTCATAATCGAGCTCTGTATTGTCGAATTCATACCTAAACAGATTGAATGAAAGGATCGGTTGTAGAAGACAGCGTAAGCGTATATGTAGGACGTACCTTGGAGAGTTCGAGAAGTGCGTTTTCGCGAAGATCGGGACTGCTTAAATCGAGTACTAGTTGCTCGGCGGACTGCATTTTCCGATTGTGTTCCGCGGGCAAGGGTGTGAGTGAGTAATTTATATAAAGAGCTGTATATTAATTACGGTACTAGTTTATAGAACCGGGCTTGAAGATAAAAAATAATGTAACTTTATAATACGTAAACCAATTTATTTATTAAATCAAACAATATATAAAGATAAACATTACATTTACAAATTTCTAAACACATCTTTATACTACTTTTTACTTTGGACAACGCCACATATTATTGGCCATGCGTAAAAACTAGTTCTTTTAGAAACAAACCTATCTTACATAGCAACCGTTCTTGACTTTTATCAAATATTACGTATGGATAATATATATTCCTAAACAACGCGAGCGCTACGTTACCGATAGGGTTCCTCACCGTAATAAACTATTAATTGGTAACCTTGAGCGAAATAGGTAAATCTAGAAAAGGAATTAAAGCATACAATTAAAAATACATATGATACAAATATGTTTCTGAATGCAACTTTATATATGGAATCACATATGGTAGTGATGAAACCCAGAATAATGATTACATAGAGAATAGATATTAGAAAACTTATCTAGTGTGAGTTAACTTGTAAGGGATAGGTCATGGTGATTATGAGAGTTTATGTGAAGCTACAAAGAGGAGCATTACCGATAGGGTTCCTCACTGTAATAAACTATTAATTGGTAACCTTGAGCGAATTTCGTAAATCTAGATAAGGAATTTCAAGCATGCAATTAAAATACATATGATATAAATATGTTTGTAAATACAAATTTATATATGGAATCACACATGGTAGTGATGAAACTCAGAATACTGATTACATAGAACATAAAGATTAGAAAACTTACAAGGTATGAGTTAACTTGTAGGGACAGGTCGTGGTGATTATGAGAGTTTATGTGAGCTACAAAGAGGAGCAGTTCAATTGTAGGGGTTTAAAGAGGGTCTAATTATGGTTTTTTAAATTCTAATCTATCAATACATATAATAAAGTAAATCAATGGAGTGACACGTGTCATTTATTGAAGCTATTTATTTTTTGGTTTTCCCGTCTTTTTCTTCTACTTAATTTTTAATTAAAGCATTTATCTTCTACTTAATTATGGATGATTATTATTAATTAAAGTTGATTATTATATCGTTATCTAAATAAAACATTAATATCAATTTATATTTAGGTTTATCTATATTTATATCTATCTATCTATATTTATATATCAAAATCTAATCTTCTAAAATTCTAATAAAGGATTTAAATTCTAAAAAAATATTTATATTTTTTAATTTTTTTAACAATTAATTAATACATAAATATCACTTATCTTTATCAATAATAATAAAATTAACTAATAAATTCTTCCAAATAATTAATTAATTAAAAAGGTTAAAAAAATTTAATTGGTTACAAATCATGACACAGGTTTGTGGAGTACCCGAAAGTTAATTTACATATTTATAATATTTACCCACGAATATTAATGTGTCAATATAACACAATGAGCAATGTATATATTTAATTGAAATATGTTGTTAATTGTAATACAGTGCAATGGGTTCGTCTTATATTACAACTAAAAAAATTAGTTTTTTAATAACTAATTAAAGAAATTTATCCTTTATAATAATTAACTGATTCACAATTCCAAATTATGTCAACGCGTGTAATACACAGGTTTGTAATACACGTATAATAATTAATTAGAAAACTTTATAATTCATAGTTTTTTTATATTCAACCTGTGTAACATACGGGTTTATAAAGAATATTACGTATCACTCACCTTAATATTAGTAACGACAAACTAATTTACTTATTTATTTATCAATCTCATAATACTTATAAACAACAAGTTAACAATATTATATTTCTTAAAACTATTTGTTTACAATAATATATATTTATTCAATCCGTGTAACACATAAGGTTCTAACCTAATTTAAAAACTAAAGTAAATCTAATTACTTGTTGATTAACTAAAAAATATAAACCAATTCCAATTTAAAAATCAAAGTAAATCTACTTACTTTTTGGTTAACTAAAAAATATACATCAATTTCGTTGTTACCTTCAAATTTAGAAAAAGGAAAAGATAATAGTTTTTGAATTTTTTTTGTGTCGTGATTTGAGAAAAATCCAGAAATTGGTGAGAAAGATAATTGTTTTTTGATATCTTCAATCGTGATTTGAGAAAAATTCACAAAATAATTAAAATTTGTTTTCCATTGGTAGAATTTGAAAAGCTTATCGATAAAATTAATTTGTGTTTTAAAAGCTCAATTGCATTAGAAATTGTGGCATTTTATGGACTCTTTTATTAGATTTAGATACCATATAGTGGCTAATGCCACAATATACGTATGTGTATTGTATAAGTGATGGATTGATGTGAATATGTGATAGCTAAGGGGTGTTTTTGGCTAATGAAGTTACGGTGGAGTGGTTGGGGAAAGACTTGGTATTCTTAGTGACCCAAGTTCGACTCTCACTATCCTTATTATTTTATGCGGCATCCAGGTGAAGGGCGAATACGGGTGGCGCCGGTTCGTCTTGGATGGAAGGCGAGGTTTTACCGATTATTCCACTGTCGTGCCTTCGGGCGGGTGGAGGTCGGGTTTCCGCGCATCTGGGAGAGCCAAGGGGCTGGCGGCGGTTGAGCAGTCGACCTTCGCCACAGTGTCCGGTGTCATAGTGGTTGACACGTCGTTTCTTGCCATTAAAAAAAACCTAAGGGACGTGTTTATGATATGTTTTTGGTCAGGTTGATAGAATAGTTGACCATGGCTTTGCTTATCCTGTAGACACATTTTTTTCAGATTTTTTTTTTTGAAAATGGTATATTTTAAAAATATTTTTAGGATAACGGGGAAGTAAAAAAAAGGTATATGGGGTATCCACTATTAGCAATAACGGATTAGGAAGAATAAAGGGGTGCCCCAGCTTTGGTCAGGGAGGTGTTTCCTAATCCGCCATTCTCAATAGCGGATTAGGAAGAAACACTTGACCATGGTTCCAGCCTCACCCGATGTCACACACTAACTGATGGCGGAATCATCGGGGCGCGACACTAAGCGAATCTGATTGCTTGAGAGAATCCAAAACAATTACTATATGACAATATTTAACAAGGTTCAATTTCCCATAAAACTAAACAAATATTCATACAATAATTGAAATAAATCCAAGTTTCTCAAACAATAAAATAAGGTAGACAACTTGATTTAAGCGTGTATCTAGAGAGTCCTAATCTTGATTCAAGATAACCTGTGTTTAACCTGCAACACACGTTAAAATAATGTCAATACAAAAAATGTATTGGCGAGCATACAGGTTTTGATATAATAGCATAATAGAGAAAAGCGTCGCGAATTTCCACATACATAAACATGATTCACATAACATATAAACTAAACAAGACAAATTTTACATGTTAAGCTCTCGAGAAGGCTGGTAATCGCGATGTGTCCTTCCTAGCTAGACCTCGCCGGGTGTCAGCCAATCTATAGTACCATACTAGCTAAGGTGGAGTTAACGAAAAAGTGTCCTAGTATATATGTTTCTAGCATCACGTATAAATATGTATAACATATATTCGCGTGTGATAAATCGGTTTAGTTTGTGTTGTGTACTTTTAATATGAACGTATGTTACACCCAAAAAGTGCGTTAAAGCGAAAAGGGGTCAAGTATACTCACTGGGGGTGCGTAAACAACAAACACAGCTGGTCTTGGGGAGCGAGGAGAGTGTCGGGTCAGCCTGCGAGCGAGAACAGAAGTGTATCAGTCTTCCATGGTGCTGCATCAGTTGAACGGAGAAGTTGTTCGGGAAACAGACCAGTTCGTGCGAACTTGCAGCTCGTGCGAACTTGGTCAGTTCGTGTGAACTTGCAGTTCGTGCGAACTCAGTCAGTTCGTGCGAACTCAGTCAGTTCGTGCGAACTTGACTGTTTTGTGTCCAAAATCGAGTGTTTTCGCGTCGTTTCTTCGGGAAATCGAGTGGTCATCCCTCCAGCCTAAAGTTACTGATCAAACCTAGTGCCGGAGAGGTCTTTTGAGCAATTTTAGTCGGTTCATAGGAACTTGGACTGGTTCGTGTGAACTGGTAGTTCGCACGAAGGAGTCCAGTTCGTACGAACTGGCTGTCTTGCGTCTTGTGCTTCCGGAACTGAGTTTTCACTTAGAATAAACGTATTTTCGAATCCATTTCAAGTATGTTGTCTGACCATGCTTCGTTCCACTATCTAGTGAACAAAACACACGTCGGTTTGTCCGTTTCGGTGTAAAAATCAATGTTTTAAACAGTTTTCTCAGATCTAACACTGGGTGAGTTGAAACCATCAAGATTTCTAGCTTGTCAAGCCAAGGCTAAGCCCAATATACTCGTTTAAGTGCAGATCTAAGCTTACAATAAGAAGTTTTATGGAAAAAGATGAAAGTTTACGTAAAAGAGAAATTCTGATGAAATCGAAAGTAGCCTTGTGCAAAATCGTAGTGGAAAACATTGTGGTTTGCATAAAACGAGTTGTTTCTTACTTGAAAATCAGAGAAGTGCGGGTAGGAGGGGTTTGGTGCGAAGTGGCAGCAAGAGGAGTGTGTGTGGAGGTGCTGGGTATTTATAGGAGAGGATGGATATGGCATCAGTTTGTGCGAACTTGCAGTTCGTGTGAACTTGCCAGTTCCGGTTCGATGTTTCCGTTCGTTTTCGTTATTTTAAGCGTTTTCGAGCGTTTTAGCGAGGTATTTAGCGTTTAAATTAAATTAAATCAGATAATTAAGTGAGATAGTATGCGTCTCAGTTCTCAAGTCTTGTGAGTGTCGCGTTGTGGTTTAAGCGATCGAGTAGTCTTGGCACGAAAATGTCATAGTATTAGCGGGTGCGTTGTAAGCGCTGTGAGGTGTGATGTAGTGTGTTGAAATAAGCGATGTAGTCCGAAAATATGCGATGTAGCGTAGTAAGCGATGTGGTTCACATTATGATCCGAATCTCTGGTGTTAGACGTAACGAGAGTAACAAGCGCGAAAGTGCGGGTTGTTACACCCGGCACCAAACATAACCCAGTTAAAAAGCTAAACCCAGTTAGAAAACTTAACCCAATTAAGTTTTTTCAACCAAATGTATAACTTCTACCTAACTTCTACCTTGGATTCCTCTATTATTGAAGATATTCTAGCTTCTTCTGCCCATCACATGCAACCTGAGATTCTGGCTTCTTCTGCCCATCACATGCAACATTCACATCACATGCAGCATATCACATGCATTGCTTATCATTTTATTTTATTTCATGTTTTTAATATTATTACAACTTTTAAAAAACATTTACTTTACATTTCATTTTATAAAGATATTTGACATCAATGTAAATACAACCAATCCGTATTAACCATAAAAATATAAAAATATTCAATGTTTTTATACAAACATCCGCCATAAATACAACCAATCCTGATAATCCATAAAATCCATCCAACATTCTACTAGCATGTGAACATCATTTATTATCACAGAAAAAGCAGTCAACACATCCATTCATTATCACTGAAAAATCATCATTGCATAAGGGAAGCAGGTCTCCAGGAATTCAGCAGGTTGAGTGTTAGTGCATATGTATGTTGCCTACGTCATTGTATATTGAGTTTGAGCGATTAAGCCTTAATATGTTAGAAACGAGGCATATTTAAGTATGTAAAGGATCAAGTTCGCCTGGAATTGAGAATGTGAACAAGTTCGGCCGAACTTGGTCAAGACAAGTTCGCCCGAACTTGTAGTCTTCCCAAGCGAACTTGACCTAGTATAAATATGTGCCTTGGGACCTCATTTGTAAGGATCAGCAACCTTGGCACAGAGACGGCGAAGCTCAGTCGGATCTGGAACTTGAATGTATTGAACATTATTGATCAATAAACAAACAGTTAAATGAGTAATTCTTGTTATTTGGTTAACACGTCATTAGTTTCTGCCTAATTGAACGTTAGATACAAATCTAGGTTCCTATGCTAAAGGAGGACGGTCCTATCAAGTGGTATCAGAGCTTGGATACCTAGATTTGTTGAATTGATCACAAGAATCACTCTAATTCTACCTCATTCTATCATTTTTCTTATATTTTTCACATATTTGAAGAATTCATGGACAAAAGTTGCTAAAAACTGAACATGTCATGTAAAATACACTTATGGTAAACCCCTGAGAGTTTGGACATCAAATTCAAACGAATTGATATCAAAAAGTTGAAAAACCATGTTTCAAAAACTGATTTTGGTCGAACTTAGGATCAAGTTCGCCCGGACTTGATTAAAATTCATTGATTCTAATCAAGTTCGCCCGAACTTGACTGATATTTCAAGTGTTTTAGAGAAGTCCGCTCGAACTTGTACAATTTTCAACTAAAATTTACATCAAGTTCGCCCGAACTTGATTAAGTTTGTTGAATTTTTCTTACAAGTTCGCCCAAACTTGATATTTGTCTTGAAAATCAAATATAAGTTCGCCGGAACTTCATCAGGTCGAAAAATTTTCAAATCCTCAACACAAGTTCGCCCGAACTTGTGTTAAAACAAAACCTGATTTTCTCAAACTACAAGTTCGCTCGAACTTGTCAGTGTACTGATCATTTTTCGAAGTTTGTGAACGTGTGTTTTTCAGAAAAATTGTCTGTTTTTCAAGATGGAAGATCTTCATAACGCGTTTGCTGCTGGAGTAGCTCAAGCTTCAACGTCAACTGTTAACCAGATGAATCTCGACAACGAGATGGGTACTACTACCAAACCGCCGAAGTTAATGAGTATGGACGAGTTTGAGGGATGGAAAGAGAAATTTGTAAACTGGGTACAAGCTAATTAGTTCCACAGCTAGGTTGCGGTAGAAAACGGATACAAATGGCCAAAAGATGAACGCGAACAAGATTTGCCTTTGGTTAAGTTTAGACCTGCTGATAAAGATGCTTATGTGGCCAAAAAGAAAATGATTAGCCTGATACAACAGTCTGTGATGGAAGATTTTTTGATATTACTACCAGAATGTAAAACATCACAAGAACTGTGGGAAGCTCTTTGTGACAAATTCAAAGGAAGCGATGAGATGATAAAGAGCAAAAAGGCGTTAACTAAGAAAGAATTCGAAATCTTCACGATGATCAAAGGAGAGACGATGAAACAGATGATTGACAGATAATGTCATCTAATGGTCCAGATGCAAAGGCACGACATCAAGAGAACTACAGAAGAACAGATAGAAAAGTTGGTTGATGCACTTCCTGAGGGAGAGTGGTCAATTTACCTGATGGTTTTAAAGAACAGTCCGACTTGGATGCATTTAAAGTTGTCATCTTTTATCGACAAACTAGAAGGTCATGAAATGGAACTGTTAAAGATTGCAAAGTCAAAGAATGCAAACGTTGTTCAAGATGTCGGTGAATATTACAAAGGAGGTGTTCAAGATACTCCGATTCAGAGTCCAAAAATTCAAACAACATTCAGTGCTAATATGAATTCCATGAATTATTCGTCACAGAATCAGAGTTTTCCAAACACTGGATATTCAAGCATGGGTTCAAATTCTTCATTTCAAAATCAGAACAATCAGTCGTATCAGACAAACCAATCCAGTTCTGATCCGAATGTGTTTCAATGCAACATAGCAGTTAATCTGAAAAATGTTTTTCCTGAAAAGGTGGCTAAACAACACATAGCACTTCTTGCTACTGTTTTGGAATCGTATGAATGTTTGGTTGCTGGGAAGATCGGAGATCCTGAAATGACTGCTGAGGATTACGATCAAGTGGATGAAGAAGAACTGGAACTGATGGACATTAAGTGGAGTCTAGCTTCAATCATCAGAAGAGTTACCAAGTTTGTAGCGTTAACTGGAAGAGACATTGGTAATTCTAACAAAAAACTGGGCTTCGACAAGACAAAAGTTACTTGCTTCAAGTGCCGACAAAAAGGGCATTTCAAACGTGAATATCCGAACCAAGAAGTAAGTGGCAATCAAAGTCCTTTTGGAGGCAATGATTATTACAAGAAAGCACTACAATACAAGCCACTTCCAAGAAAAATTGAAGTTCAAGATCAATCATCCAACACCACAGAAAAAGCTATGATTGCGTCAAATGAAAACGAAGGTTTTGATTGGAACAAGTACATTAACAAGAAGACTGGAGTTGCTCTTATGGCTGAGATTGTGGAAGAGCAAGATATGTCTGTCGAGAATGAAGCGCCAGAGAACGCAATTCTAGAGCAATACATGCAACAAAGAGAGGAAGAGGAGATGGTTTATCTTGAAACTCAAAGGAAAAGTGCAATGAAATCAGAGGCTAAAAAGGTAAGTTCTGAGGTAAAAGTTATTGAAAAGGAGATTGTGAAAGTTGTGGAGGTTGAAAAACCTTGCACAAAGTGCGAAAATCCTTATGAACAATGTTCTGAGAAATTGAAAATCATAAGCGAAATGATTGTGCATAACGAAATAAAAGAAGCTTCTGAGAAAATAAAAGGAACATATTGTAATGTCGAAAAAGATAATCTTGAGCTAAGTGCTAATGTAACCATGTTAAGTGCAACAGTTATTGAAAAACAAAAAGCAATTAACATGTATATTGACACAATTGCTGAAACAAGACGAGAACTTCAAGACATGAAGATTGAAACTGAGAGGGTAAGACAATTGTTAAAAAGCTACACCACAAACGCATATGTCATTGATCACATTCTTTCTACGATTAAGTCGGAGGAAAATGTTGATAAGTCAAAAGGTCAAAAGCGTAAAGAGTACGGAAATGTTCCACCGCCACTACTTACGAGTTACTGCCGCAAGAAAGAGGATGGTATTGAAAAGGCAATAAACATAATGCTTTTATCTGAAACTAAAGATCAATTGCCTGAGAACACTGACGTAGTCTATACGAAATCAAACAATGACAGTGAAACGGTTGTGAAAAATGTGGTAAAAACGTCTTAGGAAATGTTTCTGACAACGGCAACTCTGAAATTGCCAATTCAAGTTCGAACAACTCGGAATCACAATCCGAATATGACGATACATCATCTGAAAGTGATCTAAGTGATGATCCTAACGTTGTCATGTACAAGGTTAAGGAATCTGATAGATTATATTTCGATGATAGCTTTCCGATTCGGAATGAGAAAGAAGATCAAATTGACAAATTGTTCAAACTTGTCGAAGTTTCGTCAGATTATCTTGAGAAAAATGAGAAAAGATTTTACTCGAAACTCAAAAGGAACTTTAACAACTACCGAAAGAATGGTGTTTATTTTTCTAAGAACAGGAGAGTAGGATTGGGTTTGGAGGAAAATGAAGATGAACCGAAAAAGAACCAGAAGTCTCCGTTTCACGAATACAAAAGTAAACACATGAAGTTTGTGTATGGGATGAACATGGTTCAAGAAGAAAGCTTAATCGGTAAGCAGTCAAATGATGAATTCAAGAAAGAGAAAGAACTTCGGGACAAGGCTAAGTCTGCAAGTGGAGTAAAACCCACTAGTAGACATGTTCATGATAATCGGACAATGAAGTTGGTGATATTGCTCGCAAGTGTCCGAAATCAAAGCCTATGTATCCACGAAGAAAATTGTTTTCAAAAGATGAAAAACAAAAACAACCAGAGATTGTGAAACCAATCAAAATGTTAAATGGAATCAAAAAATCTGAATTCGAAGTGAAACCTAAAATTAAACCAAGTTTGAAAACTCAACATTTGAAAAATGTGAAACTTCAAAATCAAAAGAAAACATAGATTCTAGATTCTATGTCAAAAAAGCAAGAAGTAAGTCACAATCCTGGGTTGTGAAGAAAGAGTATTCATCATCAGAAAGTGAAAAGTCTGTTTCTGATAAAATAAAAAATGTCAAATCAAATGAATCAGTAATAAAAAATGATATTTCAAAGTTAAAATTTTCAAAACTAACAAAGAAAGAAAAGATCGACAAGTCTTCAAAATTGACATCGAACGAAATGTTTGATGATGATTTTGATTATTATTATGAATTTGAAAGTGATTACGATGATCTTTATCGAGTTCAACCCAAAACCAAAAAGGTTTGGGTTTCTCTATTCAAGTAGTTACTTTTCATGTGCAGGGTTTCAAAGATCCACATTGGTGAAGTAAAATCTGGATAATGGAACTTCATGTCACTTAACTTATTCCGAAAATGTCATATCTTTGTCATTTTGAGGGGGAGTAGTTGAAAAGGAAAATTTGTGAAGAACAAATTGTGAAAATTCTCACCGTTGAACAGACAACTGATTTTATAATCAAACCATTTATTCTTTCACGTAAATGAGCTTAATGGTTTATTTGTTGAACAGGTGCAGATGCAGATGTTGAAAAAAAACAAGCATCGATCGAAGAGTTCTCGGGATCCTCATTGGTTTGTTATCTTTTTAGATTAGAATTTCTTAAAAACTAAAATCCAAAAATATGTTTTTGATTTTAGGGGGAGTAAAAAAATCGATTTCTAGAAAAATAAAAAAACATATGAAAAAATTGAAAATTCAAAAACATTTGAAAAATTCAAAAAGTACAAAAACCATTGAAAAAGACAAAAAGAATTTTGTGTCAAAAAGGAAATGATAGTACATCAGTGGACTATCACAGTATGCTAAAGAATTGTAAAGTTTAAAAGTGATGAACAAGTCTTACTGTGGATGTGTCGATAGACTTTACACGTTCAGTAAATTGTTTCTGAGATATAAACTAAATTTTACAACTGCTTAATCTTGTGGATTAACATCTCCCGGATATATGGAGTTAGTACTCTGAAATTTCGTTTGAGAGATTGCCTGATTCTGAGATACGAGGTCTCTATAGATAGTTGATATCTGGGGTATTATACAAGTTCTTCTGATTTTCCGGAAGCAATAGCCTAGAACTTATATAATGCTTTTGCTATAAACCCCCAAACTGCATGCAAAGCTGAAAAGAATCAAAAGATCTAATCATTTGCAATGCTAAAAAGATTCCTTAAATGGAACACACCTATAAGTCGAGCCTTCATCTCTTTGTCGAAACGGTGGTATTAACCTGAGCTCTCAAGGCTTCGCAATAACCCAGATACAGATATCAATTACGCTATATTCACCTGTAAGATGGAATCTAGAGAATCTTGATACGGGAGTATATTCTGAGAAGGGAACCATAGTTAAGTCAAGTTTCATAATTCATACCTAACATATCTTGGAACAATTGAGAAATGTGTCGAAGTTTAAGTGAACAAACATATCGACAATCTAGGTAAACGAGTTTAAAACTTAAAGTCTCAAAAAAGGTCAACGGTACTAGTGATATGTCTCAAAACAACTGATATGATCATTAGACACGAATTCACAAAAATATGTCTGTAAATATGTTTGTACATAGTTTACTTTCTTTACTTGTTTTTACAGTTGAAAACCAAAAAGATTTTTAGTGTGTTTTAGCATAAACTTTCTAAAAATTCAAAAAGATTTGTTTCTTCATTAGTTTCTACAAGCCAATGATGGAGAACGGTTCTTCGAAGTCTGGTAAGGTGCTAAAATGAAAAATCTTGATTGCAAATGTTATAAACTAAAATGATCGAAAGTGTTGAAAAGTTCATTAAATTGAAACTTTAAAATTAAAGAAAACATTAGTTTGTTCACAACAGTTTTTGAACCAAGATCATTAATTTGGACTTGGTAGACAAAATTGGTTAATCAAGGTCATGAACTTGGACTTGGTCAACTAAGTGGATTTCATAATTGATAAATTCGTGAATGGTCAAGGTCTTAAATGTAAAAAGTGTTCAAGGTCATTAATTTGAACTTGAATAACTAAATGATTTGAAAGATGCAAGGAGATTAAAATTTGAAATGTTGATGTTATAAAATTTCAAGTTTGAATCTGAAATTTTATTTGAATGTCTGAGAACTTTGAAACAAAAGTAAAGTTTTAGGGGGAGCAGGATAAAACGTTAACTGAAGATACCAGAAAGCTCAAAGTAAGGGGGAGCAAAGCTCACAGCAAGGGGGATCATGGTGATTAAAGTATTATCAAGACAAGCTCAAGAAACAAAGAAGAATTAAAGATCAAAGATGTTAAAATTATTCAAGACTAAAGATCGAGAGAATGATAAAGACTCGGGAGCTTATTTGAAGTCAAAATGACTACACAAAATGACTACGGCAACATCCAAGGGGGAGTCTATTAGTGCATATGTCTGTTGCCTACGTCATTGTATATTGTGTCTGAGCGATTAGGGCTTAATCTATTAGAAACGAGGCGTATTTAAGTATGTAAAGGATCAAGTTCGCCCGAAATTGAGAATGTGAACAAGTTCGGCCGAACTTGTTCAAGACAAGTTCGCCCGAACTTGTAGTCTTCCAAAGCGAACTTGACCTAGTATAAATATGTGCCTTGAGATTTCATTTGTAAGGATTAGCAACTTTGGCACAGAGGCGGCGAAACTCTGTCGGATCTGGAACTTGAATGTATTGAACATTATTGATCAATAAACAAACAATTAAATGAGTAATTCTTGTTATTTGGTTAACACGTCATTAGTTTCCGCCTAATTGAACGTTAGATACAAATCTAGGTTCCTATGCTAAAGGATGACGGTCTTATCATTGAGTTTGTTTCGTTGTGATATGGAGCAGGTCCACATTTGCGGATTAGGAATCCAAAGTTAACGGAGGTTATGTAGATCAGTTAAAGGGGTTAGTTTGGTTTGTTAAAACTTAACTAGGTTTTGGGTAATATAACTAACTAGGGTTAACTGGTTGAGTTGGCTAAGTGTTTCTTCCTAATCCGCTATTGAGAATGGCGGATTAGGAAACACCTCCTGAGCAAAGTTGACATCTCCCTGAGCAAAGGTGCGGTACACTGTATTTTTCTTCCTAATCCGCTATTGCTAATAGCGGATACCCCATATACTTTTTTTTACTTCCCCGTTATCACAAAAATGTTTTTAAAATATACCATTTCCAAAAAAAATCATTTTATTCATGATTATTCTGATTTTTATGTTAATCAAGAGGTTATTGCATTGAAGGCGTGTAAAACTAAACTTTACTTTGTATAGTGTATAAATTATAGCCATACGACAAGTTATGGTTGGGTTGTGGCTCAACTTGTGAATTTAGCATTTACTATAGCTAAGAACTTGTTCTTTTATATATATAATATATATAATAATAATTAGTAAATTAGATTAGATTCGATTATTTTTTTAAGGTAGTTGATATTTTGGTCATTTTACATGCAATTAACGTTTTACGTTTGTGCATAATATTAGGACCAAGCCTGTAATTTCATATTCCCTGGTAAGTTTCATTACATGATATCTTTGTACTTGATGAGTTCTTGTAAACCCTTGCAATACTGTTACACTGTCACACCCCAACCGATGGCATAAACATTAGGGCGGTACGAAAACGAGATTGCAAGAGACTTCATAACACCATTTGTGACAATATTTAATAAATAAAAATTTCATTTCATTACTAAATCAAAGTACATGGTTCGTAACAAAGTACAACAACTTAATCAAGAAACAAAATACAACATACGTACTAAAAATTGAAAGGTGCTTTTCTAATCTTCCTACTAGATTTCATTCATCATCATCGTCATCAATTTCCAGCAATACGTATTAAAGTATAGTTCAACACAAAAAAACATTAGCGAACATACAAGTTTGATTAATAGCATAATATAAAAGTTTAAACAAATCCACATGGCATAATCGTTAACTTAAACTAAGATACAATACTAGCATGCAACTATACATGTCACACCCAAAGATTCCCGCTAGCGTAATCTAATCATAACAATGATTAGACCGTTTTGTTTACTTAACATGATCTCAAGAATACGGTGGTGCGTGTAACGCTTCGCATTTTGTATTTTCCCTATTTAGAAAGTGTAATCATATTTCTATTTATAGAAACTTGTAATCGGGTCGTATTCGTGATTCATTTCATCTTATAATCCGAGGTGTTGATCATAATAGAAATTCATTTTTATACATATATGTGTTACCTTTCATATTTGTGTTATTTACACCATCAATCTTTAAATACGTGTTTATACGCAAAACCCAGACTTGATAAAGAGTTTGGATACCTAAAAACAAGCTAAAATACAAGAAAATGACATAAAATAACCTAGTTACAAAGTGTAAGGACTTAAAGTGAACAAAGCCAAAAGATTTTCCACCCCATTTCTCCTCCAATCACTTCAACATTTTTTTAAGCCAATCATATTTCACTCTTCTCCACCTCCTTTCTCCTCCAATCACCTTCCACCTTTTTTTAGCCAATCATGTTTCACCATTCTCCACCTCCTTTCCCCTTCGTTCACCTTCCACCTTCATTAACTCCCAAACCCCTATCCTCACTTATAAATACAAGCCTCCACCACCTCTTAAACATTTCTACACACCAAATTTTTCTCTCAAACTCTCAAATTCTCTCAAGTCTTCCAAGCAAGGAAGAAAGCTCTAAGTTTTCTAAGTGAGTTTTCACTCACTTTTCTTCATCTTTCTTCTCCGTCTCTTCTTTCAAACTACTTGGGCAACCTCTAGGAAGGTTTTTACAAGCTTGCCTTGGAAAACTAAGGTGAAACCTCATCACATTTGAGGTCCAAAGTAGGATTAAAATTCTGCTTTCATTTATACTTTTTTATCTTGTTTTTCTTGATTAAAACTTGGTTGAATCTTGTGCCTACTTGTTCTTTAACTTATCTAAAGTTATGAGACTTGTTAAGAGTTGATTCTTATGAGTTTAAGAGGTGCAAATACCCTCTAAACTTTTTGTTTTTGCATGGGTTTATGCAACCCACAAGTGATGAAACCATCCGAGCTTGCCATAAAGTTTATGGCAAGACTTGTGTTTTGGTATATGTGAAAATACTTAGATGCCTTGGCTATCCTAACTTCATTCCACTACCTCACTTGATGTTTTACCATTGCTATCTCAAGTAGTTTGCTAGATTTAAAAGTAACCTAACCTCGTCTAGCGTCCGACACTTAAGTTAATTCTTTCCATGTCGGAAATGGCTCACCAGGTTAATGTTTACTTGGCTACTTGATATAGTAATTAGTTGTACATTTCCTTTCATCCATGACCATCTGAATCATCCTTGTGGTGAATTGTGTATTGGTAAATCATACAATGAGGTAAATCCCTTATGCTTGACTTATATGACAATCTATGATAGTCTTGATGGACTTAGCTTAGAATTATTATATAAACTATAATATATATATATATATATATATACATACATATACATAACCGAATCCTTGATGATAATCGACATGGTTACTTGTCATGGTAATAGGTTATATTATCTAGATCTTGAACCTCTCGTTACGATTCTAATGGGTAACTTGACCCATGAAATCACATCAACTCATACGGGATTTATAGTGTCAAAAACGGGTGTTTTAAGACTAGACGATGATTTTGCGTATACATACTTGATTTGGTAAAAAATCTGATTATGGATAATGTAACCAAACTTTGAATGTGAAGTTGAGTGCTTGTGTATCAAACAAATGTATGGACAAGATATGAATGTAATCAACGAAGAACACTTAGATTTATACGAGGAAAAAGCCCTTGATCAACGAATGATCTCCGGCATAAAAAACCTCGGATAGTGAAAACTATCACTATCAACTATATTAGATAAGGACAATTACAACTTCGGAAGTATTGAGCTCGTTACAATCGTTTCTAGTGTTATTGTTCTCGAGAGAAACAAAAGTATGTTTCGATATTAAGCTCAATACCCTTAATAACCAGCTAAAAACTATCCTTAACTAATTATCCGAAAATTATGGCAATATCCCACGTTCGCTATCAATGGTCACGAACTCCCTACACGTGCTGGAATAAGAGCATATTCCCCTTGATTCCCGGTTAGAATAGGCCCTCTTCGAAATCACCTGCAAAACAAGACCATAATATACTTGAGACAATTGTTAGTTAATTAGAATAATAATGAGAATCAGTGATCCTTAGCCTTCCTGCACCATAACTAGAGGATCCATGATCTAGGCTCAATAAAGGATACATGATCCATAAGCACTAAAATTCTATCCCCAACAATTGCCCCCAAACATGACTGGTTGGATACGAACCAAATAAGTCATGTTTCATTAAATTCGGACTAGCTGTTACTTGTAGATGTAGCCGTTAGGATGCTGACGTCATTTGATTCGACCGCTTGCAACAAACCATCATTACATATAGGATAGTGATAGAGATCAAATTTCTTATTCAAAATCTGATCTCTGCCATTTAAAGCATAATTGGAGCATCAACAGGTTTCCTCTTTTCTCTCTTCTTCAATCCTTTTCTTCTTCATCGTTCTCATCTTTTAATTCATGGGAAGAATGGCAACCCTATCCTTCCCTCTCAAAGATCAAAAGCAAGATCACACCCCCAGAGCCAAAACCTTCTTAAAAACCCTTCAGATGAGCTCTGCCGTTTTTACCGATCCTGAAATCGACCAAATTCGCCCTTGTTTCCCGGAGGGAACTGTTTTTAGAGCTTTTGATTCATCACTGAAAAGTGATTGTGAATCAGACTTCTGGATGTGCTTTCCTGCCGCCCCATTCCAGATTGGATATTCTTACCTTTTTCCGGTATTCACCCAAACCTTTTTTACCCAAACTGGCATGTGCTATAACCAGGCAATGCCTATGTTATGGAGGGTATTATATACTCTGGAACAACTGATTAAGAATGAGGGTTTAAGCTTTGGTATCACCGAATTCCCCAACCTGTACAGTCTTGTGACTCACGGATCTCATCGATACCTTTTTAAATCCAAGTCCAAAAATCATCCACTGCTCAAGATTACTAAGAATGATGCACACTGGAAAAATCAGTTCTTTTTGTGAGAAGGGACTCCATTCCTCAGGGAGAGTATCTTCCTAAAAAGTGGAACTTGAATGGTAGGACTTAGGGTATTTTCCTTTCTTTTCAACTAAGGATAACTAATCCAGTTTTCTTGTGCATGCAGTGACTAGCTACACCGCTTTGAGGGATTTACCTGCTACCCCTGCAAGAGTTGCTGCCTTTTGGGCACTAGATTCATCAGTGAGGACCTTCTACCCCAAGATTAAGGATTTAGAAGAAAATACCTTTACCTCTGTCATGATGTCAAGTAAGTATTCATATATAAATGTATGAAAATACTCAACAAAATAGATAAACTATAAATACTTATCTGAGTTTGATTTGCTAGGCGCTGCTAAGCCCACATCCAAGTCTGCCACCAAGTTTGATCTTGGAGAACTCCAAAGCATCATCTCCCCCGCTCTATCAAGGCTGAACTGGCCTCCGGCCAAAGTCAACCAGCGGCAAGGTGGCTTCCAGGGCCAAATCCGGGAGCAAAAGGAAGAAACCAAGCGAGCCAATCGAAGATGCTTCCCAGATCAAGCAGCAAATCTCTGACTTAATTGCTGAGGTAAGGATCACCTATTCTTGAATTCCACTTCAACCTTGAGGATCACCTATCCTGAAAACTTTGTTTTATGCAGAAAATTGCCCAACTTGAAGCCCTCCACGGAAAACTCCTGACTGAAGTTGAAGAACACATTGTTGAGCTTCGAACCATTGCTGCTGCCAAAGACAAAAGGATCTCCAATCTGGAGAAGGAGGTCAAGCGTCTGGAGAAGGAGATTCTGGTGGACCAGATCCGGGCCAACAAGGAGAGATTGGAAGTTGCTGATGAAGCAAAGGTTTCTGCTGTTAGGTCCATCCTCAAAGATAGGATCAAGATGGCTAAGGAAGCTATGAATCCTTCTTTTGTCAGGGCTGAGTGGGATGTGGCTGCTTGGAAATAGAGGTTGGTTGAGTTGGGTGATGATGAAAATCCTGAGCAGGCACCCATCCCGGAGGCGGAGCCAAGCAGCGTGATGGACCTGGCGGAGGCAGCGGTTGGTGGCAATGAAGGTGAAGGTGGCGAAGGAGGTAATGGTGGTGAAGCAGCGGTTATGCAGGCTGCACAAATGGGCGATGATGGAAGTTTCTAGACGTGGCTGGAGCCCATTTTTTATGGTTTATGCTTTTTTTTGTTTGATGGTGTTTTGATTTCGAACAATGCTGGTCTGTAACTAAGCAATAATTTCTTAGGGTTAAGGATCACCGATCCTACGAACAATAGGGGGTAGCAAAGGTGGATGGGTCCTTCTGTTTATGGAGGATGAATCCCTTGGTGCCCCCCCCCCACCTTTATTTTCCTGCATTTTATGAACCGTTAGTATGGACACCTTTTACCTACCCAAGTGGTTAGACCACGGATTGCTGGTGGAAGCTTTGGTAGGTAAGTTTGATTACCTTGAAAGGGTTTTAATAAATAAAACTTTAAACTTTTGGCTATGTTTGGTGTTACCTACTTATTTTGTGCCTTGAATAATATTACATTTACACTTATTGGTCAATTCCCTAATAACTTTGGAATTCATAAGTTGTTAAAAAGAATACCAAATATATGTCAAAACGAGTTCTCTTAAAGACTTATCATTATATGATCAAGGATCACATATCCTGTTGTCAAAGGTTAAGGGTAACATAAATAAGCCAGAAATAAAACAAAGGCAAATGAAGGATCATACCAGTGAATCCAAGTTAGGATCTATATCCTTAACACTTATAGTTACGTCAATCAAAGCCTAAAAGTCAATAGGACTTTAGGATTCAGGATCCTTAGCCGTTAAACCTCGTAAACCTATAACAGGATATAACTTGGGACTAAGCCAAACATCAAATAAAAGAATCATTAGTAACTGGGGGCAAGCCCAACAAACTGGGGACAAGCCCAAATAACTAGGGACAAGCCCAACAAACTAGGGACAGGCCCAAATAACTGGGGACAAGCCCAAACAACCGGGGACAAGCCCAAACAACTTGTAATACTTAAGCTAACATGAAGAAGTTAGAAACCTTAGGAATCTGGTGTATGGACCATACTAGCGCTTAATCAATCGTAAGTGACATGAGAATGCCAAAACCTTAGCTAACGTGAAAACGTTAGAAACATTAGGAACGGATGTATGGTACGTCTACCATTGTACTTAGGATCCTACATATAGCCAACAACAATGAAATTGTCAGCCCCTAAAGCGGGTACTGGCCCCATTGCCTTGAACTATACTTGGATAACGTGCGCTACAGGCGGGGTGTCAAAACCCAATTCGTGTGAAAGGTGAAAACCTTTAAACCTTAGAAGGCATTGGATACCTTAAGCTGGGGTCAAGTCCGAGAAACTTTGGAGAGGTGGCCAACCTCTTGATCCTTTGTAAACATTCTGCAAAACATACAGCTTGATAAAATTGGATGTTAAGAATTTAACACCCTTTACTTATAATAAGCAGTAAATTGATATGAGAGAATTAGTAAAACGTTACCAAATAAAGAATCATATATCCTTTGAGGATCCTTCAATCTAAACATTGGGATACTCAAGGATCCCTGATCCTTTACATAAAATACTTCTGTAGGTGGATAGCATTCCAAGCTCTTGGTAAAAAGCCACCATCCATAGTTAGCAAACGATATGCCCCATTTCTAGCTTTAGCTTCGATAAGATAGGGGCCTTCCCATTTTGGTGCCAACTTGCCGTTAGAAGGATTCGTGGTATTCTAAAATGCTTTCCTTAATACCATATCACCAACTTGAAATCTTCTTACTCTGACATTCTTGTTATAAGCACAAGCCATCCTCTGTTGATAGCTAGCCATCCTTGTTTTTGCCATGTCTCGCAATTCTTCCACAGTATCCAAGTCTTGAGTTAGAGTCTCAACATTTGCTTCAGGATCACGGATGCTTGTTCTGGCTGTTGGTACTACCATTTCTATAGGGATCACTGCTTCAGCTCCAAAGACTAAGGAAAAAGGAGTCTGACCCGTAGCACTCTTAGGAGTTGTCCTATCTGCCCATAAGACATAAGGTAATTCCTCAGCCCATTTGCCCTTTTTGGATCCCAGCTTCTTCTTCAAGTTATTGATAATCATCTTGTTGGATGATTCTGCCTGGACATTAGCTTGTGGGTGGACTAGTGTTGGTGTAATCATCCTAATCCCCCAGCTGTCACAAAAGTTAGTAGTACGACTCCTAGTAAATTGGGATTCGTTATCACAAACAATCTTAGAAGGAATTCCAAATCTAGTTATGATATTTCTTTTAATAAAGGATATGACTTCCTTTTCCCTGACTTGGGCAAAGGCTTCTGCTTCTATCCACTTAGAGAAATAGTCTGTCATAGCTAGCATGAACACTTTTCCTCCTGGTGCCTTGGGAAGCTTGCCTACTATATCCATTCCCTACCTCATAAATGGCCAAGAAGAGGATATAGGATGCAGAGGTTCTGCTGGTTGATGAAGAATATTGATGTGTCTCTGGCAAGCATCACATTTCTTCGCGTACTCTATAGCATCCTTCTTCATAGTAGGCCAATAATATCCTGTTCTTAGGATCTTTGAAAATAGTGCTCTGCCCCCAGTGTGATTCCCACAGTCTCCTTCGTGAAAATCCTTCAGGACTTCTCGTATCTCAGGATCCTCAATGCACCTTAGATAGGGTCCTGCAAGAGATTTTTTACATAACATGTTCTTTATAATGGTAAACTTGGATACCTTAATCCTGAATGCTCTTGGATTTTCCCCAGTAGGGATTTCTCCATTCTGAATGTATTTCAGAATTGGAAGGATCCAGGATCTTGAATTCGACTGCATATCATCATTAACTGCAGCATCATCCACTATTTCCATTGCTTCATTCTCCTCAATTGCAGGAGTTAGTACATGGATAATAGGTATCTTCACATCCTCAGGCATCTTCAATGAGGATCCAAGGTTGGCTAGAGCATCGGCTTCTGCATTCTCTTCCCTAGGTACCTGTGTTAAACTGAAATAAGCAAAAGAATCTGCCAGTTTTCTGACTATTTCCAAATATTTGATTAGTTTTTCGCCTTTAACAACATAGGATCCGTTATAATGATTAGTAATTCAATAAAGAATCTACAAATACTTGAAGATACCTGACCCTCATATTTTTAGCTAGTTGCAAACCTGCTATCAAGGCTTCATATTCAGCCTCATTATTAGTGGTCTGAAACTCACACGCTATAGATTGGGGTATAATGTCCCCCTGTGGTGATTTTAGTAGTAGGCCTAGTCCAGTTCATTTGCCGGTTAGGTCTTGAAGAACAGAGGATCGAGCATGAGAGATATTCACTAAACCGAACACGGATGTGGTTAACAAAGAAACAGAGATGTTGCACTGATTAATTTTCGAGTTAGTGTTTATTCAAGAAAATTTGTCGATCAAGCAAATCAGCAAATCAGAGGAGGTTGGAAATCATGCAAACAAAGTTCTGAACTGGAGATTTCAGAGGGAATTTAATGTTGATAATGCAAACCCGGATCATCAATTAAGGGGGAATCTGTTGACGCGTTCTACGACATCGACAGATACCTTGATTGAAGCTACAGAATATTCAAACACGGCTCAGAGATTTCAAGATCAAGAAAAAAGCTTCGACAGTTACGGACAAAGTGGAATCATCTGTAGTGCATATATGTCTATTGCCTACGTCTAGGATGAGTCTGTTGTATAGATAGGGTTTCGCAGCGTCAAAAGTTCTGTTTTGAAAGTTTTGTATAGTGTGTGGAATTTTCGCACGAAATCTGTGAGGATTTTCGCATGATCCATGGTCCTAAGTTCCTAGGTGCTGTCATGTCTTGCCTATAAATAGGAGACTTAGGATGTTTGTCTAGCATGCTGTTTTTGGTGATCAGAGGCGAAGCCCTGCTCGAGTCTGTAATCGTTACGAAGTTAATCAATACAAGATACAGATGGTTAAACAGTAATCATTACGCTTGTTCTTTTGTTTGTTCAATCAGCTAACAATGAATTCCGCCTCTGTTAGCTAAACAAATCTGACCGGAAGCTCACAAGTTGGGTCCGATCTAGCTTTCACATTTTGTTACGCGTCGCTTAAATTATTCGATCTAGTATATAGGGATACGTTCTAAATGAACGTTAATCAATTTGTAGGTGGTTGGTGAAAGTTATAATCCAACCCTCACTATGAGTTGTATTACCAATGAAAATAATAGTTATGTAATACTAAGAGTTTATTAATAGTAATAATAATAAGATTCTTACTAATAATAATAGTAATAATAGTAAGTATATTGACTCGTTAATATTTACCAGTAATATTTATAATAAAGTTAGGTAATCTATTAATAAAGTTTAACAAGGGTTGTGACTAAAAAAATAAATAACTAATACTGATTTGTATTTGGTATGAGCCCAAGATTTAGTTGAATAAAAAGAATCAGTCTAGCCCAGTTATTGGCCCAATCAAGTTAGCCCTACAGCAGATCAAAATTATAAAAAAAATTGGGCCAACATGAGGCCGGCCCAACCAACAGGACCATCAAAAGAGAACTAGCGAGAAACTCGGACACAACATGGATCGAACCCGGGCGCCTGGTTAACAACCAAGCATTAACACCACTAGGCTACAGCCCAGTTTGGTGTTAGATGTAAGTTTTTATTACTTTTAACCATTTACACAGTTCATCTTCTTTAAAAAACATCAAACGCAGACGTGAGGTTTCAAACCGATGCAAAGTTTAACGTTAATAATTACCGAGTTTAAGAGGGTGTTTGGGATTACGTTTTGAAGTGATTATTTGATTATTGCGTTTGTAAAACATAAATAATCTAAAAAAGTGTTTGAATGAAAAAGTGATTATCTGCCTCTAAAACGCGGTTTTGAAGAAGCATGTACCTACATGCATTTTCAAAATGCGTTTTGAAAACGCAAAATCTATTATGAAAACGCATAATCTATTTTGAAAATGCAACACCAAACACCCACTAAATAAAAATAGATAAAAAGAAAGCATTTGCGGCTAGCAGAATCATTACCGAAACATGGCGACGGCGTTCCTACTCCGGTCGTCTTCTCCGTCAGCTCCGGCGAGATAGCGGGTTTCCCGCAACTGAGCTTTGAGTTGAAGGGTGTTTAGGTGGGTGAGGTGAGAAAGAGTGTGAAGGTGAAAGAAAGAAGTGTGATACGTTCGGTATTTATAAGACTCGAGCGAGACGAATCGAGACGGGATGATAGTTCGGGTTCGTGATTGATATGCTAAAAGGCAATGATGGAATTGATTGAGGTTTCCGGTCAACCAGCGATTCAAAAAGGAAAGGGCAGAGGGGGAAAAGCTGGTTATTCGCTGGGTTGTTCGGTTTGGCGGCAATTTGGATTTCATGCTTGAACGTAACTTATGGATATACTAGTAGTCGGACCCGTGTAAAACACGGGTAGTTTTAGTAACGTTTTCTAATATTAATTATACATAATAACATCATATTGGATCCATCATATTATTTAGATATAAGTAGTCTAAAATATGCTACAACAAATAGAAAAGTTATAAACATAATAGTTTCTATCAAAACATGATACCAACTTAAAAAAAACTTAAGACATAAGTATTTACATTACGATTGTTCATATATCAGTTCTAGACGATAGAGTCATTAACCGTTCACGTTAACAATCAACAACTTGTTTGTATTCCTATAATAGCGAAGCACATATTGTCTTCCCTTTTTCAAACCACCTTCAACCATAAATTTGGTGATCAAAAACTTGTTTGTATTCCTAGTAGTCGGACCCGTGTAAAACACAGGTAGTTTAGTAACGTTCTATTATATAATTAGTAAGTAATTATCGGTTCATTTAGATGTCGGGGATTTGATATATATTGACATTCAAAGTCATTGTCCAGTAGGCAGAAAAGTTAATAATAAGTATAATTAATACATAACAAACAGCATTTGGTTCAAGTTGTAGTTAAATATTATACATAACCACATAGTATTGGATCTTTTTTCTTTCAATCTTCGTAAGAAGTAATTCTTGTTCATGTATGTGGTTATGTCCCGTTAAAGTCAGACCCATATAAATGATGAAAAGTTTTTTCACCCATTAGACAAAGTGTAAACAACCATTCTGAATGATTTGAGTTTATCAACAATGCAATTTCATCATAATTTTATGCATAGGCCAACATTGTATAGAATCCTCTTATATAGCGTGTTACTATCATCACAATTTTAAATTCAAGTAAATGTGAATACAAAACATGGATCTAAATGTCACTTAGCTTTAACAAACAATCCACTCTACTATAATCAACAAACAATCGACTCTACTATCTCATACGCTCACCTATATGTTAGTTCACAACTTCATAAGTTATCATTTAACAACATATCCAATCTACCATATTCAATCTTCCAGCCAAGATCAAAATTTAGGCACTTTTATTTCCTACTCTAGCCAAGGCGGAAATTCAGCAACAACAGCTGCATCCCTGACACAAAAAAAAAGTAAAATAAAAATAAAAAATACCCTTAACATTTTGACTTACTTATATTATGGAAAATGCAAATGGTTCCGATTACTCTTATATATATTTTACTAACCTTATTGCTCCATCAAGACCCAAAGAGATCCTGTAGACCATCCAACATGTTAAGGCTGTTAAAATGTAAACAACTACAAACCAAAATAAACGCGAGATTATTCTTAGTACAAATCAAGAAAGTTAAAAAAGTAAAATATATAAACCATCCTTCTAAAGAGTTGTCTGAAAAAACGTGAACATGAACACGGGCTCTAAGAACAACCCATCCTTCTAATATCACATGACTCGAGCATGTGTGGTTCGTAGGCAAATAGATTCTCTTCATTTTTACTGATTTAGCATTAGTTAGCTCTCCAAGGACTCCAATGGCAGCTTTCATCTTCATATAGTCCCTGAAAGCATGTTAGTATTAATCAAGTCAGAAACTAAACTATTTTAGGGGCACTTAAACCATTTTACTAAAATAAAGTAGAGTATGACTGAGATAACAAAAAATTTACAACTTGAGATATGTAAAACTGCATACCTCATATTTGTGATCAAGATTTGACCTCCTGTATTTGTGATCATGACTCGTTAAGGACTCGACGCTCTTACAGAAGACTCGGAGTATAATATAAAAATATTATATATTTACGACTCGTTATGGACTCGATGCAATTTATGGACGTACGCTCATCATGGACGACTCGAATGATAAAATAAAAATATTATATATTTACGACTCGTTACCGAGTTATCGCTATTTACAGACGATGCTCGTTACGGACGACTCGGGCGATAAAATAAAAATATTATATATTTACGGCTCGTTACGGAGTCGATGCCAGTTACGGACGACGCTCGTTACGAACGACTCAGGCGATAACGATAAAAATATTAATATTTACGACTCATTACCAATTATAGTATTCAATGAAGCCAATAGTTCAGCAAAAGGAGTATAATTTACTGGAAAAGAACATGTCTACTCATTAGATTTTGTAAATAACATAGCACTCACTCTTCTGTTTGACGCTCATGAACACAACGCACTTCATGTACACGAACGGTAACCTCGAGTTCATGCTCAATTGCCTGCATGAGTGCTTCTTCTTCAACTCCACAACCTGAAATTCAAATATATTGTTATTCAAAGGACATATTTTAAGCTATTACTCTAAAAATAAAAAAATTCAATTGCTTCATATTTTATATGATATTATATTTATGAATTTCTCATATCTCTCTCGGATTGCAAAAAAGTTTAACTTCTGAAGGTAACTTTTTTTCAACTTCTAAGTACTGTCATAAGAGGTGGAAACATCAGACAAGTTTGTAAATTTGTACAAGTTAAAGGAAATTAAGAACTAAAGATGGGGAAAGACCTGCAAGCTTTTCTTTTCTTGTACTTTCAATATGCATAAATCACACAAATGAAGCTTAGCACACAATATATCATCTCCAGCATCATTATTATCTACCATAATTTTCAATATATAGTTAATTAGTGTTCCTATTTATAGCATTGCATTAAGTATATTTGATTTTGAAAGTCAAAGTGCATCATTTAACATTGCGACTTGTTAATGTTACGTACTCGTTACGGACTCGAATTCAAGTTACGGACGTATGCTCGTTACGAACGACTCGGATGATAAAATAAAAATATTATATATTTACGAATCGTTACGGAATCGACGCTAGTCACTGACTACACTCGTTACGATGACTCGGACGATAAAATAAAAAAATGTTATATATTTTACGACTCGTTACGGAGTCAACGCTAGTTACGGACGACTCGGACGATAATGAAAGTAAAAAAGAAAAAAACTGGTAGCAGTAGCAGCGGCAGCAGCAGCGGCCGACAGCAGCAGCAGTACCTATGATGTTTTTGGTGCACTGTGCTGATAAACCCGAGATCACACACGTCTCACAAACAATACTAACCATAAAAAGATTTAAAAAAATAACATTATACAAACTTACTATAGTCCTTAACCTCCTCTGGAGTAGCAACCGTTCGCCTAAAAGCTTCTGCTCGCCTAAAGCTCAATCTTTGCAGCAGCAACATTTCTAGAATGAACATTTTTTTATTGCAACCATCTACTTTATTCCTTTGTCTCAAAATTCCAATACTTAGCCACAGGTACATAACTTAAAAATATATCAATAACAACAATTTGATGCATCATCTACAGTTAGTTGATAAAGCAAAGTCACCTTCACTTATTTTCCTGAGAATCTTATCTGCAAGTTAGGAAAAATTAAAAGAAAGAAAATAAGCAATAAAAACATGGCATTATAAGAGACAAAATATCAAGAAAAAAAGAAAATAATTTAGCATTATGTCAATGAAAACTCAAATTCATTTAGAATAGGTTTCTTATTGAACTATATTTGAGATGCAATCCGCAAATAAAAAAAAGTTCATGATGCCAATAATTTCTTAATTATATTCAATATATTAATAATCATATTTTTACACTTTGAGTTTTACGCAAAAAGCAACCACACATCACAATTACATAAAGTGAAAACCAATCACTTACTATTAATGGCTTGTCAATAAATGTATAAGCATCCATTAAAAAAATTAATATATGCTTTAATTCAACATAAAGTTTCTTTAAACTGCCATTAAAACCAATCACTTACTATTGATGGCTTGTCAATAAAAGTTTCATTGTTTTTGCATTTGGGTCCGAGCTCAGGTTTTCCGGGTCGGTTATTCGGTCTTATTCAAGCAAAACTGAGAACTTGAAACCAAAAAATATCATATTTGCTACTGAAACAAAAAAACATACAGAGTATTTCAGATAATGAACTATTTATATGAGATATTAGCACAAAATCAAATGGTTTACACAATGAGTAAACAAACGAAATCACAATGAAAATAAAAGTAATTGAACAGGAGATCAGAAAAACCTTTGAGAAGCTTGTGTCACCGCACAATATATAATCATAATAAAAGCTTGCAAGTAAACACTAAGAATCAATTAAATTTGCATAAACGACACGATATATAATCAAATGTGTAGCTCTGAATTTCTAAACACATACTGGTTATTAGGGCAACGTTGATGTTTTCGCTAATACCCAAGATATTCTACAGCAAAAGAGCAATATTAATCATGTAGAATCATAATAAAAGCTTGCAAGTAAACACTAAGCATCATATTTCAGGTAGCAATCAACTTAAAAGAATATAACAACTTTTTTAGTACATGCCTTGCACAAAAATATGTGACAAGTATAACACATGTGCTCTGCCTTTTTCTCACAGAGACTACACAAGTGCCAACTTGGAATCCATGGTAAAATATTATCAGAATGCAATATATACAGTAAAAAAAAACACAACATATGGGAACTCAGGCAAAATTAAAGTACATAATCAAAATAAATACAATATTGAGAAAGCTCGAGTAATTGAGAAGATCAAGTACACGTCTTTTAGCAAGTTCATATTAAAATATGAATATTATAGACCATTCAAAAACTAAGTTTTCAAGGGATACACAACCTGAAAATTAACAAACACAAGTAATATATGAACCAGCAAGCCATTCAACAAGATAAGTTAATTCAAACCATGTAAACCGTAACAATCATCAATTATTAAACTCACCCCTATCACATAGCACAAGGTCTCCACCATCAAAGCAAATGTCCTCCTCAATCGTCTTCCTAGGCTTACTTTTGAAGTCTTGCCTAAACTGCAAGTTGTAAAATACAATACAATACTACACCATCTATCGTTGCTTTCTATCCGTTAGCAAGTTGTCTAATCACAACACATCAGTTTTTACCTGCTTGCCTTCAAACACTAAATTAAACACATATTATCAATTCAACAGCTACTAAAACTGAATGTAACCCTAGAAGTTACCAAAATTACCTCATTTCAACAGATCTGTCGGTCACAAAAAAAGATCTGAATTCAACACAAATTAACAAACGAAGAATCCAACTTCCGAAACAATAAATTGATGGACAAATAAAGATTACCTACTCAGATCTTGAACTTGGCAGCGTTGCTGGTGAGAAACAATGGATTTTTTGTTAGGGTTCGTGAGGTAATGAACTGAGGAAACCTCTTCTTCGATCATTCTCAGGCCAACATCAATCTCCATAACTTCACCGGACAATTTCCATTTTCTACGTCTATTATCTCTTCACATCCCTATTTGGTTTTGGGTTAGATGATTGAGAGAAAAGGTGGAAAAGATTGTTACGATTCAATCTCTTCAGATCTAGATCTATAACTTGCATTGATATGGTTTTGATTCGTATTTGGCATTGACATGGTTTTGATTCGTATTCAAACTCTTAAATCGTCTGATGAAAAAGAATGGAGAGAGTATGAGAGAGAGAAGGTGTATATGAATTGAGAAAGGCAAAGAGAGATTAAAATTCAAATTAACTGACATGCATTAAATGCATAATACATATCCCGAGGTCTTTCAAAATTCAAATTACTCTCCATTTATTTATTAAGATTAAAATTGTTTTATGATGCAAGCAATTGCTTAGGTGATGCCCTTAATCGTTGACACAAATCAATTCTTATGTCATGTTTTTCTCCTTTAATAGAGAAGGGAGATGTATTAGTTTCATAATATAAACGAATGAGGCTCACTAACCGACCCGTTAATGTGTTGATTGTTTAGAAGGGTGCCGCGAGTTCGAGTCCCAGCACGCCCTTTTTATTGTTTTTTTTCATGATTTAAAGTTTCCAAACTTGCATAATTAGTCCTTTTAGTTTAGATTTCAAGAATTGCACAAACAGCCCCTGCATATTGAGTTTAGACTAATAAGTTTTAAAATTTGCAAAACAGTCCCCTAACTAGTTAGCTTTGTTATTAAATATGATTGATTAGTTAACCAAGTTAACTTATTTTAACTTAACCTATGAAAAGTTAAACTTTTAAATCTAATAATTTTAATAAATAATAAATTAATTAAATAGTGTTATAAATATTTAATCAAATCAATGATATAAATAAATGAATAGATAATAAATAGATGAATAAATATTTAAATAAAATAGATAAATAAATAAACGAGCAAATACGGAGCATTACAGTCTCCCATACTTTAGGAGATTTCGTCCTCGAAATCTTTAAGAGGAAGACTGTACGAGAGTCGATAACTACCTCCCGAGGTAAGAAAATCACCCCTAGCTCATTGGTGAAGTTGAAAAGTGAGCCGAAACTATTCGTCGAGGTAAGGAAATCACTCACATCTTGATGATAAGCTTCCACTTTTGGGAATAAGGGTACTAGTATAAAAATTTAAAACAAAACGCTAACCGGGTTAACGCATCACTGGCATGTGAATAAACAGGTCAACCCATCGTATACCGCAATTGAATTACTTAACATGACCTCTCGTTCACGGTGGTGCACTACTCCTTATAGCACTACGCATAGTGCTATACATGTTAAGTGTGGCTTCTTACGAAGTTAATGACGAGTTTATCACATAAGAATCACCCAGTAATACGAATCCAGTACATAATGTTTCAAATATTTCACATAGTATAACATAGATTTCACATAGCACATAAACGTTCAACTTGTTTCACATAAATAGTGTAGCATGAATAATGAAAGCGTCGTAAATTTAGTTTATTCACGAGAGATTATTAATAATTGTTTTAGATTGCGAAAATAGTGTGCATGTGTCTCCAAGCTTGAAATGAAAGTAACACTCAAATGTAAAACACATTAAAATTGAGATAACATAAAAGAGATTTAACGTAAAATATAGATTGTCACGGAACGTAACATAAGACTATTCCAAAGTAAATTGAAGTCCTTTTTGAATTAAGGGAACATGCTTTGGCCTAATAGACAAATACTCTCATCGGGAAGCGACTAACGATATTTGTCCTTCCAGTTACTACACGTTCCTAATCGATTGGGAAATCGAAACTTTGGCGAGATTGATCGAGGTGTCGTCCCTCGGTCAAAGATAATATTTATAGTCCATAATTACCCTTAACAATGCGTTAGTGGTAGTAAGGGGTCGAACCACGAAGAGTTTGTGGTTTGCGATCGGATGTAATTGATCTAAACAAATGTGTCACTTTTATGAAGCTTGCTAAAGAATTGATTAATTTTGTTTGTTTGAAAAAGGTGTCGGAATAAACCGACAATTTTGGTTTGATTAATTAACTAACAAAAACTGAGACTGATTGCAATGAAAGAAAATATGATTGTAAAACAATGGTGAGAAAACAAGGTTCATACCCGGTTCAACAATTGCAAAGCCTAGGGTTACAAAATGTTTTAATTTGGTTTAATCAAATTAGTTCATTAACGATTTAAAATCATAAGACTTAAGTGTCTATTGCTATCAACGTCATAGAAAACGGACCACAATGCACGTTGTTATCTTGGACACTTGAAATCTATCAAAAGACAAAGCATAAATACGCATATTCATTTCACAAAGACAAATTTCATAACTATTCGTCAATTCGTAAATTCAATACAAACGTAGGTCAATTGTCTAACGATCAAATGCAATTCAATTAGTCACAAACCAAGTATCAATAAAAAGTAAACCCTAGAACCTTACAAAAGTCTACACCGGGGTGAAACCTCCGAGAATTAGCCGCTCATGGTGAACATGACTCGATCAACATATGAAGAAAACTCGAATCTTGACATCTTGGAACTTGGAGATGGAGATGGAGGATGCTTAGGGTTTATGGTAAATGATGGTGATGATTGGATTGATGGTTGAGGAATGATGGTGATGGTGATGAGATTAGGGTTTGGATCGAAAGGTGAAATCGAATGGATTGGATTGATGGCAAGTGATGATTGGTGATGGATGTGGCTCCAAGAACAATATTCAAACTCCCAAAACTCGTTCTCCCCTAGAATAGGTCAAAAAACCAACTCTTAACCATCCCCCAACTCTCTAAACTGAAATTTCGCGAAGTGATTTTAGGAGGGTCGTCGCCGACGGCCTGATGCCCGTCGGCGACGGCATGTGCATACTCCATATTTTTGGCGACGCGCTATCCTTCTATCTACGCATGAGTTTGGGCTACGGGGGAAAGCATGGTGCGTCGCCTACAGGCCAATGTGGCGTCGGTGACGGCCTCTCTAAAATCAGTTTTCTGTTTTTCTCGTTTCTTGGTTCCGGTTGATCCAGTTCACATCCCGGTGCCCCGTTTGGCTTCCAATTAGCTCCTTAAACTCCATAAGACCTGTAAAAAACAAACCTTATTAAAAGTAGGCTATCCGGAATTAAAAGTTACATTAAAACATAAACGTAAACCTAAACAAACACCGGTTTTTGACCACGTATCACATCCCCACACTTGTCTTTTGCTTGCCCTCAAGCAAATCTGTTTTTCACTTTCACGTGGGTCGAACAAGAAACACACTTCCCATTCTCGAGACGTAAGTTAAGGTCTCAAGTCATACCCGGTTCAAGATATTTTGCAATTTCAAGTTACTTAACAATCAATGGACTAATCACATAAAAATGGTTATTCAAGATTAACCCGCCCTTAAAACTCACAAGATATGCATACCCCTCACAATGTTCACTCCACTCGGTTACAAACTGGCTAATTATATGATGTATTAGCACTTTTGAAGGTGATCACTCAAAACCGAATAGAACATGTACCCGCATAAGCTTGCAACTCAATCATTCTCCACCACTGAACACGAATACTAAGCACAAGTCAAAAGGTCTTTAGAGGGTTGTAACGGGGCTAGGCTAAGGGTATGGAATAGGATATTTTTAAAGTGACTAAGGTGATGAAAATCCGATCTTTATTACAACTACACTAAACCTACTAAACACAAGTCGACACACTAATAGGCAAAAGCGTTTGCCTTTTATTCACAACTACCACACATCTTTTTGTGTTTTTCTTCAACCATTCTTCAATATTTTTCATAGTATTTCTGAATTTTGATTTTTTTTTAACGAAGACAACTAATACTATTATCGAATTTCCATCACACGGGTTAAAAAGGTTTAAGGGTTAAAGGTTAATTTAGGTAATTAAACGAAAGGATTAGGCTCAACATTGGCTACTAAGGGATATATTTGGGTAAGGCCAGATAAATGGTTTTAAAAGAAAAGGTTTACCTAATGCCTTAATCATTCTCGTGCTTGTATTCGGTCTATAGTCTCAAATGTATTAAAAGATGCAAGTTTTACAATACCTGACTAATGGTCCGCTCAACAAATAAACATGTATATGCATAATGTATATAAGTGGCTCAAAACCTCATGTATTGAAGGTATGAAATGTGATATGCACAGTTCAAAGTTTCTTAGGAGAATTATTCCCAAATAACCACCCATTAAATACCTTTCATGCTATTAACTTGAACTCGACCATGACGAAAGACCAAATGGGTCGTGCCATCCCTCGCTAACTTAGTTACTTGTGCTTCTTATATCACTCCAATAAAGACATTTTTGAAAAAAAATTTGAAATTTTCCCCCATCCCCACACTTGAGGTCAACATTGTCCTCAATGTGTAGTATTTAAATGAACGGGTCAAAATCGAAAAACTTTTACTACCCTATCCCCACACTTGAGGCCCACATTGTCCTCAATGTGTAGAAATAGAGCTTTTAAAATGCACAAGGGATGTGAAATGGCTATCCTTCCCAAAATTTTCACCCCGGAAATTAGTATACAATTTACAATCCACTTATTTGCTAACTAAAATATCACAAGTGAAAAGAAACGTATGCACCTGATTTTTCGAGCTCGTTCTTCATGTGTTCTTCATTCTTCAACAAAATGGTCACCTCACGAACATGATGTACCTACAAATCTCAATCCTTGTGTAGAAGCATGCTTCTCACAACCATCAAAATTTGTTAGCAACCTAGTTCTACCATTTTTATGAACATCTACCAAGCCATACGTTAATTTACTTTTGATTTGTGTGGAAAATAATATACAACAACAACAATCCTAACTCACTTTCGTAGGAATCACTGTTGCATTTAGCTTATGCAACAAGCCCTTTTAAACCTTCCAATAGCTCGGAAGGACGAGTAGGTCTCGTGAGGGTTATATATGGAACACACCCACAACGTTCATTTAACTAGGAATGCAATAAAAACTAACTACTAAAACTAAAATTACAACAACAACATAAAACATACCTCGCCTATCGCTGGTATCGCTCGTTTGGGTCTCTAGGCCGGTACGGGTTATATGGGAACCTGGTGAGAGACGACATCACATCCCTCCAATTGTTAAGGGGACCCGATTCTCCTTCAGGTGGTGGCGGTAGCTGCGGTGGGAGGAAACTAGAGCCCGGTGCCTCGGGCCAATGGGGAGTTGGGTCGGAGGGACCTCGTGGTACGGATAGATTTTCAAAATTAGTCCATAGCGAGTGCTCGCTATATGGCAAGTTGGCCAACTAATCCCGTTGATGCCGTTCCTGATCATGAAGAGCCTTCTTATTAAGGATTGCTAATTGTTGATCCGTACCCATGGCCATCCAACGGTGATCCTCCAAAGACTCTCGCTCCCTACGGGGGCGATCCTATTCGTCCTCCCATGCTCTTCTTTGGGCATTCTCTTGAGCCCTTTGTTGCTCCATCAAATCCCATCGGGATTGTTGTTGGGCTTGGAACAACTGATGTTCCTCCCAAAACTACTCAGCCTTAGCCCGATGGGAAGCTTCATCGTTCCAATGAGTTTGATATTGTGCTTGGAAGCTTTCCTCCCACTGGTGCCTTTGCTCGTGGTACCCGCGGTTCTCACCAATGCCCGCGGATACATTATCATAAATACTCTGGGCTTCCTAGTTATAATTGCAATGATCCGGTTTCCTTCGTGAAACCACAACCTGAGCCACCTCATTTGAAACCTCCTGGTGGGCTCTTGCATACCTTCAACGTGGCCTCCTTTCACCACCTTGCTCTTCCTCTTCCTCTTCATCACCCATTTAAACATCCATTTCGGCTCCTTGTGCCTCCTCTTGATCCACAAACTGAAAACTGTTACCCAACTTGTCCTTAACTGTATACTGGTTCCCGAAAACTGAAACATGAAACTTCTAGTGGTGCTTCATTGATGCAAAAGAGATCTGATCAATTGGTTTATCAACCCATAGTGACTCTGCAGGCAACGCGTTTTGCTGTAGGATCATGGCACTGATTATTCTCACATATGGGATCATTTTTCTATTGCATGCTTCTCTTGTATCCCACGTATTCATCATGACTATTTGCTGTCACACCCCGACCCGCAGCGGAAAAGGTGATCGGGGCATGATTGGGTTATCATCAAAGCTCATGACATTTATTTTAACGTTTCATATTCATTAATACACTTTAATGGAAAATTACAGTCAATATTACATCATGTCCTAAATATCAATCTAGGCTTCATTGTTTTCTTCTAAGGCATTTCCTATGTTTTCCTTGCTTCATCCTGTTCACCTGTATCATGTGTAAAAAGGGTTTTTGGATCAACAAAAAGTTGGCGAGTGAATCCTATGGAAAACATTTGAACAAGTTTATTTAATTGATTATCAAATAAAGTGCACAACCACACATGAGTAAAAATAGATGTAAACTTATTCACCAATCAATTTAATATTAAATAATACACACATGAACAATAGTGGATCATTTTGAGGCACGCGTTGCTCAACTCGTCTCTCACGAGGAACTGATGGGCCTAATGAATGAATTGCATATAAATAGACAAAATGAAATACATAACTACAAGTAGAGATGGGCATAAAAACCGGTTCCGAACCCGAACCGGTAGAACCGAACTGGAACCAGTTCCAGTTCCTACCCGACATTAAGTAGAACCGGTTCCGGGTTCAAAATACCCGTTGGTTCCAACCCGGTTCCACAATTTTACCATTTGACTCGGGTAGTAACCGGTTCCTACCCGTACCCGGTTCCTACCCGTACCCGGTTTCACTTGTACCCGGTTCCATCAGTACCCGGAAATGAAGTTCAAGAAGGAACCGGTTATACCGTTAAAAAGTTACCTTTGGAACCGGTTATAGCCGAAAAAGTGGAGACTAACGATAGAAAGAAACACAAAAATAACAAACACAATAGAAAGAAACATTACACAAACTTTATTAAAACACCAAACCAAACGGGTTACATCAAACATTGGAAGAACCGGTGCCGGAACCTTCTCCCGTCTCATTTTTCTTTGCCTTCGTCACTGGGCAATGCCGCTCAGTGTGTTTCTTAAGGGTTGAGTTGGCTGCGGCCTTCATAAATTTTCCGCAAGCTTTGCATCTAGCCATCTCGTGGCTGTCGGACATTAAACAGAGATCAAAATTGTTATTCAGATTAACCCGCCCTTAAAACTCACAAGATATGCAATCCCTCACAATGTTACTCCCATTCGGTTACAAATTGGCTAATTATATAATGTATTAGCACTTTGAAGGTGATCACTCAAAAACCGAATAGAACATGTACCCGCATAAGCTTGCAACTCAATCATTCTCCACCACTGAACACGAATACTAAGCACAAGTCAAAAGGTCTTTAGAGGTTGTAACGGGGCTAGGCTAAGGGTATGGAATAGGATATTTTTAAAGTGACTAAGGTGATGAAAATCCGATCTTTATTACAACTACACTTAAACCTACTAAACACAAGTCGACACACTAATAGGCAAAAGCGTTTGCCTTTTATTCACAACTACCACACATCTTTTTGTGTTTTTCTTCAACCATTCTTCAATATTTTTCATAGTATTTCTGAATTTTGATTTTTTTTTAACGAAGACAACTAATACTATTATCGAATTTCCATCACACGGGTTAAAAAGGTTTAAGGGTTAAAGGTTAATTTAGGTAATTAAACGAAAGGATTAGGCTCAACATTGGCTACTAAGGGATATATTTGGGTAAGGCCAGATAAATGGTTTTAAAAGAAAAGGTTTACCTAATGCCTTAATCATTCTCGTGCTTGTATTCGGTCTATAGTCTCAAATGTATTAAAAGATGCAAGTTTTACAATACCTGACTAATGGTCCGCTCAACAAATAAACATGTATATGCATAATGTATATAAGTGGCTCAAAACCTCATGTATTGAAGGTATGAAATGTGATATGCACAGTTCAAAGTTTCTTAGGAGAATTATTCCCAAATAACCACCCATTAAATACCTTTCATGCTATTAACTTGAACTCGACCATGACGAAAGACCAAATGGGTCGTGCCATCCCTCGCTAACTTAGTTACTTGTGCTTCTTATATCACTCCAATAAAGACATTTTTGAAAAAAAATTTGAAATTTTCCCCCATCCCCACACTTGAGGTCAACATTGTCCTCAATGTGTAGTATTTAAATGAACGGGTCAAAATCGAAAAACTTTTACTACCCTATCCCCACACTTGAGGCCCACATTGTCCTCAATGTGTAGAAATAGAGCTTTTAAAATGCACAAGGATGTGAAATGGCTATCCTTCCCAAAATTTTCACCCCGGAAATTAGTATACAATTTACAATCCACTTATTTGCTAACTAAAATATCACAAGTGAAAAGAAACGTATGCACCTGATTTTTCGAGCTCGTTCTTCATGTGTTCTTCATTCTTCAACAAAATGGTCACCTCACGAACATGATGTACCTACAAATCTCAATCCTTGTGTAGAAGCATGCTTCTCACAAACCATCAAAATTTGTTAGCAACCTAGTTCTAACATTATTTTATGAACATCTACCAAGCCATACGTTAATTTACTTTTGATTTGTGTGGAAAATAATATACAACAACAACAATCCTAACTCACTTTCGTAGGAATCACTGTTGCATTTAGCTTATGCAACAAGCCCTTTTAAACCTTCCAATAGCTCGGAAGGACGAGTAGGTCTCGTGAGGGTTATATATGGAACACACCCACAACGTTCATTTAACTAGGAATGCAATAAAAACTAACTACTAAAACTAAAATTACAACAACAACATAAAACATACCTCGCCTATCGCTGGTATCGCTCGTTTGGGTCTCTAGGCCGGTACGGGTTATATGGGAACCTGGTGAGAGACGACATCACATCCCTCCAATTGTTAAGGGGACCCGATTCTCCTTCAGGTGGTGGCGGTAGCTGCGGTGGGAGGAAACTAGAGCCCGGTGCCTCGGGCCAATGGGGAGTTGGGTCGGAGGGACCTCGTGGTACGGATAGATTTTCAAAATTAGTCCATAGCGAGTGCTCGCTATATGGCAAGTTGGCCAACTAATCCCGTTGATGCCGTTCCTGATCATGAAGAGCCTTCTTATTAAGGATTGCTAATTGTTGATCCGTACCCATGGCCATCCAACGGTGATCCTCCAAAGACTCTCGCTCCCTACGGGGGCGATCCTATTCGTCCTCCCATGCTCTTCTTTGGGCATTCTCTTGAGCCCTTTGTTGCTCCATCAAATCCCATCGGGATTGTTGTTGGGCTTGGAACAACTGATGTTCCTCCCAAAACTACTCAGCCTTAGCCCGATGGGAAGCTTCATCGTTCCAATGAGTTTGATATTGTGCTTGGAAGCTTTCCTCCCACTGGTGCCTTTGCTCGTGGTACCCGCGGTTCTCACCAATGCCCGCGGATACATTATCATAAATACTCTGGGCTTCCTAGTTATAATTGCAATGATCCGGTTTCCTTCGTGAAACCACAACCTGAGCCACCTCATTTGAAACCTCCTGGTGGGCTCTTGCATACCTTCAACGTGGCCTCCTTTCACCACCTTGCTCTTCCTCTTCCTCTTCATCACCCATTTAAACATCCATTTCGGCTCCTTGTGCCTCCTCTTGATCCACAAACTGAAAACTGTTACCCAACTTGTCCTTAACTGTATACTGGTTCCCGAAAACTGAAACATGAAACTTCTAGTGGTGCTTCATTGATGCAAAAGAGATCTGATCAATTGGTTTATCAACCATAGTGACTCTGCAGGCAACGCGTTTTGCTGTAGGATCATGGCACTGATTATTCTCACATATGGGATCATTTTTCTATTGCATGCTTCTCTTGTATCCCACGTATTCATCATGACTATTTGCTGTCACACCCCGACCCGCAGCGGAAAAGGTGATCGGGGCATGATTGGGTTATCATCAAAGCTCATGACATTTATTTTAACGTTTCATATTCATTAATACACTTTAATGGAAAATTACAGTCAATATTACATCATGTCCTAAATATCAATCTAGGCTTCATTGTTTTCTTCTAAGGCATTTCCTATGTTTTCCTTGCTTCATCCTGTTCACCTGTATCATGTGTAAAAAGGGTTTTTGGATCAACAAAAGTTGGCGAGTGAATCCTATGGAAAACATTTGAACAAGTTTATTTAATTGATTATCAAATAAAGTGCACAACCACACATGAGTAAAAATAGATGTAAACTTATTCACATCAATTTAATATTAATATAATACACACATGAACAATAGTGGATCATTTTGAGGCACGCGTTGCTCAACTCGTCTCTCACGAGGAACTGATGGGCCTAATGAATGAATTGCATATAAATAGACAAAATGAAATACATAACTACAAGTAGAGATGGGCATAAAAACCGGTTCCGAACCCGAACCGGTAGAACCGAACTGGAACCAGTTCCAGTTCCTACCCGACATTAAGTAGAACCGGTTCCGGGTTCAAAATACCCGTTGGTTCCAACCCGGTTCCACAATTTTACCATTTGACTCGGGTAGTAACCGGTTCCTACCCGTACCCGGTTCCTACCCGTACCCGGTTTCACTTGTACCCGGTTCCATCAGTACCCGGAAATGAAGTTCAAGAAGGAACCGGTTTATACCGTTAAAAAGTTACCTTTGGAACCGGTTATAGCCGAAAAAGTGGAGACTAACGATAGAAAGAAACACAAAAATAACAAACACAATAGAAAGAAACATTACACAAACTTTATTAAAACACCAAACCAAACGGGTTACATCAAACATTGGAAGAACCGGTGCCGGAACCTTCTCCCGTCTCATTTTTCTTTGCCTTCGTCACTGGGCAATGCCGCTCAGTGTGTTTCTTAAGGGTTGAGTTGGCTGCGGCCTTCATAAATTTTCCGCAAGCTTTGCATCTAGCCATCTCGTGGCTGTCGGACATTAAACAGAGATCAAAATTCTTCCATATAGCTGGGTTTCTTTTCGTCTCTAAGACAGTAACAACTTGTTCGTTGCTTGCCATAGGTATTTTGCAAGATTTTTGAGAAGATGATTGAGTTTGTAAGTTGATGATGGTGAGTTTGTAAGTTGATGATGGTGAGTTTGTAAGTTGAAATGGTAAGTAGGGAGGGGTTTATATAAAAAAACCGATTTCGACGAACAGGAACCGGTTCCCAACGGTAACATTTTTTTATCAGGAACCGGTTCTACGGTAACATTTTTTATCAGGAACCGGTTATAACGGTAACTTTTTTATCAGGAACCGGTTCTGAACAGTAAAAGTCAGATTTTTCGACTGTTAGGAACCGGTTCTGAACAGTAAAAGTCAGGATTTACTGTTAGGAACCGGTTCTAAACAGTAAAAGTCAGATTTCCGACTGTCAGGAACCGGTTCTAAACAGTTAAAATCAGATTTTCGACTGTCAGGAACCGGTTCCACACAGGAACCGGTTCCACACCATACCCGGTTCCATAATACCCGTACCCGGTTCTACACGGTTCCATATTCTTGGGTGTGAACCCGGGTAGGAACTGGACCCGGTTCCACACCATACCCGGTTCCAATGACATCCGAGCAGAACCGGTTCCGGGTTGGAACCGGTTCCGGGTAATAATAAAACCCGATTATGCCCATCTCTAACTACAAGCAATGTATACAATCTAAGTTTAGATCACAATATGGTATGGCACAAGTTTAAACAAACGAGTTAATTTTATGACACATGACACACCCCAAAACGTGTAATTAAAAAGGGGAGTTGTAAGATTCACTCACATTGGGTGCGCTCGGTTGATGATGTTGAATGCGCACGAAGTGGTTTTAACCACGAGTGAAATTAACCTAGATATTGGCATAATGTTTCGGTAAGTAAACGGGTTTTATTAATCCATTTTAGTAGGATTGTTGGGTGTATCTTTGTGAGTTTAAGGCTATTTTCTAACCTTAAAAATGTTATTTTTAAGTATTTTTAATTGATTTTTAAATAAAATAAATAAATAAAAATAATAAAAAAATGTTGACTTTTTGACCGTTGACCATTGACCTTTGACTTTGACTGTTGACCGGTTCGTATGTGTGTATGTTTGCGCTGGGTGAGGCTCGAACCCGAGACCTCCCGTACGCGTGCACGCAGCTCTACCAACTGAGCTACGTGTCTAACCCGAAATATTTCTGTTTTTAATTAAATTTATATACTAATTAGATTAATCCGAAAATCAACTTATTTTTAAAAAAGATTTTAATCAACGACTCGGTGCGCTCCACAGGTCTCGAACCCGGGACCTGTGGGTTGAGTTAACACACAGTCCACCGCTGGACTGTGTGTCTAACTTGTTAAATAATCAGATTTTTATTATACTTATATACAAACTAATTAGTTTCATTTCTGCCTTATATAAAAAGTTGGATAATTGTCCGGACCGGTGCGGTAGTCCGGACTCGAACTCGTGACCTGTGTTTTAAACGCGCACACAGTCCACCACTGGACTGTGTGTCTATCTTGGTTATTATTCCGATTTTTATTAATCTTAACATTTATATGAAGTGAATCCGGTTCAGTAATAAAAAGGAACATTTTTATTAAAGCGAGTATGCGTGGGACATGTATCGAACTCGAGACGTTTGCGTGTTTAATGTGCACACAGTCCACCGCTGGACTGTGTGTCTAACCCGAGTTATATCTTGATTTAAATTAAACTTATAGACTACTGAAACTTCGTCTTCTTCGTTGAATTTAACCAGAACTAACGTCCGACTGATTCGTCGATTAAATCATGTTCTTTTAGTGTCTGGTGGTTAATTACATGCGAGATTAAATAAAAAGAATGAAGGATTAGGCGTAAGGTATACCGAACTGACTCCTCTGTTTCTCCGGCGAAACTCCGGTGATAGCAGAAACTTCCGGCGACGTGTGTCTTACGGCAGAGAGTCTTCAGCAAGCTTGAGATGGATGTGAGTGGCTTCGGTACGAGTTCTGGGTGTTCAGTAAGGCTCAGAAGTGAAAGGGTCGGTTTTCCGGCGAGTTATAGAAATTTCTGGCGAGTGGAATTACGTCGGGAAATGTGTGATTGTGAGCGAAAAAGCTAACAGAGGTTAGAGGGGGTATTTATAAGGCAGGACATCGATGAATTTGGTCCGATTTCCATCTTGATTCGTCGGTCATTACGTTTTCCGGCGGTTATAACTTGTATCGCGGACTCAGGCATCGGTTATAACCGATGTAGTGATTAAAGTTTACGTTATATCTGAAGTAACCGTCCAATCTTAGCGAGATAGTCGGAATTTCCGACGACTGCAATTGGGCGCGTCGGTATTTGAATTCGATACTCATGTTATGAATTAATTGTCTTCAATATTGAACAAGAAACACAAGTGGCGCAGTGGTTGGATGGTTGGAAGATAAGTTGTTTGCTGAAACGCTGGCTGACCGAGTTCGAAACCCGGCAGCACTAATTTATTTTTAAATCACTATTTTTAAGACTTTTTCAAATATAAATTATATGTTCCAATATATTTATTAATTATGTATCGTTTAAAATTATTTTGGGCATTAAATTCGCAACGAAATTTTTAACTGATTGTTCGGTTAATAAACGGAGCAGGTTTGGTAAATCCGTTTTTTGACGGATGTTACATTTGCCGCCACGACAGTTTCGGTGAACCGTATAACAATGCATGCAACACTCGACAATCGGGTGCCTTCACCTTCACGCGATCTCCGAACCACACCATTATATTCTCCAATGAAATGCCTTGAAGAATTTTTCCTTCCAAAGGCAGATCATTCCTTGATTCCCCCAATCCTCCTGATATCACTAGCACCTTCGCCAACATACCCGGCGGACAGCACCATTCATCTTGTTATCCAGAAACTGACCAATTGTGTAATAACCATAATCTTCGACCCCCAATGAATCAAATCGAGCTATCGCGTTCATATGCTCAAATGCCATGATCATTTCGTTTTTGCCAATATCACCAACTAGCTGCCACGTGTGCACGGGCCCATCCCGGTTAACAAACCTTAATGTTGACAACCACTCACATACTGCCGCCAAATAGACTCGGGGTATGATGTCCTCACACCAATCCAACACACGTTCCCAACCAAGTTTCTCAAACTTTTGGACAATCCCTATTGCCTTAAACTCCTCCATATTAACTGACCTTTCCGGCACAATTCTTTCCGGCACCGAGGTGGTAACATTTCCTGAGACCATCTTCCATTTCCACATCTTAGCTTCCAACTTTTTGTTATTGAATCTTGAAAGAGGTTTCTTCTTTTCATTGTTCCACGCAGATGGGTACGACTGTTCTTGAACTCTTCCCAAGCCCAGTCCTGCCGATACAACCTTGCATCCCTCTCTTCGACCGCACTCAATTGTTCCCACTTTCGTTGAATATAACCCGAACCAGAACCGGCTCCCGAGGATGAGCCTTCACCGGAAGTCTTACTCCTCTTACTTCCAAACATGGCTTTGATGTTGTTAAACAAGAAGAACTAGAAAAGGATGAAAAGCTTAAAGCTTAATGAACACTTTTCCTAAAAACCCGAAATTTCAAGTCCATAAATCTTGCAAACTAGCAAGAATTAATGGAAATAATGATGGGGTTTTTGCTCCTCTCGAAAAACTAAGCAAGATAGGCTCAAGAATCGCTAGATTTGGTGGTGATTTGAAGGAGTTATTAAAACTTGAAGATTAGGGTTCTTGGTTGGAGAATGAAGAAGATGAAGATGAATGGATGAGGGATGCAGAGATTTTGTGGGTTAAATGTAGTTAGAAATCAGATGTAGGGTCTCTTGGGTCGAATTTGTGGTTAAAACACTCTCGTGTCACTCGAAATGGGTCAAAAAATGAGTCTTGGTTCGAAGTTTTGCATTTGAACAAAAGCTGGATCCGTTGCGTTTAGGAGCCCCGTCGGCGATGGCCTAATGCCCCGTCGCCGACGCCCTTGTGTTATGACTTTTGGTCCGACGGCATAACCCCCTGTCTACGGACATTATTACTTGACACACGTCTACACATCCCGTCGGCGACGGCCTGATGCCCCGTCGCCGACGCACCCCAATTTTCAAACTTTTTTTAACGAAAATATGGGAAAAAATATGAACTTTTTATAAAGGGAACCAATGCTAGAAAATTCCTAAAAATTATTAAAAATCTTTTGTGTGACGTTTTCGGTTTTAACACTCACTAACGACCTATCGTTCAATGATCCTACCCCCCCCCCAAATTAGTCGTGTATTGTCCCTAATACACATAAACAAGTTCAAAAACATACCTCATATCTTCAAGGCTCGTTCATAGCTTCCAGAACTTCACACATCTCAAAGAGTTATTAGATCGAAACAATAAGCACAACTATTCTAAAACAATGTAACCAAACAATTAAAATAGATACACAACTCTACAAAACATGTACCGATTCTCAAGCGATATCATAGTCCGGTACGCTTACCAAGAAGCTTACCACTTCCGTGTTCTTCTCGCCCTTATCATCATTACCATCAAGAATGGTTTTAGACGATGACCGTTAACCGTTTGTTTCGACCCATCTTTCGGGTCCTCGATGGTGACATCACCCAACTTTCCGACCTGTGTGATCACGTATGGGCCCATCCATTTACTCTTGAGCTTACTCGGAAAAAATTTAAGCCTTGAGTTGTAGAGCCACACCTTTTGCCCTACCTCGAACTCCTTTGGCTTCAACTTTGCGTCATGTGCTCGCTTCATTCCATCCTTGTACTTCGAAGCACATTCATACGCTTCCTCCCGAAGCTCTTCTAGTTCACATAGCTTCAACTTGCGTTCCCTACCTGCATCATCATACTTTAGATTAACCTCTTTAATCGCCCAAAAAGTACAATGCACAAGCTCAACCGGCAAGTGATAATTTTTACCGTAAACCAAACAGTAAGGTGTGGTGCCAATAGGTGTTTTATGCGCCGTCCTATAGGCCCATAAAGCATCGTTCAACTTTGTCGACCAATCCTTACGATCCGGCCGAACAGTCTTTTGCAAAATCTCTTTGATTTGCCTATTGGACACCTCTACCTGACCGCTTGTTTGCGGATGATAGGGAGTAGCAATCTGGTGATCCACCCCATACCGTTTTAATAACCTTCCGAAGTTAAAATTCTTAAAATGAGATCCCCCATCACTAATGATAACCCGGGGAATCCCAAATCTTGAAATGATGTTGTTTTGTACAAAGTTACAAACAACGGTATGTTCATTTGTTTTGGTGGCAATCGCTTCGACCCATTTAGAAACATAGTCGACCGCCACCAAAATGTATAGATTGCCATGTGAGTTCGGGAATGGGCCCATGAAATCGATTCCCCATACATCAAAGATATCGACGATTAGGATCGGTTGCATGGGCATCTCATCCCTTTTTGTTATACTCCCTATTTTTACCCTCGACGCAATTTTTAGCAAAGTCGAATGCGTCCTTAAAAGTAGTCGGCCAATAAAGACCGCTATTGAGCACTTTGTGCCCCGTCTTCTGACCACTGAAATGGCCTCCACAAGCAAATGAATGCAAGTGCGTCAAAACACTCGGGATCTCATCATCCGGAATACATCTCCGAACAACTTGATCCAGACATATTTGAACAAGTCCGGTTCCTCCAACATATAATATTTGATTTGTGACATGAAGCGCAATCTTCTCCTCCGATCCCAATGAGCCGGCAAGTCTCCTGTAACTACGTAATTCACAATGTTAACATACCAAGGTAAAACAGTTACTTTCAAAATATGCTCATCTGGGAAGGTATCATTAATCTCTACACGTGAGCAACCTTCTTCCACTATCAACCGGGACAAGTGGTCCGCTACCACATTCTCGCTACCCTTATTGTCCCGTATCTCCAAGTCAAAATCTTGTAGTAAGAGAACCCAACTGATCAATCTCAACTTTGCATCTTTTTTCTCCATGAGGTACCTGACAGTAGTATGATCAGAATATATAACAACCTTGTTCCCCCATATATAAGCCCGAAATTTTTCCAATGCAAATACCACCGCAAATAACTCTTTTTCGGTAGTCGTGTAATTCAATTGCGCATCCGAAAGAGTCTTACTTGCGTAGTAAATAGCAACGGGTTTCTTTTCCACCATTTGACCCAATACGGCCCCAACCGCATAATCGCTTGCATCGTACATGATTTCGAATGGTAAAGACCAATTCGGCGATTGCAATATTGGGGTCTCCACTAGTTTCTCTTTCAAAATGTTAAAAGCGTTTTTACACTCTTTATTAAAATCAAAAGGTTGGTCCTTAAGCAACAATTTACATAAAGGCTTTGTGATGTCACTAAACCCCTTGATAAACCTTCTATAAAACCCCGCGTGACCTAAGAATGATCTAACTCCTTTAACACTCGTGGGATACGGTAAGGTAGAGATGACTTACACCTTTGCACGGTCAACCTCTATCCCACGACTCGACACTACGTGTCCCAACACAATCACCTCCTGAACCATGAAATGGCTCTTTTCCCAACTTAAAACTAAATTTTTCTCTACGCATCTTTTCAACACTTTTTCAAGTTGGTCTAGACATGTATCAAATGATGACCCAAAAATTGAGAAGTTATCCATGAAGATCTCCAACGACTCCCCCACCATATCCGAAAAATACTCATCATGCACCTTTGAAAGGTGGCGGGGGCATTACATAGTCTGAATGGCATTCTAAATGTGAAGGTACCATAGGGCAAGTAAACGTGGTCTTAGCTTGATCCTCAGGATGTATAGCTATTTGATTATAACCCGAATACCCATCCAGAAAACAATAAAACTTTTGACCCACTAACTTCTCAACAATTTGGTCAATAAAAGGCAAAGGAAATGGTCTTTAGAAGTTGCGGAATTCAACTTCCTATAATTAACGCAAATCCGCCACCCGGTTACCGGCTGGGTAGCAACCTCTTCACCTGCGTTTGTGACGACTTGAATACCTGCCTTTCTCGGGACTGTATGCGTTGGGCTCACCCAATGGCTATCAGAAATGGGGTAAATGATACCCGCATCTAGCCACTTCAACACTTCCTTCTTGACCACCTCGCATGTTAGGATTTAGCCTCCTTTGTGCGTCACGAGAAGGAGTGATACCATCTATAGTGAAGATTTTATGCATCACCACTGAGGGACTAATTCCCTCCAGATCAGCAATTGGTCCAACCAATAGCGGCTCTATTGGTGACCAAGACCTCCATAAGCTTCGTTTCTTGCTTTCCGGTTAAATTAGCCGCAATGATCACCGGAAGCGTGTTGCCCTCACCCACATAAGCATACTTTAAATGCTTTGGCAACACCTTAAGCTCCACCACGGGAGGCTCCACCAAAGAAGGCTTCAGCTTTGTATCAATCTTTTCTGGGAGACTTTCCACTTGGTGTGTCAAAGTGGGTTTTCCCTCTTTAGCCGCCATCAATTCAACCTTTCTCACCTCGTCATCCATGCTCCGATTCGTCTCCAACTGTAACCTTTCGAACATAAAACACTCCTCTATTGTGTTTTCCTCTTCGACATCAATGTCGCATAGAGGTTACACTCGTCAATAACGTCCGCCATATAGCATTCGTCACCGACTAAAGGTCATGTCGACCGTTTGTTTTGCAATTAATTTGGGCATTCGATGTTGCCAAAAATGGTCAACCAAGAATAACCGTTGGTTGCTTTGTTCGGTCTAATGAGACATAATCAAGTACAAGGAAATCCACCGGATAATAAAAGTCATCGACTTTCACGATTACATCAGTGACTATCCCGCGGGTAGCTTCGGTGTCAAATCCGCCAACACCACGGTAGTATTAGACGACTGAAGTGGACCAAACTCGTATTGGTCATACAAACTACCCTGCAAGATACTCACACTCGCCCCAAGATCCAAAAGTGTTCGTGTCATTTTGAATTCACCCACTTGAATAGAAATAATGGGCGCTCCCAGATCTTGTAGCTTTGGTAGAAGTGCACCCGAAGAATTGAACTAACATTTTCAGTCAAATCAAGTTTCTTTGGAAACTTGTTAGTTCGTTTCTGTATGCACAACTCCTTCAAATACTTAGCATATGAGGGTACTTGCTTTATTGCATCTAAGAGTGGTAAATTTATTTTCACTTGTTTAAAAATTTCCCACATTTCTTCTTGTTGTGGGCCACGTTTTGATACCACTTTCTTGGATGGTCCCAACAAAGCTTCGGGATAAGGGGCGGTATTAACCTCCACACCCTTTTCCTTAGCTCGAGGACGAGGATGATCACAACGGGGTTGGTTTTAGTATTTTCAGAAACAATTTTCTTTTGACCTGTTTGCCCGTCGGAACTCTCCTCATCACTAGCATCTTCCACCACCCCTTCAACAAACTGGGGTGGTGGTGATTCAACACCAGTATCTATGTCACACCCTCAATTTCCACTTGCGGAGTTTTACCGCGAGGCGTGTGAACAAACCAGAATCTGAGACACTAGTACGTCGAACGACTCTATATGATTTGATAATACGTTTTCCAAAATCATTTGTTTAACCATTCATTGTAGATTTTATATTGTCTTAGTTAGTTTCCAATGTTTAGCGGAAGCATTAGTTTTTATGGTTGAGCGGAAGCATAAAAATAAGTAGAGAAACGGGCGCCAACACAAACGCCAAAACTAAAGAAAAACCCAAAACAATGTTTGTAAATGAGACTCGATAAAAGGTGTCTTGATCAATGCAAGTGAGTGCACCTAGAGCTCCTAGCGTCCTGAGAAACATGTAAAGAAACAAGTGTCAACATTAAAGATGAGTGAGTTCACAGGTTTTCATAAATTCGTTTGTTCGGTTATAAGTTTGTTTCCCCCGTTATCCCTAACCCGGGATAACGCTTTAGTTCCATTATTCCCAACCCGGAATAATACTGATAGTTCCATTATTCCTTACCCGGAATAATAATGATAGTTCCATTATTCCTTACCCGGAATAATAAAGTTGTTGGTTCCATTATCCCTAACCCGGAATAATATTGTTGATTCGTAATTAAGTTCAATGTTAATATATATAGGTAGCTAGCCTAAAGTTATGTCACGTAAGTGTTCGCGATCGAAGCTGACTGTTGTGCCTCCGTGTTGCCAGGCCTATCACTGACCATGGCGAAGTTAGGCCAAATTATTCACCCGTTGACCATACCCGGTCGGCTAGCGCGACTAGCTCGGATGGGGCTTGTCGGGCCCAGTAGTACTACTTATAATTTCCCCGCTATTTAAACCCAATACTAACGATCCGAGAGATTGTCGAGGACTTGTGTGATATAGCTGCTTAGTGACCATAACGTACATTAACATTAACTTAGTTACCGAATAGTTAAGTGACGTTAATTTCGTATAACGTAAAGAGATAGAGTTGTAGAGTGTATACATGTTTCTCCCCCTGTTGTTTAAAACCGGATAAAGTTAGGGGCCGTGAACTCACCTTTAGTTGCTCGGTTAGTTAAGACAGAATTTGCAAATGATGGGACCGCTAATTGCGTCCTAACAAGTCAATTGATTTAGAGTTAGTGTGCGATCACACTGATACAAGTCTTACACATACTAACACACAATGCGGTTCATACAATGACAATTCCTAAAACTCAAATCATGCATGCAAGTATCATCATGCCAATATAGTGATCAAAACAACTTATCATGAACACAATCAATTCATACAACACTTTGGTACATACATTCGCAAGTTATCAAGTTTCAGCTTATATACTCATAATTAGGCTGTTTTCAAGGGTTTTTATAAAATAGTTCCAACGTTCCAAAAATTCCAATTATTTTACAGAAGGTGACAACTATACTGTAGAATTTTATATAAATTTTTCAAGTCCTAACACTTTACCAATTATTCATAAATATTAATATACTAGGCTGCAGTCAGATTCGTCGCTTTCTGACTGCAGTCCACGGAAAAATTCATTTAAAAATCACCGTTCGTCCAATTAACAAAATTCCAGTGGGAGTTTCCTGAAAATTTCCATATCTAGTTGCTGTACAAATTTCATGATTCCATATCTAGTTGCTGTACAAATTTCATGATTCGACTCTCTACAGATTATTAGATCCGACTCGATAAACAACTAACAATTTTTCAGAATTTTCACAGCTTCAGTTACTGAACTTAATTGGCCACTTAAAAATATCAAACGACTTCAGAAAAATATGAATCCAACGCCATTAGAATCGTTTTTCAAAACTCTACGTTTTAGACTTTAGAAAATCCGTTTTTCGATAAATAATAACCAAGTTTCAGCCAGTTGAAGTTGGCTGTAAACACCATTCAGCATCCTGATTCAGCACTTTATCACAATCTAACTCGTTTAAACCATCGATACATTGAACATATGCGATCAAGAACAGAATTTCCAATCATATACTATCATATATATCATACCCATGCAAACCCTAATCATAACCTATAGTTTTTATCAACAAAACGCAGCCTAACGTTTCTAGATTCCGCTAATCATCTTAACCACAAACATCATAAATAAATCGGCTAACATAACACTACATTCAAACATATAAATCCGAATGTGATCTTGCAAACAATGATAAATCCTAACCTTTAATAACAAGATCAATGAGCCGAGACTTGGACAAGAGCCGAGAACTAGATGGGACTGATTCGGATGTTGGCGAGACTTGCGATCGAGAAGGAGAATGGTGAGGGGAGGGCTGCCGCGATTCAAGAGGGATGTAGCCAAGCTATTTGCGATCGAGGGAACAAGTGGAGGGCTGCCGTCGGCTGTTTCACAACTAGGGTTTGTGTGTTTTGTTTTGTGAAGAAAGGCTCATGCATGTGTGTGTATATATAGCGCAAAAAGGTGAAAGGAAAAGGGAAGGGTTTACGGTTTGGGTACTCACGGCCGCAAGGGGTTCGGGTGGGTTGGTTTGGGTCTAACACTTGGTCCTCAAGTTTAGTTAACTCCTTGAGTCGCAAGGGAATGAGGCCGGCTCGTGTCGCAGTTCGGTTCGACTCGTTTATATATTTACTATATATATTTCATAATTAAAACAAATCACGAAATCGAAACATCACATAATCACTCACCAACTTATAAACGTTTAACACGTAGCACGTAACTCATTTGATAAGTACACAAAATTATCGTAATTATTTTGAGCGTGCAAATTAAGTCTCCGAATCAATTTAACGTAGGAATGAATAACCGTGAAGTAGTGCATTTAAGATATCTGAAAAACCGGGATGTCACAATCTACGACTCGACCACTACGTAAAGAAATTTTATTGATTGGTACCTCACGTGTGTTCTTTCCGGAAGAGCCCTGATGTTTTGGGTTTACCGTGGTGGCGCTTGGAAGCCTTCCTCCGCTTCCCCGCATTTGGGCCATTTCCTCCGCTGGTTTGCCCACTAGTTTTGCCAATGCCTCGTGTGATTTATCTTGAATTTCATTCTCTTTTTTCGATTCTTGCATCATGGAGAGCATCGCGTCCATCTTCGCATTCAAATCACTACCACCCCCACTTTGATTAACCGTGCCGCTTCCACCACCGCCTTGGTTGTTGTAATTCCGTTGGTACCCACCTTGATAATTATTATTGTCACGTCCTTGGTACCCCTGGTTATAATTACGTTGATAACCTCCTTGATTATCCCCTTGACGGTTTTGGTAGGAAGATCCGCCTTGGTTACCCGCATGAAAATTCGGGTTCATTTGATTCTCGGCGTTCCTATAACGGAAATTAGGGTGATTTCTCAAACCGGGATGATAAGTGTTTGAGTTCATGTCGTTATTCTTGTGATCACCAAACATTTGATTTACTTCCTCGGTATCTTCGGCTTTTCCCATTTGACATTCGATAGTTCCATGATCAAGCCCTCCACACCCGTCGCAACCCGCGAACTGTACCGCATTAACTTCCTTTTTCTTCATACGGGCCAACTCCCGTTCTAATGTAGAAATGCGATCCCTTGAACTAGAATCAAGGTTGGGTAGTGACCGGGAGATAGGGTGCTTCTTAGCTCGGTCAGCCGACTCTTTGGCTTTTGATCTCTTCACCGTTCTCTCAAGGAATTCCTAATCATCATCCTCGTGATTGCTTAGTATCGTTCCATTGCTAGTCGACTCAAGATGGTTCCATGTCTCACCATCTAGACCCCTTACGAAACACTTCACCAACTCCCACTTCTCAATTTGATGGTGGGGACATTTCATAATCAACTCCTTATACCTCATGAATGCCTCGTGTAATGGCTCACTCGACAACTGCTTAAAAGACAGGATTTCATCCCGAGCATCATCAGTTTTAGCCATCGAATAGTATTCATCCAAGAATGTTTGTTGCATCTCAACCCAGTTGTGAATACTATTCGTAGATAGTGTCAAAAACCACTGTTTGGCCTTATCCTTCAAAGAAAATTGAAATAACCGCAACCGAATCGCATCTTGAGAAAAATGACCACCTCCAATGGTACTACATATAGCTGAAAATTCCGCCAAATGTGTGTAAGGCTCGTCATTCGATCGCCCATTAAAATGCGGAAGGATGTTGATGTAGTTCGGTTTGCAATCAAAAGCCGCTCTTCCTCTTGGTGGTGGTACAATTTCCGATATCATCGGTCGAAACCAACCGTCAACTCCTTGCAGTGGTTGACGTTGGTTGTTACGATTGTGCCAGTTATCCCTTGGTGGACCGTTCACCTCTTGATCCCCCATTCTTCGATCCCCTCTTCTATCACCATCTCGGTTACCCCTTGATTCCCGCCACCCACGTATTGTGGAATCCGGTTAAGATTGGCATTTTGATTGTTGTAATTGTTGTTACCATCGTCTCGGTTCCTATTGTTATTACGTGGTTGACGGTTGTTCCCATAATCGTCATTTCTACCGTAGTCGTAACCGTATCCATCATAATTCCCCACAACATTCACGTATTGATACCCCCCCCCGTCATCATAACCAAAATACCCGCCGTTGTGGAAAACCCTTCATTGTCATTCCCCCATCCATCGTCTTCAACCCGATCATTATAATATCCCCCATCGTCCGAGTATTCCGTGTGAACACTCACATGTTCCGGTGATTGATAACCAGGTACACTATATGGTTCGTCATGCTGGATATTATTCCTCAATTCATCAAGATGGACGAATTGGTCTTCGTTTGCGGCATTGCCACGATTCACACCACGGTTGGCATTAGCCTTGTGGTTGTTGACATTTGGTGGTAATGGGTTTTGTCGGTTTTGGTTTTGAGGTGGAGGTGTGCGTTCTCGTTGGTTAAGGTTTTGGTTAGGGGCACGGTTGGGAAATGGTGGTGTAGGTGGTCTTGAATTGTTACCACCCGGTTGGTTGTTTGGGTTTTGAGGTGGGTGATTAGGGTATTGATGTTGATGTTGATTGGCATTTTGGTTATCCATTGGAACGGTTCCAACAGATGAGGTACTTGGTGTGTTGGGTTTTGGTGGATTAGAGACAACGGTTGCCTCTAATCGGTTGGCTAGATTTCGTCTAACAACCCGCTCAATCTCCGGTTCGAACACTAACGGTGAAGTTCTTCCGGAGTTCCGTGTATGCATGCACTACCTGTAGCCTGCACAAGTAACACACCCGCGTAACACAAAAGCAGATATGATAATACGAAAACAAGCACTTAAACAGTTAATCACAAAAACCAATAAATCCAAACGCAAAGCGCACGAACTCCTCGGCAACGGCGCCAAAATTTGATCGAGGTGTCGCCCCTCGGTCAAAGATAATATTTTAGTCCCTAATTACCCTTAACAATGCGTTAGTGGTAGTAAGGGGTCGAACCACGAAGAGTTTGTGGTTTGCGATCGGATGTAATTGATTTAAACAAATGTGTCACTTTTATGAAGCTTGCTAAAGAATTGTTTAAATTTTGTTTGTTTGAAAAAGGTGTCAGAATAAACCGACAATTTTGGTTTGATTAATTAACTAAAAAAAACTGAGACTGATTGCAATGAAAGAAAATATGATTGTGAAACAATGGTGAGAAAACAAGGTTCACACCGATTATGCAAAGCCTAGGGTTACTAAATGTTTTAACTTGGTTTAATCAAATTAGTTCATTAACGATTTAAAATCACAAGACTTAGGTGTCGATTGCTATCAACGTCATAGACAACGGACCACAATGCACTCGTTATCTTGGACACTTAAAATATATCAAAAGACAAAGCATATATACGCATATTCATTTCACAAAGACAATTTCATAACTCATTCGCCAATTCGTAATTCAATACAAATGTAGGTCAATTGTCTAACGATCAAATGCAATTCAATTAGTCACAAACCAAGTATCTAATAAAAAGTAAACCCTAGAACCTTACAAAAGTCTACACCTGGGTGAAACCTCCGAGAATTAGCCGCTCATGGTGAACATGACACGATCAACAGATGAAGAAAACTCGAATCTTGACATCTTGGAACTTGGAGATGGAGATGGAGGATGCTTAGGGTTTGTGTAAATGATGGTGATGATTGGATTGATGGTTGAGGAATGATGGTGATGGTGATGAGATTAGGGTTTGGATCGAAAGGTGAAATCGAATGGATTGGTTGATGGCAAGTGATGATTGGTGATGGATGTGGCTCCAATAACAATATTCAAACTCCCAAAACTCGTTCTCCCCTATAATAGGTCAAAAAACCAACTCTTAACCCATCCCCCAACTCTCTAAACTGAAATTTCGCGAAGTGATTTTAGGAGGGCCGTCGCCAACGGCCTGATTTGCCCCGTCGGCGACGTCTTGTGCATACTCCATATTTTTGTTGACGCGCTATCCTTCTGTCTACGCATGAGTTTGGGCTACGGGGGAAAGCATGGCGCGTCGTCGACCGGCCAATGTGGCGTCGGCGACGGCCTCTCTAAAATCAGTTTTCTGTTTTTCTCGTTTCTTGGTTCCGGTTGATCCAGTTCACATCCCGGTGCTCCGTTTGGCTTCCAATTAGCTCCTTAAACTCTATAAGACCTGTAAAGCATAAACCTTATTAAAAGTAGGCTATCCGGAATTAAAAGTTACATAAAAACATAAACTTATACCTAAACAAACACCGGTTTTCGACCACGTATTAGAGATCGAAAATCAATGAATGGGACTAGTTAACAAGATGCGAGTTTCACCTCTAACTTGATAACATCGTACCTTAACGTGGTTAGTACTTATCAAAAGATAAGGGTCCGAGTATGAAATGGAAATTTCCTTCAAGATTTGGATATCACTCGTAACTTGAGGGTAAATTTCATGCAAAATCAAAGTATAGCTGAGCGAAAGTCATCACCAAATGTTGGAATCACCACTATTTTGATGAATTGTTTCTATTGTGTTATAAGAGTGTCTTCAAGCCTCCAATTGTGTATTATGTTAGCCTTAGGAAAGGATGTATGTTAAGAGTCCAAGAAGAATAGAGAGAAGCAAGTAAGATAGAAGGGAGATAGTTTTAAATAACACCTAGAGAGAAGCTCCTAAACTATAGACTAGGCAAAGCATTCCTACTTTTCCTAATTCCCTATAGTTACGGCTACTATACCAATCTATCACACCCCAACCGATAGCGGAAACATCGGGATGAGACGAACAAATGCTCAAAAGCATCATAACAATTATTGGTGACAATATGTTTAAATTCCATTTCATAAATAACCAGAGATTCAAGTACAATGTTTCAAATAAAAACAAACATAACAATTGATTATTAAGATGCGTTTCTAAAGCTTGTCCTAACTTGATTTCTTCATGTCTTGACTATCAACCTGCAACATGTATTAAAATATATCAACAAAAATATGTTGCAGCGAGTATACAAGTTTGATACATAGATAATAGAATAAAATGTTTACATGCTCAAATCCACCATGAATAAAATGACACGATTTACTAATATGCTGAAACGATTTCACTATATGATTAAACCCTAGTTTGCAACACCAATTTTGCATGTCCCAAAGATTGACGGGAGGTTAACGTGTTTGACTTAACAATACCCCCAAGACTCAAAGGTGGTGCGTTACTCCTATAGCATATGCATAGTACCATAATTGTTAAGGTGGGCTGATATAGACATAAGAAGTTTACATAGCATACGAGATTAACAAGCATCAAGTTGTTTCATGTTTAAATGTGGATAAATTGTGAATAAATAAGTTTCAAGTGTCACGTGTGTTTATATAGAATACATGTTGCACCCAAAGTGTTTAAAACGAAAATGGGATCGAGTATACTCACATTAGGTTGCGTATAGTTTCTTGAATAAGCGCACGAGTAAAGATTGAAAGGATTGACAAAGAGTTTGACCTAGAATAAAACAATGAATTTTTTATTATTTATAACGATTTAGATTGCGTTATTTTGTTATGCCTTGCTTAAATTATTCGATCTAGTATATAGGGATACGTTCTAAATGAACGTTAACCAATTTGTAGGCGGTTGGTGAAAGTTATAATCCAACCCTTAGCATGAGTTGTATTACCAATGAAAATAATAGTTATGTAATACTAAGAGTGTATTAATAATAATAATAATAATAAAGATTCTTACTAATACTAATAATAATAATAATAATAATAATAACAATAATAATAATAATAATAATAGTAAGTATATTGATTGGTTAATATTTACCGGTAAATTTATAATAAAATTAGGTAATCTGTTAATAAAGTTTAACAGGGGTTGTGACTAAAAAAATAAATAAACAAATAAATAAATAAATAAGTAATACTGATTAGTATTTGGTATGAGCCCAAAGATTTAAGTTGAATAAAAAGAATCAGTCTAGCCCAGTTACTGGCCTAATCAAGTTGGCCCTACAGCAGATCAAAATTATAAAAATAATTGGGCCAATATGAGGCCGGCCCAACCAACATGACCATCACAAAAGAGAACCAGCGAGAAACTCGGACACAGCATAGATCGAACCCGGGCGTCTGTTTAACAACCAAGCATTAACACCACTGGGCTACAGCCCAGTTTGGTGTTAGATGTAAGTTTTTATTAATTTTAACCATTTACACAGTTCATCTTCTTTAAAAAACCTCAAACGCAGATGTGAGGTTTCAATCCGATTCAAAGTTTAACGTTAACAGTTACCGAGTTTAAATAAAAAGAGATAAAAAGAAAGCATTTGCGGCTAGCAGAATCATTACCGAAACGTGGCGACGGCGTTCCTACTCCGGTCGTCTTCTCCGTCAACTCCGGCGAGATAGCGGGTTTCCGGCGACTGAGCTTTGAGTAATGAAGGGTGTTTAGGAGGGTGAGGTAAGAAAGAGTGTGAAGGTGAAAGAAAGAAGTGTGATACGTTCGGTATTTATAAGACTCGATCGAGACGAATCGAGACGGGATGCTAGTTCGGGTTCGTGATTGATATGCTAAAAGGTAATGATGAAATTGATTGAGGATTCCGGTCAACCAGCCATTCAAAAAGGAAAGGACAGAGGGGGAAAAGCTGGTTATTCGCTGGGTTGTTCGGTTTGGCGGTAATTTGGATTTCATGCTTGAACGTAACTTATGGATATATTGTATTAGTTTCCTAATATAAACGAATGAGCTCACTAGCCGACCTGTTAATGTGTTGATTGTTTAGAGGGGTGTCCCAAACTTGCCTAATTAGTCCCTGTAGTTTAGATTCAAGAATTGCACAAATAGTCCCTGCATATTGAGTTTAGACTATAATAAGTTTTAAAATTTGCAAAACAGTCCCCTGACTAGTTAGCTTTGTTATTAAATATGATTGATTAGTTAACCAAGTTAACTTATTTCAGTTTATCAAAAGTTGAACTTTTAAATCAAATAATTTACATAAATAATTAATTAATTAAATAGTGTTATAAATAATTAATCAAATCAATGATTAAAATAAATGAATAGATAATAAATAGATGAATAAATATTTAAATAAAATAGATAAATAAATAAACGAGAAAATACGAAGCGTTACATTTTCGCTGCCGAAAATGAGGTTCCACATATATCTGAGCCTCCAGAGATAAAATTAATGATTTTGAGCATCAGCGGGTGGAGGAGGAGCTCTTTCAGGGATTTTTCAGAATCCTGGTTCCTTGATTGTTTTCTCCCAAGCAATTTCTTCAAATATCCTTTGCTGAGAAGGTAGCCAATCTCCTTCCTGAATGCTATACATTCATCAGTAAGATGCGCAAAGTCCTCATGATAAGCGCACCATTTGGACTTGTCTATATTGGTTGTGGCCTTCTCATTTTTTCGATGCCACCTAGCTTTGTCACCTAGATTCTGCATAGCAAGGATTAGTTCATGATGATCAATAGAAAAACAATATTCAAATATAGGAGGGTAATCCTCATCGTCTTCATCTTGTTCAACTGTATGCACATTGTGGCTGTCATGTTTAGAGTATGACTTGGATCGATTATTCTTAAAGAATGATCCTTGCTTCTCCTATTTCGAGGATCCTGAGAGCCTCTCATGGATCCTTTTGTCATCCTCTAAACAAATAAACCTCAATGCCATGTTCCTCACTTCATCTAAATTGCTGCAAAGTGTCATAACAAGGTCATCATAGAATGAGGAATCCTTAAGCAATCCCATTTTGAATGCCTCCACAACGGTGACAATATCTAAATTGGGGATCTCCAAGGATTCTCGACTAATTTTAGTGATGTAATCTCTTAATGATTCATCACGAGCCTGGGTTATCCTATATAGATCACTAGTTAATCGTTCAAAGGTTCTACTACATGAAAACAGGTTATTGAACAAATTAACTAGATGAGAAAATGAAGTAATTGAGTAAGGAGGAAGACTTAGCAGCCATTTTAAAGCTGATCCAGTGAGTGTGGATCCGAAGCCCTTGCAAAGGCAGGCTTCTTTTAATCTTTCTGGAATGGGATTGATCTCCATTTGTTCCCGGTATTGTGCCACATGCTCCTCCAGATCAGTTGTACCATCGTACAGTTTCATGTTGGGGGTTTGAAACGCTTTGGTATCTCAGCATTGCAGATAGGAGGTGCAAAAACGAGACACCCTGTAGCTTCCATCCGGGATCTCAGGAATGGGCTTAACCACTCATGGGACACTGGATATCATATCCTTAAGCTTCTGGAGTTCCCTGGCCATAGTCTGATTGATACCCGTATCCTGCATGAAACTATAGTTAGTACCAATAGAGTTATTAACATTGTTACCTCCTGATTGATTTGGAAACGGTATGCCAGAAGTATATCCAAAGGTAGATGTTTCTGGTGCAACAGTTGGACCAGATGACGCAATAGTCTGCATAGGGATGAAGTCTCCTATGTGGACTTCGGAATTCCTGAATGGCTGACTCCCTAAGGATCCTTGATCCTGAAAGACATTGGGTCCAGGATACATGGGTGTTGAAGGTCTCGAAGGATACTCCATGGATCCTTGAACCTGAGATGAGGATCCTTGATGCTGGAAGTAGGATACTTTAGGTGGAACCGTCTCCAAGTATCCTCCCGAACTGAGGTAGGATCCTTGATGTTGATATGAGGATCCCTGAGGCTGGAATGAGGATCCATAAGGCTGGTAATGAGATGCTTGTGGCTGCGTCATTACCAACGATCCATACTGCAATCCTGAGGGTTCTTGAGCCTGTGTCATCGCCAGTGATCCCTGCTGATAATTGGAGGATCCTTGCATCTGAATGCCGGATCCACTGGAATGCTGGATTGTTGATGCTGGAGAAGTAAATCCAATGATCTGGGCATCAGTGGAGAGTGATCCTCTACGGATCTCTTTTGCTTCTTGATTTCATCAATCTCCCTGAGGATCCTTTGGTTGGTTTTGTCATGCTGCTCCATGTAGTTCTTCATCTGCAAAATCAAAGCAGAAACATCATTGTTAGTAGTTGTAGAGGAAGAAACAGTGGAGGTTTTTGATCCTGTGTAAACAGGTGTAATCTTTTTCTGAGGATTCTCAGCACTCTTCTGGTATGCAGGAGGAATGGGAGGTATGATGCACTATTTGAGATGAGGTAACCGCCGGCATGGCACTTGAAGCAGATTTTCCATGAGAAGCCATGTAGTTGAAAAGAATGATGAAAATGAATAGAAATGAATGAGATTTTTAGAATTGAAGCACCGATTGCCACACAGTGAGCGCCAAACTGTTTTGGTCAAAAATCTGATTAAGGATAATGTAACCAAACTTTGAATGCGAGGTTGAGTGCTTGTGTATCAAACAAATGTATGGACAAGATATGAATGTAATCAACGAAGAACACTGATATTTATACGAGGAAAAAGCCCTGGATCAACGAATGATCTCCGCATAAAAAACCTCGGATAGTGAAAACTGTCACTATCAACTATATAGATAAGAACAATTACAACTTCGAAAGTATTGAGCTCGTTACAATCGTTTCTAGTGTTATTGTTCTCGAGAGAAACAGGAGTGTGTTTCGAGAGCAAATGTGTAGTGTTGCATGTTATTAGAAATGTGCCAGTGTCTTTCCTATTAAGCTCAATACCCCTAATAACCAGCTAAAAATTATCCTTAACTAACTATCCGAAAATTATGGCAATATCCCACGTTCGCTATCAACGGTCACAAATTCCCTAACCCAATGAGCATATTCCCCTTGATTCCCAGTTAGAATAGGCCCTCTTCGAAATGTACCTGCAAAACAAGACCATAATATACTGGAGACAATTGTTAGTTAATTAGAATAATAATGAGAATCAATGATCCTTAGCCTTCCTGCACCATAACTAGAGGATCCATGATCCAGGCTCAATAAAGGATACATGATCCATAAGCACTAAGATTCTATCCCCAACAATACTTTTGTATTTAAATTCTAGATTCCGAATTCAACCACTCCATAAACGCCCGATGACCTTATACCTTCGATTCCCCATTCCAAACAACTCGTCACTCATGGATAATCGGAAAGCTTTGCAAAATTGTGATTATACATGACCCCTTTTTACTTTTACACTTTTGGGTGCAAATCGTTGTACTATTAAACACACAAAATCATTTATACTTTATGCAAAACACAAACAATCCAATCATACATGCATAAATACGTGATACTTGATTTGTATTCTTGGAACATTCTTATGTGATTTGTGTTGTGGCATGGATTTTATACTAAGGATCATCCATCCTGAGATTGAGGTTGGATCACGGATCCTTAGCGGATGGGCAGGAAGTCTGAGATTTAGGATCCTTATCTAAGTCTATGTTTTTTCTAACAATTGTTCCTTGTGTATTTGGTTTACGTTTGCAGGTATTATGTGAAGTGAGCCGAGTCAACACGGGAATATCGGAGGAATATGCTAATTATGGCACATGCAAGGAGAGTCATGACCGTTGGTGGAGAACGTGGATGCAATGGCTGAAATTTCGGATAGTTAGTTCGTTAGGATTAGCTAGATATTCAGTGGGATATCGAGCATGACAATACACGATTTTCTGATTGAACACACATTCTCGCATACATTCTCTGGAGTATCATACTCACCACACTCTAGTTTTTTCATTGTAAACAAGCTCAATATTTCCAAAGTTGTAATCTTTATACTTCAATATAGTTGGTGATCGGTAGTTTCCATCACCCGAGGTTTTTTATGCCGGAGATCACATCTTGATCAAGGGCTTTTTCCTCGTATAAATCTTTGTGTTCATCTTCGATTATATTCCTAACTTGTTCATTCAATTCTTCGTAATTCAAGCACTCGACCTCACAAATCAGATTTGGTTACATTATCCTTAATCAGATTTTTGACCAAAACAGTTTGGCGCCCACCGTGGGGCAATCGGTACTCCAATTCTAAAAATCCGTTCATTTCATTTATTTTCATCCATTCTTTCAACTACATGGCTTCTCATGGAAAATCTGCTTCAAGTGCCATGCCGGCGGTTACCTCATCTCAGACTTGTGCATCATTGCCTCCCATTGCCCCTGCACGGCTAAGAGTGCTGATAATGCTCAGAAGAAGCCAACACCAGTTTTCTCGAAGGCTTCTACTGTTTCATCCTCTACACCTACTAACAATGATCTGTCTACTTTAATTTTGCAGATGAAAGGATACATGGAACAGCAGGACAAAACTAATCAGAGGATCCTTCGTGAAATTGATTAAATCAAGAAAAAAAGAGATCAGATGAGGATCACTCTCCATTGATGCCCAGGTCGTTGGATTTCGCCACTCCAACAACAACCATTCAACATTCCAAGGCTTCTCGTGTTTAGTATCAGGGATCCTCAGGATTGCAGCATGGATCATTGGCAATGACGCAGCCACAAGTATCTCATTACCAACCTTATGGATCCTCATATCAGCATCAAGGATCCTACCTCAGTTCGGGAGGATATTTAGAGTCAGTTCCACCTAAAGTATCCTATTTTCAGCATCAAGGAAATCCTCACCCCTAGGTTCAAGGATCCTCCTCTCAGATTCAAGGATCCATGGAGTATCCTCCAAGATCTTCAGCACTATGTATCCTGGACCCAACGTCTTTCAGGATAAAGGATCCTCAGGGAGTCAGCCAACTAGGAATTCTGAAGTTCACATAGGAGACTTCATTCCTATACAGACTATTGCCTCATCTGGTCCAATGTTGCACTGAAACATCTACCTTTAGATATACTTCTGGCATACCATTTCTAAATCAATCAGGAGGTAACAATGTCAATACATCTTTTGGCACTAACTGTGGTTTCATACAGGATACAAGTATCAATCAGGTTATGGCACGGGAGCTCCAGAAGCTTAAGGATACAATATCCAACGTCCCAGGAGTGGTTAAGCCCATTCCTGAGATCCTGGATGGAAGTCACAGGGTGTCTCGTTTTGCACCTCCTATATCAACGCTGAGATACCAAAAGCTTTCAAACCCCCAACATGAATCTATACAATGGTACGACCGATCCGGAGGAGCATGTGGCACAATACCGGGAAAGGATGGAGCTCAACCCATTCAAGAAAGGTTAAAGGAAGCCTGCCTTTGCAAGGGCTTCGGATCCACACTCACCGGATCAGCATTAAAATGGCTGCTAAGTCTTCCTCCTTACTCAATTACTTCATTTTCTCATCTAGTTAACTTGTTCAATAACCAGTTTTCATGTAGTAGAACCTTTGAACGGTTAACTAGTGATCTATATAGAATAACCCAGGGGCGTGATGAATCATTAAGAGATTACATCACTAAGTTTAGTCGAGAATCCTTAGAAATTCCTAATTGGGATATTGCCACTGCTGTGGAGGCATTCAAAATGGGATTCTTAAGGATTCCTCATCCCATGATAACCTTGTTATAACTCCTTGCAGGAATTTAGATGAAGGAGGAACAGGGCATTGAGGTTTATTCGTTTAGAGGATGACAAAAGGATCAGGAGAGGCTCTCAGGATCCTCGAAACAGGAAAACAAGGATATTCTTTAAGAATAATCGATCCAAGTCATACTCTAAACATGACAACCACAATGTGCAAGCAGTTGAACAAGACGAAGACGATGAGGATTATCCTCCAAATCTGAGTATTGTTTTTCTGTTGATAATCATGAACTCATCCTTGCTATGCAGAGTCTAGGTGACAAGTTAGGTGGCCTCGGAAAACTGAGAAGGCCACAGCCAATAAAGACAAGTCCAAATGGTGCGCTTATCATGAGGATTTTGGCCACCTTACTAATGAGTGTATAGCGTTGAGGAAGGAGATTGGCTATCTTCTTAGTAAAGGATATTTGAAGGAATTAATGGGAAGGAAACGTTCAAGGACTCAGGCACTGAGAAAGTTCCTGAGAGAGCTCCTCCACCGCCAGCAGATGCTCGGATCATTAACTTTATTTATGGCGGTTCTGATATTTGTGGAACTTCATTTTCAGCGGCTAAAAGGCTTGCTAAGGAGACAAACATGGAGAATTGGGAGAGGCCAGTTCGAACATCTACCCTAACGCAACAAAAAGTGATATCATTTGATGAGGAGGATCGCGTAGACATTCAGGATCCTCATCATGATGGTCTTGTCATTACTTTATTTATTTCTAACCATTTCGTTTGCAGGATCCTTATTGATGGAGGGAGTTAAGTAAACATAATTCAGTTGGATGTCCTCAAAAAGATGAACATTCCTGAATCCGAGATCATTCCAAATCATCGGTGCTCGTGGGATTCAGTTGGGAAACCAAGAATACATTGGGGGACATCAAACTCCCAATTTACATAGAGGGAGTGAACTCTATCCAAAAATTTTTTGTTATAGATTGCTTATCTTGCTGTAATGTTATTCTTGGCACGCCATGGATACACGACATGAAGGCAGTCCCCCTCAACGTACCACCAATATTTCAAGCTTCCAAGTCCATGGGGAATAGTCAAGATAGAGAGTGATCAGAAGGAGGCAAAGAACTGCTACACTTCTTCGATGAAACGAACTTCCAAGTCTAGGGAAGCATAGCAGTTAAAGTACTCTCCAAGAGACGTCATGGAGGCAAGAGAACAAGACGTCAAGGATATACTCTTAGATCCCGAGGATCCTGAATCCAAGGTGTATATAGGATCTGGGATCCAGGAGAGCATAGAGCATGATCTACTATCCTTCCTAAAACATAGAAAATCTACCTTCGCCTGGAAGCACGAAGATATGATAGGTATTTCAAAGGATGTCATTACTCATAAACTTGGTATTGACAGGTCTTTCAGGCCAATTCACCAAAAGAGGAGGAAGTTTGCACCTGAAAGAAATGCAATTATCCAAGAAGAGGTAGACAAGTTACTAAAGGCAAGTATGATAAGAGAAGTCAAGTATCCAAGATGGTTAGCCAATGTGGCTGTTGTTCAAAAGAAAAATGGAAAGTGGAGGGTATGTGTCGATTTTACTGATTTAAACAAGGCATGTCCCAAAGATCCTTTCCCCTTACCCCACATTGACTCCATGGTGGATGCTACGGCGGGTCATGAGCTTTTAACTTTTATGGATGCTTCATCTGGATTTCAGCAAATTTAGATGGAACCATCCGATCAAGAGGATACTGCATTCATGACACCCACCTGCATATATTGTTATATTGCTATGCCCTTTGGTTTAAGAAATGCAAGTGCTACATACCAAAGACTGGTGAATATGATGTTCAAGGAGCAGCTTGGACACACAATGGAAGTCTACATAGATGGCATGGTGGTGAAATCTAAAAGAGCCGAGGATCACCTGAAGGATCTTGAAGTAGCATTCAATATCCTTGACCAATACAACATGAAGTTGAACCCGTCTAAAGGCCATTTCGGGGTCAAAGTTGGAAAATTTTTAGGATATATGGTGACTGTCACACCCCGACCCGCAGCGGATAAGGTGATCGGGGCATGATTGGGTTATCATCAAAGCTCATGACATTTATTAAACGTTTCATATTCATTAATACAAATTAAATGGAAATTTACAATGATTGCTACAACATGATTTAACTACAAACTAAACTTCTTTGTTCTCTTCTAAGGCATATCCTATGTTTTCCTTGCTTCAACCTGTTCACCTGTATCATGTGTAAAAAGGTTTTTGGATCAACATAATGTTGGCGAGTGAATCCTATGGAAAACATTTGAACAATTTATTTAGATTGATTATGAAATATGTGCACAACCAAACATGAGTAAAATTAGATATAACTTGATCAAAAATCATAAGATGTTAAATGAAACACTCATGAATAATAATGGAACAATTAAAGGCACGCGATGCTCAACTCGTCTCTCACGAGGAACTGAGGGGCCTGATGAATGAATTTCATAATCATGATAATATGAATAACACAACTACAAACAATATAATTCAATGAAAACACACATGAACAATAATGAATTTGAATTGAAGCACGCGATGTTCTACTCGTTTCCCACGAGGAACTGATGGGCTTAATGTATGAGTTTCATGTAATTTGACAAACGGAATATAAGTAAATCACAACAATAAATCAATCTAAGTTTAAGTCATGATGTGGTATGGCACAAGTTTAAATAAATAAATTAATTATTTCATAACACATGACACACCCCAAAACGTGTAATTTAAAAGGGGGAATTGTAAGATTCACTCACAGTGGGTGCGTTCGGTTGATGACGTTGAATGCACGCGAAGTGGTTTTAACCACGAGTGAGTAGAATTACGCCGAGAAAAGGTGTGATTTTTGAGCGAAAGTGTTTGTCGTCGGTTGTGGGTCAATTTATAGGACAAATCGTCAATGCACTTGGTATGAATTCCGACTGTGTTCGTTATTTAAATTTTCCGGCGGTTATGAATTTGGTCACGGACTTTAAACATCGGTTATAACCGATATGTGATTAAAGGTTTACGTTATAACGTAAATTGGTGTTAAAACTCGCGAATATTCCGGGATTCCGACGACTGAACCGTTTGGGCGCCGGTTTTGAATTTGTAACGACACTTTATCAATTAAATGATTGAAATATATAACAAACAGAACAAGCGGCGCAGTGGTTTATGTGTGAGAGTTAAGTCATGATTCTGGTTCGGTACAGACCCGGGTTCGAAACCCGGCAGATGTATTTCATTTTTATTTTGCGATTTTTGACAGTTTTTCAAAAACTAAATATATATTCGCGTATAATAATTGATTACGGATCGTTTAAAAATGTTTTGGACATTTAATTCGCAACGAAAATTTTGACTGACTGTTCGGTTGCTAAACGGAGCGGGTTTGGTAAATCCGTTTTTGACGGATGTTACAGTGACCAAGAGAGGAATTGAAGCAAGTCCAAAACAGATCAAGGCTTTAGTGAACATCAAGTCTCCTACCAATACCAAGGATGTGCCAAGACTAATGGGAAGGATTGCCGCCTTGAATAGATTCATTTCGAAATCCTCAGAAAGATGCAAGGATTTCTATGATATTCTGAGGAAGAATAAGAAGTTCGAATGGACTGAGAAGCATGAAGCTGCTCTACAAGCCCTCAAGGATTACTTATCCTCAGCACCGGCTTTGATGCAACCAGAAAATGGAGAGCCCTTGTCCTTATACTTAGCTGTTTCAGGTAAAGCGGTAAGTGCGGTCCTAGTTAAGGATCACGAAGGCCAACAACATCCGGTATACTATGTAAGTAAAAGTCTACTTGATGCTGAGGCCAGGTATTCTCATTTAGAGAAACTCATTCTTGCTTTAATCATGGCTTCTACCAAACTAAGACATTATTTTGAAACTCATACTATTGTTGTTAAAACTAACTTTCCTATTAAGAATGTTCTCAGGAAACCAGAGATGTCGGGAAGAATGGCAAAATGGGCTGTTAAACTTAGAGCATATGACATTAAGTATGAGCCTAGAACTGCTATTAAATCCCAAGCTTTGGCTGACTTTGTGGCTGATTTCAGTAGTGATCTACAAAGGGAAGCTGAACTACAAGTGCAACAACTTGAGGAGACCAAGGATCCTTGGAAACTCTTCACAGATGGAGCCTCGAATGTGAAAGGAACTGGACTAGGCTTACTACTAAAATCACCAAAGGGGGACATTATACCCCAATCTATAGCTTGTGAATTTCAGACCACTAATAATGAGGCTGAATATGAAACCTTGATAGCAGGTTTGCAACTAGCTAAAAATATGAGGATCAGGTATCTTCAAGTATTTGTAGATTCTTTATTGATTACTAATCATTATAACGGATCCTATGCTGTTAAAGGCGAAAAACTAATCAAATATTTGGAGATAGTCAGAAAACTGGCAGATTCTTTTGCTTTTTTCAGTTTAACACAGGTGCCTAGGGAAGAGAATGCAGAAGCCGATGCTCTAGCCAACCTTGGATCCTCATTGAAGATACCTGAGGATGTGAAGATACGTATTATCCATGTAGTAACTCCTGCAATTGAGGAGAATGAAGCAATGGAAATAATGGATGGTGCTGCAGCTGTTCCCAATGATGGTATGCAGTCAAATTCAGGATCTTGGATCCTTCCAATTCTGAAACACATTCAGAATGGAGAAATCCCTACTGGGGAAAATCCGAGAGCATTCAGGATTTAGGTATCCCAATTTACCATTATAAATAACATGTTATATAAAAAATCTCTTGCAGGACCCTATCTAAGGTGCATTGAGGATCCTGAGATACAAGAAGTCCTGAAGGATTTTCACGAAGGAGACTGTGGGAATCACACTGGGGGCAGAGCACTATTTTCAAGGATCCTTAGAACAGGATATTATTGGCCTACTATGAAGAAGGATGCTGTAAAATATGCGAAGAAATGTGATGCTTGCCAGAGACACAGTAATATCCTTCATCAACCGGCAGAACCTCTGCATCCTATATCCTCTTCTTGGCCATTTATGAGATGGGGAATGGATATAGTAGGCAAGCTTCCCAAGGCACCAGGAGGAAAAGTGTTCATGTTGGCTATGACAGACTACTTCTCCAAATGGATAGAAGCTGAAGCCTTTGCCCAAGTCAGAGAAAAGGAAGTCATATACTTTAGTAAAAGAAATATTATTACTAGATTTGCTGGGGGATTAGGATGATAACGTCAACACCAGTCCACCCACAAACTAATGGCCAGGTAGAATCAACCAACAAGATCATTATCAACAACTTGAAGAAGAAACGTGGATCCAAAAAGGCCAAATGGGCTGAGGAGTTACCTTATGTCTTATGGGCAGATAGAACAACTCCTAAGAATGCTACGGGTCAAACTCCCTTTTCTTTAGTCTTTGGAGCTGAAGCAGTGATCCCTACAGAAATGATAGTACCGACAGCCAGAAGAAGCATCCGTGATCTTGAAGCGAATGTTGAGACTCTAACTCAAGATTTGGATACTGTGGAAGAATTGCGATACATGGCAAGAATAAGGATGACTAGCTATCAATAAAAGATGGCTGGTGCATATAACAAGAATATCAGAATGAGAAGGTTTCAAGTTGGTGATATGGTATTGAGGAAAGCATTCCAATATACTACGAATCCTGCTGATGGTAAGTTGGCACCAAGGTGGGAAGGTCCCTATCTCATTGAGGCTGAAGCCGGAAAGGGGGCATATCGTTTACTAATCATGGATGGTGATCTCCTACCAAGAGCTTGGAATGCTATTCGCTTGAAGAGATACTTTATGTAATAAGGATCAAGGATCCTTAAGAATTCTGGTATTCAATTCAGGGTAAAGGATCCACAAGAGATATATGATCCTTTGCTTGGTAACATTTTACTAGTTATTTCATATTATATTTGTTATTAAGAAAAGGATGTTAGATTCTTAACATCCAATCTTATCAAGTTTTAAGTCTTGTAGGGTTTGTTGCATCGTTGACAGAGGATCAAGAGGTTGGCCACCTCTCCAAGACTTTGGGCATGTCTACAGCTTAAGGTATCCAATACCTTCTAAGGTTTAAAGGTTTTCACCTTTCACACGAATTGGGTTTTGACACCCTGCCAGTAGCGCGCGTTATCCAAGTCTAGTTCGAGGCAATGGAACCAGTACTTGCTTTAGGGGCTGAATATTTCATTGTTGTTGGCTATATGTAGGATCCTAAGTATAATGGTAGACGTACCATACATCCATTCCTAAGGTTTCTAACGTTTTCACGTTAGCTAAGGTTTGGCATTTTCATGTCGCTCACGATTGGATAGATGCCAGTTTGGGCCATACTACAGTTTACACCAGTTATTTGGGCTTGTCCCCAGTTTGTTGGGCTTGTCCCCAGTTACTAAGGAGTTATTCAACTGATGTTTAGCTTAGTCCCGAATTGCGTGTTATTACAGGTTCCTGAAGTTTAACAAATAAGGATCCTAGATCCTAGAGTTCTACTAATTTTTATTCCTTGTTGCTAAGATTGTTAGTTTTAAGGATAAAGAATCCTAACTTGGATTCACTAGTATGACCTTTTACTCAGCCTTGTCTTCGGATATTACCCTCAATCTTTGACGGAAGCCTATATGATCCTTGATCATATATTGTTTAACCTTTTAAAACAAAACTTGTTTTGACAAATATTTAATATTCTTTTTAAGAACTTATGAATTCCTAAATTTGAATTTTCCTAACAATTACAAGTATAATGATGATCAAATCAGAAAAGAAATAACAGCAAACACAGTCAAAAGCTAAAGTTTTATTTATTTATAAGAACCCCTTTCAAAAGGTTATCAAAATTGCCTACCCAAGCTTCTACCAGCAAAACGTGGCCCGTCCACTTGGGTTGGCAAAGGGTGTCCATGTTAACGGTTCATAAAGTGTAGGAAAATAAAGGCGGGGGCGCATCAAGGACTTCATCCTCCACAAACAAAAGGACCCATCCACCTTTGTTACCCCCTATTGTTCAAAGGATCAGTGATCCTTGACCCTAAAACTATTGTTCAAATTACAAACCAAATTGTTCCAAATAAACCACCATCACAAAACTAACAATCCTAAAAAAAATGGGCCCTGACCACGTCTACAAATTTCCATCATCGCCCATTGGTGTAGCCTACTCCTTTGCTGCTTCATCACCCTTAGCTTCGCCACCTTCACCACCACCACTAGCTGCTGCCTCCTCAGGATCCTTCTCACCACTTGGAGTGGCCTCAAGCATGGGTGTCCCTTCTGGCTCATCGTCATCACCCAACTCCTGCAGCCTCTGCTCCAAGCCTCTACCCATCCAGCCTTGTCAAAGGAAGGATCCACCGCCTCCTGAGCTATCTGGATCCTGGCCTTCAGGATAGCCTTGACAGCAGAGATTTTGGCCTCATCAGCAGCCTCCAACCGATCCTTGTTTGCTTGAACCGCATCCACTATGGCCTGCTTCTCCAAGCGATTGATCTCCCACTCCAGCTACGTAATCTTTTTATCTTTAGCAGTGCAGAAGGCTCGAGATCGGCATCGGTTCTCGTTCTCTGCCTCAACTAACTTCTTCTCTTGCAGGGCTTGGATTTGTGCAACTTTCTGCATAGGAATTTTCACATAATTCAGAGAATCAGTGATGCTTACCTAGGAGACGCAGCTATGGATGTCTTGCTCAAGTTGAGAGGTCACTTGGTGGTGCAGGATCAGATGGCTTCTTCCTCTTGGACCCAGTTTTAGCACGGAGGTCATGCCCTTGTTCTCCGGTTGGCTTTGGCCTGTGGCCAGCTCCTTCTTGAAGGATCGTGGGGAGATTATTCCTTCTAGTTCCCCAAGGCCAAACTTAGAGGCAAATTTGGAGGAGGATTTAGCAGCACCTGCGATACCAAAATTCAGATAAGTATTCATGATTCAACTAATTTATTCCAAATCCTATGTATATATACATGCATGTATACTTACTTGACATGGTGTAGGAGGCAGATGTGGTCTCTTCTAGATCCTTGGCCTTTGGAACTGAATGTTCTAACTGTTGTGTCTAGGGCCCAAAAGACAGCAACTCTCTCAACGGTAGCAGGCAAATCACTCAAGGCAGCAAAGCTAGTCACTGCAAAACAAGATGAAACGGATCAGTTATCCTTGAAAAAGATGACAAGAACAGAGTTAATAATGGTCCTATCCTAAGAATCCTAGATCTACCCTTCAAATTCCACTTCTTTGGAGATACTCTCCGTTGGGAAGAGAATCTCTTTTGACGAAAAAGAACTGGTTTTTCCAGTTGGTATCGTTTCTGGTGGTCTTGAGGAGTGGAAGAGGATGTGAGGTTTAGCTTTGAAGAGGTATCGATGGGATCCATGGTTACCAGGTTGTATAGATGATAAAGCTCGGTGAGACCAAAAACCAGACCTTCTTTGCTGATTATTTGTTCAAGAGTGTACATAACCCTCCACAACATAGGCATCGCTTGGTTGTAACACATTCCGGTGTGGCTAAAGTAATGTTTAGGTGAATACTGGAAAGGGATAGTTATAGCCTATTTGAAACGGAGCGGCAGGGAAACAAATCCAGAAGTCTGATTCACAATCACTTTTCAGTGATGAATCAAAGGGTCTGAAAATGGTTCCCTCCGGGAAACAATGGCGAATCTGATCGATTTCAGGATCAGTGAAACGACAAAGTTCCTGGGAAGGATTTTTGAGAAGATTTTGACTTCTCGGTGGGTTGTTATTCTCAGGTTTCCTTGACTGGTGAGGACCGAGTGACCATCTTCGCCATGGATTTTGAGAGTGAAAGAAGAAGAAAAGATAAAGGATTGAAGGAAGAGAAGAGAAAGAATACCTTAAGACTTCTGGAATGCAGATATAAATTGCAGAGATCAGGGTTTAAATGGCAATTCTCATCTCTATCTAACCCCTATATATAATGATGTTTGTTGCAGGAGGTCTTATCAGTGACGTCATGGCTGCAACGACTAGCTCTGCTTGCAACGGCTAGTTTGGATAAGCAACCACTAGTCCGATTTTGATGAAAATATGACTCATTTAGTTACCATTAATTCCTCATATTTTGGGGGCAATTGTTGTGGCATGGATTTTATACTAAGGATCATCCATCCTGAGATTGAGCCTGGATTACGGTATCCTTAGCGGATGGCGCAGGAAGTCTGAGGATTTAGGATCCTTATCTAAGTCTATGTTTTTCTAACAATTGTTCCTTGTATATTTGGTTTACGTTTGCAAGTATTATGTGAAGTGAGTCGAGTCAACACGGGAATATGGAGGAATATGCTAATTATGGCACGTGCAAGGAGAGTCATGACCGTTGGTGGAGAACGTGGATGCATGACTGAAATTTCGGATAGTTAGTTCGTTAGGATTAGCTAGATATTTAGTCGGATATCGAGCTTGATAGATACACGATTTTTTGATTGAACACACACTCTCGCATACATACTCTGGAGTATCATACTCACCACACTCTAGTTTTTTCATTGTAAACAAGCTCAATATTTCCAAAGTTGTAATCTTTATACTTCAATATAGTTGGTGATCGGTAGTTTCCATCACCGAGGTTTTTTATGCCGGATATCACATCTTGATCAAGGGCTTTTTCCTCGTATAAATCTTTGTGTTCATCTTCGATTACATTCCTAACTTGTTCATTCAATTGTTCATAATTCAAGCACTCAACCTCACAAATCAAATTTGGTTACATTATCCTTAATCAGATTTTTGACCAAAACAGTTTGCTTGTCATTAATTTTGTTTAAAGATCCCCTTAACATGTATAGCGCTATAGGAGTAACGCATCGCCCGTATTCTTGAGGTCATGTTAAGTTATTCATACAATCAAAACGGTCTTATCGTTGCTAGATAAGATTACGCTAACGGTACACTCGAGGGTTGACTTGTATAATTGCATGCCTTGGTACATTAATCTGGTTAACTATTTTTGTCATGTGGATTGTTCATACTTTCTTTTCATATATGCTAGTATTCAAACTTGTATGCTCGCCAATACATTTGTATTGAACTATACTTTAAAATGTATTTGCAGGATTTTGATGATGATGATGATGCACGGAACCAAGTAGGATGCCTAAAAACGCACCAAGCTTATATTCATGTTTATAGATTAGACATTCGATACTTGTTGTATTTTGCTTTCCATTCTTGTATTCGAACCGTTAGCAATGAAATATTATTTATTAATACTTGTCACATTTGGAGTTATAAAGTCTCGAGCAATCTATTTCGTCTCACTCTGATGTTTTTGCCATCGGTTGGGGTGTGACAGTGCGTTAATCCTATAGCGCTATACATGTTAAGGAGACTTGAATAAAGTTAATGACAAGTATAAAACATAAGAATAGTCTAGTATATACGAATTTAAGTATAATGTGTCAAACATGTATATTGGATTGTTGTTTGTGATTTAAGCATAAAGTATGTGATTGAGTGATTTTGGTAAAGTAAACATATTGCGCCCAAAAGTGTTAAAGGTAAAAAAAGGGAGTTGAGTATACTCGCGGTTCTTCAAGCGTTCCTAGCAATCCGAGAGTTGTTAAGTTTGGAGGAAGGAACACCAAAGTTACCCTACATGGGGGAAACGAAGGTGTGTTGAGTATTCGGATTCGGTAGAGAGTGCGGATTCGGAATGTAAAAGTATGTATACGAAAAATAATATTAGTTTAGGCACTCGTTTTTGACACTATTAATTCTGTGTGGTTTCATGTGATTTCATGGGTCGAATTTGCCTATTAGAATCGTAATGAGAGGTTTAAAACTTAGATAATATAACTGTTTCCATGACAAGTAACCATAATCCGGTTAACATAAAGGGTTCGGTTAAGTATATATATTATATAGTATATTTTATATGTCCGTCATATATTATCATAGAATTCGTATAAGTCACGCATGGAGGTAGGATGATAAACATCCATTAAACCTCATTGAATGATTCACCAATGCACAAATCACCACAAGGATGATTCGGATGGTCATGAATGAAAAGAAAATACTACTAACTACTAAGTCAACTAAAACTATGAACAACCAAGTAAGCAAGCAAGCTAGGTGCGTGCATCCGGAACATGGCAACGTTTAGGGACGTGTCGTAGCCTTTGCTAGGACCGACCTCCTTTAGCATAGGAACCTAGATTTGTATCTAACGTTCAATTAAGGCGGAAACTAATGACGTGTTAACCAAATAACAAGAATTACTCATTTAATGTTTGTTTATTGATCAATAATGTTCAATACATTCAAGTTCGGATCCGACAGAGCTTCGCCATCTTGTGCCAAAGTTGTTGATCCTTTCAAATGAAATCCAAAAAGGCACGTATTTATAGGGTTGCAAGTTCGCTTGGAAGATGAACAAGTTCGGGCGAACTTGTCTTGAACAAGTTACGGCCGAACTTGTTCTCACATCTTAGTTCCGGGCGAACTTGACCCTTTACAATCATAAATATGCCTCGTTACTAACAATTAAGCTCTAATCACTCAGACTCGATATATAATGACGTAGGAAACTAGGCATATGCACTTACAGACTCCCCCTTGGATGTTGTCGTAGTCATTTTGTGTAGTCATTTGACTTCAAATAAGTTCCTGAGTTTTTAACATTCTCTTGATCTTTAGTCTTGAATAACTTTAACGTCTTTGATCTTCAATTCTTCTCTGTTTCTTGAACTTGTTTTGATCATACTTTAATCACCATGCCCCCCTTGCTCTGAGCTATGCTCTCCCTTACTTTGAGCTTTCTGTATCTTCAACGTTTTATCCTGCTCCTACTAAAACTTTACTTCTGTTTCAAAGTACTCATATATTCAAATAAACATTTCAGATTCAAACTTTGAAATTTTATAACATCAACATTTCAAATTTTAATCTCCACTTTAATCTTTTCAAACATTTTAGTTTTTCAAGTTCAATACTTTTTACATTTAAGACCTTGACCATTCACAAGTTTATCAATTATGAAATCCACTTAGTTGACCAAGTCCAAACAATGACCTTGGTTAACTAATTTCATTTATCAAGTCCAATTAATGACCTTGATTTGAAACCGTTGTGATCAAATCAATATTTTTCTTCAATTTTAAAGTTTCAAATTAATGAACTTTTCAACATTTTCGATTGTTTTGGTTTTTAACAGATGTCACTAAGATTTTCACCACTACAGCATCTTACAAGACTTCAAAGAACCGTTCTCCATCATTGTCTTGTAGAAACTAATGAAGAAACAAAATCTTTTTGAATTTTTGTAACTTTATGCTAAAACACACTGAAAATCTTTTTGGTTTTAATTTGTAAAGCAGATAAACTATGTACAGAAACAAGTAAACTATGTACAAACATATTTACAGACATATTTTTGTGAATTCGTGTCTAAGGATCATATCAGTTGTTTGAGACATATCACTGGTACCGTTGACCTTTTGAGACATTAAGTTTTAAACTCGTTTACCTAGATTGTCGATATGTTTGTCCACTTAAACTTCGACACATTTCTCAAATTTCCAAGATATTGTTAGGGATGATTTTTGATAGGGATGGATCCCTTATCCTGAGATTAGTCTGGATATATTATCCTTAGCGGGTGGTTCAGAGAGTCTAAGGATTGAGGATCCTTACTATTAGCTATAATTGTCTAACAATTGTTCCCAATGTTTTTTAGCTTGTGATTGCAGGAACGATACGAGTCAAGACTAATTCCAAGCAGGAATCTCGCGGAATATGCCATTATTCAGCACGTGCACAGGCTAGTGACCGTTGGTGGAGAACGTGGATGCATGGCTGAAATTTCGGATAGTTAGTTCATTGAGATTAGCTAGATATTTATGGGATATTGAGCTTGATAGAGGACACGGACACTTATTCAAACACACAACACTTTTGATACTCTCTCTCGAAAAACACACACATACAGCTAGCTTACATTGTACCAAGCTCAATATCATCCAAAGTTGTAATCTTTTGTGTTCAATATAACCGGTGATCGGTAGTTTCCATCACCCGAGGTTTTTATGCCGGCGATCTACTAGTGATCAAGGGCTTTTCCTCGTATAAATCCCTGTGTTCATCTTAGTTTATCTTTCTAATTTCATTTATACATTCATTTAACACATCAAACACTCAACCTCACAATCAAGTTTGGTTACATTATCCTTAATCAGATTTTTGAACAAATAGTTTGGCGCCCACCGTGGGGCAATTGGTGCTTCAATTCTAAAAACTCATTCATTTCATTCATTTCTATTCATTTCCATCAATCACATGGCTTCTCAAGGAAAATCCAGTTTAAGTGCCATACCGGCGATTACCACATCTCAGCCTAGTGCATCATTGCCACCATTCCTCCTGCATACCAGAAGAGTGCTGAGAATCTCCAGAAGAAAACTACACCTGTTTATACAGGATCGAAAACCTCTGTTGTTTCCTCATCTACTCCCACTAACAGTGATCTCTTACTTTGATTTTGCAGATGAAAGGATACATGGAACTACATGACAAAACCAACCAGAGGATCCTCGGGGAGATTGATGAAATGAAGAAGCAGAAGAGATCAGCGGAGGATCACTCTCCACTGATACCCAGGTCGCTGGATTTCGCTTCTCCAGCATCAACGATCCAATACTCTCAAGGATCCGCCGTACAAGTGCAAGGATCCTCCAACTATCAGCAGGGATCACTGGTGATGACCCAGGCTCAAGGATCCTCTCCTCAAGTTCATGGATCCTACTTCCAACCTCAGGGATCATCCATCCTTCAACGAGGATCACTAGGAGTCACGGATCCTCAAGGATCCTTCTATGAAGCAGCAGGACCGCAAGGAATGTACCAGTCCAGAGGATTCTATGCACCATATCAAGGATCCTCATCTCAAGTTCAAGGATCCAACTTGTTTCAGGAAACAAGGATCCTTAGGAAGTCAACCATCCAGGAACTCTAAAGTTCATATAGGAGACTTCATTCCTATGCAGACTATTGCTTCATCTGGTCCAACTGTTGCACCTGAAGTGTCTACTTTTGGATACACTTCTGCGATACCGGTTCCAAACCAATCAGGAGGTAACCATGTCAATACATCTTTTGGTACTAATTACGGTTCCATGCAGGATACAGGTATCAATCAGGCTATGGCACGGGAATTTCAGAAGCTTAAGGATATGATATCCAGTGTCCCAAGAGTGGTTAAGCCCATTCCTGAGATACCAGATGGAAGTCACAGGGTGTCTCGTTTTGCACCTCCTATATGCAATGCTGAGATACCAAAACGCTTTCAAACCCCCCAACATGAAGCTGTACGATGGTACGACGATCCAGAGGAGCATGTGGCACAGTACCGGGAAAGAATGGAGATCAACCCCATTCCAGAAAGGTTAAAAGAAGCATGTCTTTGTAAGGGCTTCGGATCCACACTCACTGGATCGGCACTGAAATGGCTGCTAAGTCTTCCTCCTTACTCAATTACTTCATTTTCTCATTTAGTTAATTTGTTCAATAATCAGTTTTCATGTAGTAGAACATTTGAGCGATTAACTAGTGATTTATATAAGGTAACACAAGGTCGTGATGAATCCTTAAGGGATTATATCACTAGGTTTAGTAAAGAATCCTTAGATATCCCCAATCTGGATATTGCCACTGCTGCGGAAGCATTTAAAATGGGATTACTTAGAGATTCAAAATTCTATGATGATCTTGTTATGACGCCTTGCAGGAATTTAGATGAAGTAAGGAACAGGGCATTGAGGTTCATTCGGTTAGAGGATGATAAGAGGATCCAAGAGAGACTGTCAGGATCCTCAAGACAGGAAAAACAAGGATCATTCTTTAAGAATAACGATCCAAGTCATACTCTAAGAATGACAATCACAATGTGCATGCGGTCGAAGATGAGGAAGATGATGAGGATTATCCTCCAATTTCTGAATATTGTTTTTCTGCTGATAATAATGAACTAATCCTTGCTATGCAAAATTTAGGTGACAAGGCTAGGTGGCCAAGGAAAACTGACAAGCCCGGAGCTACTGAGGATAAATCTAAGTGGTGTGCTTATCATGAGGATTTCGGTCATCTCACCGACGAGTGTATAGCATTGAGGAAAGAAATAGGCTATCTTTTGAGCAAGGGATACCTGAAGGAGTTGCTCGGAAGGAAAAAATCAAGGATCCAGGATCCTGAAAAGGCTCCTCCTCCCCCAGCTGATGCTCAAATTATAAACTTCATCTCCGGAGGTTCTGATATATGTGGAACCTCATTTTCGCAGCAAAACGACACGTCAAGGAAACGAAAATGGAGAGTGGGTATAGACCCATTCGAACCTCCACTCTGACTCAGCAGAAAATTATATCCTTCGATGAGGACGACCGTGTAGACATACAAAAGCGAAGATATATTTCTAACCCTCAGTAACTAATAATCAAGTGAGACACAAATTTTTTAGTTCGTAGATCCTCATCACGACGGTTTAGTCATTACATTGTTTATTTCTAACCATTTTGTTCGCAGGATCCTCATCGATGGAGGGAGCTCAGTGAACATAACAAAGTTGAATGTCCTCAAGAGAATGAACATTCCTGAATCTGAAATCGTTCCAAGATCATCAGTGCTTGTGGGATTTAGTGGAGAAACCATGAATACACTGGGGGACATCAAACTCCCAATTTATATAGAGGGAGTGAATTCTATCCAGAAATTCTGTGTAATAGATCCTTTTCTTGTTGTAATGTTATCATTGGCAGGCCATGGATACATGATATGAAGACAGTTCCCTCAACGTATCACCAGTGTGTCAAGCTACCAACTCCTTGGGGAGTAGTAAAGATAGAGAGTGATCAGCAAGAAGCAAAGAATTGTTATACTTCCTCAATGAAACCAGCATCAAAGCCCAGGGAGGCATAGCAATTAAAGTATCCTCCAAGAGACGTCATGGAGGCTAGAGAACAGGACGTCAAGGATATTCTATTAGATCCCGTGGATCCTGAATCCAAAGTTTATATAGGATCCGGGATCCTGGATAATATTGAACATGATTTAATATCCTTCCTGGAGAGAAGGAAATCTACCTTTGCAAACATGAAGACGTGACAGGTATATCTAAGGATGTTATTACTCATAAACTTGGTATTAACAAATCTTTCAGGCCAATACACTAAAAGAGGAGAAAGTTTGCACCTGAAAGAAATGCCATTATCCAAGAGGAGGTAGATAAGTTACTAAGGGCAGTATGATTAGAGAAGTCAAGTATCCAAGATGGTTAGCCAATGTGGTTGTTGTTCAAAAGAAAAATGGAAAATGGAGGGTATGTGTCGATTTTATTGACTTGAACAAGGCATGTCCCAAGGATCCTTTCCCTTTACCCCACATTGACTCCATGGTGGATTCTACGGCGGGTTATGAGTTGTTAACTTTTATGGATGCTTCATCTGGATTTCAGCAAATTCAGATGGAACCATCTGATCAAGAGGATACAACGTTCATGATACCCACCGGCATATATTGCTATATTGTTATGCCCTTTGGTTTAAGAAATGCAGGTGCCACATACCAAAGGCTGGTGAATATGATGTTCAAAGAACAACTTGGACACACGATGGAGGTATACATAGATGATATGGTGGTCAAGTCTAAAAGAGCTGAGGATCACCTTAAGGATCTCGAAGAAGCATTCAATATCCTTGACCAATACAATATGAAATTGAATCCTTCCAAAAGCCGTTTCGGAGTCAAAGCTAGAAGTTCTTAGGATACATGGTGACCAAGAGAGGGATCGAAGCAAGTCCGAGTAGATAAAGGCTATAATCAACATCAAGTCTCCTGCCAACGCTAAGGATGTGCAAAGATTGACAGGAAGAATCGCCGCCCTGAACAGATTCATTTAAAAATCCTCAGAAAGATGCAAGGATTTCTATGATATTCTGAGGAAGAATAAGAAGTTCGAGCGGATGGAGAAGCATGAAGCTGCTCTACAGGCTCTCAAGGATTACCTATCCTCAGCACCGGCTTTAATGAAACCTGAAAATGGGGAACCATTATCCTTATACCTAGTTGTTTCAGGTAAAACAGTAAGTGTGGTCCTTGTTAAGGATCATGAAGGCCAACAACATCCGGTATAATATGTAAGTAAAAGTTTACTTGATGCTGAGGCCAGGTATTCTCATTTAGAAAAACTTATTCTTGCTTTAATTATGGCTTCAACCAAACTAAGACATTATTTTGAAACTCATACTATTGTTGTTAAAACTAACTTTCCCATTAAAAATATTCTTAGGAAACCAGAGATGTCGGTGAGAATGGCAAATGGGTTGTTAAACTTAGTGCATATGACATTAAGTATGAGCCTAGAACTGCTATTAAATCCCAAGCTTTGGCTGACTTTGTGGCTGATTTCAGTAGTGATCTACAAAGAGAAGCTGAATTGGAGGTACAACAACTTGAGGAGACCAAGGATCCTTGGACACTCTTCACAGATGGAGCCTCAAATGTCAAAGGAACTGGACTAGGCCTACTACTAAAATCACCACAGGGGGACATTATACCCCAATCAATAGCATGTGAATTCCAAACCACTAATAACGAGGCAGAGTATGAGGCCTTGATAGCAGGTTTGCAATTAGCTAAGCATATGAGGATTAGGTATCTTCAAGTGTTTGTGGATTCTCTATTAATTACTAATCACTATAATGGTTCTTATGTTGTTAAAGGTGAGAAACTAATCAAATATTTGGAGATAGTCAAGAAATTGGCAGATTCTTTTGCTTTTTTCAGCCTTACACAGGTACCTAGAGAAGAAAATGCAGAAGCAGATGCCTTGGCCAATCTAGGATCCTCACTAAAGATACCAGAAGATGTAAAGATACCTATTATCCATGTCCTAACTCCTGCAATTGAGGAAGATGAAACAATGGAGATAGTGGGTAATACTGCAATTCTATTCAGTGATGATCCGGAGTCGAATTCAGGATCATGGATCCTTCCAATAATGAAGTATATTCAGAACGGGGAAATTCCGATTGGCGAGAATCTTATACCCTTTAAGATAAAGGTATCCCAATTCACTATAATTAATAACATGTTATATAAGATATCTCTTGTAGGACCCTATCTACGATGCATTGAGATCCTCAGATCCAAGAAGTCTTAAAGGATTTTCATGAAGGAGACTGTGGAAACCACACTGGGGGCAGAGCACTATTTTCAAGGATCCTCAGGACAGGATACTATTGGCCTACAATGAAGAAAGATGTTGTGGAGTATGCAAAGAAATGTGACGCTTGCCAAAGGCATAGTAACATTCTCCATCAACCGGCAGAACCTCTGCATCCTATATCCTCCTCTTGGCCATTTATGAGGTGGGGGAATGGATATAGTAGGCAAGCTTCCCAAGGCACTAGGAGGAAAAGTGTTCATGCTAGCTATGATAGACTATTTCTCTAAATGGATAGAAGCTGAAGCCTTTGCCCAAGTCAGGGAAAAGGAAGTTATATCCTTTATTAAAAGAAATATCATTACTAGATTTGGAATTCCTTCTGAAATTGTTTGTGATAACGGATCCCAGTTTATTGGGGGTCGTACTACTAACTTTTGTGACAGCTGGGGGATTAGGATGATTACATCAACACCAGTCCACCCACAACCTAATGGCCAGGCAGAATCATCCAACAAGATCATCATCAACAACTTGAAGAAGAAGCTTGGATCCAAAAAGGGCAAATGGGCTGAGGAATTACCTTATGTCTTATGGGCAGACATTACAACTCCCAAGAATGCAACGGGTCAGACTCCCTTCTCCTTAGTCTTTGGAACTGAAGTAGTGATCCCTACAGAAATGGTAGTCCCTACGGCCAGGACAAGCATCCGTGATCCTGAAGCAAATGCTGAGACTCTGGCTCAAGACCTAGATACCGTGGAAGAACTCAGAGACTTGACGAGATTTAGGTTGGCTAGCTATCAACAAAGGATGGCTGGAGCTTACAACAAGAATGTCAGGGTTAGAATATTTCAAGTAGTTGACTTGGTATTGAGGAAAGCATTCCAAAATACCATGAACCCTACTGATGGCAAGTTAGCACTGAAATGGGAAGGCCCTATCTAATTGAAGCTGAAGCAAGAAAGGGGGCATATCGTTTGTTAACTATGGATGGTGACCTTCTGCCAAGAGCCTGGAATGTTGTCCACCTAAAGAAGTACTTTATGTAAGGATCAGGGATCCTCATAGGATATATGATTCACACTTCGGTAACATTTTACTAATGCTTTCATTTGTATTATACCTCTTATTATTTATTATAAAGTAAGGATGTTGAATTTTCAACATTCAACCTTATCAAGCTTTAAGTTTTGTAGAAGTTATGACAAAGGATCAAGAGGTTGGTCACCTCTCCAAAGTTTTTGGGCTTGTCCCCAGCTAAGGTATCTATTACCTCCTACGGGTCTTTATCATTCACACGAATTGGGTTCCGACACCCTCGCCAGTTGCGCATGTTATCCAAGTATAGTTCGAGGCAATAGGAGCAGTACCCGCTTTAGGGGCTGACAATTTCATTGCTGTTGGCTATATGTAGGATCCTAAGTATAATGGTAGACGTACCATACATCCGTTCCTAAGGTTTCTAACGTTTTCATGTTAGCTAAGGTTTTGGCATTGTCATGTCACTTACGATCGGTTAGTTGCCAGTTTGGGCCATACACCAAATCCTAAGGTTTTGGCATTTTCATGTCACTTACGTTGGGCTTGTCCCCAGTTTATTTGGGCTTATCCCCAGTTTATTTGGGCTTGTCCCTAGTTTTTGGGCTTGTCCCCAGTTTATTTGGGCTTGTCCCTAGTTTATTTGGGCTTGTCCCCAGTTTGTTGGGCTTGCCCCAGTAACTAATGATTCTTTCATTTGATGTTTGGCTTAGTCCCAAGTTAAATACTACTACAGGTTTACAAAGTTTAACAGCTAAGGATCGTGAATCCTAAAGTCCTATTGATTGTTATGCTTTGGTTGACACAACTAGTTTAAAAGTGCAGGAAATAAAAGGCGGGGGGCATCAAGGGCTTCATCCTCCACAAACAGAAGGACCCATCCACCTTTGCTACCCCCTATTGTTCGAAGGATCAGTGATCCTTAACCCTAAATACTATTGTTTAGTTACAGATCATCATTGTTTGAAAACAAAAACCAACAATCCTAAAAAATGGGCTCCGGCCACGTCTAGAAATTTCCATCATCGCCCATTGGTGCAACCTACTTCTTCGCCGCTTCATCCTCCTTAGCTTCACCACCTTTGCCACTGCCACCAGCTGCTACCTGTTCAGGATCCTTCTCACCACTTGGAGCGGCCTCAAGCATCGATGTCTCTTCTGGCTTATCATCGCCCAGCTCCTGCAGCCTCTGCTTCCAAGCCTCCACCTCTCATCCAGCCTTTTCAAAAGAAGGATCCATGGCCTCCTGAGCTATCTAGATCCTGTCCTTCAGGATAGCCCTAACAGCAGAGATTTTGGCCGCGTCAACGGCCTCCAACCGATCCTTGTTCGCCTGAACTGCATCCACTATGGCGTGCTTTTCCAAGCGATTGATCTCCCTCTCCAGCTGCGCAATCTTCTTATCGTGCAGAAGGCCCGAAGATCAGCAATAATTTCTTCTGCCTCAGCTAACTTTTTCTCTTGCAGGACTTGGATTTGTGCAACTTTCTGCATAATGACAATATGCAAAGATAAGGATCCTTGATCCGAAAAATTTTATACAACGAAGAATCAGTGATCCTTACCTCGGAGACACAGCTGTGGATGTCTTGTTCAAGCTGAAAGGCGTCATTTGGTGGTGCAGGCTCAGATGGCTTCTTCCTCTTGGACCCGGTTTAGCGCGAAGGGTCATGCCCTTGTTCTCTGGTTGGCTTTGGCCTGCGGCCAGTTCCTTCTTGACAGATCGTGGGGAAATTATTCACTCGAGTTCCCCAAGGCCAAACTTGGAGGTAGATTTAGAGGAGGACTTAGCAGCACTGTGATATCAAAATCCAGATAAGTATTCATGATCAACTAAATTATTTCAAACACTTACGTATCTATATATGGATGCATACTTACTTGACATGGTGTAGGAGGCAGATGTGGTCTCTTCTAGATCCTTGGCCTTTGGACAGAAAGTTCTAACTGTTGTGTCTAGGGCCCAGAAAGCGGTGACTCTTTCAGCGGTAGCAGGCAAATCTCTCAAGGCTAGCAAAGTTGGCACTGCAAAATAAAATAGAAATGGATCAGTTATCCTCAAAAAAAGTGGAACAACAGAGTTGTCAATGGTCCTGCCGTAAGAATCCTAGATCCTACCCTTCAAATTCCACTTCTTGGGGAGATACTTTCCTGTTGGGAATAGAATCTCTTCTGACGAAAAAGAACTGGTTTTTCCAGTTAGTATCGTTTCTGGTGGTCTTGAGGAGTGGAAGGGGACACTGAGGTTTAGCTTTAAAGAGGTATCAATGGGATCCATGGGTTACCAGGTTGTATAGGTGAGGAAGCTCGGTGAGACCAAAGACCAAACCTTCTTTGCTGATTATTTGTTCGAGGGTGTACAGAACTCTCCACACATGGGCATCGCTTGGTTGAAACACATCCCGGTGTGGCTGAAGAATGTTTGGGTGAATACTGGGAAAGGATAGTTGTAGCCAATCTGAAACGGGGCGGCAGGAAAACATATCCAGGTCTCCGATTCGCAGTCACTTTTCAGCGACGAATCGAAGGGCCTAAAGATGGTTCCCTCCGGAAAACAGGGACGAATCTGGTCGATTTCAGGGTCAGTAAAGCGACAAAGCTCTTGAGAAGGGTTTTTGAGAAGATTTTGGCTCTGGGGTGCAGTTTCAAGCTCCTGATTCTTTTGGGGAGAGGACCGGGTAGCCATTTTTTCCATGAGAGTAAGAAAAAAGATTGCAGAGAAAGAAGGTTAAGGGAGAAAGAGTATACCTAATTGCTCTCCGGTGCAAGGTTTTAAAGAAAGAATCTTGATATTAATAAGAGATATCGCTATATCTCTACCCTATATATAATCATGTTTGTTGTAGGCTATCTTGTCAATGACGTCACTTTTTGCAACGGATATATCCAAGTTGCAACGGCTAGTCCTATTCTAACGGAAACATGACTAATTTGTTGAGCATTTAATTAGTCATGTTTGGGGGTAATTGTCAGGGAGTGATTTTTGATAGGCATGGATCCCTTATCCTGAGATTAGTCTGGATATATTATCCTTAGCGGGTGGTTCAGAGAGTCTAAGGATTGAGGATCCTTCTATTAGCTATAATTGTCTAACAATTGTTCCTAATGTTTTTTAGCTTGTGATTGCAGGAACGATACGAGTCAAGACTAATTCCAAGCGGGAATTCGCAGAATATGCCATTATTCAGCACGTGCACAGGCTAGTGACCGTTGGTGGAGAACGTGGATGCATGGCTGAAATTTCGGATAGTTAGTTCATTGAGATTAGCTAGATATTTAGTGGGATATTGAGCTTGATAGAGGACACGGACACTTATTCGAAACACACAACACTTCTGATACTCTCTCTCGAAAACACACACATACACGCTAGCTTACATTGTACCAAGCTCAATATCATCCAAAGTTGTAATCTTTTGTGTTCAATACAACCGGTGATCGGTAGTTTCCATCACCCGAGGTTTTTATGCCGGCGATCTACTAGTGATCAAGGGCTTTTCCTCGTATAAATCCCTGTGTTCATCTTAGTTTATCTTTCTAATTTCGTTTATACATTCATTTAACACATCAAGCACTCAACCTCACAATCAAAGTTTGGTTACATTATTCTTAATCAGATTTTTGACCAAAACAGATATGTTAGATATGAATTATGAAACTTGACTTAACTATGGTTCCCATCTCAGAATATACTTCCGTATCAAGATTCCCTAGATTTCATCTTACAGGTGAATATAGCGTAATTGATATCTGTATCTGGGTTGTGCGAGACCTTGAGAGCTCGGTTAGTACTATCGTACAGACAAAGAGATGAAGGCTCGACTTTAAGGTGCGTTCCCTTAAGGAATCTTTTAAGCACTGCAAATGATTAGATTTTTCCGATTCTTTTCAGCTTTGCATGCAGTTAAGGGGTTTTTAGCAAAAGCATTACAGAAGTTCTTGGCTATTGCTTCCGCAAAATCAGAAGAACTTGTATAATACCCCAGATATCAACTATCTATAAAGACCTCGTATCTCAGAATCAAGCAATCTCTCAAACGAAATTTCAGAGTACTAAGTCCATATATCCGAGAGATGTTAATCCACGAGATTAAGCAGTTGTAAAATTTAGTTTATATCTCAGAAACAATTTACTGAACGTGTAAAGCCTATCGACACATCCACAGTAAGACTTGTTTATCACTTTTTAAACTTTACAATTCTTTAGCATACTGTGATAGTCCACTGATGTACTATCATTTCTTTTTGACACAAAAATCTTTTTGTCTTTTTCAATGTTTTGGTTCTTTTTAAATTTTTTAAATGATTTTGAATTTTCAAATTTTTCATATGTTTTTGATTTTTTCAAATTTTTCTTACTCCCCCTAAAATCAAAAACATATTTTTGAATTTTGGATTTAAGAACTTCTATTCTAAAAAGATAACAAACCAATGAGGATCACGAGAACTCGTTGTCGATCCTTTTTTCAACATCTGCATCTGCACCTCTTCAACAAATAAACCATTCAGCTCATTTACGTGAAAGAATAAATGGTTTGTTATAAAATCAGTTTTGTTCAACGGTGTGGATTTTCACAATTTATTCTTTGAAATTTTTTTCTTTTCCAACTACTCCCCCTCAAAATGACAAAATATGACATTTTCGAAATAAGTTAAGTAACATGAAGCTCCGCTATCCAAATTCAACTTTGACAACGTGGATCTTTAGAGCCCCTGCACATGAAGTAACTACTTGAATAGTGAAACCCAAACCTTTGTGGTTTTTGGTTGAACCTTGATAAAGATCATCGTAATCACTTTCCAATTCATCATAGTAATCAAAATCATCATCAGACATTTCGTTTGATGTCAATTTTGAAGACTTTTCGACTATTTTTCTTGTTTGTTTGTTTGAAAATTTTGACTTTGAAAGATCATTTTTTATTGTTGTTTCAGTTGATTTGACATTTTTTGTTTTATCAGAAACCGACTTTTCTCTTCAGATGATGAAGACTCTTTCTTCACAACCCATGATTGTGACTTACTTCTTGCCTTTTTGACATAGAATCTAGAATCTATTTTTCTTTTGATTTTGAAGTTTCACCTTTTTCAAATGTTGAGTTTTCAAACTTTGGTTTAAATTTAGGTTTCATTTCGAATTCAGATTCTTTGATTCCATTTAACATTTTGATTGGTTTCACAATCTCTGGTTGTTTTTGTTTTTCATCTTTTGACACTATCTTTCTTCTGTATACACAGGCTTTGACTTCGGACACTTGCGAGCAATATGACCAACTTTCATTGCATTTAAAGCAAGTCCGAGTATCATGAACACGTTTCACTCCACTTGTGGACTTACCTTGTCCCGAAGTTCTTTTCTTTCTTGAACTCTTCATTTGATTTCTTACCGATCAAGCTTTCTTCCTGAACCGTATTCATCCCATACACAAACTTCATGTTTTTACCTTTGTATTCGTAGAATGGAGACTTCCGGTTTTTTTTTCCTCATCTTCATTTTCCTCCAAACCCAACCCTGCTCTCCTGTTCTCAGGAAAATCACCACCATTCTTTCAGTAGTTGTTAAAGTTCCTTTTGGTTTTCGAGTAAAATTTTTTCTCATTTTTCTCAAAATCATCTGACGAAACTTCTACAAGTTTGAACAATTTGTCGATTTGATCTTCTTTCACGTTCCAAATCGAAAAGCTATCATCAAAATATAACCTATCAGATCCCTTAACTTGTACATGACAACGTTAGGATCATCACTTAGATCACTTTTAGATGATGTATTGTCATATTCGGATTGTGATTCCAAGTCTGTTCGAACTTGAGTTGGCGCTTTCAGAACTGCCATCGTCAGAATCATTCATTTTTTACCACATTTTTCACAACCGCTTCACTGTCATTATTTGATTTTGTATAGACTACGTCAATGTTCTCAGGAAATTGATCTTTACTTTCAGATAAAAGCGTTATGTTTATTGCCTTTTCAATACCATCCTCTTTTTTGCGCCAGTAACTCGCAAGTATGGCGGTGGAACATTTCCGTACTCTTTATGTTTTTTACCTTTTGGCTTATTATCATTTTCCTCCGACTTAATCGTAGGAAGAATTTGATCAATGACATATGTCGTTTGTGGTGTAGCTTTTTAACAATTGTCTTACCCTCTCAGTTTCAATCTTCATGTCTTGAAGCTCTCTTCTTGTTTCATCAATAGTGTCAATATACATGTTAATTGCCTTTTGTTTTTCAATAACAGTTGCACTTAACATTGTAACATTTAGCTTTTTCGACATTACAATAAGTACCTTTCATTTTTTCATATGCTTCTTTCGTTGTTATGTAATCATATCGAAAATTTTCATTATGCACATCATTTCGCTTATGATTTTAGATTTTTCAGCACATTGTTCACAAGGATTTGCGCACTTTATGCAAGGTTTTTCAACCTCCACAACTTTCACAATCTCCTTTACAGTCACTTTTACCTCAGAATTTACCTTTTCATCCTCTGATTCCTTTCCTCAACCTCTTGCTCAGAAGATGTTGCATCAGAATAACCTGCAAAACTAGAAACATTGTTAGAAGGAAGTAGCATTCTGCATCATTATGTGATGATAAATCTCCTCTTCTTCTCTTTGTTGCAAGTATTGTTCCAGAATTGCATTCTCCAGTGCTGCATTCTGAGCTGACATATCTTGCTCTTCCACAATATCAGCCATTAGAGCAACTCCAGTCTTCTTGTTAATGTATTTGTTCCAATCAAAACCTTAAGCAATCATAGCTTTTTCTGTGGTGTTAGAAGGTTGATCTTGGATTTCCACTTTCCTCGGTAATGGTTTGTATTGCAGTGCTTTCTTATAGTAATCATTTCTCCAAAATGACTTTGATTGCACTTACTTCTTGATTCGGACACTCCGTTTGAAATGCCCTTTTTGTCGACACTTGAAACAAGTAACTTTGTCTTGTCGAATCCTACTTTGTTGCTAGAGTTACCAATGTCTCTTCCAGTTAACGCTACAAACTTGGTAACTCTTCTGATGATCGAAGCTAGACTCCACTTGATGTCCATCAGTTCAAACTCTTCTTCATCCACCTGATCGTAATCCTCAACAGTCATTTCAGGATTTCCGATCTTCCCAGCAACTAAACATTCATAAGATTCCAAAACAGTAGCAAGAAGTGCTATGTGCTGCTTAGCCACTTTTTCAGGAAAAACATTCTTCAGATTAACAGCGATATTACACTGAAAACATTCGGATCAGAACTGGATTGATTTGTCTGATACGATTGATTTTGAAACGAAGAATTTGAACCCATTCTTGAATATCCAGTGTTTGGAGAACTCTGATTCTGTGACGAATAATTCGTGGAATTCATATTAGCACTGAATGCTGTTTGAATTTTCGGACACTGAATCAGAGTATCTTGAACACCTCCTTTGTAATAAACACAGACATCTTGAACAACGTTTGCATTTTTGATTTTGCAATCTTTAACAGCTCCATTTCATGACCTTCTAGTTTGTCGATGAAAGATGACAACTTTAAATGCATCCAAGCCGGACTGTTCTTTAGAACTATCAGATAAGTTGACCACTCTCCCTCAGGAAGTGCATCGGCCAACTTTTCTATTTGCTCTTCGGTAGTTCTCTTGATATCATGCCTTCGCATTTGGACCATTAGATGACAATATCTGTCAATCATCTGTTTCATCGTCTCTCCTTTGATCATTGTGAAGATTTCGAATTCTTTCTTAATTAATGCCTTTTTGCTCTTTATCATCTCATCGCTTCCTTTGAACTTGTCACAAAGAGCTTGCCACAATTCTTGTGGTGATGTTTCACATTCTGGTAACAGTATCAAAATATCTTCCACAGATTGTTGAATAAGACTAATCATTTTCTTTTCGGCCACATACACATCTTTATCAGCAGGTGTAAACTTAACCAACGGTAGATCTTGTTCGCGTTCATCTTTTGGCCATTTGTATCTGTTTTCTACCGCAACCCAGCTGTGGAACTGATTAGCTTATACCCAATTTACAAACTTCTCTTTCCATCCCTCAAACTCATCCATACTCATTAGCTTAGGCGGTTTCATAGTAGTACCCATCTCGTTGTCGAGATTCATCTGATTAACCGCAATAGTATTTGACGTTGAAGCTTGAGCTACTCCAGCAGCAAACGCGTTATGGAAATCTTCCATCTTGAAAAACAGGCAATTTATCTGAAAACACACGTTCACAAACTTCAAAAAATGATCAGTACACTGACAAGTTCGGGCGAACTTGCAGTTGGTGAGAAATCAGATTTTGATTTAACACAAGTTCGGGTGAACTTGTGGTTTTGAAAAAATTAATTTTTGCTTTTACACAAGTTTAGCGAACTTGTGTTGAGGATTTGAAAATTTTTCTCCCTGATGAAGTTCGGTCGGACTTGTTAAACATTAAGCAAGTTCGGGCGAACTTGTGTGGATTTTCAATAGAAATTTATCAAGTTCTGGCGAACTTGATAAAAATTTGAGAAAAATCAGCAAGTTCGAGCGGACTTATGCTTAAAACCCTGAAAAACCAATCAAGTCCGGGCGAACTTGATTAAAATCAATAAATTTTAATCAAGTCCGGGCGAACTTGATCCTAAGTTCGACCAAAAACATTTTTTGAAACATGGTTTTTTTCAACTTTTTGATATCAATTCGTGTGAATTTGATGTTCAAACTCCGGGTTTACCAAAAGTGTATTTTACATGACATGTTCAGTTTTTAGCAACTTTTGTCCATGAATTCTTTAAATATGTGAAAAATATAAGAAAAATGATAGAATGAGGTAGAATTAGAATGATTCTTGTGATCAATTCAGCAAATATAGGTATCCAGGCTCTGATACCACTTGCTAGGACCGTCCTCCTTTAGCATAGGAACCTAGATTTGTATCTAACGTTCAATTAGGCGGAAACTAATGATGTGTTAACCAAATAACAAATATTAATCATTTAATGTTTGTTTATTGATCAATAATGTTCAATACATTCAAGTTCCGGATCCGACAGAGCTTCGCCGTCTCTGTGCTAAAGTTGTTGATCCTTTCAAATGAAATCCCAAGGCACATATTTATAGGGTTGCAAGTTTGCTTGGAAGATGAACAAGTTCGGGCGAACTTGTCTTGAACAAGTTCGGCCGAACTTGTTCTCACATCTTAGTTCCGGGCGAACTTGACCCTTTACAATCATAAATACGCCTCGTTTCTAACAGATTAAGCTCTAATCACTCAGACTCGATATATAATGACGTAGGCAACAGACATATGCACTAACAGCCTTGTTATGAAATGAAAGTTGAACAAGTTTTAGTGATATAAACATAGAAAACATCAAGTGAGGTAGTGGAAATATGTTAGGATAGCCAAGGCTTTCAAGATTCACACTTTTACCAAAACACAAGTATTGCCATAAGAACTATAGTGAACTTGGATGGTTTCATCACTTGTGGGTTGTCTAAACCCTAACAAAACAAAAAGTTTATATGGTAATTTACACCTCTAAACTCATAAGAATCAACTCCTAACAAGTCTCATAACCTTAGATAGGTTTAAGAACTAGTAGGCACAAGATTCAACCAAGTTTTATCAAGAAAAGCAAGATACAAAAGTATAAATGAAAGCAAAATTTTAATCCTACTTTAGACCTCAAATGTGGTGAGGTTTAACCTTAGTTTGCCAAGGCAAGCTTGTTACAACCTTCCTAGAGGTTATCCAAGTAGAAAGAAAGAAGAAAATATAAGAAAATAGAAGAAAAGTGAGCTAAAACTCACTTAGAATGGTTGCAACTTTCTGCCAAGTCTTGGAAATTAGGGAGTAAACAAGAAGATTTAGACTGATTTGAGTGTTTGGAAAGTGTTTAAGAGTGTATGGAGGATCTTATTTATAATGGGGAATTAAGGTTTAGGTAATTAATGGAGTTGGTGGTGGTTGGGAGTTGGAAAAAGGGAAATGGAGCCAAAATTCACGTATTTTAAAAGATTCTGCCAGACCTGGTCATTTTGCACGGTCGTGCGGATCGCAGGGTGGTGCATATCAGGTGTGCGGTCATGCGGATTGCAGTGTGCATGGCCGTGGCCTCAGTTGCATGGTCGTGCACTACCTGCAAAATTTACTAAACTTTATAGAATTTGCAGTTTGGCCCATAAAGTTTGATAATTCCATTATTTTATGCTAGGAACTCATAATTAAGCATGTTTTTTAGGTATTTCCAAGTGTATCAAAGTAACGTATGAGTATAAAGCACGTATAATTGATAATTTCAAGTATTTCAAGTGTCGGTTTTTGCGTATAAACACGTATTCGAGATTGCAGTGTATAACACAAGTATATAACATGTATAAGTATAAAAATGAATTCCATTATGATCAAAGTCTCGGTTCACAAGATTGGAAAGGAAATACGAATACGATACGATTACAAGTTTCCAAAAATAGAAATATGAGTACACTTTATAAATAAGGAAAGTACAGAAATACGAAGCGTTACATACACCATTATATGTAAAACTGTAGTTGGTTCCATATAGTGAAATAGTGATTCCACACCATGAACTAGACCATTGTTTGATGATATTTTTGACGTTAATGATGAAAACCAATTGTTAATTGTTTGTTTTATCTGGATATAACTTTGATGGCACCAAAGATTTATGTGATTTTATCCATTTGGTTTATGAACACGAAATGTTTGATGAAATTCCCTAATGAGTACATAAAGTATCTTGATTTCTTATGCTTTTAATGAATTATATCTTTTAGTATTTGAGGTTTTTCAGGCACAATGTTAGGATTTCTCTGTTATCTATGTTCTTGTACTTTTCGGATAAAATCTGCATTTTATAACATTTAAGATATCTGAGCTAACTCGAAAACATTAATGAAATAACACACAATAAGTTATCAGATAGGTATCCAACGCTTTATACAAGTCCATCTTATGGTTTGTTTTTCATAACATAACAAATAGCTACATGAATCTTTATGTCGTTTCAAGTTCGAATATTATGCATATGGAATTGCTGTGTGGTGCATGGTAACAATTAGCAAATGACCCCCCACCCATTCTATACTAGTCATCTGCTTACTTATCTGAAATTAGGAATGTTTTTGTTTCAGGAATTGTAATGTTGGCTCTAATATTGGACTTGTTTTAGACTTGCATTTAATCAACCATGAGACAAAGCTTGGCAAAGCTTTCACACCCAACGACCGGACACACGAGCAGAAGAGCCCTTCTTTTATCCTCACCCTTTAATTTCTTGACGTTTGCTAGGAACAACGATGGCAGTGGTGGAGGTAGAGGTCAAGGTCGAGGCTCCGATTTTCCCCAAATTCAGTTTCGTATATTCTAGTCCCGATGACGAGACATCCTCCCAGGACCCACTTGTTCGGGAGAGGCAAACCCCTCCCAAGTGTTTCTTCTTTTCGGCCGTCAAGCGACAGAAGAGGTGCGACTATGGATCGTGATCGTGGTGTTTTGCTAAAGCACCAACCAAGGATCCACACGAGAACCGAGAAAAAATAATCTTCCTTCAAGCATTTTTCAGCTTTATCCGATGTGGGTCACTTAGACGACCCACACCAGCAACGCCACATGGCTAAGGAGCCACATGGTAAGTGAAACACCCATTTATTATAAGGCCAGAACGGGGATTTTGAACGAGACAAACTTGAAAACCAACAATTTTTTTTGTCTTTTTATACAATGCATAAGGTCGCAAAAGTTTACCAAGTTGACGAACTGAAACTTAAAACATAATTGTATCAACAAGCTAACCTTACTTACAATTCAAAACAACTTTTTAAAACTAAAAGTTACAACCCAAAAGTTTTGACCCGTTCGCATAACTTAGTTCGGAAGCGTATTGAGGGCAAAAAGTGCATGTGTGTTCGTTCCAAGCATCGCGAGTCCACCTAAAGTGAAGCTTTACCTAAATTACAACAACAAGAATTATTATTAAATACATGAAACACAACATACTAGCTTCGGGAAAACATAATAATCATCCAATTATCTTATTCGCATACAATGCTCTTTTTATATTCTTTTTTTTTTCTTTTTAAACTTTCACTTGTTTGACCTGTTGGTAACAGGTCGACACTTAATCATTCTTTTTCATTCGCATCCTTAATTCGTTTGACCCGTTCGTAACGGGCCAACCCATATCCATTCTCCACAACATCATTCTAGTTTGTTTGACCCGTTCATAACAGATCAATATAAGACCATTCTTACAATCATCATTCTAGTTCGTTTGACCCGTTCATAACGGGTCAATACATGACCATTCTTTACAAATATCATTCTAGTTTGTTTGATCCGTTCATAACAGATCATTACATGACCATTCTTTACAAACATTATTCTAGTTCGTATGACCCGTTCGTAACGATTCAACACATTTAGTCAACTGATCAAGCGTACGACAATCCCCAAGATATAACTAATGAACATCACAATACATAAACTTAAATTTGTAAACAATTTAACATACAATCAAGAACCCTTTACAATTTTGGCATGCTCATGTTCTCCTTCATACTAAACTTCAGCAAATAGAAATCTGTAACTTACCTTGTGATCTATCAACTTAGATGGTCAAGAAAAGATGTTCATGCAAGTGATAAGGCCTCAATTCATCCCTTAATTTGCTGAGTTTGTGTTTATGTTTGATGAAGGTTTGGTCTCCCCTCTTTCTCACTCTCAAGCGATACACACACATACACACCCATTGCACTTTCTTTTTCTTTATTTTTTAATTATTTAAGTTTCAAAATGTGCACCTTTGACCCCTACGGTTTGGTAGTCTTTTTATTTGTCACATGTTGTTTATCTTACTTAACAAAAAACTTTAATAACCATGCTAATTACTCATAATCATCATATTCCATACTATAGAATAAAACTTTGTTATCATTTTACTGTGTTGAGATTAGTCATCATATTTCATTCTAAGTCATTCAAATGTGAAGATATTATCATATACGCGTTTTGGGGCGTTACAAGTCTACCCCCTTAAAGGAGGTTTCGTCCCTGAAACCTATATACATACTGAATAATGTCGGGTAGTGTTCACGCATTTCATCTTCCGATTCCCAAGTTAGCTCCAGGCCCATAACTAGGACTTGTCTAATAGCCTTGTTACAAAGACATGTTATTTTGGAATCCTTAATAGCTATTGGGCTTTCAACGTAGTTCATTCACTCATCCACTTGGATGTCATCTGCCGGCACGTGTGCCGTTTTATCTGTGAGACACTTTCGTAGTTGTGATACATGGAAGGTGTTGTGAATTCCATCTATAAAGCTGACGGTAATTCTAACCGGGATGCTACCTTTCTAACTCGGGCTAAATCTTAAATGGACCAATATATCGAGGACCCAATTTCCCTCGCTTACGGAACCGAATTATACCTTTCCATGGGGATACCTTCAATAGCACGTGGTCTCCGACTTGGAATTCAATAGGATGTCTTCTTCGGTCCGCATATGCTTTTTGCCGGTCTTGAGCCGCTTTTAGCCAAGCCCGTACAAGATCCATCTTTTCATTAGTTTTGGCCACTAAATCTCTGGATACAATTTCCCTTTGTCCCACCCCCAACACACGGGAGTCCTACATTTCCTTCCGTACAATAGCTCGTAATGTGCCATCTGAATACTATATGATAACTATTATTATACGAGAATTCCCCTAATGGTAAGTGATCATCCAAAAACGGGTCACAAATACGAAAGTAATGAAGGAAATTGTGGAACTTGATGTAGGAATAAGAGAATTAGTGTTGGATCAACACGAGGGCTTGGGAAAATGTTAAATTGTGTTTTGGGATCCTCGGGGTGCACAAACGGGGGTCGAAACGGTCAAAACAACATAAAATGGTCGATGAACCTGCAGGTCGCGCGGCGTCCTGATAACCGATGCTGTCGACGCGGGGTTGACGCTGGAAACCAGTTTTTCGCGTTTTTCTTCGTTTCCAAGGCCCCGTTAAACTTCCTAAAGTCACCCCAAGCCTACTATAGAGTTTTGTGGGGGTGCAAGTAAGGACAGAAAACATGCGGGATCTCGTACAAAGATGCGACATGTAGTGTGTGTAAATGATGCAAATTCTTGTATGTGCAATTGTACTTGAAGGCAATATATGTGTGAATGGACGGAACTAGTGCATAAGGATATTTATAAATGGAAAATAATGTTCATAATAAAGTGTGATACTTAAAAGAAATTAAGTGAATGTGTTTGCATATGTGTATGAAAATATGAATTCATAGTGCATGTAAATAGTACGAACTTGCATACGAGTAAACGAGTATGGGAAAAGTATGATGTGTTGGTTATAGGGATGTGTATATTTGTGATGTTGTTTAATGAATGTAGATTAATGGATTGTGTTTAAAGGAAGTTGTGGGTTTTCAATATGTCTAAGAATACCGTTGCTAATCATGTTATCGTTGAGAATGAAATGAAAAGTGCAGGTATGATAACGTTGGGTCCAAGAGAGTTGATGCCGAGAAACAGTGGATGAGTTGGGAAGTGTCACACCCCGACCCGCAGCGGAAAAGGTGATCGGGGCATGATTGGGTTATCATCAAAGCTCATGACATTTATTAAGCGTTTCATATTCATTAATACAAATTAAATGGAAATTTACAATGATTGCTACAACATGATCTAACTAACAATCTAACTTCTTTGTTCTCTTCTAAGGCATATCCTATGTTATCCTTGCTTCAACCTGTTCACCTGTATCATGTGTAAAAGGTTTTTGGATCAACATAATGTTGGCGAGTGAATCCTATGGAAAACATTTGAACAATTTATTTAAATTGATTATGAAATATGTGCACAACCAAACATGAGTAAAATTAGATGTAACTTGATCGGCAATCATAAGATGTTAAATGAAACACTCATGAATAATAATGGAACAATTAAAGGCACGCGATGTTCAACTCGTCTCTCACGAGGAACTGAGGGGCCTGATGAATGAATTGCATAAACATGATAATATGAATAACACAACTACAAACAATATAAACTCAATGATACACACATGAATAATAATGAATTTGATGTGAAGCACGCGATGTTCTACTCGTCTCCCACGAGGAACTGATGGGCTTAATGTATGAGTTTCATATGACTTGACAAATGGCAATAAGTAAATCACAACAATAAAAACAATCTAAGTTTAAGTCATGATGTGGTATGGCACAAGTTTAAATAAATAAATTAATTAATTTCATAACACATGACACACCCCAAAACGTGTAATTTAAAAGGGGGAATTGTAAGATTCACTCACAGTGGGTGCGTTCGGTTGATGACGTTGAATGCACGCGAAGTGGTTTTAACCACGAGTGAGATTTAACCTAGATAAATCGCATTATGGTTTGGTAAGTAAACGGATTTTATTAAACTATTTTAGTAGGATTGTTGGGTGCATTTTTGTGAGTTTGAGACTATTTTCTAATCTTAAAAATGTTATTTTTAAATATTTATAATTGGTTTTTAATTAAAATAATTAAATAAAAATAATAAAATTTTTTTTTTTTTTTTTTGCTACAGTGACTTTGACCTGTTGACTTTGACTGGCGTTGACCGGTTCGAGGCATATTGTTGTGCGCTGGGTGAGGCTCGAACCCGAGACCTCCCGTACGCGTGCACGCAGCTCTACCAACTGAGCTACGTGTCTAACCCGTTATATATCCGATTTTAATTACATATATACATTAATTAGAATTAAACAGAAATCCTTTTTATTTTAAAAACGGTTTAAACGAAACGGTCATGCATTCCACAGGTCTCGAACCCGGGACCTGTGGTTTAATCCAACACACAGTCCACCGCTGGACTGTGTGTTCAACATGTTATATCACTCGATTTTTATTATACTTAAATACTATTTATTTATTTCCTTTTCTGCCTTAATTAAAAAGAAGAGATAATTGTCCGAGTCGGTGCTGAAGACCGGACTCGAACTCGTGACCTGTGATATAAACAAACACACAGTCCACCGCTGGACTGTGTGTCTAACTTGGTTATTATTCCGGTTATTAACATACTTAACATATATCTGTGGCGACTCCGGTTCAGTTAAACAAAAAAAATGGTTTTTATTAAGGCAGCGTGTGTGAGACGGGAATCGAACTCGAGACCTTTGCATGTTTAACGTTTTATGTGCACACAGTCCACCGCTGGACTGTGTGTCTAACCCGAGTAAAATCCTGATTTATATTATACTTATATGATAACAAAACATCGTCTTCTTCACTGAAAAATAACCAGAAATCGGAAATCGACTGGTTCGAGTTTTATTCAAGTTTCATTAGCGAATTACAGTCCATTAAGGTGAGATAAATGAGAAAAGAAAAAGAAATTGAGCGGAGAGTATACCGACTGGACTCTATGTTTTCCGGCAGAAACTCCGGCGACAGAATTCACTTCCGGCGACGTGTTCCTTATAGCAGCTAGTCTCCGGAAAGCTTGGAAAAGGTAAGGGTGACTTCGGTAAAGGGTTAGGGGGTTCAGTAAAGCTCAGGGATTAAAACTCGGTTTTCCGGCGAAAAACATAAAAGTTCCGGCGAGGGAGTTTTCGCCGAGAAAGAGTGGGGTTTTGAGCGAAAAGGTCTTCAATGGTTTGAGGGTGAATTTATAGGGGAAAATGGAAATGCACTTGGTCTGATTTCCGATTGTATTCATCAGTTTAAGTTTTCCGGCGGTTATAGAAAAGTGCACTTCAATCATCAGTTATAACCGATATCTGGTTAATGGTTTACGTTATAACGTAAATTTGTAGTTAAGACTCGCGAGTTTACCGGGATTCCGACGACTGAACTGTTTGGGCGCCGGTTTTGAATTCGTAACGACACTTTATCAATTAAATGATTCTACTAGATAACAAACAAAGCAGTTGGCGCAGTGGTTTGTGTGTGAGGTGATAAGTCGCTGAGTGACTCGGTACAGACCCGGGTTCGAAACCCGGCAGAAGCAATTCATTTTTATTTTGCGATTTTTGACAGTTTTTCAAAAACTAAATATATATTCCCGTATAATAATTGATTACGGATCGTTTAAAAATATTTTGGGCATTTAATTCGCAACGAAAATTTTGACTGACTGTTCGGTTGATAAACGGAGCGGGTTTGGTAAATCCGTTTTTGACGGATGTTACAGTATCCCCTGCTTTTTAGAAATTTCGTCCCGAAATTTAAATAATGATATATTTTGACTAAAAGGATGATGATGTTTTGTTTGACAATTGTATGCTTAGCAAAATAAAGGCTTAAGTTTTTGTTCGAGGCGGTAACGTTCCTTGTAAGGGTTAAGTACCCTATTCAGGAATCGCTTTTTGTTGCCTACTGTATAAGTATTGATAAGCAGAAATGATTTGCTAAAAATGATATCATGCATAAGAGTTTAGATACGTTTGGGAAAGTATGGTTATATCCTAAGGCAAAACTTCTAACACTACAACCTATATGGAACATAAATAAAAACACAACAGCTGATATTTGAACATAAGTAAACACAACAGCTAATATCCGAAGATGAATAAACACATCAGCAAATATTTGAACATGAATAAACACATCAGCAAATATTTGAACATGAACACACACATCAGCAAATATTTGAATCCACATTCTGATAGCATATATGTTTGAATGATGGAAGTTCCTCTCTCGTTTATTATGATGGAGAGGTTAGTTTATGTAGAAATGGAACACAATCCAATCTCTTTAAATAACATGATGATATAAATGTAACACAAATTCCAACCAAGGTAATACTAAATCCTACATGGAACTTCTCATAACCGCCTGATAATGCCTCTGATCCTTTGGCAAGAATACTTATATATAGGAAGTACCAGCGGCGTATCCACCATATTCTTGCCAAATTTTCATTAGTTTTATCCACAAGTTATGATTGGTTACCAAGAAACTAATAAATCCTACATAGAACTTCTCATAACCGTCCGATAATGCCTCTGATCCTTTGACAGGAATACTTATATATAGGAAGTACCAGCGGCGTATCCACCATATTCTTGTCAAATTTTCGTTGGTTTTATCAGTGAATTATGATTAGTCCTATAACTCTACAACCAATACAACAAACATAAAATACTGAAATGAAATATATCTGTGCGATCAAGGCTCAATCGAACGGAGCCGATCGTATTGCATGTACTGAAAATGAAATGGATGTGCGCTCAAGGCTCAATCAAACGGAGCCGAACGTATTGAATGTACTGTAATTGAAATTGTGTGCTCAAGGCTCAATCAAACGGAGCCGAGCGTATTGCATGTACTGAATATGAATAACTTAACCACACAAACAGCCTATGCATGGAACCTCTCATAACCGCCTGATAATGCCTCCGATCATTTGACAAGAATACTTATATATAGGAAGTACCAGCGGCGTATCCACCATATCCTTGTCAAATTTTCATTGACTTTATCCGCATGTTATGGTTAGTTCGATGCGACTCTACTACAAACACCACAACCACAAGATACTGATAATGAAATTGTCTGTGCGCTCAAGGCTCAATCAAACGGAGCCGAACATATTGAATGAAATTGTATGTGCGCTCAAGGCTCAATCAAACGGAGCCGAACGTATTGAATGTACTGAAATTGAACAACTTAATTTAAACAACCATCACACAATCAGCCTATGCATGGAACCTCTCATAACTGCCTGATAATGCCTCCGATCATTTGACAAGAATACTTATATATAGGAAGTACCATCGGCGTATCCACCATATCCTTGTCAAATTTTCATTGACTTTATCCGTAAGTTATGATTAGTTCTATGCGACTCTACAACAAACACAACAACCACAAGATACTGATAATGAAATTGTATGTGCGCTCAAGGCTCAATCAAACGGAGCCGAACGTATTGCATGAACTGGAAATGTAAATTGAAATGTGCGCTCAAGGCTCAATCAAACGGAGCCGAGCGTATTGCATGAACTGGAAATGTAAATTGAAATGTGCGCTCAAGGCTCAATCAAACGGAGCCGAGCGTATTGCATGTATTGAAATGTAAAATGAAATAACCGATCAAGGCTCAAACAAACGGAGCCGATCGTGCGGGCACGCCCTGATCAACCCATAATAAAATGGGGATCAAACTCAACCTCGATGGATGGGGAGCTACGGCCTCGGCAAAAGCATATACTGAAAACAATATATAATATATAATATCCAATAATTTCTCTAACAGTCTACACATGTGATAAAGAAAAACATAAGACTAAACAATAGGAGTTGAATCTGGATCTTCGGCGAAGAGGACTAGCTGAGTATCTTCATCTGGGCCGTCATTATCTTCGACAGGATTGGCGTTGATATTGAAGACTCTTCCTCTTGTTGGTGGCATAGTGGTTGGGTTTTCTTGGTTTACTTGATTAACTGGGTTTGATTGGGCTTGAGTGTTGATAACGTTAACCAATTGAGGGCATGTGTTTCTAAAGTGGGTAGGGTCGCCACAATTGAAGCAAGCTCGAGCATATGGGAACATGGGGTATTGGGGTTGATGATAAGTTTGGGCCATGTTTTGAGTAGGGGAAGAGGTTTGGTCTTGAAAGGTGCGACAAACATTGCTCAAATGACCATAGCGTCCACAAGTTGCACATAGACGACAAGGTAGAGTATGGGGATGGTGATAAAAACAGTTGTTGCATCGAGGGTGAGGTCCAAGATATGGTTTCTTATTTGGGTAAGCTGAGTTGGGTGCCACTTGGGTGATTGGGATAGCTCGGATGGGTATGGCATGAAAAACGGGTTGATTTCGTTGAGTAGCAGCGAAAAGTCGCCCGACTCTTCTTCTCTTAGGATTGGGTTGAGAAGGGGATTCAGTTTGAGTGGAGTCGGAGGTTTCAGTTGATTCTTTATCCTTCTTCTTCTCCTCCTTGAAGTCTTTGTTTCGGATTCGGTTCTCGGTGAGCTCTGTTGTTAGCTCCATTGCTGCTTCCAAAGTTGCAGGCTTGGTACTTATTACAGGGTCTTGAATCTTTGACGGAAGACCACGAATGTAGTGCTCTATCAAACGGTAGAGGGGAGTAAACATGTTGGGAACCATTTGATGTAATTCGAGGAATCTTTTGTTGTAGGTGATGTGGTCTCCTTCCATTTGCTTCAATGAATAAAATTCATCTTCTAGCTTCTTGATTTCGCTCCTTGGGCAAAATCGTCTGGTCATGATTTCCTTCAATTCGTTCCAAGTTAAGGACATAGCATCTTCAACACCTCGTTTGGCCTTCTCTGTGTTCCACCAAGTAAGTGCTATCCCATATAGTCGACCGGTAGCATAACGCACTTTGCGATCATCAGGGCAATCGCAATTTAGAAAAGTATTCTCCATTTCTTCAAACCAATGGAGGAGAGCGGTGACGCCTTCAGTCCCTTTGTATTTCGGAGGGTCGCATGATTTGAAATGCTTGTAGGTGCATTTAGTGGTTTTTGGGGGAGAGTTGAAAATGTTTTGGTTTGCTTGATTGACAGGATTATTGGTAAGTGCTTGTTGAACTTGAATTACAATGTTGGGTATTACGGCAGCCATTTGTTGAGCGATTAAGGTAGCCATGCGTTCGCGGGCTTTTCTTGCTCTCGTCTTCCTACGGGCGAGGTTAGAAGACATCTACAATGAATACATGACAAGAGTATGAGTTGGATGCTTTTGGGATCACGGGTCGCATTCAAGAATGAACATTCATAAAATAATTATACAAAAATACTACATCCATAGGATGTCTTGGGCTTTGCTCGCTGTTAGGCCCGTCATGCCGCCATACTTTACCTGTGTAATCATGTGGGCCCCCATGAATACCGGTTTTTCATATGGTTCGCACGGTTTCTGCCTGGTTGCGTACACAAAAACCCGGAGAAAATCGAGAAATATGTATACAACGTGTGATGTTCGGAATGTGTCCAGGTGTAGACACGGTGACACCTCAAAGTAGGGTTAGTTCGAACGACGTTTGGTGTGGCATGCTTTGGCCTAATAGGTCCTTCGTACTCTCATCGTTGGTCCCCAGGTAGGCAAACTGGTCCGTTATATTGGATTTATACGAATGCCAGCCTAGACAGGACGTTCCGACTACCGGTACTTGTACCCTTCCAGTTACTACATGCCCGTCGCAGAACTTACTTTGATGAGAATTGAAAATTGCACAAAATCTTTGGATAATGAGAGTATGAAAATAAATTGAATACATGAACATCGATATATGTATAATGAATATGTATATATGTATAATGAATATGTATATAAGCATGTATGTTTGACTGAAATGTAAACAAATATGAAACAAATAAATATCACAAGTTTGTATGTAACCACCTAATCAATTTAAAATTTAGGCAGACTATAGTATAGGCTCTAAGGGTCTAATAACCTATCCTATATCCCTATAGTCACGGCTCTGATACCAATCTGTCACACCCCGACCCGCAGCGGAAAAGGTGATCGGGGCATGATTGGGTTATCATCAAAGCTCATGACATTTATTAAGCGTTTCATATTCATTAATACAAATTAAATGGAAATTTACAATGATTGCTACAACATGATCTAACTAACAATCTAACTTCTTTGTTCTCTTCTAAGGCATATCCTATGTTATCCTTGCTTCAACCTGTTCACCTGTATCATGTGTAAAAGGTTTTTGGATCAACATAATGTTGGCGAGTGAATCCTATGGAAAACATTTGAACAATTTATTTAAATTGATTATGAAATATGTGCACAACCAAACATGAGTAAAATTAGATGTAACTTGATCGGCAATCATAAGATGTTAAATGAAACACTCATGAATAATAATGGAACAATTAAAGGCACGCGATGTTCAACTCGTCTCTCACGAGGAACTGAGGGGCCTGATGAATGAATTGCATAAACATGATAATATGAATAACACAACTACAAACAATATAAACTCAATGATACACACATGAATAATAATGAATTTGATGTGAAGCACGCGATGTTCTACTCGTCTCCCACGAGGAACTGATGGGCTTAATGTATGAGTTTCATATGACTTGACAAATGGCAATAAGTAAATCACAACAATAAAAACAATCTAAGTTTAAGTCATGATGTGGTATGGCACAAGTTTAAATAAATAAATTAATTAATTTCATAACACATGACACACCCCAAAACGTGTAATTTAAAAGGGGGAATTGTAAGATTCACTCACAGTGGGTGCGTTCGGTTGATGACGTTGAATGCACGCGAAGTGGTTTTAACCACGAGTGAGATTTAACCTAGATAAATCGCATTATGGTTTGGTAAGTAAACGGATTTTATTAAACTATTTTAGTAGGATTGTTGGGTGCATTTTTGTGAGTTTGAGACTATTTTCTAATCTTAAAAATGTTATTTTTAAATATTTATAATTGGTTTTTAATTAAAATAATTAAATAAAAATAATAAAATTTTTTTTTTTTTTTTGCTACAGTGACTTTGACCTGTTGACTTTGACTGGCGTTGACCGGTTCGAGGCATATTGTTGTGCGCTGGGTGAGGCTCGAACCCGAGACCTCCCGTACGCGTGCACGCAGCTCTACCAACTGAGCTACGTGTCTAACCCGTTATATATCCGATTTTAATTACATATATACATTAATTAGAATTAAACATAAATCCTTTTTATTTTAAAAACGGTTTAAACGAAACGGTCATGCACTCCACAGGTCTCGAACCCGGGACCTGTGGTTTAATCCAACACACAGTCCACCGCTGGACTGTGTGTTCAACATGTTATATCACTCGATTTTTATTATACTTAAATACTATTTATTTATTTCCTTTTCTGCCTTAATTAAAAAGAAGAGATAATTGTCCGAGTCGGTGCTGAAGACCGGACTCGAACTCGTGACCTGTGATATAAACAAACACACAGTCCACCGCTGGACTGTGTGTCTAACTTGGTTATTATTCCGGTTATTAACATACTTAACATATATCTGTGGCGACTCCGGTTCAGTTAAACAAAAAAAATGGTTTTTATTAAGGCAGCGTGTGTGAGACGGGAATCGAACTCGAGACCTTTGCATGTTTAACGTTTTATGTGCACACAGTCCACCGCTGGACTGTGTGTCTAACCCGAGTAAAATCCTGATTTATATTATACTTATATGATAACAAAACATCGTCTTCTTCACTGAAAAATAACCAGAAATCGGAAATCGACTGGTTCGAGTTTTATTCAAGTTTCATTAGCGAATTACAGTCCATTAAGGTGAGATAAATGAGAAAAGAAAAAGAAATTGAGCGGAGAGTATACCGACTGGACTCTCTGTTTTCCGGCAGAAACTCCGGCGACAGAATTCACTTCCGGCGACGTGTTCCTTATAGCAGCTAGTCTCCGGAAAGCTTGGAAAAGGTAAGGGTGACTTCGGTAAAGGGTTAGGGGGTTCAGTAAAGCTCAGGGATTAAAACTCGGTTTTCCGGCGAAAAACAGAAAAGTTCCGGCGAGGGAGTTTTCGCCGAGAAAGAGTGGGGTTTTGAGCGAAAAGGTCTTCAATGGTTTGAGGGTGAATTTATAGGGGAAAATGGAAATGCACTTGGTCTGATTTCCGACTGTATTCATCAGTTTAAGTTTTCCGGCGGTTATAGAAAAGTGTCGCGGACTTCAATCATCAGTTATAACCGATATCTGGTTAATGGTTTACGTTATAACGTAAATTTGTAGTTAAGACTCGCGAGTTTACCGGGATTCCGACGACTGAACTGTTTGGGCGCCGGTTTTGAATTCGTAACGACACTTTATCAATTAAATGATTCTACTAGATAACAAACAAAGCAGTTGGCGCAGTGGTTTGTGTGTGAGGTGATAAGTCGCTGAGTGACTCGGTACAGACCCGGGTTCGAAACCCGGCAGAAGCAATTCATTTTTATTTTGCGATTTTTGACAGTTTTTCAAAAACTAAATATATATTCCCGTATAATAATTGATTACGGATCGTTTAAAAATATTTTGGGCATTTAATTCGCAACGAAAATTTTGACTGACTGTTCGGTTGATAAACGGAGCGGGTTTGGTAAATCCGTTTTTGACGGATGTTACAGTATCCCCTGCTTTTTAGAAATTTCGTCCCGAAATTTAAATAATGAATATTTTTGACTAAAAGGATGATGATGTTTTGTTTGACAATTGTATGCTTAGCAAAATAAAGGCTTAAGTTTTTGTTCGAGGCGGTAACGTTCCTTGTAAGGGTTAAGTACCCTATTCAGGAATCGCTTTTTGTTGCCTACTGTATAAGTATTGATAAGCAGAAATGATTTGCTAAAAATGATATCATGCATAAGAGTTTAGATACGTTTGGGAAAGTATGGTTATATCCTAAGGCAAAACTTCTAACACTACAACCTATATGGAACATAAATAAAAACACAACAGCTGATATTTGAACATAAGTAAACACAACAGCTAATATCCGAAGATGAATAAACACATCAGCAAATATTTGAACATGAATAAACACATCAGCAAATATTTGAACATGAAACACACATCAGCAAATATTTGAATCCACATTCTGATAGCATATATGTTTGAATGATGGAAGTTCCTCTCTCGTTTATTATGATGGAGAGGTTAGTTTATGTAGAAATGGAACACAATCCAATCTCTTTAAATAACATGATGATATAAATGTAACACAAATTCCAACCAAGGTAATACTAAATCCTACATGGAACTTCTCATAACCGCCTGATAATGCCTCTGATCCTTTGGCAAGAATACTTATATATAGGAAGTACCAGCGGCGTATCCACCATATTCTTGCCAAATTTTCATTAGTTTTATCCACAAGTTATGATTGGTTACCAAGAAACTAATAAATCCTACATAGAACTTCTCATAACCGTCCGATAATGCCTCTGATCCTTTGACAGGAATACTTATATATAGGAAGTACCAGCGGCGTATCCACCATATTCTTGTCAAATTTTCGTTGGTTTTATCAGTGAATTATGATTAGTCCTATAACTCTACAACCAATACAACAAACATAAAATACTGAAATGAAATATATCTGTGCGATCAAGGCTCAATCGAACGGAGCCGATCGTATTGCATGTACTGAAAATGAAATGGATGTGCGCTCAAGGCTCAATCAAACGGAGCCGAACGTATTGAATGTACTGTAATTGAAATTGTGTGCTCAAGGCTCAATCAAACGGAGCCGAGCGTATTGCATGTACTGAATATGAATAACTTAACCACACAAACAGCCTATGCATGGAACCTCTCATAACCGCCTGATAATGCCTCCGATCATTTGACAAGAATACTTATATATAGGAAGTACCAGCGGCGTATCCACCATATCCTTGTCAAATTTTCATTGACTTTATCCGCATGTTATGGTTAGTTCGATGCGACTCTACTACAAACACCACAACCACAAGATACTGATAATGAAATTGTCTGTGCGCTCAAGGCTCAATCAAACGGAGCCGAACATATTGAATGAAATTGTATGTGCGCTCAAGGCTCAATCAAACGGAGCCGAACGTATTGAATGTACTGAAATTGAACAACTTAATTTAAACAACCATCACACAATCAGCCTATGCATGGAACCTCTCATAACTGCCTGATAATGCCTCCGATCATTTGACAAGAATACTTTATATAGGAAGTACCATCGGCGTATCCACCATATCCTTGTCAAATTTTCATTGACTTTATCCGTAAGTTATGATTAGTTCTATGCGACTCTACAACAAACACAACAACCACAAGATACTGATAATGAAATTGTATGTGCGCTCAAGGCTCAATCAAACGGAGCCGAACGTATTGCATGAACTGGAAATGTAAATTGAAATGTGCGCTCAAGGCTCAATCAAACGGAGCCGAGCGTATTGCATGAACTGGAAATGTAAATTGAAATGTGCGCTCAAGGCTCAATCAAACGGAGCCGAGCGTATTGCATGTATTGAAATGTAAAATGAAATAACCGATCAAGGCTCAAACAAACGGAGCCGATCGTGCGGGCACGCCCTGATCAACCCATAATAAAATGGGGATCAAACTCAACCTCGATGGATGGGGAGCTACGGCCTCGGCAAAAGCATATACTGAAAACAATATATAATATATAATATCCAATAATTTCTCTAACAGTCTACACATGTGATAAAGAAAAACATAAGACTAAACAATAGGAGTTGAATCTGGATCTTCGGCGAAGAGGACTAGCTGAGTATCTTCATCTGGGCCGTCATTATCTTCGACAGGATTGGCGTTGATATTGAAGACTCTTCCTCTTGTTGGTGGCATAGTGGTTGGGTTTTCTTGGTTTACTTGATTAACTGGGTTTGATTGGGCTTGAGTGTTGATAACGTTAACCAATTGAGGGCATGTGTTTCTAAAGTGGGTAGGGTCGCCACAATTGAAGCAAGCTCGAGCATATGGGAACATGGGGTATTGGGGTTGATGATAAGTTTGGGCCATGTTTTGAGTAGGGGAAGAGGTTTGGTCTTGAAAGGTGCGACAAACATTGCTCAAATGACCATAGCGTCCACAAGTTGCACATAGACGACAAGGTAGAGTATGGGGATGGTGATAAAAACAGTTGTTGCATCGAGGGTGAGGTCCAAGATATGGTTTCTTATTTGGGTAAGCTGAGTTGGGTGCCACTTGGGTGATTGGGATAGCTCGGATGGGTATGGCATGAAAAACGGGTTGATTTCGTTGAGTAGCAGCGAAAAGTCGCCCGACTCTTCTTCTCTTAGGATTGGGTTGAGAAGGGGATTCAGTTTGAGTGGAGTCGGAGGTTTCAGTTGATTCTTTATCCTTCTTCTTCTCCTCCTTGAAGTCTTTGTTTCGGATTCGGTTCTCGGTGAGCTCTGTTGTTAGCTCCATTGCTGCTTCCAAAGTTGCAGGCTTGGTACTTATTACAGGGTCTTGAATCTTTGACGGAAGACCACGAATGTAGTGCTCTATCAAACGGTAGAGGGGAGTAAACATGTTGGGAACCATTTGATGTAATTCGAGGAATCTTTTGTTGTAGGTGATGTGGTCTCCTTCCATTTGCTTCAATGAATAAAATTCATCTTCTAGCTTCTTGATTTCGCTCCTTGGGCAAAATCGTCTGGTCATGATTTCCTTCAATTCGTTCCAAGTTAAGGACATAGCATCTTCAACACCTCGTTTGGCCTTCTCTGTGTTCCACCAAGTAAGTGCTATCCCATATAGTCGACCGGTAGCATAACGCACTTTGCGATCATCAGGGCAATCGCAATTTAGAAAAGTATTCTCCATTTCTTCAAACCAATGGAGGAGAGCGGTGACGCCTTCAGTCCCTTTGTATTTCGGAGGGTCGCATGATTTGAAATGCTTGTAGGTGCATTTAGTGGTTTTTGGGGGAGAGTTGAAAATGTTTTGGTTTGCTTGATTGACAGGATTATTGGTAAGTGCTTGTTGAACTTGAATTACAATGTTGGGTATTACGGCAGCCATTTGTTGAGCGATTAAGGTAGCCATGCGTTCGCGGGCTTTTTGCTTCTCGTCTTCCTACGGGCGAGGTTAGAAGACATCTACAATGAATACATGACAAGAGTATGAGTTGGATGCTTTTGGGATCACGGGTCGCATTCAAGAATGAACATTCATAAAATAATTATACAAAAATACTACATCCATAGGATGTCTTGGGCTTTGCTCGCTGTTAGGCCCGTCATGCCGCCATACTTTACCTGTGTAATCATGTGGGCCCCCATGAATACCGGTTTTTCATATGGTTCGCACGGTTTCTGCCTGGTTGCGTACACAAAAACCCGGAGAAAATCGAGAAATATGTATACAACGTGTGATGTTCGGAATGTGTCCAGGTGTAGACACGGTGACACCTCAAAGTAGGGTTAGTTCGAACGACGTTTGGTGTGGCATGCTTTGGCCTAATAGGTCCTTCGTACTCTCATCGTTGGTCCCCAGGTAGGCAAACTGGTCCGTTATATTGGATTTATACGAATGCCAGCCTAGACAGGACGTTCCGACTACCGGTACTTGTACCCTTCCAGTTACTACATGCCCGTCGCAGAACTTACTTTGATGAGAATTGAAAATTGCACAAAATCTTTGGATAATGAGAGTATGAAAATAAATTGAATACATGAACATCGATATATGTATAATGAATATGTATATATGTATAATGAATATGTATATAAGCATGTATGTTTGACTGAAATGTAAACAAATATGAAACAAATAAATATCACAAGTTTGTATGTAACCACCTAATCAATTTAAAATTTAGGCAGACTATAGTATAGGCTCTAAGGGTCTAATAACCTATCCTATATCCCTATAGTCACGGCTCTGATACCAATCTGTCACACCCCGACCCGCAGCGGAAAAGGTGATCGGGGCATGATTGGGTTATCATCAAAGCTCATGACATTTATTAAGCGTTTCATATTCATTAATACAAATTAAATGGAAATTTACAATGATTGCTACAACATGATCTAACTAACAATCTAACTTCTTTGTTCTCTTCTAAGGCATATCCTATGTTATCCTTGCTTCAACCTGTTCACCTGTATCATGTGTAAAAGGTTTTTGGATCAACATAATGTTGGCGAGTGAATCCTATGGAAAACATTTGAACAATTTATTTAAATTGATTATGTAATATGTGCACAACCAAACATGAGTAAAATTAGATGTAACTTGATCGGCAATCATAAGATGTTAAATGAAACACTCATGAATAATAATGGAACAATTAAAGGCACGCGATGTTCAACTCGTCTCTCACGAGGAACTGAGGGGCCTGATGAATGAATTGCATAAACATGATAATATGAACAACACAACTACAAACAATATAAACTCAATGATACACACATGAATAATAATGAATTTGATGTGAAGCACGCGATGTTCTACTCGTCTCCCACGAGGAACTGATGGGCTTAATGTATGAGTTTCATATGACTTGACAAATGGCAATAAGTAAATCACAACAATAAAAACAATCTAAGTTTAAGTCATGATGTGGTATGGCACAAGTTTAAATAAATAAATTAATTAATTTCATAACACATGACACACCCCAAAACGTGTAATTTAAAAGGGGGAATTGTAAGATTCACTCACAGTGGGTGCGTTCGGTTGATGACGTTGAATGCACGCGAAGTGGTTTTAATCACGAGTGAGATTTAACCTAGATAAATCGCATTATGGTTTGGTAAGTAAACGGATTTTATTAAACTATTTTAGTAGGATTGTTGGGTGCATTTTTGTGAGTTTGAGACTATTTTCTAATCTTAAAAATGTTATTTTTAAATATTTATAATTGGTTTTTAATTAAAATAATTAAATAAAAATAATAAAAAAAATATATATATTTTTTTTGCTACAGTGACTTTGACCTGTTGACTTTGACTGGCGTTGACCGGTTCGAGGCATATTGTTGTGCGCTGGGTGAGGCTCGAACCCGAGACCTCCCGTACGCGTGCACGCAGCTCTACCAACTGAGCTACGTGTCTAACCCGTTATATATCCGATTTTAATTACATATATACATTAATTAGAATTAAACAGAAATCCTTTTTATTTTAAAAACGGTTTAAACGAAACGGTCATGCACTCCACAGGTCTCGAACCCGGGACCTGTGGTTTAATCCAACACACAGTCCACCGCTGGACTGTGTGTTCAACATGTTATATCACTCGATTTTTATTATACTTAAATACTATTTATTTATTTCCTTTTCTGCCTTAATTAAAAAGAAGAGATAATTGTCCGAGTCGGTGCTGAAGACCGGACTCGAACTCGTGACCTGTGATATAAACAAACACACAGTCCACCGCTGGACTGTGTGTCTAACTTGGTTATTATTCCGGTTATTAACATACTTAACATATATCTGTGGCGACTCCGGTTCAGTTAAACAAAAAAAATGGTTTTTATTAAGGCAGCGTGTGTGAGACGGGAATCGAACTCGAGACCTTTGCATGTTTAACGTTTTATGTGCACACAGTCCACCGCTGGACTGTGTGTCTAACCCGAGTAAAATCCTGATTTATATTATACTTATATGATAACAAAACATCGTCTTCTTCACTGAAAAATAACCAGAAATCGGAAATCGACTGGTTCGAGTTTTATTCAAGTTTCATTAGCGAATTACAGTCCATTAAGGTGAGATAAATGAGAAAAGAAAAAGAAATTGAGCGGAGAGTATACCGACTGGACTCTCTGTTTTCCGGCAGAAACTCCGGCGACAGAATTCACTTCCGGCGACGTGTTCCTTATAGCAGCTAGTCTCCGGAAAGCTTGGAAAAGGTAAGGGTGACTTCGGTAAAGGGTTAGGGGGTTCAGTAAAGCTCAGGGATTAAAACTCGGTTTTCCGGCGAAAAACAGAAAAGTTCCGGCGAGGGAGTTTTCGCCGAGAAAGAGTGGGGTTTTGAGCGAAAAGGTCTTCAATGGTTTGAGGGTGAATTTATAGGGGAAAATGGAAATGCACTTGGTCTGATTTCCGACTGTATTCATCAGTTTACGTTTTCCGGCGGTTATAGAAAAGTGTCGCGGACTTCAATCATCAGTTATAACCGATATCTGGTTAATGGTTTATGTTATAACGTAAATTTGTAGTTAAGACTCGCGAGTTTACCGGGATTCCGACGACTGAACTGTTTGGGCGCCGGTTTTGAATTCGTAACGACACTTTATCAATTAAATGATTCTACTAGATAACAAACAAAGCAGTTGGCGCAGTGGTTTGTGTGTGAGGTGATAAGTCGCTGAGTGACTCGGTACAGACCCGGGTTCGAAACCCGGCAGAAGCAATTCATTTTTATTTTGCGATTTTTGACAGTTTTTCAAAAACTAAATATATATTCCCGTATAATAATTGATTACGGATCGTTTAAAAATATTTTGGGCATTTAATTCGCAACGAAAATTTTGACTGACTGTTCGGTTGATAAACGGAGCGGGTTTGGTAAATCCGTTTTTGACGGATGTTACAGGAAGGATGATTGAACGAAATATCTTGCGTTGTTAGAATGCAATATGGTCCTTTAGCTATATGCTTATAATATAAGTATGGTGTTATCAATTATTAATATGTCGGTTGTTTATCGTGACCTCAGGTGACACGGATTATTACTAATTGCCACGAAGGACAAACGGGTGAAGATCGAGTTAATGAACATGGATTGTACGGAAGAGTGGTTGCTTAATTTGTATTCACAATTTATATTCAATATATAAATTAAGGATGAATGATGTAATTCTTTAAAGGAATCGTTTTTAAATAGTTATCAAGTATGTTAAATTTTTATAAAGCAAGAAATTTTAAGGTTAGTATTTTTCGCTACAACTTTTGGTTAAAACGTATTAGGGTCTAACATTTACTCTATTCACAGCGGGTACGCATACCTGTGAATGGAACCCGCATTCAATACCCGAAGGGGTGGCGATGATGTACCCATGTCAAGTGTGTACCCGTAAGGACGCCCCCTCCTCCCTAACGATTCTAGTCCATAATAAACATGGAAGATGGTCTTTCTTTGAATGACCAACAAATCATCCAAATGGCTTACTGACGAAATTTATCATATCACATCAGGATACGAGATGGGAAATGGTCTTACCTTAACCTTAATTAAGGGATTGTCTGACAACTTTTAAATAGGTAAGTGCTGAATTAGTAAGATGTCTAAATCATTAAGAATTAGTATAATGCTTAATCATTCAGAGACAAATTTATGACCAATTCAGATAACAAGTTTTAACCATTCATAGACAAATGTCTGGACTATTCAGATATTTGCCCGCAAAACAAATAGTTTAAATCGTTAAGTACTGAATCAGTAAGAGGTCGAATGAGATAAACAAACGACTATCTCGAGACTCACTTACTTAACACGTGGAAAGATGTCATATTAATTACACCTTAACCTTTATTACCTCACTAAACATTTTATTGTTTTTAGGTTCTTGACTTGCAACAGCAGCGGCGGCGCGATACCGTCGTGTGTACAGAAAATGGATACGGCGACGTTCAATTCTTCAAACTTCACCACCGTTTCCGGTTCCCTAGGGTTACGAAACCGGCCACTGAAACTACACCGAACCGCCATTCATTTCAAATCTTCTACAAACTTCTCTCTTCGTGCATCCGCTGTTGGAGGCAGTGACTCCCGTAATATCTATTCATTTCAGCTTTTGTTAATATAAAATCTCAATTATGTTATACATATGTTTGTAATTGCTTGTTTGAATTTGAATATGCAGCTGTGACTCTGCTTGATTATGGTGCTGGTAATGTTCAGAGTATTAGAAATGCAATTCGTTATCTAGGTCTGGATATCAAAGACGTAAGTTATTTGCTACTTTCTGTTTGCTGCATGATGTCGTATGATTTTATTTTATGTTTAACTAGGGTTTTGCACTGTTCGGTTCGGTTATTAGCATTAACCGTAACCGTAACCGAAGTTGTCGGTTAATCAGTTCCGTTAGTTTGTCCGTTTTTGGTTCGGTTAATAACCAAATCAAACAAGGTAAAATCTTTGCTTAGAAATACATGATGGAGGTATAAATACATGAAAAGGAGGTATAAATAAATGAAATGCAATGAAGGTATAAATACATGAAATGGAGGTATAAAAACAAAAAATATATGAAAATATTAATAGTTCGGTTCGGTTAATTTCAGTTAACCGAAGGTACAAAAAATAACCGATAACCAACTATCGGTTAATTCGGTTTCGGTTCGGATTCGTTGGTTTTCGGTTTGGTTTGGTTTTGGTTAACAGTTCGGTTATTGCTAACCCCTAGGTTTAACAGAGAGTGCATGTTTATATGCATTGGTTTTGAATTTAGGTTCTGCATGTCAGACAACAAGTGTTATTGTTTTCTCATGAATTGAATGAATGGATATAAGATACATCCTATATGGAGAAAGTGAACATGGTGCTGTTAGACATGTAACTTGTATGTGAAACCAATTAAAACTACGTAGTCCTGATTAAAGTTAATTAAAATTTAATTTCAATCTTTTTGTTTCATTATTTTACCTCCCTCGATGCCTATAATCATAATGACATCGTTTTGATTGGTTACGCATACACGTTACATGCCTAACAACACCGTATTCACTTTCCCCATCATAATTTTAGCAATCTTAATTTATTTTGTTGCATATTGAGGCAAAAAGTGTTAGGGGGTATCGGATCAGAGTAGGCTCGAGCCGAAGCGGAACACACATGCACACTAGCAAAAAATAAAGAACACGAGAATTTACATGGTTCGGTCAAGGTGACCTACGTCCACGGGTTGCAACTAGGGTTTCACTTTATTAGATGCTCACAACTGTTTACAGAATGACATAGACTACAATTACATCATAGGTATTTATAGAACAAGATTAGGGTTTACTACTTGGTCAACAAGTTAACTAAGTGGGCTTAATAACTAGGGCCGGCTAACCCTAATTAGGGCCGGATACCCTAAAAGCCTACGAACCCAACAATCTCCCACTCGGAGGCTTTGCATAGTCCACAAAGTGCATCCAAGAAACCTATCACCAGTAACTTCAGTAATCTTTACGTTCAAGTCTTCCAAGTCTCCAGTTCCAAGAACAAGCTAAGACTTCCATCCTCCAAGCCTCCAGTTCCGAAGAACAAGCTAAGACTCCAGTCACATCCAAGCCCCCTAGTTGCAACCACGCCTCTCATCAAGTACCTGAGAGACCAGTTGAAGTTCCCACAAGCTCCAACCCAGCCGTGACTGAAACCGTCACCGACTCATTCTCTATCTCAACCGGCTTGCACAATCCACTAGCTCCAGATATACACCGAGAATTAATACCACTCTCCACATTTTGCAAACTATCTCCAGGAGAGCATTTTTCTTCGTCGGAACCTTCGTCTTCAAAACCCAACAGTTCTTCGTGATTGTACCTGGAATACCACCCGTGCTCCCACTATCACCAAATCCCCTGACTGGCTTAAACTTAGACCCCCGACTACATTCAACTGACATCCCCAAAGCACCAGGATTCAAGTTTGCAATTTGAACCCTCTTTCGCTTACTAGATTCAGTGAACCAGACTTTATGCTGTATAGGGACGGCTACTCCCTCAGCAGGTACCTCAACTAGATACAACGATCCTCGTCTTCTCCCACAGGCAACAACAAGATTTCCATCATTCACCTTCCACTTCCCACCACCAAACTTAAACATTTAGTCCTTGTTTATCCAGTTGACTAACAGAAATAAGTTTCTTCGTTAAACCTGGAATTACCCTGACATTCTTTAAGTTCCATGTAGTGCCAAGTGAAGTCTTCAGATTGACATCTCCCATACCCGTAACATTAAGAACATGACCGTTAGCTAATCGTACCTTTCCAAAGTCTCCTGTTTTCAAATTCACCATCGTCTCCCCGCTGTGCATGGCGTGAAACGAAGAACCAGAATCCATAGCCCAAGAATCTATAGACTCTTCACAGCAAATCAGTACGTCAGGACACTCGTTTTTAACATGCCCCTTTTCACCACAGTTCCAGCACCTCACATTCTTCCCAGCTTTAGACAAGCTTTTCCCACGACTCCCACTGCTTCTGTTATTACTTCTTCCCCTGCTAACACTGAGCATACCAGAAGTAGATCCTCCACTAGAGTTCCTTCGGCGAATCTCTTCACCCAAAACACTATCCCGGATCTGATCAAACTTCAAATTTCCAGCTCCAGCCGTTTCAATGACCGTTGTCACAAATCCTGACCAACTATCAGGTAAGGAAGATAACAAAACCACAGCCTGAGTGTCATCATCGAACTTCATGCCCACAGTTGCTAACCTGGACAAAATCGAATTGACTTCGTTAATGTGATCAGCAACTGGACTGCCTTCGTTCATTCTCATATTAAACAGTTCCCTCATCAAGAACACCCTATTACCAGCAGAGGGCTTCTCATACATATTTGACAGAGCTGTTAACATATCACGAGCAGTTTTTTCTTTCATGATATTGAAAGCAACTCTCATCGTCAAAGCGAATGTAATTTTACCTCTTGCCTTTTTGTCCTTTGAGTTCCAAATTGCTTCGGCAGCTTTATCCATTCCAGCAGGTTTTTCTTCCGGTACCACATCCAAATCGCATTCACCAAGCAACGCCTCTATTTGCATTCTCCACCATGCAAAATCAGTACCGTTGAACTTCTCGATTCGGAACTTCCCGTCTTCAGCCATAGCAAACGAGAAAACCAAAAAAAACCACAAGGAACCAAGCACCCGAAACTCGATAAACCTTCAACAACCCAGAAACCAGAAGTACCCGAACTAGCAACTTCTCCTGCAAACCCGAGCGTAAACTAGCGAATAAACAGGGTTTAAGAACCGAAACCCTAATCGCCAAACACCCCAAAACCACTAGATCTGCAACAAGCAACCCGACGGCGCAAAACCCTAAACCTTACGAGCCGTAACCCAGAGAATAGGTACGGGCCGTAAACAAGTCGGCGGCGACGGCGGCAACATCAGATTAAGGTCTCTCGTCCAGTTCTCTCCTTATCCAGCGATAACCGTGTGAACCGTGTGTTTAACTGAACCTTTGGCTCTGATACCACTTGTTAGGGATATCGGATCAGAGTAGGGTCGAGCGGAAGCGGAACAAACACACACACACTAGCAGAAAATAAAGAACACGAGAATTTACGTGGTTCGGTCAAGGTGACCTACGTCCACGGGTTGCAACTAGGGTTTCACTTTATTAGATGCTCACAACTGTTTACAGAATGACATAGACTACAATTACATCATAGGTATTTATAGAACAAGATTAGGGTTTACTACTTGGTCAACAAGTTAACTAAGTGGGCTTAATAACTAGGGCCGGCTAACCCTAATTAGGGCCGGATACCCTAAAAGCCTACGAACCCAACAAAAAGCACATAATCTGTAGCTGCTTGATCTTGCTTCGAGATATGCAATTTGATGTAGGGGTTTTCAGAATTCGTTTCGAATTCGAAAATTCGAAATTTGATTATCAAGTTTTCGTTTGATTATCAGGATTTCAAATTTGGAATTCGATTCAATTATCAAGTATTCGTTTCGATTATCAAGAATTCGAATTTATAAATTTAAATTCGATTCGAAAATCGAATTAAAACTATACATATTTATTTATTTATTATTTATATATATAATATGTATATAACTTTCATTTAGTTACATAGCATAAATCAATCTCTAAATTTATTCTAAATATAAAAATAGCCCATTACCAAATTCATTACAAAACCCATAACTTAAACGAATTTATTATGTATTCTAACTGAATTTGAATCAGAACGAATTTGATCAATTTTGATTCGAATTCGAAATTTTAATCGAATTAGAATCGAATACGAATTGGGATTTTAATTCGAGTAAGAGTTCGAATCAAATTGGCTGGTTCTTAATCAAATTCGAATCAAATACGAATTCAAGCAAAAAAATAAATTATTCAAAAAATTCGATTCGAGCAATTCGAAAATTAATTTGATCACATATACATTATAATTCTTTTTATACATAGTGTGAGTAACCAAATTTGGCAATCTAAGTGATACTAGTGCAGTAGGGTTTTGGAAATCTGGTACACAAAGTATTTTAAAATGCAATCTAATTCTGTAGTTATGTTTTTTTTTTGTAGTGCATATTTGTGTTTTATTTTTTAATATTGATTTTTAATATTCCTTCTCCAGGTTCAAACACCAGAGGATATTTTGAACGCAAAACGTCTTATATTTCCTGGGGTTGGAGCTTTTGCTGCAATGATGGATGTTCTAAACAAGAACGGGTAACTTTAATATTTAGCAAGCTGTATTTTTTGAACTCACATTTGCAGTAGGTACATTCTGGTGTACAGTAAATATTTTCCCAAAAGAAAATAAAGTTCATTTACATTTTTTTTCAAATTCACTGTCTTAGGATGGCTGAAGCTCTTCGGGCATACATCGAGAACGATCGTCCGTTTTTAGGCATTTGTCTCGGTCTGCAGTTACTCTTTGAGTCAAGTGAAGAAAACGGGCCTGGTGCGCATCTACTTTTTTTTAGTTAGCCTTTTTTTATTTTTTTGATGTTTAACTTTTATTAATTATTGTTTCAGTGAAAGGTCTTGGTTTGATTCCTGGGGTGGTTGGACGTTTCGATTCTTCTAATGGTTGTAGAGTGCCTCATATCGGTTGGAACGCTCTGCAAATTAGAAACGATTCAGTTATTTTGGATGAAACTGCAAATCGCCATGTGTATTTTGTTCATTCTTACCGAGCTGTTCCCGTATGTTTGCTCGTCTTATTCACCTTGTAAATCTTCATTTTTCCCGACCGCTAACTAAAGCATTGAACAAGTTTTATCTTTATATAGTCAGAAGAAAATGAAGAGTGGATTTCATCCACCTGCAATTACGGGATTGACTTCATATCATCTATTAGAAGGGGAAATGTACACGCGGTTCAGTTTCATCCGGAGAAAAGTGGAGGCAAGTTTCATTTCTTCGATCTTGTAAACTTTTTATGACACATGTACTTAACCCTTTGAGATATTCTCAGATGTTGGTCTTTCAATATTGCGAAAGTTCTTGTTGCCAAATTCATCCATAACTAAGGTAGCCTTTAGGCTTTTAAATTCTTTACAACTATATGTGCTGTTTATTTTTTATATATATAAAAAAATCTAACACCGCATTGTGAAGACAGAAGTCATTTGAAGGGAAGGCTACAAAGCTTGCAAAGAGGGTGCGTTGTGTTTATTAACCAAAATTACTATAACGAAAATTGCATATTTTTATATGCACATTTGGTACCTAATATTAACAATTTATCATATTAATTAATTAATTGACACTTTATATTTGAAGGTAATTGCTTGTTTGGATGTGAGGACAAATGATAAAGGCGATCTTGTTGTTACAAAAGGTGATCAATATGATGTGAGAGAACAGACAAAAGAGAATGAGGTATCTTAAACATGTTATATTATTAAAACAATATACATATTAAAAAGTTTAAGATGTCATGTTCACTTCAAAAGATCATAACTAGTACGTTTATCTTTTATAGGTGAGGAACCTGGGTAAGCCAGTTGAACTTGCTGGACAGTATTACTTAGATGGTGCTGATGAGGTACTGATTATTTTTATATTACTTATTAGTTTTAGTTGTATGTAGGTTCTAATAAAAGCTATTAAATGCAGGTTAGCTTTTTAAATATCACCGGGTTTCGTGATTTCCCTCTGGGTGATTTGCCAATGTTGCAGGTAAGTTCAAATAATTAATGCGCTAATAACGATTACAAAAACAATATTATTACAATACTTTGGTTGTTGTGTGTTTGATAGATCTTGAGGTACACATCAGAGAATGTTTTTGTACCACTGACAGTTGGCGGTGGCATTCGAGATTTCACTGATGCGAATGGCAGGTAATTATTCTGTCACATTTTATGTTTATGTTTTTTTTTAGTCATGAATTATTTAATTTTAATAAATGTTCATATGTCACAGGTATTATTCTAGTTTGGAAGTTGCTTCAGAGTATTTCAGATCTGGTGCAGATAAGATTTCTATCGGAAGTGATGCTGTTTATGCTGCAGAAGAGTATTTAAAAACAGGAGTAGGAAACTAATTTTGATTCAGTAAATAAAAAATACATTAATTTTATACGGTTTGTTACACCGAAGTTGACGTACATTCACCATAACGCCTTTGTAAGAAATAGGTGTTGTTTTTAATTGCATATATCATAATCTTTTACAGGTAAAAACTGGAAAAAGCAGCTTAGAACAAATTTCCAGAGTCTATGGAAATCAGGTTATTGTTTTTCTTTCGCATTTCTTACATTTCATTTTTCTTAAATATTATGTGGCTACAAAGTCGTGAAACAATATCTATGTATGTATATGCATATACGATATCGCAAATATTTCATTGATATTTATTTTGCAGGCTGTGGTTGTAAGCATCGACCCTCGTAGACAATATTTGACCAGTCCTTATGAGGTTGGTTTCAAATCTGTTAAAGTAACTAACTTGGGTAAGTTTATTTATGTCTTTTTTTTTAGTTTTTGATGTTATTTGTGTTTATTGATTTTAACAATAAAATGAGAATTTTGAACATTTTATGTATCTAACTTACCAATTGTTTCTTTCAGGACCGAATGGTGAAGAGTATGCCTGGTATCAGTGCACCGTAAGTTTTCCTACCTTAGATGCATACTTTGTTTTTGGAAATTTGTAATATAATAGCAATGCACTTTTATTATTATTTTTTTCATTTTAATAGTTCTTTTTAAAAGCCATTTTAGTTGCTGAAGTTTGTATAACTGTTCCAGTTTAAGTAATTCGGTTACCCTGTAACCACTTAAACGAGTTTCTCTGCTGACTTGGCACTTCGCGTTGCCTTTGCAGTGTACTTTCTAAAGAAATATTGCTTATCTGTCTATAATAACTATTTAGTTTCACCATTTTCTTGCTCAACTATACACTTCCAAGTGACGAACTTTTGTAATTTAATTTCTGAGTAAAGTACATGGATGGTCCTGTGGTTAATTAAAATTTTCGATTTAGTCCCTAGCTTTTCAAAAGTACACAGATGGTCCCTGTGGTTTGTAGTTTGTAACTCATTTAGTCCCCAACTTTTGCCAAAAGTACATGGGTGGTCCCTGTGGTTTGCACTTTGTAACATATTTAGTCACTAAAAGTTGGGGACTAAATGCGTTAAAAAGTGCAAACCATAAGGACCATCCGTGTACTTTTGGCAAAAGTTGAGGACTAAATGCGTTATAAAGTGCAAACCATATAGACCATCCGTGTACTTTTGGAAAATTAGGGACTAAATCCAAAATTTCGGTTAACCACAGGGACCATATGTGTACTTTACTCATAATTTTTTTTGATAGTTTGACGTGTCAGCAATGTTTTGAAAAATATCGTGTGGAGAGTTTTATTAAAAAGTCTCTTTTTGATTTGTAGAAAATGTTATTCGAGAACATTTAATTATTTTATTTTGAAAACATAAATAGGTTAATGGTGGAAGAGAGGGTCGTCCAATAGGAGCGTATGAGCTTGCAAAAGCCGTTGAAGAACTGGGAGCTGGAGAAATATTGCTCAACTGTATCGACTGTGATGGTAAAAAGGAAATCATTTTGTTCGGAATTACTTGAAGAAAAAAATTTATCATTCACAAGTTTTTGTTTGTTTTTCCTGTTCGTTGACTTTTAGGTCAAGGAAAGGGATTTGATATTGATCTGATAAAACTGATTTCTGATGCTGTGAGCATTCCCGTAATTGCAAGTAGTGGTGCAGGAAAAGCTGAACATTTTTCCGAGGTTTTTACACAAACTAATGCTTCCGCAGCTCTTGCTGCTGGAATTTTCCATAGGAAAGAGGTATCTTCTTTTTTCACAGACAGTTCTTATTTTGATTTTTATTAGTAATTTACGTATTAATTAATATTAGAAAAATTGTTTATATTAAGAAAACAAATATATATTCTTATATTTTATGAAAAAGTCTCTCAACTTGATATGGGTAAATCAAAGACCCTCAACTTGTAAAAAATACATGAAAAAGTCACTGAACAATTTTTTGTATATTAAAAAACTTGTCTAAAATGCTTGTACTTGTGAAATTTTCTAAACAATGACTTGATAAAGTGAAAAATTTCTGGAAAATGACTTGTTTGTTTACGTACATGAACTTTTCGATTAGGTTTTTTAAAGGAACGAACACGAAATTGCCCATTTTCTTAATGAACGAACATAAACAAAAAAATCTGTTCGTTTATATGTCCGTGTTGGTTATAGTTAAATGAACAAACACGAACAGGCCCATGTTCGTGTACTTTCGGTTTGTTTACAGGCCTAGTTATACCATCTTATTTTGATCAATTTAGGAGTTAACAATTCATTGTTAAAAAAATATTTCTAACGTACATGCATTTTCGACAAGTTTAGGAACTTTAATATACAAAAGTTAGTTTGGTGACTTTTTCGTTTATGTTTTACAAGTTGGGATTTTAATATACCAAAGTTATGTTGCGGACCTTTTTATGAAAAATAAGAAAGTATATCGGTTTTATAACAACTTTTTTAGTGTTTTCGATTAGTATCCTTTTCTTTTATACCCTTACCATATAATTGTTAGAACAATCTCATGAGATCTTTATGATGAGTCCAATAGTGGATATGATATAAATTCTTTAGTTATGCATTTATTATTGTGACGAGTAAATTTTATAATTACTTTGTTTGGTTACTAAGCAAATATAAAACGATAGGTTCTAAAAGTACGAGTAAAGTATTGTTTATTTGTATGAGAACTAGAACGTATTGTTATAACTTAATGAAATAAATATAATGTATATAAAATAATCAGTGTTAAAAGTTTTGGTGCATACATTGTGGAGATGCCTAAGTGGAGCGAATAGCAAAACACTTGTATTAGAATAACAATCATGACGCGTTACATTGGCTTTTGAACTGTATAGGTACCGATTCAGTCAGTAAAAGACCATCTGTTGAATAAAGGCATTGAAGTAAGGATGTAGCTTCCCATTCAGCAATAAGATAACTAGTGAGTGTGATCATGTTTTGAGAACTATACTTAATGTATTTTGTTGTGGAAAGAAGTGACGAAAACCATTATTTGTTTGTTCCAAGCGAAGTTGGGCTTGGATGGTGCGTCGGTCAAACTTTTGTACAATGTTTTGAAAATCATTCTGACTTTGTAGTCCAACGGGTAAAACAGACATCGCCACTGTTGTGGATTCTTTTACAAGCTAATGAACTGGGCACATGAATAAATCGACTGGTTTTTTGCAAACCTTGTGAAATCGATAGAAAGCACATCAAAATTGATTGAAAATAGAACCTTTTTTTGCCGTAAGTGTTTGGTTAAAATTTCTGTCCAATTACGCATACCAAATTCTTTACTAGTAAAATTAGTATATTTACTCGTGTGGAAGGAGTGTGAACAGATCGAGCCAAGCTCGTGCTCGCCTAAGCTTAAGCTGCACTGGTTTATGTTACTTAGAATTCGACTTGTAAGAGTTCTCAATCTCTGAATCGAGGCAAGCTATAGCTCGCCCAAGCCTTGTTGCACTGGTTTATGTTACTAGTGCTTGACTTGTGAGAGTTATCAAGCTCGTTTCTGTCTGGGTTCTACTTGTTTATTAGTTATGCTTGAATATACTTTTGGTTACATACTATTATTAAGTGGTTATATTTATCACATTTATCTACGTAAACTTGTTATATTATTCTGAAATCTTCTATACATATAATAAAGTAAATCAATATCTGACATTGTCATTCATTGAAGACATCTATTTTAGGTATTCCCGCCTCTCTTTGCTAAATATTATCATCAAATTTAGATTTGTAACTTAATAACTAATAAGATAAAAGGCCTAAATTAAATTATTAACTTAACAATTAATAAGATAAAAGGACATGAGATACTTTTTTATTTAAGATTTAGAGTTTTACGTTTATAAATTATATATTTAATAGTAAAGATAAGTTGATAATTTCAAATTAGAAAATGTTTGGACAATTAATACATGTATTGTTTTACGATCTTATCATAATTCATAATAAATAAATAGATAATCTACTATTAATATATTTACATTATTGTAACAAAAATATTAAAAATTCCGATAAAGATGATATATTATTAATAATAATCTTTTTATTTTCATTATTAAAAAAATATTATATCAATTTTATTATATCATTTATAAATCAAATTGTATATAACTTTCTATATTATCTGATATATAAAGTTTGATTTATTCAACCCGTGTAAACACAATTTTTTAAAGATATAACGTATTCATTATTTAAAATATAGATTTACATTTATTCAACCGGTGTAATACACATTGGTTTTTAAAGATATAACTTTTTTTATTATTTGGTATATAAAACACGCGTTCTTAAAGATACATTTTTTTATTATTTAATATATAAATTACATTTATTCAACTCGAGTAATAAATAAAGTTTTTAAAAATATATTATTTTATTATTTTGTACATCTATATTTATTAAACCCGTGTAATACACGGGTTGTAACCTAGTTAATTTATATAAGTAATAGGCTTGTATAACCTCCTTGGTTTAGTTAAACTTGGTATATAAAGCTTGGGCTCTAGCTTTTTAAACGAAAAACTTCCATTTTAAATGAGCTTGGATCGATTCAGACTCTAGTGAGGCAACTTTAAGTAAGTTACGAACAACTCAACTTATTTACACCCTTAGTTTAGAGTAAATGATAAAACACTCATAGTTTAGAGTAATGATTAGAAAACACGAAAATAGTTAATATTAGCAAAAGGCTTCTTTAAAAACATGTTTTGAGGTGAATTACCTATTTGGCCCCTAATTCATAATTTTTATGGATTTAGCCTTTCGTAGTAACAATAAAACCTTCTTTAAAAACATTTTTGAGGTGATTACCTTGTTTCTAAGTTTCGAGTCCTGAAAAGTGATAATAAATAACTCTTTATTTATTATCACTTTTCAGGACTCGAAACTTAGAAACAAAGGTAAACGTTAACGCACATGTTTAACACACTTTCCTTGAGACAAATTCATCATCTCATTGTGCCTAATAGTGGACATCTATCTCTTAGAATACAACACCAACATATAACTCGAGATCACAACCACATTACCTAGGCAAATGAGACATGCCATCTCATTGCTACGAAACAATAATGCCCATAACCGAAAACAAAGGAAACACAAAAACTGAAATGTGATGGGTGGATTTTATCTTCGTATGATAATGTTTATAAACTAAACTAGTGCCAATCGAATAAGAGTCTGAACCTTCCATTGTGAAAGGGTACTTGATTTTTTGAATGTCTAGTAGACGACACACGTTGAATTATATTGTCGTTTGTCAAACTAATGATCATATACAACTCACCCGAATACTTAATTACACAATATCAGTTCTCATGGTTGTGTTCGTTATGGTCATGAAAGATCGATCGATTGGGTGTACAAGATTTGTTTTAGAGAACTAAGCCATAACATTTATCAATCAATAACTTTATTAAATTTTAGCTTATTTTATGATTGCAAAAATTATAGTCTTTATCATCATGGTGCAAAATCCAAACGCAACAATCAGATTGTGACACGTAGCTAATTATTTAAATTACTCATGAAACTGCATGCATGCAAACATTATCATTTATTACAAACGTTACATTAGCTTAGATAACATCCCAATACAACATTGCATGCAAAAGTCACCGGAGATGAACTCAAGGCAACTCTCCGGCGGCCCCAACCATATCTCCGCCACGCTACCAAACCCAAGGTGGCCACCAAACCCTTGATCTCCACCGGTGCCAAAGCCACTACCACCCATACCTCTTGCCACACCATCACCACCAAATCCTTGACCAAGCCCTCCAGGATATGGATACCCCCCTCCAAGCCCACCAAGGCCCGTATCGATATTTCCGCCAATTCCGCCTCCTATTCCTGTACTCATTCCTGGAATCGCTCCGCCGAGGAGCCCACCATTGCCCATGCTAGCTCCAGCTCCGATACCAAGGCTGCCGGAGAAAGCACTTGGTTCCACCTCCTTGGCCGGAACCACTGCTAGCTCCCTGGCGGCGATGGCCGAAAGGAGAGCACCGGTGATTAGGAAATAGAGGAATTTAGATGTAAAAGAAGATGACATTTTTGCTAATAGTTTTGGGATATTAAGAGTTGGATGGGCTTTATAGAGGGTTTTGGTATTGCATGCTTGCATGCATCAACATTGAATGTTGGTTCATATTAAAGTGGTTGACACCATTGGCTTGGTTAGGGGTGGGGTGCTCCACTAGCCATCACTCACCACACCCAATCATTAAAATGCATGTCATCGAGCTTGGTTCCATCACTAATGATGGATTTTAGTGAGGGTGCCCATCAATCTCCATCACTCACCACACCCATCATGCTCATCTCTCAACATCCCAAAGGGTCATCTCCTTCACGCTTGCTCAAGACAACGCGTTTTGGCCACCACGCGTGGTCACCTTGGGCGGAGGCGGTGTTCCACGCTTGGTCACCGGCCACCACGCTCCATAACGATGCGCCCATCCTCCCCTTATGGTTTCCCGGGAACGCCCAAAAAAGCCAAACTTTGATGCCAGCGTGGGCCTGGTTAAGACAACATCGTCTGGCCAAATTGGGGCAATAAAGAGCTCTCCGATTTAGAGAGTGTGGTAACCTTATACATGAAATTCACCGTTAAAAAAAAAGTCTTGGGGTGATTTAAATTTGATATTGGAGTTTAAATAGTATCGGTTTGAAGTTGAATGCTATGCATTTTTTTGGCTTTTGATATTCATACATGAGATATTACTTAGCGAAAAACAATGTTCAAGTGTTGGGGATAATTGATATGTTGGAAATAACAGTTAAAGAAATTACCTATGTTTGTTATTGTTTACGTTGTAAATATGATATGGATTGGTTAATAATTGAGGCTTTAGTGATTTGCATGTTTTTGTTTTACTGAAAACGAGGGATTCTAAGGGTGTTGGAGATCAAGAGCCGAAAGAAAGAAGAAATAATTGAGATTAAAAACCATCGTGTTCATGGATTGATATCTGGTATCTTATCACCGCTATATTACATTATGATAGGTACGTTTGTAGTTCAGTGTTTTTGATATTTTGGAACGCTTGGCTAATCTACCAACCGAAACCGATACATAAAAATCGAATGAGTTATGCCCCCACAAACTTCTTATCTTGAAAAGGATCCACAAATTAATCTTCGTTTCATTTATTGGCATTGCCATAAAATTCACATGAATTTACTACATAAAGTCGATACCTATTACATTTCTTTTTATTACCGACTCCACATATATTTATAGATAATATAATCATTGGTTACCATATCCTCACTCATTGGGTTAATAACTTCCTCTGTATCTTGCTTAGTTCCTTTCGTTCTTTGGGAAAATCACGCACATTGACTAATCCAATTTGTCAAAAAGAACATGTGAGGTGTCTAACCTTAGACGCCCGCCTCACTGAATTCTGTTGTACTGAAACGTCTAATATAGACGTTTCAGATTAAAATCAAGAACCCAATCAAATATGACACGCAATAAAGATAACTGGTGTAACGGATAGGAGCCGCCTTTGCACTGCAAATTCACACAACGTGCATATGCCTAGCCGTCTACTTTCTTCTTGGGAAATTTTCCTTTTTTTTTTTCTTTATGTTTACTATAAATTACGAAAATAATTATACAAACAATTCTTTTGTAACGTAGACGACCTTTTCAATTCGCGAAAATAAACATGAAAAACTACATCCTCTTATTTTCCTTCGTCTTTTATGAAATATTCTACATTTTTTCAATTAATGTTTCATATGACGCTTTTCTTAGCTTTAAAATTTCAGGTAACATCCGACGACCTTACATGTCCAGGAGTAAGCAAGAAACACTCTTCCGAGTTCTCTGCGAGAGAACCCACCAAAGCCCTTCTTTTAAGACCTTGTCAGTAGTTGTGTTTTGCTAATGCATAAAGTCGTGGAGCTCCATGATTAGTGGCCCTCCCACATCTCAACCATATTGAATAGAATCAGTAGGGAAACTCTCCCCAAGGTCAGAATCAAACCATAATGATACCATAGAATCAACAGGGAAACTATACATTGTTGTGGTTTAATACTAAGTAAAAAGTAGTCATAAGGGTTTATACGCCCATCACTATGGACCTCTTGGTTTGACCGTATCTCTCCAAAAGTAGTGACGATAGTATAAACCAAGTTCTCGGCGCATTGATCATATCTCCGTGTTTTGGCAAGACTTTACCAAACCTGAAGTTCAAACCAAAACTGCTAACCCTCTACATAAACATAGATAACATGTATGTTTTGAATTAACAAAACACAAGGTTATTAGTTTGTTTTTAAGGATTTAGAAAACCCACTTTCAATATCGTACTTGATACTTAAAGCCATTAACAGACACACACACACACACCACTTGTTAATCCATAGCTTGTTTTTAAGGATTTAGAAAACTCACTTTCAATATGGTACTTGATACTAATCCGTGTTTCCCTCCCCATACTTAAAATGCACATTGTACCCAATGTGCTTAACCAAATGTATATGTTGCACGAGAAGTGAATAAAAATATAAGGAGAAAAATAGAACAAACACTCCCTTTTTAGAGTCGAAGAAATCCCGAGCGACGGGTACCCACGAGTCACCTTTTCAACCAACACCTTGTCTATCATTATTAGCCTTTTTCAAAACCAATATCATCAGTCCCTTGCTCTAAAACTTTTATTCCTATCAAAGAAAGTAAAGACATAATATCCACGTTTGAAGATTTGGTTGTATCATGCTGAAAGAACATTGATATATTCTTAATTGAAAATTGCATCCATACGAACCAATCTTCTTATTTTTTTCATAGAAATCTTTAATAATTTATGAAAATTAAGTACAGTATAAAATAGAGGGAACTGAATCCCAATCATAGGTTGCACTATGCTAAATTTCCTTACATTGATTATTTTCAAAAATTCTTTCTGGCTTTTGTTTACCCATGGTAAGCCGCTATGGCGAGCCACGTTTAAGGTCTTTGGTTGGATCATTGTGACTTATAAACTTGTACCAAAGCAGGATGCTATGCATCCCACAAGGTTGCTTATCTCGATCGCATATTTCAAGCTTGTATCAATGGCTTCCACGTATTAGAATGGGTCGTCCTCTACAGGATGACCAGCTCCAAACTTCATTTCTTTTCCGCAACTCGCAAGGTAAGCTTACCGTCACTCATATCAACCGTTGCCCGAGATTTGGCAAGAAAACGTCTTCCTAAATTGAGTGGTACTTTCTTGTCTTCCTGCATATCTAAAATTACAAAACTAGTTGGAAATAAAAAATCACTTATCTTGGCCAACAGATTTTCAGCTATTCCCTATGGGTATTTGACTGATCGATAAGCTAGTTGGATGGCCATTTTAGTTAGGAACGGTTCCCTAATACCCAATCTTGTAAACATTGAGGCGGGGATAAGATTGATACTTGCACCTAGGTTTGTGTTGAACATGTAAAGAACAGATGATTGCAAAAGCCAATATATACTATTCTGATCAAGAAACAAAGATAAGGTATGAAAATAAAAAGATAGTGAATCTTGAACACCAACAATGCATTTGTTTGAAGACTTAAAGATCTGTTTGAAGACATAAAAGCTCCGTTGAAGAAGTATAAAAGTCTATTAGCCCTATTGAAGGTTAAAGCATTGATGAAGAAGGCTAAACATTTGTTTTGGCCTGAACATATGTTTAGAATAAACATACAGAGGTTTAAAGAACAGGTACTACCAATAGAAAAATGTTTCTAAATCAGTGTTTACGGGTCTTTGAACAATTGTTAGGATTCATCAGATGTTTATAACATCTGAGGAATCTTTTCTGTTAGGAAAGGTCGATGTCGATATCAGGGTGATGTCAACCCTGATTGCCAACAAATGTTTGTACTTAGTATAAATAGATATGTCCTATTCAGATCTATTTCATTACTTGACGTTCCTTTTGTATGAACAGAAGCATAGTGATCAGGCTAAGGGGGAGTGATAGTCATATTTGTATTTTGTAATCTTTTGATTATCACTGGAAAACATTATCACAACTTTCCAAGGTTGTGTTTGTGTTTAATTCCGCTGCATTCATACTATTTCCATTTATACTTCACATATTTCATCAATACTTCACTATTTCACACACAGAAACACACACAAATTAAAACTCAGATCCAAACAGTTTGCTAGTGCATTGCTTACTAACAGCCCACCTATGGAACAGGGGATAGTGAAACTACCTGGGTCGAGCTGTTTTTTAGGAATTTTGTTGAGTAAAACAATTGAACATTCTTCCCTTAAAATCACTTGATGTCATTATTCAAGCCTTTTCTTGTTATGCAAAAAATCTTTCATATATCTGGAATATTTTGACATTTGGGTTAGAACATCAACAAAGGGTAGATTTACATGGAGTTATTTGAGTAAGTTTATGAACTTTCCAAATTGTTCTTTGGGTTTGTTTCATTAAGCGACCGGGATAGGGAACTCATTGCTTCTATGTGAGTTCCCCCAAGGTTATATGGGTGGTTGTTGTTTTTTCAGGTTCAGATGTGGGCGAAGTTGGTTGATTTTTTTAGGGGTGGTTTTGGTGGTAGATACTAGAGTAGGTTGTTCTTCAGGTCCTACTTTCTGGCTTCTAAGGGTGATTGCATGTATTGAGCCTTTAGGTTGGTTTAAGTGTTGCTTAGGAGAGCTCCTCGAGGGGTTCAGAAAGCAATTTTGCCATTTGCCCAATTTGCTTTTCTATGGTATGAAGGGCGACTTTTTGAATGCGCATTTTAGCTTCATTATGTTGGAAGCGTACTTCATACCTTTTGTCGGCTTCTGCAAAGAGGCGAGTAATCATCTCTTCTAACCTTGACCCTTCACTTGACAAACCTCCTACCTTGGTATTGTTAACGAATAGCAAATTGTTGCTCGTTTCATTGTTGCTAGAAGTTATTTCTTTGGTTGAAACCCGGGGTTGTTGATTGTTATTGTTGGGCTCTTTCTAACTGAAATTTAGGTGGTTCATTCGGGGTTGTAAGTGTGCTGTAAGGCATGACACCCACAAAATCAGAGTTTGGCATGACCTCTTGTATCAATACATATGCAATGGAAAATATGACCAAGGCTTGTAGAATGCGGAACGACAAATCTATGTAGTTGTTCAATCTAAAAGCTTATCCTAAACATATCAAGGTCTAGGACTTCTAGGGTTCTAAACATTTCACCCTTTTCCAATCGTGTCATAGTTCAATGTTACCTGAAAAACATGCTTAAAACGTGTCAACTAAAAGTTGATGAGTTCGCAGGTTTATAGACTCAAAGAAACATGTTGTTCTTAGGATAATTGTTGCAATGTGTTTTGTTTTCAATATACTTTGTTTTCAATATGTATTCAAGATATTGTCACCATGTGCCTATAACCAAACCTTGACTTCCTTGTATGGCCCAATCAATTCCTTATCATGGAACATTGAAAAATGTGGATAATACGTAGTCATTTGACAACAGTCAAGGTTAGCGCGCTAACCATGAAAGGGGGGTGTCAACCAAGTAGTACTACTCATATATTCCACGACTTATTTCTAAGTTAATGGCTATGTTTTCCAAGGACTTTGAATGTGATAATGTTGTCTAGCTCATGCAAAATATAATTTGGTCATGAACATGTGTATCAAAATATGTTGTCATATTGTCAACGTGCGTATAAAATAGAGCGACCGATTTTCAAGTATGTAAACAAGTTTGTAGTAAATTCTGTAAGCAAGTTTGCAGCCAAATTTGTAAGCAAGTAAGTAGGCAAGCATGTTTTTCCCCAAAGTATGAAAACAATAAAAAAGGCCCCGCGAAACTCACTATATTCATTTTTCGTGCTTTTACCTAAAGACTTCGGCTAAGCGTGTGTGCATTACCAGACTCCTACAAGGCTAGAGGCACTAATAAGACCCAAATCTAATCCGAATGATGCATGGTTAGGACTTCTACCCTAATCATGTGTATATAGTGTTGATGAGGCTAACAATTGGTGTATTTCCTTAAAACGAAACATGTTATGTTATATTCGCAAAACTAGGGTTTTAGGTTATGTTTTATACTTATAAATTTCCAGATACTTGTGAGATCAAATAATTTACACCAAATCAGACCTGTAGTGGAGAATAATATCATATAAAAATATGACATACTTTGGGGGTTGTCGATTATGTTCCCGACACTTGCCTATTTTCCCGTTTAATTCCACGTTTTGGCCAAAATGGCCTTAAACCTTTGATATATTTTCAAAATAGGTTGAAACATCAAAATATACTATTTTGGACTTAAAACCTTGCTGAGTTTTATTTTTAATTTTATAAGTGTCGGTTTGGTAATAAAAGTCGATTTAAAAACCCGTTTATCCCCTAAATTCCCTACAATTTGTTCCAGTGACCAAACAATTCAACAAAATTCCCAAAACCATATCTGACCTCATATATTTATAGAAAATATTGTTTTCGTAATTTTAGTGTATTTGTTGAGAAATCCAAATTAAAGTCTTTAAAACGTATTTTAAAGCCAATATTCAAAACCATATCTCCACAACTTATAATCATTTGAAATTATATGGCTTACAAACATTTCTGCAATAATTTGGCTATTTTTTGGGTTGTCCAAGTATTTTATTTACGTTTGGTGGTAATTTATGCCCACAAATTACTAAAAATAGCTAGACACTTAAAAAATCATGATTTTTGGACGAAACCTTATTTTGACATCATAAAGCTACTGTAAAATTTTAAGATCAGTAGCTAGGGTTTCTACTCTTAGGGTTTTCTTTTCGGTTTTGATTTTCTGTTTGTTATTCACCAATTTTCCTCATAAAACCACCATCCTTGGCTGGTTTAAGTATACACTTTGTGGATTCATTAAAACTTGGTGAATCTAAGTCTTGTAGAACACATCTTGTAGCCTTATGATTATTTCAAGCTTATTCTTTACACTTTTTGTTTCTATAGTCTGTTTTCCAACGTTTTAAAGGCCATTTTTTTAGAAAAAAGTTATATGTTTATGATCTTAACAACTTACCGGTGATGTTAGTTCAAGAATCTTTCAAAAAATTCTTAACAAAATACAAGATGTGATATAATACATGTTAGTTTTAGTGTGTTGAATGTATTTTCATGTTTTGGGTGAATCATTGAGCAACATTACTACACATACACATGTATGATGGATGATTCCTCTATCACCACATGATTTTCCTATATTTGATCACCAAAACCTTAACAATATCAAACAAGACACTTGCTTAGATTCCTACACAACAATGTGTCTTCCTAGGGTGTTTTCTTTGATGTTTTGAAGCAAGTTCAAGTTCTTTCGTGAATTGAAAGCTTAAAATGCTTCAAGATTCATAGAATACCTTAGTTTTGAAAGAATCTTAGGTGAAATTTGAAAGTCTTAGGGTGTTTCGGGGTGCTTGGGTTCGGTTTTAGGAAAAGGGAGACGAGGGGGTGGGGGTGGGGGTGGGGTGGGGTGGGGTGGTGTGGTGTGGTGTGGTGAGCGTGTGGTGAAGTGATCTTATGGTACATGAAATGATGGTTGTAGGCTAGAGGTCACATGTGTATTAATGCCTATCTATTTTACCATGTGTTTATGATTGTTGTTTGTTTATCTTATATATATTGTTGACCAGATAACATGTGTTTATTGTTTATCCTATCTTATCTTGTTGACTAGATAATTCAAGGCATATAATCTGATTTTAATTTAATTAGTTCATATTTCATAAAGTGTAGATGTTATCTAGCCATTTATATAAATGTTTAGGGCTTTTACAACTTATATAAACAATAAGCTATGTGTTTTTTTAGTTTTATTACACTAGATATTGAATTTACATACTAGATTATGTAGTGTATAAAAATGAACATTTTGATAGTCAAAAGAAACTACATAATCGATCGATTATACTGTTTTTTTATAAATTTCGATATGTTTATCAATTTAGGGTTTTGTTGTTCCATTTGTCTTGTGTCACCACTGTTCGTTGTTTAAGATTGTTTTTTGACCATGTTAGCTTAAAATAGCACTTGCGTGTTTGTTGGCGATATTATTCACTGTTGGACTTACTATAATTGTGCCTAGTTATGTACAAGCAACACATTGTATGACCAAGTTAATGCCAAATTAAGTCTAAATGATTCACATTTAATACATGTAATTTAGACTGTACGGGTGATGACCTGGCTAAACGGGGGTTATCACATAAGGGTGTTGAAGTCGAGGGCGGAAGTTGACAAAGTGGGCTTCTTCAGTTTGGTTATTGGTTTGTTTTGTGCAACTCTAGTTTTCATGCGGTCCACAGCATCCTTCACAAGCCGAAACAACTACAGTTGACTTCCCCACTTCAAGCTTTTTGATTATAGAGTTCAACGCCTCAATTTGAGCTTGAGGAGAGGTTGTTTTTATCAACTTTGTAAGCATCGGGGCCTTTAGCATTGGTACTTCGAGGAGTGTGTCATTGAAATCTTGTTTGGGCTTTTTCTTCAATTTAGGTAAACACCTCGACTAGGCGCCTATTTCGTAAGATTCATCCAAAGTTAGAATCTAGGATTTGACGACTTTGGGCGAGCAACCCATTGTAAAATATAGAAACTTGTTGCCATACTTCTAAACCATGGTGTGGACACTTTCTAAGAAGTTCTTTGAAACGTTCCGCGTTTCATACAAAAATCAATCGTTGTATTTCGGCTCCTCGACAAAAGGTTCTGCTATAAGGGTTTTGTGGCCTTTCTCTCTATCACGATAGACATATCTTTTTTACTAGATGTGCCCATGTCTTCTAGTTCGACTTGTTCGATGAGATTTTTGAAAAAGATAAGCTAGCACTGCTTGAGGAGAAATCACGTCGCTAATGTCGAGTGGAATAAACAACGGTATTTGATCCATCACTTTGAAAAATAAGGGTATAAAATGAGAAGATAAACGGTTTGGTTTGTATTGTTTGGTTGAGAATGGTTTGTTTTGTGAGAAATGGATTGTGAATGGTTTGGTTTAAATAATAAAAGTATTAGTGTTTTAAAAGCAACGGCATTATAGCCATTTGAAGTGGCCAATGGTCGAAAAAGAGCTCAAACCCTTCCGTGACTACTCCCCGGCCGGCTCGTGACCGATCAAGATTTGGGGATGGCGACGGTGTTACCGCACGGTGAGCAATCACGGCAAGGCATTCCCGCAAAGCACCCCGTTAACCCCTATGGATGATTTAGGAGCCCCAACCACTTTCTGTCTAGGGAAATATCAACTTCAGTTTTTAATTTCACTCACTTTCACAAATTTGACTTTCTATTTTTCTTGGAAAGATTAATAAAGACTAAAGTTAATGGTACTCAATATAACAGTTCAAACGTAGGCCAATAATGGCTAGTTTAACTGGTTGGATGTGAGAACATTTACCACTTATATGAGGTTTTCAGGGGGGCCCTGAGGTGATTGTTGTGGCAACCTATGGATTCCTATCCGGGACTTGAGTGATATAAGACAACGTCCTTATCTGGTGCTTTAACCGTCTAAAAAACGCAGTTCAAATGTATATATGTAAATTTATATTTTATCAAAAAAATTGATTCAAACTAACATAAAAAAATCAACGTAAAAAATTACATCAAGATGAAATTAAACACATGGCCAACTCAAAAAATACGAGGACATGTAATGTGTTAAAATTGGAACGAACATATTTTTATTTGATATTAAGATTAAACCATTTTAAACTATAATTTTCACATTGTGAGCGTGTTTCCCAATTCGAAGGCGAGTGTATTATGATGTGATGAATTTCGTCAGTAATCCATTTAAAGGATTCGTTGTCCGTTAAAAAAACACCAGTAAAGGTAAATGATATAACATGTCAAAGCAAACTTTATATTATAAGATAAGAATGATGATTTACAAGTGATCTCCAATAGTGTAAAAAATATATGAGTATTGAAAAAATGACAATCGATTATTCAAGAAATAACATTATCATTATCATCATATTAAATTTTGAACCTTAGGAATAGTATTCTAGGGTATATAAGGAATTTCACATCCACACCACGTGTAATACTCTCACCCTCCCATCAAACTCACCAAAACCCCCCCAAATGACCACTGCCCTGCATCCGTCACAACCTACACCATCTCCACCCACCCATCACCATTCTCCCACCGTCACTACCATCACTACACCGTACAACCCGCATCACCACTCCGGAAACCCTAACCCCACCGCTAACCACCTCACCCGGCATGTAACAACCACCATTCAACACCGCCTAAGGTGGTGATTCACGCCGGGGATGCGGCGGCTCAGGGTATGAGTATTGAAAAAATGACGATTATTCAAGAAATAACATTATCATTATCATCGTATTAAATTTTGAACCTTAGGAATAGTATTCTAGGGTATATAAGGAATTTCACATCCACACCACGTGTAATACTCTCACCCTCCTATCAAACTCACCAAAACCTCCCAAATGACCACTGCCCTGCATCCGTCACAACCTACACCATCTCCACCCACCCATCACCATTCTCCCACCGTCACTACCATCACTACACCGCACAACCCGCATCACCACTCCAAAAACCCTAACCCCATCGCTAACCACCTCACCCGGCATGTAACAACCACCATTCATTTTGAACCTTAGAAATAGTATTCTAGGGTATATAAGGAATTTCACATCCGCACCACGTGTAACTCTTACCCTCCCATCAAACTCACCAAAACCCCCCAAATGACCACTGCCCTGCATCCGTCACAACCTACACCATCTCCACCCACCCATCACCATTCTCCCACCATCACTACACCGTACAACCCGCATCACCACTCCGAAAACCCTAACCCCACCGCTAACCACCTCACCCGGCATGTAACAACCACCATTCATTTTGAACCTTAGAAATAGTATTCTAGGGTATATAAGGAATTTCACATCCACGTGTAACTCTTACCCTCCATCAAACTCACCAAAACCCCCAAATGACCACTGCCCTGCATCACTACACCATCTCCACCCACCCATCACCATTCTCCCACCGTCACTACCATCACTACACCGTACAACCCGCATCACCACTCCGAAAACCCTAACCCCACCGCTAACCACCTCACCCGGCATGTAACAACCACCATTCAACACCGCCTAAGGTGGTGATTCACGCCAGGGATGCGGCGGCTCAGGGTATTACAGAAAGGGAAACAAAGCGGACGGAGAACTGGTTAGGGCTCCGAGAATCCGTTCACCAGTGTCGTCCCTCCGATAGCACCATAACAACAGTGGGTTATAGGGTAACAACGAAGATGGTTTGGTATGTCAGAACCGAATAGATGACGGTGATGAATCGGATATCAGGAGTTTCGGCCAGGTCCAGCAAATCCTTCGGTAAGCATCCTCTCTATTGCGTATTTACATGATACATTTCGAATAGATGATGGTGTCTATAACGCCTTGCTTAAGACTAACATAGGAATTAGGTGAGTGAAATGTTGAAGTTGTTGTGTCATTGATTACTTTCAGATTGCAAAGTTAATTTTTATGAAGTTGTTTTAGATACATTCGATCTGGTTTATGAATTTTGGTTCTTTGTCATCGTTTTGTTTTCAATTTGTTTATGAATTTCAGGAATAAATCGGAAGATTTGCTTGAATCACTGATTGATTAATGATTTTGTATGATTTTTATTTGCAGAAAAATTATATGAACAGAGGATTTCTTATGAGCTTCATCTTCATGTTCTTGAGCTTTTACAATTATGGATTTGAAATCGAAAGGAGAATCGAAGATATATAAGTTTGAAGGTTCCGTTACAAGAATTTCGCATTGTTTTCTCTAAACACTTTGTTTGTTCCACGAATCATTGGTGGTGTTTTTGTGAATTGACAGGTGAATTAGATCGCGATTTCTGATAAGTCCGATTGACGAACAAAATTCGAAGATTAATGAATTGATCCACTTTAGTCTCTAAAGTAAGTTTTAGCATTGTATCCGTTGTTTAAGCTTTAACTAGCAAGACTTCGCCGGCATGTTGGGTTTTTTTATTTGTATGGTTAACACTTTACTTTAAATTTGGTATGTAGCCATATATTTATTTGGAAATAGGTCTTTCTGTTATCCAGATTGTCTTTTGCGTGGTGACGTTTGTTTCTCCTGTTAGCAATCATGCTTGAAATGTAGGCGTTGCGCCTCTTTTGGTGTTGATGTCGCTTCTTCGTCGAACGGTCCATTTCCAGCTGCAAATACGTGCCAAACAAGTTGCCAAATAAGTTCAGAAAATATGCGCCAAACAAGTTGCGGGGTGGACTCAACTTTGCTTATGGTGGAACCGGGGTGTTCGACACTAGCAATTTGCAGCCAAACATGACCATTCAGATTGGGTTTCTTCACGGGCTAATTAAAGAGAGGGTCTACATTACTTGAGATTTAAAATCCTCTTTGGCTCTTGTCGCGGTCTCGGGCAATGACTATGGGACTTACACTTCTACAAGTGGCTCTGAGCAGGTAACCTCCATATCGTACTTCCTTTATTGACTATTGTCAAATTTTTAGGTGAGTGTTGGACGGCCCGCCAACCCACAAACACAGTTTAAAGACTCTATTTATAAATACTTAATGGGCGTTTGTTGTTGAATTATTTATATTTAAGTATTTAATACTGTAAAATTTCAACAAAAAAATAGCTCTCAATGTCAAGTTTCAAATAATAAACCTATAAACTCCTTTCCCTACATATGTGCAGCTGAATTCTGTGTTAAACAATTGTAAAAAGATTCTAGCTTTCTCATTCTTGATATCTTTAGTGCGTTCAACACGGCATTAAAGAGTAAAAAAGATTTTAGAGGTATAATACTTAATCATTCACATTTGTGTATGGGTTCGACTTTCAGATGTAGCAATGCACAAACGGTCCTGGCAAGCCTGGCCAGTGTTATGTCCAAAAAGCCCAATCCCTTGAGCTGCATATGTAAACCTCTTTTTTTAGTGTCCTATACATGTAATGAACATGTAATGAAGTTAATTTAATATATTAAAAATAGAAAAGGCATAAAAAGGGACCAGACCCTCTTGGAATGACCAGGCTGTAAGTAGCCCAAGTGGAGTAATGGACTAAAACAAGTAAATCGTATGGGTTTTCATTATTCGAATTGGGCAGGTTCGAATTAGGAATTCGGATTTCTTTGCTTATGGTGGAACCGGGGTGTTTGACATGGCGAAGTGGACCGTTCGACGAAGAAGCGACATGGAAACGCACCCAACAACCCAAGCCCAGAAAGGGAAATTGAAACTTGGAAATGACAGTGAAGAGGCAACTGGAATTCCCTGGTAAGCCAACAAAAAAAACATTAAATTACACAAACACACAATATAAATAATGACATCAGGCATGTATTCGCTTGTAGACTCAGATCCACCATCAACAGGCCTGGTAAAGGCGGTTTGGCAGACAAATTCAATTCACAGTAGATATCCCTTTCGTCCACCAAAAAGAAGAAGCAAATGTGGGATAGCCGTCCGGAATTAGAATCGCTAAATGCATTCCTTTTGTACAAATCATAGTTTAACCAGCAACACATCTATGGCTGCCTACTAACTACACTGCGTATGTAAGTAGCACAATGAATGACTTTAGGACAACTTTAACTAATGGTAAACTGCATGCTAATGGCACCAGTGTGTATGCCTAAACATACCAGATTTTGTTCGCTCCATCCATAAATAGCAGCATCATTAAATAATGGCAAGTTGTTATTAACATCACGAATGCTTGCCTCTGTAAGTAAATGAATCCAACATATAATGTTGCGCAACGCGCGACACAACGAATACACCTAGTTACTCTAATAAAATTTTAAGGATTAACGGCTTTAACTAATTTAAAATATAAGTTACTGATCCATAATTATACGTATTATACCCTTATACAATTAGCAACTTGGGTTATGTCTCATTTGTTTAAAAGTCGCACCTTTTAGTTCATTTTACTCACACCCTTCATTATATATTATATATACAATTACTAAAAACAACAAAGGTCACCAACAATTAATTCCTACAAATGAAGTTTTGAATGTAGGATTGGTGTAACCCTTTTAATACAACTTTTAAGCGGGCTATTGTTTTTGACGACTGTTCAGTGAATTATTTTCCAGCGATTAATTCCGGCTAATGAAGTTTTGAATGTAGGATTGTTGTTACGCTTCTAAATATCAGTTTTTTTGAAAACATTTAATGTTCAGTGTTCTTGAAATTTCCTTAATACACTCAGTATCGGTAGACTTATATTTCGGAAAAAGTAACATTATGTTCTCGACCACATTTCATTCAGTCGTATTATAATCCGTGCCTTTTCAGATTCTGGTATGGGTTTAATCTGTGCCTTTTCAATTTCTGGTCTGGTCTGGTCTAAATCCAGATGTTTATGTAGATCAATGTGGTGGTATGTTGTATTTGATATTTATATCTTTTAAGAATTTGGTCCATAAAAATTTGTTGTTCAAGACGCACATGATTTTTCCAATTTTCATATAAACAAGGTAAAATACTAAAATATGATTACACGGTTGCAAGTTTTTTAATATAAATTATTGTATGTTTATGAAAAAATCCCATGTTGTGGTTCAAGATATGAGTTTTCCGATATTCATAAACAAATAATTAAGTTAAGAATTAGTGGGACTCATATTAGGGACCCTTATTTCAATTGTCTATGTATAGTAACTAATAAGTTGATTATTTCCTCTTTCTTAATTTGTTGGTGTATAAGAATCTGCGTAGTCTTGCCCAATATCTCATGTGTTAATATTGAGTACATACATAATCATTATCCCGTCACAACGCATGGGTTAACGTTAACTCGTTGAAAATGAAAATACAACTATTGACACATTTTTTAACGGAAAATTTGGATTGTTGAAGTATTATTGTGTCACTAGCAGAACACCCGATCATATATTATTTTCACTAGGTATTAATGCCTATATACCAATTCAGGAGGAAACCTAATAAATACGAGAAAAATCTCATTGTGAAAATCGAACCCAATATGTAATGAACCCTAAGTCTTATCTCACTCACAAAAAGCCATTGGGCTAAAATGTTATGGGCTAACTATTAAAGATTTTAACATAAATAGTTAAAACATCTGAAATATACTTATGATTAAAAAAAAGAGTGTTAAATGCCATGAGCCATGAAATGACAAAACCGTGGTACAAAATCTTATGCACGACAGCCTTGAATTCATCTTGCTTCGTAATCAACCGTCTGAGTATGTTTATGAATGGTATGTTTGTGAGGCTACATAAATTGACCTAAATTCATTTTTCATTTCTCATTTTCATAATGTTTCGATCGATTCGGTTTGATATTAACGATCCACATTGCGAACTAAATCATTCTGTTTACTAGTACCTGCTTCTAGACAATACACTTAAATCTAGACAAAAGATCAAATACAAATTACTTTAACGTACAAAACATACGAACTTAAGGTTTTGCTGAAAAAACGCGGTGACATTTCGTAATTATTTGCTCCTAGGGTAATTATCAAAATTACTCTACAAATGATGTTGTAGAGTAACTTTAATCTTGTAGAGTAATTTTGTAAAATGGTCTTATAGGGTAATTTTGATCTTTTATAGTAATTTTGTAGAGTATCAAAATTACTCTACAAATGATCTTGGATGATAATTTAAACTTGTAAGGTAATTTTGTAGAGTATCATAATTACTCTACAAATGATTTTGTAGAGTAATTTTGAATTGTATATTATTTGATAAACTCATAGAGTAACTTTGATACACTTGTAGAGTAATTTTGATAATTACCCTAAAAGATCATTTGTAGAGTAATTTTGATAATTACCCTACGAGCAAATAATTACGAAAATGTCATTGCGTTTTTTTAGTTTTTTTCATGCCCTTCGTACGTTTGGTACGTTAAAGTTATTTGTACGAGAACTTTACTCCTTAAATCTAACTATTTACAAGTTTAGTTGTATACGTATTACAATTTTGTGAGTCAAAAGTTTTTTTCTTGCTTCCGTTATTTAACCCCTTAAACATCCTTACATATAGTAACTTATATGTAATATAATTCTTAAATTTTTGTTAGCATTCACAATGAAACTTTCATTCTTATATTCTTATGTGAGTATAACCTCTATATTTGTGAAAGTGGTTATAAATTGTTATGAGTGGAGAAGAGAGAAAAAGAAGAAAAAATTACCGTTCATCAGTAAATTAAAGGAAATACTATTAATCTCTATAATTTTTTAATATTTTTTAAAGTGGTTGTTAGTGAAGGGGAGAGAAAAGGTAATGATAAAAGTATAAAAAAATATATTTAATTAAAAATGAGAGAGAAATGATAACGTTTTTTAGTGTAATTATAGAGATAGAGTAAAAGATTTGACTCTGAATGGTTTAACCCATATAAGAGTTAAAATGCGTATTTTCAGGACGATCAAAACAATTAGTGTGTGGTTGACTAAAAAAAAGTTTATTTTATCTATGTTTTTTTTTGTATTACAAATAATTACAAACTATAAATAAACAACAAGTTTTAGATTAGTTAGGTTGTACCTTTGGCTTTAGGTGATTTAAAAAAAAATTGGATTATATTTTGGAAAGCGTCCCATAATTCTTTTTTTTTTCATCTTATATGATTGGGTTAATTTGGCCATTACAAATTTTCTTTTATCATCAACACTTCCTTTTATTTCTTTTTTGAACAATATAAATAAACAACAAGTTTAGCTTAGTTAGGTTGTACTTTGGCTTCGGGTGATTTTAAAAAAAAATGGATTATACTTTGGAAAGCAAGCTGTGTCCCATAATTCTTATTTTTTTTCATCTTATATGATTGGGTTCATTTGGCCATTACAAATTTTCTTTTGTCATCAATACTTCATTTTTTTTTCTTTTTTGAACAACATTAACACTTGATAAAATGTGTTTGGGAACCGACACTTGATAAAATGTGTTGGGTTAGTTCGACCCGTCTTATGTTTTTTAGCTATGATATTAGGGCTTCTTTGGGGTGTATGACGGACACAGTGGTAGTAAGGCTGCGGAGTATGTAGAGAAAAATATGCACTCGAATGTGTTTGATCTATGCATAACAACAGGGGGGACTTGATAAGCAGATAAACGTATCGCCTCAGGCGCCTCCACAAGATCACGATACAAGTCATACTCCGCTTGATAATCATCAAATGAAGCTCGGCTTTCTGATTCGTATGATAGTGATGCTTAGCCAAATCTGACTTCCTAATTGTGTTCTTTTGTCATATTTCATATAGATGGTATATTCGAGATGTCATAAGTTATAGAGTTTGTTTATACACACAAACGCCGTACCGCTGAACAACAATTTATGGGCGTTTTGAGCCTAGCGTTTATGCTTTATTTGTGTATGTGATGTCTTAATTTCTAAGCCCCCGGCCGTATCGTGACAGGTACTTCCATCTAGTTAATATACTAAATGTAACTAGAAGAATATTATTATTGTAATAATTTAATTACTTAAATAAAATGGTTAAATGAACTTTGATTTTGTTCGGATTAGTAAGTAGCACAGATACGGTTTGTTTGTCTCTCAGGGTAAGTTCCTATTTTGTTGCTTTTGTGGGTCATAGTTGGAACATGATTTGTTAAATATAACTTATGGAAGGCTAAACTATCCCCTTGCATGATCTATCATGGTTTGCATGGATTAAACCATGACAACATGGTCCTCTTTCCATTTTTAAGAAATCTTTTCCTATTCTTTAGACAAAGATTAATTAAAACAAATAAGGGGATAGTGGTTTGGGTCATGACCACACCTTTAGGGTAGTGGTTTTGGATGGGGGATTAGAGATGGGTGACATGACGCTGACGTGGAGGATCATTGTGGTCATGAGGGTCATGACCACATCCTATAGCCAACTTTTTTTGGTTTTTCACTTTTATGATTTATGATTCAACATGTTTTTAGCGATGCCATTTTTATACACTAATTTTGAAATTGTAGATGAAAAAAAAAAACATAAAAGTCTTAGATTATAAAACAAAAATAAAAGTCCTACATTGAAAACAAAATAAAAATAAAAGTCCTAAAAAATACATTAGACATAAAACTAATTCATTTCATGTGCGAGCGAAATCGTTGGCGAATTATAATTTTCTTGTGTTGGAGAATTTCTTTGTCATCCGAGTCCTCAAGATTGTCCGGTTTCATTGAAAGCACCATAAGATCAATTGCTAATTGAGTGATAAAAGTTGGATGATACACTCATCAACTTTATCCATTTTTTTTTCGAGATCCACTTGACTTGAAGACGACGATCCCGCGCCTTTGTTTGTTTTTTTTCCTTTGCACGGTCTCTTCCCATTTGACGAGTCTCTTGAACCGACTCAACCAAAATTTCAAAATTGTCATCGGAATCACTTAAATTAAAATTGGATCGCGCATCCAAACCAACGTCGTTGGACGATACACTTTTTGATCGTTTGGAGCTTGGCTCCCGCATATCCACTAGCGGTACAAGATACCACCTTATGCTTTTTCTTAATATTTGCCTCGGGTGATGTATTGTAAATGTGTGGCGTTTATCTTGTTTGTAGATTTTAGCGCCCCGGCATGCAATTCAACATCACTTGCACCACTTGGTCGACCCCCGCATTGGTTGACCAAGTTGTTGTAGATAGCGTTGAATACAGTAACTTTTCTACGCGTAGCATTTATCTCCATTTTCCTGAATATGATCGACATTACGGTAAGCCTCACATTCCAAGATGTTGTAGAAGGTTTCTTGAAGACGCTTTCAAAAGTCGGTTTCTTTTTTAGAGTCACCTTTGAAACATCGATAATATATAATATTGTAACATATTTAAAAGTGTTAACATATAAAAAAATATAACGTACAAAGAAAGTATAATATATAAAAAAACGTAACATATTAAAAAATGTAACTTATACAAATGTAACATATGTAGATGAAACTGAAAAGATACAGGCAGCTGAGTCCTCCGAGATGTCAACCCAAGCCTGAGCCAAAGCGACCTCCTCATTAACCGACCACTTCTCGACTACTCTTTCAACGGGTGGGCGTCGTCCGCCTTCTTTTTATGTTTTTCTTTTTTGTTTTCTTGTGATGGACCGGCTTAAGTTGGTTGACAATGTTGGGTTGTGTTTCGGGTATGACGGTTTGTGAACCTTAGATGTTTATTTGGTATTAAAAGTATGCTAAACTCGTGGGTTTTTTTTTTTTTTTCAAAATACTGTCGGTCAATGCAATTGTAAGATCCCTATTTATCTTCCTCGACATATAGCACACCTTTGCATTTATTGATATTAAAACTATGTTTTCTTTAGATGTTAGGGTACTGTACAAGTGTGCGTTTGCATGCATGCGTTCTAGAACAATTTAACCCTATATAAATGCAACATCTAGCATTCATCTTCATATATATCATCTTCATCTGAGTTGATCAAGATGACTTCTTTTACTAATTATCTCTTTCTTTTTCTGGTTATTGGTGTTCTTGTTTGTACTCCGGCTGCTCAGAAATTGACTTCGGTGGGCCCGAAGCAGCCTTTTCAAGATGAGAAGGTGCCTTTCTTTGGTGGCGGGCTTGGAGGCGGACGTGGATTCGATGGTGGTGGTGGATTAGGAGGTGGTCCTGGATTTGGAAGTGGTGGTGGAAGAGGGTTTGGTGGAGGTTGGCTTGGTGGAGGAGGTGGTGGTGGTGGCGGAGGAGGGTTTGGTAGAGGGTTTGGCGGTGGTGGTGGTGGAGGAGGGTTTGGTGGTGGATTGGGACGTGGGCCCGGAGTTGGAGGAGGAGCTGATGGTGGGTCTGGGATTGGAGGTGGAGCAGGAGATGATGGACTTGGTGATGGGTTTGGGGAGGTCGACTCGGTGGTGGTGGCGGTGGTGGTGGTGGTGGTGGGACTTGGAGGGACTTTGGTAATGGGGTTGGTAGTGGTAGTGGTGAAGGAGGTGGACTTGGTGATGGTTCAAGTGGAGGTTTTGGTGGTGGACTGCCTTGAGTGCATGCATGGCATGCATAAATAAGTACAATGCCCATGGTTGTGAGTTGATCACTAGTGATCAACTTCTATGCTTTTATGTTATGAAACCATAAATAAAAGATGCTTGTATGTTGTAACAAAGCATTGTTCTTTTGTTAGTACATAATTACTTGTGATCCATGCATTGACTTCCCACTAGATGCATGATAATGTCTATTATGAATAAATAGGTTATCTTATGTGAGAATTATATATACACATTATGGACCATATATTTCCTTAAGTTTTTCGTAATATACACATATGTATATAATATTTAAAATTGACTATATACATGTGTATAATTTAAGATTTGACAGTATACGTAGATGTATAAATTCAATTTTAAACTATATATATGTGTATATTACGAAAAAAATAAAGGAAATAAATGGTCCAGAATGCTTTTTAAGTTTCTCAAATAAGGTGGACTTCTATTAGGATCTCTACCTGTATACATATATTTGCAAATGTTATTTGTGTGTGCTAAACAAACATGGTTAATGATAATGAAGAATAATTCAATTTTTTTTGTAATTAATATCTAATGTATGCCGTACTATAGTTATCGTCCTACTAAGATCATGATAGTGTAACCAAGTATCATCTCATTAAAATAGAAGTGATTATCAAGTGTCACTTTATTACGATGGTAGTAAGATTAGGTCTCATTTCACTAAAATGATAATGATCTCAATCAAATGAGTATTTTAAGAATGTTATGTTTCTCAAGGTGTGTTCTTTTCTTGACGTTAATGGATTGAGCATTTTTGAAGCTTGGGTACATCTTGGATATGTGTGTTCTGAACTTGAAACACTAGTTTTTTTTTTTCATAATCTGATATGTTGAAGCATGGATATAATGATCTTTGTGAGAATATGAACCTTCTAAAACCGTGTAACATTTTTCTTACTAAAGGTTGTCTTCAAAGTGATTTGAGAGTTAAAACTCTTTCTGACCTCACCAATTTATGAATAAATGAAACCAAGTGGATTGGCACGAGATAGCGTGTGCATTTTTCAAAGATAACAAAAAACCCTAAAAACAATATCCACTATGCACCCTTTTAAAAAACTCTATTTCGTGGATGCACCTAAGCGTGCACCCGTTTCAGAAAGATTCATAACCTTTACACATTTACGCAAATTAAACATCGTAACTCTTACTATATATTTATTTGTGTCAAAGATATCAATTAACCCTTAATTAAAATCCGTGTAACCCGAATACAATCTGTTTAACCCTATTTATCTAAATGAGTTAATAGAGCTGACAATTTATAATCAAGTTGTAAATGTATTTAAACATAACCTAATTTTTTATAAAAAAACATTATCAACTTGTTTATTGATATAGAGTTCTTAATTTAATAAAAAAAGTTAAACATAAATTATATTTTGTTGTTATAAAATAATATTTTATTTTAATGAAATTTTATTAAAATTCATGTATTTACATTATATAAATAAAACTTAAAATTTTATAAAAATTAACAAGGAAAAAAACTATAGAACCCACCTTTAGGGTTCTTAGGGAATTCCTTGGCTTCAAACCTTACTCAAAAACCACCTAAGATGGATGGTTCTTGAGCCCCTTTTCCGTGACTTCCGTAAACCTTGCATTTTAGGTGGTCTTGTCACATCCTACTTGTAGCAGAAGTGCGTGGTGTGATTACAAAAAGTTTTCTTAGTATTTGATGTATAAACGTCTACATGATTTGCCTGAAATACGAGGCAAACCCTCAAAACGACATTGGTCATGCATCCTTAGTCCTTAACTTCCAAAAAACCATGCAACGTCTTTTATCTCCCCGAAATCCATGTTTTGTAAAACATCAACATAATGTCGGTGAGTTCACAGGTTTTGCTTGACACAAATGAATCTTTAAAACATTTGATAAATTTTGGATAAAATTGGTATGCATAATGTCAATGAAACTCGTTGATCAATTAATGTTTTGCAAGGACGTTAACGTATGTGTCGACGTAAGCTAGTAATCAAACCCTGACAATGTTTTCCATCGTATCGAGCCACTAAGTCCTAGTAATGCGCGACTTGCTGGACACGAAAGCATACCTACATGGTCTCAAGGACCAAGAGTGGAGCTTGCCCACACTCAATAGATCTATTTAATTGTTCCTCGGTCTGTAATGTGACTAATGGTTACTAAATGCACTACTGCTTATGCATACATAATGATCTAGTTGATTTCACTCTCTAACTATCATACCATTGTGTAACATGTATCTCCCCCTAATTTTGAAAACGAAATATTTAAAAGAGGGGTCATGAAACTCACAACTTGCATCTCGTGCAACCGCTAGCAATGCTCAATGTTCCCTTTATTGTCTCCGACCTACAAGTGTCTGAATTTGTTAAGACACTTAGGTTTAATTGTGTAGCACCCCAACCCGGATAGGGCTAACGTGTCACGATTAACGATAATCAGAAACATAAGACAATTCCATTAATATTAAAGTTAGGGTTAAATTCCAAAAGACAGTTCATAGCCCTAAGGCCCAAAATACATATTTATTTTATTTAATAAATAAACATCTTCGGTTAGCATCCTAGGGTTTATTCTTCGCTCTTCACCCCACCCAAAGTAACCTGTGAACCTGTGATAAAATAAAATATATGGAATAAGCCGAATGCCTAGTACATAATAATAGGCTTAAACAACAACAACGATAATAGTAACGGTAACAGTAACAATAGTAGCAGTAACAATAATATGATACAATAATAAGCAAGTCAACCAGTAACTGTATCATACGGATGTACCCTTGAGCCGAACAATAAAGGTATGATGGGTGTGGGCACACATAAACCATCTACCTCAGTAACAATATTCCTAGGATCAATCCATAGGCCTCCTAGTAGCTATGTACCACACTTGTACCTAGGGACGCCGTGAACTAATCTCTCCATCACGGAAGGAGCACACGTTATTGGTGCCTCAATAACGTGCCCATGGGACACTCCACGAGAAGCGTAGAACTCAGGGTAATGGAGTGCAGTCATTTGTAATCAAGTACCAAGCTATAAAAGTTGCATTATTTATTTATGATTATTTTGAGTTAAAACGATACATAATTAATAAATAAACTAAATTATAAAAATTATATTTGATAAAAAGTTAAAATAAAATAAATAAAAAATATATGAAGCTGCCGGGACTCGAACCCGGGTCAGCCAAGACTCTTAAACAACTTAACATTCATTCCCTAAACCACTCCGCCACAATGTGTTTTCTGTTAACTCTAGGAAAACAAATGAAACTTATACACAAACTCAGTTTAACCGATGATGCCATCTGAAAAACAGTAATCGGCAAACCAATCGTCAAATCGATTTTTTACCTCACACATTCAGTTATAACCGATGCACGACGGTTTCTAATCAAGTTAGAATTGATTGAACTTAAAGTTTCATCATTTTCGGTATTTGAAACCGAAAGTTCATCAAATTCCTGAATAACTCAAGCTTCAGACCATTCTCGCGATTCAGAGCTATCATATCAATACTCAGTTTCAATTTCGTCGCAATTTTGAACCATAAGATCATCTGAATCAGTTCGCCAGAAAATTTCTGCAAGTCACCGGAAAACCGGGACTCACATTCTCACGGTAATTCCTCCGACTCTTTCTGTTTAAATCATGTGATTAATCAGTCTCTAACACAACTCCACCATCAGAATCGATCCTAGTCAACGTTTATCGAAAATCTTATCTTCGCCGGAAAATTTCTGAGACTGCCGGAATCACACTGTGAACTGGTATGATATCCTAAACTCCTTTTAAACCTTGTTTAAGTGACTCAACTTCATGAATAATCGATCAACGCTGTTAATTGGTTTCAACAGCCGGAGTTCACTTCCAGTACCGACGAACCTCCGCCGGATTTCTGTGAACAACATCAATCGGTATATTCTTTTCCTTAAACTCTCTCCATTCTCTACTTTTGAATTACTGTTAATGTCTGAAAATTGTATAAGTCATAAATCAAACATAACAAGTCGGATTATGCTGTCTGTGTAAATCGGCGAAGAAGATGAAGTCATAACATAACATAAGATTAATTAAAAACGGTATTTTAAACGGGTTAGACACACAGTCCAGCGGTGGACTGTGTGCAAATTTCACACACACGTCCCGAGTTCGATCCCTGCTACACGCACGCCTTGTGTAATAACATGCCTTTTTGATCAAGAACTAAACCGGGTTAAAACAGATAGTTGTTAAGTATAATAAAAACCGAAATAATAACCGGGTTAGACACACAGTCCAGCGGTGGACTGTGTGCAACATGAACTACACGTCGCGCGTTCGAAACTCGTCACGAGCACCGGTCCGATTGAATTAAAACGTTTTTGCAAATAAAGGAAATTTCGGTTAATTCAAATAAGTGTATAAATATAATTAAAAACGAGTTTATTTCGGGTTAGACACGTAGCTCAGTTGGTAGAGCTGCGTGCACGCGAACGGGAGGTCACCGGTTCGAATCCCACCCGGCGCAGAATTATTCGCTGAAACCGGTCAACGGTCAACGGTCAACACTAAAAAAATAATATTTTTTTTTATATTTTTATTTATTTAATTTAATTTAAAAATCAATTAAAAATACTTAAAAATAACATTTTTAAAGATAGAAAATAGCCATAAACTCACAAAAATATATCTAAAAATTTCATTAAAATCCTTAATAAAATCCATCCATTTAATATATTTTTCCATTATTATTTAGGTTAGTATTCCTCGTCGATCCGCTCATCTAAATCGTGCGCATCTCACCATCTCCAATCCAACGCACCCAAGGTGAGTGAATCTTACCAATTCCTCGTTTTAATCACGTTTTTGGGGTGTATCATGTGTCTTTGTTTATATACATATTATAACTAAACCATTGTGCATACATCATATCATGAACATGTGTATTTAGTTTGTTGTTGTTAAGGAGTTAATATTGGATGCAATTTATTATTTCAGTACATGCAATTGCCGAGGCCGCCGCTCCCCATTTATGAGTGTTGAGCCTGTTCCCCATTTTATTATGCGGTTGAACCTGGCGTGCCCGCATACGATCGGCTCCGTTTGATTGAGCCTTGATCGCACAGTTCATTTTACATTTTCAGTACATGCAATACGATCGGCTCCGTTTGATTGAGCCTTGATCGCACAGTTCATTTATGTTAGTTATCGTATGATATTGGTATGTTCATGTATGCTATCAAGTGTTATTGTATGTTATAATTGTAACTGCTATTGCCAATGCTTGATTATTTACATTTCATTTATGATTATGCACAATATTTCATTAATAAACTAACCATAAAATCATTATCAAATGTTTATCTAATAAGGTTCACTCGCCAACTTATGTTGACCCAAAAACTCCCATTTTACACATGATACAGGTGAACCAGCAGCAGCTAGGAACACATAGGACCTGGATTAGAAGAATAAAACGATTTAGTATTGGGATTGTTATGTTTGGTTATTTCCTTTGTATTGAATGAACATGTTTGGATGTCTGAAAATGTAACTTTGACTTTATTAATTATGAAACATAATAGTAAATGTCATGTGCTTTGGTGATAACCCAATTATGCCCCGACTCTTATTTCCGCTGCGGGTCGGGGTGTGACAAGTCAGTCATAAAACAGTAATCCAGTTTAACAATAAACAATAACCATATAATCATATTGGAACATGCGATAATGAGTACAATATAATCATAACCCGGTCGCATGATGTCAAGTCAAAGTTAAAGTCTGAACAGGAAATGAACAGACAGTCAAACGAATCGAGGTTCAAAGACGTTAGGAGTTCCAAAAGAAAACGATAATCAACGGGGTTTATAAACAATCGAACCATATAACAAAGGAGAGGGGTAAGGATCCGTACCTTGTTTCTTGATTTGTTGTTTTAAAAATATATACTTGTCAAGCGTGTTTGTATAACCTATATCATGTCCATGTATTTCATAAGGTTGTGTTCGTACATATTAAGTATATTTACTTTTGTTTATTTCATCTATGTATAGTTTAAAACCTCAAATTTGTTTAAATATTACAGAAGTTAGTTTTGCTTAGATTAAATAATATGTGTGTGGATTTATATTTGAAACATAATGTTATTTTTAGTTGTAAAACAATTTAATATATATGTATAAATAAAATAGAAGTTAATTAATAATAAATGTTGGTTACAAGATTTGAACTTGTGACTTAAAGATTGTAAGTAAAAAGTTTTAACCAGTGAGCCACTTAATCATTTGTATTTATCTTATAAAAGCTGATTATATAAATAAGTATTCTTATGTTACTAAACACCAAAAATCTGATAAAAATAATGTTACCAGTAAGGTTTAAACCCAAGACCTTTAGTTTCTCAGTCCCAAGACTTATCTAGCTAGACTACATCACTTTCTGATGCATATTTTGAAATATGATTTATTTAACAAGAAATATGGTGTGTTTAATGTAATTCTGATGTATTAAAAAGAATGTCTCTTTCAACATTTGAACCCAAGACCTCTAGGTGATAAGTTAGAGCCTTAACAAGTGGACCACTTAGTGATTTATGTTTAATTAATGAAATCTGATGTTTATATAAGAATTCTGATGCATTTAACAGAAATTCAGGTGTTTTTATAAAATCTGATATTTTATAAGAAATTCTGATGATTCATCAGAAAATTTGATGTTTTTACTAAATTCTGATATTCCAACAGAAATTCTGATGTTTCATCAGAAAATCTGATGTTGCATCATATCTGGTGCATTATATCAGTTTCTGGTAAAAATATATGTCTCCAGCAGGATTCGAACTTGTAACCTCTGGGTTATAAACCAGGTGCTGAACCAACTGGGCTACAAGAGCCCTTGTGAATAATCAGCCTTCTTAATTATTTATTTACTCAGTTCACTGGTTTACCTTCTTCTTCATCATACTTTATACAAAAATAACATTCACAAAATAAATTATATATTCCATTGTCATTATGGATTAACCTTAAAGTTTCAAAAAAAAATAGCTTGTGGTTACCTTGGTCAAAAACGCGTTTCGGTTACGAGAGACGTCGTCGGAAAGTACGTAAGTATCGCCGGGGAATTAATATTTCTTCACCAAAAATGGTTTCGGGTGGTACGTTTTTCGTGGTTAAAGCTTCGAGTAGTTTAGTAGGGATGGTGGTGAATGAAAGGTGGTGTCAGTATGGTGTTCGGTTTCGGTTACGGTTACTGAAACCGGGTTTTCTAATTAGAAGTAATGGAGAATGGTGTAGTTTGTGAAGAGGTTGAGGATGGTTTGCAAACAATAGAAGCCTCTATTTATAGAGAGGAGTTGAAGGTTCTACTTCATGCAAGTTGAAATGCTTGCATAGAAATAACTCTTTAAAAAGTCACTTTGAGATACAATATTTTATTTAACAAAAATTCTCCTCCACCCAATTGAAAGTAGCTAGGCAACTTGCATGTCTTTTACGTATACATGATCTTTCATTTGTAAGAAATATCATTATTACAAATATATTATTATTATTATTATTATTATTATTATTATTATTATTCGGTTATTACAAATTGTGTGTTTCATGTACAAGTCTTTCATCAAATCCTTGTTAAGACTTAACATTGTTTCGTTTGTTTTGAAAACCTTTGTTTGTTTAGAAACACTGATGGATGATTATCCGAATGACCATATATGTATATTGTCACTTACATACATATATGCCTATGTATCCTTATATGTATAATGATCAGGGGCTATAGGGCCTAGTCCTTTGTATAGCCCCGTGTCCCACACGATTGTTTCTTTTAGTGAAAATAATATATTTTTATGTCTAAAAATATATTCTTATATCGTGTACTATTGTTTCACTAAATCAATAGTTAATCAAAATATATTTATCCTTAATTATAAATATATTTCCCCTAGTTCTATACTTTGTTACTTATTACAAATAATATTTTTAACTTTGTCCTTGTTTACTTGTCGTGACTTGTTCGGTGTCACAATTGCTTGTTTAATTCCCTCATATATATATATATCCATTCCATTCATGTGTCGCATATTTATACATATACATATACATGTCTACTACTTGTAACCTCGTATTTTACTAAGTGTGTCAAGATGTACGTAGACACGTATACGTATGTATATTTATACATTTACTTGTTGATTATTACACACTTAATATCTTGTCAGTTTTTCCGGAAAATATATTTTAGGAAAATATAATCTTATGATCACTTAAAAATAATATTATGTTTTTTGCGATCGATAATATATATTTCTATACGACATCAAATATATATATTCTCATTATTTGTCTGAATCTTATATATATTTTTACCAAGGTTTGTTAATACATACCTTTTTATCATATATATATATACACACACACTTGTATATCGTCCAAATGTCCGATGTCTGTCATTGCGTTGTGGGGAACTCGGATTCTCGATTCTGATCTTGTTCATAATTTTCCAAATTTCAACTTTTACATGTAATTATGTCTATTAGGTGTGTGTATATTGTCATATTTTTGTTAAGTAAATATATATAGGGTAGGATCCTAAGCGAAGTCCACCATATTTGAGAAACATTCTGGACCACACATTTCTCTAAACTTTTTGTAATAGACACATATGTATATTTTAAAATTGACTATATACATATTTGTATATTGTCACACCCCAACCGATTGAGAAACATCAGGGCGGGACAAAAGCGAGATTGCAAGAAACTTCATAACACTATTTGTGAAAATATTTAATAATTCAAAATTTCATTGATTCTAAAATGATAATACGTTGTTTGAAAGGAAAGGTACAACAAGTTGCAAATAATGAAATGACAAGAAACGAAATACATAAGTTTAAATCTAGGTGTGTTTCTAATCCACCCTAAGTAGTATTCTTCATCAACATCAACTAGTTTTCTACAACATGTATTAAAATAATGATCAACAAAAGTTGGCGAGTATACAAGTTTGATACATAGCATTATAATGATTTAAAAGTTGTCTCATATCCAACATGGTAATTTGCATACATTGTTACTAGCATACTAACATGTGTTACTATATGTCAAACCAAAGTTTAACGCAATCGTGCATACATTGTAAATAGTTTTCTTAACAATACCACAAGAATACATGCGGTGCGTTAATCCTATAGGGCTATAATTGTTAAGGAAGCTAGCTAAGTTAATGAGCATATAGGCACAAGAATATATAGCATGTGATAACAAGAATAATACAAGCATCATTTTTAAAATGGATAGAGTGTGATTATAACAAGTTTAAATATGATTCGTGATTTTTGTATAAGTGTAATGTTGCACCCAAAGTGAATAAAACGGAAAACGGGATCAAGTATACTCACTGTTTTGCATTTAAATCTCACGTACGTGAGTTGAAGCGTTGAGAGTCAAGAACACCGTACTTATCAACATAGGTGTGAGTATTCGGATTTGGTAAGGAATTGGATTCGGCATTTAAGTATAATAGAGTATACATATGCAAAATTATATCCCGTCTAAACACCTGTTATGACACTAAGTTTCGTGTGATTTCATGGGTTTACTCGCCCATTAGAATCATTAACGAGGAATCTAGAACAAGGATAGGATAACTGTTGGGATTGAACTTTTGGAAAGGAACAGATGATACATAGTCAAAACACACCATCCGAGCTTTGATCCAACCATTAGAGGTTCTAACCGCTGATGAGTATTTACTGCTTTCAATAAACACATTGCTTCCTATCCTCTGACAGAAGAAACTCTTAACCGCTGATAGAAGATCACAAGAACAGAGGATAGCCAACAGTGCTTAGTTTAGTATTAGATTAATCAATGTAACAGTGCTATGCACTGATAGCTTAGTCTAAGCAGTGTTTGTAGTTAGTTACTTTTTGTTAGCTGTCACTATCAATTATTTTCCATTACTTGAAACAAAAACAGCAATCAATTCAAACTTCGATCCTGACAATTGGTATCAGAGCTTGGTCAATCAATTTTGATTTAAAAGTCAAATTTATTTGAACAGATCAGCTCTTTGTTGCTAATTTCGTTTGATAAGTTTTGCTTGAATACAAAGTTTTATTACTACAAAAGTTTTTAAAACACAAATCTGTTGTAAACAAGAGAAATGGCACAAAACACACCGGAATCCAATATTGGATCCATGTTCAAACTACCTATGTTGAAACGAAATGAGTATTTTATTTGGCAATGTAGGATGGGTCATATTCTCGCCCAACAGAACACCGGATGTTGGAGATCCATTGTATTTGAACCACATGTACCCATGGTTCCAAGTACAGAGGATCCTCACACTCAAGTCCCTAAAAACTCGAAAATTACTCTGAACAGGATTTCCTCATAATCGAATTGGATGCTAAGGCTTTTAGCATCGTTGCTTCGGCTTTGCCCAATGAGATTTATGAGGGATTACTTCATTGTAATAGTGATAAAGGGTTATGGGATGCTCTTAAAGAGCAATTTGGTGGTACTAAAGAGGTGATCGAGAATAATAGAGAAGTTTTAAATCAACAGTATGAAACATTTTGCCACGTTAAGGTGAGTCATTAACCCAACAGTTCGAACGATATAGTTGTCTCATCAATGAGCTCAAATTGGTAAATGTGGAATTTCCAAATTCGACTGTCAATAGTCGTTTCTTGAGATCTTTACCTGAGAAATGGGAGACTGTAGCTTATGTCACTCGAACAGCTGTTGATTACAAGGAAATGGCCTTGACACAATTTCATGGTCGACTCCTCACATATGAGAGAGAGTTGAACAAGAAAAAGAAGTTACAAGAGTCAGGGAAAATGACTGATGACTATACTCTGGGAAACACTGCTCTCTATAGTCATGAGGAGGGGTCTGGCAGTGGAAAGGATCAGAGTTTTGATCATTACATTGACATAACTTCTGGAAACAATTTCAACTCTGATCCCTGTACACCCAATTTTGCTTTTGCTGCAAATTGTGAAAGCCAAACCTCTAACAATCTGAGTTTTGAGATGAATGACCTACAACACTTTGAACCCACAGATTTGGAAGAAATGGACATCTTACACCAGTTGGCACTTTTGAGTGTCAGGGCTAGTAAGTTTTACAAAAGAACTAGTAGGAGGTTTCCAGGGTTGCATGGGGGGTTAAAAGTTGGGTTAGATAAATCAAAGATAAAATGTTTCAAATAGGATGGGACATTTTGCCAGGGAATGTAGAACTCAAACTGCAGGACCAATTATTACACATCCTGGCCCCAATCCTCAAAGCATTGTCCAATATTCCCAGTTTGCCCCTGCACAACAAATGCAAAACACTGCTCATTTTGCAACTCCTGTAACAACTGTCCCTATTCATTATGTCCAAACCTCTGCTCCACAGATTCAATATGTTCAAGCACCACCTCAAGTGCATGTGCAACATGCTCCACATGTCACTCAAACTACTCAAACCACTGCTACACTAGCAGAGGTACACAACAAAGATTCTTTACCTAAGGTTTTGTTGACTGGAGTAGTTTGCCTAAGGATTTAACTGATGAAAACTTTGCTCTCATAGCCAAAAATGATTTTGAAAATAAAAACTTGTGTTTAATGGCTCTTGAGACCATAGTTGAAGGTGATTAGTCTGTGGAACAGGAGTCAAAATCTGATGTGGTTGAATGTTGTGAAGCAGTGGTTACACCTGTGGTTGAAACGAATGTTGTTGATGTTGAAAAAGACAATCTATCTGACCCATGGGACACAAAGGTGTGTGAAGAAGAGTGTGATTGTACCCTTATGGCTGCTTCGAAGGTATCACCTCAGATCCTTAAAGATCTATATTCTGAAAAATGCATTATTGCTTTTGCAAACATAAAACAGGTGAATGAAAACCTGAGAAACAAAATTTTAGAAGATGAACTTAATTTTGAAAACTTGTTAAAGAGTTGAAAACAAAGTTAAGTGAGAAAGATTCTGAAATGAGTAGCCTAAGGCATGAATCAAGCATAACCAAAGATCAACTCCAAACTATGGTAGAAAAATACCAAGTTTGCAAACAGGAGCTAGAATCTACCTAGATCACTTGTGAAAAATGGGTAGAGTCTTGCAAAGGTTATGAGCTTATGCTTGATGCTCAAGTCAAGAGCAACATAAAGTTTGGTATAGGCTTTAGGGAATATGACCATACTTGTGAAAATGCTGCAAAAATTGACTCTAAGCTGGTTGAAATAGTCCCAACAAACTTGGCTGGTGAAGAAATTAAAATCACTGATAAAAGAAGGAAAACAAATTGAAAAATATTAGTTTAAACCAACCTGGTCAAATGAATGTGATATTTTGGAAAACTTCAAGCCAATGGACTTTTCAACTCTTAATGGTATAAAAGCACCAAAAGTATTGGTGATCCCTATCAAAGACTTGCCAGCAGAGGTTACACCATCTGCTCTCAAAAAGTCTGATAGGAAAAGGAAAGAAAAGTTTAAACACTTGTTTTGTGAATTTTGTGAAAAGAGAAATCATGATACGACAGACTGTTTTCTTTTGAAAGCTTATGATATAAACAAAACCTGTGTTATACCTAAATCTCCTAGATGCACCATCTGCAACAAAACAAATTATCCAACTCAAGAGTGTGTCTATCTCAAAACCTATCATCAAAAGGTAAAAGAGATTAGAGAAAAGGCTCTAGAGAGAGAAAATTCAAATTCTGCCAAACAAAAATTTAAATCATGTGAAACATCTGTCACCAAAGCTTTAAATCAAACAGATGCACCTCCATCAAACCAGTTTTCAAGAGGTAAAAGCCAGCCTAATTAACAAAAGGTGCCTATGACTTATGAGACTTACCAAAGCCTTCTAAGCCAAGGGTAAATAGGCATCCTCATGGTTACCAACAGTTGATAGGAGGTAGCTCACAGAAGTGGTTACAAAAGCCTGACCTAACCACTGCTCATCAATCTGAACTTGAGTCTGGATCATCTGATACCCCATCCAAAGCCATTTTGGCTTTGGAGACCCACCTGAACTAATTATTTCAAAACATGTGCAGGGAGCTTCTACTTGCCTTGACAGTCTTTGGTATGTAGATAGTGGAGGCTCCAGGCACATGACAGGATGTAAAGCCCTGCTCAGAGATTTTAAAGCCCATGGGGGGTGATATATCTTTTGGAAATAATTCAAAAGGGAAGGTGTTAGGGTCAGGATGTGTCTCAGCAGGAAAACTCAAGTTTGAAAATGTGAATCTCATTGACAATCTAAAATTCAATCTCTTAAGTGTCTCACAGATGAGTGATAAGGGTTATGGTTCCTTCTTCACAAAGAAAACTTGCCAAATAGTAGGGCTGGAGGTTGTCAAAAAGATTGATCAAATCATTGCAGAGAGAAAAGCACAGTTGACTGCTCATAGAGTAGGAAATGTGTATTTGGTTGATATGGTAAAGGATAATCCTATGTCAAATGCATGCTTGTTCTCAGTTGCCTCAAGCAAAGAGACAGAGCTATGGCATAAAAGGCTAGGGCACACAAATCTAAAAACCATCTCCACTTTCTCAAAACAAAGTCTGGTTAGAGGTTTGCCCCAAAAAAAATTTACTTGTGAAGAGCCTTGTGTTTCCTGTTTAAAAGGGTAAACAACATAAAAGCTCTTACAAGTCAATTGAGGAGTCCAAAACAAGTCAGTGTCTACAGTTGCTTCATACGGACTTGTTTGGACCTGTAAAAATCATGAGCTTAAAACACAAAAGATATTGTCTGGTGGTAGTTGATGATTTTTCCAGGTTCACATGGACTTTCTTTTACACTCTAAGGATGATACAGCAAACATTTTGCAAAACTTTGTCAAACAAGTTGAAAAGCAATTTGATCTCCCTGTAAAAATCTTTAGGAGTGATAATGGGAGAGTTTAGGAACAAGGAGTTGGAGGCCTTCTGTGAGTCAAAAGGGATTGTTAGACAATACATCATCCCTAAAACTCCAGAACAAAATGGGGTTGTTGAAAGAAAAACAGAACTTTAATTGAATCAGCAAGGACCATGCTTTCATACTCAGGTTTACCCTTGTCTTTTTTGGCAGAGGCTATAAACACTGCTTGCTATGTCCAGAACAGAGTTTTGATAAATCCTAGGCATCAAAAGACTGCCTATGAATTGCTTTACAAAATCAAACCTCTGATCTCTTATTTCAAAGTCTTTGGTTGCCCATGCTTCAGTTTAAACATCAAGGATTCAATATCCAAGTTTGCAGCCAAAGTTGATTGTGGTTATTTTCTAAGATACTCAACCACTGCTAAAGCCTACAGAGTTTTTAACTCTAGGACCAAGTGTGTTGAGGAAACTCTAAATGTGAAGTTCAATGAACTCTCATCTTTGAAAATCCCAGCAAATGGACCTGCTGAATTGTTTGATTTATCTAAATTTACATTTGAAGATGTGTCTGTCAAGACTAACCCTGTAGGTACCCCCACAATCATCATTTCAAGAGCAAGGATATGCTTGCATTCTTCCAAGTTTCAAAATCAATCCTACAGGCAGAGGAGCAGATGTTAGTAGCAATGGTGAAAACTCTGCCAGTCCAACAGTGGTTAGATACTCAAACCTCTGCCAGCTCTTTAAACCAAACATCTGTTGATAAAAGTCCACAACAAATGGACAAAACTCAACCCACTTTCATTACCATTCCACCAATCCTTCCTTCACCATTCCAATCAGAGGCTGGACCATCAAATTCACCAGTAGAGGTTAGCTCATATAATACACATTTGCAAGCTTCACCTCAAAATTGCATTGTCCCATATCAAGGTGATTTGATTTTTTTCAAAAGCCATCCATTGGATCAAGTTATTGGCAACATCAATGCGGGTGTGCTCACAAGAAGCCAAGCCCAAAACATTTGTCTTTTTACTGGTTTTCTATCACTCACACAGCCTGTCAAGTACCAAGAGGCACTAAAAGACAACAGCTAGGTAGAAGCCATGCAAGAAGAGCTCCTACAATTCAAGAGACAACAATTATGGGAACTTGTACCACTGCCAAAAGATGTGAGTCCCATCGGCACAAAGTGGGTCTTCAAAAACAAAACTGATGAAAGGGGTATTGTTGTCAAGAACAAAGCAAGGCTCGTGGTTCAAGGCTACAGACAGGAAGAAGGGATTGACTATGATGAAAATTTTGCTCCAGTAGCAAGGTTAAAAGTCATTCGCCTGTTCTTAGCTTTTGCTGCTAACCACAACATCAAAGTGTATCAAATGGACATCAAAAGTGCATTCCTGTATGGAAAGATCAAGGACGAAGTATATGTTTGTTAACCTCCTGGATTTGAGGATCACTTTCATCCTGATCATGTTTACAGGTTAAACAAAGCACTGTATGGTCTAAAACAAGCACCAAGAGCCTGGTATGAAACTCTATCCACTTTTCTCTTATCCATTGGTTTCACCAGAGGTAGGATTGACAAAACCCTATTTTTAAAATGGAAAGGAAAAGATTTGATGCTTGTCCAAATTTATGTGGATGACATCATTTTGGGATCCACATGCACTGCCATGTGTGAAGAGTTTAGAAAACTCATGGCAGCAGAGTTTGAGATGAGTGCAATGGGTGAGTTTCAATGTTTTCTTGGTTTACAAGTCAAACAAATGCAAAAAGGCACTTTCATTCATCAAAATAAGTATGTGAAAGAACTACTTAAGAAATTTGATATGGATGATTGTAAACCTTGCAGCACACCCATGGCAACATCCAAGCTAGTCACTGTAGATGGCAAAGATGACCTTTTTGATCAGACATTATACAGAAGCATGATTGGGTCTTTATTGTACCTAACTGCCTCAAGGCCAGACATTATGTTTGCTACTTGTGTTTGTGCCAGATCACAGTCATTACCAAGAAAATCAGACCTTATTGCTGTAAAAAGGATATTCAGATACATAAAAGGTGCTCCCACACTTGGTATCTGGTATCCAGCTAATGGTAACATTAAGCTTGCAGGATATTCTGATAGTGACTTTGCTGGATGTAAAACAACAAGGAAGTCCACATCTGGGGGAGCCCAATTCCTAGGAGATTGCTTAGTGTCTTGGCAAAGCAAAAAACAAGTTGCAGTATCCACATCCACTGCTGAAGCAGAATATATAGCTGCTGCAAGTTGCACTGCTCAAATTTTGTGGCTTCAAAATCAACTTCTGGATTTTGGTGTGACTGCCTTGAGGCAAAATTGATAGTCAAGCAGCAGAAAACATCATCAAAAATCCAGTTTCACATTCAACCACCAAGCATATTGACATCAGACATCACTTTTTGAGGGATTGCTATGAAAAAGGTCTAATTTCTTTACAACAAGTCCATACCAACGATCAACTAGCAGATGTGTTCACATAAGCACTTGATGCTTCCACATTTGAAAGTTTGATTTCTAGGCTTGGAATGCTAAACATGGATTAAAAACAAATTTTCTTGTGATCCATGTGTAAATAGCAATAAAATGTTTTTAGAAAATCAGAAATTCATCCTTAAAAATAGTTAAAATTGAATTTTTCAATAAATCCTTAAAGTCTGTTCAAAGCTCTGATAGCACAAAAACACTGTTGTTTAGAAAAATCTATCCACTGATGCAAACCTCTGATAGTGTTTAAATTGGTCATAACCACTGGTAGTTTTGCTCTAACAGTGGTTAGCCAAACAACTGTTTTCCATTGCCAAACAGAGGTTACACGTGGACAGATGTTATTCGACAAATGTTGCATCAGACGCGACGTCAAGTGCACTTTTTGAAAAACCCTGGCCGCCTCAATCATGAAACCTTTACACGAATAACAAATCAAGACAAAGTTTCCAAAACAGAAGCAGAGGAGGCTGAGCCTATTTTACAAGAACAAAATGTTCAAGCTCAACCTTCGACTGCTGAGCCTACTGCTCTAGGTGATTAGGGCATCACAACCGCTGCCCTGAAACCCACACCTAAAATCTCCAAAAGAAACCATCCAGAGCATCCCGAAAACCCACCAAACCCAAAAAGGGTCCTCTGGATAATGAGATCCCAGAGGTAAACCCGGTGACAACACCAAAGTCACCAACCACTATTGCTACTTCTTCACATCAGATAGTAGAAAGATCTCAACCCGGCTTTGAAACTCCTCCTGCATCCTCACAAAAGGATCAGGTTGTAGGCACAGGGACACCGAATTATGAAGCTCTAGGACCACTTGGTTCTATCTTCCACATCCCCTCTCCCAGGGCAATGTCGCTTTCTACACAGCCACTCTCACCATTGACATCACTTCCACCTACAAGGTTACCCTTGATGAATGCAATAGATATTGAGCAGACATTATCCAGCACTTCTCACCAACTCATCAATGAGAATTGATATATGTAAAAATACACATACTTTTGTCCCCCATTTTATCCCCGTTTTACGCTTTTTTTTGCTATAAAACCGAATTTTTGGCACTTAATCATTTATGTTTTGGTTTACAGGCCTTAAACAACGTACCGGACAAGAAAATGAAGAAAAAATGGATTTTCCGGCCGAATTGGCAAAGATACGAGGATTATGTTAAGTTCAGCACCATTGGCATGGCAGTGCCACCATTGGCACGGCAGTGCCACCATTGGCACGGCCCTGCCAACTTTGGCATAGCAGTGCCGATCTTGATTATGCGGCGCACTCTCGTACACGCACGCCCGTGCCACCTTTGGCACGGCAGTGCCAACCTTCGGCACGGTCGTGCCAACTTTGGCACGGCAGTGCCAATTTTGAAATATCTGCCCAGATCTGCTGACATCACAAGATCTTATGAACGGTGCACGGCCGTGCACTTTATTGGCACGGCCGTGCCGATTGAAAAAGTTATAAAAAATAGCAGATGGCATTCTGGTCGAGATCTGGAACTTTTGGGAGCATCTCAGGCGACTTTCTGGGCTCCGGAGACACCGTCTTTTACTCGGAATCAAGCCCCCATAGTGCCGAGAAGCTCCGTTACCATCCGGGTCTTCAATCTCTTGCTTGTTTATGGTTTGATTCTTGAATCTTTCCATGTTTTTTATTATGTTCAAGCATTTGGTTGATGTATTATGTATTATTGTAGCCTAAGGGAAAAAACACTAGTATTCCTTGCTTCATAAAAAACCATTAGTATGTTAATCATGTTTGTAATGACACTTAACAACTTTTTATGTTAATCCTTGATGATTGTTTTGCAACCTTGTTATTGATATTGGATTCTTGATTATAGTTAATTGTCTTGGATGATTAGTACATGGTTAGTTAGGATATTTGAAAGAAGAAGCTTAGTTAATCTTGTATTAGTAAACTTTAGCTTTGTTAAAATGTTTATCCCATGAGACTAGAAATGGGTATTTGGTTAATAAGAGGTAATTAATATTAATCAAGAGTGTTTTCCGTCACGTAAGGGCCTTAGCGGGTTAGATGGTGTCGTTATGAATTCTTAACATAAAGCATAAGCTTAGTTAGTAGTTTCGGCCAAAATTGCTTTCTTAGTGAATTTATGCTTAAGATTCGTAAAATGAACTTGGTTGTGATTTAATGTATTTATGCTTGTCTCGGTGGTTGCATTGTGTTTATCGGTGTCTATTTTCTTGATTAAGCGAGGTTAGAAAACTCTTAACGGATGACTAACTTATCTTTAGGGGATTTTCGTAGACATTAATCAATAGGGCGTTAAAGAACAATTTTAGGTGGTTAAAGTGTGTTTATCGTTTTAACTTTCCGAAGAGTTGTCATGTTAGGATTCTCGAAAGGGATACTAATTGTCTTTGAAAAATGGAAAATTGACCAAGTGACTTAGTGGCATATCCAACTTAATTAACATATTCCGATTGTTCATAAAGCAAGGCTATATTTATATTCTTCATATTTGGAGTCTATTATTTTTACAAAAAGAAAAAGAAACAAAAATCTTATATTTTAGTCATTTACTAGTTTAAACACTTAATCAACCTATCTTTCTACTGGTAGAATAATGAAAAGGTTTAGTACTTTTGCTTCCGCCCGCATCCATGGATCGATACTTGGTTCTTACCGATACTTTACTACATATATGACGGGGTACACTTGCCCTTTCGTGTGTGTTTTAATCTTGAAGTATAAATCATTTTTATAAATTTAAAACCGAATCGTGTGTAGAATTCATTGTAAAAAATATGTATATACACGCACACGTCAAGAATATACTCCAACAAGAAACTGGGTCTGACTTATTTCTAATTGTTAGCCCATCAGCAAATGAAGAGGCTACATCCCTTGGGTTACATGTAACCCTTGGTGATAGTTCAAAATGGCAGCCACTACAATTGTTGAACTCCCAAGTTCTCAATTGGACAGTGGTTATATAACTAAGTCCTTGTTGAAGGCAACCACTGCTGAGGCTACTACGGTAACCTATGTTCAAGTGGGAAGTCCCCAGAACCAAGAAAAAGGGGCATCTAAGATTGAAGCAAGTGGCAAAACACATGCTCATGTTATCTTAGATAAAACTACCACATCTGGTAGGAGTTCAGATGATCCTATTAAGTTAGGTGATGAGCTAAAATACCAGAATTGACGGAGAGGGTTACCAATGTTGAAACCACTGTTGATGAAATTAAAGATCTTTTGAAACAGTTGATTACTATTCATAAACATCAGATGATGGAACTCAGGAATATGGTTGATGCAAGATACAATGATACTGCTGCAGATATCAAGGCAATCAAAGCCCATTTGCTCACCACCACTGGTAAATCTCCTCCTACTGTCATTTTTGTGAGTCCAGATGAAGCCAAAAAGGGGGGAAACCTTTGGGAAAAGAAAAGTAAAAAATTGGTGATACAAAGGCAAGGCCTACAATGAATATCCCTAAGCCAGATGGCCCAAAAAAACCAGACTCAACTGAAGATATCCTGGCAAGGGCAAAGATGTCTCACAAGAAGACTGTGTTTGATGAAGTCAAGGTGCTGGTTGAGAAAAAGATTGATCAGCAGTTAGAAAAGGGAGAGACTGGTACCTCAACAAAGAGGAGATCCTCTACAAAAGCAAGAAAACCATAATCCACACCTCTCAAAACTAAAGTTGCTACCAATCCAACCACAAAAACCACTGTCATCACAAAATCAACCACATCTTTTCACACAACTCCCATATCCACCCCAACAGATGTTACAGCAACTGTTGTGCCAACATTTATTGACACAGCAGAGGTTGTAGCAGATGTTATCACAACCACTGCCGTCATCACCTTTCCCACTTCCACACAAATACTACCAACACCACCCAGAATTCCAAGCCATCCATCGTTACCATCAATCAGTTTGAAGAGAAGGAGGGTAACAAAGGTCATAAATGAAGAAGAGATCCCTGCTCCAATGCCTCTTGCATCTGCACCAATGTTAAATCTAACCTCTGATTCCCCAACTACAACATTTGTTCCTTCAAAAGAAGTGATTCCTGCAGCTATAAAGTTTCCTCTTGATTTGCCTACAGTTAGGAAAGAAATCAAGTCTGTCTACGCTGAAGAAGATCCAGACAAAAGACATTTCCCATCTCTTCAAGGTTATCCAAAGCCTGCAAATATTGATAAGTATCTAGAACTCAAAGAAAGGTAGACAGAGGATATTGCTAAGAAGTTGTCTGAAGGCAAAAGTGATAGAGAAGTGTAGAATCAATTCCAGTTTCAGCTGAGCAAAGTCCAATCAATAGAAAGATTTTCAAAGAATCTATTAAATCAGATTTCTGTAGCAGATGATAAATTCTTGAAAGAAAAGTACATCTCTTACATCATGGAAAACAAGAAATATGTTGCAACTAGGGCACATTTCAAAGATTGATATGTGAGTGAGCTTCAAGAAGAAAACGCAAGAATACAAGAACAACTAAAAGATCCTCACAACAAACCTACATGCCCAGATTGGAACAAATACAAAAAGAATGTACCTAAAAAGACCCTGAAGCTCAGAAGAATGAAAGAAGAGCTAATTCAAAATCATTATGGGTCAAAGAACCAGGTAATGAGATGGGGGGAGTTAAGAGTGTTGGATACCTACAAGAAGCTGGAAGCCAGAAGGAAAAAGGATCCATCAATGCCTCCTAAACCTGATTATACCAAAGAAGATGCTGCTCTCAAAGCCCAACTTTCTAAAAAGCCCAGCTCAACATCTGCCCAATTCACACTTGCCTTGCTAATGTAACATCCGTAAAAAACCAGATTTACCAAACCCGCTCCGTTTATTAACCGAACAATCAGCTAAAAATTTCGTTGCGTATTTAATGCTCAAATTAATTTTAAACGATACATAATTAATAAGTATATTGGAATATATAATTTATATTTGAAAATTCATTAAAAATAATGAAATAAAAATATATTGCTGCTGCCGGGTTTCGAACCCGGGTCAGCCAGGAATCCTCAAGCTTTAACTTCCACGCGCTCAACCACTCCACCACTTTGGGTTTTTGTTAAGATACCGAAACAATTAATTGAAATAATGAATCTCGGAAATCAAATCCAGTCAAGTCGCGCCCAAAATCGCAGTCGTCGGAAATCCCGACGATTTCGCCGAGATTGGACGGTTTCTTCTGATTTAACCGAAGCATTAACTATTACATCGGTTATAACCGACGTCTGAACCCGCGACACAAGTCATAACCGCCGGAAAAATCATTGACTTTGAATCAAGACTGAAATCCGACCCCATGCGTCTCGATTCCTCCCTATAAATCCACCCACAACTCACTGGTAGCCCTTTCGCTCAAAATCGCACAAATTCTCGACGTATTTTCACTCGCCGGAGAATACCTGCAAGTCGCCGGAAAACCGAGCCTCACATCCACACGAATCCATCCCAGGCGACGTAGCCGGAATATTCAACCCTCGCCGGAAAATCTCTGAAATTTCTGATATCGCACTGTGAATCGGTATAACCCTTCAAACTCCTGTCAATCCTTGTTTAAGTACCTCAATTTCATAATTAATCGAGCAGAACTATTAATTAATCCTAACAGCCGAAGTTCACTATCGGAGCCGACGGATCTCTGCCGGAGTTCTGTGAAAGACACGGATCGGTACCTCCTTTCCCCCAAACTCTCTCCATTCATTTCCTTTCAATTACTTTTAATGTTTGAAAATCAAATTAGACATAAATCAGTCGAAACATTCGGACTTTGTTTTTCTGGGTAAAGTTAACGAAGAAGAAGAAGGCAGGTTATAACATAAGTTTAATTAAAATCAGTTTATGAACGGGTTAGACACACAGTCCAGCGGTGGAATGTGTGCAAACAATTTCACATACGTCGCGCGATCGATTCTTGTCCCAGCCTTACTCTCTTGTTATAAAAATGCCTTTTTAACTGAACCGGGTTAACTCTCAAAACCATGTTAAGTATAATAAAAACCAGATTATTTACCAAGTTAGACACACAGTCCAGCGGTGGACTGTGTGCACGGTAACCCACAGGTCCCGGGTTCGAGACCTGTGGTCAGCACCGGTTCTATGCATTTAAAATCGTTTTTAAAATAAATAATTTTCGGATTAATTCAATTAGTATATAAATATAATTAAAAACAGAAATATTTCAGGTTAGACACGTAGCTCAGTTGGTAGAGCTGCGTGCACGCGAACGGGAGGTCTCGGGTTCGAGCCTCACCCGGCGCACACAATTACACAATAAAAACCGGTCAACAAGTCAACGGTCAAAAAGTCAACATTTTTTTATTATTTTTATTTATTTATTTTATTTAAAAATCAATTAAAAATACTTAAAAATAACATTTTTAAAGTTAGAAAATAGCCTTAAACTCACGAAAATATATCCAATAATCCTACTAAAAATTGATTAATAGAATCCGCTTATTTACCGAACCATTATGTTATTATCTAGGTTAGTTTCACTCGTGGTTAAATCAAACTTCGTGCGCATTCAACATCATCAACCGAACGCACCCAATGTGAGTGAATCTTGCAACTCCCCTTTTTAATTACACGTTTTGGGATGTGTCATGTGTCACAAAAAAAAATTAACTCGTTTATTTAAACTTGTGCCATACCATATTGTGATCTAAACTTAGAATGTATATATTGTTTGTAGTTATGTATTTCATATTGTCAAGTTATATGCAAATCATTCATTAGGCCCATCAGTTCCTCGTGGGAGACGAGTTGAGCAACGCGTGCCTCAAAACAATCCATTATTGTATGTGTGTGTGCATTATTTAATATTAAGTGATTAGTGAATAAGTCTACATCTATATTTACTCATATGTGGTTGTGCACTTTATTTTATAATCAATTCAATAAACTTGTTCAAATGATTTTCATAGGATTCACTCGCCAACTTTTTGTTGATCCAAAAACCATTTTTACACATGATACAGGTGAACAGGATGAAGCAAGGAAAACATAGAAAATGCCTTAGAAGAAAACAATGAAGTCTAAAATGATGTTTAGGACATGATGTAATTATGATTGTATGTTTCCCTTTAAATTGTAATAATGAATATGAAACGTTATAATAAATGTCATGAGCTTTGATGATAACCCAATCATGCCCCGATCACCTTTTCCGCTGCGGGTCGGGGTGTGACAGCTAAAGCGAAAAGGCAAGGGGAGATGTCAGAGAAGGTTGACAAAGAGTTTGAAGAAGCATTCATCAAAGAAGGCATCAAAAATATGATGAACTATCCAACAGATGATACAAGTGCCAAGTTGGCAGAAGATCTGACAAGAATAGCTACCTCAACAATAAAGGCTCCTTCAAGAAAGCCTTCAGACCCAAAAATTCTAAAGTGGAAGGTCAACAAAGACACCCACGAATTGACTCTGCTCAAGTCTGATGGTAAAGCCACTAAACTATCCATGGAAGCTGCTTATGGGCTTACAGTAGAAGACTTCCACGAACTACTAAGTTTAGAGCTTGAGAAGGATGATGATGATTTAGAATCTCTTAACTTTGAACTACAATTCAAGGGTCAAATAAGAGAATTCTTTCTAAGGAATAAAGATCAAGAATAAGGTGTTTTTGGCATCATCTGTTCCAGGAGGAGATTGTTGGGATTGAACCTTTGGAAAGGAACAGATGATACATAGTCAAAACACACCATCCGAGCTTTGATCCAACCATCAGAGGTTCTAACCGCTTATGAGTATTTACTGCTTTCAATAAACACATTGCCTCCTATCCTCTGACAGAAGAAACTCTCAACCGCTGATAGAAGATCACAAGAATAGAGGATAGCCAACATTTCTTAGTTTAGTATTAGATTAATCAATGTAATAGTGCTATGCACTGAGAGCTTAGTCTAAGCAGTGTTTGTAGTTAGTTACTTTTTGTTAGCTGTCACTATCAACCCTGACGTCATTGAAAGACGATCAGTAGTTAGATAATTAGTATAAATAGGCGCTCAATGTAACAGTTAGCACTTGTCTTCTTAAAAAGATCAATTTCGCATATCTTCTTCATTTCTTACTATCAAACGATCGTTATTGGGCTAAGGGGGAGTTTGTGAATCACAGCAATAGTTTAATTACTTGAAAGCATGATGATGATGAAAAAAAACGACCGATTGATTGTTGTAAAAGTTTTCCATTAATCCGCTGCATTTATTTTCTGTTTCAATCATTTTCCATTACTTGAAACAAAAACAACAATCAATTCAAACTTAGATCCTGACAATAACCTACACTCGTGACATGTAACCATAATCCGACTAACATCACGAATTCGGTTATGTATATATTCATATATATTATATTTTATATATTAAGTCCATCATAGATTATTATAGAATTAATATAAGTCATGCATGGAGGTAGGATGCTAAACATCCATTATACCTCATTGTATGGATTCACCAAAGCACAAATTTTACCAACTTAGTTGATAAACCCGGTTGGTCAAGAATAACAAGAATGAAAACTAAACTAACATACTAAGTAGCCAAATAAGGACAACCCGGGCGTGTCATTCCCAACATGGCAAATGTTGAAGGCGAGGCGGGGTTAACTTACTTTAGGACTAGCAAACTACTTAGTCAGAAATTATCAAGTGAGGTGGTGGAATGAGTTTGGATAGCCAAGGCTTCCACATTTCACACCTTTACCAAAACAAAAGTCTTGCCAAAAGAACTATGGTGAATTGGATGGTTTTAACACTTGTAGGTTATCTAAAACCTTATCAAAACAGAAAGTTTAGAGGTTCTTGGACCTTAAACTTGATGGAGAACACCCACACACAAGCCCCACAATCATGGGTTTGATTGAGAACAAGGTGGGCATAAGTTCTTCACAAGAAATGAACTAAAAGATGAACATCTTTAATGGTTTAGTGAAAGCAGAAAATCAAACCCACTGTGGACATCAAAAACAGAGTTGTACCACCTTGTTACACGTAGTGATCATTGGGTAACAAACATTGATGTTGTCCAAGTGTTTTGAAGCAAGAAAATTCAAATAATAAGTAGTAGAAGTGAGTTAGAACTTACTTTGAACTTCAAAGAATACTATCACTCTACACACGTTAGGGCAAGTGCACCCATCGTAGACGTAGTATAGTGATGGTAAGATACCAAGGTCGTCCAAGGACACAAGAGCTTTTAGTACCGGGTTATCGTTAACGTCTAATCTAATTAAATTTTGATAAAAGTTTTGAAAGATAAATAAAGGTAAAAGTAAAAATAAGAAAAGACACAAATAAAAGACTCCACTTAATGCCACATGAGGTTCTCTTCTTAATTCTCACACTTTTTATTTATATTTTTTAAACAAATTTTTTTAAATTGTAACTCCTAAAAAATCTCAACAAATCTAAAAAGATAAATACAAACCTAAAACAAAATATATGTATAAATAAAAAAAGATTGAGATTATAGCAACTATATAATCATTTTACTCTTTTAATATCAATATCATTCATTCGAATGGTTTGTTTTTTTTTTTTTTTCCTCTTTTCAATAAATTAGAATCATAATAAGAACTCTACAATAATACAATTACAAAACAATAATTAAAACTAAAGCAACTAAACATGGAAAGGCTTTACTTTTATATATATATATATATATATATATATATATATATATATCAAAATTGTTTGATAGGTTATTATCTTAATAATTTTTATAATAATAATATTTTTATTCATGCTATAAAATAATATTAAATGATGATATTTTCTTTATACATATTATTAAAATAGTTAAAAGAAGAAAAAGAGTATAAAGATATTTGACTTGAGCATACCAATTTAATAACATAGAATATATTATTTAGATAAAAACAATATATAACGACTAATAAATTATCTTACAACATGTACAAGCACTGATAATTTTATTAGTAGTATAACTTAAGATAGTAAAATTACTAGCAGATTATATAAATAAAGTATCAAATTATATTTGTAATATTATTATTTTTAATACTTATGTTGGTGTAATAAATGTGTATATTCAACTCGAATAATACAGCGGTTTTCTAAAAATGTAACTTTTTTTGTTATTAAGTATTGAACATTATATTTACTTAAGTTGTGCAATACACAGGGTTCTAACACATTGTGTGTATATATATAATTGATTCAATATTTTGAAAAAAAAAATAAAAACAATGGTTGTTGTGACTACTGAAACTTATGAGAAAGTTGATGATGCAGCTTCTTTAATCGATAAATTAAATGTTTTCATATTTATAAACTTGGTAAACATCACACATATTGATCATACATGATACAAAATTTATTTGAGTATTTGAAAAACGTCTAAAATTATCGTTTAATAATTTAAATATTCATTACTAACAATTTGATTCTTTTATTCAACCGTGTAAAACACGGGGTTAAAACCTAGTTATATATATGTGAAAACCAATACAAATAACAAAGAAACATGTTCAAATACTAATATATTTCAAAAATAATATTCATTCATTAATATTATAGACATAGACATTATGTGTTTTTAAGTCAAACTCGGTCCAAGTTGACCGACTAATCTGATTCTGGCTAAGATTGATTGTCTTTGTCTTAGATCGATTCCAAGTAATTAAGCGGAGTTGAAGAAAATCGCCTGTACCATGTAGCGATTACTCAATGACTATTTTTTTACAACACTGTGTGTGTATATATATATAGAGAAAGTGTACCGTAAAATTGACCTTAACGTACATTACGTACGCGAATATAAATCGCATGTTATAAAAAAAGTGCGTTCATGAATTGGGGAATCGCATGGATGATGAAATCGCATGTTGTATTTTTTTGGGGTGAAATCGCATGGAATGGTGAAATCGCATGGGGGATGAAGATCTGACGGCTGGGGACGTCGCGTACGCAATGTATGATAATTCATTTTGTACGTTAATTGACCCCTACATCTAATCTAAATATTAATAAAAGACTACAATTAATGTCACATGGCAATTTTTCCTTTAATCTCACAATTTTACTTTAATTTATGTCATGTGACATTTTCTCCTTCAACCTCAAATATTTTATTTTAATTTTTTGTTAATAATTGATTATATAGATATCACTTACCCCTTGTCTTCGACATTAAATCTTTTCTCATAATTTTAATATTATATATATCAACAAAAATAATATATAATATTTTTAGTAAAATTGAAAACTTTTTGAAATTACTACGTATATATATTATACAAATTGTGAATGATATTACAAAACCAATAAATATAATAAACCTTATTATATTGTTTGAAAGATGTTTTTGAACTTTTCATTATACGTTCTATTATTAAATTTAAATTATTAAATATAATAAACATTATTATACTGGGTTATACTGGGTGAATGATCTTTATGTACCCCTTAATGAACTTAGATAAAAAAAATATTACGATGTTTTTGAACTTTTCATTATACGTATTATTATAAATTCAAATTTAATAATAACACAAAAAGATATATTTGTATACGGGTCAATATACAAGCATGTGTATTAATAAATTTTCACCCTAAAATTGGTTAAACTTCATATAATAAATTATTGAGCATTAAACTTAATTTTAATCTTTTAACGGGTCTATAATACTAACACAAAAAGATATATTTGTATACGGATCTATATACAAGCATGTGAATTAATAAACTTTCACCCTAAAAATTAGTTAAACTTCATATAACATCAACTATTAAGCATTAAACTTAATTTTAACCTTTTAACGGTCTATATACAAGCATGTATATCAATAAAATTTCACCCTAAAAAATATTAAACTTCATAATAACATTAACTACTACACATTAAACTTCATTTTAATCATTTTGACTAACTTGTAATCATGCTAAACAAAGACGTTATATTATATTATAAAAAAATAATTTCAATATTTAATTGCCAATTACTAACTAAAGAGGATGTCTTAACACTCAAAGTTACAATTTAAAAAAATAAATACAAACTTTATTTATGGTATGTTTATTTTAAATATAACATATTTTTAATACTATGATGAGAGTCGTACCTTTTCTCATTATCCTTATTCCTTAAAATAATATTTATGTCAAAGTATTTATAAATTTGATTTCAATATTTAAATGTTAATTACTAATTGAAGAGGTTGACACTCAAAATTTTAATTTTAAAAACTTTTTTAAATACAAATTTTATTTATAGTATGATTTTTTTAAATATATTATATTTTTATACTATCATGAGATTCTATCTTTTTTTCTCATTATCATTATTCCTTAAAACTATATAGATATTAAAGTATTTATTATATTATTAATATACACGATAGACCTTAATTACAAATCATTTTCACAACTTCAACTTACAATTTATTTTTAAAACCTTTTTTCTCATTATCATTATTCCTTAAAATAATATTTATATTAAAGTATTTATTACCGGCGCGTAAAAAAGTGTAAACCGGCGCGTAAAAAAAGTTTATAACCGGCACGTAAAAAAAGTTTTTAAACCGGCGCGTAAAAAGTTTAAAACCGCGCGTAAAGAAAGTTTATATACCGGCGTGTATAAAAAGTTTAAACCCGCGCGTAAAAAAATGCGTGTAAAAAACGGGGCGTAAAAACGGCGCGAAAAAACGAGTCGTAAAAAACAAGACGTAAAAACGGCGCGTAAAAAACGGCGCGAAAAAACGGGGCGTAAAAATGGCTCGTAAAAAATCGGGCGTAAAAACGGGCGCTTAATAAACGGTGCGTAAAAAAAAACTGAACGTAAAAAAACCGGCTCGTAAAAATGTTTTTTGTAAAAAAAATCTTGAAAAACATCGTTTTTTGTTAGAAAAACCGATTTCAAAATGTTTTTAATAAAAAAATCTGATTTTAATAAAAAACAATAAATATAAGAAAACAAAAAAGTAATAAAAAACAATAAATACAATAAGTCAAAAAAACAAATTTACGAAACTACCCTTTTGGCATTAAAATATAAAAAACATAATAAGACAAAAGAATTTAATATTACTTTTAATTAATTTTAATCTCATCCATTCATAATCTAAGATCCAATGGTTAGAAAGTGGTTCTCACGGTTCTCGCAACTGGAGGTGATTCAGCTTCAGTTGCGAGAACCGTGAGAACCACTTTCTAACCATTGGATCTTAGATTATGAATGGATGAGATTAAAATTAACTAAAGTAATATTAAATCCTTTTGTCTTATTTTATATATATATATATATAGGGGATGGGTAAAATGAGAACCAGCTCCAGTTGCGAGAACCGTGTGAACCACTTTCTAACCATTGGATCTTAGATTATGAATGAATGAGATTAAAATTAATTAAAAGTAATATTAAATCCTTTTGTCTTATTATGTTTTTTATTATTTAATGCCAAAAGGGTAGTTTGGTAAATTTGTTTTTTTGTCTTATTGTATTTATTGTTTTTATTACTTTTTGTTTTATTATATTTATTGTTTTCATTAAAATCAGAAATTTTTTTTATTAAAAAAACATTTTGAAATCGGTTTTTTTTAACAAAAAACGATGTTTTTCAAGATTTTTTTTACAAAAAACATTTTTACGAGCCGTTTTTTTACGTTCAGTTTTTTTACGCACCATTTATTACGCGCTCGTTTTTACGCCCGATTTTTTTACGAGCCGTTTTTACGCCCCGTTTTTTACGCCTCGTTTTTACGACTCGTTTTTTGCGCCGTTTTTTACGCCCCGTTTTTTACGCACCCTTTTTTTACGTGCGGGTTTAAACTTTTTATACACGCCGGTATATAAATTTCTTTACGCGCGGTTTTAAACTTTTTTTACGCGCCGGTTTAAAAACTTTTTTTACGTGCCGATAAAAAAAACTTTTTTTACGCGCCGGTTTACACTTTTTTACGCGCCGGTTATAAACTTTTTTACGCCCCGGTTTAAAACTTTTTTTTACACGCGGGTTTAAACTTTTTTTACACGCCGATATAGAAACTTTTTTTACGCGCGGTTTAGACTTTTTTTACGCGCCGGTTTAAAACTTTTTTACGCGTCGGTTTAAACTTTTTTTACGAGCCGGTTTACACTTTTTTATGCGCCGGTTTAAACCTTTTTTTACGCGTGGTTTAAAACTTTTTTTACGCGCCGATTTAAAACTTTTTTACACGCGGTTTAAACTTTTTTTACACGCCGGTATAGAAACTTTTTTACGCGCCGATTTAAATTTTTTTTACGACCAGCTTTAAACTTTTTTCACGCGCCGGTATAAATCTTTTTTACGCGCGGTTTTACGCGTGCATTTTAAACTTTATTTACGCGCAGGTTATAAACTTTATTTACGCGCCGGTTTTAAAACTTTTTTACGCTGGTTTTTACGCGTACATTTTAAAACTTTTTTACGCCTGTTTTACGCGTGCATTTTAAACTTTTTTTACGCCGGTTTTTATGTCTCGTTTTTTACGCCTGTTTTTTTCACCTTTTTTTCGCCGCGTTTTTAAACTTTTTTTTACAAAAAGTTTTTTATAATATTTTTTTGCAAAATAATAAAAAGAGGAGAGAGAAATTGAAAAGAAAGAAATTGAAAAGACTTTAAAAGTGACTTTAATGAGAAGAGAGAGATAATTTGATGGTTTTGATTAAATGACTATAATACCCTTTTGGTTGTCATTATCTTATTTGTGGAGAGTGGTTCTCACGGTTCTCGTAACTCGGCTTGGTTCTCTCTTGAACCGATCCCTATATATATATATATATATATATATATATACACACACACACATATATATGGGATGGGTAAAATGAAAACCACATTGAGTTGTGAGAACCATATGAACCAATATTAGCCATTGATTAAGTTGGTTTTAATGGATGAGGTTAAAAGACAATAAAGCAATTTAATGATTATGTTTTTATTAACAACATTTTGTTTTTTAGTGACAAATGGGCATATTGATCTTTTTTACTATAGCTTTAATGATTGGTATGATTATTGATTTTTTAATTAATAAGATTGTTTTTTAAAAAATTTAAACATGCATTATTATTTTTATTTTAATTCTCTTATAATTTTTTATTTTAATTCTCAGTTAATTTTTTAAACATGAATTTTAATTCTCCGTTAATTTTTTTACGCGCGGTTTTTATTTTTTCTACGTGCGGTTTTTTACTTTTTTCGCGCCTCTTTTTAAACTTTTTTTACGCGCCGGTTTTAAACTTTTTTACGCGCGGTTTTAAACTTTTTGAACGCGAATGTTTAAAAAAAAAATTTGCGTGCCGGTTTTAGTTTTTTTGCGCGCGGTTTAAACTTTTTTTACGAGCGGTTTTAAACTTTTTTCACGCGCCGGTTTAAAACTTTTTTTACGCACCGGTATAAAAAAATTTACGAGCCTGTATAAAAAAAAAATTACGCGCGGTTTTAAACTTTTTATACCCGTTGGTTTTAAACTATTTTTACGCCTCGGTTTTAAATTATTTTTACGTCCCGGTTTAAAACATTTTTACGCGCCAGTTTAGAACTTTTTTTACGCGCCGGTTTAAACCTTTTTTGCGTGCCGATTTTGAACTTTTTTTGCGTGCCGATTTTGAACTTTTTTTACGCCCTGGTTTTTTACTTTTTTACGCGCGGGTTTAAAATTTTTTTACGCGCTGGTTTCAAACGTTTTTTACGTGCGGGTTTAACTTTTTTTACGACCCGGTTTTAAAACATTTTTTTATGCCAATTTTTTTTACGGTTTTAAACTTTTTTACAAAAAAACTAGTGGGATTACCTGCGCTTCGTGGCGGGAATTCGATTCGATTCGTCACGGTATCGGCCTGACTCTTGTATATTTACTATACCGAAAAATTAAGCAAACTACGTTTTCATTTTTTAAGAAAGCTAACAACGTATTAAAAAACCAAATTAGTAAAATCATTAAAAACTTGTATCACATATATAGTGTGGGGTATAAAAATGAAAAGTTAAAGAAAAAATTTATTTATTTATTTTTCTTCGCACCAAAACCAACCATATCAAACTAACCTAAATTTTTTACTGCACAATACACAATAATGACTAATTACAAGTTTCAAGTTAACAAAATTTTGCTCTGGAAAAGAAAGGTAAATTGACCAATCCGAAAGAAGCACCGACATAGCATATTAATATTATGTATAATAGATTTTTTTACCAAAAAAACAATTTCTTTTTAATTTTAAAGAGAGAGAGAGTAGATATGATATTTTGATGGATGAAAAAGTCTGATAAGACTTTAAAGAGAGAGAGAGAGAGAAGACATGATATCTTGAGTAAATCACCAAAATAACCTTTAAGACTTAAAATAGTAGTGTATAGGTGGCATGATCTGATTTGTGGAAAGTGGTTCTCGCGATTCTCGCAACTGTGGATGGTTTGCATTTGAACCGATCCATATATATATATATAAATATATGTGTGTGTGTGTGTGTGTGTGTGTGTGTGTAAAAAAGGTTAAAAGTGTGAGAAGTATGAGAAATATTGTGGAGATGACATGTGTCCCTATTCTAAATTAATTCAAAAGGGTAAACAATTAATTTTATCATTGATTAAATTAATTGATAACTTTCTATAACCGCCACCCTTATTTATAGGAACATATTTTTTTAAAGATCTTTATAAAAACACTACGAATAACACTGCAACCACCATTCAGCACATATATAACACCATAATTATATAACACCATTCAATAATTATATAACACAATTCAATAAGTATATAACACCATAACTGTAATCACAGTACAATGTTACATACTCTAGATGTTAAAACACCATGGACTAGAATATTAAATCGAAACGTAATTTTTTTCTTTACATAAGCATAACAATATGGTACTCATATTAAAGATAAAAAAACACTGTTATTATGGTGTAATTTTTTTAAAAAGGGGTTACGTATAAAAAGTTATTAATGTTTAAAAAAGAAGGGGAGAACTTGCATGTGCATTGAATGTGAGTTTCTTAATTTAAAATATTAAATTTACCTTTATACCCTTAATCTAGAAAAATAATTATTTTAATAGTAAATACTATTTATAATTTTTCCATTATAATATCAACCATTAGATCAAATATCTAATGGTGTAGATTATTTCTTACACTTCTCACAAAAAAACCTTTTTTTACAGGATCATCTACCTATATAAATATAGGACAAGGATCTGTTAGGAACCACTCTTTATTGCGAGAACCGCGAGAACCAAGGTGAACACAAACAATAATACCTAAAAAATCCAAAAAAATACCAATTTTTTTTTTAATATTTTTTTTGAAAAAGTCGCTATATTTACTCAACAATAAAAAAATTTAAAAAAATTGAGTACTAACTATCCATGCACATGTGCATTTTCGCATTTTTTGACAAATTCCATAATACATTACAAACATTAGACAATTGTACTTTCATTTACACTACCATGTGTAACACACTACTTTTTACGTTACCAATATTAGCAATGCACATGTGTATCTATATATATCAACATGAATTAAGGTGTTTTGGTACACTAATTTGAATACATTTTTCTCTTCATCTATCATACAATCCATAATACACTACCATGCACATGTGCATTTTCATCATTTTTTTGACAAATTCCATAATACATTACAAATATTAGACAATTGTACTTTCATTTACACTACCATGTGTAATACACTCCTTTTACGTTACCAATATAAGAAATGCACATGTGTATCTATATATATCAACATGAAATAAGGTGTTTTGGTACACTATTTTGAATATATTTTCTCTTTCATCTATCATACCATCCATAATACACTTCCATTACCTCCTACCATCCATAATACAATACTATTACTTCCTACCATTTACAATACAATACCAATACAATATTTTCACGTTATTACATGTATATCAACACCGTTTATATCATCCAATCAACATATTACATCATAAAGTGACAACTATAATGAACCCATCAACACTAGATATAACTAACCAAAAAACATATATATGAGCCTACTTCATCATTCAAAATCACAAACTTTTTGTACAAAAACACGGTATATAATTGTTATACATAATGATGCACATGTGCATTTAATGTAAAATTGAGTGTATTATGGATGGTATTGTAAATTAAAGTGCAATTGTCTACTAGTGATAACGTATTACCGAATTTGTCGAAGTTATGATACATATGCACATGTGCATGGATAACTGTTACTCGAAAAAAAAAAATTTTAACGAAATATAACGATTTTTATTAAAAAATATTAAAAAATTGAGTGTTTTTTTTTTTTATTTTTTTAGATTTTATTTTGCAATGAAGGTGGTTCTCGCGGTTCTCATAATAAAGGTGGTTCTCGCATGAACCTTACCCTATATATATATATATAAATCTTATTCACAAATATTATCCACGTCTATTTTTATTTATTTAAGGTAAAAGATAAAAAGATAAAATGCATGGATTAAAATAATAAATTTTATTTGAATCTTATTAATAAATATTATCTATATCCATTTATTTTGGCAGAAAAAATAATTAAGATCAGCTCATAGAGCGTCATGCGTTCCCCATACGATTTACTTTATTATATAGTATTAGATAGATATGTGTTTATAAGCTTTATAATTATAAAAATATAGTTATATTAAAATGGCCTTAACCTCAATTTAAACTCTTTTTGATCGTTAATATAAATATAAATGATCTTAAGAATATCTAATAGCGAACATAGGAATAATTATATATAGCATTATTTTGTATGTTATTTTTATTGTTTTTTTAAATAAGAAATGCATCATCCATCCAGTAAGAAAATCTATACATGTATTATTATATAAAGCATGCATTACGAATGTAGTAACTTGTAATTTACCCTCCGTTCATTCAAGCTCATGCTTTGTTTTCCTAATTTTTGATCGGACTGTACTCAATGCATCGGATGAACGATGGCTCACTTTAAATGCTTGTTATAGTTATGTTCTAATTTATACTTTCTATCTATTAGTTTTCTTTTGAAAATATATTCATTTATATGAAGGTCACCAACACAAAGGAAGAATAGCTGTTGGGCGGTTACAATAGTTGACTTTTTACATATGTAAAATTTGAAACAAAAATTGTGTTTTCCTTATGTTTTGTTGGTATAATTTCAGACATGCACACCAGATGATGCATGCAGATTTGGAAAAGATAGTGAATTATATGTGTTTGAGATGTTTTCAAGGGCACCTGCAGAGAGTGTTGAGGCGGGTGATATTTGTGTTGTGTGTGGTGTTGGTGATGTTCAGGTAAGTTTAATGCATACACAATGGAATATTAATTATATAAGTAGTCACTAAATTGTATAACTAATGACGTATAACAATAGTCACTAAAATGGCTTTCTCTATCAACACATCATTCTTTGTTATCATTCTTTGTTGGTCGTGAGATATGTTACACAGAAAAAAATCTATCAAACTATGAATGACATCCCATTCACTTATAAACGGGTCGATTTGGGCTATGTTTTATCTTTAACCAGTCAAAGGTATAAATTCAAAATAGTTAGCTACAAAGATATCACCGTCATAATATAGTTTTACAATCAAATTGAACACAATAGTTACATATATTGTTATTACAATGATATAATTCTTTTTATTTTTATTTTTTTTTTAATTCAGGGGAAGTATGTTACAAGTAGAAATTTAAGAGACAGAGTGTACCGCGAGTTGGAGAGGAATTCGGCCACGAAAGTTAAAGATGGTGAAACCAACCGCGGATACTTTTCTTGTTAGTGGACGTGGTACTTTACCTCTCACTATATTGATAGAAAACATGTAAGTCACTTTAATTTGTTGCTGAATCATTTGTTATAAGTTAAACATTTCATTTAATGAATAATGATGTTCAGGCGAAGGGAAAATTACGAATTCATGGTTGGCTCTCCAAAAGTAACTAACAAAAAGGTCGATAAGATTCTTGAACCTTATGAGGTAATGATACACTTTAACTGAATTGGAAACTCCTTCAATAGCCTTGTTAGTTTCCAGCCATCTTATTAAATAAAACACTATGCATAAGTCTCACTTTCTTTAGTTGATTCGGGGAGATCGAGTTGGTTAGGATTCCGCCTGTATTCCTATATTAGATGTAGGTTTTCTTGAATTTGCATTGTTTTGGATCATATAAAATGTGGTTTTATTCGTTTGGGTTGTTTTTTACAGGACAAGACTCCGAGGTTTTGTCGTTAAGCAAATAAAAATAAGAACAATACAATTCTGGATAATAATCCTACTTTAGTTCAAAATTCACATGAAGATACAAGGAGAACTAGATATCAATCAGGACAGAAGGGGCTATCAAGTAAAAGCAAGGGCAATATCACCAAGGTTCGGCCATTAAGAAAGCTCAGTATCTAATTAAGAAATGGGTTTGCTATGTTGTTTGTAATGGGCATATGATTCTACGTTTGTTTGTAGTGTACCTAAGAGATAATCCTATCATTTTACCTTTAAAGTTTGAATTATGTTCTGCCCTGTATTGTTCACTCCGCCGCAACGCACGGGTTCTCCATTAGTAATTTATAAATAGTGGATGTCACAGTTACTTTTTTTTTTATGAATCATAACTTTCTTTATAAATCATATATTTTTAGACAATAAAATCCAAGAGGCAAACGAGAGCAACATGGTCACACATGAACGAGAAACTAACATCCAAATGAATACCCATCATGAGATATTTGTGGACTACAATCTTTCAAAAACTTTATACATATGGCACGTCGGCAGTCAATTTTAACACTTTTATTTAATTATTCAATACGGAGTATTCACAACCAACCGACATTTTAATTTCTCAATTAAATTCGTTATAGGTATAAATCTATGTTTTCATAACCGGATCAATTAGTGAACCGGTTGTATTACTGGTCCACTAATCAGATGACGACATAAATAATTTAAAAAACACACACACATATATATTAGGTTTGTATCGTAACCAATAATATGTTGGGACCAACGTAAATCACACAATATACTTGTATATAGTATATAAAAGATAATTAGAAGTAGAAGGAGAGAAAGAGACTCACTTACATAAAAACATTATGTATCATGTTCAAAACACCAGTTGTAACTTTATGTGCGATTCATGTGATTTCAACATATTATTTCTAATTTAATGTTAACTAACAAAACATGGAACCATTGAATCTTTTGGTTTAGATGCTTCCATACTATGTAGTCTAAAAAATATAGAATTCAAAATAATAATAGATATTGATAACAAAAATATATTTTAAGATATAAAAAGTGTAAATATCCACTCCACCCATCTACCTCGTTGAGGCCATGTGTACTAGTCACACAATATAACCCTCTTTGATGGGGTTACGTGACAAATGACACAAAAGTGCAAGAGGGGAGTTGTGAGAGGTTATATCACTGGGGTGTGTAGTGGTAACACCACATACCTATTATTACTCATTTTTTTCATTTAATCTCTAAATTTAAAAACTAATAACATTTCGTTAAATTAAAAAAAGCATTAAAATAATTGAAAAAACATTATAATGAATTAAAAAAACTATCTAAAACTCAAAGATTATATTTTTTCGATGTTCGCCTTTCTTTGTAGAGTCATTTCCAACGCTTTCAAGTTAAGCGGTCGTGCGGCTTTGAGGAAAACTCAAAGTCTCTATCAAATTGTGTAACCTTCATAAGCTTGACCACTTCCCGGTTCTCGTGCATGCGTTCAACCCCGAGGTCGCGTATGTTTTGAAAGTGTTGGTTCATCTCCAAAAACGCTTCACTCAAGTCGGACCCCCAACGATGACTCCGGCCTCCTCGATCTTGCACCGCTTCTTCTGTCGGTGTGGTCGTCGTAGCTCCTCCCTCAGCTCATCCGCCCTTCCTCCCCCGTGAATAAAGGATTAACATTGTTTAAGTCGACCTTTCGAGCATCAGACGTTGGTGTTTCCGGTTCGGCCGACTCTGTAACACCCCAACCGACGGCAAACGAAGGAGATAAGAAGCTGGTGATGTTTGGTTTTGTTTTAAAAAAACGTTTTGTTGTTTTAACATGAATAGTCCCTGGACTTATATTATATGCACAAAACATACTTAAACCATTAATTTGCTTTGGTGGACAAGGAACAACACAACCGGAAGGTGGTTGGTGTCATATGTTTTTTTTATATTACTTTTTCTTGTTTTGTTATTTCTAAACGTAACGTTAATTCAAAAAGTATAATTTTCCAATTAATCTAAAATCATTAAATTCTTTTATATGTTTCTTAAAAAAAATAAATAAATAAATAAAAAACAAACTTGTGGACAATTTGGTTTAGGTAAACTTGATTTTACGTAAAAAGAAATTTAAAGATTTGGACTTTAAATTATAGGAAAAAAATATCAAAGCGTTTTGTAAATAAATGATAAACGTAGTCAAGGAAATACTGAATGTTACAGTCTCCCCTACTTAAGAAATTTCGTCCCGAAATTGAAGAAGACTGTTAGATATAGTTGGAAAGTAATGAGGGTTATAGTTTGTGTCGCTAGGTTAAGAGGGGTGCAAAAGTTTTGAAAAAATGAAATAGATTGTTTGCAAAAACATTTAGCGACGTGGTTTGTGTGTGCTTAAAAGTTGAGGTAAAGATCGGATTAATTTGAAGATTATAGGAAAATAGATTTTAAAATAAAGTACTGGCTAAGGAGATACATGCATCTCCCTACTTAAGAAATTTCGTCCCGAAATTGAAGAAGACTGTTAGATATAGTTGGAAAGGTCAAAATGTGAGGGTTATAGTTTGTGTCGCTAGGTTAAGAGGGGTGCAAAAGTTTTGAAAAAATGAAATAGATTGTTTGCAAAAACATTTAGCGACGTGGTTTGTGTGTGCTTAAAGTTGAGTATGAAGATCGGATTATTTGAGAGGTTGAGAAGTAGATTGTTGATAAAGTCTGGCTAAGGTGGGATACATCATTTGGAGTTGGAATGATGGCAAGTTGTTGTCTAAGATTTGCTTAGAATGAGATTAGACACTTCTAATAGTTAACACTAGATAAATAAATCCTACTAACATTGGCCAAGGTCCATAGAACTTCACGCGACAAGAAACAACGTTGCATCTGCCAATATGACAAGAGCACTTATATATAGGAAGTATTAGCAGCGTATCCACCATGCCATTATCATATCACATTTGTTTTGTTATTTTAAATCACGATAGGTTCTATGTTATGGCACACGACAGGACTTACTATGATTTCCATGCGTCGATTTTATATTACGTGTGCACCCGAAATTACTCGAATCGTCGCATAGTCCGCACTAGGGCTGCAGACGAACCGAACGAACACGAACAAGACCTTGTTCGTGTTCGTTTGTTAAAAAATATATGTGTTCGCAAACACTTACCGAACGAGATTTTATGTTCGTGTTCGGTTGTTAAGGAAATGAACTTGTTCATGTTTTTTTGTGTTTGTTTGTTAATTTCAAGCAACGAACAAAAACGAACGTTAACGAACACAAATGAGCACAATAATGTTCAAACACAAATAGAAATAAATGAACACAAACAATAGTTCATGAACAAAACGTATTATTCACTAACACTTAGATATTTAATTTGTCAAATTTTGAATTATTTAAATAAATAAAAAAACTAAAAACACTAATGAACTATCGAACACAAACGAACACGTTACCGAACGTTCACGAACATAAATGAACGAACGCGACTTCTGTTCATGTTTGTTCATTTAACTATGCGAACGAAATTTCTTGTTCGTGTTCGTTTGTTTAATAAACGAACGAACACAAACGAACTTCCCCCGAACGGTTCACGAACTGTTCGCCGAACGTTTGGTTCGTTTGCAGCCCTAGTCCGCATAGTTCATCTCGTTGCGTGCAGGTGAAAAGGCACACAAAAAACAAGGTTTAGGTAACACACTATAAACAAACGTATAAACACACAATTAAACATAATCTGATAAAGAATAAATGTGGCACCAAAAAGTTATGCGTGATGTTGAGCCTTCCAACCAACAGGTTGTACTAATGTTACTTAGCTGCCTCAAGTTGAACAAGAATACGTCAACCTTGAGAATTTGAATAAAATTACACCAACATGAGCGCTAGATGTTAACGAATGATGATAATGAGTGATACGATATGTATTCATAGTATAATGAAATATGCGCAAGTAACCATTGTTACGATGAATTGCAAGAAAAGTTTTGTTTACACATATATGCAATAGATAATTAATCAAGTTTCAAATTTATAGATAATATGCTCACAGATAAATCACGTTTCATGAATTAGTCACAATCAAACTTGATCAAGTTTATAAGAATCAGGGTTCATGAATCGAGGAAAAGAGTATCACAAAATTTCAAATTCTTATGATTAAGATTATAACATTGTAGAATGGGATCTTGTGATGTCGAACAAGTGGAAAAATTAAACGTTTAATCATTTGGTATATAGGGGGTTTTGGTTCTCAAAGTATGTCGAGGGTGATTGATTGCTGAAGATGGATAATGTAGTCTAAGTAGGATTCGGGAAATATGCAAGTACGGTGTTAGTTATAAAACTTTGGGTAAAGTCGAGAAGAATCTCTGATGTTTTTTATTTACTTGAAAACTCAAACTTTTAAATTATTTTTATTTTTTTAGGAAAATTAGTTGTCAGCCGATCCAAACGTGTTATAATTACTAAAAATCAAAGGTTAGAGTTGAGGAAATGAATCTTTAAATAGCTCTTTGTTATAGTTTACGAAAATCGCATGTTGGTTAAGACATGTAGGAGGCATACACATTTTGAAGGAAATTGGTGAAATAATAATAATAATAATAATAATAATAATAATAATAATATAATAATAATAATAATAATAATAATAATAATAAAATCAATAAATAAATAGTAATAAAAAAGTTTTCAAATGTTAGGTACTGAAATGTATCTTTCTAGTTGCGTCTTGGGGGAAAATTTTTTTTTAGGGAATTATCATTTAAATGGTAAATGTAGGATGGTATATTGAAAGCTGTTAAGTGCTGAGAGTAGATTTTATATAGGACTGTGTTGAGATGACTATGATATGTTTTGTTTTATATTACTTTTTCTTGTTTTGTTATTTCTAAACGTAATGTTCATTCAAAAAGTATAATTTTCCAGTTAATCTAAAATCATTAAATTCCTTTATATGTTTCTTAAAAAAACAAAAAACAAACTTGTGGTTAATTTGGTTTAGGTAAACTTGATGTTTACGTAAAAAAAACTTAAAAGATTTGGACTTTAAATTATAGGAAAAAATATCAAAGCGTTTTGTCAATAAATGATAAACGTAGTCAAGAAAATACTTGATGTTACAGACTTAGTGGTTTTTGACTTCTTTGACGGCCTTCTATTTTCGAACCGAACATAAGAAGTTCCTACCGTGGTAGGGACGTTGGCCCATTTAGTTATATGTCGAAGAACTTGCCAAACCTTCAGGTAGGGGAAATTCGCTCGTGTCGCTTGATATTCTTCTAAGATCGACCGCATTACACCGTCGCTATCGCCGCTTTTCCAACCGTTTCTTTAACGTTAATAAATTGATTGAAAATTTGGGTACTTGGAGTTGAATTAGTCCACTTGCTCGATATTGAATCCGGTGGCCCGTATGCATCATAGCTACCCATGAGACCGAAAAATAATTCCCGGATCCGTTTCCAAAAAATAGTTTTATTTTGGTTGTTAGCGAAAAAAGTAAAAAAAATTAATACACATTTTAACAAACAAATTATATCAAAATAATAAAAAGGTATAAAAATAATTACAAATTTCAGGATCCTCCGACACGTCGATCCAAGCTCGAGCTAACACGTACTTCTCTTATCGTCCCATAGTTGCACGTCTTTTTTCGATCAGGACTCAGTTACGTCTTTCTTTTTATGGGAGACTCGTGTGTTGCGTTTGGTTTTGTTCGCTTGCGTCTCCGGCTCCTCCTCAACCGGTTGTCTTCGTTTGTGTCTCTGGGACGAAGTCGGGCTCGCCTTGTGACGAGCGGAAAGCTTGTGACGAGCCGAAACCTCCCATGTTGTGGTTCAGATTCCAAGCGTATAGTTTTGAGTCTCATGAGAGGGTTGGTTCAATAGGTCTATGAAGCCGGTTTGGTTTTGATTGTACTCGACAAACCCGGCTCCACAGGCGGTGGATCGAGTGGGAATCGGCACAACAGGTGGGTTTGGAGCGATCGTTTGGTTCGGGTCACCGCTAGAACGAGTAGGAACGAAACCACAGTTGTAGGGATACATGATAAGTGGTATAAAATTGTAGAGGTTTTATAAAAATATAGATAAGAAGGGTTTGTGGAGAGTTTGTTTATTGAAAAGTGATAAGAATGGTATATATATATATATATATATATATATAAAAGGTTTTTTTGTGAAAAAATAATAATTATAACATATTATCGTTGAGCGGTAATATTTCAAAAACCAAGAAAGGTTCACCCGTTATGGATTTCGCGAGGTCGGACTGAACCAGGCCCATGGCGTCCGCAGTGGCGGTGTGCGGCGGCTATGGGATGCGATGAGGGTGGGTGGCGCCATATAACGTGCCACTACGGAAGGACTAAGACAACATGTTAGCATTCACATCCTCTCTAGTCTTCATCATTTTTTTATCCTATAACTTTATTAAAATTATACTTTTCAAAATTTACCTCTCATTTTAACAAAACCTCATACATTCATTTCACCATTGTTATATTATCTTACTCACAAACACTTATTTTATTATATTTTTTGTTATTTAAACTCGGTATTGTGATGGATGATGAAGAATAGTTTTTCATATATAGAAAGAAATAATGGATTTCAATAATCTCAACTATTAGTCATTGGATGAAACGGTCACAACTTAAAAATAACCAGTGGTGGTCCTACTTTTTCATATATTTTAAACCAATGGACCTTTACTTACAGAACCTTAATTTCTTTTTATCGCATATTTTTTTTGTTAGTAAAGATCTATTGGTTTACAATATGTGAAAAGGTGGGACCATCACTAGTTATTTTTTAAGTTAGAACCGTTAATGATCAATGACTAATAGTTGAGATTATTAAATTCATTATTCTATATAAAAAGTTACTGTAGCAATTTTTTTTTTAAATTGGGTTTGGTGGAAGAGAAACAAGGGATTGGATTTAGCGTGTCTTTAGAAGATTTTTTTTTTAAATATAAAGATGGAGGATGATTGATAGATGGGATGTGAATCCTCTTACTCACTTACCTATGGAGCTAAGCACCCGGTGGGATCAAGAAAAGTTACATTAAGGTGTTGTTTGTTTTTGCAGACATAAAGTGTCTGCAAGCTGATTTCATATGTTTTCATGTCTGCAACTGAAGATGTGGTCTGAAGCTCTGCAAGCTGAAAATATAAGACTGTTTGTTATTATAAGTTGTATTGTCTTCATAAACTGAAAACATGTAGCTGTCAAACTTATCTCACTAGACAGCTTCAATTTGTATTAAAAATCTGCACAAAAACAGCTTCAATTTGTTGTAAAAAAGTACCAAAAATTACAGCAAAACAACTTCAATTTGTGTCAAAAAATCTGCACAAAAACAGCTTCAATTTGCTGTCAAAAAACTGCCAAAAATTGCAGCAAAACAACTTCAATTTGCGTCAAAAAATTGCACAAAAACAACTTCAATTTGCTGTCAAAAAACTACCAAAAATTACAGCAAAACAACTTCAATTTGCGTAAAAAAAATTGCACAAAAACAACTTCAATTTGCAGTCAAAAAACTGCCAAAACTGGTCGCCGGAAACTGGTTGTCGGACGGCGAGGAGAAGAGGGAGGTTACCGGAAAACTGGTCGGAGGCGAAGGAGGTCGTCGGAGAAGAGGGGCTGATGTTTTAAGCCTATATGAGGGAATAGTATATTTGGGTTTTTGTGAAGATGTTTTAAGAAGGGGGTCCATAGCATATTTTTTAAGATGAAAAAAGCTGAATTCAGATCTGCTTAAAAAACAGTCCTCAAGGGTAACGTCTGCGCGTCTGCAAACATCAGCTCCCTTGAAGATGTTTGAAGAAAAAACAAACACCTACTAATTATATAATAGTATAGTTTGCAACAACATTAGGCATTTGGTTGTTGTACATTGTGCATGTTTGGTGTTTTATGCTATTTGTTAGGCATTTGGTTGTTGTACATTGTGCATGTTTGGTGTTTTATGCTATTTGTTAATGTAACTTTGTACATCGCCACATGGTTTAATCTGCTTGATTGTCACGAATCTTACATCCACACACATATACAATATACAATTGAGAGAGAGAGAGAGCCATGGGTGAACTCCACCACTTCATCGCCCCAACCACGCCACCGTTGCCATGGCGTCATAGCCACTGCAACTACCGAGTCAGAACCGCCGGGAGGTAGATCGACAGTTTCTCCTACTCCCTCTCCCTTCGCAGATTCTCGCGTGTCCTGACGTCAATCATATTGCGGTAGGCTTCCGGCTTGATGTTGAATGCGGATGATAACTCCAACCAAGAGTTAGCCGTATTCCAGAGGTAAAGCTTCTTCTAATTTTGAATTTGCATACTTTCTAGGGTTTAATTCCTAGATTATATTTTTCTGTTGGGTTTTGTCTGAATTTACTGGGTATGTGTTGTTCGAACTTTAAGGTTTTGGGGAAGAATGGATAGAACCTCTGTTCAAACAATAAACCATGTGACCATTAGAAAATTTTCAAGTGTGATCCAAACTCAAGAAACCATAGGTAAAGCTTCTTTGTTACAAATTGGCGGTAGGTAGTTGTAACTTATGGTTAATGGGTAGTATGTGCTTTGTTTGGTTGTACAAGCTGCATAAAAGGTTGATTATGCATATAGGGCTTTTTGGTGCTGTAAGGGTTTGTTTTTGTTACGAGTAGGAGGTAGAAGATCACAGTCTCCATTTAGGTACCTCTTTATGCCATGGATTTCATGCATGAAGTAGGAAGAACAAGCTTCCATTAAGGTACCTCAAATGTTCACCACTACACTTGTGTTATAAACACAAGGAGGGTCATGAACTAAGTAAGAACAACAACTAAAACTAATGAAATCATCAAGTAGTGTGTGGATTCAATGATGGATAGCCCAAGCTAGTCCAAATATCACACATTCATCAAGTTCAACTTGGACACTACTTGTGGGGTAAACCCTAGTCGAAAACATAAAGTTTGTGAGGTTTTAACCTCTAATTTGACATGTCTCAACCTTGTTTTTAAGCCTAACCAACCATAAGTGAGGTTGTAAGCATCCAGACATAGGTTTGAGATGAGTTAGACTCAAGTTTGAACAAGTTTAACAAAGTTTTGATGAAAATAAAGTAAAACAGTCCACTTTGGAGCCTTTTTCGTGACATTCCAGAGCCTGGTTTTCCTTGGAAAACCATTGGAAATATGCACAAGGTCAATCCAAACAAGTGGGAAAAAGAATGGAGTGATTTCGTTAAGAATTGAGTGAGTTATGCTCACTTTTGTAAGAGGTGGTAATTCTGCTCGAACTTGGATTTTCAGCTGATTAAAGGAAGATTTGAGAGAGTTTAGTGTGATTTGAAAAGTGTAAAATGCTTGGATTATGTTTGAGTTTTATAGGGAAGAGTTAGGTTAGGTTGTAGTTGAGTAATTAATGTTAAAACATGGTTTAAAACTCAAAAATCCCGCTTAAAACGCGAGCTGGAAAGGGTCTGGTCGCGGCCAGGCACCTTTTAGCGAGTGTTTAAATGGATAAAGTTTTGGGTTATTTCAGATGTGGGACTAGTGGCGGAGTGGTTGATGCGGCTTATGTTAAACCGGGTGACCTGGATTCAAGTCCCGCGGGCACCGGTTTTGGTTTTTTTTTTATTAAAAGCATTATATTACTTATAATTATGAACATAAATGGTCCCTGCAAGTTCTAAAATCATTAAATTACCAATTAAACCCTTAACTTTATTATTTTCACCATTAAACTTCCTAATCTACTAAATTATTATATATAAAAAAATTAACTTTTTAAATTGTAAAAAAAAAGTTTAATTGATTTAATTAATTTATTTAAATAACGAACAAATAATTATATTCGTAACGAGTTAAATTAATTTAGGTTAACGAGTATCAAGTTTCATTGCGTAATAACAAATCAAGAACCTTGGATAATACAATGCTCAAACATGATTAAAATAGTTCGTTCTCAATATGATCAATGGTCCCAAATTACAAATGGAAACGGAAGTGGATTACAACAAGGCTTCTAAAAAACAAGGGATGTTTTCCAAGCATGGAAAGTATGAAAAGCCGGGCGTTACAATGGGCCCTGTTTAGGGCTTCAACTTAACGTAAAAAAACAAAAGTTTTTGGCCATCGTGCAATGGAGTTAAGGCTCAAAAGGGTTTGTTTCCGAGTGGAACTGGAAGGGCGGTGTTGGGTGTCAAACTCCTTGGGGGTGCTGTATGTCGGGATGCGGGTTTTATCAGTAGGTTGGGCGTGAAAAGGGCATCATGTGTCGGGATGAGCTATCTTCCACATCTGCGGGACCCTTAATGCAAGCTCCTCTTGCTGCGCTCTTGCATGGGTGTTGCTAATTTGTTGTTTGGCCTCAGAACGTGCCAACCCACGTTTGTTGGGGAGGTTGTTTCGGTTTTTGACAAAGGTCTTCGGAGAGCTATCGAGGACATTGTGGTTTGCGGGGGTCCGTTTTTTGGGGATCTTCAATGGAGGCTTACATCCCTCCCGACCCGTTTTGGGGGTTTGGGTTTATGTTCGGCTAAGGATGTATCTACGTATGCTTTCATGGCCTCAAGGGCGCAATCTTGGAGTTTGCAGGACCACATTTGTCAGGACTGTGGTATTTTCGGGTTAGATTCTGATTATGTATGTGTGTTGGATTGCATGCACATATCCCTCCCGGATTTCGATCTTGGCGGTTTCTTTAATAAGGACACCGTCCCCTAAAGCTCAGAACGCTTTGGCGGGTGCCGTATTTAGCAGAACTGTCCAGAGTTTGGGAGAGAACTTTAGTCTATCCCTCGTCAGAAAGCTGTGTTTGATTGTCTCCACGCACCTCTTTCTCAAGATTTCCTGACAGTCATCCCCATTGAAGAACTAGGCCAACACATGTTGGTAGTGGAATACCGGGCAATTCTTTAGTACCGGCTAATGATCCCTCTGTTTCTGATTGATGAGCCCTGCCCAGTTTACCGCAAGGTTTGTTTAGATACTTTTGGCGAGCATGTGGTCCATTGTAAGGAGATCCCTGGTTTTAAATATAGACATGATTTGGTAAGGGATGTTCTCTTTGATCTTCTAAAGCGGGCATGGATTTCGGCAAAAAAAGAGGCTCCGGTGAACTTTCTGACGGATCCGCTCGATGGGAGGTCTACTCTTCGGCCATCTGATATTCTTGTGTTTGGGTGGGCCAGGGGAAAACACGCTTGTGTGGACATTACAGGAGTGTCCCCTCTTGTTGGGCTCAGTGATAATGAGTTTGTTGCTGGCCAGGCTGCGTTGAAAGCGGAATCAAGCAAGGTCGCTAAACACGAGAGGGCTTGTTTAGAGAATCAACACGTGTTTATCCCATTCGCGTTTGATGCATTTGGATCCGTAGCCCCAAAGGCCGTGAAATTCTTTAACAGGATCTAACGGGTTGTGAATAGTAATCTCTCTACCTTTAAGGGCCGTTTCGTCTGGTTTTGCAATTCAAAAGGGGGTTGCGGCGCAACTTGTTGCCCGTTTACCTGCCACTTGTTTGTAATTTGTTACTTTGGTATTTTAATGAAAGATAAATTTTTTGGTTTTTTTTTTTTAATATAATAAAACAAACCACAACCCACCTTCTTCTTCACCTCCACCCTACCCACCACCACCACGCCCACCACCCAATATCAAATTTCACCTCCGACCACCAACAACAATCCTTAAACAACAAACTGCCACCACAATCCTTAAACAACAAACTGCCACCATCTCCCAATTTCAAATGGATAAATAATGACATAAACAATGCGAGGGTATTCTCGCCTGATTAATCAAATAAACTAAAAACAAAATATATAAGATAATAATGTGGGTTCCATCTTTTTTTTTCTCTTTAATATAATAAAACAAACCACCACCCATTTTCTTCTTCTTCACCTTCCACCCTATCCACCACCCCCACCACCCATTATCGGATTTTACATATGACCACCAGTGACATTACATCGCCGTCGCAACCCTTAAACAACAAAATGCCACCGTCTCCAAATTTTAAAGGGCTAAATAATAACATAAACCCATCCGAAATTTGACACCATACCCACCATTTACCTGAACAACAAAACAAACTACGATCACTCACTGATGTGCTAAAAGTAGTTTAATAATTATCAACTAAATTATCCTAATCTAGACACTAAGTTAAACTATAGACTCTCTAAAACTAGACTATACTACTAACCCGCAAATGTACCGATCGACTCTTGTAAAGCTAAGTAAGTCAAGAAATCGAACCCACGAGACTCTTTTGATTACGTTAACTAAACTCACTAGACCCATTGACTGACACGACTAAATTGTTTTTATATTTTGAGAGTGGGGTTTTCTAATAACCTAAATTGCAATTAAATAAAGACTAATCGTTTAACCAATCTAAGACGCAACTTGGAACTTGGATTTTACTTAGATGATGATAAAGAGACTACCTAAGTTGGAAACCTGACATGAATTGTTATAGAACCGGGATCTTGAAGTACTAAACCTACTGTGAGACCGAACAGGACTCTCGACCCTTCTCGAGAAGACACCTATGTAACTCTAATAGGTTGTTGAATTACCGGTTTAAATAGACTCTCTCACGTTTATCTAACTATTATAATAAAGTACCCTTAATCGACAATCCACCACACGACGTGAAAGAAAAGGGTAACTTGGAAACATGATTCGACTCGATAAGCAATAATTGGAAAGACAAGTAAGTCGAACTTCTCACAAAGCACCTAAACATAGCAATTTACCAACCTATACCTACCGACAATCTCGCACCTTACGGATTTTAAGATTAGTAGAACACCTAGACTGTCACACCCCAACCGATGGCGGAAGCATCGGGATGAGACGAACAAATCGCTCAAAGCATCATAACACTATTGTGACAATATAATTTAAATCAAATTTCATAGATATCTAAATTCAAATACATTGTTTCAAACAAGCAAATGGTAACAAACATAAACCAAGATTCAAACATCGTTTATTATTAATGTGGGTTTCTACATCCATCCTAATTTGATTTTTGTCACTTCGTCTATCAACCTGCAACATGTATTAAAATGAAATCAACAAAATATTGGTGAGTATACAAGTTTGATACATATAGCATAAGTAGAATAAAAAGTTTATATACTCGAATCCAACATGAACAAGGAGATACCAGTTACTGATATGCTGAAACGGTGTCACTATAGGTTCAAACCCTAGTTTACAACGCAATTAATTTTGCCTATCCCAAAGAATAACGCGAGGTTAACATGTTTAACTTAACAATACCCAAGACTAAACGCGCGGTGTGTTACTCCTGTATCGCTATAATTGTTAAGGTAGGTTTGATCGAAGTTAATGAACATATAGACACGAAAAGTTTACATAGCATATGAGATTAACAAGCATCAAATTGTTTCATGTTTAAATGTGGATAGAGTGTGAATAAATAAGTTTCAAGTGTCACGTGTTTTATATAGAATACATGTTGCACCCAAAGTGTTTAAAACGAAAATGGGATCGAGTATACTCACCTTTGGTTGCGTAAGAAATTTCTTGAACTAACGCACGAGTAAGGATCGCGATTCCAAGAGAGCGAAAATGTTTAACCTTAATTTAAATAGCGGACTCGTTATTATTATTGTAATATCCTAACATATATAAATTAATCAATTTAACTTTTAAAGGGACGTTCTAAATGTTTGTTAACTAGACTGTAAACGGTTTTGATTATAAAAGATGGTAAGAAATAATATCGTAATAACATAACTATCAATATACTGAGAAAAATAATTATTAACATAAACTGTTAATAAATAAAAATAAAAATAAAAGCAACAAAACCGGCCCAAAAAAGAATGGCCCAAACCGGCCTGAATCTTTGACAACCCGGACTCGAACTCACGACCTTCCGCATGCACGTAACCCGACCGCTGGGCTACATGTCTAACCCGGTAAGATACGTGAGTTTAATTATATAAATAATTAAGTCAGGCGCTGTTATATAATGGTTTAAATAAAAAGAAAAACATGGCAGCGAACAAGTCGGGAGCCGGGTCGAACACGTGACCTCCGCTCCTCTTACAAACAATCTATACCACTGAGCCGTGCTAAACCGATGCGATATATCCTGATTTTGGTTTTAGTTGAATCATCTTCTTCTTCAATAAATCCCAAACAACCGAACATGTCTGTTATGTTTTAAACTCATAAATTTTAGTTGTTTGAACATGCTATATGTAGCAACTGATGATAAAACGAAAAAAGAACAAAACAAAAGGGGCACGAAGTTATACCGAACAACACGAGTCGAGTTCCTTCGTAAACTTCGGTTGACTCCGGTCTCCGGCAAGTTGCGGTTTCTTCGGTGTGCTTCTGCGGTTCTAAAGAGTGAAGAAAACAACGCGAGGTATATCGAACTTGGTGAGCCTCGGAGCCGACTGATCTCCGACAATATGAAGGTGGTTCGGAGGGTGTAGGGCTGTAAACGAGCCGAGCCGAACCGAACCAGGGTGGGCTAAGGCTCGGCTCGTTTAAAAATCGAATCGAGTCGAGCCGGCTCATTTAAAACCGAGATCACTTCGAGCCGAGCTTTTTTCGAGCGAGCCTCGAGCCACGGAATTTTTAAACACAATAGAAATTTTGGGCGAACTATAAAATGAACAAGAAACGATTTATTGTTACTTACCTTAATCTATATCTTTTAAATCAATATTAGTAGGGCTGGCATATCGGGTCAACCCGATCTGTTAAGACACGAACACGATAAGAGACGAACACGAAACCTGTGAACACGAACACGACACGAAATCTTATCGTGTCAGATTTTCTAAACACGAACACGAACCTGTTAATAAACATGATACACGAAATGACCTGTTAAGACACGAAAATGTTACCAACATATCATATGACATGTTTAAGACATAAACACCACCTGTTAAGACACGAACATGACCTGTTATTCCATATTTGAAATTAGCGATTAAGGAACATGTTTAGTGAAAATTTAGTCGCTAAAGGTTCAGAAAAGTGATAAAACATGCATAAACACATAATGTCTTAACAAACTTATAACGAATAGATGACGCCGGAATAGATAAACGATGAACGGCCGGAATAGATGACGGCGAAGGGACGAACGATGCTGCGACTAAAGAAAATTTACGGTTTGGTGTATTTTGATGAAAGTGGGCGGCACATGGAGTGAAGGAATGAATTATTGGATTTCAAAATTTTGCTATACATATACCCTTCTGAGTTCTAACTCCATCCGACCATCCACATGCCCCCAATCCCACCCCACATATTTAATATATTTTTTAATTTAAAATTATAAACAGGTCACTAACATGTCTTAACAGGTTAACGGGTTTTAAACTGTTTAGACACGAAATTTAAACAGGTCTTATCGTGTCGTCCTGTTTAGACACGAAACCTGTTAAGGTCAAACACGAAACCTGTTAACTTCGTGTAGGTTCATGTCGTGTTATCGTGTTCGTGACAGAATTGCCAGCCTAAATATTAGTAATTAAACTATAGTTTAACAATCTATTTCTTTCGATAAAAAAGTAACCATATTACTAACTAAACAACATTGCTTAAATATATTAGAGTATATGTATATAAACGTACACTCACACACATAATTTGGGGTTTAATTTAAACAAGCCTAACGAGCGAGCCAACGAGCCAACTAATGAGCGAGCCACGAACCGAACCTACCTTGGCTCGGGCTCGGCTCGTTTACAAACCGAGTCGAGCCGAGCCAGCTCGTTTAAAACTGAGCTGACTTATAGTCGAACTTTTTTCGAGCGAACTTCGAACGAGTCTCAAGCCACGGGCTTTTTAAACAGCCCTAGGAGGGTGTTACGGTGTTTGTGAGATGTGTTTTGGTGGTGAGTATGTGGTGGTATATATAGGGGATTACGTGATCGGATCGAGTCGCGATTGTAGCTTATGTTCTTGATTGGTATAAACTTGGAAACGCGAAATCATGTCAACTTCCGAATAATCAGCGTGAACTTAGAATGGAAAGTAGACAGCAGGAGGTTTGCTGTGTTTTGGGCGTCAAACTTGCAAAAGATTTCAAACGAAATTTTTTGATATATATTAAACATTCATAGTCCAGTTCGATATCAAGACTTGGCCCAGCTGTTAGTGATGTTGTTGGTTCTCTGCAATACCTCCGTGTTCGAGTCCTGGGTCTGCACCATTTTTATTATTATTTTATTTTTATGTAAAGGTTCAAAGTTTCATAACATGTCACAACTAACCCCTTAACTTTACTTAACTCAACTAACTAAGTTGGAACTTGAGTTACTCTAAACTAACTATAAAACTAACTAGATTATTTTTAGAGTTAATTGCCCGGATGGTCCCTGTGGTTTCACGTTTAGTCCCCACCTTTTGTAAATAGCAGGTATGCTCCCTATGGTTTGTTATTTTGTTACTCGGATAGTCCCCTGAGTAAATGTCAGGGGACTATCCGAGTACCAAAATAACAAACCATAGGGAGCATACCTGCAATTTCCAAACTAACTGACATTTACTGAGGGAACTATCCGAGTAACAAAACAAAAAACCATAGGGAGCATACCTGCTATTTTCAAAAGATGGGGACTAAATGTGAAAAAACATAAAACCACAGGGACTATCCGGGCAATTAACTCTTATTTTTATAAAAGTAGAAAAGAATAAAACTTTTAATTGTATTATTAATTAATTTAATTGATAAAATAAATAAATAATCGTATTTATAAACGAATCATTTTAAGGATAAAAATCTTTCGAAGATTATTTATTTCGCAAAGCTTTCGAGCTTCAAAGATTAAAATCCGAATTTCACTATGTTATCAGTTTAACGAGTAATAAATGTTGTTTAGTAAAGAATTAAGAATATTGGATACTATATCGTTCAAAACGCGAATTTTGATTACAGTTGCATACCAGTCTCTCATGAATACATGAACATGAGAAAAAATAACTTTGTTTTCATTATGATCAATAGTTTCAAATTACAATGGAAAAGAAATCGACAACGACGAGAGTACAAGTGTCTAAATAAGGAACGTACAACATGACTTGCTAAAAATAAGAAAGTACCAAAAATGTGGAGCGTTACAGTCTCCCCTACTTTAGGAGATTTAGTCCTCGAAATCTAAGAGGAAGGCTGAACAAAAAGTTGTGGATACTTGGTCTTCATCTCGCTTTTGAGTTCCCAAGTAAATTCGGCACCAGGCTTTCCTTCCCAACGAACCTTGACTATGTGAATTTTGATGCGCCTAAGCTGCTTGGCTCCTCGGTCCATGATTTTGACCGGTTTCTCCACAAAATGAAGAGTCTTGTTTATTTGCAAATCGTCAACAGGAACATGAAGTCCCTCTTCAGCTAAACATTTCTTGAGGTTCGAGACATGCAAAGTTGGATGCACGTTGCTAAGTTCTTGAGGTAAATAGTAGTCGATAAGCCACCTTACCAATCCTCTCGAGTATCTTGAAAGGACCAACATAACGAGGGGCAAGTTTACCCTTTTTACCAAAACGAACCACTCCTTTCCAAGGAGATACTTTGAGTAGCACACGATCTCCAACATTGAATTCCAAGGGTTTGCGTCTCTTGTCGGCATAGCTCTTTTATCGACTTCTAACCTTGAGTAAGTTGTCGCGGATTTGAAGAATCGTATCCGTCGTTTCATGTATGAGCTTAGGTCCAGTGAATTGTTTATCACCAATTTCATGCCAACTGATGGGGGATCGGCACTTGCGCCCATATCGAAAGATGAATACTCGAATGTTAGTTGTTATTGTACGAGAACTCGATCAATGGTAAATGCACATCCCAACTACCACCAAAGTCGATGACACAAGAGCAAAGCATGTCCTCTAGGGTTTGGATAGTACATTTAGTCGTCCATTCGTTTGAGGATGAAAGGTCGTAATAAGATTTAAATGAGAACCCATAGTGGTTTGGAAAGTTTGCCAAAGGGGGGAAAGTGAAACGACCATCGCGGTCAGAGATGATGTCAAGAGGAATACCATGACGACAGATGATTTCATCGGTATAGACTCGAGCAAGTTTCTCAACCTTGAAATTTTCACGAATAGGAAGAAAGTGAGCTGATTTAGTCAAAGGGTCAATGATTACCCAAATGCTATCATGCCTAGAAGGTGTTCGACGGAGTTTGGTTATTAAGTCCATAGCAATGCTATGCCACTTCCAAACTGGATCTCTGGCTGTTCGAGTAAACCAGATGGACGCTGATGCTCAGCTTTGACTTTCGAGCAAGTGAGGCATTTAGAGACATAAGAGGCGATGTCCTTCTTCATACCAGGGCACCAATAGGATGTACGAAGATCATGGTTCATCTTATCAGCACCATGATGAATCGAGTACTTGGATTTGTGTGCCTCGTTCATGATGAGTTCACGAAGATTGTCGCGATCTGGCACCCAGATGTGATCAAGGTAGTATTGAAGCCCATTTGGTTTCATCACGAGCTGGTCTATAGAAGCACCTTGTACTTCATCAATTAGACTACCTTCATTGGCTGACGAGTATTGAGATTCACGAATGCAAGTGTGAAGATCGCTAGAGATTTGAAAACAACGAATGCTACTAACCTAGGTAGTTCATCGAATTTTAGCCTAACATCATGATAAAAACAATCAAAAGACAAATTTCAAAGTATGGATTCATGGTGAAAGAAGAAAAGTATAAAACTATGAAAAACGGGAAGATGTAACCCGGTATTCCTCTTTTTCGCGCCTTGGATCTTCAGCCGTATGATTCCTAGCTTCAAAACCTTCGATTTTTGTGTTTCTTGAGCTCCAAATTCGTCCAAGGATAGCTAACTTTCGTAGGGTTATGAGTTTCTTTTAATTATGACAATAATTATGTTTTTATAACGCAACCCAACTCAAAACACGAAACATTATGTGAAAATCAGCTCCTCACGTTATGCGATGAGCACTTGATCTTGTGGCCACGTGACGCGGGCATGAAGAAGTCAAATATGGTCAACATATCGTCCTCGCGTCACGTGGGGAGCAATTCCTTTCCTGGTCGCGGGCGACTAGGTTCTTTTTTCTCGAATTTTTTGCCTTTTCAATCCTCAGTCTCCCGAACTCGTTCCGGTGCTCGGTTTTCGCAATATATGGCTCGTTTTTTGCCATTTTCTGCAATCTTTAACACTCGAGACCTGGAAAACACAAACTAATCAGTAATATACACAATCTAACTAAAATCGACGTAAATGGACTCGAAAACTGTACAAACTATACACGATAAATGGATATATTTTGCAATACATCACTCACCAACCTCATCAGTCCCATTTTGTAAACACCATCCCCAACGTTCATTTCAATCCACACTCTCCAAAAACCCACAAAACTCTTAAACCAACACCCATTAACATTTTTCAAATGGAGGCCTCAACCCTCTCTTGCATATGCCTCGCTGGCCTCGCAGTCATAGGCCAAAACCTCGCCTTCAATATCGCCGATGGACCAAACATATCAGAAGCCTCGATCTCTCTGTCGCATCAGCCTCGTTGGCTTCTTTCGATTCATAAGCTCCGATACGCAATTATTCTTCTGAAAGATGGTGCGCCGATAGATCAAACAATTGCGACCTTGGCGGCTCATATGGAACTAGGGGATACTATTATTGATGGAGCGAGTGAGTGGTATGAGTACGTTGAGCGACTGATAAAGGTAGGGTGGAAACTGAAGAATCTGTGTGTGGGGTGGGGAAGAAGAAGGGTGGGATGCTAAGGACCAAACGAGTTTGAAAAGTGCAACCAATGGGGTCAACTTTGTAATTATTGAAGTCTTGGGATTAAGTGTGCAACTTTTGCAAAACACGGGGACCAACCAGATATTTAACTCTTTTTATTCTATACCAAAAAGACGGGCCTACTGTAGTTACTTTTGGTCCAACTAAGCTTGAGTAGAGTGGGTTGATGTCACGTACACCTCAATATGGAAGGATGCTCAACACTGTTACAGGGGCGCTAAGAGCTTGGACGTGAATAATATAACAAACACGAAGAAGAAAAGCATGTGGATGTGTGTGGATTTCTTATGCAACCAATAATAAAACTTTTCATATGGAGAAATGGCGTTTCAGCGACAACCAATCTAAGACAACATTATACATTTATGCTAATAAGATCATCCAAAATGCATATAATTAAAAATACCTATGGATATGTTCAATCAACTATAATATGAGACTTCCACCAAGCTTTGCAACTTTATAAATAATTTTATAGAAACCATTTTTTTTTTATTTTTCTACATTTAAGTTATATTTCTTCCAAATCAAATCACTTGTAAAAATCTCATTTAACTTATTATAATAAAGAGATTATTTGCTAATATATTTTATATAATATAAAGTACTGTATACATGAAATAAAAATATATAAACTGGTGTTTTTAAAACTAAAACATTACATATTTATTTTTATAATTTTACTCTATTACTATATTTAAAATAAACACAAATACAATGTGCAAGTCACTAAAACGCATATTATACAAGTTATTATTAATAAGCTCAGAAAAAAAATGAAAGAGGGAAAAAAGCATTACAAGGGGTAGGGGAGCTCCACTAATGATAAAATTTCATTACGTACAACATCCAATCAAGTTTTACCACGTCATCGAGCTTTATTTCATCACTAGTGATGGATTTTCGTGGAAATGGCTATCACTCACCATACCCAACAATTTCCCTCACAACCCAACAAATCTTCACGCGTGATAGTGGCCACGCGTTGTGAAGTCCACGCGTGATGGAAGTCGACGACTGTGGTGTATCACGTGTAATAACGCGTTGTGGATGCTCCATAACGGGGCGTCCCGTCTCCCTAACGAGTTAGAGCCTCATCTCGTTTCATTCGTTCGATGACCTTAGAAAATCCTTCAATGCAGACATCAATGCAGACATTGGAAGGGCACTGTCACCTTATTTGAGGACACCCCAAGGATGCATTTCATACATTGTGAGAGGATATATGGACCGTGATGTTCTAAATAATTTAATCTGATTTTTCATTTTTAATAAAAAATTAAGAGGGGAGAGATGTTATCGCCCCGTGGTAGGGTTACAAATGAGCAGAATAGCGTTTAGGGAAATTTTTGTGTTCACAAAATGTTCATGAACCTTTACTGAACGGAATTTTTTATTCGTGTTCGTTCATTAAGGAAATGAAAGTTTTCATGTTCGCTCGTTAAGTTTAGGTAACGAACGCAAACGAATGCTCATGAACATAAATGGGCACAAACGAACGTTTATGAACACAAACAAACACAACACAAAGAAACATATATTAAATTTCAAATAAAATCAGTATCTTTCATCACAAATATTTACATAGACCCACCCATAATATACTAGCCTAATATTTATTAAAGACTTGATTGGTGAGAATTTTGAAGTATATAAATAAAAGAATAATAAATTAAAAACCCAATGAACTATCGAACACGTTATAGAACGTTCACAAACATAAATGAACAAACACGACATCTGTCCATGTTCATTCATTTAACTAAACGACTTTAATTTTCTTGTTCATGTTCGTTCATTTATTAAACGAATGAAACAAATGAACTTTATGCGCAGTTCATCTTCAGTCCTACCTCGTACTAATTGAGTATATGTGTATAAGTATTTTATGTTTTTTTTTTCTATAATTTTATTTTACTATTTAAAGTTGAAATGATTATTAAAATAACATGTAATTTGGTTTCTTCATGTTTAATGAAGTAATCCTTTCATAACATAACTTTTTTACACAACACATACAATTCCCCATTAACAAGAACGTGTGACTTGTCATTGAATCTAGTTCGTCGAATCAATCAGTCGACACCAATTTCATAATCGACCAATCAAAATATAATATTCAACCAGATCAGATGTGTGAAAAGCTTTCCGAATACCATTTCACAATCGACCAAACAAAGTATATGTGGTTTTCAAGTATTCAACTGGATACGTTGTGTGAAAAAATTTTCAAATGCTAATTCATAATCGACCAACGAAATATATGTGGTTTTAAAGTATTCAACCGGATTATGCGTGTGAAAAGTTGTTGAGAGTCCACTACGATTCCTAGAAAATGGTATCAAATGGCGAAACTTTTTAAATCCTAAAAAGAAATTTAGTGGTGTGTATAAGATTTAACATACTAGTTTGTGGTGTAGACATCAAAAAGGAATATGCGTGTCATTTTATTCTATTTTTGTAATTTACAGTTTTTGTCCCGCCATTATTAGTATATGAATATTGCATATTTGTTTCTTTTCTATAAATACTAATAATAATATTTTAATTAGGTGTGACAATTATAATTGAAGGGGTATGGTCCCAAAAACCTTGCGCCAAGCAAAGGAACCATACCCACTATTAACTGCCAAGAAAACCTTGCGCAGGCTTCTCTCCCAAAGGACTCACTAAACTCTGCGCCGGGTATCCAAAGAAGGAAAAGATTATTTAACTACCTTGCGCGGGCTCGCGCAAGGTTCAAAGTTAACCGCGCAAGGTTCAAAGTTAACCTTGATTAATTTCCTTGGATAATATTTCATTCGTAAACCTTGCGCAGACATTTGTACCAAAGCAAGAACTCAGCAGACGTTGCGCTAAACAACAGAGAAAGGAAAAGATTATTTAGCTACCTTGCGCCGACTCGCGTAAGGAGGATAGTTAGTCTTAAGAATTCCCTGTCATTATGGGTTCCCAGAAACCTTGCGCAACCAACAGCACAACAAAGAAGGTTTACAAATCTCTGCACCAAGCATCTAAAAGGGAAAAAGATCATTTAACTACTTTGCGCCACTCGCGCAAGGAAACAGTTAATCCTGAAAGACTTTTCCTTAGCAAAAATCCTTGTTTACTGGAAATGGTGCAGAGGCAAAGGGAATCTTTTCTGTTGTAACAGAATGCACACGTGCGAGCAACAGATAGGTTACAGCCGTGAAATCTTCTAGAAGTCATCAATGCCCAATCGTGCAAAGCATCTTTCGGTTATAACCAAATGCCACATGGCAGCATCTGGGACGACCAAGAAAGATCACGGTGATGACATGGTTATATCAAAGAAATAGAATGATCTCATGATGACACGTGGCATCTCCCTAGCCGTTCATAACAGGTCGATCCATGTGCGTAGACTGTAACGACAACACTTAACGGAATGGCAGAGATTCCGTTAAGTTTTCACCTCTCCTTTTTGGCGCCCAAAATCTGGCTATAAATAGGTAACTTCACGTATAAGAAAGTCATTCACTCTCACTTACTCTCTCTCTTACTTCACTCGAAACTATTTCTGACTACCTGAACTTATTCTCACGCCGGAGGGTGGTCACGGAGAGAACCCCCTTCTCCCCGTGGCGAGTCTGACGGTGTTCTGTTTTGCAGGATCAGTCGGAGTATAGTTGCAACCATCATCATCGCGAAACCAAATGAAGGATTAACCTCTTTATGCAAGAAACCAAACCCTAGATCTATCCCGATTCCGGTCGTTAGGTCTACGTTTCTTCATTGGCGCCCACCGATTTTCGATTCTTTTCTCATCTTTCGTTTCGTTTCAATCAGATCTACAACATCATGGCTGATGGATCATCACTTCCAGGTCCTCGATCGGATATCCGTCGCGTTGGCGGCGCTCCTCAGGTCGAGGAACAAATTGTTGAGGATTCGTCCGAAGAAGCTGATGCTCCGTATGATCCAGATCATGCGAGCATTCCAGTAACTTCGGCAGCTCCTCATGTTGATGTTGTGTCAATTTTACCACCTGGAGAGACTCCATTATCGTGGTTAATCAAATCTCAAACTGCTTTGAATGCTATGTATGCTCAACTCTGTGCTCAGACCGGAACTCCAGCTTTTCAAGCTCCGGTTAATGCTCCTCAGGTCTGTGCTTCGCCGGCACCTCGAGTGTTGAGTTATAATACTCAAAATCATGCTCGAACGCCCTCGCGTGTGTTTGAAGATAGAGCTGAAACGTACTCTAAAACCAGAAATGATCCCGTTCATTCTGGTAGTAGAAGGCAAGAAGAAAACATTCAACGTCGCACTTCTGTTCATTCACATTTGGGCCTGCGATCATCACAGAAGCGGGACACCCAACACGATGAGTATGATAAGACTTATGAAGAAGGAGATAGTGCAAGTGTTTTCAATCGACTGTCTACAGATCATGTTAGTTATAAGCCCAAAATACGTGCAGTGTACAATCCGGAGGCGGAACATGATTACAATCTGATATATCGACCAGCCGAAGCAGCCGAACAATCTAAATTTGTGAGAGAAATAGCATTGGCTCCGCTAGAATGTCACACCCCGACCCGCAGCGGAATAAGATTTGGGGCATAATTGGGTTATCACCAAAGCTCATGACATTTACTAATATGTTTCATATTTATTAAAGTCAAAATTACATTTCCAAATATCCAAACATGTTCATACAATACAAAGAAAATAAACCAAACATAACAATCCCAAACTCTAAATCATTTTATTCTTCTAGTCCAATCCTATGTGTTTCTGGCTGCTGCTGGTTCACCTGTATCATGTGTAAAAATGGGGGTTTTGGGGTCAACATAAGTTGGCGAGTGAACCTTGTTAGATAAACATTTATTATTAATTCACTTGTTAGTTTATCAATGAAAAATTATGCATAATCATAAATGAGCAAATGTAAATAATCAAGCAGTGGCAAATAGCAATCACAACTATAACATACAATAACATATGATAGCATACATTAACATACCAACATCATACAATAAATAACATAATTGAAACTGTGCGATCAAGGCTCAATCAAACGGAGCCGATCGTATTGCATGTACTGAAAATGTAAAATGTCTGTGCGATCAAGGCTCAATCAAACGGAGCCGATCGTATGTGGGCACGCCAGGTTCAACCTCATAATGAAATGGGGAACATGCTCAACGCTCATAATGTAATGGGGAGCGGCGGCCTATGAAATTGCATGTACTGAAAATAATAAATTGCATCCAACAATAACTACACAACCGTTGAAACAAACTGAATACACATGTTCATGATATGATGTATGCACAATGGTTTAATTATAATATATATATAACAAGACACATGATACACCCCAAAACGTGATTAAACGGGGAATTTGTAAAGATTCACTCACATTGGGTGCGATTGAATGGAGATGGTGAGATGCGCACGAATCGGAAGAATTAAACAACGAGGATTTCTAACCTAAATAATAACGGAAAAAATATAGTGAATGAGTGGATTTTGTTAAGGATTTTAATGAAATTTTTAGATATATTTTTGTGAGTTTAAGGCTATTTTCTATCTTTAAAAATGTTATTTTTAAGTATTTTTAATTGATTTTTAAATTAAATTAAATAAATAAAAATAAAAAAAATTGTTTATTTTGCGTTGACCGTTGACTTGTTGACCGGTCCGGTCAGCGAAATTGTTTGCGCCGGGTGAGGCTCGAACCCGAGACCTCCCGTACGCGTGCACGCAGCTCTACCAACTGAGCTACGTGTCTAACCCGAAATAATCTTGTTTTTAATTATATTTATATACTAATTCGGTTTAACCAAAATTCTTTTAATTTCAAAAACATTTTAATTCAACGAACCGGTGCCAGTATCAGGTTTCGAACTCGTGACGTGCGATTCAGTGTTGCACACAGTCCACCACTGGACTGTGTGTCTAACCTGGTTAACATCTCGGTTTTTATTATACTTAACAACTAACGGGATTAAACCGGTTTAGTTTTAATCAAAAAGGCATTTTATTACATAAGGAGTGCGTGTATCAGGGATCGAACTCGGGACGTGTATGTTTTTTATTTGCACACAGTCCACCGCTGGACTGTGTGTCTAACCCGTTTATAATTCCGATTTTAATTAATCTTATGTCATCTCTGAACTCGTCTTCTTCATTTCAAACACAGACATCAATCAAAGCAACTGATACGCGATTAATTCAGTTAATGAACAAGATGAACAATTTGAAAGCATTGAACCGAAGAGTTTGGGGAAAGAAAAATACCGAACAGATCGTCTTCTTCAGAGAATCCGGCGAAGCTCGTCGGCTCTGTTTTGGAACCTTCAGCTGTGAGAATCAATTAACAGGTTGAAGGGATTAGATGTGAAATTGAACTAATGAGTAATGATTATAAGTATGTTTGAATGAGCAAACCGGTAATCAGCGAGTTTCCGACAAATCCAGGAGTTTTCCGGTGAAAACAGAAAGTCCAGCAATGTCGTCTGTGGTTGATTATGAGCGATGGGTTAGTGTTAGTAAGGTTCTAACAATTGATTGAAACAGTAAAGTCGAGGTATTTTACCGGTTTGAGTTGAATCTCGGTTTTCCGGCGACTTGCAGAGAATTCCGGCAATGATCAGAAAGCACTTCCGACGACCAGAAAATAGAATAAACACAGAATTAGAAGCTTTGGGAATGATATTGACTCGCGAGATGAGTGTTTTGTTGAAGTAATTTCAGAATAAAAGTTTTCGGTTATAAAAACCAAACAACACCTGAATTTAAGTTCATAACGTCGAATTGATTTAAGATATCGGTTTTATCGGTTATGATCAGGATTCCGCGAGAGATCAAACGTCTTGATCGGTTTGAAAGCCGATATCGGTTTCAGTTGGCGTAACAGGTTGACTTTCAGTTGCATATATGATTTAATTGTTTCCCAGAACTTCACAAAATGATCAAGTGGCGGAGTGGTGATGTGGGTGTGTGTTAAGTCTTTGGATTTAGATTCCGGCTGACCCGGGTTCGAAACCCGGCAGCAGTATTTTATTTTTATTTCATTATTTTTAGTAAATTTTCTAAAATAAATTTTATATTCTAATATACTTAGTAATTATGTATCGTTTAAAATTAATTTGGGCATTAAATACGCAACGAAATTTTTAACTGATTGTTCGGTTGATAAACGAAGCGGGTTTGGTAAATCCGGTTTTTGGCGAATGTTACATAGAACGAGCAAAGTTACCAAACAATGTAGGCAAGTTTAACGATTTAACCGATCCTGATGAACACATGCGTCTTTTCACTGGCGCAGGGCTGCTTGGAAGGGGGACGTTATCAATGTGGTGCCACCTGTTTGTTCAAACTCTTAGCGGCGATGCGTGCCTATGGTTTGATAATTTACCTACAGGTAAACTGTCTTCATGGAACGATTTTAAAGAGAAGTTCCTCACACACTTTAGTCAGCAAAGGCGATACGTGCGCGACTCCTCAGCTGTAATGAACATCTGGCGGAGGGATGATGAAAACCTTGAAGATTTTATCACGCGTTACAACAAAGAAGTTTTGGAGATTGGAGATGTTCATGAGCACCTTATCCGCGCGCAATTCAAATGCGCGGTAAGGTGCGACGAAATGATCAAAGTACTTTCTGGAACAATCGGCTTCCGAAAAGCTGGGATAAGCTAATGGCCGCAGCCAAGGTTTACGCGCAAATGGAGCGGAACCTTAGTTCCAATAGACCTCCACTACCTCAGAATCGTCCTCAGGATCTGAGCAAGGGTGGCAGGAAGTTCAAAAAAGGGTGGAAAGACTCCAACCAAAGCTCGTATTCACCATACTCTACAATGGATGCTCGTGCAATGATTAACAAGATCACAACTCAGAAAGCCATTAAAAACGATAATCGAGAGCGACAGTGGACTCCTCTCACCAAATCTCCAGCAGAGATTCTGAGCACTGAGAATTATCAATTTAAACAACCTCAGCCCATGAAGAACAAAAAGGGTCAAGACCCAAACCTCTTCTGTGACTTTCACAAAGACACAGGACACACAACTGACAGTTGCATTAGCCTGCACACAAAAATTGGAAAGGCTTTGAAAAGTGGTAAGTTGACACACTTAGTGCAATCCGTTCGAAAAGAGGTCAGGCAACTCATGGGCGGTGATGAAGGGCCAAGCAACAAAAAAATGAAACAAGTTGCCATGATTCAAGAAGGCTCGTCGCGCAAGCGCAGCATTCAACGATTCCGATGAGAGAAATGGCGAGAGCAGCAAGTGATATTTCCTGTTGTTCCAGACGGACCTCAGGAAGAGAGACCAGTTGTAATCACAGGAATTTTTGGCCACTACTAGACCGACTATATGTTCATTGATAGGGGTGTGCAAAACCGGATATCCGAAAATTCATATATCCGAATTTTCGGATACTATATTTCACTATCCGATTCCGTATCCGAAATTTCGGATAGTGAATCGGATATCCGAATATCCAATTTTTTATATTTTTTTATTTTTTAATATTTGGAACCGGATATTTCGGATAGTTTCGGATATCCGAGTGCAAATTTTCGGATATTTCGGATATTTTTTCGGATATATAGGATATTTTCGGATATTCGGATATCCGAATAAAAATAAAAACTAAATTTTCGGATATTTCGGATATCCGAAATATCCGAAATTTTTTAAAATCACTATCCGAATCCGAATCCGAAAATTCGGATATCCGGTATTTCGGATATGCGAAATTTCGGATATCCTAATTTTCGGATATTTCGGATTCGGATATCGGATAAATCGGATCGGATTTTCGGATACGGATAGTTTTGAACGCCCCTATTCATTGATCCAGTAAGTTCTATGGACATCATATATGAGCAATGTTTCAAGCAGTTAGATCCGGAAGATAAGGCACGCCTGGAACCAGTTGACTTTCCGTTAACTGGATTCTGCAACGAGGCTGTTTTCCCTCTCGGACAGATAGTTTTCCCCGTGATTCTTTCAGACGGTTAAAATTCACGAACTATTCAAGTAAACTTCATGGTAATGCCAGCAACATCTCGTCACGACGTTTTATTAGGGCGTCGAGCGCAACGAGATTTTAGCATGGTCACATCTGCGCCTCACGCTGCATGTGGTTTCCCGACGCCAACTGGAGTAGCTATCATTTTCGCTCGAAAAGAGATTATGTCTATCGAAGAACCAGTTGTTAAGGCTGCTAAACTAACATCACCAAATGAACCTGAGAAATGGGTTCTGAACAATAAGTATCCGGAGCAACCAATTGTTCTTGGTCCCGCAATTTCTATGGCAATTCGCGCAAAACTCAAAACCTTGTTGTTTCGAAATACGGATATCTTTGCATGGACACCTGCAGACATGGTAGGGGTTCCGCATAACATTGTAGAGCATTGCTTAAATGTCTTCCCATCAGCGGAACCAGTAGTTCAGAAAAAGCGCAGCTTGGGAAGTGAAAAAACGGAAGCTATGAACGAGCAAGTGGCTGAATTACTCAAAGTTGGTATCCTGCGCGAAGTCAAGTATCAAACCTGGGTCGCGAACCCCGTTATGGTCAAAAAACATAACGGCGGGTGGCGCATGTGTGTCGATTTTAAGGATTTAAACAAAGCATGTCCCAAAGATTGTTACTCGCTTCCAGAAATTGACAAAAAAGTGGACTCATTAGCATCATTTCGCTGGAAATGTTTTCTCGACTGTTACAAAGGATACCATCAAGTGCTGATGAAACAAGAGGATGAAGACAAAACGGCCTTCCGCACAGAGAAGGTATTTTCTGTTATACAAAAATGCCTTTTGGGCTCCGCAATGCAGGAGCCACATATTAGCGACTTTTGGATTCAGTTTTTGGAGATGATATCGGAAAAACCATTGAAGTATTTATTGATGACCTATTTATCATGAACCATACAGAAGAAACGATGCTAGAAAAAATTCATAAAACTTTTGATTCTTTACGAAGTGTGAATCTGAAGTTAAACCCAAGCAAATGTTCTTTTGGCATAGAAGAGGGCAAGTTCCTCGGATTCATCCTCACAAAGAATGGGTTTAAAGTCAATCAAGAGAAATTTGAAGCAACCAAAAGTATGACATCTCCAGCAAGTGTAAAGGAGATGCAACGATTAGCGGGAAGATTAGCTGTTCTAAATCGATTCCTTGCAAATCACGCGGCGAAGTCTTACCCTTTCATCCATACCTTACGCAACTGCGTAAAGAAAGAAAAATTTCAATGGACGCCAGAAGCAGAGAAAGCTTTCCAAGATATGAAGGACTGTTTAATCCACTTACTAACTTTGACAGCCCGCGCAACAAAGAACCTCTGATTCTTTATCTTGTTGCATCTGAATTGGCAGTAGGAGCAGTTTTCCTTATTGAACGAGAAGGTGTTCAAACGCCTATTTATTACACCAGCAAAATACTAAATGACCCAGAATCTCGATACTCAATGATGGAGAAACTAGTACTTGCGCTTGTCCACGCGTCGCGCAGGCTTCGCAGGTATTTCTCAGGGCACGTCATCAATGTTTTGACAAACTATCATCTTGGGAAAATTCTTTCTAAACCAGACATCTCAGGACGATTAGCCAAATGGACTATCGAACTAGGCGGTCACAATATCATTTACAAGCCAAGGCCAGCAATTAAAGGGCAAATCCTTGTCGATTTTATAGCCGAAGTGCCAGCCGATAAAGCGCAGGAATGCGAAGAAATTCAAAATCTGGTTCCAATTACAGATGATAGAGAATGGCTATTACATACAGATGGCGCATCTAATAGTGACGGCGCAGGCGCAGGCCTTCGACTAGTCAATCCAGATAACCAGGAATTCACTTATGCTATACGCCTGGATTTCAAAAGCACGAACAACGAGGCTGAGTATGACACATTTCTAGCAGGATTGCGCCTTGCTACAAAAATGGGCGCGGCAAATTTGACAGCGCATGTTGATTCTTGACTAGTGGCTGAACAAATCAACGGCACTTATGATGCGCGCGGTGATGTTATGGCATTATACCTGGAACAAGCCAAATCTTTAATTAGTCAATTCCGACAGTGTAAAGTTATACACGTCAACAGGAGTGAAAACAAACACGCCGACGCTTTAAGCAAACTTGTAGCCACGAGCTTTCAGCATTTAGCAAAAGAAGTCAGGATCGAAGTTTTACAAAATCCATCTGTTCCGTTAAAGCAAGTTACCATGGCCGAAATGGGGAACCCATCCTGGATGTCTCCGATCATCTTATTTTTACAACATAGCCAACTTCCTGACAACAAGGTGCAGGCACGAAAGATCCGATGTAAAGCTTTAAACTATGCAATGGCAGAGGGTATTCTGTATCGCAAGTCGTACATGGGCCCTTTATTGAGATGTGTCGATAGGAATGACGCGCAATACCTGATCCGAGAAATCCATGAAGGATTGTGTGGCATCCATGCGGGGCCACGCATGGTCGTCGCAAAGGTGATGGGCGCAGGTTATTATTGGCCTGGGATGTACGTAGATATTGTGGACATGCTGCGCAAATGCATGGCTTGTCAAAGACATGCACCCAAAATGTTGCGCCCCAAAAATCCGTTGGTCCCAGTTACAACAGCGTCGCCGTTTCAACAATGAGCTATCGATTTAGTGGGGCCCTTCCCTGATGTGCCAGCCACAGTAAAATTCATCGTTGTTGCTATCGACTACTTCACAAAGTGGGTTGAAGCAAAACCATTAGCCTCGACAACAGCCATGGTGATCCGCAAGTTTATCTGGGAGCACATTATTTGTCGTTTTGGATTACCCATGCGCATTGTCACAGATAATGGTCCAAATTTAGCATCTGAAGATCTGCAAAAGTGGATGCAGGAAATGCAGATTGAACATGTGTTTTCATCCGTTGCGCACCCCCAAGCGAACGGACAAGTTGAAAGTATTAACAAGCAGATAGTTGATGGCATTAAACCCCGCCTAGGCTCGGCGCGGCGTGGTTGGGTCGATGAGTTGCCCTGCATTCTATGGGCGCATCGAACAATGCCCAAGACAAGTAAAGGAGAAACCCCATTCAACATGGTATATGGCACGGAGGCGGTGATCCCTGCTGAGATAGGTCTCCCGTCGCCAACAATGCTTGGATTAGAAAAACAAAACAATGAAGAGCAACGTCGCTTGGATTTGGACTTGGTTGAGAGAGACGTGAAAACGCAGCCATCCGCGAAGCAAAGTATAAATCTCAGCTGGAGAAAATATTATAACAAGCGGGTGCGCGTTTGCACATTTTTACCGGGTGATTTTGTTCTCCGCGATAATGAAGCGTCCAATGATGAAAAACAGGGTAAACTTGCGCCAAGGTGGGAAGGCCCTTACGTAATCAATGAAGTCCTTGGCAAAGGAGCATACTCTTTGAAGCGCCTTGATGGTTCTAGCGTCCCACGGACCTAGAATGCCCAACAATTGCGAAGATGTTACATGTAATCTCAGAGCTCATTAGCCCTGCGCTTTCCATGAGTCTGCTTACATTAATTCTTGCTTGTAATCTTAGTGACAGTTGTAGCTCTATGCTTTATCGATGAAATAAAATATCTTCTGTCACTACTTACATTATTTATATATTTATTACAAATGCATGCAATTCCTTTGGATACAGAAAAACTCATACTCATGAGTCACAAGATAAAACGATGCTTACGCTCACACATAAGATTGATTATTTTTCATTTGTCTATCCTAAACAAGCAACTGATCACATGCAAATATTGTAAACTAAATATATTATATTCACATAAAAAGTACTTGTGCAGCCGCGCAACGTTACATCAAAAGCAAATACAAACAGGGGCGGACCTGCTATATAACGAGCCGTAGCACGGGCTACGGCTCAACTTTGTGTCGGTAGTGTAAATTTTTTTTCCTTTCGGCTTTTATACAAAGGATACCTTTGAACAACTATAGGGACAACCCAAATGAAATGAAATTTTAGTTCGACGGAAACAAAGAATTCCAGTCGGAATTTGCAGCGACAGATTTATTAAACAATAACGAAGATAAAGTACATTAATATAATAATATTATCTTTGATAAAGTATATTAATATAATAATATTATCTTTGGATAAAAGGAAAAGTGGTCTTCAAAAAGTCAGAAGAAATAAGTCACATATAAGTTAAACTTTATTTATATTATTATTATTATTATTTTGAACAAACAAAAAATAATTTACTAGCCATTTTTAGTTTATTTTGAACATTACTTACTCATTTTTCTTTTTCACTTTGTTTATTATCTTTTAACCTTTACTTTCATTCTACCAATTATATGAAATTAAAGATAAACATCTAAGATACGATTTATTCCAAAGCCTAGAATCTCTAATATTTGATAACGTTCTTGTGTGTGGTACATATGGATGAGCATTTTGTACCCGGGATCGGTACCGAACCGTACTGAGTATATTCGGTACCGGTACCGATACCAATTTCCCCCGTTTTTCGGTATCGGTTCAGTACCAAACGGGTACCATGCTTATCCATAGTGGTACGACCGTTAATAAAAAACGAACATTATATATATATTCACTAGTCACGCAAAGGCCCTAAAGCTTTCGAATTCTCAGGGATGACCATAGGTAAAAGAAAAAATTAATAGCCTATTTTTACTAGCCGCGGGCCCTTAGGGGCCCTCAAATTCTCAAGAACGGATCTAGGTAAAAAATCGGGATACGGTTGAATTTTTTTCTAGTTCCACCAGCGAATACAAACATCTAGGAAATTAAAACAATCTAGTTTCCTTTCCCCGCATCCTTTGTGTCTGTTTGCTTCTCCGCCACTGCGAATATCTCCTTTAATCTATCCACAAAATTATCTTGTTGCAGCGCAGCATCCACAAGGTCCATGATTGGGATTTATAAATGATCATATTTTTCCTTCGCAGCTGTGTAGATGGCAGCAGTATCAATCCCATGAGTAGCCTCTCGGCTGGTATCCCACTAGGTTTTCAAAGCATGGGCCACATGCAATGTGCATTCTTTATAACCCTCAGCATGACCATCGTTGCGCGCCGCTACCATCAATTCGGCTACTCTCTCATCTAACACCGTAGAGTTTAAGATGGAATTTGCAATATGTATGTAAGCACATTAGTATAAGTTATGATAATTCAGCAAGACATATATATTTCAAGATAGGGATTGTACCTCCACGATCCCATACTCGCGAAGCCAAGTGATCTGATTCATTAACGACTCTGCTAGGCTTTCTGCTGTCGCATGAGCGACCTCTGTATTGTTGATTTTTTGCTCACCTTCGGTCAAACGGCTGGTCAGCTCGGCTTTCTCAGTTCGATGAAGTTTGATATCCTTTTTCAAGGAATCAACCTCCGCCTGCAGGCGCTCCTGATCAAATAACATAGAGGTTAGCTCATCAATCTTTTTATTCTTAAGGAGGAGAGTCATTTTGGTCGCTGCCTCATTCTGCTCGATCCTTTCCCTATGAGAACAAGCCTCTGCCGTCGCAGCAACCGCATTGGTTTTCTCTTTCTTAAGCTTCTCAATTTCGTTGCGAAGAGAAATTTTTTCATTATTATCACAATCACAAGCCTCCACAAAGCGCTTGTGATCTTCAGCGTACTGCGCAACAGCAGCTTCACACTTCCTTTTCCAGGCAAGTGCAGACCATTCTTCGGTCTTTTTCTTCAAACTTACTCTTCTCCGCCTCAAGTTCAACTCTCATCCTTCCTAACTACTCACTCTCGGTCCCAACCTTGAATCGTTTGGATTCAAACTCATCCCATTCCTTGTTCATACTGCGCCATTCGTGTAATACCCCAAAAACATCGCAACGGAAATACAAACGTAATGGTGACGGAAGTTGGTGCCCATAAATATCTTAGTGGACGATGCATCGTTAATTTTGGACATATAACTTAATTAAAACATTGTTTCCAAACTTAAACTCAAACCACAACCATAACATAGTTAAGCTGTCTTGATCCTTATGGATCTAAATATAGTCGGTCCCAAATAAGTTTTAAAAGTGTCGAAAGTTTATTATTAAACAAACATGCATCACAACCACAAGATACGCCAAATATTTCCGAAGCCATGCTTGAGTACCTGAAGAACACGTTAAAATCAAGTGTCAACACAAAGGAGGGTGAGCTCACATATTCAAATTTAAAACTTTCTAATTATGTGTTTATTATCAAAACATCCAAATAATATTTTCGAAAGTCAATTTTATTTCCCTAATAAAATCCATGGGTCAGTCATCGCAAGCGTTTCCCCGAAACCTCCGAACTAAGCATCTTCCCAAGTTTCACATATTAAATTTATTGCATCAAATGTCCAGACTCGTATGTTTGCAAGACAATACGAACTATATATTAACATTAAGGGTATAATAAACGCTAGACAATAACAGAATATAAATTCGTCACTTGACTTGACACGGAGCTACCGTCGCGACGGGGTTGTCAACCCGATAGATCTATCAATCATTCCACGCAATCCATATTAATGATTAAATGGCTAAGTTCACGCAAATTGCCCTTAATGGGTCACCCAAAGTGCCAACCTTATGAACAATATATATAATATCCTACTAAAATGATAAAATTTAATATAAGAGGTTGTACGAATCCCCGATGTCCCCACCGAAACGTAAGCCTAATCACGACACTCACTCTCTTGAGACTGGGCCAATTCGTTACAACTTTAGATTTAAACATTTTAAATCACACGTTGTTCTATCCCATAACACCGTAAAATCCCCGTTTCATCTCCGAAACATATTTATTTCAAAACCATGTTTTTCTCCAAAAACATATCATATAATTTCCAAATCATATTTTCCACGAAAATATATTTATAGTTTAATCAAAGGCATATTTTATACGGAAACGTATACTTATCCTTTTAAGGCGTGTTCTTCCCCCAAAACATATACTAAAACAGTAAAAAGAGGGTTTAGTGACACTCACATTTGGGTGCGTATATTAAATAGCGCAATCCCCAAAATTGAATTCTACTCGTCCTAACATACGTAGGCACGATTTAATAATCACACATCACAAAATTCCTAAGTTTCTCAAATCTTGGAATTTTTACATAACTTTGAGATTTTCTCGAAAATTATTATTTTGATTATGTTGGCATATTAATATATATATATATAATATATATATATATATATATATATATATATATATATATATATATATATATATATATATATGAGTTCATCTATATATTTATATATTATATATTTTATTTTTTCTAAGATTTTGCGATTTGAACGATTTTCTTGGTGACCTTAATGTTTTATCCGTTACACTCCCGTTTATAATTACTATATATCTACGATTTGCGCGTCGTAATATATATACATAAACGTGCACATATTCACAATATCATAACACGCGAAAACTCATTAACTTATTCACTTTATCATTTTTAAAGCATGTATACATGAAATAACTCACTAAGTTAACCTATGTATAAATTTTCATGCTCAACAAATAAGTTATACATTTTAACGTGATTTCACCGATGCTACTGTTTTAAACATACAAGCGTACATGCATAGTCTTAATTCCCGCTATCATGTCAACACTTAACATATTATCATATTCACATATTTAAATCACATAACACATTTAAACACATAAGGTTCATCCATGAACAACCTATTCTAGTGTATGTTGAAAAATGCGTATTTTAGCGATTCAGTAACGTTTTCGGGCGCCGGAAGTCATATATGACCAACCAAACACCAAATAAACTAAATATAAGTTAATATACTTATATTTATACTAAAAATATCATTTTATTCACTGATTTAAGACAGTTTCATAGAAACCCTCTTAAAATGCGATTTTTACCTTTTTCCCGCATAGTTTTGCGTCAAACGTTAACATAACCATCCGAACTCGAAACGAATTCATATTTTAACACAATACATGTTATATACTGAATAAAATGATGGTTTAATAAGATTAGTGCAGTTTTTGTGTAAGGCACATAAATCACGTGATTTCATGTATTTTACAACACTTTTAAGCACATAGTACAACATGCTGTACTCATATGCATCTAGACATACATTTATTTCAAAGTTCATATATCCAAGAACATTCTCATCTTCATATAATCATCACCAAATCATTCATAACATTATTGCATGTAACATTCTCATGCTTTTATGAATTAACATACAAATTCATGTGCATGCATACATATATACACATATACACGGCTACACATATATATGTATGCATTATTCCAAAACTCAACTTTTCATATACATCTTTTCAAATCACCAAAACCTTTTTAGAACATTCTAAAAATTACATGCATTCACCTTTTAACATCTTATCAAGCAAGATCATTTCAAATATCAAAACTCAAAATCTCATATGTATATATATACACACACATACATACGCCATACATATATATATGTACACCTCCATTTTCATTTTCTTTGAAAACCCACTTGTTAGTTTTTGAGTTAGTGTTTAAGTCAAAGAATCAAGAGAAACTTCCATAACCATAAAAAATCAAGAACATAGATTTTTAAAGTAAGGTTATACCTTCAATATTTTTGTTGCGTTTTAATGGTAGTTGGTGATATGGAGCTTGATTGTTGCTTGAAACACCTTTAAATGTTCAAACAAGCTTGGAAACACCTTGTAACACTTATAGATTCTCAAAAATTTAACAAAAAAATGAAAGTGATGGTGTTCTTGAGTGGGTTTCGGCCGAGATTAGCAAAGGGAGATAGAGAGATGAGTTTTATTTGATGTTTGATCTTATTTGAATGAATATTGTGTGTGTATTTGGCCAAAATGATTGCATACTCTTCCCTAGGTCACCACATGTCCCAAATGGAAGGTTTCAAGAAAGGTGGGCAGCCATTAGGCTGTCACCTATGAGCACACACACACATTTTATATACTTACACATATATATGCTATTTACTACTATTTAACTGGATACCGGGTATTTTATCTAGCGTTTTAACTGCGTTTTAAATTATTTTCAGCGCTCTATAAAAATAAAAACACCAAAATATTACTAACCAATATTTTATTTGCCGGGAACAGTTACGTTGTTGGTAATTGGCAGTATGCGCGCTGTGTTGCGCAGTATGCACTTAAATTCGCAAAATAGGGATTTTAAGCGTTTTAATTTATTTTTATCATTCTATAAAAATAAACTTGTCAAATTATTACTATAATAATTTTTTAGTTGCTCTGAACTGGCTGTGTTGACAGTATTTTGTCAGATACGCGCAGTATCGCGCAGTACGCGTTTAAACTCGAAAAATAGAGTTTCTTAGCGTTTTAAATTATTTTTCCTCACGATTATGATTAAATATATTATTTAGCTCATAACGGACTATTTTTGGGATTTTAACATTATCCGGCGGTCACCGACGTTCGTTTCGCATTTTAACCGTTACGTGATAAGCGTTTATCTTAATATTGCCAACGTAATTTTTATCAAACTTTGGATTTACCAACACATCAAATACCATATATAAACATCATAAATAATCAAATACGGCCTTTTATTCATTCATGACACGTGTTACATTTGTATGGGACAACCTAAATAGTCGGGTGTCACAATTCGCGCACAATCCTGTGTGTAACCGACGAGGCCTGCGCCGTTTCCAAAAGATAAGCTTGATAAATTCGGTCGTAAGTTTTTTCTTCTTGGCGCTTGACCTCCGCCGGTGGGTAAATTCCCTTGTACCATTCCCTGCAAGCTTGTGGGTCGGTAAAGGTGTCGCTCTGTTTTAGTATTCACACTAGCTCATGAACAGCTGAGGCCCTCTTGTCGGCGTAAGTTCGATAATAATAATCCCCAAGAGTCTCCTCGGGGCGTATAGGCGACTCCTCTTCAGGATCGTCAAAGAATGAGGAGAACCCTTGACCAGCCGTAGAGGGACCCACTCCTTTAATTGTTGAAGCAATTTTTTCGGCATGAGTGGGGGAGACAGTCGTCTCTGGGGAAGCAGCTTTAGTCTTCGCCGAGGGAAGGGCAGTATGTTTTACCTGCTCGCCAGCAGGATTTTCAACAGAAGTTTCTTGTTGCTCTTCTTCAGGAGCAATTTTTTCCGGCACATCAGGAATAATAGGCTCCGCGCCAGAAGAAGTTGCGCCGGTAGCCACTTTATCTCCTTCTGAACCTTCAGAAGGGCGCGATTTTGGCTTAGAGGTTGTGGTGGCCTGCGTCGCCTTCACAATTTTCTTTGCAGCAAATACGAGCAGAGTCCCAAGTATAAGACCGTGCGCAGCTATTACAACAGAATGTTAAAAAAAAAAAAGTAAACATACCAGGAGAAAAATTCTTGGCTAAAGCATCCAAGTTGCTTTTCTTGCCGATGTGCGGCCGCACAGCTTTTTTCGGCGGGGAGGATGGTGCAGTCTCAGATTCCTTCCTCTTCTTTGAAGGACGCTTCAACGCCTCCTCTGGGGTTGAAGGTATTTCCAAAGGATCGTCTGGATTAGAGGCAGGGATAGATGATGTGTCAATAGGCGCTGGTTTTGATTTCTTCAAACCTACAGGCGCAAGACCTTCCAATGAGTCAGACACCACCACGTAATCACACCAAGAATCAGATACGAAACGCGTACCTTTCTTGCTCTCAGGTTTTACAGCTGCAGATGTTTTAAGTGGTTGACTATCTGGTTTGGAGGAGGGTGGCGCAGCAGCAGCGGTTGGTTTCTTTTTCTTCTTGGAATCAGGGCCTACGCCCAAGTTTAGAAAATCACCTATATAATCAATGATAAAGGGAAAACGTTGCGCCAAAAGTTACATTGCAATATTACTTAGAATTAATATCTAGCAGTAGTATTGCAATACTAACTCAGGCGTTACAAGATACTACGTACTGTTGTAGAAGAAGGCTGGGTGTTAAGGTATTCTTTCTTGGGAATTTCAAAATTTCCCAAGATCTGATCAAACCAGGGCTCTTCATTCTCCTTAAGAGGCACAACAACCATCTTTCCATTGTCTCTTTTGAAAGAGACCAAGTATAATGGGGCAATTGTATCATCACACGAAAAAAGGAGCATCATCAAATATGCACTTATAACAGATGATCATAACAAGTTGCAAGAAGAACATACCAACTCCATCCTAAGTGTAAACTGGTTTTTTTGGCGTTCCTGCTTCCACAGGATGCTCATCCCAGCATCATTTAACACCCTTTCTGGCAAAATAATGTTGGGCACATCCTTAATATTTTGATACCACACTTCATTGGTAGGAATGGCCAACGTCTCCAGTTCTATCTCTTCTCCGGCCCTGAACGTCATCACCGTCGGGATAACCGCCGCATTCACATAATTTTTTTTTGTTTCCAGTCATGGTACGACTTCGAAGGCACCAGTAACAAGCGTTTGGCCTGAAGTCGTTGTTGGAACGAATAGAATCCCAGTGCACAGTGCAATTGGTAAAAAACTCGAAATTTCTCAACCGTCGGAATGATCTGCATCGACCGGCAAACGAACCAAAATGCCTAATCCTCACCATTCCCATCGGATTCAACTGCGAGATGTGGAACTTATAAAAATCAAGGATCTCCAACATGAAATGGGTCACCGGAAGCCTAAAGTTCCCCTCGGAAAAATAGTCGTAAAACAAAGTGATGTAACCGACCGGAGCATCTGCCGCCGTAGCACCCTCCTTAGGGTAAAAGGCTCCCCAGGATTTGGCGAACAAAAAATTATTAACCAATGTCTCAAAGTCTTCCTTTTTCCATTTTAATGGTGGAAGTAGTGATGTCGCCGGCATATCGGACTTCCCAGAACTCATACCAGTCACCATGGATGTATGAAGATAAAATTCTTACAAGGGGAGAAATGTCAAAGAAGAAGAAGAAGGAATTTCAGTAAAGAAGATGAAAAGATTTTGAAAGCACAGGGGAAAAGGCGATGGGTCATCCCTTATTTATAGGGATCGCAATAAATGTCTCGATCAAAGTGTAACCGCCTCCATGCTTTTTACAAAACCGAGGCACTAGCAGTGCGAGTGGGGAACAGTGCCTATCCCTCACGCACGCGTGGAAGTCACCTTTGCCATCAGACAATTAATGTTGTACGATTGACACCTGTTGACAGCTGTTAAACAGTGCTCAAAACATCACAACAGCACGTGTTCTCTCACCAACCCCTAACACAACACAGCTTTTTCAAAATTCAAAACTGCCTCTTCTTAGCCAGAGGTTTCCTTTTGCCTTCAGTGCAACTATCTATAAGCATGCAACACATCATTTTTCTTTAGTCCAGTGTTCCACCTACTTGCCACTTGCGCATAGGAGCAACACTGGACTGGGGGGACTTGAAGGGGTATGGTCCCAAAAACCTTGCGCCAAGCAAGGGAACCATACCCACTAGTAACTGCCAAGAAACCTTGCGCAGGCTTCTCTCCCAAAGAAGGACTCACTAAACTTTGCGCCGGGTATCCAAAGAAGGAAAAGATCATTTAACTACCTTGCGCGGGCTTGCGCAAGGTTCAAAGTTAACCTTGATTAATTTCCTTGTATAATATTTCATTCATAAACCTTGTGCAGACATTTGTACCAAAGCAAGAACTCAGCAGACGTTGCGCTAAACAGCAGTGAAAGGAAAAGATTATTTAGCTACCTTGCGCCGACTCGCGTAAGGAGGATAGTTAGTCTTATGAATTCCCTGTCATTATGGGTTCCCAGGAACCTTGCGCAACCAACAACACAATAAAGAAGGTTTACAAATCTCTGCATCAAGCATCTAAAAGGGAAAAGATCATTTAACTACCTTGCGCCGCTCGTGCAAGGAAATAGTTAATCCTGAAAGACTTTTCCTTAGCAAAAATCCTTCTTTACAGGAAATGGTGCAGAGGCAAAGAGAATCTTTTCTGTTGTAACAGAATGCACACATGGCGAGCAACAGATGAGTTACAGCTGTGAAATCTTCTAGAAGCCATCAATGCCCAATCGTGCAAAACATCTTTCGGTTATAACCAAATACCACATGACAGCATCTGGGACGACCAAGAAAGATCACGGTGATGGCATGGTTATATCAAAGAAATAGAATGATCTCATGATGACACATGGCATCTCCCTAGCCGTTCATAACAGGTCGATCCATGTGCGTAGACTGTAACGGCAACACTTAACGGACTGGCAGAGATTCCGTTAAGTTTTCACCTCTCCTTTTTGGCGCCCAAAATCTGGCTATAAATAGGTAACTTCAGGTACAAGAAAGTCATTCACTCTCACTTACTCTCTCTCTTACTTCACTCGAAACTATTTCCGACTACCTGAACTTATTCTCACGCCGGAGGGTGGTCACGGAGAGAACCCCCTTCTCCCCGTGGCGAGTCTGACGGTGTTCTGTTTTGCAAGATCAGTCGGAGTATAGTTGCAACCATCATCATCGCGAAACCAAACGAAGGATTAACCTCTTTATGCAAGAAACCAAACCCTAGATCTATCCCGATTCCGGTCCGTTAGGTCTATGTTTCTTCAATAACATAATCCTTAATACACGTAAATACAATTGTCATGTTTAACTTGTTTGATAAATGTGTTTGATTTATTATGTTTAACTCATTTAATCAAACAATTTAACATATTAACCCGTTTAGTTAGACGCTTCTAACCAACCTTCATTAACACATTTACAACTTCATTATATACTTGTTTACAATTCCTCAACCCATATAATTGTTTGACTCATTTAAATATACTTGCAAGTTTTAAGTGTGTCTAAATTAGAGTTGGATAAATATACGAGCTGCACTTTGTTCAACGATTCACCTTGTCAACCGGGCACGATTCACACGGGTAATCCTAATAACTTTTTATTTACCAAAAAAACTTAATACAAAACTTAAAATTTTAAAAGTATAGTTTATCAAATTCGATTTTAAAGTTGCGTCTTAATATTATTCTAGTTAATGAGAGCGTTTTTAACAAATTCTAAAAGAATCCTGTAAAGATTGTGAAAGAGCTTAAGCTAATGTGTTTTAAGAACATGGCGAAATTTAATTCTTTAGAATAAAACCCATGTTCGCGAATGCAAACGACGCTAGTGATATGGCCCGCCACCATTTAAGATAAAACCAATTGCTCGAAAGCCCGTTGTGATATACTTTAATCTTGGCTAGTGTCGTTCCTTTTTAGCATATTTCGAAAAATAATAAATAAATATAAATAAAATAAAATAAAAAGTTAAAAACCAATTTTGCCCATAATGTTGTTATGTGTTCTCTTCAACACCTTGAATTCACACAACCACCAATTTTCAACCAAAACAACTCAACTCCACTCGTACACTTGCCATCCTCACGGCCGATCGTCAACCATATAAACTCATCGGACGATTTTCTACTGGCATTATCCGACAACATTACTATATAACCCCAACCCCATTTCCCCAACTCAAACACAACTCAATTTCCAAGTTTTTTGGGGTAAAACCCGGGACCATAAAGTTGCAGACATCACGGCTATACACAGAGCACAGCGGTCATCTGCATATGTCCGATCAGTTCGTTGTAGAGCGCTATAACTGTCGAAAGTGATCCTTCTACGCACGGCGGACGTGGGGCTTTACCGTCTGAAGGCGGTAGTCCGTCGGACCTACTGTTTCTTGCCGGTGGTGGGTCTTGGTTCTTGTTTGTTACGGTGGCCTAGATTGATTGATTGAAGAAGATGTTGAGGATCAAGAGGGTTCCTACTGTTGTTTCGAATTATCAGAAGGATGAGGGGAGGAAAGTGGTGGTGGTGGGTGTGGTCAGAACTGCATGAGAGATTGTTGCCTACCAGGTGTTTGTTAAAATGCCTTTCGTTTTATTTTCAGTTTTTTACTTACCAATATTTTCAGAACCGATTACATGGTACTTGTAAAGATCAAATACAAATGGGTTCTAATATACAAAATACCCTTTAACTTTAGAAAAGTTAGAAGTGAAGAGGGAATTTTTTTCTTTTTTGAAACTTTCTCAACTATTTAAGAATAATGTTTAATTGTAAAACGTAAAAAAAATAGTGATTTTACAATAGTAGAATAATTATTGTAGGGTAATTATAATTACTATACGAAATTACATAATTACTCCACTATTGTAACATCACGCTTTTTTTTAATTCTGGGACTAGAATACGTGCTTCATAAGATTGGAAAAAAATAAAAATAAATAAATAAAAATCCCTCCTTCACTTGTTACATTAAGGGTATTTTGTATGTTAATACCTATTTGTAAAATAACTTAACCCTTTACTATATTATAATCCATAAACGATGACAAAAATGTAATTTTACGAGTATAAGTAATAAGTAATTACAATCTATAAAACATTTTGTACAATCATTTACAATATATTGTTGACTTTTTAAATGACCATAATTTTTTCATACATTAATATTTAAAATAAAAATTACACTGTAAAAACGAGTATTTTTGTTCTCTTTAATTTGAGTATGGTATTGTTATAGTTGTTTTTTTTAATTTTAAAAATATTAACATGTTCCGTGCGCATCGCGCTGGCACTCATCTAGTACATATATACGAAAATAGGTTATGATTTGGTTTGAGTTTGCAATTTTTTTTATAAAAAAAATAAAGACTTAAATAAATAAAAGATGGAATGTAGATATTAAATTGAAAAGAAGATGAGATTTCGAAGGAAAAGGTAAAAAAATAGAAATCCTTTTGGTTTAAATGGGAACTCAAAAAGAAGCTTAACCGGTCTGGTTCAAAGAAGTGTAACCAGACCGGTGTAAAGAAGCTTAACCAAACCGGTTCCATGCTCCATTCGTGGTTGAGCTGGTTTGGTTTTAAAAACATTGACTTTTTACTTTGACTTCTGTAATTAACATGTGGTTTGATTTGATTCAGGGGCGAAGCTACCTTTGTATGCTTTCCAAAATTGTGGTGCTAAGAGTGAACTCAGTGACAAAAAGGAGCCTCCTTTTGCTTTCTTGGAGTCTCTCCTCCTTGGAGAGGTAATATTTGCAAACTACTGTTTTGTTTTTATGGTTTTTTGGTTATCACTTTAAGCTAAGATTGTTCTTTCTTATTATTTAGTGGGAGGATCGCGTGGAGAGAGGGCTGTTTCGCTATGATGTTACCGCCTGCGAAACTAAGGTACGCATCAGTTTAATGTCTCACGCGCACGTGGGTCAAAGTTAGTTATTTATAGAAAACTTAACTGAGTTTTTGACATCAGTTAGTGCTAAAGATTATTCGTGTTACATTTGAGAGAGCAGTAAGGACCAAGAGTGTAATTTTTCATAGTTAGGGACCAAACATGCGATGTGGGTAAACCACAGGGAACATCCGTGTAACTAACTCAAGAAATTATAAGTGACTTGCTTAAAATGCTGACATGCTAAAGAGATGAGAGATATGCAACTACTAATTGTATATAAAGCTTGTTTGGTTGTATACATAGCAATTGCTTCGCATACATGAAGCGCTGCCTTGCGCCTGAGCTTTCAGGACCTAAACGCTCGAAGCACATCACGCTTTTTAAAATCAACTTTCTTGAATTCCATGAATCTTCCTATATCAGTTATAGACTGTCTAATTGTATATGTAATTAAACAGGTGATTCCAGGAGATTATGGATTTATCGCTCAACTAAACGAGGGTCGCCACCTGAAAAAGCGCCCAACCGAGTTTCGAGTGGACAAAGTTCTTCAGCCATTTGACGGGAGCAAGTTCAACTTCACTAAAGTCGGCCAGGAAGAGATTCTATTTCAGTTTGAATCAAGCAAAGACGGTGAAGTCAAGTTCTATCCAAACGCTCCTATTGATGTGGAAAGTTCACCTAGTGTTGTTGCCATTAACGTAAGTTAACTCAATCACATTATACATTAAAGTAGATTCATCGTTCATAGTGAGCCACATGATAATTTGATGTTAATATTATCAATAGGTGAGTCCAATTGAATATGGACATGTGCTATTGATTCCTCGAGTTCTCGAGTGTTTGCCACAAAGGATTGATCACGAGAGCTTTTTGCTTGCACTTTACATGGCGTCGGAAGCTGCGAATCCATACTTCCGTTTGGGTTACAATAGTTTGGGCGCTTTTGCTACTATCAATCACCTTCACTTTCAGGTTTAAATCTACCTTGATCTCCGTTACATTTAAATATTTAATCTAGAGTAAAATGCCATTTTCTTTCTTGAGGTTTGGCCAGCTTTGCGACTTTCGTCCAAAGGTTTGTTTTTCCGCATCTGGATCCAAAAGGTTTGAAATCTTGCCATTTTCATCCGGCTCGTTAACTCCATCCATTTCCCCGTTAATTCAGGGGTATTTCCGTCTTTTTGTTAACTTAAAGGGCAATTCGGTCAAAGGTATTTTAAATGCTTGTACATAAAGTGAAAAAGACCGAATTGCCCTTTAAGTTAACAAAAAAGAGAAAATACCCCTGATTTAACGGAGAAAAATGGATGGAGCTCACGAGCCGGATGAAAATGGCAAGAATTCAAACCTTTTGGATCCAGATGCGAAAAAACAAACCTTTGTACGAAAGTCGCAAAGCTCGCCAAACCTCAGGGATGAAAATGGCAATTTACTCTTTAATCTAGTATGTATTATGTGTGTGTGTGTGTGTGTGGGGGGGGGGGGGGGGGGGGGGGGAGGATTTATCAAATCTCATACTATCAAGTTTTTTGTAATGATAACAAGGAAATAGGGAGTATATGTTATATGTCTATATGAGATGAAATGTATATGTTTATGCTTATGATATGTTTGCTTTCAGGCTTATCATCTCGCTGTTCCCTTTCCGATAGAGAAAGCACCCGTTAAAAAAATCACAGACTTCAGTGGCGGAGTTGTAATATCCGAGATTCTCAAGTACCCCGTTAGAGGTCTTGTGTTTGAGGGTGGATATTCACTTGAAGATTTATCAAATGCAGTATCTGATTCATGCATGTGCCTTCAAGACAACAACATACCTTATAATGTCCTTATCTCAGATTGCGGAACACACGTATTCCTTTTACCTCAGGTAAACAAACTTGGTTATCATTATCTATAAACCGGCCTGTTTGATTTGTAACTTGTAACATCCAAATGATCTAACATTTTATATATAAATCACTTGGAAAAACAGTGTTATGCTGAGAAACAAGCGCTCGGAGAAGTGAGTTCCGAGCTTCTAGACACCCAAGTGAACCCAGCGGTATGGGAGATTAGCGGTCACATGGTGTTAAAACGGAAACAAGACTACGAGGGTGCCAGCGAGGATAACGCGTGGCGACTTCTTGCTGAGGTGTCACTTTCTGAGGAACGGTTTCAAGAAGTGATAGCCATCATCTTTGAAGCGATCTCATGTGTGGTTATTGAGAACAAGAGCGTGCATGATGAAGATGAGAGAGATCTTGAAGACGTCGATGCCCTTGCTGAGGTCTCGCTTTCTGAGGCAGTTGTTGTGGCTGCGTAGCAAGGATGCCGTGTTCGACACAAGGGTAATTTCGGTATTTTTCCAGCTAGCATGTTGTGCCTGAAAAAGTCCTATGTTTCTCTAAGTAACATACATGGGATTAGTTTCTTGTTTTAAGTACTTACACTGTTATTTTTATGTATAAAAGTTTTGACTTGTGCGAAAAAGTTGATATTCCTTTCAATATATAAACCAGAAAACTTGCCAAGTTACATCAAAACAGAAGGTAGACGGGCAACAAGCTGCGCCGCCAACCCTTTTTGATTAAGGGAGATAATTGATTCTATTCTTTGCTAAATAGTTTTTGTTACCACCCATCATTAACTTGACATTGCTATGCTACGACTACAAGCTACTTTACGCGATAAAATTAGAGATGTTTATGAAAGTGGCGTTACCAACGTTATCAGTATATCAAAAGGAGATCACACGAGAGGTCATGGCACCTAGTAAAGTCCTTACTTGGGGTCTTTTTCCATCAAGATCTTCTTTCTTTCAAGACATGTACTACCAATGTTGCTAATTTAACAAGACCGTAACAACTTATATAGGCACTATCACACTAACATAAGGCAATAATGTTTAGATTTTAACAACATTTTCATGTAAAACGGTCTCATGATGGTCGAGGAGTCGACCTTGGACATAGCCCCAAGCAGGATGGATTTACACGTAAGATTCTTTGTCGCTCAAAATACTACTAATAATAATAAATAACAAACATTCGTCATTAATGATGCTTTATGCTATCTGAAAGCTTATATGCATTTTACCAATGTATTAGACTATGCGTAATAAACACTATATGAGTGTGAAAGAGTTTGATAACACTCCAACACCATCCTCCTAGACGTTATAGGGGCATAAAGAGGGAGAAATATTTCTATAATAATGACCAAAGATGAGAAAACTGGGTACCGATATATGTACCAAATACCTAAAATCAGTAAGGGTACATGTACGAGTACGGTTATTTGGGAAAAAAAGTTCATCCCTAACCGCCACCACCATTGTTCGTACACCACCACTAGTTTATTTAGAAGTTTACATACATTAAAAAACAAATAACATTCTTCTTGCAGACTGCAGATGTTTGGTCCAACTCTTTTTTTACAGATGTGGTCCGTAGACCGCAGACATTTTACCTCTTAAAAAACAAACCGCACCCAAATGTAGTGTGTAATCTAAAATACAAAAGCTATGCTTAACAATTCAATTCGGAAGAGCATAAACTATTAACCTTTTTTTACTTCATACGTCAACCATAGAATTAGTATCGAACAAGAACGAAAACGGAAAACAGTAAGAGCTTGGCTAAGCACCCAAATTTCATTTATATCAAGAAACTATCTCAAAACTTGACTTACAATCCTTAATCCTTGACTCAAAGTCTTTATTCATTAGAGCAATCATGTTTCGAAATTACAGTGTGATTATGATATAATAGTTGTAATTATCATGTATTAGTTAATTGGTTAGATAATTATCTAGCATTTTAAACGAGTGAGGTTTGGATGTCTATAAGATAATTATATGAGCAATCCTAGTATAAGTCTAATGTAATAGGTTAGCTTATGAATACCATGTATTGTGTATTCTGGATTATAAGAATCAAGTTTTTGTGTAGTTTTCTTGATCTAATAATATTGTGGGAGTCATCCATAATTTTATATTCGTTTAAGTATCAGTTAGGACTTGAAACTTGTGGTCCATATTCTGATGATATTTCTTTGAAAGTTACCATACTGTAAAAAATTGCTTAGATTATATGTACAAATTATATATCTTGGAACGGACTGTTTGACCACAAACGGTCAAAGTCCTTTTTTGTTGAAGTATGTTTCTAAATCTTGAAATGGCACGTTATGTTGCATATATCTTTTGTTCACATTTTTTTATCATATGACTAATCGAAGGATGTATCTTAATTTTTTTAACGACAAAGAATCTCACGTGTAAATTCATCCTGTTTGCCTGTTCGGGGCTATTTCCAAGATTGATCCATTGACCTTTAAGGATGCCTTTATTTTACTATTAAGCAATACATTTACGTTTTATATTATCTCCCCATTTCTATTTTCAGAGTTATCGTAAACATTGCAACAACATCCATTCCATTGCTTTCGTTGCGACAATAGTCCATCACGATGCTTTCTGCTTTGGCAACTTGATGTCACTAATAGTTGCGCTCCAGTAATAAAAAAAATACAACACTTTACGGAAATAAGAACCTTCTCTGAAGAAGAAAGTGGCTTACGGAAGCCATGTTTTACAAAAAGCAGAAGGAGTTAGGAGGTGGTGGGTTTTTTTAATAATAAATTGACATTCTGGAACTAATGAGAAAGATGATAGAGAAATGTGTTTGATCTAGAAAAAGAAGAAAACACGTGCCATGAAAACCATGTTAACAGTAAAAAATGAGAGTAGGTAAAAAAAACTCAAAATAATTTAACTATGTTGGATAAAAAATGAAAATCATGTTAACAACAAAGAGAAGTGAATAAAAAAAACTCAAAATAATTTAACTATCCTAGGTGAAAAACAAATTAATTTTTTTTACCATGACACTATTCATTAGCCATGGCTATATAGGAAAAAAAAAAAGACACGTGGCATGAAAAACATGTTAACAACAAAACAGAGAGCAGATAAAAAAACTCAAAATAATTTAAGTATACTGGGTAAAAAATCTTAATTTAACGATGCTAGGTAAAAATAGATTAATGTTTTTTAGCATGACGCTAATCATTGGTTAATAATATTTAGTTAAAAAATAAAAATTAAATTAAAATAACCATAAACTAAACAGCCGTCGTCCCTCTTGTCTATCTCCCCTGTTATCTTCAAACCTAAAAAACAAACAGCCTTTTGACAGATCTTCTCTCATTCATTCTACGATTCAGCAGGGAGGCGAGGGGAGGTAAGGTTCAATCAGCAGGGTAAGCTTCGATTCAGCAATTTCGATTAGCCACCATTTCTTCTTAATTATTACATTTGAATTGTTTTTTCGGATGGTCGTCGGAAACGCGATCCTTTTGTAATTGTTGTTTTATCGTAATACCCATGTCAAGTAGCTATCTTTCATGGGCCTTGTGTCCAGTTTATCACTAATAATGAGTGATGTGCTTAATGCCCACCAAGTGTTCGACCTATTGCCCCAATGAAATTGGTTCATTGATTTTGTCATTTTTATCTCAATACATATGTTCTGCTTTCCGTAATCGCTGTTTGATCATAATACCTATGTCAAGTAGTTATCTTTGTTTAGATTTAGGGTCCTCCACTGCAGCGGCACAGTGGTTGTTCCCATCTCGGTGAAGGCTTGGCCCGGGGATTTACCCGGGTTCGAGTCCAAGGGGGGAGGGGGGGCAGTTTTACCTATTCCACGGGGTTTCTGCGCATCAGGGGTGTGCTACACTTTCTAGCGGTGGTCGAGTAGTCGGCCTTTGGACATAGCTCCGAAAGGGTGGGTTTACACGTGGAAAGCAGTTAGCCGTTTAAAAAAAAATCTTTGTAGAGATTTATGATGAATTAGAAACCCACTGTTTTTCTAATGTTTTCTTTCAGTTGCAGAAGATATGAAGAAAGGGATTCACCCTCAGATGCAATGGATCTCGTACGTGACCCAAAGTGGCCGATTGATACACGTTATGATGACCAAAATCCACGAGACAGGCAAGGTTTATCACTTTAAAGCAAAAAAACAGATGGCTGAAAGTGTCGGTCAGGTTGCCAAGTTCAAACGTCGTTATGGACAAGCGGAAGAAGAAGAGAAAGATAACGAGGCTAAGTGAACCAGTATGTCGCCTTTTATTTTAATCCAAATTTGCACCATAAACATGAACTACATTGGGTTGTTCCCACATACTCTTCGGTTTACTTGCATAATCTGATATTTTGTCACATTTGGTAGCATCTTTGTTTCTCTGAATCAAGATATCGTTTGCAAATTTTCATAGCATTTAATGATATTTTCGCCTATTTTGGTTAATAATGTTATCCTCTCTCTATAATAATGTTATCCTCTCTCTATAGTTAGATTATTGTTGTCATCTCTTTTAGAATGTGCACGTTAGTTATGCAGTTAATATCGCCGATATATCAATTATCAGCCCCCTGGTGAGATATCGGTACCAATATTATCGGTGATATTGACCGACGATATTGGACCAATATCTGACCGAAATACTTGGTTTAAAAAAGCGGGAAGCGCACAAAAGCGAGGAGGTCTAAAACTGATTTTTAAAAAGCTAAGTGCAAAAGCGGTGAGCTTTTCGTACGCAAAGCGCAAAGTGATTATATAATTTATTTTATATATCCCATAAGTGTTTAGCATCCAATACCTATGATTTAGCTATAATTAAACTTTATATATGTTTTAAAATGAAAAAAACATAAATGTACAGCATAAAAAGCCTGTTGTACAACACTCAGAAGCATAGAAACACCCCATGTACAAAAAGCATGCGGTTCAGCTGCGCCTTTGGTCGATTTTCACCCTAAAAAGCGCGCCTCAGCTGTGCTTCTTGTACATCGTCTTATGTCACACAAGGCGATGGGGTTTGCGCCTAGATGCGCTTTGCGCTTAAGCACGCTTTTTTAAACCAAGCCGATATATCACGATTTTCCCGATATCTTTCTTCATAGTTCTACCATTCGTCTGTCTTCTTCTTATTGCTGCCATTAGTGTTTTAACTCTTAATTGTTAATTGTTAGTGTTAAATGTTAGTGTTTTAATTCTTAATCAATTCATACTTGCTATAATTGTTAGTGTTTTGCAAGTTGCTACAGGTTATTCATTAATGGTAGGATGGTATACTGAACTGTTAACCGATATCTCATATCCAATTTTTTGCCGCATTAACTGCTTACCACGTCAGTCATAAGATTGAAGGGGTGTTTGGACATTATCATTGTGTTGCGAAAGTGATTAGGAATAACGAGAATTAGTTGGGCTTAGATCGTTATTTAGGCTTACTGTTTAGGGCCCATATCGACCGGTAAACTGTCTTTCAATCTTGTGTGAATACACTGTTGTAAAGGTTAGAGAGTAGGCTATAAGTTTTGCTTTAATCACATGAAATGTATAAAGCATAAAAAAAGTCTTTGTTAAGACACCCAAACCACAACTTATAAAGCAATGAAAAACCTTTCTTTAACACATTAATAATCATTACCCCTCGCGCAACAGCACATACACAACCCGAAAGCCGTAAAAAACTAGCCCGTAAGAAAAACATGACATCACTCGTGATACTCAACCCGTTACCCTATATATATCGTTTCAGAATCTGTAAACATTTGTAAACTAATGCATCCTGCAAATGGTTCGATTAAAATGTATTCGAATCACCCTCTTGGTTCTTGTTCTGCTGGTTTTGAATATCGTGCAAACTGAAGGCAACAAGCACAACCAAACCTGGGTTGTGGGTTTGGGTCTAAATGTCACAAATGGGTCACAAGCGGTGGTGCCATGGGTTAGGCGAGTTAGGCACCAAGCCGTCGGGTGTGCAGATAGACCCTGGATTTGTAATTCGGGTGGGTTTCCATCTCCGGTTAGAAGACGGTGTTGTGGAAACCGTTGTGTTGAGGTGACCTCAGATGTGAACAACTGTGGAGTATGTGGGATTCGGTGCCCGTTTAACTGGCAATGTTGTCGAGGTGTATGCACCGATATCAATATCAATCCGTTTAATTGCGGGCGGTGTTTCAATCGATGCCCCTTTTTAACCTTTTGCACCTTTGGTATGTGTGGATATGCGGGGCCTTTCCCTCCATTCCCGCCCCGACCGCCAAAACCACCATTCCCGCCAAAACCACCATTCCCGCCCCGACCTCCTAAACCACCATTTCCGCCCCGACCCCTAAACCACCATTTCCGCCCGACCACCGAAACCACCATTCCCGCCCCGACCCCCGAAGCCACCATTTCCGTTTCCCCCAAAACCCCCAAAGCCTCCTAAAGGACCGAGCTCCCTGAACCGCCTGAAGGTCCACCGTTAGTAGATCAACCACCAGTTGTTGGATCTCCACCGCCGGTAGATGAAGGCGGTGAACCACCTCCATCGGATGTCCAGCCACCGCCGTGATAAGTTATTTTGGGTCTGATGTGGTCAGTGTGCTATCGCCATGATGGAGTTATGGTTTTAATTCATGGCATAATATAAATAAAGATGATTATTATGTAAATTTGTGTACGGTTATTGTTCATTTGTTTGGCGCCTATATTATTTAATAAACTATTTATTTGATTATATGACTAGTTGGCTACATATGCTTATATAGTTTTTACAGTTGAGCTTATGATCTAAACCTGTTAGCGCGCTCGGATACTTTTGTCTGACTATCGTACAATATAGTGTGTATTACCATATTATTCGGTTCGTCGTAGATCCAGTAGGTGTCATCGTATCGCGATAATCGGGTGACTGAGAAATTCCTCTTACCATATTACTAAAGTTCTAACAATAATGTATATTTTCTATTGAGAAAGACACATGATGTTAATTACATAAATAGTCTCTCGGTCCATCTCTCCGACTGGTAATTTTTTACGGCGGATCACAAATGGATATACTCTTGAGCCTGGTTGGTAATGTGTAACAGGTATAAAACAGGATTTTATAATCGGGTATAAGATTGAGATTACGAAAATTCTTCTTGTATCAGGTTCCTGGCCAGACCGGCCGGTCCGGTCCGGGTCTGAAAACATGATAGAAACCGTGATCAATATTAGTTCAGAGATATAATTATCAATATAGCGATAGGAAAGTTCTAACTTTAACGCATTTTGTGTAATCGTATTTATAAATCCTTATAAAATTTTAGTTTAGATATGATATAACGTGGTTAACTCATATACAACTCGTTTTCAACCTCATCATTAAATATATTAGATCCGTCACTTAATTGTTAAACTTGGCAGAAAAGAAAAGAGGAAGATTAACTATCCTTAATCAAGTTTCTTGTTTTCATAATCAGGGGTTTGGTGTGACATCTTGTTTGTGTAAGACGTTACAACCCCTTTTTTGTTATAAAGTTGTAATTTATTGTTTTGGGATCAAGAATACAACTAATGAAACATATTGTGTGTTATATAGATTTATATAGTTGGCTTATAAATACATATCAAGAAATAAGAAAGTAAAATGCTTTACAAACGTTTTGCCGATTTATGAATAACAATGATTTGTTTAAATTACTTTTGCAATTTATAGGCATCGATGATTAGCTTGAGTGTTTGTGTAAGTCACGTTTTTAATCTAGCTAATTAATTATCTTATATATTCATGTGTTCGTCAGTGGCCGGCCCAACAAATTTTATACGGGTCATGAAGTTTTGGGATTTGTTGACTATCGTTATATATTAAAATTTTCCTATCCGATTTGGTTTAGATCGAGTCGGGTCACAACAAAATATGTTAAGGTTTGGTAGTGTGAAATAAAGCTCACATGCTAATTAAGACACCACATAAATAGTGGGGCTTTAAAGCCCTCGCCCACTCACTAGCATAGTGTGAAATGCTAGTGTGAAATATAACCCCTTTAATGTCAATAAAAAGAAAAGGAAAAAAAAAAAGAAACAAGAAAATGGGTGATTGGTGGAAAGGAAAGGGGGTTTACACATGCATGGATGACGCTTGTTACAGGGCTGGCATGGCAGAAGGACCTTTGGCGCCCCCTTTAACTAAAGCATGGTGGTTGAGGAGGGCATTAAGTGGCTTTATTGGGTGAGTGGATGGGGACGCCGCTCCACACCCCCACCCTTATATTTGTGTTTAATCATGCTTAATGACATATTTTTGGACCAAAATCGGATCTAGAGGGCTGCCATCGTCGCCCCATCTTTCTTGTCGATCATTCTCTCTTTCAAGAGAGCGATTTGTGAAATTATTTTCATATAAACCTCTTCTTCTAATTAGGGTTTTTTTTTTTTCCTTTAACCACTCTAATTATAAATTGAAAAAAATGAAAACGATGTTGTTAGACACCTAATCTATCCCGCAAAACTAATCAAAACTATGTCGTTTTGATAAATCATCTAATCCAATTACAATCATTTCCATATTGATTAAAGATTAAAAAATCACATCCCTTCTTTAATGTTGTTCGTATACTATTCCGAGCTACTTCTCTTGCCACTTCCATCTTCATGGTTTTTTCTTTTCAAAAAAAGCATAACAAACAATTTTCTTTCTATAACTCCACTCAAATACTTTAATGTGAACAAAAAATTAAGTTATTGATCAGGTGTAAATTCACACCCGTGTGAGGAAATGAAATTTAATGTCCGTAATATAAAACTCATGTCATATTAATCTTCATTTAAATTCAAGCACCTTCATTGTGTGTATAGTAATCTTCATTTAAATTCAAGGGATATTGGATTTAAATAACTCAAACTTTCACTAATTGGCCAACAACACTTCCAACTTTCGATTTGTACACCAGCACTTCCAACTTTCAACTTATTGACTAATAACACTCACTAACTGACTGAACCTAACACAATTAGTTTTTGCTGACGTGGCATCTGAATGTGGCCCTTCTTTGCTGAGTGGTAGCTGATGTGACATTTTGATGACGTGCACTGATGGCAGTTGGCATGACATTTTTTTATGATGTGGCAGCTGACATACGCTAACTTGATTAGGGTTCAGTCAGTTATAAAGTGTTATCGGCCAATAAGTTAAAAGTTAGGAGTGCCGTGTACAAATCGAAAGTTGAGAGTGTTATCAGCCAATTGGTGAAAGTTGAATTATTTAAATCTAATATCCCTAAATTCAAGCACCTTCAAAATTGGTTTATAACAACAAACAAATCACCGATAGTACCGGAAATTTTTGTTTCATACTTTCAATTTTACACCAATTTACAAATAATTATATATTTTATATATTATATTAACATACAACTGTGCTTTGCTTCCATTCGACTGATTGGATGTGGCTATGATTTTCATAAGATTTGAGGCATTATAAGCTGTTTAATTTCAAGCTAGTAATAATCGTAATAAAAATGCATTCATCATCGTAAATGTTTGAAACAATATGAAGATGGACGGTTGCATTTGTAAATATAAAACAGCGGATGAACAAGATAACAATGGCAAGGTTTTTATGAACCATTGTCGGCTAGAAGGTGATTTTAATTAAAATGTGGAACTGATTTTAATTGGATTAAATGTTTTTTAATCAAAACGACGTAGTTTTGATCGGTTTTGCCTGTAAGCTTAGATGACTAACAGCACCGTATTCATTTTCCCTTTATAAATTTTAACTTTTGTCATAAAATTTCTTGAATCCTTTACACAATTATATCCATCCACCGTATTATTATTATATATATATAATATATATATATATATATATATATATATATTACATTACAAAGGCTCATAAATAGTAATTATAAATTTAAAATAATATATAGCTTTAAATATTTTATATTTTTTTATATTTTAAAGGTCATAATAGTAATTATAATTTAAATAATATATATTTAAATATTTTTTAGTTTGCTTTTTATATATTTTAATTTTATACATATGTTCATTTTTTCTTTTTAAAACCATATTTTATTTCTCTTTATTTTATATGTTTTTAATCATATTTTCATTTTTCTTTTCTAAATATCTTTTCCATTTATTTATAAATTATTTTTGATATTTCTTTAATAACATACGTTCGTATTTTTTTTTCAAAAACTTAAGTATGTGTAGTGCTTAATTTTTACTCTTGACCCGTATAATTTTTATAAAAACAAAGTTGTATTCAAAATAGAGTGTCTATTTTATAGCGTAAAATGATATGATGATAAACTGAATCGATTCTAACAGCTTGGCTTTCTAAACAACATCCTTCATTTTCAAATAACATTTGTTTAAATTATCATTTGCTCCTTTCGCCGCAACGCACGACACCTAAAAAACTAGTATATAATATAAATTTTAGGGATGTTACAAAACTGAATTTTGGGTGAATTAAGTTTAAGTTTTAGGCGAATTAAGTTTTCCCTAAAAACGCACTGAAATGTGGGAAGAAATGCGTTTTATTTAGTAAAGGGACAGGGACGACGAGTACATTTTATCACCGATGAACTTGTGTCTGTTTTCAGAAAACCAAAGTTTACGGTTTGGTTTCGGTTATACATTTCTGAAAACGAAAAACCTGACTTTTATTAAATAAGCACAAAAAAACGTCTATTTTTAATGTTTGTTATTGAATTTATGTATTGTAATTTTTATTTTTGAATGTTAAATAATTTATACAAATTAACAAATGATGTAGCCTCAAAAATTTAGACCTAAATTTGTAAATTGACAATTACCTAACAAATATTAGACCAAAAAGTTTTAAGCCTAAGTAGCTAAATCAGAAAAACTGTAACCTAACTAAACCCATTGTGAAAACAAAAAACTAAATCTGAACGGTTTTCAAAAATTCATAAAACAAATTCCCGGTTGGATTGAGTTTAAACTCGACCCATAACACCACTGGATTTAGAAGTATAATTAATGGATGTGTGAATCACCGTAAAAAAATATAATTATACGTTCTTCTTGAACTTGTAGAATTATATATTTTTTCATTTTCAAGATAAATATGAATAGAAGAAATATGTATCAAAGCATTCACAATCAATTATTTTACTCTATCTCTATAATTACAATAAAAACCATGTTCTTTTCTCTCTACTACACTTACAATCACTTTAAAACAATAGTAAAAAATTATAAATGTGAACAATATCTTCTCTATATTTACCGGTGAACAATAACGTTTTCTTATTTTTCCGTCTTCTTCACTCACAACTATTTACAATCACTTTAAAAAATATAGCGGTTACTCCCACGTAAATATGGGAGACCCATTTGAATGCTCTCAGAATATGTAAATTTTCAAGTTGATATCTAAACCGAAAAAAAGCATGTTGGATTTTTAGGCCGGCGGGTGTGGGGTGCGTCCCTGGGTCGTGATGGCCTGTCAACACCGCCCCCAGAGGCCGACACGTCAGTTTTGTCGGCCAAGAGACGAAGGAACTAGACTTGTGTTTAAATGTTGTGATGTGAATATTAAAGGGAAGACTCATCTCCACACCTAGACCTATCACTTAAGTAAGATGATACCCAGTGACATAAGACCCTAGCCACCTGCTCCAACCCTTCAACCCACACCACCGTCATCAACCACCGGCCTCGCTTCATAGATTTTAGGCCTGTGGCCCTATCCAAAGTCACGCATGGTCACCCCAATAATATACTCTACATACATAGATTCTTGTGTTTTTTTGCCCTAAATCTCCATTTAAGCTCACTATCTCTCAATCCACCTTTCCCTATTTGTTCGCTCTGTTGTACTTTTTCTGCAAATCAATTTACAGAGGCGACTACCAGTTCGTGATCGCAGGTAATTTTTCATCTTCCGTCTCGTTGTTGTTCATACCTATTTATGATTGATTATCACCGATGTTTTGTTGATTCTTGTTCAACTTTCATAACTTATCGTTAGAATCCCTTATTAAGGGTACTTTGATTTTAAGTGAGGATATTGATTTTTATTGCGTTAAAAAATTATTAAAAAAATAATAGCTTGGATTTGACTTTTAGAGCCTAACGAGATATTAAGAAAGCATGAAATTAAGATGTATTATAAATATTTTTTAGCCTGTAAACGAACGTAACCGAACTTTCAGTGAATCTTTTGTGAACACGTGAAATTCGTTAGTTAAATGAATGAACATGAACACGTCTCGTTTGTTTATGTTTGTTACTTTGTTAGTTCACTTTTGATTAAGTTTGTTCGTTTACATTCATTTATACATTTCTTTAAATTTTTTAGGCCATTTAGTCTAGTTTTATGCGTTGTTATTGAAGGCGCGACATAGGGGGCCAAGGCGTAAGAAAAGCGAGGGCCTAAGAAAATAGAAGCGCACAACCTAAAAATAAAATAAAAATTTATGTATTAGAAATTTTAACACTATTCTTCAAATAAAATAAACTAAAGCTATTATATAACATTTAATATCATCTATTTAATACCAAAAGTTATATAATATTAGTGTTGAAAAGTAGTTTTTGTTAGATAAAAGTAAAAATCTAGCTGGAATCTTGCCGGAATTTAGAGAATTTGGCTGGAAACTCTTCGGAATCTAGAATCTCACAAGAATCTGCTCCGGAACCATCACCTGGAGAATTAAAGCGCAGTTGCATTGACTTAAGGCGCAATTGCCTCGCCTCGCCTGGAAAATGGGCCTAGGCGCAAGAGGCGATGGCTTTTCACAACTGTGGTTTTATGAAATTAAAATATGACCAGTACAGCTTAGTCTATTTTTATTATTTTGTTAGGCCCAACAGATGTTCACGTTTTCTTTTAATTGGTGCTCATTGAATTATGTTTATTTATATTTGTTCATATGTTTTGTAGTTACGTCTGTTCGTTTGTGTTCGTTAACGTTCTTTATACTATTAATTAACGAACACGAGCTAGAAAACCCCTTGGTTTAATTGTTTGTGTTCAATTGTTTGCTCGGTTAAAGTTAAACAAACGGACACGAACATGCCATTTCATGTTCGTTCGGTTAATTTACAAGCCCAAATCATGCTATACGGCTATACGCATGATTTATTGTCCTAACTCCCCTAATGAGATAAAATCATGAAACAGGAACAAGTTTATGTTATAATAATACTCAAGTTTCAATATTGTTTCATTGTTTTGATTTTTTTATAATGGTTTAAGTTTAACGACCCAAATGAAACAATTATGAAACTTGGTTGTTATTTAGTGACGCTTTCCTCTAACTGCAGGCTAAACTTGAAAAGAGTAATCACTAAATAAGTAACCAAGATTTATATTTGTTCCATTTAGATAACTTATTTGTCACACTTACAAAAAATTGATAACAATGGGACGATTATAAAACTTGAGTGATTTTCGTAGTTTGAAAAAAGTTTGAGTGACTTTAGTGGAACAGTGAAGAAACTTGGTTACTATTACGTGACGTATTTCCCTTAAAATACAAGTGAAAATGGAAATGGTTGCGACTTTGACTGCCTGCTAAATTGATGTCAACGTCTTATATGAATTTAAATTTGGAAAATACAAGGTTGGGGATAAAATCCCAAATGCATATTCTTTTATTCTTTTCATTATTTGTATACCTTCAAGAAATATCAACAGTTGTAAGTTTATAGATATGCATATAAATGTATAATCACAACTTTGTGAAAAAAAATTATATAGGTGAAAATCAACTCAAGACAATGTCATCTTGTGCATTTTCGACATCTACATTGCGTGAGGCGCTGCCAAATCATGAATCCGTATGCAAAAAACCAAGTGAAATCAAGAAAAACTGCATTTCTGCTGACGTGTCGCATCTGAAGCTGACCTGGCGTAACTCGATGACATGGAAAAAAACTGAAAGTAGACTCAGATGCAGGGCACTAGAAGTTAAAAACACCGATGCTTTCTTGAAAGGGCGATTGTTTCAGCTTGATGATGTGATTGAAGCACAACAGTTTGATAGAGAGATTTTGAGTGCTATATTCGAAGTGGCACGTGAAATGGAAACGATTGAGAAAAAGTCGCGTGGAAATCAGATCTTGAAAGGCTTTTTAATGGCTACTCTTTTTTATGAGCCTTCAACAAGAACGAGGCTTTCGTTTGAGTCAGCGATGAAACGGTTGGGTGGTGAAGTTTTGACGACTGAAAATGCGCGTGAGTTTTCATCTGCTGCGAAAGGAGAGACGCTCGAAGGTAATGTTAAGTGGTCCTTGGGTCGGGTAATGGGTCAAAATAGGTTTGAGTTATTATGGGTTGAAACATGTCGGGTTGACGAGTACACAACCTTCATTTTTTAGTACTTTTTTATTTATAATTAATGCGTTAATTATAATTACAGTGAGTGAGAAACAATATTATTACAGTTATAATATTCGAATAAAACTAGTTAGGAGGTTGAGTACTTGAGTGACAAAAGATAGATGTTGGAAAAACTTTCAATTTGTTCGGTGGGATCCCTTTGTAAATCATTTTAATTTATTAAAAAATGAGTGGGTTGGGGTAACAGTAAAAATAGTTCGGGTTGGAACTGGTCATCTTCTAGTATGGACTCATAGGGTCGGGTTGTGCTGACCAGCACACGCTTTAGTGTCCAGTTCTAAGGTCTTTTTTTTATAAATAGTCATTGCAATAGTTTTGTTGACGCACACACTTTTTTCTCCTTTTTCATATTTTTTTTGATAATTATTGAGATAGTTATGAATACAAAAACAATATTATGATAAGTATAACAGAAATCTTGAGTAAAATGATCTAGGAGGTTGTATGCGTTAGAAATAGACTTTGGAGAGCTTTCAACCCATTACACGTTTAGCTGTTTTTTTTTTTAAATTTACATGTTTTAGATAACATACAACCCTAATGAACCCTTTTGAGGTTATAGATTATTTGTCCATTATCTAGAATTTTTACGGATAGTGTGTAAACTATGCTTACAAAAACAACACTACCATAATACCATAATAATAACAATAATCTGTATCTCTGAATAAAACGAGTTAGTAGGGTATATATTTGTATGTGTTAAAAATAAACTTTGTACAACTTTCTAGGCACTAGTTCCTTTTTAAGCTAACTTCTTTTTATTCCACTCGTTTGAGATATAAAAAAACAGAAATCAAATAACCCACTAATAAGCAAATGGGACGAAATTGCCACCTTCATATCTTTCAAACCCTTTTGTTTTGATACTTCGTTTAGATACAATAAGGACGGTTGAAGGGTATTCGGACATCATTGTAATGCGCCATTTTGAAAGTGGTGCCGCTAGAAGAGCAGCATTGACAGCTAATATTCCTGTTATTAACGCTGGTGATGGACCAGGACAGCATCCTACTCAGGTATACCCTGTAAAAGCATAGATTTTCTTGTGATTTTTTTATTACATTTCATCATTAAAAAAAACCTTAAAACATAAAAAATGAGTAAAATGCCATTTTCGTCTCTGATGTTTGGCCAGTTTTGCGACTTTCGTTTTCCTCATCTGGATCCAAAAGGTTTGAAATCTTGCCGTTTTCATCCGGCTCATTGACTCCATCCATTTTTCTCCGTTAAGTCACCTTTTTGAATACTTGTACAATATGTTGAATGCTTGTACATAAAGTGAAATAGACCTAATTGCCTTTTCAGTTAACAAAATGATGAAAATACCCCTGACTTAACGGAGAAAAATGGATGGAGTTAACGAGCCGGATGAAAATGGCAAGATTTCAAACCTTTTGGATCCAGATGCGTAAAAACAAACCTTTGGACGAAAGTCGCAAACTGGCCAAACCTCAGGGACGAAAATGGTATTTTACTCTAAAAGAATTCAGTATTATGTTCGTTTTGAATGTACTGGCGAGATCATTTTAGTAATGTAGTTGTTAAAAAAGTATACGTTGTCTAATAACCACAATCGACATGCGTATTCTTTTTATATTTGGATTACTCATTTTGATTCTATGTTGTGGTAAATGTAATAGGCTCTTCTTGATGTGTACACTATTGAAAGAGAGATAGGAAAGTTGGATGGAATTAAAGTTGGTCTAGTAGGTGATCTTGCTAATGGCCGTACTGTTCGATCCCTTGCGTATCTTTTAGCCAAATACAACGATGTGAAAATCTACTTTGTTTCTCCAGAAGTTGTTAAAATGAAGGTATGCACTTAATAGATCATAGCCTTATGAAAAGTCAACGGCAATGTCAACCCATTTACTTATGAATGGGTCGATTCAGGTCGTGTTTCAGTTTCACTCAATAGTCAAATGGGTACAAAGTCATCCAATCTGTGTTTTTATTAAAATAATGTTTTATATAATCATATTCGAAGCTAACTGTTCATAATCGATTGGGTAAATTGCAATTTACGTCCTTTAAGTTTGAGCAAAATTGCAGGCGCTGTCCTTTACTGACGAAATCACACTGGATGTCCTTTATGTTATAGTTTCTCATCATGCGGTGTCCTTTTGCTCTAACCCAGTTAACTTTTTGTGCTAACTCTTAACATGTTCACTCACATGAGGATATGATGGTCATTTTTCACTTAAAATTATATCTTCCTCTCGAAGTTTCACGGGCAAATTTTTTTTTTGTTTTAGTTATTGAGCGAAAATGACCATTATGCCCTCATGTGAGTGGCATGTGTTAAGAGTTAATAGAAAAATTAACTCGGTTAAGACAAAAGGACACCGCTATGATGAGAAACTGTAACATAAAAGACATTTAGTGTAATTTCGTTAGTTAAAGGACAGCGCCTGCAATTTTCCTAAAACTTAAAAGACGTAAAATGTAATTTACCCTAATAAATTTGGTCAAGCGTTCTGGTCAACCCATGTCTTAAGTATCCTGTTTTGACCCATAACCCAACCCGCTCCCACCTCTACTTACAATATTTTCTAGATTCTTGAATTATGTGCTTATTTTCTTGGTTTAAAAATGGGCCCGTAGGACGACATAAAGGACTACTTAACAACAAAAGGAATCTAATGGGAAGAAAGTGCAGATCTAATGGAAGTGGCATCCAAATGTGACGTTGTGTATCAAACTCGCATCCAACGAGAGCGATTTGGGGAAAGAGTTGATCTATATGATGAAGCGCGAGGCAAATACATTGTCAATCGTGATGTCTTGAGTGTAATGCAAAAGCAGGCAGTGGTCATGCATCCTCTTCCAAGGCTTGATGAGGTAAGCGTGACTCGTAAATAAAATAACAGGCCATTTCTTATCTTTCTTAAAGCTCAAATTTCAAATAAATACTTTTGAATTTCATAATACCATTTCTCACCCTTTCAAAACACTTGACGAATGTTATATGTACTCATTTTTTAGTAAATGATGTTTTTGGTGTTTTGAAAGGTTATATATGATATTTTAATCTTTTAGAAGGATACGTGTGAAATTAATCCTAAACATAAATTTGGGTATGCAACACAAATTCAGTCACAATTTTTCACTTTTAGTTGTTTACGTTACAAAACCATTCAGAAAACATTTATTTTGGTATGCATTTGCATATGTGCATATTCATCTCAGTCCCGCTCTAAATGGGATGATTCATGTTATATTTGACCTCTATCGGATGGGTGCGCTCTAAATAATTAGTTAAAAGGTAACTGGTCAAACGGTCGAAAAGGTTGAAATTGAACTTTAGTGTATTTAAATTGTTAGAACCTCTTTAGATCACTTGTATCCAAAAGCATTAGACTAGTATTTTTACAGTATAGTTATGGTAATCATATTTGTTACACTGATTACTGATTAGTTATATAGTCAAGAAAAAGAAACAAAAGATGTTTGCAGGTCGGTCCGACCCATCCAAACCCGTAATGGGTATATCCGTTTCCAAAACCACCCGTTTTTTTTTTTTTTTTAAATCGGAGATGGTTGGTTTATTTGATGATGCAAACAATGACATTCGTCATATTGATCATATGTAGATCACAGTGGAAGTAGATGATGATCCAAGAGCTGCGTACTTCAGACAAGCGAAAAATGGACTCTTTATTCGAATGGCTTTGTTAAAGCTCTTACTTCTTGGTTGGTGATGATGATGATTCAAATTTTGAAAATTGCAGGAATAATGTTGGTATGAAAGATGCATGAATCAGATCAATCAACACTTTTTTTTTGCATGGATGTTAGTTGCATTCATATGTGCTATAAATTTGGACCAAATAGACATATGATAAGCTTCCAATTATCATTTGTGCTATATGTCTTCTTATGAGTGTTGGTTATTATGATTTGATTTTAATAATGAAAGCTTAACCAGAGTTCAAAGTGCATTGAAATATATTCAAATGCAAATGCCATTTTAGTCCATGTGGTTTGGGTCACTTTGTCAGTTTAGTCTAAAAGTTTCATCTTTCACCTGTAGGTCTGTAGAGGTTTCACCGTTGTCATTTTAGTCTACTGGGTTAACTTCATCCAATTTTTCTGTTAACGAAAGGGCAATTCTGTCATTTTATATGTAATTATGTTAACTAAAAGGGCAATTCGGCCATATAAAATGACCAAATTGCCCTACTCGTTAGCAGAAAAAATGAATGAAGCTAACCCAGTGGACTAAAATGGCAACGGTGAAACCTTTTTGGACCCACATGCAAAAAATGAAACATTTGAACTAACAAAATGGCTCAAACCAAAGAAACTAAAATGACATTTAACTCTAAAATGTTTGAAAAGGTAATGAAATTAAAAGTCAAGTTTTATGTAAAGCTATATACATTTTAATATAGATTTACCATTCAAAGTTCAAACACTACTTTTCCATTAGGCTTAACCTCTCAGCTAATTAGATTTACTTTCCATATGTTTATTTTTTGGCCCATTCACATTCTAACGAGTGTCTGAATAATAATTTTTTTCTCTCACTTATAACTTCTAAAATATAACGCTTTATAAAATTTCAATATACGTTGCGACGTGTTTATTTATCTACGTTTTATCGTAAGTTTGTTCAAAACAGAGTTGTTCACGATAATATATAAGTTATCGGAGAATAAATGAACAAGTTATTGTTTTTAAGGTTTTTTTTTTCTTTTTTGATTTCTTTTTAGGTTTTTTTTTTCTCTTTTTTTGATTTCTTTTTAGTTTTTTTTTAATTTACATAGTTTTTAAACTATATAGATAGCTTTTAAACTATTTTAAATGTTATAAGAAGTAGGTAGTTTTTAAATTTAATTATTGGTTTATATTTTCCTTTTTATCTACGTTTTCATATAAATTTTGTTCAAGATCAACCTGCCACTACATGCCTATTTTTATTAACGTTTTAGCGTGAGCTCTTTTCGTGTGGTTAATACTAAAGTATTTTAAATTTATAATAAATAGCTAATTACAATATTTGAATTTTATTAATTAGTTTTTGTTTTATTTTCATCTACGTTTTCACATAAACTTTGTTTAAAGGCTATCCTCCGCTATCTGCTTTCATGATGTTAATATGAATGTCAAAATTCGTCAAAAACTCAAAACCAAGCGTTACAAATTTAACACCCCCAGAGGCGGACTTACCAATATTGGTAGGTAGGGGCAACCCGTTACCCCTTGACGTTCCGTCGGTAGTGTATTTTTTCGTTGATGTTTTTTTTTCCAATTTCGCTACCCCTTCAAAAATTATGTTACCCCTATTTTGAAGCCCAAGGTGTTCGATGGTCGGATCGGTATTTGTGAATTGATGCAAGATTGATGGTTGATTTGAAGAAGATTCGCTAAAATTGGTAGATCCGAAGTGATGATGGTGAGTTTGGAATCACGATAGTGCATTTGGAGTGAGCAAAAACAAAGCCACAGCCTTTTCCGGTGACTGTGAGGAGGAGTTGAAGAAAGTTGTGAAACAATATCTTGAAGAAAGCCAAAATCTCTTTCAAAACATCTGAACCATAAGTCAAGGAAATTTAAAAAGCTTATACATAGACTTACAGTACTATTTAGGAGGTTTCGACTTTTTATATTTTAGTTTCATATTTTTAATTTTTTTTGAACGGCAAATAATTTCACGTGTAAACCCACCTTACTCGGGGCTATGTCCAAGATAGACTCCTCGACCGCCATGAGAATGTGCCTCCTGTTTCCCGGGAACCAGATAGAATCCGTAAACCCTCGCTTCCCGTCAGGTTCAAACCCGAGACTAAAGCCCCGATTCATCCTGTAACGCCTCGTATCTTCGTATTTCTATTTTAGAAAAATGTTCGTATTCGTATTCTAATTTTAGAAACCTTACATTCGTATTTTAATTTCAATCTCACAATTCGAGGCGTTAATCATAATAAAATTCATATTTTATATTTTTGTATTTTATTCACACAACCGATCATTTAAAATACGTATTTATACGTAAACCGACACTTTTATACGTATAAATACTTATACGCACATCCTCAATACTTGAATTATACTTTTATACTTTTTATATACTCAATTACATAATATATACTCAAGAAATACCAAGAAATATACCAATCATATTTCACCTCATCAATCCTCTTTCACCTTCTTTAACCAATCATATTTCACCCTTTTCCACCTTCTTCTCCACCAATCACCTTCTCAATCCTCTTCCACATTCTTTAACCAATCATATTTCACCCTTTTCCACCTCCTTTCTCCACCAATCACCTTCTCAATCCTCTTCCATCTTCTTTAACCAATCATATTTCACCATTTTTTTACATTCTCTACCTATAAATACCAACCCCCTTCTACCATTTTCTTCACACCATTCTTCTCTCCATCTCTCTAATTCTCTCAATCTCTCTAAATCAAGAATTCTAAAAGGACACTAAGTGTTCCACCCATTCTTCTAACTTCTATACTTCTCTCAAATCTTCCAAACAAGGAAGAGAGCTCTAAAAGTTCTAAAAGAAAACATTAAGTGTTTTAAAAGAAGCTTTGAAGCTCCAACCTCCAACTCTTCACGAAATCACCAATCGAAAAGCATATGCAATATTGTGAGTACACTCGACCCACTTTTGTTTATAATACTTTTGGGTGTAACATATTTTACCTATACAAAAATCACAAACACTTAAACTTTATGAAACGCACAAACAATCCTATACCCATGAATACTTGAATCGTATACTTGTTGCTTGTCTTGGATATTCGTTATGCTATGCTTTAGTCATTAACTATTTTTAGCATTCGTTTGACATGCTTAGCGCTATAGGAATTCACGCATCCACCTCCATCGTGTTATTCGTGAGGTCATCTTAAAACATCGTGATTGCGTTAAGGGTTTGATTATTAGTATTGCATGCCTTGATATTGCTCTTGTATAGATTTGGTTGCCATGAGGATTGTTAAAACTTTATTCGTATACGTATGCTATGCTTAAACTTGTGTACTCGCCTTTGCTTTTGCATTGACTTTATTTTAAAACATGTTACAGGTTGAAGGAGATGATTCTATGAAATCAAAATAACAAGGACTTAGATACACACATTTTAGACGTTAAATTTATAAATGTTGTACCAAATTTTGTTATGTTTTATGAACTTATTGTATTGCTTCATGTTGTATTTGACAATGTTGTGAAATGAAATTTGGATTTAATTAAATATTGTCATTTATTAGCGTTGTGAGCAATGAGCAATCTCGTTTTCGTCTCATCCCGATGTTTCCGCCATCGGCTGGGGTGTGACACATCCCTTCACCCAGATGTCCATCAAAAATGGCCTAAACGGGAATCGAACATGCATCTCCACTAGAAAGAGCATACCAATTAACTGTTGAACCAAATTCTCACGACTTAAGTTTTTTATTCTATAGAATTGTTATAATTTCTCATTTTTTATTAATGTTAAATAGAAAATAATTTATTACATATCCGGTTCTAAAATTCGATTTAACAGGTTCGACCATTAAATCAGTAAGATGACCGATTCAATGTTTGATCCGGTTATGAAAATATTGCATCTAATTCTAAAATACCCAACAAGTAAAATACCCAATACCTCTCATGAAACCCAAAGTCTTACTAGTAGTCTTTTTAAACGAAAATTCCAAGAAAATGATGATTTGGTTCCCACTTCGATGGACCACCTATTGGTAATTATCATCCTAATCAAATAGACGGTTTTGGATAAGCAAATTCAAGAATTTACCAATTAGGGAGATCTCAACTAGTTTGATAGAAAATATGTCAGGTTTAAATCCTTGTGATTCGTTTGATGAGTTTGTCATATCTAAGATAATAATGGCATTTTCTGACATTTATCCGAATGATTTTACTAAAGAAGAAAGAGAGTGTCTTTCGGGTGATCTTACGGTCTTTTATTACACTTCAAATGGAAGATGATAAATTTGCAAAATTGAATGGATTGAGTGACTTTGCTCGTGTAGTGGCGGAAACCGGAAAACATGATACTTTTCCTTTGGTTTATGGAACATTGAAGCTAGCGTTAGTTTTATCGGTTGCAACCGCAACCGTTGAAAAATGTTTTCCTAAAATAAGTTTATCAAGACGAATTTGAGCAATCGAATAGGAGAGAAGTACAGTCGAAAAGAAACTTGTTATATTGTATGTGTTTAGATTTATTTGTTATCGTGCTACTACTTTTTTTTGTTTACGTTGTATAAAGTAAGTTAAATTTTTTCGAACGTTATCCTATAATTATTTTCTAGATTTGTCACTGACACCCCTCGTACATTTATAATTATAAATTCAATATAATTTTCAGTACATCTACAAGTGATCACTTTAGTACACTTCACGCAATTATTAAGATCAACAAATTAATTCACTTAACTTTAATGTAACTATAGCAATCAAAATTCAAAACTTTATAAAATTCGATAAACTTTATAAATTCACGACATACTCTTAATACACGTCCAACATAATCCACCATGTATACATGCTTGGTGACTTAGTGACCACGTCATATGAGCTACAAGGGACGACGTGTACAATTTTATACCTCAAGGACAATTTCTTAAACTCAATGTAACGCATACCATAATGCTCTTTAATTAAAGCACATTATTTAAGTTAGATGGTCCCTCAATTCTTGTTTAAGTTTCAATTTAAGGACCATATGACCCTTTGTTTTACAAACCCAAAAGCCAACACATTCGGGTCGGGTATAAAGACAACTAAAGGAGGGGTCAAGTATGATGTTAATCGTAAGATTTTTCTATTGATTTGAGTACATGGATGTTGTGATGGTATTATTAAATGAGTGAGTTTTGTTTAGTTAAATCAATGAACATAAACAAAATTTATGATTTGTTTATCAATTGATTAACATTCTATAACTTTTAATTGTGAAAACAAACAAAGCTTACATGCAACTTAATGCGAGTATATTATTATATAATTGTGAGAATCCGTTACGGGAAAACTTATGAGATCTCACTAATACCTTACCCAACAACTAAATATATAAATATATATAATAGCATAAGTTTTTATAAGTCAAATATGATAATGCTAATTCTTTAAGAAATAATCATTCCTTTGCCCTAACAATACAAAGTGTTGGATAAAGCTATATTTTTTAAAAGGGGAGAGTTCAATCCCCATGGTGGATAAAGAAAAACGTAGTTTGGTATAGTATTATAGTGTCGAAAAGTAGAAAAACATTAAATAAAAAGGTAAAAATAACATAGAGGTGGTTCCGCTGGTGGCACGGTGATACTCCAGTGGTCCGCCAGTGATCCATATTTGCCGTTCAAAAAAAAACATAGAGGTAGTGCTCTATTATCGCTATCCAGATGACTTTCTCTAGGGGAGGTTGCCGGTTAGAGTCTCGTTCGTGACAAATTATCATGAATGAGCCAGGAGTTTTACCACAGTGCGCATTCGTTCGGTGAGCTTCCCCTGAAATTGATGATGGGCCGGGTCACCGACGCTGTCTACTACTGTGAGCGCTGACGATCTTTTGTCTATAAGAATACCGGACATTAAAAAAAATAGCAAAAGTAGAATAACATATAGTTAGGGTTACCTAAAGTCTTCTAACATAAGTATAGTGACCATTTTGCAATTTCATCAAAGAGAATAAACAAGCAAATCAGAGCTCACAAGGTATACAGAAACCTTCATCTTAAACCCTCACAATCAACCAGCAATGGGGGTTTTAGAACATACAAGCAGAAGATTCAACACATTTCTTCATATAAAAACCAGAATTCACAGAACAATTTCATATAATTATACACAAACGAGAGTATTATCAACAAATTACTCGAACAACGGTTCGATTTTGCCGGTTTTGATCGTCGGTGCCGGTCCGGTTGGACTCGTTCTCTCTGTTCTTCTTACAAAATTAGGTATTATTTTGCAATGCGAGTGTGTTCAATTGATGTTATTCGTTTTGTTACTGTTTGATGCGCATGAAATGTTGAAATTAGAGTAGCATTTGATCATAAATTATAAGTTTTCACTTACATATTGCTTGTTGTTGTTGATTGTGTTCATTAATGTTCACTGAAATTAGAGTATATTGTTTAGATCTGCAGTAAGATATATGAATCATAATCGTCTACAGGTTGAATTAGTCATGAAATTTTGGTGAATTTATGTTTTATAATTTGTTATGCAATTTATTCAGTTGATGTTACTGTTGATGCGTATGAAATATTGAAATTGGAGAAGCATTTGATCATAAGTTCCTGTTCTTCACTTACATATTGACTGTTGTTGGTTGTGCTCCTTAATGTTTGCTGAAAATTTGAGTAGATTAATTTGATCTGTAGTACGATACATGAATCCTAATTGCCTAGAAATTGAATTAGTCATGAAATTTTGATGAATTTCAGTTTTAAAGTTTGTAATGTGAGTGATTTAATTGATGTTATTCGTTTATGTTACTGTTTGATGCGTATGAAATATTGAAATTAGAGTAGCATTTGATCATAAGTTATTCAGTTAGATATTGACTGTTGTTGACTGCGCTCATTAATGTTTACTGAAAGTTAGAGTAGATCTGTAGTAGGATATATGAATCATAATCGTCTAGAGGTTGAATTAATCATGAGATTTTAATGAATATCTGTTTTGAAATTTGTAATGCAAGTGTATTTAATTAATGTTATTCGTTTATGTTACTGTTTGATGCGTATGAAATATGAAATTAGAGAAGCATTTGATCATAAGTTCTTCACTTACGTATTGACTGTTGTTGATTGATGAGTGTTGATTGTGCTCATTAAGGTTTTCTGAAACTTTGAGTAGATCTATTTGATCTGTACTCTGTAGTAAGATATATGAATCATAATCGTCTAGAGGTTGACTTATTCATGAAATTTTAATTTTAATGTGTTTCTATTTTAAAATATTGAATCTAACAATTTTATTTTTGACCTTGTTTTAGGTATTAAGTGTGCAGTTGTGGAAAGAAGCAATGAATTCTCCAAACATCCACAAGCACATTTTATCAACAATAGGTCTATGGAGGTCTGTTGTTTTTTTTTAATTAAGCGGTAAACTAGTTGATTAAAGAAGTTACAGCACCATTGAATTTAGACATATGTGCTTTGTTTTGATGTAGAATTATTTGTCAGATTTTTCGCAAAGTTAGATGGCTTAGCAGAGGAAATTCAAAGGTCTCAACCGCCTGTAGAACTTTGGAGGAAGTTCATATACTGTACATCACTGACTGGTTCTGTTATAGGGTCAGTAGACCATATGCAAACTCAAGGTATGGCTTTACAGTTTATTATATCAATTATCAGCTATGCAGTTAATATCGCTGGTTGATATATCACTGAGATATCGGTTATCGGTCCCCTGGTGAGATATCGGTGCAAAATATCCGTCAGAATATCGGTACTGATATTATCGGCGATATTGACCGGTATTGGACCGATATATCACCGTTTTTCCCGATATCAGTACTTTTCTTCTTAGTACTTCCATTCGTCATTCTTCTTATTGTTGCTATTAGTTTTTCAAGTCTTAATTGTTAATTGTTAGTGTTTTAAGTCTGAATCAGTTCCTACTTGCTACAATCATTAGTGTTTTGCAAGTTGCAAAAGGTTAATTTGTTAATGGTAGGAGAGTATACTGAATTGTTAGTGTTAAATTGCTATATATATAAATTCAGCATGATATTAAAATTACCGATATTTCAAATATCGATTATTGGTCCTTGACCGATATCCGATTTCTTACCGCATTAACTGTTTAGATTATCAGTTTGTGCAGCTTATTGATGTTATTCTTATCGTGCTGTTGTTAAGCTAGGGTGGTCTTCAGAAAATGAATGTTTATTTGGTTTATATATCACATTATCGCTAACATTTTCTGACACGTTTACCCTCTCAATGAGCTTGAAAGTAGGACTAATGGGAAAATACTGATTGGGACATGAGGATGGTTAAGTAATTAATTTTAGGTATATAGCAATTAGCAAACAAAGTTTATTGTACTCCATTGTGTATGGGGTCAAACATATACTTTGTAAGTGCTTTCCTTATAACGTTCGGTTTTATTATAACATAAAATAATAATCAGTTAGTAGGCTATGTTTTTACTTTTGTTGAAACTTGAAGTATGACTTGTTAGTAGATGTGGCAATTTTGATCGATTTACTTCTGAGCATGTAAATACGGGCTATATATGATTTCTAAGCCCGGAATGTATTTTTAATGCATACAACCTACTACTAAATCACTCTACTTTTTATTCTGATTAATACTGTAGTGTAGTGATATGTTATTGGGAAGCATATTTAACACACTGTTTATTTATAAAAATTTGGACAAGTGCTTCGGTTCAAACCAACACGAACAAAAAATATTGTTTTGACTGAACCAGCTTGGACCTTTAACCTCTTCATGTTAGTATTGTGATCTCTCAAGTGGTAATGTTCTCTCATACGCAGATTTTGACCAGATTGTCAGCCCAGTATCTGTGGCTCATTTCTCACAGTACAAACTTAACACATTGCTAATTAAACAACTTGAAGCCATTGGATTCACAATTTGTAATGAGGGATTGAATCAAAGACACCTGGCGGAAAGGGAGATATTGATGGGACACACTTGTACCTCAGTTGAACCTGCTGATAACTTTATGAATGTAACCACATCTTTTGTTACGGAAGGGAAGCACATAGAGAATCAGATTCCCGTGTAGATTCCTAGTTGGCGCTGACGGTGCAGGAAGTACAGTCAGAAATCTGGTTGGAATAGAACTGAGAGGTGAAAAAGACATTCAAAAGCTTGTTAGTGTCCATTTTTTAAGTCGAGAACTTGGAACGGTATTTAATGTATGAGAAACCGGGCATGCTGTTTTTTATTTTTAATCCTGGAGCCATTGGGGTTCTTGTTGCTCATGATTTGAAGCAAGGAGAATTTATATTGCAGGTCCTGAAATGTCTTTTTTTTGTTCGTTTTAGAATTCTCGTTTATTATGCAGTGGTGTCTGAAACATGGTAACTATTTATGATACTATTTTACAGATGCCGTTCTATCCACCACAACAGAAGTTTGAGGATTTCACATCCGAGGTACTTTTTTCCCTTAATGTAATGTAAATCTTTGTATGATGAAAATAGACTTCTAATGAAAAGATATACACCACTTAAGCCTATAATCTTGAAAAATTTCAAGTTTTCACCTTTTCATCTAGTATATGCAAACTGCAAGAATTCTCAAGTGGAAGATGGGCGGGTCGGGTGTTGGGTAAGAAAGTGCGGGTTGGGTTGGGCTGGGTTGACTCGCCAAGACTTTTGTCCATTTTTTTTAATAATAAGCAATTAGTATGTTTAATATTACAAAAGCAACATTATTACAATAGTAATCTGACTCTTTGAATAAAACAATTAGGTGGCTCTATGCATTAAAAGAGACTATTATATTTCCAGTCCGTTTAACTTGTTTCCCTTTTAGTTGAATCCTTTTAATTATATTCGGTTGAGATGAAACACAACCCAAGTTGATCTTCGTTGTAAGTATATGGATCAAAATTGCAACTTAATAGTTTGAACTCTAATAATAGGTCCACTGGATATCAGAAACTGGTGAGGTTCTAGCTGAAACGTATAAGGATTGTCATTTTGCAACCAAATAAAAATCTACCATTCTTTCTCACTTGTCCAAAATGGGACAAAGTTGGTGTGACAATCTTTTTACTAGCAATAAAAACCCGACTGATCACTTTTCTTGAGCATGTAGTTGCAGATATTTATTTCTTGAAACATTTTCAACTTCTTGTAGACATGTAAGAAGTTAATCTTCAAATTAGTAGGGCATGAGCTGGCAGACATTAATGTGGTAGACATAAAACCATGGGTGATGCATGCTGAAGTTGCTGAGAAGTATCTTGCCTGTGACAACCGTATAATCCTAGCTGGCGATGCTGCTCATCGGTTTCCTCCAGCTGGTGGTTTTGGTATGCTGATGTATATATTTTTTTTGGTGATAATATAGGTTATATATTCGTTGTAAGTCTAATGGAGTTTGTTTTTAGTTGGCCCTAATGTTTCGAAACCGGTCTTACAAAGCTCGTTTCTAGGCTCAACTAGTTAAGCCTGCAAATGTGTTTTTTTAACCTTTTCATTTCAATAAAAATAACAACTAGGTATAACTAAAAGAAAATTGTTTGTTAACAACAACCATACCCTGTATATCCCACATATAGCGAGGCTATAAGTAGGGTCAGGGGAGGGTGTGATGTAGGCAAACCTTACCTCTATCCGTGTGGCCGAGAAGCTGCTTCCAGAGAGACCTCATAACACAAGATAGCATGCAAAACAACCATTCTAACACTACATAGATACACATCCACTAACTAACTTAATGGGTGCAAGAACAACCTATTGTTCTAACATGCGCCGTCATCTGCCTCCTCTTCACATGACCAAACCATCTCAATCTCCCCTCCTTTATCTTATCTGCTATACTAGCCACTCCTAACCTTTCCCTTAAGACCTCATTTCTTATCCGATCCAACCTTGTGTGCCCACACATCCACCTCAACATCCTCATCTCTGCTACCTCCATTTTGCGCGCCAGTGTCTTCTTGATGGCCCAACAATCAGCCTACAATAGGGTCTAACTGCAACCTATAAAATTCCCTTAATTTAGTTGGAACTCTTCGCACAATACCCACTGCTGCTCCACCTACACCACCACAGTTAACACAGCCTGTTTGACAAAACTATTGAAATATTGCAAATCAAACACCGCAAGTTATATTGTTTTAAAACTTCATCAAACTATACCAAAAACCGCAAAAATAAATTGAAACCTAATAAATAAGCCAAATAGAAACAAAAATACCCTTGGCCAAAACATGTTTACTTAAATAATCTTCGAAATTTGGAAGAAAAAATACACTTGTATTAATGTATCAAAAGGCAACGTTTGGATGTTAAAAGCCAGGGTAATTCGTCATTTTACAGTATTCGGGCATGTTTTTGTCGTGATATGGCATAAATGGAACCAAAAACCTTTAATTGATACCTATCCATAATATTTTGGATAGTGGGCTAGTGACACAGGTGGAAATATCAATTGATAAACTTTTAAATAACGCAGGGATGAATACTGGAATTCAAGATGCTCATAACCTTGCATGGAAACTGGCTGCAGTCATCAAGGGTATCGCTCCAATGTCTATTCTTCCCACTTATGAGATGGAGCGTAGGCCGGTACTGTTTTATTATATATATTTTTTAATATTTTGGTATTAAGTTATCTTGCTTTTCATTCATATTCTTTTCTCTGTAGTTCTTATATCCTTCAAATTTGCAGTACTTGACTTCATGCTCTTTTAGTAAAAAGCTCTATTCGTCAAATATCTAAATACCTGAAATAAATAGAAGTAAAGCTACTTTGTGCATCCATGCCAGTATTACTATTTACTAGTTTACTTGTAATGATCATATATTTAAATTACCTGAAATAAATAGAAGCAAAGTAACCTTGTGCATCGAAATCGGTATTACTAGTTTACTTGTAACGATCATAATGGTCAAATAGATAAATTTGTAATCTATGCAGTTAATATCATCGATATGGATGTATTAGTGATATATTGATATTGGTTATCGGTCCCCTGGGTGAGATATCGGTGCAAAATATCGGTCAGAATATCAGTACCGATATTTATCGGCGATGTTGACGATATTGGACCGACATTTGACCACCGATATTGGACCGATATATCACCGATTTTCCCGATGTCAGTACCTTTCTTCTTAGTTCTACAATTCGTCTTTCTTCTTAATGCTGCTATTAGTGTTTTAAGTCTTAATTGTTAATTGTTAGCATAGTCGTTGATAGCGAGCATAGCGCCCGCTATAGCGAATAGCGTGGCGTAGCGCTCATGTGTCGCTATATAGCTGTAGCAACAAATAACGGTAAATAGCGAGATTTTTGTAATTTTTTTAGTTTTTTTTTTATATTTTTTTTGGTAAAATATACATATAATATTTCTTAATTTTTCTTCTAGTGTATCGCGAAACATGAAATAGCGCCTGCTATTTCATCATTACTGCTACGTAGCATATAGGTAGCTTGTCGCTATCGTCCGCTATTCGCAATTGACAACTATGATTGTTAGTGTTTTGAGTGTTCATTAGTTCCTACTTGCTTGCTACAGTTGTTAGTGGTAGGAGAGTATACTGAATTGTTAGTGTTATATTGCTATATATATAAATATAAATTCAGCATGATTTACAATTACCGATATCCCACCGCGATTACCGATATCTCAAATATCGGTCCTTGACCGATATCCGATATTTTACTACATTAACTGCATAGCACCACATAGGCTTTTTTCTTAAACCTAAATTTAAAGCTAAAAATAATTATTTGACCGGCAGATTGCACTTTTCAATACTGATCTCAGCATCCAAAATTTTCAAGCTGCAATGGCGGTTCCTGCCGCACTTGGGCTTGATCCAGCTACTGCAAATTCAGGTGCCGAACAAAAGCTCAATATACTCCACTTTGTATTTTTATTTCATAAACATGTGATTCACTTTTTTTGTTTTGTTTTGCAGTACATCAAGTTATCAATAACACAGTAGGTTCAATACTACCATCAACAGTTCAAAAGACTTTGCTAGATGGAATTTTCAGTTTAGGCCGTGCACAACTGTCGGATTTTGTTTTAAACGAAAATAATCCTCTTGGATCTTCTAGACTTGCCAAAGTAAGACGCATTTTTGAAGAAGGAAAAAGCCTTCAGCTTCAGTTCCCTGCAGAGGATTTAGGTTTCAGGTATGACTTTTGTAAAGGTGACAGTTTTGATCTATTTACATATCATTGAGTCGACTCAGGTTTATATTTGATCTCGAAAGGGTCAAACGTGTAAGATAAAAATATTAGCTTAAAAAGGAAACAAGCCAAATGAGTTGAAGTTCTCATAAAGTGTATTTCTAGTGCATAAAACCTCCTAAGTGATTATACTAAAAAAATAAAATATTATCGGAATAACATATTTGTAGTCATATTTAACAAACTAATTATCTATAACAAAAACAAGAACTCTTACACGCTGACCAGACCTGTTTGTTGGTAGGGGTGTGAATTTCTGAAAACACAACGAAATTTGAGGGTTTGGGTTTAGCCTAAACAGGTTCGGGTCAGTTTCATCCTTCAGGTTAAACTGGTCGGGTTCGGGTCAACCTGATCGGGTTGACCCATTTAACCCATTCATATTATATTATATTTTTTCAATATGTTTTATGTCATAAATTAAATTGGGTGTATATTTTATGCGTAACTATAACTTAAAAAGAGAAACTGACATAGATTTATAATTTAAATGTTATTGTATAATATACATTTCTGTTTTTTTTTAAATAAATTTTAAGTTTATATATTAATGTGTGGTAAAATAAAAAAATCGGGTTGAACGGGTCCTGTTCGGTTCAACCTGCAAATATTCGGCCGTGTTTGTGTTCATATGTATGCCACGATTTTCGGGTTTGGTTCTGTTCGTGTTCAGGTTCGTCTAAATTTTTTCGGGTTCGGGTCGGGTTGAATTTGCCAACCTGTGAACACGACCTGTTTAGCACCCCTGTTTGTTATAACATCTAGTTGGTCAAAACACGTCTTTCTCTAACCTGAAGCTATTAAACTTAGGTGTTGGGCTGACGGGTGATCCATTTCAATCAAAATGATCTGTTTTGATCTGAAAATGTTAACTACTTACCCAACCCATTCATTTTGCGACCATTACAAATTTGCTTGTCATACATTCCATCTAGTTGGTCAAAGGTCAAACCACCCATCAAACTTTAACCCGAAGCGATTCATCACAGGTATCGTGAAGGAGCACTGGTACCTGAAATTGACAGTGAGGGTGCACCAATTAAACCTGAACCACCTACGGGTCGTAGACGAGAGTATATTCCTTCAGCTGATCCGGGCTCAAGGTTACCTCATATGAATGTTAGGGTATTATCCGAAGTCAAAAAAGAGGTATTTCCGTTTACTTATGAAAGTGTGTTTAATTGGGTTGTGTTTTACTTCAAACGGGTCAAATATAATATATAGCCTTAAAATAAAATAAAAATGTTTTCAAACTACCACCATAGGTGTCTCCAAACCGATATAAATACTCTCTTCACTTTCCTCTTTCCTTTCATTTTATAAAATAAATATTTCTTATAATGTTACTTTTTTGAAAACTTACATTTATTTACTTTTCAAACTCTTTTTTATACTTGTTTATAAAAAATGGTCGGAATGTGTTTGCGGGTCAATTTGACATGACCCAGCCTGTTTTTTTCACTAAAAATGATTGGCTTCTGTCCACACTCGTATTGACCCGTAACCCAACTTGTCTGACCAGAACATTTTTCAGAAAAAAAAAACTAATCTTTTTATGACTGATATGTCGTGTTTTAGGTGATAATTTCCACATTGGATCTTATATCTAGAGACAAAGTCGAGTTTCTTCTCATAATTGCACCAATAGAGTCATCCTATCGGTTAGCTCATGCTGTACTAAAAGTGGCGAATGAACACAACATTTTGGTTAAGGTTTGTGTTATGTGGCCAAACGGTTTAGTGAACGAGGATGCAAGAACAAAAGCGTCATTGGCACCATTGGAAAACTATGTTGATGTTGTCGAGGTTAGACAACCGTCAAATTCATCATCGTGGTGGGATATTTGTAAAATGACATATCGGGGCGCCATTTTGGTCAGGCCCGATGATCACATTGCTTGGCGTGTGAAATCCGCTGTGGTCGGTGATGTTACGGTCGAAATGCAAAAGGTTTTCTTGGCCATTTTAGGATTATTATAAGGCATGATATTGTGGGAGAATTGATGCATGGTGCTGTATCTTTAAAAGTAAATATTTTGAGTTATTTTATTTGTGAACTTGATCCTTGAAAATGTAATTTTAAATAACAAACTCAACGTTTTTGATTGAACACCATGCCCAAAAAACGGCATCTTATATGTAATTTAGAAAGTATAAAAAGGTATGTCCCTAGAGTTTTATGAAATCCAATGTGAATATATCCCAAAAACATTGATATAATCCAACATAAACGATACGATAAGTTAAAATGTCATAAAATAGTAAAACATAACCTTGAAGGTTTAACCAAGCAAATTAAACCGAGATCTGTGAAGTGGCGAGTTCAAGACTTTTAGACTGGGTGTTGTGGAAGCGGTGAGCGACCGCCGTGGCTTGCGAGCACCGTAACACAATCATGCGAGCGCAGCCGCGAGGATGAAGGGCGAGGTTGGTAATGGGACTACATTTGACCGTTGGCTTTGGGATTGTAAATTAGGCCTTAATATTAGTTTACAATTTTAGAAAGAATAAAAAAAATACTCGTTGAAGCCATTGCTCACCTGGACCACAACAGGGTCATGAAGCTTCAGCAGTGGCTTTATCCAGTGTTTAGTCAGCGTCCAGTTAGTGCCAGGTGGAGCAATATTACAGGATGAATCCTGGTGCTCACTTGAGCTAACTTTAGTCACAACGGGTAGTATTAAAACAAAAGATCATACAAGAGGTGTTTTTTTTTTCAAACGACTAGCTGCTTGGGCCGGCTTAACAGGGATCCGTCGATGTTGATTTGGTCATGAACTAATGAACCAAACTACAATGAATCGACCGGTTTCAAGGAACTGATTGAAAACATGTGAAAAACGTTGAAGCTTCTCTGCTCGTTTTGCTGGCCGGCTAATTTTTGAGATTGAACTGACCGTTGGTGAATAGCGGTTAGTTCTGCTGCTGACATGGTTCATTAATGGAGATAGTTGTAGCCTTGTTGGCTAAGTTATGACACTCCCGCCTGTGTCAGTTTTAAAAGAAAAAAAAAGATGGATAATCTTTGAGTACATTTGGTGACGATACCCCACGAACAACCTTGCATTTCAATTCTCGTTAGATACATCCATCATTGAAGTTTTGTTTTGTTTAGTGTTCGTTGTGATCACAGTTATAATCAATGGTGTTTCAAGTTTTATATGTATTTGTTATTAGTTTTGTTTATTTTTTATTTATATGTATTTGTTATTAGTTTTGTTTATTTTTTATTGAGTTTAACATGTTAAATTATATAATTTATAAACCAGAAAACTTGCCAAGTTACATCAAAACAGAGGATAGACGGGCAACAAGCTGCGCCGCCAACTCTTTATGAATTGCAAACCCTAACCTTTCAAACACAAACCCCTGCCCCCTTGGGGTTGAACAATGCTGTGGACGACCCATTGAACCCTCGTCAAGAAGTAGATAACTTCAGGCGCTAGGGAGCCAAAAGTATCAAAGGCAAAAGAGAATAATGGATTTTAATAATCCCAACTATTATTTTACATGTACAACAACTTTGCTATCAAAACATCTTTGAATAATGGTATTTAATAATCTCAACTATTAGCCGCTAACCGACAACAATTTCAACTTTAAAAATAATCAGTGGTGGTCCCACTTTTTCATATATTGTAAATCAATGGATATTTACTAACAAAACCTTAATTTCTTTTTGTCCCTATTCCTTTTTCTATTAGCTAAGGTCCATTGGTTTAAAATATGTGAAAATGTGGGGCCACCCATGGTTAATTTTTAAAGTTGGGGCCGTTACCGACCAACAACTAATAGTTGGGATTATTAAAATCCATTATTCCAAACATCTTTGGATTATCACTCTACTTCGTATATTTTAGCTAAAAGATTAAGGGTTTTGTTAGCTTTAATGGTTCAGAATTTTACTAGTTTAACACTTAATGGTTCAGACTGTTTGTTTTTGCAAGCAGATGTCTGGATGATTCAGACATTTGACTCTGAATGGTTAAACATATAATGAGTCCAGTGGCGAAGCTTGAGATTTTCGACTGAGGGTCGAAAACATATATTTCCAAAATTTTCTATAAAATCGGCGGGTCGAAAACGTATATACCCAAAAATTTCTATACGAAAACTACATATTATAATGGATCTTAATAGTTGAGACCTCTTACTAGTTAAACACTTAATGATTCAGATCTCTTACTAGTTGAACACTTACCTATTCAGAAGTTAGCAAACAACCACTAACAACAAAATTTTTCAGAAACTATTTTGAACTATAAAGTAATTTAGTAAATTATTTTCTTAAGGGTGATCATTCTCGTTTGATTTTAGAACCTTTTACAAATTTTCAATATAATTTCGTTGATGATTATGTATGTGATTTTTTATTTACGAGTGATTTCTTGTCAGGATGTTATACTTTATGATCTTGATGCAGCAAATCCACGACCTCAAGGAGGACATGATATACTGTCACTAATGGGTCAAACAAACAGAATCTAAGACAAGAAATTAATAAGGTGATTAATATTCATACTTGGTTATGAACTTGGCTTCTTAATTTCTTGTATGAAACTGCTAATTGTAGATTGTTAATCGTTATGTTGTTGACATAGGCTTCCTTGACATTTATTAAAGGATTGTTGCTTGAGTATTATCTATTAATTTAGAAAGAAAAAAATGGCAGATTTTGAAGTAAAGAAAAATTTGAACTTTAATAGATGAAAAAGACATTTTAAAATAAAAAAATTAAACATATTATTAAGTTTTATATATTATAAATAATTCATAATCCTTGGTCATTGATCTCATACCACTAGTAGTAACATGATCATTCCAACCTAGTTTTAGTTTTCAATATAATCAGTTGATATCTCATAAAACAACAATAAATGAAATTGTTCAAAGATAGTTTAATCAATTGTCACTAAAGGTACATGTTAAAACAACCCAAATGACGTCGAATATTCATTTCATCATCCACATAGTTAAGTAAACTTTCTTTCTAAATCTTCTTTCATATTGGACCTACAAAAGTACAAATGATATCCAAAAGCCAATGCATGATCCACTGATCAAGAAATAAGCAGATGATTGTGTTGGAGATATGTATGTCCGACCGTAATTAAAGTCAACGTAACTAACTCGGTACGATCTGAAGAGTTACACGTTGGTACACGAATCGTATATGTTCACGAGTAGGTGGATTATTATTTGTGAAATAATAATAGTTTAAACCCGAGGGACTTAATATTAATTAGATTATTATTACGAGGATTATAATTGTATAATCTTAAAGGGCTTTTATGTAAGATTGAGTTCTATAAAAGAATGCTTAAGGTGCAAACCCTAGACACACTTTTATACTAATGAATTAATTTTGAATTTTGTAGATGTCAAATAAAAACAATTCCTCCCAATTCTCTCTCAAGTCCATCTTAGAGAAGGACAAACTGAACCACTCCAACTTCATGGACTGGCACCGAAACTTGAAAATTGTTGTCAATGCGGAGAACAAACTGTATGTTCTTGAAACGCCAGTCCCTGATGAACCCATTAATCAGCAAACTGTTGCATATAGAAACTATGCGAAGCACTTTGATGACACTTTGAAAGTCTCATGTCTGATGTTACTGTAACAACTCTAAATTTCGTTGTTATTTTGTTCATTCCAATTGTTCCTATTGTACTCTCGAGATTCGAATTATAAGAAAGTTATGTTAATTAATTATATTATTTACAATGGTTATCGCATCTAATCGCTTATTAAACGCCTAACGAATCTAATCGCAAATTACAACTAACTATGCTATTATACGAGCCAAGTGTGTCATTGTTTAAATAAACACTTGTGCCATCGCATCGCTTATCGCATCGCATCACAAATTGCAGTTAATTATATGGTTTTATGTTGTTTACGTGTTATGTATGTTTATGATTATGATTGCACTCGCTATCGCATCGCTCTCGCATATTCGAATTCCTAAATCGCACTATTACATCACTTATAACGCTTAATGTAACAATCTAATACGAACCGAATCGCCAAACAATCGATAAACGAACGAAAAACGAAGAAAACCCAACAATTGGGTCAAGTTCGCTCGAACTTGGCTGGCCAAACACAAAACCTTCCATTTCTTCCCAAGTTTGCTCGAACTTGCAATGATTCTTCACAGAATCAGCAAGTTCAGCCGAACTTGACTAGGATCCCTTAAATATCTCACAAGTCCGCTCGAACTTGTACAAATATGTACAAGTTCGGCCGAACTTGACTCCCACTAGCTCACATTCTGCCTTCTCCTATAAATACTCAGCCCCATTCTCTCATTTGAACTTGCTGCAACTTCGCCCAGAGCTCTCAAAACCCGAAACCCTTTGTTTCCTAAGTAAGATTCAACCCGATTTCAACTACAATGATATTCAACAACGTTTTACAACGATTTTTCACAAGGCTCTGCCTTCGTTTCATCAAATCTCTTCTGTTTACGAAAATCTTCATCCTTTTCTATAAAACTTCTGTTTTTCACTCAGATCTATACTAGATCTGAGTAAAACCTTTTAAAAACATTGATTTCTACACAATATTCGGACTAATGAAGTATGTTTCGTTCACTTTTGAGTGGAACGAGGCGTTGTCAAGCAAGATCTCAGATCCGGAAGCACAAGGACGGAATCGTCACTTTACACAAGCTGGACTAACCCGTACGAACCGTCAAGTTCGCCCGGATTAGCCCGAGTTTCTGTAAAATGGCTAAGTTCGCTCCAAAAGACCTCTCCAACCTAAGCTTTACTCAGTGGCTTAAGGTTGGAGGGATGGACACTCGATTTCCTCAGCAAACGACGCGGAAACGCAAGATTTTGGACCCGAAAACATCAAGTTCGCTTGAGATTTAACTGATTTTGTGCAGCACACTAGTCAAGTTCGCTCGAACTTGCCCTCTGAGGGTCAAGTTCAGTCGAACTTGAGTATAAACATCCAAATTTCAGCAGAAATCCCCCAAGTTCGCTCGAACTTGCAAAGTTTCTTAGGAAACTTCACAAGTTCGGCCGAACTTGTCATTTCATTTGAGAAATCCCCCCAAGTCCGCCCGAACTTGTTAAGTCTCCTTGAGAAACTTACAAGTTCGCCCGAACTTGACTCAAATCCAGCAAACCAACACAAGTTTGCTCGAACTTGTACGTTTACATACAAGTTCCGAACTTGTATGTTTACATACAAGTGGAGGGATGGACACTCGATTTCCTCAGCAAACGATGCGAAAACGCAAGATTTTGGACCCGAAAACATCAAGTTTGCTCGAGATTTAACTGATTTTGTGCAGCACACTAGTCAAGTTCGCTCGAACTTGCCCTCTGAGGGTCAAGTTCGGTCGAACTTGAGTATAAACATCCAAATTTCAGTAGAAATCCCCAAGTTCGCTCGAACTTGCAAAGTTTCTCAGGAAACTTCACAAGTTCGGCCGAACTTTTCATTTCATTTGAGAAATCCCCCCAAGTTCGCCCGAACTTGTCAAGTCTCCTTGAGAAACTTACAAGTTCGCCCGAACTTGACTCAAATCCAGAAAACCAACACAAGTTTGCTCGAACTTGTATGTTTACATACAAGTTCGGCCGAACTTGCCTACTGCCCAAACCAAACTTCACTGTTTCGGCTTTTCGGAGACTGATGCACTTCGTTCGCGTATGTAGGCTGATCCGGCGCTCTTCTCCATCTACCAACAGTCGTCTTCTTTATTCTAAACGCACCGACTACTGACCCGTTTCGCTTTAATGCACTTTTTGGGTGTTACATATGTTCCTCTATCAAAATCACCTCACAAATCAAACTGTTTATCACACGCGGATAATTTGATTATATATGCTCAATACGTGATACTAGAAACATGTGACTAGGACTTATTTTCGTTAACTTGCCTCCTTAGCTAGTATGGTACTATAGTGTGGCTAACACCCGACGAGGTCTGGTTAGGATGGACGCGCTAGCCTTCTCACGGGAGTTAGCATGAGAAATATGCCTAGTTTTGTGTGATGTGTTTTGGTGTATCATGATATGTAATTAGACTATTTCGCGAACGGTTTCTCTATTATGCTAGTATTACTTAAACATGAATGCTCACCTTTACTTAATTGTATTGACTTGTATTTTAACGTATGTAACAAGTTGAGGATTTTAGCTTGGATGCTATGGACGTAGTTTTGCTTAGTTTAGACTCATGCTTTAGGAACGCTTTGTAATAAATCTAGAGATTGTTAAACTGGAATTTGTGTTATTAAGAATTTTGATATTCTGTAATGTTATTTGAGGATTGTATGTCGAAAGTATGGGATTTTGACGTTTAAATATAGTCGTTGAAATAATGTTGTGGAATTTCTTCTGATACGATCTGGTTCGCTTAGTGCCGCGCCCCGATGATTCCGCCATCGGTTGGGGTGTGACAGATTGGTATCAGAGCCATAACTGTAGGGAATTAGGTAGAATTGCCATGTTCGACCTATTCTACAGTCTAAGTACCCAATTTGACCGATCTTTGACTTAAATGCTTAAACTACTTGCCATAAATACTTGAAAACACAATATCACACAAAACGCTTGTATCACACAATATACACACTTGAAAACGCTCGTATAACACAAAACGAGTGATGAAGTCGAGAATAGGTGTGAAAACAAAGAACTCTCGATGAAATCATTCACTCCGCGCATCCTCTCGCACGAGATAACTTCGTTGAGTTAGGAGTAATATCCAAACCTCGACGAAAATCTCCATCTCTATCTAGCGGAACTCCCGATTTGATCGGTGAGCCTAACCACAACTAGGAATGATTTTATTAAGTTAGGGGTGAAACCCGCATCTTAATAACTAGTTCCACTCCTCGATTTTCAATCTCACCAAAGTTTCGATTATTTCGATGACTCAGAACATGACGTAACTGGAAGGATAAATGCCGTTAACCGTTGCCCGGCGAGAGCATTTATCTATTAGGCCAAATCGTGTGCCGAACTCAGAGAATTCTCGAATCACTTTGGGTAGTCGCTGTCTCAAAACCCAGGACGCTCCCAATTGATTTAAGCCTATTATCGTTGATTTACGCATCATCATGTTTATTATTATTATGTGTTTGAATTTTGAGAATTTTCGCTTTATCCGATTTGTCGCTTATCCATTTTCTCGATTTATCGCTTTCACTCCAATCGATATATGCACTACTCGCACATCTCTCGTAATCTAAAACGCTAAATTAATACACCAACCAAACTAATCGCTTAACCCGCTTACGCCTATGAGGATATGTGTGCCTCATGTGCGGTATTACTTGCTTATATATCGCTTATATCTCGCTTATATATATCGCATCTCGAACGCGCTACGCTTTACTTACAAGAAGGTGAATACGTGCAAAATATGTGCTTACGTGAATTATGTACTTACGTGCTTATGTGCTATGTTCTTATGTGCCTACGTGTTTGCCTACCCACATGTTTACTTGTCTACGTGTTTATGTGACCTTGTGCCTTGTGTGAATAAGAAAAATAAATATTTTAAACATAGACTAATTATAATCGAATCTCATCCTATCAAATCCTTCAATGTAGATATCTTTTATGGGATCACATACCAGGAGGAATCTCCAGCGCAGCAACGCCGATAAGCGCATCGCTACAATGGTAGCCAAGGAAATGGCTAAAGTCATCCCGCAAATCGTCTCGGAAATTCATGCTGTGAGCAGTAACTCCTCGGTCGACTCGAAAACTGAGACCCCCCAAGTCACGGTTCAGTTTCAAAAATTTCAAGGCTTGTGCACCTCTCGCCTTCACGGGCAACGATGGACCGACTTCTATGTTCCATTGGTTCGATGCCATTGAGGTCACCTTTAGGTAAAGTGAATGCCTCGATGACCTTCGCAAGGTGAACGCTACAGGATTCTTCCAGTCCCGTGCTCTCGACTGGTGGACCGCAGAAAGAAATAGACGCGGTAATGACGAAGCCTATAATCTGTCTTGGGAAGAGCTCAAGGAAGTGATGAAGAAGGAGTTCTGTCCTCCGCATGAGATTCAAAAGCTCGAGAATGAGTTTTGGGGTATAAGCAAGATGGTCCTGACAATGCTGGACTTACCGCTCGATTCAAGATTTTGAGCATCATCTGTCCCAGCCAAGTTGATACTACTGAGAAAGCCATCAACAAGTATATCCGTGCTCTACCAGAATGTGTCGCGAATTTTGTGAAAGTTGCTCGTACTACAACCATCGAGGAAACCTACATGCTCGCTGCTGAGATCAATGATTAGAGAGTTCAAGATGGTTATTTCAAGAACCATGTGAAAGTTGCCAATCAAGCTGTCACCAAACCAACTGCTGCTACCGACCCATCCAGTGACCCGAAGGGAAAGCGTCAGGGACGCAAAAGAGGAAACCCTAGCAAGAACTACGCCGCTGCTACACCGCTCAACTCCCAGCCTTACCAGGCTCCTGCTCAAAACGCACCCCCAGCTAAACGTGCGTATACTGGTCCTCATCCTTTGTGCTCAAAACGCACCTATCATCACGCAGTTGGTGGAAATTGTCGCTTCTGCACCAACTGTAACATCTACGGCCACTTTACTGTCAGCTGCCGTAGTGGTCCTCGTCAGCCAGCTCCTCAAACTCAAGCAGCTCGCTCTACCAGCTCCTCCTCAGGCCAATCAGCAGCCAGCCCCAAGAGCACGTGCCTGCTACACGTGCGGAGACCCGAATCATTTCAGTAATGTCTGCCCAAACAAGCCTGTGAAACAAGAGCCGCAGCAGCAGCAGCCACAACCACCACAGCCTCAGCAGCAACAATAGGCTGCGCGTGGACGAGCCTTTAACCTCAACCATCGCCAGGCTCAGAATGACAACAATGTTGTCAACGGTACGTTTCTTGTCAATGGTATTTATGCTTCATGTTTATTTGATACTGGTGCCGATAATTGTTTTGTATCGTTAGAATTCGAAAAGGTCTTAAAATGTAAGCGCGCTAAACTCCCAAAGACTTTCGATGTGGAAGTCGCCACCGTAAAGTCCGTTACCGTAACCTTCGTCCTACCTGGTTGTTCTCTCAATCTCAACAACCATGTCTTCTCGATCAATCTCATACCTATGCAGTTAGGTAGCTTCGATATCATAGTAGGTATGGACTTTCTTCGTGAAAACCATGCTGAAGTTGTATGCTTCGATAAAATGATTCGCTTCCCTCTCCCTTACGGTGATCAACTTCATGTCTATGGTGAAACTCCCCAAAGAAGTTGATGCTTTTGTCATGTACTCGAGCACACAAATGTTTGCGAAAGCAATGTGTTGCTTTTCTAGCCCATATCGTGAACCCGAAGAAAGAAAAGAAGACTTTTAAAGACGTCCATGTTGTTCGTGAATTTCCTAAGGTCTTTCCCGATGACTTACCCGGATTACCCCTTACTCGCGATGTTGAATTCCGTATCGATTTAGTTCCTGGTGCTACCCCCGTTGCTAAAGCTCCTTATCGTCTCGCACCATCTGAAATGCGCGAGCTATCAAGCTCTCTTCAAGAGCTTCTTGATAAAGGTTTCATACGCCCGAGCACTTCGCCATGGGGCGCGCACGTTCTTTTCATGAAAAAGAAAGATGGGACGTTCCGAATGTGTATCGATTATCGTGAACTTAACAAGCTTACGATAAAGAACCACTATCCTCTTCCTTGAATTGATGACTTGTTTGATCAGCTTCAAGGTGCTACTTGTTTTTCTAAGATCGACCTTCATTCCGGTTATCATCAGTTGCGCGTATTGGAAGAAGATATTCCGAAAACCGCCTTTCGTACTCGTTATGGCCATTTCGAATTTGTGGTCATGCCTTTTGGGTCTTACCAACGCACCCGCGGTCTTCATGGATTTGATGAACCGTGTGTGTAAAGCTTTCTTAGATTGTTTCGTCATTGTTTTCATCAATGACATCCTTATCTATTCGAAGTCGAGAGACGAACATGCGCGCCATCTCCGTTTAGTCCTAGAACTTCTCCAAGGCAATCGTCTTTATGCTAAGTTCTCTAAATGTGAATTCTGGCTCGAAGAAGTCTAATTTCTCGGCCACATCGTTAATAGTCTAGGAATTCACGTCGACCCTGCAAAGATTGAAGCTGTCAAGAGCTGGATTACACCGAAAATGCTTCCGAAATCCGTTCATTTCTTGGATTGGCGGGTTACCACCGTCGGTTCATCGCCGACTTCTCGAAAATCGCCATTCCGCTTACCGCTTTAACTCATAAAGACAAACCTTTTGTTTGGGATTCCAAGCAAGAGGAAGCTTTTAAAACTCTCAAGGTATGCTATGCAACGCTCCCGTACTCGCTCTACCTTACGGAAACGACGATTTCGTTGTCTACTGCGATGCCTCTAATCTTGGCCTCGGTTGCGTTCTCATGCAACAAGACAATGTTATCGCATATGCGTCTCGACAACTCAAGATCCACGAGAAGAACTACACGACCCACGATCTCGAACTCGGTGCAGTTGTTTTTGCTTGAAGATATGGCGACACTACCTTTACGGTATTAAGTGTACGGTCTTCACCGACCATAAGAGCTTACAACATATCTTCAACCAAAAGGAACTGAATATGCCAACGCAGATGGGTTGAACTCCTCAACGATTATGATTGTGAGATACGCTACCATCCCGGCAAAGCAAACGTCGTCGCTGATGCTCTAAGTCGACGAAGCTATGTGTATAGTATTCGTGACTCTCAAGCTTTGAATGATCTCGAAATCATGATTCGCTCTGCCCAATTCACTTGCTTTAACGAGAATACACTGGAGGAAGAAATGAAATGTGGTGCCGAAACTCAACTCGTTGTCAAACCTAACGGTATCTACTACTACCTTGACCACAGTTGGATTCCCAGCCTTGATAATCTTCGTCAATTGCTAATGACTGAAGCTCATAAATCTCGATATTCCATTCACCCCGGAGCCGACAAAACGTACCAGGACCTTCGTCCTAAGTACTGGTGGCCGGGCATGAAAAAGGATATCGTCGTTTACGTCTCAAAGTGCTTAACTTATTTGAAGGTTAAAGCCGAACATCAAAGACCCTCTGGCCTACTCGAACAACCCGAAATCCCGATGTGGAAGTGGGAGAGTATAGCTATGGATTTCATTACGAAACTTCCCCGCACATCCTCTGGTCACGATAGCATTTGGGTTATCGTTGATCGTCTTACCAAATCCGCGCACTTTATTGCTATACGGGAAGACTTTAAGGTTGAACGATTAGCCCGAATCTATACCGACGAAGTTATATGTCGACACGGGACGCCTCGTGACATCATCTGACCGAGACGGTCGCTTTACTTCACGTCTCTGGGAGTCTTTTCAATCCGCTCTCGGTACTACTCTCAATCTCAGCACCGCTTTTCACATGGTCAGACTGAGCGAACGATCCGCACCCTCGAAGACATGCTTCGTGCGTGTATCATGGATTTTGGTGGTAATTGGGATACACATTTACCTTTAATCGAATTCTCGTACAATAGAAGTTATCACACCAGCATTCAAATGGCTTCTTTTGAGGCGCTGTATGGAAGAAAATGTCGATCGCCTATTTCATGGCACGAGATCGGAGAAGCATTAATCACTGGTCCCGAGCTAATTCAAGAAACGACTGACAAGATCCTCCAGATCAGAGACAATCTCTTGAAAGCTCGGAGTCGTCAAAAGAGTTACGTCTATAAACGCCGCAAGCCCCTACAATTCAAAGTGGGAGATCACGTGCTCCTAAAGGTTGCACCTTGGAAGGGAGTGATCCGCTTCGGGAAGAAAGGAAAGCTAGCGCCACGATACGTTGGACCCTTTAAGATTCTGGAAAGGATCGGTAAACTAGCCTATCGTCTCGAACTACCGGCAGAACTTAATAACGTTCATCCAACTTTCCATGTGTCAAACCTCAAGAAATGCCTAGCCGAAGAAAACCTCTATGTACCTCTCAAAGATCTGCAAATCAACGAGACTCTCCATTTCGTGGAAAAGCCTATCGAGATATGGATCGAGAAACCAAGAAACTAGGCGCTCTCGCATCCCTATCGTGAAGGTCCGATGGGAAGGCAAACGTGGCGCAGAGTTCACTTGGGAATTGGAAAGTGACATGAAGGCCAAGTACCCACACCTCTTTGTTACGGCCACTACTTAAATTTCGGGACGAAATTTCCTAAAGTAGGGGAGACTGTAACAACTCTATATTTCGTTTTAATTTTGTTCATTCCAATTGTTCCTATTGTACTCTCGAGATTCGAATTATAAGAAAGTTATGTTAATTAATTATATTGTTTACAATGATTATCGCATCTAATCGCTTATTAAACACCTAGCGAATCTAATCGCGAATTACAACTAACTATGCTTTATACGAGCCAAGTGTGTCATTGTTTAAATAAACACTTGTGCCATCGCATCGCTTATCGCACCGCATCTTAAATTGCAATTAATTATATGGTTTTATGTTGTTTACGTGTTATGTATGTTTATGATTATGATTGCACTCGCTATCGCATCGCTCTCGCATATTCGAATCGCTAAATCGCACTATTACGTCACTTATAACGCTTAATATAACAATCTAATACGAACGAATCGCCAAACAATCGATAAACGAACGAAAAACGAAGAAAACCCAACAATTGGGTTAAGTTCGCTCGAACTTGGTGTTACCAAGTTCGGTCGAACTTGGCTGGCCAAACACCAAAACTTCCATTTCTCCCCAAGTTCGCTCAAACTTGCAATGATTCTTCACAGAATCAGCAAGTTCAGCCTAACTTGACTAGGATCCCTTAAATATCTCACAAGTCCGCTCGAACTTGTACAAATATGTACAAGTTCGGCCGAACTTGACTCCCACCAGCTCACATTCTGCCTTCTCCTATAAATACTCAGCCCCATTCTCTCATTTGAACTTGCTACAACTTCGCCCAGAGCTCTCAAAACACGAATCTCTTTGTTTCCTAAGTAAGATTCAACCCGATTTCAACTACAATGATGTTCAACAACGTTTTACAACGATTTTTCACAAGGCTCTGCCTTCGTTTTCATCAAATCTCTTCTGTTTACGAAAATCTTCTTCTTTTTCTATAAAACTTCTGTTTTTCACTCAGATCTATACTAGATCTGAGAAAAACCTTTCAAAAACATTTATTTCTACACAATATTCGGACTAATGACGTATGTTTCGTTCACTTTTGAGTGGAACGAGGCATTGTCAAGCAAGATCTCAGATCCGGAAGCACAAGGACGGAATCGTCACTTTACACAAGCTGGACTAACCCGTACGAACCGTCAAGTTCGCCCGGATTAGCCCGAGTTTCTGTAAAATGGTTAAGTTCGCTCCAAAAGACCTCTCCAGCCTAAGCTTTACTCAGTGGCTTAAGGTTGGAGGGATGGACACTCGATTTCCTCAGCCAACGACGCGAAAACGCAAGATTTTAGACCCGAAAACATCAAGTTCGCTCGAGATTTAACTGATTTTGTGCAGCACACTAGTCAAGTTCGCTCGAACTTGCCCTCTGAGGGTCAAGTTCGGCCGAACTTGAGTATAAACATCCAAATTTCAGCAGAAATCCCCCAAGTTCGCTCGAACTTGCAAAGCTTCTCAGGAAACTTCACAAGTTCGGCCGAACTTGTCATTTCATTTGAGAAATCCCCACAAGTTGCCCGAACTTGTCAAGTCTCCTTGAGAAACTTACAAGTTTGCCCGAACTTGACTCAAATCCCAGCAAACCAACACAAGTTCGCTCGAACTTGCCTACTGCCCAAACCAAACTTCACCGTTTCATCTTTTCGGAGTCTGATGCACTTCCCTTCGCGTATGCAGTCTAATCCAGCGCTCTTCTCCATCTACCAACTGTCGTCTATTTATTCTAAATGCACCGAATGTGAGTATACTTGACCCGTTTTCGCTTTAATTCACTTTTTGGGTGTTACATATGTTCCTCTATCAAAATCATCTCACAAATCAAACTGTTTATCACACGTGAATAATCTGATTATATATGCTCAATACGTGATACTAGAAACATGTGACTAGGACTTATTTTCGTTAACTTACCTTCTTAGCTAGTATGGTACTATAGTGTGGCTAACACCCGACGGGGTCTAGTTAGGATGGACGCGCTAGCCTTCTCACGGGAGTTAGCATGAGAAATATGCCTAGTTTTGTGTGATGTGTTTTGGTGTATCATGATATGTAATTAGACTATTTCACGAACGGTTTCTCTATATGCTAGTATTACTTAAACCTGTATGCTCACCTTTACTTAATTGTATTGACATGTATTTTAACGTATGTAACAGGTTGAGGATTTTAGCTTGGATGCTTTGGACGTAGTTTTGCTTAGTTTAGACTCATGCTTTAGGAACGCTTTGTAATAAATCTAGAGATTGTTAAACTGGAATTTGTGTTATGAGAATTTTGACATTCTGTAATGTTATTTGAGGATTGTATGTCGACTGTATGGGATTTTGACGTTTAAATATAGTCGTTGAAATAACGTTGTGGAATTTCTCGTGATACGATCTGGTTCGCTTAGTGCCGCGCCCCGATGATTCCGCCATTGGTTGGGGTGTGACAATAAGCATCCATGATCCCTGAACTTCAAAGGACCATGGAGGATATGATAGCATACGAGATGAATGAGCACCTGGTAGAAATGTTCCAACAGAAGGCTCGTCATGAGAGGTTTGATGTGATGAGATCACTCATAACCACTTGTATGCAAGAGGGTACATCAGTTAGCGCCCATGTGCTAAAAATGAAGGCATATGTTGATCACTTGGCTCGTCTGGAATCCCCCTTGAGTAATGAGTTAGCTGGAGATATCATCCTCAACTCATTGCCCAAGTCATATGATCAGTTCACTATGAACTACAATATGAATGGGATGGAGAAGACACTTGCAGAGCTGCATCAGATGCTCAAAACTGCCCAACAAGACTGCACCAGTGCTGATGATCAAGGAGGGTCATGTTAAGAAACCTAACACCAAGAAAAAGGGCAATCAGGGTAAAGGGAAGGGCAAAGTCAAATTTGTTGCAAACAAGAAGCCTCAGAAGGATGCCAAGTGTTTTCATTGTAATGAAATTGGGCACTGGAAGAGGAACTGTGCTAAGTATTTAGTTGAACTGAAGCAAGCCAAGGCTTCAGGAGGAGAGTCCTCAGGTATATATGTTATTGAAATCTTTGCTTTTTCTGGCAAAACATGGGTGTTTGACACAGGATGTGGTTTTCACATTTGTAATGCTTTGCAGGGACTAAGAAAGATTAGGAAGCTGAAATAGGGCGACTTGGAGGTCCATGTTGGCAATGGACAAAGAGTTGCTGTGAAGGCGATTGGAGAATATGTTCTTTTACTTCCTTCTGGTTTAGAACTTGTTTTGAACAATGTTTATTTTATTCCTAGTGTCACTAGAAATATTGTTTCGATTTCTGCTTTGCATGGACAAGGTTTCAATTATCGCTTTAATGGTGAATTTATTTATGCTTATTTTAATGATGTATTTTACTTTGATGCAAAACCAAACAATGGAACCTATGAGATAGAAATACAACACAATAACATATTATGCAACATCTCCCATAAACGTAATAAGTTAGACTTTAATGATACGTATATGTGGCATTGTAGACTTGGTCACATAAGCGAGAATCGTGTTAAACAACTCAAAACCGCAGGAATCCTAGATTCCAAGGGTTCAGAAACGTTTGGCAAATGCGAATCATGCTTAAGTGGAAATCTAACAAAAGCACCTTTTTCAAATGTTGGAGAAAGAGCTAATTATCTGTTGGACTTGTACATACAAATGTATGTGGTCCATTTAGAACAATGTCAAGACATGGAGAAAGATACTTTGTTACATTTACTGATGATTTCAGTAGATATGGTTATGTTTATCTTATGAAGCATAAACATGAAACACTTGAAAAGTTTAAGGAGTACCAAAACGAAGTAGAGAATCAGCTAAATAGAACTATCAAGATGCTTCGATCAGACCGAGGCAGTGAATATCTTAGTCAGGAGTTCATCGACCATCTAAAGGATTGTGGAATAGTTTCACAACTCACTCCACCTGGAACACCACAACATAATGGTGTATCTGAGAGGATAAATCGAACTCTATTATATATGGTTCGATCAATGATGTGTCGAACAACCCTCCCACGCTCCTTTTGGAGTTATGCTCTGGAAACTGCCGCAAGACTTGTGAATACAGCTCCAACGAAGAAGGTTGACAAAACGCCTTATGAGATATGGCATGGAAAGAAACCTAAAGTATCCTATCTTAAGGTCTGGGGATGTAACGCTTATGTCACTCTAGAATCTTCAGATAAACTAGATCCCAGAGGCGAAAAAGTTTTTTTCTTCGGATACGCTAAAAGGATTGGTTACCTTTTCTACCACCCCACTGAAAAAATAAGATTTTCACTAAACGCAGAGGCACTTTCTTGGAGAAAGAGCTTCTGCGCGAGGGATTGGAGAAAACCATATGGATCTCGAAGAAATTCAAGAATCACAAGTGACTGAACCAGTTATTCAGTTAGAACCAGAAATAATTGATCCAGTTGTTGAAGTTGAGCCTGAGAGGACTCAAGAAACAACAGAAACACCAAGTGTTCGAAGAAGTATTAGGGATCGTTGTGCACCTGAAAGGTATGACGATATCTTCATGATTGATGAAGCTGAACCTGCTACTTACAAAGCTGCAATGTTAGATTCAGAATCCAAGAAATGGCAGGAAGCCATGAATGCAGAGATGCAATCCATGTATGATAACCAAGTTTAGGATTTGGTTGATCTTCCTACCGAAGGTCGGACTGTAGGAAACAAATGGATCTTCAAGAAGAAGACCGACATGGATGGAAATGTGCAAACCTACAAAGCAAGGCTTGTAGCAAAAGGGTTCACTCAGACTCAAGGAATTGATTATGAGGAAACTTTCTCGCCAGTAGCCATGCTTAAGTCTATTAGAATTCTACTTGCCATTGCTGCGAATTATGACTATGAGATATGGCAAATGGATGTCAAGACTGCATTCCTTAATGGACACTTACTTGAAGATGTCTATATGGTTAAACCTGAAGGTTTTGTCGATCCAAAGAATCCTAATAAGGTGTGCAAGCTAAATAAATCCATCTATGGATTAAAGAAAGCATCTCGCAGCTGGAATCTCCGTTTTGATCAGAAAATCAAAGAGTTTGGTTTTATTAAAAACGAAGATGAACGTGTGTTTACAAGAAATCTAGTGGGAGCTATATCAATTTTCTCATTCTGTATGTAGATGACATACTAATCATTGGAAACAATGTCCCTTTGCTAAAAGATGTTAAGGCTTAGTTGGGTAAATGTTTCGCAATGAAAGATCTTGGTGAAGCCGCTTATATTCTAGGAATAAAGATTTATAGAGATAGATCAAAGCGGTTATTAGGTTTAAGTCAAAGTACATATATTGATAAGGTTATGCGACACTTCTCAATGCAAGACTCAAAAAGGGGGCTCTTGCCCATGGCACATGGAACCATTCTTAATAGCGAGCAGTGTGCAAAGACTGAAGAGGAAAAGAAGAAAATGGAAAGAGTTCCATATGCTTCTGCTATTGGTTCTATACTAGACCTGATGTTTCGTATGCTCTTAGCATGACGAGTAGATATCAATAGAATCCAGGAGAGAGTCACTGGGCTGTAGTGAAGATCATTCTTAAGTACTTAAGAAGGACTAAGGACATGTTCTTAATATATGAAGGACTGGATGAGGAGCTGTCAGTTAAGTGTTATACTGATGCAAGTTTCCAGACTGATCGTGATGATTCAAGATCACAGACCGGATATGTTTTCATTCTGAATGGCGGGGCTGTTACTTGGAAGAGCTCGAAGCAAAGTGTGGTTGGTCAATCCACCTGGGAATCAGAATACAATGCTGCATTGGATGCTGCTAAGGAGGCTGCCTGGATGAAGAAGTTCATTATTGATCTCGACGTTGTGCCTAGCATAGAGAAACTGATCGAGATGCTGTGTGACAACACTGGTGCCATTGCTCTTGCAAAGGAACCAAGGTCGCATCAAACCACAAGGCATATACTCAAAAAATTCCACTATATTAGAGAGATAATAGATTGTGGAGACATCATAATAAGCAAAGTTCATACGGATCTAAATCTGGCTGACCCCTTTACTAAGCCTTTACCTCAAGCTAAACATGAGGAGCATGCTGAAAAGATAGGGCTTAGATTTGCTAGACAGTGGGCATGATCTGTAGTTAGTATTGGTGTTTTAATTTTGAGCTACAACAGTTACATTGAATAGTTATTTGATTTATTGGTTAAATGCAAGTTTAATTATTTTGTAACTGTGTTCGTTATTTGTATGTTTATATCCTTGAATAAGCGTATTCTAAAAATCCGTAGTCGATCAAATTACATGGGAATGAATTTGAATGTAAGACTATTGTGAATTGAGATGATTGTATTCATGAGATGACTAACTCAAGGGTTTGAGAATCAAAATTCACAGATATCACTAGGGAATGATATTGGATGTGACTCGCTTCAAAACGATCTCCATGGATCTAAGTCATGAGATGTTTTGATATTGATATGTTCAATTTGTCCTTTTCCCTTAGGTACATATTAAACTACATTGATCAAGGAAATCTTTGATATTATCTAACACTGTCCTGAAACATGGATAGTAATCCGAGTAGCGTTGGGAAAAATCCAAGGTTAAGTGGGAGTTGTATGACGTGATGGAATTCTGTACTTCTATGCAATTAGAAGTTTAGACATTCTGGCGCCCTCGTTAACTTAAACTGGAATAAACGCGTGGCCACGCTCGGACTAAAAGTAGTTCGTTAGACCAGTTTAAAATTAAAGTCGAGAACAGAGAATAGTTGATCACTATATAAGAATGAATGATCCATGTCTTATGATCAATGAATGTTCTATACAGAAGGGACTTATTGATAGAATTATCAGGGCTACAGTATTTGGTTAAGTAAAGTGTTACTTGAACTCAAAGAACTAGTTGACGACTATAAAGTGTCATACCATGTTAGGAGCAGTGCGATGCAGCTAGGCGTCCAACTCTGCACACGTTGACTCATTTAATTAAAATCGTCCAAGTGGGAGAGTGTTGAAGATATGTATGTCCGACCGTAATTAAAGTCAACGTAACTAACTCGGTACGATCCGAAGAGTTACATGTTGGTACACGAATCGTATATGTTCCGAGTAGGTGGATTATTATTTGTGAAATAATAATAGTTTAAACCTGAGGGAATTTAATATTAATTAGATTATTATTAAGAGGATTATAATTGTATAATCTTAAAGGGCTTTTATGTAAGATTGGGTTCTATAAAAGGATACTTAAGGTGCAAACCTGTAAGGTCACCTAACCCAAGATCTCACTCCATAAAGACAACCAACAGGTGTGCGGAATCCACCTGATGATCAACCACTGTAGATGAAGAACTAGGATGAAAGATTTAAGAGAGATATCAAGAATACACAGAGTATTCTTGATGTAGGAGACGAGTGACATCACACACAAAGCAGCCGCCAGACAAAACACATACACAATGATTAGGGCACAGAATTCCACAAAGAAAAACGTTGTCTTGTCTATTCCATTTAAGATATATATATACAAGACCATCTCCGGACAACAAACATGTCCGGAGATCACATAGAGACGCCCAAGGCCCATTAACTATAAAATCCGGACTCCCAACATCATGGGAAGCCCGGACACAAAACACTAAAGCAAAACCCGGACTCCTAACATCCTGGGAAGTCCGGAGACGCAAACATCTAAACTAATCCGGAACAAGGTTATACAATCTCCATGTCCAGACAATACCAAGAACATAAACATTGTTTTGATTAACCAATCTTACAAAAGTGACACTGAACAAAATAAGACTCTGCACATATTACACAAACTGCAATTACAAACTCCCCCTTAATTTGTGCAGATCTTCAGACTTGATCTTCTACCATTTCCTTGAGTACTCGCTTCCAGCCCAAACTTGGTTTTTAACACAGAATTGAACCACTTTTATGAATGAACAGCAAGCTCCCGATCCTCCTTGCAGTACTGAAAAGCTAGACGTCTAAGCTTCTTCAGATGCTCCTCCTTCAGATTTACCAACCATACTGGGTCAAGTATCCTTAGAATTTCTTTAGACGAGTCAGTTTGAGTGATCACTGCTTCACCTGTTTTTCCATCTAAGTACCAGTAACCAATGTCTTTGATCTTATCAAGGTCAAACTTCCTCAGAGGAATCTTGCGAACACATCTTGCCAGAGGATACACAGTCTTCCATTCTTCTTTTCCAGTAAATTTGTTCAACGACTTGACACTTGCCCAACTGCAGGTTTGAAGATCTTCCACTTGCTATCCCTGCTTTCAGCAATCAGATGAGGGATTAATCCTTTAATACTCCCGACATTGGTGTGATTGTTTAAATCCAAGGAGGCTAGATGATGAAGATCTCTGGCAGGAAGAGTTTGAAGGAATTTTGGCCATGGACGGAAGTACTGAACTCAATCGGTGTGTTTGATCGTGACCAAACTATGCTGTTCATCAAAATCCCAACTCCGTATCTGCCTGGAGTATTCACCTCGTGTGTTCAAGTACCTCTTTCGTTGAGATTCATCAGGAATAGGTCTAAACCATTTATGAGCCAGGTCTCGAACATTTTCCGGAATACGTATAGGATTTTCAATCTCATCTGGAGGTGCATCTCCGAAGACAAAACTTCTCAAGGCATCAAAATTTGCATTCAGGGATTCATACTCAATTTTCCACCTTTGCCTGTTTCGATAACTTGAAATTTTGTCAGATCATCATCTGTCTTCCAATCCTCTACCAACTCTTCAACTACATCACCTTCGTCGAGCTCTAGATCCACAACTGGATCCAATTCAGAATCCGATGCAGCATCAGATTCTGTGTTCCCTGGACCTTTGTCTCTGGCTGCGGCCCCCGAGGATTCCCCTTCAGTCTGAACTGGAGTTGCAGTTTCGGGAGCAAGTGTACTCCTTGGCTGCTCCCCCTGAGTTGCTGCATCCGGATCCTTGTCGAGATCATCTCTGAGTTTCTTTAACTCGTCAAGCTTACATTGAGCTTGAACCTGAAATTCAGAATTCGAGTTCTCCCCCCTAAGCAACAAGGAGAGACACAAGATCCGAAACTATCTGGATAAGTTGATCGGCTGTTGTAGACAACGTTACCTGCCTTTTAGTAGCCTTTCCCAGCTGAACACCTTGCTCCTTACATATAGAAAACAAGAATAACATCTGCTTCTCCCTCCTAGCATCCTTCTGCTTGAGATAGTTTAACTCTCTTTCCTGACTTTGTATATGTTCTCTATGCTCTCGCAGTACAGAGGCTACATCTTTGAACTTATTTTGCACAAAGGTAGGGAAGACACTTTTGAACCAGTACTACCAGTGCCTGGAGCGAAGTGACGGGAAGCAGACGAACCTGGAGCAGAAGGACGAGATGCTGAAGGTCTTGGACCTGTGGAGCAAAGAACAGATGGACGAGGACCGTAAGCTATTTTTGGACGAACTTGACGAGATGTCGTACCAGCAGACTTAGAAGAAGAAGGCTTTGACCTCTTTTTGCTAGAGGAAATTGGAGCCACCTGAGGATCTGGACGAACAAAGGTTTGAGATGAACCAGGTAGCATACCCAGGAAAAGGAGGTAACGAAGGCATGGAAGACAAATTAGATCCAGCAAACACATTGCTTTCACTACGAGAAGACGATGCAGATCCAAACAAAGGTGTTGTCGGTACTCCAGAAGACGAAAGTAACCCAGATGATGCCATAGAGGTAGCAACCCTTACTGACTCAACACTAGTCAACGAGGGAATCGTTGCAGTAAGGGATGGTAGATAGACCGAGCTACCTAGTATAGAAGAAACAACAGCTCCAGCACCCAGTTCAACTCCTGAGACTGGCGGTTCAGAAGTTCCACGAACTCTCGATGTTGGTAAGTTTTCAGAGGAGGACCAATATTAACACGCTCAGCATCTGGTGGTCGATGATCTTCATCATCAGAGGATGACGACGAAGATAAGGGGAGGCCTGCAAGATAGTCCAGATCATGTACTTTCGAGTTCCACGCATCTAACTTAGTAGCCCAGTCGGAAGAGGGATCGAAAGAGGTAACTTTTGCGTGAAACAAATCAAGTTTCTCCTGTTCTGACGGAGAAATACGATTCTGTAATCCTTTAAAGACCAATTTCAAGTAACTCTGTTCAAATAACATATCCTCTCCAGATTCATCGACAATTTGTTTTCCTTTATCTGTTGCTCTGGAAGACGGACCAAACCTGAAAAACTGCATCAATTTCTAATAAAAGGGGATCAGTTTCCTCCAAAGTACTGGAGGTGGAAATTGTAACAGGCATTTCTCTCAAAGGCTCAGCCGAAACTGGCTCCTCATCATGTGCAGGATCATCAACTTGTGGTTCATCGGCCGGTGGTTGTTGAAGATCAACCGGAGGTTGAACAACCACAAGGTCTTGAACTACAGGAGCATCTTCAAAAACATCAGCAATCCCATTTCGAATATTTATCCAAACCTGATCATCATCAGGATTGTAGTTTTCTTGAACAATCGCACCGAGCAGTGGAGGCGGAATAGGGAGAACATCAGCATGCTTAGTTTCTCTTGCTTCAGCACAATCCTTGAAAATACGAGTATGCATTGGAGTTTGAGCATAGGAGGGGAATAATGGGTTGAACACTAAGTTTGGCAGCAGGTGATGAAAGATAATTGATAAAAATCGAGGATACAAAATCATCAAACGTTATCATTATGGCGAAGACCGATGTGAGTTTTAAGTGTACGAGAGAAGTTGTATGGCTGATTGAAAGTTAAAACCGATCATAAGACTTGCTTGGAGCCAAACATTGCATGATAAGATGATAGAAATACCTCCATTGTCCTATGATCATTCCCTTATAGATTTGCTTCTTCTGAAAGGTGCCCACATATCCAAAGACTCTAGCACCTCTTTCACGAATACCTTTCACATATCAGTATCTCCATGATCTAGATTACCAAACTGTAATGCGGCTCGAATAACTTCTTCAATGATAACAATTTGGTTACCGTGAATCGTTGCTTCAATAGAGTCATTTACCACACGCGCCGTTCACCAGAAATCTTGGATGTAAGCACGAACTTGATGAATGTTTCCTGAAATAGCGAAACTTATTCGGGAATTTCGAAGAAAACGAATAATATCAGCATATTCTGCAGCTCCATGGGCATTTTCGTCTAGAATTGCAATTTGATTATGAAATCTGAAGAAATTTCGAACAGGCACATTAGCTGCTGCATTTGGTTGCGCCACTTGAGGCTGTTCCTGTTGGACTTCTGGGTTATCTTCTACCTGATCTGCCATAACTGCAAAATGTATATCCATGTACCAGACACATCCATTAGATAAAGTTATTAGACAAACATGCAGATATGTATCAGTAACCTATTCACAAGATACTAACTGTGAAACAACACATAGCAGGCATAACATATTGCAAGCTCAGAAAATAGCTTAGGCACACACTAAATGACAATAAACTACAAATCCGAAGAACATAAGACAATGTCATCAGGTCCTGGAGTGCCATTATCCAGAGAAGATAAGTGAATAGCTTCAAACCCGGAGAGCATTAAACTCCGGAGACAACTCTAAATTAAAGAGTCAGTGAAAACAATCTCTGGAGATGAATATGACCGGAGATACAATAAGTTATGAAAACCCGAAAAAACAGTGTACCAACAGTTTTGAACTCAATCCGGAGACAGCTAAAACCCGGAATCAGAATTTCTTTAGAACAAAACCCGGAGAGATCATCTGACCTACAGATGTAACCCGGATAAGTTATATCCCGGAGGTACAAAAACCCGAAGATGTACCACAGAGAAAACCCGGAAAAAGGCAGGTTGCATATTTTCACTGAGTTTTGTCTGTTATGTCGCCGAACTTACGGAATCATAGGGACAAAACCCTCCAAAATACAAACACTTTAAGGAAATAAGTTAAAAAGATCAAAAAGTGCAGATTTCAAAAACCATGAGTCTTCCTCAAGAAGACATCACCTCAAAAACTCCCGCCAAGAACACGACGAAAAACCAGACAAATTTTCTAGTGTTTATACCAACAATTTTTGGTGAGAAACATGAATGTGAAGAGAAACTCATACCACAATTACAATCTACATAACAAACAAGTACCACTTCCCTTCATATTTCCTTTTAAGAGGCAAGAACACCCAACAAAGAACCCAAACACCAAAAACCCCCAAATATCAAGAACAACCTATTCTATATCATCGAAATTAACTATTTAAACCAACATTGAAACTTTTTCATAACAACACAAATGATAAAAGAATCACCCATTAACCCTCATTCAAACACAAAGTTAGAACTCACTTCAAACCCTAGAAATCTCTTGTCACCAGAAAATTGATGATTTTGTACAAGAACTCAAGTAGGGAAGCATACCTTTCAAGTTTAGAAGCAAGATCTTACAGATGAAGCAACATATACTACTTTCTCAGATCTTTAAAGGAATTCTTAAAGTGGGTTTTGTGAGAGAGAAACAGAGGAAAAGATGTATAAAATAAACTACTGACTGTTTGAAGGGTTTTTATAGGAGCCAAGATCCGGAAAACAATAACTAATAACCCGGATCTTAACTATCCAAACCAAAAACCCGGATCGACCCCTTAAGAGAGAATCCCGGAGAATCCTTAAGAGCAACAAAACCCAGAAACTCATAGGATTTTGGAAAAACCCAGAACCCACCTCTTACAAATCCGGTAAAAGTAAAAACCCGGCTTGTTTACAGAAAAGAAGGGTAACCCGGAAAGAGTACTTGAGGGTGGAATCCCGGAACCAGTTTATAGACATCACAATTTTCATTTTAACCCAAGAGATTTAAACCATTTTCAATTTATCCCATGAATTACAAAAGATATCACAACTGATTTCGTTTTAACTCAGACAACCTTTTGACGAAAGGCACTAAGACCACACTTGGATGAAACCAGCATGACCGAAAATTTTTATTATAAAAAGACTTAGCGTCGAATTACCTGACCTGATGAAATTTTCACCTTATTTAATAAATTCTCACAACCCGACAGAGTGTTTAAATTATAACTCGCACATAGAAACATGAAACGGAATTTTTTTTGATATTTTTCATTTTTGACAAGAAGGAAGTAAATTGAAACAATATGACTGATATTTACACTAACTATGTTTTTGCGAAGTTGGAGCTAGGAGATCATACTGGCTATACTGTCAATATCCAATTACAAAACTATAGATTTCTGGATAAGCACTTAGAATGATATTAACAGTTCAAGACGTTCAACGGTATTGTGGTCCACTCAAACTTTAGCACGCTTTCGAACACTGCTTTCGAGATATGCGTTAAGTGTATTAATTTCTGACTGTAACTATGTAATCCCACCCCAGAATATACTCCCGTATCGAAACTGCCAAACATTGCATCTTACAGGTGAGTATATCGGAAAAATATTTGTATTCGGCTAAATGCGATACCTTGAGAGCTCAGGTTAGTGCCACCGCACAGACAAAGAGATGAAGGCTCGACTTAAGGAGGTGTACCATCGTTTGGTATCTTTTTCTGTATAATTTTTAGCAGTTTATTTTATGCACCCGGTGGTAGCATAAATTTGCAACTTGTACATCCGGTGATGACAACTTTAGAACAGATCATCCGGTGATGATTGTTGAGGTAGAAAAGAAATCCACCAAGAGTGTTTGCGCACAAACGAAGCGCTTAGCAAAGCATTATACGAGGTCTAGGCCATTGCTCACACATTATCAGAAGACCAAGTATAATACCCCAGAGATTTAACAAACATAAAGACCTAGTATCTCAGAAGTTTGGCAATTTGTCAAACGAAATTACAGTACCAAGACCATATATCCGAGGGATGCGTTACACAAATTACGCAGTTCATTATATTTATAAACCAAAAGCAGGTTCTTATTTACGCGTAAAGCCTACCGAAGCAACATATGATGAAGCTGTTACAGTCAACGTTTATTATATATTTTTGCCATAGACCTGCAACAGATACGACAACCGATGTACTATCATTTCTCTTATTCCTCAAAACAACTTCATTTTTCATTATTCTGATGTTTTTGAATTTTCTTTAAATAATAATCCTACAACTACGTAAAATATTTTTGGATTTTTGCATTTTGAAAAGCAGTAAGAACTGTACATGAAATTTAAAAATAAAGTTTCTATGCAAGTTTCTAAAAGCATTTCACTCTAGGTTGATCATGCCGATCATTTGAACCAGATCCTCAAACCTAGCTCGATCAAAAGTCTTAGTAAAAAGGTCGGTAAGATTATCCAACGTGTCTACCCTAACCACCTCGATTAAACCCTTTTCAGCACAATCACGAATAAAATGATGCCTAACATCTATGTGTTTAGTGCGTGAATGATTAACCGGATTATTTGTTATGGAAATGGCAGAGTTATTATCAACCAAAATTGGAGTTCGAGTAAAATTCAAACCGTAGTCCCTTAGTTGTTGCTGGATCCACAAAACATGAGCACAACAGCTCGACACTGCTATATACTCGGCCTCGCATGTGGATAGCTACACAGCAACTTGTTTCTTGCGTTGCCAAGACACAAGACAGTTTCCAAGCAATTGTGCGCCGCCAGAGGTTGATTTTCTATTAACTGGGCACCCTCCAAAGTCTGCATCTGCATAAGCAATCAAATCCAGTCTACCTTCAGCTGGATACCACAATCCAAGCTTAGGTTTACCTTTCAGGTATCTGAAGATGCGTTTGACAGCAGCCATATGAGATTCCTTTGGAGTAGACTGGTACCTAGCACACAAACAAATAGAGAACATAATATCGGGTCGTGACGCAGTTAGATACATAAGAGATCCAATCATAGCCCGATATAGAGTCGGGTCCACTTCAGGATCCTTTTCTTTATCAGTTGTCAGCTTGTGATTTGTTGGCAAAGGTGTGTCGAAAGGTGAGCTATCTTCCAATCCGAATCTGCTTAGAACCTCGTGGACATACTTTGTTTGATGCACTTATGTCCCTTCCTTCTCTTGAGAGACTTGAAGACCAAGAAAGAATGACAACTCTTCCATTGCACTCATTTCAAACTTTGACTTCATTACTTTCTCAAACTCGCGACACAATTCTTCATTTGAAGAACCGAAAATTATGTCGTCCACGTAAATTTGCACAATCAAAAAATCTCCCCCATTTTTCAAAATGAACAATGTGAAATCGATCGCACCACGCTTGAATCCATGCTCCAAAACATGATTTGATAAGGTCGCATACCAGGCACGAGGAGCTTGATGAAGACCATACAAAGCTTTATCCAACTTATAAACCTTATTGTCGGACTCAGGAGCAGCGAATCCAGGCGGTTGAGATACATACACAGTTTCTGAAAGCTTCCCATAAAGGAATGCACTCTTGACATCCAACTGATAGACCTTGAAACACATGTGAGCTGCGGACGCTAGAAACAGACGAATTGCTTCCAGTCGAGCTACGGGTGCGTAAACCTCTGTGTAATCAATCCCTTCTTCCTGATTGAAGCCTTGAACAACCAACCGTGCTTTACTTCTGATGACCACACCTTTGTCATCCTTTTTGCACTTAAAAACCCACTTAGTGTTGATTGCATGTTGACCCTTCGGAAGATCGACCAAATTCCATACTTTTAGTTTGTCGAACTGAGCTAACTCTTCTTGCATTGCCTCACACCATGAGCTATCTTTCAAAGCCATTTGATAATTTTTCGGCTCAACTTGAGAGATAAAGCATTCGTGAAGGCTTAGATTGAAAATCGGTTCCTACTTGATTTCTGTAAACATACACTGCATCTCTGAAAGACTTCTATGAGTTTGCACTCCGGCATTTCGATTCCCAATAATATTATCAACAGGATGATAGATATTTGTTCTCGGAACAGGGATAGCTGGAGCTTGGAGATTGCTTCCCAAATTAGATTGAATCTCCCCCCAGCACTTGCACTGCTACTCGCTTCAGAGTGACTGGGACCAACTTCATTGGGGATCTGACCAGCAACAACATTGTTTACTATCAATGGTTCAGCGACTGGATCTCCTGATGCGACATTCGGATCACGTTTGTTGGAATACTTGCTCTCCAGCTAGCATCCTCTTCGTCCTTATCCACCAAATGCGTGTAGATAACCTCCGAATATGCTTCTGTAACATCAGGAAGACCAAAAGAATCAAATAATTTCTCATAGTCATACCCATTTTTAGGACCAAATTCGGACGGTGGAGGATCGTAACTTAAAGGAGTAATATCAAACACAACCTCCACTGCCCGTTTTTTAATGTTATGCACACGTTTATTTGGAGCTCCGTTAACATAACCCAGAAAGAAACCTATCTCTCCAAGTTCTCCCATCTTAGGAGTATCCTTAGTGCGTCTAATAACACCTTTGATCCGAAAGGGTTGAAACCCAGACAAATTAGGTTTCTTATTATTGAGAAGTTCATAGCAAGTCTTATCTTCCCTTTTGACCGTAAGCACATGGTTAAGCACATAGCATGTTGTGTTTACTGCCTCAGCCCAGAAGAAAATAGGTAATTTTGATTCAGAACGCATAGTACGGGCCGCCTCAATAAGGGTTCGGTTCTTCCGTTCTGCGACTCCATTCTGTTGAGGAACATAAGGAGCGCTGCACTGATGAACTATTCTCATTTCCCGACATAACTCATCCATATGTTGATTTTTAAATTCTGACCCGTTGTCACTTCGGATTTTCTTAATAGGTAGTGAATAATTTTTCTCAAGTTGTTTAAAAAGATCTCTTAAAATACCGTGTGTTTGATCCTTAGATTTTAAGAAAAATACCCACGTCGTGAGAAATCGTCAGTGACAACTAGACAGTAGGACATACCACCAATGCTAGAAACATGGATAGGGCCGAAAAGATCCATGTGTAGCAATTCAAGTGGTTTTTGGATCGAATTAAAAGTTTTTGGTTTATGAGGCTTTCTTTTGATTTTTCCTTTTTCGCAAGATTCACACTTGTTGTGCATATTAAAACTACGTAAAGGAACCCCCAACACCAAGTCATTTTTCACTAAGTGGTTCATTTTCGCAGATGCACATAGCCCATTCGTCTATGCCATAAATAAGATTAATCTTCAGTTGCTTTTGATAGTAAACATGTCACTGGAGCAGATGAGTTGACCAACGGGCGCATGTCCATGACATATGCATTATTAACCCGTGGAGCCCTCATAACGATCCAATCTTCAGGAACAACAAATCCAGGACGCAAAACGAAGCAAGCTTTATCAGTGAACAACATCGTATACTTGTTGTAACAGATTTGAGATACCGACATCAAATTATGCTTCAACTCTTCGACAAAATTCACTTTGTGCAGCGTAATCTTTCCATTTGAAACAGAACCTTCACCAGTGATATAACCTCCCTTTTCACCAGCAAAGTTCACATAACCACCACGAATCGATTTGAGATTTTGCAACAACTCTTTGTTTCCTGTCATGTGTCTGGAACAGCCACTATCGATATACCAAATATAGATAGCCCTCTTCAGCTGCTCCTACACTCACCAAAGAAAATCAGTTAGAATGTGGGACCCAAGCCATAACGGTCTTGGGTCGTCCCATTTCATCAACATATGAAAATTCTTTGAAATAACCGTCACCACCACCACGTCCTCCATTTCCATTTCGGAAATTGTTGGAGTGGTTCCCATCGAAACGGGAATTGTATGGAGTTGACGATCGATTCGTGTAACTAGAATTTTCAAAGTTTCGCCCACCATGATGTTGATAACTGAAATTTTGACTTCTCGGAGTTTTGATTAAACCTTGGCGCTTCGTAATTCCTTGAGAATTGTCTAGATTGGTTAACCGAATGTGCTCTTTGATTGTGATATCGGGGTGGGGGGGGGGGGAGGCACTTCGGTCATTCACAAACCGATTCTGAGCATGAGGTCTAACATAGTCGTCGTTAGTTCCTCCAGAACGTTTTTCATTTCTTGTGATTGGAAAGTAACACGATTTTGGCGTCGGTGAGGCGTTTTCTCACGAGCATCGTGTGTTTGTGATGAACTTTCCAATTCATGTTTTGGACGTATATCATGTGGTTCCTCACGTTGATCCTGATGTTGTTGTGATTTAGCATTTGATTTAACAACATGTTTTGTTTCTTGTTTAATCACTACTGCTTTCTCAACTTTTTGAGGTTTGTTATTTTTTTTTCAACTTTTACCTCAATTTCAGATTTTTCAACAAATGGTTTTCTTATATCAGGATCGACAAGGGGTTTACCATTGTTGTTCGGACATTCAGCAGCTTAGTGTCCTTTCTCACGACACTTGTAACACTTTCTAACTTTCTCCGTTTTCTTTGGACGTTCCTCATGACTGTTCGAAGATGATGAGACATTTGTTGGATTTTTTAAAATTTGTGAAACAAATTGTGAATTAGATATTTCTCAATTTTCTCGACTTCCGTATGAAAGTCTCCTCCCTTGACAAAATACTTTTGGAAACATTTTTCGATTTCTATTGAGACTTCCCACGAGGTTTGGGTTTCTCACTAACATTCTGAACTTGATTAAAAATTTCCAAGATTTTGTTACTGATTAAGTTTTCAATGTTTTCAAAATTAAATTCACTTTTCTTTGACGCTTCATCAAACTTCGAGTGTTCTGAGTCTGAGGAAATCTCAAGCTCAGTATCCAACCCAAATGGCGGATCAACAGTCAGAGGAGTCGTTGGAACAAAGTTAGCAATCTCTGGTTCAATGCTTGCCATCGAAGTATAGTTGTGATTAACTGGTGGAGGAACCGTAGTATACCCGACGCCAAACATTTCCTCTTCAGTGTTCTTAATACGTTGGCTATTAATACAGAATTCATCACTTCAGATGAGCTTCCAAACTTTTCAATTTTTCTCTCCAAATCAAGAATCAGATTGTCCTTTTCTAAAATGATTTTGTTCTTTTCCAAAACAAAATTTTGATTCAATTCAAGTTCTGATTTTAATTCTTGATTTGTCAGAGTTGCTTGAGCCACACGTCTTTCAAATTCAGAGATGTCATTCTTTAGAGATTTTATCCTAATTTGGTGTTCCTTATCCGAACAAGATAGAACAGCAATGAGTTCTCTGGATTTTTCAAGATCAACAATTAGGTTTGTGCTGTGTAATTAGTTGTGCTGTGTAGAGCATATCTATCAATTTTTGTAACAAATTCAACGCATCTAGCACAACGCTTATCTACGGATTCGATTTTACCTCAACACCAACCATGAAAGCGCAATCCTCATCTGTCGTGGAGCTTTCATTCAATTTCTGAGCTTCATCATCAGCAAATTTCTGCATTTCGGCTGTAGAGATTCTGAACTCAAAGCTTTCACTTTGCTCTTGTTCCTTTTGTTTCTTCCTTTTCAACAACCTTGTTAACAACCAATTCATCACTTATAACTTCTGCTACAACCGCAAGTTCTGCCATACTAGCTTCTTCGATAGCTTCCACACATACTTCTTCTATGACATCTTCCTCACAAACTTCATCTTTTATAATCTCTGCCATGAATGCTTGTGAAACAATGGCCACTGCTAAATCTTCTAATGCACAACCCCAATCATGTGGTTCAGTTACACCTTGTAATGGTTGAGCAACTAAGGCATTGTTTGAAGAAGGAGCAAGATTGTCTGAAGTGTTTGAAGTGTTTGAACGAGAAGCTGAGTTGGATCCATTATTGCCATTCGACTGATTTCTTGAGTTGCTTCCATTTTGTGAACTTCCTTTTTCTGTTCGATCTCTCCATCTTCGGCTTTCGACAATCTCGGGCATAGTGTCCATAGATACCACAATTGTAGCATTTTACCTTTGACATATCAATACCCATTCGTGTCTTGGTTTGACCACCGATAAACTTCTTTCCTGTTTTCAAAAGAAACTTCTTTGCTCTTTTAACCAATAACGCCATATTGAGTTGAAGATCAAGTTCTTCCATTTCATCTTGATCAATTTGTTCAAAGTCTTCATCAAGACTAGATTGTTCGACAAGCTTCCCAAGACAAAAGTTCTCATAGGCCGTCATAAATGACGCTAGAAGACTCATGTTGTCTTCTATCAATTTTAAACAGTTTGGATCAATCTTAGGAATGTTGAAGTTTGTTGCTTGTCACTTTTGACATCCCCCAAATTGCATTATTACTTATGAAGGCCTGATGAGTAGCTTGATCTCCAATTTCAGAAAGTAGTGCAACTCCAGCACCACTTGCACCCTTATCTGTAAGCTTTGAGGTTTTATACAATTGAGGATCCTGAATCTTCTCAAAGTCAGACGCTTGATCCTCCATGTTCCAGTAATAACCCTTTAGTTTCTGGATTGTATTTTCTAATGTCAGCTCATCAAACAAGACATTTTCCCTGATTAACGCTAGTGTACATATTCCACTCCCGAGAAAGACAGTTTAGAAATTTCTCAACTTTCTCAAATTCTGTATTAATATTCTCTTCACTTCGGTCAAGCTCACTTAGCAAGTGATAGAATCGATTCACAGTGTCATCAAAAGATTCGTCCTTTAATGCCTTAAACACCACAAACTACGTTTTTAGCCGTTCTAAGCGTCTCTTCTTGTACATAACATTACCTTCATAACGGTCAATCATACTATCCCATAATTCTTTCGAAGTGCTTCTTTTGCGAAAGTATGAAGTATTGATTGAGTAAGAGCCATAGTTATCATGGACATAGCTCTCTCTTCACATTCGTAAAACTTCTTCTGCTCATCTGTCAGACCTAGATAGGCATCAATCGTTAAAGTTCGAATTGGTGTTGCTCCACAACCTTTGACGATACACAACCATATCTTGATATCCTTAGCTCTCACATATCGTTCAAAACGTTCCTTCCATTCAGGAAAGTCTAATTCGTTAATTAGAAGAGGAGGTTTGTCGCTGTTTCCACTTCGGCATTGTGTTTGAGATTCTGAACCATTGCAGTGAGATTGTTTGCCATTTGAACAATGTTTGAATGCAACAGTAAGTTCACAGAAGTTAACAGTAGGTTTCCAAGCAAAACAGTCACTGAAAGAATTTCTAAGTCCAAAACCCGGAGAGAAAGATACGGAGTGCAATGTCTGAGAGATTATCAGAGTGTAGAACCCGGATCACCACCTGAAACAAAAACTCAAACCTCGGACACAACTCGAAGACTCCTAACTCATTCAAACTCGAACAGAGTTTTAAGCAAATAAACTCGGACCAAGGTGACAAAGACTAAACTCGGACCTTAGAGCTTAAAAATCTGACCTTGGTAACAGGGACAAAACTCGGACCTTAAGAGTTCTAATAACTCGGATCAGTTGACAATATAAGAAAAACTCAGACCTTGGACCTATAAGAAACTCGGACCTCTTATACTTATCAAGGAAAACGCGGACCAAGTAAGGAAGTGTAAAACTCGGACAAGCTCAAGAGACCAGCTTCCGGATTATCTCCCCACTGTGACTTCACAGTGGTTCATCAATACCCCGGAAACACAAACACCAAATTTAAAACATGGACAATCCTTCCAAAGATCAAACAAGGAATCTTTCACAAAACTCCAAGACACAGAATGAGCACGATGAACACTCTGTGAAAACCCAGATGAAGATGAACACTAAAAATCACTAAACCACTCAAAATCCATCACCAAATCACCAGAAATGAATGAAGAATCATGAATAAATCACAAAAACTCACTAAACTAACATTAAACCCTATCAAAGTTCGAACTTTTCTCACAAAACCTTCAAACTAAGAAACACCTACAGTAGTATGAGCACACTGCTCTGATACCACTTGTAAGGTCACCTAACCCAAGATCTCACTTCACAAAGACAACCAACAGGTGTGCGGAATCCACCTGATGATCAACCACTGTAGATGAAGAACTAGAATGAAAGATTTAAGAGAGATATCAAGAATACACAGAGTATTCTTGATGTAGGAGACGAGTGACGTCACACACAAAGCAGCCGCCAGACAAAACACACACACAATGATTAGGACACAGAATTCCACAAAGAAAAACGTCGTCCTGTCTATTCCATTTAAGATATATATATACAAGACCATCTCCGGACAACAAACATGTCCGGAGATCACATAGAGAGGCCCAAGGCCCATTAACTATAAAATCTGGACTCCTAACATCAAAGGAAGCCCGGACACAAAACACTAAAGCAAAACCCGGACTCCCAACATCCTGGGTAGTCCGGAGATGCAAACATCTAAACTAATCCGGAACAAGGTTATACAATCTCCATGTCCGGACAATACCAAGAACAGAAACATTGTTTTGATTAACCAATCTTACAAAAGTGACCCTGAACAAAATAAGACTCTGCATATATTACACAAACTGCAATTACAAAACCCTAGACACACTTTTATAAAAACACAAAACCCTAGCTTCCCTCTCAAGTTTGGCCGCCGTCGCTGCCTCCTTCCTGGCTGGTTCTACCTTTGGGTATCTTGTGCTTGGTTGTGAACTTCCTACTAGCGAGGATTCGTTGTAACCCGTGTGTTACGATCCCGGTGTAGTCGTCAAAGTTGATTACTAAAACCCTCTATGGTTGTTTATTATTTTATTTGTTTATACGCGTATAACCTTGATCCTGATTGGGAATATTTATTAATCGGATTAATAAATCAAACTTATATAATCGGCTTTTGGTAAATTATATAAACCCTTCCGCTAATATTTTGATACACTGATTCCCAACAGATTGAACTAGTCTCTCCCCAAAGATAGTGAATCTTGAACACCTAATCTGAACATCTGTTCAAGAGCATGGCAAACATCTGATCACGACTTCGAACCATTGTTCAAAGAGAGTCAACATTTATTGAAGGCTAACAACTGTTAAAGACCAAAGTACTGGTGAAGTCAAAGGTCTGATGAAGAAGACCAAACATCTGTATGGCCAAACAGATGTTTGGATAACTGCAACAGAGAATAGCTTAGGCAGTGATTTCTCAATATAACAATATTTATCCTATCAGTGTTTAGATTAGCCAAAATCAGATGTTTGTAAACATTGTGGAATCTTTTCTGTTAGAATTGTTAGATATCACTATCAGGGTGATGTCAGCTAATCACTGAACAGAGCTTTCGTACTTAGTAAAAATAGATCACACCTGTTAGTGATCTATTTATCACACACATTACCTTTTCTCATGTACAAACTGTTTTGTTTACGTGATCGGCTGAAGGGGAGTCTGTAGAGTCAATCGAGTTGTAAAACATTTGAATCTTTGATGATTAATTAAAAACAATCGTTGATGATGACTCATAGTTTGTGAATTTTATTGTGATAATCAATATTTGTTTGCAAATAAGAAACTCAGTTCTAACAACTGGTATCAGATCTTGGTCACGTTAAACTCGATTTCACAATCAGTTTAACATCAAAAGATCAACTCATCAAATATCCAATACAGTTCGTAGCTCAGAGTTGTATAGTGAAGAACTGATAAAGTGTCTTTTACATACTCTGTTTTTCTTTAAAAGAACTTGAGAGAATGGCACAAAACGATCCCCACAACACATGCTTTAGCAATAAACCACCTATGCTTGTCAGATCTGAATATAATATCTGGCGACATAGGATGGAACATATGCTATCTCAACAAAATACAGGGTGTTGTAGATCTGTGTTTTCGGACCACTTGTCCTAATGGTACCAAATACGAAACCCCAAATGTACTTAAGCCAAAGAAGCCTGAAAACTACTCAGAGCAAGAAAAAATTCAAGCTAGATGCGAAAGCCAAGCATCTTGGCTATGGCACTGCTGAAAAGAGCTGTGGGATGCATTTAAAGAGCAGTTTGGTGGTACAGAGGATGTTCTCGAGAACACTCATGAGATCCTTAACCAGCAATACAAGACTTTCACACATGTCATGGGAGAATCCCTTACACAACAGTTTGAAAGGTTTTCATGTTTAATCAGTGAATTGAAGTTGATAAACAAAGAGTTCACAAAATCAACTTTAAGTAACCGATTTCTGAGGCCGTTACTTGAGAAATGGGATACAATTGCCATAGTAATGAGAACAAATCCAGATTTCAAAGATATGACACTGACCCAGCTTCATGGAAAGCTCTTAACATTTGATAGACAGCTTGTCCAGAAAAAGAAGCTCCAGGAACTTGAAAAGTGTCTGACAAATACGTATTCGGGAACATGACACTTCTGGGTCTGGAAGGATCATCAACAGGATTGATAAATGACAAGAGTTATGATCACTTTATTGATATATCAACAGAAATCAACTCTGGTCAACATTCCTCAAACTATGCTTTTACTGCTAGTGATGATAGTCATAATCTCGACAATTTGTCATTTGTTTTTGATGATCTTAAACACATTGATCCATTGATCTTGAGGAAATGGATATTCTACATCAGGTGGCTCTACTAAGTGTGAGAGCAAACACTTTTTACAAGAAAACGGGTAGGAGTTACTTAGGACGTAATGGGAAATCTAGGGTTGGGTTGGACAAATCTAAGATAAAGTGTTTCAAATGTAACGAGCTAGGTCATTTTGCTAGGGAATGTTGGAGTCAAAAATCTGCACCAGTCATTACCTATCCAAATCAAAGACCTCATGCTAACAATCAAACACACTTTTATCAAAATACCTCAAATACCCTTGCATCAAGTGTTCAAAATCGCAACCCATTTTGCAGGTCCTGCCTGTGCAATATATCCAAGCACCACTTCATTAAGTTAAGTATGTTCAAATGCCCATATCACATGTTCCTACACCAAAAACTGTTCTTGCTCCTACTCCTGCAGCAGTTGAGTCAAATCAACAAAGCCTTTTCACACAAGGCTATGTAGATCGGAGCAGTTTGCCTGAAACTTTAACTGACGAAAATCTTGCTTTAATAGCAAATGATAGTGATGAACATGCAAACTTCTGTTTTATGGCTTGTGATCATACCTTAGGTGAAGAATCTCAAGAAAATGATACCTCTGCTGGTGAAAGCTTGGTTGGTGAAACTGCTGAGAGCCCAAGACAAACATCTGTTCATGAAGAGGGTGATGCAGAAGGAACCAAAAACTATCCCAAAGATACCATTAACCTGATAAATGCTGATCATCTGAAGGTTGCTGCTTCCAAGGTATCACCTCAAGTTCTAAAATAACTATGTTGAGACAAGTGCATCATTGCATTTGCTAACATCAAAGAGGTAAATGACAACCTTCGTGAAAGGTCCAAGTTAGTGAAAGTATTTTACAAAAACTAAAAGGTGATTTCAAAATTAGATTAACTGAAAAGGATCAAGAGATCAGCACCTTGAAACATGAAGCATCCATAATCAAAGACCAGCTCCAGTCAATGATAGAAAAATATCAGAACTGCAAAAAAGAAGTTGGAGTCCACCCAAATCACTTGTGAAAAATGGGTGGAGTCTTGCTCTGATTATGAAAAGATGATAGAAAAAACAAATAAAAAACAATGAGAGGTTTGTTGCTGGTCTTGCAAAACTTGACCAAAATACCAACACTTCCATTTGCTCTGAATTGTTTGAAGTCAACTGTAAAAGAAAGCAAGATTATTGAAACCAGTGGCAAGATTGTCATTATTGAGAAGCCACAACGTTCTATTCAGTCTGAAAAACCAAAATATGTTTTTAAACCAACTTGGTCAGATGAATGTGATAATCTTGAAAACTTCTAACCAGTTGATTTTTCAAACCCTGATGGTCTTAAGCCACCTAAGATAAAACTTATTCCTATTACAAACTCTCAAACAGAGGTTAAATCATCTGTTTCTGAAAAGAGAGACATAGGTAAAAAGAAAGACAAGATTCTAGACATGTTGTGTGACTTCTGTGGTAAAACAAATCACTGGGTAAAATACTGTTTCAAGTTATAAGCTCTTCATATCAATCAAAGCAACAACATTCGAATCCACTATTGGGTGCACTATTTAAGGTAAAACCAACCATTTAACTCAATAGTGCTTGTTTCTTAGATCACATAATTTTAACAAAAACTGGTCAAGAAAGAAAACGAGCTTCAAAAGGGAAGATGGGCCAGGTAACAGGAATACCCAATCTCTTTCCAAAAGAGTTGACTCAGACTACACTGTTCACCCATGATATACGCCATATGCAATATATAAATTATATCAAAGAAGGTGTAAAATCAACCCTTGTTAGTACTAATGTTGGAAAAAGTGTGTTTCTTTGTATACTTTTGATTTTCAAGATTAAAAGAGCTTAAATGTACAAAAGGAGCAGATTATCACAAAAACCAGCATAAATACACAAGAAGGAAAGATGATACACTATCCCAACCCCCGAGCTTCACCCCAAGAACAAAAACAGCGAATCAGAAGTCAAGCACGGGGACATGCCTGCTCGGTATGGGGCCATGCCCTATTCAAGATTCCAGGAAGAAGAAGACAAACAAAAGCAGATAAGAGACATGGGCCGTGTCCTAGGGAGCACCGGCCGTGGTCAACTCCCAGATACGCAAAATCTTGGATAGAGAAGAAGGAAGGCACGGGGCCGTGTCAGTGAAACACGACGGCGTGTGAGCATCTGGTTTGACAAACTCATTAAATGAAGACAGAGAATAAGGAAGGCATGAGGCCATGTGAACAGTCTGTTTCCAGCTATAAAAAGGGGGATCTTGGTTTCATTTCAACTCATCCTTTGGCAAACCACTTCTTTCAGACCTTCCACCACCACCACAACATCACCATCATCCACCATTGTAACAACCTGACCTTTCGTTGTTATCTGTTTTATTGCTTATTTCGTTGTAAACGCCTTGTACTCTGGGATTCGATATTATAAAAGGGTTAACTACGTTTCAACGCATTTTTATCTCGCTTTCTATCACATTTGAATGCTTAATACTCAAACGCTCAACGCAACGCAAACTCAAACGTGGTTATTTATGTTACTTTATGTGATTGTGTGTGATATATGTTTTGTTTATGTTATACTGCTCAAACGCTCTCGCTTGCTCGCTTAAACTCTCTTTATCGCATTAACACGCAACACATCGCTTAACGCCTCACTAAAACTCTTAACGAACATTCTCACTCACACGAACACTCACTCGCATGAACACTCTCACTCGCAGAACAATTACTCGCATGAACTCTCACACGCACGAAAACTCTCACTCGCATGAACACTCACTCGCACGAGTCATTCTTCTGCTCTCTTCCCTCTTCTCCTATAAATACCACACTTAGCACTCGTGCTCCTCTTGCTGTCACTCACACAAGGACTCCTTTACCCACTTTTCTCTGTTTCCAAGTAAGAAGACAACGCTTTCCACATGAATCACAACGATTTTACACGAGTCCAACTCCGATTTCATCTAAACTTCTCTGTTTATGAAAATCTTCATCCTTTTCATAAAACCTTCTGATTTTACTTTGTATTCACACTTAAACGAGTGTATTTGAATTAGCTTTGGCTTCTCAACTTAGGAACATTGCTGTTTCAAACTCACCAAGTGTTGATCCTAAGAAAACTGTTTAAAACTCGATTTTTACAAAAAAACGGACAAAACTGAGGTATGTTTCGTTCACTAGATAGTGGAACAAAGCGGTGTCAAAACCGTCATGAAAAGGATTCGAAATCACATTCGTTTAAGGCAAAAACTCAGTTCCGGTAGCATGAAGACGCAAGAAGAGTCACTTGTGCAAACTGGACTGGCTCGCACGAACCACTTGGGGTTCGTACGACCCATCTGAGTTTCCATGAGAGACTTACTCACTCTAAAGACCTCTCCAGCACTAGGTTTCGATAAGTAGCTTAAGGCTGGAGGGATGAACACTCGATTTCCCGAAGAAACAACGCGAAAACACTCAATTTTGGACACGAAAACAGGTCACTCGCACGATCATCACTCGTACGAGACATGATTCGCACGAGGGTGATGCCTTGTGCGAGTGATGCCTCATGCGACCCACCTGTTCCTCCCGCACAACTCTTCGCTCAACCGATTAGCACTATGGAAGACTGATGCACTTCTGTTTCTATGCGCAGGCTGACCCGATGCTCCTTCCGCTCCAGCTCACTCTGTCTGCTGTTTAAGCACCCACTGTGAGTATACTTGACCCCTTTTCGCTTTAACGCACTTCTGGGTGTTCATAAGTTCTCTATTAAACAGACACTACACACAACACTAAAAGCGCTTTATAACGCAAACCGCTCTCGCATGACTATATGTGAAACGCTGAACTGCTATGTGTTATTTGTATGCCTTGAGACTTGCCTACCACCCTTAACATGATAGCAGCTATAGGTTGACCCGCCACCCGTAGGTTCGGGGGTTGTTAAGGTTCGCTTTACTTACTTGTTTACGTGCGTGGTCACTTCGGTGGACACGTATCGCGCATACTCACTTGCGGTCTAATTGGTTAGTTGGTTTCGGTGTAGATAACATATATGTTCACATCACTACATTAGTCTATGCTGGTTTCACCAAACGCTTTATTACTATTATTTATGATAAACCTGTGTACTCACCTTTACATTTTGTATTGACTTTATTTTAACGTATGTGACAGGTTTATGGAGTATATGTTGCAAATGGATTAGGCCTTTAGATACTCGCTTAATCTAGTTGTTTAATTTAGTTTCATGGTTCGAGAAACTTGTAATACGTTTCGATTATTGTATGGATATTTGTTTAGTTTTATAGGAAATTGAACCTTGTTAAATATTGTCATAAATTAGTCGTTATGGATTCTCTCGAACAATCTATTCGCTTAGTGCCGCATCCCGATGATTCCGCCATCGGTTGGGGTGTGACAACCACATTCATCCATCATCAATCTTTAGAGTGTGTGTAGTACGTCTCGGGATACAAGATTGACCGTAAGAGTTTTTTTTTCAAATAAAGGCCATGCTTGCTAATCTCTTACATCACTTGGTGAAAACAAGTTATTTATGTATTACTTTTTATTTCCAAGCGTTGGTAAACTTTTTAATTGGGTATGTATTAATGACTTTATAACTAATTTTTTATATTGAAAGTGAACTTTATTCTCTCATATCTTCTTGTTTTATTGATTCACTCATTTGTGTCATTACGGTCTATATAAAGCGCGTTAACTACCTGGAAGGGGTTAGAAAGGTGGTATGAGTAAAGTTCTTTCCTCATTCAGTGTATAGATCCCGAGAGGACTTGATTCAAGCTTATTAGGACTTCCTTTGAGGACAGATAGCATCAAATCGGGGGAAGTAAGAATGACTTGAATCCCTTATAAATAAACTACTATTAAAACTTTAAACCGGCCTTGCGGGACTGTATCCTTGCAGACTCAGACCAATATGGCCGAGTTTAACGTTGCCTCCAAAAGAGGGACATGCCATATTTTGCATAGTAACTTACTTAATTATCTTTCAATATTTCGGCCTTGCAGGACTGTATCCTACTGACTCAGACCAATGTGGCTGAGGGTAGCTTTTCCTCCAAAAGAGGGACATGGATAATCTCTTAAAAAACCCAAAGTGCGGAAATCATCAAAGGATAATAAATGACGAGTTGGAACCAAGTGATTCTATCTTGTCTATTTGTTCCTTTTATTATTTTAATTTTTGATTATTAATATAGTTTATTAAAAATCTTTTCTCAAAATTTGATTAGATTAGATGTCGACGATATTCCTTGGACAAAATTTTATTAAAAGCTCTTGTGTCCTTGGACGACCTCAGTATCTTACCATCACTATGCTGCGCCAACGATGGGTGCATTTGCCCTAGCGTGTTGTAGAGAGTGATAGTGTTATATCATGTTCTTATAAATTTAAAACTTGAATAACAAGTGAAAAGTGCCTAAAATATATCTTAAAAATTACCCACGCTCACATCACGTCAACCTACAACAATTGAACCAACATCCTGCACAGAGGTCAGGTTGAACCTCTGTTATTCCACAAAACCCTCTACCCAGAGGCTATGGGCAACCACCGTGTAACAAGGTACCTTACAGGTATATAAAACCTGTGCCACAACCTCAAAAGCCAAAGGTAAACATGCATCCTCATGGGTATCAACATCTTGTTCAGAATGGTCAACTACCTATTGACCCAAGTGTGCAGGCACTTGCAGAAGGTCAAAAACATCTGTTGGAGATTGTACAAAAACTCCAAGTGACTAAAGACCAATCCCAAGGAGCTATTGCAGTGGTTGATAACACCAAATCCAAGCAGATAATGTTTTGGATTATCTGCAAGATTGACCCATTCACCATCATCTGTAGGGTACCACTGTTGGTAATTGAAAAGTGCTAACAAAGGTTACCTGTGCATCTATCCTCTATTCAAATAATAGAAAGAAACCTGTTTTGAAGAATCCAAAAATTTCTATCTTTTCATTAATTAATGTCTTAAAAATAAGAAAAACAAAAAATATTGTTTAAAGATAGAAAACAAAAAAATATTGTTTAAAATCAAGAAAAGATTGACAAGATCACCAAAATTCAAAACTCTATTCAAGTAAAACATGTGTTTCATTGGTTCAAAAGTTTGTTCAAGTGTGATAACCACTGTTTAAGGCAAAAGTACAACTGTTTTTCAAAACCATTGTTAGACTATAAAAGTCAAACAGAGCCACTGTTTCCATTCAAAGCTCTATTTAACCCAACAAAGGTTTCAAACAAAGGTTTTTCAAAATCTCTGTTGCCCAAAAGTCAAACAGATGTTTCAAAACACTGATCATGTTGTTCAAAGGTCCGTTGAGCACAACAGAGGCTTAAACAAATAATCTGAAGACAGATCTTTGATATCTTCTTCAAAGGGTTTCTTTAGTAGGACCCACATTTTGAACAGAGGTTTACTATAACAAATAGCAACTAACCACGTGGATAAAAAGGTAACGGTTGTCCACTCTAGCATCCCTGTTCCATTAAAACTGATCATGTTGTTCAATGGGTAAGTTGTTTTCAGTGATCATTGGCCTAAACCGACCATTAACTCCTCTTGGTTGTTGCATTTGATTTTGGTGTTGTGGTCTATTTCGAGGTGGACCATTGACCTCTTGATTCACCGATCATCGTTGGTTAACCCTTTGATTACCCCCGCCTACAACTGAGGATCCGGTTCGGTTGGCGTTGTTATTGTTTTTTATCAACCCGGTTCCTTTGGTTGTCGTATCGTGGTTGACGATTATTGCCATTACCATCATTACGGGCATAATCATACCCATAATCGTCAACATTCTCCACATGGTTGGCATTTTGATAGCCAACTTCCTTATCTTCAAAACCTCTACCGTTGTAGAAGTTCCCGTTGTTCTACTCATCCCAACCACCATCTTCAAACCTGTCATCATAATTTCCGCTTCTCCCAAGTACTCCAAATGAATACTAACATGTTCGGTGATTGATAACCCGGAACGCTATACGGCTCATCATCGGGGATATTAGTTCTCAACTCATCAATGTTGAGAAATTGGGTTTCATTCGTGGGATTGCCACGGTTTTGGTTAACCCCACGGTTGGGATTAACATTTCGATTATTGAGGTTTGGTGGTAATGGTTTTGGTGATTACGTTTTTGAGGTGGTGGCGTGGGTGCACGTTGATGTTGATTTTGGTTTTGGTTTTGGCTTTGGTTTTGGGTGCAAGTTAGGTGTGGTGGTGTTAGCGGTCTTGAGTTGTTACCATTCCCCGGTTGGTTGTTTTGGTTTTGGTTTTGGTGAGGGTAATCCGTGTATTGGTGTTGATTTTGGTTTTCGTTGTTATGGTGGGTTGGAGTTTTGGCGATCCATTTGGACAGGTCCAAAGGATGATGTATGTGGTGAGTTTAGGGTAGGTGGGTTAGGGGCAAGTATTGCCTCTAACCGGTCGGCTAAATTCTTTCTAACCACTCGCTCAATCTCCGGTTCAAACAACGGTGAGTTTCTTCCGGAATTATGTGTTGCACTACATGCATCCTGCACAAGTAACACACCCGCGTAATAGAAAAGCAAATACAATAGAAGAAAATAAAGCACTTAAACAGATAATCACACAAATCAAGCAATGTCCTAACACAAAGCGCATGAACTCCCGGTAACGGCTCCAAAATTTTATCAGGTGGTCGCATCCCGGCAACGACCCAAAAATAAAGAAAGGAGAGGAACCCTAGGACGAATTAGAGCTGTTTGAAGGCGATTTTGGAAGACAAGAAACTTGGGGATCGAGGTTTTAAGCATAGGATTCGAGATTCTTGGATGTTATCCATCGGGTTTGTCATTTTTTTGTTTCTCTTTTATTCAATCATGTTTTGTGAACTTGTTTGTGCTTTCAAGACAATGATTGTTGGCTAAGTGTTATACGTTGCCTAGGTCGATGATTACACGTATTGTTTACTAGTTTTATTCAGTTTGGGATTATTTATGGATTTTAATAATACAATAATCAACTTTGGTTTTAATGATTTGATGTGTTTGTGTAACAACTCTCAAAAAACACCCCAAACCGAACCAAAATAAAACGAAGAACCGGACACGCAAACAAGGAAAATGGATCTGGGCATCCCAGGCGCCACGCGCAGCAACCCCTGATCCTGGGGCGACGCTCGACAGAGGTCAGACACGCGTATGTCCGTTTTCGACAAGTGTCAAGCCTACACTAGCTTACGAGGCTGACCTATCCCTAGAGGGCTGCCATTGTGCCACGCGCGAGCCTCCCCTGTCCCTGGCGCGACGCGCGGGAGAACCCAATTTCGGGTATAAATAGAGCAGCGTGGGACTGAAGTCCTCTGCTGATTTTCGATCGAATTCTCTGATCGCATACTCCCTCTATCTCTGTTTCTCTGCGAAACCCCCCTCAAAACCCCCTATACCTGCGAAACGCTGCCCGCTGTAAGTATCTTAACCCCCGATCACTAATTTGTTACCCTACCGATTGATTTAGGACCCACCGACGCATGTCGAGGCTCTGCCTGACTAAGTTCGTTGGGGTTCTGTCTCGTGTTTTATGGGCATCCTACCCGATTGATTTAGGACCCACCGACGCATGTCGAGGCTCTGCCTGACTAAGTTCGTTGGGGTTCTGTCTGGCGTTGTATGGCTAAAGTGACTTGGGTTAGTTTACTAACACGTGTACAATTGTATGTTTTAATAGAAATTCCAGGAAGTAATCAGGAATTTTCACCAAAGGCATAGAATACTAAGTTTTCAAAGTGAGTACATTATCTTTTTCTCATCGTTTGTGAGTATTTCGTGAATCAAACTGTTTTACCAAAACCTCAAATGTTTAATTATGCTCAACAGTGATTGAGTATATGTATTCTACGATTACTGCCGGTATGTTGGAATTTTGTATACAAAATTTGAATCCGTTACCATTGGACGAAGAGTTTGCCAATGTGTAATATGACCCACAAGTCAGGTGTGACAGTACTGATTGAGTAATGGTGTAGATATAAACATTATAAATGCGGATGCTCTCAATCCTGTAAAATTATAAAAACTTGTTTTGATTAAACTGGAATGCACTCGCCAGTATTTCTTGCTGATAAAATGTTTGAAAATGCATTTCAGGTAACTTAATGTGAAGCTAATAGAAGTCAGCTGGAGAGCACCGAGGGCTTAGAAAAGAGGCTACAAAAGTTATCTAAATAAACAGGAGTTTATGTTTTACATAAATTAGGGTTCATCCCTACAAAATGTATTGTACTTGAAACTTGGGTTTTATCCCAATTGTTTACTTATAAAAGTGTGGTGTTTTGAAACTCTGATAATATTTCCTAACTACGATCCTGATGTTTTAATTCCGCTGCCAAATTAATAAACACCGATACCACCGGCTCTGTGTCTCGCGGCTCCCGCTCCTGGGGTAGGGGTCGGGGGTTGCGACAGAAGGTGGTATCAGAGCTTTGCCACTGGTTTAAGCCGTTTAGGTGTTCTCTTCAATCCCTAAATTTTAACCAAATTGTGTTAGGAAATATCCGCGACTTCTATACTATTTTGTGTAAATATATATAATATAATTTTGTGTTATTTTGACGATTTCTTTAGTTTACAGTATGAGTGAATAGGGTACTTCTGATGCTTATCGTCATCTACCTCATTCTCTCATGGATGAGGAACATCCCAACCAACCCTCAAATACACTGCCTATTTCGAAGATATCTTTGTTTTCAAAGCCAAATCCGCGGAACCTTTCCCCCTAAAAAGAGAGGTTGGTTTAGTAGAGCCAAGGGAGAGAGAAGGAAAAGAATGAGACACGCACAACAGCAAGCCCTAGCAATTAGAACCGAGAGAAATACCAAAACCAAGAAGTCAGACCCTTATGGGAAGAAGAGTTTGGTAGGCAGTTAGCTGATTTTCACATGTTTGGAAATATAGGAGGAGAACCTAATTTCAACCAAGTAGCAAATCCAGAACCACCGTTACTTCCTTTATTTCCTAACCAACCATGAATCTAGAACAGAATCAGGGAAACCAATTTCCAATCCCAGCTTTTGATCCTAATGAGATACATAGGATTCCAGTACCAAACCCTTTAGATCAGTGGTGGGCTAACAACTGGGCAATTCAGGACCTACTAGAAAACCCGTTCCCCTACGAAGAACCGGTTCCACCTTACCCTGAACTAGTGCTACCAAGAGATCATGTGGAGGAACTCCGCCAATACGGAGAAGAGTTGGTTGAGAAAGGAAACCGAATCCGCCAAATCGGGGAGAAGCTCGTCTGGAAATATGACGAGCGGGAGATGCAGTTTTAAACAGTCACCTAATATATATATGTGTGTGTGTATGTGTTATTACTTTGAAAAAAAACATATAGATATGCCAACTAAAATAGATATAAAGTAATATATATATATATATATATATAGTGGGAAGTTCAAATGAGAAGAAAAAAATCTTGAGAAGAATAAAAAGAAAATTTAACCAATAAGAGTGCTTTTATTCATAAGGGTAATAAGGTAATTTTAACATTATAGTTAATGTAATATTTCCTATAATCTAGCTATTTAAATTAGTTCATTTATGGTTTTCACTTTATAACTTAAAAATAGAATAAGATATAAAATTAATTAGTTTATTAATTTATATGACCACCCTACGTTCATATTACATACCTACTACACAAACATATAATTCAACTTTCTCTAACTCTTTGCGTAGGAACATAACCCTTAAAAAGGTTGTACGAATATTATATGTTTGTGTAGGAACTTCAAGAGGGTGTGTAGAAACATCTAGGGGTTGTGTAGGATAATAATACACATTAATCGCATATAATTCGACTTTCTCTGACTGTTTGTGTAGTAACATAAGCCTTACAAATGTGTTTATAAATATTATATGTTTGTGTAGGAACATCTAGGGGGTGTGTACGTTCATCCTATTTGATGTACGAGGTGTGTAGTAACTTTATTTTATTTGATTACGTAGAAACATGATGTAATTCTACACAAACATTAACATAATGTAACCATCAAAGTAACATAAATGTTCTTACACTAGTTAAAATATTGTAACCACCAAATCAATAACATAATGTAACCACCAAATTAACATAAATGCTATCCTATACTAACATTACCATAATACCCTTTTCAATTAAGAAAGCACATAAAAAGATTGTTTTATTTACATCTTTACCACATTCATTTATAACCATTGATCATATTAATCTATGACTATGATATTCTTCTTAGTCTTCTCATTTAATTGTTTCTTCTCATTTGAACCTCCCCATATATATATATATATATATCGATGCATAGTTACTAATGTTTAATCCCAACGATGTTTGTAACATAGTTACTGTGTTTGAGTGATTATTATTTAATTGATTATGTGATATTAATACCTGATAAATGTTTACAATTTAGATGTCAGACAAAGTAAATCAGGAAATCCAGAATAACGATAATAACGAGAATCAAATGAATAAAAGTACTATCGAACACATAGTGGCCCAAGGAATCATAGATGCTATGCCCTATATTATCGATACTATTAAAAAGGTAGAAAATTGTAATTCCGGGAATAAACGTGTACCCCCTGAATCAAATCGTAGCGTGAATGGAAATCACGAATTGTTAATCCAAGCTCCAATTCCAAAAAGAAGAAGAACCGTCTCATATGGTTGTTCTTATAAAGAATTCTTATCATACAAACCGATAGAATTCCCAGGTAATGAATGAGCTATTTCCGCCTTGCGCTGGATAGAAAAAACAGAAGCAGTCTTAAAGATAAGTATGCAAATGAAGATAAAGTCATGTATGTTTCTAATCTTTTTAAAGATGCAGCTTTAGAGTGGTGGAATACCATTCTTCAGTCCAAAGGAAGTGACAGGGTTTACAGTATGGAATGGAACAACTTTAAGGAAATAGTTGAAAGGAAATTTTGTCCTCCTAATGAAAAGGAGCAGATTGCTAATAAATTTCTAAATCATAGAATGATCGGGGTAGATTGCAAAGAATATACTACCATATTCTTTGAATATGCAAGGATTGTACTGACCCTGGCTTCACCAGAACCAGTATTAATCTCTCGTTACATCTGGGGATTAATCAGCGAGATCAGACATGTAGTCTAGGCAGCTAGACCACAAACCATAGAAGAAGCAGTAGAGCTAGCAAACACCTTGACAGATGAATTGGTACGTACGCAAGAAGAAAACCAGAAAAAGAACCTAGCTCAAAAGATCACCCAGGAATTACGTTATGGTAATTCCTATCGCGGAAAAAGGGCAAGTTCTTCTTCACCCCCATGTAAGTACTGCAAAAGGAAACATTAAGGAAAATGCTCTACATACTGCAACTTTTGCAAAATGTCAGGGCATAAGGAAAAAGACTGTAGAAAGAAAACTAGCAATGGGCTATGCTACAATTGTGGAGAAGCTGGTCATATTAAAACGAACTGTCCAAAACTAGCTCTAGCGGCAAACAACAAAGCAAAGACAACTGAAGGACCCAAGAAGAATGCTAGAGCATTCGTGCTGACCGCCGAAGAAGCCAAGATGATCCCGGATATAACTGCCGGTACGTTTTTAGTTAATGATATTTATGCTAAAGTATTATTTGACTCTGGTGCAAACCAAAGTTTCATAAATACTTTCTTCTGTAAACTTCTTAATCAACCATTAACTAAACTTCACCAAGACTGTCTGGTTGAGACGGCAAATGGAACTTCTATCAAAATAAGCGAAATCCTGCAAGGAGCAAAGATAGAAATTTTAAGTCATAATTTTATTGCTAACATTTTTCCAATGGATCTAGCCGGATTCGATATCATGCTAGGAATGGATTGGTTGGTAGCCAATCAAGCAAGAATATTATGTAATCAAAAGTCTGTAGAAGTAAATGCACCAACAGGCGAAAGGATCACAATTAAAGGAGATAGGTCAACAAAGCCAACAAAGTTCATCTCGGTAATGAAAGCTGCAAGTTATATACGGAAAGGAGGAATGGTGTATATGATTTCCATAATCGTTAACACTAACGGAAAAGAATTAAAAGATATTCCCGTAATATCTGAATTCTCCGATATTTTCCAAGAAGAATTACCTGTATTACTGCCAGATCGAGAGGTTGAATTTAGAATTCACCTAATACCAGGAACGACACCGATTGCCAAAGCACCCTATCGCCTAGCACCGACGGAGATGCAGGAATTGAAGAAACAATTGGATGAATTACTAGAGAAAGGTTTCATACAACCTAGCTCATCGCCATGGGAGCACCGGTGTTATTTGTTACGAAGAAAGACGGATCAATGCGTATGTGCATTGATTACCGAGAATTGAATAAAGTGACAATAAAAAATCGGTACCCGTTACTGAGAATTGATAATTTGTTCGATCAACTCCAAGGAGCCCGATTCTTTTCTAAGATCGATTTGCGCTCAGGATATCATCAGTTGAAAGTGCAGGAAGAGGACATTCCTAAAACTGCTTTCAGAACGAGGTACGATCATTATGAATTTACAGTCATGCCATTTGGTTTAACCAATGCCCCAGCTGCATTTATGGACATAAACCATACCTAGATAAATTCATAATTGTCTTTATAGATGATATTCTAATTTACTCTAAAAGTGAGGAAATCATGCAGAGCATTTGCATATACTCCTGTCATTGCTGAGAAAGGAAAAGCTTTATGCGAAATTCTCAAAATGTGAATTCTGGTTACAAGAAGTACAATTCCTTGGACATCTGGTAAACCACGAAGGAATTCATGTGGATCCCACAAAGATCGAAGCAATTACCAAATAGAAGGTCCCAGAATCACCAACGGAAATAAGAAGTTTTCTTGGATTGGTAGGATATTATAGACGTTTTATTCAAGATTTTTCTAGAATAGACATCCCGTTAACCAAGCTAACTTGCAAATCAGTTAAGTTTGAATGGGGGACAAAGCAAGAAGAAGCATTCCGGATTTTGAAGCAAAAGTTAACTAACACACCAATACTCGCTTTGCTAGAAGGGACTGAAGACTTCGTAGTTTATTATGATGCGTCCAAGTTAGGATATGGATGTGTGCTGATGCAACGTCAAAAAGTAATTGCTTATGCCTCTAGACAACTTAAGAAGCATGAAGAACACTATACCACCCATGATCTAGAGTAAGGAGCAATAATTTTTGCCCTTAAGATTTGGAGACACTATCTCTACGGTAGTAAGTTTATTGTATTCACGGATCATAAAACTTGATTCCTAACCACAAAAATCTTCGTGAAACACTCATGCATGAAGCTCATAAAACGCGATATTCTATACACCCAGGAGCCGATAAGATGTATCAAGACCTACGGTACACCTATTGGTGGCCTGGAATGAAGAAAGATATTGCCGTTTTTGTTTCCAAGTGTCTCACATGTTCTAAGGTGAAGGCTGAACACCAAAGACCCTCAGGACTTCTAGTCCAACCGGAAATACCTGTATGGAAGTGGGAAAATATAACCATGGATTTCATTACCGGGTTACCTCGCACTTCTGGCGGGTATGACACTATATGGGTGATTATAGACCGACTTACAAAATCAGCTCACTTTATCCCTATTCGAGAAGATTTCAAGAACGAAAAGCTTGCTCGTATTTATATCAACGAAATCGCAAGCCGACACGGGGTACCATTAAGTATTATTTCTGATCGTGATGGTCGTTTCACCTCACGAACATGGCAAGCAGTACAATCCGCTATGGGCACTCGATTAGATCTCAGTACCGCCTATCATCCTCAAACTGATGGACAGTCTGAGCGCACCATTCAAACTCTTGAGGATATGCTTAGAGCATGTGTCATAGACTTCAAGGGAAATTGGGACGCCCACCTACCGTTAGTTGAATTTTCGTACAACAACAGCTATCATTCGAGCATCGGCATGGCACCTTTTGAAGCTTTATATGGTCGAAAGTGCCGATCTCCTGTTTGTTGGCACGAAATTGGGGAAGCACAAATTACTGGTCCAAAATTGATCCAAGAAACCACAGACAAGATTCATCAAATCCGAAACAATCTTTTAGCAGCTCAAAGTCGTCAAAAGAGTTACGCAGATAAATGACGGAAGCCCTTGGAGTTTAGCATTGGTGATCATGTGCTTTTAAAAGTATCACCGTGGAAGGGAGTAGTTCATTTTGGTCAAAAGGGAAAGCTAGCACCACGTTACGTAGGACCTTTCAAGATACTCGAAAGAGTAGGTCCTGTAGCATACAAGCTTGACCTACCGGAAGAACTCGACAGGATTCATCCCACATTCCACGTGTCGAACTTGAAGAAGTGCCTCGCTGATGAGAATCTCCATATTCCACTGGAAGATATTCAAATTGATGAATCCATGCATTTTATTGAAAGACCAGTGGAGATTATGGATTATGGAGAAAAGCGTCTTCGACGAAGTCGCATTCCAATTGTTAGGGTACGCTGGGAGTCGAAACGGGGACCTGAGTTTACTTGGGAACGTGAAGACTCAATGCGTGAAAAACACCCGCATCTTTTTCCTACTACATCAACTATTTAAATTTCGGGACGAAATTCCTAAAAGTAGGGGATACTGTAACATTTGTAAAAATCGGGTCTCCAAAACCCGCTCCGTTTTGTAATCAAGTACCAAGTTATGAAAGTGCATTAATTATTTATGGTTATTTTGAGTTAAAACGATACATAATTAATAAATAAACTAAACTACAAAAATTATATTTGATAAAAAGTTAAAATAAAATAAATAAAAAACATTTGAAGCTGCCGGGACTCGAACCCGGGTCAGCTGAGCCGCTCAACCGTCTTAACATCCATTTCCTAAACCACTCCGCCACAATGTGTTTTCTGTTAACACTAGGAAAACAATTGGAACTTATACGCAAACTCAAATTAACCGTTGATGCCATCTGAATAACGGAAATCGGCAAACCAATCGCCAAATCGTTGCAAATTCATCTGGCCAGCTTATAACCGATGTATTTCGGTTTCTAATTAAGTCAGAATTGAATGAACTTAAAGCTTCATCACTTTCGGTATTTGAAACCGAAGATTTATCAAGCTCTGATTTAATTCAAGTTTCCAATCATTTGCACGATTCAGAACTATCACAACAATATCCAATTTCATCTTCGTCGCATTTGTGAACCATAAGATCATCTGAAACAGTTCGCCGGAAATTTTCTGCAAGTCACCGGAAAACCGGGACTCACATTCTCACGGTAATTCCTCCGACTCTTTCTGTTTAAAACATGTGATTAGTTAGTCTCTAACACAACTCCATCATCAGAATCGATTCTAGCCAACGTTTATCGGAAATCTTATCTTCGCCGGAAAGTTTCTGAGACTGCCGGAATCCAACTGTGAACTGGTAAGATATCCTACACTTCTTTTAAACCTTGTTTAGGTGACTCAACTTTATGAATAATCGATCAACGCTGTTAATTGGTTCAACAGTCGGAGTTCATTTCCAGTACCGACGAACCTCCGCCGGAATTCAGTGAATAACATCAATCGGTATATTCTGTTCCTTAAACTTTCTCCATTCTTTACTTTTGAGTTACTGTTGATGTCGGAGAACTTTGTAAATCACAAATCAATCATAATCAGTCGAGTTATGTTGCCTGTGTAATCGGTGAAGAAGATGAAGTTATAACAGAATATAAGAGTAATTAAAATCCGGATTATAAACGGGTTAGACACACAGTCCAGCGGTGGACTGTGTGCAAATTTCACATACACGTCCCGAGTTCGATCCTTGCTACGTGCACGCTTTGTGTAATAACATTCCTTTTTAATCATGAACTAACCCGGGTTAAAACAGGTAGTTGTTAAGTATAATAAAAACCAAGAATATAACCGGGTTAGACACACAGTCCAGCGGTGGACTGTGTGCAAAATGAACTTCACGTCGCGCGTTCGAATCTTGTCACGAGCACCGGTCCAGTTGAATTAAAACGTTTTTGTAAATAAAGGAATTTTCGGTTAATTCAAATAAGTATATAAATATAATTAAAACTGAGTTTATAACGGGTTAGTCACGTAGCTCAGTTGGTAGAGCTACGTGCACGTGAACGGAAGGTCGCCGGTTCGAATCCCGCCCGGCGCAGAAATATCTGCTGACCGAACCGGTCAACGGTCAACGGTCAACAGTAAAAAAAAATAATATTTTTTTATATATTTATTTATTTTAATTTAAAAATCAATTAAAAATACTTAAAAATAACATTTTTAAAGATAGAAAATAGCCATAAACTCATAAAAAATATATCTAAAAATTTCATTAAAATCCTTAATAACATCCATCCACTTAATATATTTTTCCATTATTATTTAGGTTAGTATTCCTCGTCGACTCGCTCATCTAAATCGTGCGCATCTCACCATCTCAAATTCAACGCACCCAATGTGAGTGAACCTTTCAAATTCCCCGTTTTAATCACGTTTTTGGGGTGTATCATGTGTCTTTGTTTATTTACATATTATAACGAAACTATTGTGCATACATCATATCATGACATGTGTATTAGTTTGTTGCTGTTAAGTAGTTATTGGATGCAAATTATTATTACAGTACATGCATTTGCCGAGGCCGCAGCTCCCCATCCATGAGGTTGAGCTTGTTCCCCATTTTATTATGCGGTTGAACTGTGGCGTGCTCGCACGATCGGCTCCGTTTGATTGAGCCTTGATCGGTCATTTCATTTTACATTTCAATACATGCAATACGATCGGCTCCGTTTGATTGAGCCTTGATCGCACAGTTCAATTTACATTTCCAGTTCATGCAATACGATCGGCTCCGTTTGATTGAGCCTTGATCGCACAGTTCAATTTACATTTCCAATTCATGCAATACGATCGGCTCCGTTTGATTGAGCCTTGATCGCACAGTTCATTTATGTTAGTTATCGTATTATATTGGTATGTTCATGTATGCTATCAAGTGTTATTGTATGTTATAATTGTAACTGCTATTTGCCAATGCTTGATTACTTACATTTGCTCTTTTATGATTATGCACAATATTTTATTGATAAACTAACCATAAAATCATTATCAAATGTTTATCTAATAAGGTTCACTCGCCAACTTATGTTGACCCAAAAACTACCATTTTACACATGATACAGGTGAACCAGCAGCAGCTAGGAACACATAGGACCTGGATTAGAAGAATAAATCGATTTAGTTTGGGATTGTTACCTTTTTGATTATTTCCTTTGTATTGAATGAACATGTTTGGATGTTTGAAAATGTAACTTTGACTTCATTAATTATGAAACATAATAGTAAATGTCATGTGCTTTGGTGATAACCCAATTATGCCCTGACTCTTATTTCCGCTGCGGGTCGGGGTTGTGACAGTGATATCCAGTATCATGAAGGAAAGGCAAACGTGGTGGCTGATGCTTTAAGTCGAAAGTATCAGGAGAAGCCGAAAAGAGTGTGCTCTCTTAGATTAAACCTGCAGATAGATTTAAATGAGCAAATTAAGCAGGTACATGAAACCGCAATCAAGGACGATGCTGAAGGATTAAAAGGAATGATTAAGGAATTAGAAAAAGGAACAGATGGAATTTGGTGATTCCATAAGGAAAGGATTTGGATCCCTATCCAAGGAGATCTACGAAATCGAATTTTAGAAGAAGAGCCCATAAGACTAAGTATACAATGCATCCTGGAAGTCATAAGATGTATAAAGACTTAAGAATGAATTTCTGGTGGATAGGAATGAAAAAGGATGTAGCAAATTACGTTGCCAAATGTCTAACCTGTTCACAGGTTAAAGCTGAACATCAGAAACCTTCAGGATTATTGCAACAACTGGAACTGCCAATTTGGAAATGGGAATTGATAACCATGGACTTTGTTACCAAATTACCCAGGACACGAAAAGGTAATGATACAATCTGGGTGATTGTAGACAGATTGACCAAATCTGCTCATTTCTTACCAATGAAGGAAACTTTCAGTATGGAACAGTTAGCCAAGTTATATGTAAATGAAACAGTTTCATCACATGGAATTCCTTTATCTATTGTGTTTGACAGAGACAACCGTTTTACCTCTCATTTTTGGACAAGTTTTCAAAAAGCAATGGGAGCTAGACTAAATCTAAGTACAAAATATCATCCTCAAACAGACGGTCAAAGTGAAAGAACAATCCAAACAATGGAAGATATGCTGAGAGCTTGCGTAATTGATTTTGGAGGAAATTGGGATGAACAGTTACCTTTAATAGAGTTTTCCTACAACAACAGTTATCATACCAGCATCAACGCTGCACCCTTTGAAGCACTCTACGGACGAAAATGTCGAACCCCATTATGTTGGGCGGAAATTGGAGAAAAGCAACTATCATGTCCTGAAATTGTGCAAGAAACAACTAACAAAATTATTCAAGTCAGGGAAAGACTGAAAGCAGCCCAAGATCGTCAAAAGAGTTATGTAGATAACAGACATAAACCCTTGGAATTTCAAGTTGGAGATAAAGTGCTATTAAAAGTCTCACCATGGAAAGGGGTTGTACGATTTGGTAAGAAAGGAAAGCTAAGCCCAAGGTATGTTGAACCTTTTAAGATTATCAAAAGAATAGGGCCAGTAGCTTATCAGCTACAATTGCCGGAAGAAATGGAAGGAATACATGATGTATTTCATATATGTAATCTCAAGAAATGCTTAGCGGACGAATCATTGGTGATACTTCTTCAAGATATAAAGGTAAATGAGAAACTTAAGTTTGTAGAAAAGCCCATTCAGATTGAAGATAGAAAGATCAAGAATCTCAAACCAAGAGATTAGTTCTGGTCAAATTGAAATGGGACTCAAAGAGAGGACCAAAATACACATGGGAGCTAGAGTCAGAAATGCAAAGGAAGTATCCACACCTATTCCAGTGAATCTCGAGGACGAGATTTAAAACAAGGTGGGGAGGATGTAACAACTCTCCAAAAACACCCCAAACCGAACTGAAACGAAGAACCGGAAACGCAAACCGAGACACAGCACGCAAAACAAGGAAAATGGATCTAGGCATCCCAGGCGCTACGCGCTAGGAACCCTGATCCTGGGGCGACGCGCGACAGAAGTCAGACATGCGTATGTCCGTTTTCGATAAGTGTTAAGGCTACACTAGCTTACGAGGCTGACCTAGCCCTAGAGGGCTGCCATCGCGCCACGCGCGAGCCTCCTCTGTCCCTGGCGCGACGCGCGGGTGAACCTAATTTTGGGTATAAATAGAGCAGCGTGGGACTGAAGTCTCTGCGAATTCTCTGATCGCATACTCCCTCTATCTCTGTTTCTCTGTGAAACCCCCCCTCTAAATCCCCTAAACCTGCGAAACGCTACCCGTTGTAAGTATCTTAACCCCCGATCACTAATTCGTTACTCTACCCGATTGATTTAGGACCCACCGATGCATGTCGAGGCTCTGCCTGACTAAGTTCGTTGGGGTTCTATCTGGTGTTGTATGGGCACCCGATTGATTTAGGACCCACTGACGCATGTCGAGGCTCTGCCTGACTAAGTTCGTTGGAGTTCTGTCTCGCGTTGTATGGCTAAAGTGACTTGGGTTAGTTTACTAACACGTGTGCATTGTATGTTTTAATAGAAATTCCAGGAAGTAATCAGGAATTTTCACCAGAAAGGCAGTAGGAATACCTAAGTTTTCAAAGTGAGTACATTATCTTTTTCTCATCGTTTGTGAGTATTTCGTGAATCAAACTGTTTTACCAAAACCTCAAATGTTTAATTATGCTTAACAGTGATTGAGTATATGTATTCTACGATTATTGCTGGTAGTTGGTTTGTATACAAAATTTTAATCCGTTACCATTGGACGAAGAGTTTGCCAATGGGAAATATGACCCACAAGTTAGGTGTGACAGTACTGATTGAGTAATGGTGTAGATATAAACATTGTAAATGCGGATGCTCTCAATCCTGTAAAATTATAAAAACTTGTTTTGATTAAACTGGAATGCACTCGCCAGTATTTCTTGTTGATAAAATGTTTTTAAACGTGTTTCAGGTAACTTAATGTGAAGCTAATAGAAGTCAGCTGGAGAGCACTGAAGGCTTAGAAAAGTGGCTATAAAAGTTACCTAAATATATAGGAGTTTATGTTTTATATAAATTAGGGTTTATCCCTACAAAATGTATTGTACTTGAAACTTGGGTTTTATCCAATTGTTTACTTATAAAAGTGTGGTGTTTTGAAACTCTGATAATATTTCCTAATTACGATCCTGATGTTTTAATTCCGGTTCCAAATTAATAAACACCGATACCACCGGCTCTGTGTCTCGCGGCTCCCGCTCCCGGGGTAGGGGTCGGGGGTTGCGACAGTTTGTGTATCTTGACTTGTTCTTTGATAACCTACGACTTCTCTTGTGTACTTGGTGAATGTCTTTCATAAAATAGTTGCATACTAGGTTGATTGCTTTGTGCTTTTAAATATTAGATGGTTTACTAGCGTATGTAGTGACTATAGGAGTATAGTTGTGATTTGGATAAGTCTAGGTGTTCTACCAACCTGAATAGCTTTTAAGTGAGAGGTTGTCAGTTAGTCTCAAGTGATTAGATTTCTAGGGTTAGATACTTCGTGAAAACATCCCTTAGTTTACTTGTCTCTTTTTGCTAGCTGAGTCTAATCAGGACTTCTTAGTTACCAGTGACTTTCACCCTGTGAGGTAGATTGTCAATAGGGTACTTTATTAGTACAGTAGGGAAGCCCGTGAGGGAATCCTCTAAATATGTAGTTTAACCGCTTTTAGGTTTCCATAGGTTTTTTCTCAAGAAGGTTCGAGGGTCCTTTAAGTTATCCTTTAAATTTAGTATTTTAAGATCCCAGTTCTCACAATAGTTCCATAACCGGTGGAACTTGTCAAACATTTGTAGGCGTCTAACCTAGGTAGTGGTGTTTTTCATTATCTGATCACATCGCCGGTCTCATTCGTGTATTCGTCAGTTCTAGTTATTTTAGTTAATTTAGTAGTTCGTCCCCCAAACAACAAAACAAATTAGTCGGGTCAGTTTAGTAATTAGTAATCGAGTCTAATAACCGTAATTAATAGAGTTTCGTGGGTTCAATACTCAGACTTACTTACGCTTTATTATATTGATTACGCTTGCCGGTTGTGTGGTCTAGGTTTTAGAGAGTCTTAGTTTATAAATTTAAAACTTAGAGTGTCTAGTTTAAAGTAAGTTAGTTAGTTTTAATTGATCGTTGTGAGCACATTAAATACCCATGACATGATTTCATTATAATATTTTATATGAGTGATTACATAATTACGTAACAATAATTGACTATGTATTATTAGTGATTACATGATTTTTGAATACCCATTATGTGATTTAATTATAGTTTTTATGTGAAACCCCACTGAGTGATTACGTTATTATATACAAACCACAACTATTATAAAAAAAACATGTAATACATATTATTTCTCTCAACTATTGTTTAGTAATATTTTTTATTCCAGTAACTTCATTATTTAAAAGATAAATATAGCTTATTTATCATAGGTTAATATATTGCATAGATTTTAAAAACATAAAACTGTAATAAAAAATAAAATATATACATACATAAAAATCTCAAGAAGTATTTTTTATAACTCGACATCCATCAAGTAATACATTGAATACGAAACAAGATTTTAAAACGAATAAGAACTGAAATTTGCCATACATGACGCATTACCAACCTAACTTTGAAAGATGCAATTAAAATGTATAGCGTAACAGACAAAAATGGCTCCAAAAGATGTACAGCCAAAGAGGCTTCTTCACGTGGATTCATGTTAGATGAGGTGTCAACCGGCCACTACTCCTATTTTACTCAACCTCATCCTCATCATCGCATGCATCCTCCCTCCCTACCTACGAGATAGATAATAACTCCCATAATTCCACAACCACCGTTGTTATCCGGATGCAATGGGACGTCGCCATCTTCTCTACCTTCTTTACACCTCCTTTGCACGTCCCCCTCCTCTCCTCCCTACTTCACCGCACCGCCGCCTCCTCCGCCACTACTTTTCCACAAGGTAATTCCTTCACCACCGCGGTTAATTATTATAATTACGATCAGGGCCGTTTCAACGTTTTTAGAGGCTCTAAGCGAAATAAAAAGTAAGGGCATTTAAATTTGTATGATTTCAAAAAAAAACATGCATCTACGAATATAAACTAAAATCACGATAAGTCGTGACGGTCAACGATTTGCTGGCAGCACACAGATGGGAAATAAGAACGATGATGACAACTTTAATCCAGGGATTTTATAATGAATAACTAATACGTCAATGTATGCAATTATGTATATTAGCTTAGCTAGAGTTTTTAATTAAAAAGTGGGCCGTTTTTTATAATAAAAAACTGGTTTTATTTTGCAACTAATTTGTTAATTTGGGCATTAATACACATACTACATGTAATTATATATTTATTAAAAAACGGAGGTTCTTATTCTTTGGTAACCCTAGGCACACACGCCTAGGGTGGAAAGCCAGTGGCGAAGGTTGAACAAAAACTGGGTAGGGGCTGGACTCTAAAAATCCAAATCAGTAGGAGCTGGACTTTAAAATATTTTATACTAGAAAAACATTTTTTTAGTAAAACTAACGCGAAAAATTGTTCGGGCGGGCACCTGTTATGAACCATGCTAGTCCACCCCTAACAGCCCGTTCCCATCAAGAAAGCAGGTCCATTGGATCATGAAGAATTCATCGCAGAATATAAAGCGAAAGAAGATTATTGAAATAGGTTAAGAAGATTGTGTTCTTTTCTCATCTCTATCTCTCCCATCATCTTCTGTATTGTTATCTTTATCAATTTCTTATGTGTAATCATTCCAATTCTATTCGTATTTGTGTTGTTGTTTAGTCGTGAAATAACCATTCACTTCAGCACCCCCAGGGCCTCCATTATCCTCCGGCACTTGGAAGCCTAACGGGCCAGCCCTGATCCAGATCTATAGTTGCTTATTGAGTTCATGAATTTCAGCTAGTTGTAATTAAGCTCGTTATTTCGCGGCTCTTCTGTATTTCAAAATTTCAGCTCAATGAGTTCATGGATTTCACCTCAATATTTCGCTATTGCTCTGTATTTCAAAATTACAATTGCTTCTGATAATCTGATCGTGTATTACTTCAGATTTTTTTTTGCGGTTTTGATTAACGAAGAGCATTTTATCTCCAGATCAATTGTTTCGTATCGAAATTATCTGAGTTGATGTATTTCAGCTCGTTATTTCACAAATGTTCTGTATTTCGATTTCGGAATTGTTCTGTATTTAGAAATTACGATTGCTTCTGATCGTCTATTTCTTCAGATTTTGCGATCGCCATTGTATTTGAAATAAAAATAATAATTCAACACCTAGATCCTTTCGGAGAAACTTTTTCATATTCGACTCTTAGCAATGGTGGATCCAGAATTTTTTTTAGTGGGTTCGTTTTTGTAAGTTTTTATTATTTTTTTTTCAAATCATACTAGGTTCGCACTAATTTTTTCGATCTTTTTCCAAATCGAATGGGTTTATATATTAGTACGTTTTTCATCATAAGCTGCACTCGTCGTTCTGGATCGATCTGTGGGACGAAAGAAATTAATTATGTGAACTTAATTTTACAAGAAAATCTGGCGTCCCCGATCGTATCGCCACAGGAAAATAACTCAAAAGTCCGGTGTTCATGAGAAGCTATTTTATGCTAATAGAACAAGCTGATGATATAATATAATGTATTTAATTTGATGTTGGAAGGGATACTGCTGCGAAACTCACACAGGCGAAACGATCAGCCACGAGAGAGCACGGTCGACGTTAGAGGAGTTCAAAAGGTTGGAGGATGAAAAGGCGGGTCAACGAGTTGGTAACCGGACGGTGGAGAAGGGAAAAGACGGCGACACGGAGGTTGCGGACGTCTGTAAAACTTCAAGGACAGGAGAATCTCAAAGCACAAAATGAGCAACTTGTTTTTTCTTTCGTGTATCAAGTTAATAGATGTTAGCTTTGGGTGAATGGCGAATGTATATATTTTGTTTTGGTTTGTTGGATGAAGAAGTATAACAGATCTCAATGATAATATTTTGTGGGTTATAAATACTAGCAGGCGTGTATCATATGATCTCCACTTTTCATTCCCCCAAGGAGTTGTTTAGTTATAATTAGGGCTGTAAACGAACCGAACGAACACGAACAAGGCCTTGTTCGTGTTCATTTGTTAAGGAAATAAATGTGTTCACGAACAGTTCATGAACACTTACTGAACGAGATTTTATGTTCGTGTTCGTTCATTAAGGAAGTGAGCATGTTCACGAACGGTTCACGAACACAAAAGAACACAAATAAATTTGACAAACGCGACGAAGGATAAAGGTGGATGGCCTAGAAAGTAGCACTGGAACTTGAATCTCTTATTGCGAAACGGATGTCAATCATATTTGTCGATGTAAATAATGAGAAATGAGAGAGAAATGATGCATAAACAAGGTGGAATTTGTTTCCTAATTTAATTGTTAGGGTAAAAAATAAATATAGATTTAATAATATAAAAAGTACAGATAAAATATATGAAAGCACAAAAATCTTTAATTTAAACTACAAACATATGAACATAAACGAACGAATGTTCAAGAACACATTCACGAACACCTTACCGAACATTCACGAACACAATTGGACGAACGAGACCTCTGTTCGTGTTCGTTCATTTAACAAATCCAGCGAAATTTCTTGATCATGTTCGTTCGTTTATTTAACTAACGAACATAAACGAACTTCCCGCCGAACAGTTCACGAACTGTTCGCTGAACGTTCGGTTCGTTTACAGCCCTAGTTATAATCAAGTAACTAACGTTGGTTTACTTACTTGATAGTGACGTGTGTCTTTTAGAGAGGAAGTTAGAAGTTTAAATTTGGACAAGAGAAATAATTTAGGATTATTGGTGTAAAGGAGTAAATACATCTTGCCGTTAACAAAAAAAGTTATAATCAAGTAAACTGAACCCATAAATATAGAAGTCATCCGGTAAACGACTACAACTGTTGATTTAAAGGATTAATCCATAGGCATATTGATGCAGGTCCAAGTGTAGAAAATCAAACCATGACATTTCTGGAGCCACATGATCGAGCTATCAAGGGTGATTTACGAAAACGACTATAACTTTGGCTACGAGTCTCCGTTTCAGGCGTTCGACCAGTCAAAACGAAGCTTGAAACGTGGAGCACGTGTCCATGTTCCAGTCCAAAATACACATTCTAGTGGGAGTTACGGACATTTTTATGTTTTTCCATGTTTTATGCGTTTTCTTTTTGGGCTTGCGTTTAGCCATGACCTTTTTATGGTCGTTTCGAATTTCGGTTCTTATTTATGTTCTTCACATGTAATTCGGATAGTCATTCTTCAATTTTGGCAATAATCAATTTTCATTTCAAATTCTCTGCCTTTTGGGTTGAATTTGAGGGTTGGGAGAAGATTATCACGGGTATTCACAGAATCACTATGATCAATTCTTCATTATCGTATCACAGGCTGCATCACATATTCTCACTAAGAATTTGACCAAGATACAGGATGGATACTCTGGATATAGTAGTCTGTAATGGGTAAAATCCGTCCTCATGTAGCTCTTTTTGGGCAAAAAGAGAACGTGTTGACTTGTAGGATGGTTTAATATTTTTTTAGATATTTTACATATACTAGCTACAAAACTTAACATCCGTCTACTATAGAGATCATCGTGTTACCCGTTAATGAATAACAACGACCAAAGAGCCTGTTGATAAGTGTAGTTTAACAAAGAGCCTGTTGAATTCTCTATCATCTATAATGTGGCGGAAGAGTAACTTTATACGATTATAGATCGATTACAAAAAGATTATAAGTACATGTGGCTGTGTGAGATGGGTATAAACCTATACATCACATGATTAGTATCAACAAACTCAACCCTATTTTTTCCAATAAATACAAGAAAATGCTTTTATTAATAGAAAAGCGTCTCTTTTTACATCAAATGATAAAACTTTGTCAAATTTGTAATGTTGTGTTTCCATGTAGGCTAGGCTCTACCCAAGTAGAGTTCTACACCATGGGATCTGGATTAGGTTGGAGGGCTATCGAATCAGTGCCAAATAAGTAAAGTAAAAAAATTAAGGGGTTGTTTACAACTTCTGAATAATTAAGTGTTGTTGAATCAGTAAGATGTTTGAACGGAATGTACGGTGGTTCCCACGGCGTTAAACAACGACAAATCGCACATATTTCACGGCTGGGGCTGCATCTGGCATATAGATTACGTCTCCATATGGCGTCTTCTGATTCATCCCGTGTCGAAGCATCTAATGTTGAACCTACGGCATCTGATGATATTAACCCACCAATGTGACAATGTCTGAATATCATCCTCATACATCGGATGTTGCTGATTTTGATAGTGGTCCATCTGCTACCAAACCCGTATCTGTCATCATCAAACCGTGTCTGTCACCAGTCCAAGTGGAAGTTGCAAAATTGTGTCTACAACAGTTGATAGTAGACAATCCCTCCATGGATTTGAAATATACACTCTTGATTCCATGACAAAACCAGACAATGTTACATTATCATTTGGTAATGCTAATATATCTGAACAATCGTTATCACTTGACACTACTTCGACTTCGACTGGTACAACACCCAAAAGTACAGAACATCAGCAATTGTAGTTTATTCGGTTCGAGACTAAAGGTATCCAATGCGTATGTTATGTAATTTGTTTAACTGATCAATTATATACACGTTTGCAATATGTTCACTTTCATATTATTTTGTCAATAATGATTAATTAACAATATATGCACATGTGCATTGTGTTATTTGCACCATATTTAAAATTATGTCACCTTATAACTTTATGCACATGTGCATTATGCTGACATCCATTTGCGACATACATTGTATGACAATGTACATGTGCACTCTTATTGTTTATAATCCTATTATCCATTTTGTTCATCATATTGACCATCATTTATTTATACATTCTATCCACAGGAACGGTTACGACTGCTATACACTCTTCACCCAATGGCACCCCATATTGGATACCTGAAGTTGATTTTGAATACATTCCTGTTATAGACAGTACATTTACCCATTGGGAATATATTGTGACAATGTACGAGACGTATGCTACAAAATCCGGATTCTCTACGCGTATTGGCTCAATGAAAAACAAAACATACACAACCCTACCATGAACATACACACACATAGATACATACTATGTTCAAAGGAAGGACAACCAAAGATTACAGAATCCGACCCCAATGCCACGCCCAAAAATGCTCCAACCATGTATGACACATCCAAAAAGCAACACCGACGTAGCAGATTCACAGTTTCCAGGTGCCGTGCGCGTATCAAAGTGAGTTATGATTGTGTCACCAAACATTTCAAGATATACGATTTCATTCCCGCGCACAACCATTGCATGATCGGTAGCGATAATGCCAATATGTTGAAACAAAATAGGAAACTTGGTTTTGAAGATCAACATTTCATCCATAAAGTTAGTCTTAACAAGATCGGCCCAAATGTAACAACCCGCATTTTCGCAGCTCGTTACGCCTAGCACCAGAGATTCGGATCATAATGTAAACTATATCGCTTACTACGCTACATCGCATATTTTCGCACTACATCGCTTATTTCAACACACTATATCGCACCTCCCAACGCTTATAACGCACTCGCTAAATACTATAAACTTTGCGTGATGTTTCCAAGTCTATCTGCTCGCTTAGACATCGCGACTCTCTCAGGACTTGGGAACTGAGACGCCTATTAAACGCTTAATACTCGCAACGCCCTCGCTCATACAACACGCTTTATCGCATTTTATACCCAACGCTTAATACAATTAACTAATACGAACGAAAGCATTACAAAAGGATTTTTTATAATTTTTAGGAATTTTTCTAGCATAGGTTCCTTTCGTAAAAAGCGCTTGTTTTAATCATTAGAATAAAAAAAATCATACGAAAATTGTATTTTTCGAGCGAAAATGTTGTATTTTGGCTCCGTATGGCAGTTTTCATGCGAAAAAGACATATTTCGTGCGAAATCGCATATTTGGTTCGAAAATGACCATTTTCGCACGAAAATATGGATTTCCGCACGAAAATTTCATCAGATCACCCTCATTCCCCACCTCCTATAAATACCAACACTTGTTATTTCGTGCTCACTTGCTGCCATTCCTCCTAAACGCTCTCCAGCCCGATTCTCCCTGTTCCAAGTAAGAAAACTACGTTTTTCACACGAATCACAACGGTTTTTACAACGATTTTGCACGAGATTATCTCCGATTTCATCTAAACTTCTCTGTTTTTGTAACACCCCGAATACGGGATTGGTAATTAAACCAAGTTAATAACTAATCCTATATTAATAAAAAAAGAAGAATAAACGCTTTGACAAAAACAAAGTTTATAAGAAGCCCGGGTTAACGGGACTTGAAACAAAAACGGGTTATAACTTCCCCGAACCCACTAAGTAACTAGGAATATCAACCTAGTTAAATAAGTGTTGTTAAAGTAATTAAGAAACTTGAATTAGTAACCACTGTATAAAACTTGATTAAGTGGAGGGACTAAAGTTGACAAAGAACTAAAATTGGTTTTAATTTAAAAAAACAAAACACCAAAACACACATTAAAGTGTGTTCTGGTCATGAGTTTTCACAGAGCAAAAAGGGCTCTCAAAGTTGAACCCTAACTCATGCAAATCAACTGAATCGAAAGGGCAAATCAAACCCAAATCAACAACCAAGCTCGAAATAGTGATCACCCAAGTGAAGGGATCACAAGGTATGTCGAATTTCATCTTTTGGTTACATCTTGAATTCTTGATGAAAATTTGAAATAAAAAATTGAGCTTGAATGATTGATGTTTGGGTGAAATTAGGATGAAACCATGTCTAGGAGTAAACCCTAGTTAAAAGTTTGAGGATATAGTGATGGAAACTATGAAATTTATAATCACCCATATATGTGCTAAGTGGGTTTTTAGAACAAAGTGATGAACACAAGAATTTGTATGTAAATTGTGAAAAATTGATGTTATGAAACAAGATTTGATATTGTTTATGAATGCTATCCATAAGGACTTGAAGTTGAAATGATTTAAATTCTTTAATGTTATAACATGTCACACCCCGACCCACAGCGGAAAAAGGTGATCGGGGCATGATTGGGTTTTCATCAAAGCTCATGACATTTATTATAATGTTTCATATTTATTATTACAATTTAAAGGGAATCATACAATCCAATCATACAATCAAATCATACAAGTACAACATGTTCTATACATCTTTCTAGACTTCATTATTTTTCTTCTAAGGCAATTTCCTATGTGTTCCTTGCTTCATCCTGTCCACCTGTATCATATGTAAAAATGGTTTTTGGGTCAACAAAAAGTTGGCAAGTGAATCCTATGAAAACATTTAAACGTGTTTATTGTATTGATTATAAAATAAAGTGCATAACCACATATGAGTAAATGTAGATGTAAATTTATTCACAAAACACATAAAATTAAAAGTTGCACACACATACAACAATTGATTGTTTTGAGCCACGCGTTGTTCAACTCGTCTCCCACGAGGAACTGATGGGCCTAATGAATGAGTTTTGAGGCACGCGTTGTTCAACGAACTGATGGGCCTAATGAATGAGTTTTGAGGCACGCGTTGTTCAACTCGTCTCCCACGAGGAACTGATGGGCCTAATAAATAATTTGCATACAACTTGACAATATGTAATACATAACAACAAACAATATTTACATTCTAAGTTAGATCATATAATGGTATAGCACGAGTTGGAATAAGCGAATTAGTTAAAGCGACACATGATACACCCCAAAACATGAATAAAAAGGGGAATTTGTAAGAATTCACTCACAGTGGTTGCGTTTCTTGGATTGATGATGAACACGCACGAATATGGATGTACCCACGAGAGAAACTAACCTAAATAATAACATAATGGGTCGGTAAATATCAGGATTTTATTTGAGATTAATATTTTTTAACTAGCGTTCTTATTGGGATTGTTAGTTTTATTTTTGTGAGTTTAAGGAAATTTTCTAACTTCAAAAATATTATTTTTAAGTATTTTTAAATAATTTTCTGATTAAATAAATAAATAAAAAAATGTTGACCGTTGACTTTGACCGTTGACTTTGACTGTTTGACTGGTCTGGACCGTGTTTATTATATGCGCTGAGTGAGGTTCGAACTCGTGACCTCTCTTATACGTGCACGCAGCTCTACCAACTGAGCTACGTGTCTAACCGAAATATTTCTGTTTTTAATTATATATATACAAATTAGATTAATTCATTTATGTCCTTATTTAAAAACTTGATAATTGCCAGAACCGGTGCGGGAGCCTGGACTCGAACCCGCGACGTGCTTAATGTTTTTGCACACAGTCCACCACTGGACTGTGTGTCTAACCTGGTTATTATTCCGGTTTTTATTATACTTATTCACTTATTACATGTTTCAGGATTTGGCTTTTATATAAAAAGGGTATATTATTTCAGTGGATCGGAACACAAACAGAACTCGAACCCGGGACGTATGCTTTATAATCGCACACAGTCCACCGCTGGACTGTGTGTCTAATCTGGTTAAAACATCATGTTTAAATATACTTATTTTCTAGGCAAAACTTCATCTTCTTCCTAAACATTACCCAGAAACCAAAAATCCGACTGTTATCTTTATCTAATCGATTCTGATTACTGGTTTACAAATTAACGGAATTAAATATGAATGTAAAAAGGTTTTAAAGGTTCATACCCTCTGGAGAACAGCACTTTGACGATTCCAGTAACCAACTCCGGCGAGTTCAAATTTTTCCGGTGAAGCTTGACTTGCGACAGAGGCTTTACAGGGAGTTGAGGTGAGTGTGGGTGACTTCTGTCGAAGCTCTAGAAGTCCTATTTATAGAGTAAGGCAAAAGAGATGAAATGGGTTCGGTTTTCCAGCGACTTGCAGACAATTCCGGCGACGTGATCTTGGAAGACAGAGAGTGCAGAGTGTTTGAGAGTGTACGCAAGTGTATGAGCGAGTTTTTACAAGGATTCCAGGATTGTTATTTACAGAGTAGAGGCAGTTATGATTTTCGGTTTCATGATTAACGGTCGATGATTCAGCTCAGACGAATTGATTCACAATTTCCGTTAAGTCTAATAATTGAAAGCCGTTACATGCGTTAATAAAAAAGGAAAACGGTTATTTGTTTGATTTGCTAGAAATCCGGTTTCGACTGTTATAGGTTCAGAGATTCAAATTCAAACGTTGTTTTAGTATATAACTAAATTGCTTTAGGTTTTCAACAGATATGTGGGTGTAGTGTAGTGGTGTATTGTGTGTGTTGGTTGGGTGTAGACCCGGGTTCGAAACCCGGCAGTCCCATTTAATTTTTTTCTTACATTTTATTATTAGTTATCAATTATGGTTTTTAAATTCTAATATATTTATTAATTATGTATTGTTTAAAATTAGTTTGAGCCCTAAACATGCAACGAAAATTTTAACTAGATGTTCGGTTAATAAACGAAGCGGGTTTTGGAAAACCCGTTTTTTTACGGATGTTACAGTATCCCCTACTTTTAGAAATTTCGTCCCGAAATTTAAGTAGTAGTGGTATATTTGACTTGGAGGGAGGATGATTTTGACAATTACATACTTAGAAGGGGGGCAAGACTTTAAATTTTATTTGAGGCGGTAACGTTCCTAGTAAGGGTTGAATACCCTGCTACAGGAATCGCTTTTTGATGCCTACGATAAAGAATATTGATAAACAGAGTTGATTGACTAAGTATAATTTCATGCATAAGAGTTTTGAGAGAATTGATACGTTTTGAAAGATAAGGTTATATCCTAAAACAAAACTTCTACCACTAATACCTACATGGAACTTCTCATACTCGCCTGACAATGCCTCTGATCCTTTGACAAGAATACTTATATATAGGAAGTACTAGCGGCGTATCCACCATATTCTTGTCAAATTTTCATTGGCTTTATCAGTAAATTATGATTAGTTCTATGTGACTCTACAACATAAACAAGCACTACTACCAAAACTTGAGTCTCAAATCTGAAAGTATACATGATTGAATGATGCTAGTACCTCTCTCGTTTGTTATGATGAAGAGGTTAGTCCATGTAGAAGTGGGACACAATCCAACTTCTTTGAATGATGAGATGATATGAATGCTAAATCAGTGAGTATAAACAAACTTCAACCATGACATTACTAAATCCTACATGGAACTTCTCATAACCGCCTGACAATACCTTTGATCCTTTGGCAAGAATACTTATATATAGGAAGTACCAGCGGCGTATCCACCATATTCTTGTCAAATTTTCATTGGCTTTATCAGTAAGTTATGATTAGTTCTATGTGACTCTAGAACATAAACAAATACAACAACCAAAGCTTGAGTCTTAATTCTGATAGTACACATGTTTGAATGCTGACAGTACCTCTCTCGTTTGTTATGATGAAGAGGTTAGTCTATGTAGAAGTGAGACATAACCCAACTTCTCTAAATGATGAGACTGAGATACGTCGTGAGGTATGATGATATGAATGTTAAATCAATGAGTATAAAACAAAACTGAAATAGTAATTCGCATTAAGATTCTTGGATAAATTTCAAATTTATAATTGAGATACGTAAAAAAAATTGAGATAACATAAAGAAAACATAAAAAACTAGGCGGTTGGAGTTGAATCTTGATTTTTGGTGAAGAAAACTAGTTGGGTGGTTCGTTTGGGCCGTCATTATCTTCAACAGGATTGGCGTTGATGTTGTAAACTCTTCCTCTTGCTGGTGGCCTAGTGGTTAGGTTTTCTTGATTGGCTTGGTTAACTGGGTTTGCTTGAGCTTGGGCGTTTATGATGTTAACCAATCGAGGGCACGTGTTTCTAAAGTGGGTAGGGTCGCCACAATTGAAACAAGCTCGAACATATGGGAGCATGGGTATTGAGGATGTTGATATGTTTGGATCATGTTTTGAGTAGGGGGTGAGATTGGGTTTTGAGAGGTGCGGCAAACCTTGCTCGAATGACCATAGCGTCCACAATTCGCACATAGTCGACAAGGTAAGGTAGATGGATGCTGATAAAAACAGGTGTTGAATTGAGGGTGAGGTCCAAGGTAAGGTTTCTTACTTGGGTAAGTTGAGTTGGGTGCTACTTGAGTGATTGGGATAGCTTGGAGGGGTATGGCTTGTGAAGTTGGTTGATTGTGTTGGGTGACAGCGAATATTTGCCCATCTCATTTTCTCTTAGAAATGGGTTGAGAAGGGGATTCGGTTTGGGTGGAGTTTGAGGTTTCAGTTGATGCTTTATCCTTCTTCTTCTTCTCTTCCTTGAAGTCCTTATTTCGTATGCGGTTCTCGGTGAGCTCTGTAGCTAACTCCATAGCTGCTTCCAAAGTTGCAGGTGTGGTACTTATTATAGGGTCTTGAATTTTTGAAGGAAGACCTCGAATGTAGTGCTCGATCAAACGGTAGAGAGGAGTGAACAAGTTGGGGACCATTTGATTTAACTCAAGGAACTCTTGTTGTATGTGGTGTGGTCGCCTTCCTTTTGTTTCAAAGAATAGAACTCATCCTCCAATTTCTTGATTTCGCTTCTTGGGCAAAATCGTCTTGTCATGATTTCCTTCAACTCTTCCCAAGTCAAAGTCATAGCATCTTCAACACCCGTTTGGCCTTCTATGTATTCCACTATGTAAGTGCTATTCCAAGTAAATGACCGGTAGCATATCGGACCTTGCGATCATCGGGGCAATCACAATTTAGAAAAGTGTTTTCCATTTCCTCAAACCAATGGAGGAGAGCGGTGACACCTTCAGTCCCTTCGTATTTTGGAGGGCGCATTTTGGAGGGTCGCTGGATTTGAAATGCTTGAAGGTGCATTTAGTGGTAATTGGGGGAGGGTTGACAACATTTTGATCTTCTTGATTGACGGGATTAGCGGTAAGGGCTTGTTGAACTTGAACTACAATGTTTGGTATTACGGCAGCCATTTGTTGAGCGATTTGGGCAGCCATGCGCTCGCGGGCTTTTCCTGATCTCATCTTCCTACGAGCGAGACTAGAAGACATCTACAAGGAATACATATCAAGAGTATGAGTTGGACGTTTTAGCGGTCATGTGTCGTATTTAGGAATGAACGTTCATAAAATAAATATAGAACAATAAATCTACTACATCCATAGGATGTCTTGGGCTTTGCTCGTAATTGGGCCTTGCATGCCGCCATACTTCACCTTCGTAATCATGTGGGCCCCCATGATTACCGGGTTTTTCATATGGTTCGCATGTGTTAGCCTGGTAACGTACACTAAAACCCGGAGAAAATCGAGAAATATGTATGTAACGTATGAAGTTTGGAGTGCATCTAGGTGTGGACACGGTGACACCTCAAAGTGGGGTTGGTTTGAACGACGTTTGGTGTGGCATGCTTTGGCCTAATAGGTCCTTCGTACTCTCATCGTTAGTCCCCAGGTAGGCAAACTGGTCCGTTATTTTGGATTTATACGAATGCCAACCTAGACAGGACGTTCCGACTACCGGTACTTGTACCCTTACAGTTACTACATGCCCGTCGCAGAACTCACTTTGATGAGATTTGAAAAATGAAAAATGCGACAAAATCTTGAATAACGGATATATGAAGATGAATTGAATTGAATATGTGAACATTAAAATATGTATGATGAATGTGTATGTAAGTATGTATGTTTGACTGTAAGTATAATTCACTATGTATCACAAAATGTAATATTGGAAGTGTTGCATGCATTTGAGTGTGTAATAAATACGAAACAAATAAACATCATAAGTTTGCATGTAACCACATAGACAATTTAAAATCTAATCAACTATAGTATAGGCTCTAAGGGTCTAATAACCTATCCTATATCCCTATAGTCAAAAGCTCTGATACCAATCTGTCACACCCCGACCCGCAGCGGAAAAAGGTGATCGGGGCATGATTGGGTTTTCATCAAAGCTCATGACATTTATTATAATGTTTCATATTTATTATTACAATTTAAAGGGAATCATACAATCCAATCATACAATCAAATCATACAAGTACAACATGTTCTATACATCTTTCTAGACTTCATTATTTTTCTTCTGGCAATTTCCTATGTGTTCCTTGCTTCATCCTGTCCACCTGTATCATGTGTAAAAATGGTTTTTGGGTCAACAAAAAGTTGGCGAGTGAATCCTATGAAAACATTTAAACGTGTTTATTGTATTGCTTATAAAATAAAGTGCATAACCACATATGAGTAAATGTAGATGTAAATTTATTCACAAAACACATAATATTAAATATTGCACACACATACAACAATTGATTGTTTTGAGGCACGCGTTGTTCAACTCGTCTCCCACGAGGAACTGATGGGCCTAATGAACGAGTTTTGAGGCACGCGTTGTTCAACGAACTGATGGGCCTAATGAATGAGTTTTAAGGCACGCGTTGTTCAACTCGTCTCCCACGAGGAACTGATGGGCCTAATAAATAATTTGCATACAACTTGACAATATGTAATACATAACAACAAACAATATTTACATTCTAAGTTAGATCATATAATGGTATAGCACGAGTTTGAATAAGCGAATTAGTTTAAGCGACACATGATACACCCCAAAACATGAATAAAAAGGGGAATTTGTAAGAATTCACTCACAGTGGTTGCATTTCTTGGATTGATGATGAACACGCACGAATATGGATGTAACCACGAGAGAAACTAACCTAAATAATAACATAATGGGTCGGTAAATAACAGGATTTTATTTGAGATTAATATTTTTTAACTAGCGTCCTTATTGGGATTGTTAGGTTTATTTTTGTGAGTTTAAGGAAATTTTCTAACTTCAAAAATATTATTTTTAAGTATTTTTAAATAATTTTCTGATTAAATAAATAAATAAAAAAATGTTGACCGTTGACTTTGACTGTTTGACCGGTCTGGACCGTGTTTATTATATGCGCTGAGTGAGGTTCGAACTCGTGACCTCTCTTATACGTGCACGCAGCTCTACCAACAGAGCTACGTGTCTAACCCGAAATATTTCTGTTTTTAATTATATATATACAAATTAGATTAATTCATTTCTATCCTTATTTGAAAACTTGATAATTGCCAGAACCGGTGCGGGAGCCTGGACTCGATCCCGCGACGTGCTTAATGTTTTTGCACACAGTCCACCACTGGACTGTGTGTCTAACCTGGTTATTATTCCGGTTTTTATTATACTTATTCACTTATTACATGTTTCAGGATTTGGCTTTTATATAAAAAGGGTATATTATTTTAGTGGATCGGAACACAAACAGAACTCGAACCCGGGACGTATGCTTTATAATCGCACACAGTCCACCGCTGGACTGTGTGTCTAACCTGGTTAAAACATCATGTTTAAATATACTTATTTTCTAGGCAAAACTTCATCTTCTTCCTAAACATTACCCAGAAACCAAAAATCCGACTGTTATCTTTATCTAATCGATTCTGATTACTGGTTTACGAATTAACGGAATTAAATATGAATGTAAAAAGGTTTTAAAGGTTCATACCCTCTGGAGAACAGCACTTTGACGATTCCAGTGACCAACTCCGGCGAGTTCAAATTTTTCCGGCGAAGCTTGACTTGCGACAGAGGCTTTACAGGGAGTTGAGGTGAGTGTGGGTGACTTCTGTCGAAGCTCTAGAAGTCCTATTTATAGAGTAAGGCAAAAGAGATGAAATGGGTTCGGTTTTCCAGCAACTTGCAGACAATTCCGGCGACGTGATCTTGGAAGACAGAGAGTGCAGAGTGTTTGAGAGTGTACGCAAGTGTATGAGCGAGTTTTTACAAGGATTCCAGGATTGTTATTTACAGAGTAGAGGCAGTTATGATTTTCGGTTTCATTCATGATTAACGGTCGATGATTCAGCTCAGACGAATTGATTCACAATTTCCGTTAAGTCTAATAATTGAAAGCCGTTACATGCATTAATAAAAAAGGAAAACGGTTATTTGTTTGATTTGCTAGAAATCCGGTTTCGACTGTTATGGGTTCAGAGATTCAAAATCAAACGTTGTTTTAGTATATAACTAAATTGCTTTAGGTTTTTAACAGATATGTGGGTGTAGTGTAGTGGTGTATTGTGTGTGTTGGTTGGGTGTAGACCCGGGTTCGAAACCCGGCAGTCCCATTTAATTTTTTTCTTACATTTTATTATTAGTTATCAATTATGGTTTTTAAATTCTAATATATTTATTAATTATGTATTGTTTAAAATTAGTTTGAGCCCTAAACATGCAACGAAAATTTTAACTGGATGTTCGGTTAATAAACGAAGCGGGTTTTGGAAAACCCGTTTTTTGACGGATGTTACATAACAAACTCGCATTTTTTGCATGTATGTGTAATCGAAATTACACAATTCTAGTCGAAACCTATATGAAATCGTATAAATGAACTAAGGGTCTTACAAGTTGGTATCAGAGCCTTGGTTTAAGAGATTCAAGCATGGTGGGGGACTATGCTTGGACTTAAACCTTATGCTCTCGGTAAGGGTTGATGTTCGGTTCGAGACTTGATTGCATAATCTGGTAAGTTATATATATTAACGGTTTAGCATGTTAAAGTGTTGTAAAAACACATAGGGTTATGGTGAAATACATGTTACCCTAATTAAATTGATAAGGATTGATGTAGATAGCGAAATTACGCGTGTTGACACGTATAGTAGAAAGTCTTGTATTATAGTATAGGCGTTTATTGATGTCGACATTACTAATCTTTGTAAATGTTTTAGTTGAAGGACACTCGCATCTGAAGATGGCGAGAGTTTAGCAAATTGTGGATATGACGGAGGAATGGTCTGAATTATGACAAAGTAGAACATGCTCACCAAGGACCTAAATCGCGTAACGATCGCAAATAAGATTAATGGCAAGGAAAGCCCGTAAGGGCAAGCATTTACCAGGTGCATGTTTTAAATTTAATTGCACAAATAGTAATATGCAACAAATACATAGAGATTGATCGTTGCATATTTAAGATAAAACTTGGAAAACCTGAATAGGATACCTATCCAGGATGATGTTTTTCCAAGAGAAAATAAGCAGAAATAAGTGTTATTCATGATTGTGAATGACAAGACAATAACCGACTTAGTTTATATAGAAACTTGGACATAAGTAATCATCCAAGTAAGTATTCTCAATATAAATACTATTGAGAAAAGTAATGATCACATCAACGAATGTGATTGTAATATAGTTTGATAAAAGGAAAACATTTTATATGTTCAAGAACAAAACGGGTAAAACTAATGATTGTTACATAACAATTAAATAAAGTTTTACCAAATGAAATCAAGAATATGGAAAATGAATAGAGGCGTTGCTTACATGGGGTGTGATGTGAAAATTACAAAAGGTTGTGTGTACCATGTGTTGATCGCTTACTCTGGCCAAGTAAGTAATGACCACATGATACTATCAACTTCTTATAATGAACACATTTATGCCCGGTGTAGTAAAATGGGCGAATGGGACGAATTAAAAAGGTACCCAAACGGATCAAATAAGCATAATGTTTGATAATAAATGTAAACGCAAACCGGGTAACGGAAGCGTATTACATTAGAATAATGAGCCCGGGAGAAGGGACAAGAATCAATGTAAACGAAAATACAAACCGAGTAACGGGAATGTTAAGGAATTGAGGTAAAGTTTGATTGTTCATAAGTGATGAGATTCACACAAACAAGTCAAACGAATTGAATAAAGAATAAAAGCTTGGTTGAATAAAAGTGATGGTTGCTTTAATAATGACTTTGGTAAAATACCCGATAGATGGGTAGGATTTCAAATATATGCGTAAAACAAGAGAAGGGAACGCGGATAGAAAGTTAAAAGACTCAGATTATGAGTTATGACTAAAAGATGATAAAATTTCGCAAACAGAATTTTTGATAATTATGTTCAATTAATTCGAGATTGAACTGGTTGAGTAAAGAATAAGGTTTGACTGTCATAAGTGATGGATTTCACACGAAAAAGTCAAACAGGTCAAATAAAATATAATGCTTGATAGTGTAAGCAGGTGCAAACTGAATAATGGGAGCGCAAAATATAATAAACCTAAGCAATGGGTCATGAGAAAACAAAAAAAAAGGCTTTGACACAAGAATATATATTGTAAGAGCGAAATTACACAGTAAAAGATGATCTACAGGATCACCATAACCTTTGGGTTATAAACAATGTAAAAGGTCTACGGGACCAAAATGACCCTTGGGTCACAAATAGAAAGAAACGAACTATAGGGGTCTCACCTTAAAAAGGTGAAAACCTAGGAAATACCCTACGAGGCTAAGTGAAAGAACCTACGGGTCACTTGGGTAAAGCATGGGAACTGGTTACGATTCCCCGCATAATATAATAGTAACAAAGAATAAAATCCTTGATTGTTAGTTTCTGGATATGAGTAATTACGTAAGTTAAGGAGAAAACGTTAAACTATAATTCAGTTTTTAGTCAAAAGGAACGTTTTAACGAGCTTAAATAGTATGAGATGGTTTGGGAAACGATTAACAGTTAAAGAAACAGGTCTTGACACCAATGAGTGTAAAACGATAAATTCAAAGGAAGATTTTTTGTATGAAAAGCTTATAAACTTAAATAGAACATGATGCGATGCGATCATGGTCTAGAAAAGTAATATAAAACGTAATCGCATTATATCGTGAGCTAAGGCATGGGGGATTTAGAATGCTTGTAAGCCTTGGGAAGGCAATGTTAGTATAAAAGCGACGTGTTTTGCTAAGTTAACCGAATGGGTTAAAATGAAGAGATTATGAAAAATCTGGTTGACAAAAGTGAAAGATTTCACTAAAACATCCAAACCGGTAGAAATAGCGAAAGAATTCACAATTTTTTTTAATTGTGTTATTTCACATGAAAGGCGACTAGGATAAGAAATACATGATAAAAGTTACGGTCCGTGAGGACTTACACATGAAAGCGCACAAGTCAATGCAAATGATAACTTTTGACCAAAAGAATGAATGTCTTGAAAATGAAACTAAGTTCGTTTGGTTTAAACCAATGAACTACGTAAGTAAGGTTTCGGGGACGAAACCTCTTTAAGGGGGGTAGACTTGTAACACCCCAATACGGGATTGGTAATTAAACCAAGTTAATAATAATGAACGGGTAAAAATACCGTTAGTGGTAAAATTAACCGGTGACTATTAGGATTTAAATAAATAATCCTATATTAATAAATAAGAAGAATAAAAGCTTTGAGAAAACAAAGTTTATAAGAAGCCCGGGTTAACGGGACTTGAAACAAAAACGGGTTATAACTTCCCCGAACCCACTAAGCAACTAGGAATATCAACCTAGTTAAATAAGTGTTGTTATAGTAATTAAGAAACTTGAATTAGTAACCATTGTATAAAACTTGATTAAGTGGAGGGACTAAAGTTGACAAAGAACTAAAATTGGTTTTATTTAATAAAATAAAAACACCAAAACACACTAAAGTGTGTTCTGGTCGTGAGTTTTCACAGAGCAAAAAGGGCTCTCAAAGTTGAACCCTAACTCATGCAAATCAACTGAACCGAAAGGCAAATCAAACCCAAATCGAAAACCAAGCTCGAAATAGTGATCACCCAAGTGAAGGGATCACAAGGTATGTCGAATTTCATCTTTTGGTTACATCTTGAATTCTTGATGAAAACTTGAAATCAAAAATTGAGCTTGAATGATTGATATTTGGGTGAAATTAGGATGAAACCATGTCTAGGAGTAAACCCTAGTTAAAAGTTTGAGGATATAGTGATGGAAACTATGAAATTTATAATCACCCATATATGTGCTAAGTGGGTTTTTAGAACAAAGTGATGAACACAAGAATTTGTATGTAAATTTTGAAAAATTGATGTTATGAAACAAGATTAATATTGTTTATGAATGCTAGCCATATGGACTTGAAGTTTGATGATTGAAAACTTGGTTAAAAGTTAAATATGAACTAGCTAGATGATGTATAAAAATCATGCCCACAAGGTGTTTGTTAAAATGCCTAAACGAATGTTAATATGTTGAAATTATGAAAGAAACACGTAATTGACTAATTTCTATTTTGTATATGAATTAGTACGGGTTCTAAACATGATGTTGATTTAAACCAAATTGTGGATATCATATGATCAAAGGTAGTTGGCTTTTGAAAGTCAAACTAACCGATAATGAAGTCGAATAGTAGTTTCGACATAAATCCGTAAGATGGAATAGTCGCAAGTAAGGATGACTAATCTTACCGTCTTACGAATTATGATGATAGTTTGACGCTTGACAAGCTAGGTGGAGGCTTGGGAAAGAAGCGGTCAAACGGATCAAGCACGCGGAAAAAGTGCATAATCGGATACAAGGTAAGTAAAGCTTAAACTTTTCTATTAGATCATTTACCCGTTGAAGTTGTTATCATTATGATAATGATATAACCGTAAATTAATTATGGTGATTCGACGCGAAATATTACGGGTCGGAACAAGTAAAAAGGGGTAAAACGACAATTCGGTCTTGAATAGACCGAATAAACAATGAGTTTTGAGAAAAGACATATTATGGGGTAAATCATAATGAGTAAAAAGGGCAATATGGTAATTGGCCACGAGCTAACGGAATAATAATTGTTTTGAAAAAGAGCTATAAGGCGTAAAACATGATAAGCCAAAATAAATAAGAGATGATTTTTAGTAATATGATAATACGGTGTAAACCGGAATGGGTACATGAATGGGATGGTAAATAAATACCATCTTACGATGAATAAATGGTCAAATGGAATAAACGGGTTAAAAGTTGATGAAATCACCAATTGACATTAGTGATTAATGTTGTTGTTGAGTTTTATGCTGATAGAAACGAATAGCGCGTGAGACGCCGTTGTTATTAACTAACAACTTATATGATGAGGTATTAAAATGGGTCAATACTTTGATCCAAGCCAGGTACGCATAAATAAGATTATAGTTAAACATGCGATTTTGGTCAAATATTTAGTGAAAGTCCTTCTTCGTAAAATGAGGGGCTAAAATCGACCAAAACGCCATTGATCAATAAACTGAGCAAACGACCTTAAAAGGTTGTTTAGAAATGAGTATTATTACCAAGTAAGTCTTTGATAAACGTAAAAGTTATTTGCATAATCCTTTTTGGGTCAAACGCCCAAAAATGGGCCTTTTCCGTAAAATTGACTAACCGAAGGGTAGGGTTCGGAATAGTTATATTATCAAAGTAAATCCACCACGAATACAATGTGATGGAAGGCAAATAGATATCTTAATGTAGAAATAAAATGCAGAGTAATGACGAGTGAAATTTATGCTTATATGCTAGAAACCTCTAAACGTGTCAAAATAAAGTAAGTGGTTAAATGTTGGTTTATGTGTTAGAAAGTTACAGAATAAACCGGTGAATGTAAACGTGTTCTCGCAAACCGGGTATGGAAGCATGGAACATGAATTTATTAAGTCCTGGTAATGGGCATATCGTGGAAAATAATTCCACTAAAAAGTTGATGCTTAGGTGCTTAAACGTCAAATGGGTCAAAATCAAGTAAAACGCAAATGGGTAACGGAGTGGAAACTATATGAATTTTGGATCCAGGTAATGGATTACAACTTAGACATGTTAAGAAACGAACCCCAAGTGATAGGAATGAGTTTGGAATAAGTTTGGATGTAAATTGAGAGAAAAGTAAACTGCAGAGCTGACATGGCCGGGTTTACATTTGACACGATCGGGTGAATGTTCTGAAAAAAATGTTTAGCTGACACGGCCGGGTGAAAGGGCTGGAAAAAAAAGAACAAACAAAAGAAAAAAAGAAAATATAAGTTTTTCTTGTGTTTATGTTGTTTGTTTGTTCGTTTTAACATAAGGACTTATTTAGACATTTTATAAACATGTTTTAACTAAAAGCATTTCATGTTTTATGAAATGTAGGTTGCCTAAAAGTATGGATGTCGATCAAGCTCAACGAAGAACCGAACACGATCAAGATACAAGCTTCCGCACTATGTTTCATCGTCATTTTAAACGACGAACTTATAAATATGATGTTGAAATGATTTAAATTCTTAAAGTTTTAACAAACCCCATTTTTCACATGTATACACAATTCTAGTCGAAACCTATATGAAATCGTATAAATGAACTAAGGGTCTTACAGTTTTACGAAAACCATCATCTTTTTCATAAAACTTTCTGATTTTCTTAAGGATTTAGCACTTAACCGAGCATGTTTGAGTTAGCCTTGTTGTTTCAAACTCACCAAGTGCTTATCCTAACAAATATGTTTTATCAAATCGATTTTCACATGAAAACGGATCAGACCGACTAATGTTTCGTTCACTAAGTAGTGGAACGAGGCGCTGCCGAAACCATCACGAAATAGACTCGAAAATACATCTGTTTCAGACGAAGTCTTAGTCCCGAACACACCAAGACGCAAGAACAGTCACTTGTGCGATCTGGACTGGCTCGCGTGAACCATACTTGGTTCACACGGTCCAGTCCGAGTTCATACAAGAGACTCACTCGCTCAAAGCACCTCTCCGATGCTAGGTTGATCAGTAACCTAAGGTTGGAAGGATGAACACTCGATTTCCCAAAGACAGACGCGAAAACACTAGATTTTGGACACAAAAAACAGCATTTCGCACGAATTTGCACGAAAATTCTTTTTCGTGCGAAATGAATTGTTCTTGCACGACTCTCCGTTCCGACTGTTCAACACTCTGGAAGACTGATGCACTTCTGATTCTACGCGCAGGCTGACCCGACACTCTCCTCACTCTATCTCGTTCGTGTATGCTGTTTACGCACTCACTGTGAGTATACTTGACCCCCAATTTTGCTTTAAACACACTTTTTGGGTGTAACATACGTTCATATTAAAATACACAACGCAAAACTAAACTGATTATCACACGCGAATACCCGTTACACAAGTCTACACATGATGCTTGATACATATATGCTAGGACACTTTTCTGTTAACTCCCACCTTAGCTAGTATGGTACTATAGTTTGGCTAACACCCGACGGGGTCTAGCTAGGAAGTCACACATCGCGCTTATAGCCTTTTTCGAGAAATTTAACATGAGAAATTTGTCTTGTGAGTTTATATATGTTGGTCATGTTTATGTATGTGGTATTTCGCAACATTTTCTACCTACTATGCTATTATATCAACTTGTATGCTCGCCAATACATTTTTGTATTGACATTATTTTAACGTATGTTGCAGGTTGATGATTTTCTACTTGCTACAAATGGATTTAGGGCTTATCCTAGAAACGCATGTAATAGAAATCTAGGTTGTCGAACTTGTGTTGTTTAAGAGATTGTAATCTGTTTTGAAAGTTTTATGAATGCTAGTTTGATTGTATGGGAAATTAAGCGTTATTAAGTATTGTCATTAAAATAGTCGTTATGGATTCTCTTGAGCAATCTGGTTCGCCTAGTGTCGCGCCCCGATGATTCCGCCATCGGTTGGGGTGTGACAAATTTGTATCAGAGCCATAACTATAGGGAATTAGGTAATTTGCCGAGTCTATAGTAGGAAACTATGTGCTTATCCTTGCTTATCCGCTTAAAACATTATCTTTGGACTTAAAATACTATACGATGTCTTTCCTTAGACTTGGACACAACAAACGAAGCTGCAAAGATACTCGTACACCACAAACGAGTCGATTTGGCGAGATTAGGTGTGAAAACCGCGAACTTTCAAAAAATCACTCACCCCGCGTATTCCGATTAGCACGAGATTCTCCGTTAAGTTAGGAGTGATATCCACATCTTAATGGAAATTTCCCATTCTATCCGGTGGAAACCTCCTGATGGGTCCGGGAGGGAAACCACAATCAGGGATTCGAAGTTATCAAGTTAGGGTGAAATCCTAACCTTGAAAACTCGTCCAACTCAACGATTTTCAAATCTCACCAAAGTCTCGACTATTTCTCGGATTTGGGACACGTAGTAACCGGAAGGGTAATGCCGTTAGCCGCGAGGCGGTGAGAGCATTTACCTATTAGGCCAAAGCGTGTGCCCAAACTTAACGGAATACTCGAATCACTTTGGGTAGTCGCTGTCTCAAAACCCAGGACGTTCTATTAATGTTAAGCATGCAATCGTCGATTTTACGCGTTATCGAATTTTATTATGCTTATATGTTTTCGAATTGAAGATTTTACGCTTTATCGATTTCTCGATTTATCGCTTTTCGCTCCATAAACCTGCGCACAACTCGCACAGCCATCGCAATCCAAAATAAAAGCTAATACTCACAACAAAACAAAATCATAACAACTCTCTTAAACGCGTCCTCGCGCTCCCTCTCTCTCTCTCTATATTATATATATACGTATACATATATACACACATATAGTATGTGGTTACATGTGCTTATGTGAAAACGTGAGAATCTAGGAAATATGTGTTTTCCTATGTGATCTTCGAAATACGTGTTACTATATCAACTATAACAAGTTTTTAACGCGCTAAATCGCATCGCAATTTCAAAAATCATTATGAGCGAATCTCATTCCAAATCTCTTTGTCTAGATGTCCTCAAACGCTTCCAACTCGCGACGTCAAGCCAGAAGAAACGCCGACAAGAGGATCGCATCGTTCGTGGCCAAGGAAATGGCCAAGGTCATTCCTCAAATCATCACCCAAGTTCAAGCCCTCAGCACTCAACATTGGAAGACTCTAAGTCCGATGCACCAAAGTCTACTTTCTCCTACAAACAGTTCAAGGCCTGTGACCCAGTTATCTTTACAGGTGAAGGAAGTGTATCTCAAATGCTTCAGTGGTTAGATGCAATCGAGGTTACCCTCCGTCAGAGTGGGTGCCCTGAGCATCTTCATACCACGTGTGCTACATGAGTATTTCATTCAAGAGCACTCGACTGGTGGACATCCGAGCTCATCAAATGTGGGAATGATGCAGCTTACGCGTTATCATGGGAAGAACTGAAAGAGCTTCTGAAGAGAGAATATTGCCCTCCCCACGAAGTCCAAAAGCTAGAACGAGTTTTGGAAAATCAAGCAAGTTGAAGGTGAAACGCCAGTCTCACAGCAAGGTTTAAACAGCTTAGCATCATCTGCCCAAGACAAGTCGACTCCCGAAAAGGCTATCAAAAAGTACATTCGTGCTTTGCTTGAGTGTGTGGGCGATTTTGTCGAAGCTGCAAGACCGGCTACCATCGAAGAAACCTACCAGTTGGCCGCAAAGATCAATGACAAACAAGTCTTGGATGGATATTTCTCCAAGAATCCTACCAAGAAGCTGAACCAAGCTACTATCGAGTTATCCGACGACGACGACGACGCACCGCGCAAGCCACCGCTGAGCCTAGCCACAAAAGAAAGAGCTCGAGCCTCAACTACTCAGCAACTGCACCGCTCAACCCTGAATCTCTCCAGGCAGTTCCATTCTACCCAAGGCGTAACTACACATGGCTTCATCCCAGTGCTCGAAGCACGTATCACCATCGGGTCAGAGCCAGATGCCGCTATTGTATCAACTACGACTGTTTCGGTCATCTCACCAGCAACTGACGCACTGGACCACGACAACCAGATACGTTAGCCCTTCCAGCACCGCCGACTCAACCCACAGCCCCCGTAGCAGAAGACGACGACACCGACACTGACCAGGTGCAGGACGACGTTGTTAACGGTATGATTTTTGACCTTAGTACTATGCTTTATAATTGTTCTATTAATCGTTTGTGTTTCAACCTACGACGACCTTTCTGCTCTCTCCCCCTCGAGTCATCGCACTTAGTCTAGGCTCACACACTAAATCATTTTATTAACGCTATATAGTTTATCACGATATAATATGTTTCTATCCCCATAATGCGTCTTTAGAATAAGTTACGATAATCATGCAAACACTAATTAATCGTGGGTGCACACGGGATTAACCTGATGTCTGCATGAGGATCGTAGTGAGTTCTAATGGTGCCATAACGTTAAAACATGGTTAAGCGTGGTGAATACGCGCTGGTACTTTCTATATATAAGCGTCTTAACCTGTCGATAAAGTGTGACACCTATTCACGGCACATAAGTGGTGTGGTTAAAGCATGGTGGATACGCCGATGGTACTTCCTATATATAAGTGCTTTGCCATACTAACAAACTCCCGTGGAGACGTGCCATGTGTAGTTGAACGTTATTAGACCTTTAATATTATGATGATTATTTTCACACGCAAACTCCTTCTCAAAGCTAACATCTCATCACCTCTCGAATCGGCCACGCTAGACTTTTAGTAAGTCTACATCGACGCGAACCCGCTTTCAATAAAACCTATATCGCCTCGCTTATCGCTATCGCATTGCTTGTCGCCTTCTCCTCTTGGCCCTTAGACGCTTCGCTTCGCTTACCACTAGTTCGTTTCGCTTTTATCGCTATCGCTTCGCTTATCGCTATCGTTCGCTTCGCTTATCTTGCTTATCGCTATCGCTTCATCGCTATCGTTCGCTTATCGCTATCGCTTCGCTTATCGTATTCTCCTTCGATGCCCAAATGCTATCTCTTCGCTTATCGTCTTTACCTCGTGATGCCTTATCGCATCTCTCATTCTTACCGCTTCGCTATTTCAATCGCCAAACCTTTCCCCGCGCGCTTTTATCGCTAACCAAGTATGCAATCAACTTCTCCGTGCAAGCTACTTGCTCCCTATTCAAACTTGTCCAACCATTCGCCGCTTGGATCAAAGTCCATCCATGTCATGTTGGCACACATGACATCATTCCACAGGAACGGAGGCGATATGGCTAAAACATGGTGGATACGCCGCTGGTACTTCCTATATATAAGTGTTTTAGCCATACTAACAAACTTCCTTGAAAAGATGCCATGTGGGGTTCGACCTATCTAAGCTTTGTAATTACTTGGTCCTATTCTTCACCGCATGGAGCGAGGATATCGAAATCTATCCATATCATGTCAACACACCTGACATCATTCCACGAGAGGAGGAGATATGGCTAAAACATGGTGATACGCCGATGGTACTTCCTATATATATAAGTGTTTTAGCCATATTAACAAAACTTTCGTGGAAAGATGCCATGTGGGGTTCAACGCTAATTAAACTTTTTTATACCGTTAAAAAAATTGTTTTTACCGTTATGTTTTGGAAATAAATGGAAAATTTTTTATAAATATTTTGATTTTTTATTAAAACCTTTAGGCAAGTAAAATCCTTCTTACAATGTGAAATCAACTCAGTCTAACGTCACGTTGTGAGAAGATTTTCATAAATCGAGTTTCCTTTAAAAGCCTTTCTGTAATAAGTTAACAAAACTTTTCAAAAAAAAAACTTAAAAACATTTTTGGATTGCTAACTCGCGGTTTATCAATCGCGAGTCAATTAGTCGCTTTTACTCATCGATTCTCTACGCCACCGAGACGCTTTCCCTCGTCAATCCTCGATCGATCGCTCATTCATCCTCAACTTACGCTAACGTCTTATCGCTTCTGTCGCTATCTATTCATGTGAATTCTCAAGGTCTCCCTTTCAAATAAATTTCGGGACGAAATTTCCTAAAGCAGGGGTGACTGTAACAACCCGCATTTTCGCAGCTCATTACTCTCGTTACGCCTAGCACCAGAGATTCGTATCATAATGTAAACTATATCGCTTACTACGCTACATCGCATATTTTCGCACTACATCGCTTATTTCAACACACTACATCGCACCTCACAACGCTTATAACGCACTCGCTAAATACTATAAACTTTGCGTGATGTTTCCAAGTCTATCTGCTCGCTTAGACAACGCGACTCTCTCAGGACTTGGGACTGAGACGCCTATTAAACGCTTAATACTCGTAAAACGCTCTCGCTCAAACAACTCGCTTTATCATATTTTATACGCAACACTTAATACAATTAACTAATACGAAAGAAAGCATTACAAAAGGATTTTTAATAATTTTTAGGAATTTTTCTAGAATAGGTTAATACAATTAACTAATACGAACCATTTTCGCACGAAAATATGGATTTCAGTACGAAAATTTCATCAGATCACCCTCATTCCCCACCTCCTATAAATACCAACACTTGTCATTTTGTGCTCACTTGCTGCCATTCCTCCTAAACGCTCTCCAGCCCGATTCTCTCTGTTCCAAGTAAGAAAACTACGTTTTTCACACGAATCACAACGGTTTTTACAACGATTTTGCACGAGATTATCTCCGATTTCATCTAAACTTCTATGTTTTACGAAAACATTCATCTTTTTCATAAAACTTTCTGATTTTCTTAAGGATTTAGCACTTAACCGAGCATGTTTGAGTTAGCCTTGGCTTCTCAGACCCGAAACCTTGTTGTTTCAAACTCACCAAGTGTTTATCCTAACAAAATTGTTTTATCAAATCGATTTTCACACGAAAACGGATCAGACCGACTAATGTATCGTTCACTAAGTAGTGGAACGAGGCGTTGTCGAAACCGTCATGAAATAGACTCGAAAATACATCTGTTTTAGACGAAGTCTTAGTCCCGAACACACCAAGACGCAAGAACAGTCACTTGTGCGATCTGGACTGGCTCGCGTGAACCATACTTGGTTCACACGGTCCAGTCCGAGTTCATACAAGAGACTCACTCGCTCAAAAGACCTCTCCGATGCTAGGTTGATCAGTAACCTAAGGTTGAAGGGATGAACACTCGATTTCCTAAAGACAGACGCGAAAACACTAGATTTTGGACACAAAAAACAGGCATTTTCGCACGAAAACTGTTCTCGCACGACTCTCCGTTCCGACTGTTCAACACTCTGGAAGACTGATGCACTTCTGATTCTACGCGCAGGCTGACCCGACACTCTCCTCACTCCATCTCGTTCGTGTCTGCTGTTTACGCACTCACTGTGAGTATACTTGACCCCCACTTTTCGCTTTAAACACACTTTTTGGGTGTAACATACGTTCATATTAAAATACACAACGCAAAACTAAACTGATTATCACACGCGAATACCCGTTACACAAGTCTACACATGATGCTTGATACATATATGCTAGGACGCTTTTCTGTTAACTCCCACCTTAGCTAGTATGGTACTATAGTTGGCTAACACCCGACGGGGTCTAGCTAGGAAGTCACACATCGCGCTTATAGCCTTTTTCGAGGAATTTGACATGAGAAATTTGTCTTGTGAGTTTATATGTGTGGGTCATGTTTATGTATGTGGTATTTCACAACGTTTTCTACCTACCATGCTATTATATCAAACCTGTATGCTCGCCAATACATTTTTGTATTGACATTATTTTAACGTATGTTGCAGGTTGATGATTTTCTACTTGCTGCAAATGGATTTGGGGCTTATCCTAGAAACAATGTAATAGAAATTTAGTTTGTCGAACTTATTATGTTTAAGAGATTGTAATCTGTTTTGACTGTTTATGAATTCTAGCTTGATTGTATGGGAAATTAAGCGTTATTAAGTATTGTCATTAAAATAGTTGTTATGGATTCTCTTGAGCAATCTGGTTCGCCTAGTGCCGCGCCCCGATGATTCCGCCATCGGTTGGGGTGTGACAGCAAACGTTGCACATAACATTCAAGTTTCACTTAAAGGTGGTCCTCATAATGTTCGAGGCACGGTAGAAGATTATAAAAATTGCTCTAGAAATATACGTTTGTTCATTGGTGAACGCGATGTAGACATTATTTTACACACCATGAAATCCCGAGTTACCAATCTGAAAGATTTTTATTTTGATTGCGTTATAGTTGATAACGAGTTACGATCCTTTTTTTGGGCTGATTTTGTATCATTACGCAATTACGAGGCTTTTGGTGATGTATGTGCATTTGACGCTACGTATGACACTAACAAGTAAGACATCATTATATGTATTATATGTTTTATTTTATTAACATTATAAATAAAGCATCCTAACAATTCAACATTCTACATGTGTGCAATTATTGTTTTTTGTTAACATTATATAAAATTTATATATTAATGTTCATCATAAAACATTTTTTATAGGTACAAAATGATATTCGTGCCATTTACTGGAGTTGAGCATCACAAAAAAATGTGTTACATTTGGTGCGGGCATGTTATATGATGAGACTATTGAGTCATACACATGGTTATTAAACACTTTCTTGACTGCCCACAAGAAACAACCAATATTCGTACTCATTGATCAGGATGCATCAATGAAACAAGCTGTATCATCTGTGTTCACACAATCTATTCATCGTTTGTGTATGTGGCATATTATGAGAAAACTTTCATCTAAGGTAAACACGATATCTTTTATATTACTACAAATTAAATTAAACTATATTATTATTTTTTTCCTATACCACAAATATCATGTTTCATATGTATTTATTTACAGATATCCAACGACATCCTTGATAATAACAAACATCGTTTATCCATACACAAATTGGTGTGGAATCTATTCATTACACCACAAACACTCGAAGAAAGATCGCATCTATTAATGGATGAATATCATTTAAACAATCATCCTTGGCTATGTGAGATGTTTGTATACGGCACGAATGGGTCCCATGTTATTTCAGAGAGATACCTATGTGTTGTTTGATGAAAACTACGTCAGGATGTGAGAGCTCAAATGCGCATTTTAAAGTTAATTAATCAGAAACTAACACATTAGTCCAATTTCTGATGTGTTTTGACACCAGTATTGATGCTCAGCGGCACACACAACGAGATCTTGAATTTAAAAGCGATATGTCGAACCCTCGATTATCTACTGGTCTTTGCATAGAAGCACATGCGTCTGAAACATACACATGGTCTATGTTTCTTGAAGTTCGAAAAGAAATATACATGGGTATGTTCCATTGCATGCCAATTGAACGCCCGGGATCGATTGATATAAAAAAATTACACTGTTCGTCACTGCAAAACAAACATGACTTATGTTAACGAGTTTGAGGTATCTCCTTATTATCCAATATGTTTTACTATTCAATATATACAACATATCATTTATAACTTACTATTTTAAACGTTACCTTTAGTGTTCGCATAATTCACATATGTGTCATTCATCATATTATGACATATGTAATTGTTATTGTTTTTTCATAATATGTAACATGCATTTGTGCATATCACCATCAATGTATTTGTTTGTGCGATTAATTTGTTATGCACATGTGCATTTATCATCAAATATAGTTGCATCTAATATTTTGTCATACAAATTAACATATGCACATGTGCATATCACCATCAATGTATACATTCTGTTAACAATTTTTATTGTGCAGGTGTCACTCAATGTACCTGAACAAACAGTCTTCTGTACGTGTCTTGGGTTCACTCGTATTGGATACCTATGCTTACATGTATTCTGTATATTTCATTTCAATCAGATCGAACGAATCCCGTCACACTACATAATTCCATGTTGGAAACGAGATGTGTTACCATCAGTTGTGCATAGCATATCTAACATGTACTCCTCGGACAACAGTGACTTTGCAATCATCAACAATGAAATAATAGATTTGGTCACCCAATGCACAACTCGATTGAGATGCAATCCTGAGCATCTACGTTTGTTATCTGCTGAAATCAAACGCATCAGAAACTGCGTATTCGAAACGTTCCCATGTGATCCTCAGCCTCGATACAGCCAAAAAACTACAAACATCAGTGATATATTGAACATACCTGCAGACTTAAACACCAGTGTACATCCTCCTCAGGGTATTAGAAACAAAGGGTGTGGGACCAAAAAACAACGAATCGGTCCTGGTGATCAAAAAATCAAAGACAAACTGAAGAAAGCTGCCGGTAAACGAAAGAAAGCTGCACGTTTATGCAATAAATGCAATAAATATGTATTTGACCATGATTCACGCAACTGCGAAAAAATCAAAGCTGCCAAACTTGCTGCACGAGCAGCTAGACGTGCTGCTGTTATCGCCGCTGGACTCCCTACCCCGGCTGATTCATGTTCTGATGATACTGATATTGATCTTGATGACACCGATGATGATGACACTGATGATGATGATTATAATTCTTATGATTGTGATGCATCTGAATACAACGTCTCCATGCAAAAACCGACTGTACCCGAAGGAACAACTGTTAGGCATGGATCTGAGCAAGCTTGTGAATCTGATCAAACTCTTAGGCGTTCAACCAGACGTCGCAAACCGTCCAACCCAACTCGCGATTATTGATTGATCTATTATATATTACAACTTATGATTATCGGACTTATCTAATTATGACTATCAACCTTTGTTTGATGTTTATTATAACTTGTCTAATTATGACTATCAACGTTTGTTTTTTTATTATGTTTCTAATTATAACTTATGTAATACATCATATCACTTGTTATAATACTTGAATCTGTACATTATATCAATTGTTATATCACTTTAATCTGTATGTTATATCCCTTGTTATATCACTTGAATCTGTACGTTATATCATTTGTTAGAACACTTTATACACGTAATTTATGCACATGTACATACATCATTTAATTTATTAACCAACATATCATAACACATTTCACGAATCGTATACATATATAACACATTATTTAGTAATAACACGCATTTAACAAGTGTTAAAACACTTTATACACATATATAATTTATTAGAACACTTTATACACGTAATTTATGCACATGTGCATACACATCATTTAATATATTAACCAACATATCATAACATATTTCACCAATCGTATACATATATAACACATTATATAGTAATAACACACATTTAACAATTGTTAAAACACTTTATACACATAATTTATGCACATGTGCATTCACATCATTACATATGTGTTGAATGATTTATATTTAATATTATTACTTAGGGTTTAGCTTTAGAGTTTAGCATTAGTTTTTAACTTTAGTGTTTATCTTTAGGGTGTAGGGTTTAGCTTTAGGGTTTAGCTTTAGCGTATATGGGTTATCTTTAGGGTCTATCTTTAAGTTTTAGCTTTATAGGTTTAGGGTTTACCTTTAGGGTTAGATTTAGGGTTTATCTTTAGGGTATCTTTAGGGTTTAGCTTTATGGTTTAGGGTTTACATTTAGGGTTTAGATTTAGGGTTTAGCTTTAGGGTTTAGATTTAAGGTTTAGCTTTAGGGTATCTTTAGGGTTTAGCTTTATGGTTTAGGGTTTACCTTTAAGGTTTAGATTTATGGTTTAGATTTAGGGTTTAGATATCTAAATTGTCTAATTATGACTGTCGACGTTTGTTTTTTGATATTTATTATAATTTATCTAATTATGACTATCAATGTTTGTTTGTTTTTCTTTATTTTTTTAATTTTTTTATTTATTATATGGTTACCCATTCAATATAATGTTACTACTAACGTATGCACATGTGCATATGAATGTACCATTTGTATATACCATTCTGATTCACTTGTTTAATAACACGCATATAACAGTTATTAATATTAATAAGTACCTTACCGTATGCACATGTGCATACGAATGTACCATTTGTATATACCATTTTAATTAACTTGATTAACACATGTGCATATGAATGTACCATTTGTATATACCATTCTGATTCACTTGTTTAATAACACGCATATAACAGTTATTAATATTAATAAATACCTTACCGTATGCACATGTGCATACGAATGTACCATTTGTATATACCATTTTAATTAACTTGATTAACAATACGCATATAACAGATAGTACCATCCGTTACTATGATTTTTTATAACCATCTTAATGCACATGTGCAACCATTGTGATTTTTTTATAACCATCTTAACTATGATTTTTTATAACCATCCTAATGCACATGTGCAACCATCCTAATGATATCACATGTTAAACCACTTTGTCCACAAAATTTATGCACGTGTGCATAAACAACATTTAATTTATTAACCAACATATAATAACATATTTTAACAAACATATAACATATACATATATAAGACATTATATGTTAATAACACACATTACCATCCATCACTGTAACTGTAAACATCCATTACTATATCACCCATCCAATATATGCAAACATACATTACCATATCACCCATCCGATATATGAAATTATAATATACCACCTGCTTAATATATCATATATTATACCTGTTATAAACCAACAGTTAATAGTAACACACTAAACTAATATCAACCACATTTAACCAAAAACTAAAACAGTTATAATAACGACATCACAACGACATTATAACGAGTACCCAATTGTTACCTTCACATCACAACCATCTACCATGTCAAAACAACCAAAACTGCATGTTTATCAATCACCAACAAATCAGAAATACTACGTGTCCCGACAGTTAATAAGCTGACAATTAATAAGATGATGTATTAACTAACACCTTAAAACTTTATCCTTATTCTTCCATTTTGCAAGTACACTCCAGCATTTTTCTTGTTTCTCTTTCTCTTCATCTAACAGTTTACGCATCTGTCATCTCTCAAACTTTGTGTTGCCTTTCTTGCGAGGTACATAACTGTTCCCTTGTACACATTTGCATCCGATTATAACAGTTTTGCTGCAATCTTCATCCTCAAGTTTTGTAATTGTGCATCTTGAATATCTTTTTGCGTACTTAACCCACATTCAAACTCGACATTGCTCCCTATGTACATTTCCATGTGCCTCATAGCAAACACCCCACAATCATTGAAATTATCACTCGTTGCCCATTCCAATTTTTTCTTTGTCAACGTTGCGCTCGCCATGCTTTCTGCCATTGGATGTCTCACAACCTTCAAGTACCCAACCATGTAATTTTTCTACAAAAAAAATAATATTAATACAAACTGCCATTGTAACATCCGTCAAAAACGAATTTACCAAACCCGCTCCGTTTATCAACCGAACAGTCAGTTAAAATTTTCGTTGCGAATTAAATGCCCAAAATAATTTTAAACGATACGTAATCAATTATTATACGGGGATATATAATTAGTTTTGAAAAACTGTTAAAAATCGCAAAATAAAAATGTTTTGTTTCTGCCGGGTTTCGAACCCGGGTCTGTACCGGTTCAACAAACAACTTATCACCCAGCCGATCAACCGCTGCGCCACTTTGATTTTCTGATAATAAAAGGAATCAATTAATTCAAATAATAAAGTGCGGAAGTCAAATTCAATCATTTTGCGCCCAAATAGCAGTCGTCGGAAATCCCGACGACTTCGCTGATAATTTACGTTTCCGCTCAATTTAACCGAAGAATTAACTCCCACGACGGTTATAACCGACGTCTGAACCCGCGACATCAATCGTAACCGCCGGAGAACGGCTGACTTCGAATTGAGACCAAATTCAGACCCCATACATCTCGATACTACCCTATAAATTCACCCACAACTCACCAGAAACCTTTCACTCTCAAATCGCACCCTTTCTCGGCGAAAACTCACTCGCCGGAAATATTCTGTTCGTCGCCGGAAAACCGAGTCCTTAATCTCCGAGCTTTACTGAACCCCCTAAACTTATACCGAAGTCACCCACACCCTTTGTAAGCTTTCTGAAGATTCTCTGCTGCAAGACACTCGTCGCCGGAAGAGATTGCTGTCGCCAAGTTCTGCCGGAAAACAGAGGAAAGCCAGTCGGTACTTTTCACGCCTGATTTCCTTTCTTTTTTTTACTTTTATCTCATCTGTAATTAATCATAAAACACTAAAGAAACCCGAATCAACACTTCGAACCAGTCAGTCGTCACTTCTGGTTATAACACAACGAAGAAGATGAAGTTCGGTAAACACATAAGTATAATTAAAATCAAGTTATTTACCGGGTTAGACACACAGTCCAGCGGTGGACTGTGTGCACATTAAACGCAAAGGTCTCGAGTTCGAATATTGTTTCCACACACGCTGCCTTAATAAAAATTCCTTTTTTTGTTAACTGAACCGGATTGATTTTTGTATATGTTAAGTATATTAATAACCGGAATAATAACCAAGTTAGACACACAGTCCAGCGTGGACTGTGTGTATGTTTAATCAAAGCACACGAGTTCGAGTCCGGTCTTCTGCATCGACCCGGACAATTATTTTACCTTTTTAAATAAGACAGAAATGAAAACAAATAGTTTGTATTTAAGTATAATAAAAATGGGATTATATAACATGTTAAACACACAGTCCAGCGGTGGACTGTGTGTTACACAACCCACAGGTCCCGGGTTCGAGACCTGTGGAGCGCACCGGTTCTCTGGATTAAAAATCGTTTTTAAAATAAAGGATTTCTGTTTAAATCTAATTAATATATATATATATTTAAAATCAGATATATGACGGGTTAGACACGTAGCTCAGTTGGTAGAGCTGCGTGCACGCGTACGGGAGGTCTCGGGTTCGAGCCTCACTCAGCGCACAACAATATGCATTCGAACCGGTCAACAGTCAGTCAAAGTCAACGGTCAATGGTAAAAAAAAGTCAACTTTTTTATAATTTTTATTTATTTATTTTAATTAAAAATCAATTAAAAATACTTAAAAATGACATTTTTAAGGTTAGAAAATAGCCTTAAACTCACAAAAATACACCCAACAATCCTACTAAAATAGATTAATAAAATCCGTTTACTTACCAAACCATAATGCGATTTATCTAAGTTAATCTCACTCGTGGTTAAAACCACTTCGCGTGCATTCAACATCATCAACCGAACGCACCCACTGTGAGTGAATTCTTACAAATTCCCCTTTTTATTCATGTTTTGGGGTGTATCATGTGTCGCTTAAACTAATTCTCTTATGCAAAATCGTGCTATACCATTATATGATCTAAACTAGAATGTAACTATTGTTGGTTGTGATGTATTACATATTGTCAAAGTTGTATGCAAATTATTTAGGCCCATCAGTTCCTCGTGGGAGACGAGTTGAACAACGCGTGCCTTAAAACTCATTCATTAGGCCCATCAGTTCGTAGAACAACGCGTGCCTCAAAACTCATTCATTAGGCCCATCAGTTCGTAGAACAACGCGTGCCTCAAAACTCATTCATTAGGCCCATCAATTCCTCGTGGGAGACGAGTTGAACAACGCGTGCCTCAAAACAATCATTTGATGTATGTGTGTGCAATATTTAATATTATGTGTTGTGTGAATAAATTTACATCTACATTTACTCATATGTGGTTATGCACATTATTTATAATCAATTGGATAAACTTGTTCAAATGTTTTCCATAGGATTCACTCGCCAACTTTATGTTGATCCAAAAACCTTTTTACACATGATACAGGTGAACAGGTTGAAGCAAGGAAAACATAGGAAATGCTTTAGAAGAGAACAAAGAAGCTTAGATTGATAGTTAGAACATGTTGTAACATTTATTGTAAATTTCCATTAAATTGTATTAATAAATATGAAACGTATAATAAATGTCATGAGCTTTGATGATAACCCAATCATGCCCCGATCACCTTTTCCGCTGCGGGTCGGGGTGTGACAATTATAACGAGTACCCAATTGTTACCTTCACATCACAACCATCTACCATGTCAAAACAACCAAAACTGCATGTTTATCAATCACCAACAAATCAGAAATACTACGTGTCCCGACAGTTAATAAGCTGACAATTAATAAGATGATGTATTAACTAACACCTTAAAACTTTATCCTTATTCTTCCATTTTGCAAATACACTCCAGCATTTTTCTTGTTTCTCTTTCTCTTCATCTAACAGTTTACGCATCTGTCATCTCTCAAACTTTGTGTTGCCTTTCTTGCGAGGTACATAACTGTTCCCTTGTACACATTTGCATCCGATGATAACAGTTTTGCTGCAATCTTCATCCTCAAATTTTGTAATTGTGCATCTTGAATATCTTTTTGCGTACTTAACCCACATTCAAACTCGACATTGCTCCCTATGTACATTTCCATGTGCCTCATAGCAAACACCCCACAATCATTGAAATTATCACTCGTTGCCCATTCCAATTTTTTCTTTGTCAACGTTGCGCTCGCCATGCTTTCTGCCATTGGATGTCTCACAACCTTCAAGTACCCAACCATGTAATTTTTCTACAAAAAAAATATATATTAATACAAACTGTTACTAAATATCATTTTCCGATATCCTTATTTAAATAATTAAAATTTAATATAAAACATAATATACATACCACTTTACACGGCGTTCCAGTTTCCTTAAACTTCGTTCCTGCTGTCATTCTGTAAAACCCGCTGCTACTTGCCATATTATCCACAACTTCCACCTTCGCGTTCTCTAAATCAAAACATATCAGATAAAAAAGTTTTTTTCGATTATTGGCATTATTATGACGTTGAATTCCTTTAGTTCCAACATTTTCATGTCACACTCCACAACCTCCTTCAAGTGTGCAGTTATTGTTGCAACTGCTTTTTTACTGTCTGTTTGGTTTTCAACATAAATTCCGGCTGCACATTACATTAATATATGTTACACACAAACATAATTATCCTAAATACGATTATTAAACAAAAATTATAGCACACTTACAATTGTCGTTGTATAACACCATAAACGCCTCTTCCCTACTGTCTTGTTTTTTCTCTCTGTGAAACCCATTGCCCATCTTCTAAGGTGTTTATCAAATATGCTCGTGTTGTGAGACTATGTGAGGTTTCAAAAACAGTTGTGCTGTATTTATCACATAAATCACATCAGCTATGTTGAGTACACACATTTGCATATGATTTTAAAACCAATTGTGTTGTATATATCACATAATGTACATCATATATGTTGTGTATGCACATGTGCATTAAACACATTACATATACAATATACAATATTAAACCACATACTATTAAAATTTTCAGTCTAAATCAATCAATAAGTTTACATAATATATATATATAATATACAATATTAAACCACATACTATTAAAATTTTCAATCTAAATCAATCAATAAGTTTACATAATATATATATATATATATATATAAAAAAAACAATATTAGCAATCATATGTAATTACATCGATAAAAAACTACATCAATTATGTTGTGTATGCACATGTGCATATGTTTTTAAAAGCGGTTTTGCTGTAAATATCATGTAAATTATATCATATATGTTGTGTATGCACATGTGCATTACATACATTACAAATACTATATACAATATTAAACAACTTACTGATAATTTTCAATCCATAACAACCAATAAGCTTACATATCAACAATATAACACGTACATAAAACAATATTAACAATTATACAATTTATTTGCAAATAAATCGATACAAAACTATGACATTTATGTTTTTTGTACACATACAAATAAATTGATATAGAACTACATCGGTTATGTTATTTATGCATATGTGCATATAATTTTAAAACATATGTGCTGTATATATCACATCATTAATTACATTTCAACCTATTATAACAATGTAGAACATGTGCATATCCATAAATCACATTATTAATTACATTTCAACCTATTATAACAATGTATGAACATGTGCATATCTATAAATATCACATTATTACTTGCATATAAACATTTCACTAACTTGCTATATGTAATTATCTTTTGCCACTAAAAAATTTCACATGTGAATATACATATCATATCATTATCATTATTTGCGTATCAGCATATTCCTAACTTCTATATGTAAATCTGTTTTGTAACTAAAAACATATGCACATGTGCATATTTATAAATATCACATCATTACTTGCATATCAACATGATATAAAAGTGTATGCACATGTGGATACTTATATATATCATAGATTTATGTTATTAACATATTATGTAATCATATTAAGTAAATTTATGCACATGTGGATAAATACACATCACACAAATACACCCTATTAACTTGATATGTGTAAATTTGTTTGGACAAAAAACAAAAAACTGCACATGTGCATATCTATACATATCACAACATTACTTACATGTCATGTTCAACGTAAATTTATTATAATATGCACACGTGCATAACTGTAATATAAATATAATTATGCACATGTACATATCATGTACATTTAAGTATATTTTGTCACAATATCCATGTGTGTGATAAAATTAAATACCAATTATATTTCATTAATGCATACATAGGTGATACTCTTATTCAAAATCAATTTCATCAACATTGGTTACATCATTAACATAATATGACAATTTATGCATATGTGCATAACTATATTTTACGCTTCATAACTATATTTCACACAATATTACCTTTTGATCATGTTAATTATTACTTATTATCATATCAACTCAATTACATTCTTTCACAATAAAAACATATATGCACATGTGCATGTGTGTGTAGATAACAACATCACCTTGTTATATTGTTCTGTGTAAACATATTCTGACAAACTATGCACAAATGTATAAATATGTATTACACATCTATGTTGTATGACAAACAAAATTATGCTCATGTGTATGACTATATAGATCAAACAAATTACACATGTGTTAATAACTATGCACATGTGCATTAAGTTACAATCAATTTGAAATCTGTGTTACAGAGGATATCAAAATCATCCGTGAGCATATCAAGCATGTGTTCATAACTATGCATATGCTCATCATAACTATGCATATGCTCATGTCTATGACTATATAGATCAAACAAATTACACACGTGTTAATAACTATGCACATGTGCATTAACTTACAATCAATTTGAAATCTATGTTACAGAGCATATCAAAATCATCCGTGAGCATATCAAGCATGTGTTCATAACTATGCGCATGTGCATTAACTTACGACCAATTTGAAATTTGTGTTGCAGAGCATATCAAAATCATTCGTGAGCATATCAAAATCATTCGTCTAACATTAGTTATATGAAAGACATTTTCAATAATACAGGTATGTAACGAATAATAGATCTATTAATCTATTAAGTGTTATCGAAGTATTAAATTTGAATCTAACACTAAGAGTCATATTATCATAAACAACGGATTGCAAAATAGAGTGTACGAACTTACGGAATCACAAAACGGTGCAGTGACGCTTAATTTCTGTCGATAGCTAAATTTGTGATGAACCGCGAGTCCGTTGTACGCCTGTTCTTCAAATTAGCCTTAATTGTTCGACAAACCTATACGATTTTCTTCAAATTAGCCCTAATTATGCAACAAAACTTTACGATTAATATGGCGTTGCCTAATTTTGGATGGACGACGAATGTGTGATCGATGTTTATGATTTTACTGCACTGATATCGATCACGATTGGTGATATTGTTGAGCGCCGATTTTTATTTTTCGTAGACGGAATGTTTAATTGTGTTTGTGGTTTGTCGGACGTGATATTTGTATAGTGTGTATTTTAATTTTTGTTTGAAATCCGGATACAGGAGGTAACGAGGGGAATCGGGTATTTTAAAATTTACATGTAATTACAATAATGCCACGTGTTCACAGTGGTTCTCCTGGTTTTCACAATAAAGATGGTTCTCAAATGAACCTTACCCTATATATATATATATATATATATATATATATATATAGGAAACGGTTCAAATGAAAATCACTACGAGTTACGAGAACCGTGGGAACTTTTTGATTCGGGGAGAGTTGGGCCAAATTTTTTTTGCACAAACGTAGATGCAAATTTATAAACACATCTGTAAAAAAATTAAAAAATTATCGAGTCGGTAGTTTTGACCATCACAAGTTTTTTTACGTCAGGCGTAAATTTTAAATTTAAATTTTACGGCAGGCGTAAAAAAAACTTGCATCAGACAATGCTACCAACTCGACAATTTTTTTTAATTTTTTTTTACAAATGTGTTTATAATATATTTATCTACGTTTATGCAAATAAAATTTGTCCCAACTCGTCCCATATTAAAAAGTTCTCGCGGTTCTCGCAACTCGTGGTGGTTTTCATTTGAACCCATCCCTATATATATATATATATATATATATATATATATAGGATCCGGTTCAGATGAAAACCACAACAAGTTGCGAGAACTCTTATCATCCAATAAAATTTTAACACATCACCTATATCCAAATTAAATCAATAGGATAATTTAGTCTTTTACTCCTGATGTCACATCATTTCTCTATCTTTCTTATTTCCAAAAGTCACATCCATTATCAATTAACCTAAATAATAATAATAATAATAATAATAATAATAATAATAATAATAATAATATCTACAACAACAGTTAATATCATTAAAAAAGTATTTTAGAAAATGTTTGCATATGTAAAGATTTCGACAACGCGCGTTAAAAACCGTAACGAGTAAAAGAGTTTATTTTTTTTATTTTGTTGTGTAAAAAAATTTACGGTTGATGTGAGTTTTTTAGAAGGGCGCACCTTTTGCGCCGACGTAAAATATCAAACGTAAAAAAAGGTATTTACGCAATACACCACTGTGTAAAAAAATAAACAAAAACATTTACGTTCAATAAAGACAACGCACATAAAAAACATTCGACAACGTGCATTAAAAACCTAACGCGTAAAATAGTTTTTTTATATTTTTTATATGTTGTGTAAAAAAATTACGGTTGGTGTGAGTTTTTTAGAAGAGAGGCACCTTTCGCGCCGACGTAAAACATCAAACATAATAAAAAACGTTTTTACACAATACACCACCATGTAAAAATAAACAAAAACATTTACATTCGATAATGACAACGCACGTAAAAAAACATTCGACAACATGCGTTAAAAGACGTAACGCATAAAATAGTTTTTTTATTTTTTCTTTTGTTGTGTAAAACAATTTACGGTTGGTGTGAGTTTTTTAGAGGATGGAGGTGCAAACTATAATTTACTAACGACGACTTCATTTTATTTATTTTAGTTTATTTTTCATTTTTCTGGTAATTTATTTGCAATGTAAACATTTACCTCAAATTTTTTAATTTTTTTTATTAAAGATCAATCTTATTAATTAAAGCACAATCCATAATGAGACCAATCATATCATTAATGGTTATAGTAAAAAGACCAATTAGCCATTATTTCACTAAAAAAAATCTCATTAATTAAATTACAATCATTACTCTGCTTTATTGTCTTTTAATCTCATTCATCAAAATACATTTGATCAATGGTTAATATTGGTCCGTACGTTTCTCACAACTCAAAGTGGTTCTTATTTTATCTAATCCATATATATATATAGGAGAAGGTTCATTAGAAACACTAAAAAAGTGGGGAACAATGGGGACTGACTCAAACGAACTCCGATTGGACTCATTCCAGCGGCGTTGGAACCGGCTCGTCGAACCCTAACTAGGATCTCTTAACCCTAAACCCTAAATCCTAACCCATAAACCCTAAAGCTAAAAAATAAGGCTAAAACCTAAGCTAAATCATAAAATCTAAGCTATAAACCTAAAAGCTAAACCCTAAAACCATAAACCCTAAAGCTAAACCCTAAATACTAATTATTAACCCCAAAAACGAAACCCTAAAGCTAAACCCTAATATAAGACCCTAAATCAAAACCCTAATATATTTAGGGTTTAGGGGTTAGGATTTAGGGTTAACAGATCCTAGTTAGGGTTCGACTAACCGGTTCCAACGCCGCTGGAATGAGTCCAATCGGAGTTCGTTTGAGTCGGTTCCCCACTTTTTTAGTGTTTCCCAATGAACCTCACACTATATATATATATATATATATATATATATATATATATATATATATATTATATATATATAGTTGAAGGATCCGTTAGGAACCATCCTTTATTGCAAGAACCGCGAGAACCAATATGAACACAACCAAAAATACCTAAAAAAAACTAAAAAACTCCCAAATTCTTTTTAATATTTTTTGGGAAAAATCGCTATATTTCGTCAATAATAAAAAAAAGTTTCAGTTTTTTTTTTGAGTAACAATTATCCATGCACATGTGCATATGTATCATTTCTTTGACAAATTCCATAATACATTACCAATATTAGAAATGCACATGTACATCTATATGTATCAACATGATATAAGGTGTTTTGATACACTACTTTGAATACACTTTCTCTTTCATCTATCATACCATCCATAATACACTATCATTACCTTATACCATCCATAATACAATACCATTACCTCCTACCATCCAGAATACAATACCATTACCAATATTTTCACTTTATTACATGTATATCAACACCCTTTGTATCATCCAATCAATATATTATATCATAAAGTGACAAATATAACCAAACCATCAACTACTAGATATAACTAACCGAAAACATCTATATTGGCCTACATCATCATTCAAAATCATAAACTTTTTGTAACAAAACACGTTGTATCATGGTTATACATAATGATGCACATGTGCATTTTTAATATTGGTAATGTAAAAAGTAGTGTATTATGGATGATAGTTTAAATAAAAGTGCAATTGTCTACTACTGATAATGTATTACGGAATTTGTCGAAGTGATGATACATATGCAATGTGCATCGATAATTGCTACTCGAAAAAAAAAATTTGGGAACGAAATATAGCGATTTTATTAAAAAAAATATTAAAAAAATTGAGGTTTTTTTAATTTTTTAAAGATTTTTTTTGTGTTCACATTGGTTCTCGCGGTTCTCTCAATAAAGGTGGTTCTTACATGAACCTACATATATATATATATATATATATATAATATATATATATATATATATATGTTTTTGTTAGTAAATGATTATTAACAATGAATGCTAGTATTTATACTTACATGCGAAAGATGATAAATTTGATTGATAGAAACAATATTTAACTTAGGAAAAAATTTATATATGTATTCCCTCACCATGTGAGTGAGTGTGTTGGGGGGGGGGGGGTTGTATCTCTCCTCCATATGTGACACCTATGTGGCACTGCTCACACTTATCAAGATACGCCGGTGAGCTAAAACACCTTAAACCTTAAAGTAATCATCGATCATGCTTGAATAATTTCTTGTTCGGTTTAGTTCTTGTTTGAATAGATTTCTCTCACTTTAAAATGTAAACAATAACAATATAAATATGATAATCAACCAACCAAAACCAAATATAAATACAAACTACAAGCACAATATACCAAACATTCTGGTGAAAATTACTGAAGAAACATACCCTAAACGAAAGTCGAATAGATCTGGTATCCTGTACAAGCCCATAATCTAGAAGTTAATAAATAAGGATTATATTGGTGATGATAATCACACTCAGTGGCGGATCTAGGATTTATTCGTAGCGGTAACGTTTTATAAAAAATGCTTACAAAATTGAAAAAACGTCAAATTTTTCCAAAATTTACACTAATTTTATACTGCCGCCAGAGCACCAAGTGATAGCGGGCGTTGCCTCTAGTTAAACACTAGATCCGCCCCTGGATCACACTGGTTACAAGTTGGTGTTTATATGGATGCATGTGACTTGTGAACCCACATGATGATTTATTACCGTCAAAATGGGAATCAAATAAAGTTGAGTAGGAAAAAAACAAGATGAGAATAATAAAACTTTTACGTTGGACGTCATGGGCATGGGGTCTCCATGTTTTTCAAAGAGTAATTATCAAGTACAAAACAGGTGTTTTAGATCCATATAGGGCAGGTTTAGTTTTATTTTATTTAACAGATGAAAAAAATATGGTTATTAGTTTAATAAAATACTTTTTTTTTATATAAATATATCCAATACAGTTTAGCAACAGTAATCCGCTGGAGATCCTAATGATAAGAATTTGGGTAATTTGTCGATAAACTGCCAAAGCTTATCAGTCCGTTTATCGATAATCCGTTGTTAAACATATCACCCACACCTTGTTTATCGACATAGTATGACGAGAACTACATTATTCACCGAAGGACTACAAACAAATCGTCCATCAAAGAAAATTGTCTGTGTTTGTATTGTTAATTAATAACCCTTGAACCACATAAATATAATAACATCTTAAAATCTGTTGGGTGAAATTTATGGAAAATGAGAGGATTTGTTTGGTATATTGAACAATAATATAATATGTTTTTACAATATTGATTAATTAGGATAAATACAGACACTATTAATTATAAGTTTACGTCAACCATTTACCGTCGGCGTCACAGTAGAACACGACGACATCACTGCAGAACATGGAGTCACAACAGAACACGGCAAGTCGGAGTTCGTGGTTTTCAGATCTGTCACAGGGTATAGGATTTCAAGATGCATTAAGTGTTGTACCTTAAGCAATCATACTTACATTACTTAAATTATAAGATGCCCCTAATACTTTATTATATTTCACTTCACGATGATTATATTATAACACAATGATTATTTTAACCGATAACCACTAGGGTGGAGGCTTGGTTTGATTTTTTATTTGCAAAGAGTTAGATTTTTTTAATGAAACCACTTGCTTCTACTATATTAAACCGATAATTCTAAATAAATTTCATTTCCCCAAGTTTGAACATAAAATCTCCCCTCTAAAAGGTATAAGCCTCTACAAAGCGGGCTAACCTGATGTTACAAAGAGTTATAATTTTTTATTTTGTCTGCTAGTTAAAGAGTTCATTTAATAGACAAAATAAAAAATTATAAAAGCAATGTTCATAATACCACACCTTTCCTAACCATCCATCATATAATGAATTGTATATTTTAATCCCAATATTACCTTAAACCCTTTTCAACTTGAGTGCAATAAAAAGCCTAGCTACACTCAATTTGCTACAAGATAAAGAAATGTGACAGATGACTCAACACAATCTAAAAGAACAAAAGAATGAACAATTTATTTAACCATTGTTGCTTCAAAGAATTGAGTTAAAGTTCTCGATAGGATCAGATTCTTCAAGCATGGAAGCTGCCTGAAAGCTATCAATGGCATCAGATAATCGTCCATCAAGTTTATGAACAAATCCCAAGTGAAGCCAAGCCATACGGTTAGTGGGTTCAAGCCGTATCGCATCTGAGAGCATGGTTCGAGCCACCGGCAACATGGGCAAGCCTCGATCTGACATAATGGCGCCAATGCTAATCTTGGAAGGTACATAATTAGCTTCCACTAACAGAGAATTGACATAGGTGGCCAATGCTTCATCTATCTCCCCACGTCTCTGATATATTGTTCCTAGTGGAAGTAGATGAAAACATAACCATATCGTTAATCAATATCCTATGTAATTTAGGGTTAAACTCATTAGAGTTAGTCGTTGTCTCTATATATACAATATAATATTTGGTTATTGTAACATACCAAAATATATAATGATCATTCAATCATGCACTATGTTCAAAAAATTTAAACGATTGTTATGCAATATATCATGTATTTGCAGATGTGTAATTCTACATATGCTTATTACGGACCTTAAGCACTTTCCCATTGCTGTTTGCAACGTGTGTTTTTTTTTCAAATATGAATGAATATACATACTACATATATGTAATACAACATCGGATGTAGTTTTTTAGTTTTTTTATATAAACAATGAGTTTCTCATGATGCTCTCTGTATATGACAAGGTTAGTCTACTAAGTCCATTGTGTTTAAGAAGGCTATGAAGACATATAGACCACAGATGAGATTAGAGCAATGATGTTTTATTTTTAATTATTAATTTGATAGCATAGGGGTAGAAATGTAATTCCGCTATGTTTTACTTTTAGAAACTCACATGTCTATAAATTTTTATACATATTTTCTTAGAACACAATTACACCAAAATAACGAGCGTTTTTTAATCTTTAATATGAGTATGGTATTGTTATACAAAAATAAAAATAAAAATTTTAAGTGTTTTTAATCTTTAAAAAATTTGAAGTGTTTTTAATCTTTAGTCCATGGTGTTTTTGGTCTGTAAAAAGAAGAGTACTGAGATCATTGTGTTTTAATTGCAGAATTTGAAGTGTTTTTCCTAATCTAAAGTTAGTGTTTATACAATGGTGTTTTATTTGTTTGATGTTTTGTGTATGCTTTGAAGATATATGGTGTTTTGTTTCCATGATCTAAATTACTCTTATACCATTGTTACTAAAAATTGAGGATTGCCACATATCATTATTCTGTGGTTTTTTTTTTTTTTTTTTGAGAATTGGCCTTTGTAGCCAAATTCCAACCTAAAAGAATCAACCTAGATCTTTTATTTAAATCAATGTTTTTTTTAATTTTTAAATGTTACTTCCTATAAACAAATGTATATTTTATGTACATACAAAACCATTAAACTAATTTGTTCATGTATACTTTTTTTTTAATAAATGTTTACCTAGAGTATAGGTTCTCTAAATAAACGAAGTTTCGTCAATATATATATGTGCTTTGAACTTTCAGAAGAGATGAATAGATGTTGCATTTAAACAATTTTCTTACACTTTAAAGATTTTAAGATTGAATAATAAGGAGTAATTTTGTTCTTCTTGTTCCGAGAAAAAACCGTTCAACAAGCAACCAATTTTAAGTAGTCTCTTTATCCTATAGGATAGAAGGGGTATGGTTTCCCTGTATCTCACCCTCCATAAACCCTACCAATTGCTTCGCTAGTGGTGTGATTTTGCTGAATATGGTTATTGTTGTTTATATAATATATATATAAAAGAGAGAGAGAGAGAGAGAGAGTCATAATGCATATGTACATCCCTTTTGATTGTGGTGGTGAAGACCCTACATGTATTCATTTTTGTCCTAACAATAGGAGTAACTAATTTGGCCTTGAGATTGAAAATTAGATAACAATGTTTATAGATGGAGCAATAGATTTTACCCTCAGTATGCAGTGTCTCTGATGAGCATTCTATGCTTTCTCTAGCTTTCCCCAAGCATATCTCAGCATCTTTCCAACGAGCAAGACTGGAATATAAATTTGCTAAACCTTGCCAGACTTCATACTCGTTTACTCTATCATCTTCAATCTACAGTAGTAAAATATATAACACATGAATTATTTCATTTGTTAACAAATATGAAAGGAGAATAAAAATGGTAAGAGGTTACCATTTGAATCAATTTGTTTTAAGAATGTTACTTCTTATAAACAAATATGTATATTATGTACACAATTCTATGTTTTAAATTAGTTAGCCAACCTAACCATTTGTAGCTAAAGCTAACCTGGTGTGTGGTTTGTAGCGGCCCATAAGATTTCTTTTGTGCTTGTATCAATGCAAGTAAATGTCGGTAAGTTTCAATTGCATCCAAATGTCGGGACTGTGCAATTCTCAGTTTTGCTTTCAATCTCAAAAGCGGTCCTTGATCCCACTTTGCAGTTTCATCTAAAGCAGCATCAGTAACCACCTCAGCCTCCTGAAACCGTTGTTGTGCAGATAAAATCAAAGCAAGCAGTCTCCAACCACATAACATGGATCCCCCAGTCACATCAATATATTGTTTTGATAACCTTAAAGCATTATTTAAATTCCTATGCATCGCGTATTGAATTGCAAGCTCAAACACCAGTTCCGAGTTTTCAGGCTCTAGCTCAAAGGCTTCTTCTAGTGATTTCAAGGCTTCTGACTCGAGACGTGAACGTTCATAATCTGAAGACGAAACGATTGCTTGTTTACCAAGGCAAAGCCCCAATACCCGAAGAGACACACCTTTCAAATGTTTGTTTCTGTTTTTACAGTTATCTAACGCTCTTCGAGCATACTCGATTCCTTGTGCAGCAAGAAACCCATCTTCACTGCATATTCTAGCAGCCAACAATAATGATGTTATATCATCTGGTTTTTCATGTTTATGAAGTGCTTTCTTCAACAAATCAAGAGCGGTTTTATTTTGACTTATCCCATTACAACAAAGCGCCAACGTTTTCCAAAGACCAACACGATGAATTACTCCAGGAATCACCTCTTCAAGTTGGTTTGCTAAGAGAGAAGTTTGGCTGCAAATACACAGAGCAAATGTAAGGTGTTCTATGACAGCCGGGTCCCATTTCGCCTTCCCGAGAGAGAATTTTCTCATCAAGATCATTAAAAGTAAAATAGCTTCATCCAAATTGTTTTTTGGTGCGTATGTACCGTCAATTTGTTTAGATGTTGCAGGTGGGCCCACCTGGACTCCACTATACAGCAAAAACACAGCAAAATTGTTTTGGATTCGTGCACAGCTGTCGTTGTCAAGGTTCCATTGAGTGAGGAGAGCACGTCGATAAGAAGAAACAGCTTCTTCATAGCTACCAGCTTCAACCCATAGCTGTGGGAGAAGCTCAACAGCTCGGCTAATTGTTTCTTGTAGTTTAGTTTCTACAAAAGCATCAGGAATCCCATGTGGAAATATTTTCTCTACTGCATCAAGTACCTTTTTACATTCTTCAGCAGCATCTACAAAAAAAAATGTGATTGTTTCAAAATTTGAACAGCTGATCATATTACAGATCAAGATTCAGTTAATCGGTAAATAGCACATAGCAACTTTTAACCACGATTAATTTAATCAATTTGGGTTACGTATTACCTCTAATGGGTCAAACTGATAATTTTTTGAAAAAAAAAGTAGCTTCGGACAAGTTGAAAGTTTTGTAATCACTAATCATATATTACACACTGTTATTTATTGAAAACTAAAACTTTTGACAAAAAGAGTTTTGTGACAACAAGGGCCAGCCTGTTTTGACCCATTACCTAACCTGTCGACCCGTCTGTTTTGACCCATTAAGAAATACAGACGATTTGCGTTAATAGTTTTGCTATTTATTGCAATTTTTCTATTAATATGCGTAGGTCAAGTTTTTGCTAATGTAAACAAGACAAATTGGTCTAGTAAAGAATTTAAAAACTGAAAATTTAGTTGGGCCACTTAAGAGGCCTCATATATTGATAGTAGTTTTAATAGTGGATACCAACTGATATTACATAACAATAATCTTGGATATACAAAGCAGATTCTCTTCTTCAAGTTTCTCCAAGAAAAATTCCCCTTATTTTGCCATTATGGAGGGACAAACAATTTCAGAGTGTGTAATCTTCCCTAATTTAACATGGAAGTGTGGAGGAGAAATGATGTAGTCAAATCAAATCACGAAAACGACAACATATTACAACATTTTGAAATTGTTTACTGGACACTAAAATCATTTGACTTTCATAACCAATATAGTAGACAATTTAAGTTTCGAAAATAGTAATAAAGTGTTATAATACAGGTTTGCTCATTTTTAATGAAGTGGAAGCATGTTGTTTAGAATTTTTCTAAAGTAACATTAATCTTTGGTAAAGGTAGAGTATTAAAAGATAACATACCATTTATCCTATTAAGTTTTTGCAGTGACTTGGTTTTCAAATATATGGCTTCAAGCACCAGGTTGGCACCCTGCTGTGGGTCGGACTCAGAGTGAGTGTGTGATTTTTTAGTCGTTGAAATCGACTGCAGGTGGTGTATAGCAGCTTCAATATCAATACCTTCAAATACCCTAAGAGCCGCTTCCACATTCCCTCTTTGATATTCCAGTCTTCCAATAAGAGCTCGTGCTTCCTGTTAGGCATCCACAATTACCCTTCACATTCCATTTAACAGCCAGCAAAGTTTGGTATTCAAAGGAAGATTTTACATTATACGTTAATAAGGTCATCCGTAGTCATAAAGCCCCTTTGTGGGCGTTATGCGACACGTGTCGTGCCACGTCACACAGGGGCTTTATGGGGCGTTATATAAATTGAGCCCGTAGTCATAAAGCCCATACCTCATCATTACCCAATTAATAAATAAACCCTTAAATTATACATATGTATGTATGTATATATGTGTGTGTGAGTGGAGGGAAATCCAAAACGCCGCTTTGAGGATAACACCGCTTCAGAATTTTGCCCCCATAACGCGCCACCGTAGTGGTGTTGGGGGCTCCTTCAGCCTCCTCCCCCTTGCAAAGCGCCCCATTACAGGTAACCTAAGTTGTCAAAGCTCTTGAATGATCTTAGGCTTCAAATATAGATAATCTTCTGAAAGTTTTTATTTATTATCATCCCCATAAAATAGCATCTTGCTAATTATTATAAGTATATCTTCTGACAAATGATTGTTAGCTACACCTCTATGATTGTTTGTCTTCATTATTTAAGGGGCTGGTTAACATTAAAACTATAGCAGCAAAGCAAAGGAAAGTAACCTCGGAATTGAGTGATAAACCTTGACGCAAATCAGATTCGGCGTCATCGATATTACCGGCATTGAGCTTTGCCTCAATGGCATCGGTTTGCACACAACCCCCATTTGCGCATATTTGGCGTTCCTCCCTTTCAACAACCCCCGACATCTTTTATCATCTAATTCATCCTGAATAAAATATAATAATAATTAGGATCACAGAACAGATGGATATTATTGTTGTCGTAGATTGAGATATAGCCTTCTGCTTTGGCATCCACGAATAAGAATCGGAAATGTAATCAGATCAAAGACAAATGAAATGGAATTACAGACAGGAGGAAGGAATGGAAGGGGATTCCTAACCACTCATTATTTTCAATGTACACGTCTATTTTATTTTATACTTCATTGAATAAAGAAAAATATCTCACCTAAATAAAGATGACAAATACCATAAAAATTGTATGGAACGGTTTTGGGTCGGAACGGGTTCGGGTCGGAATGGGTTTGAGTCAGAACGGGTTCGGGTCAGAACAGGTCTAAGTCGGAACACGTTTGGGTAGGAACGGGTTTTCCAGATCCCTGATTATTATGGACATGCATCATCTCATTGGTGTTATATGCCTTGCTAACCATATATGTTCCCTGCAATATATTGATTGTACAAATTTAATAAGTTTTTCTAAAGCAGAAGCTAACCACATTTACTTTTATTAACATCAATAAGTGGATATAGATGTGCCGAGGGCTCGGGTAGGTGATGCGGATACGGTGGCCAAGTAGTGAGTACCGATGCGGGCAGGAGGTGGAGACGCTGCTGAACGGTCACAAGATGAGGTGTCAGGACTCAGGTGGAGCAGGTTCACGACGGGTTCCGGCGCAAGGAGAGAAGGTTCACGGCAAGGGGATGAGGTGTCGACCAAACGCGTTCCAACGGCTTCCGCCCCTTGTACCCTTACAATTGGCAACAACCACATGATCAATAAGAATTTATAATTTATGGAAGGAGCATAGTACAACTAAAACGCACACGTAATTTAATGTAACCACCTTAGTTTGCTTGTGTTCTTCATAATTCTTCGTTGCCTTTTTTGACAAACTAGTTTAAGTTCAAAGGTACGTATGGGGTTCTCTTTTACATATAAATGAACGGATTTCAGGTACCAAATTTCAGGAAGACTAGATAAAATGGGTCATGGTATTTCATATAACTAGTAATACTTACACGATCATGAAAAACCATCATCAAATTAGTTTAACTTTAGTTTCCCTCCTGTAATGATTTTTTTTTCTCCCATAAATGGTTTAATTTCTCCTAATATGTTCATATACTCCATGTTACTTACTAATTTACGTTTGGCATATGTCTAGATGCATTGATATACATGGGCGGAGGTTAATGGAGGCCCGGAGTGCCCTGGTTTCACCGATTTTTTCACTCGTAGTGTTTAGTTTTACAGAAAATTTTCGAACAAAAATTTTTTATAGTGTAAAATATTGAATTTTTAAGAACCCAGACCAACCGATTTGGATTTTGAGAGTTTGACCCTAACGAGTTTTCGTTCAAGCCCCGCCTGTCTATATCCATTGCTATTGCAGAATTTTGTGAATTCAAGCCTAGAATCTTTTACAAATATTATTCAGAAAACAATTTATTCATTCTTTTGTGCACAAAGATAGCAACAAATTGTTAAACTGAAATCTAGGAAACTATAATTTATTTATTTATTTAATTTCTTATGGCTTATAAACTGTTATCTTCATATAAAATAGCAATGCTTTGTTACATCTTAGACCAGGTATTGTTGGTGTCAAAGCTGCTCACATGGAAGTGGTTGTTGTACCACGGTTATGGGTCGGGTATGGCTAATCTCATAATCATACCCGGTTGTAAAATCTTGTCTCATACCCAGCCCATTACCCATCAGGTATATGAGACGGGTATTTACCCATCGGGTATCGGGCATATCGACGGTTATCGGGTATACCCGATGAGATTTTCATTTATGCGTATATTTTACTTTTCTTTTTAATTTTATGTTTTAAAAACCTATATAATAGATTAAATTGTGATAAATAACATAGATATCATAATCACCGTTATAATATTTGATATATATATATATATAGGGGATGGATCATGAGAAAATTAGTTTAAATAAGAAAACAAAAAAACTAACTAAAAAAACCAAAAAAACATATCAATTTTTTTTATAAAAAATCGTTATATATATTATATAAAAAACTTTAAAAAAACTAAAAAAACATATAATGCACATGTGCAACATATACATATAATTCACATGTGTCGTACACATATAATGCACATGTGCAGTACAAATTTTTTTTTTGAAAAAAAAGTTTTTTTATACATAAAATGCAGCGATTTTTTATAAAAAAAATTGTATCTAGTTTTCTCATATTCATATGCTTTTTTTTTTTTGTTTTTTAGTTAGTTTTCTAGTTTTCTCATTTATATCTAGTTTTCTCATGATCCTCTCCCCCTATATATATATATATATATATATATATATATATATATATATATATAAATACATTATAATACTAATCTCAAAAAATAATTTTGTATTTCATAGCATATGAATATGAATAATGCCATCAAAGTATATATTTCGAATGAAAAGTTTATTTTTCAAATAATAAAGCTATAAGAATGAAACATTACTAAACTATAGTTAAAGGAAAATAAATATACAAGTTAAAAGTTTTCGGGTATACATTTCGGGTAAACGGGTATATAGTTTCGGGTAATCGGGTCAGGTATCGTCTAATCCCATACTCGACCCATACTCGCGAAATATTTTTTTCCATACCCATACCCGGCCCAATACCCGTCGGGTATTGGGCATACCCGTCCCAAATGCTTCGGGTTTCCAGTATACCCGTCGAACTCAAATATTTTTGTGATCCCTTCCAAAGAGTCCCATCTTTACAGACGAGGTGATCAATTCCAGAAAAGTGGTGTCTATTGAGAATATATTTTAAGGCTTCTTCAATATACATGTCTTTTTAGTTATCATCTTTTAATCTTTTATTTAGTTATTAGTTATTTATTGTTTGTTTATTATTTATTTATTTATTATAACTAATTAGTAAATGAGGTATGTATTTTTTTATTTTTTTATTTATTTAGTTAGTTAGTTATTATTATTAGTAATGAAATATTATTTATTATTAGTTTTTAGTTGTTATAATTTATCAAATTATATTTATAGTAGTAACAAAAGCTATATAAAAATAAGTACCATTTTACAAGATTATTATCATTTGATGATTTACATATTGAGTTTTAATCTATAACAGAAAATGTAGCAGGTTGTGCTATCCAAGAATTATACATATTTTGATGTGATTCAAATATATTCTTCCAGCCAGTTGCATCATTTCTCACATTAATTTCCATAGGTTGTTTGTGCTGACTATTGGATACTCTTCTTGCAATTCTACCATTATAAAATGGTTACTGTTCTCTCAAAGCGAAAAACAAGTCGAACAGTTTTTTTTCTTTTTAGATAAAAAAATGAACGATTACATTAAACTTGTTCGCAATCAAGAATCTTGCCTCTGACATAATGTTTTTCTGGTGCAACCCCGACCCTGACCAAGCCAAGGACGTTAACACATATTCGAATGAGCCTAAAAAGCCTTAGTGTACTTATTTCTAAACTTGAGTAGCTCTTTCATCAGTGACCTTCGGATATATAACCATTCATCTTTACCGTACCCGAGAGCAGAAACTGTCACCCGAAACCCACAATTTCTATCACCTAACACGTTATGTATGTGTGTAACGTATGCATGAAAGATTTTTGGAATTAGATGAATATATTTGTGTATCACTTATGATGCTTGATCTTGGTTCAACCACATGAAGTCATAGCCTGGCGCACTTGTAGGGTTGGCGAAATAACTTTGTCTGACAATATTTATGTTTAACCCTATGAAATTATATCCCGGTGTGTTTAAAAGGTTGACAAAAAAGCCTTGTCCGTCAATATCTTGGGTGATGAACGGACTTCGTTCACCAGCAAATTCGAAGTTTACAAATGGACTAGTGTAGTAGCCCATATTATCATCATAGTCCAGAATGGTTTTTTTCCGTTAATATCTTGATTTGTGAACGTACTCGGTTCACCAGGCACTTGATAGTTCACGTATGGACTGATGTAACCAACATAATCATTATGGTCCCTTAATGAACTTTCTGTAGCAGCCTCTAGATACCTGAATGAACTACGTCTCCAAGGCTCTTTAGTTATGCTCTTGGAATTTCACAAATAAACTATGCCTTGTAGGTTCTTGAGTGTAATCTTGCTCTTGATAGTTCGTAAATGAATTGTGCTTTGCAGGCTCTTTAGTGTAATCATGATATTGGGAGTTCCCAAACGGACTGTGTCTTGGAGGCTTTTAGGAGTAGGTTTGTTGAGGGGAGGTTTAGTAATTGCAAGGTTCAGTTTTTTTTTTTTTTTGGATTTTGTAGTTGGTCTCCACAAGTATTTTCTTTAACACCAGGTTCTTCAACAAAAGGTATACTTGGATTGGTTATTTCTTTTAGCTTTTGGTGTGAATTTAAGATTGTGTGTTCTATATACACAGAGAATATCATCATTTCTATTTAAGGTTGGTTCTACATATGCACAATTTTACTATATAGTACCAATATAAGAATCTTGCCAAATAAGAAATAGTGAAATAAAAAGAGAATATCATCATTGTTTCTTTTAAATGAATTTTGAGATGCAATGCACTAAAAAAACAAAGCCGAATATATATGTAAATCTTGAAGTAAACTTTATATTAATATTTATGGTATGTAATGAACTATAAATGTTTTAGTGACAATAGCATAACAAAAACTACGTCCGATGTTTCTAACCCATTCCATGAACTCTTCACGAGACTTGAACACCTAAAGTGAACTAATATTAGTTACGAAATATTAGGTGAACAAGCTTGGGTAGTTACAAAATAAAAGTAAAACCTTCATAAGTTGAAGGGCTAATTATGTTAAATGATAAATTAGGTTATATCTAGTCAGAATAAAAATAGATGGTATGTATGTATGATTTAGTTACCTTATGAGTACAATATTACTAGAGAATATAATTATTCCATACAAATAATATGATAGTCATATGTGATTTACAAATGTATATCTAGTGAAAAAGAGCATGATATTTAGACCTACGTTGGTTCATAAAACATATAAAACTATAACCAAGTCCACATAGGACCCCCCCCCCCCTATTGTGATGGAATCGTTAAACCGCAAAAAGAAAATAAACGTAAAAACATTGAACTACACACACATGTGCGTAGCATTTAACTCACAACATTTAGACCGAAACGTACAAAATTATCGTAAAAAATAATAACTAAATTGAAACAATAAAAAAAACTAAAATAAAAAAACTTAAAAGGTAAAAAAATTAAAAAGTTTAAGGATTAAGTAATAAGGTTATTAACAACAACAACAATAATAATAGTTGTAGTAGTAGTAATTCATTACTAATAGTAAACAGGGCTAGCCCCGAGGATTCAAGTGTCTTGTACGAGCTCAAAAAAAGGTCCATAGGCCCTAACGAGTTGAATTGTATAAACTATTTTTTTAAATGTTGCTATTATGTATTAGGTTAATGGATCAATACTAAGTATTTTATAATTGGACTAGGCTTTATAGATCAGTATTGGCAATAATTTATATAAGTTTTAACTTTTTATATATATTAGGCAAAAGTAATAATAATAAAAGAATTGAACAAAAATGCAAAAAGGTGTCAACCATATGAATTCTTCAACGAAAACTTATTAAAGCTTTCGTTTTTTTAGTTTCATTTTCAACAAAAAATTACATAAAAATTCTTTGTATTTTGTTTCCTTCTTTAAAAATAGATTGTACATAAGGTTCCAACCATATGACATATGTTGTTATATAACAAGGGGGTTTTGCATTGTTACTTGCTCTTGCAATTAAATTAACAAGTGAACGATAATTAATTATTAAGAGGTCTGAACGATTAAGTGTTGAATCAGTAAGATGTCTGAACTACTAAGAGCTAGTATAATGCTTAATCGTTCAGAGGCAAATGTCTGACCAATTCAGATTAGAGGTCTTAACCATTCAGACTCATATTATGCTTAACCATTCAGAGGCAAATGTCTGAATCATTCAGACATTTGCTCGCGAAAAACCATTAAGTACTGAACCAGTAAGAGGTCTGAACCATTAAGAGTCTCATTAAGAGGTAAACAAACAGCCCCTAACAAAAGAAATTCAAACATAATACAAAAAGGTGCTTCTAGGAATCGAAACCTGACCTACTGCATATGAAAGGAGCGCATAAACCACAAGACTACAGTTAAATTTATGTTTGATGTTCAGCTTACAAAATATATATATATATAATTTATAATTTTTTTAATTTAGTGCCCTTGAAAAATACGGACCTCGGCTGGAAATGCAGTTCACCCACCCTTAGGGCCGGTCTTCATAGTAAATAATAATAATAATAATAATAATAATAACATTAAGATAGAGAAACAATAAAATAAAAATTATAATGTAAATAGTTATGTTTTTATAGGGAGTATAATTAGTAAAAAAAAGGGGTGTTTAGTATCACCCTATATTAAATATTTTAAATAGGGTCCTATTATTTATATTCAATTTTTTTCTATTTATATAAAATGACGTGAAATTAATAAATTCAAAGTTATATTTTTCTTTTATAACTTCCAATATATAATATTTTAGAAAAAAAACGAATATTATTTTGCGATGTGCTTATTTTTATCTACGTTTTGATATAAATTTTATAAAAACATAGCCGAATTCAAATATAACGTTTTATATTTCCGTTTTATATGTCGTTATACAATTTTATATTATGTTTTCATAAAATTTATATCAAAATGTAGATAAAATCAAGGAAATCACTAAACCGTATTCGTTTTTTTAATAAAACACTATATATTGGAAGTTATAAAAAAAATACAAATTTTAGTTTATTAATATTACATTAGTTGATGTAAATAATGTAAATAGAATCACCCTTTTAAATGTCTATACAGGACAAATGTATAGTTTTTGGGTTATGTTTTATATATTTGTTTTTGTATTAAAAAATATAAAGAAATAATAAGAAGAAAAAACTTAACACACAGATTTGGTTCATAAGAGTTTGGTTGGTTCTATGAAGAGTGGTGATTATCAAAAGATAATGGTTCAAAGTGTTTGTGACCTTTTGGTCGGTGGTTACAAATGAACCATTTACTATATATTAATTTGTAAAAATTCTCCTCCTCACGGATTCATTATTTCTTTTTTTTTTCTTTGACTCTTTTGACTTTATCTTTTTTTACTCTTCAATCTTCTTTTACTTTTAGTCTTCTTATTTTTTTATTTTTTAGACATTTAACCCTATTAGTTTTCATCTTTCACATAATCTTCATAGTGTTCATCTTTTAGACTTTTAACCCCATAATTTTCATCTTTTACATATTTGTCACAAACATTTCCTTTTTTTTAACCCAACCTTGAATTTCACTTTCAACTTTTGTCTATGTACTTTACATTTGTTACAAATTTTTTGTTTAAAAATTCGTTCTAAATTTTGTGAGTTAACACGCTGCAACGCGCGCATGTGGTTCAATGTTTTTGCGTCTATTTTACGGTTTAACGGCTCCGTTGAAACTCGCAGGGTCCTAAGCCGACTTAGTTATTCTTTTCTATGTTTTACTTTTCGGTCAAATTTTACGAGTTAACACACCGTAACGTGTGTGTGTGATCTATCGACTTACGTTTACTTTTTTCGGCTTAACGGTCCCGCCGCAAAGCGCGGGTCCTAGATACTAGTTATAATTATTCATAAAGGTGTCTGGTCAAATGAACATGAAGGTTCAAAAGGTAGTTATATTAGTTACTAACGAACCATTAGGCTGGAGAGTGTGGGAGCGCCACCAAGCCACATCATCATCTATAGCGCCTCCATGGCGCCATCTTCCCACACCCTCTGAATTAAATGGGGGCGCTGTAGATGAGGCTCCATCGTGGTAACGAGCATAAATCGCGTGGATCGATGAATTTACCCTATAAATACCCCACATTCTGTACATTATTTTTATACTTTCTATACCCACATTCTCTACACTATTTTATACTTTCTCTATTCTCTACACTTTTTTATACTTTCTCTACAATGTTTCCCAACAACCAAAACCCGTGGGATCCGAACAATTCGTTTTGGCAAAATCTGCAAAACAACGAGCAAGAGTACCGTTATCCACGAGACCCACGTACGGGTGAGCTTGGATATTATCCGATGCCACAAAGCACCCCAACTTCTCCTCATCCCTCCACTACACCGATGCCCGGTTTTTTCGGGTATTATCCTCAACCCCCATTTTTCCCCAAAACATACCTTCAAACATATCTCAAAACATACGCCAAACCCAAAACACAACCCAAACCGAATCCGTACCCGAAACCCAAACACGGCAAGTTTTTCACCGCAATGGGTTGTGGCGAGTATCGAACGCGCGACTCTTTTTCGGGAAAGTGGGGCAGTATGAGGACCAAGGTTAGCAATTTCAACAATATATATACTAATCTCGTCAACAATAATCGTAGAAAAAGTGGTTCAAGCGACGTAGACGTCATGACCCAAGCCCACAACGAATATAGATTGTACCATGGGCATTACTTTACAATAATACCAGCATGGGAGCTTCTTCACAAATCTCCCAAATGGCATCTTGTACCACCGTTCGACCTAACGCGCCCCAGTCTAAACGGTCCAAATCGACATCCACCACCGAACCATCCGGGTCCGATGCTCGTACAACACTTAATCTAAACGACGATGTTGACAAATTTGAAGAACCGCTGCCTCGACCAAAGGGTAGGGACAAAAGTAAGGCAGCGGCAAGGGGAAAGTCTTCTACAACACCATCGGATGGCCGTCAAAGTTGAGCGACTTCGAGGCAAGTCTCAACAAAATAATCTCGATTAAGGAAAAAGACCAACAAATCCAGAAAGACATGGATTTTCTCGCGAGAGATTTGTCACATCTAGCGGAGGATCGAGTCATTCTGGAGGCTCGTAAGGCACAAATTCGGGCCAAATATATGTAGGAGACGACGAAGAAGACGGGTGACTTTGTATTTTTTTTTTAGTTATGACGTTGTATGGTTTTTATTTTAATTATGTCATTTATATTTTTATTATTTAAATCATGAGTTATAAATTAATATATCTAAACTAAAAAAAATTAAACTTAAAAAAATAATTAGGTAATGACGACGGGGCTTTATCCCACACCCCGCAAATTAAAGGAGGAGGGTTATAAAGCCCCCTTGCTGACTTGGATCCTAGGTGACGCTGACGTGTCCCGATAAAGCCCCTAGGGGCTCCATCCCACACTCTCGAGCCTTATGATGGTTTGCCCAAAGATTGTGACTATCTAAAAATGCCCTACAAGACTAACCGGTGTGGAGTATTTTCCCATAGCGTTGGATGAGTTGGCAGAGGGACGTGATCTGGTAACAGATGCCTAAAGACATGGAAATGCTCCCTTCTTATATTTTTTTGGGAGGAAATAAAGACAAAAACAAAACTAACTAGGTTTCTTAGACGGGCGGGCGGGCGGGCTTGGCTTAACACCTTTAAGATATGCTAATGTGGCGATCCTTAGGAAATGGTGGTGGAGATTTATAAAGAAAGAAAATGCTCTTTGGAGGAAAGTATCTTTGCATTCGTCTAATAGGTTATGGCCTATTCTCCCATGTTCCAAAAGCCTTCTATGGTACGTGGAGTGTTATGGCGAAGCTTGTAAATCAGCTTGCGGTGTCTGTTATCAAAGGTGAGTTAGGCAAGGGTGACAAAATCTGCTTCTGGATTAACCCTTAGCTTACTTCGAATCCGCTTCAGGTAACCTTTCCTAGTCCTTTTTTTGCTGGAAAAACACAAATCGAAGCTGGATGAAAACCGTTATCAGTTGAATAATCGTTCGCTTCGGGTAACCTTTCCTAGCCCTTTTTTTGCTGGAAAAACACAAATCAAAGCTGGATGAAAACGGTTATCTATCAGTTGATAATGATTCGGTTTCGTGGATTTAGAGCTAGAAAACACCGCATATGAACTCCAGTAAAGCTCAAGAGTTGGCTGATTGTATCAGAATGTTGGTCCAGATTATTCCTTCTCAGCGACCTGATAAGTGGCGGTGGCTTGGTGATCCATTGGGAATTTTTTCGGTTAACTCGATGAAAGACTTGCTGTTCAACTCCCGCAATGTTGTCTAGGTTTAAATATATATTTTTTAGTTAAAAAACAAGAATAAATTAATACTTATTTGGGTTTATAGGATGCGAATAACATTTTTGAATTTTTAATTATTTACTAACCAAAACTAAAAAACAAAACAAAATTATGTTTCCCTATAGAGACGATATGTCCTTTCTATTGGTTAGTTTATTTATTTTTTTAATTTTTTTAATTTTTCAAACATTTTAGAGACGATATGTTCTTTCTATAGGTTAGTTTATTTAAAAATTTTATTTCAAACTTCTTAGAGACGACACGTCGTCTCTATAGGTTTAAATATATATATATTTTTAGTTAAAAACAAGAATAAATTAATAAACTTAATTGGTTTATAGGGATGACATGTCTCTGTATGTGAATAACATTTTTTGTATTTTTAATCATTTACTAACTAAAACTAAAAAACAAAACAAAATTACGTTTCCTATAGAGATGATATGTCGTCTCTATATGTTAGACTTTTTTTCCTGAATAAATTTGGAATGGTGGGAAATTTTGCCGCCTAAATTAAAATTATTTTTGACTAGTCAAACTTTCTAGAGACGACACGTTTTTTTTTAATTTTCATACATATTGATTGTTAATAAAATTAAACTAAAAGAAAAATAATAAAAGTTAAGAGACAATATGTCGTCTCTATAGGTTAAAACGTTGTTTTATAGTTTCAATTCAATAAATTAGAGAATAGAAAAAAGCAAAAAATAATTATTTTCACCTTATAGAGAGGGTATGTCGTCCCTATAAGGTAACCTTTCTTAAAAGGCACGAAAACCCTATAGAAACGACATGTCGTCTCTATAGGGTGATCTATAGAGAGGACCTGTGTTGTCCCTGTAGATGTCATCTCTATAGGGTTTTTTTCTTGTAGTGAGATCCAAATGTAACACCAAAATATTAAGCTTTATATAAATTGTTACAAAGAAGTACTACAGTAAGGAAAACATAAAAGAAAACAATAAAAACCTTACTAAACACAGCTGTATAAATGTGTTGCTAGATTAAAATCCGCTTTCATTAGAATTACAGGTAACTAACGGGACCTGATCATAAAGATTAGATTGTCCAACTAGGACTAAAGCTTCTAGCCTCGTGAAATGTTTGTTGTCGAATCCATGGATGGGTTCTAGGTTTCCTCCAGTTGCCTAACTCCACGGCCACTTCTTTCATTGTAGGTCTATCACGGCCTTGTAAATTAAGGCATCTTTTTACTAAATCACCTACAACTTGTATCTGCTCAAGAGTCCCTTCATGTAATATTCGAGGCTCAAAAATTTCGAGTAAGCGGTTTCTAAAACTGAATTGACAAAATATGTTGCTAAATTCTTTTCATCATCGGATCTATCAATGTCAATTGGTTTTTTCCCAGTTATGAGTTCCGTAAGGACGACCCCAAAGCTATATACATCACTTTTCTCGGTTAGTTGGCTTGTGTTGAAGTACTCAGGATCCAAATACCCTAATGTGCATTGAATAAGAGTTGTTACCTGTTCGTGATCTATTGGGATTATCGTTGATGCACCAAAATCTGAAATTTTTACATTGTATTTGTCATCCAATAATATGTTGGGAGACTTGACATCTCTGTGTATGATTGGCATAATAGTTTCTGAATGAAGGTATGCAAGTGTTGTAGCAGCTTCAACTGCTACTCTCAATCGATTTTCCCATGATAACCAACTCATTCCACCCAATCTAGAATGAATGTGATGGAAAAGAGTGTTATTAGAGATAAATTCATAAACTAGTATAGGGACTTCCTCTTCCAAGCAACAACCCAAAAGTCGAACCACATTTCGATGGATTACTTGTGTAAGGATTAAGACTTCTATCCACTATTTTAGACTTCTTTATTGCAACCACACGGTTATCAGGCAAAACTCCCTTGTTCACCACGCCATAAGCACCTCGACCAATTATGTTCTCCTGAGAATAACTATTAGTGGCTTTTCGAAGTTGTGTAATGCTAAACAAAGCCATTGCCTCATGAGACCCTTGTGATTTGATCTTTTGTTTCAGCAACACACCCCCATTTTGCTCGAAGAACTTTTCTCGGAGCTTCACTAGCTTCCTCCTTCTTATAGCATAGAAAATCCCCAATATACAAGATAGTGTTGCTAATAGGCCAATCACCATTGCTGCATGTGAATTGAAAACATGGTTTAGAAAAACTAACACCTTGAAAAGACGATTTTCAAAGTTACACTAGTTGATGTACACATAGTTTTACTTTCATAAAAAATAATACCTATAATAAACTTTAAATTGTTAGGGTGTTGACAATTTTCTATTTTTGCATCACCAAACGATCCCGATGGACAAGTACAATTATAACTCCCAGGAGTATTCATGCAATCACCATGGCAAGGGTAGGTTCCCGGATCCTCACACTCATTGATGTCTATAAAATAGGAAACATGTTACAAGAGTGCTAAAAACATCATAATAGTCAAATTTTTAACAGCAAAATAATTATGTTGATTGAACTTCAACAAAGTTGAAGAACTACATATTGAGATCCCAACGATGAATGAAAATAATGTGAGAACCGACGGGAACTTGACTTGAATTACAAGAACCAAATTCCGTGAAACTATTATAGTACTTGAAAATTAACTCTTAACTTGCATCAGTTAGAAAATCAAAATCATTGAATTTTGCATGAGATGATGGACACAAAAGCCACTAATCACCCAAATGATGGACTTCATGGAATTATGCAAGAATGTAACTTAATTAGAGATTCCCAAAAAATCTAAAACAAAATAGAAATAAATAACAAATTGCAAATTAAGTTGGTAAATAGTAAAGTACGAGTCCCCAAAGGGATATTCTAGTGATTAAATTGTTGGGTTAAAGAGAGAACTAGTTGTGGAGAGTGGATGTAGATCAATCCTAATCGAACAACTATAAATATTGTGTTCTTGTTCTTGTGATTTCGAGTGTGTGAGTGTGTGACCTTGTTGTGTGTTTTGTTGATTGTTCGTGTGTGATCTGTTCTGACCTAACATAAATGGTGTACTTCGCTACCAAAAAGGTTGGGAGTTCAATTCCTACATGGTGCGGTAGGGTATGATTTTTTTTATGAAAACTGACCTTGGCAGCCTGGATCAAGATAGGGGTTACCCTCATAACCATTGTTGCATCTACAACGATATCCGCCACCATCAACCTCGTAGCAAGAACTGTTTTCTTTGCATTCCGTGGACTCGGAGCAACCCCTTTCGGGTCCAATCATCCAATCTACCACAACAGGGACAGTGGACCATATCCTCTCCCTAACATTCCTGACATTAGATAAATCACTGGTACCACGAAACACAAAACTATCATGCTCACCAACAAATGCTATGCTGCAGGGGTTGAAGGACCAAACATTTGTGTGGTTTCGAAAGGTGTTAAATGTAAATTATAGTAGTTTAGGCCCTTTGGTATACGTGTCCGACAACACCCCATTCCTGCAGAGCATTGTCCATTATCAAGCACATCATGTGCTTTGCTACATAGTCCCAAACAACCGCTAGAAAAGTCTGCACTACTTATCCCTGTGATCAAAGAATAATCATCACACCCAAGGACTGTGAACCTGTTCTTTTGAGACAAAGTGAATGCACCTAACCAGGTCTCCGGATAATAATCTTTTCGTATAGTTCCATCTTGGTTGTAGCACCTAAAAGCAGGCCAAGTGCGAATGCGGAGCTCCGAATCTGAAATGTTGTATATTTCTTTGTTGCTTGAATGGAGGAACAACTTCTGAGTTCCAGAAGACATGTTATAACAAGTCACATAGAATGAGCTATCAAGGGAACAACCCGTGTCTTTACCGACACCAAAAGGGTAAGGAACTGCACATTACCGCAGTGGGTTGGAGAGTAAGTCTTTGCTATATTGTTAACAACACTTGTGGAGGTTTTTTGAAGAGCCCCCAAGGCTATTGTAAAAGGATATGTGAAAAGAGAGAGGATCATAATATAATGAAGAAGCATGATGTTTCTAGTATCCTTTCTCTTCTATGAGCTATAATTATATCATGATGTTTCTCGTATCCTTTCTCTTATATGGGCTACAATTGTATCAATTTATATGGCTGCAAAGGAGTGGTAAATGACAACTCTAAATGCCATACTGGTAATGTGAAAGACTAGAAATTAAATAATGGTTATTTTCAAGTATTCTTCTAGTTATTGTGATTAAAAGTTCGAAGTATTTATTTATTAAAGCGTCCCCAAGTGACATCTATACACGCTTTAATAATTAAATATTTGTGGGTCCTCGGGGCAAAAGTGAAATTTCACTAATTTTAACGTTATTTTACTAATTTCGTGAAAATAACATTAAAAGCGGCGGACGGTTAATCATACATCATGTGGTGGCGTTGATAGCCGAAAGACAAAAGGGTACATGTACTAATCAGCCTTTGTCCCGATTGTCGATTGTTATGTGTCTTATGTCCAAGGCTTGACGCAAAACTACTATCGAGCCAAGGGTCTCACTGGGAGTAGCCTCTCTATTCCTATGGGTAGAGGTAAGACTGTCTACATCTTACCCTTCTCAGACCCTATCTTAGATTTGCTATTGGTGAGATTTATTGAGTATAATGACAATGATGTTCCTAAGTGACATCTATAGTGTGGTGCTAAAGGGCCTCCCTCTATCCGTGAGTTAGAGGGTTCAAATTCTACAAGACAGTTAAGATTGTTGTTCTAAAAAAATAATTTTTAAGGGTTTGTAGCCTAGTGGTACCAATGTATTAGAAAAATACCATTATATGTAACACTGGGAGTTCTAATCCTATAGTAGAAAAAAAAAGTATAGATTAGTCTAAGAATAATAATAATAGTTATTAATCTCAAAGGAAAACTAATGGTGAGAATAATGCATGTTTCAAATTAACCAGCTCAGACCAGCCATGGTTTCATGTTTTCGCAAAAAGTGCTGTTTTTGGTGAGAATAATCCATGTTTCTTAGTCTTTAACGGTGAGCTAGCTGCTTTTACATTGAAAGAGTTTACATGTGTTACGACTTATGGTTGAGTGAACTTGGGTTTGATCGGATGAAATACTCTGAACAAACACTTTGGTTGACCTTGACCTATAGATGACTAGCCATCACGAGTTGGTTGTTAAAGATTTTCTCTATACGAAATTTCCCCCTGTTTGCCTCTGAATTTTAATTAATTTTAAAATTTATTATATCCATCCAGTGAGAATCCTGCGCGTTATGACGCTAGAATTCGGATTCGGTCGGTATCGATCCTGTTCTTATGAAACCAGCACTCTATTTGATGTAGTTTTCGATATCTAATTTGAACTAACTATTAAATCCAAAAGCTGCAACCAAAAACTTCATACATCATACAATAGACTACTTTACGTTTACAAATATAAATATACAAGTAGGATGTTCGCACAATGCAGCGGAAGCGACACATCGCATTGCGATACTCGTTTTTGTTAGGTTTCTTATTCATATAATATTTATTGTAGCATCATTTTGATAGATACTAGTTTATAGTAGAGATGGGCATAAAAACCGGTTCCGAACCCGAACCGGTGGAACCGAACTGGAACCGGTTCCAGTTCCTACCCGACAGTAAGTAGAACCGGTTCCGGGTTCAAAATACCCGTTGGTTCCAACCCGGTTCCACAATTTTACCATTTGAATCGGATAGGAACCGGTTCCTAACCGTACCCGGTTCCTACCCGTACCCGGTTCCTACGTGGAACCGGTTCCTGACCGTTGTAATATTACCGTTGGAACCGGTTATATCCGTTAAAAATGTTACCGTTGGAACCGGTTATAGCCGTTAAAAAAGTTACCGTTGGAACCGGTTCCTGACCGTTAGAACCGATTCTATATATATTTTTTTGAAATCTATTGTTTAACACACAATTTCTCATATCTATCCTTCTTGTTACATTTCCTTCTTGTTCTTTTTCACATTCTAATCAACAAATGGCCTCAAAGAGTTCCAAAAACACAAATTCCCAATCCGTTAACAATGTTCCTCAAGAACATTCGGTTCCATATGTGGTTGGAACATTGTCTCATAATCGCAGTAAGGAAGTTTGGAGCAATTGGGAGTTGGTCGAGATGAGTGACGGCTCGCAAAAAGCTCAATGTAAACATTGTGGATCGTTATTAGCCAAGGAATCAAACTCAACGTTAACGAAGCATATTAATAAGTATTGCAAAGTTTTAAAGGAAATGACATCCGGTCAAGTTCCACTTTCCAAAGATGGTACCATTTTTCGTTATGAGCAAAAATTAGCTCGCGATCGGATGGCGAAGTTGGTGATACAAAAAGCGTTGCCGTTTGGACACTTCGACGACCCCGATCTTACAAATCTTATTCGGGAGACGCTACAACCTCGCTATAAACATGTAAGTCGTCGCACTTTAAAACGTCTTTGTTTAAGTTTATGGGAAAATGCAAAAAAAGATTTAATTGTTTTTTTTAAGAATTTAAAAACTAGTGTAAACCTAACTAGTGATGTGTGGTCGGCTCCACATGGTTTACCGGAATCGTACATATGTGTTACCGCTCATTGGGTTGATCTCGATACATGGCAAATGATGAAGCGTACGATTGCGTTTGACGAGTTTCCTTCTCCTCATACGGGAGAAAATATTTATATAATTATAAGTGGCACAATAATTAAATATGGTTTAGAAGATAAAATTTTTTCAATATCCTTTGATAACGCTTCAAACAACACAACGGCGATTGAAAAATTAAAGTTAAAGTACAAACCAATACTTGATGGTGTTTTTTTTCACACACGATGTGTTGCACATATTATTAACTTAGTAGTGCAAACCGGTTTAAAAGATCAATTTGTATCGGATTTTATTATAGCATTTAGAGCTATGCTCCAAGATGTTTTCAAAAGTGGAAAAGAAAGATATCAAGAATATAAAAAACTTTGTAAAGATGTCAACCAAAAAATTATTGGACCGAATTGGGATATACCGACTCGTTGGAATTCAACTTGTCATATGTTTGAAATGGCTATAAAGCAAATTGGCACTTTAAAATCTTTTCATACAACTTTAAGTGATGAGTACCTTGTCGTCCCCTTTCCCGACACGGCTTGGGAAAATATTAATAACCTAAGTACTTTTTTACAAGTTTTTAAAACTACAACGACTTTGATTTCCGGTGTTTATTATCCTACTAGTTCTAAAGTTGTGGACCAATTGTATTTGATAACAACTAATTTTAAAAAGTTTGAAAATTCTAGTGACATGTTAAGGAATATGACGAGACCAATGATTCAAAAATTTAAAAAATATTTTTTAGAACTACCACCCGTTTTTCTATGTGCCGCTGCTTTAAATCCAGCTTTAAACGTACCGGGTGTTGAAGCTTTAATTGATGAAATTTATGACAAGTTGGATATGCATGAGGAGGATCCAACTTTAAAAGCAAAAACAAAAAAAATATTCAATGAGTGTATGGCCAAACTTTATGATCATTATTTAAAAAAGTATGGTGAAAAAAATCATATAAATTTGTTTGAGTCTCGGTCCACGGCCTCTAACGATGAAACAAGCGGGGATCCACTTATAACCATGTTGAATGTCGTTAGAGACGAGACCGCTAGACAACAAAGGGGTAGTGAACCAACAAGTGAACTTTGGAGATATAAAAAACATCAGTATTCGCTTACTATGACCACCGAGGAGTATAGGAAATTTGATGTTTTGGCATGGTGGAAATCGAAAGAATCCGAATACCCGATTCTAGCCACCATGGCTCGTGATATACTAACGGTCCAAGCTTCCACGGTAGCTTCGGAAAGTGTGTTTTCTCTTAGTGGCAGGGTTTTGTCAATTAGAAGAACAAGACTAACTCCGGAATCGCTAGAGATGGCAATATGCTTAAAGGACCATTTGGATGCCGTTGATCGTGTTCAACATAAAACTAGTCTAGAAGATGAAGTTGAGTTAGAGCATAAAATTGTTGACGAAGAGGAGGACGAAGAAGTGGAGACTAACGATTCGGACGACGATTGTACCGAGGTACCCGTACCTAAGAGAAACTCGTCGGAAAGTGTTGCACCTGCCGCTAGTAAACGATCAAAGAAATAAAATCTTACTAGAACCGGTTCTGAGTAATTTTTTATTTTTTTTTTGTAACCGGTTAATTTTTTTTATATATTGTAACCGATTAATTTGTTTTTTAATTTTAATCGATTATTGTTACTATTTTTATTTATCAATGTAACTAATAATAAAAATCAAACATAACAAACACAATAGTAGGGGTTTTTAATTTTAATCGATTATTGTTACACAAACTTTATTAAAACACCAACAATAACATTTATCAGGAACCGGTAAGTAGGAAGGGGTTTATATACAAAAAAACTATTTTTTAATCAGGAACCGGTTCCACCGGTAACATTTTATCAGGAACCGGTTCTGAACAGTAAAGTCAGCTTTTACTGTCAGGAACCGGTTCTGAACAGTAAAGTCAGGTTTTTACTGTTCAGAACCGGTTCTGAACAGTAAAAGTCAGATTTTTACTGTCAGGAACCGGTTCTGAACACTATCAGGAACCGGTTCCACACCATACCCGGTTCCACACAATACCCGGTTCCATAATACCCGTACCCGGTTCTACACGGTTCCATATTCTTGGCTGTGAACCCGGGTAGGAACCGGACCCGGTTCCACACCATACCCGGTTCCAATGACATCCAAGCAGAATCGGTTCCGGGTAATAATAATACCCGATTTTGCCCATCTCTAGTTTATAGACCCGCGTATTACACAGATTGTATATATATACATATTTAAATACATCGTAGGACTCAAATTACATTTTACATATCATAGTGGAAACGATCAATTAGAGTCGTATTTTGTCGGAGATATTCAACTGAGTAACATGTTTCATTTTTTAAAAAACAAAAAAGTGAAATGATCAAATGTGTCAAAAGTATTTGAATGCTTAAAATGTTCTTAAAATGTGTCATTTTATTAAAAAAAAATCTTATATCATACTTTTAATAATGTGTTTTCGTTACTCATAAACAATACATCAAACATTAAAAAATGTATATAAAAAATAGAATGTACAAAAGGTGTTGAAACGTTGGTTTAACATGACTCAAATTCTTTTGACACATAAAAAATACCTGTTTTGAAATGAACTTGTTATAACTTGAAAAAAAAAAAATAAGATTCAAACATTTTCCATAAAAAAAACAAAATCCTATTAAAAATATATGATTGACCTGAGTAGTTTATAATATTCTCCTTAAGCATAAATTATTATGAAATACAAGAATAAATCGGAAACCACAACTAATATGTGGCATATGAAAATTATAGATCATATGAAAAAACTTAAACATAATTATTTATTTAAAAATATTAAAATCATAGGTTTTAAAAGAGTTAACTGCCAATTTCGTCCTTGTGGTTTGTTCATTTTTGTCATTTCAGTCCAATTTTCAATAATGCGCCAGTTTCCTCCCTGACATACTGGAAACGCGCCACTTCAGTCAAAAAATTAAAAATCAGTTAAGTCAGACTTAATTATCTAACATAAAATAAGGTGAAATTAAAAGAAACATGAAAGTACAATAATACCCTTTATTAAACTTGTCTGACTTAACTGGGTTTTAATTTTTGGACTGAAGTGGCACGTTTCCAGTATGTCAGTGAGGAAACTGACGCATTTTTAAAAATTGGATTGAAATTGCAAAAGTGAACAAACCATAGGGACGAAAATGGTAGTTAACTCGTTTTAAAATTATAGATAACTGTCTTTAAAAAAAGTTGAAGTATTCTTTTAATAAAATCTTTAAGTATTTTTTTAATCATTACCTTGAATTTGAATTAATATTAATAGCATAAGTTTTTAATACTCATTTATTAGAATTAGATATTAATTAAAGAAGAAAATGTCATGTGACATTAGTTGGAATTTTGAATAAGAAAATGTCATGTGTCATTAGTTGGAGCTTTTTATTAGAATTAGATATATCAAAAACAAAGAAATCGGGTAATTCATTTCATTATGTTGTGTATGGTTCGGTTATTATTCTTAACCGAGACCAAAACCAAAGTCATCAGTTAGTCTATTTTATTAATCAATTGGTTTTCGGTTAATCACTTCGGTTTATTCATTTAGATTGACAGTTTTTGGTTTGGTTCATTTAATTCCAGTTAATAGCACTAACCAAACTTGGGCTAAAACTTTTACTTAGAAACATATGAAATTGATTTATAAATACATGAAATGAAAGTTTTAAAATATGAAATGGAGACATAAAATATGAAATATATGAACTGTAGATATAAAAACAAGAATTATATGAAATTATGAATGATCCAGGTGGGTTCAGCTAATTTTGGTTAAACAAAGAGTAAACAGAAACTGATAACCGGTTTTTGGTTAATTCGGTTTTCAGTTCTCAGTTAATTCAGTTTTTGGTTGATTTCGGTTCGGTTTCGTCTGTTTTTAGTTTGTTTAGGATAACGATTTAGTTATTGCTCACCGATTAAGTACATTATTAAACATTCTGGGATAATTACTAAGTACGTTGGGCTTTAATCACTTATACACTGAGGCATCATCTACTTGTACATTTTAATTCACACGTCAATACCGACCAAGACAATTATCGAACGTTGAATAAAATGAGTAGGTCGTCACGGTACTTTTGGATTATTTTTAAAACATTATAGTTTATAAGATATTACAAAAATACGTAAAAGAATATAAGTTTGTTGTGGAGAGGAGAAAATGTAACTAATTACCCATAATTATGTTAAAACTCAGGGATTTAAGTGTAACAAAATGGGGGGGGGGGGGGGCTAAAATAAAATTATTGTTTAAAAGACCAATTTATCCTCATTTTAGGGGTGTATTTATAAATTAAGATGAAAAAATTCTTATTTTTTTGGGTATCTTAAAATGCCCTTCCTCATGCATTATAATATAGTATAGATTAATCTCCATCTCTCTCTCTTTATATATATATATATATATATATATATATATATATATATATATATATATACATACAAAAACACACATATATATAGGGTTAGGTGTAACAACCCGATCTTTCGGATTGTTATCCGAATCCTTATCATTACCGTTATTTCTGTTTCTATATTGTTTTGAAATCTAGGATTAATTATAATGGTTTAGATTATTTTGAAACTCCTATTACATCGCTTATTGATCGCATTTAAATCGCTTAATGCTCGCAACTCTAAACGCAAACTCAAATCGCGGTTAATTATGTTACATTATGTTATTTATGTGTTATGTGTGTTTTATGATTTATGTTTGTACTCGCTAGCGCAACGCTCTCACTCGCACGAATCGCGTAATCTCATTATTTTATTATCCCAACGCTTAACGCTAAAACACTTAACATAGCTATCTAATACGAATCGAATCGCCAAACAAGCACCTAACGTGCAAATGAAGAACAAAACTTCGCCAACAGGCCAAGTTCGCCCGAAGTTGGGTACCCTAATTTCACCCGAACTTGTTCATGCCACCAAAACAACTAAATAAACAACAAGTTCGCTCGAACTTGTACCATTCACCTTGTGCCAAGTTCGCTTGAAATGGTGGCAAGTTCGCCCGAACTTGATGTCGGCCAGCTTGTTTTCTCTCCTCACCTATAATACCAAGCACCCTCATTCTCTCATTCCTTGCTGCTAACTTTGCCCCAGAGCTCCCATAACCGAATTTTCTGTTTTCCAAGTAAGTATCCACCCGTTTTATGCAAACTACAACGTTTTCACTACGATTTTGCACAAGGATTACCTTCGTTTTCATCAAAACTCTTTTGTTTATAAAAGTCTTCATCTTTTTCTACAAAACTTCTTCTTTTCACATAGATCTACACTAAACGAGTGTATTTGGGCTTAGCTTTGGCTTCCCAAGCTAGAAATCTTGATGATTTCGACTGACCAAGTGTTAGATCTGAGCAAAACCTTTTAGAACATTGATTTTTACACAAAATACGGACTAAGTGACGTATGTTTCGTTCACTATAAGTGGAACGAGGCGTTGTCAAGCAAGATCTCAGATCCGGAAGAACAAGGACGATATCGTCACCTTGCACGAACTAGACTAACCCGTATGAACCGACAAGTACCCGGATTAGCCCGAGTTCCTGTAAAGTGGCTAAAACTCGCTCCAAAAAGACCTCTCAAGCCTATGTTTTGCTCAGTAGCTCAAGGTTGGGGGGATGGACACTCGATTTACTCAGCAAACGACGCGAAAACGCACGATTTGGTGACCAAAACAGTCAAGTTCGTTTCAAAAAGAGCAAGTTCGCTCGAAGTTGTCACCGGTTTGATGACCAACTTCGCCCGAACTTGTTCAAATTTCAAGAAAATCAGTCAAGTTCACCCGAACTTGTACGATTTCCAAGGAAACCAGACAAGTTCGCCCGAACTTGTACCAATCCAAGGGATTTGGTACAACTTCGCCCGAACTTGTTCACTGCCCCTCCATACTTTGACTGTTTTAGCACTTCGGAAGACTGATGCACCTCTGTTCGTGTTTACAGGCTGTGTCATACCCCAACCGATGGCGGAATAATCAGGGCGCGGCACTAGGCGAATCAGATTGTTCAAGAGAAATTCCATAACAACTATTAATGACAATATCTTAAAGGTCCGATTTCCCATACAATTAAACAATATCTCATAAAAATTATTACAAAACACAAAATCTCTTAAACAAACCAATCCGACAACCTAGATTTCTATGATGCGTTTCTAAGGATAAAGCCCTAAGTCTGTTGCTGCATATAATCATCAACCTGTCACATACGTTAAAATAAAAGTCCATACGTAAGTAAAGGTGAGCATACATGTTTAATAGCATAATAATAGCGATAAAGCGTTTACGCATAACCAACATGTACACGTAGAGAAAGTGAATCTAAGTAAGCTAACAATAATGACACAAGCTAACCAACATGAATGCGAGGTAGAGTATGTGTGATACGTGTCACAACAGCGAACACGAACGTAAAGTTAATATGCGAGCCTTAACAACTCTTGAACCAATCGGGTGCTGAGTCCAAACTATAGTACTATCGTTGCTAAGGGTGGTCTGCAAGTCTTCATTATTCAGACATAGCAAACAAACATTCAGCGATCCATGTATAACATACGAGAGCGGTTAGCGTTAAAAAAGAGTTTAGCGTTGTCTGTAGTGTGTTTTGATATAGAGAACGTATGTAACACCCAAAAGTGTGTTTTAGGCGAAAAAGGGTTCAAGTATACTCACTGTTAGTGTTTGATTAACAAACACGAAGCGGTTCTGGATTGAAGGGAGCGCCGGTTCAGCCTGTAAACGCAAACAGAAGTGCATCAGTCTTCCGAATTGCTGAAACGGTCAAAACGTGAAGGAGCAGTGAACAAGTTTGGGCGAAGTTGTACCAATTTCCTTGGGATTGGTACAAGTTCGGGCGAACTTGACTGTTTGTTTTACAGAAAGTACAAGTTCGGGCGAACTTGTCTGGTTTTCTTGGAAACTGGAGAAGTTCGGTTGAACTTGCCTTGTTTTTCTTGAAATGTGAACAAGTTTGGGCGAACTTGGCTGATTCTCTTGAGAATTGGGCAAGTTCGAGCAAACTTGATTGAATTACTTGAGTTTATGGGCGAGTTCAGGCAAAGTTGGTCACAAATCTGTGACAACTTCGAGCGAACTTGATCTTATTGGAGCGAACTTGGCTGTTTTGGTCACCAAATCGTGCGTTTTCGCGTCGTTTGCTGAGGAAATCGAGTGTCTATCCCTCCAACCTTAAGCTACTGAGCAAAACATAGGCTGTAGAGGTCTTTTGGAACGAGTTTTTAGCCACTTTTACAGAAACTCGTGCTAATCCGGGGAACTTGGTGGTTCGTACGGTTAGTCCAGTTTGTGCAAGGTGATGACATCGTCCTTGTGCTTTCGGATCTGAGATCTTGCTTGACAACGCCTCGTTCCACTTCATAGTGAACGAAACATACGTCATTAGTCCGTATTTTTTTGTAAAAATCGATGTAATGAACAGTTTTCTTAGATCTAACACTTGGTGGGTCGAAATCACCAAGATTTCTAGCTTGGGAATCCAAAGCTAAGCCCAAATACACTTGTTTAGTGTAGATCTAAGTGAAAAGAAGAAGTTTTGTAGAAAAAGATGAAGATTTCATAAACAGAAGAGATTTGATGAAAACGAAGGTAATCCTTGTGCAAAATCGCAGTAAAACGTTGTTATTTGCATGAAAAAGGGTCGATTCTTACTTGGAAATCAAGGGTTTTTGGTTTTGGGAGCTTTCGGGCGAACTTGCAGCAAGGGGAGCACGAATGGAGGTGCTGGTATTTATAGGTGAAGAGAAAATAGGCTGGTGGAGACCAAGTTCGGCCGAATTTGGCTCAAATTCAAGCGAACTTGTGCCAAGTTCGGGCGAACTTGGCCAGTTTGCTTGAACTTTGTGCAAGTTCGAGCGAACTTGCTAGATTTGGAGGATTCTGAAAGCCTGGTCAAGTTCGGGCGAAGTTGGGATGCCCAACTTCGGCCGAACTTGACCTGGTGGCTAAGTTTTGTTCGTTATTTTCGCATTAGGTATTCGTTTGGCCATTCGGTTCGTATTAGATAGTTATGTTAAGCGTTTTAAATGATAAAATAATACGATTAAGCGATTCGTGCAAGTGAGAGCGTTGCGATAGCGAGTACAACCATAAATCATAAAGCACACATAACACATAAATAACATAATGTAACATAAATAACTGCGATTCGAGTTTGCGTTGAGAGTTGTGAGTATTAAGCGATTTAACTGCGATAAACAAGCGATATAATATGTTTTTTTTTAAATAAATTGAACCATTATAATTAATCTCATAGTACAAAGTGAGACATAGACTTAAATGACGGTAATAACGGGATTCTGATAACAATCCGAAAGATCGGGTTGTTACAGGCTGAACCAGCGCTCCCTACAATCCACAACAGTTCGTGTTTCTTCGCTGAGCATCGACTGTGAGTATACTTGAACCCTTTTTCGATTTAACGCACTTTTGGGTGTTACATACGTCTTTATATCAAAACACGCTACACACAACGCTAAAATCCTTTAACGCTAACCACTCTCGCATGTTATACGTGAATCGCTGAATGTTTGTTTGCTATGTGTGAATAATGAGGACTGGTAGACCACCCTTAGCAACGATAGTACTATGGACTCAGCACTCGATTGGTTCGGGGGTTGTTAAAGCTCGCATACTTACTTTACATGGGTATTCGCTGTTGTGAATACGTATCGTGCCTACTCTACATCGCAGTCGTGTTGGTTAGCTTGTATCATTATTGTTAGCTTACTTAGATTCACCTTCTCTACGTGTACATGCTGGTTATGTGTAAACGCTTTATCGCTATTATTATGCTATTAAACATGTATGCTCACCTTTACTTTATTGTATTGACTTGTATTTTACTGTATGTAACAGGTTGGGGATGATATCGCTGCAAACCGGACTTAGGGTTACTTTAGAAACTTGTAATTAATTTAGTTAACGAACTATGTTGTTTGAGATATTTTGATATTTGTAATGACTGATCGAGGATTTTATGTTTGATTGTATGGGAAATCGGACCTTTTAAATATTATCGCTTAATTAGTTGTTGTGGATTCTCTTGAGCAATCCGGTTCGCCTAGTGCCACGCCCCGATGATTCCGCCATCGGTTGGGGTGTGACAGATTGGTATCAGAGCCATAACTATAGAGAATTATGTAAAATTGCCATGTTCGACCTAGTCTATAATTTAAGTACCCAAATTGACCGATCTTTGACTTAAATGCTTAAACTACTTGCCATAAATACTTACATGCCTTTCCTAAGGCTAACATAAGGTACACGCTTGAAAACGCTCATATAACACAAACGAGTGATTGTGTCGGGATTAGGTGTGAAAACCAAGAACTCTCGATAAGATCATTTACACCACGTACTATTTACTGCACGAGATTTTTTTGTTAAGTTAGGAGTGATATCTATATCTTGACGAAAACCTCCGCCTCTATTTCCGTGGAATTCCTGACATGTTCGGTAAAAACCACAAACATAGAACGAAGTTGTTAAGTTAGGGGTGAAACCCGCACCTTAATAACTAATTCCACTCCTCGATTTTCAATCTCACCAAAGTCTCGACTATTTCGAAGACTCGGGGTACGAAGTAACTGGAAGGATGAGTTAACCGTTGTACGGCGAGAGCATTTGTCTATTAGGCCAAATCGTGTGCCCGAACTCAAAGAATTTTTGAACCACTTTGGGTAGTCGCTGTCTCAAAAACCCAGGACGCTCCAATTGTTTTAAGCCGCAATCGCCGATATTACGCATCATCGAGTTTTATTATTTATTATGTGTTTAAATTTTGTGAATTTTACATTTTATCGATTTCTCGCTTTATCGCTTTACGAAAATATGCATAACTCGCACAACTCTCGTAATCTAAAACGCTAATTAATCATCAACCAAACTAAAACGCTCAACTCACTTACGCGAATGTCCTCATACGCGGTATTGCTCGCTTAATTCGCTTATACTATTGGCATCTCATAGCGTGCTACGCAAGCTTTAGTGAAGGTAAATACATGCAAAATATGTGCTTACATGCTTATGTGCCTATATGATATGTGCTTACGTGGATACGTGCTTACGTGTTTTGTGCCTTATGTGAATAATAATAATAATAATAATAATAATAATAATAATAATAATAATAATAATAATAATAATAATAATAATAATAAGTATTTAAACGAAAACCCATTATAATCAAATTTTATCTAAGCTCCCTATGTGACATTCTTACAGAATCTCTCTTTCGCAATGGCATCAATGGGATCTCACACTCGCCATACCGTTCAACGCAACAACGCCGACAAACACATCGCCTCGCTCGTAGCTAAGGAAATGGCTTAGGTGATCCCGCAAATCGTCATCGAAATTCAAGCGGTCAGCAGCAACTCATCAGTTGATTCCAAGAACGATGCTCCGAAATCTCGTTTCAGCTTCAAGCAGTTTAAGGCCTGGCATCCTGCAGCATTCACCGGCAAAGACGGACCACCCAAGTTGTTTCATTGGTTCGACTCGATCGAAGTAAATTTCAGACAAAGCGGAAACACCACTGGAGTCTTTCAGTCAAGGGCACTTGACTGGTGGACCGCCGAGCGAAACAGGCGCGATAACGACGAAGCTTATTCTCTCGCGTGGGAAGAACTTAAGGAGCTCATGATCAAAGAATTCTGCCCACTGCGCGAAATCCAGAAGTTGGAAAATGAGTTTTGGGGTATCAAACAAAACAGTGAAGACAATGCTGGTCTCATCGTTCGCTTCAAGCAGCTCAGCCTCATCTGCCCAGGTCAGGTGGATACTACGAGAAAGCTATCAAGAAGTATCTCCACGCTTTCCCCGACTGTGTCGCCCACTTTGTTCATGCCGCTAGACCATCTACGATTGAAGAGACTTACCAACTCGCAACCGAGATAAATGATAAGCGAGTCTTGGTTGGAGCTTTCAAAACCTCGACCAAGAATCTCAGCCAAGCTACTACCAAGCCAAGCGCCGACATCGCACCACCTCAAGCCTCCAATCCAACTCACCAGAACCGCAAGCGAAAGGGTAACAATAAGAACTGCACAATGGTTCCAACTCCGAACTCCCACTCTCGCCAAGCTGCTACTCCCAACGCACCAGTTGCTAAGCGTGCGTACACTGGACCTCACCCTCTGTGCTCTAAGTGCACTTACCATCATGCGGTTGGAGGAAACTGCCGCTTTTGTGCCAACTGCAACATCTATGGGCACTTCACGACGCACTGCCGCACTGGTCCACGTCAGCAAGCTCCTCACGCTCTCGCAGCTTCGCCAGCTCCTCTCAACGTTGCTCCTCTCAACCAGGCACCATAGGCACCAGGAGTTCAGGCACGTGCTTGCTACATATGTGGTGACCCGAATCATTTCAGCAATGTCTGCCCAAACCATGTTGTGAAACAAGAACCGCGAGCAGCAGCAGCAGCTTCAGCAAAAGCCACCACAGTCGGCAGCAGCAACAACCACAGGCTGTGAGTGGAAGGGCTTTCAACATCAATCATCGCCAGGCTCAGAATGACAACAATGTTGTCAATGGTACGTTCCTCATTAATGGTATTTATGCTTCTTGTTTATTTGATACTGGAGCCGATAACTGTTTTGTATCGTTAGAATTCGAAAAGTTTTTAAAGTGTAAACGCGCTAATCTCCCAAGTACCTTCGACGTCGAAATCGCCACTGGAAGAACCGTTACCATCAACTCCGTTTTACGTGATTGTACTCTCGAACTCAACAATCACAGCTTCCTAATCGATCTCATACCTATGCAATTAGGAAGTTTTGATATCATGGTAGGCATGGATTTTCTTCGCGAGAATCGTGCTGAAGTCGTTTGTTTCGATAAAATGATTCATTTTCCCCTTCCTAACGGTGATCAACTGCATGTTTACCGCGAAACACCCTCAAAGAAGTTGATGCTTTTGTCATGTACTCAAGCGAACAAGCTTTTGTGCAAGCAATGCATTGCTTTTCTAGCTCACATCGTGAACCCGGAGAAGGAAAAGAAAACCTTGAAAGAAGTACCTGTTGTTTGTGATTTTCCTAAAGTTTTTCCCGAAGATTTACCCGGCTTACCCCCTTGGCGTGATATCGAATTCCATATCGACCTAATCCTCGGTGCTACACCTGTTGCTAAAGCTCCCTATCGCCTTGCACCATCCGAAATGCGCGAGCTATCTAGCCAACTTCAAGAGCTTCTTGATAAAGGCTTCATACGCCCGAGCACTTCACCGTGGGGCGCACCCGTTCTTTTTGTGAAAAAGAAAGATGGGATGTTCCGAATGTGCATCGACTATCGTGAACTTAACAAACTCACGATAAAGAACTGCTACCCTCTTCCTTGAATCGATGATTTATTTGATCAACTCCAAGGTGCTACTTGTTTTTCGAAGATTGATTTATGTTCCGGATATCACCAGCTACGTGTTCATGAGCAAGATGTTCCGAACACCGCCTTTTGTACCCGCTATGGCCATTTCGAATTCGTGGTCATGCCTTTTGGACTTACAAACGCACCCGCGGTTTTCATGGATTTGATGAACCGTGTGTGCAAAGCCTTCTTGGATCATTACGTCATTGTATTCGTCGATGATATTCTTATTTACTCGAAGTCGAGAGCCAATCACGCGCGACATCTTCGTTTAGTTCTCGAACTTCTCCAAGGAAACCGTCTTTACGCCAAATTCTCCAAGTGTGAATTTTGGCTGAATGAAGTCCAATTTCTCGGTCACGTCGTCAATGACCAAGGAATCCACGTCGATCCCGCCAAAATTGAAGCTGTAAAGAGTTGGAATACTCCAAAGAATCCGTCTGAAATCCGCTCTTTCCTCGGATTGGCGGGTTACTACCGCCGATTCATCGCCGACTTTTCAAAAATCGTTGTGCCTCTTACCTCTTTGAATCATAAGGATAAACCTTTTATTTGGGGTTCCGAACAGGAGGAAGCCTTTCAGACTCTCAAGCGTATGCTTTACGACGCTCACTCTCGCACTTCCCGCCGGAGACGACGATTTCGTTGTTTATTATGATGCCTCTAACCTAGGTCTCGGTTGTGTTCTCATGCAACGAGATAAGGTTATCGCGTATGCGTCTCGACAACTCAAAATCCACGATAAGAACTATACTACCCATGATCTCGAGCTCGGTGCAGTCATTTTTGCGTTAAAAATATGGCGACACTACCTTATGGTACAAAGTGTACGGTCTTCACCGACCATAAGAGCTTACAACACATCTTTAACCCAAAAGAGCTAAACATGCGCCAACGCAGATGGGTTGAACTTCTCAACGACTATGATTGTGAGATACGCTACCATCCCGGCAAAGCAAACGTCGTAGCCGATGCTCTTAGTCAACGAAGCTATGTGTATAGTATTCAGGACGTTCAAGCCCAGAATAAACTCGAAACCCTGATTCGTGAAACCCAGCACGCATGTTTCATTGAGAATACCTAGTTTGAAGAAATGAAATGTGGTACCGAAACTCAGCTGGAGAATAAGTCTACCGGATCTATTACTTTCTGAATCGTATTTGGATCCCTAGCCGCAATAACCTTCGAGAGTTACTAATGACCGAAGCCCATAAGTCTCGACATTCAATTCACCCCGGTGCCGACAAGATGTACCAGGACCTTCGCTCCAGGTATTGGTGGCCGGGTATGAAAAAGAATATCGCTCTCTACGTTTCGAAATGCTTAACTTGTGTGAAAGTTAAAGCCGAACATCAACGCCCCTCCGGCTTACTCGAGCAACCCGACATCCCGGTGTGGAAATGGGAGAGTATAGCTATGGATTTTGTTACAAAACTTCCCTCGCACCTCTTCTCTTCACGATAGCATTTGGGTTATCGTCGATCGCCTTACGAAATCTGCTCGTTTCATTGCCATACGAGAAGACTATAAGGTAGAACGATTAGCACAAATCTATACCGACGAAGTCATTTGTCGACACGGGATGCCTCGTGACATCATCTCTGATCGCGACGGTCGCTTTACTTCACGTCTCTAGGAGACTTTCCAATCAGCACTCGGTACTAAGCTTAACATTAGTACTGTGTTCCATCCTCAAACCGACGGTCAGACTGAACGCACGATTCGCACCCTCGAAGACATGCTTCGTTCGTGCGTTATAGATTTTGGTGGTAATTGGGATACGCATTTACCTTTAATAGAATTTTCTTACAATAACAGTTATCATACTAGTATTCAAATGGCACTTTTTGAGGCATTATACGGTAGAACATGTCGATCACCTATTGTATGGCACGAGATTGGAGACGCTCAGATCACTGGTCCCGAGTTAATACAAGAAACAACAGACAAGATTCTCCAAATCAGAGACAATCTCCTGAAAGCTCGGAGTCGTCAAAAGAGTTATGCCGATAAACACCGCAAGCCCCTACAATTCGAAGTGGGAGATCACGTTCTCATAAAGGTTTCACCTTGGAAATGAGTGGTCCGTTTTGGAAAGATAGGGAAACTAGCGCCACAATACGTGGGTCCCTTTAAGATTCTGGAAAGAATTGGCAAAGTGGCCTACCGACTCGAATTACCAAAAGAACTCAACAACGTGCATCCGACTTTCCATGCCTCAAACCTCAAAAAGTGTTTAGCTGAGGGAAATATTCATGTGCCACTGGAAGATTTGCAAATAAACGAAATGCTGCATTTCGTGGAAAAGCCAGTAGAAATCATGGATTGAGAGATCAAGAAACTTCGACGCTCTCGCATTCCTATTGTAAAAGTCCGATGGGAAGGCAAACGCGACGCCGAGTTCACATGGGAACTTGAAAGTGATATGAAAGCTAAATATCCTCATCTCTTTGTTACGGCCACTACCTGAATTTCGGGACGAAATTCCCTAAAGTAGGGGAGACTGTAACAACCCGATCTATCGGATTGTTATCCGAATCCTTATCATTACCGTTATTTCTGTTTCTATGTCATTTTGTAATCTAGGATTAATTATAATGGTTTAAATTATTTGGAACTCCTATTATATCGCTTATTGATTGCATTTAATCGCTTAATACTCGCAACTCTCAACGCAAACTCAAATCGCGGTTAATTATGTTACATTATGTTATTTATGTGTTATGTGTGCTTTATGATTTATGGTTGTACTCGCTATCGCAACGCTCTCACTCGCACGAATCACGTAATCACATTATTTTATTATCCCAGCGTTTAACGGTTCGCTAAAACACTTAACATAGCTATCTAATACTAATCGAATCACCAAACAAGCACCTAACATGCAAATGACGAACAAAACTTAGCCAACAGGCCAAGTTCGCCCGAAGTTGGGCACCCCAACTTCTCCCGAACTTGTTCAGGCCACCAAACCAACTAAATAAACAACAAGTTCGCTCAAACTTGTACCATTCAAGCACAACTAGACAAGTTCGCCCGAACTTGTGCCAAGTTCGCTTGAAATGGTGGCAAGTTCGCCCGAACTTGATGTCGGCCAGCTTGTTTTCTCCTCACCTATAAATACCAAGCACCCTCTGTCACACCCGACCCGCAGCGGAATAAGAGGCGGGGCATAATTGGGTTATCACCAAAGCTCATGATGTTTACTAATATGTTTCATATTTATTAAATCCAAATTACATTTCAATGTTCCAAGTCAAATTCGTACAATACAAGGAAAGGAAAAATTAACTAAAACAAATCCATAATCTAAACTGGTTTATTCTTCTAAGCCGCCCTATATGTTTCTTGCTTCAACTTGATCACCTGTATCATGTGTAAAAATGGGAAATTTTGGGTCAACAAAAGTTGGCGAGTGAACCTTGTTAAAAACATTTGCTATTGATTCCTTATTGTAATTAATATAGGAAAATTGTGCACTAATCATATATGAACAAATGCATGTAAACATAACGATCACGAACCACCTTGCTTAAGCATGAAATAAGAGTGACAATGTATATGTTGGCAACGTCCCGTTCACGCTCATAGGTAATGGGGAACGGACGGCCTATGCTAATGTATGTGAGATCAAGGCTCAATCAAACGGAGCCGATCTTATGTTGGCAACGCCTGGTTCACGCTCATAGGTAATGGGGAACAGCTCACGCTCATAGGTAATAGGGAGCGGCGGCCTATGAAATGTATGTACTGAAATGATAAATTAATCTAAACTTCAACCACACAAACAATGGATACACATTGAATACACATTTGATCATGAACATGATGGATGCACAATTGTTTAATTATAATAAATAAATAACGACACATGATACACCCCAAAATGTGATTAAAACGGGGAATTGGTAGAGATTCACTCACATTGGGTGCGTTTGTTTGAAGGTGATGAATGCGCACGAGTTTAGAGGATTGATCGACGAGAGATAACTAATCAAATAAATAACGAAAAGGTACGGTAAGTATGTGGATGTTATTAACTATTTTAATAGGATTTTTGGTTATATTTTTGTGAGTTTAAGGCTACTTTCTAACTTTAAAAACGTTATTTTGAAGTATATTTAATTGATTTTTAAATTAAAAAAAATAAAATAAATAATAAAAAAAATGTTGACTTTTTGACTTTGACCGTTGACCGTTGACCGGTTCGGTCGGTTATATTGTTGCACTGAGCGAGGTTCGAACCGGTGACCTCCCGTACGCGTGCACGCAGCTCTACCAACTGAGCTACGTGTCTAACCCGAAATAATTCTGTTTTTAATTATACTTATATACTATTTAGTTTAATCCGAAAATCCTTTATTTTTAAAAGATTTTAAATGTATCAAACCGGTGCTGACCACAGGTCTCGAACCCGGGACCTGTGAGTTAGCGTGCACACAGTCCACCGCTGGACTGTGTGTCTAACCTGGTTATTAACTCGTGTTTTTATTATACTTATCATGGTTTGTGAGTCAACCCGGTTCAGTTAAAAAGGCAATTTTTATTTCGAGAGAGTAAGGCTGGGACAGGATTCGAACTCGCGTCGCATGTGTATTTGTTGCACACAGTTCACCGCTGGACTGTGTGTCTAACCCGTTTATTAACCCGATTTTAATTAATCTTATATTATACACAACTTCATCTTCTTCGTTCAAAACACAGACATCGACCAATTGACTGTTATTTGTTAAATTAACTTAACGAACGTTATGAGCCATCGTAAAGTAATGAACGGAAAAAAGGTTTGAGGGTTGATTGTACCAAACTGTTCGTCTTTCTTCAGATGTCCGGCAAGGTCGTCGGCTTCGTTTTGGTGAGCTTCGGCTAATAGGACTTGCCAACAAATTTGGAGGGATTAGATGTGAAATGGAACTACTGGGTAACGACTATCAGTAAGTTAAAGAATCATACCGGTTAACAGCAGGTTCTTGAAAGTTCAGAATTTCTCCGGCGAAAACAGATAATCCGGCAACGTCGTCTGGAAAGGATTCTGGGTGAGGGATTGATATTAGAATTTTGTCTAATAAAGGAATGAAACAGAAAAATCGAAGTAATTACCGTGTAGATGGAAGTCTCGGTTTTCCGGCGACTTGCAGATATTTTCCGGCGAGTGAATTTTCGTCGAGAAGAGGTGCGATTTGTGAGCGAAAAGCTTCCAGTGGATTGTGGGTGAATTTATAGGGAAGAATCGTGACGTATAGAGTCGGATTTCAGTCTTGATTCAAAGTCAGCCGTTCTCCGGCGGTTACGACTGGTGTCGCGGGTTCAGACGTCGGTTATAACCGTCGTTAGAGTTAATTCTTCGGTTAAATTGGACGAAAACGTTAATTATCGGCGAAGTCGTCGGGATTTCCGACGACTGCTAATTGGGCGCGATTTGACTGGATTTGACTTCCGCGATTCATCTTTTTAATTAATTGTTTTGGTATTTTAACAAAGAATCAAAGTGGCGGAGTGGTTGATTGGGTGAAAGTTAAGTTTGTGGGGATTTCCGGCTGACCCGGGTTCAACTCCCGGCAGCCGGTTTTCCTTTTTAATTAATTTATTTTTATTTTTTTTCGATTATAATTTATATCATCTAATTTGTTTATTAATTTTGTACCGTTTAAAATTAAAATAAGTCGTAAATAGACAACAAAAATTTAAAACTGATTGTTCGGTTATTAAACGAAGCGGGTTTCGAAAACCCGTTTTTCGACGGATGTTACACCCTCTTTCTCTCATTCCTTGCTGCTAACTTCGGCCAGAGCTCCCATAACCGAATTTCTCTGTTTTCCAAGTAAGAACCCTCCCGGTTTATGCAAACTACAACGTTTTCACTACGATTTTACACAAGGATTACCTTCGTTTTCATCAAAACTCTTCTGTTTATGAAAATCTTCATCTTTTTCTATAAAACTTCTTCTTTTCACTTAGATCTACACTAAACGAGTGTATTTGGGCTTAGCTTTGGCTTCACAAGCTGGAAATCTTGATGATTTCGACTCACCAAGTGTTAGATCTGAGCAAAACCTTTTAGAACATTGATTTTTACACAAAATATGGACTAAGTGACGTATGTTTCTGTCACATCCCAACCGATGGTGGAAACATCGGGGCGCGTCACTAGGCGAATCAGATTTCTCACGAGAATCCATAACAACTATTTAAGCGATAATATTTAAAAGTTCAACATCCCATACTATTAAACATAAAATCCTCAAATAATTATTACAAATACCAAACAATCTCTTAAAATATATCCAATCCGATCTTCCCTAGATTTCTATTTCATGAGTTTCTAATGATAGCCCTAATCCATTTCAGCAAATGTCATCAGCCTGCCACATATCTTAAAATAAACGTCAATACAATTAAGTAAAGGTGAACATACAAGTTTGCATACATAGTAGATATTGAAAGCGTTTAGCATACACCGTATGAACATGCGTAAGAGATGTGAATTATACTACTACATTGATACATGTAAACCAACTAACCGCGAGAGTGAGGCACGCGAACAAGTGTCCACGTCCTAAAGAGAAAATAAATGAGAAATAAAAGTGCGAGCCTTAACAACCCCGGGCCTCCGGGTGGCAGGTCAACCTCTAGCAAGCTATCATGTTAAGGGTGGCATACAAACCAAGCAATACATACAATTCATCGATTCACATATAATCATGTAAAGGCGGGTTGCGAAAAAGCGTTTTGAGTTATGTGATGTGTTTTGATATAGGAACATATGTGACACCCAAAAGTGCGTTTAAGCGTAAAAAGGGTTCAAGTATACTCACAGTCGGTGCGTTAAGAGGGAGAGGTGAGATCTGATATGGATTGAAGGGACCGCCGGTTCAGCCTGTAAGCGAACAGAAGTGCAGCAGTCTTCCGAAGTGCTGAAACGGTTGAAACGTGAAAGCACACATAACACATAAATAACATAATGTAACATAAATAACTGCGTTGCGAAGCGATGTGATAAGCGATGTCGAAGGCATAAGTGGTTATTGTACAACAACACACTTGGCGCTTAAGGTAACATAGTTACTTGTGATTGTGTTGAGTTAGCGTTGCGCTTAATAAGCGTTGAGATGTAATGTAATTGTGACAAAAATATAATTAGTTAACATAAACCATCCTCTATTATCGAATCTCGGATTTACAAAGACGGATATAAACAAAATAGACGAAAAAAGATAACAACGAAAATACGAGTTGTTACAGTTTCGTTCACTATGAAGTGGAATGAGGCGTTGTCAAGCAAGATCTCAGATCCGGAAGCACAAGGACGATATCGTCACCTTGCACGAACTGGACTAACCCGTACGAACCGACAAGTTCGCCCAGATTAGCCCGAGTTCCTATAAAGTGGCTAAAACTCGCTCCAAAAAGACCTCTCCAGCCTATGTTTTGCTCAGTAGCTCAAGGTTGGAGGGATGGACACTCGATTTACTCAGCAAACGACGCGAAAACGCATGATTTGTGACCAAAACAGTCACGTTCGCTCGAAATTGTCAACAGTTTGATGACCAACTTCGACCGAACTTGTTCAAATTTCAAGAAAATCAGTCAAGTTCACACAAACTTGTACAATTTCCAAGGAAACCAGACAAGTTCGCCCGAACTTGTACAAACTGCAAGACAAACATGTCAAGTTCGCCCGAACTTGTACCAATCCAAGGGATTTGGTTCAATTCGCCCGAACTTGTTCACTGCTCCTCCATACTTCGACCGTTTCAGCACTTCGGAAGACTGATGCAATTCTGTTCGCGTTTACAGGCTGAACCGGCGCTCTCTTCAATCCACAACAGTTCGTATTTCTTCGCTGAGCACCGACTGTAAGTATACTTGAACCCTTTTTCGCTTTAACGCACTTTTGGGTGTTACATACGTCTTTATATCAAACACGCTACACACAACGCTAAACTCCTTTAACGCTAACCGCTCTCGCATGTTATACGTGAATCGCTGAATGTTTGTTTGCTATGTGTGAATAATGAGGACTGGTAGACCACCCTTAGCAACGATAGTACTATAGTTTGGACTCAGCACCCGATTGGTTCGGGGGTTGTTAAGGCTCGCATACTTACTTTACGTGCGTATTCGCTGTTGTGAATACGTATCGGGCCTACTCTACATCGCAGTCGTGTTAGTTAGCTTGTATCATTATTGTTAGCTTACTTAGATTCACCTTCTCTACGTGTACATGTTGGTTATGCGTAAACGCTTTATCGCTATTATTATGCTATTAAACATGTATGCTCACCTTTACTTTATTGTATTGACTTGTATTTTAACGTATGTAACAGGTTGAGGATGATATCGCTGCAAAACGGACTTAGGGTTGCTTTAGAAACTTGTAATAAATTTAGTTAACGAACTATGTTGTTTGAGAGATTTTGATATTTGTAATGAATTATCGAGGATTTTATGTTTGATTGTATGGGAAATCGGACCTTTTAAATATTATCGCTTAATTAGTTGTTATGGATTCTCTTGAGCAATCTGGTTCGCCTAGTGCCACGCCCCGATGATTCCGCCATCGGTTGTGGTGTGACATTAGGATCATGTAAGAAACACTAGGCTAATTGAGAAACTTAAGAAGCATTCTGACCACACATTTTCCCTAGGCAAAAATGTAAAAAAAAAAGTCTATTTATTTTTTGAAAAAATCTTAGTTTTTTTATATGGTTTTTTATACATACACATGTGTATATTGTAAATGTTTAACTATGCATATATGTATATGCGTGTTTAAAATTGAAACATAAGTATTGTACATATATGTTTGAGGGGAAAGATTCAACTTTAGGATTTTGCGTGAATATTTAGGGTTTAGCTTTAAGGTTTAGTTTTAATGTTAAGCATTAGCTTTAAGATTTAGCATTTATGGTTTAGGGTTTAGTTTTTAGGTTTTAGCATAGGGAATTTAGCCTAGGGTTTAGGGTTTAAATCAGGGTTTAGAGTTTTTGGTTAGTGTTTGATGAACGGTTTCATGCCGTTAGAATGAGCTCAATCGTAGTTCGTTTGACATGTTTTCCTACACTTATATATAGGGTTAGGATCGTGTGAGGAGCATTAGGCTAATTGAGAAACTTGAGAAGCAATCTGGATCACATATTTTCCTTAAACTTTTCGTAATATACACATACCTATAGTTTATATAGTCAATTTTAACCTATACATATGTGTATATTACGAAAAGCTTATGGAAATATGTGGTGATGCTTCTCAAGTTTCTCAAATAGGTGTACTTCTCTTAGGATCCCTACCCTATTATATATAATGATAGGGGAAGGATAAAATGAAAACCCACTTGAGTTGAGAAAACTCAAGAAAACCTTATGTAACTTTTTTACATTTTTCTAAAAAAATAGGGAATATAAGTTACATGTTAATGAACGTTTTGTAACAAAAAAAATAAAAAGCGCCAAGTGGGTTTTTTTATAAAAAATTACAAAAATTCAGTTTTTAGCATTTTTTTGTAAACACTGAAATTTTTTTAAAATTATAAAAAACCATTCGGCGCTTTTTAATTTTTTTTATTACAAAATGTTCATTGACATTTAACTTACATTCCCTATTTTTTTAGAAAAAAATAAAAATGTTACATAAGGTTTTCTTAAGTTTTCTCAACTCAAGTGGGTTTTCTCTCTATACTTCACCTATCATGATATACACATATGTATAGTTTAAAAATTGACTATATACATATGTGTGTAATTCAAAATAGACAATATACATATATGTATATATTAAAAAAAATCTTAAAAACGTGTGATTAGTAGTAAAAAAAATTGGTTTGAGAAAATATGTGGTCCAGAATGGTTCTCAAGTTTCTCAAATAAGGTGGGTTTCTCTTAGGATTCCTACCATATATATATATATATATACTAGTAGGGCCCGTGTGATACGACGGGGGTGACATTTTGTATTGCGGCACTCGTTTCTGGTAGTTTTCTTATATATAATATGTATGGTAGCATTATTTTGGTGGATGAACATTATAAATGTTACACATGTCTAGTAATTAATAAATATCAAGTACTTTAAGAAACCACTAATGCAATAAAGTAACACACGAATAAGGAAAAATAAGGCTTAAACATAAAATTTAAATAAAGTAGCACACAAATAAGGAAAGATAAGTCTTAAACATAAAAGTTGAAAACTAAAATCTTAAGTGTGAACTACTTTGCATCACGATGTTATCAATTTAGTCATCATACGCCTTAAACATCTCAAGGATCTCATCTATATTCTTAGACCACCATTTAGAGTCCTCCGAATTTCTTGTATCTCTTTCTGTTAGATTTTTACATCATTTGAAGGCTTAGTTACTTCTATGTTCTCCTCTTTGACTGATACATCAGTTGTAGCTAGTAGCTGGTGCAGGTTTGGAAACTGGAAAAAGTGTTAAGTATTTTAGTTACATATGTTTTATCATGTTATTGTTAGATATTATATAGGATACATACCTGACACATCTTCCATTTTGCTCTTTTTCTTATCCATAACAAATTCTTAATCTTTATGTAAGAGAAAAATAAATGAGTACAAGTGACCAAAGTTCGTAAAGTAATACAATCATTTAACTATATTTAGAATGTAAATGCGTAAACCACTAAACGCATAAAAAATCACTACCTCTCGATAGACAACATTTGAGGTGTATACCACATCTCATCTGAAGTCTTTAGCGATGTACTAATAGCTTTGTATTAACGTGTGATATCCCTCTTGATAATGCGACATAAAGTTGTCCATGGGAAAATAAAGAATCCGAAAGATAAAGACCAACATGCAGAATTGATTAGCCTTGAGCTTTGTTGAGTGTCATAGAAAAGCTAAGTCAAATGGGAAACTGTTTTCTTTCAAGCTTAAATGAGAACATACGTCTTCAGAAAGATATTGTAACACCCCAACCCGAAGTGGTTTACGCATTTATACTCATACAGGTATCAAAACTAAATCCAAATCCATAAAGTTGAAAACAAAAGATCCTAATTACACTTTCATTACATTACCGAAATAAAATAAATCTCTATCTTCACGACACTCTTCACTTATTCCCCGCGTTTCCCAAATTACCTGTCAAACAAATAAGACAAACACAAAAAGAAAAATACGGTTGAGCCAAAAAGTTGCTCAGTAACGGAGAAATCAATAGTACATGTAAAGATGAACATCTGAGAAGGAAACCCACATAACGGAGGCTGAACTGAAGCTGACATTGAACCCACACTTGAAACTAAACAAATTTTCCTTCTCCCAGATAGTTTTACTTATAATATAATATTGTTTAAGAATCCCACTTTCTTTAAGACAAGAAAATTATCAAAATTACTATATTATAAATAAAAATTAAGATGTATATCAAAATCAAATGATAACTCGAATTTCGTAATAAATTAATATTTAGTCAAAACAACTCTATTTCTAATTTGGAAATATATATTTAATTAATAAAAGAATTTAGATAACTTGAGTTTTGAAACATGATAATCTGATACTTGTAAAAATTATGTAAACCGATACTGGAACAAAACAATTCCAAAACAAATACTGAGGCGGACACCGGACAAATGTTGAAAACAGAGACTGAAATTATGGCACTGAAACGGATACTTATGTAACTTGAATCCCAAAACTTATACTGAACAGGTAACACATACTGAACATAATAAGATGCATATAACATATAATTTAGAGCATTTCAGATACAAGACATACGTAACTGCACATAACAATAAATAAGTCACGTAATAAATAAGACATGCATGGCCATAGTCCATGCGCCGAGATGGTGCGTGTAGGCGCACACACATTATTCCATCTCAACAGGAGTCAGAGCTAAGATCCATCTATTCACCTCTAGGGGTCAGGTGCTACACAAGCACAAGCTAGAGACGCCGTGAACTTTAGTTACGCACCGTCACGATGAGTGCCATGTCGTTGACGCCCCAACGACAAGACTAAACATATAATTGCTCGGGTGACAGAGTACAAAGCCGTATCAAAATAAATGTATCTTGACATATGTCTAAAAGGAACATGCAATAACGAGTACAAGATCTAAGGTCTATTGCATGCTACAATATATACCGGTCATATAACACTACGGACCCGAAATAACTGACGAAAACATCCGTACTACGAAGTAACGGAGTTGAATAAAATACTACGATGTAAAAGAAACAGAACTCGTACCTTGTTTTAGCAAACAAAATCCTCAAATCAAGTCGTCTTCAATTCGTACGCAAACCTAGATCCGTATTCTCTAAGTTAGTTTTACTCGTCCAATCTACCGGTTCGTTAATTTTCCCTGGTGACCAAGAATTCGAACCCAATACCCTTTTACTTCACTGATATTAATTTCCAAAAGAACTCTATTTGAGTTACGAAAAATTAATTACCAAAAACTTCAATAAGTAATTTATTACCCTTATTTTTTTTAAGAACTCGTTTATGGTTTTAAGCACAAATCCCAGATTCAAATTATATTATCTTTATACATTTTAGTAGAACCCACATAAAACGTATGACCAAATTTCAGATTTAACAAGTCAACTTCGTTTGATAGTAACCTAAAATATATTTAAGTTTGAAACAATTTTTATAATACCCGTAATAACATAAGACCAATTAATCTCAATTAGTCGAATAAACGGAACAAATTTGTTATTGCAAAACAAACATCTAAATTTTTAACTTTTACTTATAAACATCTAAATCATAAGGCTGGGCGCCGCCCCCAACACCATTCCCCCCCCCCCCCCCCCGGCATCGTCGTGCCCGGCCTCCACAGGACGAAGAAGACGCAAAGAAAAATGACAAAAAAAGTAGCCGTTTGGCTACTATCCGTTGGAAAAAAAAATATTAAATTCAATTCAATTAAAAAAAATCCAACCTTTTTATAAATATCACCTATTAAACCCATTTCAAACACATCTTTCTCTCAATCTTTTATAAAAAATCTTCTCCTTTTGCTACTTTTATATTTTGCTATGGATAAATTCAACCCGTTCAACCCGAACAACCCGACAAACCCGAACAACCCGCCAAACCCGAACAACCTGACAAACATGAACAACCCATTTTCGGGACCAGCATACTATCCGCAAATGGAGCCGAGCCCGTATTCGCAATTTTCCTTCAACACTTTTGCGGGTTGGCAACAATCGCCGAATGCCTTATCGAATCCGCAACAAATGCAAGCCATAAAAGCTTGATGATGCAGAACGTGTTTAACACTCAACCGCCACAACCCGTTGAACCTTCTCAACCATCACAACCCGTTGAAGACGACGTTGAAGTCGTTACCGAGACGCAACCTCAATCTTCCAAACGTAAAAAGGGAGGACGCGGTAGCAAAGGAAAGCAAAGGATGGTAGACCAAGATAACCCAACGAAAACGAGCAAACTACTATGGAAGACTATCGAGGAGGAGGCCTTAGCAAAGGCGTTTGTCAGCTCATCGAAAAACCCGGTTGTCGGTATGTAAAGTTAAGTTTTCTTTAGATATATACTTTTTAATACAATGTTTAATTTTTTTTAATACAAACTTTTGTTAAATATAGGTAACAACCAAACCGGTGAAGGGTTTTGGAAACAAGTATTACCCAAGTTCCTTGAGTTAATGGGTCAAGGCCCATATCGCGACCTCGACTCGGTTTCGTCAAAGTGGCGTAAGATGCAACCAAAATTGAACCGTTTTTCGGAGATGTATAATAAGTTATTTATAAGTAGTCGTCGAAACGGGATGAGCGATGACAATGTGTTCAAAGCCGCCATGGACAAATACCATTTAAACGAAAAAAAAACCTTTCCAACGCATTTGAGCTTGGGAAGTTGTTCGTACGTCCAACAAGTGGGCGCCGGTTCCGAATAAGGTTGAGATGGCTAAACGCCAAAAGACCTTGGAGTCCGGTAGATTTAGCGCCGGTGGCTCGGACGCGAGATGTCAAATCAATTTAAACGATGATGCGGAATTCGACGAGGAAGAGTATGCCGTACGCGAGGAGGACGTCCTCTGGGTCGGGACAAATCAAAAAAAGAAGCGGCTACAAAAGGCAAAGACAAAGTCTCGAAGGAACAAAAGATGGAGGCGTTCATGGCACAATTCAAAGAGTACACAGAGGTTACGGCCCAAAAGGCAAAGGTGAAGGAACGCGCGGTGAACGAAAGGGCTCGGGCGAGCAACGAAAGAAGTGTTCAAAAAGAATGAGATATATTAACGGCTGACGTTGATATTTATCCGAAGAAAAACGAGCGGCCTTAAAAAATTGCAAGGATCATGAGAAAATATGAATGATTTATTTATTTTTAGTTTTTTGTTCGAAATTCTGTAATGGTTCGTTTTCTATTATTTTTTTTTACTTTTACTTATGTAATGTGTAGGTTTTAATATTAATGAAATTAGTTTTATATCTTATTTACAATGTTTAAAAAATAAATAAGTTAAAAGATAAAAAAGATAAAGTTGGTGAGGTAGTAGCATCATCCATTTCTATCAATTCTAGCTTGAAAGGGCATCATCCATGATGTCTCATGTGTCACCACGTAGAGGGTCATCCTCCTCTGGAGGCTAATCATATCATACCATTTAGCCTAATTAGTTTACTGAGAATATGTATAGAAATTATTTGAAAAAGTAAACTTTAACTTTTACTTAGAAAACCAATTTCATAATAAATCATGTTTGAAAACATATATATAAAGAATATTACTAGTACTCATTATTGGTTACATGTCAGAATTATTTGTTCTCATGCAAAAATGATATAAGAAGGTCATCTTCTTCACTCAACGTCAAGATCACATCCATCGATAACAGTTCAAGAATTTAAAACTAAATCGAACCCCGTACCTTAATAAAGGTGTGAACAGAATCAGATTAGGCGGCACGCAGTCGGAAACAAGTCAAGGTGGTGGCTGTTAAAGTCGTCGGAAACAACCAATTTCCGGGTCAGATGCTTGTCAAAGTGAGATTCGATAGAGTGAAATAGATAAATTAGTTTATCGGTACCTTATTGTACTGACTATTGTAGAAATCTGTTCGCGTAAAATAAATAAAAACTTTTATAAATACGAATTACAATACGGAAATAAATAAAGCTGTAAATTACAATACTTTTACAACTAAAATAAACAAAATTACAAGAACAAAATTCAACGAAAATTGGAGTTCTTGGCTGAGGATCGTGTTAAACACGGGTCACTTAAAACAAATTTCGAGTCTCCCAGGAGAACTTGTTTGTTTCCATGATACAACAGCCCAAGCAGTTGCACTGCCGGAGATAACTACAAACCCGAAGGTGTACCTTGCTGCAAAAAGGAAGAAGAAGAAAATCGTGTAGAGAGTTCGTTGGTGATTCAAGGTGTGTCTTCTGGTGTTGATGTGATGTTGTATTTATACTGCATCTTGGTTGAAACAGTCAAAATGAATTAACTCAACGAATTAAATTGCATTAAACGTCTTTAATGCACTTTAATTCGTCAGTTACATTCCTGGTCAAGACCCTTGACTCGCCTGTTTCAAATGCTGAAGTGTAACTGATTAATCTGGAAGCTGCAGGTCGCTCGCGCGCGCCCACAAAGATGCGCCGCTCTATTCTTGCTCACTCCTATACGCTAGTCAGCTAGTGCACTTCCATGCGCGCCACTCTGGCTCAAGTCCTTGTGCGAGCATCCTTGCTCCACAGTCCTATTGCGCGCGCGCCAGTTTGGCTCACATGCGCGAGCCTACTGCTGCGCCACCCCTTGCGCGCGCACGCCACGTCACCAGGGAACCCATCTGGTCACGCCACATAGTCGCGCCATACTGGTTCACTCCGGTGCGCCGCGCGCGTGCACGTCAGGCACCTACGCGCCAACCTGGACTGTCTGCACCATGCGCCACTACCTGTGTACCTGCGCGCCCTTGCCACGTGACCCTCCAGGGTCTGTGCCATCTAGTCCCTGGAGCCTTTGCTGAGCCATGCGCGCGGGTAAAAAATACAAAGGCGCCATCAAAGCGCCACATTAAGCCCATCGCCCACGCCACGCGCGCGCGTGTGCGAGTGCGGGTTAGGGTGTTCCTCCTTCGCGAGTACACTTAGTGTGTGCTTCCATGAAACAATAAGGAAGGAGTGTTCCCACTTAAATATCCCTTTAAGTTTCATCACTCCTCCTATATGAGACAAGATGCTACTTTCCCATTATTTCAGCATTTAATGTTTCAAACACCAACCTCTGAGGATCGATATCTCATTCATCTTAGCTCCATTTTGGACGTGGTTTAGATCGTTGCGAAGCTCTTCCAACATAGAACACAAACCCACAAAGAAATATATAAATAAACCTCAGTTTATAATATTTTGTCATCCAAAATTAGGAACTATCTATTTCCTATATTTGTGAAAATTGCTATTTTCTCAAAATTTCCAACAACTTGAACGAAATCTAGTTGTGAGGAGCATCACGATGGAGTCGTGGTGGCGGTGTGACGATTCCGAATCAGAGCTATTCTCGTACCGGAATGGATCAGAGATCCGAAACAACTGAACCGGTGGCGACGAACGTAGGTGTGGCAGCGATGACCTGAATAACGGTTGCATATGCCGGAATTTAATTAGAACTACAACAAATCAAGGCGAAGAAGATGATGATAACTTGATATCTGATCGAGATCGGAGAATTAAAACGACGGAAACGGAGGTGGCGAACGGAGGTGTGGCAGTGAAGTTATGAACGAAAAATAATATCCAATTTATTATGAAAGGATTATAAAAGAAAAGGTGATATGTATTGTATCGCAAAATCCTCGGAAAGTTTGTTCGAGTTTGAACGTGGGTTAGAGGGACGATGAAGGCGGAGGTACTGATTGTGATGTTGAATGGTCAAAATCTTATTATATTGCTATTCTTGTTAACCGACTGATTGATTGTTATCTAGGGAGAGGATCAAATAGGAAGTATGTTTTGGGTAGGAAGGAATTGAAGTAATCTTAGTTGTCCATCTGGAAAAGTAGAAATACAAGTAGGAAGGGTATTTTAGTCAATCTTCTTTTATCTATGCTTTCATTTCCCTTCTCTGTATCTTCAAAACCCAAATGTTCAAAACCCACCATCTTCAACAATTTCATTCCTTTTCTCTCTCTATAATTACTACTTCACGGTGTAATTTTTCTTCATCAGTGAATGGTTCGAACACTCAATCAACGTGTTCTTCGATTTCTTTGAAGAAAACCCAGTTTATATTTCTATAATTTCTCGTTTTTTTCAATTTAACATGATGCGATGGAACACGAGATTTCTGCTAAAACATGTACTCCTCTTCTCAAATTTCTCAAACATGTTTGAATTCAAAGTGAAGATATTTTTTATTCTACTCTTTCTCTTGATGTATTCATGCGTTTGGGCAACATCATTAGTTCCAATTTCATTGAGAAATCATTAATAAAAAGTTGCACACCAGGTGTTTGACAAAATGTCTCAAAGAAAAATTGCAAAATACCTTTTAGTTTAGACTTTCATTTAAAATTGTGTTTTACAAAAGAATGAAAAACATACTTTTTGGGTGTTTTTTGGTCCATTACGTTTTACAAAATAATGAAAAACACAGGTTTTTATCCATTGCGTTTTACAAAAGAATGAAAAAACACACTTTTAAAAAATCTGTTTTTAATCATTGCGTTTTACAAACGAATGAAAAAAAAACTGTTTTTTATCCATTGCGTTTTACAAAAGAATGAAAAAACACACTTTTTGGGTGTTTTTTATCCATTGCGTTTTACAAAATAATAAAAAAAATATTGTTTATCCATTGCGTTTTACAAAAATGTGAAATAACACACTTTTTGGATGTTTTTGTCCATTGCGTTTTACAAAATAATGAAAAAGAACTGTTTTTTATCCATTGCATTTTACAAAAGACATTTTTATTTTGTGATTTTAGTCTATTGCATTTTAAAAGTACATTTTCTTTTATATTTTTAGTCAATTGCGTTTTAAAAATAAACTTTGTTTTGTGTTTTAATTCATTACTTTTTAGATTAAAAAATCGTTGTGTTTTATGATGGTTTGTTGAACCTGAAATGAAACTATATGATAATAATGTTGGAAATTAAGTGTGTTTGAATGGATGTCCAAAATGGTAAACCACTTGTCCCACATTGGTGTGGAGACAAAGTATAAGGTTATTTATAAGGTGAAACTTTTGCATAACCAACATAACTTTATGACATGTTTTACCATAAGTCCTACGCACGGGTGCGCAGGTGGGGTGCAAATTGGAACCGGAATTTAGTCGAACTCGTGTGCACCCACACGTCCTGCGGACACGAATGCAGTTCCGAAAACCCGGGCCCGCGTGTTGCTGGTTTTTGCACTGGCTGACATTAGCTTACAGATTACACAACGTGCGTTTTACAGATGTCGCTGCGTTTTTAACTGTTACAAATCACAATGCGGTTTTCTTTTTGGCTTTTGCATTTTACAGATCGCTGGTTTGGTTATAGACTGTTTTGGTTCGATGCGTTTTTTAACTATCTTTTTTGGGCTTTTTTTCATTGCGTTTTACGTAACTGGGTTTTCAAAAAAAATTTCAAAATATAGCAATAACATACTCGTTTTAAAGATAAAAAAACGCTCGTTTCTTGGTGCAATTTTTATAAAAAAAAATAATGTCGTATGAAAGAGTTATTAACGTTTAAAATTGAGAGGGAATTGGAGGAGAGAGAAACTATTACCTTAGATTGACTAGAATGCCCCTACAAAAACTCACGCGCCTCCTCTTTTTTATTCAATTTAAATTCATTTAATCTTAATCTTTGATTACTAAATGGATGGACAAGATTACTTCTTATCCTTCCTAGTGATAGAAACTTCCTATTTATCCTAACCCTTGTTATCTATATGCTTTATTTTAAAAGTCACCATGATTTATTTAAAACTAGATTAATATATATCATCTTAATTTGTTGAAACTTAAAAGTGGAAAACAATATTAATTAATCAGACAGATTAAGTAGATAACTTAAAATCAATAATAATCAACTTTCATTTTTTTTCTACTCTTTGTCTAGATTTTGAGTATTACAGATATAGAGGGATTCTTGGTAAAAATACTCTCTTTCTAGTATGTTGCCCGACAACTATCTATGCGCCAAAAACATTGTGCTAGAAGCCTTTACATATCAATCTTGTGCCATTACACAGACCATCTGGTGGATCGATATTCCGCAACAATATTATAGGTCTACCCATTTTTAAACGAAGTCTATGAGGAGGCAAACCACTAACATTTAGTGAATTTAAGAACTCTACAGAATAGAAGTTGTGGTGATCGTCTTTGACTTCATCAAAACGGTAGTGAACCTTTTCATCCCCTTGAAACATGTCAATCAATCATTTGATCATTAATCTCGTCAAACTGTCATTTTTAGTGGACATTATTGCTCTAGAGATTATATAATTAGAAGAATATACATTGCTTTGAATTGATGAAAAAACTGCATTGATCAATTCTTTCATAGAGTTTTTTGGATTATTGAATGGAATTGTCATGTCTTCTGGTATTGTGACACCCTGATGTCATATTTTAAATGTGGAAATAGGTCTCAATTTTTTATTATATAACAAACAGCTGATTATTTAAATTAAAATCTAATATAAAAACCACCAACAATATTCATGGAATTGGTAGATGATTATTCAAAGACTTTAACAAATAAATGAAAGCTTGTCTATCATAATGCTTCGCAAAAACGACCAAGAGTTAATGTGTGTGTTCATCCGATTCTCGAGACTTGACCGTTGACCTTATGCCCATTTTCGAGCCCTCACAACATGGACTTTACCTGGGGCATAAAAGCACCACACATTAGTAACAGAATATATTAGAAACACGGTAATAAGGTCTGCATCCAAATTTTTACAAAACGCGTCAAAACTAGTCGGAGAAGATGACCCGACATAGGGTTTGGCGTATCACAGAAGATTTTGGCTTAAGCATTCCATATCCAGCGTAGCTTACACTAGGAGGGGCATAACATACATCCCCTTCAACACCATTTCACCATTTTCCAATTTTACGACATGTTCTGACCTCATACAACCTGTAGACACTTCAATATCTCCACATTACCAACCTTAAAAGATAATTAGTAAGTTCTAATTTTATATTTTATTCATAAATCATACATACTAATATATACAAACCATTTATAACTTCTTACCGACTCAACATCAATAAATTACCTTTTTATGCATCTTTATCCCAACATTATGTCTGCATATCTTCTTATTTGCAAGTGATGCAAGTTCATAACTTGTTCGATTCATTTTATTAGCTACTTTGCAAAGCTATAAGCAAAACCATCAATCTCCAATCATATCAATGGGATAGCCTATTAAGCACATTCTAAAATTATCATTTCATCAACTTATAAAAGCAATTGATATTGAAATTTATATACTCCCGCCTTATATCCATGTAAGAACTTGCAACATGATCAAATAAATAATCAAATTACATAGCCATGAGGCATTGATCCAATTTATACATAATACCACTAATAGTCAAGCTATTTACACTTCATATCACAATTATATAGTTTTTTATGTAGAATAATAAACGGTCACCTTTGCCCGTAGGATCGATCGGATCTCAAGTTCCTCCACCGAGTCGTTGACATCCTGAAGTCAAACTCATAACATGTCAAAATTGTAACTCATTGATATACAATTCCATCTCATCATACTTGGTTCTGTTTGACTTAATACATACGTAAGCACCCTTAAACATGTGCTTAAACACAACTATATTATATGTTAGTTTCTATGCTAACATTCTAACAACAGGTTGGATTTCCAGCTTATCATCTTTTTATCCATTGACCCGTTTGAAAAGAAATTCGCCTAAATTATTATGTTTATCCCCATATTCTTTTTAAACTACTCAAAACACATTTCAATAGGATCGATCATACTCATATTTAATGCAACTTTTTATCAAAATTATCCTTAAAGCAATTGCCCTAAATTACAGCTTTTTATAAGTTTCTGCACAGCCTTTTGTTTCCATTTCTACCCCTTTTAGGTTCCATGTTTACTTCATATGATCAAAAACATTAAAAGTACACTCAACAAGCTTTCCACAGATATATATAAAACACCCCAATCGGATAAACGGTTGATTTTATATGATTTTTAGAAGTTCGCCTAAAACCTGAGTAAAAGCTGCGAATTTCAGCACTTTGTTTCTTCCCGAAAATCGGCCCAACCCTAATATGTAGCTTCTTTTTCTTGATTATAATCCAAATTAAATAACGCTAAACATGTCAGACACATTCGAGTGAATATATGAGTTCTAAAACAACATGAAATGAACAAGTTTCGCACAAATTCATGCAATTCTTTATCTAGATATTTCATAAAACATCATACATTCTAACCCTACTACCATGTTCATCTTTGATTTCAAATCTTCCAAGGTGCATTCTAATAATAGGACTAAGTAACAAAATCATCAATTACTAACTAGCATTATGGTCTTGAGATCACCATCACATCTAATTTCATAATGAACTCAAGAAACTCATAAGAATAACCATAAAACTCATTCTTATCAAGAATTCAGATTAAATAAGTATTTCAACAAGGATTAACTTCCACATATGAATTTTCTAGGTTTTAAGGTATAGAAAGTCTTACCTGTTGTTCTTCTTCACCACATAGAAAATTTTCAAGCCCTAAACCATTGATTATCACTTCAAATTGCAAGATTGGTCTAGCCCTTTTACCCTTGCCGGTCATCTCTTTCACATATACCCACACTGATATGAGCAATACGTAATTAGACCTTTTGCAAGAATTACATAACTACTCCCTTTTAAATCATTTCTCTTCTTTTGCAACAAAACTGTAGTTTGGCTATTTGCTTTTGAAACACAAGTTTACTATTTCAACATTTCTTTAGACAGCTCTTTTTTAGCAATATTTTTAATAACTATTATTCTAATAAATTATGGTAATTTTAGGATGTTATAGGTATGCGGACATAGCCTCCTTCGATCGATTCTTCAGGCCCATCACCCACTCTTAAAAGAAAATTAGAATACCATGGATCGGAGATAGCGAGCATGTCCGTCAAAACTTGCTTCTTTAATGGCTTAACGTATTCATTGTCGTCTTCTAAGAGTCCCATTACATAACATGCATCTCTAAAAGTAGGGAGCAATTTCCCATTAACGGTTCGTATCTCCTCAAACAAGCTGAGTCCTTTAACTTTGTTGAGAAGAAATTCTCATAAATAAGGTATGCCTAACGCAAGAGAAACAAAATGAATCTTGTCGACCGTTTGGTACGTTTTACGTACCTCCCAACATCTTTTTTTAAGTTTCCAAACAAATTTAGAAGGAAACTAGACATAAGTGAGCTTTCTAGCATCCTCGCTTGTTACGTTCATTTCCATCCGTTACACAAATATTTAAGAAGCAACAAAGGGATTGCTTAAAATATTATCAATATCAACATCTGCACCATATACAACATTCTGTTGACCATGTAAATGAAAAGGAAAGCCTCATAACAGCAGTGTTATGGGTGGAATTTTCTGACTCATATCCTGAGGATATATCTTGACCCTATATATTGATTACAACGACCAGGATACTGAAGCAGGATATTGGTAACATCCTGCGGGGGTATCCTACTCGTTACTAATGATTTTCTTTGGATGCAAGGTACCAACATTCACAAGGCTTGGTCTTCCTGAAGACTCGGTCATGACAGTTGAAAGAAAGACGTTGGAGGCCGGAAGAAAGGGTCTACAACTGTCAAGAGGGAATATTCGAAGGATCCCTAAAATGTAGGATAGTTAGTTAGTCTTGTTTACTATTTAAAGGGCACTTGGATCCGCAGTAGGGACACATCATCTCGCACTCTTCCACTTTCTGATTACAGAAACACTCGAAAACACTCACAGCACTCACATTATTCAAACATTGTAACACCTAGAGCTGATCTAAGCAGTATCCCGAAGTTGTATCCTGTTGTTTTATCAATAAGAAGAACAAGGCAGCTGGCGATTGTCAGCTCCCGAGGTTTTATGCCGGCGATCTAGATTGATCAAGGGCTTTCCTCGTATATCACGTGTCAACCTTTACTTTATTGCATTGTTTTTACGAATTGATTGTCACACCCCAACCAATGGCGGAAACATCGGGTAGTGGCGCTAGGCAACCAGATTGTCTCATGAGAATTCCATAACAATTATCTATCAACATCATTTAACATTCAACAGTCCATATCATTAAACAAAATATTTCAAAATAATCATTACAGAAACTTGTTTTCCCACAAAACTAATCAGGTTCGATATCCCCTAGATTTTATTACAAACCATTCTAAACAAAAGCAAACTAAACTAAACTAAACTCGGCTATCCAAAGCATCCGATAAGCTAAATCATCAACCTGTTACATACGTTAAAATACAAGTCAATACAATTAAGTAAAGGTGGGCATACAGGTTTGAGTACTACTAGCATAATAGAGAAAGCGTTTGCGAACTAATCTAATTACATATCATGATACACCAAAACACATCACACAACATATGCTCATTTCTCATGCTAACTACCGTGAGAAGGCTTGCGCGTCCATCCTAACTAGACCCCGTCGGGTGTAAGCCACACTATAGTACCATACTAGTAAGGAGGCAAGTTAACAAAAATAAGTCCTAGTCACATGTTTCTAGTATCACGTATTGAGCATACACAATCAGATTATTCGCGTGTGATAAACAGTTTGATTTGAAGTGATTTTGATAGAGGAACGTATGTAACACCCAAAAAGTGCATTAAAGCGAAAATGGGTCAAGTATACTCACTGTCGGTGCGTTTAGGTAAGACTAGGGATCTGAGGAGGGTCGAGGAGAGCGCCGTATAGCCTGCATACGCGAACGGAAGTGCATCAGTCTTCGAAAAGCTGAAACGGTTAAGTTTGAGTTGAGCAGTAGACAAGTTCAGGCAAACTTGTGTATGACCTGCTGAGTTTTCAGTCAAGTTCGGGCGAACTTGTATAGTTTCCTCAAGAAACTAAGCAAGTTCGGTCGAACTTGTAAGGGAAATGGTAAAGGAGAGTCAAGTTCGGACGAACTTGCAAGAATTTGGTGAGAGGATGACCCAAGTTCAGTCGAACTTGACCCAGATGGGTACAAGTTCGGTCGCAACTTGACCTGAGTGCTGGTGATTCTTGAGCGAACTTGATGTTTTCGGGTCCAAAATCTTGCGTTTTCACGTCGTTTGCTGAGGAAATCGAGTGCTCATCCCTCCAACCTTAAGCCACTGAGTAAAACTTAGGCTGGAGAGGTCTTTTTGGAGCGAACTTAGCATTCTACAGAACCTAGGGCTAATCCGAACGAACTTGGACGTTCGTACGGGTTAGTCCAGCTTGTGTAAAATGACGGTTTCGTCCTTGTGCTTCCAGATCTGGGATCTAGCTTCGACAACGCCTCGTTTCACTCAAAAGTGAACGAAACATACGTCATTAGTCCGAAAATAGTGTAAAAATCAATGCTTCAAAACGTTTTGCTCAGATCTAGTAAAGATCTGAGTGAAAACAGAAGTTTTTATGGAAAAAGATGAAGATTTTCGTAAACAGAAGAGATTTAATGAAAACGAAGGCAATGCCTTATGCAAAATCGTTGTAAAATGTTGCAAAACGTTGTTGAACATCATTGTAGTTGAAATCGGGTTGATTCTTACTTAGAAAACAGAGGGTTTTAGGTTTCGGGAGCTTAGAGCGAAGTTGCAGCAAGTTCAAATGAGAGAATAAGGCTGAGTATTTATAGGTGAAGGCAAAAAGTGGGGCTGGTGGAGTCAAGTTCGGCCGAACTTGCATGAGTTTCATACAAGTTTGTGCGAACTCTTGAGAGGTTTGATGGAATTGAGTCAAGTTCGACCGAACTTGACCCTAGAAGGGCAAGTTCGAGCGAACTGGAGGAAGCTGAGGGGTTGAGAGTTAGACAGCCAAGTTCGGCCGAACTTGGGGTCACCAAGTTCGAGCGAACTTCCCCAAGTTCGGCCGAACTTGACCCAGATTGTTGGGTTTTTCTTTGTTTTTCGTTCGTTTATCGATTGTTCAGCGATGTAATCAAGTTATAAAGCAATGTTAAGCGGTTTAGCGATGTTTTAAGCGTTGTAATAGCGAGTCAACGCGTGAGAGCGAGTTGCGTGAGTTTGCGAGCGATTAAATCACGATAATTCCAATCCACATATATCACATAAACACGTATAACACGCAAACATGTAAACTAATATTACCACATAATTCCAATATACCAATTTAAGTAATTGTGTTCCGATTGCGATGGGATAGCGATGAGATATGCGAAGCATTGCGTTAAATAAGCGTTTAAATAGCGTTTAGTTGTGATGTAATAATGCGATGTAATGGCAAAACATATTTAATTTAATTTAATACGAACATTTCTATTAACGAATCTCGGAGTATAAATCTGGAAAATTAAAATAAATACACGAAAAACAGGAATAACTGAAAATGCGGGTTGTTACATTGATATAGTTCTGTATCCTGGAACTATATCCTGAAACTGCTTATATTTTCAATCAATTTATCACATTTTTATCTAATCTACATAGCACACTACCTCACAAAACTAATTTGATCACTAAATTGCTTCGGTAATTTTTGACCAAAACAATTTGGCGCCCACTGTGGGGCGAGTGGTGCTATTTCTAATCAAAAGTTTTCTAAAATCATTAATCGGTTTTTTATTCTCTAATCTTTTCACGAGGTTATCTCTGATGGCTTGTCAGTCAGGTTTGAGTTCTTCTTCGGTGCCCGCATCAACCTCTGATGTAACTGGTTCATTGCCTCTTCCACCTCCACCAGCCCAGACATCCCAAAGGAGGAATGAAAGCCAAGCAGCTCGAGATGCAACTACTGCTCAAAATATCTCCAGATCCAGAGTTTCAGGGAGAACTCATGTTTTTGCTTCTAACGACGAAATTTTGTCGTTGTTTAGTAGTATACAAGGTCAAATGAAGCAACAACAGGAAACTAACCAGCTGCTGATAAGAGAAATACAACTTTTAAAATCCAACCCCAGGAAACCTGCTGAGGATATTGTCACTCCCTTGCAGCCCAGGATGCTGAACTTTAGTTCGGCAGTATACACTGTGGATAATCAGGGCAACACTATACCGAGTCACTCCAGGAGCAATATGGCACACCCTGACCCGCAGCGGAAATGGTAGTCGGGCATGATTGGGTTTTCATCAAAGCTCATGACATTTACTATAAAGTTTCATATTTATAATTTCTTTTAAAGAAGAAATTACAATAAACATACAAGCACAACATGTTCAAATACATTTTTCATGACTTCTTTATTTTTCTTCTAAGGCAATTTCTTATGTGTTCCTTGTTCAACCTGTCCACCTGTATCATGTGTAAAAATAGGGTTTTGGGTCAACAAAAGTTGGAGAGTGAATCTTATTTAAATATTTGAAAGAATTAGTTATATTTTTTATTTGAAATAAAATGTGCATAACCAAATATGAGTATATGTATATGTAAATTAAACCACAAAACACATAATATCAATTAATGCACACGCACACACCAAATGATGAACAATGAGATCAAGGCTCAATCAAACGGAGCCGATCTAATAAGGCACGCGATGCTCAACTCGTCTCCAACGAGGAACTGATGGGCCTAATGAATGATTTGCACGCAACTTGACAAAATGTAAACACACATCACAACAAACAATATTTACATCACACGTTTAGATCATATAATGGTAATAGCACAAGTTTGAATAAACGAAATAAATAAAGCGACACATGATACACCCCAAAACATGAATAAAAGGGGAATTTGTAAGAATTCACTCACAGTGGGTGCGTTCCTTGATAATGATGAATGCGCACGAATTTATGATTCAACCGACGAGGGAAAACTAACCTAAATAATAACGTAATAATTCGATAAATAAATAAATTTTATTTGAGATTAATATTTTTAATTAGTGCTCTTAATGAGATTTTTAGATTTATTTTTGTGAATTTAATGCAAATTTTTAGGCTTTAAAACCTTATTTTGAGGTATTTTTAACTAATTTAAAAAAAAAATAAAAGGATTTTTAATTAAAAAAAATTACCCTTTTTCAAGGGTTGACTGGTCAACGACCGGTCTGACTCATTTATTATAGGCAGCGTGTGAGGTTCGAACTCGTGACCTCCCGTATACGTGCACGCAGCTCTACCAACTGAGCTACGTGTCTAACCCGAAATAAACTCTATTTTCATTATATATATACTAACTAGCTTTAACTTTATTTTGTTTTATTAAAAAGGATTTAATATGGACGAAACCGGTTACAGAAACCGGAATGGAAATCGGGACCTACGGTTTGTGTGCACACAGCCCGACCAGTTGGGCTGTGTGTCTAACCCGCATAAACACTGAATTATGTTAATTTTATATACATGTTATGAGTTGATCTGAATAAGTTCAAAAAGTGTTGGTTTTATTTCAGAAAATCGGAAACATGTGCGACTCGAACCCGGGACGTGTGCTTTGTAATTGCACACAGTCCACCGCTCGACTGTGTGTCTAACCCGGTTAAATACCCGTTTTTATTTATATTTAAACACTATCTCGACTTCATCTTTCTCATGAGAAATTTCCCAGAACTGAACTCGACCGTTATATATATTTTAAAAATTCTGGTTACTGGTTTGCAAACTAACGGAATTAAACATGGACATAGAAAGGTTTTAAAGGTTCATATCCACTGGAAGTTAGAACTTCGATGATCCCGGTGACCAACTCCGGCGAGTTCCAATTTTTCCGGCGAAGTTTATTTAAGCAGAGTATCTTTCAGCGAGTTTGAGTGATGATTGAGAGAGAGTATGAGAGAATGAGCGAATTCGTTTGTGGTGAAATGATTGGTATTTATAGAGTAAACAGACAACACAGATTTCGGTTTCAAAAGTTTCGGCCGAACTTGATTTCCGGAAATTGATTTTTTTTAACTGACCGATCGTTATGGACTCCATGATTGAGTATGATTACTTGATTGAAAAACGGTTTTAGCCTTTTGATCACAAAGAAAAGAAACGGATGCTTGATTATTTCCTGATTGCAAGCTCGACTGTTACAAGGCGGTTTGTTCAAAAATTCGATTTCGAGACCTTGTATTAATATTGTTTAGTTTAGAACTTTAACAGATAAATGTGTGTGGCGGAGTGGTGTGAAGTGTGTGTTGATCCATTGGGGACCCGGATTCGAAACCCGGCTACCCCTCTATTATTATTATTTTTCTTTTAACCTTTTTATTTTATTAGTATTTCCGTTATTCTTATTTAATTAATATATTTATTATCTAATTTATTTATCTATGAAAATTACATTTTATAAGACGAAAAAAGAAAAAAATACGTAATAAATTCAAAAATTTTCACACGGAGCGGGTTTTTAATACCCGTTTTACACAAATATTACAGTCTCCCCTACTTTTATAAATTTCGTCCCGAAATTTAAGTAGTAGTGGTATATTTGACTCGAAGGGAGGGTGTTTTAATTTGACAATTACATATTCAGAAGATGGTGAAAGTTTAAATTTTATTTGATGCGGTAACGTTCCTAGTAAGGGTTGAATACCCTGCTACAGGAATCGCTTTTTGATGCCTAAAGTATAAAAATGCGGAACATGGATAAACAGAGTTGATTGACTAGGTATGATCTCATGCATAAGAGTTTTGAGAGAATTGATACGTTTGAAAAGATAAGGTTATATCACAAAATAAAAACTTCAACCATGACAATATTAAAACCTACACGAAACCCCTCATAACCGCCTGACAATGCCTCTGATCCTTGGCGTATCCACCATATTCTTGTCAAATTTTCTTTGGCTTTGTCAGTAAGTTATGGTTAGTTCTATGTGATTCTAAAATCTACAAACCATAAACAAACACAACAGCCAAAGCTTGAGTCTCAAATCTGAAAGAATCCTTGACTGAATGACGACAGTACCTCTCTTGTTTGTTATGATAAAGGGGTCAGTCTATGAAAAAGTGAGACACAACCCAACTTCTTCAAATGATGAGATCGAGATACGTCGAGATGATATGAAAGTTAAATCACTGAGTAAAGATATAAAACAAAACTGTAATATCAATTCACATTAAAATTCCTGGATACATAAATTCCCAGTTTACAACTGGGATACGTAAAGATTGAGATAACATAAAGAAAACATAAAAAAAAAAACTAGACGGTTGGAGTTGAGTCTTGATTTTTGGTGAGGGAAGGCTAGTTGGGTGGTTCGTTTGGGCCGTTAATATCTTCAACAAGATTGGCGTTGATGTTGTAAGCTCTTCCTCTTGCTGGTGGTGGAGCTGGGTTTGCTTGATTTGCTTGGTTAACTGGGTTTGCTTGAGCTTGGGCGTTTATGATGTTAACCAATCGAGGGCACGTGTTTCTAAAATGGTTAGGGTCGCCACAATTAAAACAAGCTCGAACATATGGAACTATGGGGTATTGAGGTTGTTGATATGATTGGATCATGTTTTGGGTAGGGGTGAAGCTTGGTTTTGAGGGGTACGACAAGTTTTACTCAAATGACCATAACGCCCACAATTAGCAAACAGTTGACAAGGTACGGTAGATGGATGGTGATAAAAACAGGTGTTGCATTGAGGGTGAGGTCCAATGTAAGGTTTCTTATTTGGGTAAGTAGAGTTGGGTGCTACTTGAGTTACTGGAATAGCTTGGAGGGGTACAACTTGTGGAGCTGGTTGATTTCGTTGAGTGACAGCGAAATTTTGCCCATCTCGTTTTCTCTTAGAAGTGGGTTGAGAAGAGGATTCGGTCTGGGTTGAGTTTGGGGTTTCGGTTGATGCTTTATCCTTCTTCTTTTCCTCCTTGAAGTCTTTATTCCGTATGTGGTTTTCGGTGAGCTCTGTAGCTAACTTCATTGTTGCTTCCAAAGTTGCAGGTGTGGTACTTAAGACAGGGTCTTGAATTTTTGAAGGGAGACCTCGAATGTAGTGCTCGATCAAACGGTAGAGGGGAGTGAACAAGTTGGGGACCATCTGATTCAACTCAAGGAATCTCTTGTTGTATGTGGTGTGGTCGCCCTCCTTTTGTTTCAAAGAGTAGAACTCATCTTCCAATTTCTTGATTTCGCTTCTTGGACAGAAATGTCTTGTCATGATCTCCCTCAACTCTTCCCAAGTCAAGGTCATAGCATCCTCAGCACCTCGCTTGCCCTTCTCTGTATTCCACCATGTAAGTGCTACTCCGAACAAACGACCGGTAGCATACCGCACCTTGCGATCATCAGGGCAGTCGCAATTGAGAAAAGTGTTTTCCATCTCCTCAAACCAATGGAGGAGAGCGGTGACACCTTCAGTCCCTTCGTATTTTGGAGGATCGCAGGATTTGAAATGCTTGAAGGTGCATTTAGTGGTATTTGGGGGAGGGTTGACAACGTTTTGATCTTCTTGGTTGATTGGGTTGACGGGATTAGCGGTAAGGGCTTGTTGAACTTGAACTACGATGTTGGGGATTACGGCGGCCATTTGTTGAGCGATTTGGGCAGCCATGCGCTCGCGGGATTTTCCTGATCTCCTACCTCTACGAGAGTGACTAGAAGACATCTACAAGGAATACGTATCGAGAGTATGAGTTTGACGTTTTAGGTGTCATGTGTCGTATTTAGAAATGAACATTCATAAAACAAATGAAGAAATAAATTTGCTACATCCATAGGATGTCTTGGGCTTTGCTCATGTTTGGGCTCCCATATGTCCCCTTACTTGGCCTTGGTAGTCATGTGGGCCCCCATGACTACTGGGCTCTGGTAGGGTTCATATTGGTGTTGGCCTGTTATCACTTGCGCCACCCGAATGAAAATCGTAAAACATGACAGCAAAGTATAAGGTCGGAGGGTGTCCTGGTATGGACACAATGACAACTCAAAGTAGGGTTAGTTCGAACGACGTTTGGTGTGGCATGCTTTGGCCTAATAGGTCCTTCGTACACTCATCGTTAGTCCCCAGGTAGGCAAACTGGTCCGTTATATTGGATTTATACGAATGCCAACCTAGACAGGACATTTCGACTACCGGTACTTGTACCCTTCCAGTTACTACATGCCCGTCGTAGAACTCACTTTGATGAAATTGAAAAACAAAAAATGCCACAAAATCTTGAATAAAGGAAATATGAAGATGATTTGAATATGTGAACATTGAAATATGCGTGATGAATGTATATGTAAGCATGTTATGTTTGACAACAAGTATAACTCATTAAGTATCACACAAATGATAGCGGAAGTGTTTGCATGCATTTGTGTGTGTAATAAATACGAAACAAATAAACATCATGAGTTTGCATGTAACCACATAAACAATTAAAATCTAATCAACTATAGTATAGGCTCTAAGGGTCAAACAACCTATCCTATATCCCTATAGTCAAAAGCTCTGATACCAATCTGTCACACCCTGACCCGCAGCGGAAATGGTAGTCGGGGCATGATTGGGTTTTCATCAAAGCTCATGACATTTACTATAAAGTTTCATATTTATTATTTCTTTTAAAGAAGAAATTACAATAAACATACAAGCACAACATGTTCAAATACATTTTTCATGACTTCTTTATTTTTCTTCTAAGGCAATTTCTTATGTGTTCCTTGCTTCAACCTGTCCACCTGTATCATGTGTAAAAATAGGGTTTTGGGTCAACAAAAGTTGGCGAGTGAATCTTATTTAAATATTTGAAAGAATTAGTTATATTGGTTATTTGAAATAAAATGTGCATAACCAAATATGAGTATACGTATATGTAAATTAAACCACAAAACACATAATATCAATTAATGCACACGCACACACCAAATGATGAACAATGAGATCAAGGCTCAATCAAACGGAGCCGATCTAATGAGGCACGCGATGCTCAACTCGTCTCCAACGAGGAACTGATGGGCCTAATGAATGATTTGCACGCAACTTGACAAAATGTAAACACACATCACAACAAACAACATTTACATCACACGTTTAGATCATATAATGGTAATAGCACAAGTTTGAATAAACGAAATAAATAAAGCGACACATGACACACCCCGAAACATGAATAAAAGGGGAATTTGTAAGAATTCACTCACAGTGGGTGCGTTCCTTGATAATGATGAATGCGCACAAATTTATGATTCAACCGACGAGGGAAAACTAACCTAAATAATAACGTAATAATTCGATAAATAAATAAATTTTATTTGAGATTAATATTTTTAATTAGTGCTCTTAATGAGATTTTTAGATTTATTTTTGTGAATTTAATGCAAATTTTTAGGCTTTAAAACCTTATTTTGAGGTATTTTTAACTAATTTTAAAAAAAATAAAAAGGATTTTTAATTAAAAAATTACCCTTTTTCTAAGGGTTGACTGGTCAACGACCGGTCTGACTCATTTATTATAGGCAGCGTGTGAGGTTCGAACTCGTGACCTCCCGTATACGTGCACGCAGCTCTACCAACTGAGCTACGTGTCTAACCCGAAATAAACTCTATTTTCATTATATATATACTAACTAGCTTTAACTTTATTTTGTTTTATTAAAAAGGATTTAATATGGACGAAACCGGTTACAGAAACCGGAATGGAAATCGGGACCTACGGTTTGTGTGCACACAGCCCGACCAGTTGGGCTGTGTGTCTAACCCGCATAAACACTGAATTATGTTAATTTTATATACATGTTATGAGTTGATCTGAATAAGTTCAAAAAGTGTTGGTTTTATTTCAGAAAATCGGAAACATGTGCGACTCGAACCCGGGACGTGTGCTTTGTAATTGCACACAGTCCACCGCTCGACTGTGTGTCTAACCCGGTTAAATACCCGTTTTTATTTATATTTAAACACTATCTCGACTTCATCTTTCTCATGAGAAATTTCCCAGAACTGAACTCGACCGTTATATATATTTTAAAAATTCTGGTTACTGGTTTGCAAACTAACGGAATTAAACATGGACATAGAAAGGTTTTAAAGGTTCATACCCACTGGAAGTTAGAACTTCGATGATCCCGGTGACCAACTCCGGCGAGTTCCAATTTTTCCGGCGAAGTTTATTTAAGCAGAGTATCTTTCAGCGAGTTTGAGTGATGATTGAGAGAGAGTTTAAGAGAATGAGCGAATTCGTTTGTGGTGAAATGATTGGTATTTGTAGAGTAAACAGACAACACAGATTTCGGTTTCAAAAGTTTCGGCCGAACTTGATTTCCGGAAATTGATTTTTTTTAACTGATCGATCGTTATGGACTCCATGATTGAGTCTGATTACTTGATTGAAAAACGGTTTTAGCCTTTTGATCGCAAAGAAAAGAAACGGATGCTTGATTATTTCCTGATTGCAAGCTCGACTATTACAAGGCGGTTTGTTCAAAAATTCGATTTCGAGACCTTGTATTAATATTGTTTAGTTTAGAACTTTAACAGATAAATGTGTGTGGCGGAGTGGTGTGAAGTGTGTGTTGATCCATTGGGGACCCGGGTTCGAAACCCGGCTACCCCTCTATTATTATTATTTTTCTTTTAACCTTTTTTATTTTATTAGTATTTCCGTTATTCCTTTATTAAATTAATATATTTATTATCTAATTTATTTATCTATGAAAATTACATTTTATAAGATGAAAAAAGAAAAAATACGTAATAAATTCAAAAATTTTCACACGGAGCGGGTTTTTAATACCCGTTTTACACAAATGTTACACAATATCCCAGAGATCCCCTCATTAAACAGGATGTCAATTATCAGGGATCCAGGATATGTTCCAGGATATAGCCAGAATCAACAGGCTGGTAACTTATCTAATAATGTTAATACCTTTGCTACTAACAATGTTGGATATTCGCAGGATACAAGTGTAACCTCGACACTCTCTAGAGAGCTTCAGAAATTGAAGGATATGATATCAAGTGTACCTGGGGTAGTGCAGCCCATATCGGAAGTGTCCTAGGATATTCACAACATATCCCGCTTCGTTCGCCACATTTGTGATGCTGAAATCCCATAGAGATTCCAAACTCTCAACATGAAGCTTTATGATGGGACGACGGATCCTGAAGAGCATATTGCCCAGTATAGGGAGAGGATGGAAGTGAATCCTATTCCACCGGGATCTTAAAGAAGCATGTCTCTGCAAGGGCTTTGGCTCTACTCTGACAGGATCAGCCTTGAAGTGGCTCTTAAGCGTTCCACCTCATTCAATTACATCGTTTGCTCATTTGGTTAATTTGTTTAACAGTCAATTTTCTTGTAGTAGAAGCTTTGAAAAACTAACAAGTGATCTCTACAAGATAACACAGGGACCTCAAGAATCCTTTAGGGGTTACGTGAACAAATTTAGTAGGGAATCCCTGGATATCCCGAACCTTGATGTTGCTACGGCAGTACAAGCATTAAAGATGGGATTACAGAAGGATTCCCAATTTTATCAGGATCTTGTGATGAATCCTTGCAGGAATCTGGATGAAGCTCGAAACAGGGCCCTGAGATATATCAGGCTTGAAGATGACAAGATAATGCAAGAGAGGATGAATTCATCCTCAACATATGAATCAACTAACAGGAAGTCAGAATCCTCGTACAAGCCATATCGCTCTAAGCCATATGGCAGGAATGACAACAAAAAAGTGAATGCTGTTGAGGACGAAGATCCTGAGGAGTATCCTGAGTTATCTGAGTATTGTTTTTCTATTAATACTCCTGAACTAATATATGCAATGCAGGGTTTATGAGATAAAGCAAGATGGCCTAGGAAGAACCAACAAAAGGCTGATTGGAAGGATAAATCCAAGTGGTGCGCCTTCCATGAAGATTTTGGACATGTAACGAAAGATTGCATAGCCCTGAGAAAGGAGATAAGCTATCTCCTAAGCCAAGGCTACTTGAAAGATCTTATCGACAGGAAGAAAAATAAGGGACAGGATACTGACAAGGATCCTGAACGAGCAGTATCGCCTCCCTCAGATGCCAAAATAATCAATTTCATATCCGGAGGATCCGATACATGTGGGACCTCTTATTCTGTCGCTAAAAGGCATGCCAAAGAGGGAAAGGCAGAAAGAGGGGATAAGCCAACAATGATGGCGATGCTCACGAATGACAAAGTCATAACATTCGATAGTGACGACCGGGATAACATCCAAGATCCTCACCATGATGGTTTGGTTATTACCTTATATATCGCTAACCATTTTGTACGCAGGATATTGGTGGACAACGGGAGCTCGGTCAACATCATCCAGTTAGAAACCATGAAAAGGATGAACATCCCAGAAATGGAGATTACCTCGAAATCCACCGTGCTTGTAGGGTTCAGTGGAGAGGCAAAGAACACTGTTGGAGAGATAAAGCTACTTGTCTATGTTGAGGGAGTAAATTCTATGCAGTGATTTTGTGTTATGGATTAATTATCCTGCTACAATATTATATTAGGCAGGCCATTGATTCATGATATGAGAGCCGTGCCTTCCACTTATCATCAATGTGCTAAGATTCCTACTCCTTGGGGGTGGTCAAGGTGGAAAGCGACCAGCAAGAAGCAAAGGAATGCTATTCCTCCTCGATGAAAGCGTCAACAAAATCCAGGGCAGGATAGCAATTAATGATGAAAGCTCAGGATATTGTGGAAACTTCTGAGCAGGATGTTAAAAGAATTATCCTGGATCAGGATAATCTTGATATCTCGGTGCTTGTAGGGACGAATATCCCTCAGGATATTGAGAGTCAACTTACTAACTTTTTGAAATGCAGGATGTCCACGTTTGTATGGAAAATGAGCACATGACAGGTATAAAGTTATTATAACTCATAAACTTGGAATTGACAGGTCTTTCAAGCCGATTCAGCAAAAGAGGAGGAAATTTGCTCCTGAAAGAAATGCGATTATACAAGAGGAGGTTGAAAGATTATTGAAGTCTAGGATGATTAGGGAAGTCAAGTTCCCTAAGTGGCTAGCAAACGTAGTAGTGGTTCAAAAGAAGAATGGAAAATGGAGAGTTTTTGTAGACTACACAGACCTCAATAATGCCTGTCCTAAAGATCCATTCCCATTACCTCACATAGATTCGATGGTAGATGCGACTGCCGACCATGAAATGCTAACCTTTATGGATGCATCTTCAGGATTTCAACAGATCCAAATGGAGCCATCTGATCAGGAAGATACAGCATTCATGACACCTACAGGTATATATTGTTATACTGCCATACCTTTTGGTTTAAAAAATGCAGGTGCAACATACCAAAGGTTAGTCAATATGATGTTCAAAGACAAACTAGGGGACACAATGGAGGTGTATATTGACGATATGGTGGTATAATCTAAGAAAGCTGAGGATCATCTTCATGATCTTGAATGTGCATTCAATATTCTGGACCAGTATAATATGAAGCTGAATCCTGCTAAGTGTCACTTCGGAGTGGGGCAGGAAAATTTATAGGATATATGGTGACTAAGAGGGGAATAGAAGCAAGTCCAGAACAGATTAAAGTTGTCCTAGATCTCAAATCACCATCCAATATGAAGGATGTTCAAAGGCTAACAGGAAGAGTAGCGGCATTAAACAGGTTCATATCAAGATCCTCAGAAAAATGCAAGGAATTCTATGATATCCTGAAGAAAAACAAAAAGTTTGAATGGGGCGAAAGACATGAAGTTGCCTTGCAAAAGTTGAAGCAATATCTTTCAAGTGCACCTCTGTTGATGAAGCCTGAGGATGGTGAACCCTTATCCCTATATCTTGTAGTATCAGGGAATGCAGTAAGTGCTGTTTTGGTAAAGGATCACAAGGTCAGCAATATCATGTTTATTATGTTAGTAAAAGCTTACTAGATGCTGAAACCAGATACTCACATTTGGAAAAACTAGTATTAGCTCTAGTCATGACATCAACTAAACTTAGACATTACTTTGAAACACATAGGATTCGTGTTAAAACCAATTACCCTGTTAAAATGTGCTTAGGAAACCCGAAATGTCTGGTAGAATGGCTAAATGGTCCGTTAAACTAAGTGCTTATGATCTAGTATATGAACCTAGAAATGCTATAAAGTCTCAGGCTCTAGCAGACTTTGTGGCAGATTTTAGTAGTGATATTCAAAATGGAGCTAACCTAGAAGTACAACAACTAGGTGAGGATTCAGGATGTTGGATATTGTGTACTGATGGTGCATCTAATATACGGGGTGTAGGATTAGGAATACAACTAAAATCGCCACAGGGGGACATATTACCCCAGGCTATTAGATGTGAATTTCCTGCTACTAATAATGAAGCAGAATATGAAGCCCTGATAGCAGGATTAGAATTGGCTATGAATATGAACGTTAAGTGTTTGCAAGTGTATGTTGACTCCCTGTTGATTACTAACCATTTCAATGGATCTTATACAGTCAAAGGTGAAAAGTTAGCTGAATATCTTGAAATTGTTAAAAAATTAGCAGGATACTTCAAAAATTTTACACTTGAACAGGTACCAAGAGAGGAAAATGTTGAGGCCGACGCTCTAGGAAATCTAGGATCTACTGTAAGGATACCGAAGGAACTCAGACACCAATATTACATATCCTGTATCCTGCGACGGAACTCTTGAAGTTTCAGGATAAGGAGGTAACAACTGTTCAGGATCCTGGATGACTCCAATTGTGAAGTACCCTTGTAAAAGGAATGTCCCAAAGGATGAAATCCCAAGGCTTTCAGAAGGAAGGTATCCCGCTTTTACTATAATATAAATATGTTTTTGTATAAGAAATCCCTTGCATGTCCATATCTGAGGTGCTTGGAAGATCCTGAGACCAAGGAGGTACTTCAGGATATACACGAAGAAGATTGTGGCAACCATACTGGGGGCAGATCTTTATTCTCTAAGGTATTGAGAACAGGATACTACTGGCTGACCATGAGGAAGGACGCTGCAGAGTATGCTCGAAAATGTGATGCATGCCAGAGACATAGCAATATACTACATCAGCCTGCAGAACCATTATATCCTATCATATCTCCTTGGCCATTTATGAAATGGGGGATGGATATAGTGGGAAAACTCCCAAAGGCTCCTGGAGGAAAGGTTTTCATGCTAGCAATGACAGATTATTTCTCGAAGTGGGTTGAAGTAGAAGCATTTGTCCAAGTTAGGGATCAGGAAGTGGTGTCTTTTATCAAGAGGAATATCCTGACAAGGTTTGGGATACGCGCGAGATAATTTGCGACAATGGTTCCCAATTTATCAGCAAAAGGACTACTGATTTTTGCAAAAGTTGGGAATTAAGATGATCACGTCAACACCGGTGCATCCTCAAGCTAATGGACAGGCAGAATCCTCGAACAAGATGATTGTCAATAACTTGAAGAAGAGATTAGGTGCTAAGAAAGGAAAATGGGCAGAAGAATTACCATTTGTCCTATGGGCTGATAGAACAACTGTGAAGAATGCTACTGGGCAAACCCCATTTTCTTTGGTATTTGGGGCAGAAGCAGTGATTCCAACAGAAATGGTGATACCCACAGCTAGTCAAGCCTACGGGATCCTGAAGCGAATCCTGAGACCTTATGTCAAGAACTGGATACTGTTGACGAAACTAGAGATGTAGCAAAGCTAAGGATGGCGGCATATCAACAAAGGATAGCCAAATCGTATAACAAGAATTTAAGAACTAGGAGATTCCAAGTTGGAGATTGGGTATTGAGAAAAGCGTTTCAGAATACAACTAATCCGTGATGGGAAGTTAGCTCCAAAATGGGAAGGACCATACGAGATTGAGTCAGAATCAGGAAAAGGAGCATACCGGCTCAAGACCATGAAGGGAGATATGATACCAAGATCCTGGAATGTTATACATCTTAGGGCTTATTTCAAGTGAGTTTAGAATTTGATTTTGACTCAGGACGGTATGAATTCTATATCTTTTAAATATATATTTTTAGTTTGAGTTATTTTTCTTTGAAACCCAATACTGACTTAAGCATCGGAGGGGTGTTAGCCAAGCTAACACCCACATTAGTTTAAAGGTGTTTTGTAGGATATGCTTCAAGATACTTGCTCAAGATAAATCGAAAGATTAGAGGACTGGCCCCCTCTCTCACGTTTAAGGGATTCAAATCCTTCACATGTTTAAAGGTATTCACCTTTCTTCCGAATTGGGTTTGAAACACCCCGCCTGGAGCGCAAGTATCCGGGTATAGTTCAAGATGGCGGGACCAGTTCATGTAAAAGTGGCTGACAATTTCGTTATTGTTGGCTATATCCCGATCCTTACGGTATATGAGGAGTGATCACCCTCTCTCGCGAAAGGGTATTTTCATACTCTCTAAGGTTTAAAGGTTTTCACCTTTCTAAGTCTTCGAGTTTATACACTCCCGCATGTAGCGCACGAAAACAAGGGTTTATCCCCCAAGGGTACTAAGGGCTTATCCCCAGTGAAACTATAGTTTTTGGAAGATTTCATGAATGTGACCATGATCACACACATCCTTTCATGGAGAAGGTTACAAAATTTGATCATTAAGTGAAGGGATACTCAAATATGTCATATACTAATGCAACATCCTGCACAGACAGGGGACATCCATGCTGGGCACATTGCAAAGGATTAAAGGTTGGAATCAAATTTTTTGCCTAAGTAATCCTGGTATGATTTCTTATTTATCGAATTTTGGAAATCTTATTTGGGTAACCTAAGTTTTCTATAAAGATTATACTCAACCAAGCTTTTGTCTAACAATTTTTCATTAAAGGTGACAAAAACTTATTAGGATCCTGACCAGGATATTTGATCAGAATGTTTAAAAACATGTCTTTCAAAATAACAATATAACAACAGATAAAACAGAAATGTTAGTTTATTATTAACATTCCAAAATGTCACATTTTTGGCTTCATCTTAAACCAAACCCATCCACCAAGAATGTGATAAGGTCTAAAAGCATATAAACAATGATGACCAAAGGCTTCGTCCTGAAACCCAGGATCCCTCCACCTTGGGTCATCACAAAATACTAGTGTTTAAAGTGCAGGAAATATAAATTGTTCAAGTGCAGGAAAAGTAAAATTGTTTAGGGGATTACAGACCATTCAAGTTAAAAAGTCGGCTCCGGCCTAAGCAATAATATCCATCATTGCCCACTTCGATGCCCTCACACAGCGGCATCTTCACCAACCTTCTTCACTTCTTCAGCATCATCAACCACATCCTCACCACCAGCATCAGCACCTTGATCACCAGCACCAGCATCAGCCTCAGGATCCTTGGGAGCCTCAACCGCAACTTCAACCGCCTTGGAAGACTCTACAACCGCTGGCTTGGCAGGATACTCCACAGGTTTACCTCCTAGGTCCTTTAGCTTCGCCTCCCAAGCACCGATGTTCCAGGCAGGGCATTCGAAGCCCGCAACTCTGGCTTCATACGCCATTTTCAGCCTGGCTTGGAGGAGGAAAATCACGACAGAACCTTTGAGGCCTTCCCGATAGGAGTTCATATCCTCTCATGCTGGAGTTGGGCTGCATCCACCTTGGCCTGGGCATCCTGATTAGCCTTTTAGATGGCAGCCTGAGCTTCCTGAGTCGTTGCCTTTATTTGTCCTCGTAATGCTGGGGTTTGGCGGCAGCAATCTTTTCATGGTTCTTGATCGTGACTTGAGCTTCCTTCAGCTTGGCCTCTAGCATCCTGTTGACCCCACATGCGTCCTCGTAAAGATGCGTCAGGCGACCGAGACCCTGCAGTCCGAGATACAGGTATCAGTATATAAATAATATAATCAGGATATCTGTTCAGCATATATGTACAGGATACGGGATAAGGATATTTACCAGGTTAAGAGAAGAAGTCATCAAGGCATGGACTCGAGGAATCCCTGGTTCTCGTAGGGAAAAGCCTCATCGGTAGCAGGGGAGTCTGTTTCTTCTCTTTCAAGAGCTGGTGGCACGTGGCTTTGTGGCAGGGGAAGGTCTAGGCATGGCCGTGGCCTTGGAACTGGTTGTAGGCTTGGATACAGAGGATGGCTTGCTAGATTCTTTCTTTGCTTGTACAGGACCAGAGTAGCTGTCAAGTTCTTCAAGATCAAAGACCTCTGGGATTTTGGCTGGCTCTACACAAAAGGGAGAATTCTCAATCTTAACTTTAATTTCATAATTACGTAATTATGCACGAAAGTATATAATCTTTACCAGACATGCTGGATGAAGAGTATTGACTTGAACTTGGGTGATGAGACGAGAAGCTTCTGTCGCATTCAGGTAACTTGTAAATTGCTTTGATCCTTTCCTCAGATTCTGTAGTAGGAGGAGCTAGTTCCTTGAAATTTGCTACATGGAAGTAACAAGAATATCAGTTCAGGATATAATATCAAGATACATTTGGGGATATCCCTAAAACCCTAAATCCTACCAGTGGTCAGCCACTTTATCGGAAGGTCAACACCTTCGTCGATGGAGTCCCTCTTAACAAAGAAGAACTTGCGTTTCCAATCATCCTCATTTTTTGTCACTTTGAGGATGAGGGGGTTGTTAGAGGTGGAAAAAAGCAAGAATCGACTAGAACCGTGTGATCTTAGGCATAGGCAATGGGTATATCCTGGATGCACAAGTCAGGGATGTGATGGGTCTTGATCCAGTCAAGTACAATCAATACCCTCCAGATCATAGGCATGGTTTGAGCAAAGCTAAGGCCGGTGGTACGAAAAAACTGCATGATAAACTCAGGAAATGGGTATCGAAGGCCTAAAGAAAAGGGGTAGGCTAGAAAACAGATCCACTCCTTAGATACCGCATCTGATCGTAGATTCCAGTCAAATGGCCGGATAATTGCCCGTCGGGAAAGGCGCCGAAACCCTGAGAGAGGCGATATCAGCGTTATCGAAGGAGCACACCTCTTTCTCCGGATTTTTGAGAAGATTCTGTTGGGTGAATTCGGGGTAGAGTCACCGGTATGCGATCGTGTACGAGTAGCCATGGAGGAATTGAGAACAGAGTAGAGAAAACTAAGAGAGAAAAAAGAAAAATACCTGATAAATCTGAAAGATGGCGATAATTATCTGAAGAGTAGGAGAAGATATAGGCCAGAGATAGGATGTGATAAGGGAATTTCGCCTTGGAAGTTACAAGTTGTCTTATCAAACGTCTACCTCTCATTAAGAGCCTCTATCTACACAAAGAAAAATATATCCGTTTAGATCAGGGGATCCCAACAGCTATATTTTGGGGACAATTGTTATGGGTGGAATTTTCTGACTCATATCCTGAGGATATATCTTGATCCATATATTTATTACAGCAACCAGGATACTGAACCAGGATATTGGTAACGTCCTGCGGTAGTATCCTACCCGTTACTAATGATTTCCTTTGGATGCAAGGTACCAACATTCACAAGGCTTGGTCTTCCTGAAGACTCGGTCATGACGGTTGAAAGAAAGACATTGGAGGCCGGAAGAAAGGGTCTACAACGGTCAAGAGGGAATATTCGAAGGATCCCTGAAATGTAGGATAGTTAGTTAGTCTTGTTTACTATTTAAAGGCACTTTGATCAACAGTAAGGGACACATCATCTCGCACTCTTCCACTTTCTGATTACAGAAACACTCGAAAACACTCACTGCACTCATGTTATTCAAACATTGTAACACCTAGAGCTGATCCAAGCAGTATCCCGAAGTTGTATCCTGCTGTTTGATCAATAAAAAGAACAAGGCAGCTGGCGATTGTAAGCTCCCGAGGTTTTATGCCGACGATCTAGATTGATCAAGGGCTTTCCTCGTATATCAAGTGTCAACCTTTACTTATTGCATTGTTTTACGAATTGATATAGTTCTGTATCGTGGAACTATATCCTCAAACTGCTTATATTTTCAATCAAGTTATCACATTTTTATCTAATCTACATAGCACACTACCTCACAAAACTAATTTGATCACTAAATTGCTTCGGTAATTTTTTACCAAAACAAGCAGGATACCTATGATGAATATCGTTTGAGAATATTCTCCATGTTGCCTCACAAGCTGATATGTATCTACAATTGCAATATTCCATGTTCTCATCTTTTGGATTTTCTTTTTTTCTTTGATTTCAATCAACAAAAACAACCGCAATAGCCATATCAGGACCTCTGTTAATGTACTTGATCAAATATTTAACTGAACCAAATTGATTGTAACAACACTTCTGTTGTGTAATCTAACACCGGATTTTATAACCGTATGACCTGAATCTCTTCTTCGATATATTGGGAAACCATTTGAATCAATAATTGTTTGCGATGTAAATTTCTTAGGAAAGTTTTTTGAACATCTTTTATCAACCATGCAAGGACAATTCAAATTAGAATTTCTGCAAGGACCATGCAAGAAATCTATTACCTCTGGCCACTTCGGATTACAGGTTATAGTTATGAAGAAATCCAGGTACCCATACCACTTACATAAGGCCATTGCATCGAGGTAGTTTTGCTGCATGAACCTAGCACCTCCAGTAAATGAAGGTGATAGTATAACGGGCTTTCCAGTGTCTGTTAAAACTTCTTTACCATTATCTTTTAGTTTTTGAAGACTTTTAAATGTTTCAGATCGACGTTTGTTGCCTTCGAATGAAGTTTAGTCTTTCACTCTCAATCATTGTGTATGCATCAACCAAAAATTGTTGTAACAACCTTCTTCCATTTAAATTAACGAAAAAATCATAATTTCTATCTTGGATCATATATGCAAAAAATTCTCTTATTGCACTTTGGTCTTATTTTCTTTTGTGTCGACATGAAATCTCTATGGGGAATATCAATTCTATATCCGTCATCACCATATAGGAAAAGTAAGGGATATTGTAGAGCAAGGTAGGATGGGTGTAATTCGCTAATACGCTTGAGCATTCCTAACTGAGTCTCAACAACAATATCACGATGGTCTATAGCTTGATTTATGTCTACGACAATCAAAGCAACAACTTCAAAGGTGGTTGGTAAGTTATACGTCCTACCATCTTTTTCTCTTTTATAAATAAGTCGAAGTTTAAGGTTAGCCTCTGGAGATTTGTGAAAATGGTCTCTAACCATCCTATATGTTTTAACCAACATATTTTGTGAATCTAATAAACCCCTCAAGTCTTTAGCGGTAGATTATGAAGGTTTGGTTGATTTGCTGAAAAAAAAAATTTAAAATAAAGATAAAGATAACATAACTATAATACTATATACTATGAATAAAAATTTTAAAATAAAATTTAAACTAGAAATTACTCTTAGCTTGGTGTTCATTAGGCGGTCTAAGACTACCTATGCAATGATAATTTTGACCACGAATACGATATATGATTGGAGCATTGCCCTTGTTGACCTTAGAATCAACCTTTCCACCCACATATGTAAAAGAGAACATAGAGTTGTATCGTCTTGTGTTCTTTAGGAAAAACTTGTTTTTTTCATTTGAGGAACAAAATAACTCTTGATAAGACGGATGGGCATCTTTTAAAGCTGGGAGCTTAAATTTACCATACCAACACCAATAGTGTTCTTCACAAAACCAGTGGGTAAAAAGTACAATAACGAAGAGTGATTAGTATGAATAACAACAATGTATTTAATATAAATAGACATGGGAAAAATGTTTACAGCTTACTAAAGTGTGCACTAACTAATTATTAAAACTATGGCAGGAAGACTCAGTATACTCTTTTTTCAACACAGATGATATCGATGTCACACCCCAACCGATGGCGGAAACATCGGGGCGTGGCACTAGGCGAACCAGATTCTCTTATGAGAAATTCCATAACACAATTTAAGCGAAAATATTTAAACGTCAATATCCATACTATTAACATATAATCCTCAAATAACATTACAAAATATCAAGATTCTCATAACATAAATTCAAGTTCGATCTTCCCTAGATTTATTACAATCGGATTCTAAAAGAAATCCTAAACTAAGCATCCATCGCTAATGTCCTCAACCTGCCACATATGTTAAAATAAAACGTCAATACAATTAAGTAAAGGTGAGCATACAGGTTTTGCGTACAATATAGATATAAAAGCGTTTAGCATACACCGCATGACATACGTAAGAGTTGTGAACTATGTAACTACTCTGATTCAAGTAAAACAACAAACCGCGATTGATCGAGGCATGCAAACAAGTGTTCACATCCTAAAAGAGAAAAATAAATGAGAAATGAAAATGCGAGCCTTAACAACCTCGGGCCTCCGGGTGGCGGGTCAACCTCTAGTATACTATCATGTTATGGGTGGCGTACAAGCAATCAAGCAATACATACAATTCAGCAGATTTCACGTAAAGTCATGTATAAGCGGGATGTCGAATAAGCATTTGAGTTGTGTGATGTGTTTTGATATACGAACATATGTGACACCCAAAAGTGCATTAAAGCGTAAAAGGGTTCAAGTATACTCAATGTTGGTGCGTTTCGGGAGAGATGAGAGATATGAGAAGAGTTGCGGAGAGTGCCGGATCAGCCTGTAAGCGAACAGAAGTGCATTAGTCTTCCAAATTGCTGAAACGGTTACGGGTTGAGAGAACAGCAGACAAGTTCGGGCGAACTTGTGTAACTGAACTTACTGAGTGAACAAGTTCGGGAGAAATTGTCTGGTTTCCTAGGAAACAGACAAGTTCGAGCGAACTTGTCCCTTTTGTAGAGGGAGGTTACAAGTTCGGGCGAACTTGACTGATTTCCTTGGAAATCAGTACAAGTTCGGGCGGACGTGTATTATTTGGTGAGTTTTGATCAAGTTCGAGCGAACTTGATGCCTCCGAGCGAACTTAACTGTTTTGGCATCCAAATCGTGCGTTTTCGCGTCGTTTGCTGGGGCAATCGAGTGTCCATCCCTCTAACCTTAGGCTACTGAGCAAAACCAAGGCTGAAGAGGTCTTTTGGAGCGAGTTTAAGCCATTTTACAGAAACTCGGACTAATCCGGGCGAACTTGAAAGTTCGAAATATACGTCGTTTAGTCTGAATATTGTGTAAAAATCAAGGTTTTAAAGGTTTTACTCAGATCTAAGCATAGTCTGAGTGAAAAGTAGAAGTTTTGCATAAAAAGATGAAGATTTTCGTAAACATAAGAGATTTGATGAAAACGAAGGCAAAGCCTTGTGCAAAATCGTTGTAAAACGTTGTGGAACATTGAAAACGGGTGGAATCTTACTTAGAACACAAAAGGTTTCGGTTTCGGGAGCTCCGGGCGAACTTGCAGCAAGTTCAAATGAGGAGAGGAGCTGAGTATTTATAGGTGGAGGTGAGAATGTGAGCTGAAACATCAAGTTCGGGCAACTTGTATCAAGTTCGGGCGAACTTGTTACAAGTTCGAGCGAACTTGCGTGTTTTCTTGAGTTTCAGGGATAAATCCGGGCGGACTTGTAGTCTTGAAGAGTTTTTGAGGCTCAGACAAGTTCGGGCAAACTTGATATACAAGTTCGGCCTAACTTGACCTATGGGCCAAGTTTTGTTCGATTAATTCGTGTTAAACGTTCCTTTGGCGATTCGGTTCGTATTAGATAGTTATATTAAGCGTCTCAGCGATGCGTTAAGCGTTACATTACCATTGATTTAGGAGAGAGCGAGTTACGTGAGCTTGCAAGCGATTTGGCGATATTTAAACCATAACATAAACACACATAAAACATAATTCCACATAATTAACTGCGTTTTGCGATGCGATGAGATAAGCGATGCGATGACACAAGTGTTTATTAAACAATAAAACACTCGGCTCGTATAGTAGCATAATTAGTTGTGATTGTCGTTGAATTAGCGATTGAAATTCGATTAATTGCGATGTAGATGCGACAAAACATAATTTCATTAACATAAACTTTTCATAATCCAAATCTCGGAATACAATTGATGAATATAACAAAATACACAAAAAGAAATTAAATAACAACGAAAATTGGAGTTGTTACAATTCGAGATAAACATAATGATGTCTGGCTCACAACCGGATAAGTAGAACTTTTTAAAAGGTGTCAACAAATACACATACGACTCAGTTTTCTTAAACACAAGTACACTTCCTTCGGATAACAAAAGGTCCGACACAACTTTTTCCCAACCTTTCATGAAAGCGAAACTCTTTGTATTTAGAAAAGTTAACCTCCCAGAGCATACCGTTTATACATTTAATGACAATAGTAATACCACCAACTACTGAGGATGTATATGTCTTACAAAAGTGAGCGGGTATAACCTGTGAAAAACGTATACTTAATGAATGGGAAATGACAAATTTCACATATTACTAAACTAAAATAACAACACAAAAAGTGTTAATATATCATATGGAAATCAATGCAATTGACTCAATAAATCTAAAACCCTAAAAACACAGAAAAAACAAACAACCTGTGTGAATCTATTTTATATAATAAAACATTAATAAGGAAAACTTTTCACGGATTTATTAAAAAAAATCATAAAAACATTAAAAATACCAAAAAACAACACATAGATTGTAAAAACCCTAAAATCAAAGGAAAGAACAACTCACGGAAATCACAATTTATTACCTATTTTTGACAAAATCCAGAAACAAAGATTGAGTGTAGCCCATTAACATGGAACAAAATGCAAAACAAAAAACGATAAAGCATTATTATATATGATATCAACTATAAGAACAAATCAAAGTAAATTTATAGTCAAGATTAAATATCAAATATAAAATCAATAAAAGCAAAAAATACCTGAATCTAATTGGGATGAATTTATCCATGCAAACAACAAAAAAGAATAATTAAGGATGAACACGAAAGTAAAGGGAAACAGAATAAAAGGTATCAAATAACACTAAACATACCTAGATTTTAATTGGATCTTCAGCAAAAAAAGAAGTCAGCGACAGTTTCCAATGAAGATTTTCTAGAGAGAAGTAGAAATGATAGAGATAGAAAAAGGGTTTGAAGGGTTATGGAAATAAAAGAGTGTAATTTAGGGGGTTATAAATGATTCGAATAACATGGCTGGGTCAAATAGTGCTCATGAGGCTTCACTGAAGGAAAAAAAAAACCTATAAATTTTCCTTTCTAAAACCTTCTAGGAAGCTCTAAAACATGACAGGCTCAAATTTCTTTTATTTATTATGGTTAATTACATTTTTCGTCCTTTACGTTAGAATCGAATTACAATGGTTTGTCTTTTTAACTTCAATAATTACAGTCACAATCCTTTAGTTGAAAAACTTATTACATCTTACGTCCTTTACACTAACCAGGTTACATTTAAACATTAAGTGAAAATCACTTGCACCTCATGTGAGGCATTTATGTCTTTTCACACCTTCTTCTTCCTCTTTATGAAACCCCTATTTCACAATTCTCTCTCCATCTCTATCTCAGCTCACCACTGACAACCACCACCATCAAATCCAGCCACCGTCGCCGACCACCTCTTTCTTCCCAACCAGTCTCAGGGTGGCCGTCATCTCACACTCACCCACCGCCGCCCTCTAAACCAGACACTAAACAAAGTGGTTTTTAGATCGTAAACCATACTGAGCGTCGCCGTTACCAGTGGTTTTTAGATCTGAAACGTGTGACAAAACGTCAAGGTTCTCAGATCTGTAACACGCAAAAGGGGATCTTTTCTTTCTGGTGGATTCAATTACTAGTGCTCTCATTCACAGAAAGAAAGTTATTTAATTTAGTTGCGTACATTACTTATTTCAATTTTGACTTTGGGGTGTACTGTATTTCAATGCATTCAGGTATACTTTGGAGCTATACAGAGCACAATGGGTCTTCCCTGATTATGTTTTTGAGAGAGGGGGAGAGATAGGAGGGGGTAGAGAGAGAGAGAGAGAGTGGTGGTGGCGGTGGGTGTTAGGGAGAGAAAGAGCCAGCAGTGAGTGAGATCCGACAGCGGCGACGATGTTGGTTGGTGGTGGCTGACGGCTGGAAGAGAGCCAGGGTGAGAGATAGAAGTGTGTGTGTGTCTTACAGTGGTGGTGGTGAGTGGTGCTTATGGCTGATGATGGTAGTGGAACGTGGTGGGAGCCGCTAGGATACAGAGGGTGAGAGAGAGACTTTAGATAGAGAAATAGTAGTTTAGGGGAGAAAGAGAAAGTCTTTAAATTAATAGACAAGTAAAATTACCAATGTACCCTCATGTGCAAGTCGCATGCTATATTTAACCAAAAAATTTAACCTGGTTAGGGTTAAAAGACGTAAGATGTAATGAGTTTTTCAAATAAAGGATTGTGACTGTAATTATTAAAGTTAAAGGTTATCTATTGCAATTCGATACAAAGATAAATGACGAAAAATGTAATTTACCCTTTATTATATACTAGGTTAACACCCTGTGTGTTACACGAGTTGAATAAATAAATATAACTTTATATATAAAGTAATAAAAAGTTTATATCTTTAAAAATCTGTATACTACAACGACTGAATAAAAGCTATATATTACACAGGTTGATCAAGATATAATTTAACCGGTACACATACAATCGTCAAGACATGTCTTTAAAAATGAATTTTGATGTATTGATGCTTATTATAATATTTTACTTTGTTTTGTTTATTATTAGGTTAAAACACATGTGTTACACATGATTGGATCATTAAAATAGTATATTAAAGGCTCTCACTATTCACACACCCCTAAAATCTTATTTTCATACTCTTACACGTATACAACAGGATTGGATCATTGAAATAGTATATTAAAGGCCCCACTATAGAATTATACGAGTCGTATAATATAATGTTGCACAGAAAAGTTGTCAGAGAATGTTTTTTCTCCATGTATACAAGTCGTATAACATTATACGATCCATATAAATGCTATACGACTCAAACCCCATATAACGTTATACTACCTGTATAATGTTATATGACCTGTATACAATGTTATAGGACCTAACGACCTAATATTTTCTCCATCTATATAAGTCGTATAGCATTATACGACCTAATTTTTTTCATGTATGATTATTATACATGGGTCGTATAACCCTATACGAACCTATAAAGGGTGTGAAAATAAGATTGTGGGTGTGGCTTATTAACACCAAAAAAAGATATTAATTATTTAGGGTTGGATTATTATTAAAATATTAAATCAATTAGTTATCAATAAGCAAGTATAATAAAGGAAATAGCTAAAAAGGAAATATTAAATAAATAATAGAGAAACGAAAAAATTATAAATTGATGATTTGATATTATTATTTAGTTAATTATTTAATATGAGAGAAACACGGAAAAATAATGATGACATTGGACCGGAGAATAACATGTGTTCATAAAAAGATTTTTCGTATAGAAGATTTTTATATATAGAGAGGTAAAATACACATGTACTCCATGGCTTCTAAGCTTTATATAAATGGGAAAAATTATTAAAACTCGTTGGGTTTACATAAAAATTTACAAGAGAAGCAAAGAAAAAAAATAAGTAAATCAGGTAAAAGAAAAAACATGATAAAATCAAATAAAGTCAAAATCAGAAGGAAAACAGTAACGCAAAAAAAATGTGAAAGTGGTAGATTAAATGTTTTGTGGGATTCTGAAGCGCACCAATTATTGTACAAACTATTTTTTTTAAATATTAAAAACTAACAAAGTTCTATACAAAATCAACCGCTAGAAATTAAAAAAGATTACATCAATAAAAACACGACATATGAATAATAGATTTTAGTTATCATGAAAAGATCTTTCTTTTAACATATAATAATTATAATAATAGTGATATAATAATAATAATTTATATTTAAGAGGATAAATATTAGTGATATTGTTAGTATTTATAATTATTATTAATTAATAATTTCACTTTTATTTTATTTTTTACTTTTCGTTTTTTTACTTATGGTAGCCTTTTTAGGGTCATGTGCCTTTTTTTAATTATTATTATTATTATTATTATTATTATTATAATTGCTGTTTTAGTTTAACTCTTTTTAATTAGACGATTTTTCATTATTCTATTATTTAACTAATCTATTTGTATTATTTTACTAAATAATGTTTTAAAATGTTAAATTTAATATTCTACTTAGTGATTAAACGTAAGATTTTAACTCTTATTTTTTAACCTATAATATTAATATTTTATATTTAAAGATATAAATAAGGATTATAGATATCCATATATTATTAATGTATTGATTATTAAAAAATCAACATAAAACATAAGAATATTTTAGAAGTTGAATGAGGTAATGCCATATGATATTAATTGAAATTTTTATTAGAATTTAGATAGATTAGATTACATTAGATTAGATAAAAATAAGAGTAACGATAAGAGATATCTATATATTGGTTATTAATATTAAAAGAAATATATTAACAAATATAAATATAAGTTATGAGGTTGAAGGAGAGAATGCCATGTGGTATTATTTGTAGTCTTTTATTATACGTTAGATTAGATAATAAAATAGATTACTTTTTATTTTATTCTAAAATAACATTATCTATTATCTTAAAATCAGATGTCGGTTATATTTACGAAATCGGTCCTCCTCTTCGTTTCTTTCATTTATTTCTTTTTTTTTTTTCATACGTGGCCCCTCGCTCCTCATTTGTTTCTTTTCTCCATATAGGTTTTACTTTTAGAGTTTGTAAACAATAAACAACAATCCTTTAGAGTGTAGATGATTTGCCTTTACTACAAACATCAATACCATATTTATTTTTATATTCTTCATTCGACATTTAAAAAAACATTATATTTTTTATTAAAAAGGCATATCATATTATAACTATAAATTTACGTTATACTTTTTCATTAAAAAGGCATATCATGTTTTAACTACAAATTTCCCTGCCAAAGATTATATAATTACCGTTAACTACTAGACATTTTTCCAATGTCATTCAACATGCATGAACTGTTAAAAAGAAGGCAAGCAATAATCCATTCGTTTGATATTTACACGGATCCCAAACATTGACGTTATAAACTCAAATTGATTTACGTTTTATTTGGAATCCTCAATTTTAATTTTGCGTAGTATCCGCGTCGCAATAACTAGTTTATACTATAAAATATGTTCCAAGACACACTATTTGTACAACCATAAAACTATTATTTTTATTACTGATAAGGTTTGGTTGGTCACCTATGAGCATTCATGTCCTATCTATCAAAATGTGTGTGAAGTTTTTATATTATGAAAAGTATAAAAAGTGTTGTGGTGGATGCGAAAGAAAATGTTAATGTTCATCTGTATATTTGAAGGGACAATGTTCATCTCTATAATTTTTTAATGTATTTTGAAAGTTGTTGTAAGTGAAGTAGAGAGAAAAATAATGATAAAGATATAAGAAAATATTATTTAATTAAATAGGAGAGAGAAAATATAATATTTTTTAGTGTAATATAATATAACTTATAATAAAAGACTACAAAGATTATTTAATTAAATAGAGACAGAAAATGTAGTATTTTTTAGTATCATCTATCTAACTTATAATAAAAGACTACAAATAATGTCATAATTTTCTACAAACTTATGAAATATTAATAATATTATTAATATTAGTATTAGTATATCTAATAAATAAGGCAAAAAGGTCTTGAACTAATTTAAATATCTTATCGTCTTACTATATCTAATAAGTTAATATTAAATTTAATTAATTTAAATATTAATAATATTGATAACTAAACTACATATTTTATATTAACGCCTTAACAATAAATAATATTATTAGTATATATCTAATATCTGATAAATTTTTAATATCTCTTGAATTAATATGAATATCTTATATCTAACTTTTTTACTTTCAAATTATCTTCCATACTTATTCATCTTTTCCAGTTTTTTTATACGTTTCGTTCTAAATTTTTTGAGTTGTGTTGAGCTTCGACGTTTTTTCGTCTATTTTTCCGTTGACATCTGTCGAACTCAGCGCGTATTTCTTCCGTTACATTCTTCCGCGGGTCTCGATTAGTTATTCTTTTTTGTTTTCGTTTCGACTAATTTGTTGCTTTCACTCGACTTAGTTGATTCTAATGTTTTACGTTGACTTTTCGTTCGCATTTTTTCTTTTTTATTTTTCGTTGTTTTTTCCCTTTTTATTATATTTTGTTTTTACAAACTTTTCCAATGCTTGGTGGTCGCTGATAGTGTTGCTGTATTGTTGTTACTTGACACGGTTTTACGCTATCACCGTAACGCGGGGGCTTAATCCATATGAAGGGATTTTATGCACAGATACAAAACTATTATTTTTATTACTGATAAGGTTTGGTCACCTTATGTACAGATACAAAACACTTGTGTGTTAGGTTTAACTCCACATCTTCTCCGGCGAACACTCCACCCACTTTTCCGATCAAATGTTCACCATTCCGTCAAAACTCTTCCCCCTCTCCCGCGGCCCTCTCTTTCTCCCCACCCACCGGCCGTCATCTCTCCGGTTATCTCACCACCACATCCTCCATATCTCCCGCTCTAATTCACATTTCCCATCAAATTCTCTCAAAAATTTCGTTCCAAATCCACTGGTAACACACCGGAAAAGAACGGTGATGTTTCCGCCGATAAGGAGGTAGTTACGCCGTCGCATCCGTGGCCGGAGTGGTCGGAATTGCTTGGATATGTGTCAAGCTCCGGTCAGTTTGAAACAGATAGGAATAAAAAGGATGAATTTGTGCCGAATGAGAGTTTATCAATGGAGTTTGTGGATGCTGCGTGTTCGTTTCTAGGGTTTGCGAATGACAGAGATGATATGTTAGGGTTTGTTGTTCTCTTACTTTGATCTGTTATTCGAATTCAAATTATTATAGTAAAATTGGTTGGATAGGGATGAGATCGGTACAATACAGATAAATATAAACAGAATACGTTACTGACTTTGTCGGTTTGGTACCGGTATCTTTGAAAATACTGAAAAAATGAATACATGTGGTGGTACTTGGTCGGTATAGGTTTGGTACGGTTCCTTTGAAAATGCAGGGAAAAGACAGAAACCAAAACATGAAAAATGAATGCAGGTATCGGTACTTGTACTGACGGTGTTTGGTCAATGTAGGTTTGGTACGATACAATTCGAAATTACCGTATAAAAGTGAAACGAACGCTGCCAAAACCGTAAACATGAAAAATGAATACCCGTACCGGTGCTGATGGTGTTTGGTCGGAATAGGTTTGGTACGGTACAATTGGAAATACCAAAAAAAACCTGAAACCAAACGGTACCGAAACCGAAAACATGAAAAATATCGGGTCTTGGTACTAATGGTGTTTGGTCGGTATAGGTCTGGTTGGTATCGGTATTTGGAGAAAAGCTTCGTCACTAGTTTCAGATATTTTTAGTCTGATAGAGTTTATGTTGTGCCAAATATTGATAAACCCTAATTTTGTATCATTTCTGAATAAATTGTTGATGTGATTTTTGTTTGTGTTCAGGTGTCTTCCTAAGGATGATATCCTGGTGCTTGTAAACGATGGGACTCCGTTTCTTTTTAAAAATGCTGTTGAAACTGAGAAAAGAATGAGATCTTTCTTACAGGTTTGTGTGTTTCTGGTAGTGTAAGAATGCTGCATTAGATCATTCACGATTGATATTTGGTGCTTGCTTGATCAAAATTAAATTGCATGAACAACACAGATGTGAAAGATGTAACACAATTATGAGTGAAAATTTTGAAATTTTTGTTTGTGTTTCTCATTTTGTTTTCAACGTTTAAAGGGGGAGGAATCAAGTGACGCAACAACATTGGACTTGATGAAGTACATATTGAGTTATGCAAGCAATCCTATTTTTTATCCTGAAAGAAACATCAAGGAACTACTGAATTATCTGCCAGAAATTTGTTAAGGGAGATGGCCAATTTTAATGGTATGGGCGAAGATGATCAAACATCAACAAGTCTTGGACCAGATACCACTATCAAGAGAGGTGACTGGATATGCCAAAAGTAAGTTTTTCTTGACATAGAGATCCGTTTAAAGGTCCTTTTCGTCTTTTCACCCTTTTTGGGCTCAGAAAGCTACCAAGAGTTGTTAATTGCTTGGTAAACAAGCGGTTTCAGTTTCGACCCGTTTACTTTAAAAAGGGGGGGGGGGAGTAAATGGGCTGATTGATTGCATTTTATTTCAATCGGGTCATGTAATAAACTAGCTAAAAGAACAGAATGTCAAATGGGTCAAACCCGTCAAACAGATTAAAAGGGTCAAGGGTTAAACAGGTTGCCTAAATCTTTTTTACTCATGGAATCTTATATTATTGTAACAATATCTTTTATTGTTAGCTAAAATAACAGAAAGTCAAATGGGTCAAACCCTTCAAACAGATTAAAAAGGTCAAGGGTTAAACAGGTTGCCTAATCTTTTTACTCATGGAATCTTATATTATTGTAACAATATTCTTTTTGCAATCATTTGTTATCCGTATTTAATTATAATAAATGGACAAAAAAGTGTTGAGTCAACCCAACCCGTACTAAAATTGTTGGAATATTTCTCGAGCAGGTGCAGTTTCATGAACGTTGCAACGAACACTAAATGCCTTGAATGCGAGGAGTTAAGACCACAAAGACGGTTGACTGGCAATGAGTGGGATTGTCCCAAGTGAGCCTTTCTTTCATTCGTTCTATTCCTACATTTTTGCTAGTTGGTAAAAGTAAAAGTGTGAAAACCATAGTAGTTAAAGGCGCGTCCAAGGAGTAAAGGGCTCACCTAAGCCTCGCTTGTGCGTCTTTGATAACATAGGGTAAAAACTGTTATTGCATAGTTCACTAGGTAGCTGACTTGTACACGACAAAAACTGATTTGTAGACAACAAACGATGATCACAACAAAAAAGACAAAACAGTGTTTCATATGTAAGGTTAAAACTGTCAAATAACTATTGTAATACAAGTTAGAATTTGTTACGAACAAATCACCTACCTTTACATAAGAACAAATCAATTTTGGTCCAGTTTTTATACTTCGGTAAGTAACTTTGTGGTACTTAAGTGGTTTCTTAACTCCATGTAAAGAAAGTCAACATGGTCAAAATTACCGTCACTGTCATCATTTTTACCTGATCATCATTAACTCATTAAGCATTACCTTATTATACAATTTTATACCAAAATTTTGGAAGTTTTAACTGTTGTTTTCTAGGCAAAAAAATATTAGATTGACTGATATTAATAGACCCAAACCAAAACATTTTGGTGGTTTAACCCTGGACTTTTTTTTTCCTCGGTAGTTTTAGACCAATATACTTTAATATTTTTCTCACGGAAAAACTGTTTTGTTATCTTAAAGTCCCTCAACTTGTTAAAAAATGAAAAAGTTACTAAACTAAAATTAAAGTCCGCATTTTTTTATTTTTATTTAAATAATGACTTGTCAACTCTTAATTTGATCAGGATAAGATGGTAAAGTGTTATTTTTTACAAAATTCATCAAATGATATAAGTTGATCGGTTAAATCCAAACACTTTGCGTACTGTTGGTGATTTGTGGATCACTGAACTTGCACTATACACTGCCTACATGTAGTATTATTAGTGTTGTACAATATGCTATTAGTGGCTCATATGATGGTTTCTTTAATAACATTAGTGGTGTACAAATCGTCTTACTAAATGTTGGTTTTTCATGCTATTAGTTATATTTCATGATAAATGAAGCTTTGACCTTTTCTTTTTCCAGATGCAATTTTTTTAACCATGGGAGAAACACAGCGTGCTTAAAATGCGAGTGTAGGAGACCAGGTGAGGTTCCGTTACCCGTTACGCAAGTGAAAAATTACGGTTATGCCCCGTTTGTGCCTTTACGAGATGACACGTTTTCAAAAAAATCAGAAAATATAAAAACCAAAAATTCTGAACCAAAAATTAATGTTTCTGAGACCAATTCTGAAAAATCAGTTACAAAAATTGAAAATCAGATTAAAGATACCGCTGAAGATGAGAAGTCAGAAAGATGGTTCAAAAAAGTGGCGGAGTTGCATGACGTTACGGATTTAACTAGTGTCATTTCAGACGATGACTTTCCCGAAATAATGCCGATGCGTAAAGGTGAAAACCGGTTTGTGGTTAGTAAAAAGAAAGATCGGTCGTTGAATTCTCCGACGTATAAACGACAACAAGCGATTGAGCAAGAGAAAAACACCAGCTTTGTTCCTTTTGTTCCGTTTCCACCGGATTATTTTGCTAAAAAGGACGATAATCAAGTCAACTCTGGAGACCCAAATACGGAAAATGGGTTTCAAGGGTTGAACCCGCTCAAGGAAACCGACCCGTTGGATATATCTGAAGAGGCTAAAGCGTTAAATAGCACAAATTCAAGTCAACTGCCACATGAGAATTCGATTAAAGCTGCAAATGACACTGATCTTGTGCAAAAAACAATAAACACTCCAATTAACCGAAGTGAAAATCGACCCAAAACTTTGAATGGAGATCGTGTCAAATCTGGAGACCCAAATTTGAGAAACGGGTTTCAAAGGTCGAGCCTAGAAGGGTCAGCGGTCAAGGAAACCGACCCGTTGGATATGTCTGAAGAGGCTAAAGCGGAAAGATGGTTTAAACGGGTTGCGCAGATTAAAGATATTTCTGAATTAAGTCGAATACCCGATGAAGATTTCCCATCGATTATGCCAATGAGGAAAGGGGTCAACCGGTTTGTGGTTAGTAAGCGGAAAACACCTTTAGAAAGGCGGTTAAGTTCTCCGGAATTTAAAAAGAATATTCGAACTGTGAGATCTGAACCGTCGAAAAAGGATGGTGATGACAGTTAAGAGCAACTACCCTCCATGTTGTAAGTTAATTTTCTGAGTAAATTTTGGAACATTTGTATGATAATTGCGGCTAATGTATGTTTGATACACTATTAATCCGTAACGGTAATATCCCCAAGGCACATAGTGTGGCGGCATATCAGTATTTAGGAGTAGGTTAGTTTGCCGTTAAAACAACCCCATCTCACTAACACGTATAACTGTGAGGTTCTTTTCACATCCACAAATCACAATACAAAAGTTTGTGACTCGATTAATGGTTTCGACTTAAAAATGAATAATGTTTACATCTACTAGTGCCTGCATATGTTATCATCCTAATTTTATACATGATACATAGAAAATACAACAAATTACAAACCTCGAATCAATGACTAAATGAATTAAAGAGTGAACAATTCCCTTGATACGACATGCTTAGTTGGCGATTAACGTGAGGCAATTAAATCGATTAATGCTCTAATCGTCTCCCCTCTATTACCTCCTTCAGTTTTGCAAGAAGTAACTCCTGTTCCTCGAACGTGAGGCTCCTTAATATCTATGACGATAATGTATACATTAAAAACGAAACATGTGTATATGAAATTATCTTATTACATAACCAAAATCAACCCGTTTATCGAAAGCTTCACCTTTAATCATTTGTGTGAACACATGTATTCGATAAATGGGTTGATTTTTGCAGATTTTGGCACCCGCAAATGAAATCAAAGAGAAATATAGATTTAGACGAGAAAATAGCATACCTGTTCCAACAGGATCTCAACTGGATAACATTGTGGGATAACGAACGACTGATGGTAGATGTATGCAAAGACAGCCATTACCATCTACAAGCATTATAAGAGAAAAACTGAGATACCTTAGCCTGCATGTTATACTTACGTTCACAAAATCGTCTCTGTATTATATGAACCGGTCACTCAACCTTGCAACATCGAATCAGACAGACGAGGATGGGTGGGTGGGTGTGTGTGTGTGTGTGTGGGGGGGGGGGGGGGGTTAACTTACTGTAGGTTCAAATGTGAACCAAAACTTTGGTCCCTAAATGTGGGTCATGAGGATAAAAAGTAGAGGTGTAAAGATGGGTGGGCTGGGCAACAATTTGTTGTTCGATACCTATAAATAGAACGTCTTTTTGCCTAGTGGTACCAAGGTGTGATAATAGGTGTCCCTTCCTAGGGAGGTTGAGGGTTGAAGTCCCATAGTGGAATACCGAAACAATTTAGGAGATTACTTGCATTCTGAATACCAAAACCGCTGGTTTGAAATGTATCAAAACCGAGATGGAATCATTCTTAAGTACATTACCTGACAGTCCATGCGGTCAGTAAAGCCACCATGTCCGGGAATACTGCCACCAAAATCCTAAAAAATGCCGACAACATATTAACACACGACGCGCGATTTCTATTCAAACAATAAAACCAGCCAGCACACACCTTAATTTTAAAGGCTCTCTTAAACCCACTTGCAAAAAACCCTCCAAATGGTGCTATAACTGATGCAAATAAACCAAGGCATAAAGCATGCCACTGCACTGGTAAAACTGCTATTTCTTTCCATGGTAACTGAATGTGCAATGTTTTATTAATATTAATTAGCTTATTATTTTCATATAATTGTTAAGGTAAAAAAATGATGGATTAAAAATAAAAACCCACCCATTGAGTTATTTCTCCGGGTAACACAAAAATTTCTGGCTTGAAAAGAGGACCAGGATCACATTCAAGCCAACCTGTGGATAAATCCTGCATAGTAGCAGCCTCAATATAAGAGAATAGTTTGTAATAAAGATGGCAAAATGGGTAGGTCGTGCGGGTTAGAGTTTGGGTCAAAATGCGTAATTTTATTAAGGACGGGGAACTTGGCAAGGAACACCTTTTGTTCAATATTTATAAACGAGTAAAATTCAAAATCGTCCCGAGGTTTAGTCATTTTGTTTGTTTCATCCAAAATGACTTTTTTGTGCATTTGAGTCCTTCAGGTTTGCGTCTTATTGTCATTTTCATCCTTAAGTTTGGCAATTTGTTGCGACTTTTGCCCCTCGAAATTTGGCCCTCAGGGATGTAAATGACAAGATTTCAAACTTTTTGGATGAAAATGGGACGTCGCAAAAGTGGTCAAACCTCAGGGGACGAAAATGGCAATTTTACTCTTTTTAAACCTTTTTATAAATAATTGGTATGCCAAATATGATTGTCAAAGAAACTTATTTTAATAATATTCCAACTCTGATGACTTTGAACCTGCTTGACCCATTTGACATGTTTCTAAAGCTATTTTATGGAGTGATCATGGGCGGACCTAGGTTATAGCCAAGGTGGGCGTGCGCACCCCTTGAAAAGAAAAATTTAGTATATATTATAGGCAAAAATCTAGACCGCACCCCTTAAAATGTTGGTTAAGACCCACGTTCGCACCCCCAGTAAATAATTTATGGGTCCGCCACTGGGAGTGATAGACCCGACAATAAGTATATGGGTCGAAATTGTTGTCTCTAGTTTGTGATAAAGCTACTTGTTTGGATCTATTAACGTAAGAATTTAAATTTACCTTTCTCGGGCATGTAAGCCACTTGTAACGACCCAAAACATTTGCGAGCTACATAAAACAATTAGTTAGATACTTTAGAATAACAAAGTGATAAATTGTGATACATTGAATTTCACATCTAAACTAGTGATAAAATGAAAATAATGAGCTTGACTTTTAACTTGCAAATAATCTTACAAAAAATGCTGAAATAACTGTTGCGATCGATGCTCCTATAAAGCCTTCCCATGTCTTCTTCGGAGAAAGCTTGATAAGAGGCGTTTTTCCGAAGAAAAAACCGAAGAAATAAGCGGCTACATCATTAATCGCAATAAGTGTTGCTGGGAGGAGAAACCTGCATAATCATTAAAAAAGTATGAGAAAAAAAATGCATGCAGTGGAAATAACAAGTCAACAACTATTAACTCATACAATGAAAAAACACATTTAAACTGAACTACAAAAACAAGATGTGTGTGTAATTCACATAATGAACCCACATGGGATTTGCATTTTAGGTAACAAACTTCACTTTCACTAAAAAACTTACGGGCCAACATGGTCAACGTACGTAGTAGTTAAGTCATCATTTCTGACAGGGTAAATCATTTTTTTTATAAAGTTGGTTACCTTAGATAATTCTTTTTGGAACGTTCATAGATAATTATGGTAAAAGAAAGGTCATCACAAAAATCGATATCCGACTCAGGTATGTGCAATTAGATCCATTTTGGGGGGATTCGAAATACTATTATCAATTAGATGAATTTATGGTTGGCTTAGTTGGACTACTACATTGAAGTATCCAGGCTCTGTTAAAAAAAACAAGTGGTAATATATCTATTTTATATCATAAAGGATTCCTATTTTTAAAGAAATCTTTTTTTTTTTTGTAAGTAGAAGTTTTTTCAAACTCTGAAGGATACAGTTCGCCTTATACTCGTAAACAATATAACAGTATGAATAAAGAGTGTTTTAATGAATGAGAATAAACTGATGAATTAGGAGTACCAGAATATCCCTTCAAAGATATTGGCAGCAGTGAATGCAGATTGCGTAAATACTACTATCAAAATCATGTGTGTCCATGCATACTGACTAAATTGATACTTGTACATCTTCTTCTTTAGCGTAAGAATGAACCACATGAACCCTGCGCCATATAGGACTTATCGTATAAGCATACAAGAAAAATTCATATTTTTGAAACGATCTAGTTCGGTAAGTTAGAAGTAACCGCTTCTAACTTAAGAAAGACTTTAACATGCACCTGCAATATATAAGAAATAGCATATAACCATTTGGTACTTCATGAAACTGGTTGCAAGCTTGTAGAAGAACTTTTCAGGAGTTACAGCATGTCGTATTTGTTGACCAAGAATGCGGCCATACACGTACAGCATTGCAGTGAAAAAGAAGTGCCTGCAACACTAAATTCTTATTTACTTGCCCACATCAGAAGAAAAAAACCCGACTCAAGTTTGAACTCGATCAGTGCTCGTGGGATTGCTTATTTAAACAACTCATGCCTATAAGCAAAAACCGATAATCAACTTGTTAAAAATAACTTGTTTCACCATAAGGGCAAGTTTGTTATTTCGAACCCATCAAGTTTATCAGTTTGAAATATGCAAGGTCAAACTGGTTTTGAATCGACCTTTTAAGACACGAACCTGAAACAGGTAAAACAAACACAACACGAAATCTTATTGTGTCAGATTTTTCAAACACGAACACGAACCTGATAACAAACAGTTACACGAAATGACATGTTAAGACACAAAAAAGTTACCAGTGTATCATACGACCTGTTATTATATATATAAACTTTACTTCTAGGTAATTTTTTTATTCAAAATTAGGAGCCCCAAATATTTATTTAAATTTAAAATTATAAACGTCTTAACAAGTTAACATGTATTTAACCTGTTAAGACACGAAATTAAACAGGTCATAACGTGTCGACCTGTTATAGACACAAAACCTGTTAAGTTCGTAAGGTTCGTGTCGTGTTATCGTGTCCGTGTAGAAATTGCCAACCCTAGATAAGCGTAAACACTTTTCTTCATCCAAACGCTCAATTGCTCAAACCTTTTTTTTTATCTAAACGCCTCTCTCAAGTGACGAAAACTCCATATGAAGCATGATTAGATGAATAGAGATTAGTTGTAAGAATAATCATATAATTAACACCGTTACCAATTAAGAAGTCTGAATCCAGGAAGACGTCTATCTTCATGAGCTCTTCTAAGCAGATTAAACAGCTCACTTGTCATTAAGATTTGGATGATGACGATCATACCCCAGAGATAAAGATGACCCAAGTAAACAACCAACATGAAGCACAAAAGCATCCAAACAGACGAATATGTTCGAATCCACAATGATCTATATTTGTTTTGGTCATTGAGGAGCAAATCAGTTGTATTTAACTTCGTAACATCCGGAAAAGCCTGCATAATCCCAATACAAAAAAAAAAGAAAAAAAAGTAAAAATATGCAAATTATATCCGAGCATCCGCTTTTATAAATAAGGTGAAATTCATTCCAAACAGCAAACCAACCTCAGTTGATTTTCTGTTATGCCGAGATCGGGCAGCTGAAGGTAATCTGGGACTTTGAAGATCTCTTTCCATTAATTTAGCATTCATTTTCACTGAAAATCACTTTGAGGCTGAAATCAAATTTATGTGCACCTAAATAAGCATACAAGAAAAATATATAAAGAAAATGAGAGCCTTTCAAGCATGCTGCATAATTGCATAAAGCAAGTAAGATGTAAACACCATTAAAATTATCAAATAAACTGGACAAAAGTTGATAAGGATCCGTAGAGTGGATCAAACTCCAAAGATAGATAACCCTTAGAGGGGGTCAAGCTCCAAGAAATAGAATTGAGAAACACAAGACTTTTGGGATAATTTTCTTCTCTAATTTCTTTCAAAGGAAAATACAATGCTTAAATAGAAAATGCAATCCTAATCTATATGCACTTTATTAGGAGATCATGGGATGAAAGTGTGATCATGCTAACATGGTAAATAAAACTACTGTGATAATGCATGCAATATGGGAAGCTATTCCCCCACTAAATAAAATAACATAATAATTTAACATGTGCTCAATTCAAATATGAAACCATCATGACTAATTCTTGACCCCATAGTTTCCGAATCCAACATGTTGATAGTGGCCTTTGGCCCAGCTAAGTGAGGACATCGGGTCTTGGGCTTCCGAGTCCGGGCTCGTATCAAAAGTGGTTAAAATTTACCATATAGCCATTGTGTTTCAGCTAAAGCTAATAAGTAATAAGATAATTTATATAGTGAATTCTGCTACAAAAATGTTGTGTCACATTCTCTTTTGGTGTAGCTTACAATGCTAGAAAGGATCACTCAACCTAATTCTAGAATGTTTTCATTCGGCGTATGAGTCTAAGGGGCTGTTTGGCAACTTCAAAATGGGTAAATGCTGAACTAATAAGAGATCTGAACCATTAAGAGCTAGTATAATGCTTAACCAAAGGCAAATGTCTGACCAGTTCAGATAAGAGGTCTTAACCATTCAGATTCAGTATAATGCTTAACCATTCAGGGGCAAATGTCTGAACCATTCAGACGTCTGCTCATGAAAGATACAGTCTGAATAATTAAGTGTTGAACAAGAGGTCTTAACCATTAAGAGCCCATTAAGAGCTAAAACAAACAACCCCTAAGTTGTGTTTGATTGGTTTTAAAAAAGCGTGAGGACGATTTGAGGCGAGAGCTTCAACTAAGAAAGGCTTTGATCTCTTTCACATATCGGCCTTTTTCATCAAATAAAACTTTCATAATCTCTCCATCCTTTTGGTTGTTTTTAATATCAGCCACCCAAACGTCACTATTTTCTAAATGTGAAAATCATGAAAATAGACAAGTTGATCCAGTAAGTTATCAAAATAGGCATCGACTTTTAGATGTATAGGCCATGGGCTTATCGGAGTGTGGACTATGGAGGTTTGGGCATATCAAAGTGTGGGCTATGGAGGTGTCTGATTATAGGAATGTGAGCTATGGAGGTACCAGCCCTGCTTATTTGCCATTCTCTTATTGGTTGTTTTGGATTGCTAATTTTACAAGTCTACAAATTCAACACCCATTTTACTATTTTCTTGATCAACTTGCTAATTTTCATGATTTCCCAATTTTTATAGAGCAAAAGTCATAACTTTCTAAAAACCAAGGGGTTTTGTTACATCATAAGGCAGCTCACCGCTACCTTTTTATCATTTCAAACAAAGACAAATGCAATTTCTTCCCTATGCAACATAATTCCAATTCTTTTACCATTGCCACAAAAAGTATAATGTGTGAAACCGGAATCATAACAAGCCATGTGGAGCAAAAAATAAAATAAAATTACATGCACACAACAACAACAACAATGCCTGCTATTACTCCATATCTTATTCAACAACAACGATGATGATTAACAAATTATTATTATTCTCCACGCGATCAATTCCATAACATCGAATAATAATAATAATAACTCGTGAAAACGGAAATCGTTTGTTGATTAAACACGAAAACAGAAAGTTATAACAACATTATTTGTTATATTATTTATGATTAGGATTCAGGAATTACGTACCTCCAATGCATGCATGCATGCAAAAAATCTAGAAATTAAAAATCGTTGTATGAATGCAATTAAAAGGGTAAAAAATTAATAAACATGAATTAGATGAGATATCTTACACTTGATTCTAGAAATGATGAATGTGTAATATCTGTATATCTTCTGGAAAATTTATGTCATTTTTGAATTGTGCAGGAATGATCATCCGTTAAGGTGGCGAGCATATCTTAAATGTGGTTCAATCTGTTTTTTTTTAAATGTGGTTTGTGTATTGAATTTGATTCATTTGAAGTCTCATGATGAAATAGAAAGGGGTGACGGTTGGAATAATTATATATGCGTTGATATCTGATGATATATATTTTTATAAAATTTGTATAATATTAAATTGTTAGTTATAGATAAAGTTAATTACATATTTAGTCCCTGTGGTTTGCACAAAATAACACACTTAGGTACTAATAGTGTAAAATCACCTTCTAGGGTATTAACTTTTCATTTTGTAACATTTGGAGGTATTAACTTCTAGAGTATTAACATAGTTAGTCCCTGTGGTTTGCACAAAATCACATACTTAGGTACTAATAGTTTAACAAACAATTAACGTGAATACCTCCAAACGTTATAAAATGAAAAGTTAATACCCTAGAATGTGATTTTAAACTACTAGTACCTAAGTATGTTACTTTGTGCAAACCGCAGGGGCTAACTATGTAATTAACTCTTATAGATATTTCTAACAACTAATATAACTTATAGATATTTCTAACAACTAATAAAACCCTACTAAATAAAACATTCTATTAGATTCGTTGCCGCGGGGTGTTGATTGTAACCGGAAATTTGTATGGCTCGTTTTGAATATAATTTAAGTGAAAAACATAGATAAATTTACATGGAAACATTGAAAACATAAGCATGTCAAATAGTTTTAAATAAACTTTACAATGTTGTACGAGCGATATCGATTCGGTTTCTTAAAAATTATGTGTGTTATAAAATTGAAAAAAAAATACAATGGCTTGTTAATCAAACAAAAGTTGTTATATGCCTAAAAAATTAGTTACATGTGTTTTACAATAGTAGAAAACTATAAAACAAATATTGATACTAGTTTGATAATACTGATACAAGTACATATTTTATTTGGTCAGTATCATTATGGTGTTGGTACTCTTTATAATTTATGATAAAAAAAATTACAATCGTTTCATCACACAAAATTTATCTAGTGTGAACTCAAAAAATAAAGTCATCTTTTATAGCGATTAAAAACCTCAAACATGCATGTTGATACTGTTTCCAACAATGACGGTGTCGATGTTTACTCGGTTCGTAACGGCATGAGCATATGGTAAAAAAAATACTCTATTTGAATAAACACTTATTTTCATGAAAAATTATATCGAAATATTCAAGTATAAATAAATACACAGCTACGTATTAAGTTTTATTTTTTAAGTTAACAAAAAAAGGTTATTTGATGAAATCAAATTAACAAATGGTTATCATATAATATGTTGTTACTATTTCATCTTTTTGTATATCAAGTTTTTTTTTGTGATGGGTAAATAATTTAGTATTTGAAAACAGAGTAATGTTATTCGACATGTGTCAGCTTTGTCAATACATGTCACAAAAGTGACGTGGTATAAAAAAGGGAGGAGTGGGATGGAGCGTGAAAGAGTGGCGTTGTTCGACACATGACACCCATTTTTATTATTATTTTATATTTAAAAATTATATAAAATCTGTTAAATTTAATTAAAAAACCATTAATAATAATTAGACAAATAACATTAATAAAAAACATTACATAATTAAAAAATTAAAACATTACATAACTTAAAATTAAACGTTAACGTAAACATACTTAACCAAAAAATCTTATAATTTGCCACACCGCGACGTGTTTAAAGTCACGACCGTACGGGTGCTTGTGGTCTACGAGGGCGACTTGGATGATATCGTCTTCGATGAGCTCACCATCGTCGTTGTCCACAACATTGACAAACATCTCAAATCTCGAACTAGTCATGGGAATAATCCTGAAACGAGAACAAAGTGCGTCCATCGTTCGGGTGGCCTCACCCTGTGCATACCAAATTGTTGGAAAACTCGTTCCCAAGAATCACACAATGCAATGTCATCTTCTTTGTTCCAAGGATTCATTGCCATTCTGTAGAGTTTTGTGATAAATGAGATGAAAGTTAAAGATTTTGAAGGTTAAAAGAATAAAAGAATGAGTTTAGATTAAATAAGAGGAGTAAAAATTTTGAAAAGTAATTTTTTTAGAAAGAATCATTGGGGGCAACAACTAGAGTCCACACACAACCATGTCATGCCACGTCGCCACCCCAAAGCCTTCCAGCCGGTGGAAAACCCACCGCCTCCAACTCCACGCGCCCTCCACGCCATTCCCAGGGTGATGTGCCCGGCGTGGAGAGGCCACCACGCCATAAACCCATGCCCACTCCGTGTGGTCTTACTAGTTTTCCGTCTTTAACTCCTTTCAAGGTCAGGTGGCCTATTGGCAAAGGCAAAACCTTTTATCACTTGGGTTTGGAAAAGGAAGATCATGAGTTCAAGTCTCACAGGTAATAGAGAATAAAATAAGTTTGCCGTTAAAAAAAAAAACTCGTGGCCACTTACCTGTGTAAGTTGCGTTTTAATTGATTCCATAAGCTGGCATGGATGTCATGAGAGCGTCCTCTCAAAGTTAATATCGACAATGTTAACTTCTTTAGCAAGTAAAATATTTAATGTTTCTGTCTTGGTGGATTTTGTGTAAATCAGGAATGGGAGGGTGTGCAAGGAGCTTTATGACTAGATTAATCAAAAGATCCATGTCTTTTCTTTTAATTGGATCAAAAAGTCAGCAGAAAAAGCTCTCTGTTCTTGGTTCTTCTGTAGTTGGATCGTCTAGAACCTTAATTAGAATTAGAATGAGACTTAACTCAGCTTCTTGTGAGTGAAATTTTGAGAAGAGTCGCTATATTTGGAGAGCACACTACGATGACGCTATGGAAATAGATTCAGCAACATTTGTTAAGAGTTGCAAGGTTTGTCAACTACATGGCAACATCATATATGCTCCAGCGGTGGAGCTCCCTATCCATTTAAAACGTGTGCCCTTGGTACCATTTAGGTTATGTAATATGTTTTACTGGTCAAAAAGAGATAGTAGGTAATAGTCATATAATGTCTAATCAAGAATAGAACTCATTGTTTAGTAATACACAACCAAATAATTACTTTAATATAAAAAGGCTTGTATATGTCTATATGTTCTAGTCATCCAATGTACACATGAGTATATATAGATACAATGGCTAACCCTAAAGCTTAATTCTAATGGGTTTAACCATGATTACATACAATATCAGTTACAACCCCGCAGTTTGAATGAGACAAGATGGACATTCAACTCGAGCAAAATTCAATAAATAACAATGACGGAAAACCCTTGGTGAAGATGTCAGCATATTGGGAGGTTGATGACCCATCACCACTTTTTCCACAAACAAAATGAATGGTAACCTCAGTATGTTTGGCGCGTTGAGGTTGTAGTAGGTTTTTGGACATATACACAACACTAACACCATAGTAGACAATGAAGACACTAAGGACAAAATAATTGAAGGATTAGATTTTGTTAATTAAGAATACAAAGTATCCAGAGGTGGACCGACGAATATCCAGACAACCTCCGCGATCAATGTCTAAATATGCAATTAGGCGGAAGTGGATGATACATATATCTGTAACCCATGATCTAAAGTGCCGTTAATGTTACAAAGAATATGGTCAAAGGCATTGAAGTATGGTATCCGTGGATCATGCATAGATAGACAAACCTTTTGATACTAGATACCCAGTCCACTAAACGTCAAATAATGTAATGCACCAACAAGAACTCGATATAACTCGAGGTCCTAAACTGGGGATTCGTAAGACCAACTCAGAGTTGGTGTCAACAGGGGTAGTGATTGTGTAAAATCAGAGTTTCAGAGTGGATTACCGAACAAGACTTATTCATTCATAATTGTGTGTTGTAGTTTTTTATTACAAATGCAGGTTATTTAAATGCCTTACAAGAGGAACATAAAGAAGGAAAGAATTGCATTGCATAAGGTCCGGCTATTGATTCGGCTGCTGATTAGCTGGGATGTCCAGCTGTTGATTAGCTGCCACTCTCGGTTGCTGTTGATTAGCTGGGATTAGCTCTGAGGTTTGACTTTCCTTTCTAACACTCCCCCTCAAGTTGAGTAGTGGGGTTTCCAATACACAACTTGTCTAAGCATTCGCCTAAGACTCTCCCACTGACAGCCTTTGTTAGTATGTCTGCTAACTGATTTTTTGATCGAACAAACGGTAGTTCAATTGTACCATCTTCTAATTTTTCTTTGATGAAGTTCCTATCAACTTCTACGTGTTTAGTTCGATCATGTTGTACTGGATTTTCTGAAATCTGAATTGCAGCTTTATTATCACACATAATCTTGCTCGTTTCTCTTGAAGGAAAGCCAATCTCAGCTAAGAGTCTTCGCATCCACATGGCTTCTGTTAGACCTCGAGCTATACCTCTGAATTCAGCCTCTGCACTTGAGAGAGCAACCACCTTTTGTTTTTTACTTCTCCAAGTAACAAGATTCCCACCAACTAGAGCGAAGTAGCCTGCTGTTGACCTCCGGCTTCCCTTATCTCCTGCCCAGTCTGCATCAGTATAGATTTGAACATTTAGGTGTCCATGTGATTGAAACAGGACTCCATGACCCACTGTTCCTTTGAGATATCTAATAATTCTCCAAACTGCTTCCATATGGGACTCTTGAGGTTGGTGCATGAACTGACTTACCACCCCTACAGCATATGCAATGTCTGGGCGAGTATGTGAGAGATATATTAGTTTTCCCACCAGCCGTTGATATCTTTCTTTATTTGCTAATTTTGCTCCTTCCTCCATATAGAGCTTTTGGTTTACACTCATAGGAGTGTCTGCTGGTTTGCAATCTATCATTCCAATCTCTGCCAACAAGTTTAAGACATACTTCTTCTGACTAATGAAAATTCCTTGTTTTGACCTTAGCACTTCAATTCCGAGGAAATACTTCAGCCTGCCTAAATCTTTCATTTCAAATTCAGCAAACAAGTTTTCTTTTAGTTTTCCCATTTCTTCTTTATCGTTCCCTGTAATGATCATATCATCTACATAGATAATTAGGCAGGTTACGAATTTTCCTCTTTTTTTGAGAAACAAAGTATGATCGGCATTACTTTGTTTATATCCAAATTTTTTCATAGCTACAGTAAATCTGCCAAACCAAGCTCGGGGAGATTGCTTCAAACCATACAGAGATTTCTTCAGACGGCAAACTTCCCCGGATTTGAAATCTTTTGTGAATCCTGGAGGAGCATCCATAAATACCTCTTCCTCTAGATCCCCGTGTAGGAATGCATTTTTTACATCAAACTGTTGAAGTGGCCACCCTTCATTTGCGGCTATCGAAAAAAGAACCCTAATTGTGTTCATTTTTGCAACTGGGGAGAACGTTTCAGCGTAATCAATCCCATGTGTCTGGGTATACCCTTTTGCTACCAGTCGGGCTTTATATCTCTCAATTGTACCGTCTGGTTTATACTTAACCGTATAGACCCAACGACACCCCACGGATTTCTTTCCCAACGGAAGAGTACACTTTTCCCAAGTATTGTTCTTGATTAAGGCTTCCATTTCTGTTTTCATTGCTTCCTTCCAATGTTTAGACTTTAAAGCTTGATCTACGTTTGTAGGAGTTTCTTCAGAATAAACGGATGAGATAAACGCTTTGGCTTCCTTAGTGAGATTTCCATTAGCTACATTAGCTATAGGATAACTAGACCTTCTTGGCTCTTTTCCAGGAGAATACCGTTTCGGAGGAACTCCTCTGTTTGTTCTAGGGGGTAACACATATCTTGATGGTGATTCTTCTTGTATGGGTTCATCTGCCTGTAAATTCTCAGCTTGTTCTGTGGCAGTTGCATGGTTAGAAGTATTGGTATCTTCGGAGTCATTAGAGACTCCAAAAGTATCACCAGACTGAATAGGGTGAGTATTACTTACCTCGGATACCAGGTTAGGAGGAACATTAGGGCCTTCAGTGGCACTGAAATTTAACTCTGGTGACTCTGTAGTTGGTACATAGGGAACATATTTCAACCAACTTAGTGTGTCTAAACATTCCTTCTCCCCCTGACCACTGAGTTGGGAATTGTAGAAATACTCGGTTTCAAGAAAGTCACAGTTTATTGTGGTGAACATATGACGTGTCTTTGGGTTATAACATCTGTATCCTTTTTTATTCATTCCATACCCAACAAAGACACATTTTTCAGCACAAGGGTCAAGTTTTGTTCGATCTGATTTAGGTATGTGAACAAAAGCGGTACATCCAAAGATTCGTGGTTGAAGAGTAAGGACTGAGGGTAGTTTGAAAAATTTTGAAAGGGTGTGTAATGGGGTGTTAAGTTTGAGGATTTTTGTTGGGAGTCGGTTGAGAAGATAGGTAGCGGTAGCAAGGGCTTCAGGCCAAAAATGTTTCGGGACTTGGGATTCAATTAGGAGGGCTCGTGTCATCTCCAGCAAAATGCGATTTTTCCTTTCGGCGACACCGTTTTGTTCTGGAGTGTTTGGACATGTAGTTTGGTGGATTATTCCCTTGTTTTGGAAAAACGATTTAAAGGAGGTATTAACAAATTCACCTCCATTATCTGATCGGAAAATTTGGATGTTTGTTTGGAATTGGGTTTGGATCATGGCGTAAAACATAGTGAATTTTTCATAGACTTCGGATTTGTTTTTTAAAAAATAAACCCAGGTCATTCGGGTACAATCATCAACGAACATCACAAAGTAACGAAGGTTTTGCCCCCCAAGAACAGGGGCAGGACCCCATACATCAGAATGGATTAATGAAAATGGCAAAGCAACCTTAGTATTATTGGGTTTAAAAGTTTTCCTGTGGCTTTTTGCTAAAGTGCATGTTTCACAATGTGACATAGAATTAACTGGAAATAGTTTTGGAAATAAAATATGTAAATAACTTGTAGAGGGATGACCTAATCTCCGGTGCCATAGCCATGCTTCTCGTTCCGATGTACCATGGGTTAACATCACAGCACCATTTTGAGTTACTTCGTCCACATAATATAACCCTTGACTTTCAGTGCCACGCCCAATGATCGCTCCCGTCCTGATATCCTGTAAAATACAAAACGTAGGGTACATTAGGACAATACAGTTGAGTTCTTTAGTGACGTGGCTAATGGAAAGCAGTTTATGTGACAATGAGGGAACATAAAGACAATTAGAGATTTTTATTGTGGGTGAAATCTCAATAGTCCCTCCCGATTTTACATCCATTATCCCTCCATTCGCCGTTTGAATATGTGTTTTTTCTGGTTTAGTTGTTGAAATAATATCCGATGACTCATAAGTCATTGTGTCGGTTGCGCCACAATCGAATATCCATCGTTTTTGTTTTCCATGATGTTTTTGGGCCATATTAGCATTCCCATTATTTTCAGGGACCAAATGTGACATATTCACATTTTGGTTATATATCCACGGTTTATCCGCCCCAAACCTATCCGCCCCAAACCCGTTCCCTTTTTCTTCTTCTTCTCCGCCTTTACCTAACCATTCGTCTCCTTCACCTGTTGCGTCGGCCATTCCGCCGAAACCCACCCTACTCCGGCTTCCATCTCCTGGAACCTCGCGGTTGCCGGTGCTGGGTGATTTTCCTTTCTCGTGAGCAGTGGCCTTTGTGCCCTTCTTGTCAGACCACCAATCGGGATATCCGACGAGTCTGAAACATTGTTCCTTGGTATGCTTAGTCATGCCACAATGGTCACATTTGAGATGAGTTTTGTCATCTCTGCTTACAGATCCAGTTCTTCTTCCGTCGACCCGTCGGAGCCCTTTCGATACAAGTCCTGTCCCTTCTATTTCTGTGGCAATAAGACCTGCTGCGATGCCCTGTGCGTCATTGAGAGGTGTTCCGAGAATGTTTCGGTGAGCGGCCTCCTTGCGGACAGTGGCATATGCGGCTTCTGCAGTCGGAAGTGGTTCCGACCGGAGTATTTCCCTTTTTATAGGGTCATACTTCCGGTCAAGGGCATTTAAGAACTGGAAGAGTTTTTGCTCAGTTCGGATTTTGGAGTATGTTTGAATATCCGTTGAACAAGTCATCGGATTCGGATCAATTCGGTCGATTTCTCCCCATACGCCTTGGAGGGTGATCCACAATTCTTCGAGAGAAGTATTGTTCTGTTTGATGTCATTCGCTTTGACATGAAGATTAAAGGTTTGGAGCTTGTCCCGTCCACTGCTATATGTAACTACCAAGGCATCCCACAACGATTTCGCTGTGGGAAATTCGGTGAGGTTACCCGCAAGAACAGGTTCAATATTCTGAATTAACCATGAAAAGACGATTAGGTCATCTTGCTCCCACTGTTCGTAGGTTTCATGATTTGGGTCTGGGGGATTTGTGGTTAAATGTTGCAGCAAGATTTTTGATTTTCCGCCTATGGCGACTCGAATCATTCGGGTCCATAGGGGATAATTCTGGCCGTTTAGTTTCAGATTTATCTGTAAACTATCGGACATTTTGGGGCTTTTTGATTGGGAATTTCTGAGAAGGTTGGCTAGTTGTAAGGTGAGATCACTACTCGAGTTACCGTCTCCGGACATGGTGACTCGGTTGTGGCTCGGTTGTGTTTTTGGTAGATGATGAGCAGTCTAAATAACCCGCTCTGATACCATGTGTAAAATCAGAGTTTCAGAGTGGATTACCGAACAAGACTTATTCATTCATAATTGTGTGTTGTAGTTTTTGATTACAAATGCAGGTTACTTAAATGCTTTACAAGAGGAACATAAAGAAGGAAAGAATTGCATTGCATAAGGTCCGGCTATTGATTCGGCTGCTGATTAGCTGGGATGTCCAGCTGTTGATTAGCTGCCACTCTCGGTTGCTGTTGATTAGCTGGGATTAGCTCTGAGGTTTGACTTTCCTTTCTAACAGTGATAGGCTTACGCTTAGAGATATAAACATTCCTTCTTTATTGCGAGTAGCACTAGGAACCACATCAAGCAAAACGTTGATTTATAATTGAAAGCCTTTGTAAATTGCTTTTTGGTTCGACCAGTTAACTTATAATCAGTGATAATCAATAGGAACCACTCCATCAGCAACAACTACGTGATTAGCAACCATGCATAAGTAGCAACAAGGCGATCAATGATAACTAAGTTACAGTCGACACAGGTCAGTTATTAGTAGTAACTAAGTTACTGCTAATAAAGTTCTTGTAGTATGAACTAACCGCCAACCATTTTAACCGTCAAATGACAAACTTTTTCACGAGCCATTGTGTCACTTGAACTAAACATTGTAATTGTTCCTTGTTCTATTGGGGTACAAGTTTGACAGCATAAGAACACATTCTCATTTTTTATTTCTTCGAATTATCCGATTGAGTTTTCGAGGATACAACGAAATACCTAAATTTAACAATGATTAATCATGATTTAGAATATCAAAATAAGTACAAACTACAAAACATATAATACTTTACTCTATTATTCGTTCTGAACATGTTGAGTAATTGAAAATGGGTGAAAAAATGTTTATAAGATGATTCAAATTTTTCTTGTTTTTTGGAATCTAGTACCTATTCGGCAATTTTTATTTAAAATGTTTTGCCATGCCATATGCATTTCGGAATGAGCTGCCATTCGTACTGTCATCATTGAATTCAGTTCAAAGAATCTCTGTTTGTTACAGAACCGTACATTAGATTTTCATATTAAAATATATGTGTCGATAATTATAGGATTTGTTGAGGTATGAGGGGAGTATGAGGATTGTTGGAAGTACTTGATGGGCGGAGCTTTAGAGCGACAATTCGAATTAAAAAGTCTCTTTAGTTTGGTCGTGGATATAACTCGATCGAATGAACCATATCATATTCTTGTGTTTTTAAGAGTTAATCCTAATGGTTCGGATAAAATTATGGAATGAGATAAATCGGAAGAAAAGATAATAATTAATTGGTTTAGAAATAATTATTAGTTTAATTAGTAGGTTTATCTTGTTATTATTTATTATGAGATAAATCGGAAGAAAAGATAATAATTAATTGGTTTATAAATAATTATTAGTTTGAATTAATAGGTTTATCTTGTTATTATTTATTGGTTAATTAAGTATTAGAGTTGGTATTGGTTTAGAATAGCTTGTTTAGCAAGTAATTAGTTTAGTATAAATATATGTGTTAGGGTATGTAATTCTTTGGTTGTTTTATTTTGGTTTGATATTAATAAAGACTAGTCATGATCTAGTTGATCATAAAATCTGTTTTGCGGTTTTGATCAAGTTATTTCCAACAGTTTTGTTATTTTTTTTTGGAACGACGATTTTCATATGTTAGGCTACCACACTTCTTAAATTGGAGAGCCTCTCGTTGCCCCACTCCGACGGCCAGACAATGTTGTCTTGACCACGTTGGCTTCAAAGTTTGGCTTGGGCGCTCTCCCAAGAAACCATACCACCGACTGCCACATGGCAAACGTTGTGGCACCGCAAGAGCTGAGTCTTGTTGCCCCACTTCGGCCAGACAATATTGTCTTGACGAGACCCACGTTGGCCTCAAAGTTTGGCTTGGGCGTTTTCCCAAGAAACCATACCACCGACTGCCACATGACAGACGTTGTGGCATCACAAGAGTTGAACACCCTCTGACGTAACACACGATGGGAAGAAAACCCGAGTGGGCTCAGGATATAACCTAGCACCTCTGCAAGAAGGCTAGGCTCTCTCTATCATTGCATAATCCACCAAAGTGACACAAGTAAGGATTGAACTTGGGTCTCCATTAAAAAACCCAAGCCTTCCTATTACTAGGCCACAAGTGATGGATGTGTTTTGTTATTGTCACTAAACGTATCTGTCTAATAGTCGTTCGTGGGCGTTTGTTTATGCTCTCGGGAAGTCAATAATGTTTGTTAACTTTGAATTTACATACATTAACGTCTTTTCAATCAAGGAAAAACATATTATTAGTTGTGAAAAAGCCAAGATTATTAGTATTTGGTTCAAACTTCAGAAAAGTGAAAATACGTTGTTATTTAGTGAACTTTCATGAAAAAAGATAAAAATATGAAAAAAATCATGTTCCTGAGATTTTTAATAATAGAAGGGGAGAGGAAATTGAAGAAAATTTGTACATATATTCATCCTCCCAAATTGGAGAGATTATGAGAGAAAATGTTATCAATTACTAAATTACCCTCATATCAATTACTAAAATGTTTTATGTTTAAAGGGTATAATGGTAAAATTGTTAATTTCTTTTCTTTTCCTCCTAACTCGGGAACACATAAAATGCTTGATTTCTTTTCTTTTCCTTTACTTTTCATTAAACTCGGAAACACGAAAAAAAAATCACATCTTTTCCTTCCTTTTCTCTCTTAATTTATTTTCCTTCCCCTTCCCCTCCCCCTCTTAAAAGAGACTCGGGAACACAGTGTAAAATTTTAAAGCATCAAAACTGATAGAAATGTGTTGATATGCTTAAGCGCTAATTAAATACGAAAACATTCCTAATTATAAGGCTATAAGGTGTGGTGATGGTCCTAATTACCATCACCACCCTCCACGTCATCATCTTCTCTATCACCATCCTCCGTCACCACCCTATAGGGTGTGGTGATGATCCTCACATCACCACCATCACCCCAATGCATTGAATGAAGAGAGAAAAGGAGGCCGTGGAAGACGTGGGATTGTTCGTGGTGGCCACGCGTGGTGAGAGCGGGGGGACATGTGTAATACTAATTTTTTTTAAGTGCTAGATTAACAGCAAAAAAATGTTTTTTTAAAAAAATTGTTTTGTTTTTAAGCTTTTTTTTAGTTTTCTTATTTAAATGTGTTTTCTCAAAACCCATCCCCTATATGTGTGTGTGTATATATATATATGTATAGGAAAAGGTTAATGTACGTGCGATGCGTACGATAATAATGTCACATCCCGCTCTCCCGGTGGGCCCGGATGTTGGGTATTAACGTGACGATTATATATCAGTTTCACAACCCAACGGAAATATGGAGTTACGTAATAATAAAGTACACGTATTTAGAAACTCTCAAAATATATTAAAAACTTTACGTATCGATAATATGATACCCAAAGCTGGATCGAATAAAACTTTAAATGGACTTGGAGACATCATTGGTTTTTGACAATGGAGTCGCAACTTCCAAAGCGATAGACCAAACTCTATTCCAGCCTACTATTTAAGTTCGTCACCTATAAGTCTATCTTTTAAATGTACGTTAGCTTTCGCTGGTAAATACAGTTAACAGACACATTTATAAAACATTTAATCATCATGGGACAAGAATCTTGATTTACCAGTTTTACATGTTTGTGACTTTCGGGAACTAGTACTAGTTAGTGTTTGATCAATATACATACCATTGTGTTGTGTCTGTCAGGTCTATGCCTACACCCAACACTTATGGTCATTGAAATAATGGATATCGAGGAACCCGCATATGCGTATTATCAACCCCCCCCCCCCAAATGTTTTATGTTAATCAAGCAATACGTATTAAATCAAATTATCACTTTGTAAGCATTTAGCCGATTATGTGATACAAGAACCAATGGGTTTTATACAATATCCCAAGTTTTAATAAAACAAGTTAAAAGTATTTACCTGTACTAGCAGTTGAACACGACATATTCGTTTTGTAGTACATCCAGATCAAAGTTTATTAGCTTACAGTGCGATTATTGGTGGGCTCTATGGTCACAGAGTGGATGGAAATATTATCCATGAGAATCGTTTACATATCGTTATAAGTCATTGAGACTTGATCGGTTAACGTGGATTTAGTTACAATTTTTACGAGATTAAACAGTTATCGGGTAGAATGTTGATTGTAACCGTACGAGTGAGGAGTCTCGTATAATATGGTTTGTCAACCTTGCGTCTGATTTGAGAAGGTTTTTGGAAAGGTATTGACCCGTTACGATTTGTCTAAATGGTTTAACCATTTTAACGAGTCGTATTCGTATATATGGTTTCGGATGAGATGGGAAACGGGTTCGTGACAAGCCGAACATGATAAAATATAATTTTGTTATAATTTACAAAATAATTTGATGTATAAAATATCACATTGCATATGTTATAGATCATTCTTTGGTAAATATATATTTTAAACAAAGCTGAGTTTGACTTTCATAAAATTTAGGTTTGACTTGTCACTTTGAACTACTTAGACGTGATAATCACGAGATGTAAATGAAGGGTTTTATTTCCTATATAATGAAGACTATTGGCTAAATTTAATCTGAAAATGGTTGATCAAAGTGACCAGAAATAAAGGTTAAACGGAATGATCAAAACGTTTACAATTTACGAAACTCGAATGGAATTAAGCTACGTGACTGATTGCAAATGAAAGAGCGTATGAAAAGAGACTTACCAACTTTAGATGACGACTTCAGAAGCCCAAAGTAGAAGCTCGAGAAGCATAAACAAGAAGCTCATGCAAGACTTTTTAAAGTATAATGTGTTGTTTTGAGTTTGGGATGGAAATTATGGTGCTTAAGGCTGCTACTTATAGCAATGGTGAATGTCTAGGCTCTGAAAAAGTGTACAAGTGTGTTTAGATGGAGGATTAGTGTCCTTAAAGGTGTCAAAACAAGAAAAAAACTCGAGCTAGGTGTCATAGATGGTGAAATTTTGCTGCTAGCGAGTTTTCTGTTGTCTGACACCCATTGCGGACCGCAAGGGAAAACCTACACGGTCCGCAGCGTGTTTAGCAAAACGGATTTTGGTTTTTGATATTTCCGGCCCCTAAATTTTTATTTTGATCTTTTGGCAATTCTAACCCCTCAATTTTAACTTAGTTAATCACGAGGAGGGTTTAAAGACACGTGTCACTTAGAATTTTATCGTTAATAATCGGGTGTTACAAGTAAATTACGCATCTTATAAAACTTAAACCCTAATTAAGCATTAACAAAAAAAACCATAATCATGCATGTGGTCACCAAAAAAACAACAAAATCACGCATGAGTAAACCCTAATCAAGCATGTTACATTCATATTACGCATGTTATGCGTACGCATCGCACGTTAAGGACTATTGTATTTTAAGCTTTATATATATATATATATATAGGGAAAGGTTAAGTGGAAAACCCTATCTTTTTGGGAAAACCATGAAAACCATTCTTATCCATTGATTGTCTTTCATCCAAGAAAATATATGGCTCTCCTATTTTGTGTGTATATTAGATTTAAATATAATCAAAGAAGGGCATTTTTGGTAGAACAAAAAGACTTTTTGGCATTGGAAATGACAAACCCCCACTTGTGTAGTACTAATATCATCATCTTTCTCCTCTTTCTTCAAGTCACATCTTTCAAAACACTATTATCTCTCTCCTCTTTCTTCATCATGTGAAAGAGAAAAGCTTCATGGTCTTCAATGGTTATCCTTCAATGGTGATCTGGTGCATGCTTGTGTATTTGGCAATGGCTACAACCAGCTATTCCGCTGAACCAAAATCTTCATTTGAAGATAATTTCAACATCATGTGGTCTGAAAATCATTTCAAAAACTCTGACGATGGTCAGATCTTCTGTAACAACTAAGAATTTCGTTGTTATCTTTTCTTTTATTATCGATTATATCTATCCTTTGTAAATCTCGAGATTCGTTTATATGAAAAGTTTATGTTAATTAATTACAATTATGTATGTTATATCGCATCTAATCGCTTATTAAACCACATCGCGTATCTCATCGCATCGCAAATCGCAGTTAATTATGTGTAAATGTGTTTTATGTTTGTTATGTTTGTTTATGTTATGATTGCAATCGCTATCGCATCGCTCTCGCTGGTTCTAACCGCTAAAACGTACTATTAAATCGCCTATAACGCTTAATATAACTATCTAATATGAACCGAATCGCCAAACGAACGCTTAACGCTAAATCAGCAAACGAAACTTGGTCAGGCCAAGTTCGGCCGAACTTGCATACCACAAGTTCGCCCGAACTTTCCTGAGACACAAGAATCCTTTGTTTTCCACAAGTTCGGCCGAACTTGACTCTTTTCCCTCAAATATCTCACAAGTTCGCACGAAATTGCATGATTTCATGCAAGTTCGGCCGAACTTGACTCCCCAGCTCTCACTTTTTGCCTTCACCTATAAATACTCAGCTCCATTCTCTCATTTGAACTTGCTGTAAGTTCGCCCAGAGCTCCCGAAACCCAAAACCCTCTGTTTCTAAGTAAGAATCAACCCGATTTCAACTACAACGATGTTCAACAACGGTTTACAACGATTTTGTTTAGTCCTGAATTGTAATGAAATTTAGGGGATATCGAACCCGATTAGTTTTGTGGGAAAACGAGTTTCTGTAAAGATTATTTTGAAATATTGTGTTTAATGGTATGGGACGTTAAATGTTAAATGATGTTGATAGATAATTGTTATGGAATTCTCATGAGACAATCTGGTCGCCTAGTGCCACTACCCCGATGTTTCCGCCATCGGTTGGGGTGTGACAGATTGGTATCAGAGCCCATAACCTTAGGATAATAGGTAGAATTGCCATGATTCGACGTAGTAGCATGTTTAAGTACCCGATTGACCTATCTTTGACTTAAATGTTAAACTACTTGCCATAAATGCTTAAATGTGCCTTTCCTAAGGCTGACACAATATACATGCTTGGAAACGCTCGTATCACACAAAACGAGTGATCAAGTCGAGATTAGGTGTGAAAACCGAGAACTCTCGATGAGATCATTCACTCCGCGCAATCTCTATCGCACGAGATACCTTCGTTGAGTTAGGAGTGATATCCAAACCTCGATGAAAATCTCCATTTCTATCTAGGAATTAAGTTGTTAAGTTAGGGGTGAAACCCACATCTTAATAACTAATCCCGCCCTTCGATTTTCAATCTCACCAAAGTCTCGATTATTCCGATGATTTGGAACACGCAGTAACCGGAAGGATAATGCCGTTAGCCGCTTGCGGTGAGAGCATCTATCTATTAGGCCAAAGCGCGGGTCCAAAGTCAAAGGATGATCGAACCACTTTGGATAGTCAACGTCTCAAAACCCTGGACACTCCCAATTGATTTGAGTCTATATCATCGATTTACGCATCATCGAGTTTATTATTATTTATGTGTTTATATTTTGAGAATTTTCGCTTATCCGATTTCTCGCTTTAATGATTTATCATATCATCGATTTCTCGATTTACCACTTTACGCTCCATAAACGCAAGCACAACTCGCACAGCTCTCGTAATCTAAAACGCTAAATAATCACCAACCAAACTAAAGACGCTTAACTCGCTTACGCCTATGAGGGCATATATGCCTCATACGCGGTATTACTTGCCTATCTCGCTATTATATATCGCATATATCTCGCTTATATCCCGCATCTCATATCGCGCTACGCATGATGGTTAACTAGAAGTGAATACGTTTAAAATATGTGCTTACGTGCCTACGTGATTATGTGCCTATGTGCTTACGTGTTAATGTGCATACGTGTTTATGTGTTTACGTGGATACGTGTTTATGTGTTTTGTGCCTTGTATGAATAATAATAATAATAATAAATATTTAAACATAACTCTATTATAATCGAATCTCATCTAATCTAAATCCTTTATGTAGATGTCGTCAATCGGATCTCATACTCGCCGTTCTGCTCAGCGCCACAGCGACAACAACCGCATCGCTTCACGAGTCGCCAAACAAGTGGAAAAAGTCATCCTGCAAATCGTCTCGGAAATTCATGCTGTGAGCAGTAACTCCTCGGTCGACTCGAAAACTGAGAACCCCAAGCCACGGTTCAGTTTCAAAATTTTCAAGGCTTGTGCACCTCTCGCCTTCACGGGCAACGATGGACCGACTGCTATGTTCCATTGGTTTGACGCCATTGATGTCACCTTTAGGCAAAGTGGATGCCCGATGACCTTTGCACTGTGAACGCTACAGGAGTCTTCCAGTCCCGTGCTCTCGACTGGTGGACCGCCAAAAGGAATAGGCGCGGTAATGATGAAGCCTATAATCTGACCTAGGAGGAACTCAAGGAAGTGATGATGAAGGAGTTCTGTCCTCCGCACGAGATTCAGAAGCTCGAAAATGAGTTTTGGGGTATAAAGCAAGATGGTGCCGACAACGCTTACCGCTCGATTCAAGATTTTGAGCATCATATGTCCCAGCCAAGTTTATACTACTGAGAAAGCTATCAACAAGTATATCCGTGGTCTCCCGAATGTGTCGCGAATTTTGTGAAAGTTGCTCGTACTACAACCATCGAGGAAACCTACATGCTCGCCGCTGAGATCAATGATCAGCGAGTTCAAGATGGTTATTTCAAGAACCATGCGAAAGTTGCCAATCAAGTTGTCGCCGAACCAACTGCTGCTATCGAACCATCCAGTGACCCGAAGGGAAAGCGTTAGGGACGCAAAAGAGAAACCCTAGCAAGAACTACGCCGCTGCTACACCGCTCAACTCTCAGCCTTATCAGGCTCCTGCTCAGGACGCACCCCCAACTAAACGTGCGTACACCGATCCTCACCCACTGTGCCCTAAGTGCACATATCATCACGTGGTGGGTAGAAACTGCCGTTTTTGCACAAACTGCAATATCGACGGTCACTTTACTGTCAGTTGCCGTACCGGCCCTCGTCAGCCAGCTCCTCAAGCTCCAGCACTGCCAGCTCCTCAGCGTACTCCCCAGAACAACCAACAACAACAAGCAGCTCCAAAAGCACATGTGTGTTACGTGTGTGGTGATTCGAACCACCTTGCAAATGTCTGCCCAAACCGTACCGTGAAGTACGAGCCGCAGCAATAGCAGCCCCAGCAACAGCCACCACCGTAGCCTCAGCAGCAACAACAAGCTGCGTGTGGAAGGGCTTTCAACCTAAATCACAATGACAACAATGCTGTCAATGGTACGTTTCTTGTCAATGGTATTTATGCTTCATGTTTATTTGATACTGGTGCCGATAATTGTTTTGTATCGTTATAATTCAAAAAGGTTTTAAAGTGTAAGCGCGCTAAACTCCTAAAGACTTTCGATGCCGAAGTCGCCACCGGAAGAACTGTTATCGTTAACTCCGTCCTACGTGGTAGTTCTCTCGATCTCAACAACCATGTCTTCTCGATCAATCTCATACCTATGCAGTTAGGTAGCTTCGATATCATAGTAGGTATGGACTTTCTTCGTGAAAACCATGCCGAAGTTGTATGCTTCGATAAAATGATTCGCTTCCCTCTCCCTAACGGTGATCAACTCCATGTCTATTGTGAAACTCCTCAAAGAAGTTGATGCTTTTGTCATGTACTCGAGCACACAAATGCTTGCAAAAGTGATGTGTTGCTTTCCTCGCCCATCTCGTGAACCAGGAGAAAGAAAAGAAGACTTTCAAAGATGTTCCCGTTGTTTTTGAATTTCCTAAAGTCTTTCCCGACGATTTACCCGGTTTACCCCCTACTCGCGATGTTGAATTCCGTATCGATTTAGTTCCCGGTGCTACTCCTGTTGCTAAAGCTCCCTATCGTCTCACACCATCCGAAATGCGCGAGCTATCGAGCCAACTTCAAGAGCTTCTTGATAAAGGCTTCATACGGCCGAGCACTTCGCCATGGGGCGCACCCGTCCTTTTCCTGAAAAAGAAGGATGGATCGTTCCGTATATGCATCGATTATCGTGAACTTAACAAACTCATGATAAAGAACCTCTATCCTCTTCCTCGAATTGACGACTTATTTGATCAGCTTCAAGGTGCTACTTGTTTTTCTAAGATCGATTTACGTTCCGGTTATCATCAATTACGCGTGTTGGATAAAGATATTCTGAAAACCGCCTTTCGTACTCGCTATGGCCATTTCGAATTCGTGGTCATGCCTTTTGGTCTTACAAATGCGCTCGCGGTATTCATGGATTTGATGAACCGTGTGTGTAAAGCTTTCTTAGATCGTTTCGTCATTGTTTTCATTGATGATATCCTTATCTACTCGAAGTCGAGGGACGAACACGCGCGCCATCTCTGTTTAGTCCTCGAAAGTCTTCAAGGTAATCGCCTTTATGCGAAGTTCTCTAAATGTGAATTCTGGCTCGAAGAAGTCCAATTTCTCGGCCACATAGTTAATAGTCAAGGAATTCACGTCGACCCTGCAAAGATCGAAGCCGTCAAGAGTTGGATTACACCGAAGAACGCTTCCGAAATCCGTTCATTCCTTGGATTGGTGGGTTACTACCGTCGATTCATCGCCGACTTCTCGAAAATCATCGTTCCGCTTACCGCTTTAACTCATAAAGACAACCCTCTTGTTTGGGATTCCAAGCAAGAGGAAGCTTTTCAAACGCTCAAGCGTATGCTATGCAACGCTCCTGTACTCGCTCTTCTCGATGGAAACGGCGATTTTGTTGTTTATTGTGATGCCTCTAACTTAGATCTTGGTTGTGTTCTCATGCAACGAGACAAAGTTATCGCGTATGCGTCTCGAGAACTCAAGATCCACGAGAAGAATTACACAACCCACGATCTCGAACTCGGTGCAGTTGTTTTTGCATTGAAGATATGGCGACACTACCTTTACGGTACTAAGTGTACGGTCTTCACCGACCATAAGAGCTTACAACATATCTTTAATAAAAAAGAACTAAACATGCGCCAACGCATATGGGTTGAACTTCTCAACGATTACGATTGTGAGATACGCTACCATCCCGGCAAAGCAAACGTCGTAGCCGATGCTCTAAGTCGATGAAGCTATGTATATAGTGTTCGTGACTCTCAAGCTTTAAATGATCTCGAAATCATGATTCGCGCCGCTCAATTTGCTTGTTTTAACAAGAATACCTTGGAGGAAGAAATGAAATGTGGTGCCGAAACTCAACTCGTTGTTAATCCTAACGGTATCTATTACTATCTCAATCGCATTTGGATTCCTAGCCGTGACAATCTTCGTGAATTGCTATTGACCGAAGCTCATAAATCTCGATACTCCATTCACCCCGGTGCCGACAAGATGTACCAGGAACTTCGTCCTAGGTATTGGTGGCCGGGCATGAAAAAGGATATCGCCTTGTACGTCTCAAAGTGCTTAACTTGTTCGAAAGTTAAAGTCGAACACCAAAGGCCCTCTTGCTTGCTCGAACAACCCGAAATACTGATGTAGAAGTGGGAGAGTATAGCTATGGACTTTATTACGAAACTCCCGTGCACTTCCTCTGGTCACGATAGCATTTGGGTTCTCGTTGATCGTCTTACTAAATCCGCGCACTTTATTGCTATACGAGAAGACTTTAAGGTCGAACGGTGAGCCCGAATCTATACCGACGAAGTCATTTGTCGACACGGGACACCTCGTGACATCATCTCTGACCGCGACGGTCGCTTAACCTCACGTCTCTGGGAGACTTTTCAATCCGCTCTCGGTACTACTCTCAATCTCAGTACCGCTTTTCACCCTTAAACCGACGGTCAGACTGAGCGCACGATCCGCACCCTCGAAGACATGCTTCGTGCGTGCATCATAGATTTCAGTGGTAACTGGGATACACATTTACCTTTAATTGAGTTCTCGTACAATAATAGTTATCATACCAGCATTCAAATGGCTCCTTTTGAGGCACTGTATGGAAGAAAATGTTGATCGCCTATTGCATGGCACGAGATCGGAGAAGCACAAATCACCGGTCCCGAGCAAATTCAAGAAACGATGGACAAGATCCTCCAAATCAGAGACAATCTCTTGAAAGCTCGGAGTCGTCAAAAGAGTTACGCCGATAAACGCCGCAAGCCCCTGCAATTCGAAGTGGGAGATCACGTTCTCCTAAAAGTTGCACCTTGGAAGGGAGTGATCCACTTTGGGAAGAAGGGAAAGCTAGTGCCTCGATACGTTGGTCCCTTTAAGATTCTGGAAAGGATCGGTAAAGTAGCCTATCGTCTCGAACTACCGGCAGAACTTAATAACGTTCACCCGACTTTCCACATGTCTAACCTCAAGAAATGCCTAGCCGAAGAAAATCTCCATGTACCTCTCGACGATCTGCAAATCAACGAGACTCTCCATTTCGTGGAAAAGCCTGTCAAGATCATGGACCGAGAAACCAAGAAGCTACGGTGCTCTCGTATCCCTATCTTGAAGGTCCGATGGAAAGGCAAACACGGTGCGGAGTTCACTTGGGAATTGGAAAGTGACATGAAGACTAAGTACCTGCACCTCTTTGTTACGGCCACTACTTAAATTTCGGGACAAAATTTCCTAAAGTAGGGGAGACTGTAACAACTCAGAATTTCGTTGTTATCTTTTTCTTTTATTATCGATTGTATCTATCCTTTGTAAATCTCGAGATTCGTTTATAAGAAAAGTTTATGTTAATTAATTACAATTATGTACGTTATATCGCATCTAATCGCTTATTAAACCGCATCGCTTATCTCATCGCATCGCAAATCGTAGTTAATTATGTGTAAATGTGTTTTATGTGTGTTATGTTTGTTTATGTTATGATTGCAATTGCTATCGCATCGCTCTCGCTTATTTGAACCGCTAAAACATACTATTATATCGCCTATAACGCTTAATATAACTATCTAATATGAATCGAATCGCCAAAGGAACGCTTAACGCGAAATCAGCAAACGAAACTTGGTCATCAGGCTAAGTTCGGCCGAACTTGCATACCACAAGTTCGCCCGAACTTGCCTGAGACACAAGAATCCTTTGTTTTCCACAAGTTCGCTCGAACTTGTACAAATATGTACAAGTTCGGCCGAACTTGACTCTTTTCCCTCAAATATCTCACAAGTTTGCGCGAAATTGCATGATTTCATGCAAGTTCGGCCGAACTTGACTCCCCAGCTCTCACTTTTTGCCTTCACCTATAAATACTCAGCTCCATTCTCTCATTTGAACTTGCTGTAAGTTCGCCCAGAGCTCCCGAAACCCAAAACCCTCTGTTTCTAAGTAAGAATCAACCCGATTTCAACTACAACGATGTTCAACAACGGTTTACAACGATTTTGCACAAGGCCTTGCCTTCATTTTCATCAAAACTCTTCTGTTTACGAAAATCTTCATCTTTTTCTGTAAGGACTTCTATTTTAACTCAGATCTATACTAGATCTGAGCAAAACCTTTTAAAGTATTGATTTTTACACCAATTTCGGACTAATGACGTATGTTTCGTTCACTCTTAAGTGGAACGGGGCGTTGTCAAGCAAGAATCTCATATCCGGAAGCACAAGGACGAAATCGTCACTTTACACAAGCTGGACTAACCCGTACGAACCCTCCGGTTCGCCCGGATTAGCCCGAGTTTCTGTAAAATGGCTAAGTTCGCTCCAAAAAGACCTCTCCAGCCTAAGTTGTACTCAGTGGCTTAAGGTTGGAGGGATGGGCACTCGATTTCCTCAGCAAACGACGCAAAAATGCAAGATTTTGGACCCGAAAACATCAAGTTCGCTCAAGAATCTCCAGCACCCAGGTCAAGTTCGACCGAACTTGTACCCATCTGGGTCAAGTTCGACCGAACTTGGGTCTTTCTCACCAAAATTCCTCACAAGTTCGCCCGAACTTGTTTAGTTTCTTAGGAAACTACACAAGTTCGCCCGAACTTGTCTTTCTAGTGAGCTTTTCTCACAAGTTCGACCGAACTTGACTCAACCTCAACAAAACTTTAACAAGTTCACTCGAACTTGTATGTTTACATACAAGTTCGGCCGAACTTGTCTACTGCTAAACCCAAACTTAACCGTTTCAGCAAATCGGATGTCAAACTCCGACCCGCAGCGGAAAAGGTGATCGGGGCATAATTGGGTTATCATCAAAGCTCATGACATTTATTATAACGTTTCATATTTATTATTACAATTTAAAGGGAAACATACAATCATAATTACATCATGTCCTACACATCATTCTAGACTTCATTATTTTCTTCTAAGGCATTTCCTATGTTTTCCTTGCTTCATCCTGTTCACCTGTATCATGTGTAAAAATGATTTTTGGGTCAACAAAAAGTTGGCGAGTGAACCTTGTTATAAAACATTTATTATTTATTTCTTGTTGTATTTAATATGGAAAAATTGTGCAATATTCATATATGAACAAACGTAAATAAACATACAATAACAACAATTAGCATACAATTACAAACCATTAGCATACGATATCAAACAACAACAAACAATAACATACATTAACAAACCAACAGCATACAATAACATATCAACTTGCATATATATATAACATAAATAAAACTGCGCGATCAAGGCTCAATCAAACGGAGCCGATCGTATTGCATGTACTGAAAATGATAAATGTCTGTGCGATCAAGGCTCAATCAAACGGAGCCGATCGTATGTTGGCACGCCAGGTTCACGCTCATAATGTAATGGGGAACATGCTCAACGCTCATAATGTAATGGGGAGCGGCGGCCTATGAAATTGCATGTACTGAAAATAATAAATTAAATCTAAACAATAACCACTCAAACAGTTTATACAAACTGAATACACATTTATTCATGATATGATGTATGCACAATGATTTAAATATAATAAATAGTAAGACACATGATACACCCCAAAAACGTGATTTAAACGGGGAATTTGTAGAGATTCACTCACAGTGGGTGCGTTCGGTGAATGATGATGAATGCGCACGAGTTTAGAGGATTGATCGACGAGGAATAACTAACCTAATTAATAATGAAAAAGTAAGGTAAATAAATGGATTTTATTAACAACTTTAATAGAATTTTTGGATATATTTTTGTGAGTTTTAGGCTATTTTCTAACCTTAAAAATGTTATTTTTAAGTATTTTTAATTGATTTTTAAATAAAATAAATAAATAAAAATAATAAAAAAAATATTGACTTTTTGACCGTTGACTTGTTGACCGTTGACCGGTTTTATTGTGTAAATGTATGCGCCGGGTGAGGCTCGAACCCGAGACCTCCCGTTCGCGTGCACGCAGCTCTACCAACTGAGCTACGTGTCTAACCCGAAATAATTCTGTTTTTAATTATATTTATATACTAACTCAGTTTATTCAAAATTCTTTTATTTTCAAAAATATTTTAAATCATCGGACCGGTGTCGTCAACAGGTTTCGAACCCGGGACCTGAGACTTAATGTTACACACAGTCCACCGCTGGACTGTGTGTCTAACTTGGTTTAAATACAGATTTTTATTATACTTAACATCTAACGGAGTTAACCCGGTTCAGTTTACAAAAAAAGGCATTTTATTACAGCGAATGAGCTGGGACAGGAATCGAACTCGCGACGTGTATGTATTTATTTGCACACACTCCACCGCTGGACTGTGTGTCTAACCCGTTTATAATACCGATTTTAAATAATCTTATAACATAACTACTTCGTCTTCTTCGTTCAAAATTCAGACAACGGTTATCTAACTGTTACTTGATTAATTCAGTTAATGAACAAGATGAACAATTGAAAAGTATTGAACCGAAGAGTTTGGGGAAAGAAAGTACCGAACAGATCGTCTTCTTCAGAAAATCCGGCGAAGCTCGTCGGCTGTTAGAATCAATTAACAGTTTGGAGGGATTAGATGTGAAATTGAACTAATGAGTAATGATTATCAGTATGTTTGAATGGTCATACCGGTTAACAGCGAGTTTCCGACAAATTCAGAAGTTTTCCGGTGAAAACAGAAAGTCCAGTAATGTCGTCTGTGGTTGATTCTGAGCAATGGGTTAATGTTAGTAAGGTTCTAACAATTGATTGAAACAGTAAAGTCGAGGTATTTTACCGTTTTGAGTTGAGTCTCGGTTTTCCGGCGACTTGCAGAGAATTCCGGCGATGATCAGAAAGCAATTCCGACGACCAGAAAATAGAATAAACACAAAATTAGAAGCTCTGGGAATGAAATTGAATCGCGAGATGAGTGTTTTGTTGAAGTAATTTCAGAATGAAAGTTTTCGGTTATAAAAACCAAACATCACCTGAATTCAAGTTCATTAACGACTGAATTGATTTAAGATGTCGGTTTTATCGGTTATGATCAAGATTCCGCGAGCACTCAAATGTCTTGGTCGGTTTGAAAGTCGATATCGGTTTCAGTTGGCGAAACAGGTTGACTCTCAGTTGAACATATGATTTAATTCACTATTTTTAGTACATTTTCAAAAATAAATTTTATATTCTAATATACTTATTAGTTATGTATCGTTTAAAATTAATTTGGGCATTAAATACGCAACGAAATTTTTAACTGGTTGTTCGGTAAATAAACGAAGCGGGTTTGGTAAATCCGGTTTTCTGGCGGATGTTACATCGGAAGACTGATGCACTTCTGTTCGTTTACAGGCTGATCTGGCGCTCTCCGTAACTCAACTCAGATCCCTCGTCTCACCTAAAACGCACCCACAGTGAGTATACTTGACCCGTTTTCGCTTAATGCACTATTTGGGTGTTACATACGTTCCTATATCAAAATCACCTCACAAATCAAACTGTTTATCACACGCGAATAATCTGATTATATATGCTCAATACGTGATACTAGAAACATGTGACTAGGACTTATTTTCGTTAACTTGCCTCCTTAGCTAGTATGGTACTATAGTGTGGCTAACACCCGACGGGGTCTAGTTAGGATGGACGCGCAAGCTTTCTCACGGTAGTTAGCATGAGAAATAAGCCAATGTTTATCTGTATGATGTGTTTCGGTGTATCATGATATGTAATTGGACTAGTTCGCGAACGGTTTCCCTATTATGCTAGTATTACTAAAACCTGTATGCTCACCTTTACTTAATTGTATTAACTTGTATTTTAACGTATGTAACAGGTTGAGGATTTTAGCTTGGATGCTTTGGATGTAGCGTGCTTAGTTTAGTTTGCTTTTGTTTAGTCCTGAATTGTAATGAAATCTATGGGATATCGAACCCGATTAGTTTTGTGGGAAAATGAGTTTCTATAATGATTATTTTGAAATATTGTGTTTAATGGTATGGGACGTTAAATGTTAAATGATGTTGATATATAATTGTTATGGAATTCTCATGAGACAATCTGATCGCCTAGTGCCACTACCCCGATGTTTCCGCCATCGGTTGGGGTGTGACATCTTCATTTGAAGATTGTTGTTTTAGAGAGAGAATGACGGCAGGATGAAGGTTTTTAGAGAGAGGAATTTGTTGTTTTAGAGAGAGAAACAAGAATCTTCATCATGTTCGTCTATAACACCAAGAACACACATACGAGTGTGTGAGAGAGAAGAAGTTTGAAGTTTTTTGTTTTAGAGAAAGAATGATGGCAAGATGAATGTTTTTAGAGAGAGAAGGTTGATGTTTTAGATAGAGAAACAACAATCTTTATTACAAAGACACACACACAAGTGTGTGTGAGAGAAGAAGTTTGAAGATCTTCTTCGTGTTCATCCGACAGTTCTAGATCCGGTAAGTGTTCTTGAAATATCATTTCACACTTGATTTTTTTGTTGAAATGGTTGTTAATATGTTTTTGTGGGCTGAAAGCGTTCTAGTAATGGTTAATGTTCATGTATATTTTAAATAAATCGAAAACTTTAGGATGAGATTTTGAACGAGTTTTTTTGTTGGTTTGGTTGCTTGTTTGGGCTTTTGATCTTAACAATAATTGTTTTTTGGTTGGTTTGGTTGCTGGTTTAGGCTTTTTATCTAAACAGTAAGTGTTTTTTTGTTGGTTTGCTTGATTTACAGAAACAGACCCATAACATGTGTTAAGCCAGCAATTGATAAGATAAAAAGAAAAAGATCGGCTACCAATAAAAAAAAGAGGAACGAAATAGGAGGTTGAACCCAGACGATCCTAACAACACATCAGATTTATATTTTAAGGGATCTTGAAGACGGACGAATGTATTTTGAGTTGGTCATTATGTGTAGAATTTAGGCTAGTTGATGGGTTTAATGATGAGCTTAGTTAATATCGTAATCTTGTTGTAACCCGAATTGTATACATATGATAACATGTGTTAAGCATCCATTATAATCTTGTTGTAACCGACTTGTATTCATGTATATGAAAGTGGTTTGCAAAACACTATGATGTGCATATACTGATCGTAACACGTGTACAAGTTAATATGGAACATACAAGTTAATATCGTAACACCGTATACCTGGGATAACATGTGTTAAGCCTCTGTTATAATCTTGGTTTAACCTAACATGGTGTCATGTATAAGCTAGTGGTTTCCAAAACACCATGTGTTCATGTATAACATGTGTAAAGCGCCTGTTATATTCATAGATAACGTGTGTTAACATATGTTATAATCTTGATGTTGTAACACATGTACAAGTTAATATGGTACATATAAGTTACACATGTTACGTCCAACACCAGTTACAAATGTTAATCAAAACAAAAGTCACTTGTCATCATGAGTTGTTAGTAATTGCGCACATTACAATCATAGTTAAAGGGAACAAAAATGCTTATACAAACTTAAATATATATACACACTTTGTAGGGAACGGGAGAACCAAGCATTTAGCATTCTAAAATGTATCATAAAAATTCAGTTAAACATGTCAAAAATTATTTTTCGAAATATATCTTAGAGCTTTTGCATATAAAAATATGTAGAAGCCAATTTAATAAAAAATCATTTATGGAAAAAAACTTTTACCTTTTTTAAGCATTTTTTTATTTTTAATTTTTTTAGTTTTTGAAATTTTTTATTAAAAAAACTTCTCCATGTATTTATATGAAAAAGCTCTGAAAATTAATTATGTAAAAATTCTAACATATTAAATTAAATTTTTATGATATATTTATCATGTTAAATACCTATTAAGTAATAATATTAAACAGTAATTTAACTAAACCTAATTTAAATTATTACATTAACATATATGATACTACAAAATAATATGTAATAAGAATTTTTTTTTTCTTTATACACGATTTTAATATAGTAAAAATAGTAATCTGGACAAAAAATTATCAACAATTCAACCCGAAATTAGTAGCTTAATAATATAAAGTATATTATTTACATGTAAACAATAATTACTTATAAAGTATCCAATACTATGTACAAGTATTTATAATTTTATTAATAATATAACTTGGGACAGCAAATTACAAACGGATTATTTAATTAAGTATCAAATTATCTTTATTGTAATATCTGATAGGTATGTTTGTGTAATATATGTGTTTATTCAACCCATATAATATACGCACAAACCCAGGAAACAAATGTTAACACAAAAAGGGCAAGTGGTGTGGTGGGAGGTATGTTGGTTTTCTGAGTGTGAGACGTTGTTTGACCCATACCTATGGTTCGTAGGTTTATTTTTTCTTTTTAAAGTAGAAATATTTCACTAACGCCCCAAAACTTTAATTCAATTTACATTGTTACCTCTGAAACTTAAATAAAGTTACTATATACTCCCTAAACTTTAATTCTCCCTGAACTTTAGTTATGTTATTTATTTTCTTTTTTGGTCACCTTTTTTAAGTTCTTTTCAGGTTTTCTTTTCTTGGTTTTCTTAATGTATAAGTTGTCAAAACCGAACTTATAGTTTTTGACATCGTCTTCTTATCTACGTTTTGGTTTTCCTAGTTCTATCTATCTATCTATATATATATATATATATAGGACAAGGATCCATTAGGAACCACCCTTTATTGCGAGAACCACGATAACCAGTGTGAACACAAACAGTAATACCTAAAAAAATCCAAAAAAATACCAATTTTTTTTTTGTTTTTTAATATTTTTTTGGAAAAAGTCGCTATATTTACTCAACAATAAAAAAAATTTCAAAAAAAATTTTTGAGTACCAACTATCCATGCACATGTGCATTTTCGTCATTTCTTTGACAAATTCCATATTACATTACAAACATTAGACAATTGTACTTTCATTTACACTACCATGTGTAACACACTACTTTTTACGTTACCAATATTAGCAATGCACATGTGTATCTATATATATCAACATGAAATAAGGTGTTTTTGTACACTAATTTGAACACATTTTCTCTTTCATCTATCATACCATCCATAATACACTACCATGCACATGTGTATTTTCATCATTTCTTTGACAAATTCCGTAATACATTACAAACATTAGACAATTGTACTTTCATTTACACTACCATGTGTAATACACTACTTTTTACGTACCAATATAAGAAATGCACATGTGCATCTATATGTATCAACATGAAATAAGGTGTTTTGGTACACTACTTTGAATACACTTTCTCTTTCATCTATCATACCATCCATAATACACTTCCATTACCTCTTACCATCCATAATACAATACCATTACCTCCTACCATTTATAATACAATACCAATACCAATATTTTCACTTTATTACATGTATATCAACACCGTTTATACCATCCAATCAACATATTACATCATAAAGTGACAACTATAATGAACCCATCAACCACTGGTTTAACTAACCAAAAAACATATATATGAGCCTACTTCATCATTCAAAATCACAAACTTTTTGTACCAAAACACGGTATATAATTGTTATACATAATGATGCACATATGCATTTAATGTAAAATTGAGTGTATTATGGATGGTATTGTAAATTAAAGTGCAATTGTCTACTAGTGATAACGTATTACTGAATTTGTCGAAGTTATGATACATATGATATGTGCATGGATAACTGTTACTAAAAAAAAGTTTTTTTTTTGTAACGAAATATAACGATTTTTATTAAAAAATATTAAAAAAAAAATTTTGAGTGCTTTTTTGATTTTTTTAGATTTTATTTTGCAATAAAGGTGGTTCTCGCGGTTCTCACAATAAAGGTGGTTCTCGCATGAACCTTACCCATATATAATATATAATATATAAATAATAGGATAAGGATCCGTTAGAAACCACCCTTTAATTGTGAGAACCGCGAGAAGCAACGTGAACACTGCAAAAAATACCTAAAAAAATTAAAAACACACAAAATTAAAATAAATTATAAAAAACGCTAAATTTCGTCACTAAAAAAACTGAACAACAGCACCGATGCACGTGTGCATGCTAATTTAGTGACGAAAATTAGCGTTTTTTATAAAAAAAAATGAACAAAAAAGTATCGTTGCACATGTGCATTCGTACTGTCGTTCAAATTTTTTAAAAATGAAATTTAGTGATTTTTAATAAAAATATATAAAAAAAAATTTAGCATTTAATTGTGGGTTTAGCTTTATGGTTTAGTTTTAGCATTTAGCTTGAGGTGGGGTGGGTGGGAGGGTTTTGGTTTTTGGGGGTGTGGGTTAGGTTTTTTTAGGTTTTTGGTGGGTGGGAGGTGGGGAGGGGGGTTAGGTTTTTTAGGTTTTTGGGAGGTGGGGGTGTTTGATTTTTGGGTTGTGGTGGTGGTTGTGGGTGTAACGCTTTGCATTTTTGTACTTCCTTATTTAGAAAGTGTAAACGTATTTCTATTTATCGAAACTTGTATTCGTAATCATTTTTCAACTTTGTAATCCGAGATCTTGATCATAATGAAAATTCATACTTTGTACATACTTGTTATACATGCAATCAATCATTTAAAATACATAATAGCTTGCAAACCAACATTTGTTATACGTGCAATACTCATACGTTACACCATTATACTTGAAATACTTAAAAAACGGCTAAAATACATAAAAACGGCCCAACCAAACATCCCCGTGTGAACTGGACTCACTTCGCACGAAGTGAAGTCACCTCGCACGAAGAGAAACTGGCAGCAACCCACGTCTATAAAAAGAGCACCCCTTCACTCCTTAACACTTTCCGAATCTTCACACTTTCTCTCTGAATTTCCAGAATTTTGGCAGAAACTTCTCAGTGTTGAAACTAACCAAGTTTACCATATGGATGAACTTGTGTTCTAGTAAATGTGTGAACGGTGGGAGCTTTGGCTTTCCGAATTAGGTTCCACTACCTCACTTGTACACCTTGTTCTATTGTATTTCCATTCATTCATGACAACCGGGTTTATCAACTATGTTGATAAACTTTGTGCTTTGGTTAATCATATAGTGAGGTATTCATACCTCCATGTTTGACCTCTATGATATATTTGAAGGACTATGGACGTAATCTATATGATATAAACTATAAAGTATTTTCATATATGCCTATCCGAGTTCATGATACTAATCGATTCAAGGTTAGGTGTTATGAGCTTGGGTTATTCTGTCTTGTTGCTAAACTCCTTGTTCACAGAACTCAGTGTCAAAACGTGTGTTTAGACGAGATACCTTTTTCCAGATCTGTTAGCTTTGTACGAAGTAGACTATCACTTCGCACGAAGTGAGCAGTCACTTCGTACGAAGTGGTATTTTCTTACGTATACATTTTATGTACTTTCTAATTCCGAATCTAAACCCCTCACCAACTTAGAATACTCACACACCTCTGTTCCCTCATGTAGGGTAACTTCGGTATTCCATCCTTCAACTCAATGACTCGCGAATTGCTAGGAAAGCTTCGCAAAACCGTGAGTATACTCGACTCCCATTTTATCTTTTAACACTTTTGGTTGCAACATGTATGTGCTATCAAAATCACCAAATCACATATGCTTTATGCTTAAAATCACAAACACACAATCTATCATATGTGCTTAAACCGTTATACTTATGTTCATGCATGCTAGACTATACTTATGCTTTATACTTGTCATTAACTTTATTCAAGCCTCCGGTAACATGTATAGCGCTATAGGATTAACGCACCACTCGTATTCTTGAGGTCGTGTTAAGTAAACAAAACTGTCTATTAATTGCTATGATTAGATTACGCTAGCAGGAAACTTTAGGTTGACATTTATAGTTGCATGCTAGTGTTGTATGTCAGTTTAAGTTAACAATTATGCATGTGGATTCGTTTAAACTTTTACATTATCTAGTATTGAAACTTGTATACTCGTCAATTCCTTATGTGTTGAACTATACTTTAATATATGTTGCAGGAATATGATGATGATGAGGACGCTTGGAATCTAGTATAATGAACTAGAAACCCACTTTAATTTAGAACTATGTTGTAATTTGTTTCTTGAAAATGTACTTTGTTTCTAAAACGATGTATTTGATTTAGAAATGAAATGAAACAATGTTTATTTAATACTTGTCCCAAAAAAGTGTTATGAAGTCTCGAGCAATTTATTTTGTCCGACTCTGATGATTTCGCCATTAGTTGGGGTGTGACAGTGCGTGGGTTTGTTTTGTTGTGTTCACATTGGTTTTCGTGGTTCTCGCAATAAAAGTGATTCTCAAATGAACCCTACTATCCTGCCCTATATATATATATATATATAACATTTAGGGTTGATTCTTAGGAACACTAGACAAAGAACCCATATTTTGAACGTTAATTACAAAAATGCCATAAAGGTAATCCCTACTATGAAGAGAAGAGAAATTTTTTTATGGTTGCACGTAATGATAAACATGGGTAAAATGCAGGGTCCACCACAACTAAAGAGCAGTTTATAGTTTTTGTGTTTTTTTTTTATTTTAACCACCAAATAAAGTTCGGTGGTCAGTTTTGGTCCCTCAACTTTTTTTTGTCTTTTACTTAAAAAAATTTATTTCACTCTTCTTAAGTTTTAAAGTTATCACTTTTGCTCTTTTATATTGGTCATCATTTACGTACTACTTAGCATAGATTTACGACCCTTGCGCGCAACGCGGGGATTAAGCAAATGTCATGTGTGAGTTTTTTTTAACATGTTTTTAACATAAAAAGAAAAAACAAATGTCATCTTGGTTATTTTTAATGTTGAATATTTTGTCTTAGAATCATTATTATTATACTCCATAATTCTTGCTCATTTGCTTCAAATAATCTAAAATGTTAGCTCCCATTGTTTATGTACAAATATGATCATATTCATTTGTCCCATTAGGAATCAAACATGCACAATTTGAGATAACACCAACCTTATTCAAGTGAAACACCTAGGCTTGATTCCTGTCTTATTACAGTTGTAGATTGACATGAAACCTTAGCTTCCTCTAATTTGTCCAAGTCATATTACACCTAGGAATTTCCATAAAGACAACATCCTTTGACAAATCCAACAACTTCACACCAAAATCCAAGATTCCAAGAGGTTCCAAGGATCTACCCTTAAATTCTCCTTAATCCAAACTAACCTTACACCTATATCGAATTTGACCTCGAAACACATATGGGATCTCGACTCTCATGCTTGAGACCAATATGTTTGCTTTGTAACAACACGAAGAAAGAACCCGAGAGAAGACAACAACACCCGTTGCACAAAGATGGTAAAAAGGAACATCTTTTGAAGAACAATAAGTTGACTTTACAAGATTATATTTTAAGTTCACCAAGATCATCTTCGTTTCCCGTTACTTCTAACAAACGGGTTCATCCTAACCCTCTCTTTGTCAATGATGGCGCTTCTAAGGAAAGGCGTTTATCAGGGAGTCGTTTGGATGCACAAATAGGAAGCAGTGATGGTGATGAAATGAAGAGAAAAATGGATGATAATTCATTGTCAAAAGGAGAGAGGACAAAGAAGAAGGTGAGTTTTAGAATGCCTGAAATTGCTGATGTTTTCATATTGGCTGATTCTCCTATAACTGCTCATGAGTCTGCTGACCTACAAGTTGACCATGATCATTATTGAAGTCTTGCACTGTTTACTCAAGTTTTTAAAGAACAAAAATAATAAAAAGGGGGTTGTAAATTGTTTTTTGCATGTTCTTGATACAGAAAAAAAAACATACTTGTTTGTGTGATTTGTGTTCGAAATTTGAATTTATATATATTTGTCTTTTCGTATTCTTTAAATAAATTTATATTTTCTATATGTTTTAAATTAATTATGACATTGTATTATAAAATTTGAATTTATATACATTGTATTATATCGCTAATAGCCTAAGACTATAGTTATCCCTCTATTGTACCTCATAATACGTCTTTTTTTTCTTGTTAAGAGTAATATATGTTGTGAAATAACTATCTACTATAAGAACCAGCAAAAAGTGTTACATATCACTAAGTGAGTCACAATAACTAAACTGGAGAATAACTAAGTGATGTGGGAAACTAAATTTTAATCATATCACAATCATTTTTCAATAATCTATTTAAATATATATTTTTAATTAAATGTCATAACTTTATCAATAAAACGACATTATATTAAAATAAAGTTAAAAATTACACTAAAATTAAAAATATTTAAATAAAAGTTACACTAAAATAAAAAAATAACAAAACAAACTTACAAATTATAAAAAACATACAAATGAATTTAAATAAAGACTAATCTAAACTCGTTTTGCGTAGCGTTCACGAATTTAATTTGTTGTTTCCTTTGCATGAAAAATTCTTGATCCTCCTCCGATAAATGCGAGTAGTCTTTTTGGAGGAAAGCAAGGTCGGCATCGATGCGTTCATCTTGTCTAAACCCGATTAGCTAGTCAATTTTAAAGTCCAAACTATCGACAACCGCTATCACCTCGGGAATGGATTTAGATGTAGCTCTTCCCGAGGATGATGGTCAGGATTTATTGTGTATCGCTTTGCTTTTGACTCTCCTTGTTGGACAGACTAGTGGTTCTGGTTCAATTCCGTCCTCCAAGTCTAAGCTGTTGATATTTATAAGCGACGAGCATCCAATGTGGCTTTGGAGGAATTTGGCTAGTTTGATGTAGTTTTTGACCGTTTACACCACGTCGTCGTTACCAAACCACTTCAGAACTTCACAAATCTTTTCCATCCAAATGGAGCATTGTATTGACCTCTATTCGTATATTAGCCCCACCTTGACGTCCACGTCATTTATTCCACTTCCTCGATTACGGCTACTAACAAACCGAATGTAGATCCCGTTCATCGATGTCCATTTTCCCGATATTTGTCTTGGTTCCGTACTCTTCTCGTTGCATAACCTGGTGAAACCTCGCACAAACCTTCTTCCAAAAATCTTTAGCCTTTTGACCATCCGCTATCTAAAAAATATATACAAACTCAACATTCCATAAAAAATATATAATCAACATTCACAATAAAATATTTAAGTCTATAAAAAGTAAATAATGTACATATGTAATAATAAACTATAAGAGTATCTAAAACATAAATGCTTAACATGTATAAAAATAAAAAGTAAATATTACTAAGAATCGGATCCTCGAAAACGTGGAGTCACGATTGTGCTAAAGCATATTCTTCATCACTCGACTATTTCTCATATGTTTTGTCGACCACCTTGTCTTCGGGTTGTTTTTTCTTGCGACTATGTTTTTTCTTGCGTGATGATTCTGGTTCACTTTCGGTGGCGGTTGTGTATCGGACATAAATTGTGTCTCCGAACCGAATCAAGACCAAAATCAAATTCCAAGTTGGGTATGTTTTGGCTTTCTGACGATACACATAGCCTTGGTCGAAGTATGTAGGATTGAAGAGGTTATACGGGTTGTTTACATCATTAATCGGGTGTGGGTTTGGTTGTGTGTTGGTGTTATTAACATCTGGTCAAATGTTTGCAAAAATGGGTCTCTTGAATCCACGGATTCATTTTTTTTTTAATTAAAAAGATTGTCGAGATTGAAGGTGTGAATAGTGTATGTGTGTATATGGTTTAAATATAAAAAAAAGTGTGTATGGTATTTATGGTATATAAAAAGTTATTTTTTTTAAATTATACCCCAACCAACGGTCCCCCATTCCACCATTCATGTTTCCTCGATCCACGCAAGCCCCAATTGTGCCTTAGCGCCCATTATTGGGCTGACGCCGGTGCCTTTGGCGTCCCCAATAACGACGTGGCGCAGTATTTAACGGCCAAATTGGCCCATGTGGATGGCCCGTTATTCCACAATGGTGAGTCCAATAAGCAAACTTTTGTAACTATATTGTCGTAAAGAGTTAAGGACATAGGAGACACTCAACTAATCAATCAACTAAGACTGATGGATTATATTGTATGGGAATGTCCACAAGAAACAACGGTGAGTTCACTAGCTCACACAAAGTGTATTACTACATAGATGGTTTGTAGAATAGGTTTGTAAAGATTATCATACCTTATGTTTTGAATTCTCTATATTTCGCATTTAGTATTTTATCGTATCATATTAACTATAATAAGAGGGTGTGAGTTAGTCGTTTAAAAAAAAACTAACCGCACTAAGGATTTGGGGTGCGACACTTTTGTACATCGACTACATTCTATTTGAGTTTTCTAATTAGACATTACCTTAAATATGACGCGTAGACATCCAATAACGCGCGTTAAAAAACATGACCCATAAACAACCAATGTCCGCCAAACAGAACCGTAGCTGGATCGTTAGGTATAAGTTATATTACAATCAATGTTTTACGCAGAATGATATCATAACAAAAGGGTTTAACTTACAAGGATTATTGTCCGTATCGAATGTCCTAAAAGTGTACAATTGTGTTTATTACATTTACAATATAGCTTCTAAAACTAGCATAATATACAAAGACCATCGAATACGCGATCCTAGTGACACTTAACAGGATCCGTACTCATGACATCCGATGAAAAACACACACGTGTACGACTATACAACATTTGTTCATGATAAAATCCGGTGAGGAATGTACTCATATGAATGATGAGCAATATCGCTACAAACAATAATTTTCGAATCACCATAAGCGATTGAAGCATTTTGAAGTCCGTAGCCATAGCAATCAGGTAACGTGTAGCCTATTCTGAGACGTAAATTCACAACCGGTACAATGACTGTTTTTATGAGCGTTGACATCACAGACTGCAAAATTAAAAACAAAATGGTGTCAAATCCGAGGATGGTTGAAGAAGACTGTTTGGGATTGCTTATATTAAAGCTGCTTATTTGCTCGATAAGCAGTTGGAACACAGCAATCCCAAACACCCTCAAAACAACTTTAACGAGCAATGTTAAACGCCCCAATGACTAGAAGACGTTGTGACTGTCTTCTATGGATAACGGCTTGAGGTCAAAACTGTAGAAGGAGAGAGGCCAGAATCGTAACATGACAAAACGGGTTGAGGTCAAAACGGTAACTTTTATCTGTGGGACAAAACCCAAAAAGGTCGGGTTGGACGAACCTACCAACGTGTTTTTCTCCACCTTTTGATTTTTTAACGATTGATATTACATATGATTACCAAACCTTTTGATTTTTTGTTGTTAACCCATTTGGCCCGTTATCATTGAATAATATGATCATTACTAATACGCACATGCATAGTTAGCATTTTAATGTGGGTGTCAAAAATTAAACGACATACAAGCCGATTTCACCTTAACGATCAAAAAATATTTCTTTTTAAATAATGGTTTCAATATCCTATTAAACTTTATATAGCTAAAGAATGAAGATGAGTGTACCTGAACAAGAACCATGTGAAGGGTGCCGATTTTACTCCATTTTAAAGACATTGTGAATTTGCTTAAGCTAATACCACCGGCAATAGTGTTCAATGAGATTCCTGCAAATCCCGAAGCTTCAATTTCCTGAAAAAGTAAGTCAACAAGTCAACTCATTATATATACTCTAACAAGAAAAACAGGTAACGTACCACTGAGATGCATGCAACCGGAATAACTTCACCATTATCCATAACATTAATGATGACGTCAGAATTCACTGTGGCAACAATGCCCTCATCTTCAACCTTTATGATTGGAGGTGATAATACCGTAAAATTTAAGCTCATTTCATCATTCGCGAATTCTTTATATAATTTAGGAATTATAATCTCCATCCCGCAGTGTTCATTAGCTTCTGATTCGGTAAATTATCAACAATCCAATACATCTTATTTGTCTGAAACAAATAAATACAAGTGAGTACCAGAAGCTATCGAAGAAAAGATTACACATGCAATAAAATTGATGGTAAATTAATAGGTAATCTAGAAAAATAAATATTTTATTCCCTATATGAATGAAATTTGCACCGAGACACCAAGTTACTTTTCTGGCAAAACATAAGCAATATTTACATAATGCTCATTTTTCTTAAACTAATAATGTGTTAAATATGATCATAAAAAATATTGTAATAATCCATATATTTGAATATAAGGTTTAGGAAGTTGAATGCATTAAAAAAAGACTTTAGACGACTTCTGAGTTCTGACCCGAATGAACCACTCCTGTTTAGCTATATACTTGACCCATAAGATAAAAACAACCAACAAATCAACCATAAATAAACAGGTCGAAATGGTCACTTCTACAAGGAACAAGTATGCATATCCCTAGGGCTGCAGTCGAACCGAAATTTCAGCGAACAGTTAGTAAACCATTCAGCGGAAGTTCGTTTGTGTTCGTTTGTTTAATAAACGAAAGAACCAAGAAATTTTGTTCGTTTAGTTAAACGATAACGTGTCGTTTATGTTAGATAGTTCATTAGTACTTTTAGTTTTTATATTTTATTTAAATAATTCAAATTTTCGACAAATAAAATACTTAATAAGTGTCACTGTATTATATATTCTATTCATAAATGCTTATTTGTGTTCGTTTGTTTCCATTTATGTTCATGAACAGTAGTTTGTGTTCATTTATGTTCACAAACGTTCATTTGTGTTTGTTACTTAAAATTCGCAAACGAACACAAACTCGTTCATTTCCTTAACAGACGAACACGGACATAAAATCTCGTTCGGTAAGTGTTCATGAACAATTCGTGAACACATATAATTCCTTAACAAACAAACACAAACAAGGTCTTGTTCGTAGGGATGGCAATAGATATCTGTATAAGACACGATTAGACCTGTTTACTGAAAAAGTACACAACCTGATTTTTTACTTTTTTAAAAATAAACAAAATTATGAGGTTAGAATCCATCATTTCTTTTTCTTGGTATATAAAACATAAAACTGTGTTATAGCCATTGAATATCAAGTAGTTAACGAGTTGTATTCATATTTAATACTTGTGTTATACGCGTCGTCAGAGACCTGTTAAACCCGATAAGACACGATTTGCCAGCCCTACTTGTTCGTGTTCGTTCGGTTCATTTGCAGCCTACATATCCCTTTGAATTACCAAGAACTTACATTGAAGTACACCAGTGATGCTGAGTTGAGAACATTTTCATGAACGGAAATTGCAACCATGTTTTCTGGGCTATTACAAGAACCCTTTGATAACAAATTTTTCCCATAACTACCAGAAGTTACTTCACCATCAATTTGTGTAAATAACCCGTCGATACCAATAAGAATAGAGGTACTGCTCATAATAGGACCATCAGTGATGGTGGCGTTTAAAGCGGCAATATCACCAACAGTGATTTCTTTCGGGAATGATTGAAATTTTGAATCGAGTTTTATCACCGCTTCTGTAACCTTTTTGGTGATCGTATCTTCAACTGCGGATATTATATCGTCTTCAAAATAATCAACTATTCTGATGATTGAAAAAAAAAGCAATGAGCTCAATAAGACAAAGTTATACATTGTGTTAACAACTAGAGGTGCCAATATCCTAAATAGTCAATGTGGCTTCAAAAGGGTAAAATAGTCATTTATACAAACTTAAGAAAAAATTTAACGCAAGTTAGTGTTAAATCCCAAAAGTGTTACAAAACTGAAACTAGAAAGATACCCTTGATAAAGCCAAGATGCTCCTCCATCTAACTTGATGGAGATATAATCAACATAGCATCCACAGTCTTGGGGAGATAGCCTAGAGTGCCTTGTTGGCTGTATAAACGAAGAGTCATCCCGATTTCCATACCTTCAACCTTACGATATTAATTAATCATTAGCTTCCCACTAAAATAAGAAAAAAAAAACAGGTGGTGTAGATATAAGGGAAGCAACTGCAAAAACAAATTACATAAAAAGAAAGTTTTATTAAGCAAGACATTCTCATCTCGCACTGATCAATAAGCCATATTATTAAAAAAAAGGTTTTTGCATAAAATACAACATACTTTTGTTACATTTTTAGGGTTATTTAATCAAAATAAGATCATACAGACTAATAACATATCCCAAAGAAACATGAATACCAAACAAGCATACCCAGTATAATCCCACTCATAGCAGAGCTCCAAAAATAAAACTTTTTTTTCATGTACAGTATAGCAATCTAGATAATATAAAACATAGCTAAGAGAATCAAAGCAACATAGTACTAATTATGAAGGTAGTAACAGCATCCACAACACTACACTCCACAAACCTCCACCTCATCACGCCACATCAGATTTCAAACCTCCCTCAAAAACCTCCATTTTTCCCACAACACCAAACCTCCGGCTCACACTCCACTTTTTATCTTAAAAAATTAAAAATTAACAATGTTTGTGTGTGCAGCCCACCCTCACCCTGCGGACCAAGTCCTTGCAGCCAAACCAAACATTTCAGACCACAGGCCAGACACCACCCACGTCGCAGGGTAGTCCGCCTTGCCCTCGTCCGGACTTCCGAACCATGCCACGATATCAGTATGTGAATGCTCTAAACTATCACCAACATACATTGATTGACTAAACTATAGTAGCTACAGCCATGGTTGTAAAAGTCGCAAGGCGCTCCCTAGTCGGTCGACCGGGGAGTTGAGAGTACTCGGGGAATACTCGGACATGTTAAATTATAAAGTAATTAGTTTTCGGAAATTAATTATATGTCAAATGACATAAATGTAGTAATATATATAACGAAATACGTGAAAATGATATTCATTCTTTAATATGATAGGTATAGAAATCATGTTTTATTTTTTTTAAAGTCAAACTCAGCCAGAGTTGACCTACTAGATCCGATTTTGGCTGAGGTTGATCGCGTTTGATCGATTCCGAGTAATTAGGCGGATTTAAAGAAAGTCGCATCAGCAGCCTACCTTCGATTACTCGGTCTTGGAGACCTTGTTTTACAACATACAGCTAAAACGCAAAGATACAAGAAAAGGTAAAAGCAGCTAAGGTAATAAAAAAAACAACAAAGACAAAAAGTACTAATACTAGTACCCTACTAACAGCAAAAGTACCAGGTAAAAAACAACAAACTAACAAGTAACAAGTGAACATTTTCATGTCTTTTAAAATACGTAATACTACACGATTACAATAAAGTGGCAGGTAAACGGTAAATAGTAAGCATCAACCCTTTTGGACAGCAAAACCGATCCGACAATAACGAATGACAAATAAAAACAGAAAAAACAATTACCTTAACAGAGGCAACCCCACTATCAGTAATCTCAAACAACCAAGTGCTATACTCATAACTCCAATCAAACCTCAACCCAGCAGTCGCACCAGAAGCAGCAATAGTAACCCCTATCTCCCCAGGCTGAACAACCGATCTCGAAACATTCACCTCATAGATAACAATATCCGAAAGAACCATATGAACCTTACCCACAAGTGGGATTTGAGCCTTTTGTTCTATATCATTCAATTCAAGCGGAATCAAAGACGAAACCGCAGTGTGTATCATCAAATCTTTTGCAAACTCAATACCCTTTTGGGAAATACCAAAAGATATGAACCCGTTTGAGCCTGAATCATCTGGTTTCACGTGGGTAGGTGAGGAGATTAAGAATAAAAGGGTTGGAAAGATGATAAAGATTGTTGGATTCATGTGTGTTTATGGGTGAAATTGGATTGGTGGGTTGAAAATAGGCGATGATTCGAGTCAAATTGACATGTTTTGGTTGTTTAATTTGAAGAAACTGAGTGTTGTAGGGGAGCTGGAGTAAGTAGGAAGTGAAGGGGAGGGATGATCGAGGATGATTACGTGATTGAGTGAATGCGTGATTGGGAACAAATGATGGATTACGTTTACGGTGTCTAGTGTTTACCTACTTTTGTACGTATCATCGAGATCATATTGTTGACTTGATCATCATCACGTGTTGAAAGGGTGATTCTAACCACACTAGGTATCCTAAAAAACTTTTTTCTAGGTCTGTCACTAAAAATTGAAGTGTCTTAAGTAACCGTGTGCAGCTAGTAAAAATGGTCTTTAAAAATTTCTTTTACCTAAGGTCAACTCTGAGAATTCGAGAGCTCTAAGGAGCCTTGTGCAACTAGTATATATAATTACTAGTTACAGACCGTCCATTTATTTAGGGTTGTTTAAAAAACCCGTGGCTTGAGGCTCGCTCGCTCGAAGTTCGTTCGAAAAAAGCTCGGCTCGAAGTCACTCGGTTTTAAACGAGCTGGCTCGGCTCGGTTCTTTGTTAAAGAGCCGAGCCCGAGCCAAGGTAGGTTCGGTTCGTGACTTGCTCATTAGTTGGCGCGTTGACTCGCTCGTTTGGCACGTTTAAATTAAACCCCAAATTATGTGTGTGTAGTGTGTGGTTATATACATATTTCTAATATATCTAAGCAATGTAGTTTAATTAGTAATATGGTTACTTTTTTATCGATAGAAATAGATTGTTAAGCTATAGTTTTAATTATTAATATTTATTTAAAAGATATAGATTTAGGTAAGTAACAATAAATCTTTTCTTGTTCGTTTTATAGTTCGTTCAAAATTACTATTCAGTTTAAAAAGTCCGTGGCTCAGGCTCGCTCAAAGTTCGCTCGAAAAAAAGTTCGAAAAAAGCTGGCTCGAAGTCAGCTCGGTTTTAAACGAGCCGGCTCGGCTCGATTTTTAAACGAGCCAAGCCTGAGCCCACCCTGGTTTGGTTCGGCTTGGCTCATTTACAGGCCTACATGTATTACACAGGTTAAATAAAAAAAATAAACAGTTAGTAATAAGATATGGTTGAAAATTATGTATTGATTAGATATAGATACGTGTGTTGTGGGACTAATTTAAAGAGCAAATTTGTTAATCAACATTTCTTAACCCATACTTTATAATATAGTAATTTAATTATAGGATTCAAGTAAAAATTTATTTTTACATTCTAAACCATATATTAATTATCACTTTTTTAATTAACGAGTGTGCTACACGCACGAGAATGTTATTTAGAAATTTATAAATAACATTGATTGTCGAAATCAATAAAACTAGTACCTTTATAAATAATATTGAGTGTCAAAATCAATAAAACTAGGTACACCAAACACATAAAATCATTACGGGTGGAAAAAAAGAATCTCATCCCTAGAGTGAACTACGTCAATGGTTTAAGCACCCCCGTAGGGATCTACATTGTATTTTTAGGTTTTTATTATTCATCTTTAACGAGCAACAAACTGAACTTTGTCAATAGTTTAAGCATCCACCTACTTTGTATTTTCAAGATTTATTTTTCATCTTTAACGAGCAACAAACTGAAGTATGTCAAGGGTTTAAGCGCCCACCCACAATATCAAATATGGGCTATAACCATAAATGTTATAATCTTTCTCAAAACAAGTTCAAAAAGTAGATCACACCAATATCAATCATAAAATACAAGACTTTGTAAAACAACAATTTCTCAAACTTCAATATCCTAAGTTACTTGCACAACCAAATCGAGCAGGATCCATGGTGGTTTTTGGCGGTTTGCCGGTGTAACTACAACTTTTGTGTACATACAAAAAATAATCGCTACAAAACACAAACCTAACACTCGTGAGATGAACCTCATGATGGTGGAAATGGGACCGAAGAATAATTGCCGCCCAAAACAACCATAATGAACCAGGGATTCAGCAGCGCGCCCACTAGCCGCCCAAACATGAGCCAATGGTAAGATCGGCTCATTGTTTTTTCACTGTCGTGAACAAACTTATCTTCATTGAATCCATCATCATAGAAAGTAATCTGGTGGCGGTTTTTTAGCTGGAGCCCCTCTTGATTCCTGCATTTTATATTGCCAAATGAGTAAACTGCAGTTAGAGGGTGTCAATCATGTCGGGATGATGGGTTGGCGGGTTGAAATGTTCAACCCAAACCCGACCCATACTATTATTCGGGTTAAAGATTTCATCCCTAACCTGCACACATATAAATGCGGGTCAACTCGAACCCGGCCCGTTTAACCCGTATTTTTAACTGAGTCGTACAAGTTGACGATTTATAAGCAAGTTGTTGGTTTTAAGCGGGTTACTGATAACAGGTTTAATGATGAATATGAGTGACAAAGTAAATAATATTTGTGTCAAAACTAACATTATTATAACCATGTAAAATAGAAACGGATAAAACAAAAATATAAAAGTTTCTTTTAAATAGTTCAAAGGGTTAACAGGTCAACCTGTTTTTATACGGGTCAACCCGAACCCGCCCGTTCTTTTAAACGGGTCGTGTTAGGTGACCCAAGCCTTTTTTTGTGTCGGGTCCGGGTCTTGTTGGCGGGTCGTGTCAAGAATTGCTGCTGCGATTGACCCTTTAGGTCCCTATTTCTAAAAATCGTTAGGTTGAGTCCCCAACCTTACCAATTCACATCAATGTACCCCCTCCATCCGGTCAACGTTTGTTTGACTGTTACCCAAATTGCAATTTATAAAGCAGAAATGGATCTTAATAACAAACCTGTGGAGCTGCTTTAAATACTCGAAACTGTTTATTAAGATTCTCATCAAGCTCAAGAATGGCAGCTACATTACCACACCTGAAGCATATATTTATAAAACTTTATTAGTAGAGGTAGTGGTTTAAACCCATTTACTTATGAAGCACGTTAGGGTTGTCTTTTATCTCAAACGGGCCAAATTAAAACGGGGGTTGGCACACAATACCAACCCACCTTTTCACTTGCCCCGTTTTAATCATTGTACTTTTTGATTTTCGTACACAAAAATCAGTTGTCAAAGATAACACTTTTGACATAAACATGTAGGATACATACATTCATATATAGAAGAGTAATATGCCATTTCGTCCCTGAGGTTTGGCTACTTTTACGACTTTTGTCCAAAGGTTTGTTTATTCGAATATGTGGATCCAAAAGGTTTGAAACCTTGCCATTTTCATCCGGCTCGTTAACTCCATCCATTTCTTTTCTGTTAAGTCAAGGATATTTTCTTCTTTTTTGCTAACTTAAAGGGCACTTTGGTCTTTTTCACTTTATGTAAACTCGCTGGAGATGTGTGAAAAAGACCGAATTGTCCCTTAAGTTAACAAAAAAGACGAAAATACCCCTGACTTAATGGAGAAAAATGGATGGAGTTAACGGGCCGGTGAAAACAGCAAGATTTCAAACCTTTTGGATCCAGATGCGAAAAAACAAACCTTTAAACGAAAAGTCGCAGAAGTGGTCAAACCTCAAGGACGAAAAAGACATTTTACTCTATAGAATGCTAAATGTTGTATAGAATGTTAAAATGTCAAATACCGATTACAAAATTCTCAAACGTACACAAAACCAAAATTTTTAAATAGTTCAGGTGTACAAAAACGAAAGATTGAACGTGTTGAAAGTACAATGACTAAAACAAGACCAAATATAACAATAGAAATTGTAGCTAAACAATTTGAGTAGGAAAAACGATTACTAACTAAAAAAACGAGTAGTAATACATATGAATTTAAAAATTCACCTGTAACAGTAATTTGGGGCAGACCAGACTGTCACTATTTGGTTATTGAACATCCATTTAAAACCTTCCATTACCAATTGATGTGCACGACAAATATAATCGATATTATTAGTATGATTAAAAGAGGTAACAACACTGCCACCAAACAAGAAACCAGCGCCACGTGGACTCAAACCCCAGCCGTCCACAATGTCCTCGGGATCAGACCACAAAAGATCACACATGGCACCGTCATGGGGTACTTCTTGCTTTCGGTCAATTGTCCGAATCTGGAAAATTGTTTTTGTTATTAATAAATGGATTAATTACATATATATCATTCTACAAGTAAAAATTTCATCTATGTCCTAGATTTCAGAATAGCGGGCTTACCCTTTTAAAACACTCCCATTCCATAGTAGATAATTTATATATGTTATATATGACATAACAGTTTCTTTAACTGAATAAACAAAATGGAAAACAATTAAACAAAATGGAAAACAAATAAACAAAATAGAAAACAACGTTATTAGCTTGATTCATTTGAACGATTAGTGTACTCTTTGTTTATTCAGTGAAGCAGACTGTTACAAGTATTTTTTATTTTATCTAGAGTAAAATGCCATTTTCGTCCCTGGGGTTTGGCCAGTTTTGTGCCTTGAGTCCGAAGGTTTGCTTATTCGCATCTGGATCCAAAAGGTTTAAAATCTCGCCACTCTCATCCAGTTGGTTAACTCTATTCATTTTTCTTCCTTAAGTCAGGGGTATTTCCGTTTTTTTTTCCCACTTTATGTAAAAAGACGAATACCCCTGGAAAAGACCGAATTGCCCTTTAGGTTAACAAAAAAGACGGAAATACCCCTGACTTGCCGGAGAAAAATGGATGGAGTTAACGAGCCGGATGAAAATGGCAAGATTTCAAACTTTCTGGATCCAGATGCGAATAAGCAAACCTTTGGACGAAAGTCACAAAACTGGAAAAAACCCCAGGGACGAAAATGGCATTTTACTCCTTTATCTATCATGGAATGGGTAAAGTAAATATGGTATTTTAGTGTTCCGAAAGGTTAAATATGAAATACACACACACACATATATATGAAACTCTGAACTTAAATTAAAGGACTGAAAACAAATGTTTCAAAGGATACAGAACTAGTTTCTTCAAACCTGATCTAATGTGTTGATGTTAGGAGAGAGACCGCCATGAACTGAAAATATTTTGTTCTCAATGAGAGCAGACAAACTGTAAAAACGTCATAATTCAGGTAATGCAAGTGAAAGAAACTATCCAGAAAAGGTGCATAATGATTGAAGCAACAAGTGAGAATTTGCAAGTTATGACACCTGAAAATACCTTTAAAGACAAATTTTATGGTAAAAAAAAAGAAGACAATACACCACTGCAGTAGGCTAGTAGTGGCAAAATTAATCATTTTTTGTGAAAAATGGTAAGTTCGGTATCTTACTTATAATCTATCGGAAAGCAAGTGAAAGAAATTAGCAAACCTTAGGTAATCAAATATATCGGTACAATATCTCCAAACATTTACAGAACCATACTTCCTCAGGCACTCATCATAGAATCCATATACCTAGCACACGAAAACAGCAATAAGCTCTCGAAAGTCAATATATTAAATTATCAATCATTTACGATAGGATACCTGTGTTATCTGACGGCTCTCATGATTTCCCCTAATCAATGTTATCCGGTCAGGATACCTCACCTGATTTCAGTAGTGCTTCATTAGAGAACAGGTAAAAAGAAGAAAAACATACAGTTTCGAAATAAAATTTGCAAATCATTTGGTATAAATAGATCAGTACTGAAACGTTGCCCCACTATCGATATTAACTCAGGCAAAATTTATAAGGGTTTTGATAACAATAGCCAACATATACTTTTTATTTAATTACGTAAATAATACTAATACTGATACTCAAACGTAATCTCCAATCATCGCCAAGAATAATAAAAGGATGTTCTATAATAAAAATATATTGTGTATGTGATGTCACCAAATTCTGTAAGACTAATATGACTGTTCTAGACTTGCACAAAGTGACATATTGAAGTTATTGTAGAGAAATAGAAAGTGAGTGCCAAAAAATAAAAGTTAATAAAAAAGGCAAATTGGATTTTAATAGTCCCACATTTTCTTAGTTGGCCAATAATAATCCCAATCGAGAATATTCTTACCACCAATCCCTACTTTCTAACTATTTTTTTTCATGAACCCCCCATTGAAAAAACTTAACCCAGTTGTTTTTTTGCTGACACATATGAGGTAGGAAAAAAATATTTTTTTATATCCACGTCAACAAAAAAAAAAAGTATTTTTTTTCCACCGCATATGTCAACGTCAGCAAAAATCTATCCATGTCAGCAAAGGGGTCCATTGAAAAAAAAAAGTTTGAAAATACGAACTGGTGGTAAGAATATTCTCAGTTGGGATTATTATGAACAATTATAACTAGCCTACAACAAACTATTAGATAACTAACAAAAAAATACACAAAAGTACATCCCACCCATACATCTTTATACTATGTAAGTATGTAACACAAATCTTACATTCTATATTACAATATATGCTCATTTTGTGTCAAAAAAATTTATTAACATACAAAAGTTACCTTTAGGGCAAGTAAAAGCAAAAAGGTCTCTACAGAGTAGAACCCTCTATCCACAAAATCTCCAAGAAACAAGTAGTTTGTCTTTGGGCAATCACCACCTACTTTAAATAGTTCTTTCATGTCATAAAACTGTCCATGAATGTCGCCACATATCTATACAACAGAAAAAGAATGCCATGAATTACAAAATTAAAATTACTAAAAGGAACCCTGAGAAAGAAAATTTAAACAAGCAACAGGCTTACACAAGGGATAATAGCAAGTGAGTTATGTAACTTGAAACAATTTCTAGGTGACTATATCATTAACTACTTGATGCTCTTAAATTGCATATTTAAAAACACTGGTTTGTGGTTTGTGGTTTGAAGTTACGCCCCGCTTGCGGTATGCGCATATAATGTATATATGTGTGGTTGCTCGGGGGGCAAAAGTGAAAGTGCACTAATTTTAACGTTATTTTACTAATTTCGTGAAAATAACGTTAAAAGAGGGGATGGTTAATCATGCATCATGTGGTGGTGTTGATAGCCGAAAGACAAAGGGGCACATGTACTAATCAGCATTTGTCTCAAATGCTGAGTGTTATGTGCCTTATGTCCAAGGCTTGATGCAAAACTACTATCGAGCCAGGGGTCTCACAGGAAGCAGCCTCTCTATTCCTACGGGGCAGAGGTAAGGTTGTCTACATCTTACCCTCCTCAGACCCTACCTTAGCTTTGCTATGGGTGGGATTTACTAATTATGATATGATGATGATGGTTTGTGGTTTGAAGTTAATGGACTATGTTTATTCCAAATGAACCAAGGGGCAAGGGTATAAAGTCAAGTTAAAGTGATGGGCTTTTGAGTAATTTAATGGTTTTGAATAGAAAACGCAGAGATGTGAGTGTATGGAAGCTTTGGGATCATAACGAAGAAAGACTCATGTGTTTGAGCTTGGATTATGACAATCAATCGATTCAACCATACAAATCAATTCACCAACCCGTAACCTGACGCGATGATACCCGGACCCGATAACTGAACAACCCGAACCTGTCTAACTAAACAAACATACGATCTACCTGAAACCTGATTGATAAACCCCAAGAACGCCCCTACTTTTTAGTGTTTGGGGGAAGAAAAGTGCTTATTCATGTCTGCTCATTTTAGAGTGAAATAAGTTTTTTCCCAAAAGGCATTTTGAGATTGCTTATTTCTAAATCATTATTCTTTATGAACTCATAATTACAAGTTCACCTTGAGGGTAACATACCTGTTTTCAATAAGCCGATTATCTGCTTCTACTTAAAAGCATATTTTCTTCAAATAAACAAAATCCCAAACAACCCCATATGAAGGCAAATGATATACATCTTCCCAACTCCACATGTGTTAGGCATCTTTGGATCACAATCAAACGGAGAAACGGAACACAAGATTTACGTGGTTTGGTCAGTGCGACCTACGTCCAGGCTTTCAACTAGCGGTTATAATTTTTATTCAGATGCTCAAGGAATTACAAAGGCCCTATACATCTATTCTACTAACTAGAATAAGGTTTACAACTTTAGAAACAAGAAACATTAATTTAGTCAACCTGCCATATTAACTGATTTTGAGTATTAGAGTTGGCCAGCTACCCTATCAAGTCCCAATCGATACTCAAAACGAACGTAAATTTATGACTAACTCCTACAATATTATTAGATCAAGAAAACTACTCAAAAAACTCGATTAGAATCCATCATAGTTGTTAATAGCGAATAGCGACAAATAGCAATAAGGTACCTATATGCTACATAGCGAATAGCGATACACTAGAAAATAAATTAAAAATTATATGTATATTATACCAAAATATCCTGGTATATACGCTATTATACATGTATATTTAACAAAAACCTAAAATCCAGCTATTTATAGCTACATTTAATTGCTATTTATATTAAAAAGAAACAAAAAACATTAAGGCCGCTATCTATCGCTACAGACCATATAGCGAGCATGGACCTATACGCCACACTATTCACTATGGCGATCGCTATTGACAGCTATGCAACCCATAATACCCTAACTTTGTCTTTAGGGTGGAAGGGGCACCATCCGTGGCCCCTTCGATGAGTCATGTTTGTCGCACGGTAAGGGGCCGCCACCCTCAAATCGTTGAGCAATGAGTGGTTATTACGGTGAGTATTCATCGATGTGGGAAGAGAAGAGAGAGAGGGGTTAATGGTGGGCCCCAACCCCTTCCAACCAATCACACATTTAAAAAAAGAAAAAAAATTGTTTACCACTCTCCATGTGTTTGAGCACCCCTAGTGATTGAGTGCAAAATGGGGAGTGAACGGGGGAGTTGACATAGCATGAGATTATTGGTTAGGGAAAAAGTTTACCACTCCCCATTTGGGAGCACCCCTTCCACCCTTATAATCTAACTTACACTCATTAGACTACAGCTATGATTGCTAATTAATCAACATGTTATAATCCTCCTAGCACAATACTTAAGTACTTTTAACCTACTCGTTGGAATTAGCCCTCCCCTAGGTCGAAGAACATTTCGAAATCAATTTATAGTATTTCGAAATACTACACTATATGATGTAAACACATGGTTCCAGCTAACAAAATTTTCACAGCTCCATAAACCCTAACAATCAGTAGCAAGTAACAAAACGCATAGACATAAATAAATCTGGAAAACAAACAAACAAACAAAAATATTGTAGTTATAGGTTAAAAGGAAAGTTAGTAAAGGTACAGTGACAGGAGCATCGACTCGTTGAACGTTGCTTTCTTCTACAAGAATCTCCATAGCTTTCAAGCACAGAGCCTTCACTTCAGACTCCTTGAGTGGCTCGCAGTTCTTCAACTGCTCGATTTGCCGGTCTAGGTCTGACATACCTCCCACCTTTTTTCGAGCAAATATTGAAGAGAGAGGAGCGTCGGCTCCGATCGGCTACTCCGGTGGTGAAATTTGTGTGCTCTCCGATTTTTGTGACTTTTATTATCGGCTGATTTTGTTGGAATTATACGCTCCAGCTATAAAGTCATGATTTTTTTTTATTTTCTTTTCTTAATACAACTAGTAGTGTAAAATGCAATTTGCGTGTTCCTATGGCTATCCGGTGCGGGGGTCGTCCAGGCATGGTGACGTCCTTCAACACCATCCTGGGTGGGCCGTGGTCGTCTTGCACGTCGTTCAGGAGACGCCGGAGACGGGTATGTGAGGACAAAAAAAATTGACCGTTGGGGGAAGTCGCCGTTCGAAAGAATAAAAAATTCTAACTTATAATAAAATACTACAAATAATGTCACATGTCATTCTCTTTTTTAACCTCACAAATTTTCTTTATATTTGTTTAACTAATGTATTTCTTTTAATATTAATAACTAATATATAGACATCACTTATCTTTATCTAAGATTAATAAATAATTTTTATTTCTAACCTAAAAATTTTATTCTTTTGCAATTTAGACCCTTTTTTTTCTCTTACTTTTAAGCCAAAGTTTTTTATCTTTTACAATTTAATCCCAACTTTTTTTCATTTTCAATTTTTGTCCACCATACTTTTTATATTTCCGAAGTTTTCGTTTCATTCTAAATTTTGTGAGTTAACGCACCGAACGTGCGTGTGGGGTTCAACATTTTTTTTCGTATATTTTTCCCATTTGACTGGCCCATCGCAACACATCTATGTTTCTCCATTTGACTTAGTTATTTTTTTCTATATTTTACGTTTCGGTTTAATTTCTCTTCAACGAACGTGCGTAATTCAAAGATTTTACGTCTGCGTTTCGCTCGGCATTATTTTTTTCCATTTTTATTTATTTTGTTTTAAGAGCTATTCCAGTGTTGATGGTCCCTGACAGTGGTATAGCATTGGTACTACTTAACAAAGTTTTACAACAAACGCTGCAACACAGGGGCTTAATACTAGTATATATATATATATATATATATATATATATATATATGTGTGTGTGTGTATGTGTGTGTGTATATATATATATTCAATCCCACTTTATAAATATAATCCCTTTATTCTTCATTTTTCATATTATTCATCCATTTTTATATAAATCTTCTACTTATTATAAAATTCTTCTACTTTTGCCATGGATCCATGACCTGAAAGTGAAAATTTTGTTTGTTGAATCCCTCCGTTAATATGTTGTTAGTTTGACCTTTAAGTCAAGGGGTAATATTGTAATCTCACAATATATACTAAAAAAATAAAATATTACTCAAAATAAAATAAAAAATAATTATTCAAAACATTCAAGAAGATAAACGTCATTAATCTAGAAAAAATTTCACTAACAAAGTATAAATTAGCAACATATTTAGGCATATAGGTGTAGTACTCAAACGCTATGGGATTTTTTCAAAAAAAGAAATTGATATTACACTTTTAACTTAAATCTATTTGATCTTTTACTTTTAACCTAAAAGTTTTCATCTTTACAATTTATCTCACAATTTTTTTACTTTCAACTTTGGTCCCCCACAGTTTTCATATTTCGAAGATTTTTCGTTTTACGCTTCGTATAGGGGTGCTAAACGGGTCGTGTTCGCTGGTTGGCGGGTTCAACCCAACCCGAACCCGAAAATTTTACACGAACCCGAACCCGAAAATCATATCATATATATGAACCCGAACACGACCCAAAGTTTTGTGGGTTGACCCGAACACGACCCGTTTAACCCGAATTTTTTAATTTTTTTCTAAAACTAATATATTAAAATTAAAAATTACTTAAAAAACACAAATGTATATGATAATATCATATTTAAATTATAAAATCTATGTTAATTTCTCCTTTTAAATTATAATCATGGCATACAATACACGCCCCATTTAATTTATGAGATAAAATATATTGTAAAAAAATATAATATAGTATAAATGTGTTAAACGGGTCAACCCGCCAACCCGACCACGTTGACCCGAACCTGACCCGTAAACCTAAACGGGTTCGCGTGTTCAACCCGAAACTAACCCGAACCCGTTTAGACGAAACCTAAACCCGCGAATTTCGTGTTAGGTTCGTGTCGGGTTTCCGGGTCGTGTCAGAAATTCACACCCCTAGCTTCGTACTAGATTTCGCGAGTTAACACGGCTCAATGTACGTGTGTGGTTCAATGTTTTTACGTCGTCTATTTTTTCCTGTTTGACAAGTTCGTTACAACATGCGGGTTCCTAAATCGACTTAATTATTATTTTATATGTTTTACGTTGCAGTCTAATTTCATCGCATTAACACACCGTAACTTCAAGTATTGGTTGTCGCTAACGGTGGTGTAGCATTGGGGCTATTCAGCACAATTTTATACCCCTGCTGCATTGCGACAAATGATAAATCTAGTTGTCATCACCTTCAAGAACAATGAATTATAAATTTGGACACTAAAAAATATGATCATGAAATCAAACAACTGCTTCAAAAAATTATGTTGCGTTGTAAACTATTAAACTTAAAACATTATCGTAGATGACGACAACAACAACAACTGTAACAACTCGAAAATTCGATTGTCATCTTTTCTTTTGTTTTCCGTTTATCTATCCTTTGTAAATCCGAGATTCGGTTAATAATAAAGTTTATGTTAATTAATTATGGTGATGTACGTTATTATCGCATCTAATCGCTTATTAAATCGCATCGCTAATCTCATCGCATCGCAAATCGCAATTATTTATGTGGCTTTAAATTATTTATGTGTTATTTGTGTTTGTGGTTATGTTTACAATCGCTATCGCATCGTCCTCTGCACTCTCGAATTGCTAAATCGCACTATTATATCAACTATAACGCTTAACGCTTTAATTTAACGCTTAATATAACTAACTAATGCGAACCGAATCACCAAACGAACTCTTAACGCGAAACAAACGAAGAAAACCCAACATTGGGTCAAGTTCGCTCGAACTTGGTGACCCCAAGTTCGGCCGAACTTGACTGGCCAAAGCAAATTCTCCTTTTTAACCTCAAGTTCGCTCGAACTTGTCTGAATCCTTAGAGATTCAGCAAGTTCGGCCGAACTTGACTGAATTCTCTTGAAAATCTAGCAAGTTCGACCGAACTTAGTCTCCATCAGCTCTCATTTTGCCTTCTCCTATAAATACCAAGCTCTGTTCTCTCATTTGAACTTGCTGCAAGTTCGCCCAGAGCTCTCAAAACCCGAAACCTTCGTGTTCTAAGTAAGAATCAACCCGATTTCACTGCGACAACGTTTATCAACGATCTACAAGGTTTACAACGATTTTGCACAAGGATCTACCTTCGTTTTCATCAAAAACCCATTCTTTTACGAAAATCTTCATCTTTTTCTTTAAAACTTCTATTTTTAACTTAGATCTACACAATACAAGTTCGTTTGGTGTTAGCAGAGGCTTCCCAAACACGAGATCTGCAAGATCTCGGCTTGTAAGTTCTAGATCTGAGAAACCTTTTATAAATTTCGATTTTGACACAAAACACGGACTTTTGAGGATGTCTTGTTCATTTTCTAATATGAAACGAAGCATCTATCATTCAAGATCCTAGATCTGGAAGCACAAGGACGTTTATGTTGGTTTACACAAGCCGGACTAATCCGAACGAACCCCGAGTTCGCCCGGATTAGCCCACGCTTTTATAAAACTGCTAAAACAGTTCTAAAAGACCTCTCCGACTTAAGTTTGCTCAGTAGCACAGGGTTGGAGGGATGAACACTCGATTTTCCTCCGCAAACAACGCGAAACGCAAGATTTTGGACCTGAAAACGTCAATTTCGCTCGAGAATCACCAGCTTATCAGGTCAAGTTCGACCGAACTTGTACCCATTTGGGTCAAATTCGACCGAACTTGAGTGTTTCTTCACCAAGTTTCTTGCAAGTTCGCCCGAACTTGGCTGGTTTCTTAGGAAACCATGCAAGTTCGCCCGAACTTGCCTGGTTTCTTAAGAAACCATACAAGTTCGACCGAACTTGCCAAATCAATAAGGTTTTCCTACAAGTTCGACCGAACTTGACTCTAAACCCACCAAAACCCAGCAAGTCCGCTCGAACTTGTGTGTTTACACACAAGTTCGCTCGAACTTGTCTACTGCCCTACCAAAACGTAACCGTTTCAGCTTTTCGGAGACTGATGCACTTCCGTTCGCGTATGCAGGCTAATCCGGCGCTCTTCTCGACTCTCCTCAGAATCTCTAAGCTAACTAAAACGCACCCACAGTGAGTATACTTGACCCATTTTCGCTTTAATGCACTTTTTGGGTCTTACATACGTTTCTATATCAAAATCACTTCAAGAAATCAAAACTGTTTATCAGACGCGAATAATCTGATTGTATATGCTCGAAACGTGATACTAGAAACATGTGACTAGGACTTATTTTCGTTGACTTGCCTCCTTAGCTAGTATGGTACTATAGTGTGGCTTACACCCGACGGGGTCTAGTTAGGATGGACGCGCAAGCCTTCTCACGGTAGTTAGCATGAGAAATGAGCCTATGTTATGTTAAGTGTTTTGGTGTATCATGATATGTAATTAGATTGTTTCGCAAACGCTTTCTCGACTATGCTAGTATTATTCAAACTCGTGTGCTCACCTTTACTTAATTGTATTGACTTGTATTTTAACGTATGTAACAGGATGAGGATTTTGTAGCTTGGATGCTTGGATGTGGCTTGTGTAGTTTAGTTTTGTTTATTTTGTTTAGTTCCAAGTGTAATAAATCTGGGGGAGATCGGATCAGATTTTACCATTTAAGGGATTTTGTTAATGTAATGCTTGTTTAAGGATATTATGAGTTTAATAGTATGAGATGTTAAATGTTGATTTATTATCTTTATATAATTGTTATGGAATCTCTTGAGACAATCTGGTTCACCTAGTGCCACTACCCCGATGGTTCCGCCATCGGTTGGGGTGTGACAGATTGGTATCAGAGCACCATAACTTTAGGATAGTAGGTAGAATTGCCATGATTCGACCTAGTAGCATGTTTAAGTACCCGATTGACCTATCTATGACCTAAATGTTAAACAACTTGCCATAAATGCTTAAATGTGCCTTTCCTAAGGCTAATACAATAATACACGCTTGGAAACGCTCACATCACACCAAACGAGTGATCAAGTCGAGAATAGGTGTGAAAACCAAGAACTCTCGATTAGATCATTCACTCCGCTCATTCTCTCGCACGAGATATCTTCGTTGAGTTAGGAGTGACATCCAAACCTCGACGAAAAATCTCCATTTCTAATTAGGAATGATGTTGTTAAGTTAGCGGTGAAACCTGCATCTTCATAACTAATTCCATGCTTCGATTTTCAATCTCACTAAAGTCTCGGTTATGCCGATGGTTTGGAAGACATATTAACTGGAAGGGTAAACGTCGTTAGCCGCTTGCGGTGAGAACGTTTATCTATTAGGCCAAAGCGTGGGTCCAAATGCAAAGGATAGTCGAATCACTTTGGCGTGTCAAATGTCTCAAAACCCCGGACACTCCCAATTCATTTAAGCCTATATCGTTGATTTACGCATCATCAAGTTTATTATTATTTACGTGTTTAAAATTTTGAGAATTTTCGCTTTATTCGATTTCTCGCTTTGATAATTTATCATATCATCGATTTCTCGATTTATCGCATTTACGCTCCATCGAATGTATGCACAACTCGCACAGATCTCGAAATCTAAAATACTAAATTAATGCACCAACCAAACTAATCGCTTAACTCGCTTACGCCTATGAGGACGTGTGCCTCATACGCGGTATTATCTCGCTTATCTCGCTATTATATATCGTTTATATCTCGCATCTCGTATCGCGCTACGCATTGTTATTATTAGAAGGTGAATACGTGCAAATATGTGCTTATGTGCTTACGTGCTTAAGTGCTTACGTGATTACGTGCCTATGTGTTTATGTGATTTTGTGCCTTGCATGAATTATAATAATAATAAATATTTAAACATAACTCTATTATAATCGAATCTCATCTAATCTAAATCATTCGTGTAGATGTCTTCTATGGGATCGCACACCCGAAGGAATCTCCAGCGCAACAATGCCGACAAGCGTATCGCTACAATGGTAGCCAAGGAGATAGCTAAAGTCATCCCGCACTCTCAGAAATTCAAGCTGTAAGCAGCAACTCTTCAGTTGACTCCAAGGGAGATGCACCGAAACCCCACTTCAGCTTTAAGCAGTTCAAAGCATGTGGACCGCTTACCTTCTCGGGCACCGAAGGGCCGAGTGCCATGTTCCACTGGTTTGACTCTATCGAGGTCACATTCCGCCAGAGTGGGTGTCCCGAGGCTCTGCGCACTGTCAATGCTACCGGCGTGTTTCAATCAAGGGCTCTCGACTGGTGGACAGCCGAGCGCAACAGGCGTGGGAACGACGAAGCTTACAGACTCACTTGGGAGGAACTTAAGGAAATTATGATCAAGGAATTCTGTCTTCCCTACGAGATCCAGAAACTGGAGAACGAGTTCTGGAATATCAAGCAAGATGGTCCCGATAACGCTGGTCTCACTACTCGCTTCAAACAATTGAGCATCATCTGTCCCGGTCAAGTGGATACGACCGAAAAGGCAATCAAGAAGTACCTCAATGCTCTCCCCGATTGCGTCACTGACTTTGTTCAAGCAGCACGCCCTGCAACTATCGAGGAGACCTACCAGCTAGCCGCCGAGATTAATGACAAACGAGTTCAGTCTGGTTACTTTAAAAGCTGCAAGGTCGCAAAGCAGGCAGTCACCGAATCAGCAGCTCCTACTACCAACAGCCCCGAGAGCCAAAGAACAGTCGTCGTGGTCGCAAAAGGGAAAACCCGAGCAAGAACTTTGCTCTTACTGCTCCAGCAAACCCTCAGCCACTCCATTCAGCAGCACCAAATGCACCGCCAGCAAAGCGTGCGTACACTGGTCCGCACCCTATGTGCCCTAAGTGCACATATCATCATGCCGTTGGTGGCTATTGTCGTTTTTGCACGAACTGCAACATCTACGGCCCCTTTACAGTCAGCTGCCGTAGTGGTACTCGTCAGCCAGCTCCTCAGGCTCCAACAGCTCCAGCTTTACCTGCTTCTCCTCAAGCCAACCAACAACAAGCTCCAAAGGCACGAGTGTGCTTCGTGTGTGGTGATCCGAACCACTTTGCTAATGTTTGCCCAATCCGCACCGTAAAACAAGTGTCGCAGCAGCAACAGCCTTAGCTGCAGCCACCACCGCAGCCTCAGCAGCAACAACAAGCTGTGCGTGGAAGAGCCTTCAATCTCAATCACCGCCAGGCTCAGAATGACAACAATGTTGTCAATGGTACGTTTCTCGTTAATGGCATTTATGCTTCATGTTTATTTGATACTGGTGCCGATAATTGTTTTGTATCGTTAGAATTCGAAAAGGTTTTAAAATGTAAGCGCGCTAAACTCCCAAAGACTTCGATGTGGAGGTCGCCACCGGAAGAACCGTTACCGTTAACTCCGTTTTACGTGGTTGTAATCTCGATCTCAACAACCATGTCTTCTCGATCAATCCCATACCTATGCAGTTAGGTAGCTTCGATATCATAGTAGGCATGGATTTTCTTCGTGAGAATCATTCTGAAGTTGTATGCTTCGATAAGATGATTCGCTTCCCCCTTCCGAATGGTGATCAACTTCATTTTTATGGTGAAACGCCCTCAAAGAAGTTGATGCTTTTGTCATGTACTCGAGCACACAAATGCTTGCAAAAGCGATGTGTTGCTTTCCTCGCTCATATTGTGAACCCAGAAATAAAAGAAGACTTATAAAGATGTTCCCGTTGTTTGTGAATTTCCTAAAGTCTTTCTCGACGATTTACCAGGTTTACCCCCTACTCGAGATGTTGAATTCCGTATCGATTTGATTCCAGGCGCTACTCCCGTTGCTAAAGCTCCTTATCGCCTCGCACCATCTGAAATGCGCAAGCTATCGAGCCAACTTCAAGAGCTTCTTGATAAAGGTTTCATACGCCCGAGCACTTCGCCATGGGGCGCACCTGTCCTTTTCGTGAAAAAGAAGGATGGATCATTCTGAATGTGCATCGATTATCGTGAACTTAACAAACTCATGATAAAGAACCGCTACCCTCTTCCCTATACCGACGACTTATTTGATCAGCTTCAAGGTACTACTTGTTTTTCCAAGATCGATCTTCGTTCCGGTTATCATCAGTTACGCGTGTTGGAAGAAGACATTCCGAAAACCGCCTTTCGTACCCGTTATGGCTATTTCGAATTCGTGGTCATGCCTTTTGGTCTTACCAATGCACCCGCGGTTTTCATGGATTTGATGAACCGTGTGTGTAAAGCTTTCATAGATCGTTTCGTCATTGTATTCATCGATGATATCCTTATTTATTCGAAGTCGAGAGACGGACAAGCGCGTCATCTTCGTTTTGTCCTCGAACTTCTTCAAGGAAATCGCCTTTATGCTAAGTTCTCTAAGTATGAATTCTGGCTCGAAGAAGTCCAATTTCTCGGCCACATCGTCAATAGTCAAGGAATTCATGTCGACCCTGCAAAGATCGAAGCCGTCAAGAATTGGATTACACCGAGAAATGCCTCCGAAATCCGTTCATTTCTTGGATTGGTGGGTTACTACCGTCGATTCATCGCCGACTTCTCGAAAATTGCCGTTCCGCTTACCACTTTAACTCATAAAGACAAACCTTTTGTTTGGGATTCCAACCAAGAGGAAGCTTTTCAAACTCTCAAACGTATGCTATGCAACGCTCCCGTTCTCGCTTTACCCGACGGAAAAGACGATTTCGTTGTTTACTGCGATGCCTCTAATCTTGGTCTTGGTTGTGTTCTCATGCAACGAGACAAGGTTATCGCGTATGCGTCTCGACAACTCAAGATCCACGAGAAGAACTACACTACCCACGATCTCGAACTCGGTGCAGTTGTTTTTGCATTAAAGATATGGCGACACTACCTTTACGGTACCAAGTGTACGGTCTTCACCGACCATAAGAGCTTACAACATATCTTTAATCAAAAAGAACTAAACATGCGACAACGTCGATGGGTTGAACTTCTCAACGATTACGATTGTGAGATATGCTACCATCCCGGCAAAGCAAACGTCGTCACCGATGCTCTAAGTCGACGAAGCTATGTGTATAGTGTTCGCGACTCTCAAGCTTTGAACGATCTCGAAATCATGATTCGCTCTGCTCAGTTTGCTTGTTTTAACGAGAATACTTTGGAAGGAGAAATGAAATTTGGTGCCGAAACTCAGCTCGTATCTAAGCCAAATGGTATTTATGACTATCTCAATCGCATTTGGATTCCCAGTCGTGATAATATTCGAAAGTTGCTAATGATCGAAGCCCATAAATCTCGATATTCCATTCATCTCGGTGCCGACAAAATATACCAGGACCTTCGTCCTAAGTATTGGTGGCCGGGCATGAAAAAGGATATCGCCTTATACGTCTCAAAGTGCTTAACTTGTTCGAAAGTTAAAGCCGAACATCAAAGGCCCTCTGGTTTGCTCAAACAACCCAAAATCCCGATGTGGAAGTGGGAGAGTATAGCTATGGACTTTATTACGAAACTTCCCGATGTGGAAGTGTACGGTCTTCACCGACCATAAGAGCTTACAACATATCTTTAATAAAAAAGAATTAAACATGCGACAACGTCAATGGGTTGAACTTCTCAACGATTACGATTGCGAAATACGCTACCATCCCGGCAAAGCAAACGTCGTCGCCGATGCTCTAAGTCGACGAAGCTATGTGTATAGTGTTCATGACTCTCAAGCTTTGAATGATCTCGAAATCAAGATTCGCTCCGCTCAATTCGCATGCTTTAACGAGAATACCCTTCAAAACGAAATGAAATGTGGTGCCGAAACTCAGCTTGTATCAAAATCTGATGGTATTTATTACTATCTCGATCGTATTTGGATTCCTACTCGTGATAATCTTCGTGAATTGCTAATGACCGAAGCTTATAGATCTCGATATTCCATTCACCCCGGTGCCGACAAGATGTACCAGGACCTTCGTCCTAAGTATTGGTGGCCGGGCATGAAAAAGGATATCGCCTTGTACGTCTCAAAGTGCTTAACTTGTTCGAAAGTCAAAGCCAAACATCAAAGGCCCTCTGGTTTACTCGAACAACCCGAAATCCCGATATGGAAGTGGGAGAGTATAGCTATGGACTTCGTTACCAAACTCCCGCGTACTTCGTCCGGTCACGATAGCATTTGGGTTATCGTTGATCGTCTCACCAAATCCGTGCACTTCATTGCTATACGAGAAGACTTTAAGGTCGAACGGTTAGCCCGAATCTATACCGACGAAGTTAGTCGACACGGGACGCCTCGTGACATCATCTCTGACCGAGACGGTCGCTTTACCTCGCGTCTCTATCAGACTTTTCAATCCGCTCTCGGTACTACTCTCAATCTCAGTATCGCTTTTCACCCTCAAACCGACGATCAGACTGAGCGCACGATTCGCACCCTCGAAGACATGCTTCGTGCGTGCATCATAGATTTCGGTGGTAACTGGGATACGCACTTACCTTTAATTGAATTCTCGTACAATAATAGTTATCATACCAGCATTCAAATGGCTCATTTTGAGGCACTGTATGGAAGGGAGTGGTCCGATTGGAAGGGAGATCACGTTCTCCTAAAGGTTTCACCTTGGAAGGGAGTGGTCCGCTTCGGCAAGAAAGGAAAGCTAGCGCCTCGATACGTTGGTCCCTTCAAGATTCTGGAGAGGATCAGTAAGGTAGCCTATCGTCTCGAATTACCGGAGGAACTCAATAATGTACATCCGACTATCCACGTGTCTAATCTCAAAAAGTGCCTAGCCGAAGAAAATCTGCATGTCCCTCTCGAAGATCTGCAAATCAACGAGACTCTCCATTTCGTGGAAAAGCCTGTGGAAATCATGGACCGAGAGACTAAGAAACTACGACGCTCTCGCATCCCTATCGTGAAGGTCCGATGGGAGGGCAAACGCGGCGCCGAGTTTACTTGGGAATTGGAAAGTGATATGAAGGCCAAGCACCCACATCTATTTGTTACAGCTACTGCCTAATTTCGGGCCGAAATTCCCTAAAGTAGGGGAGACTGTAACAACTCGAAAATTCGATTGTTATCTTTTCTTTTGTTTTCCGTTTATCTATCCTTTGTAAATCCGAGATTTGGTTAATAATAAAGTTTATGTTAATTAATTATGGTGTTGTACGTTATTATCGCATCTAATCGCTTATTAAATCGCATCGCTAATCTCATCGCATCGCAAATCGCAATTATTTATGTGGCTTTAAATTATTTATGTGTTATGTGTGTTTGTGGTTATGTTTACTGTAACATTTGTGTAAAACGGGTATCAAAAACCCGCTCCGTTTGAAAATTTTAGAATTTATTAAAAGTTTCGTTACGCATTTTTCTCATTTTACAAAATGAAATTTTCATAATTAATAAATAGATTAGATAATAAATATTTTAATTAAATAAAAGAATAAAATATATATATATATATATATATATATTAACAAAAATTAAGATTTTAAAATATTAAACAAAAAGGGGGGAGCCGGGAGTCGAACCCGGGTCCCTACCTTATACACACACAGCTTTCACCACTCCGCCACACGCATTTATCTGTTAAGGTTCTAAACTAAACAATATAATACAAGTCTCGAAATTTAATTTTCTAAACACCCGCCCAGTAACAGTCGAACCTTGATTCAAGCAATCAATTGAAGACCCGTTTTTTTTTTCCTTCCTTTGTAATCAACGAGTATAACCGTTTTAATCATGAGGCAATCACCGAAATCAGTTACACGAAATCATCTCGCCTTAATTAGTTGACCGAAACCGAAATCTATAAGGGCAACCTTCTCCAACTATAAATGGAGAGCTTAAACTCGTTCAGAAAACACATACATACTTCTCAAACTCTCCGCAAACTTCTGTTTAACAACAAGCCTTCGCCGGAATCATCAGTTGTTCGCCGGAGATTAGCACCGGAAAACCGAAGAATCCATTCCATTATTGCCTTACTCTATAATTAGGACTTCTAAAGCTCAGACAGAAATCACCCATCAAGCTACTTCTTTCACGCTGTTCACCAAGTCTCTGTTTCGAAAGAATCCACAAATCGCCGGAGTTCATTTATGTTCGTCGGAATCTGTCATCGAAACCTCTCAGTCACCGGTAATTCTTGAAATTTTGTTCTAAAAATTAGTTTTATTCTGCTTTGATTCAACATATAGTAATATCAATGGTTATTTTAAAATGGGATTGACAAATCAGAAACTGGGTTATTTCGATGAAGAAGATGAAGATTAAACAGTTTATATGTATAATTAAAATCGGATAAAATACCGGGTTAGACACAAAGTCCAGTGGTGGAATGTGTGCACTTGAAACATATAGTCCCGGGTTCGAGTCTTAAACATATTCCGATTTCCCTACACATCGCAAACATTTTTATAACATATATATAAAACAACTCAGTTAGTATATAAGATTAATTAAAATCTTGTATTCTTCGGGTTAGACACACTGCCCAATTGGTCAGGCTGTGTGCACACGAACCGTAGGTCCCGAGTTCGAATCCTGCTTCTGTAACCGGTTTTGACAATTATCAAAGCTTTTTAAAATAAAAACAAAATATGAATTAATCTAACTTGTGTATATATATAATTAAAAACGAGATTATTTCGGGTTAGACACGTAGCTCAGTTGGTAGAGCTGCGTGCACGTATACGGGAGGTCACGAGTTTGAACCTCACTCAGCGCATAGAAAACACAGTCTGGCCGGTCAAGACCCGGTCAACGGTCAACAGTCAAAAGTCAACCTTTTTATTTCTTTTTATTTATTTATTTAAATAGAAAATTATTTAAAAATACTTAAAAATAAGATTATTAAAGTTAGAAAATTTCCTTAAACTCACAAAAGTAAATCTAACAATCCCATTAAGAGCACTAATTAAAAATATTAATCTCAAATAAAATTTATTTATTTACCGAATCATTTCGTTATTATTTAGGTTAGTTTTTCCCTCGTCGGTTGAATCATAATATTCGTGCGCATTCATCGTCATCAAGGAACGCACCCACTGTGAGTGAATTCTTACAAATTCCCCTTTTTATTCATGTTTTTTGGTGTATCATGTGTCGCCTTATTTATTTTCGTTTATTCAAACTTGTGCTATTACCATTGTATGATTCTTACGTGTTATGTAATGTTATAAGTTGTATTGTGTGTTCACATTTTTGTCAAGTTGTGTGCAAATCATTCATTAGGCCCATCAGTTCCTCGTTAGAGACGGGTTGAGCATCAGGTGCCTCATTAGATCGGCTCCGTTTGATTGAGCCTTGATCTCATTGTTCATCATTTGGTGTGTGCGTGTGCGTTAATTGATATTATGTGTTATGTGATTTAATTTACATGTACGTATATTCATATTTGGTTATGCACAATTTTATTCAAATAACCAACATAACTAATCCTTTCAAATATTTAAATAAGATTCACTCGCCAACTTTTGTTGACCCAAAACCATATTTTACACATGATACAGGTGATCCGGTTGAGAAAAGAAACACATAGGATGGCCTAGAAGAATAAACAAGTTAATGCCTTGGAATGAACGTTTAGTTTTGTTTTCCTTTGTAATTGTACGTTAGTTTGTAATTTGAAAGAAAATGTATTTGAACATGTTGTGTTTGTATGTTTAATGTAACTTCTTCTTTAAAGAGAAATAATAAATATGAAACTTTATAGTAAATGTCATGAGCTTTGATGAAAACCCAATCATGCCCCGACTACCATTTCCGCTGCGGGTCAGGGTGTGACATTTACAATCGCTACCGGATCGCCCTCGCACTCTCGAATCGCTAAATCGCACTATTATATCAATTATAACGCTTAACACTTTAATTTAACGCTTAATATAACTAACTAATGCGAACCGAATAACCAAACGAACTCTTAACGCGAAACAAACGAAGAAAACCCAACATTGGGTCAAGTTCGCTCGCACTTGGTGACCCCAAGTTCGGCCGAACTTGGCTGGCCAAAGCAAATTCTCCTTTTTAACCTCAAGTTCGCTCGAACTTGTCTGAATCCTTAGAGATTCAGCAAGTTCGGCCGAACTTCACTGGATTCTCTTGAAAATCTAGCAAGTTCGCCCGAACTTGCATGAATCTCATGCAAGTTCGACCGAACCTGGTCTCCATCAGCTCTCATTTTGCCTTCTCCTATAAATACCAAGCTCTGTTCTCTCATTTGAACTTGCTGCAAGTTCGCCCAGAGCTCTATCTTTTTCTTCAAAACTTCTATTTTTAACTTAGATCTACACAATACGAATTCGTTTGGTGTTAGCAGAGGCTTCCCAAACACGAGATCTGCAAGATCTCGGCTTGTAAGTTCTAGATCTGAGAAAACCTTTTATAAATTTTGATTTTGACACAAAATACGGACTTTTGAGGATGTTTTGTTCATTTTCTGATATGAAACGAAGCATCTATCATTCAAGATCCCAGATCTGGAAGCACAAGGACGTTTATGTTGGTTTACACAAGCCGGACTAATCCGAACGAACCCCGAGTTTGCTCGGATTAGCCCACACTTTTGTAAAATGGCTAAAACAGCTCTAAAAGACCTCTTCGACCTAAGTTTGCTCAGTAGCACAGGGTTGGAGGGATGAACACTCGATTTTCCTCCGCAAACGACGCGAAAACGCAAGATTTTGGACTCGAAAACATCAATTTCGCTCGAGAATCACCAACTTATCAGGTCAAGTTCGACCGAACTTGTATCCATTTGGGTCAAGTTCGACCGAACTTGAGTGTTTCTTCACCAAGTTTCTTGCAAGTTCGCCCGAACTTGCCTATTTTCTTAGGAAACCATACAAGTTCGACCGAACTTGCCAAATCAATAAGGTTTTCCTACAAGTTCGCCCGAACTTGACAAGTTTCTTAGGAAACTCCTCAAGTTCGACCGAACTTGACTCTAAACCCACCAAAACCTAGCACGTTCGCTCGAACTTGTCTACTGCCCTACCAAAACGTAACCGTTTCAGCTTTTCGGAGACTAATGCACTTTCGTTCGCGTATGTAGGCTAATCCGGCGCTCTTCTCGACTCTCCTCAGAATCTCTAAGCTAACTAAAATGCACCCACAGTGAGTATACTTGACCCATTTTCGCTTTAACGCACTTTTTGGGTCTTACATACGTTTCTATATCAAAATCACTTCAAGAAATCAAAACTGTTTATCAGACGCGAATAATCTGATTGTATATGCTCGAAACGTGATACTAGAAACATGTGACTAGGACTTATTTTCGTTGACTTGCCTCCTTAGCGAGTATGGTACTATAGTGTGGCTTACACCCGACGGGGTCTTGTTAGGATGGACGTGCAAGCCTTCTCACGGTAGTTAGCATGAGAAATAAGCCTATGTTATGTTAAGTGTTTTGGTGTATCATGATATGTAATTAGATTGTTTCGCAAACGCCTTCTCGACTATGCTAGTATTATTCAAACTCGTATGCTCACCTTTACTTAATTGTATTTACTTGTATTTTAACGTATGTAAAAGGATGAGGATTTTGTAGCTTGGATGCTTGGATGGCTTGCGTAGTTTACTTTTGTTTATATATTGTTTAGTTCCAAGTGTAATAAATCTAGGGGAGATCGGATCAGATTTTACTGTTTAAGGGATTTTGTTAATGTAATGCTTGTTTAAGGATATTATGAGTTTAATAGTATGGGATGTTAAATGTTGATTTATTATCTTTAAATAATTGTTATGGAATCTCTTGAGACAATCTGGTTCGCCTAGTGCCACTACCCCGATGATTGCACCATCGGTTGAGGTGTGACAACAACAATAACAATAATATAGTTACTTACACAAATAGCTCTTGTGATTTATCAAAAGCAACACCTTTAAGGGTTTTTTGTAATAGTTAAGGTTCTGTGGTTTCAGTTTTGTAACGGAGAACAGAATGGTATTTTTATCAATCCATATTTATATTCAATAAATAACAATTAAAATCAAAGTTGACCTTTTCTCTAACTAGTGGGGAACCCACGCGTTGTACTGAAGTCAACAATATGCAAACTCAATTTGGATCCATGAATCGCAAACTCAAATTTATCCCCTCAAACAACAAATTCAGGGCATGTTCATAAAATTCTCCCCTCAATTTTAGTTGTACAAGATAGCACAAACAACAACTTCAATAGCACAAAATCACAAACGCAAACTCAAATCCAATTTGGTAACCTATGCCTAAACAACAAATTTCCAAAAATCTCATCGTTTTGAATCCATGAATCTTCGACATGGTCTAGCAAACAAGTTGGTAATTTGAATTTAAGGGATAAATTTTCTAAGTTGATATAGAACCTAATTCGCACGTTATAAACTTATAAAACTATTAACTAAAAATCAAGTCTATAAGCAATTTTGATATAAAACTATTAACTAAAAATCAAGTCTATAAGCAATTTTGATGAAACTATTTATGATATATTATATTGAGGTTGGTTAGTGTATAAGAGAACTTTCTTGTACGGGGGATATGAGAGAACTTCCATCGTTGATCTCCCAAGATCAATGGCTACAAATTAAGTGGTGGTGGTGTAAGTACACCTTTTGGATGATAAATGTTGGATGTTGCTACTTAAAGATTCTTCAGGGTCTAAAGTGTAAATTCTATCAAGTTGATGTTCTGACAAACAAATTCGGATATGATATGTTAGCTCTGTCCGAATTTGTTGATGGTTTTATTGGTAGAACTTAATTTTGATTGTGATTGGTTGAACTTAATGGTAGAATTTATGGAGTTATCGTATTGGTCAAATTTGTATGTTGTTACAAATTTGAACCTCGTTTGTTTTTGTAAGACTTGCATGTCCAAACATAATCTTGTATTTATACTCAGTGAATTCAATACAAGAGCAGAATTTTTTGAGATTTATCTTGTGAGGCTATGATTCTCTCTTGCACTTCGCATGTAATTGTTCTCTTATACATGATCTCTTATCATATTATATTATATAATAATAAACCAAAATGATATGAAAAATAACAAACACAAAAGATTTAAATAAAATAATATTAATAAATTTGGACTTCTATATTTAAGAACATGTGTAGAGATAATGTACAAGAAGCAAATTCTGTACGAAGTATACATGAGATAATGTTACATCTGTTTAGCCCACTACTCCTGATGCCCACAGTGATCAACCCACCATTGTGATACCCACATCAGAAATTTTCACACAAACCACTTCCATTCCTATTCCTAAATCCAAAAGAAAAACAAAAAAAAATTGTCTCTGGGGGTTGAGATGCCAAAAATCCCTGTTGTAACACAAATACAGCAAACATCTGTTGTTACTTCCTCACAACAGATGCAAACATATCTACCTAGCCAAACTCCTCACTTATTCTTACAAAAGGAGATTTACAAGGGAACCAATTCAAGAGGGAGATGTTTCACTTGAATATCTCTTCTCAAGCCCCTCTCTCAGGGCTACGTCTCTTTTCACTCCACCACCCACAAAAAAAATACCACCAACATTTCAATCATTGCTTGATGCAATTGATAAAACTGACTTGTGCAAACCTAGTTCCTCTCAACAAAAATCACTAAGAGTATGCCACAACAAGTGACTTGGCAAGCTCAGACATCATTACTAGCCCACAAGTTAAGGAGGTTACACCTCTTGTGTCTCAAGAGACACTTGAAGGTTTTTCAAGTGAGGCAGCCACTACAGTTGTAGAGACAACAGTCTCACAATTGGACAGTGGTTACATAACTAAGACCTCCTTGAAGACAAAAATTGTTGAGTCTAAAATTATACACTCTATAACAATCAGATGATCCTATTAACTTATATAATGTGTTAAAATATCAAGAATTGAGGGAAAGAGTTTCCAAGTTGGAGTCTTCAGTTGATGAGATTAAAGATATGATGAAGATTTTATATTGTTTTCTTTGTTATTTACTTTTTATATATGAATTTTTGGGTTATTTTATAAAATGGGAAAACAAATTCATGCTTCTCATAAAGCTAAAAGCACGAAGTCAACTGGAAGAGACATTCTTGCGTACAAAGTCTAAGGAGTTATACCCTCTTGGATTTCAAAATGATGGGGGAGGATATCAACTAATGGTACGATATCGTATATTCAAATTTTTGATAAATTCATAATAATTATGTAATAAATCAATTTTTATTTTCTTTTCAGATGGATGGTATGGCTCAAATATACCGGTTAACACAACAATTTATTAGAGTTCACCTGCAAGTGGACCTTTAGTTCTGCCACATAAAAAATACAGTCTCCCAAGTTATGGTTCTCGTACATCAGCAACATCGTTTAGCCATGCCTACTCACTTGACAACCCAACAAGTTGATGTTAGAGGCAATGATAACGTAACTCAAATGGTTTCTAGACGTACAAGGCGACGCCCTAGATGGGTTGCTATAAATAGCGAAGAGGTTGACCAAATAATATCTATAATAATAACTATAGTAACATTATATTATAATATATATTAAAAAAAATCATACTAACTAACTACAGTAACTTTTTGTTTTCCAAGTTTTTACCACAAGATTCTTATTACTCATGATTCCTTTTTTTACAAAATCCCCCATGTGGTTTTCTTTGGTACACATATGTTAAAATCATTTTTTAAGCTTTTTATTATTTGTTTTTATTATAATTATAATTATAATATTACAAAAATCTGGCATTGGGCAATAGTGGAATTTGGAAGGGTGACGTTTAATTTCTTAATATTTAAAGAAACAATAATAATAAAATTGATGAAATAGGAACAACCAAGATACAGGTTTTTTATATGATCTTATTACCTTCAAAATATTTTTATATTATTTTGTTTTGATCTTACTTTTGCTTCTATTTTTCGTCTAACAATTCATAGTAAAGCATTATTTTATTTTGATCTTACTTTTGCTTCTTTTTCTCTTCTAACAAATTTATAATTTATAGTAAAGCATAAAAACTAATCTCAATTCTTAATTGGAAACCGATGTTTTAAACGTGTTATTGTTAATTAGAATGAGTTTGTTTTAAATGGGTCGTTAATTAAAACGGTTGGTTTTTCATATGTGTGTATATCTAGACTACCTTATTAAGAAAACTATGATTTCTACCCTTATGGTAATTTTATATTGTATACATATTTTGAACCAATATGTACAAAAGAGCCAAGCTATTTTTGAGGGGGTAAACTTGTGCATTGTCCATAAGACACTTTAGGGGCATTTTAGGGATTTTAACACTTTTATAACCTATAATTAAGATGACATATGAAGAGTCTAAATTAATTTTTATTTATAGTTTATAATATCCTTTCAAAATATATGTATATATAGATATATATCTACAATGACATCAAATCAGTATATTCTCTAGACTAAAACATACCATCCTATAGAAAACTGGATACCGTAATAGAATTTTGAAACCGTGGTCTTTGAGTGCCCTTCAATTAATGGCTATGCTTACCGAAGGCCTCATTGTAACAACCTGAATTTTCAGTTGTTCCTGCTTTCGTGTATTTATTTTGATCTTCAGTTTTGTACTCCGAGATTTGTTAATAGAAATGTTCGTATTAAATTAAATATGTTTTGCCATTAAATCGTATTATTACATCACAACAAAACGCTATTTAAACGTTTATTTAACGCAACGCTTCGCATATCTCATCGCTATCCCATCGCAATCGCAACGCAATTACTTAATTTGGTATATTGGAATTATGTGGTAATATTAGTTTACGTGTTTGTGTGTTATACGTGTTTATGTGTTATATGTGGATTGGAATTATCGTGGTTTAATCACTCACAAACTCACGCAACTCGCTCACACGCGTTGACTCGCTATTACAATGCTTAAAACATTGCTAAACCGCTTAATATTGCCTTATAACTCGATTAAATCGCTGAACAATGATAAAAAGAAAAACGAGAAAATCCAGAGTTTTGGGCCAAGTTCGCTCGAACTTGGGTGACCCCAAGTTCGGCCGAACTTGACAGGCCAACACCGATCCCCCCCTTCATTTCCCAAGTTCGCTCGAACTTGCCTGAATCTTTAAGGATTCAGCAAGTTCGGCCGAACTTGACTCAATCCTCTCAAACCCTTCACAAGTTCGCGCAAACTTGCATGATTTCATGCAAGTTCGGCCGAACTTGACTCCCTATCAGCCCCTTTTTGCCTTCACCCATAAATACTCAGTTTCATTATCTCATTTGAACTTGCTGCAACTTTGCTCTGAGCTCCCAAAACCCGAAACCCTCTGTTTTCTAAGTAAGAATCAACCCGATTTCAACTACAATGATGTTCAACAACGTTTTACAACGATTTTGCACAAGGCTTTGCCTTCGTTTTCATCAAATCTCTTCTATTACGAAATCTTCATCTTTTTCATTAAAACTTCTGTTTTCACTCAGATCTATACTAGATCTGAGCAAAACCTTTTAAAAGTATTGATTTTTACACCATTTTCGGACTAATGACGTATGTTTCGTTCACTTTTGAGTGGAACGAGGGGTTGTCGAAGCTAGATCTCAGATCCGGAAGCACAAGGACGAAATCGTCACTTTACACAAGCTAGACTAACCCGTACGAACCATCAAGTTCACCCGGATTAGCCCGAGTTTCTGTAAAATGGCTAAGTTCGCTCCAAAAGACCTCTCCAGCCTAAGTTTTACTCAGTTGCTTAAGGTTGGAGGGATGGGCACTCGATTTCCTCAGCAAACGATACGAAAATGCAAGATTTTGGACCCCAAAATATCAAGTTCGCTCGAGATTTAACAGATTTTATGCAGCTCAGGAGTCAAGTTCGCTCGAACTTGTCCATCTGGGTCAAGTTCGGCCGAACTTGAGCCAAGACTTCACAAAGAATCAACAAGTTCGCTCGAACTTGTCAACTTTCTTAGGAAACCTTGCAAGTTCGCTCGAACTTGTCACTCTCCCAAATCCAGCCCACAAGTTCGCCCGAACTTGACAAGCTTCCTAAGAAACTTGCCAACTTGTCTCAACATCTCCACCGGCTATACAAGTTCGCTCGAACTTGTATGTTTGCATACAAGTTCGGCCGAACTTGTCTACTGCTCAACTCAAACTTAACAGTTTCAGTAAATCGGAAGACTGATGCACTTCTGTTCATTTACACACTGATCCGGCGCTCTCCGCAACTCTTCTCAGATCTCTAATCTTACCTAAACGCACCAACTGTGAGTATACTTGACCCATTTTCGCTTAAATGCACTTTTTGGGTGTTACATGCGTTCCTCTATCAAAATCACCTCACAAATCAAACTGTTTATCACAGCGAATAATCTGATTATATGTGCTCAATACGTGATACTAGAAACATGTGACTAGGACTTATTTTCGTTAACTTGCCTCCTTAGCTAGTATGGTACTATAGTGTCTAACACCCGACGGGGTCTAGTTAGGATGGATGGGCAAGCCTTCTCACGGTAGTTAGCATGAGAAATAAGCCTATGTTGTGTGATGTGTTTTGGTGTATCATGATATGTAGTTAGACTATTTCGCTAATGCTTTTCTCTATTATGATAGTATTAACTAAACCTGTATGCTCACCTTTACTTAATTGTATTGACTTGTATTTTAACGTATGTAACAGGTTGAGGATTTTTAGCTTGGATGCTTTGGAAGTAGTTTGTTTCGTTTAGTTGTTTTGTTTAGTTCAAAATGTAATAAATCTAGAGAAAATCGAACCTTTTCGTTTTGTGGGAAAAACAAGTTTCTGTAATAGTTATTTTGAAATATTGTGTTTAATGGTATGGGACGTTAAATGTTAAATGATGTTGATAGATAATTGTTATGGAATTCTCATGAGACAATCTCATCGCCTAGTGCCACTACCCCGATGCTTCCGCCATCGGTTGGGGTGTGACAGATTGGTATCAGAGCCCATAACTGTAGGAAATTAGGTAGAACTGCCATGTTTATCCTAAGTCTATGGTTAGGATACTGATTTTGACTGTTATCGATTACGCGCCCGAAACACTCAAGTTCGCCCGAACTTGAGGCCAAATCAACTGAAATTTGTCAAGTTCGCTCAAATTTGACCCAGATCAGCTGAGGTTGACCTAAGTTCGATCGAACTTGACCTTATTCTCAAAGTCAGAAGTTCAACAACAAGCATATCAAGTTCTCTCGAACTTGACCCATTGGGTGCAAGTTCGGCCGAACTTGATGTCCACCCAATTGAACTTTGTGATTTCAAACTCAAAACTTTACGAACTTACCCGATCGTGCGAACAAGTCCTTTCCTAAGAAGTGTTACTCCTCAAAGCGAGAAGTTCCATTTGGTACGAACCGATAACTCCGCACGAAACGGCCGACATACTTAGCTTTTCCTAAAGCTACCACAACAAACGATTATGAAACGCTCGTATCTCACAAACGAGGATCAAGTCGAGATTAGGTGTGATAACCAAGAAATCTCGATAAGATCGCTCATCCCGCGTATTACTCATCATGAGATATATTCGTTGAGTTAGGAGTGATATCCAAACCTCGACGAAAGTCTCCATTTCTATCTAGTGGAACTCCCGATGTGATCGGCGAGAACAACCACAATTTGGACCTAGTCGTTAAGTCAGGGGTGAAACCCGTACCTTAATGATGAATTCCATTCTTCGATGTTCAAATCTCACCAAAGTCTTGGTTATACCGATGGTTTAGAACACGTATTAACTAGAAGGGTAAACGTCGCTAGCCGCTTGCGGTGAGAGCGTTTATCTATTAGGCCAAAGCGTGGGTCCAAATGCAAAGGGTAGTCGAATCACTTTGGCGTGTCAAATGTCTCAAAACCCCGGACACTCCCAATTGATTTAAGCCTAATCGTCGATTTACGCATCATCAAGTTTATTTATTATTTATGTGTGGAATTACGAATTTTACAATTTTACGCTTTATCGGTTTCTCGATTTATCGCATTTACGCTCCATCGAATATATGCACAATTCGCACAACCATCTCAATCAAAAACATTTTAAAAAACAAAAGATAATCCAACTTAACGCTCTGCTTGCAACGCGCTACATCTCTTGGTTATTTCACGCTAAACTATGAAGTATCGTTGCCTCGCTACGCTATCGCTTGAAAGGCATTTCGCATTGTTACTATTAGAAGGTGAATACGTGCAAAATATGTGCTTATGTGCTTACGTGGTTATGTGGTTATGTGCCTATGTGCTTATGTGATAACGTGCCATACTTGTAATAGTAATAATAATAAAGGTTTTTGAACGTAACTCTATTAATCGAATCTCATCCTATCGAATATTTTCATTGTAGATGTCGTCACTCGGATCTCATACTCGCCGTACTGCTCAGCACCACAGAGACAACAAGCGCATCGCTTCACTAGTCGCCAAACAAGTGGTAAAAGTCATCCCGCAAATCGTCTCGGAAATTCATGTTGTGAGCAGTAACTCCTCAGTCGACTAAAAAACTGAAAACCCCAAGCCACGATTCAGCTTCAAAAATTTCAAGGCTTGTGCACCTCTCGCCTTCACGGGCAATGATGGACCGACTTCTATGTTCCATTGGTTTAACGCCATTGAGGTCACCTTTAGGCAAAGTGGATGCCCCGATGACCTTCGCACGGTGAATGCTACAGTAGTCTTCCAGTCCCGTGCTCTCGACTGGTGGACCGCCGAAAGAAATAGGTGCGGTAATTATGAAGCCTATAATCTGTCTTGGGAGGAACTCAAGGAAGTGTTGATGAAGGAGTTCTATCCTCCGCATGAAATGCAAAAGCTCGAGAATGAGTTTTGGGGTATAAAGCAAGATGGTCCCGACAATGCTGGATTTACCGCTCAATTCAAAATTTTAAGCATCATTTGTCCCAGCCAAGTTGATACTACTGAGAAAGCTATCAACAAGTACATCCGAGGTTTACCCGAATGTGTTGCGAATTTTGTGAAAGTTGCTCGTACTACAACCATCGAGGAAACCTACATGCTCGCCGCTGAGATCAATGATCAGCGAGTTCAAGATGGTTATTTCAAGAACCATGTGAAAGTTGCCAATCAAGCTGTCACCGAACCATCCAGTGATCCGAAAGGAAAGCGTCAGGGACGCAAAAGAGGAAACCCGAGCAAGAGCTATGCGCTCGCAGCTCCAGCAAACCCTGAGCCGCTTCAGTCAGCCGCTCCGAACGCACCTCCAGCTAAGCGTACGTATACCGGCCCTCACCCAATGTGCCCTAAGTGCACTTATCATCATTTGGTGCGTGGAAACTGCCGTTTTTGCACAAACTGCAACATCTATGGCCACTTTACTGTTAGCTGCCGTACCGGCCCTCGTCAGCCAGCTCCTCAAGCTCCAGCACTGCCAGCTCCTCAGTGTACTCCCCAGAACAACCAGCAGCAACAAGCAGCTGCTCCAAAAGCACGTGTGTGTTACGTGTGTGGTGATCCGAACCACCTTGCCAATGTCTGCCCGAACCGTACCGTCAAGAAAGAGCCTCAGCAACAGCAACCCCAGCAATAGCCACACCACAGCCTCAGCAACAACAACAAGCTGCGCGTGGAAGAGCTTTCAACCTGAATCACCGCCAGGCCCAGAATGACAACAATGTTGTCAATGGTACGTTTCTCGTAAATGGTATTTATGTTTCATGTTTATTTGATACTGGTGCCGATAATTGTATTGTATCCTTAGAATTCGAAAAGGTTTTAAATTATAAGTGCGCTAAACTCTCAAAGACTTTCGATGTGAAAGTTGCCACCGGAAAATCCGTCACCGTCACCTCCGTCCTACGTGGTTGTTCTCTCGATCTCAACAACATTTCTTTTCGATCAATCTCATACCTATGCAGTTAGGTAGCTTCGATATCATAGTAGGCATGGACTTTCTTGTGAAAACCATGCTGAAGTTGTATCCTTCGATAAAATGATTCGCTTTCCTCTCCCTAACGGTGATCAACTTCATGTCTATGGTGAAACTCCCTCAAAGAAGTTGATGCTTTTGTCATGTACTCGAGCAACAAGTGTTTGCGAAAGCAATGTGTTGCTTCTCTCACCCATATCGTGAACCCGGAGAAAGAAAAGAAGACTTATAAAGATGTTCCAGTTGTTTGTGAATTTTCTAAAGTCTTTCCCGACGATTTACCCGGTTTACCCCCTACTCGAGATGTTGAATTCCGTATCGATTTAGTTCCTGGTGCTACTCCCGTTGCTAAAGCTCCTTATCGTCTCGCACCATCAAAAATGCGTGAGCTATCAAGCCAACTTTAAGAGATTCTTGATAAAGGTTTCATACGCCCAAGCACTTCGCCATGGGGCGCACCTGTCCTTTTCGTGAAAAAGAAGGATGGATCGTTCTGAATGTGCATCGCTTATCGTGAACTTAACAAACTCACGATAAAGAACCGCTATCCTCTTCCTCGTATCGACGACTTATTTGATCAGCTTCAAGGTGCTACTTGCTTTTCTAAGATCGACCTTCGTTCCGGCTATCATCAGTTACGCGTGTTGGAAGAAGACATTCCGAAAACTGCCTTTCGAACCCGTTATGGCCATTTTGAATTCATGGTCATGCCTTTTGGTCTTACCAATGCACCCGCGGTTTTCATGGATTTTATGAACCGTGTGTGCAAAGCTTTCTTAGATTGTTTCGTCTTTCATCGATGATATCCTTACTATTCGAAGTCGAGAGACGAACATGCGCGCCATCTCCGTTTAGTCCTCGAACTTCTTCAAGGTAATCGCCTTTATGCTAAGTTCTGAAAGTGTGAATTCTGGCTCGAAGAAGTCCAATTTCTAGGCCACATCATTAATAGTCAAGGAATTCACGTCGACCCTGCGAAGATTGAAGCCGTCAGGAGTTGGATTACGCCGAAGAATGCTTCCGAAATCCGTTCATTTCTTGGATTGGCGGGGTACTACCGTCGATTCATCTCCAACTTTTCGAAAATCTCCGTTCCGCTTACCGCTTTAACTCATAAAGACCAACCTTTTGTTTAGGATTCTAAACAAGAGGAAGCTTTTCAAACTCTGAAGCGTATGCTATGCAACGCTCCCATTCTCGCGTTACCCGACAGAAACGACGATTTTGTTGTTTATTGTGATGCCTCTAATCTTGGTCTTGGTTGTGTTCTTATGCAACGGGACAAGGTTATCGCGTATGCGTCTCGACAACTCAAGATCCACGATAAGAACTACACTACCCACGATCTCAAACTCGGTGCAGTTGTTTTTGCATTAAAGATATGGCGACACTACCTTTACGGTACCAAGTGTACGGTCTTCACCGACCATAAGAGCTTACAACATATCTTTAATAAAAAAGAACTAAACATGCGACAACGTCGATGGGTTGAACTTATCAACGACTACGATTGCGAGATACGCTACCATCCCGGCAAAGCAAACGTCGTCACCGATGCTCTAAGTCGACGAAGCTATGTGTATAGTGTTCGCGACTCTCAAGCTTTGAACGATCTCGAAATCATGATTCGCTCTGCTCAGTTTGCTTGTTTTAACGAGAATACTTTGGAAGGAGAAATGAAATGTGGTGCCGAAACTCAGCTCGTATCTAAGCCAAATGGTATTTATGACTATCTCAATCGCATTTGGATTCCCAGTCGTGATAATATTCGAAAGTTGCTAATGATCGAAGCCCATAAATCTCGATATTCCATTCATCTCGGTACCGACAAAATATACCAGGACCTTCGTCCTAAGTATTGGTGGTCGGGCATGGAAAAGGATATCGTCTTATACGTCTCAAGTGCTTAACTTGTTCGAAAGTTAAAGCCGAACATCAAAGGCCTTGTGGTTTGCTCGAACAACCCGAAATCCTGATGTGGAAGTGGGAGAGTATAGCTATGGACTTTATTACGAAACTTCCCCGCACATCTTCTGGTCACGATAGCATTTGGGTTATCGTGGATCGTCTTACTAAATCTGCGCACTTTATTGCTATACGAGAAGACTTTAAGGTCGAACGGTTAGCCCGAATCTATACCGATGAAGTTATATGTCGACACGGGACGCCTCGTGACATCATTTCTGACCGCGACGGTCGCTTTACCTCTCGTCTCTGTGAGACATTTCAATCCGCTCTCGGTACTACTCTCATTCTCAGTACCGCTTTTCACCCTCAAACCGACGGTCAGACTGAGTGCACGATCCACACCCTTGAAGACATGCTTCGTGCGTGCATCATAGATTTCGTGCGTGCATCAAAGTCTCGTACAATAATAGGTATCATATCAGCATTCAAATGGCTCCTTTTGAAGCGATGTATGGAAGAAAATGTCGATCGCCTATTGCATGGCACGAGATCGGAGAAGCACAAATCACCGATCCCGAGCTGATTCAAGAAACGACAGACAAAATCCTCCATATCAGAGACAATCTCTTGAAAGCTCGGAGTCGCCAAAAGAGTTACGCCGACATACGACGTAAGCCCCTGCAATTCGATGTGGGAGGTCACGTACTCCTAAAGGTTGCACCTTGGAAGGGAGTGGTCCGCTTCGGAAAGAAAGGAAAGCTAGCGCCACGATATGTAGGACCCTTTAATATTCTGGAAAGGATCGGCAAAGTGGCTTACCGACTCAAACTGCCGGAGGAACTTAATAATGTACATACGACTTTCCACGTGCCTAACCTCAAAAAGTGCCTAGCCGAAGAGAATCTGCATGTCCCTCTCAAAGATCTGCAAATTAATGAAACGTTCGATTTCGTGGAAATACCCGTTGAGATCATGGATCGAGAAACCAAGACACTTCGACGCTCACGCATCCCGATCGTGAAGGTCCGATGGGAAGACAAACGCGGCGCCGAGTTCACTTGGGAACTCGAAAGTGATATGAAACGAAACATCCACATCTCTTTGTTATGGCCACTACTTAATTTCAGGACGAAATTCCCTAAAGTAGGGGAGGCTGTAACAACCCGTATTTTCAGTTGTTCTTGTTTTCGTGTATTTATTTTGATCTTCAGTTTTGTACTCCGAGATTCGTTAATAGAAATGTTCGTATTAAACTAAATATATTTTGCCATTACATCGCATTATTACATCACAACAAAACGCTATTTAAACGCTTATTTAACACAACGCTTCGCATATCTCATCGCTATCCCATCGCAATCGCAACGCAATTACTTAAATTGGTATATTGGAATTATGTGGTAATATTAGTTTACGTGTTTGTGTGTTATACGTGTTTATGTAATATGTGGATTGGAATTATCGTGGTTTAATCGCAAACTCACGCAACTCGCTCTCACGTGTTGACTCGCTATTACAACGATTAAAACATCGCTAAACCGCTTAACATTGCCTTATAACTCGATTACATCGCTGAACAATGTATAAACGAACGAAAAACAAGGAAATCCAGAGTTTTGGGCCAAGTTCGCTCGAACTTGGGTGACCCCAAGTTCGGCCAAACTTGACAGGCCAACTCAGATCCCCCCCCCCCCCTCCTTCATTTCCCAAGTTCGCTCGAACTTGCCTGAATCTTTAAGGATTCAGCAAGTTCGGCCGAACTTGACTCAATCCTCTCAAACCATTCACAAGTTCGCGCGAACTTGATTCCCCATCAGCCCCTTTTTGCCTTCACCTATAAATACTCAGTCCCATTATCTCATTTGAACTTGCTGCAACTTAGCTCTGAGCTCCCGAAACCCGAAACCCTCTGTTTTCTAAGTAAGAATCAACTTGATTTCAACAACAATGATGTTCAATAACGTTTTACAACGATTTTGCACAAGGCTTTGCCTTCGTTTTCATCAAATCTATTCTACTTTAGGAAATCTTCATCTTTTTCCATTAAAACTTCTGTTTTCACTCATATCTATACTAGATATGAGCAAAACCTTTTAAAAGTATTGATTTTTACACCATTTTCGGACTAATGACGTATGTTTCGTTCACTTTTGAGTGGAACGAGGCGTTGTCAAAGCTAGATCTCAGATCCGGAAGCACAAGGATGAAATCGTCACTTTACACAAGCTGGACTAACCCGTACGAACCATCAAGTTCGCCCGGATTAGCCTGATTTTCTGTAAAATGGCTAAGTTCGCTCCAAAAGACCTATCCAGCATAAGTTTTACTCAGTTGCTTAAGGTTGGAGGGATGGGCACTCGATTTCCTCAGCAAACGACGCGAAAACGCAAGATTTTAGACCCGAAAACATCAAGTTCGCTCGAGATTTAACAGATTTTATGCAGCTCAGGAGTCAAGTTCGCTCGAACTTGCCCATCTGGGTCAAGTTCGGCCGAACTTGAGCCAAGACTTCACAAAGAATCAACAATTTCGCTCGAACTTGTCAAGTTTCTTAGGAAACCTTTCAAGTTCGCTCGAACTTGTCCCTCTCCCAAATCCAGCCCACAAGTTCGACCGAACTTGTCTCAACATCTCCACCGGCTATACAAGTTCGCTCGAACTTGTATGTTTACATACAAGTTCGGCCGAACTTGTCTACTGCTCAACTCAAACTTAACCGTTTTAGTAAATCGGAAGACTGATGCACTTCTGTTCGTTTACAGACTGAACCGGCGCTCTCCGCAACTCTTCTCAGATCTCTAATCTTACCTAAACGCACCAACTGTGAGTATACTTGACCCGTTTTCGCTTAAATGCACTTTTTGGGTGTTACATACGTTCCTCTATCAAAATCACCTCACAAATCAAACTGTTTATCACACGCGAATTATCTGATTATATGTGCTCAATGCGTGATACTAGAAACACATGACTAGGACTTATTTTCGTTAACTTGCCTCCTTAGCTAGTATGGTACTATAGTGTCTAACACCCGGCGGGGTCTAGTTAGGATGGATGCGCAAGCCTTCTCACGGTAGTTAGCATGAGAAATAAGCCTATGTTGTGTGATGTGTTTTGGTGTATCATGATATGTAGTTAGACTATTTCGCGAATGCTTTTCTCTATTATGATAGTATTAACTAAACCTGTATGCTCACCTTTACTTAATTGTATTGACTTGTATTTTAACGTATGTAATAGGTTGAGGATTTTTAGCTTGGATGCTTTGGAAGTAGTTTGTTTCGTTTAGTTGTTTTGTTTAGTTCAAAATGTAATAAATCTAGAGAAAATCGAACCTTTTCGTTTTGTGGGAAAAACAAGTTTCTGTAATAGTTATTTTGAAATATTGTGTTTAATGGTATGGGACGTTAAATGTTAAATGATGTTGATAGATAATTGTTATGGAATTCTCATGCGACAATCTCATCGCCTATGCCACTACCCCGATGCTTCCGCCATCGGCTGGGGTGTGACACTCATTGTAACTGTTAATCGGAGTGTCGCGCCCCGGTCAATGATAATATTTATAAGCTCAAATTACCCTTAACAAATGCGTTAGTGGTAGTAAGGGATTGATCCATAAAGAGTATGTGGTTCACGTACGGACGAATTGGATTATGGAGATGTCACGATGTTATGAAGCTTGCTATCTTGATTTGTTTAGATATTTGAGAAAAGGTGTTGGAATTAACCAACGATGTTAGTAATTTCGATTAACTACTATGAATGATTGATTTTAATTACTGAAAACACAACTAATGATTCAAACAAGATTTAGTAAAAAAGGGTTCACACCCGGTTTCGGTAATTGCCAACCTAGGGTTTCTACAAGTTTTAGATTCAACTCAACTGTATAGTGGTTAACTGATTTGGTGTACCGTGATGTAGGTGCCAGAAACTATCAATGCTCCAAAGAACGTACAAGAATGCACTTAATAATCACAACAAGTAAAACCTAATCATAACAACGCATAAATACACATAACCATTTCGTAAAGTCATAACTTTATAATCGTTCTACAATTTACGAATACGAAACAAATGTAAGCTATTGTTAATGACTTAAAAAACGAATACAAGTTGTCACAAAGTAAAATCAACCCACAATTCAAAACCCTAGATTAAACAACTACCTACACCGGGGTGAAACCAAGGTGATTAGCCGCTCATAAATGAAGGAACTTGATCACCGGATGATTGAGACTTGAGTACGAACATCTTGAAGTTTTTAAAGTGATGGCGATGATGGTTAGGGTTAGGGATGGATGGTGATGGTGAATGGATTGAAGATTGAATGATGAGGATGGTGATGGTGGTGAATTAGGGTTAGGATTGGATGGATGATTCGGGTGATTCGGAATGATTGGAGATGATTGGGGATGATGGTGGAAGTGTTGTTGGCTCCAAGATGAAGTTCCAAACTCAAAATATGCGTAACCCCTTCAAAAGACCCAAAAATTGGGTTTTAATTCTTCCAAAAACGCAAAACAAGGAAAATCAGAAAAATGAACTTTCTGGGGGGTCGCCGACGCACCCTAGAAAGTGCATTTTTTTGCTGACACCCTTTTATGCTTTCTACGCGACATTTTAGCGACGCAACCCGTCGCCGACGCCCCCTTCAGGGTGTTTTTCTCCGGTTTTTCATTTCTCGCGTTTCTGGTTGACCCCGTTCGCTCCTGGTACTCCGAATAGATCCCAATTAGCTCCTTAAACTCCGTTAGACCTGCAAAACACAATTCTAATCAAAAGTGTCTATTCGAAACTAAAAGTTATGTAAATACACAAACTTAAACACACATAGCACCGATTTTCGACCACGTATCACATCCCCACACTTGTCGTTTGCTTGCCCTCAAGCAAATCTGTTTTTCGCTTTCACGTGGGTCGAATAAAAGATACATTTCCCATTCTCGAGACGTAAGTTAAGGTCTCAAGTCATACCCGATTCAAACTTTTTACAATCTACGAGATATTTACCGGTAAATGAACAATCACATGAAATGGTTACCCAAAATTAACTCGCCCTTGAAACTCACAACTCATACGGATCCCTCACAATATTCACTCTACTCGGCTTATAAATTGACTAATTTTTATAATGTATTAGCAATTGTTAAAGTAATCACTCAAACTGAATAGAACATGTACCCGCATAGGCTTGCAACTCAATCATTCTCCACCGCCGAACACGAATACTAAACACAAGTCAAAAGATCTTTGAAGGGTTGTAATGAGGCTAGGCTAAGGGTAGGAGATAAGAAGTTTTAAAAGTGGCTAAGGTGATGAAAGTTCGATTCTTATTTCAAAACAACTATTCTAAACAAACCAAACTAAAACTGACAACTATGAGGCAATGATATTTTCGCCTTTTATTCAACAACTAATAACTCATATTTTTGTACTTTTATCAATGAGTTTCCATTCTTTTTCGCAACATTTTCAGTTTTTTTTTTACGAAACAAATAAACTGTAAACACATAATCCTATAATCGAACTTTCATCACACGGGTTTAAAAGAAATGGTATATGCTTGTGAGCTAAGTGGGTAGTCAAACGAAAGGTTTAGGCTCAAATTGGGTTACTAAGGGATATGTATGGGTAAGGATGAAAAAATGGTTTTAAAAGAAAAGGTTTAGCTAATGCCTTAATCATTCTTGTGCTTGTATTCGGTCTATGGTCTCAAACGGATCAAAAGATGCAAGTTCTACAATACATGACTAATGGTCCACTCAACAAAGAAATATATGTATATATTTGATGTGAGAAAGTGGCTCAAGACCTCACATATAAAGGGTATGAAATGTGATATGCACAAATTACAAGTTTCTTAGGCGGATTATTCCCAACTAACCACCCGTTAAATACCTGACATGCTATGTACTTGAACTTCGACCATGACAAAAGACCACATGGGTTGTGCCGTCCCTTATTAACTTAGTTACTTGCTTTCTAGATCACTTGAAACAAAGACATTTTTTTGAAAAAAATCAGAAATTTTCCCCCATCTCCACACTTGAGGTTAACATTTTCCTCAATGTGTAGTGTTTTAATGAACGGGTCATTATCGAAAACTTTTTCTCCCCATCCCCGCACTTGAGGTTAACATTGTCCTCAATGTGCAAGAATAGGGATTTTTAAATCGCACAAGGGATGTGACACGGCTAACTTCCCCAAAATTTCACCCCGGAAAATATAATACAATTTACAATCCACTTATTAGCTAACTAAAAATCAAAGATAAAAGGAAACGTATGCACCTGATTTTTTGAGCTTGTTCCTCGTGTGCTCCTCATCCTTCAACAAAATGGTCGTCTCACGAACACGATATACCTAAAAATCTTAACCCTTGTGTAGAAGTATGCTTCTCACAACCATCAAAATTTGTTAGCTTCCTAGTTCTACGATTTTTATGAAAATATTACCAAGCCATACATTATTTCACTTTGATTAATGTGGAAAAATAATGTACAATAACAACAATCCTAACTCACTTTCGTAGGAATCACGGTTGCATTTAGCTTATGCAACAAGCCCTTTAAACCTCCCGATAGCTTGGGAGGACGAGTAGGTCTCGTGAGGGTTATATAGAGAACATACCCACAACTTTCATTTATTTACCAAGCAAAGGAAATACAACAGACTACAAGAAAGCTAAAAGATAAACGACATAAAACTATCTAAAACAAGGGAAAATATACAACAACAAATAACATACCACCTCATGGTGGTCGAACGGAGTGCTTGTCGCCCACGAACTCTTCCACATCACCGACCGATGACTCATACCATTTATTTCCAAATGGGCCAAACCTCCTTAATTCTTCCTCCGCCTTCTTCTCTTGAGGTGACTTCTTCACCTTCTTCTTCTTGACCGGTTTCTTCTTCGATTCTCTAAACCTACCAACCATAGCACATATCTTTTTGTTCGGATTCATGTCCACTTTAGGACACTTATCCTCACGGAGCGGGCTAGTAAATTTAGGAAAAAAACATTCAAATTTAGTTCCCGGTCCCCAAATTTCATGTTTACCGTTCCCGTTGCACAATTTATTATGGCATTAGCAGTTGCCAGGAACGGTCTACCCGGTATGACTATCGGTTGTGTGTCCTCAACACACCCAACATAGTCAACTAACAAAAAGTCAACCGGGTAATAGCAATCTTCAACCTTCACTATCACATCTTCCACCATCCCCCTTGGATACGGATACGTGGGAGTCTGATCGGCCAACATCACGGGGGTGTCAAAATTTTTCAAAGGACCAAAATCATATTGGTCATACAGACTCCCAGGCAAGATACTCACACAAGCTCCAAGATCTAGGAGCGCCCTCTTAATTTTAAATTTACCAATTTGGATTTGAATAAGAGGATCTCCCGGATCTTGAGCTTTTTAGGGAAGGGCACTCGATAAAACGGCACTAACGTGTGAGATTAAGTCAAATTGTTTTGTAGTTTGTTGTGCCTTTTCTCGGTGCTCAACTCTTTCAAGCACTCTACATGAGCAGGAACCTTTATTATGGCATCAGGTAATGGTAAATTGTTTTTTGCTCGTTTAAAATTTCACCTCTCGTCCTTTGGTGGGGTTTGTTTTTCCAATGTTGATGCCTTAATTGGTTTTAAAAGAGTCAACGGGTATGGGATGATATTAAACTCCACACCCATATCATTGGCCATAACATGTAATTATTTTAAACAACTTTCACAAAAAGAATTTTTTGAATTATCTTTTTCAATTTTAGGTTGTGAAATTGTTTCTTGCTCATGTTCGCTTTCATCATTAAAATCCTCCACTACACCATCAACAAGTCGTGGTGGTGGAGTACTCTCAACACTACAAACCTCATCATTTAAAAGAAGACTTACCGTGTTAATGTGCACATTCCTCACATTATTGTGCTTGAACTTTGATGCTTTCGGTTCACTGTAGTGTCACTCGGAAGCCTTCCTCCGCTTCAGCGCATTTGAGCCATTTCTTCCGCTAGTTGGCCCACTTTCTTCGCTAATGCTTCATGTAATTTGTCTCAAATCTCGTTCTCCTTCTTAGAATCTTGCATCATCGAAAGCATCGCATCCATTTTAGCATTCAAATCATTACCACCTCCACCTTGACTATTTGACCCACATCCCCTACCGCCTTGGTTATTGTAACTCCTTTGGTATCCTCTTTGATAATTACTATCACGTCCTTGATACCCTTGATTATAGTTACGTTGGTAACCCCCTTGGTTACCCCCTTGACGGTTTGGATATGAAGACCCGCCTTGATTACCCGGTTGAAAATTGGGGTTCATTTGATTAGCGGCGTTTCCATATCGGAAGTTGGGGTGATTTCTCAACCCAGGATGATAAGTGTTCGAGTTCATATCATTGTTCTTCCATTCTCCGAACGCTTGGTTTACCTCCTCGGTATCATCGGCCATGCCAATTTGGACAATCCCCGGTCCTATGACCAATATCACCACAGTCATCACAAATCGCATATTGTACCGCACTTACATCCTTTCGCTTCACACGGGCCAATTCTCTCTCTAGCCGAGTAATCCGATCCTTGGAATTAGAATCGAGATCAGGAAGTGATCGGGAAGTAGGATGCTTCTTGGCCCGATCGGCCGATTCCTTGGCCTTGGATCTCTTACTCATCCTCTCAAGGAACTCCCAATCATCGTCTTCGTGGTTGCTCAACAACGTACCGTTGCTAGTTGACTCAATGTTTCCAAGTATCTCCATCCAACCCCCTTACAAAGCATTTCACTAACTCCCACTTTTCAATCTAGTGATGCGGGCACTTTCGAATCAGCTCTTTGTACCTCATAAAGGCCTCATGTAAAGGCTCACTTGAGAATTGCTTGAATGCCCATATCTCGTCACGTGCATCATCAGTCTTATCCATTGAGTAATATTCGTCTAAGAATGCTTGTTGCATGTCAACCCATGAACGAATACTATTGGTGGGCAAAGTAAAGAACCACTGGTTTGTCTTGTCTTTTAGAGAGAATTGAAATAGCCGAAGACGAACCTCATCTTGAGAAAAATGACCTCCTCCAATGGTGCTACATATTGTCGAAAACTCTTGCAAATGTGTATAAGGTTCGTTGTTTGATCGACCATTGAACATTGAAATGTGGAAGAATGTTTATGTAGTTTGGCTTGCAGTTGAATGTCGCTCTTCCTCGAGGTGGTGGTATAATTGGAGAATCATTCTCCGAAATCATCGGCCGAAATCGGCCATCAACCCATTGTGGCGGTTGGCATTGGGGGTTGTGGTTACATCGTGGTGGACCATCCACCCTTGATTGCCCGGTGGTCCACGGTTTACCATACGGTTTTGGTGTTGGTTCGCCATACCCACAAACTCAGGAAGCCGTTGGTTGTTGTTTCGGTTATAATTCAGATTCCTTTGATTGTTGTTCGGGATTGGCGATTGTTTCTATACCCACCATCACGGTTGTTCCCACCGTCGTAACCACCATCATAACCTTCACCGTTGCCCTATTCATCATTGCCATAATCGAAATTGGCGTTTTGATATCCTTCATCCCAATCGAAACCCCGCCCATGATAAATGTTTGCGTTATCCGCATATCCCCCAAATTTGTCATCCTCTTCATCTTCCGAGTGATAAGTATGAACACTAACCCGATCTGGTGAACGATAACTAGGAACACTATATCTCTCGTCATCTGGAATGTTGTTCCTCAACTCGTCATAATTCGGCTCATAGTTTTCCGCATGATCAGGATTCACCCGCTCGAACTCCGGTGGCCCACGGTTGGGTCCGGTACCCGGATTTTGGTTTCGATTGCGATTATTAGGATTGGGTGGAAGATCTTGGTTTTGAGGGTTAAGTGGGTTGACTGGTGGACGGTTATTGCTACCTCCCGAACGGTTGTTACGGTGTTGGTTGGGTTGGTTTTGCTGCTCCATTGGAAAGCTTCCAATGGATGGTGTTAATGGTGAGTTTTGGGTAACTTGATTAGAAGCAAGTGTTGCTTCTAACCGGCTTGCTAAATTCCTTCTTGCTACTCGCTCTATTTCCGGCTCGTAAACTAGCGGTGATGTTCGCTCAGAATTCCATGTACGCATGCACTACCTTTAATCTGCACAAGTAACACACCTCACGTAACACAAAAGCAAATAAAATGAAGAAACAAGCACTTAAACAAATAATCACACAGTTTCAAACACAATCCAAACATAAAGCGCACTAACTCCCCGACAACGACGCCATTTTGACAGACCGTGTCGTCCCGATCAGTCAAAAACCCAAATTAACCTAGGTAGCAAGGGTAAGTCGGGTATCGTATCCACGAAGAGCATGTGGTCAGTATTGCCCTAGTTGTTTGATTAGTTAGATTATTTACAAAAATGTACAAGGTAATTATGAAGCTTGCTAATTTTCTTTGTTTATTTGAGTGGTTGGAAAAGATATCAGAGTAAACCGACAAGTTACTATTCACTACAAAAGAAATGATTACTTACTTAATTGCAAAAAAAACTAGATTACTTGATTTAAAACAAGAATTGGGAATACGGATCACACCCGGTTCGATAATTGCAAGACCTAGGGTTCCTACATGTTTTAACTTGATTCAGTTGCATATAGTGATTAACGGATTTCTATCACGACGCTTCGGTACCAATTGCTATCAACGTCATAGACAACGGACCACAATGCACTTCGTCACCTCGGACATGTAAATCCTAACCTAAGATAAGGCTTAAGTGCACATAACCATTTCGTAAAGTCAAATTTTATCATCACTCGACAATTTACGAATTCGAAACAAATGCAAGACAATTATCAAAAGTTTCAAATATTAACAACTTGTCACAAAATCAAATCAAATACAAATGCATAAACCCTAGAATTCTTACAACAATCTACACCGGGGTGAAACCGAGAAAACTAGCCGCTCATGGTTGAATGGACGCGATCACTGGGCGACGAGCACGAACACCGAGCCATGACCTTTGATTCTTGGAGGAAGGATGAAGGTTAGGTTTTAGGGTTTGGAAGGTGAGTGTGGATGGATGAGGATGATGGTGAGAAGGTTGGGTGATGGTGGTAATGGTGATGGTGAATTAGAGTTTAGATTGGTGGTTGTGAAGATGGTGATTTAGGGTTTAGATTGGTGGTTGTGAAGATGGTGATGGGTTAGAGGTTAGGGAAGTTAGAGGTAGGTTAGAGGTGAAGAAGATGCTCAAGAATGGTTCCAAGATGTGTTTTTATGCTTCAAAAGTCGTAACCCCCGAAAATGGTAAAAAACAAGCATATAACCCGTCCCCAAACCATGGGAATTGAAAATTCGCGATGTGGATCAATAGAGGGCGTCGGCGACGGCCGGTGCTTCTTCTGGTTTTGTCCCACGGCTAAAACTGCTGCTACGGAGGTTTTCGGGCGACGGAACAAACCGAAGGGCGTCGCCGACGGTGCCTCTAAATCCCATTTTTTGTTTTCTTCATAACTTCTTCGTTTTAGCTACGTTTTACTCACTGTTTTCACCCGTACTCGTAATTCATCCATCTATCATGCCATCTTCAAATATCTTCATTTTAAATCCATTATCATCCCCAAAACACATCCAATCTTCTGGTTAACCTGGTTTTGTTCATTTCACATCCCCGGTTGACCACGTTTGCTCCGGTGCTCCATAAAGCTCCGAATAGCTCCTAGTCTCTCTTAGACCTGTAAAACACAAATACCATTAAAAGTAGGCTATTCAAGATTAAAATCTATGTAAAACATCAACTTAAGCATAAGCGATCACCGGTTTTTGACCACGTATCAACTGTCACACCTCAAATTCCACATGCGGGGTTTACCACGAGGCGTGCGACTGACAGGATCCAGCCACTAATCATGTTGAACCATTATTAAAGTTGTAAAATCATCACAATCAACACGATTAGTGATCAATCTTTAATAGCCCAAAACACAGTTTATGTTGCAGCGGAAAAAAAAATAAAGTAAACCTCATCAAACCTAAAAAAACCACAAGTTTAATAAATGTACAAAACATAGGGCTTTACGAACCACACACTCCAACCATTGCAACAGTTGTTCAAAGTTGTACCTACTGACTGCAAAGCATACACAAGTGTGTCAACAAAGGTTGGCGAGTTCACAGTTTTTAGTGTTGTTACAAAAATAAGTTCGTTTAAATACTTTAGCTTTATAAGACATGTCATGGGGAGCTACCCCATCGTTAAGCTACTAAACTGTGTGGTACTGAAACATGACTGTTGTAGTTGTTTGTGCCCCAAGTAAATGTCTATCATCATTGTCCAGTTGCCAAGGCATAAAAGTTCACGCCCGTCCTCCCAGGCACGGTGTATGGTTTGTCAAACCTAATAGCTCTATCAACTAATATCCCGTTCGCCAGGCCCCGGCGACTAATCGGTATAGGTGTGTGGGGACTTTCAGATAGAGTTCGTTTAGTCCGCTAAAGACAAAATATAAAATACAGTATTTAACAAGATTCCAAACCAGGAATACTAGGCAATCCCATACCAGGGAAAGTGTGGTCCACCTCCAGTGGATAGTTTGTTCAGTAGTTCCAATCCAGAGGTACCGTATGTATTTCCCAAACCAGGGAATAAGTGTGTTGTCCCAAACCAGGGACGCATGCTTTTTAGAAAAAGTTGTGAACTCGCCTTTGTTTTGCTCGGTAAGGCTTAAGTGTTTTATGAGCTGAAGTGGTCAACCACGTCCTATTATGGTTATCATAGGTTCGTTAGTGTGTGTGTATGCAAACACATAAGTTCTACACGTATCTAACACGTAGCATGCATCTCATTAACATTCAGGTGTTCATTCGAGTGAATTTGTGTACGTGATCATAGCACAACATACAACATGTTAAACAACATTCATGTAGGCGCTAAACAAGTATTAACATCCCATGATGGCACAAGCAACACATAGATACACATAATTTAATTCACTGCACTACCAGTTTAAAACTCCGAAACTTAGCTGTTTTCGGGGAATTTATTAAAATACTAAACAAGCTTCAAAAATTATGATAAATTTATGTGACGTGGAAAATGGTCCACTGGTACTTGTGTAAAATCTTCAGAGCTCAATTGTTTACAAAAAAAAAATTCATAAAAAATCAAATAGTGCACATAACTCTGATTCGTCACTTTCTGGCGATAGTTTACGGTAAAAATTATTTAAAAATCCTCGTTAAATTTCACATACTGTATAAATTTTAAGCCCTCTTAGCACTACCTACTGTATAAATTTCACATATTAAATCCAAACACAGACTAAATTATGATATTCGTAATAGGCTGCAATTTCTGCTAAAAAAACACAGCCTGCATCTTCGACACGGAAAAATTCATAAAACATTCAATTTTCGTCGAAAAAAAATGTAATTCTAGTGGGGTTTGAAAGGTATTTCCTGGAGGTTTATCTTAGACTCAAGAAACACACGTTTTTGTTAAGTTTTATCCATGTTACACAGCCGATGCAAGTCGGTTGTAAATTCTGATCAGGTTCTGTTTCTATTCATCTTTCAATTAAAACATGTTTATGACACTATAAACACTATTTTCAACAATCAAAATCCACCCCAACAACATCCCACATATGAATTTAGCATCAAGTTTCAATATCAAGATCATACATAATCAAAACCCTAGCACGCATACGTGATCATAGAGTCACTAACTAACTAGTATCATCATCAACACATTAAAATACATGATTCTAGCAAACCCTAACACATAAAATCCATGTTATCATACATCAAGAATCACAAGAAATAAATCAAAACGCAACCATGAATAACAAGTTATGTGTGTGTTTTAGAAGGATTACATAGAGTGATAGAGATGAAGAGTAAGAACCCGAAAAGAAAGAGTTTTCCTTGCTTCTTTTTGAGTTTTCTAGAGAGAGAGTAGTGAGAGAGGGAGAGAGGTCGACGTCTTCTGGGGAATGGATGAGATCTAGGGTTTGGTTTTATTATATATATATATATATGTAATATATATATATATGTATATATATTTAAAACAAAGCTTTAGCAAATGCACAAAAGGCCCTCCAAGTTTTCCAATTCTCAAACTTAGACAAGAAGTTATCAACATAACTTTATAAAATGATACACAGGTCCTTCGTTTTGCAAAGTTAAATTAACTCCATATGTTTGTTCGTGTGTTACTAACTTGTGCGATTAAAAATTGTAATTAACAGAAAAGGGCTAACGGCGTTAACCTTGAAGTACGGGAAGTCACAGTAACTGATGATAGATTCATCATTCAAACCGTTGATTTACCCACATCTTTAAAACCCCTCATAACATAACTAGAATCACATAATTTTCTTTGTTTTCTTCCGAAGCCGGTAACCGGCCGTCGCACAATAACCACCAAACGCCATCACGAAAGCACCAACTGCCGCACACCGCTGATTCTCCGCCGCTGAAGAAGGCCGCAACCGACCCACACGTTTTGCTACACTGCCACCATCGTGGTCGCACGCCACACGGAAACTACATCCACCGCTGCTCGCCACTGCTATGAATCAATCAAGCTGCACGTTCCTCCCATTCCATAATCACGTATTGAGGTATAATCCAGGTTTGGTTTGCAATCGGTATTGAATCTGAATATTGTTAAGTGAAACCGACTTTGGGAATTATTTTGTTCCTCTAGAACTCCCTGGACCAGCTTTGGGGATTAACTTTGTAAGAGATGAGATGCACAAAAGAAGTTAGCTGTCATTGGTCGTTATGCATACATATTCTTCGTTATTAGCAGTTGCTTTCTACGTTGGTGCTCGTTTGAATATGAACTAGAGGTGCCTTCTATGATATCCGTTGTATTTTACATTTTACTATAACCTTGTTTTAGTGCATTTCCATTAATATATTTTATACATTTTAGCATGTAGATATATATTGTTATGTTCCTTTTTTTTGGTTTGCTTGTCCTGATAAAAACTCACAATTTAAATTGGGTTTTTTTGTGATACTATTTACTAATTATACCCTCTTTTATATTTTATTATTTTTTTGTTTTTTTATTGTCTTTTTGTTATTATGTTTTATTGTTTTTTTTTTCTTTTTGTTATTATTATTAATATTTACTATTATTACTTTTTTTACCATTTTAGTTTTCTTATATCAGTTTTTTTATCGTTTCAAGAGAGTTATTATTTTTTACGAAAATACTGTACGTTTTGATCTAAATGTTGTGAGTTAAATGCTACGTACATGGTGGGTCCTATGTGGAATTAGTTATACTTTTCTATGTTTCATGAACCAATCTAGTTCTAAATAATACTTAGTTCTAAATATCGTACTCTTTTTCCACTAGATATACATTTGTAAATCACATGTGACCATCATATTATTTGTATGGAATGATTATATTCTTTACTTATATTCTCTGCTAATAACTAAAACACAAACACATACCATCTAATTTATCATATAACATAACCAGCCCTTCAAACTTATGAAGGTTTTATTTTTATTTTGTTCACCTATTATTTCGTAACGATATATTTACTTGTTTTTAGTGCATTTCATATCAAACTTCATTCAAAACATACAATCATTATATTCTCTTTTCTATTTCAATATTTGTAATCTGTAAGATTCTCGTATTATTCGTACTATATAGGAAAATGAAGTTTTTTTGGAGAACCAGTTTCTTTAAAGCTTGTTCTATTTTCCTTTCACCGTCTTAAATTCACACAGAGACTCCTACTTCAATTTCTTTAACATATACTCTAGAAAGCTATTCAAACTCATAAATTTACTTGTTCAAAGAGTAATCTACTTATGCTTCATCATATCATTCAGAAAAACTAAAGAGATGTCTGGGTTTTCAACGAATCAGGTATAGTTTTTAATACCCATGTTTCAAGTTTCAACTTAGTTATACAAACTAGCTAGGTTAAGGATCTTGTTTTAGTTTAAATGAGTTTATTTGGAAAATAATTATACTGTATAGTTTAAATGAGTTCGTTATGGAAGTTACGATTTAAGCAAGGACTATAGACAATGTAAAAGGTATATTGATAATATAAACTCAAAGGCCCAACCTTGTAATGCAGCTGACTGGGAGAATATATTTGAATCACGTCAAAATATGTATAATTCTTGGATAGCACAACCTGCTTCATTTTCTGTTATAGATTAAAGCCCAGTATGTAAATTATTAAATGATAATAATTTTGTAAAAAAAGTACTTATTTTCATATAGTTTTTGTTACAACTATAAGTATAATTTGATAAATTATAATAACTAAAGAGTAATAATAAAAAATATATCATTACTATTACTACTACTACTACTACTAATAATAATAATAATAATAACAACAACAACAACTAAATAAATAAATAAGTGCATACTTATTTTACTAGTTAGTTATCATAATAAATGATAAACAAATAATAAATAACTAATAATTAAATAAAAAATTAAAAAAGACAACTAATAATTAAATAAAAGATTAAAAAAAATAGAAGATTAATTAAATAATAAATAAACAATAAATAAGTAATAATTAAATAAAAGATTAAAAAAGACAAGTAAAAGACTAAAAACAAAATAAAAGTTATTGATGAATGTGATGTTTTTATAGGAGGAGATGTAATTAGTAAAAGAGGGGGTGAGAATAGAACAAGCCTTTTTTTAACAAGTACAATTATACATGTATTGACCGGTGATCTCCAAGAGAGTAGCAGGCTATCTTTTATCTTTTGGATTGACCATCCAAATCACAAACCCACTAAGATCAAAGTTGCTTAGCTTATGAGGAAGATAAATTACGTGTTTTTTTTTATCTATTTAGAAAATATATGTGTAGGTAGTGGACTTGTCAATTTTGGTGAAAGTGTTAAATCATTCATAACATTTGGTTCTGTCACATTATTGGTCTTCTAAAGTTTGTTGGGATAACTTGAGGTGCTAGGTTGTTTACATGATATAACCTGGTTTCGGATTGCCATATTAAAAACGTTTAATAATCAGTTTTGTTTGGGTTGACCTTTTTCACTAAATGGGCCATATTTCGTTTTGATTTCTTTAACATGTTCAATTAAACAAGCCGACCCATCAACTCATTTACGAACCGTTTAACACATTTATAATTTGATTAAATCTTGTTTCATTTGTTTAAATAAATGGGGTAAATGGGTTGTGTTTAATCACACGACTTTGAGTGTGTCAGTGTCATACGTATAGTTTAATGCATAACGAATTGGTATTCAAATTAAATTACGTAAAATACGTCTCGTAACATGTGTCAAAAAACATAAGAACCCGCAACAATGCGCGGGCATTCACATTAGTATATATATATATATAATTGCTTAAAATGTTGTTCTTTATTGTTTGGTTTGTAGACGGATTTCCCGCCGCAATGCACAGTTGGGAAATTCTAGTTAATATTAATAATTGGGTAGCTGTGTATATCTTTTGTGACTTTTGAGGGACTCCGCTTGCCATGTCAGTGGAATCGTCCTACTTCGCTTACCATGAAGCATTGTTGGTCCAGGATGGCTAGACTCAGCTAGAACCACCAACGAGCCACCCATAATCCAAATGGGTGTCAACGAGCCACCCATAATCCAAATGGGTGTCAAATCTAGATCGTAAACAACTATATACAAAGCCCAAAGTCCCATATTTTTGGGTGTCAAATCTAGATCGTAAACCAACTATATACAAAGCCAAAAGTCCCATAATTTTGGCGAAAAATTCGTTTAGTTGTTCACCTCATGTCACAATATTCTACATGATTGCTTTTTTTATTAAAAGAAACTTTCCCCTTTATTGTACTTTTTCTATTTTTAAATCACTAATGTTACTCTTATCCTACTCTACCCCTCTTTTATTTTACTAGTTTCCCTTTTCTATATAGTAAAAACAAAGACAATAACTTCATTCAATGAAGCAACTTTACCATAAAATCTACTTTGGTCCAACAACCAGCATAAATTATTTTAAAAAATAACTGGTTTTATTTGTTATTTGTGCATTAACAATCGTGAAAAAAAATATCGTATAGTAACATGCTTGAATATGTTGTATATCCTAAAGAAATACGTGAAGCACGCATTCACCTTAAGAACACAATAACTTAAGAAGATTAAGGCTACCCACATTGTTGCCTTGTTGAGTTGATAGGTAACGCATTCACTCGTCGTTCCGTTTGAAATTGCCGAATTAATATTTAGAAGGGATCAAGGAATCATGTAGAGGAAGATGGTCTCTCGACCTTCTCTATACAAACCGCCAATGCTTGGTCCGCCATTAATGCCGCATACCCGAATCAATTAATAACGTTGATCAGGGATTCGATCTAAAACCGATAGTGAAACCGGTGCGAGTTTGAAATCGTTTTGAGAATATATCCTCCGAAACCTATTATCACTGAACTCAATAAAAAACATAAATAAAAAACGTTTCTAATCCGAACCAGTGTGAATTGATCCGATTTGGACTTCTGAGCCGGTTATAAAACCACCCTGGTTTGGTCCAAAATCCAGTTTTATGTACCTCCACGCAGCACTAGATGAGTTAAAAAAGAAGGGCTTTGGAGTTAGGATAAACAACAAATAAATAAAAAAAATTTAGTCCTATTGCTTTTAAGGCTAAAGCTTTAGCTTTTTAAGCTAAGCTTAATGGGTCGGCATGCCGCACACGTTATAGAATTCACTCAAATATCAATAATCACAATATACGATTTCAATCATCACAATATATGATTTGAGCATACGAAACTCTAGGCAAAGCCGTAAAAATATACATGGTCCAAATTAGATTTTTTTTTTCATTTTTACTATATCAAAATGATACTTCGCAAAAAAGTTTGGTTAATCCAAAGTAATAGGGTTTGGAACTATACCGATACCCTATACTTTATAAAGTTTGTTCGAGTATGATACGGTGCAGTCTGGTTTTTTACCACTTCCACCAACTAAATATTTCAAAACCCAAAAGCATATCTATCATGTGGAAAAGTAACACCAAACCTGATCACTCGTCCAACCAACCACCAGACGAAGTATGCTGAGAATATTAGTGGTCCGGGCCAAGTGCAAACCCTAAAGAACCCATATGGGACCCCAGTCCATTAACAGGTGGACCATAATCACCAACACCACGACTTCCCACAGGTGGTTCATGTTGTCCCACCCCACTGATCCTGGCGCTATTCATCTCCCTGAAGTCCAGACCGCCCCGAGTAGTTAACCCTGACATTGTTCAGCTCATCAAGCCTGGGTACATAGCGTTTTTTTGCGGACGTGTTTATCCTGTTATGCGGTGTTCCATTTGTAGAACCATATCTGGTTAACCCTTGTTCATGAGCGGGAACCTGTCTTTTTTCATGTTTCCGAACAGGAGCCCGATGTTTTTCCAGGTCCTGAGCATGAGTTTGATTATTGGCACCTTGATCATGTTTACCAAGGCCCAATGCGGGCCGATTTTCATCAGATTGTGGTGGCGCTTGAACTCGGTGTAAATGGCCATGCTGCTTGGCTATGGACTTGTGTTTATAGGTCCAATCGGGCCAACTCCAAAGGTATAGAGGTGGTGCAATGTTGTTCCACTGATCAACTTGATTGCCATTCACATCAGTAGATCCAGGAAAATAAAATGACTGAACAATACATAATAAATATTATTAAATTAAAAACATTAATGAAGAACAAAGTTTTAGGAATAAGGTGATTTTGGGGATCCTGGAAGCTTTAAAACCTATTGATGTGTTTTCATTACTAATTAAAGAGTAAAATGCCATTTTCATCCCTCTAAGGTTTGGCCAGTTTTGCGACTTTCGTCTAAAGGTTTTTTTCCGCATCTGGATCCAAAAGGTTCGAAATCTTGCCATTTTCATCCGACCTTTTAACTCCATCCATTTTTTCCCGTTAGGTCAGAGGTATTTCTGGCTAACTTAAAGGGCAATTCGTTTTTTTCCACTTTATGTACAAGCATTTAGCATAATATACAAGTATTCAAAAGACCGATTTCCCTTTAAGTTAACAAAAAAGACGAAAATACCCCTAACTAAACAGAGAAAAATGATGAGCCGGATGAAAATGGCAAGATTTCAAACCTTTTGGATCCAAATGCGAAAAAACAAACCTTTGGACAAAAGTCACAAAAATGGCCAAACCTCAGGGACGAAAATGGCATTTTACTCTAGTTAAAAAAAAATGTGAATATTATATGTTTCACCCGTAACATACTATTAATAACCCAACATAACTAAATATACCTTGCCAGCTAGCAAGTCAGCATCCTCCCATATCAGATCATATTGGGGTCTCCTCCTTTCACTATCTAACCTGGCCAAACATAAGCGTATGCTTATAAGAATATGACTCAAGATAAAGATACAATCAGTTAAAATGCAGAACCTTGATTAACTGGAGTGAAATTTGAAAAAGATCATGGATATAGGAAGTTGGATAAAAGGGGGATAGATTCCGGATCTTTTCAACTTCATGTTATGTTTGTTTACGATTATACTCTACCGTTTAAAACTGACCCTTCAGTTTTTCTTTTGATTACAATACTACCCTGATCTATTTTCAACCAATGATTAATAATAGATTAATGGCTCTAAAGAGTTCTCAATGAAATGTGAGTTTTGCAGAGAACCCATCCCTGTATATTGCGAAAACTCAAGAAAAACCAAACAAAATCAAAGTTTTTTATACTACCATTATTATTAATTTTAAAATAAAATATTAAAAATAAATTTACTCACCAATAATTCATCTATCATCTCTAAATTACTCTACACGCGTGTAAATCCTAATAAATTACACATGTGTAAATGGTAATTTACACGTGTATTTTTTTTCGTACATGTTTAAATTTATACGCGTAAATTATTTTTTTTAATGTCGTATTTTAATAGTAATGACAAGTGTAATTTTTTTGTTTTTGAATTTGAATGGTTTGATCAAGTTCTCACGAAATATATCAACTTAACCTTGTGAGAATTAATCCTACCCATGAGAACCGTGGGGGTTACGTTTTATTGTGTCACGATGAAAGTTCCACCTCCACAATATAATGTAAACTTCTCACAGATGTGATTTTTTTGCATGGTACCGACACACACACACATATATACATCAACATTTGTGATCACACATATGCATAAATACACACCTGCACCATGTACACATAGAGAGGGGGAGGGGGGGGGTATCTACCTTTGTGTTTCTGGCGGAACAATGAGGATAATAAGCTTTGGCCTAAACAGAAGAGCATTGGCTATAAACTTGTTTGCATGAAAAGCATTCATCCCAAATGGAGGGTTTAGTCCCATGATCTGCTCAACAAACATCAACCGTGTTAAAAAAAATTAATACATAGGTAATGATTCCAAAAAAAGCTTATCAAATGAAAACAACTATCATCTTACCAAACGAGACCCGTTAGGTAATCCCTTCGGAGAAACCGTCATCCAATCCCTCTTCTCAAAGTTGAAATCATTCTGTCAACGCAAGGGAGTAACCGCCAAAGATTCATAAAAAACAAAAACTACAACTTAAAGAAATACATATATACAAGATCCAGCCATTTAGGAAAAAAGACTAGAGTAAAAAGTAAAACTACAGATAAAACAAAAATATATATACTTTTGCCACTGTTCCAACTTTAAATTGTGGATCAATTGGTGTTTGACCTGTGGATTGGTGATTACGGTTTTAAGAACGAAGAGGGTTGGAGTTTTTATATGACAAGGGTTTCTTTTTAAAATGAATGAACGAAAATGCCCCTGCACGTGGTCTGACTAATGGGTTAAACAGATGGTGTTAAGTGAAGTGGACTGTAATTGTTACAAAAGTGAAAGTACTAGTACTGTTTTCACAATTTTTAAACTAATGGACGGTAACTGTTATTTTCAACAAACCACAGGGACGGAAAACGTAATTAACATTCTTTTCAATAAGAACGGACGAAAATGCCCCTGCACGTGCCAAGCACATGGTCTGACTAACAGGTTAAATGGATGGTATTAAGTGAGATGGACTGTAATTGTTACAAAACTGAAAGTACTGGTACTATTTTCGCAATTTTTATACTAATGAACAATAATGGTTATTTTCAACAAACCACGGGGATGAAAAACGTAATTAACTCCTATAGAAACATGTAATATTTGTATCCATATCCAAAATACCGATTATCTGCAAGATTAAGAAGTCAAAAGTGCTTGTATAACCTACCCTCGGTTGTTTAAAATCATAATTTTTGTATGAGCAGTTCGTTTTCCCCATCTCATCAAGACGTTTCTTCATAAGGCAACTAAAGTCATTTGCCCCACAACAAAAGTCAACTACCTGCACAAGGATAAAGTAACCTATGTAGTTAATATCGCGATATATCACTGATAGTATCGATCCCCTGGTGAGATATCGGTGCAAAATATCGGTCAGAATATTTGTACCGATATTATCAGCGATATTGACTGACATTTGACCGATATATCACCGATTTTCCCAATATCGGTACCTTTCTTCTTAGTTCTACCATTTATTTGTATTTCTTCTTACTACTGCTATATTAGTGTTTTAAGTCTTAATTAGTTCCTACTTGCTACAATTGCAGTGTTTTGCAAGTTGCAGAAGGTTAATTTGTTAATGGTAGGAAAGTATCCTGAACTGTTAGTGTTAACTTGTAATATATGTATATATATATATATATATATATAAATTCAGCATGATATAAAAATTACCGATATCCCACCGCGATAACTGATATCTCAAATATCGGTCCTTGACCGATATCCGATGTTTTACCGAATTAACCGCTTAGAAAGTAACTTATGCATGGCCCCTAATTTTAACTAAAACACAAACATTGAAAGGCCTCACCGTTCATAAGAAAATAAAAGCATATGCAGAATCTGTATGCATTAACTATATACAAAAATAACATGTGTACGCAAAAGAATTACAGTAAACCCAGCAACTTCTTACCATGTCACCATCTTCAACATACCATTGAAGCTTATCAGCAATCTGCACATTCAAATAACACAGATATAAACTGCATTAGACAAGCAAAAGTGAGATAATAAAGTCATGACTATAACACAAGTATAATTAAATCAAATGATCAATAGTCATTGGTCAGTAACCTTTTCCAGCTTTTCTACTTTTGTGAAATGGCGACCGTAAGATGTATATCGCATTCCATGCAGAAATGGTGCAAGGTACACTCTGAGTCTATCCTACATGGCACATAAAGAAAGAAAAAAACATGGAAAGTGTCCTCAAGATTCAGTATGTATATATTAAACCAAACAGCACATATGTTTGACATCTACCTTCCACCTCTTTAATTGAACAATGACACTGGGGTCACAGACAGCCTTCACGTCGTCTACACTGCATCCGTCATTAAGCTTCTTTGCAGCCAAATTTATAGCCTGCAGTAATAAAGTAGTCACTATCACTAGAAGTGGCAAAATGGGTGATTTGGGTAACAAGTTCGGGTTGAAATAGCTGATATTTACTTAAAGCCAGAACGGGTTAGGTTCGTCTAACCCATGTTAGTGCATATTTGTGTGTCCGTTACAGTGCAAATAGGCTAGTATTGATAGATAGTTAACAACTTAACGCATGAGTTCAGTCAGCACATGAATGATGCGATTGACTTGTAGCCATACGTTGTGTGATGTACAACGTATGAGCCATGCATATTAGAATGCCAATGCATGTGTACATTATATAAAGGGAGGCATGCGTTGTGCGAGATTGTTAACATGTTACCATGTTAGTACAATAATGTCTAACTTTTGTTTAGAAAGCCATAAGGAAAAATGGATGGGTTGGGTGACATGTAAAGACAAGCTCGGCCTTCGGGTTGAAACGACTGATTTTTAGTTCAGGTCAGATCTGTAAGTTCGTTTTATTCTTTTTGTCAATAGTAAAATGTCATTTTCGTCCCTGAGGTTTGGCCACTTTTGTCTGAAGGTTTGTTTTTCGGCATTTGGATCCAAAAGGTTTGAAATCTTACCTTTTTCATCCGACTAATTAACTCCATCCAATTTTCTCCGTTATATAAAGGGTATTTCTGTCTTTTAGACATCTTTTATTAAAATAAAAAAACACTATTAAGAAATAAAGATACACCTCTGTTGACTTTCGAGTTATGGCTTTCTTTATAAACATTAATGAATAGGTAAAAGAACGAAAATACCCCTGACTAAACGTTAAAAAATGAATGGAGTTAACAAGTCGGATGAAAATGGCAAGATTTTAAATCTTTCGGATCCAGATACGGAAAAGCAAACCTTTGAACGAAAGTCGAAAAAGTGGTCAAACCTCAGAAACGAAAATGGCATTTTACTCTTTTGTAAATATAACTAACTAATGTATCAAATACGGTTAAAACTCCACCTCACTACAATAGTGCCCAATTTTTTTTGTAAATGAGACTGGTATGAAATGGAAAGGAAATCTGATTGTATTGATATAAAAAAGTGTGACTACAAATGAGAAGGACCCCTCTATTTATAGGGAAAAGGAGGGACCAACATATAAATACTAATTACATGTGGGGATACCTATAATTGCATGCAAGGAAATCTAGAATTGCATGCAAGGACTCTATAACTACATGTAGGGACCTCTGGTTAACAACTACGTCCTTCTACTATTTACAACTATGGAAATTGATCGGCTTGACACTTTTGAGGGATAAGGACGTCAAGTATGTTTAACAAGCTGACATGACTCACAATGGAAGTTATCGGGAATAGAGATGCCAAGTCCCATTTGCCTTAGGACGGCTACAGAAGGATGGCCTAACCAACAATGAGTTTCAAAGATACTGGATTCACAGATGTTTGCTTTGGGATGCAACAATGAGGACATTCGATAGAGACCTCCTGATTTGAGGCCGGTACCAATTACTCGGTCAGTACCTAGTTCATTAAAGGTACAATGAGTAGGATGAAAGATAACGGAACAATTATTTCACTTAGTAATTTGACCAACACATAAAAGGTTGGCAGGGAAGTTAAGAACAAGAAGAACATAAGACAGTTTTAGGCTATCTAGGTTGTGAATGGATCCAATGCCACGTACGGGGCACGAGGAACCATCTCCAATGCCGGTGGGTACGAGGTACTATGAAGGCTAGTGAGAATTTCTTGATTCGCAGTCATGTGATGAGTAGCTCTAGAATCAATAATCCAGGATAAGTCAAAGCCAGAAAACATACCTGATTGTACCGAGTTGGTTTGAGGACCCGATGACCAAAAAGTAAGGAATCGTAGTAGCAAATCATACTTCTCCTTGGTGCATGCAATGGTGTTATTTCGTTCGTCCCCCATTTGAAAAGATGTTCAAGCAGGAAAACCGAATTGAACCCCTAACATGCGAACCAAGGCAGAAAACAAAAGTTGCTCAGATCGAAAAACCAATTGTACGAGGGTGTTCGAACAGTATTCCAACGGAGCTGGTAAAAGATGGCGGCCAAAGGTGGCGTCACATGCCGTCACACGCGGCGCATGGGTGGCGGTGGGAGAGGTAGCGTGTGGCGGCGGATGTCGGCGCAGGTTGGACGGTTTTGTAGATCGGGGGATAGCGAACACGATGATGGTGGCGATGTGATGACACGTGCACCGGAGGTGTTTGGATCTGAAAAGGAGACGGTATTTTGTGGTGGTTTTGGGTGAGATTGTGGATAAGGAGAGTAGATGCAGGTCTGAAACGAGGTCAAGAAGCTAGGAACGGGAAGGCTAGCTTCTGAAATAGTGGTGACCGGAAACTTGGCTGGAAATGGTCACCCGAGAGACAAGCTTCTGAGCTAAGAAACCGTTAGCTCTGATACCATGTAAATGAGACTGGTAGGAAATGGAAAGAAATCTGATTGTATTGATATGAAAAGTGTGATTACAAATGAGAAGGAGCTCTCTATTTATAGGGGAAAAGGAGGGACCAACAAATAAATACTAATTACATGTGGGGACAAATATAATTGCATGCAAGGATATCTAGAATTGCATGCAAGGACTCAATAATTACATGTGGGGACCTCTAGTTAACAACTACGTCCATCTACTATTTACAACAAACATTTTTAAAAAGCCATTTAGGATGTTTATACATTTGAACACCTTCTGGTCGACTTCCACCCAGTTTCACACATTGAAATTGGCCCATTTCCTTTTTAGTCAACTATAATATCTTAACCTATTGGACCCATTAACCATAAAACATAATCCACAATGACCCATTTATAAGAAAACGGGTGAAGAAAAAGGATACCTTCACAGCACCTTCCACCCTCGCTAAGTAAATGGTTTTGTCCACCCTTGATGAAAGTGCATGTGTAGACGGTACTTTTTCTTGATGGTACTTCTTTACCTCATCCAGAGTAACAGACGAAGCAGCTTCTTTCATTAACGCCAATAATCTACAATGTACCAAGTAGGGTTTAAGTACTATAAGTTCATAACCCACATAAGACGATGGTTTACATTTTACAACTGGTTATAAGCAGAGGTGGCATAATGTGCTGGTTTCAAAATGAGCTTGGGTCAAAACTACTAAAATATATAGAGTTGGCAAAATAAGCAGCCCGCATAATGTGTCAAAACTAGTAAGGGCGCATAATGTGTCAAAACTAGTAAGGGCTGTAACTTTTCTCCAATTCTGAACTTTTTCGTATATACGTATTGCCACATATTATTGCAGAAATCATGTTACCGCAAAGGTTATTAAAATTATCAAATAAAATGGTATAGGAGATTTCAGATATTATAATTACTAAAAATATCAAATTAACTTGTTCAGCCTATCTGAGCTGTTTCCTTTAATAGATAAGAAACAGAGACAATATAGAGTACCTCTGTTTAGATTTGTCATCTAGAGGAGGTAAAATTTCTGTCTGCTGAGATTTGGCCACAGCAGAAGTGTCATCTTTCTCCAAGTTGTTTGATATTGCCTCATGACTCTCATCAACGAATCAAATAATCTACTCCCTATTGTTGGTTGACCATCGTTCGGGCTGGGCTTCTTGACTTTTGTTGACAAATTCCTCAAAGGGTTCCTAGACGTATCTGCTACTTTCTTTCTCTTCAAAGATTCTGGACAAGATGAAGATTTTTCATCACTTTTCTGTGACTTCAGAACAGACTCCTTGAACGAGTGTTCTGAATCGCCACTTGTTACTTTCTTTTTTTTCAAAGATTCTGCACACAATGAAGATGCTGCTCTTTTTTTGGAATAGCCTTCTGATTTAATGGTGGAAGATTTTTCAACATGTTTCTGAGACTTCGGAAAATTCGTCTTGGATGGGTGTTCGGAATCACGATCTGTTAACTTGACCGCGACTTTCTTCTTGTCTAGTTGAGCCGCAGCTTTCTATTGCGAATATTCTTAAATATTATGGGTCTTGCTGGAGTGCGGAGTTTGGGATCAATCTCGTGTTCTCTGACAAGAGAACATAAGATATGTTAGTTCAGAGTAATGGACCGTACAAACTCGGTAATGAAACAAAACAGGTTTGGTTGAAATGGGTTGGGTTTGGTTTAACCCAAAACATGAGTAAAGTACACGGATGGTCCCTGTGGTTTACCAAAATTTTGGATTTGGTCCCTAGCTTTGCAAAAGTACATAGATGGTCCCTGTGGTTTGCACTTTGTAACGCATTTAGTCCCTAGCTTTTTCCAAAAGTACATGGATGGTCCTTGTGTTTGCACTTTGTAACGCATTTAGTCACTAACTTGAACATGCGAAAACCTTTAGATTTGTTGGTTAGGGACTAAATGCGTTACAAAGTGCAAACCACGAGGACCATCCGTGTACTTTTGAAAAGCTAGAGAGCAAATCCAAAATTTTGGTAAACCACAGGGACCATCAGTGTACTTTACTCTCTCGAAACATTTATCTTCTACTATCTATTTTTTTTTTATCAATAATTATTTATTAGTGTAACATATGCAGCCCTAACTATAAAAAAATTCAGTAAGAATCTCATTTTTTGAATTAAACTCCTTAAAAGATTTCTTCTTTAAAAAACACTTTGAGAAACTTTCAACCCATTTGACCCATGTCCTTTTTAGCTAATTAATTTTTGTATCCAACTCAAATAATTCATAAATAAACAGTAAAATAGTTTTGTGTGGAAAGTAGGAGTGTAAATGAGTCGAGGTGCTCGTGAACTACTGAGACCGGCTCGTTGAAAGCTAAGTTCACAAACTTACACGCAATATATCAATGCCCGTGATTTAGGCAAAAGTCCATTCCAAGCCCTAGCTTCAACATCATTATCATCATCTTCATCGTCGTCGTCGTCGCCGTCGCCGTCGCCGCCGCTTGGATCATCAAATATAATGTCACTACAAAAAGACCAAAAACACAACGAAATGATCAAGCTTAATTACAAGAAAAGGATGAAAATAACTTATCAAGAGAATGTATGAAATGGAACAGAAAAAAGTCAAAAACTACCTCGGTAAACATTTCCTGTGATATGATTTTGGACAACGCCTGCAAGTAGCAAACTGCAAATCTTTCACTTTTTCGTTTTCCGTTTGCTTACAGACAGCACATTTGTGAGCTGGACATATGAAGGGTTCACCAGCAGCAATTTTTTCTTTTAGAGCCTGTTGGTCTGCTTTATCATTCCTCTGGAGCAACTTTGCTACACACTCTGGGTGATAAAAATGGCCACAAGTTGCAGAACAACAACGATATACCTACAAAACAGTACCAAGTTTAGTGTGAATATTGAAAGGGTATCACGACAATAAACTAAAACACTAATTCAGTGAGAATTAGACTTCAATCTCTAATGTTCACACTAGACGCTATAATTGTTATTAATAGTAGTATAGTACTAGCCAAATTACACCAAATTTGGTGCAACACTATTCATTACACAGGAAGTTTAGAGGGTTGACTTAATAAGTGTAACTGCTAAGCGTTCAACAAAAACAGTAAAATAAAATTTATACACAATATGTTATTAGAAAAGTCTCATTAATGCCTTCATAATGAAAACACTATTGACATATGATATTTTATTTATTTTAGATAATTATTTATGATTGTTATTAGTAAGTTTTTACAACTTATTATAACTAATAAGTTAACGTATAATTTTTTTTATTTTATAAAATATATAAATCAACTGAGATACATCATTATGTATCAAATCGAATGGGTTGAAAGTCACTCAGACTCTATTTTCAACGGATACAGCCTCCTAAATCATTCATATTCAAAAGATTCAGATTATAACAGCAAAAATATTGTTTTGATATTCATAAATAAGTAATTAACACACTACCAAATGATTCAGATTATAACAGCAAATATATTGTCTTGATATTCATAATTAAGTATTTATCACTATAATTATTTATAGTATTTTTCAAAAAAATGTCTGGGGTTCAACCCGTTTAGACCGATGTGAAATGACTCGTTTGAAGCCGAAACCAATTTGAACATGTTAAAAGACTCATCCGTTCCGACCTGCCCATGTTTGACATGCCCACTTTCACCTTTAAATGTTTCCCATTAAAAAAGGACACTACAATATAGATGCATATGAAAACCACAAAACTGACTTTTAAAACAAATAAAAGTCAGTCGAACTGATGACACTAAAAGAGAAACCAGCCGGACAAAAAACATAAAAAAATTTCATGTAAATATAACATACCTCTGCATTCAAAGATTTATCAGAAGAGCCTAGTTTACCGCAAACAAAGCACTGATGTAGACGATACTTACAATTCTCACATTTATATAGTTGATTTTGTAGACCCTGCAAAAGAATACAGATAGTAGATGGCTAAAAATAATCAATGCAAAAACAAAAGAGATAGAAAGGAATGATTAAGAAAACAACACAAATTACAAAATTTATATTATCCAAAACTAAGATATAGTCAACAAACCTCCAATTCTTTAGAAGTTAAACGAAGAGATTCACACTTGGAACTTTATGCACAATCTGGGGTTGCGTGAAACGACCGAAAACATTCCCCGTCACAACTTCAGTGGATGTGAATCCATCAGAAAATCATCATTTGAAAATATTATGGATTCAAAGAAGTCTCTTCAATATGGTTGATACGCCACATGTACAAGAAATGAAGTTACTAAGCATACATATGTAAATAAAGAATGCATTCAGCACAAAAGTTGGGAGAAAATAAATGAAAACAAATGTTATTAATTTGTAACAAAATAAATAGGCGTACCAGATGAGTGCACCACCGTCATCGCATATTGCACAAACTGTATCGTAATTATCATCTTCCTCAACAGACTCACTATCTTCAGTCTGATTGGTGATGATGTCATCATCTTGCATTTCACCATTCGTGTCATTAACTATAAAGCTAAGTTTAGTAGCAGTTCCAACATTCTACACACCAGTTATTTCAAAATGTTAAAACAACATAACAAAGCAACAAGAGAGAAAGTATGACAAACTAGAAGCCATATTATACCTCATCATGAGATTTCCTCTTTCTGGGATTATCCAAAAATGCAGCCAAAAACTGTTCCACTCATTCAGAGTCAAGCTCAAACCAAGTTTTCAAGAAAAAATAAGAATAAAATGCCATTTTCGTCCCTGAGGTTTGGCCAGTTTTGTGACTTTCATACAAAGGTTTGTTTTTTCGCATCTAGATCGAAAAGGTTTGAAATCTTGCCATTCTCATCCGGCTCGTTAACTCCATCCATTTTTCTTCATTAAGTCAGGGGTATTTCCGTCTTTTCTGTTAACTTAAGGGGCAATTCGGTCATTTTCACTTTATGTACAAGCATTTAGCATAATGTACAAGTACTAAAAAGACCAAATTGCCCTTTAAGTTACAAAAAAGACGAAAATACCTCCAACTTAACAGAGAAAATGGATGGAGTTAACCAGCTGATGAAAATGTTGACATTTCAAACCTTTTGGATCCAGATGCGAAGAAACAATCCTTTGGACGGAAGTCGCAACATTGGCCAAACCTCAGGGACTAAAATGGCAATTTACTCAAAAAATAATCAGACTATACTATTCTCATATCAAGTTGTAACATCTAGTGACTAGAAGCTTCAATTTGACCAGCAGAATTCATGAATAAAAATTGCCACACATTGCACATATTTTAACCCCACAATATCTACCCAAAAACTGATGTCTTACATTCTTGCTCATACCAGAAATCAATAATGTCGACTGAAATAATATCATGTAGCTAATTCCTTTCAGGTTTCATTTATGTTATAGACATCCAGTACCCAGGTTGTGTTGACCCGAACCACATTTTGTTCAAATGTTTTGATCTGTTGTAAATTACTAACGTGTCAAATATGATTACAAGAATATATTACTTTGATAGTAATCTAAACTTTTGAATTAAGTGATTTAGGAGATCTCATGCACAAAAATTACTTTGGAAAACTTTTTACACATTCGACCCATTTCCTTTTAAGCTATTTTATTGACTTTACTAGTTTGACCCATTAAAGACAATACATAACCCAAAAAACCCATTCACGTCACGAGTAAGTGGGTTGAAATTGAATAACCAAAACAACACAAAAAAATAATAAAACAAGACAAACCTTGGATTTTTCCAATGTTTCATCCCTCTTTACAGCTTCTCTGATGAAGCTAATATGATCTATCAGATCATTCACTGAAGGGTTTACATCATACAAACTACAAAACGGAAAGAAAAACTCCTAAAAACTCATAATATAACGGTTAAACCCCAATAAAACTGAAACTAGAGATACCTGAAAACTTTCGAGAGGTGGTTCCATAAAGATTTCCCTGGTGCTTCTGGTTTTCTTTTCAGATAGCAGAGACAATGCACGGAGATCAATGTTGTCCTGATCATATTTTGGTAACATTTTTTAGGTTTTTCAAGCTTGATCCAGTGGTTATCTTTGGAAAGCACGGAGATCTGGGGAACTGTAGTTAACATATCATACTTCCATGCTTTCACCTGCTGGTATATCTTTCTCCTACCATTATCAACAAAGCCACCCAAATAAATGGGCCCTGTATTAGCACTTGAACTCTCATTGTCATTCCACTGTACGGGTAACTTTGAAAATGAAAGGGGATCGTTATCTTTATCATAAAAAACATAATCCACAATAGCGTCTGGATATGTCTCCCCCTCGTCATCCGAAGATGCCATGTTCTAGACTTCTACAACTAGCAATGCGAAAGCACTTAAACACCTGGAAAATGCTTTAGACATACACACATCTGATTTAATAAAACAAAGTTGATTAAAGTTTTTCACATCTAAGCAGTTAATGCGGTATAAATCGGATATCAGTAAAGGACCGATGTTTGAGATATCAGTAATCGCAGTGGGATATCGGTAATTTTAATATCATGCAGAATTTATATATATAGCAATTTAAACTAAGAATTCAGTATACTCTCCCACCATTAACAAATTAACCTTTTGCAACTTGCAAAACACTAACAATTGTAGCAAGTAGGAACTGATTAAGACTTAAAACACTAACATTTAACATTAACAATTACTTAAAAAAACTAATAGCAGCAATAAGAAGAAAGACAAATGGTAGAACTAAGAAGAAAGGTACTGATATCGGGAAAATCGGTCATATATCAGTCAATATCACAAATATTATCAGTACCAATATTTTGCACGATATCTCACCAGAGGACCGATAACCGATATACCATATATTGGCGATATTAACTGCATAGACAGATTACATATAACCACATTGAGCATAACAAGAAATGATTCAAAAGTAAATATAGCAAGTAATTTGGCTAAGATGGTGAAATCAGCAAGTAATGATCCGCTTTAGTTGTGCATATAGTATATACTTGATCTTTAAAAAACATAATGAAGTGGGGTAAACCGTAAAAGAGCTTTCCTATAAGCGTGACAAAAAAATGGAGGTAAAAGAGCCACCATATAATAAGCCACATGCTAACCACATTTACCATCTTTTTCCTAACCAAACAAAAAATCATTCAAAGCAGATATAAACACAAATAACAAGTGAAAAAGCTTAATAACACATACTACTGTTGATCAAGACACAAAATCAATATGTTAGTTAGGGCTGGCAATTCCTGGCCTGTTTAAGAAACGATTAAACATATTTAATAAAAAAAGTACAGTGTAATTTTATATTTAAAAAAAATGATTAAGTTAGTAGGCCAGCCAGGCTCCAGCATTTCTCCTCCTTGATACATAAAACATACAACTGTATTATATAAACATATGATATAAATCAACTAAATGAGTCATATTCATGTTTGATACTTGTGTTAATCAAGTCGTCTCTACCTGTATAACACGATAACACCTGTTTCGCCAGCCCTAACGTAAGTAACTACATCACGCTATCTACACTCTTGATCTTCAAATAATAAAACAACAAGCAGAAAATCATCATGTTTCACCAAAACAAACCAAACTTCTAGTCGAAAAAACGAGACAGACATACGCGTCTTTACGCTAAATTGCTGAAAACATACACCTACAAATTCGTAGCAAATCAACATGCAACCATACAAATACAAGTCCTGTAACTAAGTTGTTGAACAGTCTGCGATCACACAGAAATCCAAACAGATATATATTATGGCAAATAGCGATCGAGGTTTTACAAAACCCTAATTTTCACGGCAAACATGCAATTCGTCACGATCATGTATATACGATAGTTGTTGCACTGCATAACATTACATATAGTTCATATAAGCACACAATCATGGCGTATGATACCTGTTTGTATGGCAGATTAGGGATTCGGGAAAGTGAATCGTCGAAGAATGGAGATTAGCGTAACTCCGTAAACGAGTGTTTCGTTAGTAGGATTATAGAGTGTAAGAGAGAGGGTTTTATAGTGCTATACGTGCGTAAAATATTTATTATATTTAAATAAAAAAATAAATGTCATTTTAGTCGATGTGGTTTGGGTTATTTTGTTAGTTTAGTCTAAAGGTTTTATTTTTCGTCTGTAGGTCCAAAAAGGTTTCATCGTTGACATTTTAGTCCACTGGGTTAACTTCATCCATTTTATATGGTTGAATGGCCCTTCTAGTTAACAGAATTACATATAAAATAACCGAATTGCCCTTCTCGTTAACAGAAAAAATGAATAAAGTTAACTCAATGGACCAAAATGACAACGGCGAAACCTTTTTGGACCCACAGGCAAAAAAATGAAACATTTTGATTAAACTGGCAAAATGACCCAAACCACAGGGACTAAAATGGCATTTAACTCTAAATAAAATTATAAATTGCGATTTTGGTCTCTAGTTTTTGGCATGTTTCACCTTTAGTCCTTTCGGTCAGGATTGAAACCTATTAACTTGTCAAGTCCTTGTTTTGTATTTTGTAACCATTTTACTCCAAATGCTAATTTTATCAAAGAGTTAATTACTGTTTTCGTCCATGTGGTTTGTCAAAAATCACTATTTCAGTTCATTAGTTTAAAATTTGCGATTTTAGTCCCTGTGGTTTCACTTTCGTAACCATTTCAGTCCCTGTGGTAACTACTTAAATCCATTTATTATGTAAGTATAGGGACTGAAATGGTTGCGATGTGGACTGAAATGGTTACGAAAGTAAAACCACAGGGACTGAAATCGCAATTTTTAAACTAATGGACTGAAATAGTGATTTTTGTCAAACCACATGGACGAAAACAGTAATTAACTCTTTATCAAAAGAATCTACTAAATCCCCTCACGTGTTTTTCACATGAGGATCGGCTTAGTCATTTTGTTAAAAGATCTCTACTTAAGTAAAACAGAACCTTGATTTGGTCAAAGGGTTCTGAGTTACGACTAGGGACAAGAAATTTCGTACCAAATTTACAATGACTGGCACCATACGAGTATCGTACCGTCCCAGACCACTACCAACTAAAAATATACGGACGACGTTCGGTTATAAATCTAGCTTATTTTCACAATCATGTTATGTTGTGGTGTGTGATTGAAAACCAATGTTTTAATGTATGTAAAGTTTGTGTTTTTACATAAACATGAGTTTCGAATTGACAAGTTTGATATGATTTGTGTTTTTGCAGGTTAACAAAGTTTAAGGAGCATTTCAGAGCTTTACGGAGCAAAGGGGCGGAAAACGGATCAACCGGACATGCAAAATAACAAAATCAGGAAAACAGGTTTTAAAGGGCTAGTCATCGACACCCTAGTCGCCAGTCAACGACGCCCTCCAGAAAGTCCACTCGGGTGGATTTTGTCGTGGGCAGCCTATTAAGCCGTTGAAAATATCTGACTAACCACAGGCCGCCGGCAACGTCCTCAACTAATACGAAACGCTGAATTTTGATTTTGAATGGTTGGGTACGGGTTATATCATTTTTTTAGGTATTTTGAAAAGAGAGCATCATATTGGAGCCAAGAACCATCACCAACATCAATCTCAATCCATCCTATTAACCCGAATCATCCATAATCATCATTACTTAATCCACCATCATCACCATCACTTCACCAATTCATTCATCATCACCATCAACCATAAACCCTAACCATCATCCGTCATCAAGCTTCAATATGTCCGTTCTCAAGTTTCAATCATCCGGTGATCAAGTTCCGTTCATCGAGAGCGGCTAATCCTCTCGGGTTTCACCCCGGTGTAGACTTTCGTAAGGTTTTAGGGTTTGCTTAATGTTTATTAGTTGGTTGGTGACAAGTTGAGTTGTATTTGAATTGACTGATAATTATATTACATTTGAACTCGATTGGTGAATTGTCGAGTGATTATAAAATTTGACTTTGCAAAATAAGTTTGTGTATTTATGCCTTATCTTTCAAAAGGATTTACTTGTCCGAGGTAACGAAGTGCATTGCAGTCCATTGTGAGCGTTGATAGCAATTGGCACCTAAGCCTCGTGATATCAAAACCGTTGATGAAAAATTCAACTAAATCAATCTAAAAACGTGTAGCAACCCTAGGCTTTACAATTGTTGAACCGGGTGTGAACCTTATTCTATAATTAGTGTTTCAATCAAGTAATCAAGTTTCGTGCAATTGAAGGTGTTCAAGTTTTCTTAGTCAAGTAAATTAGTGACAAATTTTGTCGGTTCAATCCGACATCTCTTTTCAAACAAACAAACAAATTAACCAATTTCGTAGCAAGCTTCACAAATTTGTGACAAAACATTTATAATCAATCACATCCATATACAAACCACAAACTCTTCGTGGATCGACCCCGTACTACCGCTAACTCATAGTTAAGGGTAATTCGGGTTCATAAATATTATCCTTGACCGGTGCGCGACACCCCGATCATTGTACGGAGTCGGTTAGAAGTTTTAGCAGTACATACCATAACATTATTTGATCGAACACTTTGATCGAAGGTTAAAACGGTTGTGACGTTATGGGTTGTTCGAAGTGTAGGTGCATCATTAAGTTTGTACGTAGGTTAGTTTATCAACAACCCTACCATTTTTTCGCTTTAGCGGTACACTTTATTGTAAATTAGTATATTATGTCATAATTCAATTTCCATAATATTTAAAAGTATACAAGTCAGTCAAAGTGTGATATTCTCCTCAATAATTTGTGTGGCGTTTTTAATAAGCAATCACTATGAGGCAATCGATCATTTATTTATCGTACATAGTACATTATGAGTATATTAGAGAGTACATTATGAGAAGATTTAGTGTAGTGAACAAGATGATTGCCAAATGTGATGGACCATTGATCTACAAAACAACAGATGATTTATGAAAGTCATAACATGCCAATTAGATATTTCAATAAACAGATGTTTGACTCAAAACTTTCGAACCTTTATCTACAAAAGATCTTGATTTGAAAAACTTTTCAAATAAAACCTTTACCTGCATGATGATCAATAAATGTCAAAAAAAATGTTTTGCAAAACCAAAAACAAAGCTTACAACCTCTGTTGCAGAGCACACTACTCCTGATGTCCATAGTGACCAACCACCACTAAGGAACCCACATCATAAATTCCAACAAAAACCACCACAATCCGAAAAGCCAAACGAGCCAAAAAGAAGGTAACTCTTGAGGTTGAGATTCTAGAGGAACTTGTTGCAACACAAGAGCAGCAAACATCTGTTGTTACTTCCTCACAATAGATGCAAACATTTCCACTGATCCAAACTCTTCACATATCCTCACAAAAGGATACTGTTGTAAGCACAGGGAACCAAAACAAGAGATATATGATTCACTTGAACATCTATACTCAAGCCCTTCTCCCATGGTTGTTTCTCTTTCCACTCCACCACCCACAACTAAAATTTCCTCTATAAAACCATTGGTCGATGTAATTGACCAAAGTGACTTGGGTATACCCAGTTCCTCCCAACCATCTATCAGTTGGAACATGCCACAACAAGTGATTGGGCCAAGTCATATCATTGCTAGCCTATAAGAAGAGGAGGGTACACTTCTTGTGTCACAAATGGCACTTGAAGGTTTTTCAAGTGAGGTATCCATTACACCTGTAGAGACAACAGTCTCACAGTTGGACAGTGGATACAGAACTACGACCTCCTTGAAGGCAACAACTGGTAAATCTACAATAGTACACTCCATAATAGTTAGAAGTCCCCATAACCAAGAACAAGGGGCACTTGGTTCAAAACCAAGTATAACCACCTCAGGTGGGAACTCAGATGATCATATTAACTTAAGTGATGGGTTAAGATACCAAGAATTGATGGAGAAAGTATCCAAGATAGAGTCTTCTGTTAATGAAATCAAATAACCTTGGTGCAAAACTCAAGAACTCCACCAAAAAATGTAGAAATAGCAAAAGAAATGTGGGTGCATAAACAAATGTACCATCAACTTTAAAAGCAATTTGCAAATGCCATCCATAACATGCATATGGAGCTGATAAGAAATGTCACAACCCCCGACCCTACTCTAGGAGGGAGCTGTGACTAGATACAAGTGGTACCGGTGTTTATTAGAATTATCGCAGTGGAATTATCATCAGGACCGGGTGTCAGGAAAATTTTTCAGAGCTTTCAGAACACCATAGTTTTCATTTCATAAACTGTGGAATGAAACCTATATTAACATAAAGGATTTTCAAAGTGATAAACCCTTGATTACAAAACACGTTTTATTCAGGTTTACATAGCCACTCATTTATGCTTGAGTGCCTCATAACATTTTTCCTTCTCTTCACGGTAAATCACCTGAAACACGTTTTAAAAACATTTGGTCAGCAAAAAAATGCTAGTGAGTTCATTCAGATTTAATACAAAAATACAATGTTATGGTTACAACATTAAGGGTTTTTACATTTGTTTATATCTTTCAATTACTCAAATCAGTATTTGTCACTCGGTGGCAGTTTCTGTACTATGGTCATATCACTCATTGGCTAACCCGTTGTCCAATAGTGAAGATTATCAAGTAGTGTATACAAAACCCCACATTCCGTCAGTAATTTAATAATACAAAAACTTAATCATTGTATATACAACTTGGAAAACATTTAGGTTTTTGAAAGCATTTGAGTAAAAGAGAATGACTCACATTGCAGATTTAAGGTTTACAGTAATAGCCTCCTGGCCTATTTCTTGGGTTCCTAATTAAATACACACAATGCACACATATTAGTGTATTAACCCAATTCAAATTTTAACGATAATCACGAGATCAAAACCACAACGTGATGACAAAGTATAGCCTTATTCAGGCAGCACTTAAACAACCGTTGAATTGTTTATAGATCGATCGGACAGGGTATCGTACCAATGATTCGGGTTACTACGCTGGCTACGGGGCAGAGTTTAGGGGTTTAGGGCTTTGGGTATTTGGACAGAAGAACGAGAGAGAAGAAGTATCGATATAGAAATCGATTTCTTGCAACTAAACTTCTCCCAGAGATGCCTTTATATAGCAAAATTGGGATTCTCCCACGCGTCGCGGGAGAATTAGGGGTCTCCCATGCATGGTGCCACATCAGCCTATTAGGGCCAGGTCAGCCTCGTCAACCACATACACTTGCCACATATCGCGAAACGGTGCCACGTGATCTGGTACTCTCCCGCGCGTCGCGAGAGAATCTAGGATTTCTCTCGCAAGGCTTTTTTTTTGCTTCGCCCTGGGTCTCGTCATGCATGTTCGTGGTTTCGCTTATGGTGTTTTGGGAGTTGTTACAAGAAACATGGTGGACGCTAGGTACAATGATACCTAAGCGGAGATTAGGGCTATAAAATACCATATTCTCCAAGCCACTCGCACTGTTCCAACTCTCCCCAAATACGCAGAAAATGAAGCCAAAAAGGGGAGGATGATAGCATGAGAAAGATTCCTCTTCATTAAAAAAAAGCTCAAAAGAGACCTGACACCTCTGCAGCAAAAAAGGCAAAACAAGATGCAGTTGAAAAAGAAAAGAGGGGAGACACAAGGGAAGCAAAAAAATGCAATAACATTTCAAGAAATCCTGGAAAGAAAAAGGATTGAACAAAATTTGGGTCCTTCAACAACCTCAACAGATGTTGATCCTACTAGAAGACAACCTGCAAGACAGGCCAAGCCTATTCAAACATTTGTTACAGGAACCACTGTTCCATCAAATCAAACCACTGCCACCACTCAAACCACTGTCACCTCCCAAACCACTACCACCTCCCAAATAATTGCTCTTACTAACTAAACATTTGTTGCCACAAGAAAGTGACAACATATTTTACATCCACTACAACAACACCACAACAGACCCTGCAGATTTACCAAAGTACCCCTATAGGGGTACTCAAAAGAAAACGACCCACTCACAACCCCTCCCTACCAAAAACAAAACATCCACACAATATACTAGGGGAAGAAGAACAAAATTCATCATCAAAGCAGATGATGAAGAAACTCCCTAAGCCTCACCCATCTCATCACTACCACCATCAACCACCACAACCATAACCACCTGTTCACATCCATTGGAACTAGAAACTGTGACACAAGAGATACAGACTTTCTATTCCACAAATGACCCAAGCCACTCTCCTTTCCATCCTGCATGATCTTCCAAAGCCTACAAATGTCAAAGAATATATGGAGCTAAAACTTAAATAGCAGAACTGATTGCAATATAATAAGCAATGGGGAAGAAGACAAAGAGGCTCAACAAATTCTCTCATAAAAGTTCACTAAATTGAATAAGTTAGAAGATTTTGCTAAAGAGGTCAGCAAAAAGGCTTCACAAGGTCCTGTAAACAACTTGACCTCAGAAGGGCATTAATGGAAGATTACATGGAATACATCATGAAGAATAAGCCTTACAAAGCAACAAGATCTCAATACACCGGATGGTCTACATATGTAACATCCGTCAAAAAACGGATTTACCAAACCCGCTCCGTTTATCAACCGAACAGTCAATTAAAATTTTCGTTGCGAATTAAATGCCCAAAATAATTTTAAACGATACATAATCAATTATTATACGGGAATATATATTTAGTTTTTGAAAAACTGTTGAAAATCGCAAAATAAAAATAAAATGTTCCTGCCGGGTTTCGAACCCGGGTCAGTCGCCGAGTCACTGTACGCACAGACTTAACACATGACACTTGAACCACCGCGCCACGGATGTTGTTTGTTAAATATTAGAATCATTTAATTGATATCATGACGTTACGAATTCAAAACCGGCGCCCAAAAGTTCAGTCGTCGGAATCCCGGAAATCTCGCGAGTATTTAACGAATCCTTCCGTTATAACGTAAACTTTAAACCTATATCGGTTATAACCGACGTTTGAGTCCGCGACACCTTCTATAACCGCCGGAGTTTTTATAACTTATGAATCCAGTTGGAAATCGGGCCAAATACATCTCGGTTTCTTCCTATAAATTCACCCACAACCCACCGCAAACTTTTTCGCTCAAAACCACACCATTACCGGGCGTAATTCCACTCGCCGGAATTAATCTGCTCGTCGCCAGGAAAACCGGTTTCCTCATTTCCGAGCCTTATTGAACCTCCTAAGTTATACCGAAGTCACCCATACCTTTTTCAAGCTTTTTGGAGACTCGCTGCTGCAAGACACTCGTCGCCGGAGCCTATTGCTGTCGCCGGAGTTCTGCCGGAAAACAGAGGGTCCAGTCGGTATACCTCTTCGCCTAATTTCTTTTTCTTTTCACCTTTATCTCACCGTAATGAACTGAAACACACTAATAAACCAATTAAAACTTCGAACCAGTCTGTTATCGATTCTGGTTATAACGCAACGAAGAAGATGAAGTCGGTAAACACATAAGTATAATTTAAATCAACTTATTAATCGGGTTAGACACACAGTCCAGCGGTGGACTGTGTGCACAATAAACACAAAGGTCTCGAGTTCGAATCTTGTTCCACACACGCCGCCTTAATAAAACGTTTTTGTTTGTTAACCGAACCGGAAGTCTCACTGTTATATGTTAAGTATATTGATAACCGGAATAATAACCAAGTTAGACACACAGTCCAGTGGTGGACTATGTGTATGTTTATAGCACAGGTCACGAGTTCGAGTCCGGGCTACTGCACCGACTCGGACAATTATCTATTCTTTTTAATTAAGACAGAAAAGGAAATAACTAATTTGTGTTTAAGTATAATAAAAATCAGTAAAGTTAACAAGTTGCACACACAGTCCAGCGGTGGACTGTGTGTTAGTTTAAGCCACAGGTCCCGGGTTCGAGACCTGTGGAGCGCACCATCCGATTCACTTAAATTGTTTTTAAAATAAAAGGATTTTCGGTTTAACATAATTAATATATTTTATAATTAAAAACAGATATATAACGGGTTAGACACGTAGCTCAGTTGGTAGAGCTGCGTGCACGCGTACGGGAGGTCTCGGGTTCGAGCCTCACTCAGCGCACTTATATACACGATTCGAACCGGTCAACGGTCAGTCAACAGTCAACGGTCAAGTCAACAGTCAGAAAAAGTCAAATTTTTTTATTATTTTTATTTAATTATTTTAATTAAAAATCAATTTAAAATACTTAAAAATAACATTTTTAAGGTTAGAAAATAGCCTCAAACTCACAAAAATACACCCAACAATCCTACTAAAATAGATTAATAAAATCCGTTTACTTACCAAACCATAATGCGATTTATCTAGGTTAATCTCACTCGTGGTTAAAACCACTTCGCGTGCATTCAACATCATCAACCGAACGCACCCATGTGAGTGAATCTTACAACTCCCCCTTTTAAATTACACGTTTTGGGGTGTGTCATGTGTTATAAAAATAATTAACTTGTTTATTTAAACTTGTGTCATACCACATCATGATTTAAACTTAGATTGTTTATATTGTTGTGATTACTTATTTCCTTTTGTCAAATTATATGAAACTCATTCACTAAGCCCATCAGTTCCTCGTGAGAGACGAGTTGAACAACGCGTGCCTCAAATCAAATTCATTATTGTTCATGTGTGTATCATTGAGTTTATATTGTTTGTAGTTGTGTCATTCATATTATCATGTTTATGCAATTCATTCATTAGGCCCTCAGTTCCTCGTGAGAGACGAGTTGAGCATCGCGTGCCTCTAAATGTTCCATTATTGTTCATGTGTGTTTTATTTAATATCTTATGATTGTTGAATAAGTTTACATCTATTTTTACTCATGTTTGGTTGTGCACATATTTCATAATCAATTCAAATAAACTTGTTCAAATGTCTTCCATAGGATTCACTCGCCAACTTTATGTTGATCCAAAACCTTTTTACACATGATACAGGTGAACAGGTTGAAGCAAAGAAAACCTAGGAAATGCCTTAGAAGATAACAAAGAAGCTTAGATTGATAGTTAGATTATGTTGTAACAATTATTGTAAATTTACATTAAATTGTATTTAATGAATATGAAACGCATAATAAATGTCATGAGCTTTGATGATAACCCAATCATGCCCCGATCACCTTTTCCGCTGCGGGTCGGGGTGTGACAACATAAGCCTTTCTGGATGAGATTCTAAGGATTGAAAAACTAAAGCAAAATCTTGAGCTCAAGCCCACTCCTCCAGACTGGAAAACAGGAAAGAAGCCAAATGACAAAAGGGCCCTCAAGTTAAAAAGAATGAAAGTGGTTATGGTTGCAGCAAAGTCGGGGACCATGGGGTCTATGGCTAAATGGGATGAGCCAACAATCTAATAAAACTACAAAAACCTTGAAGTCCTAAGAGAAAAGGATCCCCTAGTCCCTAGAAAGCTAACCCATGAGGAGGTAGACTTCCCCATCAGATCTCTGGTTGATCCCTCATAACTGAACATTTCATCAGCCGTAATTGGCTACCTTAAAAGGCAAAAGAAAATATCTGCAAAAGATATGAAGAAGTACCAAGATGAACTAAGAAAATAAGGGATCAGATGTGAACTAATGTTTACACATCCAGATCAAAATCCAGAAGACCTGATTGGCTAGCTTTTGGGAAGACCTGTCTCACCAAACTCATCTGCAATGACTCTGGTCCCAACAAACCCTCCTGGTCATAGAATTTTGAAATGGAAGACTGACAAGATAACCCGTGAGTTAACTATATTTAGCACCAGTGGGGAATTGCAAAAGATCTCAATAAATAGTGCATTTGGGCTCAAAGCAAGACTTAATAAGTCTTTCATTTGAAAGGGATCCAGAAGATAACTACTCCATGATCTTCGAATTACAGTTCAAGGGCCAAATAAGGGAGAAGATGACGAGGAATAAAAGTTTATCAAATAAGACTAAGTTTTGGCATCTTCTGTTCTAGGGGAGATTATTGGACCTACAAAAGAACATATGATTTATGAAAGCCAAAACATGCCAACCAAATCAAGAAATAAACAACAGATTGAACTTATTCCCCCAAAATAGTGAATCTTGAACACTAATCAGAACATTTCTTGAAGACATTCAAAGATCTGTTCAGAGCCTTGGAACCACTATTAAAGAAGAAGAAAGCATTGTTCAATGACCAAACCCTGTTGAAGCAAAACATTTGTCACACCCCAACCGATGGCGAAAACATCGGGATGAGACGAAAACGAGATTGCTCATTGCTTACAATATTAATTAGTGACAATAATTAATTAAACCATATTTCATTTCATAAGAATTGTCAAATACATCAATGTAACAAAACAAATAAACAACATAACATTTGCAAAGTTATAACAAAATTGATACATCGACATTAAACCTAACGTCTAATTTGTGTGTATCTAGTCCTTGCTATATTGTTTTCATAGCATCATCTCCTTCAACCTGTAACATTTTTAAAATAATGTCAATGCGAAAGCAAAGGCGAGTACACAAGTTTAGGCATAGCATACGTATACGAATAAGTTTAAACAATCCTCATGGAAACCAAATCTATACAAGAGCAATATCAAGGCATGCACTACTAATAATCAAACCCTTAACGCAATCACGATGTTTTAACATGACCTCACGAATAACACGATGGAGGTGGATGCGTGAATTCCTATAGCGCTAAGCATGTCAAACAAAGGCTAAAAATAGTAAATGACTAAAGCATAGCATAACGAATATCCAAGACAAGCATCAAGTATAAGATTCAAGTTTTCATGTATATGGGATCGTTTGTGTGTTTCATAAAGTTTAAGTGTTCGTGATTTTGTATATGGAAACATGTTACACCCGAAAAGTGTTATAAACAAAAGCGGGTCGAGTGTACTCACGGTTTTGCTAAGTCTTTTCTACACTTGACAATCCGTAAAGACGTTGATTCGAGGATGACGCCGAATTATCCTACAAGAGGAAACGAGGCGTATGAGTATAGAGTTTCAACGGGAGATTAGGAGTATTCGAGCATGATTAAAAACAAGTTTGATAAAGTATTATGATACGAAAGTATTCATTAAAATGTAACACTCGTTCTTGACACTATAGTAACTCTTACGAGTTGGATGTGATTTCATAGGTTCGGGACCTATTAGAATCGTGACAAGGAATTACATACTTTAGTGTTAAACTTAATAACTTGATAGGTGATTATAAGTTCATTATCAAGGTTTCGGTTTTAGAATTATAATATAGTTATATATATGTCATTATAATCATGTAGGAGGTGGGAGGATGAACCATCCACTTTGTAACCTCTAGTGTCATGTATGTCAAGTATGAGGTGGGAGGTTAAACCATCCACTTTGAACCTCGGATTATGTTCACCACTACACAAGTTACCATTGGTAACAAGGAGGTACAAGAACTATATACTATACAAGAATGTAAAGACAAGAATGATAAGGTGTCATCTAGATACCAAGTAGCCAAGTATTCAACAACCCGACGAGCACACGAGGACAATCGTCAACGGCTTTGTGGGGTTGAGACACTTTAGGTCTAGCAAACTAGTTTGGGATCTTGATGAAAATAATCAAGTGATGTGTGGTCTCAAGTTAGGATAGCCCAAGCTTCCTTGTGGACACACATGAACAAGCATAATAGCTTGCATCACTTGTGAGCTTAATGCTCTTCAAAAACATAAAGTTTAGGGTGTTAAAACAGCCCTTAGTTCATGTTAACAAGGTTGGTTAGGCTTTACTAATCTTAAGCTTGATTGTAAGCACAAGAACACAAGTTTGTTGAAGTTAAAACACAAGTTTGATAAAAGTTTATACAAAACAGAAAGTTTGTGTACATTTTGGGGCATTTACAGGTCTGGATTCTCCATGGAGAACCCTAGGAATTCAATCCAAAGTTTACCCAAGCAGGTAGGAAAAAGAATGGAGTGATTTCGTTAAGAAATGAGTGAGTTACACTCACTTTAGTGAAGATGAGTAATTATGCTCGAAAATTCTGATTTTGCAAGGATCTTGAGGTGATTTGAAAGTGATTTAAGAGAGATTAAAGTGTAAAAATATTTGGATTAGAGGTGGGTTTTATAAGGGAAGGATTAGATTAAGTTAGGTGAGTTTTAGGTGGGTTATTAAGTATTAAAAGTTGATAAAAAACTTAAAAAACCAACCCAATCCCGCCCAAAACCCGCTGTTGCCGCCCTCCTTTGCGATCAGGTCTGACCCGGAAACAAAGCTTATATCCTTTGTGTTTCCGGGTTCTTCAGATGTGTGGCAAGTGGTGGAGCGCTTGGCTGTTGAACGGAAGTCCCGGGTTTGAAACCCGCGGATCCCGGTTTTGGTATATTATTTATATATATTATTATTTTTAATTAAAACCCTTTAAACAATTTACCAAAATGGCAAGATTAGTCCCTGAAGTTAAGAATTCAAGAATTACAATTTAGACCTTGGACTTTATAAAAAATATATATATATGTATTTATTAACCTTTAATCCTAAATGTTAATATATTTATAAAATAACATTTTAATTTTTGTAAAAATAAATATTAATTAAATTTATTATTAAAACTAATTTAATTAATTAACTTAATTAATTAATTTAATTAATTAACTTAATAAATGAATAGATAATTATATTTTCGTAACGAATTTAGTTTAACGATTACGAGTTTCACGTTTGAGTCTCGTTTACGCATACAAACCATGTTTGCGAGTTATCACACGTTTACGAATAAGAGTATCACGAGTATGTTTACATGCTTAAAGTATGAACAAGTATAAGTGTAATAAGATTATGATTAACACAACATGAATAAAATACGAGTTTCTCATTACAATCCAAGTCTCGGTTTACAACGTTTACAACAAAAGGCGAATACAAGATACAACGATTACAGAAAATATAAGTACGGTACAAGGTTTCCAAATATAGAAAGTATAGAACACAGGGCGTTACAACATTGATCATGAAGACCAAGCATCTGTTTTAGCAAAACAAATGTTTGAAACAAAGCAACAGAGGTTTGAATAACAAAGGTTTATTCAATGCAATAGTATTTAGCTTAGAACAAAGATTGTATGTAATAGATCAGATGTTAGAGTCCCACTGATGTTTGCTAACATTTGAGAAATCTTTTCTGTTAGGAATGTTAGATGTCACTATCAAGGTGACGTTAGTTGATTGCTTACAAAACTTTAGTACTTATATACATAGGTCTCACCTGTTAGAGATCTATTTTATCACATCACTTACATTCTTTTTGTACGAACAACGAAGTTGTGTGATCAGACTGAGAGGAAGTTAGTATAATCTTTATGTATTTGTAATCTTTTTTATTATCAATGAAAAACAATTTGATATTACTTCCACTCATTATGCTCATTTAATTCTGCAATTTCCATTGTTTATAAAAAAATCATTCATACTTCCTCATCGAAGCATATTAAGAGCATCTCAGATCCTAACAGCCTACAGCAATAAAGACATTCGATTCAATCACAATTAAGTCTGCGGCTTATTAATACATTGTTATGTGCAATTTTCAGAACAAGTTCCATGTTAGTGGACCATGGCATGATTAGCGTGTGGTAGGCGTGGCTACAAGAACTTTATTGATGGACCTCAGTGAAGATGTATGGTCCTAAACCCCCCTGCGGGCTGTGACTAAGTCCCCGTGTGCACATGAAGATACTTACACTTAACCCAAAAAAAACAGCCAACTAGTCATAACGAATCCCCCGCAGACTACTCCTGCGGGCGCGATACTATGCCAGCATAGAGGAGACAAATAGTTTCACACTCCGGTTTTCGACACCCCGGGCGTGCGACCACTCGATTGGTACCTGTTTTAATAAATACGCAGCAGAAAAATGTTTGTATTTATTTGTAGTTATTTAAACAACCTGTAAGTTGAACTGAACATATTTTTATAAACGGGGAATTAAACACCCCTTTTTTCCATCCATAAGGTTTCATATATATATGGTAATCAAATCTTATGACAGTTTTACAAAACATATTAGCCACAAGGTTTATCTGTGCCTAGGGAATCATCCTTCTTTCAGCCTAGTCATATTATTCGTAATTATTAGTGATTACCTGAAAACGTTTTGGAAATAATACGTCAGCGACAAGCTGGTGAATAACATTTAACGATCACCAAACAATTTTTAACAAGGCATAAGTAATATTAAAGCTATTAACTCATATACTAGTAAGCTAAACATTTAGCGAGTATCATTACTCGTGTGTACTACCGTGAGTACATACCTGGTTTTACGTACAATTTACCTACCGTGATTACATACTCGGTTTTACGGTTTCGCAACATGTACCAATTTGATCAAATTCGAAATACACTTATGTGTTCCAAATGCTTTAACAAACTTACTATACATGCTAAACATATTTAATATACACTCATAATTGTAAAATAGTTAAATATATTCACTTTAGTTGTTATGGGTTGGGAAACAACTTAAAACTATAAGAGACCCGCTCTCACCACCCAAATAAAACAATATATTGCTACTGGAGACCACACGAGTATAGTCACCGTCAAGGATACCGTAAAATTGGATTTATAAAAAAAATATATATAAATATAAATCATATGTATCACAAATAAAATTCCGTCGTATGGTATGTAAATATATTAAATAATAATCCATTTGATTTTTATTTATTTATACATAATACATTTGATATGTATCACAAATAAAATTCCGTCGTATGGTATGTAAATATATTAAATAATAATCCATTTGATTTTTGTTTATTTATACATAATACATTTGATTTTTATTTATTTATACACAATATTATATATAACCTTATAATAATCAATATTAATTATCTATAAATATTATTTAATATATTTACCTACCATACGACTGAATTTAATTTGTGATACATATGGTATATATATATATATATATATATATATATATATATTGTAAATCCATAATTACCCTTATCAGACATTAAATACGTTAACAATTGTAAATTATTATTATGATACTATAATTAATTATAATATTTAGCTCAAATGGTGTTTTTCTCTTGTAACTTTTATAGTATAACATTTTCAAAAATTACGAGTATTTTTCTGTACATATCAACCTAAATTTCAATAAAAACGAAGCATGACCAAACATAATACAATTATATATATCTTAAAAAGCAATGTCGCTGGCCAATAGGATTGTGCCAACCGACTTGCTTTTGCTTTATGTAATTAAAATGTATTTTTGGTAGATAAGTCAGGTCTAGTCAAGGTGGTTGGTATGCTATAAATTTAATCTTTTCACCAGTTCGAATCTCTTAATGTCTTTTGGTAGAATTTTCTATGTTTTTTTTAGTATGTTTCTTTTTTTTTCTTTTGAGGCCTCATATTTTCTTTATATTTTAATTAGGTTTTTAAATTTTTTTTTTATTTTCTTTGACTGAGTTTTTACGTAAGTTTTTTTTTCATGAACCCGTAGTGGTATAATCAACATAAATTTAGTTTGGAAACGAGTCGAGTTTTGTTGATCTTTTTGTGTGTTTTCTTTTATTACGTAAGTTTTTTCATGAATCCGCAACGGTATAATAGACGTAAATTTAGTTCGAAAAAGAGTCGGATTGATTAAAGTTTATACTTTATCATGTCGCGGCGCGGCGAGTCGAAAACTAGTTACTATTATTTTTAAATGGTTCCTACAAGTATATACTCATATAGATATCTCATATGTCTAATATTTATCTTACTTGTTACCTACTCGTGGAATAATATAAGTTTTATATATATTTTATTTTTGTCACACCCTGACCCGCAGCGGAATAAAAGTCGGGGCATGATTGGGTTATCACCAAAGCTATGATATTTACTAAGAAGTTTCATATTTATTAAATTCAAATTAAAATTTCAAATATCCAACAAAATTTCATACAAACACAAATAATAATCTAAATGCTTGTTCCAACGAAATAACTTGATTATTCTTCTAGGCCATCCTAAGTGTTTCTTTCCTCAACTTAATCACCTGTATCATGCGTAAAACAGAGGAAATTTTGGGTCAACAAAAGTTGGCGAGTGAACCTTGATAAAACATTTAAATAATTGATTTTTTTATGTTTATAAAATTGTGCATAAATCACATGTGAGCAAATGTATATGTCACAAACAACATTGAATGAATGTATGACATGAATGATGATGTATCTGAGATCAAGGCTCAATCAAACGGAGCCGATCTAATGAGACACCTGATGCTCAACCCGTATCCCACGAGGAACTGATGGGCCTAATGAAATGAGTGCACTGAAATGATAAAATGTATCCACATATAAACCACACTACAAGCAATACACATTTGATCACGAAATGATATAGGCACAAGTGTTAAATAAAATAAAGAAATGATACGACACATGATACACCCCAAAACGTGATTAAAATGGGGAATTTGTAGAGATTCACTCACCTTGGGTGCGTATTCTTGAGTGGAAAGGAGAGCGTACGAGTTGGGAATTTACCCGACGAGGAAGTACTAACCTAAAATAGTAACGTAATAACTCGATAAATAAGATATTATGTAGGTTATAATCTTTGTTTAGGATTTTTAGATTATTATTGTGGGTTTGAAAACCTTTGGAACATATATATTTATCGATTTAAGTTAATAATTAAACTAATAACATAAGGTAGAATAAATCAAATAAAAAAAATAAAAATAAAATAAAATTTAAAAAATATTACAAAATTTCTGGCCAGACTGACAACCTTGTCAGTGGCCGGTTCGATGGCTTGTCAGATATGCGTGTGGTGAGGCTCGAACTCGCGACCTCTCGTTCGTGTGCACACAGCTCTTCCAACTGAGCTACGTGTCTAACTCGTAAGATTATGGATTTTAATTATTCTTAAATACACTTTGGTTTATTCAAATTTATTTACTTTCCAAAAAGGTTATGCTGAATCGAACCGGACACACACCGTATGACTCGAACCAGGGACTTTGGCGATGTTATGCGCCCAGCCCAACCAACTGGGCTGGGTGTCTAACCCGACAACACATGTAATTTAATTATACTTATATGCTGAATAAATGTATACAGAAATGGTAATTTAAAAAAAGGGTTTAAAATGGTCGGGCCGGTGTGGATCCCAGTTTCGAAACAGAGACCTTGTGTTAACTTGCACTCGGCCCAACCAGTTGGGCTGGGTGCTTACCCGGTAACAAATTTTAATATATTAGAACACACGTTGCACTTCATCTTCCTCATTCAAAATTTTAACCCCAACCGGTACCCAGTTTTTTTCTATCTCATCTCTCATTTTCTATTCTACTCCAATACTCCAAGATAATTCAATTAAAGCTTAAACAGAAAAGAAACGAGGGTGCTACCGGAAAACAGCGGTGGTGGGTTTGATTCTGGCGAGTAGGTTCCGACGATTCTGGTGGTCTTCCGGCGAACTGAACTTTCCGACAACCAAGAACTTAGAGAGGGAACAGAGGTATTGAGCGAGTTTAGATAGAGGAATACGACGGGTATTTATAGGGTTGATTGGGTTCGATTTTTAGGTAAGTGGTTCAGATTGATTGCCAGCATAATTTCCGTTAAGCAATTTACCAAGAATAGATTGGGCAGCTGTCCGCTCTTGGGGAAAAACGCGTGAAATTTTGAGGGTTCCGGCGAGTGAAACCTGCGGTTGTTGTAGGTTTTCCCGCCCGAGTTTATATATACGTATATTGTTATGCGGAAACATAATCAATAAGTGCGTGTAGTCCAGTGGTGTTTGTAGTGTGTGTGTGTCCGAGGGAACCCGGGTTCGATTTCTGGTTCACCCTCTTTTTATTTATTTTAATTCTTTTAAAATAAATCATTTACTAATTATATATATTTAATATTTAGTTGCTTATTTATTTTATTAAATTTACTCTAAACCTTTAAAAATGTAAAATCAAAAGATTATTTGACATAAATAAATACACCTATCGGTAATTTGGGGCGGGTTTTCGAAACCCGATTCACATAAATGTTACAATTTTAATCCTTCAACTTGCGAACGCCGTAACGCTGGCAGCACCGATGATCATGGAGGAAGAGAAAGAAACGACGTCACGATTGTGAACTAGGCAAGCCATCATAAGCCGAGACCGATAAGGTTATCTTCATTTTCGGTAAAAATAATATATTTAATTTATTTTTCGGTGTTAATAATGCATTTAATTTATTTTTCGGTGTAAATAATTTAGGTGCCCATGATAAATTAGTAACCCGATTATTTTGCCGACGAACCTTTGTACGGCTGCGGTGTTTAGATGTCGTTTCGAATGAGTCGTTGATTGTTCTTACGTATAGCAGACGACTTGGCACGATCTGATCCATTTTTCACACTTAGGTACGACGCTAGGGGCCATAGGGGATTCACCACTTTACAGAAATGCACGGCTGCCATTCACCAACGGGCATACAGGATGGCAACTGATTCGTTGACGAGTATATAAGGATGTCCGAAAGAACTACACGAGAATGTGTGTACAAGTTTTGCAAATGGACGGTGAAGCTATATAGCAAGAAATATATGCGGAAACCAAATGCAAATGACGTCCAAAAATTATATCAAGCGCATGAAGAAAGACATGGTTTTCCAGGAATGCTCAGAAGCATTGATTGCATGTATTGGTTGTGGCAGAACTGCCCTACTGCGTGGCGAGGTCAATATACTCGAGGCAATCATTGTCATCCAACTATAATACTAGAGGCTGTTGCGTCACAAGATCTCTGGATTTGGCATGCTTTTTTTTGTGTTCCTGGTTCGCTTAGTGACTTTAACGTCATCTACCAATCAGAGATCTTTAACGATGTCATAACAGGAACTGGTCCAGACACCAGTTTTACGGATTCAGAGGTGGAATACAAGCGCAGTTACTACCTTGCGGATGGAATATACCCAATGTACTCTACAATCGTTAAAACTATTCCACACCCAACATACAATAAAAGAAAGAAATTTGCCAAGTTTCAAGAGACGGCGAGAAAAGACATTGAACGGTCTTTTGGGGTTCTACAAAAAATGACATATCCTTGAAAATCCAGCACGTACTTTTACACCACAGAAGTTGCGATACTCTATGTATGCTTGTATCTTGCTACATAACATGATCATCGAGGACGGAGGTAGAGCGATTTGTGAGTACGGCGAAAATGCGCCTAACGGGAATTCTGTTTCGGTAAGCAAGCGTAGAACAACAAAATTTAAACGGATTCTCCTTACGTAACGAGTACACACATCAAAACCTTCAAGCAGACTTGGTGGAATACATTTGGAACAACGCACAGAACGAACCCAATGACGACATGCCGAATCAAGACTGATAGTTTTTTTAATTAATTTTTTTCAAGTTTAGGTTGTTTTTTTAATGTAATGTAAGAATTAATATTTATTTTAGAGTTTAAATTAATTTTAGTTATATATATATATAGAGAAAGTGTATCGTACAATTTGCCTTAACGTACATTACGTACGCGAGTATAAATCGCATATTATAAAAAAGCGTGCTTATGAATTGGGAAATCTTATGGATGAAATCGCATGTTGTATTTTTTTGGGGTGAAATCGCATGGGGGATGAAGATCTGACGGCTGGGGTTGTTGCATACGCAACGTACGATAAGCTATTTTGTACGTTAACTGGCCCCTATATATATATATGTTGCATATTAAGTTTGGCAAAAATAAAAAATAGGGGGAGGTCCATCCTCAACCCCCTTGTCCATCATTGAAAAGGCATCCTCCTTGAATATTGACGTGACGGGTGATGTGGATGGGCATCCTCCAAGTACTAGCCTTCTCCACACTCTATATTCTTAAAAGCTGTCACTGTGAGTTTCAGGGAACATAGTGGTGTACGCCAATATTATTATTCCCTTTTTGCAAGTTTTTTTAACAATGTGGATGATTTCGCTTGATTGTCTGTCAATTTTCTTTTAAATTTGACTATACAATGAACCACTTGATTAATTTTTATACACTTTCTTAACAAAGAAAAAAGTAATTATACCAAGAAATACGAGACAACATGACTTGTAATATAGTATAGAAAGAAAAATTCTATAAACCAACACATCCTATACTTCTTTTATTCAAAAATGGCCAAAGGCAAAATAAACATTGTCGTGTATACAACTACCGCTCCGACTATTCTAAGGAGACAGACACGTTTGACCTCTTTTTTTTGTTTCTTTTATTCAAAGATCAATGCTCCTTATGCATAGTCCATATACCGATATGGTTTAACTTTTTATTTTTATTTTTTATTTTAAAAGCACTCCTCCTAAGGAAGATTTCTCTCATTGTTGGATAAAGATGTATTGTTTTGTAAAAACCATTTGTAAACAAACCTTTGTGTTTACATGATTATACACTTGAAAGATACTTTCATATACATTCCTTGTATTGGAGCTTGAACTCGTTGTTGAGTCGTAAGTCGATACGGTCGCTTCATTGTTTGGACTGAAGGGGACCATGATCTTCTTAAAATAATGCAATATAAATTGTGTTTAAACAATTGTTAATGATCTTCTTAAAATAATGCAATATAAATTGTGTTTAAATCATTGTTAATATTATCAGGTTTAAAATCCAAATATTACTTACATGGAAGAATAAAGATTTAACACCCCACCCCCACCCCCACCCATACCCACAAAACTGACTTTAAACTTTTGTATTCTCATCAAATATACAACTTTAGCCTATTCAGTTTTCATAAATGTATGCAAACCTTTATGACTCTTGCAAAGAAACCAACAAGATTTACAGTAGTGAATTAAAATCTTCAAGATTTGAAGCACAAGTGGTATCTGAGGCTGCATCATCAATGGTCGTACCGAATTGTTCTCCATTCGTAAAACTAAAACTGTCATCGTCACCATTAACAGAAAGAGCCGGTGATGCATCGGTGTGACTGCAACAGATGATGGTGTAGATTCGGGTTCTTCATCACTTTGCTGAAGGTGAAAATACATAATGCTAGCTGTCAGCACAAGCATCATTTTCGGGTGCACCTGTCAAAAAACAGTTACATAAGCAGTTGGAAGTTTGAAAAAAAAAAGTTATCACCATATATGAGAGCCTGGATATAATGAATGGTTTGATTTGGGTTATGTTAACGGGTCAAATGATTAAGCTAAAAGATTCATCTAATCAGGAAACGGTCAAGCATGTGCATTCAGATGCATAAAGCTTTATAAACCCCTATATCAGAAGATTAGATTATTACGTAATATAATAGGATTATTGAGGCAATTATAATTATAGTATAAAATAAAAGTTTACATAAAGGTTGCAATATACCTCCATGATGTCTTCCGGCAGCAAGAAGATTGAACAACCAAGCTTTCGAGCAACACTAATGATGTAAGTTGCATTCAACTTCTTTTCCTCGTCTATCACCACAATCAACGAACAATTTTTAATATAATGAAGATAGGTGGTTGACGAACCCAATATTGACTAGAGGAATCAAAATAGTCAGCCCGGCCGATTGACTAACAAGTCATTAATGGGTCATTTTTAGTATTGGTCAAAATGGGCCAGGTTGGGTTGACCCGCAAGGCCGCAAACACTTCACCCACTCATAATATGTCATATACATAATTGTTGTATAGATTTTGGGTGATAGTCAACCCATTTGACCCATTCCCCTTTTAGCTATTTCTTGTTTGACCTGTTACCCAACCCGTTTGACATCCCCATTTTGTCAGGTGTTCACAGTATGCGCAATGAACATAAATAAATTCAAATACAAACCTTAATTATGTAACAATAACTTTTTTAGAGAGACATGCCAAGGGTATTGAAGGGAAACTCTTATTTAGATACTCCTAGATTCCTAGATTGATTCTCCTAAAGTCTAACGTACTTAACAAGGGTAAAAAGGTAAAAAATCATACCGGTTATACCCTTGGTTACAAGGTTCCAATTAACAACCCTGGGCTCCACTGCAGTGAGAAGCTCAAGGAAGAAAATCCCATTAGAAAGGGTTTTATCCTGCATAAACCGTTTTAACAAAAACAACAAATAAGGTAATCACTTAACAACCAGTGACAAAGAAAGACAAATAATCGAGTAACCGAAACTTGATCTAATATTTGACCTTGTAGCTCTCCATTTCTGAAGTTCTGCCTGAGCTTTTTACTTTTCGATTCGCCCACTTCAAAATATAATCATCAGTTATCTCTTGGTTGCGAGATTTCAAGTGCTTCAAAAGTTGAAGCATATTAAACCTCATCAACTGCCACAGGTAAGCTGAAATGCAAGAAATATAACTTTAAAATGCCATCTTTCCTGTAGAGGTGACACTATGGCAGTTTCGCCCCTTAGGTTAATTTAAGTTGTTAAAAAAGTTTAAATAGCGTATATTAATCATCTTATAACACAGGTTTGAATAACCACCACAAAAAATAAAGTTAAGGTACTTACTATTTAACCGATAAGATTACGATTGTCGATTGACTATATATAACATAAACCCTTACTAACACACACGCGCGTTTGGATAAATAAATCAAAGTTAGGGGATGAAACAACATTGAAAAAGGTTGAAGGGTTAAAAATCTAAAAATGTTGAAAGTTGGCTGGTTTTTACAATTATGAACCCTAAAACTATCTAGGAGATTGTAAGTAAACAAACAACTTTGGATGAGTTTTTAACTTGTTTAACTGATATTTTTTTTATTTGACTCGTTTGAGATAAAACACAACCGGATTGATCCATTCACTATTAGTAAATGAGTCAAAACTGCCACATCTACTTTCGTGCAATGTAACGAACCGATTACCTAGTATGAGCTTCTTGTTTCCTTGTACGATATCATTACCCTGTATGTTCACGAGAGAGAATCTTAAACGTTTTCCAATTCTAACAGCTTGATTACAATTTTCGACTTTTCGAAATGGCATCTTGATAGGTGGTTTAGTTGTTTGCTTCCAGTTAACCGATCCCGGAGAAACTTTATCTAGAATTTCTAGAAGAATCCAGCTGCATCAACAAAAGATTCACAATCATATGTTTCTGTATTTCAATATAAAACAAAAGTGTAACACAATGTTGTAAATTACTCCCCTTGATCCACAAAACAAGTGCCCCCCAAATATCACGAGAAGTTGGTCAATTTGTTAATAAAAACATGTAGTATTGTTATCATACAGGCAACTAAAAGAGTATTTATTATTTAGATTTTTAGACACTAGAAGTAATCATATGATATACCCTAAGATGTGAGTCTAAAGTGACTATTGAGTGTTCTGAAATAAAAAAGTGATTACGATCAAAAAGTGCTATGAGTGGGATTTTGCTAGTACTTTGTCTATTTGTTTGTTTTGGTCAAAATAATCAAATTTGGTGAAGGTAAGGAAGCAAGCGCAAGAAAACTATTATCAAGATAATGCTATATTGTTACACTAGGTTATAAAACCGTGTATTACATGGGTTGAATAAATGTTTTTTTTAATATTTTGTAGTATAGACATGTTAAGATCATAATATGCATGTTTGTATAGAAAATTCAATAAATCTAGGAACCGAATTTTAAAATTTTATATTGTTAAAACACTTATACATATTTAATAGTTAAAATAACTACATTATATAAGTATTTAAGATTTGTAAACTAATAATTGACGTGAATAATATTTAGAGTTACAAATCAAATCTTAAAGTATTACAATCTTTAAAAAAGTAATTTTACCTGTGACAAAACTTATAAAATTCAGTTCTTTTAAATCGCTATTAAATAAACATACAAGTATAAGTGTTTATCTATAAATTAAAAAAACAAATAAAATTTATGTCACAACAAAATAAATAAACCTGTGAATCTAAAATATCATTGAAGTTTATTAAGTCAATTTTTTTAAACAACATTTACTAAGTCTAAATATATCAAATATTTAAATCCCAAATCTAAAGAGTCACAATATTACTAAAAACTAAATATCGAGTATAATTTACTTTTTGTCTATTACATGGTAATGATGCTTTTGTACATACTCCAACCAGTAGAATTATAATCAAGGGTAAATAATGGTGTATATTATCCCAATTATTTATTGGTTACATTGTTATCGTTCAAGAAAAAGAAATTGATCAACACAAACCAAAGGGTTATGGCTAACAACCATGGTATGTTTTCTATTAGTTATGTAAATATACAGTTAACAATGACCATGAGTTGGTTGATAAATACTCTTCTTTAATAACCATAAATTAGTTGTTATCCATAGCCCAATCCCTTAGAAGAGTGGTAGCATATGGAATCTAAAACATTTGAAGATAAAGGCAAATAACTAGTGTGTGTGTGAAAAACGTATACATACCCATTTCTAACATCTTCAAAGACATTATCAATATGTGAAGTAATTCCAAGACTATTAATCCAAAGTCGGAAACATCTCTCTTCCCTTGACACTTCTTCATCATCATCTTGTATCATCATCTCCGCATAAGAAACTTTGCTGCTATCATTAGATAGGCCATTCCTGCACTTATAACATATTTATAAGTTGGAGATTAAAAAAATAAAAAGGATTTTCTAGATAAATTGTCAATGTACAACTTCATTTGTCCCATATTAGATTTATATATAATTTCATGTGAGTTATCGAAAGATGATTTTCCACCCAATTTGGGTCAATATATATGCAAAAAGCCAACTATCACAAATGATAACTTTTATATAAGAGTTAATTACGTTTTTCGTCCCTGTGGTTTGTTGAAAATAACCATTATTGTCCATTAGTTTATAAATCGCCAAAACAATACCAGTACTTTCAATTTTGTAAGCCGTTAACCCCATCCATTTATTCTGTTAGTTTTATGTGAACTGACCATAATGCCCCTGTTATTAAAAGCTTATTCAAACATAACCACCAAGCACCACTAACCACAACGTACTTTTCCCACGACCAATGAAAGAAGTGAACAATGATTGCGTGAGGGAAATATATGAGAAGACAATTAGTTATTACTGATGGTTACACTTATGCGTGAATATTGTTATTTTTTAAAACAAAAACCTTAAGGTAGTTGTTAGCAAAAATCTTAGGTTAACTAGTCACGGATTTCAAAAAAATGGAAAAGAGAAGAGGTTGAGGGTCAACCCGTCCTGACCGTTTTGACCCTTTGAAACATTTACACGGGTTGACTATTTCTAAACCCGCTTGACCCATCCATTTTGCTACATATAGCATCTTAATGAATGAAAACAAATAGTCGTCCCAAACCTTTCATGAAATAATTGTGCAACAAATGCCAGATTCAAATTTGTTGAGCCGTCAACAATATCTTCTGGGGTCAAATATCTATTGCATTTCATTTTTTCCGCATGCTCAAGTACCAATGTGGCCCGTTCAACCGGGTCCTTGGTATCCAGTGTAACTGGGTTGCAGTGTTCTGGTGAAAGAGTATTAAGTAGATAAGCATATGCTTCTCCATCCTACAATGTATTAAATGCACTGTTAAGAGGATAATTAAATTAGTTACCAACTATAGTCAAAACTCTAAAGAATACAATGAGAGGCTAGATAACTTCAACTCGTTCGTAACCATATAGTAGTTTCGTAATGCAAGTCCACTATTATATAGTGTTTTAAACGATTAAACTTAACCAAACAAATAGGTCAATCTCTAGCTACGGTAAAGCTCACTGACGTTAGGCTAACTTCAAGCTCAACTTGATAGCTCAAAAAGCCTTTAGAATGCAGGATCAAGTTCTGCTCAAATATTAATGTATTCATAATATGTAACCATGGACACTAATACCATCATTACAAAATAAGGATACGACATAATGAGACCTTGATAATCTATACATATATGTCAAAATAGTGGTTACCTGTAAATCAGTTGAGAAATTTGTTACGGTTTTCTCGTAACCTGCTTTCTTAAGATGAAAGTTCATCCATTTTAGCAGGACTTTCTCAGGAGATGATGCTACGAGCTCCTCCACATCCTAGAAAAAAATGTACATATGATTAAACTTTAAATCACATGTTGAATATAAAAAGCTATGAACGAGAAACAAAAGTTAAGAATTACATCATCCTCATCCACCAATTCAAGAAGCTGAGGTGTCTTTCTAAGGCTAAGATCTGCCAGAAGTTGGATCTAGAGGGCCCACCATCACAACAGAAAGTTATAAACATTAGAAATAAAAAAACTTAATTAGATCATGCGGATGTTTGTGTTTTGTGTGTGGGATTATGTGTTGTGATTGATAAATAACAGCAAAAGAAAATGATTTGGCTTCAAAGGCAAATTAGAATGTTGTTTTTTAATCGATTGTGTCATTCGTTTGATATTGTTTAAACAAAAGACTTATTCGTCTGACCTCAGTCAAACAAATATCACACTGTCAATCGAATGACTCATTTGATCGACCTGATCATCGTTTAAACACACTTACAAACACATATTCAGTACAAACTCGATCTAGCTTATTCGTACAGTAACAGACATACATATATGCCTTAACATTTTCTTTTTTTTTTTCTCATGGTTGGATAAGCTATAAGTAAACAAGTACTTTTCTTTATATGATAGGATATACAGAACAACGAACCCACCTTTATGATTTGAGATATTAGTCCAAGTACCAAATGAGGCTGCAAATTTGAGGAAGTTAAGTGAGACTACATAAACTAAAAGCCCCAACTAAGGGGGTGTTTGGATGCGCCTTAAAGTGATTATTTAGTTTCAGCGTTTGTTAAAAACTTGATCTGCTTTTAATTTTCTGATAACTCAAGGTCAAAATAATCAGATTTAAAAAATTAAAGTAGCCAAAATGGGCGAGCCACGTAACTGGTCTCGTACTTGTAAAAATGTGTCTGCTAACACTTTTTGTCGGTTTCTTTTAAATATAATTAGAATTGTTGTATAAACTGATTAAAAACAAACTTATTGCAATAATAACCTAAATCTTTGAAATAAACTATTTAGGAGGTTTTCTGCATTATAATTAGACTTTAAACTTATACCTTAGAGTAAAGTACACGGATGGTCCCTATGGTTTACCAAAATTTTGGATTTAGTCCCTAGCTTTTCAAAAGTACACGGATGGTCCCTGCGGTTTGCACTTCATAACGTATTTAGTCCCTAACTTTTGCCAAAAGTACATGGATGATCCTTGTGGTTTGCACTTTGTAATGCATTTTGTCCCTAACTTGGACCTGCTAAAACCTTTAAATTTGTTAGTTGGGGACTACATGCATTACAAAGTGCAAACCACAGGGACCATCCATGTACTTTTGAAAAGCTTGGGACCAAATCCAAAAGTTTGGTTAACCACAGGGACCATCCGTGTACTTTACTCTATACCATATTGTACTCATTTGACCCCTTCCCCTTTTAGCTACAAAATTTCATTTGACCATATTTAAGATAAAACACGACCCAAATGGCCAAATCAACGCGTTTATAAACATATGGGTCGAAATTTCCACCTATGGTAATGATATATACCACATCCAAACACCCTCTAATATAATAAGAATAGAAGCCAAATAGCTTACTTTTGCTTCAGCCAGATCTTGGCTGCCAACATTGACTACCGTGCAACCGATAGCCTTCGCGGAATTAAGGCAAAGTGTATGATTTTCATTTCTTTCCCAAAGATTAAGTTCTTTTTTCTTGTTAATAGCACGATCGTCTATTGTATTGGGCACCGCGACATTAATAAGTTTACTGCATAAAAAACCATAATAAGACATAACAATAATAATACTGATATATAAAACTACCAAAAACCAGTTAGTACAACAGCAGACCCTGATTAAATACCATAGAAGAACTCCGTCTTTAACAAGCTCATACAATGCGTTGGTGGATGCATCAATAGGAAGAAACTGCTTCATAAACGGATCATCTTTTAGATAGCTATTAATATGAGCAACGTAAACTTCTTTCTCGGATTCTTGCACAGTGTGCAATGTTGAGGATGCTTTAAGAAAAGAAGATACGTTCTTCGAGTTTCCTATTTTTTTAGTAGCTTCTGTTTGTAGATTTATGTAAGCCTGCCCATACAACTCAGTTAGTTAAAAGTTAATACAGAAAAAAATATGTATTAACTTATTTGCAAAAATTACCCTAAGAAACCCCTCAAAATCGAGTTTGCTTCCTTCATCTGTACCGGGTTGACATAGTATCTCCCGTATTTCGTCCTCCTTGAATATCACATTGAAGGGCTTCAAATTCGAAAGCAATGGTGGCAAGTCACCAACGGTAACTTGACCTTTATCCTTCTTTATGCGTAAAAACTATACATCAAGCAAACCAAACATCATAACTTAAATGTTCTGCACTATATCCGTGTGTTAAATTTTTTTTTTGTAGTTGTTAATAGCGAATAGCGGATGATAGCAACAGGAAACCTATACGCTGCGTAGCGATAGCGATGAAATAGAGGGCGCTATTTTATGTTTAGCGATACTCTAGAAGAAAATATAGAAATATTTTTATATGTATACTAGATCTAAATACGGTGTTTCTATACGTATATTTAACAAAAAATATAAAAAAACCCCAAATCCAACTATTGTATACGTATATTTTATCGCTATTTATATTAAAACCAAAAAGAAAAACTATAAAAAACCTGGAATCCCACTATTTACTCGCCATGGAGGTGCCAAAATCAGATAGCGATGAATGAGCGCTTCGCTATTAACAACTATGTTTGAATATATATCACTATGTTTAAAAAATACAAAATTTTAAATTTTTAGTAATAAACGAGTTGGCTCGAGCTTTTTACGAGCAGAGCTCGAGCTTAACATTTCAGCTCGTTAAGATAACCGAGTCAAGCCCGAGCCCAGCCTAGCTCGGCTCGGCTTGTTTACAACCGTATGGGTAAATGGGTAATTACCCTGGATTTGAGGCTGCGAAGTTGAGCTTGTGAGAATTGGTTCTGAAGCGCTTGATCCGAAACACGCACTACCACAGAACTAGACATCTCCACTTCTTCCCAAAGTTCACAAAATTTTGCAAACCCAGGAAAGAATTTATTCAATCACACCACAAAACAATCGAATCTATAAAACAAAACACATCAATCAGCATTCCCAATCATCAAATAACACCAACTAACATTATGTTTACGGATATCATGTAAAAAGCTCATTAAATCAATTGAGACATTGATCAAACACGTTATCAGCAGAATCATACATTAAAATTAATTGAGACATTTAATCAAACACATTATCTGCAAATTCAGACATTTAAATTAATTGGGTCATTTCATCAAACACATGACCCGCAGAATCATACATTAAAATTAATTGAGGCATTTCATCAAACACATAACCCGTAGAAGAATCAAACATGTAAATTTATTGAGACATTTCATCGAACACATAACCTGCAGAATCAGACAATTATATTCATCGAGGCATATGATCGAACAGGTTACCTGCAGGATCAGAAATTCGTAAATGGAAGGCCAATCTCGATCAAATGTTGGTCCAAAAACGTCCAGTTTTGATGATTCAGATGAAATTATGGGTAAGGGGGAGATGGGTAAAATTGAAATGGACATGAATGAGAGGCATGGAGGACCCCAGATGACAAACTGTCTCAAACGCCCTCTAATTTTCATCATTGTTTTCTTTTTGTTGATTTGAAGAAACTTTGTGTTGATTCTCCCGTAACCACGGAAGCATTGGAGATTTTGACACTTGTCTCGTTTCTGGATGGAGTTGCCTCCATGTCATCTTTTATGTTTATTTAAAACTCGTTGGATTTTATGTGCGATAAGACAGGAATTCGATATATTTACAAACCAGCCCCGTAACGTAAAAAAATGAATATTGATGCCGGTAATTATGTTGTTCAGTTTGTATAGTAACAATAAGGGATCGATACAATGCTGGAAGTGGTATGGTACGATACCGGTACTGAATATGGTTTACAATGAAAAGAAGTAACTTATTTTGAACACAACTCTGTTTAAAATAAAAACGCATATTTAGGGATGAATGCGTATTTAGATTCTTTTTAAAAAAGTTATAAAAACACATGTTATTAGAGATAAATTAATTTAATGATAGATGAATTATAAAAGTTATAAAAACACACGTTATTCGGATAAATTAATTTAATGATAGATGAATTTGTATCATAAAAATAAAAATTTAAAATCTAAGTTACATGTGACAAGATTTGATAGGGATGAACACTATTGAACCCATAAAATCATTTTGTTACATGTTTATCTTCGTATGTTAACACATATATAGCCATAACATGTGTGGTAGGTTACTAGTGAATACATGATTATACGTCTCCCTAAATAGATAGCCTGGCGATAAAGGACGTGTGGTGTGATTTTAGCCGTTAAAAAAAATATCGATAGACGTCACTCAAAATAAGGTCGCGTGATATTAAATATGTCTTATCATATTTAGTATAGCTTTAACTATATACGTACGCAACTTGAAGTTCATGCAGGGGCGTACCTAGATGTATAGGTGGGGGCGGGTGGACGCATCCCTTAGAAAACATTTAGTGTATTATATGCAAAAGTCCTGACCCACCCTTAAAAATTTGATTGAACCCCTAGTTCATTCGCACCCCTTGAAAAAATTCCTAGGCCTACCATTGAATTCATACCAAATACATTGGTATGAAGTTGTGTACACAAGTCTCTTCACATCTCTTATATTTTTTTGTCGTGTTTTTTATCTACAAATTGTTCATATTTATTTCTTATCCTTTTGGTGAAGTGTTTGTGATTGCCTAAGTTATATATATAGTAGTGTTCTATGTTGGTGTTTGAATGTAAACTATTTAAGGCTTTTGGAGTTTTTTAAACGATATGTTGTTTAAATAACCTTAACAAATTTTCATGATATTTACATGAATTTGTTTATTTGTTTCAATCATCTAGCAGTGTGTAAACCATCACTAGTGCTCTAGTGGTGGTCACGGGTATTTAAGTTTCATTTATGGTGGGTCTGGGTGAGTTTTCCCCTCCAAAGTCTTAAGTTCGAGTCTTGGGTGATAGGGGTTTCTCATTGAGGGTTTAAATTGGGAAGGGGGCTCTCTAGCGCGGACCCGGTTAAGACAACGTATGTTAGACCTCCCGACATTCACGAATAATTCACACCTTAAAAAAAAATGTTGCAGTGTGTAGGAAAAAGGTTGTTGGTTTCAATGTACCATAAGCAATCAATAATGTGTTACTTTATTATTATAACTTATAGATTTAAGGAACTTATACCGTAAATTATTCTAATCGGTCCATTTATACCAATCTTATATTTTAGCTTTCCTTTTTCTTTATTTTAGCTTTCCTTTTTCTTTAATTGCTTTTTTTAAAGTGAAGTGTCCATCAAACGTTTTTTTTTTGGTTTTCTATTTTTGTAATTTTTTTAGTATAATTGTTATAGTATTTTATTGTTGTAACCCTTGATTTTGTTTTCGTTTAAGTATGCTATTGTGATTTGCTTAATAAAATATAACGTTTTATAAGCCATTTCCCCTATTCATTATTTGAGTAATATAATATGACGTTTAATAAAACTTTGAATATACAATTGTGGCATGTTTACTTTTATCTATGATTCGATAATATTTTTCTTCCGACAAACATCGATATCGGTGTTGTATTTGGTTTTAACGACACGGTGATACAAAATTTATTGTGTTTTTATATATAGTTACATTGTTTACCTTTTTTTTTTCAGTAACATAATATAAATCTCTAAATACACACTTGCAACATGTTAGTTTTTGGGTTATTGGATTTTACCACCCCCAACTATCGACCATTTGCTGCTGCCACCCCCAACTAACACCTTGACGCCCGACACCCCCAACTTGACTTTTAGTTTGTGTTGGCACCACCTCGTTAACCAAACACTAACTCAGTTAGAATTTTTGTCCTACGTGGCCAATTCTTGATAACTACTTGTTTTTTATGAGATATCATGCTGATGTGGCCATATAATATATATAATTATATTTAATATAAAGATCTCATCATCTCTCTCTTTACATCTCTCTCTCTCACTTAATACCACCACCATCCACCTCCACGCACCCCACACCACAATCCTGCAACCCATAACAATCTGTAATCCAGTCTTCACTTTATAGTTTTTACACAAACACCATTAGACCTTCTCAAACACCATCAATGTCCATCGAGTCAGAACAACGCACCGCAAATATGAAATTAAGCACAAAGTGACGAGACCAACTGAAACAATGGAGCCCAGCCGGAATTGAAGCCGACAAAGTGTTTATTACATCCGGTGTGTCAGCTTTACCATAACTTATCAAATCTCCGTCCACAGGTCTGTTCCTCTGTGCATTCTTAACAATTCTATTTGACGTCAACCGCATGAACAACTCTATACACCGAACCCACACAGTGGAAATGGCATTCCCAATCGACTGCAACGGCCACCAAACCCACAGACGGTAGGGAGCGTCAGCCACCGCCGCTACTGGCGCCACCATCACCGATTCGTCTCGTTCGGTGATAAAAAGATCCGAACTTTGAGGGTTTTTACAGAATTCCAGGGCTTGAATTTTATGGGTTTTTTGTGTTTTTATTTTAAGAAATAGATTAGATTTGATTTTGTGTTTTTGTTATTAGAAAAGGTTTTTGATTTGGTGAATTTGAGGTAATTTGGTTCTAGGATTTCATAGAGAAACGGGGTGGTTTGTGGTGGTTGGGAGTGGTTGGTACAGGTGGGGCGGTGGTATAGAGAGGGCAGTGGGTGGTGGTTTGTGGTGGCAGAGAAAGGAGAGAAGTAGAGAGAGAAGGGGATGTTATATTATGTACATATACATACACATATTTGTTATATATATTATAGTGATTAAAATATACTCATAAGCCTTCAAATAATCCACCTCATTTTTCCAAATAAGAAATGGAGTGCCATGTAGGATAAAAAAATTAATCAAGTTAGTGTTTGGTTAACGAGGTGGTGCCAGCACAAACAAAAAGTCAAGTTGGGGGTGTCGGGCGTCAAGGTGTTAGTTGGGGGTGGCAGCGGCCAATGGTCGATAGTTGGAGGTGATAAAATCCAGCAACCCTTTGTTTTTATATATAATTTGATAAAACTTTTAATGAACTCGTAAATATAACAGTTTTTCTTTTGTTCTTTACCATGACGATTCTAACCAATATTGTCCAAAAGATATGGGTATCAGTACTGTTTTGGTCAAAAATCACAACAAGGATAATGTAACCAAACTTTGAATGTGAGGTTGGATGCTTGGTTATATGAACAAGCGTATGAACAAAAATCAGAAGTAAATGACAATGTACACAATGATGTGTACGAGGAAAAAAACCCTTGATCAAGAGATGATCTCTGGCACAAAAAACCTCGGGTGATGGCAAATACCGATCACCAATGGTTATTAAGCAAAAAGAATTACAACTTTGAAAATATTGAGCTTGTTACAATGTTGCTAGTGTGCGTATCAGAGAGTAGTGTAGGTCGCAGATTGTGTGGTTTGAATCTCTATCTTATTCAAGGTCAATATCCCTTTTATTCAGCTAAAAACTATCCTTAACTAACTATCCAAAAATCATGGCGATATCCCACGTTCACCAACAACGGTCACGAACTCCTGGCACGTGCTGGAATAATGGCATATTCCCCTTGATTCCCGGTTGGTAGGTCATCTTCGAAAAGCTCCTGCAAAACTATGTCATAATACATTGGAAACAATTGTTAGCTAATTAGAACAATAATGAGGATCAACGATCCTTAGTCTTCCTGCACCGTGTCTTGAGGATCCATGATCCAGACATAATGAAGGATATATGATCCATAAACATTAAAATTCTATCCCTAACAATTGCCCCCAAACATGACTAATTAAATGCTCTAAGAATTAGTCATGTTTCCGTTAGAAAGAAACTAGTCGTTGCCACTTGCATATATCCGTTGCACAGTGTGACGTCATTTTATTTGATAACCTGCCACGCCAGTAAGGATTGCTGCCTTTTGGACACTTGATTCATCTGTGAGTACTTTTCCCCCAAGATCAAGGATTTAGAAGAAGATACCTCTACCTCTGTCACGATGTCAAGTAAGTATTTGTATATAAGTATATGAAAATATTCAACAAAATAGATAGCTTATAAATACTTATCTGAGTTTGATTTGCATATGTGCTGCCAAGTCTACATCCAAATCTGCCACCAAGTTTGATCTCGGGGAACTTCAAAGTATCATCTCCCCCCGCTCCATCAAATCTGTCTCAGGCCAAAGTAAGCCAGGAACAAGGGTCATGCCTTCCAGAGCCAAATCCGGGAGCAAAAGGAAGAAACCAAGCGAGCCAACCGAGGATACCTCCCAAATCAAGCAGCAAATCTCTAACTTCATTGCTGAGGTAAGGATCACGTATTCTTGAATTCCACTTGAACCTGGAGGATCACTGATCCTGAAAATTTTGTCTTATGCAGACAATAGCCTAACTCGAAGCCCTCCAGGGAAACCTCCTAGCTGAAGCTGAAGAGAAGGTTGATGAGCTCTGCACAATTGCTGCTGCCAAGGACAAAAGGATCTCCAACTTGGAAAAGGAGGTCAAGCGCTTGGAGAAGGAGATCTTGGTGGATCAGATCCGGGCTAACAAAGAGAGATTGGAGGCTGCTGACAAGGCGAAGGTTTCTGCCGTTAGGTCCATCCTCAAAGATAGGATTAAAATGGTTGAAGAGGCCATGAATCCTTCTTTTGACAGAAAATCAGAAAATGTTACAAAGAGTGGGATGTGGCCGCTTGGAAGCAAAGGTTGATCGAGCTGGGTGACGAAGAAAATCCTGAGCAGGCACCCATCCCGGAGGCGGAGCCAAGCAGCGTGATGGATCTGGCAGAGGCAGCGGTTGGTGGCAAGGGAGAAGGAGGTGAAGGTGGTGAAGCAGCCGTGGAGTAGGTTGCACGAATGGGCGATGATGGATAATTGTCGGAGCCCATTTTTTAGGATGGTTGGTTTTTAGTGATGGTGTTTTTATGTTGAACAATTTATGGTCTGTAACTAAACATAGTTCTTAGGTTCAAGGATCATTGATCCTTTAGACAATAGGGGGTATCAAAGGTGGATGGATCCTTCTATTTGTGGAGGATGAAGCCTTTGATGCCCCTTATTTTACTTTCCTGCATTTTAAATTATGCAACGTATGACCCGTTATTATGGACACCATTTGTCAACCCAAACGAACGGGCCGTTTTTTGGTTAGAACTTTGGGTTGACAATTTTGACAACCTTCTTAAATAAGGGGTTCTTTAAATAAGTAAAATCTTAAGCTTTGCCTATTTCTATTGTTGTTTCTTTTCTTTTTGAGTATGTTTATTGCTATACATGTTGAAAAATTTATGGATATTTAGCTGAAAAATCCATAAGGTGTTAAAAAGAATACTAAGTATTTATAAAAACATATTGCTCAAGAATTGAATGTTTTATGATCAAGGATCACATTGTCACACCCCAACCGATAGCGGAAACATCGGGGTAGTGGCACTAGGCGAATCAGATTGATCAAGAGATTCCATAACGATTAATTCAAAAACCGTAATCAATATTTAATATCCCATACTATTAAACTCAGACAATCTTAAAACAACCATTACATATCAAACAAATCCTTTAAACATTAAATCTGATCCGATCTTCCCTAGATTTATTACATGATTTATAAAGATAAAAGAAACCTAAACTAGGCATCCATAGCTAATCCTCAACCTGCCACATATGTTAAAATAAAACGTCAATACAATTAAGTAAAGGTGAGCATACGAGTTTTGCATACAATATAGATATAAAAGCGTGTAGCATACACCGCATGACATACGTAATAGTTGTGAATGATGTAACTACTTAGATTCATGCAAACCAACAAACCACGATTAATCGAGGCATGCGAACAAGCGTTCACATCCTAAAAGCGAAAATAAATGCGAAATAAAAGTGTGAACCTTAACAACCCCGAGCCTCCGGGTGGCGGGTCAACCTCTAGTATACTATCATGTTAAGGGTGGCGTACAAGCAATCAAGCAATACATACAATTCAGCAGATTTCACGTAATGTCATGTATAAGCGGGATGTCGAATAAGCATTTGAGTTGTGTGATGTGTTTTGATATACGAACATATGTGACACCCAAAAGTGCGTTTAAGCGAAAAAGGGTTCAAGTACACTCACTGTTAGTGCGTTTTTATGAGAGATTCGGGATCTGAGAGGAGTTGCGGAGAGTGCCGGCTCAGCCTGTAAACGAACAGAAGTGCATAAGTCTTCCAAATTGCTGAAACGGTTAAGTTTGGATTGGGCAGAGTACAAGTTCGGGCGAACATGTATGTTTCCATACAAGTTCGGGCGAACTTGTGAAACCTGTTGAGATGTGAGGCAAGTTCGGGCGAACTTGTTTGTTTTCATACAAGTTCGGGTGAACTTGTAAGGCTTGTTAACTGAGGAGGACAAGTTCGGGCGAACTTGTCTAATTCTCTTGAGAATTGGACAGATTTCGGGCGAACTTGTGCCATTATTGCAGTTTTGATGTGGGAGACCAAGTTCGGGTGAACTTAGTCAGTTCCGAGCGAACTTGATGGTTTTGGCATCCAAATCGTGCGTTTTTGCGTCGTTTGCTGAGGAAATCGAGTGTTCATCCCTCCAACCTTAAGCCACTGAGAAACTTAGGCTGGAGAGGTCTTTTTGGAGCGAGTTTAGCCATTTTACAGAAACTCGGGCTAATCCGGGCGAACGTGATGGTTCGTACGGGTTAGTCCAGCTTGAGTAAAGTGACGATTTAGTCCTTGTGCTTCCGGATCTGAGATCTTGCTTGACAACGCCTCGTTCCACTCAAAAGTGAACAAAACATACGTCATTAGTCCGAATATTGTGTAAAAGTCAATGTTTTAAAAGGTTTTACTCAGATCTAAGCATAGATCTGAGTGAAAAAGAGAAGTTTTATGAAAAAAAAAATGAAGATTTTCGTAAACAAAACAGATTTGATGAAAACGAAGGCAAAGCCTTGTGCAAAATCTTTGTAAAACGTTGTTGTAGTTGAAAACGGGTTGAATCTTACTTAGAAAACAAAGGGTTTCGGGTTTTGAGAGCTCCGGGCGAACTTGCAGCAAGTTAAATGAGAGAATGGAGCTGAGTATTTATAGGTGAAGTGGGAAATGAGAGGGCAGACAACAAGTTCGGGCGAACTTGCTACGAGTTCGAGCAAACTTGTAGTTTCTTGAGGGTTTCCAGACAAGTCCGGGCGGACTTGCTGGTTTTGATGAGTTAGATGACTCAGACAAGTTCGGGCGAACTTGTTATACACAAGTTCGGCCGAACTTGACCTAAGGGTCAAGCTTCGTCCGATTATTTGGCGTTATGAGTTCGTTCGGCGATTCGGTTCGAATTAGATAGGTATATTAAGCGTTGTAATCGATATAATAGTGCGATTTAGTGATTCGAGCGTGTGAGAGCGTTGCGATAGCGATTATAACCATAACATAACCATACATAAACACACATAAAACATAATTCCACATAATTAACTGCGTTTTGCGATGCGATGAGATAAGCGATGCGATGACACAAGTGTTTATTAAACAATAACACACTCGGCTCGTATAATAGCATAGTTAGTTGTGATTGCGATTAGATTAGCGATGCGTTTAATAATCGATTAGATGCGATATAACTGTAAATCAACATAATTATTTTAACATAACTTTCTTATAACGAATCTCGGAATTACAAAAGATAGATACAACGAAAATAAGAGAAAAAGATAACAACGAAATTCGGAGTTGTTACAGTCTCCCCTACTTCAGTAAATTTCGTCCGAAATTTTAAGTAGTGGCCGCGAGACCGCTTTTTCGCTTCGGTATTTCTTTTTCTTGATCAGTTAAAGAGTTTTAAGCGAACTGTTCTTGTACATATATGCAAATAACTATAACAGCGAGTTCTTATATATCTGCGTTTTCTGTTTCCGTTTTGAACTAAGAAGATGACTTGAGCTGGTTAATATATATATATTTTACAAACACAAACCCAACACCAAAGCTGGGTGTGTGGTGCGCATTGATACCGAGATACCCGGGTTCAATCCCTGTGTCGTTCCGGTTTGTTGCGCAGTTCCATTGCTGTTGACTGTTTGGGCCGCTGATGCTGGGCCGGCCTTCAGGCCCAACTTTTTAGTTTTTATTTTGTTTGTTTTTCTGTTGGGCTGAAATTTTTTCTAGGCCAGTCGAGGTTCTGGGCCAGGTGTAATAAAGCTTTGATACAAATTAATATAAGTGATTGTATTATTATTTTTTTTAGTAAGTTTAAATAATTAAAATTATTATTATTATTATCATAATTTTATTATAAACAAAATTATTTTTTTAACATTAAGATTATTACTGTTAATTAAATTAATATTGGTATTAATATTATTATTACTCATTTAATTTTAGTACAAATAAATCTCGTTATACTAACTAGTAAAATACTACCATTTATTAACAAAGAATGACCATACACGAAAATGAATAAATTAAAACGACTCACATAAAATAACTCGTTAAATCTATTAACCTTGTACGTTACAATTCAACCCAATAATGAAATTCATTTTCATTCTAAGTTAATCACCTTTCGTTCATCGTGACTCGTGCGAATTCCAAGAAATCATATACGCAACCAAAAGTGAGTATACTCGATCCCCTTTTTGTTTCATCACTTTCGGGGTGTAACATTTATGCTATATCAAAAACACGTGACACATGAAACTTGTTTATGCACACTCTATCCACATTTATACATGAATAATTTGATGCTTGTTAGTCTTGTATGCTATGTAAATTTTCTATGACTATATGAGCCCGCCTTAACAATTATGGTACTATGCATATGCTATAGGGGTAATGCACCGCCCACGAGTCTTGGGGTATTGTTAAGTGAAACTTGTTACCTCCCGTTATTCTTTGGATATGCTATTTTAACGCATTGAAAACTTGGGTTTTATCATATGTGACATCGTTTTAGCATATATTTAACTTGTATCATTTGTTTCATGGTGGATTTGAGTAATGAGACTTTTTAATCTATTATGCTATGTAACAAACTTGTATACTCACTCAACATTATTGTTGATCATATTTTAATACATGTTGCAGGATGATAGTCAAGATGGAATGAAGAAACAAGTTAGGATGGACTTTAGAAACCCATCTTAAATAATCGTTTTGTTATGCTATGTTTACTTTTATTTTGAAACTTTGTATTGGATCCTTATCTTTAATGAAATTTGAATTTAAAATATTGTCACAATAGTCTTTTGATGCTTTTGAACAATTTGTTCGTCTCATCCCGATGTTTTTGCCATCGGTTGGGGTGTGACACTCGGTCCATGATTTCGACAGGTTTTTCCACAAAATGGAGAGTCTCGTTTATTTGCAAGTCCTCGAGAGGGACGTGGAGATTTTCTTCAGCTAGGCATTTCTTGAGGTTAGACACGTGAAAAGTCGGATGGACGTTATTAAGTTCCGCCGGTAGTTCGAGATGATAAACTACTTTACCGATCCTTTCCAGAATCTTAAAGGGACCTACGTATCTTGGCGCTAGCTTTCCTTTCTTCCCGAAGCGGATCACTCCCTTCCAAGGTGCAACCTTTAGGAGAACGCGATCTCCTACTTCGAACTGTAGGGGCTTGCGGCGTTTATCGGCATAACTCTTTTGACGACTGCGAGCTTTCTGGAGATTGTCTCTGATCTGGAGGATCTTGTCTGTCGTTTCTTGAATCAGCTCGGGACCGGTGATTTGTGCTTCTCCAATCTCGTGCCATGCGATAGGCGATCGGCATTTTCTTCCACACAGCGCCTCAAAAGGAGCCATTTGAATGCTGGTGTGATAACTATTATTGTACAATAATTCAATTAAAGGTAAATGCGTATCCCAATTACCACCGAAATCTATGATGCACGCACGAAGCATGTCTTCGAGGGTGCGGATCCTGCGCTCAGTCTGACCGTTGGTTTGAGGGTGAAAAGCAGTACTAAGATTTAGCGTAGTACCGAGAGCAGATTGAAAAGTCTCCCAGAGACGTGAGGTGAAGCGACCGTCACGGTCAGAGATGATGTCACGAGGCGTCCCGTGTCGACAAATGACTTCATCGGTATAGATTCGGGCTAATCGTTCGACCTTAAAGTCTTCTCGTATAGAAATGAAGTGCGCAGATTTGGTAAGACGATCAACGATAACCCAAATGCTATCGTGACCAGAGGAAGTTTTGTAATGAAGTCCATAACTATGCTCTCTCACTTCCACATTGGGATTTCCGGTTGTTCGAGCAAGCCAGAGGGCCTTTGATGTTCGCCTTTTACTTTCAAACAAGTTAAGCACTTTGAAACGTACACGACGATATCCTTTTTCATGCCCGGCCACCAATACTTAGGACGAAGGTCCTGGTACATCTTGTCGGCTCCGGGGTGAATGGAGTATCGAGATTTATGAGCTTCGGTCATTAACAGTTCACGAAGATTATCACGGCTGGGAATCCAAATGCGATCGAGATAGTAATAAATACCATTGGGTTTAACGACGAGTTGAGTTTCGGCACCACATTTCATTTCTTCCTCCAAAGTATTCTCGTTAAAACAAGCGAATTGGGCGGAAAGAATCATGATTTCGAGATCATTCAAAGCTTGAGAGTTACGAACACTATATACATAGCTTCGTCGACTGAGAGCATCGGCTACGACGTTTGCTTTGCCGGGATGGTAGCGTATCTCACAATCGTAATCGTTGAGAAGTTCAAACCTTCTGCGTTGGCACATATTTAGTTCCTTTTGATTGAAGATATGTTGTAAGCTCTTATGGTCAGTGAAGACTGTACACTTAGTATCGTAAAGGTAGTGTCGCCATATCTTCAATGCAAAAACAACTGCACCGAGTTCGAGATCGTGGGTTGTGTAGTTTTTCTCGTGGATCTTGAGTTGTCGAGACGCATACGCGATAACCTTGTCTTGTTGCATAAGAACACAACCAAGGCCAAGATTTGAGGCATCGCAGTAAATGACGAAATCATCGTTTTCGTCGAGTAGGGCGAGTACAGGAGCATTGCATAGCATATGAGAGTTTGAAAAGCTTCCTCTTGTTAGGAATCCCAAACGAAAGGTTTGTCTTTATGAGTTAAAGCGGTAAGCGGAACGGCGATTTTCGAGAAGTCGGCGATGAATCGACGGTAGTAACCCGCCAATCCAGGAAATGAACGGATTTCAGAAGCATTCTTCGGTGCAATCCAACTCTTGACAGCTTCAATCTTTGCAGGGTCGACGTGAATTCCTTGGCTATTTATGATGTGGCCGAGAAATCGGACTTCTTCGAGCCAGAATTCACATTTAGAGAACTTAGCATAAAGGCGATTACCTTGAAGAAGTTCGAGGACCTAACGGAGATGGCGCGCGTGTTCGTCTCTCGACTTCGAATAGATGAGAATGTCATCGATAAACACAATGACGAAACGATCTAAGAAAGCTTTACACACACGGTTCATCAAATCCATGAAGACCGTAGGTGCGTTGGTAAGACCCAAAGGCATGACCATAAATTCGAAATTGTAACATCCGTCAAAAACGGATTTACCAAACCCGCTCCGTTTATCAACCGAACAGTCAGTTAAAATTTTAGTTTCGAATTAAATGCCCAAAATAATTTTAAACGATACATAATCAATTATTATACAGGGATATATATTTTAGTTTTTGAAAAACTGTTAAAAATCGCAAAATAAAAATGTTTTGTTTCTGCCGGGTTTCGAACCCGGGTCTGTACCGGTTCAACAAACAACTTATCACCCAGCCGATCAACCACTGCGCCACTTGTGATTTTGTTAGTTATTAGAATTAGTTAATTGATATCATGCGTTTCCGAATTCAAAACCGGCGCCCAAATCCGCAGACGCAGGAAAGTCCGAAGTTTTCGCCAATTGCGACAATTACTCTTTTTCTTAACGTTTATATTAACGACGACATCGGTTATAACCGATGTCTAGCTTTAATTCCGGTTCGTAACCGCTGAAATGACAAGGAAGTCAAGGGCATAAGCAGCCTATAAATACAGAGCTTTTTTCTCAATCCAAACAGTCTAATCTCTCAAACACTCACTGAAACACTCACTAAAACACTCGGAATCAGTCGCTGCAAGTCGCCGGAATATTTCTGTTTCGTCGCCGGAAAACCGAGTCCTTAATCTCTGAGCTTTACTGAACCCCTAAACTTTTACCGAAGTCACCCACACCCTTTGTAAGCTTTCTGAAGATTCTCTGCTGCAAGACACTTGTCGCCGGAAGAGATTGCTGTCGCCGGAGTTCTGCCGGAAAACAGAGGAATTCAATCGGTATACCTCACGCTCAATTTCTTCATTCTTTTTATGTAATCTCACTTGTAATTAACCCTCTGTCACTAAAGAACATGTTTTAATCATCGAACCAGTCGATTTCCGATTCTGGTTAAAACCAGTGAAGAAGACGATGTTTCGGTTATGTTTAAGTATAATTAAAATCAAGTTATTTACCGGGTTAGACACACAGTCCAGCGGTGGACTGTGTGCACTTTAAACGCAAAGGTCTCGAGTTTGAATATTGTTTCCACACACGCTGCCTTAATAAAAATTCTTTTTTTTTGTTAACTGAACCGGATTGATTTTTGTGTATATGTTAAGTATATTAATAACCGGAATAATAACCAAGTTAGATACACAGTCCAGCGGTGGACTGTGTGTATGTTTAATCAAAGCACACGAGTTCGAGTCCGGTCTTCTGCATCGACCCGGACAATTATTTTACCTTTTTAAATAAGTCAGAAATGAAAACAAATAGTTTGTATTTAAGTATAATAAAAATTGGATTATATAACATGTTAAACACACAGTCCAGCGGTGGACTGTGTGTTACACAACCCACAGGTCCCGGGTTCGAGACCTGTGGAGCGCACCGGTTCTCTTGATTAAAAATCGTTTTTAAAGTAAAGGATTTCTGTTTAATTCTAATTAATATATATATATAATTAAAATCAGATATATAACGGGTTAGACACGTAGCTCAGTTGGTAGAGCTGCGTGCACGCGTACGGGAGGTCTCGGGTTCGAGCCTCACTCAGCGCACAACAATACGCACTCGAACCGGTCAACGGTCAGGTCAACGGTCAACGGTCAAGTCAACGGTCAGAAAAAGTCAAATTTTTTTATTTAATTATTTTAATTAAAAATCAATTAAAAATACTTAAACATAACATTTTTAAGGTTAGAAAATAGCCTCAAACTCACAAAAATACACCCAACAATCCTACTAAATTAGATTAATAAAATCCGTTTACTTACTTAACCATAAATGCTATTTATCTAGGTTAATTTTACTCGTGGTTAAAACCATTTCGCGTGCATTCAACATCATCAACCGAACGCACCCAATGTGAGTGAATTCTTACAAATTCCCCTTTTTATTCATGTTTTGGGGTGTATCATGTGTCGCTTAAACTAATTCTCTTATGCAAACTCGTGCTATACCATTATATGATCTAAACTAGAATGTAACTATTGTTGGTTGTGATGTATTACATATTGTCAAAGTTGTATGCAAATTATTTAGGCCCATCAGTTCCTCGTGGGAGGCGAGTTGAACAACGCGTGCCTCAAAACTCATTCATTAGGCCCATCAGTTCGTAAGAACAACGCGTGCCTCAAAACTCATTCATTAGGCCCATCAGTTCGTAGAACAACGCGTGCCTCAAAACTCATTCATTAGGCCCATCAGTTCCTCGTGGGAGACGAGTCGAACAACGCGTGCCTCAAAACAATCATTTGGTGTATGTGTGTGCAATATTCAATATTGTTTGTTGTGTGAATAAATTTACATCTACATTTACTCATATGTGGTTATGCACATTATTTATAATCAATTGGATAAACTTGTTCAAATGTTTTCCATAGGATTCACTCGCCAACTTTTTGTTGAACCAAAAACCCTTTTACACATGATACAGGTGAACAGGTTGAAGCAAGGAAAACATAGGAAATGCCTTAGAAGAGAACAAAGAAGCTTAGATTGATAGTTAGAACATGTTGTATCATTTATTGTAAATTTCCATTAAATTGTATTAATGAATATGAAACGTATAATAAATGTCATGAGCTTTGATGATAACCCAATTATGCCCCGATCACCTTTTCCGCTGCGGGTCGGGGTGTGACAGATTGGTGTCAGAGCCATGACTATAGGGATATAGGATAGGTTATTAGACCCTTAGAGCCTATACTATAGTCTGCCTAAATTTTAATTGATTAGGTGGTTACATACAAACTTGTGATATTTATTTGTTTCATATTTGTTTACATTTACAGTCAAACATACATGCTTATATACATATTCATTATACATATATCAATGTTCATATATTCAATTCATTTTCATACTCTTATTCAAGGATTTTGTTGCAATTTTCAAATCTCATCAAAGTAAGTTCTGCGACGGGCATGTAGTAACCGGAAGGGTACAAGTACCGGTAGTCGGAACGTCCTGTCTAGGTTGGCATTCGTATAAATCCAAAAACACGGACCAGTTTGCCTACCTGGGGACTAACGATGAGAGTACGACGGACCTATTAGGCCAAAGCATGCCACACCAAACGTCGTTCGAACTAACCCCACTTTGAGATGTCACCGTGTCCATGCCTGGGCACATTCCGAATATCATACGTTACAATTTCTCGATTTTCTCCGGGTTTTAGTGTACGTAACCAGGCTAACACATGCGAACCATATGAAAAACCCGGTAATCATGGGGGCCCACGTGATTACGAAGGTGAAGTATGGCGGCATGCAAGGCCCAATTACGAGCAAAGCCCAAGACATCCTATGGATGTAGTAGATTTATTTTTCTATATTTATTTTATGAACGTTCATTCCTAAACACGACTCACGATCCCAAAAGCATCCAACTCATACTCTTGACATGTATTCCTTGTAGATGTCTTCTAACCTCGCCCGTAGGAAGATGAGAGTAGGAAAAGCCCGTGAACGCATGGCTGCCCAAATCGCTCAGCAAATGGCGACCGTAATACCCAACATCGTAGTTCAAGTTCAACAAGCCCTTACCGCTAATTCCGTCAACCCAACCCACCAAGAAGATCAAAACACTATCAACCCTTCAGTCAGTAAATGCACCTACAAACATTTCAAATCCTGCGATCCTCCAAAATACGAAGGTACTGAAGGTGTCACCGCTCTCCTCCATTGGTTTGAAGAAATGGAGAACACTTTTCTAAATTGCGATTGCCCCGATGATCGCAAAGTGCGTTATGCTACCGGTCGTTTACTTGGAACAGCACTCACATGGTGGAATACAGAGAAGACCAAACGAGGTGTTGAAGAAACTATGACTTTGACTTGGGAAGAGTTGAAGGGAATCATGACAAGACGGTTTTGCCCAAGAAGCGAAATCAAGAAATTGGAGGATGAGTTCCATTCTTTGAAACAAAAGGAAGGCGATCACACCACGTACAACAAGAGATTCCTTGAGTTAAATCAAATGGTTCCCAACTTGTTCACTCCCCTCTACCGTTTGATCGAGCACTACATTCGTGGTCTTCCATCAAAGATTCAAGACTCTGTAATAAGTACCTCGCCTGCAACTTTGGAAGCAGCAATGGAGCTAGCAACAGCGCTCACCGAGAACCGAATCCGGAACAAAGATTTCAAGGAGGATAAGAAGAAGGATAAAGCATCAACCGAAACCTCAAACTCCACCCGAACCGAATCCTCTACACCACCCAGAAAACGAGATGGGCAAATCTTCGCCGTCACCCAACGCAACCCACCAGCTTCACAAGTTATACCTCCCCAAACTATCCCAATCACTCATGTAGCACCCAACTCAACTTACCCAAATAAGAAACCTTACACTGGACCTCACCCTTAATGCAACACCTGTTTCTATCACCATCCATCTACCTTACCCTGTCGACTATGTGCGAATTGTGGACGCTACGGTCATTTGAGCAAGGTTTGCCGCACCTCTCAAAACCAAACCCCACCCCCTACTCAAAACATGATACAAACATATCAACAACCTCAATACCCCATGTTCCCATATGTTCGAGCTTGTTTCAATTGTGGCGACCCTACCCATTTTAGAAACACGTGCCCTCGTTTGGTTAACATCATAAACGCCCAAGCTCAAGCAAACCCAGTTAACCAAGCAAATCAAACAAACCCAGCTCCACCGCCAGCAAGAGGAAGAGTTTATAACATCAACGCCAATCCTGTTGAAGATATTAACGGTCCAAACCAACCACTTAACTAGCCTTCTCTCACCAAGAATCAAGATTCAACTCCAACCACTTAGTTTTTATGTTTTTCTTTATGTTATCTCAATTTTCACGTATCTCAATTGGAAATTTATCCAAGAATTTTAATGCAAATTACTAGTTCAGTTTATTTTATACTCATTGATTTAATAATTATATCATCATACCTCACGACGTATCTCAGTTTCATCATTTAAAGAAGTTGAGTTGTGTTTCACTTCTACATAGACTAACCTCTCCATCATATTAAACGAGAGAGGTATTGTCATCATTCAAACATGTATACTATTAGAATTAAGACTCAAGAGCTGGTTGTTGTTTATGTTCTAGAGTCACATAGAACTAATCATAACTTACTGATAAAACCAATGAAAATTTGACAAGAGTATGGTGGATACGCCGCTGGTACTTCCTATATATAAGTATTCTTGTCAAATGATCGGAGGCATTATCAGGCGGTTATGAAAGGTTCCATGTATAGGCTGTTTGTGTAATTGTTGTTTAGATTAAGTTTATCATTTTCAGTACATGCAATACGATCGGCTCCGTTTGATTGAGCCTTGATCGCACAGACATTTTCATTTTCAGTACATGCAATACGATCGGCTCCGTTTGATTGAGCCTTGATCGCATAGACATTTTCATTCTCAGTACATGCAATACGATCGGCTCCGTTTGATTGAGCCTTGATCGCACAGACATTATCATTTTCAGTATTTATGAGTTGTTGTATTGGTTGTAGAGTCACATAGGACTAATCATAATTCACTGATAAAACCAATGAAAATTTGACGAGAGTATGGTGGATACGCCGCTGGTACTTCCTATATATAAGTATTCTTGCCAAAGGATCAGAGGCGTTATCAGGCGGTTATGAGAAGTTCCATGTAGGATTTAGTATTGCCTTGGTTGAAATTTGTGTTACATTTATATCATCTCGCTATTTAAAGAAATTGGATTGTGTTCCATTTCTACATAAACTAACCTCTCCATCATAACAAACGAGAGAGGAACTGTCACCCTTCAAACATATATGATATCAGAATGTGGATTCAATTATTAGTTATTGTATATGTGTAGATTGTAGTATTAGAAGTTTTGCCTTAGGATATAACCCTAACCTCCTAAGCATATTCAAACTCTTATGCATAATATCATAGTTAGCGAATAAATTTTGTTTATCAATACTTTTACAGTAGGCAACAAAAAGCGATTCCTGTATTAGGGTACTTAACCCTTACAAGGAACGTTACCGCCTCAAACAAAAACTTAAACCCTTATTTCTTCTAAACATGTAACTGTCAAACTAAACACCATCATTCTTTTAGTCAAATATATCACTATTTAAATTTCGGGACGAAATTTCTAAAAAGCAGGGGATACTGTAACATCCGTCAAAAACGGATTTACCAAACCCGCTCCGTTTATCAACCGAACAGTCAGTTAAAATTTTAGTTGCGAATTAAATGCCCAAAATAATTTTAAATGATACATAATCAATTATTATACGGGGATATATATTTTAGTTTTTGAAAAACTGTTAAAAATCGCAAAATAAAAATGTTTTGTTTCTGCCGGGTTTCGAACCCGGGTCTGTACCGGTTCAACAAACAACTTATCACCCAGCCGATCAACCACTGCGCCACTTGTGATTTTGTTAGTTATTAGAATTAGTTAATTGATATCATGCGTTTCCGAATTCAAAACCGGCGCCCAAATCCGCAGACGCCGGAAAGTCCGAAGTTTTCGCCAATTGCGACAATTACTCTTTTTCTTAACGTTTATATTAACGACGACATCGGTTATAACCGATGTCTAGCTTTAATTCCGGTTCGTAACCGCTGAAATGACAAGGAAGTCAAGGGCATAAGCAGCCTATAAATACAGAGCTTGTTTTCTCAATCCAAACAGTCTAATCTCTCAAACACTCACTGAAACACTCACTAAAACACTCGGAATCAGTCGCTGCAAGTCGCCGGAATATTTCTGTTTCGTCGCCGGAAAACCGAGTCCTTAATCTCTGAGCTTTACTGAACCCCCTAAACTTTTACCGAAGTCACCCACACCCTTTGTAAGCTTTCTGAAGATTCTCTGCTGCAAGACACTTGTCGCCGGAAGAGATTGCTGTCGCCGGAGTTCTGCCGGAAAACAGAGGAATTCAATCAGTATACCTCACGCTCAATTTCTTCATTCTTTTTATGTAATCTCACTTGTAATTAACCCTCTGTCACTAAAGAACATGTTTTAATCATCGAACCAGTCGATTTCCGATTCTGGTTAAAACCAGTGAAGAAGACGATGTTTCGGTTATGTTTAAGTATAATTAAAATCAAGTTATTTACCGGGTTAGACACACAGTCCAGCGGTGGACTGTGTGCACTTTAAACGCAAAGGTCTCGAGTTTGAATATTGTTTCCACACACGCTGCCTTAATAAAAATTCTTTTTTTTGTTAACTGAACCGGATTGATTTTTGTGTATATGTTAAGTATATTAATAACCGGAATAATAACCAAGTTAGACACACAGTCCAGCGGTGGACTGTGTGTATGTTTAATCAAAGCACACGAGTTCGAGTCCGGTCTTCTGCATCGACCTGGACAATTAGTTTACCTTTTTAAATAAGTTAGAAATGAAAACAAATAGTTTGTATTTAAGTATAATAAAAATTGGATTATATAACATGTTAAACACACAGTCCAGCGGTGGACTGTGTGTTACACAACCCACAGGTCCCGGGTTCGAGACCTGTGGAGCGCACCGGTTCTCTTGATTAAAAATCGTTTTTAAAGTAAAGGATTTCTGTTTAATTCTAATTAATATATATATATATAATTAAAATCAGATATATAACGGGTTAGACACGTAGCTCAGTTGGTAGAGCTGCGTGCACGCGCACGGGAGGTCTCGGGTTCGAGCCTCACTCAGCGCACAACAATACGCACTCGAACCGGTCAACGGTCAGGTCAACGGTCAGAAAAAGTCAAATTTTTTTATTTAATTATTTTAATTAAAAATCAATTAAAAATACTTAAACATAACATTTTTAAGGTTAGAAAATAGCCTCAAACTCACAAAAATACACCCAACAATCCTACTAAATTAGATTAATAAAATCCGTTTACTTACCGAACCATAAATGCTATTTATCTAGGTTAATTTTACTCGTGGTTAAAACCATTTCGCGTGCATTCAACATCATCAACCGAACGCACCCAATGTGAGTGAATTCTTACAAATTCCCTTTTTATTCATGTTTTGGGGTGTATCATGTGTCGCTTAAACTAATTCTCTTATGCAAACTCGTGCTATACCATTATATGATCTAAACTAGAATGTAACTATTGTTGGTTGTGATGTATTACATATTGTCAAAGTTGTATGCAAATTATTTAGGCCCATCAGTTCCTCGTGGGAGGCGAGTTGAACAACGCGTGCCTCAAAACTCATTCATTAGGCCCATCAGTTCGTAAGAACAACGCGTGCCTCAAAACTCATTCATTAGGCCCATCAGTTCGTAGAACAACGCGTGCCTCAAAACTCATTCATTAGGCCCATCAGTTCCTCGTGGGAGACGAGTCGAACAACGCGTGCCTCAAAACAATCATTTGGTGTATGTGTGTGCAATATTCAATATTGTTTGTTGTGTGAATAAATTTACATCTACATTTACTCATATGTGGTTATGCACATTATTTATAATCAATTGGATAAACTTGTTCAAATGTTTTCCATAGGATTCACTCGCCAACTTTTTGTTGAACCAAAAACCCTTTTACACATGATACAGGTGAACAGGTTGAAGCAAGGAAAACATAGGAAATGCCTTAGAAGAGAACAAAGAAGCTTAGATTGATAGTTAGAACATGTTGTATCATTTATTGTAAATTTCCATTAAATTGTATTAATGAATATGAAACGTATAATAAATGTCATGAGCTTTGATGATAACCCAATTATGCCCCGATCACCTTTTCCGCTGCGGGTCGGGGTGTGACATAAATGGCACTAACGCGTACGAAAGGCGGTCTTAAGAATATCTTCTTCCAACATGCGTAACTAATGATAATCAGAACGAAGATCGATCTTAGAAAAGTAAGTAGCACCTTGAAGCTGATCAAATAAGTCGTCGATTCAAGGAAGAAGATATCGGTTCTTTATCATGAGTTTGTTAAGTTCACGATAATCGATGCACATTCGGAACATCCCATCTTTCTTTTTCACGAAAAGAACAGGTGCGCCCCAAGGCGAAGTGCTCGGGTGTATGAAACCTTTATCAAGAAGCTCTTGAAGTTGGCTTGATAGCTCGCGCATTTCTGATGGTGCGAGACGATAAGGAGCTTTTACAACGGGAGTAGCACCGGGAATCAAATCGATACGGAATTCAACATCACGAGTAGGGGGTAAACCGGGTAAATCGTCAGGAAAGACCTTAGGAAATTCACAAACAACGGGGACATCTTTAAAGGTTTTCTTTTCTTTCTCCGGGTTCACGATATGGGCTAGAAAAGCAGCACATTGCTTTCGCAAACATCTGTGTGCTCGAGTACATGACAAAAGCATCAACTTCCTTGAGGGAGTTTCACCATAGACATGGAGTTGATCACCGTTAGGGAGAGGGAAGCGAATCATCTTATCGAAGCATACAACTTTAGCATGATTTTCACGAAGAAAATCCATGCCTACTATGATATCGAAGCTACCTAACTGCATAGGTATGAGATTGATCGAGAAGACATGGTTGTTGAGATCGAGAGATCAACCACATAGGACGGAGGTGACGGTGACGGTTTTTCCGGTGGCGACTTCCACATCGAAAGTCTTTGGGAGTTTAGGGCGTTTACATTTTAAAACCTTTTCGAATTCTAACGATACAAAACAATTATCGGCACCAGTATCAAATAAACATGAAGTATAAATACCATTGACAAGGAACGTACCATTGACAACATTGTTGTAGTTCTGAGCCTGGCGATGATTGAGGTTAAAGGCTCGTCCACGAGCAGCCTGTTGTTGCTGTTGAGGCTGTGGTGGTGGCTGCTGCGGCTCTTGTTTGATGGTGCGGTTTGGGCAAGGCGTTGCTGAAGTGATTCGGGTCACCGCACGTGTAACAGGCGCGTGCCCTTGGAGCTGGCTGCTGATTGGCATGAGGAGGAGCTGGTAAAGCTGGTGCTGCTGGGGCCTGAGGAGCTGACTGACGCGGGCTTGAATGGCAACTGACAGTAAAGTGGCCGTATATGTTACAGTTGGTGCAGAAACGACAGTTGCCTCTAACTGCATGATGATAGGTGCATTTTGAGCACAAAGGATACGGGGCAGTATACGCACGCTTTGCCGGCGATGCGTTTGGTGCGGTAGACTGGAGTGGCTGAGGGTTAGCTGGAGCAGCAAGAGCAAAATTCTTGCTTGGGTTTTCTCGCTTGCGACTTCGGCGACTGTTCTTTGCATCTCGGGACTGAGCAGATGGAGCTGCTGATTCGGTGATGGCCTGGTTAGCGACTTAGCCGTGGTTCTTGAAGTAACCAGACTGAACCCGTTTGTCATTGATCTCTGCGGCTAGCTGCTAGGTCTCCTCGATGGTAGTAGTGCGTGCTGCTTGAACAAAGTCAGCGACGCAATCGGGCAGAGCGTTGATGTACTTCTTGATTGCTTTATCGGTTGTGTCAACTTGACCGGACAGATGATGCTCAACTGTTTGAATTGAGCCGTTAAACCAGCATTGTCGGGTCCGTCTTGCTTGATTCCCCAAAATTCGTTCTCTAACTTCTGGATCTCATGAGGTAGGCAGAACCCTTTGATCATTAGTTCCTTAAGTTCCTCCCAGGAGAGTCCGTAGGCTTCATCGTTTCCCTCCTGTTATGCTCCGCAGTCCACCAGTCGAGAGCCCTGGACTGGAAAATGTCGGTACCGTTAGTTGTGCGAAGGGGTTCAGGACACCCACTCTGACAGAATGTGACCTCAATAGCATCGAACCAGTGAAACATGGCACTGGGTCCTTCGGTGCCTGAGAAAGTGAGGGGTCCACAAGCGAAAAACTGCTTGAAACTGAATGATGACTTGGGGCGGATCAACTTTCGAGTCCACAGAAGTGTTGCTGTTGGCGGCTTGGATTTCGCTGACTATCTGGGGGATCACTTTGGCCATTTCCTTGGCCACTAGTGATGCGATGCGCTTGTCAGCTTCGCCGCGCTGAAGATTCCTTCTGGTGTGCGATCCCATTGAAGACATCTACATAGAAGGATTCGATTGGATGAGATTTGATTATAATAGATTTATGTTTAAAATATTTATTATTATTATTATTATTCACTCAAGGCAAAAATCACATAAACACGTAGGCAAGTAAACACGCAGGCAGGCAAACACGTAGGCACATAAGCACATAGCACATAAACACGTAAGCACATAATTCACGTAAGCATATACTTTGCACGTATTCACCTTCTTATAAGTAAAGCGTAGCGCGTTCGAGATGCGAGATATAAGCGAGATATAAGCGATATATAAGCGAGTAATACCACACATGAGGCACACATGCCATCATAGGCGTAAGCGAGTTAAGCGATTAGTTTGGTTGGTGTATTTATTAGCGTTTTAGGTTTCGAGAGCTGTGCGAGTTGTGCATATATCGATGGAGCGTAAAAACGATAAACGGGAAATCAAATAAGAGAAAATCCATAAATCCAAACACATAAATAATAAATAAACTCGATGATGCGTAAAATCGACGATATAAGCTTAAATCAATTGGGAGCATCCTGGTTTTTGAGATGTTGACTACCCAAAGTGATTCGAAAATTCTCTGAGTTCGGACACACGATTTGGCCTAATAAACAAATGCCCTCGCCGTATAACAGTTAACGACATTTATCCTTCCAGTTACGTCGTGTTCCGAGTCATCGAAATAATCGAGACTTTGGTGAGATTGAAAATCGAGAAGCGGAATTAGTTATTAAGATGCGGGTTTTACCCCTAACTTAACAACATCATTCCTAATTGTGGCTATGCTCACCGATCAAATCGGGAGTTCCACTAGATAGAGATGGAGATTTTCGTCGAGGTTTGGATATCATTCCTAACTCAACGAAGATATCTCGTGCGATAGAGATTGCGTGGAGTGAATGATCTTATCGAGAGTTCTTAGTTTTCATACCTATTCTCGACTTGATCACTCGTTTTGTGTGATACGAGCGTTCTTCAGCGTGTGTTGTGGTTGCTTTAGGAAAAAAGCAATGTTTAGAAGTTGTGCCAAAGGATTCTGATCAAGTTCGGGCGAACTTGGCATCAAACTGATGTCAAGTTCGAGCGGACTTGACTAATCTCAAGAGAACTTGTTTGGTTGATGAGAGACATACAATTCGAGCGAACTTGGTCAAGCTCGGGCAACTTGGTCAAGCTCGGGCGAACTTGGTCAAGCTCGGGCGAACTTGGTCAAGCTCGGGCGAACTTGGTCAAGCTCGGCGAACTTGGTCAAGCTCGGGCGAACTTGATCAGCTCGGGCGACCTTGATCAATTTCGAGCGAACTTGTCACCCCAAGTTCGGGCGGACTTGCTGTTCGTATTCGTTTTCAGCGTTAATCGATGCGTAACAGTCTGATTTGGTGTCCTAACTATAGTCTAAGGAAAAACATGGCAATTCTACCTATTTCCCTACAGTTATGGCCTCTGATACCAATCTGTCACACCCCAACCGATGGCGGAAACATCGGGGTAGTGGCACTAGGCAATCAGATTGATCAAGAGATTCCATAACGATTAATTCAAAGACAGTAATCAATATTTAATATCCCATACTATTAAACTCATACAATCTTGAAGCAACCATTACATATCAAACAAATCCCTTAAAATTAAATCTGATCCGATCTTCCATAGATTTATTACATGATTTCTAAAGATAAAAGAAACCTAAACAGACATCCATAGCTAATCCTCAACCTGCCACATATGTTAAAATAAAACGTCAATACAATTAAGTAAATGAGCATACGAGTTTTGCATACAATATAGATATAAAAGCGTTTAGCATACATCACATGACATACGTAATAGTTGTGAATGATGTAACTACTTAGATTCATGCAAACCAACAAACCGCGATTGATCGAGGCATGCGAACAAGCGTTCACATCCTAAAAGAGAAAATAAATGCGAAATAAAAGTGTGAGCCTTAACAACCCTAGGCCTCCGGGTGGCGGGTCAACCTCTAGTATACTATCATGTTAAGGGTGGCGTACAAGCAATCAAGCAATACATACAATTCAGCAGATTTCACGTAATGCCATGTATAAGCGGGATGTCGAATAAGCATTTGAGTTGTGTGATGTGTTTTATATACGAACATATGTAACACCCAAAAGTGCGTTTAAGCAAAAAAGGGTTCAAGTATACTCATTGTTGGTGCGTTTTTAGGAGAGATTCGGGATCTGAGAGGAGTTGCGGAGAGTGCCGGATCAGCCTGTAAACGAACAGAAGTGCATAAGTCTTCTGAATTGCTGAAACGTTAAGTTTGGATTGGGCAGAGGACAAGTTCGGGCGAACTTGTGAAACTATTGAGATGTGAGGCAAGTTCGGGCGAACTTGTAAGTTTGTAACTGAGGAGGACAAGTTCGGGCGAACTTGTCAATTTCTCTTGAGAATGGACAAGTTCAGGCGAACTTGTGCCTAATCTAAGTGACAAGTTCGAGCGAACTTGTGTATTCCGAGCGAACTTGATGGTTTTGGCATCCAAATTGTGCGTTTTTGCGTCGTTTGCTGAGGAAATCGAGTGTTCATCCCTCCAACCTTAAGCCATGAGTAAAATTAGGCTTGAGAGGTCATTTTTGGAGCGAGTTTAGCCATTTTACAGAAACTCGGGCTAATCTAGGCGAACTTGATGGTTCGTACGGGTTAGTCCAGCTTGTGTAAAGTGACGATTTCGTCCTTGTGCTTCCAGATCTAAGATCTTGCTTGACAACGCCTCGTTCCACTCAAAAGTGAACGAAACATACGTCATTAGTCCGAATATTGTGTAAAATCTATTTTTTAAAAGGTTTTACTCAGATCTAAGCATAGATCTGAGTGAAAAGAGAAGTTTTATGGAAAAAGATGAAGATTTTCGTAAACAGAAGAGATTTGATGAAAACAAAGGCAAAGCCTTGTGCAAAATCGTTGTAAAACGTTGTTGAACGTTGTTGTAGTTGAAAACGGGTTGAATCTTACTTAGAAAACAAAGGTTTCGGGTTTTGAGAGCTCCGGGCGAACTTGCAGCAAGTTCAAATGAGAGAATGGAGCTGAGTATTTATAGGTGAAGTGGGAAATGAGAGGGCAGACAACAAGTTCGGGCAAACTTGCTACAAGTTCGAGCGAACTTGTAGTTTCTTGAGGGTTTCCAGACAGGTCCGGGCGGACTTGCTAGTTTTGATGAGTTAGATGACTCAGACAAGTTCGGGCGAACTTGTTATACACAAGTTCGGCCGAACTTTCGCGTATGAGTTCGTTTTCGGCGAGATTCGGTTCGCGATTAGATTAGGTATATTAAGCGTTGTAATCGATATATAGTGCGATTTAGCGATTCGAGCGTGTGAGAGCGTTGCGATAGAGATTATAACCATAACATAACCATACATAACACACATAAAACATAATTCCACATAATTAACTGCGTTTTGTGATGCGATGAGATAAGCGATGCAATGGCAAAGTGTGTTTATTAAACAATAACACACTCGGTTCGTATAATAGCATAATTTGTTGTGATTGCGATTAGATTACGATGCGTTTAATAATCGATTAGATGCGATATAACTGTAAATCAACATAATTATTTTAACATAACTTTCTTATAACGAATCTCGGAATTACAAAAGATAGATACAACGAAAATAAGAGAAAAAGATAACAACAAAATTCGGAGTTGTTACACACATATCCGTTGTCAAAGAATGCGGGTAAAATAAGTAAGCCAGAAATAAAGCAAAGATAAATGAATGATCACACTAGGAATCCAAGTTAGGATTCTATATTCCTCAACACTTATAATTGTATCAGTCAAAGCTTAATGATCAATAGAATTTTAGGATTTCAGGATCCTTATTTGTTAAACTTCGTAAACCTGTAACAGTATATAACTTGGGACTAAGCCAACATCAAATGAAAGAATCAATTAGTAACTGGGGGCAAGCCCAACAAACTGGGAACAAGCCCAAACAACTGGGGACAAGCCCAAATAGCTGGGGGACAAGCCCAAATAACTGGTGTAAACTGGAGTATGGCCCAAACTGGCATCTATCCAATCGTAAGCGACATGAAAATGTCGAAACCTTAGCTAACGTGAAAACGTTAGAAACCTTATGAACGGATGTATGGTACGTCTACCATTATACTTAGGATCCTACATATAGCCAACAACAATGAAATTGTGAGCCCCTACAGCGGGTACGGGTCCCATTGCCTCAAACTATACTTGGATAACGTGCGCTAGTGGCGGGGTGTCAAAACCCAATTCGTGTGAAAGGTGAAAACCTTTAAACCTTAGAAGGTATTGGATACCTTAAACTGGGGACATGCCCAAAGTCTTGGAGAGGTAGCCAACCTCTTGATCCTTCGTAATAACTTCTACAAAACTTAAAACTTGATAAGGTTGAATGTTGAAATTTCAACATCCTTACTTTATAATAAATAATAAGAAGTATAATAAGAATGAAAGCATTATTAAGATGTAACCGAATCAAGAATCATATATCCTTTGAGGATCCTTCAATCTGAACTGAACACCAGAGTGCTTAAGGATCCTTGATCCTTACATGAAATACTTTTTTAGGTGGATACCGTTCCAAGCTCTTAGCAGAAGATCGCCATCCATTGTGAGTAAACGATATGCCCCTTTCCTGTCTCAGCTTGAATTAGATAGGGGCCTTCCCATTTTGGTGCTAACTTGCCATCAGCATGGTTCGTGGTATTTTGGAATGCTTTCCTCAATACCAAGTCGCCCACTTGGAATTTTCTAACTCTGACATTCTTGTTGTAAGCTCCCGCCATCCTATGTTGATAGCTAGCCATCCTAATTCTTGCCAAGTCTCTAAGTTCCTCTATAGTATCCAAGTCTTGAACTAGAGTCTCAGTATTCTTCTCAGGATCACGGATGCTGGTTCTGGCTGTAGGGACTACCATTTCCGTAGGGATCACTGCTTCAGCCCCAAAGACTAAGGAGAAGGGAGTTTGACCCGTAGCATTCTTAGGAGTTGTCCTATCTGCCCATAAGACATAAGGTAATTACTCAGCCCATTTGTCTTTCTTGGATCCAAGCTTCTTCTTCAGATTGTTGATGATGATCTTGTTAGATGATTCTGCCTGGCCATTAGCTTGTGGGTGGACCGGTGTTGATGTTATCATCCTAATCCCCCAGCTGTCACAAAATTTAGTAGTACGATTCCCAATGAACTGGGATCCATTATCACAAATAATCTCAGAAGGAATTCCAAATCTAGTTATGATATTTCTTAAAATAAAGGATATGATTTCCTTTTCTCTGACTTGAGCAAAGGCTTCAGCTTCTAATCAATTTGGAGAAGTAGTCTGTCATAGCCAACATGAATACTTTTCCCCCTGGTGCCTTAGGAAGCTTGCCAACTATATCCATTCCCCATCTCATAAATGGACAAGAAGAGGATATAGGATGCAGAGGTTCTGCTGGTTGATGAAGAATGTTGTTGTGTCTTTGGCAGGCATCACATTTCCTTGCATACTCCACAACATCCTTCTTCATTGTAGGCCAATAATATCCTGTCCCGAGGATCCTGGAGAATAGCGCTCTGCCCCCAGTGTAATTTCCACAATCTCCCTCATGAAAATCTTTTAAAACTTCTTGGATTTCAGGATCTTCAATGCATCGTAGATAGGGTCCTGCAAAAGATCTTTTATACAGTATGTCATTAATTATAGTAAATTGTGCTACCTTAATCCTGAAGGTTCTAGGATTCTCTCCAATAGGAATTTCTCCATATGTATTTCAAGATCGGAAGGATCCAGGATCCTGAATTCGACTCCGGATCATCACTGGGTAGAATCGCTGCATCACCCACTATCTCCATTGTTTCATTTTCCTCAATTGCAGGAGTTAGAACATGGATAATAGGTATCTTTACATCCTCGAGCATCTTCGGTGAGGATCCTATATTGGCCAAGGCATCTGCTTCTGCATTTTCTTCTCTAGGTACCAGTGTAAGGCTGAAAAAAGCAAAAGAATCTGTCAATTTCTTGACTATCTCTAAATATTTGATTAGTTTTTCACCTTTAACAGTATAAGAACCATTATAATGATTAGTAATTAATAGAGAATCCACAAACACTTGAAGATATTTGATCCTCATATGTTTAGCTAATTGCAAACCTGCTATCAAGGCTTCATATTCAGCCTCATTATTAGTGGTCTGAAACTCACACGCTATAGACTGGGGTATAATGTCCCCTTGTGGCGATTTTAGTAGTAGGACTAGTCCAGTTCCTTTGACATTTGAAGCTCCATCTGTGAAGAGTGTCCAAGGATCCTTGGTCTCCTCAAGTTGTTGCACTTCTAATTCAGCTTTTCTTTGTAGATCACTACTGAAATCAGCCACAACGTCAGCCAAAGCTTGGGATTTAATAGCGGGCTCATACTTAATGTCATATGCACTAAGTTTAACAGCCCATTTTGCCATCCTTCCCGACATCTCTGGTTTCCTGAGAACATTCTTAATAGGAAAGTTAGTTATAACAACAATAGTATGAGTTTCAAAATAATGTCTTAGTTTAGTAGAAGCCATGATTAGAGTAAGAATTAGTTTCTCTAAATGAGAATACCTGGCCTCAGCATCAAGTAGGCTTTTACTTACATAGTATACCGGATGTTGTTGGCCTTCGTGATCCTTAACTAGGACCGCACTTACCGCTTTACCTGAAACAGCTAGGTATAAGGATAATGGTTCTCCATTTTCTGGTTTCATCAAAGCCGGTGCTGAGGATAGGTAATCCTTGAGAGCCTGTAGAGCAACTTCATGCGTTTCAGTCCACTCGAATTTCTTGTTCTTCCTTAAAAGGTCATACAAATCCTTGCATCTTTCTGAGGATTTTGAGACGAATCTATTCAAGGCGGCAATCCTTCCTGTCAATCTTTGCATATCCTTAGCACTGGCAGGAGACTTGATATTCACCAAAGCCTTGATTTGTTCTGGACTTGCTTCAATTCCTCTTTTGGTCACCATATATCCTAAAAATTTTCCAGCTTTGACCCCGAAATGGCATTTAGACGGGTTCAACTTCATGTTTTATTGGTCAAGGATATTGAATGCTACTTCAAAATCCTTTAGGTGATCCTCGGCTCTTTTAGATTTGACCACCATATCATCTATGTACACTTCCATCGTGTGTCCAAGTTGCTCCTTGAACATCATATTCACCAGCCTTTGGTATGTAGCACCTGCATTTCTTAAACCAAAGGGCATAGCATATAACAATATATGCCGGTGGGTGTCATGAATGCAGTATCCTCTTGATCAGATGGTTCCATCTGAATTCGCTGAAATCCAGATGAAGCATCCATAAAAGTTAACAATTCATGACCCGCCGTAGCATCCACCATGTAGTCAATGTGGGGTAAGGGAAAGGATCCTTGGGACATGCCTTATTCAAATCAGTAAAATCGACACATACCCTCCACTTTCCATTTTTCTTTTGAACAACAACCACATTGGCTAACCATCTTGGATACTTGACTTCTCTTATCATACCTGCCTTTAGTAATTGTCTACCTCTTCTTGGATAATTGCATTTCTTTCAGGTGCAAACTTCCTCCTTTTTTGGTGAATTGGCCTGAAAGACATGTCAATACCAAGCTTATGAGTAATGATATCCTTCGAAAAACCTGTCATGTCTTCGTGCTTCCTGGCGAAGGTAGATTTTCTTCGTTTAAGGAAGGATACTAGATCCTGCTCTATGCTCTCCTGGATCCCGGACCCTATATACACCTTGGATTCAGGATCCTCAAGATCTAAGAGTATTTCCTTGACGTCCTGTTCTCTTGCCTCCATGACGTCTTTTGGAGGATGCTTTAATTGCTATGCTTCCCTAGACTTGTAAGCAGGTTTCATCGAGGAAGTGTAGCAATTCTTTGCCTCCTGTTGATCACTTTCTATCTTGACTATTCCCCATGGACTTGGAAGCTTGACACATTGGTGGTATGTTGATGGGACCCCTTCATGTTATGTATCCTTGGCCTGCCAAGGATAACATTACACAATATAAGCTATCTATTACACAAAATTTTTGGATAGAATTCACTCCCTCTATGTAAATTGGAAGTTTGATGTCCCCCAATGTATTCTTGGTTTCCCACTGAATCCCACGAGCACTGATGATCTTGGTATGATTTCAGATTCAGGGATTTTCATCTTTTTGAGGACATCCAACTGGATTATTTTCACTAAACTCCCTCCATCGATAAGGATCCTGCGAACAAAATGGTTAGAAATAAACAAAGTAATGACAAGACCATCATGATGAGGATCCTGAATGTCTACGGATCCTCCTCATCAAAGGATATCACTTTTGCTGTGTTAGGGTAGATGTTCGAACTGGTCTCTCCCCGTTCTCCATTTTCGTCTCCTTAGCATGCCTTTTAGCCGCTGAAAATGAAGTTCCACAGATATCACCAGAAATAAAGTTAATGATCTGAGCATCTGTTGGCGGTGGAGGAGCTCTCTCAGGAACTTTCTCAGTATCCTGTGTCCTTGAATGTTTCCTTCCTAGCAATTCCTTCAAATACCCTTTGCTAAGAAGATAGCCAATTTCCTTCCTCAACGCTATAACACAGTAAGGTGGCCAAAATCCTCATGATAAGCACACCATTTGGATTTATCCTTAGTAGCTCCAGGTTTATCAGTTTTCCTTGGCCATCTAGCCTTGTCACCTAAATTCTGCATAGCAAGTATTAGTTCATGATTATCCATAGAAAAACAATACTAAGATATTGGAGATAATCCTCATCGTCTTCGTCTTGTTCAACTGCATTCACATTGTGATTGTCATGCTTAGAGTATGACTTGGATCGATTATTCTTAAAGAATGATCCTTGCTTTTCCTGTTTCGAGGATCCTGAGAGCCTCTCCTGGATCTTTTTGTCATCCTCTAAACGAATGAACCTCAATGCCCTGTTCCTTACTTCATCTAACTTCCTGCAAGGTGTCATAACAAGGTTATCATATAATGAGGAATCCTTAAGCAAGCCCATTTTGAATGCCTCCACAGCAGTGGCAATATCCAAATTAGGAATTTCTAAGGATTCTCGACTAAACTTAGTGATGTAATCTCTTAATGATTCATCACGTCCGTGGTTATTCTATATAGATCACTAGTTAATCGTTCAAAAGTTCTACTACATGAAAACTGGTTATTGAACAAATTAACTAGATGAGAAAATGAAGTAATTGAGTAAGGAGGAAGACTTAGCAGCCATTTGAGTGCTGATATAGTGAGTGTGGATCTGAAGCCCTTGCAAAGACAGGCTTCCTTTAATCTTTCTGGAATGGGATTGATCTCCATTCTTTCCTGGTATTGTGCCACATGCTCCTCCGGATCAGTTGTACCATTATACAGCTTCATATTGGGGGTCTAAAATCGTTTTGGTATCTTAGCATTGCATATAGGAGGTGCAAAGCGAGACACCCTATAACTTCCATCCGGGATCTCGGGAATGGGCTTAACCACTCCTGGGACGCTGGATATCATATCCTTAAGCTTTGGAGCTCCCGTGCCATAGCCTGATTGATACCTGTATCTTGCATAAAACCACAGTTAGTGCCAAAAGATGTATTGACATTGTTACCTCCTGACTGGTTTGGAACCGGTATCGCAGAAGTGTATCCAAAAGTGGATACTTCAGGTGTAATAGTTGGACCAGATGAAGCAATAGTCTGCATAGGGATGAAGTTCCCTTTGTGAACTTCAGAATCCTTGAATATCTGACTTCCCGAGGATCCTTGATCCTGAAAGACATTGGGTCCAGGATACCGGGTGCTGAAGGCCTTGAAAGATACTGCATGGATCCTTGAATCCTCCTGAGCTGAGATAGCCTCCTTATGTTGATTTGAGGATCCATAAGGTTGGTGATGAGATGCTTGTGGCTGCGTCATTGCCAATGATCCATGTTGTAATCTTGAGGATCCTTGATATTGAACACCAGCGTCTTGGAATGCTGAGTGGTTGCTGCTGGAGTGGCGAAATCCAATGACCTGTGCATCAATGGAGAATGATCCTCCGCTGATCTCTTCTGTTTTTGATTTCATCAATTTCACGAAGGATCCTCTGGTTAGTTTTGTCCTGCTGTTCCATGTATCCTTTCATCTGCAAAATCAAAGTAGACATATCATTGTTAGTAGGTGTAGAGGATGAAATAGTAGAAGCCTTCGAGAAAACTGGTGTTGGCTTCTTCTGAGCATTATCAGCACTCTTCGACGGTGCAGTGGGAATGGGAGGCAATGATGCACAAGTCTGAGATGAGGTAACCGCCGGCATGGCACTTGAAGCAGATTTTCCCTGAGAAGCCATGTGATTGATGGAAATGAATAGAAATGAATGAAATGAACGGAATTTTTAGAATTGAAGCACCGATTGCCTCACGGTGGGCGCCAAACTGTTTTGGTCAAAAATCACAACAAGGATAATGTAACCAAACTTTGAATGTAGGTTGGATGCTTGGTTATCATGAAACAAGTGTATAAACAAAAATCAGAAGTAAATGAAAATGAACACAATGATTTGTACGAGGAAAAAGCCCTTGATCAAGAGATGATCTCCGGCACAAAAAACCTCGGGTGATGGCAATTACCGATCACCAATTGGTATTAAGCAAAAAGAATTACAACTTCGGAAATATTGAGCTTGTTACAATATTGCTACTGTGCGTATCAGAGAGTAGTGTAGGTCGCAGAACAATAATGAGGATCAATGATCCTTAGTCTTGGAAACAATTGTTAGCTAATTAGAACAATAATGTGGATCAATGATCCTTAGTCTTCCTGCACCGTGTCTTGAGGATCCATGATCCAGACATAATGAAGGATATATGATCCATAAACATTAAAATTCTATCACTAATAAGTACCACATTCATTTTTGTTGTTTTCTTGACGTGACAGTATAAAAGTGATTGAGAATAAAGTTGTGTTGGCAATAGAGTATTTTTAGTATGTAAGCTATAGCGAGTGTTTGACCAAACTGATACCCCGCCTGAACAACATCTGTACCAGTATAGTATTTATTTCTATAGTTTTCGATCATTATAAAACATATGGTGATACGCTTTTGTGCGTATATCTTTTAGTTGCTATACTGAATGCAAGCATCATACCCATACTTAAACAAACTAAGTCGATACCTACGGAAAGCCCGTCGCAAAGTGCGAGGATAGCACTAGTTTTTAACAAATTCATATATGCATCAACGTGATTTACAAGCTATATGTGGATCTCTCACATTTAAATTTGGAACATGAAATTTGCTTAAGGTTTTTAACAAATTGCAAGAGCACCACTATATTGGGTGTACACACCATGAGTGTCATTGTAACATCCGAATTAGGGTAAAGTATATGAGATATTTTTAAATCTCGTATTTTACTAATAAATATCAGTATAGTATACGACGTGTTGGCATATGTTATCTAGATTATTACTATTACTATATATTAATAATACGGGGTAAGATCAAATGAAAAGTTTATTTTGTCTAAGTAGGATGAGAAAGAATCTTAACCATTCATTTTTTCAAATCAATTGTTAAGATGAAAATGTAGGAAAAAGAGGAAGGTAGGGTATCTTGGTAAAATCCTATTTATTGACTTTCCCTCTCCACATGAAGGCATATGCATATTCAACCCCCATTTTTTAAACTTCATAAATTTTTTATACGACATTATTTTTTATAAGAATTTCACCATAAAATCGAGCGTCTTTTTATCTTTAATTTGAGTACCATATTGCTATATAAAATATGACGACTAAAAAAACCCACAAAAATGTGTTTATTTCTATGTTGTATAACATTTTTTTGTGCTGGATTTTTGTACTACATTTTTGTGCTATATTTTTCGTATTGAAATTTTGTCTTAAATTTTTTTTTCCTCTAATATATTTAATATTATTGTGGTTATTAACATCTAAAATAGATTAGGCTTGTTCCACAAGTTTTTCTATCTTATATATAACTCTTGTACCTCTTGTAATATACACCTCAATCAATAAGATCAATCTTTTTCTCCCTATTGTTCTCTTATATAATAGGCTAGTTTCACAACAGACTTGCTTTTGGAGTTGGATTGTATATTTGTATCATCGTAAGGTAAGTCATACTATCTATATAATTTATCATCGATCTTTATCCTCTCAAACATAATCCATATTATAATTAATATAATGCTTGCGTTAGAGATTTGTTTATGTTATTGTAAATCTCTTAAAATAATCCATATTGTAATTGATATAATTTTGGGTAAAACCAGATTTATATCTATTGTTCTAATACATTATGAATTAAGTAAACAAGTCAAACTGATTATATTGATTAAAACGAATCTCCATATTATAGTGATTTTGACATACATGTTGATTCTTTGATCATCGAGTAATAATCTGAAAAAAATCTGAAATTGTTTAAATATATTTTTTATATGCACTTTGTCTTTTTTCATCTGCTTAGAATTTCAATGTATGCTTTAGTCCATGTTTGTGTTATTTTAATCCCTCTAAATGCAGCCTTATTTTTATGCACCCGATTTTAGAAACCATAATTTTCTATATTATTTAAGACTGGTAAACGCACGTAAAGATATTGTGCTTTTCTTATAATGAAATCTTTGTAAAGAGTTGGAATATATGTTTATGTTATAACCAAAATAAAGGGAAAAAAAGTATGAGTAGGTATGACAATGGGTCGGGTTTGGAACGGGTTTAGGTAATCTCAACTCCAAACCCGGTTAAATAAGCTTGTCTCAAACCTATCTCAAAACCTGTTGAGTTTCTAGCGGGTAAATACCCATCGGGTATCTGCTATACTCGCGGATTTCGGGTAACCTTGAATTTAAAAAGCTTACTCGTTAGGTATACTCAACCCTAGGTATGGGTTGTAATATTAATAACTTATAAATAATGTGTTATTGTATCACTTATATTATATTTTCTTTTTATAAAAGATGTTTATGAATATCTCCTATGAAATCCATAAATCTTAAAGATACTATCGCATGAAGCACGACTAAGAATGTTATTCATCAAAAGATTTGATTATTAGTTTTTTCACTCTACACATACATATATAAGTTGGAATATACGATACACAATATACATAAATTTATTTATAAATTATTGATATTAAGTTTGTTGTCGAGTTATGTTTTATTGTTAATACTCTATTATAAACTACCTGATTTACAACTAAAGTAGCATTCAAAGATTCGTGTCTTTAGTTGTACCTTTAGTTGATTGATTATAGTAATTGCATCATTTTGATTTTGAAGTTAAGTATTTGGTTTAACTAAATAGTCAGGTATCCTTTTGTTTGATGAAAATAATAAACTTTCGGTCAAATATAGATATGGATTTGTTTGCATTCGTATTAACATGATTGTGTAAAATTGTTGTTATGATTCAGGTATAATTCCATATGCATACATATATTACTATAATTCAAAACGTATGATTTCATGGTTCCTTTGATCATACATAACTCTAAATCTTATTATTGCAAGATTATCAATATTGCTATTTTATCAATGCCATTATAATTGTGAATATAACTTGTAAAATGGTAGAAGTTTTAATGGTCTGCTTTAAATATTTGCATCAGCAAGTGAAGATGTATTTGTATGCGTATGATAAAAGTTGGACTATATAAATGTGTGTATTTATGTATGTTTGTTTATGATTGATGAAAAAAAAAACATCTTATATCATAGTGTTTTTAGTATAACTTGTTTTATACAATGACATTTATAAGATCGTGTATTGTGTATCCATATTATGGTAAACATTTATTCCCTATGTTTTCTATTATTTATTACATAGATGATATTAAGTAGTAAATTAAAGCAAAGTTGTGGTTTATAATCACTCGCATGAAAAGAGTATAAATACGCTTAGACATGACACCCGAAGTGTCATGCTTCCTGAATCTCATTATCGATTTATAGAGAAGGTCATAAAATTTTAGACCGATAAATCTTACATGGTTGATCATGCAAATATATATCTCAATATATATTATATGAAAAGAAGATTGTTTATGATGGAAAACTGGCTAGAAGATTTCATTTGTCATACATGAGATATACTATGGAAGTAGCAATATCGTTAAAACTGTATGAAGGCTTGACATAACTTTATATCCGTATGTCCAAAAAATTAATGAAAAACCATGAATGAGTTGATATGGTTTTTTATTTATATGGACGAGAAAATAATGAAACACCATGTAACTTGTTTGGTTGTACTCTAATCCATGAAAGGAATATATATCGACCATTGTGATCGTTGACATAATTGAGAAAATTATAATGATGGTCATATTAAAATAAGACCGAGCATCAAAAATGCAACGATGATTATGTAAATAATGAGATTGAACACCACAAGTGGAAAATAAAGAGAGTGATTATAACATGTTTGTTTTAACTTTGAAGTTATAATATATTCTCTCTTATCTTATGTTTTGTATTACATATGAGCAAGTAATACATATACGATCATAAACCAGAAGTTTATGGATCATTATTATTTACTTTATTGGCATGATCGGTTAGACCACACCGAGTCAATAATAATGTGAGACATAATGAAGAACATGAAGATTCTTCTAGCTGATAACATATTATGTTTGCTCTTAAGGGAAATTATTTATTTGCAAATTAAGGGTGTGTATCCCTAAATATTCTGGAAGTGATTAAGGGATATGCATATCCCAACATGATACCATTTAGTGTTTTAAATCGATGCATCGTCTAAATGGTTATCAAATTCACAACTTGTTGTCCGTGTAATTATGGCTTAGCTAATAAGATAGCAAGCACAATATTCCAGATTGCATTTATTTATTAGTATTGGCGATAAGTTTATTTCCTAGCTATTAATGATCGCGGGAATAAGTGTTGAACTTCTTGTAGATTATGTTTATACACGAATTGCTTTTGTTATGACGATCACTGAATGTCTACAATTGATAGCAAAGTCAATAATCATGAGAGCAAGCTCATTGTTTATATATGAGTACATGTAATTTTACATGCAATAATATTAATTCACATCAAGCCAAAATGTTGTAATAGTTTCTCCCCATTATAGTTGGTTTTTGGTCAGGAACCAAAGATGTCCCTTATAAGATTTTAGTTGTGAGTTATACATTGATATTAATCAACCACTACGCACAAAGATGGGACCTTAAAAGGTGGTTGGGAATATATGATAACGAATAGAGTCTTTCACAAGATATTTATTTACGGCTCAACTAATTGATATCCATTTTAATAGGTCAACATTACCAACATGAGGGGGAGATTAAAGGCAGTTGGAGAATGACTGAATTATCATGATCCTCAAATTAATTGATGTGAACCAGAAGTTCAAAGGATAATTCATTCATAAAGATTAATAAATCAGTTACCAGACACATTCATTGACCTAAATAATTGTGACTAGCTAAGTCATGTGTACTGACTGCTAATGCTCCAAGTAAGATTCGTGTCCTACAAGGACAACCATATATTGGTGATGAGTCTATGGCACGCCTGAAGCGTGGTAGACTAATCGACTCCAAAATTAAAGTTCCTCGAAAATTGGAGCAGCTAAGGAAGATGGTCGAGTCTAGGTTATAATAAGAGGGTCCCTAAAGAGACATTAGACATGATGGTTCCAGAAGAACCTCAGGTACCTGAAAATAAAGAGATCTCAGTAAGTTGTATCATGTCTAGAAATGTATGGAATCGAAATTAAAATCGACGTCGTTATACTTTTGTATATAATATAGCGCTTGAAATGATGAAGTGACGAGGATCAAGATTTCAGATCTGCTTATGTATGAAAACATATAAATGATTGGCCAAAATGGAAAGACACAAATAAGGCAGAGTTGAATTCTCTAATGACATGGAAAGTTTCTAGACCAACAGTCCACACAACTGAAGTTGTAAGATATGTTGGATACAAATGGGTCTTTTATGCGAATCATGCGAAAATTAAATAAAATGATATAAGGCAAAATTGGTGGCACAAGTATTTTTGCAAAGACCTATGAATGATTATGAGGAGACGTATTCTCCGGTGGTGGATGTATTGGCTTTCCAATATTTTAATTAGTCTGGTAATATAAAGCTAGAATTGATATGTGTCTTATGAAAGTTATGAATCACTTGATACTTAAAGTTTACATGAAAGTCCCTCAAGGATTTAAATTATTAGAATCATGTAAAATAAGTTCTTGAGAACGATATGATCGTTGTATACAATACATTGAATATAATTGGAACTCCTGATAAGTATCCTAAAGCATTTAAGTGCTTATAAGGTTAGTTTAAACATCTTATGGGTGTAATTCTTATGCACAAGTATGGTACCAATAAACATACATAGAAAACCTATACTTGGTGATTATGGTATCTCAATGTAGTGTACAAGTATGGTGCAATATATATTATACAAATGAAGCAAGTGTTCAAGACATCCTTGCATATGATATAGAAATCAATGAAAAAATTTATGTAACAGAACACCTAAAGAGTGTATGCACATACATTGTTGTTCAAAGTGGAAAGAAGTACGTGAATAATTGTAAATGCCTGAAGCATTGATTTCAAAACCTTAGGAATGTACCTTTATAAAGTTAAAAGATAGTATGGACTAAAATAGTCGGGTTGACTGTTGTACAACTAATGAGATAGTCTGAAAGAGCAATATAACTTTGATAATATTATGCATCTTTATTAAAAGTCCTCTCCTAAAAGTTCACTATAGTCGTAATTTACAATTATGATGTCTAGACATCATCGAGAGAAATTGTCGAGCTTTTAGATGAGAATTTTTTTTTAAATGACCCTGTTACAATCTAGATATTACTCGAACTACGGTTTGAGTATATTAGTAATCATATTTTTATCCATTGATCAAATTACATCCAAAAGATGTTGAGATATTTTAGTATGGACAAAGCTCAATGTTAAAGTATATTAAGGGTTGTTCAGTCACTTGTTATACAAATGACTACTATCATCTGCTACCAAAGTAGAGATTCTCATTCTTAAAGTATCATAGTTAAATATATATGTGCATTAATATGTCTTGCTAGTTATGTAGGATTATAACATCTTTCACTTGAACTTATTATCCTGATATAGCCTGTGTCAAGTGAGGAGACATTGGATGAGTTAAAACAAATATTTCAGGTATGCATGATATTCGATTATAGTTGACTAACCCATAAAAACAAGTTTGGTTAGTCTTGTAGATGTTGGGAGTGTAACACAACATAGTCGTGGATCGTATGATGTTTGTTTTCTAGAGGAGGCACCAAAAGTCTTATATGAAGATCATACAACACTGCTCAACATAAGGGATTGTATTTCAAAGGATCAAGCGACATTTCATTTGCTACAAAGCTTTGAGCAAATTTCATGGAAGATCGACACACGTTACTTAAAGGATTCATATCCAAATGAGGGGGAGTATCATACACGTTGCACTCTTTTACCCTTCACTAAGTTTTATCCCATTGGGTTTTCTTAGTAAGGTTTTTAATGAGGCAACATTATCAGGGGGAGACAATACGCACACTGCACTCTTTTTCCCTTAGCTATGGTTTTGTCCCAATGGGTTTTCCTAGCAAGGTTTTTAACGAGGCAGCATCTTAAAGCATATTAGGTTGATAACCAAGGGGGAGTGTTACAAATATATTTAATATTATTGTGGTTATCAACATCTAAAATAGATTAGGCTTGTTCCACAAGTTTTCCTATCTTATATATACCTCTTGTACCTCTTGTAATATACACCTCAATCAATAAGATCAATCTTCTTTCTCCCTCTTGTTCTCTTATAATCTTATGCTAGTAGGCTAGTTTCACAACAGTGCTGGATTTTTTGTACAATATTTTTATGTGCTGAATTTTTTTGTGCTATATTTTGTACTAGATTTTTTTGTGCTATATATTTTTGTACTATATTTTTTGTGATATATTTTTGTACTATATTTTTTTGTGCTAATTTTTGCATCATTTTTAGTTATATTTTTTTTAGAAAATAATAGGGATGCCACATGTCATTTTCACATAAAGACAAAAAAATTTTAGTACCAAAATACCATTCCTTCCTACTTATAAGGAGTGTCACATGTCACTACCACAATCCTTCTTAGACTACTTCTGCAAAATCCACTTTTTAGTGGATCCTTCCCCTTAATAATACAATTACTATACATTAGTATATATTAATAATACAATTATTATTATTACTATATATTATTATTATTAATTATTATTTCCAATACATAAAAATTTAGTTGACGGCGGGAATAGTGAATGTGTTTGGTTGGGCTAAAGTGGCGGCAGATTGTTTTTTTCATACAATAGGCATTTATAGGTCCTATTAAATTACGATTTTATCCCAATGTTAAAATTGTTATTTTTCCCTTTGTCCCTGCGTTCAAAAAATACGATTTTGCCCCCAGTTCAAAATAAAATATGATTTTGGACCCAACTAGAGTCCTGCCAAATTACGATTTGGTTCCAGTTTGAAAATACGATTTCCCCCAGTTCAAAATTAAATTTTTATTTTGTCCCCAGCTAAAAATTACGCTTTTGTCCTCAGTTAAAAAATTATGATTTTGCCCCAGGGATAGTTAGTTAGGTGGTTGGTCTAAAGTGTCGGCCACCATTTTTTTTTGCATAAAATAGTTATTTATAGGTCCTGCCAAATTACAATTTTATCCCAAGTTTAAAATTACGATTTTGCCCCCCGGTTCAAAATAAATTTTTGTTGTGCCTCTGGCTAAATTTACGATTTTGCCCTCTGTGAAAAGATACGTTTTTGCCCCTAGTTCATATAAAAATATGGTTTTGCCCCCAGCTAGAGTCCTGCCAAATTACGATTTGGTTCCCAGTTTAAAATTATGATTTCGCCCCAATTCAAAATAAAATTTTGCTTTTTACCCTAGCTAAAAATTACGATTTTGCCATCAGTTAAAAAACTACGATTTTGCCCCCTAATTCGAAAAAAAATGGTTTTGCCCTCAGTTCAAAATATTATTTTACCTCCATTTTTAAATGACGATTTTACCCCAGCTAAAAGTTGCAATCTTGTCACCGTTCTTTTTTTTTTTTGCAAAACTATGGTGGTGTTTTATGTTACTTTGTTGACTCAATTTAGTTTTTATTCGTGCCAAACAACTGCCTAGCACTCACCAATTGGTCATAACAAATCATTGTTTTGCCCCCAACTCTAACTTACACGTTTGCCACCGTTTTAGTTTTTTTTTTTATCATAACTATGGTAGTGATTTTTTTAATAGATTGACTCGATGTATCTTTTTTGCGATCGTGTTATAAGTAGCATGTATAACTAACCGAAATAAAGACGTACATATTATTAAACTAAAAGAATATTCGGTTTTTCGCCCCGTAACACTGATGGCGCATAACTCTAGTTAATATTAATATTAATATTAATATTACATTACAATTGAAAGGAATAATGATTTTAATATTATAATAATATATTGTTTTTTAATACTTTTATCATTTTAATTTTAATATTATAATAATAGTTATTTTCTTTACTTTTTAACTTTAATCTTTTTTTTTAATATCAGGGTTGTTATAAGCTTGCTGTCAACCGGTATCGAACCAGTACTGGTATTGAAAATACCGGACGATCCTGTTCGGTATCAGTACATGAAGGTAAAAACCGACACTAATACAGAAAACGTCAAAAGTTGGTGCCGAATTTATATTGAAAATCTTTTGGTTCGGGAAATTCAATGCTGCTACTCGGTACCATTTGCTCATCCCTGATCACGCTTACAGTACGACAACGGTATCGTACAACTTTTTTTGTTGATTTTCTTTAACTTTTAATTTTTTCTTTATTTAGTTTCAGGGGTAGGGAAGAGCTTGGTGCCAACCAATACAGACTCAGTACTGAAAACGAAAATACCGGTTACGGTACCGGTATATGAAGATAAAAAACGGTAGTGAACCGAAACCAGGAACGCCAAAAATCAGTACCAAATTGGTACTTAAGATCTTTCGGTTCGGCAAATTTGGTACCGGTACCCAGAACAATTTGTTCATCTCTGACCACGAGTTTCATACGAACAACATTGTTACCATACAACTTTTTTGGTTGATTTTCTTTCGGTTATCTTTTAATGTTTTTTTCTACATTTTCTTTTATTCTTGTCAGCAGTTCCGTTCGCAACACGCTCGTAGTGATTTCAAAACACATGTAAACAAAAACTAAATAACAAAAGAAATTCGCCGCAACGCGCAAACTTCTTTAAACCTAGTTATCATAAAAAGTGAACTAAAAATGTCGTATAAATATTGTCTTAGGGTTATTATTATTATTATATATAGTGTGAAGTTTGCCTACAAAGTCTAAATTTTCTAAAAAGTGTAAAAAGTCATAAAACACTATAATTATAAGCAATAAACACACCTAAATCCCACAAATAACAAAGTGAAAATTACTAGAACGCTATATTCAAACCATAATAGTCCATAAAAACTTCAAACAAACAATTGTAGAACTACGAATATAAAACACGACATGCTAATCGACATAAAACACAATAATCTTGCTATTCCATAATCAGAATCTTATAATCTAAAACACAAAACACAGCTCATAATATGTATGATGTTTTATTAATCTTCATTTTGTTTTGTTATTATTTGGTTTTGGGTGTGTTTTATGGTTGACATTTGGGTGTTTCGTGACTTTTTTTTTTACACTTTTTAGGAAATTTGAACTTTGTAGCCAAATTCTAGCCTATAATTATAGGAATAAATCTCATATTAGTTAAGAAAACTAAGAAACATAAATGAATGGATCTCATTTTTCCACGTGTTACATCTTTTGCAGATGTGTTATGTGTAATCACCAAAGGCAGCCACGTGTTACATGTAACAACTTTTACTTTTTTAGAAAAAGCTAAAAGTCTGCAAAAGTAGTTACACGTAACACGTGACAGCCTCTGCTTTTTACACGTAACACAGTCTGTAAAAAGATGTAACACGTGGCACAAGGATGTCCATTCATTTGGGTTTCTTAGATTTCTTAACTAATATGAGTTTTCTTTCTATCCCTCCCGTATATATATATATTATATATATATATATATATATATATATAGTAAGGTTCATTGGGGAACACGAAAAAAGTGAGGAACAGTGGGGAACCGACTCAAACGATTAACCCTAAAACTAAACCCTAAGGCTAAGACCCTAAATCCAAACCCTAATATATTTAGGGTTTAGGGGTTAGGATTTGGGGTTTAAGGTTAAAAGATCCTAGTTAGGGTTCGACGAGCCAAATCCAACGGCACTCGAATGAGTCCAATCGGAGTTCGTTTGAGTCGGTTCCCCACTTTTTTAGTGTTCCCCAATGAACCTCACTATATATATATATATATATATATATATATATATATATATATATATATATATATATATATATGGGAGAGTTCATTGGGGAACACTAAAAAAGTGGGGAACAGTGGGGAACCGACTCAAACGAACTTCGATTGGGCTCTTTCCAGTGCCGTTGGAATCGGCTCGTCGAACCTTAACTAGGATCTTTTAATCTTAAACCCCAAATCCTAATCCCTAAACCCTAAATATATTAGGGTTTGGATTTAGGGTCTTAGTCTTAGGATTTAGCTTAGGGTTAATCATTAGCATTTAAGGTTTAGCTTTAAGGTTTAAGGTTTAGCTTTAGGGTTTAGCCTTTAGGGTTTAGCTTTTAGGGTTTATAGCTTACATTTTATGATTTAGCTTAGGTTTTAGCCTTATTTTTAGCTTTATGGTTTAGGGATTAGGGGTTAGGATTTAGGGTTTAGGGTTTAGGGTTAAGAGATCCTAGTTAGGGTTCGACGAGTCGGTTCCAACGCCGCTGGAATGAGTCCATTCGGAGTTCGTTTAAATCGGTTCTCCACTGTTTCCCACCTTTTTAGTGTTCCTCAAATGAACTTTTTCATATATATATATATATATATAATATTTTGTACAAGTCCTTAGCTACAGTTCTTTTTGTAACTTATTGTTTTTACCACATAACTTATATACTTTTGTATTTGAGACACATGAATTTCTGATTTTATCTATGAATTGTAAGAGGGTGTGAGGGGATGATAAGAAAAATGACATTATTGTTGTCAGGTATAGTTGCTATTTTATCTTTTATAACATATTATTTTTTCATTAATGTACACGTAATTTAGTTTGGTTAATAAATTAGACTCAAAATGGTACAAAATAAGAATATGGGTATTCATGTAGTTAAACTTCTTTATTTTGACGGTTAAAATTATTTAAATATAGGGACTCGGAAAATAATTCATTCTTTCCTTATTATGTTTTTGTTTAATTCCAATTTATTTTTTAAACCAATAAAATAAGAAATAGAATCCACATTCAAATTCCATCAAAATTCCATTTTATTGTGTGAAACGAACGCTACATAGATCAAAATCAAGCTCATTTTTTGGATAATTCTCTTTACATTACGGGTTATTCTACACAAGAAAATATGCGGTTATTAATAGCCAAACCCCACTTTGAAGAACTTATGATGTAACTAAAAACAACATTTTTGCTATTTTTGAACGGTGGAAGATCTACGATTTTCTAAATGCTTCTTCATATTGTGTTTTGAAGTTAAACACTTGAGATAGTTTTATGAATAGAAATTTATAAAATTGGTTTATGAAAATACTAGGCTAATGCCCGCGTTAAACGCGGCTTCAACCAAAAACCTATTACTTTTATTCAAATTTAATACTATGTAAAAAGACATGCATTACTTATTGACAAAATGAAAATATAGTTAAAATGCATTGAAGTATAAAACATTATATCTTTTACTTTTATTAAAATTAAGGTGTGTCCAGACAAACAACAGTTACTCTTTCTCAGAACCATCTAGAATTTCTTGTTACGGCCATTACTATAGATCTGCAAATTAAAAGACACACGTTAAATAACATCACAAGGTAACAAAGCTCTCAGCGAAAGATATGTTCACAAAAAGTATAAAAAAGCAGGTTGACTAATAACATGAGCATACTTTGCAGGTTGACTAATAAGATGTGCATATTTTCCTAATATTCACATTCATATTCTAAGGTTATGACCCGTGAATACCCACGGGTGCGGATATTTAAATTTTATTAAACACAACTGTATATGCATTTAAAAAATGAATAATGCGTGACGAATAAGGTATATTAACTAAACGTTAACAACGACTACAAAATTAAAAATACTTGTCAAATAACAACATTTTTAGACATGCATCAAAGCTCTTTTAGATAAGACAGTGCCAACAAATGAACAAACAGTTAACGGTTTTCATGAAGATTAAATCAATCGATTTAAAAACATAAACCAATAGAACAAAACATAAACCAATAGAACGTAGCATCAAGTAATTAACATAAAAATCTTACAAATGGTTGTGTTGGGATGGTTAGGGATTGCATATTGCAGAAGCTAACCCAATGTTAGATGTTAGTTATAGACTTGAATGTATGTAGATCATTGTGCAATGGTATAACCCAATAAATATGGATGATAAAGCTATGGAATTTCTTAAGTTTGCTATATAATAAAAGTGGATTTTAGAACAAAAACTTTATCCGAACTCACTGCAGCATTGTACCACACAATTTTGCCTAAAAACACGACTGTTAAACTAAACGTGTTCAATCCGAAACTCATCTGACCATTTAGGACTACACTCAACCCACAATTTACGTGTAAACATTAACCTTGCATGTCATGTTTAAATAAAATAAAAATTACAAAAAAAAAACTTTCAGTTTTATTGCCCTGCAACATGTTGTTCTTCGAATTTCTTCACACTTACCTATGTTAACACCAACAGAGGATGATGCCGGTAAAGAAGAATACATCACTGAACTAACTACTCGTACTGGTTTAAGTAGCAATTCTATGGAGACTCTTGACGCCTCATGTAAATAAGAAATAATACATAATTGCGATTTCAAGTAGATATTTTTTACATATCCGGATCTTTTTGTTGTGTAGTTAAAACACCTGTATTCGCTGAAATCACATTACATTAACCGGAGAAAAATTATGAGATCTATATACACAAATGAAAGTGCTATGACTAAAAGAGTGAATTATAAATATTTAAAAGAATAATGGATTTTAATAATCTCAACTATTAGCCGTTTGCCAGCAACGGTCCCAACTTAAAAAATAACCAGTGGTGGTCCCACCTTTTCACCTATTGTAAACCAACGGACCTTTACTAAACTAAAAAGAACAAGGGGACAAAAAGGAATTAAGGTTATGATACTAAAGGTCCATTGGTTTACAGTATGTGAAAAAGGTGGGACCACCATTGGTTATTTTTAAGTTGGGACTGTTGCCGGCCAACGACTAATAGTTGGGATTATTAAAATCCATTACTCCATATTTAAAAGGAGATATGAGAAATCGTCAATAGTTAGATCAGCTCTGTAGCTGTATTCATAAATTTTTTAATAAAATCATCAATGTCAAGTCTAAATGGAATGAGGTCCATTGTCTCTGAAAGATATTGGGCCTTCCCCACTCTTAAAGGGCCCGCGTAGGGAGCGAGCCAGATGACAATGAAAATTAGCCTAATTATTATTAAGCCATAATACTTGTGCTATATTACTTATAAATAACCATGTAAACACTTAGTCAGACGGGTTAATTACCGGTATGTTTAGACGGATATATATACCTGCCTAATCTAATGGTTGTGGTGGATTGATACCGTACCAGTATCCATTTTTCTTGTTTTTCGGGTCTAGTACCGGTATTTTGATTAATTTACCGGTAAATACCGGTATTTTGACTAGTCTAGTGTCTAATGATAATGACCCATTTAACAAATACTACAAATTTGAGTTAGGAAATTTTAAAATTGGTCATTTACCTCTGTTGGTCATGAAAACAGTAGTAGTTTTATTGTATTCTTTAATTCTTTTATATATGAAGGCTATTTGCAGAAAGGAAAGAAGCTACACTATAATTTAGATAGTTGATTAGATTGGATTATTGGGATATATCTTCATTTAAAAACAATTGATTAGGCCCATTTTAGACAATTTAGTGGACAAAACTAAAGTCTGGTTTAAATTTACTGCAAAATTCATACGGCACATGGATCCTTACTTCCGAAACGAAAAATAATTTAGTAAATTGTATGGTTTAAAATCCTAACTCACCTACATAACATATCGCAAAAAAGGAAGCAAGTTCTACGGAATACCGTCATGTGGTCCGAAATTAGAACTAATCATAACCGAGTTACCTGACTTGCTAGAGATGACTTCGAAACGTGAAGAGGCAGAGATGGGGATTCGGCAAAGACTGTCTTGCTATGAGTTGCACGAAAACTTCAATTGTCACTGCGTGAAATAGATAATAGATGTCAGGTGTCCATGTAGCATAAAAAGATAAACAAAAGAGGAGAATCTGACCATCTTCAATCTAACCACATAAACCCTAGCTTTTGTCGCTATGGTAGCATCGCCACTGCTGCCTATTTGACAAAACCACCTTCATTGTTGTATTCACCACCATGCGCTGAATTAGCTCCATCGTCGTTGTGCACCGCTTGAGCTCCGCTTCTCTCTCACATCCGTCCTGTTTAATCTCTATCTAATATGCCATGCTCTGTCTCTCTCTATTATGCATAAATGGGTAGATAGGATCTCTGTGAATAGAAAACATACTTAGCACAAAAGGGAAAAAGAATGAAATAAATATTGTACATCATGCTCTTAAACCTTGTATTTAGTTACTGTCATAAATCGACCAATTCAATTAAAACATTACAATCCCAAATCTTCTAAATGTATGTATTAGCATATCAAGAAAATTACCTTCATATAGCATATGATGACTGAGATCAAGAAAAGAAAACTGAGCATCAACAAATCAAATACCGGTTGTAAAACACTACGAATAGATCACCACTTAAAAAAAAAACTTCATTCAACTGTTAAAGATCAATAAACTTACCTACAATCTGAACTCAGGTCAAGCCATAAACTAAATCATCGTTTCAATAATCATTCAATAAATAACCGAAATCAAATAAATAACACTATCGACCATCAAATAACATTCAAGATTTAAGAAATCGGAAATCATAGGACGATTATAACCGAAATCAAACAATACAGACGAATAATAACTAACTAATAAGAAGATTAAGGAAATAAGACATTACCGTGGATGATAGGGTATTCGGAAATCAGACGATTGAAGGTTGTCTCCGAGAGTATTGAGAGAGAGGAGAGAGAAGAGGCAGAGGATTTTTTTGTGTAGAATAAAGACTAAAGAGTGCGTTGGAAGATTGAGAGAGGGGCAAAGGATTTTTGATTTAGGAAAGTTGATTAAACCATCCGGGTGCTCCATTTATCAAACGGGTCATCCGGTTTCCATTAGAAGGCAATTTCTAAATGAATTCAGATCATTCAAGTAACGCAATGGGTCATCCGTTGTGTCTCTTTTTGGCGGGAAAATCTATTTTTTGTAAAATTCATATGTGTCCTTCAATGGTTTCTTTTATTAGATATATAGATGGGTATTATGCCATGAGCTATCTAAACACGGAACTCGACTCATCCATCGTATGACAAACCTCATAATTCTATGGAAACCTTGCATATGATGTTCTATACGTACTTTATGTTGGCGAATTCCGAGTCTGCACAGTTTGGCCTGGAGCGCAAGCCGGCCCAAGTTCCTATTTGTGATAAATGGATTAGGATGTTTATTTGAATATTTGATTTGTAAAGGATTTATGTTAATTATTTACTGATATTAATCAACCGTAAATATAGTCTAACACGTCTAGATTATTAGTCTATATATACAATATTAGAGCATTCATTTAGTCAAGTTTTTACGCCAGATTTTTGATATTGATATACGTTTTGGGTGCCAAATTCGATGTTTATCTAAATACCGATTCAACTCTATTCTCTAGACTTTGCATCATGCATCACATTCTTCTCTTCTTGACACATACGAGAAACCCACATTATTAATTATTAATAAAAAACATCATGAAAACAATGTAGCTAGCGTCACATCAGTGCTAGCTACATTGTTTTTTTATTTCCTTTTTTTTGAACGACAAATTTGGATCACTGACGGACCACTGGAGTATCATCGTGCCACCAGAGGAACCACCCGATTATATCTATCTCCAATAGACATAATGCCACACCAATTCAGGAGGAAACCCAATAAACATAAGAAAACCCCCTTATAAAAATCGAACCAGCACCTATTTCCTTAACTTCATTAATGGGCAATATCTTATGGATGATGGAAATTTAATAATGTCAATTTAAAAAGAAAGAATGAATATTGTATGTTTTCATCTAAAATATAAGTTGTCGGAACTCAATTTTTATTACTTCTCCTAAACATAATCCCAATATGTATCACAAATTAATTCCATGTCTTTTTATTTGTTTTTTACACTTTAATAATTTGTTGTAGTCATATGGTTTTGTCAATATTTTAAAATCTGGTTTTTATACTGTATCGCATTTTGCTCAGAAACGATTTAATCGTTATATCAAAAATAACATAATACTACTAAAGTTATGGATAGGTGTATAAGTGAAATAAATTAAAAATAATATAACACTACTAAAATGATTTAAACAAGATACCATGTGGTTATGTAACTTCGAACTATATAAAGTAAGGTCATCTTAAAATAAAACGTGATGTGTAGAGTTACCATCTTCATCAATCTTGGCTATTGATGTTATCTGGTTATATTTAAACTTTTTCCTATATTCTTCATCAATCATTGTTAATTAGAACAAGTTGGTTATTGTAATAGCTTAAAAGAAGCTGGTGTTTACCAATTTGTTCGTACAAGAATTTTCCGCCGCAACGCGCAGTGGAAAAATTCTAGTTGGCTTCTAAATGAGCAACAAATCCAGCTATACTATGTTGTACTTTCATAATCATATGCAACAAACCCTCTCAAGAAAAGATATAAATTCGTATAAACCCATTGATGTATGATATTTAAAAACAGAAGCAATAAGTTTAACTCTACTAACAGGGCCGGTTCAGAGCAAGTGTTTGGTGGGCGACTGCTCTAGGCCCAAATCAAATAGGGCCCAAATTTTTTTTAAAATTATATATTTTGTATTCTTTAAAAAAAATCTTGAAAAGCCTGGATTTATAAACAAAAAATGTTTTTGTGCCTTATCAGAATTTTGAATTTGTGATTTTGTGGCCCAATTTGTAAATGTTTAGAAATTAATATTTAGACTTTGATTATTTGATTGTGTGGAAATTTGTGAATAGAGCCTATTTTTTTTATCTCGCACAAAGCTAATTTTTTATTTTTATTTTCAGAGACGGTCCTGTCTAGTAATATTCCATACTAAAATATATACTCTAATTTTATGAAAAACACTAGGGTAGAACCCCGTATATTACACGAGTTGATTAAATATATTTTTATACACTAAGTAATAAAAAAGTTACATCCTTAAAAACCCGTGTATAGCATGAGTTGAATAAACACGTGTATTACACGGCTTGAATAAATATAATGCAATCAGTTAACATACACAGTTGTCAAGATACGTTTTTGGAAATAAGAAATTTGATATACTATTTACATATTAAAATATTTTACTTTGTTTTTTTATTTATAATTATAAATTATTAAGAATTACAAAAATTATAATATTTTACTTTGTTTTTTTTTTTGAATTAATAAAATATTAAATAGTTTACTAAGTGTAAAAAATAAAAATAAAAAAGTAGTTAAGAAATTAAATATTAAATAAATAAGATATCAGAAAAATAATAAAATAAAGATAAAGATAAAGATTATATTAGAAGATAAATATATATATATATATATATATATATATTATATTAGTTATAGATAAACGTAGACTTAAAATATCGGATAACTTCATAAATTATTTTAAAACTTTTAGTTTTTAAGATAAAAATAAATAGAGATATATGGCGGGAAAACTAAAAAGTAGATGTCTCTCATATCAACACTTGTCCATTAATTGGTTTCTTTTGTTATATGCTAGTTTAGAACCCCGTGTATTACACGGGTTGTATAGAAATAATTTTATATACTAATTAATAAAATATTATATCTTTAAAAGAAATCTCTTTTATTGCACAGAATGAATAAATCATCTATTATACAGGCCTAATAAAATATAATGTCATATATTAACACGTTAAAAATTTGTACTTTGATAACTGTTTACTTATTATAATATGTTACTTTGTTTTTTTAATATTTTTCATTTATTATTAGGTTAAAAACACGTGTATTATACGGAGTTGAATCCCATTTTTGTGATAAATTCTAATTATGAGATACGACAATTTTAGTTTGTTTTATGTATCTATTTACTTATTATAACATTTTACCTTTTTATTTTATTATTAGTTTAAAAGCACATGTATTACACGGGGTTAAATTTCTTTTTTTTTATAAATTCAAATTATGAGATACAAATGATTTTAGTTCGTCTTATGCATATATCATACATGAACCTTTGATTCCTAATTTACCGTAATTTCAATCACCAAAGTATACATATTGATTCACACAGGATATAATTTTATTATGATAATATAGAAAAGTATTTTTTTTATTCTTATCTAAACACACGAATATAATTTTATGATTATATAGAAAAAATAATTTTTTATTCATATCTAAACTGAACACACGGATTTAGTTAACTTATTGTTTAAAATTGTTGTTATTATTGTTGTTGTTGTTAGTATAAAAAGATATATATATATAGAGAGAGAGAGAGAGAGAAAAGATTGTATACTATACTTGAATTTTGATAGATTATAAACTAAATCTATTATTATACCAGACTAAAGTATATATTGTTATTTTATGACTATAAAATCATTAGATTAAAAAAAATACCCGCCTAAAAAACCCTAACCGTGACTCTAGAGTGATATTGCTGTTTCGATACCTCGTACTTGTCACTGGGTTACCTGCTCCAGCTTCTGCTCTCGGAACCTCCAAAAATAGCTATAGAGGTACCATCATACTAACTTTTTATTAGGGTGTTTATAAACCGTCAAAACCAACACATCTATTCAAACCGAAGCAAATTGCCTGGTTTGAAATATACATGTTCGGTTTTGATGTTCGGTTTTGATGGTTTAAGATTTGAAACTTGAAATGGGCCGTTTATCATTTACTAATTACATTTTCTTGATTTTAGGAATGTATTGTTAGGTATGTTATACTCATGAATTTAAAAAAAAACCCTTATGCTTTTGAAAAACAGTATAAAAAAGTTTGTCTAAAACCATAAAACCCTCAAAATCGAACTGTGAACAAAGGCTAGTTCAATTGGCCACCCTGCTGGTTTGGTTTGCCTGTTTACGATTCATCCCGAAAATGTCGTTGAAATTGGACTGAGTTGGACAGTAAAGACCTTGTTAAACATGTTACAGCAAAGTCGAACTCAGTTTTTATCCTAAACCACTATCTTCGAGGAAATTCAGATTGTGTTATGTTCTTTAATTTTTTATTTTTTTGTTCCAGTTGTTAAATTCCTAGAACATCTCGTCTCAAAGAAAACGAGTACGTGTGTTTACCGGTGTAAACGAGTCTACCTCAGCTCATATAACTTATGATAGATCGAGCTCGAGCTCTATTTCTAAAGCTCATGCTCAGCTAGTGAGTACGCTGGTGGTTGGCTCGTTTATTATTTATTGACAAAGTTATTTACATTTATAACTATTTTATGTATATTTATGTTTTTGTGTATTACATAATATATATTTTAGTTGTTCTTATTATAATTTTATTCATATAAGTATATATTTTATATTTCAAATAAAAGTTATATAAATAGTACGATCGATTAGGCTCACGAGCCAGTTCAAACTTAATAAGTGAAGTCTGGCTTCAAGCTTCGACTCATTTATTTACAATAAATTCGAGAATATGGTTGATGAAGAGCGATACTTCTCAAACACAAACACATAGAGATTGGTGTGTGTGTAGAATTAAACTAAAGTATATGAAAATTACTGTGCTACATGGACAATAATGGAATTGATGGGGATGCTTATACTTGATGATGTGATTTTGTTTCTTATCATTAAGCTTAGAATTGTTGAAGTTCAATATCTGGATATGTGATCAATATCAACATATTTTTCAAGTTTAGATGATTAATTTTTGAAGTTGTTTCATGTCTAGTATGATTAATGTTTGAAGTTCTACCATTTTAGATTTTTTTTAAATTTTTTATATTTTAAATTATTATGCCGTTCTTCGGTGTTTAAGACCGATCTGACCATGACCAATCCGGTTTTCAAAACATTGGAGTAAGGTAAAAATGTGACCCTATATTTGAAATTTTATTATTCCAAAATGTAACCCTAGTTTGACTGTATTCAAAGTGTAAGTATTTATGAAGATAAGTGTTTTGGACTTTTGGTTGAGTATTCATATCAATGAGTTTTGATCCCATTTTATTAAGGAGTGTTAGATTTAAATAATCCCAACTATCAGCAATTAACGAAAAGTTGAGGCCGCCAGCTCATATTCCTTAGTTGGGACTGATAGCGGCCAATGGCTGATAGCTGAGATTATTTAAATCCAATACTCTTGGGTAATACATGAATCTGAAGTGGATACATGGGGAAGCATGTTGAGAGGCTTCTTAGTTTAAATTCGTAGAGAGTATCATATCAAGATAATAATGATGACATTGATCCCATGTGAAGGTTGGATTTTAGTTTGATTTTTATATACAACATCTGTGTAACAATTACTGCGATAACCTCTTGAACGCCAGCTGTCCAGCGCAAGCTGCGACTTACCTGATCTCATTGGTTAATAGGGTATTGGTGGGTCCCGTGAGTTTTCTGTTAATAGGTTCTCATGATTAAAAAAAAGTTGTGTAACAAGCAGTTTATAATTGAAGTTTTATAGTTACAAATTCCTAATAGAAATTTCCCAATCTTGCATCAGTAATCATATGATTCTTTATCTTAAATTACACTAAAATGTAACTTACTTTCACCTTTCTTTGACATTGTATGTAACTTTTATAGCAGGTTATATATTCAGAATACACAAAAGAGTCATGGATGCATTGGCTACAACCGCGAAGAAACCACACGCCATCTTTATACCGTATCCGGACCAAAGCCACATAAAAGTCATGCTCAAACTAGCAGAGCTTCTCCACCACAAGGGACTGCAGGTAACCTTCGTGATCACGGAGTCTGTCCACAAGAGTTTTCTTGAATCAGTGGGCCCACATTGCCTAGACGGCTCGCCTGGTTTCCGTTTTGAGACCATTCCCATCGCCACCAGTGGAGATGAACTCATTCAATCTGTTGAAACCGACTTCTTGGATCCTTTTGTTGACCTTCTGACCAAACTTGTGCATCCTCCTACTTGTATTATCTCTGATGGGTTAATGTCGGTTTTCACTATCGATGCTGCGCAAAAGGTTGGAGTCCCGGTCATGCTGTACTGGACAGTTGCAGCCTGTAGCTTCATGGGATTTTACCAAACTCAATATCTCATCGAAAAAGGACTTGCACCACTTAAAGGTTTGCTTTTAATATCATCTAATAAAGTTTTGTCACACTTTGGGGCTGTTTGTTTACCTCTAAATGGTTCAGACCTCTTACTAGTTCAACACTTAATGGTTCAGACTGTTTGTTTCGCAAGCAAATGTCTGAATGGTTCAGACATTTGCCTCTGAATGGTCAAGCATTATATTGAGTCTCAGACATTTGCCTCTGAATGGTCAAGCATTATATTGAGTCTCAGTGATTAAGAGCTCTAATCTGAATTGGTCAGACATTTGCCTCTGAACGGTTAAGCATTATAGAAGTTCAAATTTACTAATATATATATTGATGATGATAAAATTGTTAAAACATTTCACACTTTCCCATTCGGCCGGTCTTGACATGATTTTTGGGCCGAAGTGGTAACTACGGTTTTTTGGAGAATGTAAACCAAACGACCAGATCGGCTAGACCAGCCAAAACAGTTTCAATTTGGTCTGTTTGGGCTGGTTTCTTTTTCTTTTTTAACACAAAATTGTACAACTATGTCTTCAGACTAAAATGGTATGCTTAGAAAAAGAGACCGAACGTTTACCTTTTAAGGATTACAGCGTTTACGACGAAATGTAAGAAAAAAACTTAAAGAGCACGAAATCAGCCAATTTAGCTTGGTTTGGACGGTTCGATTAGTTTCAATGGTTTTTGGACATAGTACAGAGTTTTAACCGAGTTCTCTACATTTTGCGCAGATGAAAGTTACATGACAAACGGGTATCTAGACACTGTCATCGATTGGGTACCAGGAATGAAAGGCATTCGTCTCAAGGATTTCCCGATAGCTTGGACCACGGACCCCATGGACGAAGTTCTGAAGTTCAGTACACAACTTAACCAAAGGTCTCACAGAGTGTCACATCATATTTTCCACACGTTTGACGCGTTGGAGGATAGCGTTCTCAAAGCTTTATCATCGATGTATGATCCCTTGTACACCATCGGCCCTTTGCAGCTACTTCTTGATCAGATACCCGAAACTAGAAGCTATAGTTTCCCTGGATACAGTTTACTAAAAGAAGAACCCGAGTGTTTCGAATGGCTTGAGTCTAAAGAGCCAAATTCTGTTATTTATGTAAATTTTGGGAGTGCAACGGTCATGTCTTTAGAAGATCTGCGAGAATTTGGTTGGGGACTTGCTAACAGCAACCACTATTTTGTTTGGATAATCCGATCCGGTTTAGTGATTGAGGAAACCGCGGTTTTGGGTCCTGAATTTGAGGAGCATATAAAAAGGAGAGGCTTTATCGCGAGCTGGTGTTCGCAGGAAAAAGTCCTGAACCATCCGTCGGTTGGAGGGTTTTTGAGTCATTGTGGGTGGGGGTCCACTATTGAGAGCTTGTCCGCTGGGGTGCCGATGATATGCTGGCCGCATCGGTTGGACCAGGTGACCAACCGTCGGTATATATGCGAGGAATGGGGGTTTGGGGTTGAGATGCAAGGGAGTAAAGTGAGACGCGATGAAGTTACGAGCCTTGTACAAGAGTTGATGGGAGAAGGAGGTCGCGGAATAAGGAACAAGGCCTTGGAGTGGAAGGAAAAGGCGCGTGTTGCCGCGGGTCCCAACGGTTCGTCTTCGTTGAACGTGGATGAAATCGGTAAGGAAATTATCATGATGGTATCAAGAGGCTAGATTAGAACCTTTTGTTTTAATCATGGTCATGAAACATGAATTTGCCAAAAATTGTATTTGACTCATTAAAGTAGACAACATCAGTAGTATGCTAAACATCTTGACTTAAGGCATTGGCTTGATGAACAATGATCTTTTGTTTTGCAGTGTCATTTAACAAGAATATTTTATTTTACCTCCATGTTTATGCACACCCTTTAAGAAGAAAACCCTTAGGCTGGGTGGTGTGGGATAAACACGACATCAACTTCATGTATGCGCCACATAAGCGAGGGGTTTTATCGTTAACTAGCACAATGTGGGATAACGCCCCCTTTAAAGTCCCTTATACATATAAAAGATAATAATAAAAAAGAAATTACAAAGAAAATGAATCTGATTGCTTAAATAAATGTGGGCCCCATCACCTTCCCTATAATGTTCGTTAAGAGGTTGGTGATTCCCCCATAGCCCCCCCCCCCCCCCCCCCCATAATGCCCGCCGGTGTTTGGGGCGCTATGGGTCTGATGTCCCGAGGGGCGCAAGCTCACAGCACCCGGCCTTAGTGCATTTTAAACCCTTTAGGTGAGAGGTGTTCTCAAAATTGTTGAGAGCCATGAGGATCTCATCATTTCTGTCATTTACGATGTTCATAATAAAATTTTTAACCTCTTTTCAATATCCATTAGTTACAAGTTACAACCCATGACATGAAGAAGTTTTTTCAAATATGTTTATCAAAATACATCAACAAATGGCCGAATGTCGTATACGTTTTGAATACATTTGGCGCCAACCACAACCAATTTCAGACAGTTTGAATGTTTGATTGAAATAAAATTTTGCCTTTTATATTGTGAACTTTTATTACTAAAAAGTTTAAATAAACTAAAAGATATAAAAGTTTCAAACAATTTTAAAACACTGAAATAATTAATACAGTAACTTCAGCGGAATACAAGTACGCACTTCTACTCCCCGACGGCAATAAAGACTTGATATTAATTTTTTTTTTCGTATTTTACGCACTTCGACTACTTGACGATGATGAAGACTATATATTTACCTTTTTTTGTATTTCGCGGTGGTGTTTACTAAATATCATGAGGCAACTTTTGTTTAGTTACACCTAATACCATTGTAGATAAGTTGTATTATTTGGTAATACATACATGTTTCCCGCTACATCGCACGAGGGAATTTCTACTACTTAGTATTAAAATATCATAGATCACCCTTAAGCAAGAGCTTCCATATCACTGAATATTTCCATTGAAAAACATTAGGTGACAAATCAAATGATCATTCAAACTGAAAAAAAAAAGTTCCCTCACAAACCAGATTAAAGAAAGGCCACATGGCTAGCAAAATCAAGAAAAGAAGGTTTGCACATTGCACCTCATGTATGTATTGTTATGATATACCAACAAGTAACAGGCGTCTTGCCACTGCCACTCGACTGCGTATAGAATATTGCCACGAGATTATGAAAAAAAATTATTTCTGGATGTCGAATGTGTAGTACCCAGAACCCTTAAACTTTCTAAGTGAAAGCGAGTCGAGAAAAAAACAGCAATATTTTTTTAATACCGATCTAGGTGGCCCATTCTTTTTGGATGTCGAATGTGTAGGTCAGCTCCAAGTAGCACTTGTTGTCATCATCAAGAAACTGGATTGAACCCAAATGGAATGAAGTTAACAAAGATGGATAAATGAACTCATGTGGCAATTTTGACATGTTAATTATATAGCTTTTAAAAATAAATCTAATACAAAAATTTGAAAAATAGACAAAAATGAGCGCGTTAAACCTGCCCCAATGTAACCAAATAAATAAATTTATGTTTTGGAGAGTTACTCAACTCGCGTATTAAACATAAAAAAACACAAAGTCTTGATGCTTTTGAACATTAATACCTTAGTTTTCGCGGAATATGATCCTCTTGCAAATATCCCCGAAGGAGTGGTTTCTTCGGTCATAACATGTATGTAAGGCTCAGCTTGAGGACTAAAAGTTCCAAGCATTTGCTTCGAGCTGTCAACTAAAATTTTTGTTTTGTTGTCAAATTTGAGATCAAAATCTAAATAAACTAAAGGTTGCAGTTTCAACCGGTTTGGCAATAAACCGGTTGATTTGGATTATGTTTTATCTCTAATGGGTAAAACAAATGTTAAGCCCGTTACACCTGCCAACTGTTTCATCTCTAAACTAAACGGCATTATTCTAACGAATTTAGATTTCGCAAAAGAATGTATGTACCTTTAATACCCTTTTTCCAAACAGTGTTGGTGTACTTGAGCCCACAAACTATGTTATTGCTGATCTTGAAGGAGAATCTCAAATTGTATTTACTACCTTCCTTTAGTGTAAACCAAAGGCCCTTCGGGTGCCCAGATTCTGGGATCTCAAGAACAATATCAGGTCTATCAGCAACAACTATGGTCAGACTCTTTATCTTCACATCGGGCTCTTCGATTTCTATCAAAAACTGAATATATCAGCATATTATATGGCATCAAAATCAACTATTTTAAAGTTGATTAACATTGTTTCCAGCTACTCATATTAGGTTGTTTTCATGCATGTATTGTAGTTCAAAGCACAATGTCATGGCTGTTAAAGGGTGTGTATGTATTTATTATAATTTCATTACTAGTTATAGCATTGATTAGCGTTTATTAGAGCATTCAATAAAAAGCCAGTTTAGAGTAGAGAACTGTGACAACCGCATAAGAACTTGTATCTTTTGTTTTACATGTAATGCATAAGGCGGTTATGTAACCACCCACCCCATTCTCTTTCTAACTCTCATTATATTTGTCAAGCAATACGTGCAAGTGCATTATGCGATTCTTGCGGTTATATACCTAAAATTTGTTATGCAATGAACGTGTCCCTAAATAGTTCGTCTAAATGGTTAAGATTGAAACACTCGATTAAAAGGTTTCTTTGTATTTAATTTATACTACTAGTTTTAACTACCACTATTGATTAACAAATAAAATTACTCACTTCGTGTGTGACCATGCATATGTAGTCATAGTGTACGCTATTAAAATCGAAGAATATGACACCTAAATACCTGCAACCTCATTGACATCAACGCCTCCAAGCAGCTGCTCCTTCCACCTCCTCAAGCTCTCATCATCCTGAAACAACACACACAATTAGATGTCCCGATACCGACATTTACTTATGAATAGTTTGATTTAGGTTGCATTTTATTTGTAACGGGTCAAATATAAAAGTTCCAAAATGGACGCTTTGTAGGGTAAACTTAACATTGCCCGTTTTGACCTGTTACCAACCAGTCTTACCACATCTACACATAATCTAGAACATAAAAACATAATAAAATGTTTATTTTTTTTTCGAACAAGAAGCTAATAACCTTATCCTTTTCAAGATGCTCTCTAATGCTCATCTTGGGGCCCAATTCTATATGGGCCTCTTCATCCTCATCAGTTGCATAAAAAGAGCTTTCACTGGGCTCTGTGCTAGGAACCCCTCCAGATTCAGAGGCATCATCTTTTGCATCATTTTTATCATCACCCATCTTGTTTTGGGATCTCAGAACAATATGAAATCTTAAAGAACACCCACAAAAAATATGATCACTATATAGTTAAAATATAATGAAATAGCATTATAAGAACAAATTGCAAGAAATTCAAAACTCAACTGAGAAACACAAGACAAACTTGGATATGTCGAAAAGATTGCTAAGGGGTGTTTGGATTTGTGTTTAAATTAATTATTGTGATAATAAACTTTGAGTGTATAGGTAAGGTTGTGTGTAGCGGATGCGCTCCTTCACGCCCCACTTTCAAATGGAGGCAAAAGAAAAAGAACAAAGATGATGTCCCCACCCTCGTTATGGACTCACGAAGGGGGGTGGGGCGTGGAAGGCTTTCACACCCCACTACAACCAGTCTAAAAGTGATCAAACGATGTTAAAGGTGCTATAATATTATTCTTTGTTTGTCAAAAAGAAGTGACTAATATTATGATTTTCAGATTATTTATGATCAAAGTATAAAGTTTCAAGAAGATTGAAATGATGAGTACAACGAATCTATTCTTTGAAAATACCAACAAATATTTATCAATGGCTACAATGAGATGAACAACAAAGAGCCCAAATGGTATATCCTCTCAAAACTTGCATAATATCATATTTACTTAGCAAACTCATAATATCAAATATAACCGAATTCTAATTTGAATATAACCCACAAAATTAATAGCAATTAACAAGGAAGAAGAGTAAATAAGCAACGACAATCTTTTTGAGGATTAGAATTACCTGTACGGACGAACTGGAAAACAAGCAAGGTTACACACCATAAAATGTTGTACAAACAAAAGAATATTATGTTCACAACGAAACGAAACGAGAATGTTAATTCGTTGAACAAATGAAAGAAGTGTTTGATCAAAGAGACAAAGAGGTAAAGAAAATGAAATGGTCATGTGGTGATCCAGAAATGTGAGAAAATTGATACAATGTGCGCAAAAAATGGGTGGAAATTAACGTATTTTGTGGAGCATGAGTCTGCACCTTCATTTTTCATATAATCACATATTAAATAGGGGAATTATTCCACCTTCAAATATTCCCCCATCAGTCCCCACATTTCACATATTTTTCCTACAATGGTCATCCATTAAAAAAACTTCACGGAGTTACGTTTTTTTTTCCAAATTACAAACAGATTTTTTAGGTATTTGATCAGAACGATGATACGAGTCCATTGATGTAAAACTTACTTCGAAATGGTGCTCCAAGTGACTTGATTTTGGTTAATTGGAAATTTAAACACCCGAATTGAAGTGTCGTTTTCATCGTTTGGAGCATCGTTTCGAGGCAAGTTTTACATCAATGGACTCGTATTGTCGTTCTAATCAAAAATCCTAAAAAATCTGCTTGTAATTTGGAAAAATTTTTTTAACTCCATTAAGTTTTTTAACGGGGGCCATTGTAGGAAAAATATGTGAAAGGTGAGACTGGTGGAGGAATATTCTGAGGTGAGATTATTAATGGGCCAACAAGATCTAGGTGAGATTATTACAGACAATTTTCCTATTAAATACAGATAAAAAATAATCAGATAATTTTTCATATATCACATATTAAATATAGGTAAAAAATAATCCGAATTAGACTTACAAAATATAGGTAAAAAATAATCAGAATTGTAATTAAAGGTAAGGTGATCAGGAAAAAATGATGACAGTGTCGGTAATTTTGACCATGTTGATTTTTTTACATGGAGATTTGACCTTGTGAACTATGCAATAACATTTTTACCGTATGTTATCAAAGACGTGAGGCAAACCCTTTAACAACTATGGTTTTACACTTTTACTTTTACAACTAGCAAAGATGTAGAATAGAACAAATGAAAGAATAGCAAAGATGTTGAGAAAGGCTCCACTACGGTCAGACTATATGTTGTTTTAACTAGACCCATACAGATTTCAGAGTTTGGCTTAAACGTTCCCTCGTAAAACCATACACCTTTACTTAGAAAGGAAAAATAATGAAACTGGAATTTGGATTTTTTATAGACAAGTTGGAAATAAATAATCCCACCTAACTCAATTTGGCCGATAATAATCTCAAGTCAGTTATTAGCCAATATAATCCGAACTGGTCAATATTTTTTGTAAAATAGTCCGCCGTTAAAATAGTTTAATGGAGTTAAATTTTTTTCCGAATTACAAACCGATGTTTTAGGGCTTTTGATCAGAGCGAGGATATGAGTCGACTGATGTAAAACTTACCTCGAAATTGTGCTCGAAATGACTTGATTTTTGTTAATTGGAAGTTTAAAACACCCGGATTGAAGCACCATTTGCGTGGGTTGGGGCAGTACTTCGAGGTAAGTTTTACGTCAATCGACTCGTATCCTCATTCTAATCAAAGCCCTAAAACATTGGTTTGTAATTCGAAAAAAAACTTGACTCCGTTAAACTATCTTAACGGCGGACTATTTTACAAAAAAAAATTGACCAGTTTGGATTATATTGGCCAATAACTGACTTGGGATTATTATCGGCCAAATTGAGTTAGGTGGGATTATTTATTTTCAGTTTGCATTTTTATATTATTGTAATGAATCAAATGTGTATATTATGAAAATCAATTAATTATGTTTTGAAAAATGGTTACATGTATTAATTAGAATTAAAATGTATTTAACTTTACACTATGTGTCCTAAATTAAAATTCCCTTTTTATATAATGCAATGAACTGAAACAAAAACAAAAAAAAACCTTGATGACTTTAATAATCTTTAATGTTAAATTGGATATATTGGGACTTATAATATTAGTTTTGTTTTATCAAATTAAAAAAGTATATTTATATATATTTATAAGTAATGTCAAAATGAATATAGTTGTTATGATATATTACCATATATCATTACCTAACAAGTTAATAAATTATTAATCAAACATACAGAAAAATAGACAAATGTAAAATGTACCATACTACTTGTCTATCAAATAATCACATTTTTGCAGTATGAATACTACCTCAATATGGATGTAAAAATGCACATATTATATACACTTTTATAAGTTATATATTTATATACCTTTTTCTCTTACATTCTCTCTAAAGTTATTAAGTTATAGCACTAATTATGTGTTGACTATTAGTATATTATAATTTATAACAGAGTCATTATTGTTTATATTAAAAAAAAATCAGGGGAATAACATTCGTCCAACTAGTTTACCCCAATAGCTATTGTCATTTACAGAAATAATAATTTTAAGAGTTAAATGCTTGGTTGGTCCCTGTGGTTTGCAAATCTTGCAGACTTGGTCCCAGTGGTTCACTAATTACACACTTGGTCCCAGTAGTTTCAAATTTTGCACTCGGGTGGTCCTTACCACTAACCTTTGTTAGATTTCTCAGTTAAATATATGCAAAATTACTATATTACCCTTGAAATAATAAAAAAAAATATAAATCGGCCGGTGGTTCACTAACAACCATCACTAAACAGAGCAATTACTAAAATCATAAAGTCTTTTACAATGGGGAAACTAGTGGCAATTGCTCTGTTTCTGCTTATGGGAGTTGCACCATTAGCTTTAGCAAGCGGGCACGATTACGGTGCCGCTTTAAGCAAAAGCATTCTGTTCTTCGAAGCTCAACGATCCGGTTATCTTCCGGGTAATCAGCGGGTTAAATGGAGAGGAAATTCGGGGCTCCATGATGGAAAAATCAATGGGGTAATTAATTAATTAATTAATTATCAATGTTATATATATAATTGGATAATTGGATGTTGAAATTATTATTAATGGGGTATAGTTATCAATTTAATTGAGTTTTAAAATTTTGTTTGTGGATTTGGTGGGAGGGTACTATGATGCAGGGGACAATGTGAAGTTTGGGCTTCCGATGGCGTTTACGGTGATGATGTCGTGGAGCATTATTGAATACGGGAACCAAATGGGTGCGAGTGGCGAGCTTGGGCACGCCATGGATGCGGTTAAATGGGGGAATGATTATCTCATGAAAGCTCACCCGCAATTGCCTTTGTTTAAGAATGGATAAACATTATACTACTGTTGACAGCTCTCACGGATTATTCTGTTTGTTCGATTATACCGACAAGAAAGCGGTTATTTGGAATCCTTCTATCAGTAAGTTTGTTGGATTTGGTACTCAAGAACAGGTGGTTGTAGGTGGAGTTGTTTATTGAAGAGAGGAAGAAGATGAGTAGTGGGCATTTTTATATTTTTTTATTTTTATTATTTCAAGGGTAATATAGTAATTTTGCATATACTTAACTGAGAAATCTAACAAAGGTTAGTGGTAAGGACCACCCGAGTGCAAAATTTGAAACTACTGGGACCAAGTGTGTAATTAGTGAACCACTAGGACCATGTCTGCAAGATTTGCAAACCACAGGGACCAACCAAGCATTTAACTCTAATTTTAATGTTACAAATAATTACATTCAATCAAAATAAGTCATGTCTCGAAATTATATAAAAAAAGTAAATTTCCTTTATCTTTATACCCAATGTCGCAGCCCCCGACCCCACCCCGGGAGCGGGCGCCGCGGGACGCAGAGCTGGTGGTACCGGTATTTATTATCTTGGCAGCGGAATTACGACATCAGGATCGTAGTTAGAAAATAAATATCAGAGTTTCAAAACACCAGACTTTTATATTAAACAAATGGGGTAAAACCCATGTTTCCATTACAATACATATTTTTTAGGGACAGACCCTAATTTATGGAAAACAGAAACTCCTTTTTTATTTAGGTAACTTTTATAGCCACTTTTCTAAGCCTTCGGTGCTCTCCAGCTGGCTTCTGTTAGCTTCACATTTAAGTTACCTGAAACGCGTTTTAAAAACATTTTATCAGCAAGAAATATTGGCGAATTCATCTCAGTTTTATCTAAACAAGTGATTATACTTTACAGTTATTGAGTAGCATCCGCATTTACAATGTTTATATCTACACAATTACTCAATCAGTACTGTCAATCCTAACTTGTGGGTCATATTACTTTGAGCCCTGCCACCCAACAGTAACGGTTCCTGTCACCCTCCCGTGACTTTGGACTAGCAATGTATACAAAACCCCAACATACCGGCAGTAATTGTAGAATACATATACTCAATTACTGTTAAGCATAATTAAAACATTTGAGGTTTTGGTAACACATTTTGACTCACAAAAAGATTTACAAAAAGAGAATGTAATCGCCTTGAACACTTTAAGTATTTCTACGGAGTTCCTGGTGATAGTTCTTGATTACTTCCTGGGATTTCTATTAAAACATACAATGCACATGTGTTAGTAAGTTAACCCAAGTCACTTTAACCATACAACAATAGACAGAACTCCAACGAACGTAGTCGGGCAGAGCCTAGACATGCGTTGGCGATTCTAGATCAATTGGGTAGGGTGTCCATACAACACTCGACAGAACTCGTAGTCGGGCAGAGCCTAGACATGCGTTGGCGATTCTAGATCAATTGGGTAGGATAGTGAATTAGTGATCGGGGGTTAAGTTACTTACAGCGGGCAGCGCTTCGCCGGTTTAGGGGTTTAGGGGTGTTGCACGAAGACACAGAGATTCAGAGAGTATATGTTCGATTTTATCGATCGCAATTGAGCACTGGACTTCCTCCCAGACTGCTCTATTTATACCCGAATTTGACCTCCCCCGCGCGTCGCGCGGGTATCTGGGTTCCCTCTCGCGTGGCGCCTGAGGTGCCTAGCTAGGCTAGGTCAGCCTGGTCACAAGTGTAGGGTTGCCAGATGGCGCGAAACAGTGACACGTCACCTGATACCTCCCGCGCGTCATGACAGAGACTGGTGTCTCTGGCGCGTGGCGCCTGGATAGTCCAGGTGGTCCTGTCTCGTTTTGCGTGCCGTGTCTCGATTCGCGTGTCCGGTTTTACGTTTTGGTAAATTTCAGGGTGTTTTGGAGAGTTGTTACATTCTCCCCACCTTGTTTTAAATCTCGTCCTCGAGATTCATTTGAATAGGTGTGGATACTTTCTTTGCATTTCTGACTCTAGTTCCCATGTATATTCTGGTCCTCTCTTTGAATCCCATTTTACTTTTACCAGAACTAATCTCTTGCGCTTGAGATTCTTGATCTTTCTATCTTCAATCTGAATGGGTTTCTCAATGAATTTTAGTTTCTCATTTACCTCTACATCTTGAAGAGGTATCACCAGTGATTCGTCTGCTAGACATTTCTTGAGATTGCATATATGAAATACATCATGTATTCCTGCCATTTCCTCTGGCAATTGTAGCTGATAGGCTACTGGCCTTATTCGTTTGACAATCTTAAAAGGTCCAACATACCTTGGGCTTAGTTTTTCCTTTCTTGCCGAATCTTACAACTCCTTTCCAGGGTGAGACTTTTAATAGCACTTTATCTTCGACTTGAAATTCCAAGGGTTTACGTCTGTTATCTGCATAACTCTTTTGGCGATCTCTGGCTGTTTTCAGTCTTTCCTTGACTTGAATAATTTTGTCAGTTGTTTCTTGCACAATTTCAGGACCTGATAGTTGCTTTTCTCCAATCTCTGCCTAGCATACTGGAGTTCGACATTTCCGCCCGTATAGGGCTTCAAATGGTGCAGCATTGATGCTGGTATGATAACTGTTGTTGTAGGAAAATTCTATCAAAGGCAAATGTTCATCCCAATTTTCTCCGAAATCAATTACACAAGCTCTAAGCATGTCTTCCATTGTTTGAATTGTTCTTTCACTTTGACCGTCTGTTTGAGGATGATATGTCATACTCAATTTAGTCTTGTTCCCATTGCTTTTTGGAAACTTGTCCAAAAATGGGAGGTAAAACGGTTGTCCCTGTCAGATACAATGGATAAAGGAATTCCATGTAATGAAACTATTTCATTTACATATAATTCTAGCTAACTGTTCCATACTGAGCGTTTCCTTCATCGGTAAGAAATGAGCAGATTTGGTTAACCGGTCTACAATCACCCAGATTGTATCATTACCTTTTCGTGTCCTGGGTAGTTTGGTAACAAAGTCCATTGTTATCAGTTCCCACTTCCAAATAGGTATTTCCAATTGTTGCAATAGGCCTGAAGGTTTTTTTGATGTTCAGCTTTAACCTGTGAACATGTTAGGCATTTGGCAACGTAGCTTGCTACATCCTTTTTCATTCCTATCCACCAGAAATTCTTTCTCAAGTCTTTATACATCTTATCATTTCCAGGATGCATTGTATACTTAGTCTTATGGGCTTCCTCTAGTATTCGCTTTCGTAGATCTCCTTGGATAGGGATCCAAATTCTGTTTTTGTGGAATCTCCAAATTCCATCTGTTCCTTTTTCTAATTCTTTAATCATTCCTTTTAATCCTTCGCATCGTCCTTGATTGTTGTTTCCTGTGTTTGTTTAATTCGCTCATTTAAATCTATCTGCAGGTTTAGTCTAAGAGAGCGTACTCTTTTTGGCTTCTCATGATACTTTGACTTAAAGCATCAGCTACTACGTTAGCTTTTCCTGCATGATACTGGATATTGCAATCATAATCACTAAGGATTTCCATCCATCGCCTCTGTCTCATGTTTAATTCCCTTTGTCCAAAGGCATATCTTAAACTCTTATGATCTGTGAATACTACAAACTTACTACCGTAAAGATAGTGTCTCCAAATCTTAAGGGCAAAAATTATTGCTCCTAACTCTAGATCATGGGTCGTATAATTCTCTTCATGCTTCTTGAGTTGTCTAGAGGCATAAGCAATAACCTTTTGACGTTGCATTAGCACACATCCATAACCTAACTTAGACGCATCACAATGAACTACGAAGTCTTCAGTTCCTTTTGGCAAAGCGAGTATTGGTGCGTTGGTTAACTTTTGCTTCAAAATCCTGAATGCTTCTTCCTGCTTTGGTCCCTATTCAAACTTAACCGATTTGCAAGTTAGCTTGGTCAACGGGTGGCTATTCTAGAAAAATCTTGAATAAAACGTCTATAATATCCTGCCAATCAAGAAAACTTCTTACTTCCGTTGGTGATTCTGGGACCTTTCAATTGGTAATTGCTTCGATCTTTGTGGGATCCACATGAATTCCTTCATGATTCACCAGATATCCAAGGAATTGTACTTCTTGTAACCAAAATTCGCATTTTGAGAATTTTGCATAAAGCTTTTCTTTCCTTAGCAATGACACGAGTATATGCGAATGCTCTGCATGATTTCCTTACTTTTAGAGTAAATTAGAATATCATCTATAAAAACAATTATGAATTTATCCAGGTATGGTTTACATATCTTGTTCATCATGTCCATAAATGCAGCTGGGGGATTGGTTAAACCAAATGGCATGACAGTAAATTCATAATGGTCATACCTGGTCCGGAAAGCTGTTTTAGGAATGTCCTCTTCCTGTACTTTCAACTGATGATATCCTGAGCGTAAGTCGATCTTAGAAAAGAATCGGGCTCCTTGTAGTTGATCAAACAGATCATCGATTCTCGGTAGTGGGTACCAATTTTTAGTTGTAACCTTATTCAATTCTCGGTAGTCAATGCACATACGCATTGATCCGTCTTTCTTCTTGACAAACAACACCGGCGCTCCCCATGGCGATGAGCTGGGTTGTATGAAACCTTTCTCTAGTAATTCGTCCAGTTGTTTCTTCAATTCTTGCATCTCCTTCGGTGCTAGACGATAGGGTGCTTTGGCAATCGGTGCCGTTCCTGGTATTAGGTGAATTCTAAATTCAACCTCTCGATCTGGCGGTAATCCAGGCAACTCTTCCGGGAAGACATATGAGAAATTAGATATTACAGGAATATCCTTTAACTCTTTTCCTTTAGTGTTAATGATTATAGAAATCATATACACTATTCCTCCTTTCCGTGCATAGCTTGCAGCTTTCATCACAGAGATGAACTTTGTTGATTTTGTCGACGTATCTCCTTTAATTGTGATCCTTTCCCTAGATGGCACATTTACTTCTACAGACTTTTGATCACATATTATTCGTGCCTGATTGGCTACCAACCAATCCATTCCTAACACGACATCAAATCCGGCCAGATCTATTGGAAAAAGGTTCGCAGAAAAATTATGATTTAAAATTCCTATCTTAGCTCCTCGCAGGATTTTGCTTATTTGGATAGAAGATCCATTTGCCGTCTCCACCAGACAGTTTTGGTGAAGTTTAGTTAATGGTTGATTAAGAAAATTGCAAAAGGAAGTATTAATGAAACTTTGGTTTGCACCAAAGTCAAACAATACTTTTGCATAAACATCATTAACTAAAAACGTACCGGCAATCACATCCAGGAATCATCTTGGCTTCTTCGGCAGTCAGCACGAATGCTCTGGCAGTCTTCTTGGGTCCTTCCGTCGTCCTTGCTTTGTTGTTTGCCGCTAGAGCTAGTTTCGGGCAGTTAGTTCTAATATGACCAGCTTCCCCGCAACGGTAGCATAGCCCATTGCTAACTTTCTTCCTACAGTCTTTTTCCTTATGCCTTGGGAATTTGCAAAAATTGCAGTATGTAGAGCATTTCCGCGAATGTCTCCTTTTGCAGTACTTAGACGGGGTGAAGAAGAACTTGCCTCTTTCCCACGGTTGGAATTTCCAAAACGTAGCTCCTGTGTGATCTTTTGAGCTAGGTTCCTTTTCTGGTTTTCTTCTTGCGTACGTACCAGTTCATCTGTCAAAGTGTTTGCTAGCTCCACTGCTTCTTCTATGGTTTGTGGTCTAGCTGCTTTGACTACATGTCTGATCTCACCAATTAATCCCCAGATGTAACGGGGGATTAATACTGGTTCTGGTGAGCCAAGGGTTGGTACAATCCTTGCATATTCAAAGAATGTGGTAGTATATTCCTACATTTACCCCAGTCATTCTATGATTTAGGAATTTATTAGCAATCTGCTCCTTTTCATTAGGAGAGCAGAATTTCCTTTCAACTATTTCCTTAAAGTTATTCCATTCCATACTGTAGACTCTGTCATTTCCTTTGGACTGAAGAATGGTATTCCACCACTCTAAAGCTGCATCTTTAAAAGGATTAGAAGCATACATGACATTATCTTCATTTGCACATTTACTTATCTTGAGGACGGCTTCTGTCTTTTCTATCCAGCGCAAGGCTGAAATAGCTCCTTCATTACCTGAGAATTCTATTGGTTTGCATGATAAGAATTCTTTATAAGAACAGCCATATGAGATGGTTCTTCTTTTTGGAATTGGAGCATGGATTAACAGTTCGGGATTTCCATTCACGCTGTGATTAGCTTCAGGGGTACACGTTTATTTCCGTTTATGGAATCATTATTTCCTGCCTTTTTAATGGTGTCGATAATATAGGGCATAGCATCTATGATTCCTTGGGCCACTATGTGTTCGATAGCACTTTTGTCCATTTGATTCCCGTTATTATCGTTATTCTGGGTTTCCTGATTTATTTCATCTGACATCTGAATTATAAAAATTTAGCAGGTATTAATATCACAGAATAAATTAAATAATAATTACACCAACACAGTGACCCAAAATCGTCGAGCATTGCGACTTTTACTCTTTTCATACATATGCATATAGTACAAGCATAACTGAAATTCAAATATTACTAGCCTATGCATCGATATATTTATATAAGTGATATTACTTTTTTTCTTTTTTTAACGTTACAAAATACACACACATATATATTATATATAAAGCTATGGCTTCCTTAAAACTGCATTTCTCGCTCGTCATATTTCCAGACGAGCTTCTCTCCGATGTGGCGAATTCGGTTTCCTTTCTCCACCAATTCATCTCCAAGTTGGTGGAGTTCTTCCGCATGTTCTCTGGGTAGCATTAGGGCTGGCACTGGTTCAGGGTAAGGTGGAACTGGTTCTTCATATGGGATTGGGTTTTCTAGCAGGTTCTAAATTGCCCAGGTATTAGCCCACCATGGATCTATAGGGTTTGGGGCTGGAATTCTAGGTATAATCATTGAGGTCAAAGGCTGGTATTGGAAATTGATTTTCCTGATTCTGTTCTAGGTTTATGGGTTGGTTAGGAAATAAGGGAAGCAACGGGGGTTCTAGATTTGCTACTTAATTGAAATTGGGTTCCCTTTCTGCATTTCCAAACATGTGAAAATTTGCTAGCTACCTATCCAATTCTTCCTCCCACAAGGGTCTAACTTCGGGGTTTCGGGTGTTTCTCTCAGCTCTTGCTACTATGGCTCGTTCTTGTACTTGTCTCAAACTTTTCCTTTTCTCTATTTTGTCTCTACTAAACCAATTCCTTTTTTTAGGGGGAAAAGGTTCTACAGATTTGGCTTTGAAAACAAAAACATCTTCGGAATCAGCGGTGTCGTCTGGGGTTGGCTGGGATGTTCCTTCATTCATCAGAGAATGAGGTAGGTGACGATAAGCGTCAGAAGTACCCTGATCACTCATTCTATAAACTAAAGAAGTTAGTAAAATAATACCAAATAATATATATATATATATATATATTTGTTTAAAATTTAGGTATTTTAAAAGAACACCTAAATGGCTTAAACCAGCGTCATAGCTTTGATACCACCTTCTGTCGCAGCCCCCGACCCCACCCCGGGAGCGGGGGCCGCGGGACGCAGAGCTGGTGGTACCGGTATTTATTATTTTGGCAGCGGAATTACGACATCAGGATCGTAGTTAGAAAATAAATATCAGAGTTTCAAAACACCAGACTTTTATATTAAACAAATGGGGTAAAACCCATGTTTCCATTACAATACATATTTTTAGGGACAGACCCTAATTTATGGAAAACAGAAACTCCTTTTTATTTAGGTAACTTTATAGCCACTTTTCTAAGCCTTCAGTGCTCTCCAGCTGGTTTCTGTTAGCTTCACATTAAGTTACCTGAAACGCGTTTTAAAAAATTTTATCAGCAAGAAATACTGGCGAATTCATCTCAGTTTTATCAAAACAAGTGATTATACTTTATAGTTATTGAGGAGCATCCGCATTTACAATGTTTATATCTACACAATTACTCAATCAGTACTGTCAATCCTGACTTGTGGGTCATATTACATTGGGCCCTGCCACCTAACAGTAACGGTTCCTATCACCCTCCCGTTACTTTTGGACTAGCAATGTATACAAAACCCAAACATACCGGCAGTAACTGTAGAATACATATAGTCAATTACTGTTAAGCATAGTTAAAACATTTGAGGTTTTGGTAACACATTTTGACTCACAAAAAGATTTACAAAAAGAGAATGTACTCGCCTTGAACACTTTAAGTATTTCTACGGAGTTCCTGGTAATAGTTCTTGATTACTTCCTGGGATTTCTATTAAAACATACAATGCACATGTGTTAGTAAGTTAATCCAAGTCACTTTAACCATACAACAATCGACAGAACTCCAACGAACGTAGTCGGGCAGAGCCTAGACATGCGTTGGCGATTCTAGATCGATTGGGTAGGGGTGTCCATACAACACTCGACAGAACTCAACGAACATAGTCGGGCAGAGCCTAGACATGCGTTGGCGATTCTAGATCGATTGGGTAGGAGAGTGAATTAGTGATCGGGGGTTAAGTTACTTACAGCGGGCAGCGCTTCGCCGGTTTAGGGGTTTAGGGGGTGTTGCATGAAGAAACAGAGATTCAGAGAGTATACATTCGATTTTATCTATCGCAATTGAGCACTGGACTTTGTCCCAGACTGCTCTATTTATACCCGAATTTGACCTCCCCCGCGCGTCGAGCGGGGATCTGGGTTCCCTCTCGCGTGGCGCCTGAGGTGCCTAGCTAGGCTAGATCAGCCTGGTCACAAGTGTAGGGTTGCCAGATGGCGCGAAACGTGACACGTCACCTGGATACCTCCCGCACGTCGTGATAGAGACTGGTGTCTCTGGCGCGTGGCGCCTGGACAGTCCAGGTGGTCCTGTCTCGTTTTCCGTGCTGCGTCTCAATTCGTGTGTCCGGTTTTACGTTTTGGTAAATTTCGGGGTGTTTTGGAGAGTTGTTACACCCAATTTTAGGTGTTGTCATTTATGTTCAAAATTGATGAGTTTTGTACTTTATGTTTTAAAATCCATCACGTTTTGTCCTTTTGGCATAACCCAGTTTGTTTTTTCAGTTAAGTATGACCATGTGCAGGTCACGTGAGGGTAGATATGTCATTTAGTGTGTGTTTTATTGCTCACCTACCATGTACAACTCATTTCCCCCTAACATACAAACCCTAAACTTCTCATTTCCCCCAATTTCATCCTTCATCAATCTCTGGTGCTATTAGGCGATCCTTAGGGTTTCGATAATTAGGGTTTTGCCACACAAAGATGTCTGATCAAGAAGGGTGGTACATTCGATCATCTGATTTGCAAGATTTTGAAGTTGTTGGGTTTTATGGTAAGGATTATCATATTGTAAACCCTAAACCCTAATTTTTTGTGCATAACCGTTGATTAACACTGATAATGTGCAGATGGCTTTCCTCATCTATTCACCTTATGCATTCATCTTGGTGGTCGATTAACATCTCCTCCAGGTCGTACAATGTTGGAGGTAATATTGATCACGTAGACTTGATTGACATTGATAAGTTCTCTGCACATGAGATTGACCTTATGCTGGATGAGTTAGGCTATAATGCTTTAGAACTAATGTTGTATATGTTCGTACATCCAAAAAATTAGACACTGGTCTTGAACATCTGAGCTGTGACAAAGATTGTCTGAACTTGACTACATTTGTAGAAGAGCACAAGATAATCAATGTTTATATATCACATGGGTTGAAAAACATTAAGGAGCTATTTTCCCCAGAAAGTCCACAACTAAACCTGTTACTATAGAGGAGACTGATGAACACACATTAAGTGACATATCTACCCTCACGTGACCTGCACATGGTCACACTTAACTGAAAAAACAAACTGGGTTATGCCAAAAGGACAAAACATGATGGATTTTAAAACATAAAGTACAAAACTCATCAATTTTGAACATAAAGGACAATGCCTGAAATTGGGTATAAAGATAAAGGACAATTCTTGAAATCACTCTATAAAAATATACGCATTTGAAGTTTTGAGTCAATTGGCACAAAAGATTACACGAGTCAATAACCTTTTAGGTAGGGATGAGTTTTTCTTTTTTAGTATATTAACACTGATCGCACAATACTAGCATTAGTATCAACATTTATTTTCATGATTTTTTATTTTGTTAGTTTTGTTTACCAGTATTCAATTTATATTTTTACTCGTGTTTAATGATACCAGTACAATACCAGTCTCGTCCCTGTGACCACTCTTGTCTAAGTTTCATGTCATGTATAACATGTCTAGTTGTATTTTTCAGACCATAATGTGTAATTACCAAATTGATAAACTAAAAAAAAGTAAATGCTTGTTTATAATCTTTTTTAATAATATATTTTTCCGTTTATAATAAAAACATAACAATAGTCAACTGAAAGACGTAAGGTAGTCAACCCTCGTGACTCGTGAAAACTCACTACTCACCAACAAATATATACATTTACAAGGGTGGCGAGAATATACATATATATGACATATACATACACAATTGCGTGCATCTTCTTCCCTCATAACAATAAATTTGCCAGTTGCAACACACTCACATTATTCTCAAATCCGCTGGTGTAGCAACCAACTCATCGGCGTTCAGTTTCCGGCAATGTGCAACCTCCGGTGGCTGTTTACTCTCTTTATCTGTTACGTATCGTTAACCGTTGCTCAACGATCTGCTCGTAAAACGAGCCCGTGGTTAACTTTGAAAGGTTTTACTGATTCATCAACTGATTTTACTCGTTCTGTTATGTGATTTTCAGTTGTTGTTGTTGTGTTCAGATGATTGCTTCAGTTTTGGAGGAATCAGGCTTGAAGAGAGTGTGTGTGTGTGTGTGAGTTTTATGTAGTTTTACGCGTTTCTAGGGTTTAGAGTGTTAAAAGGATTCGTGTGAATTGGCTGTCTGTTACCTTCTGATTGTTATATGATTGTATGATTATTTCGGTTTAGGAGAATTAGGCTTTTGGAAGAGAGAATGTTTGAATTTTATGCGATTTTACTCGATTCTAGGGTTAGAGCAGTGTGGAGCAATTACATGTTTTAAGCAATAGAAGGATTTGTGTGAATGAGTTCTGAGTTTGTTGTCTGTTGCTTTCTGATTGTTATATAAATTCATTACCGGTGAATTGATTGAAGTTATGTAATTTTTGATACTGAAGTGTATTATTATTAAATATAACTTGTTTTGTACCGCTTTTTTTTATAACTTTGGGGATTTGTGAAGCATGTTAATGCAAGAAGGTTGGATATGTTGGGAATTTCGAGCTAAACCCGATCCAAACGTGCAGTGGTTTAGGAGAGGTTTAGGAGTGGTTGATTATGAATAATTAAATGTGTTTGTGATTTAAGTATTAGGTATAATTATCATCTCCTAGTTAATTGATTAGATAATTATCTAGCATTCTAAACGAGTTATGTTTGGATGTCTTTAGGATAATTATGTGAACAATCCTAGTTATAGTCTAACGCGTTAGGTTAGCTATATATACAGTGGGTAGGGATTTGTAATCATGTTTTTGAGTAATTTTCTTGATCTAATAATATTCTGGAGGTTAGCCATAATTTTATGCTCATTTGAGCATCGATTGGGACTTGAGGATAGGATATCATGATTTGTTTTTATAAACTTATTTCAATTTGGGAGGAATTAGGGCTGTGGAAGTGAGAATGTAGGTAATCTTGTGTTTAAACTCAGTTTGAGTGTACGGCGAGCTTGAAAGAGGTTTAATCAATCAAGGGATTCGTGTAAATGAGCTGCGAAATTGTGATCTGTGACTTTCTGAAAGATCTATGCATGGAAGATTAGGAAGTTTCTGATAAGCTTAGATGGGTTAAGCGTATGATTCTTCTTTTAATATCGTAAACAGTGGATTGATTGCTTGAAGTTCTAAATTATTCAATATTTAACCAAATTACTAAATAGAACTGGTTTCGATAATTGTTTTCTATTGCTTTGGAGAACCAAGAACTTCTGAAGCATGTATATAGAAGTAATTATTCTGATAAATATAGTATACGGTCTAACACGGTCTGCTTCAGTTAGATGGGACTATGTATATCATATTATTGGCGTATCTACTTTACATCATATAAAAATTGTAGGGTTGATTGATGCACGTTGTCACCTGTGTGCAATTGGACTTCTGATTGCGGACTTTAGCTATGTTCTATAATCTGTATACTTTCTATAATTTGCAGGACACCGTCCTTTAGTCATTGCACGTGGTGGGTTTTCAGGATTATTTCCTTCCTCAAGTATCAATGCCTACGAATTTGCTTTGACCACTGGTGTATCCGACATGATCTTGTGGTGTGATGTACAACTCACTAGTGATAACGTCGGGATCTGCCTTCCACATCTTAATATTGCCAATGGTACAACGATTTCTTCAGTGCATGATAAGGGGAGCAAAACCTACCCTGTGAATGGGGTGCTTACGTCAGGATGGTTTCCTGTCGATTTCTCGTTTGATGACCTAAACAATGTATTCTGTAAGTTGAACTTATAACACTTGTCTTTCACAGTGTCAGTTATGAGCATAATATGATTGGTCAATACAATGTATTCGACTTAAATTTATATTTAAGGTCCAAAATCAAATTCGAGCGTAAAGTAAAGACTTTCATTCTGTTGTATGCTATACAAAGGCACCCCTACTTACCATCCCGTATTCCCGTTTGCATTGCAATAGTGGTACAGGACATCTTTTCTAGAAGTCAAGTTTTTGATGGCTCGTTACCAATACTTACAGTTGAAGATGTTGTTAAGGAAGTGAAACCTTCTGGGATGTGGTTGAACGTTCAGGTGATTATTGGTTTCTAATTTATATAACTGCACAAAGTTGTTAACTGTTTACATGTACTCAGTACGTGGAATGCGTTGTATGTATGAAGATGGGCAACGGGATTGGGTTGGCACGGGTCACTTTACACTACAGGTAAAAAATGGCAGGCAATGTTAAGTTGACATGCAAACACTTTTTTGTCTTTTAAAAAAAATCAAAATATTATTTATGCGTTAAAACGTATCACAGATTTACATCAAGGGAAAATATCGAAAAAACCCTATGGACTTTTGCGGAACTCGTGCATGAGTCCCTGAACTTCCTTTTTTGAATGATTAAGTTTGTAAACTCATACAAACTAACCACTCCTATTCTGCATAACATTTTGTTAAGCTTTATAAGTTAAAAGGTTAAATCGTGCAAAAAGAAAGTCCAACAACTTATGTACAACTTAAGCTGAAGTCCATTGTGTTTTTTTATAACTACCTTACAAAAACAATATTAGCACAATGTTAATCTAAATTTATTTATTAAAACAAATTAGGTGGCTGTATGCATCAAAATTATATTTTGCACGTCTTCTGTCAGTTCGGCTTGTTTTCTATCTAGCAGTTTTGGGTGAACCCGTTTGAGATGAAACACAACCCAAAATGACCAATTCATATGTAAATGGATAGAAATTGTGGCTTCTAGTAATCTAGTTACTAACGCCCATTCTCTTTACATCTTTGCAGCATGCTGCATTCTATAGCCAACACAATTTAAGTATGAGACATTTTGTTATCAGCACATCAAGAAAAGCTATTATCAACTACATCTCATCTCCTGAAGTGAACTTTCTGAGAAGTATCGTGACAAGATTCAAAGCAACCAAAACGAAACTAGTTTTCTGTTTCCTAGAACATGAGGAAAAAGAGCCGTCAACCAACCAAACATATGGTTCTCTTTTGACTAATATTACTTTAATCAAGTCGTTTGCTTCCGCAATTCTAGTTCCTAAATCATATATTTGGCCTGTGGATAAAGATTTTTATCTGCAACCACCTACCTCATTAGTGTTAGATGCTCACAAGGAGGGTCTAGAAGTTTTTGCTTCTGATTTTATGAATGATGTGCCATTTGCATATAATTACAGTTATGACCCTGTAGCAGAGTATCTTTCTTTCGTTGATAATGGAAAATTCTCTGTGGACGGTGTGCTTTCTGACAACCCCATTACTCCATCTTTAACTTTTGGTGAGTTTATACACAAATTTTTATTTCGTTTTTTATGTTTCTCTTTATATACTCTGAGCTACTTATGGAGCCAAGATTTTTTTTCATTATACCTCATATGGACCCCATATGATAATATATGAGTCCATTTTTCTTTTCTGAATTTGTATTCTTTTAACCTGCAGATTGCTTATCTCATCTGGGAAAGAATAAACTGCCACAAGGTCGGTGTTTCGAACAGTTTTTTTTTCTTAACAAGTTGACCCAGTGGTTAATGTTTGAGAATGGCTAAGTGTCAAACGGATTAAAAGTCACCACAAGTATATTTTTGTTACCTAAACCGTTCTATTCAAATACTAGTGTTTATGTATCATAATTAGCTCAATTAATGGACAAAAAAAGGTTTGCGGGTCAAACTAACCCGGCCCAGCCTGTTTTGACCTGTACTTAAAACTAGGGGTGCAAATGAGCAGCCCAGCCCGCGCTCGACGGGCTCAAGCTCGATTAACTCATGAGAGCTCGAGCTCGATCTCGGTTCGGCTCATTTATTATCTATTAATGAATATATCAAATAAAACTAATATACATAATAGACTCATTTAGGCTCGCGAGCTTGATAAGTGAAGTTCGGGCTCGGGCTCGTTTACTAAACAAGCTTATTTTTAGGTTTGGGCTGGCTTGTAAACAAGTTTAAATAAGCTCGGCTCGGCTCGGCTCATTTACTAGACAACTTTAAATAAAGGGTAAATGTTATTAAATATTTATAAAAACTAATATTACACTAAGGCTCGACAAGGCTCGACGAGCCTGATGAGCTTCACATGCCAGGCTCGAGCTCGGGCTCGATAAATAAACAAGCTTTAGTTTAGGCTCATGCTCGCTCGGCTCAGGCTCGACTGGTTTCGAGTTTTTTCGCGAGCCGATCTCGAGCAGCTCGCAAGTCGCTCGGCTCATTTACACCCCTACTTAAAAGGGCCTTTTCAGTCTGAACCATTTTGAACTGTTACCCCGCCCACCCATCTTGCCACCTCTAATGTAAATCTAGACTGACATATAGCTTCTTCTCTGTTTTTTAGAAAAACCATTAATCATCACATCTGAAGGAGCAAGTGGGGACTACCCTGGATGTACTGATTTAGCATATAAAAAGGCTGTTTCTGATGGCGCTGATATTATCGATTGCCCTGTTCAAATTACAAGTGATGGGATACCAATTTGTTTAGGTTCTATAAACCTCCTTGAAAGAACAACAGTTGCACAAGCAGGTTTTAACAACCTTACATTAGCCATTCCTGAGCTTCATCAAGGTTCTGGAATATTTACCTTCAGCCTCACTTGGAGCCAGATTCAGAGCTTAAGACGTAAGTATATAATTCACCATTTCTGTTTTATTTTGTATATTATGAGTGGCGGTTTGGTTTTGAATAGAATTTATATCGAAGATAAAAATAAGAATTTTATAAAACATTAAATTTGAAAAGAAACAAAATATGTTACATTGATCAAAAACCATAGAAATGAATACCGATACGATACCATGTGGTTTAGTTGAAAAGAGAACGGATCAATTGAGTTGAAAATTTCCAAAGTTTTGTTTTCCATGCACAACTTCCTAATTTTATTCAAATATTAGGATTATATTGTTATCGTAATTAATGTAGTCATTATGTTTATTTATAATTATAAATGTTTTTTAAAGAAAAAAAAGTTTTAGTGGCCAACCCATCCCAAACACCCGTTGGACCCATACTGAAACATGACCCATTTAAATTCTTTTTTTTTTTTGACTCTTTACCCAACCTGCATGTACTTAAGCATCCTTTCTGTTTGACTTTACAGTTTAAAGCCAAATAATCCAAACTTTATATTTATTTAACCAAAAACTTTACTAGAAGTGAAGTTTTATGTTAAATGCACATCAATAAGATAAAAACCATCACTTGGATTACAGAAAAAATTTGACCAGAGCTTCAGTTACGCTTATTTCGGAAATCCGGAAAATATTTTGACACTTGGCATGGGCCCTGATTCGTCTTCTGATCTTCCAAACAATTTTTCATTGTAAATGTTATTTTTTCAATTAATAAATAATTCTCAATATTTGTGTCTTTCTACATTTCTCTTACTCATCTCTCTATTCTTGTTTCTTTTTTTTTTCTTTCTTTATGTTGTTAGCTGCAATCTCCAACACATATGCAAACGAAACTCTGTTACGGAATCCAAAATTTAAGAATGATGGGAACTTTATGACGTTGGCCGACTTTCTGCACCTTGCAAGTAATGCTACTTCTGTTTCTGGTGTCTTGATCAATATTAAGGTGAGTCTATGCTCTCCTTTCGTTTTGTTCATCTAATAGTTTATTTTATTTCAAAATACTACATGCTTATAAAATCCCCCAAAAGAAAACCTTATAATTTTATAAACTCCATCGTTTTTCTTCAGGCATCTAGATTATTATAATTATATTGTGTGTAACAATTATGAATGCAATATTGAATTTAAAATATATTTAAAGATGGATTGGACAATAGGTGTTTCGAGTCAACCAGACCTGATCCAACCTGTTTTAGGGTCAAAATTGCAGGCGTTGTCCTTTAACCAACGAAATTACACCGGATGTCCTTTATGTTACAGTTTCTTATCATGCGGTGTTCCTTTGCTCTAATTCAGTTAACTTTTTGTGTTAACTCTTAACATGTCCACTCACATGAGGGTATAATGGTCATTTTCACTTAAAATATATCTTCTTCTCGAAGCATTTTTTTGTTTTATTTAATAAGCGAAAACGACCATTATGCCCTCATGTGTGGTACGTGTTAAGATTTAACAGAAAAATTAACTGGGTTAAGACAAAAGGATACCGCATGACAAAGAAACTGTAACATAAAGGACATTCAGTGTAATTTCATTAGTTAAAGGACAGTGCCTGCGATTTTGCTCAAACTTAAAGGACGTAAAATGCAATTTACCCTATAAAAAAAAATAAAAAACAAAACCTAACACGTTTTTGGTTATTTAACTTCCAGAATGCACCATACCTAGCAGCAAATCAAGGATTCAGCATTGTAGATGCAGTGACGGAAGTACTGAATAAATCTACTTACAAAGATCAAAAAAACAAGAAAATATTAATCCAATCTTCTGAGGGCGGGGTTTTGAAACTATTCAAGGCAAAAAGCAACGGGCACGAGCTTGTTTACGAAGTTAACGAAAACATTCGTGATGCCCTAAATTCAACAATTTCAGAAATCAGCAAGATTGCTAATTCTGTTGTTGTTGGCAAAGAATCGATCTTCCCTAAAATTGCAGGATTTCTTATTGGTCAAACTGATGTTGTGACCAAACTTCAAGCGTTTAAGCTCCCGGTTTACGTGCAGATTCTGAATAATGAGTTCCTTTCACAGCCATGGGACTTCTTTTCTGACCCGTATGTCGAAATAAATACATATGTATTGGTAGCTAATGTTGACGGTGTTGTTACAGATTATCCAGCTACTGCAGCCCGTTACAGAAGTAAGTCTTTTATGTTTCAGTAGATTCTTTGATTATTAGTCGTATGATCCTGTTTTGTGAAGAATTCGACAAGAGATAAGAACATTACGTACACATGGAAAGATGGGCGGGTCCGGTTATTACTTTGTATAATCTTTTTATCAAGAAAATTCTGTTATTTTCTAAAAGTAAAAATGAATACATAATTTTTATAGCTACTCATTTTAACTTGGTGTTTGTTTAAAATATTAATGTGTTCATCTTTGTTTAATGTTAAATTTAATTTGAACTATAAATATTTGAAAATTTTGTTATATGATATATTTATATATTATTTATTACATCATCCAGTTTGACCGGTCCGGCCAGTGGGTCCGGTTCACTATCCGATCCGATTCTGAAAACATTGGTCAGTCGGGTTGGGTTGATCTTGGGTTGACCTGCAACCGTTTTTATCTACTTCTTTATAATTTTATAAATAACCAGTATGTTTATGATGACAAAAATAATGTCATTAGTATATTATTTTAGTAATCCAAGAACCGTTTTCACACAATTAATGGATTTATTCAATTTTATAAATGTCACAACTGCAGGAAACCGATGTTCAGGATTACCACCAGATCAGATCCCACCATACATGGAACCTCCTCAACCAGGCCAGTTACTGCAATTCATGACACCACAGTTAGTGCCACCAGCTGAGGCCCCCAACCCCATCCTAACCGATGCTGACGTGGCAGATGCACCTATCCCTCCTGCCACAAAGAAAGCACCTCCGCCATCTGGCAATTCGACATCACCTAACGGTCAACCACCTAAAGCCACCGCCAGGGTCCTGCTGTCTTCTCTGACCACCGTCGCGGTTATCTTTCTCATGGTTTGAAAAGATTTGTTATCGATTACATGGTTAGTTTTGATTTATAACTATATTTACAACCATTATGTGTTGCCTTTGTAATGCACCAATAAATAAGTAGCAATGAAAATAGTTCATACAAGATATTAATGATGGTATAGTTTCTACAACATAGACAAGTTTTTGTTAGGTGTCAAGTAAATCATTATATCTTTTTGATCAAAATATTCCCTATTTTTGGGTTAATACCGTAAAATACTTATATTGCACAACGTATATGTTGATTTCTCATCAAATTAGTCTCTATAATCTATATTGTGTTTGAAAACTGGATAACACTGTATTCAGTTTTTATAAAGATAAATAAAAGAGAAAACAAATTGCTATCCAGAAAACAAAGTATCATTAAAAAAATAAAAAATAAATGAAACTAGTCATTTAATAAAAAAAAAAAAAGAAGTAAAAACTCATTTATATTGTTATTAGCACTTTAGCAGTGTACCACCCAGCACAATGAAAATAAATAATTTTAATTTATTTAACATTTACCTGTCCCTTTTCTTTGTGAATAGCTAACAAGCTGTTAATGTCCGTTGATTTTTAACTTAAAAGTGTTTCTGTTGATTCGAACCGGTAACCAGCATCATCTTAAAGTAAAAATGAACAAAAAAAACTGATCAATCAAACTGAATAAAAAAATTAGTGTTTGTTATTAGATTTATTACCGAAGCTTGGGCCAAAAATCAAGTCTTAAGTTCATAAATAAGCTTTAACAAACTTTTAGGCATAAGTTTTACGTAGCGGTGTTGGTGGGTTGAAATTCTTTAACACTAACCCAGCACATTTTTATTTTGTCATCTAGAATAGAGATGGGCATAATCGGGTTCTATTATTACCCGGAACCGGTTCCAACCCGGACCCGGTTCTGCTTGGAAGTCATTGGAACCGGGTATGGTGTGGAACCGGGTCCAGTTCCTACCCGGGTTCACACCCAAGAATATGGAACCGTGTAGAACCGGGTACGGGTATTATGGAACCGGGTATGGTGCGGAACCGGTTTCTGATAGTGTTGGGAACCGGTTCCTGACAGTCAAACCTGCCATTTACTGTTCAGAACCGGTTCCTGACAGCCATTTACTGTTCAGAATCGGTTCCTGACAGTCAAAACCTGCCTTTTACTGTTCAGAACCGGTTCCTGATAAAATGTTACCGTTGGAACCGGTTCCTGATAAATGTTACCGTTGGAAACCGGTTCCTGATTAAAAAATCGTTTTTTTTGTATATAAACCCCTTCCTACTTACCGGTTCCTGATAAATGTTACCGTTGGTGTTTTAATAAAGTTTGTGTAATGTTTCTTTCTATTGTGTTTGTTATGTTTGATTTTTATTATTAGTTACATTGATAAATAAAAATAGTAACAATAATCGGTTAAAATTAAAAAACAAATTAATCGGTTACAATATATAAAAAAAATTAACCGGTTACAAAAAAAAAAAAAAAATTACTCAGAACCGGTTCCAGTAAGATTTTATTTCTTTGATCGTTTACTAGCGGCAGGTGCAACACTTTCCGATGAGTTTCTCTTAGGTGCGGGTACCTCGGTACAATCGTCGTCCGAATCGTTAGTCTCCACTTCTTCGTCCTCCTCTTCGTCAACAATTTTATGCTCTAACTCAACTTCATCTTCTAGAATAGTTTTATGTTGAACACGATCAACGGCATCCAAATGGTCCTTTAAGCATATTGCCATCTCTAGCGATTCCGGAGTTAGTCTTGTTCTTCTAATTGACAAAACCCTGCACTAAGAGAAAACACACTTTCCGAAGCTACCGTGGAAGCTTGGACCGTTAGTATATCACGAGCCATGGTGGCTAGAATCGGGTATTCGGATTCTTTCGATTTCCACCATGCCAAAACATCAAATTTCCTATACTCCTCAGTGGTCATAGTAAGCGAATACTGATTTTTTTTATATCTCCCAAGTTCACTTGTTGGTTCACTACCCCTTTGTTGTCTAGCGTTCTCATCTCTAACGACATTCAACATGGTTATAAGTGGATCCCCGCTTGTTTCATCGTTAGAAGCCGTGGACCGAGACTCAAACAAATTTGTATGATTTTTTTCACCATATTTTTTAAAATAATGATCATAAAGTTTGGCCATACACTCATTGAATGTTTTTTTTTGTTTTTGCTTTTAAAGTTGGATCCTCCTCATGCATATCCAACTTGTCATAAATTTCATCAATTAAAGCTTCAACACCCGGTACGTTTAAAGCTGGATTTAAAGCAGCGGCACATAGAAAAACGGGTGGTAATTCTAAAAAATATTTTTAAAATTTTTGAATCATTGGTCTCGTCATATTCCTTAACATGTCACTAGAATTTTCAAACTTTTTAAAATTAGTTGTTATCAAATACAATGGTCCACAACTTTAGAACTAGTAGGATAATAAACACCGGAAATCAAAGTCGTTGTAGTTTTAAAAACTTGTAAAAAAGTACTTAGGTTATTAATATTTTCCCAAGCCGTGTCGGGAAAGGGGACGACAAGGTACTCATCACTTAAAGTTGTATGAAAGAACAAGAAAGAAATGTAACAAGAAGAATAGATATGAGAAATTGTGTGCTAAACAATAGATTTCTAAACAATATATATAAAATCGGTTCCAACGGTCAGGAACCGGTTCCAACGGTAACATTTTAACGGCTATAACCGGTTCCAACGGTAACATTATAACGGGTATAACCGGTTCCAACGGTAACATTTTAACGGGTATAACCGGTTCCTTATAGAACTGAATTTCCGGGTACTGGTAGGAACCGGGTACGACCCGATTCAAATGGTAAAATTGTGGAACCGGGTTGGAACCAACGGGTATTTTGAACCCGGAACCGGTTCTACTTAATGTCGGGTAGGAACTGGACCCGGTTCCAGTTCGGTTCTACCGGTTCGGGTTCGGAACCGGATTTTATGCCCATCTCTAATCTCGAACCTATTTGTGTCGTGTTCGGGTCGTATTTTGTGTCAATCATTTTGATTTATACTTGTGAATTTGAGTAATAACTAGAGTGACTTCATAATAATTTAAACATTCAATTACTCTGACTCACGATTTATTTTATTTTATTTTGTTGTATATAGTGTGGTTTAAATAATTGTTTCTTTCCCAACTACAAAATTGAGTTTATATGATGTTGGAAGAATAATGAAAATGATTAGAGAATTATTAACTAATAAAATAAATATGACAAAAATAAAGAGTTGACATAAAAGGTTAATTTTCCATATAGAAGTTAATAGTTAAAAGAACAATTTTTTTAATTTACAATATTTTGCTTTGTATAGCATTTTTTTCTCTAAAAGCTGAATGTATAATTTTTTGAAACCCCTTAAACAAATTGACATGTTAATCTACCTTTTATACATGTCGTGAGTTGTGTTTGGATTAACCACCATATTGTGATTTAAACGGGCCATGTCAGCAAACCCAAATTGCTTTTTTGATTTGTCAAGAAATGCTACGCCTAGATTTATTATTTTTAGCAATTATTTAGCAGGCTTCCAATCATTTAAACATTTAAAAACCAACACGTGTTTTGAGTTAAACCCATCCATAAAATCAAAAAACCTAAAACCGACTTATGCACACCCTTATCTAAAAACTTTAAATCGATCAAACATGGGTCATTTGAAGGTCATGACACTAGATGCAGAAATATAGTCAAAATTTAAAAAAAAATAAAAAACTGTCAAAGCTCTTAGTCATGCCATTCCTCAAAAATAAATAAGAAATACAACTCTATTATAAAGAAGCATGCTTTTAAGCAGCAGCACCCTTTCCTTTCTTCTTCTGCAGCTTCTTCATGTAGAATTCTAGCTCTTTTCCTTCGAATATGTATCTGAATATATTTAAACACCATATTCACCTTAAAACATATAGATTTTTTAAGTACAACTACAACTAAATATGTAAATATGTCACACGAGAAGAAAAATCATGCAAGCACTAATGGTTGGGAGATTACGTACCCATCAGCATGACCACACTGGCCGGGGCGTGAAGAGATGGCAGAAAGAAGACGACCACTAGAAAATTGTTCTTCAACATGTGGGTCCAGTTTGCGTTCCTCTTGACGTTTTTCTAGTTTCCTCACAACATGGTTACTCTTTTTGGCCTCCTCTGCTGCACCTTCTGCTTCCTATTCAATCATCAATATATAAAAAATTAGGTTCATTTGTGAACAACCCCCTTGATTGTGAACACTAGTGAACTAATCATAGCCTTTGATTATCAATACACAAGTCTAAATCAACGGCCATGATTTGTTGATGAAATACACTAGTGTATTTTACGATTTGATGATGTAAATCAATGGCCAGAATTTGTTCACTCAGTTCACAAAGACATTAGTGTTCACTCTAGAACCCCACCCCCTCTCTCTCTCTCTCTATATATATATATATATATATATATATAAGATTATAAGCAACACCAAAATGATCATAACCATTAGAAATGACAAAACGTGTGAGGAAAGTAAAGGAAGACAAGTATGAGATTGCTAGTTTAGTGGATTCAATAAACTGGTTCTCAACTTCTAAAAATCATGGTTGTAAGAATACCGACAAGGCGCCAATTAATCACAGTTAATTCTGATCAATCCCCAATAAATCGCTAGTCCACAACCCACCAGCCGACTAGCAATTTCCACAACCACGCTTAAAATACCTCAAATTGAAACCTTACTCGCCAAAAGCGTAACTAGTAACTTAGAATCCACCATGAATAAAAAATATACAATAAAAAGATGAACATAAGCACTTTTCTTAAACACCTAAATCACCTCCTAAAAAACCATTTAAATGAGCACATTTTGAACACCTCCTAAAATAAGTTGCTTTTCACACAGAATTTTAAATATTTAAAACAACATATAATACGTTTTAATCATTTTTAACATGTTATATATAAAATAAAAACCACCTAAACTCAGTGGCGAACCCATTTTTTTTCGCGGGGAGGGGGGGATCAAAGTGTTTAACTACACTTTTATGGCAGCACCGGATTTTTGCGTAAATATAGTCGCTATTGTTATCGAGTTCGCCCTTGCCTAAACTACACCTCTTAACATCAATTCACATATAATTAATCATCTCAAAAAATAGCATACCTCTCCCTCCTTTTTGACTGCAGCAGCTTTCTTCTTGCGACCAATATCAACACCATAGTGTTGCAAATACCATTGCTTAAAAGGTGCAGCGTCCACCTGAACAATAGCACTCTTAACAAGTGTCTGGGTTCTGACCAACTCATTGTTGGATGCATTGTAAACCACATCCAAAATACGGGTCTTTCGGGTCACAGCCTCACTTCCCCATGAGTAGTTACCGGTATCCAACCTCAAGGCCCGCCACTTAACATTACCACCGCGAACTCTAACCCTCCTAACAGTCTTGTTGCTGGAAATCTTGGTATTAGCTGGCTGTCTTCCGAGCTCATACCTTAAATAAAAAAAAATACAATTAGGCTTGTAAACTATAGCATATGTCAGAAAACTGTGTGAAATGAGGTCAATGTCTTTTTTTCAAAACATCAACAAATCTGGTAAATTATTGACACTATATTAGGATGCTCTTTGACCAACTCAAATCAGTAAACCAGGCCAAAACGATCGTCGTTTTGGTTCATCCAATTTTTCAAACCAAATGTTTTTTTCTACAGCAAGCTGAACGGCGGTTAGAATTGCATATTGGTTTAAAAAATATCTCGGTATCAAACCGAATAGATCCTTTCACCTAAAGTGATATATTATGGGAATTCTACTTAAAAACCTTAATTTCTTTATAAAATCGATAAAATACCATTTAATAAGTCACAACATTCTACAAGTTTTAGATCATGTCAAAAGTTACCTATCTTAGTTTTATCTAGGTTTCAAAGTTCAAATGTTTGGTTTTGGTTTAATAAAACAAATAAAAACCATTAAAACCAGTCAGTAAACACATAATAAGAATAAGAATCTAGAATAAAGCTAATATCTTATTGTAAACTTAATAAATCAGAAAAAAAACTGTCACACAACAAAGACATGAAACTAAATTTTTTCATCAAAAGCATAATAAACCCTAATTCTTAGTAACAAATCATAAAAAAAAAAAACTAATCAAAATATACAAATGAAAGGGACGGGTACGGGATTAAGTTATATTCTCGTTTACCCGACATGAATACTAGAAAACATATACTTGTTTACCTGATAACATACTTGAAATTGTTTTCTTATTATTTTTATGAGAAAATATATACCCGCTTACCCAATAATATATATGAAGTTGTTTTCTTGTTATTATTTTTTTTTTACTTTTAGTGTAGCTAGTAGGAATTTGTGAATTTGTAAATATGATGTGGAAATGAATAAATATTTTTAAACGTTTCTATTTTTGTAAATTTTATATTATGATGTTTACGATATGCGGATAACTATAAAAATTTATGTAATGGTGGTAACTTTTTGTTTTTTTAGAAACCTGACAAATATACCTGATATTCGATAGATAATTACTTGATAGATACCAGACGGGTATGTAACACCATTTTTACAATTCATATGTGGTTGGGATTATCAAACTCAACCCAAACCCACCTCGTCGCCATCCCTAGTTTAAACTATACATGCTTATATTTTGTTTATTAAAAGTAACTTTGTACTAGTTACAAGTTATTAAGACTTCATTGTTACTGTGTTAACCAACGAAATCGGTATTCTTAGCACAGTTTATGCCAAGTAAATTATTAAAGGGGGGGGGGCGGGTGTTTAAAGATAGTGATACGCCAACCGTGGTCTCACCTTGTATTTCCCTTTGGCATATAGTTCTAAACCATAAATTTCATTAAGACATGCAGCGAAATCTTTAACACTCATTAATTGCCAGTCTCAAGCTAAGCTCCTTAGTCAGGTACGTTGAATGAGTTTCAGTAGTTTATAAAGGCAACTATGAAGTTTAGCAAGCAATAAGGAACACACGATATACATGTAAGGCACATCATTACATTACATCACATAACTTTACACAATGAATAAAGAGTAACACGCGCATTATACCATACGTAGTCGTAGAACCTCGGCAAGCCACAAAGGTATTGTCGCTTTATCATTGGTCACGACGTTACCTTTAAAGCATTTATGACCAAGCGTTAAGTTAGACTTGTTTGAGACTTCATTGTTAATTTTAGACACAAGTGTTAACTTTAGACTCATAAGCTACTTTAGTAATTTATCACTTTAAGAAAACTTTATGCATGTCGGGTATATAATTCAGAGAATGTTAATTTAGACATGTCTCTTCACCACATTTTCAGCACCTATATGGCTAGAAGCCATACTATTACTTTATTTATAAAAAATACAATTTACCTTTAGAATACTTTATCGAGTACGCATATTGTCCCAAAACAGTAATATCAAGAGAGGTCTGGAAAATCATTTGTACAACACTTGGCTATCATATTATCCTAACCCAATAATTCCCAAGTTAACCCAGTCAAATATCACAAAATTAGCTCAATTTTACGTTCCCATAACTAACTTTTCACTACACTAAACATACACTTATATTTCAAACTTTTCTCTTAAACTTTAATTTGACCAAAACATTTCATTTGTCTAAAATACTTAGTATGGATACCTATGGAGGCAACAAATTTACCCATATTGTGCCTTCTCCATGGAATCCCTTTTACAGGGGCTTTTAACTCCAAATGTGAATTCCTTTATGTAAGTTCAAATTTTGTATTTACAAATTTTGGGATGTGAATGATAGAAAAGTAATATGTTGTGCCTAAATCGGGTTAAGATGTAACGAAATCACGTTCCATACGTGTAAAATTTTGTGCAAGTATTATGTATTAATCTTATACCGTATTTTAAAATTTTAAATAATCAAGTTTTTTGCACTGTCCAGTGCCCGCATTTCCTCGAGGAACCGACTTTTTTTAATTATATTTTAAAGGCTTTCTTGTCTACTCATCCCAGACCTCAAATTTTCGAGGATTATCGGAGACCGATCACTAACATTGGGCAATTGTAGGTCCATCTCTTGCCAAATGCAATTGAGTTTATGTTGATGTTGATAGCACTGTTTTTATATGCAAAAGAGATTTATGATTGTTTTTAGTAAGGTAAGCAATAAATCACGTGTTAATACCATGACTTTTGAGTATCTGTGCTTCTTTTTCTATAACTCACCACAACTACAATGTGACAGAAAGATAAAGGGCTTCCCCTCACTCTTCCTTGAAAGTGTGTAGCGGTTTCACATGTAAATTAACTAAAAAGAAAAAAAAATGTGTTTGCATAATTGATTTAAAACTAGCAGAGAACTTGTGGATCCCATGTTGCCATTCTCCTCCGGTTGTTACTGGAGTAACGCCCTCCTCTTTGGCGCCAGCATAACGCCCCCATGGGGTGATCTTTAGCGCCCCTTATTGCTAATGTGGAGCGACCAACCCACTACACATACCTTAACTTTTTAAATAATTACAAAACTTATACTACAAAATAACACTTTAATAATCTAGCCCCGGAGGCCATGAAGTTTGACAAGTTCAACACACTTGACCGTTTGATACACTTGGTTATCTAGCCCCGGAGGCCGTGAAATTCCTCAACAGGTTCTTAGCGGGTTGTGAGCAGTAATTTCTTGACCTTTAAGAGTCGTTTTGTCTTTAGTAGGATCAGTTTTGCAATTCAAAAGGCGGTCGGGTGCAGCTTGTTGCCCGTTTACCTGTTGTTTACTTGTAATTTGTTGTTTTTGGTATTTTAACATAGCTAGCATGATCACGTCTTATTGAATCGTTTGAATCTAACTACCTTTGACACATAATACACACACATGATTCTTGAGCCCCTAACCTATGGGTTATAACCGAGCCGAGTTGAGTTGATGGGTCGTAACATATAATACACGAAAGGGCACGCAACAGGAGTGTGGTTCACCTTAAGTATCCAAAAGAGTGAACTCTAAAGATAGAAGCTTGTAATGACATCCAAAAAAGAGCTTCTGTAATCAACTATGTGATACTCCAATAGTAAAATCTACATAAAACAAAAGCATGTCACCTGAAATTTACAATGAACAGTGCATGCGGAAACTTCTAGAATGTATGTGACAAAAGATTTTAACCTCAACTTAGCAAGTTAACGTGGACCACGGCGGAAGTGGACTTTTTTGCTGGTTTGGTCAATGGCTTTGCAGAATGAAGAAAATGAGTCCTTAAGTTCATTGGGAAGAGGAAAGCTCAAAGAAGGAAGTATTCCATAGTCTTGTTGACCTCTTGTGGCCCGTGATGAAAAAGAACGGGCCATTGCGGGCTGCTGTTTGTTAAGGCCTTCGATTATGAAAGAAAAAGCACCAAATGTGACGCAGCTCTGCAAAAGAGCCTGTGGTGCACCTGGAAAGATGATTAAAAAGGTTAAATTGTTTAATGTTGTAAAACTCAATAAGAAAGAGTATCGTCATCGTCATCGTCATCGTCATCGTCATCGTCATTGTCATACTCGGTAAATCCCACCAGTAGCAAAGCTAAGGTAGGGTCTGAGGAGGGTAAGATGTAGACAGCCTTTACCTCTACCCGTTGGAATAGAGAGGCTGCTTCCAGTGAGACCCCCCGACTCGATAGTAGCTTTGCATCAAGCCTTGAACATAGAGCACATGACACTCAACAACCGTGACAAAGGCCGATTGGTGCATGTATCTCCATGTCTTTCGGCTATCAACGCCACCACATGATGCATGATTAACCGTCCGCCGCTTTTAAAGTTATTTTCACGAAATTAGTAAAATAACGTTAAAATTAGTGCAATTTCTAATAAGAAAGAGTATGATTTCAGTTAAATTGGCTTATATACATAATATGTAAGATATCAAGTACCTGGAATACTTAAAGCAAGACCGGTACAACATCCAGCTACGCCTGCATTAATGACTGTATAAAAGAAAGTTAAATTAGTTATTAGTGTGATCAATCTAGTTATATCTCAGGCGTACAAATCTACAATTCAAGATTGTGTACCATCATCTTATTAGCCGAGAATTATGCTTCTGATTGTGTTTCCATATATTCGTAGTTGTATTGTTATTAGGTTATGATTATTGTTTCCTTGTTTAGTGCTAGGGTTCAATCCCAATATAAAGGGATCCTTTGTAAACATATTATTCATTCAGAAATACAATACATAACCACTTTTATGGTATCAGAGCCCTAGGTTCTGAATACCCTCTTCCTTTTTTCCCTTTTTTTCCGATTGTCTGCTGTTTCGACAGCCTCTTTCCTTTGTTTCATAAACCCTAGCACATCTATCCTATGACAGACAATAACAAAAAGGATGACCCCGAGTCATCTTCTTCCGATAAACCCACCAAAAATCTGCACCCGGCCTACTCAGTAACAAACGTGCAGTCCAAGATACGTACCCTCGACGGCGTTAAGGTTACGTATACGTCTTGGGTTAAACTTTTCCGGCTCCACGCTGTGGCTTATCAGGTTCTCGATCACATTGATGGATCCGAACCGCCACTAGCCACCGCAACAGATTACCAATCCTGGAAAGAACTGGATGCTCTCTTCTCCAATGGATTTACACTCATGTGTCCGACGACCTCTTGCCCCGGGTTCTTGAAAGCGGCCTACGGCTCGCCATGCATGGGTGAAGCTCGAAAAAATATACCTGAGCAACAAAAAGGCTCGGGCCGGGGCGCTTGAAACCAAGTTTGTAACCTCACCTTGTCCACCTGCTCGTCTTTGGACGACTACTGTCAGCGCCTCAAAGATCTCGCGAACCAGCTCAAGGACATGGACCATCCGGTTACTGAAGAACGTCTTGTGCTTCAACTTGTTTGGGGGCTGCCTGCAGAGTATGACACGACTGCCTCTCTTATCAACGCAATCATGGATCTGCTGTTGTAGAGATGAAGTTATTCGACAAGAAAGCCGCCAAAAGACCACACAGTCCGTTCATGTTACAACCTCTCAAAACCAAACCTCCCACAACCAACAACAACCACACCCTCCTACTGGATCAAATACCTACAACAACCAACCCTTTTATAACCGATCTGAGGCAGCGTGGTAGGGGGCGTGGTAAACGCGCGCGGTTCTGGACGCGGCAACAACCCTTCACCACAAACTTGGGCCCCAAGCAACTTCTCCTACCCTCAATGGGCTTGGTGGAACACTCCACCTTGCCCCTACCCAACCCAACCCGCCTTCCAGCCCCCTGCTCCCTATTCCCAACCCACGACTCAAAATCAGTCGGCCCACTATACTGCAGCCCATTCGACAAACCTGAACCAAACCGCGCCTACGGCCCAACCCCATACCCTTCCACACCTTACACACCGCAGGCCCACTTCAGTTCCATCCAACCCACGGTTACAATCCTATGTGTCCATCAGATCTTACTGCAGCCTTCTCCTCGATGCAGCTCCATTATGACCGAACTCAATTATGGACACGGGAGCAACATCACACGCCACAGATGAACAAGGTGTGATCAAAACTCCCGACTCTTTTCCTATTAACAGTAACATATTAGTCGGGCAATGGCGCGTCCTTGCCAGTTCAAGGGTCTGGAACGGGCTATTTAACCTTACCCAATCGCACTTACATACTACCCAGAATCCTTTACTGCCCACAAATCATTAAAAAGTTAATTTCTGTTAGACGATTTACTCGTGATAACAGTGTTTCCATTGAATTTGACCCCTTTGGTTTTTCTTTGAAGACCTTCGAACTGGGCGTCTTCTCTCCCGCCACAATAGCACCTGGGATCTCTATCATGTCACACCGCCAGAACTCCCACCTCAAGCAGCATTCATCACTTCCACATCTCTTCCATGGCATGATCGTTTGGGGCACCCCGGCGCTCAAGTCTTGGATGTTCTTAGTCGTCATTTTATATCTCTTGTAATAAGAACAAAACATCTAGTTTTGTCACTCTTGTCAGCTTTCCAATAGCAAACGTTTACCTTTTTATGCATCTAATTCTTTTACTTTTGCACTATTTGATATCATTCATTGTGACCTTTGGACTTCCCCCGTGTTAGTAAATCTAGGTATAAATATTATCTTGTTTTGATTGACAACTTTTCACACTTCATTTGGGTATACCCTTTAAAATACAAATCAGAAACTTTTCCAACTTTTGTTAATTTTCACCGCCTAATTGCCACCCAATTCAACAGAAATATTAAAACCTTCCAATGTGACCTCGGTGGTGAGTTTGACAACAATGCTTTTAAAACCTTTGCCAGCCAGCACGGCTTGTTATTTCGTTTTTACTGTCCCCAAACTTCTTCCCAAAACGGCCGTGCCGAGCGCATGATCCGTCGTCTAAACGACATCATTCGCGCTCTCCTTATCCACTCACACCTTCCACCTAGTTTCTGGGTCGAAGCCCTTCACACTGCCGCTTACCTCCACAATATTCTTCCTACAAAAAGACTTAATTTTTTACTCCTACCTTTGCCCTCTACCTTGGTCACCCCACATACGACCATCTTCGGGTGTTTGGATGCGCCTGCTATCCGAACACATCGCAACTCAACCCCACAAACTTCACTCGAGGTCCATCAGGTGCATATTCCTTGGTTACCCACCTGACTTTTGTGGGTACCGGTGCTTTGACCCCACGACCGGAAAGTCTTTATTTCTCGGCACGTTTCGTTTGATGAAACCGTCTTCCCTCGCACCATACCACACCACCCACTCCATCATACCGGTTTCTAGACGTCATAACCCCTCCATGGCCTTTGCTCCACCCATGGCCTCCAACAACCCCCCACCACCACCCACGGCTCCCCCTCGGCCCACTACTACTTCACCTTTTCGCTACACCTATACTCGCCGCCCACGACCATCACAAAACCCACCAGCCCCCCAATCGACCCAAACATACCAGGCCTCCATACAGCCCACTACCCAACCGCATCCTACAGTCCCACAGCCACCCACGCATGTTACACAGCCACCTACGGCTGTCCCACAACCCACGGTTGTACCATAGCCGCCGACCCAAAACCGATCATCTCACCCAAGGGCCACCCGATCCAAAATCGGAAGCCTAAAACCTCCCTGTATTCCCTTAACACCACTACCATCTCTCCCGTCCTAAAACCTATCACCAGGCCTTCACCGACCCGAACTGGCTGCGCGCCAAGCAGGCTGAATTTACTGCTTTACAGGAAAATGAGATATGGGATTTGGTCCCTAGACCGGTTGATAGACCGGTGATCAGATGCATGTGGCTCTTTCGCCACAAGTTTAAATCGGATGGTACATTAGAGAGGTATAAGGCACGATTGGTTGTTAATGGGAAGTCGCAAACTGTGGGCATTGACTGTGAGGACACTTTTAGCCATGTTGTGAAACCTGCCACAATTAGAACAGTATTATCTCTTGCAGTTTCCAAATCATGGCCTATCATCAGTTAGATGTCAAGAACGCTTTCTTACATGGCGACCTTAACGAGAGTCTTTATGCACCAACCCCCTGGGTTCATTGATAAACGGTTTCCAGATTATGTGTGCAGGTTAAAGAAATCTTTATACGGGCGTAAACAGGCACCACGCGCTTGGATACGCACGCTTTGCGAATTATATCTTATCCCACGGGTTTAAGAGTAGCGCGTGTGACAATTCCTTGTTCATCTACAGCACGGCCATGATATAGCATATCTTTTGTTATATGTTGATGATATTGTCCTCACAGCATCCTCTGACAAATTGTTGCTTGACATCATTCAAACACTCTCCCGAGAGTTTGCCATGTCTGACCTTGGTGAATTACATCATTTCTTGGGGATCAAGGTCACCCACACGGCTAATGGGTTGTTTTTGGACCAAACACAGTATGCCAAAGAAATTATTAATCGGGCCAATATGACATCTTGTAAGCCTTGTGCCACTCCTGTTGATCTGTCTTCCAAATTAAGTGCCACGGATGGTCCTTTGTTTCATGATCCACTCTATACCGTAGCCTTGCGGGAGCCTTACAGTACCTCACTTTCACCAGGCCGGACATATCTTATGCGGTACAGCAGGTCTGCTTGTTTATGCATGAGCCTCATGATCCACATTATGCTTTCATGAAGCGCATTATTAGATACATTCAGGGGACTTTGAATTATGGTATTCGAATGGTAAAATCCGATACACATTCCTTGGTTGCATACTCGGATGCTGACTGGGGCGGGTGTCCTGATTCCCGTCGATCTACAAGTGGATATTGTGTTTTTCTTGGGAACTAATTTACTATCTTGGTCGTCTAAGCGTCAGCCTACTGTATCTCGTTCTAGTGCAGAGGCTGAGTACCGCGGGGTCGCCAACGCAGTGGCTGAGGTCACTTGGATTCTAATCTTCTGTTTGAGCTGCGTGTCCCCCTTCTCCAGGCTTCGGTCGTATTTTGTGATAATGTTTCAGCAGTATATTTATCTGATAACCCCGTGCTGCAAGCGTACAAAACATATCGAAATCGATATCATTTTGTCAGAGAAAAGGTGCGCCTAGGTCATGTTCGGGTCTTACATGTTCCTGCTCCGTATCAATACGCGGATATATTTACGAAGGGTTTGTCTCGACAACTTTTCCAGTCATTTAGATCCAGTTTGACCGTTTGTCCCATGACCGATCAAACTGCGGGGGAGTATTAGCCGAGAATTATGCTTGCGATTGTGTTTCCATATATTTGTAATTGTATTGTTATAGGTTATGATTATTGTTTCCTTGTTTAGTGCTAGGGTTCAATCCCTATATAAAGGGATCATTTGTAAACATATTATTCATTCAAAAATACAATACATAACCACTTTTACATCTTTCCCATGGAAGCATCTTTAAGAAAAACCAAACTGTGGACCCAGACAAAACAGCAAAAGTCTGATGAGAAAGAAAAAATAATCATACTAAATCAACAAAAGGAAAAAGCTTTCAGAATAGGTTAATTCAACATCTAGTTGCAAGAAAATAATATTCAATATGTTGGATATGCGATAATTATGTAATGGAATAAAGAAAGGAAAATTGAGGATAAATTGTATTGATAGCTGTAAACTGTAATCAAGGTTCAACAATGGTGGAAATAAAAAAAGAAAATGGAAATCCAGGGAATACTCCCTCTCTCCAAAAAGGAGCCTAACAACTTAACAAACCAAAAACTGATTAAATGCCTCTTTCTTTCTCCATATATAACCTCCACTGTCATGCATCAGCCACTTGTGTTATTTGTAACATTTGCACCTTTAGTCCTTCTAGAATGTACAAAACGTATTTTTGGTTTAGAACTAGTGAGACCCACCTCAGCATTCGTATCAATACTCACCCCTTGAAGAGGAGTCTTGTCCCCAAGACTTAAGGAAACTGGTCTTGAAGCCATTGTTTATCTTCCAGGAAGCCTCATCAGGCGAAACGCCTTCCCACTGAACTAGCCATTGTCCAGTGGAATCTTGACCATCCTTGATTACCCGAGAGGCCAGGACTGCAGCAGGAATAAGGGTATTAGACTCATTACTTTCCAGTTCAGGAGGTAAGACAGTGTCAACAACCCCTGAAACCGCCTTTTTCAGCAGCGAAACGTGGAAGACATGATGGATTTTGGAAGTGGCTGGCAACTCCAATTTATATGCGACAGAACCCAACTTTTCTATGATCTGAAAAGACCAAAAAATTTGGCTGCTAGTTTCTGATGAACACGATTGACCACGGATAGCTGTCGATATGGTTTCAACTTCACATAGACCCATTCCCCCACCGAAAATTTTACATCACGACGCTTTTTATCGGCTTGTTGCTTCATAGACGATTGAGCATTAGCTAAATGTAATTTCAACTGTTTTAGAGCCTCATCTCGGTCACGCAACTCCTGAGCAACAGCCTCTACTCTAATTTCCCCCGGTCCAAACTGAAAGACCGAAGGAGGACGACGCCCATACACGGTTTCAAACGGAGTTGTACCTAATCGGCGATAGGTACGATAGAATCCCGAATGACCTCCGGTAGCAGTGGTATGGAACTCATGGAAGAGATCTTTAAGAAACTTGGAATTTCTCGAAATGACCAAACGATGCTGAAAATACAATACCCTATTCTTAATAGAATATCCCTGGCGAGCATTGGGAGTACTCTGACTTTGTTGTAACAACCGTTGAATTTCAGGATCAGCTTGAGCTTCGCTGATTAATTGGGCTCCCTGAGCCCAAACGGAGCTGACACAATATGACAAAACTCATTGAATCAGCCCTTCTGGATAAAGCATCAGCCGCACGGTTTTCACGACCCGGTTTGTACTCAATGTCAAAGTCATACCCCAAGAGTTTAGCGACCCAATTCTGTTGAGCCGGAGTCGCAACTCGTTGATGGAGAAGAAACTTGAGGCTCTTTTGATCTGTAAAGACTGTAAATCGAGCACCCAATAAGTAGGCCGCCAATGTTGTACAGCTAAAACTAACGCCATCATTTCGCGTTCATAAGCAGATTTAGCCAGGTTACGGTCACTTAAAGCCTTGCTAAATTAAGCAATGGGCTTCCGATTCTGCATAAGCACAGCCCCAATTCCGCGACCCGAAGCATCACACTCTACACTAAAAGGTTCGGAAAAGTTTGGCAACGCAAGCACTGGGGCAGAAATCAGCGCTTGTTTCATTTGTTCAAAGGCTTCTTGTGCAGTTGGAGACCACACAAAAGCATCTTTCTTTGTCAAATCAGTAAGAGGACGTGCAATGCTACCGTAATTTTTAACGAACTTGGGTAATAACCTGTGAGCCCAAGAAAACCGCGAAGAGCCTTCAAAGTCTTTGGAACAGGCCACTCGGAAACAGTTGTAACTTTGTTAGGGTCCATTGCCAACCCTTGACCATCAATTAAATGGCCCAAGTAATCAACAGATTGCTGCCCAAAAGAACACTTGGCCTGGTTGACCATGAATTGTTGAGTAAGTAAAATGGTAAAGACCTCAAATAAATCCAACAAATGTGTATCCCAAGTGGGGCTGTATACGAGGATGTCGTCAAAGAAATAACCACCTTATGACGCAGAAGGGGTCGGAAAATGTCATTCATGATTGCCTGAAACGTAGCCAGAGCATTCATTAACCCGAATGGCAGCACTAGATCTCATAGTGTCCATCATGTGTTCGAAAAGCCGTTTTCTCGATGCTGTCCGGTTGCATTCTTATTTGATTATACCCCGATTTCAAATCTAATTTAGAGAAGAAATGAGCCCCGTGCAACTCATCAATCAATTCATCCACCACCGGAATGGGAAATTTGTCGGGAACGGTGGCAGTATTTAGAGCCCGGTAATCCACACACATACGCCATGAATTGTCTTTTTGTGAACTATAATGACGGGACTCGAGAAAGCACTTTTACTAGGTCGGATCATACCGGCTGCCAATAATTCTTGAACTTGGCGTTCGATTTCAGTTTTCTGCGTATAAGGTAACGATAAGGTTGTACACAGATTGGTTCAGGTGATTTTAAGATGATTTGGTGATCATGAGATCGAACAGGAGGTAAAGAGGTGGGAAGGCGGAAAACCGGAGCAAATTGAGCAAACATGGAAGCCAAAGCGGACTGTTGGGATGTAGTTAAAGGAGATAAGTGAACAGGAACAGCAGAGTTCACTGGATCCCTTTGAGAGGAGTCAACTTCTAAGGATAACCATTGATGTAAAGAAGCCGGCGGAGTACTATGAGAAGAACCAGATAGCAGAACTTCGTTTCCATTATATTTAAATTTCATCCATTGATTCTGCCAGTCATGAAGCACCTCTCCCAATGTTTGAAGCCAAGCATACCCAAGATCAAATCCAAGTCTCCCGTGTCAAGAACCAACGCAGAAATCACAAACGAACAAGAGCCGATAGTGACAGTTAATTCGTTACAACATTCGGTGGCTAACACATAAGTCCCATCACCCAACTTGATTCGAATACCTGAAAATGGAGTCGAAGTAAACCCCAACGCAGCAACTAAACGACGAGACACGAAATTATGAGATGCACCGCTATCCACCAGGATCACAATCAAAATATTCTGTAAAAAACCCCTCTAATTTCAAAGTCTTTCCACCCCAAAAGTAGCCAATAACCCATCCAGTTCCAATGAAAAACAAGTACCAGAAGGCGAATCCGTGGACTCATTTGGTGAAGCTGGAGTGTCAACCTCTAACCCCCGATTTTCACCATCGGTATCAGAATACTCATCTTCACCCAGTAGGACTCGTAATTTACCCTCCGGACACTTATGAGCCGGGCCGTATTGTTGCCCACAGCGAAAAACAAAGGCCCTTTTTACGACGATCTTCCCACTCAGAACGAGAAAGAGAACGCATACCGCGATCTCGAGGAAATAATGAAGAGTTTTGTGAAAATGAATTGACTGTGAGAAGAACGAGAAGAATCAGTTCTTACCCCAGAAACCCTATCAGTATGCTTAGGAAGCCCTTTTTGCTCAGAACGCCCACAGAAAGAGGCCCATCAACCGTTAGGCCAGAGGAAAGCCCATAACGATTCTGATAACGGAAACGGCCTGTCGAACCCAAATCCCCAGATGGTCTGAGCATCCCTTCCACACTCTTCGCAAGGTACATCGCATCTAGTCGTGTGGCAGGATGGTGTAGACGAACCCACTGTTTAACATCGTCCCGGAGACCCGCCACAAAATACCCTAAGGCCTGAGATTCCGGCAGACGGGGAACTAACGACATAAGATATTCAAAATCATCGATGAAGTCATGAATAGAATCACCTTGTTTAATGGTAGCCAATTGCTCATAAGGATTGGGATCTCTAATCCACTGAAGCGTAACAATAATTCCCTTGGATATCAGGCCAAGTGATCGCCGGACACAACTGGGTGAGGACGGTGAACCAGGACTGAGCGACCCCCGTCATACTCAATTGAACGAGTTTGAGGCGCAAACTATCCGGCGTCTCGTTGATCTCGAAATACAAACAGGCCTTCGTAATCCAACCCTGAGGATCGAACCCATTGAACTCCGGTAATTTAACCTTCTTCACCGCATAAGGAAGGCCATGCGAAGGACCCTGAGATCCACCGCCGGAAACGAAAATTCCAGAACCCGATGAACCGTCATCTGTCATCTTCTTCTCCTGTTGTCGTACAAAACCCGCCATCATTTTACGGAACTCGGAATTCTCCAAACGATCCTGCTCTAGAGTAGCCGCGATGGAATCCAAACGCGATGACTGAGCGGTCAAATCGCCCTGAAGTTTCTGAATTAATTGCTCCTGATGTCTAAACGAGTAGATTGGTTCACCATGGTGAAAGACGAAGAACAAACGGCAGGTCAAAGAGGCAGGTCGGACCAATGTTGGATATGCGATAATTATGTAATGGAATAAAGAAAGGAAAATTGAGGATAAATTGTATTGATAACTGTAAACTGTAATCAAGGTTCAACAATGGTGGAAATAAAAAAAGAAAATGGAAATCCAGGGAATACTCCCTCTCTCCAAAAAGGAGCCTAACAACTTAACAAACCAAAAACTGATTAAATGCCTCTTTCTCTCTCCATATATAACCTCCACTGTCATGCATCAGCCACTTGTGTTATTTGTAACATTTGCACCTTTAGTCTTTCTAGAATACACAAAACGTATTTTTGGTTTAGAACTAGTGAGACCCACCTCAGCATTCGTATCACAATACCTTAGCAGATGATGCTGCTTCGCCGAATGATCCTCTAAACCCTTTCTTCTTAATCAGTCCAGAACCTTAAAATCCAAAAAAAATAATAAGGAGAAATCAAAGTATAAGTCAGGTTCATATATTAACAAAGTACACACATCTAGTAACTAGCCTTGGCAAAATAAAACATTACGCCTAAACACCAAATGCATCTAACTATAATATAATAGAATAGAGGTTAGCTAACTGCCAATTCGCACGACATATAAAATCTCATTTTAACTTATACATGTGTAGTTATAATAGCCCTGGCATAAAAAGATAAAAACTTAAAACACCAAAAGCTTCTAACACGATAATTTGGGTGAGCTTACTGACCATTCATCACAACATAACGGCCATTCAGCCAAGATGTGATTGGCTAATTAGTCACCAAATACACAACTAGTATGATTTTCACTCTTAGACTGATTAGCTAAATCCACTGAACTCTATAGAAAAAAACAGCTACAACATATAAAATATGTGCAACAAAATTGTAGTTAATAGCCCTAGCATAACAAGATATAAACTCAAAACACCAAAGGCTTCTAACACGATAATTTAGGTGAGCTTACTGACCATCCACACAACATTTCAGCCATTCAGCCAGGATGTGATCGGCTAATTAATCACCAGGTACAAAACTGATATGATTTCAACTCTTAAACTGTTTAGCTAAATCCATTTATAGCAATAAACAGCTACAACATATAAAATATTTGCAACAAAATTGTAGTTAATTGCCCTAGCATAACAAGATATAAGCTCGAGACACCAAAGGCTTCTAACACAACAATTTAGGTGAGCTTACTGACCATTCACACAACATAGTGGCCATTCAACCAAGATGTGATTGGCTAATTAGTCACCAGATACAAAATTAGTATGATTTCAACCTCTATTAACAAGGCTCACCCAGAGGCGCCCTAGGCCCACTTTTCAGGCCCAGCGCAGCCTTCTCACTTTGCTTCAAAACCGCCGTCTGCCACTTTCAGGCCCTCAAGTGCATTTTTCTTGCAAAGTTCTGGTGAAATTCCGGTATAAATCGCCTAAACAGATTTGAAACAATTATACCAACCCTAAACAAGCCTGAAATCAACCTAAAACAGCCTAAACTACCCCTAAACAAGCCTAAAACCCCCAACAAAATGTATTTTTATAATATACACCTCGCCTAAAGAAGCCCTGAATTTTAAGGCCCCTTGCATAGAGGCCCAAGGCTCCCCTTTGTACCTTGAGTGCGCCTTCGACAACCATGATTTCAAGTTTTCAACTTTAAACTGATTTGCTAATTGCTAAATCACTTCAACATACCAATAAAAAGCTACAACATATTCTAGTTAATACCCTGGCATAACAAGATAAAGAATCAAAATACCAAATGCCTCTTAACACAATAATTTAAACTGATTAACTAAATCCCTTAAATATGAGCAACAAAATTGTAGTTAATTGCCCTGGCATAACAAGACAAAAACTCGAAACACCAAAGGCTTCTAACACAATAATTTAGGTGAGCTTACTGACCATTCACACAACATAACAGCCATTCAGCCAAGATGTGATTGGCTAATTAGTCACCAAATACAAAATTAGTATGATTTCAACTCTTAAATTAATTAGCTAAATCCATAAAACCTTATAGCAATGCCCAGCGCGGCTTTCCCCGTTTCGCTTTATAGCAATGCCCAGCTAAATCCATAAAACCTTATAGAAATTTTTAGTATATACGTTTTCGACCCTGGTTTTATGATTTTTTAGGTATAATTTTAGATCCAGTGACTTCCGACCCCTGGTTGAAATCTCAAGTTTCGCCACTTATCGGTCAAAATCGATGAAAATTGATCAAAAGTGGTCAAAATCTTTGAAGTATGTGAAAAACTATACTTATTAACCCACTCCGATTAATAAATTTGAAAAATTATATATAAAATTTTGAAAAACTTAATTTTGTAAAATTTTGTATATATATATATAGAGAAGTTTAAAAAAATACATTTCAATCCGAATAATCCAGACTAATTTTACAACCATGCATGAAAACCAAACAAACAACAACAATCACTACCACTTAATTACACAACTATTATACAAATCAACATAACAATCATATTTAAAACACGCAATCACCAAATCTTCTAAAAAAACCTAACAACAATCAATAACCTCAACAATTAAAAACCAGTAATATTTAACCACGACGATATACATTACCGTAACCGAATACGGATCCCATAAGCCCGCCGGCAGCGGAGTCTCCGGAAAACCGGAAAAGGCAGACTATACGGTGGACTTGCATGACTAACGGCGCCGGTAGTGGTTAGGGCATCGGAGTGCGTAGTTCGTGACGGTGGTGTTCGTACCGGTGGTTTCTAATCAGAATCAGAATCAGAATCGTAACCGGTGGGATCTGTGGCCGGAGTTGTTGATGACATTTTTTTGACTTGGTTTATCTGGAGTGTAAACCCTAGATAAAGGGGTTTTGGTTTGTGTATGGGTTATGAAACGGTGTCGTATGGTTATAAATGTACAGAACGATCGCCTGGCAGCTCATGAATCGGAAAGTTCGTTTTATTTACAAACACGAACAAGAAATTACGTTCCATAAGTTGATCAAACGGACATGAATATGGGTTGCATTTGTTTGTTTATTTTTTGGACGTGTGATAATGTTTTTATTTTACTCGTTATTTATTTTAAATGATTTTTATGTTATTATTTATTTTATTGGCTTTAGCTTTTCAAATTTGAAACCATAGTTATATTATACACTCGTCAACATCCATCATTTGATATTTAAATTTCAGTTCATGCTAAAGTTTGAAAACTTCTTAATTTTTCTTTTAATTATGTTTATGATCAGTTTGTGCTAAAAAATGAATACTTAATTTGTGTTAAGAGTTAATTATTGTTTTCGTCCTTGTGGTTTGTCAAAAATTCACTATTTCAGTCCATTAGTTTAAAATTGTGATTTGAGTCCCTGTGGTTTCACTTTCGTAACCATTTCAGTCCACCTTGCAACCATTTCAGTCCCTATACTTACAGAATAAATGGATTGATTTGGTTACGAAAGTGAAACCACAGGGACTGAAATGGTTACGAAAGTGAAACCACATGGACTAAAATCGCAATTTTTAAACTAATGGACTGAAATAGTGATTTTTGACAAACCACGGGCGAAAACAGTAATTAACTCTTGTGTTAATTATGTTTATGACAATTATGTCAACTATGTTCGGATAGTTATATTATGTATTTATTTATTTTTTTGTAGATTCTTCATGAAAAATGCAGATTGTAATTTAAATGAATATATAACATTTGTTTGTGTTCATTTATGTTCGTCACATTGTTTTTGTTTTTGCGTTTTCTACGTTCAGTAAGTATTCATGAAACATGTTTATTTTCTTAATGAATGAACACAGACAAGAAATCTCGTTCCATAAGCGTTCATGAGCATATTTATTTCCTTAATTAACGAACACGAACAAGAAATCTCGTTTGATAAGCGTTCATGAGCATGTTCATTTCTTAATGAACGAACATAGATAAGGCCTTGTTCGTGTTCGTTCGATTGTTTACAGCCCTAGCTAGAGGTTATACTCATTTAACCAAAGGGTTCGGCTGAAAAAAGAAAGAGTAAACTGTCAAAATCCCTGAGATTCAAACATATTTGTTTGTTTCATCTAAAATAACTTTTTTTATCTGGACAACGTTTGCCATTTCTTGCTACTTCTATCCAATTTGCCAACCCCATTTTTAACGTTAACTCATGGGGTATTTTGGACCTTTTGCCTTGAATTTCTATTTAGCCCCTTTTACACCCTACCCCTTTTAAACCACCACGACTCCAACCTTCAACACCCCTACACCATCGGCGAGCACGACTCTGCCTTCCACCACCAGTGGCCACATTCCCCACCTTTAGCTGCTGCCCACTAATCTTTACCAGTATCCCCACCTTTAGCCGCCACCCACCATCATTGGTTGGAGATCGGAGTGTTTTCACCAGGATACTTTACTTGTCGTAGTTTACGGTGGCTTGTGTGGGGATTCACCCCGTCGACCGGAAGTCCAACCTTTACTAAGGTTTGAATTTCATACGTTTGTTTTATATTCGTGAATATTTGTCTTGGTACGGTTTGATGTTTGCTGAACTTTGAAATTCGTACGTTTGTTTTCGGGAATCTTGTTAGCCGGAATTTATGATGGTTGTTGCCTAGTGTTCTTGACGTGTTTTTCTTCTCGATTTGTTAATCATGTTGTCCTATGTTCATCATTTCTAGTTGGATGATGCTTTGATATTGGAGATTTTCCAAACCTGGGACCGAATCCGACGATAGCTTTGTATCCGGCTAAAATTTTTTTGTGTCTAACTCGTCTCTTAGCAAGGTGGTGCACAATTCACTTTTAGAGGGGTTTTCGGAAGCTTTGGGTGGTGGCAGCAGGAGAGAGATGCAATGATTGATATTTTTATTTTTTTATTTTAGTTTAAAAGTAAAAAAGTATTTAGAAAAACTAATAAAGAAAAACAAGTAGCTAAAATGTCTGAAATGCCCTTGACTTAACGATGAATTTTGACGGAGTTAGCAAATTAGATTGAACTAGCAAGAAATAGTAAACGCTAGGCGTTTACTCTAGATACAAAAAAAATATTTAGGATATAACATGCAAATATGTCGAAACCTCATGGATGATTTTGACATTTTACTAAAAGAAAAAAAACTTTTTTTGGATGGATGTGACAAATCAGTCCAAACCTTATGGATGATTTTGACATTTTACTCAGAGAATTTAATTAACGTGAAACTTTGATTATATGTATTTGGGGAAGTGTTTTTCTTTCAGAATTAGTTTTATAGTGAGAATTAAGATAACCACATAAACTGTCTGTACTTAGTGCCTTTGTGACTTAAGACAATAGTGGACTAGGTGATTACGTGACCACCTTTTGTATTACGTTTGAAGCAAAGTTACAAATGCAGTATGCATTTTTAGTAGTTTTCAACGTATTATTGGTTAAAAATAAAAGCGACTAAAATGATATTTAATTCGAGCAATTACTTTACGTTATTATTGAGAGATTAGGTGCATTTTTTACCTTTGAATGCTATTTTTAGATATCACATACATCTTTTTAATCATCAAAGAAACTCAAAATACAAACTCAATTGTGGGTCCAATCGCGGCGGTTTCAGACGGAAGTTTGGGCGTATGATAACCGATTCGGTAGAACGTTATTACAGAAAGGAGTAGAAGTAGAATGCAGCGGAAGACATACGTTTATTCATTCACACCTACCGAAAGAGCATACGTCTTGTCAGGCTGGCAGAGTTCCTAGAGAGAATCCGCCAGCCTCCCCCCTCAAGGAGCCTCCAAAACTTACAAACAAATGAACACACAACTCACGTATATATAGGGATGAGGATTATCGTATGAAAATAAGCATTTTCGTAAGAAAATTTTCGTACGAAAATTGACCATCTCGTACGAAATTGATAGATTTCGTACGAAATGTGTCCATTTTCTCATCCGACGTTCGTGCTCGGTCCGTGTGTTCGTATCTAATCTATACAATATTCAACACACGCTCTAACTAGTCTATTCGTACAGTGACGGACACAAATTGCATCAACATCAATAATTACCTGCTACAAACAATAAATACATTTTTATTGATTGAACATGTCACACCCTGCCATACCGGGCGGAGCGTAACGACCGGTATCAGTTGCGCTCACGGAAAGTAAACCAATTGCGCTCACGGAAAGTAAACCAAGACCTTTAAATAGAACGTCTTTATGATGGTGCAAGCTTTATGATTTTCAATCCCAATGTTCCACCTATTCCAACCTGATGCGTGGTCGAAAACCGGTGTTCTTATATGTTTAAGTTTGTGTATTTACATAGCTTTTAATCTTGAATAACCTACTTTTAATGGGATTTGTGTTTTACAGGTCTAAGAGGGTTTAACATCAGTCTCCCTCTCTTGCTGTGTCCTTACTATGGAAGTAAGGAGATGGCCTAGACTATAGAGTCCGGTGTAGGGTGTCTCGATTAGCGTGGTTCTTTGCTGTGTCTGCTAGGTAACCTGAGATGGGTGATTCCGAAGATAGCAAGTTTCGGAACTAGGTTTCCTAACACAGAACTCCAGTGACGAAGCATGTCTCCTTCTATCTGACCGGTGTCATTTTTATGTTCCCCATGGCTTTTTTCATTAGCTTTTCCTAGAGCTTTTCCCACCACATGGAATTTTTGACCCTTTTATCTGGATGGGCGTATTTTGCCGTCTCTCATTGCCGTTCTGATCGTTGGCTGTAACCTTTCTATTTCCTAGTTTCCAGGGTCAACAACCAACAATATCACCACGCACCCTACAAGGGTGAGAAGCAAGCCCCCGATTCACTAGCCTAGCCCGGGTACATCACTTCCTATAGTGGAATTGAAAGAAAGCAGCAGCTAATTGAATGAGTTACGTCGCACATGATTCACCTTCAACCGAGATTACATCACATCAATGAAGGAATGCAAGTAAGATCAGAAAGTCCATCATTAAGGCAAAGAATGCAATATCTTCGATTAAAAATTTACGATAGAATGTCAAAGGTATTAACCTTATAACTAATAGACAGTGTTGCTACAGGTTCACTTCTGTTATTGGAATGCCTCTTTGTCACAGAAAGAGAGGCCTACGAGCGGGGACTTTTTAAAAAGGAAGCCTATATCTACCGACCCTACTTCACTTCCAACTAGTGCATTGCCTCTTTATTAATGAAATGGAAATGGTAATCGCACATATGAAACTTCTTGTTCCTTCTTGCTTAACGTAAGGCTTGCTGCTACCTTCCCTTCCTTCTTTGTCAGGGCGGGAAAAAGACTGACTCTCTAGTTCTGTCATGGAAGGGGGGCAAGGTGCTGACCGATGTCGATTAGGAAGCTGCTCCTCTTTACAAGAAGTGAGGATCAATAGAATATACAGGGATAACCTCCATTCCTATCAGCGTGAAATGACATTCATTCAATCAGTCCTCTCCTCCGCTCTCTCTGTCCCTGGCTTCTACTTTCATATACTTCTGGCCTCAGTCGTTGACTTTGCCCCTTCCGCTCCTCGATTTCACAAGAAATTGAGTGGTTGTTCGCTCCTGAACGAAGCTATTGGGACAGCGGCTTTGATAGTGCTTTCTCAATAAGAGAGATCCTATCGTGGTAGAGCTCCTATCCGTGCTTTGACAAATCCCTCTCTGGCGTCATCTACTGGCTGACTGCACACTGCCTTCTGCCTGACTATGGCTTTTAGAAAGCAAGATCCCTCCGTTTATCACTCTATAGAAAGAACATCCCATACAGAGTCTTTCAACTAACAACTAAGCTATTCGAGCCTTCACCTAAGCTCTCATCGATAGAGCCCTTGTCTCTTTGATTCTTGTATACAAGTTTGGTAGTCAATTGTTCTATCTAGCAAGGATGGGCTAGTTGCCTACTCTCGCCTAACCCAGCCCTTTCACTGATGATCAATACTTTAAACATTACCAAAATGAAGCGGTGTTTTTTGCATGACGGGAGACGGAGCCAACTCTATCGTCCGGGTGGACACAGATGGAATCTCGCTAGAGATTCACAGGGGGTTGTATTTTGCGGGGATACAATTCCTAAAGTGGCGGATTCAACTTTGGATAAAGCTTTACCCAAGTTTTAAGTTCTACAGGCTTAGCTAGCCCCATCCTTGTCCAGTACATGCTCGTTAGTATAGAGGCTTTCCACTTTTATTCGGTTTAGTATACATGCGTACATAACAGGGGTATACCCATCTACCTTTCGATAATGCTCGAAGGCGGTCAAGCTAAAAGAGGAAGTTAGTCCATACCGGGTAGGAGTTGTCGTACTTATATTTAGAACGGGCATAAGGTCTTTTCTAAAAATATAAGGGATCTCTTTTCATCTAATGAATGGATTCTAGGTAACTTATTGGATTCTGAGTGGGAGTAGACATTTTTGTAAAAAGCTTTAAGATCGGTTACCCTTTACTTTTTATAAGCATTATAGTTCGGACTACCCCCGCGAGAGGTAGATGGAACAAAGGGAACAGCTTTAAGGACAAGAAGGCGGGTATTGATCAGGAAAGTGGAGTGGCTTCCTAACCTTCCTGGTCGCGCGTCGTTTTACGGTGGACGATCTTAGGAGAGCAAATGCTCTTGCGCATGTCGGACGAAGACTGATGGCTCCAAACGGTATCATAAGCCCAATAGGAGTAGTCTAGGACAAGGGACAGAAGCGCTCTTTTCCCTTCCTAATGGTAAGGAAAAAAATTCCTGATTTTTTGGAAAGGGCTGCCTTAACCAAATACCCCTTCGGGAGTATTCTACGGCAGAGAAGATCGCTCGGAAGGGTTCCCCTTCCTCCCTTGCCCGGAGAGGTTTTTTCAATTAAATCGTAGGCGGGCCGGTAACAAACCACTTCTAACAGCCTGAAAAAGCTTCAAAGACTACTCCTAAAGGATACCGGTGGTGGATCAAAGCAGAGTTTGACCCTCGGGATGGCTTGAATTGGTATCTGTGTTTCGGGGGTGGTATAACATTATGATGGATTACTTATTTATTGATGCTTTACGGCCTTTAAAACAGTTTTTAAACAGGTCTCAAATGGTACCCTATCTTGATCTTGAAAGAAATCATTTTGTCTTAAGTCAAGATGGTCATAGAATTCTTTTGTTCCCTCAACAAGTTGTCAGAGTCCCTTGTACTCTGACATCAGACGGCAAAGAAAGTTGTTTTGAGACATAAAAACAGAAATGCTACACCATTGTTTTTAAATCTCAAAAGGTCGATCTTGTTGTTTTGAGAACTCAAACCTGCAGCTATCATTATCGGGGTGCTCCGCCACCCCTCGTTTCCATCATGAGTCTCGACTGCAGTGGTCAGGAATAGCGGCCCTCGCAACTCACTGCTTTTAACTCTACAAAGAGCCGCCTTCTCCTCAGAAAGATTGTAGCAGTTATCTATTTTATAAAACTATAAACTCGTAATTTCGTAGATGATACTCGAAATCACTAGAGTGTGATCTTGGAGCGAGTATCAAAAGTGTCTCGAACCTCTGGAACCGGTATTTGCTCCATAATTCGCGATCCAGTAGCTTTAGAGAATCTAGCAGGGTTAATCGTCTGTTAGCATCAATCCTAAAATCATCTGTTTGGGGATTGAACAAGATTCAATGCGAAACTCATGGGAAGTAACTCAACCACCGTCAGTAAGTACTTTAAACAATACCAAAATGAAGCGGTGTTTTTTGCATGATGGGAGACGGAGCCAACTCTATCGTCCGGGTGGACACAGATGGAATCTCGCTAGAGATTCACAGGGGGGGTGTATTTTGCGGGGATACAATTCCTAAAGTGGCGGATTCAACTTTGGATAAAGCTTTACCCAAGTTTTAAGTTCTACAGGCTTAGCTAGCCCCATCCTTGTCCAGTACATGCTCGGTAGTATAGAGGCTTTCCACTTTTATTCGGTTTAGTATACACGCGTACATAACAAGGGTATACCCGTCTACCTTTCGATAATGCTCGAAGGCGGTCAAGCTAAAAGAGGAAGTTAGACCATACCGGGTAGGAGTTGTCGTACTTATATTTAGAACGGGCATAAGGTCTTTTCTAAAAATATAAGGGATCTCTTTTCATCTAATGAATGGATTCTAGGTAACTTATTGGATTCTGAGTGGGAGTAGACATTTTTGTAAAAAGCTTTAAGATCGGTTACCCTTTACTTTTTTATAAGCATTATAGTTCGGACTACCCCCGCGAGAGGTAGATGGAACAAAGGGAACAACTTTAAGGACAAGAAGGCGGGTATTGATCAGGAAAGTGGAGTGGCTTCCTAACCTTCCTGGTCGCGCATCGTTTTATGGTGGACGATCTTAGGAGAGCAAAGTCTATCTTACCATTTATTCGGAATTGTCCGCTCATAGTACGATGGAATTGCCCAATTCTAGCTCAACGCGCTGCTTCAATGGCTCGATATGAAAGACGACCAACTCTACAACTTTTAGTGCCATATCTTCCAAAACCAAGTCGTGTACCGTCCGGTTTGTAACCCCTACTACATCTGCCTTTACGATATTTACTAGATTTCGTACGTTTCGGATATAGCACGTCCCCTTTCTTTTTGACTATATGAAATCCACACTTAAGATTAAGACAAGGGACAGATGACGTGGTTCTTTGCTGTGTCTGCTAGGTAACCCTTTCTAACCTTCTTTGCGGCATCCCTCAATAATATTTATAAACCCTATAAATAAAGTTTTACAGAAAAAATGAGGTGTCGCGCCTCGGTCAAAGATAATATTTATAAACCCAATTTTTCCTTAACTATGAGTTAGTGGTAGCACGGGGTCGATCCATGACGAGTCTGTGATTTGCGTACGGACAAGATTGATTTTAATAAGATTGTCACTTTATGAAGCTTGCTACAAAAATGATTAATTTGTTTATTTGAGAAAGTGTTGGAATGAACCAACAAGTTGTTTGATTAATTAACTAACAGAACTTGAAAGTTTGCAATAAAAGTAAATGCGATTGTAAGACAATATAGAGAAAAAAGGTTCACACCCGGTTCAATGATTGCACTCCTAGGGTTTCTACACGTTTTAGATTTGATTCAATTGCAAAAGTGATTAACGAATTTAGTGTCACGAGGCTTAGGTGCCAATAGCTATCAACGTTACAAAGAACGGACAAAGATGCACTTCATTACCAAGAACATGTAAATCCTAACCTAGACAAGACATAAATGCACATAAACATTTCATAAAGTCAAATTTAATCTTCACTCGACAACTTATGAATTCAATAAAATGCAAGACAATTGTCATAAGCTTCAAAATCAAATAGCAAACTGTCACAAATCAAATCAATAACAATGTTTAACCCTAGACTTACAAAAACCTACACCGGGGTGAAACCTCCGGGAATTAGCCGCTCATGGTGAACATGACACGATCAATGGATGGTGACAGCTCGAATCTTGGCATCTTGAACTTGGAGATGATGATGGAAAGTGATTAGGGTTTGTGATAAATGATGGTGATGAGTGGATGGATGATTGAAGGATGATGATGATGGTGTTGGGATTAGGGTTTAGATTGAAGAGTGTAATTGGATGGATTGGATTAGTGGAAGATGATGGCGTCGCGACGGCCCATAGTGGCATCGCGACGATCATAGTGGCGTCGTGACGTCCTCTAAACATCAATTTGATTTCTTTGTTACTGATTCCGGTTGATCCCGTTCGCGTTTCGGTGCTCCGTTAAGCTCCCGATTAGCTCCTTAAACTCCGTAAGACCTGTAAAACACAAACCTTATTAAAAGTAGGCTATCCGGAATTAAAAGTCACGTAAAAACGTTAACTTAAACCATAACAAACACTGGTTTATACCTATGCATCACATCCCCACACTTGTCTTTTGCTTGCCCTCAAGTAAATCTGTTTTTCACTTTCACGTGGGTCAAACGAAAAAATACACTCTCCATTCTTGAGACGTAAGTTAAGGTCTCAAGTCATACCCGGTTCAAGAATTTTGTAATTTCAAGTATTTAACACTCAATGGACTAATCATATGAAAATGGCTATTCAAGATTAACCCCCCTTAAAACCCACAACACATGCATATCCCTCACAATATTCACTCCACTCGGTTATCAATTTGGCTAATTTATATGATGTATTAGCGCTTTTAAAAGTGATCACTCAAAACCGAATAGAACATATACCGCATATGCTTGCAACTCAATCATTCTCCACCACTGAACACAAATACTAAGCACAAGTCAAAAAGGTCTTTGAGGGTTGTAACGGGGCTAGGCTAAGGGTATGGAATAGGATATTTAAAGTGGCTAAGGTGATGAAAATTCGATCTTTATTATGATTACACTAAACCGACTAAACACAAGTCGATAACTAATAAGCTAAAACGTTCGCCTTTTATTAACGACTACCGCACATCTTTTTGTGTTTTTCTTTAATCATTCTTCTCTATTTTTGTAGTATTTTCTGATTGATTTTTTTTTCAAACCATATACACAACTAATACTATGATCGAATTTCCATCACACGGTTTAGAAAGGTTTAAGGTTAAAGGGTAATTTGGGTGATCAAACGAAAGGATTAGGCTCAACATTGGCTACTAGGGGATATGTTTGGGTAAGGCTAGATAAATGGGTGTAAAACAAAAAGGTTTACTATTGCCTAATCATTCTCATATGTATTCGGTCTATGGTCTCAAATTATCAAAAGATGCAAGTTCTACAATACATGACTACGACAACTCAACAAGAAACATGTATAGCATAATGTCTAAAAGTGGTCAAAAACTCATTTATTAAGGGTATGAAATGTGATATGCACAATTACAAGTTCTTAGGCGAATTATTCCCAAATAACCACCCATTAAATACTTTTCATGCCTTTAACTTGAACTCGACCATGACAAGAAACCAAATGGTTCGTGCCATCCCTCGCTAACTTAGTTACTTGTGCTTTTAGATTGCTTCAAACAAAGACATTTTTGAAAATTTCCCCTATCCCCACACTTGAGGTTAACATTGCCTCATTGTGTAGTGTTTTAAATGAACGGGCCAAAATCAAAAACTTTTACTACCCCCTCCCCACACTTGAGGTTAACATTGTCCTCAATGTGTAGAGTTAGAGCTCTTTAGAACGCACAAGGGATGTGACACGCTTAAATTCCCAACAAATTTCACCCCCAAAACTAAGATACAATTTACACTCCACTTATTATCTAGCTAAAAATCAAAGTAAAAAGAAACATATGCACCTTATTTCCGAGCTTGTTCTTCATTTGCTCCACATCCTTCAACAAAGCGGTCGTCTCACCAACATAATGTACCTACAAATCTCAATCCTTGTGTAGAAGCATGCTTCTCACAAGCATCAAAATTTGTTAGTAACCTAGTTCTACCACTTTTATGAAAATATCACCTATCCATACGTTAATTTACTTTGACTTATGTGGAAACTAATGTACAACAATAACAATCATAACTCACTTTCGTGGGAATCACGATTGCATTTAGCTTATGCAACAAGCCCTTTTAAACCTTCCGATAGCTCGGAAGGACGAGTAGGTCTCGTGAGGGTTATATAGGGAACACACCCACAAAGTTCATTTACCTAGGAAAGCAATAAAATCTAACTAGAACAAAAACTAAAAACAAAAAGTACAACAACAACATAAAACATACCTCACCTACCTTTGGTAATGTTCGTTCAGGTCTTTAGGCAGGTATGGGTTGTATGGGTACCCGGTAAGGGAAGATATGATATCCTTCCAATCATCAAGCGGTCCAGGTTCCCCTTCAACTGGTGGTGGTGGCTGTATCGGGACGAAGCTTGAGCCCGCCATTTCGGGCCAATGCGGAGATGGGTCAGAGGGCCCTTGAGGTACGAGGAGGTCATCATAGTTAAACCATGGTGCATGTTGCTGAAATGGCAACCCGGCCATCAAATTCCGATGATGCCTCTCTCGATCATGCAGGATCTTGGCGTTATTGATGGCTATTTGTTGATCTGTGGCAGTCGCCATCCAACGCCTATCCTCATAGGTCTTTTGCTCCCTACGGAGACGATCTTGTTCCTCCTCCCATGCTCTTCGTTGAGCATTTTCTTGAGCCCGCTGTTGCTCCATCAACTCTAATCGAGATTGTCGTTGCGCTTGAAACAACTGCTGGTCTTCCCAATTTGCTCAACTTTGGCCCTATGGGCAGCTTCTTCGTTCTGATGGTTCTGATACTGTGTTTGGAAGCTTTGCTCCCATTGGCGCCTTTCCTCATGGTACCCGCGGTTCTCCCCAATACCCGCGGATACGTTGTCATACACCCCCTGTTGCCCCCGATTATAATTGGTATAATCCGGCCGACGCCGGGAGACAACGATTTGAGCAACTTAATTTGAAATTTCCCGATGCTGCCGGGCATATCTCTGTCTCGGTCCCCTCGGACCGGTCTGTCCTTCTTCCTCTTCTACATCATGCATTTCCTCTTCTTGTACAGCCCCTTGGGCTGCAGTGGGTCCGTAAACGTGAATTGGCGGCCCTGATCATCTTTCACCGTATATTGATGACCATAAACTTCCACGCTAATCTTCCAATGCCGCCTGATTGAAGCGAAACAAACTTGATCAATTTGCTTGGTGACCAATAACGAGTCGGCGGGCAAAGCGTTTTGCTGTAGGATCATTGCGCTTATCAACCTCACATACGGTATCATTTTTCTGGTGCATGATTCACGCGTGTCCCACGTGTTCATCATCACAATTTGGCGCCATGACAACTTTGGCGCACCAACCAGCAATGAATGTAACACCCTACAGTCGGGCACCTTTACTTTCCCGCGGTCTCCAAACCGACCATGATGTTTTCAAGAGATATACCTTGGAGGATCCGCCCCTCCAACGACAGATCGTTTCTCGACTCACCTAACCCACCGGACCCCGGTAACACAGTGACTAACATACCGGCAGGGTCAGCAGGATTCACCTTGTTATCCAGAAATTGGTCAATGGTGTAGTAGTAATAAGCATCTGCACCCAATGAGTCAAAACGAGCAATACAATTAATGTGCTCGAATGACATGATCATCTTCCTAATGTCACCAACCAATTGCCAAAAGACCGGTGGTCCATCCTGTTTACAAACCGTAATGTTGACAGCCACTTACAAACTGCTGCCAAATAAACCTTCGATGTGATGTCTTCACACCAATCCAAAACTCTCTCCTAGCCAAGTCTTTCAAACTTTTGGACGATTCCTATAGCCCTGAACTCCTCCATGTTAACAATCCTCTCCGGAACAGCTCGTTCTGGGACCAAAGTGGTGACGTTCCCGGAAACCATCTTCCATCTCCACATTTTTGCTTCCAGTTTTTTATTGTTATACCTCGACAACGGTTTCTTCTTGTTGTCGTTCCACTGCGAAGCTGTACGGCTATAAATGCCGTTCACCGTTACAAAGAACGGACAAAGATGCACTTCATTACCAAGAACATGTAAATCCTAACCTAGACAAGACATAAATGCACATAAACATTTCATAAAGTCAAATTTAATCTTCACTCGACAATTTATGAATTCAATACAAATGCAAGACAATTGTCATAAGCTTCAAAATCAAATAGCAAACTGTCACAAATCAAATCAATGTTTAACCCTAGACTTACAAAAACCTACACCGGTGTGAAACCTCCGGGAATTTGCACTCATGGTGAACATGACATGATCAATGGATGGTGAAAGCTCGAATCTTGGCATCTTGAACTTGGAGATTATGATGGAAAGTGATTAGGGTTTGTGATAAATGATGGTGATGAGTGGATGGATGATTGAAGGATGATGATGATGGTGTTGGGATTAGGGTTTAGATTGAAGAGTGTAATTGGATGGATTTGATTAGTGGAAGATGATGGCGTCGCCGACGGCCCATAGTGGCATCGGCGACTGTTCATAGTGGCGTCGGCGACGGCCCATAGTGGTCAATGGTGTAGTAGTAATAAGCATCTGCACCCAATGAGTCAAAACGAGCAATACAATTCATGTGCTCGAATGACATGATCATCTGATTCTTCCTAATGTCACCAACCAATTGCCACAAGACCGGTGGTCCATCCTGTTTACAAACCGTGATGTTGACAGCCACTCACAAACTGCTGCCAAATAAACCCTCGATGTGATGTCTTCACACCAATCCAAAACTCTCTCCCAGCCAAGTCTTTCAAACTTTTGGATGATTCCTATAGCCCTGAACTCCTCCACGTTAACAGTCCTCTCCGGAATAGCTCGTTCCGGGACCAAAGTGGTGACGTTCTCGGAAACCATCTTCCATCTCCACATTTTTGCTTCCAGTTTTTTATTGTTATACCTCGACAACGGTTTCTTCTTGTTGTCGTTCCACTGCGAAGCTGTACGGCTATTTCTGAGTTCATCCCAATCCCAGTCCTGGCGTTCCAACTGACCATCATCCTCTTCAACATACTTAATTGTTCCCATTTCTTTTGGACATATCCTGAGCCTGAACCGGCTCGTGAAGATGACCCTTCACCGGATGTCTTACTTCTTTTTCGGGAAAACATGGCTACAATCAAACACAAGGAACCAATTAGTATACCCAAAACTTCAAACACTCCAACTTTTGAACATAAACAATGATGTTGATTGAACTTTTGCTTTAGATATAAATTAGCTTGTTTAAACTTAGAAGTGGCAACTTTATAATCTAAAACTTAATATTCATCATGTTTATTCCCAAATCCATGGAAGTTCAACAAGATTCAACAGCATGCTCATGTTCAAGCATACTAACAACATGTGTAATTACATCACAAAAGTTGTTGTAAGCTCAAATCCCTCCCAAATCATCTATTCATGCCCAAATATAAGCTATAACATCATAAATTGCAATAAACAACCTACTCTAAACCAAAAAGTTAAAAAATTTCGGAAGAAATTGACTAACCATATGATAATCATGCTTAAATCTGAGAAAAAAATCACACCTTTAATGTTGTTTACCTAGCAGACACAGCAAAGAACCACATCCTTGAAATAAAATTTGATCGAGGTGTCGCGCCTCGGTCAAAGATAATATTTATAAACCCGATTTATCCTTAACTATGAGTTAGTGGTAGCACGGGGTCGATCCATGAAGAGTCTGTGGTTTGCGTACGGACAAGATTGATTTTAAATAAGATTGTCACTTTATGAAGTTTGCTACAAAAACGATTAATTTGTTTATTTGAGAAAGGTGTTGGAATGAACCAACAAGTTGTTTGATTAATTAACTAACAGAACTTGAAAGTTTGCAATAAAAGTAAATGCGATTGTAAGACAATATAGAGAAAACAAGGTTCACACCCGGTTCAATGATTGCACTCCTAGGGTTTCTACACGTTTTAGATTTGATTCAATTGCAACAGTTATTAACGAATTTAGTGTCACGAGGCTTAGGTGCCAATAGCTATCAACGTTACAAAGAACGGACAAAGATGCACTTCATTACCAAGAACATGTAAATCCTAACCTAGACAAGGCATAAATGCACATAAACATTTCATAAAGTCAAATTTAATCTTCACTCGACAATTTATGAATTCAATACAAATGCAATACAACTGTCATAAGCTTCAAAATCAAATAGCAAACTGTCACGAATCAAATCAATAACAATGTTTAACCCTAGACTTACAAAAACCTACACCGGGGTGAAACCTCCGGGAATTAGCCACTCATGGTGAACAGACACGATCAACGGATGGTGAAAGCTCGAATCTTGGCATCTTGAACTTGGAGATGATGACGGAAAGTGATTAGGGTTTGTGATAAATGATGGTGATGAGTGGATGGATGATTGAAGGATGATGATGATGATGGTGTTGGGATTAGGGTTTAGATTGAAGAGTGTAATTGGATGGATTGGATTAGTGGAAGATGATGGTTGATGATGATTGTGGCTCCAAGAACAATCTTCAAACTCTCAAAATTCGTAACCCCCATAGAATAGCTCCAAAAATCTTGTTTAAACCCGTACCCAAAAGCAAAAACCATGAAATTCGCGATGCAAATTTAGGAGGTCTGTCGCCGACGGCCAGGAGTGGCGTCTTCGACGGAATGCAGAAAACCCTAAAAAAGGGGTTTTCCGGTGATTAAGGTAAGGTCTTGGGTCGAAAAGTAGGTATAAAGATATACATATTTGAACAAAAAATGTAACTAAGCCCTTATCAAAAACAACTATTCCAAAGAACCGGTTTCAATAATCTGAATAGAGCCATTATCGTCCACAGATATGAAAGCCCCAATACAAGTAACTGGGTCGGGACTAAACACATAACCTTTCCAACAAGACCTAGTCCATTCAATAATCTTTCTAGTGGAAGAGGCTGGGCAAGCACATCAAAGGGCCAGGTTTTTAGTAGCTCAGGTAAGGTTCTCGGGATTGGAGTGGGTCTATTAGCACAGGGACAGACCTGTTAGAAGAATCCATACGGCATCCTTAAGAGGCTCAAAGATCTTGAAAAAAGAACGAGTGAGGACGTGTCCAATCTGAACCAAGCTCAAAGCTAAAAAAGAATAAGGAAACACACTCTTTGTCGGAACGAGGAAGAACTGTTGACGTAAAACCCGCTTTCCGCTCTTTCCCTCTCTTCTTTGCGACAAGCTTCGGAATTTGTTCCCTCAACAAGCTGTCAGAGTCCCTTGTACTCTGACAACAGACGACAAAGAAAGCTGTTTTGAGACATAAAAACAGAAATGCTACACCATTGTTTTTAAATCTCAAAAGGTCGATCTTGTTGTTTTGAGAACTCAAAACTGCAGCTATCATTATCGGGGTGCTCCGCCACCCCTCATTTCCATCATGAGTCTTTCAAATACTAAACAAGTTGTCACAAAATCAAATCAAATACAAATGCATAAACCCTAGAATTCTTACAACGATCTACACCGGGGTGAAACCGAGAAAACTAGCCACTCATGGTTGAATGGACGCGATCACCGGGCGACGAGCACGAACACCGAGCCATGACCTTTGAGTCTTGGAAGAAGGATGAAGGTTAGGTTTTAGGGTTTGGAAGGTGAGTGTGGATGGATGAGGATGATGGTGGGAAGGTTGGGTTATGGTGGTAATAGTGATGGTGAATTAGGGTTTAGATCGGTGGTTGTGAAGATGGTGATGGGTTAGAGGTTAGGGATGTTAGACGTAGGTTAGAGGTGAAGAAGATGTTCAAGAATGGTTCCAAGATGTGTTTTTATGCTTCGAAAGTCGTAATACCTCAAAACAGGTCAAAACAAATGATATAACCTGTCCCCCAACTCAAAAATCAAGTTTTTCGCGAAGTGGGAATGCAGGTGGCGTCGCCGACGCCCATTTAGGGCGTCCCCGACGGCCCGTATAAGTCCCAGTTTCACCAGACGGCTTAATATGTTGTTTACAGAGGTTTCTGGCCGACGGGACAATCCAGAGGGCGTCGCCGATGGCCCTTTTGGGCGTCCCCGACGCTGCCTAGTTTTGCTGGTTTCCTGCGAAAATTGTTTTCTTCGTAACTTCTTCGTTATAGCTCCGTTTTACTCACTGTTTTCACCCATGTACTCGTAATTCAGCCCTCTATCATTCCATTGTTAAATATCTTCATTTTAAATCCATTAACCTGCCCCCAAAACACATCCAATCTTCACGGTTAACCCGGTTTGTTCATTTCACATCCCCAGGTGATCCCGTTCGCTCCCGGTGCTCCCGAATAGCTCCTTAAACTCTCTAAGACCTGTAAAACACAAATCCCATTAAAAGTAGGCTATTCAAGATTAAAAGCTATGTAAATACACAAACTTAAACACATAAGAACACCGGTTTTCGACCACGCATCACAACCGTGACATTGCTAAAAATAATACCTGAGAAAAACATGCATAAAAACGTCAACCAAACGGGTTGAGTGAGTTCACGGGTTTAAATGACTACATAAACATTTGTATTTGGAAAACACGACTTTTTACAATACAAAGTCATAACCAAAACAGTCACTTGTCAGTTTCGCATTACCATGAGACACCATGATCAACACCAGACCTGAATCAACCCGTTACTGATGTTCTATCGTAAAACACTAAAATAATATGAGCAATATCTATCTGATCATGGTTAGAGCGACTAACCACGGGTGGGGTGGTCAACCCGAATAGATCTATTCATATAACTCACGCCTACTAAAGTTGATGATCACAACTCAATGGGACTTAGTTGCGATAATACGTCTATCTCATGTAACTACAAATAGTTTTTGCTTGTTCCCAGAACAAGCCTTTTCATTATTCCACTTGTTTCCAATTAAAAATACGTGAAACATGTTTGTTTGTTTCAACTGACATTCAAATCATGATTTCTAGCATGTTTTCTCCTCACGAGTATTTAAGAGCAAAAACATTTAAAAGAAGGCTGTGATACTCACCTGGGTGTGTAAATCGAACGCAAATACATAGCAACGTGTAGCGAGTAGCAAAATCCGTGAACCGACCTATCTATGCCCTAATGCATACAAAGGCACCTTAAGGTCTATACATTGTTTCTAACATGTAAGTTGGTCATGTGTCAAAGTCACCCGACAAGTTAGACTTAATGTGAATATATGTTGTTTCTAAATTGTTGTTTTGACTCGACTAATTTGGTGATATGTCTTTGATTTCTCAAAAAAAATACATATATATATTTATACAACATATATTCCGCCACTGTTCCTTTGAAACAGGAAATGACTTAGCAGTTAACACTAAATATACTAGTAGGAAACTACTCCATAAACAAATCTTATGTTTTGTCGAGTTTCGTCTTTTTCAAAGAAAACCCTTTAAAATAGTATTTTTTTAACAAAATAAACTCGCTCGTGTTTACTAGCCTTTAAAATAGATTTTTCTCTTTTTTACAAAATAAACTCGCCCGTGTCTACTAGAATATAATCTTGCGTCAATCATGTATTTTAACTAAAATATATACATGTATAAGTCCATATTCTTGTTCTCAAAACTCATTTAAAATAAACGTTAGGTAAATAGATTTTTGTGCAAGTGTTGTAATCTTATATATAGTTGCATACATATTGAATGAAAGATGCAATATATAAGATCTAGCTTTCAAGTCCCTGGTTCATATGTGTGTAGATGAATATATTAATACACAATTTTTAAGCTAGTCAACATACTCTAAATCATGTCACAAAATTTTAATCAATAAATATATATGTATATACAATCACACATATACACGATGGTGTGTATGTGTGGTGGTCAAGGATTAGTTTTGGATTCTATAAGAAAGCTTATGTGTGGTGACAACATTTCATCCATGTGAACTATATATTATTTTTATATAGAACTAAAGGTTCAGGATATACTAGGAAGTTTCTATAGGTAGGAAGGATAAAAGTAATCTTGACCATCTATTTAGTAATCAAAAGCTAAAATTAAATTAGTGGAAGTGAACAAAAAGAGGAGGCACGTGACTTTTATGTAAGGGTATTCTAGTCCATCTAAGGTAATAGTTTCTCTCTCCTTCAATTCCCTCCAATTTTAAAACGTTAATAACTTTTTCATACGACATTATTTTTTTATAAAAATTGTACAATAAAAACGAGCGTTTTTTATCTTTAAAACGAGTAAACTTTTGTTATACATTTGAAAAAAAAGTTTTCGATAACCCAGATGCGTAAAACGCAATGAAAAAAAAACACAATTTTTTTTTCATTTTTATAAAACACAATGGATTAAAAAACACAAAATAAAGTGTTTTTCTAAAAGGCAATGGACAAAAAACACAAAAGACAATGCTTTTTAAGATTTTTTATCTAAAAAGCAATCAATTAAAACACAAAAAAGGGTTTATTTCTAAAACACAATTAACTAAAAATATAAAAGAAAGTGTACTTTTAAAACGCAATGGACTAAAATCACAAAAGAAAAGTGTCTTTTGTAAAACGCAATGGACAAAAAATGTGTTTTTTCATTATTTTGTAAAACGCAATGGACAAAAAGACATAAAAAATGTGTTTTTCATTCTTTTGTAAAACGCAATGGATAAAAAACAGTGTTTTTTCATTATTTTATAAAACGCAATGGACAAAAAACACCCAAAAAGTGTGTTTTTCATTTTTTTGTAAAAAGCAATGGATTAAAAACTGTGTTTTTCGTTATTTTGTAAAACGCAATTGACAAAAAACACCCAAAAAGTGTGTCTTTTCAATTCTTTTGTTAAACGCAATGGATAAAAAACAGTGTTTTTTCATTATTTTGTAAAACGCAATTGACAAAAAACACCCCAAAAAAATGTGTTTTTTCATTCTTTTGTAAAACGTAATGGATAAAAAACAGTGTTTTTTCATTATTTTATAAAACGCAATGGACAAAAAACACCCAAAAAGTGTGTTTTTTCATTCTTTTGTAAACACAATTTTAAAAGAAAATCTAAACTGAAAGGTGTTTTGCAATTATTCGTTGAGACATTTTGTCAAACACCTGAAACACCTGGTGTGCAACTTTTTATCAATGATTTCTCAATGAAATTGGAACTAATGATGTTCCCCAAACGCATGAATACATCAAGAGAAATGGTAGAATCAGAGATATCTTCACTTTGAATACAAAATGTTTGAGAAATTTGAGAAGAGGAGTACCTGTTTTAATAGAAATCTCATGTTCCATCGCATCATGTTAAATTGAAAAAAACGAGAAATTATAGAAACATAAACTGGGTTTTTTTCAAAAAAATCGAAGAACACGTTGATTGAGTGTTGGAACCATTCATTGATGACGAAAATCGCACTGTGATGTAGTAATTCTAGAGAGAGAAAATGAATGAAATGTTGAAGATGGTGGGTTTTGAACATATGGGTTTTAAAGATACAAAGAAGGGAAATAGAAATAATAAATAAAAGGAGATTGACTAAAATACCCTCCCCACTTGTATTTCTACTTTTCCATATGGACGACTAAGATTACTTCATATTCTTCCTAGCGAATATAAACTTTCTATTTGATCCTCACCCTAGAAATAAAATGGTATGAGTTTAGAGGTTCATACCAAACTAGAACAAAGGTGGCAAGACTTGAACTTGAACTCTAGAGCTTGAAAGTGTGGGATTTAAAATCTTTGAAATGTGAATGCTATTGGGACGGTTCTGGCCGAACCAAAGGGAGAAAGGGAATTGTGTTGTGATAATTTCTAAGTGTTGGGTACTTTTAGTTCTATGGTGAAATAGAACAAAAGTCACCTATGCATGTATGGTCTGTTGAGTGTCTAGGCATCCAAAATCACATGGTTGGGGGATGTTGGGATGGGCTCGGCTAGCAAGAAGGAAAAGGGAAGGTAAGGTGTGATGTAGGTCTTTGGACGGATGGAAATGGGTATGGTGGGTTGGGTTGGGTTAGGTTGTGATGATGATGGTTTAGGTGATTTGTTGAGTGTAGGGTTGTTTAAACCGCTCCCCACTCGCTCATAAATTGCTCGAAAAATGCTCGTTTGATTTGAGACTCGGTTGTAAATGAGCCGCCCTGTTTGGATCGGTTTGTAAACGAGTCAAGCATAAGCAAAAGTCCGTTCGGCTCGGTTCGGCTCAAATTATTATTTTTAATTAGTATACATATACACATATACATATATACACATATACATATACACATACTGTGACATACATATATAAACATGTATATACATATACATATATACATAAATATAAATTAAATTTATAGTTTTATATATATCACTCTATTAGATTTTAGTCCACTATATACAAATTTACAACGATATTTATATGTAGCAGCTTAATCACGCCAATAAAAAACTTAACACCAATCTAAAAGTTAAACCAAACCCTAAACCGCTAAATGAGAGTCTGCTCATCGCCTCAACGTCTCATGTTATTACTCTAAGTCAGTCGTCTCCTGGTCTCAGCGTCATTGTTCGTGCAAAACGAACATCGCCTTATCGGCCACAACATTATTATTTATAAGAAAAATATTATGCGATGAAATGTGTCTGTTTATAAAGACATAAAAACTTGAGACCCAACGTTGTCACTATCTTTCTCCGCAAATTTAAGTCGCACAACATAGTTGTCTAAATCGGTAGAAGTTCGCTTGACGCTCGCTCAAAATATTCACTGCTCGGAAAATGCTCGCATGATTTGAGGCCTGGTTTTAAATGAGCCGCTCTGCTCAGTTCGGTTTGTAAATGAGCCAAGCATGAGTAAAGGCCCACTCGGTTCGGCTCATGAACATCCTTAGTTGAGTGTGAGGTTGGGTTTTGTTAGGTGTATAAAACACCCACTTTTATTTATACCCACTAGTTACTTGTTGTTAATAAAATATAGAATAGAACCGTAGTAGAAAAATACGAATATGCTGGGTGTATAAAAATATATTTTTATACGTTTGTATTTGTCGCGCTAACGGCGTATCGCAAATATAATTTACAACTTACACGTGGAAAACTTCAAATAATAATCTAATACTAATAAAAGAGTAACTATAATGCCACATGCCATTCTCTTATAACAAAGGATTTCATCAAAATGCCATGTGACAATTTATTATGCTACATCAACCATATAATAAATAAAATAATAAGTAAATTAATATAAATACTGATTGTATTTAATATATATTAGAAATAATCTTATATTCATGATTATATCTCTTCATTATTCTTTATTCTTAATAATTAATATTAGTTAGCTACTTACCTATACTTTAATATAATATCTCTATTTTATTAAATAAAAACATACTTATCAAAAGAAGACGAGATAACCAAAAATTTATACGCCATCACTATTTGACGTAAAAAAATTTAAAACCTCATCATGTTTATAATTTGTTATTACCGTTTTCACAAATGTTTATGTATAAACAACAGGGTGAGGATCCTGCGCAAAGTGTGTTTTTCCTAGAAAGTCTAGGAAGTGATCTGGGCCATCCGATGGGTGTGTTTAATGGTTGAGATCATCTTGGTGGAATTTGGTAATATGTGTGTCTTAAAAATAGGATTATTTAATTGATTTGGGGTAAATGTGTCATTTAAGTTGTTTTAAATAAGGAAATAACTACTAATCATAAAGCCACCTCCAAAAATGTCGCAATTTTTTTTCTCTATCTAATCCCTCACATTTGAAACCACCTAACCACACAAAAAATAATGGTAAATCAGATCTAGATGTATTCATGGTAGTGTGTTTTATCGATAAAACACAATGTGATGAACTAGTGACTGACTGCTAAAACACAGTGTGATTAAACAGTACCTGAAACCAGTAACTGCTAAAACACAATGTGTGAAATAGTACCTGAAACGAGTAACTGCTAAAACACAGTGTGATGAAACGTACCTGAAATGAGTAACTGCTAAAACACAGTGTGATTAAACAGGACCTGCAATCAGTAACTGCTAAAACACAGTGTGATGAAACAGTACCTGAAACTAGTAACTGCTGAAACACAGTTTGATGAAACAGTACCTGAAACGAGTACCTACTAAAACACAGTGTGATGAACCCAATATAAAACACAACGTGAAGAAATCCTAATGATTTGAAATTGTCAAAGAGATATATGTTTCCATAAATATCTGGATAGTTAGTTAGGATATATAATATTCCAAAATTAAGTTAATAATCAAATTACCATCATGCCATTTTGAATAAAAAAACTAAAAGCCACATGTCACCTCCCTATTGCTTCCTAGACTTTCTAGGAAACATATGCTTTCTAGCCAACTTCCACTCTAAACAATATATATGTGTGTGTATGTGTGTTTGTGCGCGTTTAATATATATAATCTTAGATCATGAATTAATTCCATTTCATCTTATACTTTGATAACACTTTTTAAAATAAGAAAATATTAATTTGAAATAAAATCTACTAATTATTTTGTATTTAAAAACAAATTCTTACTTCGTAAACGCATAATGTTATATTTTCTTTAATTTTGTATGTATAGTTCATATTAGGGTTATATGTATTCATATCAAAATGTATATTTATGATGTTTGATGCAAGAAATAATATGAAATATAAAAAATAATTTAAAACTTATAATTGTCATGTCCTTCATACGCAACAACCTCAACATAAACATATTTATTTAAAAACTCATTCAAATTTATATGAATGGAAAACACATTTATTTCCCCAAAGAACTCGATCAACTCCATGATTATCTTAAGTCTTTCATTTTCTATCCTCAAATCCATGTAATACATGGGTCTATAAACTAGTAACTAATATATATACATACATGCACACACATATATGTATATTGTCAAATCTTGAATCATACACATATCTATATAGTCAATTTTAAACTATACATGTGTGTATATTACGAAAAACTTAGGGAAAATGTGTGGTCCAAAATGATTCTCAAGTTTCTCAATTAGCATGGTGTTTCTCACAGGATCCTAACCCTATATATATATATATATATATATATATATATATCTAAATTATTTTTGTTATTATACACATAATGACGCTATGAGGCGATTTCCCAAGTACTTAGGCCATTATCACCAACATTCATGCGTGTCTTTTTAACTCATGTGTGACCGGTAATTTCTAAATAATTAGCAAATGCAAAATGTGACACAAATAGACATTTCTATGCATATGACAACTAAATTAATAAAAATTAATTCTAAAACGTAAGATCACGATGTATACGAGATTCAAGTTTGTATAGATGTTAGCCGGATCTTACCGGTTATCACAGAACATATAGCAGATATTCATGGTTTATGTTTAATTTTTGGATGTAACTCATTCCATCTCTTCCCTTCTAATATTTTGCTAGTTTTCTAACAACAATCATTTGCCAAAAAAGATATATATATTTCAAACAAATAATTTGGATTTCAATCAGAAACCACATATACGCTTTGTGTAGAGACTTTATGTTATTCTAAGGGATTACATACATTTTTAATGTTTCAAAAAATATTAAAAACCCCAAACTCTTGTCATCAACAAACCACTACTGGTGGTTTTGGTTGAAAAGAACAAAAACAACCTTAAAAACACAAATTAACTATCAAAGAATATTATAATAGCTTGTAATTATAAAATGTGATGATTTAAAAATGGTCTTAATATATTTGTCACATCAAGATTTCCTGATGGGCCCGAACATAAAGTTTATGCGTGACATTGATATAGATATTCACAATTAACACAAAGGAAGTCTGGGAATATAAAATACTATTACAAACTACAATGTCCAAATATTCAAACATAATCCAGACCGGAAGTTTATAAAAGATCCAAGCGGATCGGATAAATAACCAAAATGATTATGTAAACAGACTACTAGGCTTCTTGCATGGAGTTGCAAATTCCACTTAAGTAATTACCGGGCAGCTTCCAGCCTATTTACGTTCTTTGCAACCTGCGCTTAGTCTTTTGAAGATACGTCAGTTTTCACTGATAAATACAAATAACCGACACATTTTGAAAATATTTCAAAATCTTTTTATGTACACAATGGTACATATATTTTTATAAATAACCTGGGATAAACTATATCTCATGTTATCAATTTTACATGCTTGTCAATACAAATTAGTCCCGGAAACTATGCCGGGATCATGATTAACCGACATGCCGCTTTAATACCCTTATTGGGTAAACCCATATTGCGTTATAAAAATATTTTACTATAGCATTAGCATCTGTCAGGTGTATGCCTACACCTCGTGCTTAGGCCATGGCCATTTGCAATTAAATGAGCCGAGGATATCCAGGACACGGTCGTATTAACCCCAAATGATTAAGTTATCAAGTAATACGAATTAGAACGAATTATTTGGATTCCTGACACATTGGTCTTGATCCCATACCCGACCAAGCGGTAATAATATACCGTATCCCAAGCCCATATAGGAAAATAGGTTAAGAGTGTTTACCGGACTTAAATCTTTAAAATCCAAAGATAAATACAGGCATCGTCGTTCAAACAAAATGACAAGTAAGGTTGCAATTTACTGGATGCCCTAGTCTATAATGAATGGTATAATAACCAATTAGAATGTTAACGGGTCCTATTCAAGTCATAGACTTGGACCGGTTAATTATAAGATAAAGAAAACGATACGTTTCGCTAGATTAAGCGGTGACCGGATAGAATGTGGTTTGAACCCTCAAAAGTACTAAGGCTTGTATAATATGGGGTAAAATAAAATTCTGATTATGAATGAATCTGAAAGGATTTGACCCAATTCGGTTAACTTGTATAAACTAAGTTACATAAGGCAATCGTACGTGCATAGGCGGTATCGGGTGATCGGATAAGTCAATGTCAAGTTCATTATGCCAAAACATGATTATTAAGTTACCACATAGTTAGGTATTACATTTTATATGTTCATTATGATTTAAAACCAATTTATGCACAAAAGGGCAAAATCGGCATTTTTTGGCATAATATAAGAACTTGCATAAAACCTGACAACTGATTATGATAAATGGTATAACCTCAGAGGGTTATTCCATACATAATTATGATCAGAATGCAACTTCAAATCAGTAGGTAAATTAACTAAAACGGGTTAGAATCGAAACTCAAAGCAGAAGTCAAACTACTTGACTTTCGGTTGCAAACCAAACTCTAAACTGGAAATGACATGTTGAACATGCTTTAACATGTTCTAATATGTTTTACCGACTAATATAATGTCAAAAATATGTTTTTAGATGTTTATAAGTTCATTTAACTTAATTTCCGAAAAACTGCGTTTTGACTTTCATTTTAGCATAACTTTGACCCGTCATTTGACCAACTTAACATGATTTTCAGGAGGTGCCCTCATAGCGATTATCACCTATCTTATTACGATCACGTAGCCATGTTCAATTCGAACATTGGCTTGACCATAATGGTCACAAACGAAAGTCAAAGAAAAAGTTAATTTGATTGACTTTCGGCTAAATACTTAGCCTAGAAAAGAATTGAGTTAAGAAGAACGCTTACAAGTGTTCTAAGATGAATAAGAACTCATTTGGGAAGCTTCCTTAGGTCAAGAAGCAGCTCCAAGAGTATAAGAGGAGAAATGAAGGAAATGAGCAAAGAAAATGGTAGGACAATTTGGTGCTATTTATATTGAAGGAAGTTCATAGGATCAAGACATGTGTCAAGGGGTTTCTAAGATGTTAGCGGTGTTATTTGAGGTGTCAAGAACTGCACAAGAGTGGAATTCCGTGAGCGAAGGTGGCAGTATGGCAGAATGGCTTGGGTAGCAAACAAACTGCCAGCTGTAGACCCCTTACAGTCCGTAAGGGTCCTGGGCTTACGATCCGTAAGCCTTTTAGGCGCCCATGGTGTTTTGAAGTCTCTTACGGTCCGTGACACTAAGGCTACGGTTCATAAACGCCTGCAGTGACAATATCTTATTAACTTCACAATTTCCAAAAGCTATTAGGCTTTACGGTCCGTAAGAGCCTCAGAGGCCAAACTTGGCATGTGACAAAATTATTCTCCTCCACATCCAATCTTCCACCATTTGACAGAATTAGTCCCTCATCATCCAATTATTAGGCATATTTAGAGAGTTGATTTAGACATGCGTTGCCATAGGATTCGATAAAAATTTTCGAGGTGTTACAGTATTGCTTCAAATTCAGGCCCCCAAGTTTCATCAACATAATCATCATTTTCATTGACTTTGACATGTAAGTTTTCCCAATAGAAAAGGTCTTAATGCAGATTAAGACATTTGCATTAAGACCTTTCTAACACCAAAACTAGAAAAAAGTGTAAAAAAAACATTAATTTCTAACATCAAGCAACTCACTGATTAAAAGTGAGGGAGTCGGGTTTATAACTTTATTAAAGTTTAGGGGTTGTGTGAAAACTTTATTAAAGTTTAGAGGTGAAAAAGTAAATTGGTTAAATAAAAAGAAAATTAATAGAATAATTAAACTACAGGGTGAGATGAAAATTTACACTAAAAACAAAATAGACTACAAAGCAAAACAATTATTATTCTAAACAGAAAACCATGCCCACTTGTGTAAACCCTCAAAACCGATATGTGTGGTAGAGATTGTGTCATGTGTTCAGATCAACTTTATACATGAGGTTATAATAGTCATTTTACATTGTCTTACACAATTCTATAATCCATGGGATTTGATGTTTGGTGTTTTACTTCTAGTTCTACTTTCTTTTATTCTCTCGCTATAACATCTTATCTACTACTCTAACCCAATTTCTCATAGATTTCTCATTTCTCTCTCACCATCTTCTTTCTTTATTCATGGAGCATATTCCTCTCAATATTTCCATTGAAGATCCCTTTCCCAACCATTAGTAGAAGAAATTCTAGGTTTTTTAAATCATGTTCATCATGTTTGTTGCATTAAATTTATTCATGTTCATCACTGAGTAAATATTTTTTTTTGTGAAACTGTAATAACTTCAGTAAATAGTTTTTCTCATGTTTAGAAACCGTCACATTTAATGACGTTTTTTGTAAATATAGTTGTCTTTTTTCATTTAATGAGGTGTTTTTCAAATGTAGAAAAACCTTTAGATTGACACAGCTGACGGAAGAAAAACCTTGACTTGATGAAAACTTCATTTCACGATATGTTCCGTGTTTTTTGCTACTGCATTCAAGCTTGTTTTTTGATGTAACAAAGACGTATTCAACTAAGTATATGAATTTTCTATATGGTTGTGAAGGTAATTAAGAGAGAGAGAGAGAGAGCGGAAAGGACAGACAATGTGATTCAAAAGAGAGAATGAGATGGATATTTTTTCTGGGAAGAATCAAACGTGCTCCACCTGCTCACGTTTCTGATCACAATACTATCTTCTTGATGTGCTGGCATGTTTATGAGTGATCTACACATAATGGCATCAAGTTGAAGATCTTCTTGAGAAAAACTTGTGCTTCCCATTCATTATACTCACTCGATGAATTAGATCCTCTCTTAGATGAGTTTTCATACTAGACATTTAGATTTAAGATTTCTATATAATTACACTCATTTATACAAAAAAGATGTTAGATAGTATTGGATTTTTATAATATTAAATATAGATAATGTTATATATATATATTATATTTATCTAAATAATATCTATGTATCCAATAAAAAATGACAAATGGAATTTTATGATAAAGTTAAATTTACTAGATAACATTGCACATAAACCATAATGGCATTACAAACTAAAACTTCAATATCTTACAAATACAGTAAAAACAAACCAAAAATAAAAATGCACCAAACTAGATTCAGTCCCCATAAAACTTTGACAGCAAAGAACGTTTAATTTCTTCTTTTTCAGGTGGTGAATAACCCCTTTTGTAACATTGTGTAAAGATTCATAAGTTTTACTTTTGCTCCCTTTATTCCCTTTTTTCCCTTTCAATTTTATTTTGTTCTTTTTGTTGCTTGAACTCGATTTATGAAATCAATTTGAATATTTCGGGTAAGCCTCATTGCACGAAGTTCGTCAACAATTTCATCGGAAACCTTATCTTATCCTTTCTTTCTTTTTTAGCTTCATCTCTACCTATTGGACGTTGTAGTGTAGATGAACCACCACTAATTGGCGATTCTTGGTTGGAATTCACATAATAGTCCCTTTCTTCTAAAGTCATTGTTCTTTTCATACTACCATGACTTTCTTCATCATCCACTTCACGTTCAGGACGGTAACGTGTTATGCCACAAGGTATCCCTAAAGCTCATTTTGGGTTCTTACACATAACCTCATTGAAAACAATAGAGTCGTTAAACTTTTTCCCACTTTTCTCGTAAATATTATGAGCATCATTCTCAATATCTCTTTGAGACGTTCTACTTCTTGCTCGGCAATATGCTTCCCGGTAAGCAACAACCCATTCCTGACGTTTTCGTTGAGTTGATAATAACGACCTTTCATTTGGTCAATATTCCTCTTACCAATCTTTTCTAAGATTTTCTGCCTGAGTTGCATCGTATATTTTCTTTATTTCTTTCCACAGTGACGTTTTCTTCTGGTTTTTCCCGAATGCTATCTCCACTAGCCATACACCATGCCGACATTAAAGCAACTTCTTCAACAGTATCCCATTTAGTGGTTTGTGGTTGTTTTTCAGTATTTTGTGACGTTTGAGGATTTTGAGTGAACGGAAATTGACTTGAATTTGAAAAAAAAACCGAAGGGCTTTCATACTATTGATTATTTTGTTAATTTTTAGAATCGTCAAGGTTCGTATAAAACGGATCTATGGTTTTACAAAATATAAAGAACAAAAGGGAGATTTAATAGAGATAAAATTTATCATTATTCATATATACTATATATAGAGAAAAGTCATGAATGTAATTTTTTTTACATTTTTCTTGAGTAAATATAAGATTTTTTGGATAAAAAAAATTACTTAACTAGCAGTAGATTGAATATGGCATGGATAAGATAAGATAAGATAACATATTATTTCTTTTTATAAAGAAACTGAAGTTAAATAATAAAAAAGAGGAAAAAAAATTAAATAATATAAAGAAATAGAGGTTAAATAATAGAAAAAAGGAAAAAGAATTAAATATTATATGTATGTTGGTTGCAAACATTGGTTGCCATCGACAACCTGTTCGTCCAATTTAGTTGTAACAACCCTCAAAAAGGTGCCACAACCATTCGTAATCGAAACCCCAAACGCGCACGACAAGAACCAACACGGAAAATCAAAAAGAAAGATTTTTATTACCTCTCGTCGGCCGTGACAGACTCATAAGAATCCCGTAGGCCGCGAGAAGCATAAAAGCCGCCAGAGATACGTGTAGGCCACGTGTCAAGCCTACCCATTGAGTCATGCCACCTATGCCCTAGCTAGACCTTCTCACGGGCCGCGACAAGGAAGCCCTGACCTGCCACAGGGCGCGAGAAGCCCTAAATTCAGCTATAAAAGGGATGTGCACTGCACATTTCAAACTCGCTCACTTCTTTTATTTCTCTCTCGATATTCTGGTGTAACACTGCTATTATACCCGAAGTTTTAAACCTCTGCCCGTAATCTGCGTGCTAACTCAAATCACTGGTATGATACCATTTCTGATCGATCTATAAACAATTCAACGGATGTTTAAGTGTTGCCTGAATAAGACTATACTTTGTCAACGTAATCTACATTGAGGTTTTGATCTTGTGATTATCGTTAAAGTTGAAATGGGTTAATACACTAATACGTGTTGCATTGTGTGTTTAATTAGGAAACCAAAACTTAGACCAAAGGCTATTAACCTAAATCTGCAGAGCGAGTCATTCTCTTTTTCTCACAACATTGTGCGTCATTCTCTTTTATCAAATGCTTTCAAAACCCGAAATGTTTTCCAGTTGTATTTACAGTGATTAAGTTTTTGTATTCTTAAATTACTCCAGCATGTGGGGTTTTGTATACATTACTTGATAAGCTTCGCTATTGGATAATTGAGGCCAATAGTGATATGACCATAGTCACAAGAACCGCCACCGAGTGGCAATTACTGATTTGAGTAATTGAAAGATATAAACAAATGTAAAAACCCTTAATGCTATAATTATAACAATATGTTTTAGTACAAATTGAATGAGCTCACCATTATTTTTCACTGACCAAATGTTTTTAAAACGCGTTTCAGGTGATTTACTGTGACGAGAAGGAAAAGTGCTATGAGGCACTCACGCTTAAATAAGTGGCTATGTAAAACTGAATAAAACGTGTTTTGTAATCAAGGGTTTATCATTTTGAAAATCCTTTATGTAAATATGGGTTTCATCCCACAGTTTATGAAATAAAAACTACAGTGTTTTGAAAACTCTGGAAATTTTCCTGACACCCGGTTCTGATGAAAATTCTGCTACGATAATGGTACCACTTGTATCTACTCACAGCTTCCGCCTATGGTGGGGTTGGGGGTTATGACAGAAGGTGGTATTAAAGCCACTGGTTTAAGCTAATTAAGTATTGTGAATATACTTAAAATCAGTAGTCAGGGAAAAATGAAATAACTTCTATGATCACTGTGATTCTAACAAAATATTATATATACGAGTTTTGGAGTTCTTGTTTTTATTGTTTTTGGCTAACAGTATGAGCGATAGAGACTTAGCCGAAGCTTTGGAACACATGTCTTCTAATAATTCAGATATGGATGAAGATAACATGGGAAGAATTACACCAACACCTGGAAATTATGAAATGTCCAGGCCAATAACAAATGAAATCGACCAGAATATGCCACCTCACTCACCAATACCAAGGAACCCAGAACCTATGAATCCTGAACCCATTATGCCACAACAACCACTTCAAAACCCAGTTGAAGCAGCTGGGCTTTTCAATACCTAATGACCGATCCTTTTCAATTCTACCCAAACTACCAACCTGCACCCCAGGCCCCAGTATATCCCCCGATGAACCCCGAAAATGTGGCAGAACTCTGCCATTATGGAGAAGAGCTGATGGACACTGGCAGCCGATTCGCATTATGGGAGAGAATCTCGTCTGGAAATACGACGAGAGAGAACATCAATTCTGAAGACAAACTAACAAAATAACTATATATATATATATATATATATATATATATATGTATTTTCTGTGTTTTGTACATGGGAAAAAAATTTAATATATATAATATACATGTGGTAGTGTGTGTAAGATATAGGAAGCATAATATATAAAGAGTAAAAGTTGCAATGATTGAAGTTTTTGACAATATGCTCTGATTAATTCTGTTTAGGATATTTTGATTAATTTGTTATTTATTCTGTGATATTAATATTTGAAATATGTTTGCAATTTAGATGTCGAATGAAGTTAATCAATCGGTTCAAAACCATCATTCTTTGGACAAAAGTGCCATAGAGAATATAGCAGTTCAGGGAATAGTTGACGCAATACCTTTAATTATCGAAGCCGTTAGAAACCCTGTGCCTATAGAAAATAATAAAGTTGTGAATAGCAAACGTAACCATAGCAATGATTTTAGTCAAAGTGTAAATGAAGATAATGACATCTTTATTAAAGCTCCACTTCCTAAAAGAATGAAGGCAATAACTTTCAGATGTACTTATAAAGATTTTCTAGCCTGTAAGTCAACTAAATTCGTAAGCAATGAAGGAGCCATGGCTGCCCTGCGATGGTTAGAAAAGACTGAAGCTGTTCTTAAGATCAGTAAATATGCTGAAGAAGATAAGGTAATATATGCTTCTAATCTCTTTAGAGATAAGGCATTAGAATGGTGGAATACCATTATTCAGGCAAAAGGAAGTGACATGGCTTATGCCATGAATTGGAAGGAATTTAAGGAAATGACAGAAAGGAAATTATGTCCCCCCATGAAAAGGAACAAATGGCTAATACGTTCCTAAATCATAAAATGATTGAGGTGAACTGTCGTGAGTATACGACAAAATTCTCCGAATATGCAAGAATTGTACCAACTCTGGCTTTGCTAGAACCCGTACTAATTTCTCATTATATTTAGGGATTAATTAGTGAAATCCATGTTATAGTCAAAGCAGCTAGACCTTATACTATTGAGGAAACCGTTGACCTGGCGAATACCTTGACAGATGGATTGATTCACACAAGAGACGAAACAAGAAGAAAGAATTAGCCCAAAAAATTTCATAAGAGTTTCGCCCTAGTAGTACCTACAGGAGAAAAGGAGTTGGGCAATCATCTTCTGCACCTTTCTGTAAAAGGGAGCATTCAAGAAGATGCGCTAAGTACTGCAATTTCTGCAAATTGACCGGACATACAGAGAAAGAATGTAAAAGAAAAACTAATATTTGTTTTAATTGCGGGGAAACGGGCCACATTCTCCCATATTGCCCGAAGTTGACAAAAGAACCTGACAACAAAGCAAAAGCAGCAGACAGAGCCAAGAAGAACGCACGCGCATTCGTACTTACTGCGAAGGAGACAGTGATAATTCCTGACGTGATCGCTGGTACGTTTCTTGTCCATGGCATATATTGTAACATCCGTCAAAAACGGATTTACCAAACCCGCTCCGTTTATTAACCGAACAATCAGTTAAAAATTCCGTTGCGAATTAAATGCCCAAAATAATTTTAAACGATACATAATCAATTATTATACGGGAATATATAATTAGTTTTTGAAAAACTGTCAAAAGTAAGAAAATAAAAATACTTTGGTTCTGCCGGGTTTCGAACCCGGGTCAGTACCGGTCAGCAAAGTCTTAACACTCAATACATGAACCACTGCGCCACTGATGTTCTTTGTTAATTATTAAGATCATTAAATTCATATCATGACTTTCCGAATTCAAAACCGGCGCCCAAATGCAGTAGTCGGAAATCCTGGCGATCTCGCCAATAATTTAACGAATCCTTCCGTTATAACGTAAACTTTAAACCTATATCGGTTATAACTGACGTCTGAGTCCGCGACACCATCTATAACCGCCGGAGAAATTCAAACCAACGAATCAAGTTGAAAATCAGACTAAGTTCATCGATAACCTGCACTATAAATACCCCATCGAACCTCTGCAAACATTTTCGCTCAAACCGCACCCTTTCTCGGCGAAAAATCACTCGCCGGAATATTTCTGCTCATCACCGGAAAACCGGGTTCTTCACTTCTAAGCCTTACTGAACCCCCTAAGCTTATACCGACGTCACCCACATCCTTTGTAAGCTTTCTGGAGACTCGCTGCTGCAAGACACCCGACGCCGGAGCCTGTTGCTGTCGCCGGAGTTTTGCCGGAAAAACAGAGGAAGCCAGTCGGTATATTTCACGCCTAATTTCCTTTCTTTTTATTTATATCTCATCTGTAATTAATCATAAAACGCTAAAGAAACCTGAATAAACACTTCGAACCAGTCAGTCATCACTTCTGGTTATAACACAACGAAGAAGACGAAGTTACGGAACATATAAGTATAATTTAAATCAAGAAATAACTCGGGTTAGACACACAGTCCAGTGGTGGACTGTGTGCACATTAAACACACTAACGTCTCGAGTTCGAATCTTGTTCCACACACGCTGCCTTAATAAAAACGTTTTTTTTGTTGTTAACCGAACCGGAGTCACGCTGTTATATGTTAAGTATATTAATAATCGGAATAATAACCAAGTTAGACACACAGTCCAGTGGTGGACTGTGTGTATGTTTAATCAAAGCGCACGAGTTCGAGTCCGGTCTACTACATCGACCCGGACAATTATTCAAACTTTTTAATATGGCATAAATGAAAATGATTAGTTTGTATTTAAGAATAATAAAAATAAGTTTAGTTAACAAGTTGGACACACAGTCCAGCGGTGGATTGTGTGTTTGCATAAGCCACAGGTCCCGGGTTCGAGACCTGTGGAGCGCACCGATTCTTTGATTTAAAATCGTTTTTAAAAATAAAGGATTTTCTGTTTAACCTAATTAATATATAAATGTAATTAAAAACAGAAATATTTCGGGTTAGACACGTAGCTCAGTTGGTAGAGCTGCGTGCACGCATACGGGAGGTCTCGGGTTCGAGCCTCACTCAGCGCACAATTATACAAGCGAACCGGTCAAAGTCAAAGTCAAAGTCAACGGTCAACGGTCAACTGTAGCAAAAAAAAATCAATTTTTATTATTATTTTTATTTATTTATTTTAATTAAAAATCAATTAAAAATATTTAAAAACAACATTTTTAAGGTTAGAAAATAGCCTCAAACTCACAAAAATACACCCAACAATCCTACTAAAATGGATTAATAAAATCCGTTTACTTACCGAACCATAATGCTATTTATCTAGGTTAATTTCACTCGTGGTTAAAACCACTTCGCGTGCATTCAACATCATCAACCGAACGCACCCACTGTGAGTGAATCTTACAACTCCCCTTTTTAATTACACGTTTTGGGGTGTGTCATGTGTCTCAAATAATTAACTCGTTTATTTAAATTTGTGCCATACCATATCGTGACCTAAACTTAGATTGTTTATATTGTTGTGATTACTTATTTCATTTTGTCAAATTATATGAAATTCATTCATTAAGCCCATCAGTTCCTCGTGGGAGACGAGTTGAATAACGCGTGCCTCAAAACCAATCCATTATTGTTCATGTGTGTATCATTGAGTTTATATTGTTTATAGTTATGTCTTTCATATTATCATGTTTATGCAATTCATTCATTAGGCCCATCAGTTCCTCGTGAGAGACGAGTAGAGCAACGCGTGCCTCTAAACGTTCCATTATTGTTCATGTGTGCTTTATTTAATGTCTAATGATTGTTGAATAAGTTTACATCTATTTTTACTCATGTGTGGTTGTGCACTCATTTCATAATCAATTAAATAAACTTGTTCAAATGTTTTCCATAGGATTCACTCGCCAACTTTTTGTTGATCCAAAAACCCTTTTACACATGATACAGGTGAACAGGTTGAAGCAAGGAAAACATAGGAAATGCCTTAGAAGAGAACAAAGAAGCTTAGATTGATAGTTAGAACATGTTGTAATATTTATTGTAAATTTCCATTAAATTGTATTAATGAATATGAAACGTATAATAAATGTCATGAGCTTTGATGATAACCCAATCATGCCCCGGTCACCTTTTCCGCTGCGGATCGGGGTGTGACATATATGCTAAAGTATTATGTGACTCTGGTGCAAATCAAAGTTTTATAAATACTGCATTCTGTCAAGCACTTAATCAACCATTGACCGAGCTTAGTCAACCTTGTACGGTAGAAATGACAGAAGGAAACTCCACCAACATATGCGAAGTACTTCAAGGAGGGAAGATAGAATTATTAGGACATAAGTTTATGACAAACCTACTACCAATGAATCTAGTTGGATTCGATGTAGTATTAGGAATGAATTGGTTAGTAGCTAATCATGCTCGAATCTTATGTGATCAAAATTCTGTTGAGATTTGTACGCCAACAGGTCATAATCCAAGGAAATAAGCCGATCAAGTCAACAAAATTCATCTCTGTGATGAAAGCTGCAAGTTATGCACGGAAGCAAAGTGACATGTCTAAATGGTCATTGCCCCTGACAGAATGCAGTATATATAAAACTTTGATTTGCACCAGAGTCAAATAATACTTTAGCATATATGCCATGGACAAGAAACGTACCAGCGATCACGTCAGGAATCATCGTCGCCTCCTTTGCAGTAAGTACGAATGCGAGTGCGTTCTTCTTGGCTCCATCTGATGCTTTTGCCTTGTTTTCAGGTTCTTTTGTCAGCTTCAGGCAATACGGGCGAATGATGGGCGTTTCACCGCAATTGAAACAGATATTAGCTTTTCTTTTACATTCTTTCTCCGTGTGTCCGCTCAATTTGCAGAAATTGCAGTACTTAGCGCATCTTCCTGAATGTTTCCTTTTACAGAATTTACAGATGGTTGCCCAACTCCTCTTCTCCTCCCCCCTTTTTGCAGCCGCCCCCTGCACACACTTGGATCGACTTTTGTCAATCCTAGGTTTTCCCTAAGTGATTTAACTCCGTCCCAAAGCTACTCAACTTAAAGTTTCATGTAATGCATTTGGGTTCTCGAATCTTATGTGATCAAAATTCTGTTGATATTTGTACGCCAACAGGTCATAATCCAAGGAAATAAGCGATCAAGTCAACAAAATTCATCTTTGTGATGAAAGCTGCAAGTTATGCACGGAAGCAAAGTGACATGTCTAAATGGTCATTGCCCCTGACAGAATGCAGTATATATAAAACTTTGATTTGCACCAGAGTCAAATAATACTTTAGCATATATGCCATGGACAAGAAACGTACCAGCGATCACGTCAGGAATCATCGTCGCCTCCTTTGCAGTAAGTACGAATGCGAGTGCGTTCTTCTTGGCTCCGTCTGATGCTTTTGCCTTGTTTTCAGGTTCTTTTGTCAGCTTCAGGCAATACGGGCGAATGATGGGCGTTTCACCGCAATTGAAACAGATATTAGCTTTTTTTTACATTCTTTTCGTGTGTCCGCTCATTTGCAGAAATTGCAGTACTTAGCGCATCTCTAATGTTTCCTTTTACAGAATTTACAGATGGTTGCCCAACTCCTCTTCTCTCCCCCCTTTTTGCAGCCGCCCCTGCACACACTGGATCGACTTTGTCAATCCTAGTTTTCCTAAGTGATTTAACTCGTCCCAAAGCTATCAACTTAAGTTTCATGTAATGCATTTGGGTTCTCGAATCTTATGTGATCAAAATTCTGTTGTATTTGTACGCCAACAGGTCATAATCCAAGGAAATAAGCCGATCAAGTCAACAAATTCATCTTTGTGATGAAAGCTGCAAGTATGCACGAAGCAAAGTGACATGTCTAAATGGTCATTGCCCCTGACAGAAGCATATATATAAAACTTTGATTTGCACCAGTCAAATAATACTTTACATATATGCCATGGACAAGAAACGTACCACGATCACGTCAGGAATCATCGTCGCCTCCTTTGCAGTAAGTACGAATGCGAGTGCGTTCTTCTTGGCTCCGTCTGATGCTTTTGCTTGTTTTCAGGTTCTTTTGTCAGCTCAGGCAATACGGGCGAATGATGGGCGTTCACGCAATTGAAACAGATATTAGCTTTTCTTTTACATTCTTTCTCCGTGTGTCCGCTCAATTTGCAGAAATTGCAGTACTTAGCGCATCTTCCTGAATGTTTCCTTTTACAGAATTTACAGATGGTTGCCCAACTCCTCTTCTCCTCCCCCCTTTTTGCAGCTGCCCCCTGCACACACTTGGATCGACTTTTGTCAATCCTAGGTTTTCCCTAAGTGATTTAACTCCGTCCCAAAGCTACTCAACTTAAAGTTTCATGTAATGCATTTGGGTTCTCGAATCTTATGTGATCAAAATTCTGTTGATATTTGTACGCCAACAGGTCATAATCCAAGGAAATAAGCCGATCAAGTCAACAAAATTCATCTTTGTGATGAAAGCTGCAAGTTATGCACGGAAGCAAAGTGACATGTCTAAATGGTCATTGCCTCTGACAGAATGCAGTATATATAAAACTTTGATTTGCACCAGAGTCAAATAATACTTTAGCATATATGCCATGGACAAGAAACGTACCAGCGATCACGTCAGGAATCATCGTTGCCTCCTTTGCAGTAAGTACGAATGCGAGTGCGTTCTTCTTGGCTCCGTCTGATGCTTTTGCCTTGTTTTCAGGTTCTTTTGTCAGCTTCGGGCAATACGGGCGAATGATGGGCGTTTCACCGCAATTGAAACAGATATTAGCTTTTCTTTTACATTCTTTCTCCGTGTGTCCGCTCAATTTGCAGAAATTGCAGTACTTAGCGCATCTTCCTGAATGCTTCCTTTACAGAAGTTACAGAAAGGTGCAGAAGATGATTGCCCAACTCCTCTCTCCTCCCCCCTTTTTTTGCAGCCACCCTGCACACACTTGGATCGACTTTTGTCAATCCTAGGTTTTCCCTAAGTGATTTAACTCCGTCCCAAAGCTACTCAACTTAAAGTTTCATGTAATGCATTTGGGTTCTCGTAAATCTTCAAAGTCATAATTATTGTTCCCACCCTGCACACACTTGGATCGACTTTTGTCAATCCTAGGTTTTCCCTAAGTGATTTAACTCCGTCCCAAAGCTACTCAACTTAAAGTTTCATGTAATGCATTTGGGTTCTCGTAAATCTTCAAAGTCATAATTATTGTTCCCATGCGCGTACAGTCATCCCGCCTCTCAAACCTTGAACGCGAATAATTAACGTGGGGAAAATCGGGATGTTCAAAAATTCATGAATAAATTTCTAGATGTAACTCACTGTAACTCATTGTAAATCAGAAACCATAAATATTTTCGTGTAAATAAATGTTATTCTATGCAGTCACATACATTTTAATGTTTTAAAAAATTTAATAGAAACAACATTCTTGTCATCAAGTAACCACTACTGGTGGTTCTCTGGATGACAAGAACAAAAACAACCTTAAAAACACAATAAATAAGAATATCAAGACTTAAAAATGGTCTTGATATATTGCTCCAAATTCAGCCCTCCAAGCTTCATCATCAACATCATCATTTTCATTGACATTGACATTCGAGTCTTCCCTATAGAAAGGTCTTAATGCAGATTCAGGCAATCTGTCCTCAGCAAGATATTGTTTCATTGTGACCATCTCCAATTGGTGTTTTCTTTTTTGTTTTTCTATTTTCTTCTTTAGTTTATCGCTTTCTTCCTGAATGTTTGCATAGTTTTCCTGCACATTACGACGATAAAAAATCTTAAAAATAATGTTTAAGGGTTCGGAAACCATATTTTTGAGACGTTTAAGTCTTCCGCTTTCTAAACAGTTGTTTTTCCCTTGTGGATTTGGATACATTTGGGAAAATGAATGGGTTGGGGCAATGATCAGTTCACATGTCACTTTGCAGAATTAGGAAAATGAATTAGTCTTAATTTTTGCATAGTTAGAACATGTCACTTTCGATCTCTTTGACCATACCGTTTTCAACAAATAGAATCTCAATGGCCAAATATATAATTGACCAATTCGACTCGTTTACTTTATTGAAAAGCTGATAGATTAAGTGAGTTAAATGGTGGTGTAAACGAACAGAACGAACACAAACAGAGCTATGTTCTTGTTAGTTCGTTTTTCATTATTGAACACAAACACACAAACATAGTTCATTAATACTCTAAACGGACATAAACCAACATAAGTAAAACTGATATAAAAATCCAACTCGATTATTTGAAGAGGCAAGACACCTAGCCTAGGGTTTTTGAACAATCGTACATTAAACAAACCTTAATGAACAAACATAAACAAACGAAGCAGGTGTTTATCTTCATTTGATAAATGAACAAAAGATTTCGTTTATGTTTGTTCATTCAATAAATGACATAAACACACTTTCTGCCTGACATGTACATAAACGTGTCATTCAACGTTTGGTTCGTTTACAACGTTAGAGTTGGATAATAGATCAGTTAACTCGAAACACTTTTTATCCATGTTTTTTAATGATTTTATCAGGATCGTTAGACCGTTATAAACAAAAAAAAGTTGGTATAGCAAGTACAACATACCTGTGCAACCGCTGCTGCTTCTTCAGCCTCTCTCAACCTAACAAGCAACTCACCAGCAGCATGAACAGCTTCCACAGTATCCCTAAGCTGAATCTTCAAACTCCTATTCTCCTTCTTCAACATCTCCCTCTCCTTCTCCCTCTCAACTCTCAAAACCGACAGCTCAGCCGCCAACGACTTTGAAAACCGCTTCCCATGACCCTTTGCTCCGGCCTTCGCAGCTGCCCGTTTCACCTCCGCAATCCCTTCCAGTATCAACCTATGCTTCTGTTCCAATTCCGTATACTTCTCTTGTAAATCTGCATAATGCTCCACCATCTTAGCATGACTGTCAATGGATCTCATGAGCGCATCATCTAGTTCTTCTGTATGTTTTTTCTCTGACTGTAGTTCTGTTTCGAGTTTTTCGGAATGATGTTGGCTGGCTTCCAGGTCGGCTCTTAACTCGTCGGTTAAACAGATCCATTCGCTTTCCATTTCTGTCCATCGTTCGGTTTGGAAGTCTTCGGTATGGGTTGTGCTGGTTTTTCTTAAGTGGAGTGATGATCTTAACATGTCGATGGATTTGTTTGGAGGTGATTGGAGTTTGGTTCTTAAAGATTTGATTTCTTGGAGCAGTGATTCCTTTTCGGTATCGTCGAAAGTCTGGTGATTTGAAAATTTATCAATGAAAGATTACAAAAAGTGTGAAAAACACAAAACTATAGAAAAGAGTAATTTGAAAATTATATATACTCAAGGTTATGAAAAGAGTAAAAGTGCCATTTTCGTCCATGAGGTTTGGCCAGTTTTGCGACTTTCGTCCAAAGGTTTGTTTTTTCGCATCTAGATCCAAAATTTATCTTGCCATTTTCATCCAGCTTGTAAACTTCAACCATTTTTCTCCGTTAAGGGCAATTCGGTTATTTGAATACTTGTACATTATGCTAGATGCTTGTACATAAAGTGAAAAAGATCGAATTGCCCTTTAAGTTAACATAAAAGACAGAATGACTTAACGGAGAAAATTGGATGGAGTTAACTGGCCAAACCTCAGGGTCGAATATGGGCATTTTACTCATTATATAAACTCAAGATAAAGGAGAGTAAAATTGAAAACTTTGTATATTTGATGATCTGGGCTGACCTTTTCATCCAGCTTGTAAACTTCATCCATTTTTCTCCGTTAAGGGCAATTCGGTTATTTGAATACTTGTACATTATGCTAGATGCTTGTACATAAAGTGAAAAAGATCGAATTGCCCTTTAAGTTAACATAAAAGACAGAATGACTTAACGGAGAAAATTGGATGGAGTTAACTGGCCAAACCTCAGGGTCGAATATGGGCATTTTACTCATTATATAAACTCAAGATAAAGGAGAGTAAAATTGAAAACTTTGTATATTTGATGATCTGGGCTGACCTTTTCATCCAGCTTGTAAACTTCATCCATTTTTCTCCGTTAAGGGCAATTCGGTTATTTGAATACTTGTACATTATGCTAGATGCTTGTACATAAAGTGAAAAAGATCGAATTGCCCTTTAAGTTAACATAAAAGACAGAATGACTTAACGGAGAAAATTGGATGGAGTTAACTGGCCAAACCTCAGGGTCGAATATGGGCATTTTACTCATTATATAAACTCAAGATAAAGGAGAGTAAAATTGAAAACTTTGTATATTTGATGATCTGGGCTGACCTTTTCATCCAGCTTGTAAACTTCATCCATTTTTCTCCGTTAAGGGCAATTCGGTTATTTGAATACTTGTACATTATGCTAGATGCTTGTACATAAAGTGAAAAAGATCGAATTGCCCTTTAAGTTAACATAAAAGACAGAATGACTTAACGGAGAAAATTGGATGGAGTTAACTGGCCAAACCTCAGGGTCGAATATGGGCATTTTACTCATTATATAAACTCAAGATAAAGGAGAGTAAAATTGAAAACTTTGTATATTTGATGATCTGGGCTGACCTTTGATTGGCTGTAACTTGAAGTGTTGCCATTTCTTAGCTCATCAAGCAGCGATGTTTCACCTTCTCTCTCTTGTTTGTATTGCAATACCTGGAACAAAAAGATTGTAAAACGGGTCGGGTCAGTCCAGGTTAACCTGATACATTTTTTGGCAAGTGTTTTTAATCTTTTAGATCATGTGTATATAGAAGTGTGAATAGTTTTAGATAATTATTGTATTCACAATTCTCTGAATAGCTTTTATTGTGACAAAAATGACAGGATAAGTCAAAACAGGTTTAGGTTATTTATAATTCGGGTCAACAAGTCGGCCAGAGTAACACCAAAGCACTATATCTTTTATAGTAACTTTGTATAAGGTATGACTTACAATATTTAAATTCCTTCAACCAATTTAAATAAAACAACTATTTCATTATTTGGGTCTTAGATCAAAATGAGTAATCTAAAAAAAGTTTAGTTCCTTATAGCAATAGTCTAAATATTTTTAATAAACTATTTAGAAGGTTATGAACATACATTTCAGACTAACTTGATTCATTTCACTAGATTTTTATAGCTAAGGTTTTTTTTCTCCTTTTTTTCGTTTTGCAGCATGACCAGTTTAGATAGACCATTTGAATCCATATAACTGATAACATATTAGTTTAGAAATTTAACCAGATCATTCAGCTTCTCGATCTCTGCTGCTTGTTGCATGCAAAGAGTTTCAAGATCTTTCACTTTCTTGATGTTTTCTGCAGCAACCTGACACAGATAAACGATTAAAACTTAAATAAACTACATTTGAAAAATTAACCAAAAAAACCGAACCAATATTCATTCGTACTTCATTTGAATTTCCCGGATTATGCTTTCCAACAACCCATGTCTTAAAGCTTTCATCAACATCATTAGATGCTCTTTGCTGACGATTTGAACAGATATATTTGCTCTTTGTAGACCCATCCTTTGTGTTTGTAGCCAAATGATCAAACGACAACGCAACCAAGGATCTGTTAAAAACCGAGCTCCTTTGGTGGTTGTCGATGATCTCCATTCCTCTTTGAAGACTAGCCGCCAGTGATCCAGTGGGACCCGCAAACATCTTTAATGATTCCCGGGCTGCATTATCTTGACAAAGAACCACACTTTTTTGCATGACATGACCAAATTTTGGGGATTCTGATAATGTAGGATCATCAAATGCATCATCAGTTTTCGAGGTTTTCATTTCCTGAGCAAGTTTCTTCATTTTCACTATCTTCTTGACAGCTGGCATATTGTTCACCTACCACGTCACCCTCACAACCGCCCGTAGAGAAAAACCTTGTGCCTCTAGTTTCAGCGGTTTCTTGAAATTCATCATCAGAAGAACTATGTAACATATCAAACTTAAGTTGTAAATCTTTAACATCATGTTCATCAACATCCACTTCTTCTTTCAAATCAGTGTCAAATTTTGGGAAGATTAGTGAACGATTAAGACTAACTGTTAACTGATTTAAGCTTTGACGTACACTTCCATTTTTATAACTAGGATCTGTTTTTGCTCGTATTAGCTCTTCCTGGAATCAAATAAAGTCGACAGTGTTTCATTAACTTATTAGCGTATGAACCAGTAAGTAATTATCTTTTAAGTAAATGTAAGAATAATACCTTCAGTGTACAAATTTGAATCACTGAGATCATTGACATCATCTTCTGTTAATTTGTTTACTACCGGATTATTGTGCATAAGTTTTGCGCGATGTCCGAATCTGAGTGTGTTGATAGTTTCAGCAGAACACCTATATATTTACAGAAAAGAGGTTCAAAATTTTAAAAAGTCAACTGAAGGGTCACTTTCAAGTCAATTCACTAGCTATTTAGTGATGAATAAAAAACAGGGCGCAGGTTGACCCGAAAGACTTTTGGTCCTAAATTTTAAAAAGAACAGGTTAGGCTACTTTTGACCCATTTGATATAGGTTTGGTTTTGGGTCAAAAGGGTTTCGATATAAGAGTATCAAGTTGCATATCAACTAAAGGGATACTTTGTGAATTCAAAATGGGTCAAAACAGGTCATATTGGTGTGGATCGAAACAGGTGGGATTGGCCCAAAAGTTTTTTTGTCCAAAAATATGATTACAAAAATATTATTTGAAAAATGACTCAGGAAATTTAATGCTTTTAAACATTTAGGCTACTTCCGGCCCGTTGGAGATAATACATAACCGAATACACCAACACATATGTATAGAAAAGATTTAGTAAATGTGACCGAATTGAGACAATTTAAGATTAGTGAGCACTTACTTCTCATCTGGGGAGATGGTACATATAACGGTAAGCTTTGAGTTGCCTCCAAGTGATTCTCTCAGCAAATGAGTCAAACAGACTTGTTGTACGGGATGTCTTTAGATTCTCCAGACCGGTTTGTACCAGCAAGGATATTAACCAAGTTTCTGCACAAAGTAATTACACGTAGAAGGAAACATTACGTATCATATGTTGTACACGTTATATGCCAGATACATAAACTGGGTATTAACAATATATACACATGAGTAAACTTTAGCCATAAGGCAAGTGCCCTCATAAAGGATATAACTATCTTTGTTTTCAAATGACATACCCAAGTTCTGATATGGACTTTTTTATCAAATTCTCCTTCTTGACACACTCTCTACCAGCATCGTTGATTCTGTTCTTGTCGGGTCCAGCAAGATCCACGAGTGTAATCCTGCTTGTTCTTGAACTACCTAAATTCTTTGAGTCCTGAATCACAATTTGGTTACAAAAGTTCAGAAGTTGAACACAAGTAGACATCAAATAGCAAGATTAAGACAACTCAGATGTTTCTAAGATGATAAAACGGTTCCTTTATATAAAATATTCAGTTAATCATCATCTATATGAAGAATGACAGCTATTGATATTCAGCTATCACTTCATGAGTTCATGTTTACCTTGCACCAAGACTCAATGACACATGTAAACACAATATGAGATCTTGAACTTGTGGAGTTTATGCTTGTTGCTCCAACTTTTCTGTTGGAGAGGCCCTGCAGCATCAACAAGCAACTTTGATGATATAATAATGTCATTATGCCTTATGGTATGTATGTATGTCTATGAAAAAAATACACTTAAATTATAGCAAAGATATCATATTGCTGCTTACCTTGATCAGAATTTGAGTAACATCTCCAAATCCCGTCACGTATTCCTCAGTCAGATTCTCAACATAAAACCCATGTTTAGCATCATCTTTAATCTGAAATAATTTAAATTGTCCCATTACAACCATAAACAAGCAGTAGAACGAATATGGAAAATGACCGACGAAGTAGTTTTTCACCTCTAGGTTTCTTTGGGTTGGATCAAGCAAATCCCCAATTTGTTCATTGTATATCTGTAAATAATTTCCAATGACATCAAAATTCATCATCTAGATTCAAAGTTTAGAACTGGGCGGATGAAAAAAACACCACAAATCACATACCTCGAGGAAAGAACAGCGGCACTGATAATTTATTTGTTTACCTTCTGTTTGGTCTGTTCCTGAATTATAAGTTTGAAACTCAAAATATCACTTATTTATCACAGTTAATTCAAAAGATACAATTGTTTATGTGGTTCTTGCAGTTCTATACTTAAAGTTGATTCTCTTTTGTGTAAATCAAGAATGAGAACATGATAGCTTACTTTTTCGATTTCAGCAAACAGCGTCTGGAAGATTCGTGGAACAATTCCTAGATCACCACTGGCTGATCGATCTTCAACCATCGCGCCAGGTGGACCCCACAACGTGTAACTTTTTCCACTACCAGTCTACATGACATTAACAACCATTAAAGATACCTCCACTAATAGTTTCCACATAAACAGTTGTCAACAAATAGTGAAAAAAGTACCTGTCCATAAGCCACCATAGAAGTGTTGTAACCTGCCATTGCACTCTTAACCATGGAAACACCAACCAACTGAAACACATCCTCCTATCATAACAACAATAACCTTAAAACATCAGTAAATTCTTCAAAAATAACTGATAAGAGCTTTAGTAATTCTACAGACCTGGCTAGATTTTGAATCGATGACCGCATCCACAGTAAACTTCCGATCCCCTACCGCTACCGAATTATCAGAAACTTTCCGAACCGTATAATCCTCTCTTTCCTGAGAATTAGGAGGTCTAATCCTCGCTATAACCTAACAAAATTTCCGCATCCTCAAACTCTATTCCGCATATAATTACTATAAAAACCAGTGTTGTAAAAGTCCCTAGGTTCTAGTCGGCTGTGTGGTACCGACTAGTGATTAATCAGATTGAAATTTTTGTATGTAACTTTTCAATCTTACATATATTCATATTTTGTATAAATATATATATGTATATAATTCAATTTTATAGATCTTTATACACACATCGATATGAATATAATACTTCAAAGTTCACGAAAAGACTTCTTAACATATTAGTTCAAATACTTCAAAAAAATTTAAAAAAAAACACTGGACCTATTTGGTCCGGCTTTGACCGAATTTGACCGATTATTGAGTCCAGGTAGGTGAATTTTAATAGGTTAACCGCGCGATTAATCCTGATTTTTACAACACTGATAAAATAAAATCAGAATTCATAAATCAACAACTTAAACCATACCTTCACATGCGGATCTGCAGCAAACGGCACCTCTTCATGCTGCCGAGTCTCCAAATCAGCGACGTTTCTCTCTCGATTCCTTCACAACCGAACGCGATTCATTAACCGTAACATTCACATCCTCAGGCGGAACATTTTCAGCGTTAAATCGCAATATCTTAGGGTTTGAACCTGAACTAATTTTGTTCTTTACAGCTCCAGATCTCGGAATTAGGTTTCGAATTGAGGAAATCGAAAGGCTTCCGGATGATCTGTTTCGAGAGATCTTGGAGAGTGATTTCATAATTTCGATCGGATCGGATTGAATCGATGATATTGATTTCACTGTGTGCGTTTGTGTGTGCGTGTTTGAAGCAGATTGGGGGAGCGTTAGGGTTTGAATTTGAAAATTGGTTTGTTGTGTTTTGGAAGATGACCGTTATATTATACAACCAGTTGGTGCTGTCCACGTGGCGTCTGTGAAGTTACTTTTATGCCCTTGATTGCTTCTAGCCGTTGTTTATAGCTCGGCCCGTTAAGGTAAGAAAAGCCCAATCTAAGAATTAGTTTTTATGATCTTGCTCGTACGACACTTTGTTGGTGGATTTTTTCTTTTTAAAGAAACTGGAATTTAATTGGTATTGTGATATAATGTCATTTGTCCTAATTATATTAATAAAAAGATAATAATTACATCGAGATAGAAGAAGGTAAACGGGTAACAAGCTGCGCCGCTACCCCTTTTTGAATAAAAAAACTAAGTCTTTTAAAAACTAAATCCATAGATCTGAACTTGTAATGAAGTTGAGTGACAAAATTGTTATAAACATATTGGAATCTATTACCACATGAAAGGAAATTGAATTTGTAATGCAAAATTTTTTTGAACAACAAATTTGGATCACTGACGGACTACTGGAGTATCATCGTGCCACCAACAGAACCATCCGATTATATCCAGCTCCACTAGGCATAATGTTTATACACCAATTCAGGAGGAAACCCAATAAATATGGGAAAACCCCCCTTGTGGGAATCGAACCAGGACTTATTGGTCTTAAAGCATTATCCCACCCCAAGATGTCACTAGGCTATAAACCCATGTGGCTGTGATAAGAATCATAAAGCAATTGACATCTATCATCGCAACCACCACCCTGGGCCTTAGCACCGTCACAAAAACCATCGACTGGTCGTTGTCGCCGCCTCCCACCCTGACTGTCACCGTTGCGTCACCCAACCCACCAACCCGGTAAATTATTTCAGTGGCAGTGCATAATAACCTTATACATACCTAACCCACTTTGCATTTTTTTTAGTTCTTTAGAGTTTAACTATACACAACCACCTATATTACTAATCAACACCCTTGTTGATTTGATATACTACCGTTAAAAAGTGATATCTAAGGGTAAAATGCACGTTTACATTGTTATACCGCCGTTTAAATGAAAACTGCATGTCTATACGTTTGTTTAATTGGAATGATCAAAATTTAATCGCCCTTCTAAAAGTGGAAATGTTTGATGTGACAGGTACCAAGGGTGTGCATGTAGAGCACACCGCTGAAAAGGTGTTTACATATTTTAGCTTACTTGAAAATAAAAGGTAATGATGGGCTTAGGTCATACTTTTGAAAAGAATCTACTAGAGTCATGAAAATAAAGTGTATATGAGACTTATATAACAAGAACACTAGTGTAACAACATACAAAAATTGAACAGATTTAATTTTAATTTTAATTTTTTCACCTCTAAAACTTACATTAACATAGGTCTGATCTTTATATCGCACCACAACGATTAAAGGGTGGTTAGACATGTTTCTTTAAGATTATCGCGAATGAAAGAAGTATGATCAGAATAAGTAGAATCAAATGATCAGATAACAACCTATGAATCTTGCTAGCTATCTAATAGGTTCCTGCAACATGTATAAAATGTGAAAATGGTTTGAACGAGCCATGGTCAAAGAGTGTGTTTGAGATTGCTTATTTCAAACTACGTATTCGCCTTTTGAAATAAGCAGTTTATACAGTTTTGTATAAACGATCCCAAACACGCACAAAATAGCTAAAGAGATGCAGGTTTTTTTATAACCAATCCCAAACACCCCCAAAACGGTTCTTTTTTGACAAAAGATCATTAGGGGTGTCAATTCCTAACACGACCCGAACCAAACGCGAAAAAGAAAGGTTTGGGTCAGCTACCACGACCTCCTGTCTTTAAAACAAGTTGCATTCGTGTTGACCAGTTTTAAAAACAGGTCGGGTTCTGGTTGAGTTATGGTTGCACATTTCAACCCGCCAACCTGTAACCTGTCAACCTGCCAACCCGACATGATTAACACCCCTGAAGCTCATGACCTGATGAAAGAACACAATTAAAAGATGCTATAACCAATTACTTTCAGGAAAAATGTTGTAAAATAAAGATACTATTATTGCCCTATTCTATTATTATCCTTATTTAAGGGATGCACAATATATCACTCATTCTTGATCTTACAACTCGAATGAAACCTAAATGTCAATTAGAAATCAAAATTCATAAACTTGAACAAAATCCCATTTTTAAACTGCCATTCTTGATGTGTATAAATGTATCTTATCAAGAACATCCTTGGATCAAATTGCATTAGAGATGCTGACGTGTCGTATGCTAACGAGGGATATGTACGAAAATCGCAGTTCAGTTCAACTGAGAATCAGTCCTCCTCCTAAAGTTGCTTTACCGTATGCAAAACATGAAAACTTCTATGCAGCAATTTCTGTAAAAATAAAAAAGAGTAAAAAATCAGGTTAAGTATTGTTTCAACTCGAGTCATAAGAACAATAAGATCGGAAACTCATCAAAGAGTTTTCACACAGACCATAGGAAATAACAGCTCCACTAGCCCCTATTTTTATAAATTGTAGTGTATGTATTTTCACAACAATGGTTTGTTTGCATAGACAGGGCAACGACGATGGTTTGAAGCAGCAAACACTCTCATTATATTAACAATGCCTTTTACACTATCTAAAGTTGAGGTGGTCATGTGGCAAGACAGGGGGCGGGTAATTGGTCCAAACAGGCTCGGGTTGAAAAGGGTCATGTTCAAGTATGGTCAAAATGGGTTGAATTGATCCGCTACTATGCAGTCAATAGCGTGCTATAGCACTGCTATAGCGCTTAGCAGACATACGAACCCATAGCGGTGCTAAATCCCGCTATTAGACCGCTACTTTGAAACCCGTATAGCGGTCGTAGCACTGCTTTTAGCGGTTTTTCTTATTTCAGCCCAAAAGTAAGGTAAAGCCCACATTAATCAACTTTTTGTTTATTAAAAACCCAAAAGTAAAGGCCCAAACCCAAAATTAAACCTAAATCGAGACCAAAAGTCTTCATTCGCAGGTTCTTCATCAGTTCATCATTCAACAAACTTAAACCTAAATCTCTAAATCGCTGGAGTGCTGGACTTCCTCAGTTCATGTTTTGGATTTTGATATTACTACTAATATTTTGCATGATAATATGATATTACTATAAATTTTGATATTATTATTAATATTTTCAATATACATATTTATATATATATATATATATAATATATAAATACATATAATATGCATGATATAAAAATTACCACTATACCACCCCGATAACCTATATATCATATAGCGGACCTTGACTGCTATTTGATTTTGGACCGCTATAACTGCATAGATCCGCTAACACTATATTGTCCATGTTTAAATCATATGATAAATAATGAATGTGTCACTCTCATTATAACAACAATCCAAATCTTTTAATAAAACAATTTCGGAGGTTGTATGCATTAAAATGATCAAGAAGGAAATCCAAAAGGAACTCGAGTTTTTGGTGCAATTGCCCGAGAATTGAGACAGATCAGTTTTACTAAAATAGTTTCATTAGCTCCTAAGGTATTATAAAATGAGACTACGATATGGTTATAGGTTATAGTAGGGTATTTAAAAGAAAAAGATTAAGATTAATCTAGTAGATTTTATCTAATGTATATACTTTTCAAAAATCATATTAATATTCATTAACAAATACGTTAAAAATAAAAAAATAAAAAAATCTTTTAATAAAGAGTAAATTGCACAAAACATCCTTTATGTTTCCTCAAACTTGCAGGTTCCAGCCTTAATGTTTAAAAGTTGTTAAAAACAACCTTTAAGTTTATTTTTGTTGCGGGTTCAATCCTTTACAGCTAACCACGTTATTTTCTTCAGTTAAGTTTTCTCACATGATCAACCAAAATGACGAATATACCCTCACATGTTATGCATGTGAGGGAACTTAACTGAAGAAAATAACGTGGTTAGCTGTAAAGGATTGAACCCGCAACAAAAATAAACTTAAATGCTGTTTTTAGCAACTTTTAAACATTAAGGCCGAACCTGCAAGTTTGAGGAACATAAAGGATGTTATGTGCAATTTACTCTTTAATAAAACAATTTAGGAGGCTGTATGCATTAAAATGATTTTCTTTCGACTGTTTGATCTATTGACATACCAAATGATTGACCAATTGACCCATTTGAGAAAAAAAACCACAAATCGGCAATTTTTAAGTCTACAAATAGGTTTCATAAGAAAGGCTCCACCCATCGTTGTGATCATCCTTGGAAAGAAATAAAATATATTTCCTATGCTTCTCACTCTAGTGTCTAGTTTCTATCTCTAGTCTCTTGAGTTTCAGTCTCTTGAATAAAATATAAGTCTTTCTTAGTTCGACTTGAGTCTAGTTTATGGCTAGTGTCTTAGTAACCCTAGTATCTTACTAGTCACCATCTTCAATGTATGCCATCTCAAGCCTTTGTAATTCATGTTTATAAACACGAACAAAAACAAAAGAAACGACGGTAACATCTTAGATAATCTGTTATACATTTGATTATCAACAATATAAGAGAAGATGAGTATCACCATATTTAAAATAACAAGAAGAATCAAATTTATGATTGAGTAATTGACATTTCAAACCATCATTTCTGCAAAAATGCACGCACAAAAACTATTTTGCAAGAATGAGTGATTTTGGACAAGAACTGCCTATTTTTTCTACAACTTATCGTCTTATCCACATTCACTCATTTTTACAAACAACAGCGTACTTTTTACATTTTTTAGACACACTATGGTTGGTTTGCGAGCAAAAGCCAAAGGTTCAAAAGCAAATCTCTATTTACTTATTTGATTAATCACATATATACCCTTCTAAAAGTTCAAAATTTCGCATAAATATACATGTGTGTGTGTGCGCTCATCCTTCTAAATTCATAGATCATATTGCTCCTTTCATAAGGCTAAAAAAATATCATATTTATAGGTAAATGTAACATATGATTCATTTCAGTGCATAATGTAATAATGTTCTCTTTGTTTGTTGAATAAAACAAGCTGTTATAAGTAACTAGTTTTATATCATTTATTATTTGAATGGGTAAATATATATTTTGATGTGTTCTAATTATAAATATGATTCATGAAAATTTGGCTTTTAGAAGGAATTTATTATTAATTTAATATATAACTGTTGAAAATAAAGACGAATATAACACAACTAAAAGTAAAACATTAAAATTTAGAAGGATACGATAAACTAACCTCTACTCGTTTGTCTATTTGCAACACTATAATTCCCAACAAACTCTTCCGAATCTCTATCCACCACACCTTCAGCATTACCAAGCACATCCCCAAACGAACCCGAACCGTCAACCTCATTAGACGAAGATTGTCAAGTTGCATCTCCGTAAATCGAACCCCCACGGTACAAATTACCATAAAATCCTTGATGACCTCCGCTCGGCCCATTAATTGACGATGTTGTACCCACACCACTAACATTGTTTCTTCCAACTATCCCATAATTATTCTCTTCGCCCCTAAACCCACCTAAATTGCCAGCGTTAAAACCCGAAGAACTCCCTCCATTTTGAGAATTTAACGGCAGAGACCCCCACATTGCTCCATTGTTCCCAAACACTCCAAATCCACCACTTACCGAACCCAAATATGAACCCGATGGTCCTGATCCGATCGGGCTAGTGATCCCACCATTTCCCCATACGTTTCGAGATGATGAACTCGTAGGTGGCTCGGTTCTCCCACTACCTTGATTATACCCGATAGGAGTACTGTATCTATTTGGATTTCCACCAAAATGCGGGCTCAAAACCCGCGCGTAACCCGAGGACCCACCAAATGCGGTCGAGCTTAATGTGGGTTCCATATTCAAGCCCATACCGTAACCCGGTGAATTAAACTGAGGGAACCCGGTTCGAGCGCCAACGATTGGGCTAAACCGGCTATCCATTCCAACACCAAAACCGCCAATCGGGCTCATGTTATAACCTTGTGGGTAGCTACTTGTGAGAAATATGTTTGGTCGATTTAACCCGTAATTATATCCGATTAACGGACTACGGCTTGGGCTTGGAGATGGCTCTTTAGGGACGGCCCGTTTGACCTCAACCATTTTACCGTTTAGTTCATGGAACGTTTTGTATAATACTCGATCCACTGCTTCTTCCGAATCGTATGTGATAAAACCAAAACCTCTTGGCCTTTGGGTATTGTGGTCGTACATTACCACTACGTCTGCGATTATACCGAATTGATCAAAGTAAGTTTTGAAATCGCTTTCGGTTATGTTTGATGGTAAACCACCTACGAATATCTTCTTTGTGCGCCCCATGGGACCCACTGGTGATCCTTGAATGCTATTAATTGTTCGGTTTAGTCCGTGATGGTCTTCCCTTGGAACAGCCTTCTTTGCTTCAACCTTGAAATTTGAGACCAAAATAATAGTCTTAAAATGAGATATGAAAGAATAAAAATTATAGTTGTTATAAACATATGATATCGTTAAGTGTTTAACAAACTGAGAGGTTGAATAACATTGGATATTTAATAGTAACAACACGCGGTGTTGAAGATAGTTATCATATGTGCCTATGATGCTTGAAGTTGTATTGAGTGTTTATTTAAAGAAACAATAGATTAAATAAGGGATAATGTATGCAGACGACACCCAAGTATTCAACTTTCTTTTTTCATTAAGGCCACCCGTATATTCAAACTACTTAAATAAGTCACTCAATATGTATCTTGTTTATTAATATACCAGTTTAAGTAAAAAACATGTTGGACGATGAATATGCCCTCCATTTTTGTAAAAGACAACATTTTTCACTCGATATCATGTTGCACCTAATCAAATGCACTTAGACATTTACTTTATCCGGGTTCTAGCTGGAATTGATCTAAGTTATATGAGATAAAACTTGGGTGACCTATAAAGTAGTTTCAATATATCGGTAGGCGGTAGCCTGAGTAAAAGAATGCTTGAATACTTAAGCAGCCTCCACATACATTATCCCATAAAATAAAAGTAATTAGTAATTTTACTCTACTCTACAACACCTAGTTTTATTGTGATTAGAATCAAACTGAAACATAATCGCATGATCGATGTCAAAAAAATCATCCAAACACCCCCTAAAATCAACGTATAGTTGATCGCACTTTGTTGCATAATGCATACTAATGTTAGGATGATAGTGATCATATGTGCCTCTGATGCTTGAAGTTGTGATAATCACTTTTGACACTCATGAGAGTTATTTAAGAAAACAATAAATTAAATAAGGGATAATGTATGTAGACGACGCCCAAGTATTCAACTTTTTTTTATTAAGGCCACCCATATATTCAAACAACTTGAATAAGTCACTCAATATGTATCTTGCTTATTAGACAACCAATTCTAGCCAAAAACATTTTGGATGATAAAAATGCCCTCCAATTTTCTATAAAAACAACATTTTTCACCCAATATCATGTTGACACCTAATCAAAGGTACTGTAAAATGCATATTTTTCATCCGAAATGTTTCTGGCTGAAAATATATGATATGATATACATACTTGGGTGACATATAGAGTAATATTAACGTGTTGATAGCCTAACTAAAAAGAATACTTGAATACTTAAGTTGCCTCCACCTTGGTTTTAAAAAGCGCGTACCAAAGCGCATGATGTGCAAATGAGATGATTGCATCAGGTGATGCGATGCGCTACAGTTACATGATGTGAGGATGATGGGCTCAAAATTGCATAATGTGCTTGCATGATGCGAGCATTTTTTTTTTCTGAAATCGGCCACTATAGAGTGAAATTGTACAATGAGCTGACGAAGTTGTTAAGTGAGTTCCTACATAGTTACTTGTACCTTTTGCATAGACTACTTGTACACATAAGAGTTCAAGGCTTATTTGGTTATAGTGAACTTCTTTGATGGTACTAGAACTAGAGCTATTTTTTGTATTTATTTATTTTAATCTCTATTTTTTTAGTTTTTAAAGTTAACAAGTTAAAATATTACCTACAATTTTTTTTGAACGGCATCTATAATATTTTTTTAAATAACAAACGCCTCGCGTACGTGATGTGCGCGCATCACACATTGCGCATCGGCTTTTGGGATCCAAACGCATCGGAGTGCATCGCACATTTTAAAACCAAGTCTTAGTTACCCTTTAACACCTAATCTTGTTATGATTCTGATACTGAAACACAATCATATAACCATTGTCAAAAGACAACATCCAAAGTCCAAACACCCCTAAAACCAACTTACAAACGATCACATTTAGCGTTAAAACATAAAAAACTTACCGTTCGACCATCAATCATGTGTTTCTCCATCACAACTCTTTCAGCAACAGCAGGATCGACAAACACTACGAATCCAAACCCTCGTGCACGACCCGTTAAACGGTCTCTCATAATAACCGCCTCACTAACCTCCCCATAACTACCAAAATACTCTTTTAACCGATCCTCATCCGTATCCCACGAAATCCCACCAATAAATAGCTTCCCGTTATCCGGTTCCATCATCTCCACAATAACCTTAACCTCAACTTGCTACTTGCTACCTCAACTTCAACTACAATTCAAAAACACAACAAATAACATTGTGATTAACTAATTATAACATTAACTGTATTACTACTTTTCTAGCAACCAATGTTTTAAAAACGTTCAAACCGGCAGGTATCACCAGTTGAACCGGCTACCAGAGACAGCACCGGTACAATAGCGCTCGGTCTAATTAGGTTACAGGTTTAGTTTCGGACCACCGAAAAATTCGGTATTACCGGTGCATACCCATGTTCAAATTTGAGTTTTAACGAGAATGAACTGGCTTCTCAAACACAAGGTTACTTGTTATATATGTTACTTATCTCACGTAATTTTAGTATATTATGATTATAGGTAACTAAAATTTCTTATTTTATATTTCTCGGAAATGAAAAAACAGTTATGTTCTTGTTGATGAGGATGGCGATGATAGTGAATTTCGTCTTTTAAGCGATTGTGAACTTGATGCATTCAGCACTCCAATGCCATAAACCTATTGCATACTTTTATCGAAGAAAACTTATTGGAAAACTGATTGTTGATTATGGAATTATGTAGTTTTAGATTATTTTTTGAGTTGAAGTTGTATCTTTATAGAATTATAGGGTTCACTAATAACCGGTTAAACTGTCCGGCAAAACCGATTGAATGTTTCCAAGCTCAAATCGGTATAAAAACCAGTTTTCAAAACATTGTTAGCAACAAAATATCAAAATTTAGCTAATTTTAGATCAGTAAACAAGTTATAAACAAATCTAATAATCTACAACTTAAAATTTTCATAAATCTGAACACAATTCAAGAACACTACAAACAGTACTATAATTAACTAATTATAACAGTAACTGCATTTCCAGCAACAAAGTATCAAACTTTAGCCAATTTTAGATCAGTAAACAAGTTAAAAAAACAAATCTAATAATATTTCACTAAAAAATTTCACAAAAATGAACAGAATTTCAATCATAAACACTAATTTAACAATCTACACACAAATAACAAAATATCAAATTAAAAAAAAACTAATTAATTACCTAATCTTGATGAAATTAAACAGAATCCAGTGATCAGATTACCAACATTCAAGCATGAAAAACTTTGGATTTAAATTCAGATTCTTGAAAATCAAGAATCTGTACGGATCACAGAGGAATCAGATTGATTAAGATGATGAAATCGAGTGAGAATTTGAGATAATTTGGCGAAGAAGATGAGAAATTTGATGTCTTTAAGGACTCACCATTAATGGAACCTTGTGATTTGAGAAACAATGAAGACTAATAAGATCTAGAAATGAAATGAGTCTTATTATACATATATAGAAGATGAAAACAGAGGATGTGATGATGTGGTGTTGTCCACTCTCTTTCTTCCCCAAAGGTTAAAGGGGATGCGTAAGGTTTTTTTGTATGTATAGTGGACACTTTTGTTGAGTTTTGGAAGTTGAGGGGTGTGTTTGTGCTTGTTCGTATAGTTGGAGGGTGGGTTTTGATAATAAGATGTTGGTTCAAGGTTTGGTTATACTTTTATTTCATTTGTTTTTACTAGAGGAATGATTTATTTTTGGTTGTTAATTTTAAATCTATTAGGATTAGTTTCAAGAGTGAACGCTTGTGTTTTTGTAAATTGTGTAAACTAATCCTAGTCATACACGTGTGTAGATTAATGGTCAATATTTGATGATGAAATACACTAGTGTATAATATGATTTGATGATGAAAGCCATACACGTATGTGGATCAATGGTCAGGATTTGTTCACTCAGTTCACAAATACACTAGTGTTCACTCTATAACTCTACCCGATATATTTAAGGGTAGATATGTTGATTTTTAAAAAGGGTAGACATTAAATACATATTTAAGTTTTAGTGTTGGTTCAAATAGATTCACAGACCTATTACTAGCCTATTTATATATTATAAAAATACTATGTCAGTTTTTTTTCAAAAAAAAATTATTGTTCATTTTTTACGGCATAAGTTGCGATCTTTTGCTTATTTTTATGTTTTTTTCCTAGATTGTAAACGATTGACAACAACATTAATAAGGAAAAGGGTTGGTGGTCATGTGGTTTCCTAGATTGTAAACGATTGACAACAACATTAATAAGGGAAAGGGTTGGTGGTCATGTGGTTTAAGAGCGGGTTCGATAGTGAGGACATTTTTGTTGACTATAGGAAGTTGAGTGTTATTGTGCTTATTGGTATAGTTGGAGGATGGTTTTTAGAAACTAGACATTGTTTCAAGGTTTCATACAATTTTGGTCGGAAAATGTCACAGAATAGTAACCAAGTTTTAAAAGTGCTCTAATTAGGTCACTCGTATCGTTTTTGTCCCAATTAGATAACTTAACATTCAAATTGAGTCATGTCCTTTTTTTCATGTGTCAAGAGAAAAATGGAGCATAAGATGCTAAGGTCGGATTATATTAATATATGAAATTTTATTTATTAAAAATAAAAACACCTTAATTACATTAAAAATTAAAAAAAAAGTTAAAATTCACGTCATCACTGGACGTTAGCATCAAATGAAAGGGAAAAAAGAAACAAAAATTCACATCACCATGATTACTTATGAAATTGATGAAAAAAACCCTTAATTTTAATAAAAAATGAATGTTGAGTGACCTGATTGGAACACTTTTAAAACTTGAGTGACCTAATTGAAACACTTTTAAAACTTGGTTACTATTCTTCTAAGTTACCCTTTTTTTATGTGGAGTGTGTTTTATTTTGGGTTGTTACCTCATGACATGAACAACATAGATTGAGGTTAAATATATTGATCTTAGAAACATGTAGACATTGAAACAAGTATTAAGTTTTGGTGTTGGTTTAAATAGGGGTTGCACACTTATTTACAACCTATTATATAACACACTAAAAGGCTATGTCGGTTCTCCTTATATAAAATATTGTATACTTGTTAAACCTCAAGTTGCGACCTTTTGCTTATTTTTTTAATGCTCACCTCTTTCTTTCCTTTTGTAAACAATTAACAGCAACATTAATAAAGAAAAAGGTCGGTAGTATTGGAAACATAGTGAAAATACGAGTTTTTCACATATTAGGAAAATGATTTTTTCATGTAACTGAGGCTAATATGTGCATTTCTTTCTAGGCGTGTGCTCTATGATGTGAGAGCTTTGCAAGAACCAAATTGCAACTAAAACGAAGCTAAATGGATGAGATATCGATGTTTGAAGTTAGGTCATTATAAATGTTAAAGCTGTGAATTTTGAAGTGGAAAAAGAAAGGAAACATGAGAACCTATATCAAATAACAGGAGAGACAAACTTTGAAGTGGTATAGTGGGCTATCCTGCTTTATTGTTCCCATGGAATCACACACTAGTGCGGTCATTCGTGAGTGCAATGTGACGCTTTGATAGCGCATTGTGTTAACGATTCAATGTATAACACACCACAACATGTGGAACTTATTTCTCATTCCTAGATAAAATCAAGATTTTTCATTCGTTAATTTTTCTAATAAGTAACATACATATGCACGCGTATATATAGGTTGGTTATTGTACAAAGTGATTTTTGTTTGTAAAGCGTACGTGGTATTTAGATGCGACACGTATGTTCTAAGATGTAGGGGTGCAAACGAGCCGAGCTACTAGCGAGCTACTCGAGATCGGCTTGAAAAAAAGCTCGAACAAGCCGAGCTTAAATGAGCCCGAGCCTAAAAATCAAGCTCGTTTACTAAACGAGCCCGAGCTTCGCTTATCGAGCTCGAGCCGGCTCGCGAGCCTATTGTTTATATATATATATATATATATATATATATATATATATATATATATATATATATATATATATATATATAATATATTAAATATATATTTAAATACTAATGATTAGTGTTTATAATTTATGGAAAAAATACTAAATTATATATAAATAATAATTACAATTAATATAAATTAATTAGGAAATGATAAACGAGCCGAGCCTGAACCGAGCTTGAGCTTAAAAAATTACCTACGAACTGAGCTCAAACTTTAGAAACAAAGCTCGAATCGAGCCGAGCTTGAGCTTCAATAATCAAGCTCGAGCCTGGTCGAGCTCGGGCTCGGCTCAGCTCGACTCGTTTGCGCCCCTACTAATATGAAGGTATATAAGTAAGTTAAGTTAAAACATAAAATGATTTTTATACCCACATTTGAATTTGGTTATGTTCAATATTCAAATGTCTAGTTTTTGTTAAACGTTTCAATAGTTGTGACATGGAACATTTATGAGGCTACTTAACGAGTCTTTGTCTTTTTTAGTTATTTCATTTTGCTTCTTCTCGTGTTTGTATTGATAATTTATATTTTAATAATATATGGTATGTGTTATCTTGTATAACTTAGTTGTTTTGTTTTGACCGTTGAAGATAATAAATAACAAAAAAAAATGTTGAAATCCATTAGAAGTTATAATAGCATCTAAAAGTAGCTAAAACAAATTCAATTTTTTTCGTTTAAAAGCAAACTAATATACTTAGATACTTGTTTATCTTACACATTACAAGTCTTGAAACTTATCCAAATTCATAAGCATCAAACGGTCTAAATCTAAAAAGAAAAAAAAGTCACTTAAATGCTTTGAATTTAAGTCTTCAAAATTTATTATTTAAGTCAAACATCTATAAATAAAAGACTTTCCAAGTAGTTGGTCGAAAAATAAACTGAACACAAGTGACTTTCACATACATTAATACATGTGTAGGGTTGAGATTCTGTACAAACGGTGCTAATTATAAAAACCGTAAGAACATATCTGAGTCATTGATAGTTTAAATCAAGGGTTGATGTTTGTTACAAATAAAACCCTTATAATTAAAAATTAGTACTAATAACTTAAGGGTATTCGTAAAATTGCTAGCCATTTGACCATTTTCCGTTAAATACAAATTCCACCAAGGTTTTTTAAACTAACATAAGTTTTATATGCTTCATTAGTTAAAAAAAAAATATATATATATACCATAAAATCAATTATTTTTTTATCTTTAATATGAGTACCATATTGCTATACTTTTTTATTTATAAAAGTGACTTTTAAAAAAGTTACCAAAAGGTGTTTTATAATTGTGCTGATTATGATAATTGTGCTGCTAATGTACTAATTATGTATTAATTACAGTATAATACAAACAGACACCAAAAGTAGAATATAATCAGCACATCAGATGTGCTGATAATGGATAAAGATTGAGGATGTTATGTTAATGTCGTTTATGTTGATAATGGAGAACGATTGAGGATGATGTGTGATAATGGAGAACGATTAAGGATGTTATGCTAATTATATAGTGTAGTGTTGATTATATATTTTTGGGTGGTGGTTCCTGTATGTTGGTTCGATCATGAAGAGTTACCGGATCATGGATATGTTAAAAAATCAAACTTTGATTTGAATTAAACTTGCATGGATTTAGGAATATTTTAATAGTTATTTTTAATTAGTTAATAATAAATATAGTCAAAAGGTCTAAATTACCAATAAACTAATTTTTTTTATTGAGGGACACTTGTTAATGATATGTTGGTTCTTATGGTTCTTACATATGTTTGCCCATGACTAAAAACTTAATAGACCTAGCCGTGCTTTTTATAGGTTTTTTATTTAATAAAGATCAAATACAAAAGACTTTAATTATAAGAAGGGTAAGAAAGAATATTCTAGAAAGATTCTATAATATGAATACAACAAAAAATGCTTAAAAACACACAATTAAAAAAAGCATACAAATTTTTTTTAATATTCTATTAAAATAATCGCTATTTTATCGTCACTAATTTTTTTCTAGTGACGCTAAAGTAGCGTTTTTTATAAACAATATTAAAAAAATGTGTTTTTTTAGATTTTTTAATAGGTTTTTTGGAGTTTTAGTTTTTAGCATTTAGCTTGGGTTGAGAGGGGTAGGTTTTTTTAGGTTTTTGGACGGTATTTTGGTGAGGTATATATATATATTTTTGGGTGACGGTGAGGGGTTTAGGTTTTTGGGTGAGGGTGAGGGGTTTAGGTTTTTGGGTTTTTGCATGTGCATGTTCTTTTTCTCTTATAGACAAGATTATGGACACTTATCATTCCATGGTTCCTTCTTACACTTTCTTATTTTTAAACTCTTTTGTAGAATAACTCAACTCTTATAACATAAACACAGTAAACATCCTAAAAAGTCCAGGTGTTTTCCCTATGAAGATTAAGAAGTATTATGGACTATAATTTTGGATGGATGAAATTTTTAATGACATTTTTATAATTTATATTTATTTTTAATGATTGACTTAAAGGGGAGAATAAATGTACTTTTGGTGTCTTAAATTCAGAAACTCATATGTAATTTTCCTCTCAGTTTTTTAAAAGTCAATAATTTTTTATCATAATTCGTTTTTAAAAAAAAGTTACACTTTAATAACGAACGTTTTTACCTTTAATATGAGTATTAGATTGATATATATATATAAACGGGATCAGGGGAAAACGATTGAAAGTGTGAAAACGGTGAGAACGGATCCTGATCGCACACGTGGCAAGGGGCGTTAAATGATATACGGGGGGCACAATTGTCATTGTCCACCCCGCCTAATAGATGACGTTATAATTCATTTTCAACCTAGAATCAATATTCGGCGTTTTCATTATTTAGAACTTATCAATGGTGTTTTACAGCTTTGTTACGCATATCTAAATTATGGCGTTTTCATTAAATCTGTTATTCCAATTGTTTATTATTCAACCAATGGGTTATTGATTATGGCATTTTGTTTATGATTATTCATTTTAATCTAATTCCTATATTTTGTAGCAACTCCATTTTGTAAATATCTTGGCGTTTTTGGCGTTCCTAAATTCATTATAACCTGTCCGTTTCAGTAGCAACTTCATTTTGTAGATCTGTCTAGTTGAATTAATCTCTTATAATTATAAAGGTAAATATCTTAGTGTTCATAAATTCATTATATTTCATTAATGATTCAAAAATTACAGCTAACATGAAATCAAACTAAACTAATACATCAGAGATGTACCCATCGCTTTGGTCATCACTTTCTTCAGACTTATCACGTTATCTATTTCATTGGCGTATAATGTCATTATCTCGTTTAGCCTTTCTCGCATCCTATATTTAAAATCATCACAACCCTGGATTTGGCATCGCTCGAAGGTGCTAAATCACAGAGTTTTTCAAGGTGTAGTCTATCTGTGTTCAGCACTTCGTCCATCGTCAATGAATAATCCACCCCGTCTTGATAAGTCACTTTCACTGTTCTTGATGGTTCATCCAAACTCCAACTGGTAATTGTTGGTAGATCAGTAATGTCATCATCATCATAGTCATCTGATGGAAATTTTCTTTTAATCTTCTTATTATTGTTTGAGTCCTTTCACAATCGTTGGCCCGTGGAACCCCAAGGGCCAAAATATCTCTCTGAACGGCCTCATCCATACTAAGTATGGCGTTGATAGATTTGACCTTCACCCTTCTCATGTCTGAGAACTTTAGGACGAAACGTCTCTCCGACCTCTCAAAACTCCATGCAATAACCCGAGCCATTTTTTAAAGTTTTATGGCGTTTTAAACAATTTGTGGCGTATTTATAGAATTTTGTGTAGTGTTAAGTTTGTTTATCTGTTCTACTTATATAATGACCTTTTTTGGGCGAGTTAGATATATGTTTTTTTGCGCCAAAAACAATAGTAGGATGCAATCCTATATATGTTTTTGATGTGTATTTTTGTAATTTTTGTCGTGTGATGTAGGGTGCAGACCTATTATGTGACAGGTTATTATGACGTTTAGAAAATATAAAAAGATTGAATTGCTATGGTGTGGTTTTTAATATAATAAATGTTAGTAATAAAGTTTCTGTCGTTTTAGTTACTGTTTGTTCAGCTTTATCTTTTAAGGCTGTAACACTTCTCATTTTTTAAGTTTGGCGTTTTTATTTAATGGTGTTTTATAGATAAAGATGACAAACTAAAACGTACTATACGACATCCTTTTTGTTCTAGTCACTTGCACCTTGTTTTATATATTTTAGTAATTATTTTGAGTTTTTTTTAATAGTACGTGATTCAAGGAATTTGGTGTTTTGTGTTTGGCGTTTGTGGCATTTTGGCGTATTATAAGTAATTTTAGAGAAGTAATATATTTTATTAACTGAAAATTAGATAACAAACCACAAAAACTGACACCAAAAAAAAGGAAAGAAGAAAAAATTAAAAATGCTAATCCAATTTCTTTTCCAAATCTTCACTGTCATCGGTCTCTTCTTCTTGAATTTTTTGTCCTCTGAACCTTTGAATTCCTTAGATAGGTGCCGATTTTTCCTACATAGTTGAAGCGGCCTCTCTAGACGAAGCTAATAACATATGGCGTTTTGGTTTTGGGTTGATCTTTTGTTGTTGTTTTGTTAAAGTGATTTTTTTGGATGTCGGAGACATAGACCGATGCCGTATTTTTTCGATGCTATTATTGGGGTGTGATTGTGAGTGGGTGTTTCGCTTGATGTTCGAAATAGCATTTACACATGCCCTCATCTTCATGCTCATCCCACTCTACATCATTTAATAATGTAGTCCAAAATAGCATTTACACTAGTATCAGTCTCTTCTTCTCATCCAAACTTTCCTCAAGAACAAAGCATACAAAATGACATGTCGCTGCCATTAGTCTTTTTTTGTTGAAGATTTGTCCATCTCATTCAGCAAAAGCTTATGGGTGTGACCAAGAGAACATGTCGTTTTTAAGTGAATGGTTTGCCAAGAGAACATGACGTTTTTTGTTTTTGGGTGTAACCAAATGGTTCTTGAGATGTTTGTTTATATAAGAGTTTTTTGGCGCGTAGTTTAGGCGGGATTTTATTTTAATAAATGGTAGTAATAAAGTATATGTCGCTCCAGTTACTGTTTGTTCAGCTTTATTTGTCAAGGCTGTAACACGTCCCATCTTACATGTTTGGCATTTTGTATTTTTAATGGCGTTTTATTGATAATTGATAAAGATTATAAAACACACTAATTAGCTTTTTGGTGTTTTGCAATTGTGGCATTTTGGCATATTATATCTAATTGGAGGAAATAGTATTTTTATTATTTAAAAAGTACATAGCAAACACAACAAAAATTACACAAAAGAAAAAAAATAAAACTCCTAGTCAGAAGGGATTTTGTCTGAGAAGAATCCATCACTCCCCTTATCTTCTTCTTCGGATTCTTCTTCCAGTTTCTCATCCAAATCATCACTTTCACTTTCATTGGCCTTTTGTTCTTGCAGATTTTGAAGCCTCCATTTGAACATGTCATGCAACAACTCCAATTTTGCGTTCATGTCTGTGTTCAAACGTGTTGCGTTGTGTAACTCCTCATGAACCCAAGACCCTGCTTGGTCATGATGTTTTCAAGCATGTAGTCTTCCTGCTCCCCGTTGTCACATATAATGGTGACCATGTCAGTGTTATCATCAAAACGACATGATCCGATGACTGGGTCCATTTTTGCATTTGCGTTGTTTTGTTGAAATTTTCTGGTTAATCTTCTTATAATCATATGTGTTTTATCACAGTGGTTATCTAGAGGTACGCCAAGTGCTAAGATCCCCCTTTGTACTTCTTCTTCCAAGTTCAATATGGCTTTGATTGTTTTAACAAGCACTCTTCTTCTGTTGTCAAAACGGATTACGAATCTTCTGGTTCTGAGGGTGTATCTCCATGAAATGATGGTTGCCATTTTTCTTCTCTCAGAGTTTTTTATTTTTGAATTTTGGCGTTTTCCTTAAAGATGTCGTTTTCAGTATGATGAATTTTAAGTGATAACTGAAGTGATGGTAACGTGGTTTATATAATGATATTTTTGACGCGTAGTTAGGGATGGCAATCGAACCCGAACCCGATGGGTAAACCCGAAACCCGACACATTTGGGACGGGTTTGGGGTCGGATAATCGGGTTTGGGACGGGTTTGGGATTAGTTTGGATTTTTTTCGCGGGTTTGGGACGGGTTTGGGATTTGGTGATATACCCGTTTACCCGACCCGATTACCCGATGAAGTGTACCCGTTTACCTGATTGTATACCCGACATAATTTTCTTTTATATTTTAATATGTATATATATATGATACATTCATTTTTTATACATATAGATATTTGATATATTTATATAGTGATAATATTAATTGTAACTGATTAGTAGTTACCCAGTAGATAACGATGGGTTTTGGGTCGGATATACCCAACGGGTAATTTTTTTAAATTAACGGGTTTACCCGAAACCCGCGGGTATACCCGATACCCGATGGGTATTTACCCGCTAGAAACCCGACGGGTTTTGGGACGGGTTTGGGACAAGCTTATCTAAGCAGGTTTGGGTTTGGGATTACCTAAACCCGTCCCAAACCCGACCCATTGCCATCTCTACGCGTAGTTTAGGATCGATTTTTTTTTGTAATAAATGTTAATAATAACTTTTAGTTACTTTTTTATTCACGACAAATATTTGCAACGCGTTTTATCATTAGGTGTCGTCGTTTTTGTATCAATCGTGTTTTAGATACATATGTCGTTTCATATGCAAGTAGCGATGTGTATGGAATGACGTTTTCTCATTAGTTTGGCGTTTTGTATGCAAGTGAGCGATGTGTATGGAATGACGTTTTCTCCAAGTAATAAAGTTGATGTTATTTACGAAAAACGCCACCGCGCCATTCTAATCTATAGATTGTTTTGATCCAACGGATGAAAGGCGTTCTCACCGTTTTCACACTTTTAGGTTTGTTTTCTCTAAATCCTCACCCTATATATACACCAACACACACACACACACACACACACACACACACACACACACACACACACACACACACACACACACACACACACACACACACACACACACACACACACACACACACACACACACACACACACACACACACACACACACACACACACACACACACACACACACACACACACGTTTAAATCGGGTTTTTTAGTCCATGGTGTTTTTTGTTTTGTTTATCCACTGGTGTTTTATTTTACATGTAACAAAGAATTCATTATGTAGTGTTTTATTAACAGCAGGTATATGGTGTTTTCTAAGGGTCGACGAATGCTATACAAGTCGGGCCACCTAGGCAAACTCGTTAGCGAAAGGTCACCCACGCCCTACGAACACAAAGTCACAGACAACCTCGTTAGTGACCAGGCCCGTCCACCATTCTATGGAAAACCTATCGCCCAACGCCCACTATGGTAAAACCTCTGGTTCACCTGAAAAAATATTGCACCAAGCGGGCTTCCAGCCATGACCCCCATGGTGTTTTTTTAGTTAATAGATGATACTTGGTGTTTTATTTTGCAAGAATACAATGTTTTGTCATAATTAAATAAATGTCAGACTTACTCTAATACCCCACCCTTAATTTTAATAATTGTCACATATCTAATTCTGGCTTCTTAGGAATTTAACCTTTATAGACGAACCCTTGCCAATCGTAAAATTGAATGCTTTAGTATTTCCCATCGTAAAATGAATGCTTCAGTATTGTTAAGGAAAACGTTATGCATATATTATTATGAGAGAGATGGAGGTTAACTTAGAAAAGTTTTTTTAAAGATGTTTACAAAAGACATTTGTGATTGATTTTATTGAACAAACACTGAGGATTGATTTGATGAAAAACTACTGGCAAGTTAAATATCGTGGAATGAAAAGAAATAGAAAATACGTATGTAGCACGGGGACTCCATTTATGTAGCCCTACTCGTCTCAGGTACTTTTTGGGACGGAAACATTATGGGTACTCGTCGAGGACGTTTCCAATGTCGGCGACGTATCTGGTAGAAGTATCCAGCTCGTTTCCATTAATTTTTAGGGTTTTCACCCTTTCAAATTCCATAACCGGCCATTAAATAAATAAACCTATCGTATTCGGCTTCTCTAATCTCTAAACTCTCAAGTCTCATCATCTCTAATTCTCCATCGATTGCCGATCTCTCACTAGATGAACCAGAATTTGAAAATGATTTGATTATTGATAATTAATAACCTTCGGAAGATGTAGTATTTAGGAATTTGTTTAATATTTTTTTTTTTTTATATTTTTTATTGTCGTACCCGTATCTTGGAATTTTGAGTTTTGCCGTTCCTCGTTCCCGTATCATCCCCGTACCCGTTCCGGTGCTACTTAGGAAAATACAAAGATATTTAGTTTAGTGCTTGATTTTTCATTTAATTTAATTCTAAGAAATTTTGTTTCGTGCTTGATTTTTCATTTAATTTAATTCTAAGAAAAAAGGTTGTGTGGGTTTTCTTTTATTTATTTCCATGTAGGACTCGTCGGTGTATCAAAGCACGGTTGGCGTTCTACAATTCATGCCTTTGACTTGCCCTCGAGATCTCTTAATGTTACATGGTTTCTTTAACATCCTGAATCCTAATGAACGTCAGTGGCTCGTAGTTAAACATATCATTCGATACCTTAAAGATGTTAATCACTTCTGTCAATATGTAATGGAAAACATGTAAATAATACATGTTACATCATTTAGGCCAGCATATAATATGTAGACATCGATGTAGACATGATTGTCAGCTTGATCTGGTTCTCTTTTAGAAAGTATATGAATGATGGTAATACCGAATTCTTTAGGGTTAGGAATTCGTGATTATGGAGAGAGAGGAGGTCGAGATATGTGATGTTATGATTAGAGTTTAGTTATCTCCTTAAATACACCCAAAGGGAAACCTTATTAGTTAATAAGGGTAAATCGGTCCATCAACAATTACCAACTAACATATTATAAGGTTTTAATATATTTTTATCTATATAATATAAATGATAATAATGGCTACATGATTAAATACTTATGATTATATATTTAATTTTACATTTTTCCACTTTGCCGAGTAATCATTTATTATACGTATTAGTTAAGTCTTATCAGAAATTATACTCATTTAGCTTTAAACCAAGAACCGTAAATACAGTTGTTGAATCATCATTCAACTCAGGACTCCCATTAGTCATACTATAACCTCAATTTGAAACCTAACACTTATGATCAAAATAGGTAAGCCATTTAAACATTTGATTTGTATTTATATTGTCTATATGTCATTATATTGGCAGAACATATGTTAGAGACATACAAAATCAAATTGAGGAATTTCATTAATTAAAACATAATTAAGTACAATATGCAATTAAATAAGGTCTTTAGTAAATCCCATATTCGAAACATGTTCTTCGAAAACTTTAGGTGGGAGACCCTTAGTCATCGAATCCGCAAGCATATTTTTAGTACTTGCATACTCAATACAAAGATTATTTCCTCAACTCGATCACGCACTAACAAGTATTTTGTATCGAGACAACTCTAGTCAAAATGTTAGTGTTCGAGAAACTAACGGCCACTGATTTATCGAATAAAGCTTCAATGGTCTAGAAATGGAATTCCGATTTTGAGACCAGCGATCAGATTCTTAAGCAAGATTCCATGATAGGTTGTGTTATAAATAGCAATGTATTCTACCATCTTTGTGGAAGTTGTGGTTAACTGTTGTTTATGACTCTTCCATGAAATAGGTCCACCTGCTAACATAAAGATTTAGCCCGAAGTTGATTTCTTGTCATTTTTGCATTTAGCAAAATTAGAATCAGAATAGCCTACCACTTCTAAATGATCACTTCTTCTATAAGTCAGTTTATAGTCTATCATTCCTTGCAGATATCGAAGTACTTTTTTAGTTTCTTTCCAGTGATCTAGGCCAGGATTAGTTTGATAACGGCCTAGCATTCCATCAATATAAGCAATATCTGGGCGAGTACATACTTGAGCATACATCAGGTTTCCGACCACTAACGCATAAGGTATCTGGCTCATTTACTCCTTTTCAACCTTTGTTGTTAGACATTGGAATGAACCGAAAAAATCTCCCTTAACTACTAGAGCGACTGAGGGTTTGCATTGTTGCATTTTATAGCACGTAATGACACAATCTATGTAGGCCCTTTGAGATAATACTAAGATCCCTTTATGTCTGTCTCGGTTAATTTGGATGCCAATGATGTAAGAAGCATCTCTGAGATCCTTCATGTCAAAGTTATGCAAGAGTAACTGCTTCGACTCATGCAACATGTCTAAACTATTACTTGCAAATAGAATATCATCTACGTAAAGGACAAGTATAGTAAAGTTGTTCCCATTCAACTTGAGATAGGTCCATTGATCCACTTAATTCTTTGCAAAACCTCGTTTCTTCATGAATTCATCAAACTTGAGATACCATTGACGTGATGCTTGTTTTAACCCGTATATAGATTTCTTCAACTTACAGACTAGATGTTCTTTACCTTCAGTTTGTTTCATGTACACGTCTTCGTCTAAGTCTTAGTTAAGGAAAGCGGTTTTAACATCCATTTGATGTAGCTCTAAATCGAAATGAGCTACTAGGACCATAACGATCCTTAATGAATCCTTACGAGAAATAGGCAAAAATAATTTTGATAATCAATTCCTTCTTTCTGAGTGTAGCGCTTTGCAATCAATCTCGTTTTGTAGTGTTCAACGTTCCCATTCGAATCCATTTTTGTTTTGAATACCCATTTACATCATACGAGTTTGACAACATTGGGTAATTCAACCAAATCCCAAACGTCATTTTCCTTCATGGATTCAAGCTCATCGTTCATTGCTTTATTCCATTCAGAAGACTGATCACTGTTAATGGCTTCATTATAATAGATAGGATCACTGAGCTTTCCTCCATCCGTTTCAGTTTCAGTCAGGTTGGCAACATAATCATCCTAATTAGTAGGCCTTCTGGGCCTAAATGACCTCCTAAGTTAATTATCGGGTTCCGCGTTGTCTTGGTTTTGAGCGTTTTATGTGCCTTCGTTATGAGGTATAATGGGTTCTTATTGTGGAGGTGGAGTTGAAGTTGGTGCAGTAACTTCAATTGTAGTTGTTGCATTGGGTACAATAGGAGAAAACGGAGTTATTGTAAGCGACGAATCCCCCTCCCAATCTTATACTTCTTTCAATTCTTCGTAAGAGTTGGTACTGCTCCCACTAACCTTAAAATCCTACAGGAACGCGGCACGCTAGGTTTCTACAATACAAGTGACGTGTGAAGGACAATAGAAATGATAACCCTTTGAGTAATCAAGGTACCCGATAAAGAAACAGGTAACTGTTTTAGGGTCAAGTTTCCTTAGGAAAGGATTGTAGAGTTTTGCTTTAGCAATGCAGCCCCATACTTTCATATATTTAAAAATCGATTTTCTTCCTGTCCAAAGTTCATAAGGTGATTTAGTGACAAACTTAGAAGAAACTATATTGAGTATAAGAACAACTGCTTTTAATGCTTCGGTACAGAGGAATAATGGTAAGTTAGTGTTGGTTAACCTACTGCGCACCATGTCCATTAGGGTACGATTTCTGTGTTCAACGACACCATTCTGCTGAGGTGTGCATGCCATGGTGTATTGGTTCACGATCCCCTAGCCCTTACAAAACTCTTAAAATGGACTAGGAGCTTGACCCACATCGTGTGTCTTCCATAATATTCACCGCCTCTATCTGATCTCACAACTTTAATTTGACGATCTTGTTGTTTTTTAATTTCAACTTTATAATCTTAAAAAGTTGTAGGTGATTCAGATTTTTCCTTAATGAGATACAAGTGCATGTAACGGGAATACTTGTCAATCAAAGTGATAAATGAAGTATGTCTAATTATGCAAGGGATTGGGTAAGGGACACTAATGTCAGTGTGAATTAGTTCTAATAAATTAGAACTTCTAGTGACACCTTTCTTTTTCATTGATGTCATTTTACCTTTAAGGCGTTTGACACATGTTTCAAAGTCAGTGAGATCGAGAGGTGGTAAGACTTCATCCTTTACGAGTCGAGTTAATCGTTCTCGTGAGATGTGTCCTAAATGTTGATGCCACAACATGGATAAAGTCTCTAGGTCTCATTTTTGTTTCATCATTGTGATTGATTAATTAATATGACAACAAAGATTTGGAAAAGTCATCATCTGGTTCTAATCTATGGAGACCACCATCCAGAATACCAGTACCATACACTACATAATCATAAAGAATAGAGAGTTTGCGATGACCATGAGAAATATCAAAACTATCTATGTCTAACTTTGGTCCTGATACAAGGTTTCGAGTAACCTCAGGAACATATAAGATATTATAAAGTTTAATGCTAAACTAGTTTTCATAAATAATTGTAATGTTCCTACAATCTTCACTTCTAGTTCCTTATCATTCCCCATTTTTTAGCGTTATTTAGTTTCTTCCCAGCCTTCGGATTGTAAGGAATCCCTTAGTAGAATTGGTCACATGAACCATAGAACCATACTCAAACCACCAAGAGTTAGCAGGAACATTTAAATTATAGTTTTCAGGTATCATGAAAAGATTATTACTTTTATAGCCAGCCACTCCTTAAAGTCAGTGCACTCCTTCTGCTTATGTCCTGTCTTTTTATAGAACTTGCAGCAAGGCTTGCCTAAGGAGTTCTTAGAGCTGGAACGTGCACTTGGATTATGTAACACCCCAAAACTCGAATTATTAAATTCACTAGTATGTTTCCATGCTTCATAGAAAGAAATGTAATAACCAGGTTATTTAATCTAGTTAAATGCTTAGCAAAACAAATAAGGGATGAACTTGATGACAAATGTGAGAAAGTGACAAACTAGGGGGGACTAAATAGAAACAATTTGAAAACTGGTTATATTAAATAAAAAAATTAAGACACAACATACACTTGTATGTGTGTGTGCGTGGATCAGGAGAAAGAAAAGGAGGGGAAGAACTCACCTTGCCCTAATTCTTCATAATCATCAAATTCAAAGGCTAAGAATGTTGGAATCTAATGCATGGATTGGAATTTGTGATCTCCTAGGCAAGAGGATCACAAGGTATGTTGAAACTTATATTTGGTCAGTTTTCTAATTGAAGAAAATCTATGGGATGATGAATTGATGGTTAATCATGAGAAAAATAGTGAATTAAGTAACAATGGAAGTGTTCTTGCTTTGTGGAATCTTTGATTTTATGAAATAATGAACATATGTTGTGTATGGACGATTGTTCATGAAAAGTATGAAATGGGTTTGTTATCATAGGATGAGAAACCCCAAATTGTTATATGAATTGGTTAGATATGATGATATTGTTGGGCATGATTGCAAAGCTTGATTGAGTATTAGTTGTATTTGGTTAATTAAAACAAGAAGAGGGAAAATGAGCATAGGATACTTGTACTATGTGCTTAGAAAGTAGTATGCATACCAAGTGTTTGATGAAATGCTTGAATTATTAGCTAATCCACACATACATTTAAGCATGTATAGTTTCAATGTGGTTCATGTTCTATGTAGAAATTTGTGAGAATTATTGTATCATATGATCTCTAACATGTTTATGATGCTTAGCATAAATTATGAACATGAATTGATGATTTAAAGTTGAGTTTTGATTCATAATTCCAAAGATTAGCAAAGCTGATTGGAAGTAAATATTGTTGCGCACATGTTTTGAAAAATTCATATAAAATCAACCGTAGCTCGGTTTAAGGCGTATCATATATGGTTGGAAAGCTATCAGAGGGTATTACATTTTCTATGTGAACATATGAGCTAATTCAGATCGTATAGAGGCGAAAATGGGGTGAGAACAGCTGCTGTACAGAATGTACATCAGTGAAAAGAATGTGTATGATGAAGTTAACATGAATGATTGTCCATATACCCGTTCCCTAAACACTAAATGTTGTTTTGGATGAATGATTAGGATTGTTAAGGTGTGTTTAAAGTGTCTATATGCATGAAAATGGATTGTGCAAGTATTTTCTTAAATGGGTAGAACGGGTTGACTATATAGTCAATAATCTAGTAGAAAAGTATGTGGATTATTATCGATATATCTGAATGGCTTTTATAACCACACGGTATAGTCTAATGATTAAAGGAATGAACTTGTTTCCAAGCTAGGAATGGCGAAGCTTGGAAGACAACATGGCAAACAAGTGGAAATGGTGATCACTTTCCTACGGGCAAAGGTAAGTGATTTTCGAAATCACTCTTTAATGTTTTAAGAGAATCGTTATATGTTAATTGTTGAGAGGCATGTACGAATGTAAAATCAATGTAAGTACTAAGATAAGTTTAATGGTATTGGGTTGGTAGTGATCAATAAAATCGGAAGTTGTATGATAAAAACCAAACGGGTCAAATCTAAGAAGTAAGATTAATCGCTTAAATGACATATTTAAAGCATGTTTGGGCTTATGTAGATATTGAAATTATTGTTAAAATGGGACTATGGTAGCGTAAGGAGAACGGGACCTCGTTTAGATGTTACATATTTAATTTAAAACAAATCAGAATAGGCATGATCTAGTGGAACTCGAAACGGGTCAAATAAGCTCCAAACACAAAAAAACAACAGCAGCTGGCCGTAAGCTACGGTAGATGGCAGTAGCTTACGACATATGATCTATGGCAGAAGGTGTCTGCCGTAAGCTACGGTGGCAGGCAGTAGCTTACGGCGCGTTTTGCTAAATTTCCAATCGTTGTTGTTTCTTGCATCTGTCTGTGACTGGTTCCGTCCCGGTACCCCGTAAGATGTTTTTAAGGCTCTTAAGTAATGTTAGACCCGTAAAAATAAAGTACATGTGAAAGTTATGAGTCTTGACATATGCACAATGATCGTGTTTTTGTAGGTGGGTGTCATATACCTAATTATGTAATTGTATGGTTAAAAGTCGGTTTGAGAAATGTGTTATAGGCATGAAAGAATTAACTTATTTACATGTGTGATTATTGATGAATAGTGAGTGTATGATCTACGTACGGTAATTGGAGGTGAACATGTGAACGTGACTTGCATGTATGTATATAGGTATTGCGTCGTATTGGGTACATGTCATGCGTATTTGTATGTGAGATGTTTAAATGTAATAGGTATGTATGTTTATGGATACATGCAAGTGTAAACACGGGTTGTAACTTATTGAATGTAGAATCAGTGGTATGTGTTTATGCGAAGTTGTAGGTTTTCAGTACGTTGAGATTATGTCTCGCTAACCGTATTGTTATGGAGAATGAAACAGGAATGCAGGTATGTAAGTGCTGGGCTTTCGAAGGTGCGAGGTCCGGTGAAAATAACAAATTTAGAAGGATATAATTATGGGAGTAAACATAGTTCTATCGCTATGTAGCTTATCGATTATTCATATATTTTCAAGCTTAAACCAAGTCCTCGCAGGATCTACACAGAACGAGACAAGAACTTTACCAAACCACCCTTCTAACCTGCTTCCAAGTAATTAACGTGCTTTATATAGACCGTAAAGACACGATGAGCAAATCAGTGACATCATGAAGAAATGGTTAGGAACTTTCAACATAAGAAACTAGTTATTAAAGTCATTAATACATACCCAATTAAAAAGTGCTGAAAGATTAAAAACCAAAAGTAATACATTGAAGCCTTGTCTTCACCAAGTGATGTAAGATATTAGCCAAGCATGGCCTTTGTTTGACAAGAACTCTTACTATCAATCTTGGATCCCGAGACCACTACACACTCTAAAGATGATAGATGGATGATGGTGGTGGGTGTTGTTGTTGTAGTAGTGGTGGAATGGTGGCAAAGTGAGAGAGAAGTGGTTTGCCAATGGATGCCTTGAAGTGAAACAAGCACCCCTATTTATAGTCAGAACAGTACCCCGGCCACGGCCCCGTGGCCGGCTTTTTCTCTTCCTTCATTAATTGCAGCTGTCAGCAGAGGGCCCCACACGACCCCATGTCTTCTGGGCACAGCCCCGTGATCAACTCTTCGCTGTACTATCAAGATTATGCAAATCTGAGAGTTGACCACGCCCCATGGTGAGCTGGGAACGGCCCGTGGTGGGCGTAGAAGCTTCTGCGGGTTTTGTCTTTAAGTGTAAAGGCTGACCCCACCCCATGCCTGGCTAGGCACGACCCCGTGGTCAGCTTCTGTTTTCTTGTTTTTGTCTTTGGGGTGTTGCTGAGGGGTCAGGCATGTCGTGTTATTCCTTTTTTTTGTATTTATGTTGGTTTGGTTGCTTATTTGCTTCTTTTGTTCTTTTAAGCTCATTTGGTCCTGTAAATTCAAAATGAACAAAGAAACGTGTTTTTTTTTCCAACATTAGTACTAAAAAGGGTTAGTTTTATGCCTTATTTGATGTAATTTATATGTTGCATTTTATACACATCACTCCTCCCATCATACTTAATAGTCACCAACTTGAGAATCAAAGTACTAGCATGCGCCTTAGACGTCCATGTATGCTGCTCCTCCACAGAATCCAAGTAGGTTTTAGTATCATTAGAGTCTGGACTGGCTCCTCTGATTGCAGTGCAAACGGAATTCTTCATAAACATGAGAGATATGCGATTGCACCTAGTCCACTTTTAAAAAACTATACGTTCTTGAGGTGTGGATGTAGGAGCAAGTGATGCAGGTTGTTCCTTAGTTAGAGTGTTGTCGAAGTCCAGCAAAGCAAGGGTAAGCATGAGTTTGTCTTTCCAGGTAGCAAATTTATCACAAATCAATGGTGGAATGCCACAGTTAGGAGCTACAAGTGGAAATTTAGATGAAAGAGTTAAGATACTTAACCTAGAAGTTTTATTGTGATCTAGGGGCATGTTATACTAGGGCAAACATAAGTAATAACGATTTTAATTATGAAGTTGTGATATGTTTATTACTAATATCAAAATAATAGACTAAGTTTATTTAAAAATTCTACTTAAATGAAGACAAATCACCTTTGTACAGAAGTGAAATCATGTTTAAACATGTGTGCAAAGTAATTGTGACAGATCACCTTTGGGCAGAAGTGTGACAATTACCTTAGTTACGCACGGTTAAATATGCAAGACATGAATGAACTAAATCATCTTTGCGCAGAAGTGAGACATTCACGTTTGTAAGACATAAATAATATAGCTTGTCGTTATACTTGAACAATAAGATAGATGTATCAAATCACATTTGGGCAGAAATGAACATCAAAAGCTCATTCAAGTTAAGCTATTTGGTTTTGTAAGATATCTAAATTTATTTAAGTGTTTTACAAAACCATTTAGTTAATAGCAAACCATCTAAATTTTAGTTCACATTTAATAGTTCATGAGATAATGAGTTTTCGTGAATAATAAGTTTTCGAGTTCTATGATTTTTAACTTCTCTAATGAGATCTCGAGTTTAAGTGATATTTCAAGATAAGAGGAGATTTCGAGTTCTTTATGAAAATCTCGAATTCTCATGAGTTCTTGAAATCTTATGAGATTTCGAGTTCTCTATTGATTTCGAGTCTAAGTGAGAATTCAAGTTCTCTAATGATTTTGACCTCTTATTGAGATTTCGAGTTCTCTTAATGACATCTCAAATTTATTTATGAAATCTCAAAATCTTATGAGATTTCGACTTGTCTTGCAAGATTTCGAGTTTTTTTATGGAACCTCGAAATCTTATGAGATTTCGACTCCAGATGTGAATTCGAGTCCTTCATGGGATTTCGAGTTCTATGATGAGATCTCGAAAACTTGTGAATCAATTTTGAAAATTATTGATGTATCTGTTATTGTTTTGTGATTATTATGAATGTTGACAATTATTATCCTTTATTTCGAAATCTCTTAACTGATATATCATTTATTTCGATTGTTATGGATAAAATATAATCAAAAAGTAGGAAAACATAATCTATTTAATCAATTCATCCTAAATCTTAATGATTGAGTTTTATGATGAACATGAAGAACATCATTTGAAGAATCTTATGAAGTTTCATCTTGAATCAAAACATTATACTAATTTTTGTGCGTAGCTTTCGAGTATAAACAATAATTCGGATTTCTCATAAAAATTAACCCGATTAAAACATCAATTCTTTTCTAGATGTCGGTAGAAAACGTGAACAGTAAGTTCATAATTTGGTTTTCGTCAATATTTTAGTTTTCCAGATTTAGGGAAAACTAACAGAACTAGTATGAACAACATATGCTCTGATACCACATGTTGATCAGTTTTGTCAATATGTAACGGAAAACATGTAAATAGTACTTGTTAGAGCATTCAGGGCAGCAAATATACCAGTGATTGATGCAGACATCGATGTAGAGATGATAGTCAACTTGATCTGGTTCCGTTTAGGATGTATATGAATGGTGGTAATACCGAATTCTTTATGGTTAGGAATTCGTGATTATGGAGAGAGAGGAGGTCGAGATATGTCTAACCTAAAACCCTCTCTAGTCATCTCCTTAAATACACCTAATGGGAAACCTTGTTAGTTAATAAGGATGAATCGGTCCATCAACAATTACCAACTAATATATTATAAGAGTTTAATATATTTAGATCTATATAATATAAATATCATGATGGCTACATGATTAAATACTTACAATCATATATTTGTCCTTATAAAAGATAGTATAACTCTTTGTCTCACTATTTGGAGGTCCACTCACCTTATATTATTGTAGTTTTCTTGACATAATCTCACTAGTTAGAGCCTCAAGAAACAATGCACTATCGCTAGATTTAACATAAAGGTAAAATAGTGGCATTTTGATTGACTAATTCGCTCATACATGAGCTTCAGGTTACACTACCTAGCACACAAGTCTTGTGATGTGACAATCTTGGTGTCATATACCTGTAGCTAATTCATTCCTTAACTAGTACACCAAACATATGGAGATTATTTTGCACTTCATGCTAGCCATTGTGGTTGCTAAGAGTCTTCACATTTGCTACGTACCCACTCGCCTAGGCCTGTAAACAGACCGAACAAATACAAACAAGGAAATGGTCGTGTTCGTTCATTTAACTTTTACCGAAAACGAACATATAATTGAACACGTATTTTCCTTCATGTCCATTCATTAAGAAAACGGGCATGTGCGTGTTCGTTTATGTTAGTTCGTTTAAAACCTAAATGAACACTTCACAAACGCAAACAAACATAAACAAACAACTTAAACGAACATAGACGAACACAAATGGACAATAAGTTCCATTGGAAAACCCACTTTTTATTACTATAAAACTTAATTACTAACTATTTATATTTATACAAGTAGTTAGAAGACCTCTTTTATGTTTATATTTATAAAATTATCTTTTAAATTTCAAACGAACCTGAACGAACAAACGCAAATAAACGACCGTAAACTGACTTTCACGAACATAAATGAACAAATAAAACATATGTTCATGTTTGTTAGTTTAATAAATAAATGAACTTCCCGCCAAACAGTTCATGAAGATTCGATTCGTTTACATGCCTACACTCGCCTTCAAATTGCTGACATGTTGACCAAAGGACTATCGGTTGCACTTCGATCCAATCTTCACTTTGAAAGACTTGTTCAACTTGCTAGGGTATTAGCCGATTATTATCCAATCATTATTTATTAATATTATTACTGATTGATTTATCTTGTATTGAGATATTGTCCAGATCTCAAATGTTATTTAAACATATGTGTTGATCTTTTCGCAAATGGAAAAAAGTGGTATGTGTCATTGTGTTTGGATCATTTGGAAATCGAGGAATGGAAACATTTTCGAAGTAAAACATATTCAAATGGAGTATATAGTGGACATGATTAAAGAGGCGTCCTTTTCGTGGCTAAAAAATCGTCCCCCCTATGAAAGTCTTGATTGGGGAGAGATAGAAGGATTTAATATTCGTGATTTGATTATGTAATTTTTTATTTTTGTTTGTTTGGGTTTCCCAGTTTCCTGTTTGCCCCTTTGTCCTATTAGCTATAAACCACAGGGTCCATCTGTGTAAAATAGCAGTGGTTCGAAAAAAAAACAATGTGTTGAATGTTGATTATATCAATTTAATCATGATGATAGTCGTATAACTGAATTTTATAAATTAAATCGATAACACCGTCTGTAATAATCGATACCAACATAAAAAATCGCGAATCATTTTCGGAAAATCGATTTTAGAAAAAAAAGAAGAAAAAAAAGAAACAATTTTCAATTCGGTCTAGCTTGGTGTCTCTTTTTTTTTTTTTTCAGTCCAATCCATTCAAACTGGATTTAGTTATGTTCTATTAGTCAATTTTAAAGACATCAATTAAACAAAAAAAAAGTTGGACTCAAGTCTCTAGCCCAAATTTTTGAGTCCGGTTTATAAGCTACACCGGTATCAAACTAGCACTGTACTATCAAGCTTTTGGTTTTAGCATTTATACAATTTTGGTTTCTGTCCACTTCGATTTTGCACCATCACCCACTAGAGGTGTCTTTTTAGCATTAAAAGTTTTAGACTTATCTTCTCATATTTAAATATAAACTAACTTACAAACCCATGCATTACACAATTTAATAAAGAAAATAGTAAATGATTAGTAATGAAGATTTAGGAATGATATCATATGATTGATTTTTTAATATTGTTTTGAAATAAAATAAAAATTAGTGAAATAAGAGAAGTGGGAAAAAGAACCGTGAGCTCACAAAATATTGACACATGGCGCAACCAGTTACTTATTTATTAGGTATAAATTAGTAATCCGTCGACCCCCCTTAGGTGTCTTGACCACAAACAACCAATATTTTTATGTAGTAGTCAAAGTGAACTTAAAAAAAGTTATAAGCTCGATTGAAAGTTTTGGTTCCATCCACGCTCCATTTCTAATATATATGAGTGTCAATTGTGTTAGGTTAATAGTTGAACTTGGAAATTGGAACATGAATACGACTCATATATTGATTCGTGTCAAAACATCAATCTTAACTTGAATATACCTCATATAAATCATTTTACTAAACATAAGGTATAATCAAGTTGTACATATTAAACGGATTGGTGGGTTGTAAATTGTCGTATACAAGTTCACATGTCAACCTATTTAATTAAACAAGTTAAACATGTCAAAATGAACATAACACGTTTAACTAAGCAGACATGTTTATTAAACATGTTAGATATAACAATCCAAAATATAAACAATCTTGCCATAGATTTCAAACAAATCATCTTATTGAAGTTAAACATAACATATGTATGATCATACATAAATGTTTCTAAACAACATAATCATAAAACTCAATATGTGATGTATGATCCATAGTATGACTAGGAATCTTGTCATGTTTAACTGGATTACCTTTTTCACCAATCAACTTAGCAGGGTTCCCAACTGCAGTAGTTCTTGCAGGCACATCCTTAACCACAACTGACCCAGCCCCAATCTTAGCCCCTTCACCAATCCTAACATTACCCAAAACACAAGTCCCTGCCCCATCAACACCCCCTCACCCACCTTCGGGTGGCGGTCCCCGCCACTCTTTCCGGTCCCGCCAAGTGTCACATTATGCAAAATGGACACATTGTCCCCAACAACCGCCGTCTCTCCGATCACAACTCCCGTAGCATGATCAAGCAACAACCCGCTTCCCATTTTCGCTCCCGGATGAATATCCAAAGCGAAAACCTCGGATACGCGGTTTTGGATCAAAAGGGCTAATATTTTTCTGTTTTGTGACCATAGCTTGTGTGCCACCCTATGTGCTTGACAAGCAAGAAACCCTTTAAAGTTTAGGAAACAGTGGACATAGCTAACACAAGCTGGATCCCTTTCTTTAACTGCTTTTAGATCATTTTTAACTGCTTTGATGATTTCTTGATCACCTGTGAGCACACCCATGATAAGCTCATGTAGGGTAGCACTTGGGAGGGTTAAATTACTGAGCTTTATGGATAAATGATGAGATAGAGCACTCTCTATGGTGTTATGAGATAAGATTGAAGTGAAATAGTAGTTTTTTAATATGGGTTCTTGATCAAGATCAGATCTTGCTTCATCTTTCATGATCAACCACACATCATGATCATCATCAAGATCAAGATTGTTAGCAGAATCATGTTCAGGGGTGGATTCTGTGTGAATCTTGGAGATGGGTATGCTGGAATTTTGATAAAGATTGTACCTTTTGAGAGTTTTGATGGATTCAAGAACTTGTGTTCTTGAATAAGTGCTTGAATTGTTGGTACAAAGAGGTGATTCATGGTGTTGTTTGGGTGTATGTTTTAGAAGTGTTTGTGGGTATGTTGAGGCATAGAAATGAGATGAAGATTCAAGAAATTTGTGTGATTGAGGATGGAAAATAGAGGTCAAAATGGAGAACTTTTTAGTCTTCATGGAGGAACATAAAAAAGGTATAAGAATTTGAACAAAAATAAAGGGTTTTTGAAGGTGATTGTATCCACTAGTCATGGTGGTGGACCATTGTTAGGGGTTGGGGTAGGGGTTAGGGGGGTGGGGGGGGGGGGGGGCGGGGTTGTCCTTGTTGACAAAATGAATTCAAAAGAAAAGTATAATGAGTTTGAAAGGTTGAAATGGTCTTAGAAATTAGAAGACTGTTACATGTCTGTTTTATAAGCGGTATAAGGAACTGGTTTTATATTAAAGGTTCTTATAGTAAATTTAATCTAATTATAATAAGAAAAACTCCTACTAATGCCAAATGACATCTCTTCTTAAATTCATTAAATACTATTAATAATATTGATATTTAATATTTAATCTAATCCAATAATCCAATAGTATTAAATATAATTTAATAATAATAATAACACATAACTTAATCTAATATGATATTATTTTAAATATAATTTTTCTTTTTTGAACGCCCAATAATGCCACATGGCCGTGGCAGTCTCTCCTTAAATTCATTAATAACTATTAATAATATTAATATTTAATCTAATCCGATAGTATTAAATATAATATAATAAAAATAACATATAACTTAATCTAATATGATATTATTTTAAATATAATTTGTTTTGAACGTGAAATTTAAATCACTAATAATCACTGAAGTATCATTTTCCATTTAAATATAAATATTATAGTAATAACATATTTCACATATCACGAAGACCCATGTAAAAACCAAAACTAATAAAGAAAAGATATCACTCTCAATGCATATGCGGCAATAAAAAATGCTATAACTAACCTGTTATGACTAGCCTATTGCTCCTATAATAATTACATTACAATTATCCTCAAACCCAAATATGGGTCGATAAACACTTTGATAATTACCAACCTCTTTGTGCATTTGTGTGTTTAATGCTTTGTTGATTTTTTTAACATCATCCATCTTAGTCTTTGGTAATGACATGTTAAGCCCTTTAATTTTGATAAGGTTTTCTCTTTTTGTTTTTATTATTTACCTTTGTCTTTAAACTTTGGTAATGACATGTTTAACCCTTTAACATTAATAAGTTTTTTATTTCTTTATTCACTCTTACACTTTATTATAATTACCAAAGTAAACCATACTTTATATTTAGTTGAATAAACCCAATAATATAAATTCGTTATATTCAACTGAAAGCGAAAACCAAACCAAATTCGAACGTGATTTGTGATTTAGTTTTGAAGTACTTAAATTCCGTTTGGTTTGGTTCGATTTTTTGGTTTGACGGGAAAAAAATTCAAACCGTATAAAAGGAACCATATAACTAAAAAGAACCGATGAACACCTCTAATGATTCGAAGTAGTTAATTTTTTTGTTTCTAATTCGAATTTAACATGTGAAGCGTTAATATTTAAAAAATTGTTGAGGGGTTTTTGTGAGACAAAATAAAAGGATTTTGGTTTTTCATGAGCAAAACATTGTTGAGGACATTTATGAGACAAAATAGAAAGTATGTTGGTTTCTTTTAGGTCCTAAAGTGTGAGACTGACGCATCAAATTAACTCAACGGACTATGGTTGCAAACTGGGATCATTTGGGTTAGTTTATATTAGGTTTTAGGCCATTTGGGCATGCCATAAGCCATGTGGGCCAGGCAAATCCAAGGTAAGCCCATGAGGGCATGAGCAAACCCTAGGTATAAAATGAACATTATGTCATTTGTAGAGTTAATCATAAAAAGAATGTACATATGCATTATTTGAGGGGGAGAAAATGAGAAAAATACAAAAACATTTGAAAAACAGAAAAAGATAAAAACATTTAAAAAACAAAAAAAAAATCCAAAAAAATTCTATTGCATAAATTGGGAAATGAAATGAATATTCGTGCTAAATGGCGTGACTGACACATGTAAGGTGTCGTAGCTGCAAGACTAGGATCTAATAGGCTTGACGCTCAAAAGATAAAAGATACTAAGTGATATAAACATAACAAACTATATATCTTGTGGGTAACATACAATCGGTGTATGATTTTATGGTCTTAAATCTTGCGTTGATAGATAGCTAACGTCTGAAGTTTCGAGTCTTTATACTGATAAGTCATCCGGGATATCAAGGCTGTCCTTCTGTTGCATCCAGATATATGCAGACCTAGGCACAATCAGGATATCGTAAAAGAGCCAAAATGAGGCAAAAAACTTTAATGGAAGACAAACTCAATTGAGAGAATTGCGGGAGCTTCTAAAGCAAAATCCGTACCGAAAAGGTATTTGCCTAACCCTCGTCGGACTTTTTATTGGTCACTCTGCTGTACGAAAGTACTGACCTGTTCACCAATAGTCTGACGTTGTAAAAGATAAAGGATGAACTCGGTATACTCACCTGCTACGATGAACGTTGTGCTTACCTTGATCGCGGGGGTATCTCATGGTACGGGACACACAGGTACGATAGTATAATATTACCTTAAGCGTATCACGAAGTTGAAAAATGAAATATTTGAGCGTTAAAGTTTAACTAGACAAACATATCGGCAATTGCTCAGACCAGTTTAAGTAAGTTCGCACTAAAAAGTGTTCCATGGTCCGCCTGAAAACAATTTTGATCCCATTGCAATTGTATATTGTAACTACTGAGTTAGTTTCTTCGTTTAGTTGCGTTTCTGTTTATATTCTTATATTTAAACATTTTAAAAAATAGAAAATCCAAAAAATCCAAAAATAGTGTCTTGTTTTTACAAAAAATCAAAAATATAAAAATAAAGTGCTTTTTGTTTTATTAAAAACTATTAACTGTTCTTGAAGATTTACTGATCACCAAGAGATGAAAGAAATTTGAATTTTGATCTGAGTATAAGTACTTGGATGTACCTAGTGTTCACATGGTACATTCCTCTGCTGCATAGAAATGTTTGCTTATGTATTTCTGAGAAAATTGCAAAACTTGATTTCAATCAAGAACAGGGGTTGCTGAAGATTGAGATGTTGTTAGTTCCTGACAAAGCATGAAGCATCACAACAGCAAGATGTACCTGAGTCAGAAGAACCAGATGCGAGTCATCGTCTGACAATGATAGTACATTTGACTAAATACATGTGAACCTGCTTGCTTGAAAAAGATAGATTGAAGAAGAAAAGAGCTGCTAAGAATCCTCCTCTCGCATTCTTTTTGACAAAGACGTTTCAAGCAAAGCTGATCGAGATCCTTATATGAAGCTAACCACAAGAGCTGAAGAAAGAGACCCAGTGCTGAGAGTTCGTTGAAGTGTGAGGTCCTAGAAGTGTGGACTGGCTTCCACTATAACATTTGTCGAAAAACGGGTTTTTCCAAACCCGCTTCTTTTATTAATCGAATAATCAGTTTTATATTTTTGTTGCTCATTTAATGCCAATGTTAATTTTAAACAATACATAACTAATAACATTTTAGATTATGGAAATTAAAATTTTAAAAAATAAAACTAAAACAATTAAAAATGAAAAGGGGCTGCCGGGTTTCGAACCCGGGTCAGCCGGAGAACCTTAACACCAAACACATAACCACTCCGCCACTTGATGTCTTTGTGAATTCTAGGAAACAATTAAAATATAAGTTCAACCGTGAATCAACCTGTTTGCGCCAAACTGAAACCGATATCGGCTTCCAAACGTCCAAGGACTTTTGAGTGATCGCGGATTCTTGATTATAACCGATAAACCGACATTCTTAATCAATTCAGCCTTTAATGAACTTGAATTCATGTGATGTTCGGGTTTAATAACCGAAAACATTCACTTCCTGAATTACTCCAACAATATCAGTATCTCGCGACTCAAAATCATCCACAGAACTCTCAATTTCACTTTTGCTCTATTGTCAGTTCGTCGGAAACGCTTTTTGAACTCGCCGGACTTTCGCCGGAAAACCGTGTCTTTCATCAAAACGGTAAATTTCTCAATTCTTTCATCTTCTATCAGTTGTTAGGCTTTTGCTAACTCAAACCTTTCAATCAGAATCAATCCCAGACGACGATATCGGATAATCAACACTCGCCGGAAGTTTTCTGAAAATTTCTACATTGCACTGTGAAATGGTATAATCATTCAAACATTCTGATAACTCTTGCTTAGTCCTTCAATTTTACAATTAGTTAATCAAAAACTGTTAATTGGTCCGCTCAGACGGAGTTCATAAAAACAGAGCCGATGACTTTGCCGGAGTTCTGAGAAAAGTCATCATTCCGGTATGTTCATTCCCAAAACCTTTCCTATCCGTTACATTTTAATCACTCATACGCCTGTTAATTGAATTGAAGAAGTTCAGTCGAAAATCAGTTGTCTGGGTTATTGTAACGAAGAAGATGAAGTTAGTCTGTATATAAATTTAATATAAATTGGATTATATCTCGGGTTAGACACAGTCCAGCGGTGGACTGTGTGCAATTGAAACATAGCGATACCGGGTTCGAGTCCGTCCTTGTTCCGTTTCGTCACAATATTAAGACTTTTTATAAAACCCAAATATGAAAACTTCTAGTTAGTATATAAGAGAAATAAAAACAAGTGTTTTAACCAGGTTAGACACACAGTCCAGCGGTGGACTGTGTGCAACGTTAATCAACAGGTCCCGGGTTCGAGACCTGTTACGCACGCCAGTTCGATAGAATTAAAATCCTTTTTAAAATAAATGAATTTTGGAATAAATTAATTAGTATATAAATATAATAAAACAGAAATATTTCGGGTTAGACACGTAGCTCAGTTGGTAGAGCTGCGTGCACGCGTACGGGAGGTCACAAGTTCGAACCTCACTCAGTGCAAACATTATACACGACCGAACCGGTCAACAAGTCAAAGTCAAATAGTCAACGGTCAACCCAAAAAGTCAACATTTTTTTAAATTTTTTATTTATTTATTTAATTTAAAAATCAATTAAAAAAACTTAAAAATAATGTTTTTAAAGTTAGAAAATAGCCTTAAACTCACAAAAATATATCCAAAAATCCTATTAAAATTATTAATAAAATTCACTTATTTACCGTACCTTTTCGTTATTATTTAGGTTAGTTAATCCTCGTCGATCAATCCTCTAAACTCGTGCGCATTCAACATCTTCAAACGAACGCACCCAATGTGAGTGAATCTCTACAAATTCACCGTTTTAATCACTTTTTGGGGTGTATCATGTGTCTTATTATTTATTACATTTAAACAATTGTGCATCCATCATATCCATGATCAATGTGTATTCAATATGTATCAACTGTTTGTGTGGTTAATGTTTAGATGAAATTTATCATTTTCAGTACATACATTATCATAGGCCGCCGCTCCCCATTACCTATGAGCGTTGAGCTGTTCCCCATTACCTATGAGCGTGAACGAGGCGTTGCCAACATACGATCGGCTCCGTTTGATTGAGCCTTGATCGCACATACATTTATCATAGGCCGTCCGTTCCCCATTACCTATGAGCGTGAACGTGACGTTGCCAACATATACAGTATCATTCATGTTATATATTCATGCAAGGTGGTTTGTTATTGTATGTTATTGTTTTTTATTGTTATTGTTATTGTATGTTTATTTACGTTTGCTCACATATGATTATTGCACAATTTTCCATAATAAATATAACAAGAAATCAATAATAAATGTTTTCTAACAAGGTTCACTCGCCAACTTATGTTGACCCAAAAACCCCCCATTTTTACACATGATACAGGTGATCCAGATGCAGCAAGAAACATATAGGATGGCTTAGAAGAATAAACCGGTTTAGACTTTGGATTGTTTAGTTAGTTATTTTCTTTGTAATTGTATGAACATGTTTGGAATATTGAGGATGTAATTTTGAATTTAATAAATATGAAACATATTAGTAAACATCATGAGCTTTGGTGATAACCCAATTATGCCCCGACTCTTATTCCGCTGCAGGTCGGGGTGTGACATCCACAACACTTACAACATAGCGACAACCATAGACTCCGTTGAAGACGTTGCTGAATTCGTGCTATGAAGACAATTTGATGCATAAGTCTAGGGGGAGATTATTAGGTCCTAAAGTGTGAGACTGAGGCATTAAATTAACGTAACAGACTATGGTTGCGAACGAGGATCATTTGGGTTAGTTTATATTATGTTTTAGGCCATTTGGGCATGCCATAGGCCATGTGGGCCAGACAAACCCAAGGGAAGCCCATGAGGGGCATGGGCAAACCCTAGATATAAAAGGAACATTATGTCATTTGTAGGGTTAAACGTTGAGAGAAGAACCTTTAGAGCCTCCATTGTTAGAGTGTGAGAGAGAAACCAAGAGGTGTGGAGAACTTGTATCAGACGGTTTTGCTAATTCGTTACTAATAGAATCGTATGCAAGTTTGAAGTGATTCGCTTGTTATTCTTACTCATCTCGATCTTCTTATTTTCCGGGTTTTCTTGAATCTCATCAAGTTTGGATTCCGCCCATCCTTGGTGATTGTTTGATATCGTTGTTAGATCCGGATTTTCGGGACTTACAGTTTCCACGTGCAAAAATTTGTTAAAGGACTATTATGAGTAAAATGAAAATGTATGTTGGTTTTTATGGTGTTCGCACTATTTTTTATGATGACTTTACTTATGTGAGAATTTGTGATTAAAAATATATAAATTATCTATAATTTTAAAACCTATGATTTTATTACTTCTTAAAATGGATAAGCATATGGTTTGATTTAGTTTATTTGTTTTGCGTAAATCAAGTATATATATAATTAAATGATATGTTTGCCTTTGAATAAAAATTAATTGCATTTATCTAAGAAACATGATGTTACGTTATTAAAAATACCTTTGAAAAAAATTAATTGCTATTATCTAAAAAAACATGGTGTTATGTTATTAAAAAATGTTATCTTTTAATTATATGAATTAATTCATATCAAAACCAAAAAAATATGTAAAATAATAACACTCGGATATGAGTTTATCTATTAGAAATAGTGAAGTGAACTGATTATTTCAACTAAATAGTTTTGTGATGAATTTATCTATTAAATCCATTAATTCAAACAAAATTTGATTAATCAATAATATTATTAAAATTAGATATACCAGCCACAATCCATCTCTATCGTCACCATTTCTAGCCACCAACTCCATCTCAGTTAAGATTTATGGGCCTTCTCATTATATCCCAACATTTTAAAGAAACCTTTATGTGTTCATCAGTTTTTTTCTACATTGTCTCAATCTCAAAGATAAGTATGAGATTTAAGAATTTATATCACATTCTTTACGTATTGTATCATAACATAATATATAAATTTAATTATTATATAAATATATTTTTTATGTATACTTAATTATTATTACTAAAGTAAAAATAAATATAAATTATTTGCCTAAACGTTATGGCGAGTAATGTTATATTTTCTTTAACTCGGTATGAATAGTTCATGTTAGGGTAATATGTGTTTATACCAAAATTTATATTAAAATGTGCTATATCAAAAATAATTAAATTTTGTAATTATTATGTTCTTTGGATACAAGCAATCTTATCATTCAACTCGTGTAACACCCGGGACTATAAACTAGTGCTATAATATGTATAGGGATTTTAATATATTTTAAATTGAATATAACTTATTCATATTGTTTTGTATTATTTAAAGGCCGTACAAGTGTCGAAATTTAGCTAATAAGTCTTAAGTAACATTAAACTATGTGTTGGTCGAGTTATGTTCTATGTTTTTTTTATAAATTAATTATGTATTAGACATGATTATTAAGAATATAGTACTCTAATAGTAATTAAAAAGATTTATGTAAATCCAAATTAGCCATTGACCGGTCAAAGTTTCAAAATTGGCCATTTGTAGCGGCTCAACGAGCCTTTCACCGAAATCAATACTGATGTAGCTGCTTAAAAATTCCTTTCATTATTAACCAACCATATTACGCCACGTGTATTCTAATTCCTTTTCAGTCATTTGTAGACTCTTAAGGAGCCTTTTCACCGAAATCGAGGCTTCAACATTTTCATTCTTTTATATATTTTTCACCATGATTTTTAAACGAGTGTAACTTTTTCATAAGGTAATATTTTCTTATAAAAATACACCAAATTAAAGATGATAAAATTGTCTTTAATTTGGTGAAATTTAAAAAAGAAATTGTAATATTTTTCCACCACGATTTTGTATAACTACGATAATATTTTTTTTTAAATATTACCGTAGGAAAAAGTTACACCAGTTTAAAATCATGATGGAAAATATATAAAATATATCATGATTAATTCATATTTCATTGTTACCTCGATTTCGGTGAAAAGGCTCGTTGAACCTCTACAAATGACTAAAAAGGCTTTAGAATACACGTGGCGCAATGTGGTTGGTTAAGCTGAAAGGATTTTTAAGCAGCTAGAGCAGCATTGATTGGTGAAAAGGCTCGTTGAGCCGCTACAAATGGCCAACATCGAAACTTTGACCAATCAATGGCTACTTTGGCTATTTTCTCATTGATTTAATAGGTTTGAAGTTTTTCAATTTTAATTAGCCGTGTTGTATATATCAGCTTGAAGGTTAGTTCAGATTAAATGTCAAAAAAGATGAGATTCCTTTCTCCAACCATAACCATGTATGTATCTGTGATGAAAGGAAATTAGCTTGATTTACTTTGTAAATTAGACTTTTATCTATTATAAAAGTTTAACAGTTGTTTTAAAAAAAACATAGATAAATATCAATTAATTAATAATTCATTTATTAATTTTAGCATTTTTCTTATAACACAGAAAATAATTTGTTTGTATGACGATTAATTATAAATTTAGTACCATAAATCATGACAAAAATTGAATTTTTTATGTACCATTTTTTATTGAGCCGCCTATTTCTAAAAGAAACAATATTAAGAAACGCAACTGATGGCTATATCTTTGAATAATTGGGGAGGAATAAATATAATCATTATCGTAAAGTTATAATAATAAGTTAATATCAATAACAATCATGTAGATGGAACCATCAATGATTGTTTGAATATTGGTCATTTTAGCTTTGACGTATGGATATTCCATGTGAGATTCCGATATTATAATATACATTTTCAAATTAAAATTCTATTTAAAAAAAACAAAAAACAAAAAAAAACATTAGGTTTCACTTCAGTCTGTTTTGGCTTTTGCTTTATAAGTGTGATTTGATTATTTGTCAATTGACGCTACACTTAGAGAGCTGAGTGTGGACGGCGGTTTGGGACGTGGCTAGCCAAGCAATGTCGCTGCAGCCATACCGAACCAGCGTGGCCAGCGGCGTTGCCCTGCTGGTGTGGGTTTGCGGCCTGGCGTGGACGGTCTTGGCGGATGATCTGGCTGGCCATGATTGACTGGCTCAACTGATCCGTTGGGCTAGCCATTGGGCTAATGGCTATTTGTAAAAAAAATTATTTATTCCCTGTATAAACCCACAATACTAATGGGGGCGGATTTATTATTAACAGTGGCGACAATTTTGCAAGTTGTGTTGAAGATTTAGAAGAAGGGGCTTCCCAATGCCCAACCAAACAGAGGAAATATATTGTTCGTGAACGCGATACGCCAAACGATTTGCTGGTAAGCGATTATCTGTCACCTGAACCAACGTATGATGAAAAATGTTTAGGCGTTGTTTCCGTATGAGTAAAAATTTATTTTTTAGAATATCAAAGGACTTAGAGGATAACTATACTTTTTTCCGACAAAGACCGGATGCACGTGGTAATTTAGGATTTACCAGTGGCAAAAGGTTACGGCCGCTTTAAGACAATTGGCTTACGAGTGTAGTTCCGACATAATAGACGACTATTTAAAAATGTCGGCCCGTGTAGCTGGGGAAAGTCTTCAAAATTTTTGTGCGTGTATCATTGAACTATACAAGAAAAAAAATACTTGAGAAAACCAACGTTTAGTGATACGCAACAACTTTTGGAACATCACGCTGAATATCATGGCCTCCCCGGGATGTTAGGGAGTTTAGATTGTTTAAAATGGGAGTGGGAACTTTATCCCACTGCATGGCAAGGCTCCCACACAAGCGGATATCATGGAACGCCGGCTATGATGCTTGAAGCCGTTGCATCACAAGATCTTTGGATATGGCATGCATTCTTTGGTATGCCCGGTTCACACAACGATATAAACATTATTCATCACTCGCCCCTATTCAATGATCTAGTAAATGGTGTTGGACCTAAAGGAACATTTTGGTAAATGATGTTGAATACAAGTACGGTTACTATCTTGTTGATGGAATTTACCCTGAATGGGTTGTTTTTGTGAAATCATTTTCACGAGATGGAACCCTAGATCCAAAAAGAATAAAGTTTAACAAGGTTCAGATGGGGCACGCAAAGACGTCGAGCGAGCGTTTGGTGTAACACCCCGACCCGTAGGGATGACGTGTCATTCTTACAGATATCAAAACCAAAACCAATCCATAACATTAAATAAAAAAAGATCCTAATTACATTTCATCACATTACTGGAATAAAGAATCTTCTTCGGCAACTTCCTAACGCTCCTCACTGAGATCCCAGATTACCTGTAAAACAGATAAGACAAACACAAAAAGAAAACTATGACTGAGCCAAAAATTGCTCAATAACGGAGAAATCAATAGTACAAGTAAAGTCAAATCATCGGAAAGGAAAACACAATATAACGGGACTGAACTGAATCGATTACTGACACGAGTACTGAAAACAGATGTAGACAGAGGACTGATACAAAAACTGATACACGAACCGACCTGAAATTGTAACGGAAACTGATAGGGGATACAAAAGTCAGTTCATATACATAACCGATACCAAACCCAACACAAACTGAGGTAGATCCTAATGCATTGTTGACCATGATGACTAAAGCGTGTTATCTTGTAGAAACGGGCTTATTTTAAAACATCGCTTAAATAACTAGTAGTCGTATAACAAGAAACTTTTCTAGCATATCATTTGTAAATGAAACGTTTTATTAAGTCAAAAACTAATAACTATCGAATATTTGAACAACGTTTAATAATGCTATTATTTTAAAACTAGATACTTGGCGAAGATATTTTCTTATACCGAACGTTTAGATTTATTAAAACACAATAATTTACAAGTTTCATAGCAGCTCATCATTAGACAAAAATATAAAATTTTTAAATTCGAAGAACTATATTTAAGAAATAGAATAATTTAAATAATCTGGATTTCAAATTGAAACACTTTCGACCATTCGGTAACGATATGGAAACATAAACAGAAACAAAAACAATTAGCTAAGCTGAAACATTTATTATACCATTTAAAATTGCATAATCTTTAAAAGAAAAAGTCTAGGTTCAGATCCATCTATGTTAATTAATCAAATCTCATATGTTACTATTTTATTAAAATGATTACTTTTATAGCTTGAAGATTCATATATAATAATCTAAATAATCCGGATAACCTGAGTTTAAAAATATAATAATTTAATCCTTACGAAATTTCTTAAACTGATCGAGAGAATCGAAACGAAACAAAGACAGGTTCAACGAAGTATAGAACAACATGGAATCAAATACTGAATACAGGTACTGAAAGATACAAACTAAATGTATAGCACTGAATCTAAATCTAAATCAAGAGTGATATTGAGACGAACCTGATACAAACCGGTACAGACACTGAGTCAAATCAGACATGGCTAATACATAACAGAATCAGATACTAAACATAATCGGAAGCATACTTGACCCAATACTGCTCGGAAACATAACAATATGCGTACCACGTATCAGACATATCAGGACAGATACTGAACATAACCGGAAGCATAACCCGATACACGATCAGAAGCATAATTAGATGCGTACAAAACATATCAAACATATCAGAACAGACACTGAACATATTCACATACAGAAACATATACTAACTTACACGACAACTATATAGCAACAAACTAAGTCGTGTAACACGGAAGCACCCAGAGCCATAAACAGAACAGACTGGTACACAGCTAGCTAGTCCATGCACCTATGAGATGGTGAGTGTGGCGTTCACCCGTTATTCCATCTCCAGACAAACAAACTCAAACTCAAAGCTAAGTTCGATCCATACGCCTCCAGTGGCCAAGGTGCTACACAAGCACGAGCTAGAGACGCCGTGAACTTTTATTACGCATTGTATCGATAAGTGACATGCCGTTGACGCCCAAACGACAAGCCTGACATGCTTGGGTGACAGAGTACAAGTACTAAGGCCATATATATATAATTTACAGTTAGTTAAAATTAATTACCGACAGGAACATGCGACCATGAATACAAGTCTGAGGTATGGCATGCTACAACACACTAATAAACAAGCAGACAGGACAATACTAACTCAGATAACGTATCACATATCAACGGACGAAGGTATCAAACCATGACAATCAGACTTCAAGACAAAGACAAAGATCTGTATTAATAAGTAACAAAGATAAAATTATACTACGATGCCAAGACCCAAGATTTCGTACTCGTATAAGGAGTTTGAAATTATACTACGATGAAAAAAAAAAACAGAATCCATACTACGACGTAACGAATAGCAAATAATACTATGATGTGAAGACCAAAGAATTTGTACCTTATAAACAAGCAGAACAAATCGGCTTTGACAAGTATGCAACCCATATTTTCATTATTATGTTTAAGAACACTGATTCGGTATAAGTCTCATGGACTTATTGATTTTCCGACGTCAGAGACCTTGCGAAGTACTATCTAATTATTAAGCTTTTGGAACTACATAGTCACACCAAAAATTAACGTTTAGCTATTTACCTAAGACTATGGGTTAGGTGGGGCGGGACTTTGGGGCATGGCCCGACACGTGGCGTATGATGGACTCAAGACCAAAGGCCACATTCAATGGGGTATGGTTGGGCGTGGCGTGGCCAAGCCACATCATTCTTTTTTTTGTATATATATATATATATATATATATATATAATATATATATATATATATATATATATATATAACACTAAAAACAATCAATCTTCGTTTGAATCGTTGTCTTCATCGGAGTCGAACCCAGGATCGTTGAAAAATGTTCCACCAAACCAGATCGAAGGTTGAAAACCCCCCACTCTGGGTAAATCCCATCAACTAGGTAGTACCCATGCACGTACTCAACTTCATTTACAAAGAAACTACGTTTGGGTCCTATACCATTGAACTCATTTCTTTTTTGATATTTTTGTGAGAAATTTATAAGATATGTAAGGGTATTTATAAGAAAAAAAAAGAGGTTTTTTTTAAACAAAGCCCCAACGGCTCGACCAACGACTAGCTCAAACGGCTAGTTTCACCCACCAATCACCTACCGCCATGTCACCGTCATAGACCCGCCCAACGCCCAGGCTGAAACCCCCGCCCAAGGGGCCACGCCGAAACCCAAGCCCACTCGGGATGGTGACTTGGGCGTTATTACCCAACCCACGTTGAAACCCAAGCCCCATACCCCATAGCCTAAACAAAATTATATACTCATCTTCTAAACAAAAACTCAATTTAAAGCTTACTGAATTGGATCAAGTATATATTATAACCAAGAAAAATAACCCAATTTATATTTTAACTATAAAAGCTTCAGATCTCTAACCATAACCAATAAATCGTTTTAATAGAGTGAATAACACTATTATGAGTACATATATAATTCATTTTATATTCAAGTGGGGGACACATGAGTGAAAGCTTTAAGATTTTAAACACTTGTGGGTTTTATCGTTTCATATATAATTCATTTTATATTCAAGTGGGGGACACATGACATCGAAACAAAGCAAAAACTCACATAAATATTATGGATCAGTTGCTAACTGAATCGAAAGTCTTGAGTTATTCGAATGACGGCACGGTAGCAGAAATAGATGGCAAAGTTGCTGCTTGCGATTAATAGGAAACAAGTCAATGCGGAAGTGACAGACTCTAGTTCATGGCGGCAGATGGGGGTGCTACAGTTGTGTGCTGCGGCACGTGGTGGTGTGGACTGAACGCGGCAACTCGTTGTGGTGATCTGCGACGGTATACCACAACGGCTGTAGCGGCCGAACGGAACACACCGTAAACAATTTTTGTTGCGAGGTTTGAATCTTTATAAAGGGTGAAGATTGGTGATAACAAGTAATTGTTTCCCCACACATTGGTAGGCTCGTTCGATAAAATAAAGAGTGAATTGCACAAAACATCTTTTATGTTTTCTCAAACTTACAGATTTCAGCCTTAATGTTTAAAAGTTGCTAAAAACAGTCTTTAAGTTTATTTTTGTTGCGGGTTCAATCCTTTACAGCTAACCACGTTATTTTCTTCAGTTAAGTTCCTTCACATGTATAACATGTGAGGGTATATTCGTCATTTTGGTTGATCTTCCACCCACATCAATCATAAGAAAAAAGAATATTTAAGGTTTAACCTATTTTAAAAAAATTCTAACCGTAGGGACTAATGTGCAATAAAACCAAACTTTTAAAAACCAAACACCTTCTTTCCCGGTCTTCTTCTCCGGCGACTTCGCCGGATTCCGGCGAACCCGGAATTAAGATAGAAATCTTGTTAAGCTAGCCCACTAAGCTGTAAAGATTAACACAAATTTTGATCATGCCAATCAAACTCTTTAGGATTATCATCAGTTGGAAGAATCGGCGCCTTATTCGCATCAGACGGAAACGACAAACGACTCTTCAACCCTAGATACCTTTCACGGAATTCTGACGCCGTCAAATCTGAGAACTTCGTAACACCGTGTTCAGTAGTCGGATCCAGCAACTGGTGACGCTTAGGACGCCGCAAGTCAGACTTAAACACTATCAAACGGTAATCGTGCTCCTCTGTAGTCGCGTACGTTTTACCAAACTTTGTTTAAACTAGGTTAAAACTTAAATATTCTTTTTTTTATAATTTAAGTGGGTAGAAGATCAACCAAAATGACGAATATACCCTCAATGTTATGCATGTGAGGGAACTTAACTGAAGAAAATAACGTGGTTAGCTGTAAAGGATTGAACCCGCAACAAAAATAAACTTAAAGACTTTTTTTAGCAACTTTTAAATATTAAGGCTGGAACCTGCAAGTTTAAGGAAACATAAAGGATGTTTTATGCAATTTACTCAAAAATAAATGGAGTTTAGCTGTATGAGGCTAACTAGTTTAGTACAATTATCTTGTTACCGTATTTTTGTATTTTTGAATATCACTTTGGTCAAACTACCTAAAAATTTACGTTAACAATTATGATCCATTTAATATATACATTCAAATCCATCTAAAATAATTCCACACATAATTAGTTTTTTTTTTCTTTTTATTTACTTATTAATTTAATTTATTATTATTATTATTATTGATACTATTATTTGAACACCTGAATAATTGTATAATACATAGTTAGTAACATACTCGGTATATAACGATAATCGTTTGATTTAATCAGTTTTATGAAGTATTAAATTCATTTAAAGGCTGACCTATTAATTTGATATTTAATATTTAAGGATTTTCGAATTTTCGTGTATTACAATTCTACCTCACTAAAAAAAATTATCCTCGAAATTAATAAGTAGAGTACTTACAGAACATTTACAAATATCATGTGTCCATATCACTATCACGAGATACCAAGACATATATAAAATTGACAATTTTTATTCAACGTATATAATATGGTTATCTGTCATTACTTTTATTACTCTAAGATTAAAATTTTCAGGATATTACAATACCACACATCTTAAAATAATATCTTCATTGGAATTAATGCTATACCAAAAACTACATGTTACGGTAACACATCTTATTAATTCAAATTCAGAGTTCAAAATAAATATTAGATTGTTCAAAAAGGCCGGATTGTTTAATATTCTACATATTAAGTTCTAAGTCATTCAAATTCATATGTCACTAATAAAAGTTTATACACTAGTAGTGTCTAGCGGAAGCTAGTATATTATTTAATACTATAATGTCAATGATAATGATAATAATGCGTTTTTTTATTCTATAAATTTTCGAAGATGAGCGAGTGTCTTTGTCTATGAAATTAGGGCATCTAGCACAATGCGAAAGTGACTTCAGATTGCATAAACGTGTATTATAAACTACTTAAATAATACGGAGGTACTAACATGACAACGTAAACGGGGACTTAACTAAATTAAATTTAAATGTGATCAAAACAAAATCAAACAGATGGAACATCTGATTACTAAGACATAAAGGGATTCAGATAGGCAACGGTCAACATGATAGGAATCCAAAAGCGCACGTATGTACCTGTAATTCACAATTACGTTCATGACCATAATTGTCAATCACCGTACATCAATGCCCTAACGATCCTCCTATCATGCATCTCGATAACTTATCCAAATTGTAAGGCAGGCAAAGTTTTTATAATTCTAAGACATAACCAATTAATAACTAAAGTAGATGTGTTGATCTTGATAGAATATAAAACTGATGTGAAACACCCCTTGAAGCACATATGGTAGCAAGGTTCTTATGGTGCGTAACCAAGTTCGTTCGAGGCCGTACTCATTTCAGCCGAGTCATACACCATGTCCCAAGTCATTTAATGAGTTTGATAATGAAACCACAATGATCATGGAACAATTATTCCATACATTCGAGATTCATTTAATAACTCTACAATTTTTAAAACCATATAGGCAGCAAGACTATTTGGTTTATATAAACATTTGGATATAATCGAAACTAATAACTTATTAAATTTACTAACAAATCATTATTTGATAAAAATGAAGATTTTTCTACCGTTGAAAATTTATATTTAACTAACAAATAATTTAGATAACCAAGATATGAAAACAAAATACTTGAGAACTTACGAAAATCTTGTACACTGATATGGAACAAGAAAAGGAAACAAAACCAACGCAAAACAAATACTAAGACAGACACTTATAACATGTATGGACAGATATAAAACTAAACACGCGATCTAAATCTAACTCGAAAACTAAACCTAGCACTTAGAAAATAACAACCCAAAACCGATGCGGATACTGCATCAAATCGTTACAACTGATATGGAAACAAGAACGAATAGTGAACACGATCATAAGTAGAGTTAGTAGTGATTTACAAGAGAAACACCTCAAGCAGATAGACCCAAAGACAACAAAACTAACGAGTATGAAAATTGATTGAAAGTCGCAATCCTAACCCAACGTCTACCCATTAACTCACTAGTTGTTTTTAAGGTTTAACTTTTCTACAGGAATGGCCTTTGCTCTGATACCATAATTGTAACACCCCGACCCGAATAGGGCTGACGTATCACTCTTACAGATATCAAAACCAAAACCAATCCATAATATTAAATAAAAAAAGATCCTAATTACATTTTATCACATTACTGGAATAAAGAATCTTCGTCAGCAACTTCCTAACACTCATCACTGAGATCCCAGATTACCTGTAAAACAAATAAGACAAACACAAAAAGAAAACTACGACTGAGCCAAAAATTGCTCAGTGACGGAGAAATCAACAGTACAAGTAAAGTCAAATCATCAGAAAGGAAAACACAACATAACGGGACTGAACTGAATCGGTTACTGACACGAGTACTGAAAACAGATGCAGACAGAGGACTGATACACAAACCGATCTGAGGTGGCTTCCGGGTTTTTAAAGGGCTTTTGAGCTTTACCAGGAGGATGTCCCTCTTACATGTCATTGAGCATCTCCTCGATTTCCCTAAGGAGAAAGAAGGGAAGCTCATCATCCACAACTTCTTGTGGGATAGGGGTGATGGTCACCGGAACCTCATGGAATTTGTCTCGAGGTGGTTCTGGTGGGACCCACCTGGTGGGGATGATGATTTCTTGTGCTAGGTTCCAATCTTCTTGTGGGAAGATTGGTTCCATAGAAGGCATAACAAGAATATTCAACTTTTGATGCAAAAGGTTGATTTCTTGGAAGCTAGTCTCAAGCCCCATTGTTAAGTAGTTGACCCGGTCAATGAGGATCTCTTCCACAGATGCCATCTCTTCCATGGCCTCCCTTAGTGCACTCACATACTGGACAAGAGTAGCCTCGATGGAGGGCCTTCTGCTTCTCCTGTTGTTCCCAGAGGTGGTTGACGAGGTTCCACTATTTCTGCTTGACATTTTAAGAAAAACAAAGAAGTCGTCACTTACGCAGAGCATCACCACGGCCCCGTGTCAACTAGGCACGGCCCCGTGCCTCTGCTTCTGTTATGATTTTGAATCCAGAATTCTTGTTTTAAGTTATTTATCTCTTGGTTTATGAAAGTGTTGAACTTAAATAACTTGAAACATTGTTGTAAACATTTAATTTAAGAGAGTTTTGGGTTAAAATCATATATTTGTGTTGATGAAGCTTGAAGTTTTTAAAGCTTCAAGCTTTTATGGAGGTTTGAATGTTTGGAGAAGAAGGAAAGAGATAAAAGTGGCAAGACAAGAAGGTTTGATGAAACCTTTTTAAGAATATACCTTTTGGGGTATATGTGTAAAATTAGACCTGATCATTCTCTTTGGAATGAGTCCAAGACATGTTGCCCCACGCTGACTTTATAGAAAGTGACAGCACAGTGGCCATGGCCCGTGCCTGTGTGGCACGGCCCCGTGGTCTGCAACGGGTCAGAGAGCCTTTTGGCTGCTAGTGACCACGGGTTGTGTTGTCCTGGCACGGCCTCGTGGTGGTTTAACAAATGGGCACGGGGGCGTGCCTGATGGGCACGGCTAGTGTTGTTTTCTGAGCTTTATGAAGTTTAGTCTTATTTAAGGTGTTTTATTTTATCAGGTGGCTCCTTGCTGGTTGGAACAACGCCAAAGTGCCGCATGTACCTAAGGTTCTTGTGATTTACACGAAAACGCAAGAGGTTGTCGGAAAGGAAGAATCCTAAACTATACGGTGGGCGAAACCAACCTTTATTTACCTTTTACGGGCTTTTGTTAAAGAAGGTATGAGTCGAATCGCTCTGGTTATGTATGCACCGGATGTACCCGGTGCTGAGTCCGTCATGGCACAATCGAAATAGGGACGACTATCGCTTTCGCCATCACAAGGTGTCGAGGTATACGTAGTGGCCTCGATGTTGTTTAATTCTGAATGGCCCCATCACGTCTTCTCCTTCATTATTGTTTTGAGATGAACACCTCATATTCATCATAAACTCTATTTCTTTTAGTTTTTGGAGAATTTTCTTTTCTATTTGGCCTATGTCATCCGAGGTTATGTCATTTTGAAAAGAGGTTTGATGGCATTCAGATGGATAATAGTTATCGTTTTTACTTTCGCCCCACTTAAGGTGACTTTCACAGGAAAACGATGGCTCTATTAGGTAATGGGGGTTGAAATTTAGAAAGTAGCATTCTAAATCCTGACGAAACCCACCACATAATTGGCACCATTCACCGTAAGAGTTGCAGAAGTAAAAATAATCAATATCACCCATGTTTTTGTCAGATGTTATTAACCATTGGGATCAGACGGTCTAGTTTTGCAGTTGCTGATAAGGAGACACGGCCCCGTGTTGAGTAAACACGACCCCGTGGCACAGCTACTATCTGACCCAAAACAATTTTTGCCAGCTGCAGTGAGAGGCACGGCCCCGTGTTGAGCCGACACGGCCCGTGCTGCAGCTGCAGATATATGCAGAAAATGAAGAAAAATCCAAAAAATTACAAAGAACTTGTGTCCCCGGCAGCGGCGCCAAAAACTTGATGTGGTCGAGTGTGGTTATAATTTTTGTTATATTTTAAGCACTTTTTACTCGTGGATCAAGCTTGAAATTTATAAAACACGATACAATACTATTACTCTACACACGTTAGGCTAAGTGCACTTATAGTAGACGTAGTATAGTGATGGTAAGATACCGAGGTCGTCCATGGACACAAGAGCTTTTAGTACTGGCTTATCCTCAACGTCTAATCTAACCAAATTTTAATAAAAGTTTTGAAAGTTAAAAGATAAAAATAAAAGTTAAAACATAAATAAAAATGGAAAAACAAATAGACAAGAAGGAATCACTTGGTTCCAACTCCTCTTTTATGTATCCTTTGATGATTTCCACAATTTGGGCTTTTTAAGAGATTTTCTTAGTTATAGTGGCAGACCCCTCTTGTGAAGGCGACGTTACCCTCAACCCATTGGTTTGAGTCAGCATGGATACAGTCCCGCAGGGTCGGAATATTGGAAGATAATTAAATAAGTTATTAATGCGAAAAGCGGTAGGCCCCTCTTGTGAAGGCGACGTTACCCTCAACCCACTGGTCTGAGTCAGTAGGGATACAGTCCCGTAGGATCGGAATATTGTTTTAATAGTAGTTTGTTTATAAGGGGTGATTGTATCTGCCTAAATGGAAGTCCTAATAAGCTTGAACCAAGTCCTCGCAGGATCTATACACTGAACGAGACAAGAACATTACCCAAACAATGTTCTAACCCCCTTCCAAGCAGTTAACGCACTTTATATAGACCGTAAAGACACGAATGAGTGAATCAACGAAACAGGAAGTAATGTTTAAATAAAGTTCACTTTCAATATAAAAAAAACTATTTATTAAAGTCATTAATACATACCCAAATAAAAAGTTGCCAAAGATTGGAAATTAAAAGTAATACATAAAATATTCGTCTTCACCAAGTGATGTAAGAGATTTAGCCAAGCATGGCCTTTGTTTGACAAGAATTCTTACAATCGATCTTGGATCTTGAGACTACTACACACTCTAAAAGATGAAAGATGGATGATAGTGGTTGGTGTTGGTGTTGTAGTGGTGGTGGACTGATGGCAAGTGTGAGAGAAGTGGTTTACCAAGGGATGCCTTTCTCCAAAGCCAAGCACCTCTATTTATAGCTAGAAACAGAGGGCAGACATGGCCCCGTGCCTGCCTGGCACGACCCCGTGGTGGACTTTTACTCTCCCTTCATTAACTGCAGATGTCAGGTCGTTGTTGTCACACCCCGACCCGCAGCGGACAAGGTGATCGGGGCATGATTGGGTTATCATCAAAGCTCATGACATTTATTAAATGTTTCATATTCGTTATTACAAATTAAATGAAAGTTTACAATGATTGCTACAACATGATCTAACTAACAATCTAACTCCTTTGTTCTCTTCTAAGGCATATCCTATGCTATCCTTGCTTCAACCTGTTCACCTGTATCATGTGTAAAAAGGTTTTTGGATCAACATAATGTTGGCGAGTGAATCCTATGGAAAAACATTTGAACAATTTATTTAAATTGATTATGAAAAATGTGCACAACCAAACATGAGTAAAATTAGATGTAACTTGATCAATAATCATAAGATGTTAAATGAAAACACTCATGAACAATAATGGAACAATTAAAGGCACGCGATGCTCAACTCGTCTCTCACGAGGAACTGAGGGGCCTGATGAATGAATTGCATAAACATGATAATATGAATAACACAACTACAAACAATATAAACTCAATGAAAACACACATGAACAATAATGAATTTGAATTGAAGCACGCGATGTTCTACTCGTTTCCCACGAGGAACTGATGGGCTTATTGTATGAGTTTCATGTAATTTGACAAACGGAAAATAAATCACAACAATAAAACAATCTAAGATTAAGTCATGATGTGGTATGGCACAAGTTTAAATAAATAAATTAATTAATTCATAACACATGACACACCCCAAAACGTGTAATTTAAAAGGGGGAATTGTAAGATTCACTCACAGTGGGTGCGTTCGGTTGATGATGATGAATGCACGCGAAGTGGTTTTAACCACGAGTGAGATTTAACCTAGATAAATCGCATTATGGTTTGGTGAGTAAACGGATTTTATTAAACTATTTTAGTAGGATTGTTGGGTGTATTTTTGTGAGTTTGAAACTATTTTCTAATCTTAAAAATGTTATTTTTAAGTATTTATAATTGATTTTTAATTAAAATAATTAAATAAAATAAAAAAAATTATTATTTTTCTGACCGTTGACCGGCCGGTTGACCGTTGACCTGACCGTTGACCGGTTCGTTGACAGTTTATTGTGCGCTGAGTGAGGCTCGAACCCGAGACCTCTCGTACGCGTGCACGCAGCTCTACCAACTGAGCTACGTGTCTAACCCGTTATATATCCGATTTTAATTATATATATACACTAATTAGATTAAACCGTAAATCATTTTTATCTTAAAAACAATTTAATCGAAACGGTCATGCACACCACAGGTCTCGAACCCGGGACCTGTGGTTCAATCCAACACACAGTCCACCGCTGGACTGTGTGTTCAACATGTTATAGTATTCGGTTTTTATTATACTTAAATACAAAATAGATATTTCCTTTTCTGCCTTATTTAAAAGAAAAGATAATTGTCCGAGTCGGTGCTGAGGACCGGACTCGAACTCGTGACCTGTGATATAAACAAACACACAGTCCACCGCTGGACTGTGTGTCTAACTTGGTTATTGTTTCGGTTATTAATATACTTAACATATATCTTAGGCGATCCGGTTCAGTAAACAAACAAAAAAAAAAAAATGGATTTTATTAAGGCAGCGTGTGTGAGACGGGATTCGAACTCGAGACGTTTTGTGTTTTATATGTGCACACAGTCCACCGCTGGACTGTGTGTCTAACCCGATTAATTTCTTGATTTATATTATACTTATATGATAACGAAAGAGCGTCGTCTTCTTCGCTGAAAAATAACCAGAATCGGCGTTCGACTAGTTCAAGATTTTAAATCAGTTTCTTAGCGTTTTAGGTTAATTACTGGTAATATAGAAGTAAAAAGAAAGGAAAGTAAGCGTGAGATATACCGACTCGTTTCCTCTGTTTTCCGGCAGAATTCCGTCGACAGAAAAACAACTCCGGCGACGTGTTCCTTGTAGTAGTTAGTCTCCAGAAAACTTGGAAAAAGGTAAGGGTGACTTCGGTGAAGGTTTAGGGGATTCAATAAAGCTCAGGGATTAAAACACGGTTTTCCGGCGAAAAACAGGAAAATTCCGGCGAGTGAAAATACGCCGTGAAAAGATGTGATTTTTGAGCGAAAGTGTTTGTCGTCGGTTGTGGGTCAATTTATAGGGGAAAATCGCAATGTATTTGGTCTGATTTTGGACTGTATTCAACGGTTTAATTTTTCCGGCGGTTTTGAAATGTGTCGCGGACTTCAAACATCGGTTATAACCGATATGTGATTAAAGGTTTACGTTATAACGTAAATCGTAGTTAAGATTCGCGGAAAATCCGGGATTCCGACGACTGAAACGATTTGGGCGCCGGTTTTGAATTCGTAAAGTCACTATATCAATTAAATGTTTGCAATATATAACAAACAGATTAAGCGGCGCAGTGGTTTGTGTGTGTGAGGATAAAACTCTTGCTGATTCGGTACAGACCCGGGTTCGAAACCCGGCTGTAACAATTCATTTTTATTTTTCGTTTTTCAACAGTTTTTTCAAAAACTAAATATATGTTCGCGTATAATAATTGATTACGGACCGTTTAAAAATATTTTGGGCATTTAATTCGCAACGAAAATTTTGACTGACTGTTCGGTTGATAAACGGAGCGGGTTTGGTAAATCCGTTTTTTGACGGATGTTACAGTATCCCCTGCTTTTTAGAAATTTCGTCCCGAAATTTGAATAATGATATATTTTGACTAAAAAGGATGATGACGTTTTGTTTGACAGTTGTATGCTCAGAAAAATGAAGGTTTAAGTTTTTGTTCGAGGCGGTAACGTTCCTTGTAAAGGTTAAGTACCCTATTCAGGAATCGCTTTTTGTTGCCTACTGTATGAATATTGATAATCAGGAAATGATTCTCTAAAAATGATATCATACATAAGAGTTTAGATACGTTTGGGAAAAATATGTTTATATCCTAAGGCAAAACTTCTAACACTACAATCTACATGGTACATAAATAAAAACACAACAGCTGATATCCAAACATGAATGAACACATCAGCAAATATTTGAACGTGAATAAACATAACAGCAAATATTCGAACATGAATGAACACATCGGCAAATATTTGAACATGCATAAACACAACAGCAAGTATTTGAACATGAATAAACACAACAGCAAAAATTCGAACATGAATAGACACATCAGCGAATGAATAAACACAATAGCCAATATTCGAACATGAATAGACACATCAGCGAATATTTGAACATGAATAAACACAACAGCAAATATTTGAATCCACATTCTGATAACATATATGTTTGAATGATGAAAGTTCCTCTCTCGTTTGTTATGATGGAGAGGTTAATTTATGTAGAAATGGAACACAATCCAATCTCTTTAAATAACATGATAATATAAATGTATCACAAATTCCAACCAAGGCAATAATAAATCCTACATGGAACTTCTCATAACCGTCTGATAATGCCTCTGATCCTTTGGCAAGAATACTTATATATAGGAAGTACCAGCGGCGTATCCACCATATTCTTGCCAAATTTTCATTAGTTTTATCCACAAGTTATGATTGGTTACCAAGAAACTAATAAATCCTACATAGAACTTCTCATAACCATCCGTTAATGCCTCTGATCCTTTGACAAGAATACTTATATATAGGAAGTACCAGCGGCGTATCCACCATATTCTTGTCAAATTTTCATTGGTTTTAACAGTGAATTATGATTAGTCCTATAACTCTACAATCAATACAACAAACATAAATTACTGAAATGAAACATATCTGTGCGATCAAGGCTCAATCGAACGGAGCCGATCGTATTGCATGTACTGAAAATGAAATTGTGTGCTCAAGGCTCAATCAAACGGAGCCGAACATATTGAATGTACTGAAATTGAAATTGTGTGCTCAAGGCTCAATCAAACGGAGCCGAACATATTGCATGTACTGAATATGAATAACTTAACCACACAAACAGCCTATGCATGGAACCTCTCATAACCGCCTGATAATGCCTCCGATCATTTGACAAGAATACTTATATATAGGAAGTACCATCGGCGTATCCACCATATCCTTGTCAAATTTTCATTGACTTTATCCGCAAGTTATGGTTAGTTCGATGCGACTCTACTACAAACACCACAACCACAAGATACTGATAATGAAATTGTATGTGTGCTCAAGGCTCAATCAAACGGAGCCGAGCGTATTGCATGAACTTGAAATGTGAATAAATCTGTGTACTCAAGGCTCAATCCAACGGAGCCGAGCATATTGCATGAACTGGAAATGAGAATAAATCTGTGTACTCAAGGCTCAATCAAACGGAGCCGAGCATATTGCATGTACTGAAATGAGAATAAATATGTGTACTCAAGGCTCAATCAAACGGAGCCGAGCATATTGCATGTACTGAAATGAGAATAAATATTACGTAACCGATCAAGGCTCAACAAACGGAGCCGATCGTGCGGGCACACCCTGATCAACCCATAATAAAATGGGGATCAAACTCAACCTCGATGGATGGGGAGCTGCGGCCTCAGCAAAATCGTATACTGAAAACAATATATAATATATAATATCCAATGATTTCTCTAGCAGTCTACACATGTGATAAAGAAAGACTAAACAATAGGAGTTGAATCTGGATCTTCGGCGAACAGGACTAGCTGAGTATCTTCGTTTGGGCCGTCATTATCTTCGACAGGGTTGGCGTTGATATTGAAGACTCTTCCTCTTGCTGGTGGCATAGTGGTTGGGTTTTCTTGGTTTACTTGGTTAACTGGGTTTGATTGGGCTTGAGTGTTGATAACGTTTACCAATTGAGGGCATGTGTTTCTAAGGTGGGTAGGGTCGCCACAATTTAAGCAAGCTCGAGCATATGGGAACATGGGGTATTGAGGTTGGTGATAAGTTTGGGCCATGTTTTGAGTAGGGGAAAAGGTTTGGTCTTGAAAGGTGCGACAAACATTGCTCAAATGACCATAACGTCCACAAGCTGTACATAGCCGGCAAGGTAAAGTAAGGGGATGGTGATAAAAACAGTTGTTGCATCGAGGGTGAGGTCCAAGATATGGTTTCTTATCTGGGTAAGCTGAGTTGGGTGCCACTTGGGTGATTGGGACAGCTCGGATGGGTATAGCGTGAAAAACGGGTTGATTTCGTTGGGTAGCAGCGAAAAGTCGTCCGACTCTTTTTCTCTTAGGGTTGGGTTGAGAAGGGGATTCGGGTTGAGAAGGGGATTCGGAGGTTTCAGTTGATTCTTTATCCTTCTTCTTCTCTTCCTCGAAGTCTTTGTTTCGGATTCGGTTCTCGGTGAGCTCTATTGCTAGCTCCATTGCTGCTTCCAAAGTTGCAGGCTTGGTACTTATCACGGGGTCTTGAATCTTTGACGGAAGACCACGAATGTAGTGCTCGATCAAACGGTAGAGGGGAGTAAACATGTTGGGAACCATTTGATGTAATTCGAGGAACCTTTTGTTGTAGGTGGTGTGGTCTCCTTCCACTTGCTTTAATGAGTAAAATTCATCTTCTAGCTTCTTGATTTCGCTCCTTGGACAAAATCGTCTGGTCATGATTTCCTTCAATTCGTTCCAAGTTAGGGACATAGCATCTTCAACACCTCGTTTTGCCTTCTCTGTGTTCCACCAAGTAAGTGCTATCCCATATAATCGACCGGTAGCATAACGCACTTTGCGATCATCAGGGCAATCGCAATTCAGAAAAGTATTCTCCATTTCTTCAAACCAATGGAGGAGTGCGGTGACACCTTCAGTCCCTTTATATTTCGGAGGGTCGCATGATTTGAAATGCTTGTAGGTGCATTTAGTGGTGTTTGGGGAAGAGTTGAAAATGTTTTGGTTTGCTTGGTTGACAGGATTATTGGTAAGTGCTTGTTGAACTTGGATTACAATATTGGGTATTACAGCAGCCATTTGTTGAGCGATTAAGGTAGCCATGCGTTCGCGGGCTTTTCTTGCTCTCGTCTTCCTACGGGCGAGGTTAGAAGACATCTACAATGAATACATGACAAGGGTATGAGTTGGATGCTTTTGAGATCGTGGGTCGCATTCAAGAATGAACATTCATAAAATAATTATACAAAAATACTACATCCATAGGATGTCTTTGGCTTTGCTCGCTGTTAGGCCCGTCGTGCCGCCATACTTTACCTTATGTAATCATGTGGGCCCCCATGAATTACCGGTTTTTCATATGGTTCGCACGGTTTCTGCCTGGTTGCGTACACAAAACCCGGTGAAAATCGAGAAATATGTATACAACGTGTGATGTTTGGAATGTGTCCAGGTGTAGACACGGTGACACCTCAAAGTAGGGTTAGTTCGAACGACGTTTGGTGTGGCATGCTTTGGCCTAATAGGTCCTTCGTACTCTCATCGTTGGTCCCCAGGTAGGCAAACTGGTCCGTTATATTGGATTTATACGAATGCCAGCCTAGACAGGACGTTCCGACTACCGGTACTTGTACCCTTCCAGTTACTACATGCCCGTCGCAGAACTTACTTTGATGAGAATTGAAAATTGCATAAAATCTTTGGATAACGAGAGTATGAAAATAAATTGAACACATGAACATCGATATATGTATAATGAATATGTATATATGTATAATGAACATGTATATGAGCATGTATGTTTGACTGAAATGTAAACAAATATGAAACAAATAAATATCACAAGTTTGTATGTAACCACTTAATCAATTTAATATTTTAGGCAGACTATAGTATAGGCTCTAAGGGTCTAATAACCTATCCTATATCCCTATAGTCATGGCTCTGATACCAATCTGTCACACCCCGACCCGCAGCGGACAAGGTGATCGGGGCATGATTGGGTTATCATCAAAGCTCATGACATTTATTAAATGTTTCATATTCGTTATTACAAATTAAATGAAAGTTTACAATGATTGCTACAACATGATCTAACTAACAATCTAACTCCTTTGTTCTCTTCTAAGGCATATCCTATGCTATCCTTGCTTCAACCTGTTCACCTGTATCATGTGTAAAAAGGTTTTTGGATCAACATAATGTTGGCGAGTGAATCCTATGGAAAAACATTTGAACAATTTATTTAAATTGATTATGAAAAATGTGCACAACCAAACATGAGTAAAATTAGATGTAACTTGATCAATAATCATAAGATGTTAAATGAAAACACTCATGAACAATAATGGAACAATTAAAGGCACGCGATGCTCAACTCGTCTCTCACGAGGAACTGAGGGGCCTGATGAATGAATTGCATAAACATGATAATATGAATAACACAACTACAAACAATATAAACTCAATGAAAACACACATGAACAATAATGAATTTGAATTGAAGCACGCGATGTTCTACTCGTTTCCCACGAGGAACTGATGGGCTTATTGTATGAGTTTCATGTAATTTGACAAACGGAAAATAAATCACAACAATAAAACAATCTAAGATTAAGTCATGATGTGGTATGGCACAAGTTTAAATAAATAAATTAATTAATTCATAACACATGACACACCCCAAAACGTGTAATTTAAAAGGGGGAATTGTAAGATTCACTCACAGTGGGTGCGTTCGGTTGATGATGATGAATGCACGCGAAGTGGTTTTAACCACGAGTGAGATTTAACCTAGATAAATCGCATTATGGTTTGGTGAGTAAACGGATTTTATTAAACTATTTTAGTAGGATTGTTGGGTGTATTTTTGTGAGTTTGAAACTATTTTCTAATCTTAAAAATGTTATTTTTAAGTATTTATAATTGATTTTTAATTAAAATAATTAAATAAAATAAAAAAAATTATTATTTTTCTGACCGTTGACCGGCCGGTTGACCGTTGACCTGACCGTTGACCGGTTCGTTGACAGTTTATTGTGCGCTGAGTGAGGCTCGAACCCGAGACCTCTCGTACGCGTGCACGCAGCTCTACCAACTGAGCTACGTGTCTAACCCGTTATATATCCGATTTTAATTATATATATACACTAATTAGATTAAACCGTAAATCATTTTTATCTTAAAAACAATTTAATCGAAACGGTCATGCACACCACAGGTCTCGAACCCGGGACCTGTGGTTCAATCCAACACACAGTCCACCGCTGGACTGTGTGTTCAACATGTTATAGTATTCGGTTTTTATTATACTTAAATACAAAATAGATATTTCCTTTTCTGCCTTATTTAAAAGAAAAGATAATTGTCCGAGTCGGTGCTGAGGACCGGACTCGAACTCGTGACCTGTGATATAAACAAACACACAGTCCACCGCTGGACTGTGTGTCTAACTTGGTTATTGTTTCGGTTATTAATATACTTAACATATATCTTAGGCGATCCGGTTCAGTAAACAAACAAAAAAAAAAAATGGATTTTATTAAGGCAGCGTGTGTGAGACGGGATTCGAACTCGAGACGTTTTGTGTTTTATATGTGCACACAGTCCACCGCTGGACTGTGTGTCTAACCCGATTAATTTCTTGATTTATATTATACTTATATGATAACGAAAGAGCGTCGTCTTCTTCGCTGAAAAATAACCAGAATCGGCGTTCGACTAGTTCAAGATTTTAAATCAGTTTCTTAGCGTTTTAGGTTAATTACTGGTAATATAGAAGTAAAAAGAAAGGAAAGTAAGCGTGAGATATACCGACTCGTTTCCTCTGTTTTCCGGCAGAATTCCGTCGACAGAAAAACAACTCCGGCGACGTGTTCCTTGTAGTAGTTAGTCTCCAGAAAACTTGGAAAAAGGTAAGGGTGACTTCGGTGAAGGTTTAGGGGATTCAATAAAGCTCAGGGATTAAAACACGGTTTTCCGGCGAAAAAACAGGAAAATTCCGGCGAGTGAAAATACGCCGTGAAAAGATGTGATTTTTGAGCGAAAGTGTTTGTCGTCGGTTGTGGGTCAATTTATAGGGGAAAATCGCAATGTATTTGGTCTGATTTTGGACTGTATTCAACGGTTTAATTTTTCCGGCGGTTTTGAAATGTGTCGCGGACTTCAAACATCGGTTATAACCGATATGTGATTAAAGGTTTACGTTATAACGTAAATCGTAGTTAAGATTCGCGGAAAATCCGGGATTCCGACGACTGAAACGATTTGGGCGCCGGTTTTGAATTCGTAAAGTCACTATATCAATTAAATGTTTGCAATATATAACAAACAGATTAAGCGGCGCAGTGGTTTGTGTGTGTGAGGATAAAACTCTTGCTGATTCGGTACAGACCCGGGTTCGAAACCCGGCTGTAACAATTCATTTTTATTTTTCGTTTTTCAACAGTTTTTTCAAAAACTAAATATATGTTCGCGTATAATAATTGATTACGGACCGTTTAAAAATATTTTGGGCATTTAATTCGCAACGAAAATTTTGACTGACTGTTCGGTTGATAAACGGAGCGGGTTTGGTAAATCCGTTTTTTGACGGATGTTACAGTTGTACCAACACGCTCCATGGTGTCACACCCCAACCGATGGCGGAAACATCGAGGCAGGAGGAAAGAGATTGCTCATTGCTCATAATACTAATAGCGACAATAATTAATGTAAACCGGATTTCATTTCATACGTAAATTGTCATAAAATACAAGGGAAATTCAAATACAACAATAGCGAAAGACAAACTTTGATACAACAATTATAAACTTAAACATCTATGTGTGTATCTAGTCATCAACGCTACTCCAATTTCATAGTATCATTCTCATCAACCTGTAACATGTTTTAGAATAGAGTTCAATGCAAAAGCAAAGGCGAGTACACAAGTTTGGTGATATATAGCATAAGTATAAAAGGTATAACTTGAATCCACATGTTAATTGTTATGTAAGGTAAATGCTAATCATGCAACACTGGATCAAAACCCGAGTTTCCACAAGTATAAACGAGCTTCCCTCGTTGCAAAAGCAACGGACTAAAATGAGTAAGAGAATCTTAACATAACCCCGACGGGTGGTGTGCTACTCCTATAGCGCTATATATGTCAAGGTGGGCTAGCTAAGTTAATGATCGAGCATGTATAGTTCTAGAATGTATCTAAGCATAACAAGTATCCATGTATTAATGGATTGAGCACGTAAAGCATAAGTTGTAATTTGTGTATTTTGATAGGTAAACATGTTGCAACCCAAAAAGTGATAAAGCGGTAAATGGGTCGAGTGTACTCACGGTTTTGCAAGCGTTCCGACTTGATAATCCTTGAAGAGTTGTTTTAAGATGCGGGATGAACACCGAGTTATCCTACAAGAGGAAGACGTAGGTGTGAGTATTCGGATGATTTATGGAAGATTTGGGATTTCAGAATGATGCATACAAAGTAAAGTATACGAAAATACTCACTAAGGTCTAGCACTCGTATTGGACACTATGGGAACCCATTAGGGTTTATGTGATTTCATAGGTTGTAATACCTATTAGAATCCAAACGAGGAACCATACTCTTTAGTGATTAAACTTACTAACTCGACACATGATTATGTTGTCATTATCAAGGTTTCGGTTTTTAAGTATGTAGCATATAGATTAATAGTTATATATATAAGTCCATTCATGGATATCATAGAAGTCATGTAGGAGGTAGGTGGTATAGCCATCCATTTAGGAACCTCATAAGAGTTCACCACTACACAAGTTGTCATAGACAACAAGGAGGGTCAAGAACAAGTACAAGAATAAAAAATGAAATACACACATTATTATACACTAAGTAGCCAAGTAAGCTACAACCCGGTGAGCCGGCGTCGACACACGTCGAAGGCTAGACGGGGTTGTGTTACTTTCAACTAGCAAACTACTTAGGATGAATGGGAAAAACATCAAGTGTTGTGTGAACTTAGGTGTAGGATAGCCCAAGCTAACCTTGTAGTCACACTATCCTCAAGTTTTTGACTTGGCAACACTTGTGAGCTTAAAGCTCTTCAAAAACAGAAAGTTTAGGGTATTAAAACAACCCTTAGTTCATGTTAACAAGCTTGGTTAGAATTTACTAATCAAAAGCTTTATTAGAAGCACAAGAACACAAGTTTGTGTCACACCCAGATAATTCCACATGGTCCGGTGGGCCCGGTGGGGAGTATCGTGACGTAGTTGATATCATCATAGTCAAATATACACACAGAAGGCTTGGAATGAAATTACTATTACAACCCAAAAGTTCAAAGTACGAATAAAATAATATACAGACGGTTGTAAAAAGGATCCATGGGCGGATCTATAAATAAATACATAAAACTGAGTTCCACAGACTTAAGGCATCTAGGGATTTGCATGATCCTCTTATTTAATGCCAAGTAGCTCCAACCTATTTCGTGAGGTACCTGTCACTTAGTCTTTGAAAAATACGTCAGTTTTCACTGGTAAATACAAATAACTGACTCATTTTGTAAACATTTGAAAATGTTTATTCAGGTGCACAAGGCACAAAAATCTTTCTTGGGACAATTATATTTATAATCTTGTATACAGTTTTACATATTTGTCATACTTTTGGGGCCAGTTCGGAACCCGGTCATGATTAACTGACTCACCACTTATAGAACCCACAAAGGAGTTATTCCCCAACTTTGTGGGTATTTTATTTAGCATTTTACATCTGTTAGGTGTATGCCTACACCCCGTGTATAGGTCGTGGCCATTAATAACTTAATGAGCCAATGATATCCAGGACATGGTCGTTAACCCCCAAAGCTGTTATCAAACAAAACCGATTAAAAACGGGTTATGCGGGTTTATCAATCACAATCCGACTAAATGATCCCATACCCGACCAGGCGGCAATAATTTAGCGGTAATCCCAAGCCCGTATAAGGGAAAATAAGTTAAATGTATTTACCTGAGTTTAAGTGCAAGCAACCTACTCAGCCGTATGTCACTAAGACTTTATGAAGGTATCTTCTACTGGGCTACTTAATCTGAAAGGAAGGTTTTATTAACCTATTAGGATACTAACGGGTCTTCCTTTAAGTCAAAGACTTAGACCGGTTAGTTTAAGAATAATTTACGGTATAAAACGCTAGATTAAGTGGTGACCGGAAAGAAATGTAATTTAGACCCAACAAATATGAAAACTTGTATAATATGGGTAAACTAAATACATTCTGGATTTTGAAGTTTAGATGACAAGGTTAAACCCGTGCCGGTTAATTAATATAAACCAGTTACATAAACCGAACCGAACGCGTGTAAGCACAACAGGTAACCGAAAGAGTCATATACAAGTTCCATATGTTATTATGCTTAAATTATGTTATATATCAGTAGGATATCCACATGTATGCACATAAAGGTTTTAAAACCGAATTAGGCCCCATAAGGGCGTTTTGGTCATTTAAAGGCCTATGAAAAGGGTTTATATGCAAACTGATGTTTTGGTCATAAACATTCTATAAAAATATTAATTTATGTTATTTTAACATTAGGATATCATACATATGTGTGGTTTATGATTTATGGCCAAACTATACTCCGAATGGGCATTTTGGTCATTTCACACATAGTTTTAAGGACTTATTTGGGATTCTGAGTTTTTGACTTATCCTTACTGTAATAACACTTGAAATCATTTATAAATTCAGTAGGTATCAAGTCTTGGGTGCTAAATATGATTTAAAACCATACTATGCACCTAATTAGCGTAAAAGTCGATAAATGACGATTATTTCGAAGTTAAAGTGATTCTGAGATTTTGACCAGCTTTGAAGTGCCAAAATATTATTTTTCATAATGTATCAGTAGCAAAAGGTTTTGCATGTTAATTATATGCAAAAACTCAATTTATTTGCAAAAATGGTATTATCGTCATTTATGAGCTTTATGCAAGAACTCAAAGCTAAGGTCATTATAAAATCTGACCCAACATCCCAACAATCCTAAATGTGATATCACAACAGTAGGTAAAGAGTTTTATGTCAAAGTTATGTTTAAAACTTGATTTACATGCTTAAAGGGCATCTTAGTCCTTATAAAGGCGAAATTCTGATTTATTACATAACTTTAGTTTATGACCAGATTGTAAACACCAAAATACTCTAATTATGTTTACTAATCAGTACCTAGTCCATTTGTATGACCATTTATCTAAGAAATCCTTATTTTTGACAAAGAGGGCATACTAGTCAACATGAAGCATAATAACGGAAACAAGCATATGATCTCAATTACTAAGGGACCATGTAATATAACCTCAGAGGGTTATGCTACAACATAATGTGGTCCTAAAGGAATCCTAATGCATAAAGGAAACAAGCTAATTCGGGTCAGAACTAAAAGTCAATGTAAAAGTCAAGCTTTTGCGACTTTCGGTTGCGAACCGAGCTTAAACTTGGAATTGTCGGGTTGAACATGTTTAAACATGTTCTAATATTATTTACCAAGTTATTAAAGTGATAAAACATGTTTTATAATCTCTACATTATCAGGTTTGATTTTTATTTAAAATCTGACTAGTTTGACTTTTATTTTATTTATTTTGACCCGACAATTAACTAAGTAAACGTGGTAACTAGAAGGTGCCCTTTTGAGGGATTAACACCTACCTAATTACAATTCACGTAGCCATATTCGACTTGAACAATGGCTGGACCGTTTAGGTCTAAATCAAAGGTCAAAGTCTTTTTGCGGCAACTTTGACTTTCGGTCTTTAAATGCATAAAAGCCGAACTAGAGTGGCTAAGAACACTTACTACAGGTCCTAGCTCGAAAATTAGACTTACGAGAGCTTCTTTTTTTATCAGGAACCCTAGAGAAAGCAAGCAAGAGAGAAAGAAATGATTTTGAAAGGTGCAAGAATGAAAGGCAACATGAAGGACCTATTTATAGCGCAAAGGACCTTCTCAAGATCTTTCCAGGTGTTGCAAGGTGTTCTAGGATTTCTCCAGGTGTCCCTAAACGAGTATTGAGCAAGCATGTAGCCCCTTGTTTCGAGATGATGGTTTTGGAAGCTTATGTGTGGAGGCCAAGCAAAAATTCGCCCAGTACCAGGCCTTATGGACCGTAAGCTTGGGACCCTTACGGTCCGTAAGGAGTCTGTCAGCGAACCAGATTTTTAAATTTGACAAGTTTGGCCCCTCAGTTTATATAATCGCATTTAGGGCCTTGCAACTTGTATAATGCATCATAGGCTGATAATAAGTATGTATGGGAGTATAAAACATTTTAGGGTTTCCGGTTCACCGGTAGACCTCCCGAAGGCACTAGGTTCGCTCGTTGACACTTTTACCCCTTTAAAGTCAACTTGTCAAATGAATAGGGTTTAGGACACGTGTCTTCACTTTATTGGATACGTTTTTGCGAGGTGTTACAGTTTGGTTTGAAGGAAACATAAGAGTTGAAGAGATTTGTGTAAAACATAAACTTTGGAGCCTTATTGGTGAATATCTAGGCCTGGATTCCCCATGGAGAATCCTTGGAATCAAACCTAAGGTTTATCCAAGTACATAGGAAGAAGAATCAAGTAAAACAAGCAAGATTTGAGCAGGTTATGCTCACTTTAGTGCAAGGTTATGATTCTGTCCAAATTCTAATGTTGCAAGAGACTTTGATGTGAAATGGGAGAGATTTGGGAGTGTTCAAAGTGAAATGTGTAGAGAATACTTGGGTTTTATAGGGGGGATTAGGGTTAGTTGGGAGGTGTTAAATGGGGGTTTTGAGGTGTTGATGCATTTTGTTTTCGTCACTTGTCGAATAGGCTAGATTTAGTGTGTGTTGAACATTGTATAGGTTAGAATCGAACACACGACCAAAATACGGAGTTTACAGTGAAAAAGGGAACAAGTTCGCCCGAACTTGACCTGTGGAGGTCAAGTTCGCTAGAACTTGACATGTGGTAGACAAGTTCGCTCGAACTTGTCATATGGTAGACAAGTTTGCTCGAACTTGTCCTCCTATGCACATGTCAAGCGAACTTGTGTGTTTCCCTATAAATAGGTGGTGTGTGTTCATTTGTCATTTAAGTTTTTGCAATCCCTACGGGGAGGTGCTGCCGGATTCTCTCCAGGAACTTCGGCAGCTGGACTTAAAGATGTATACTCTTTCGGTATGAATGAAGATTTCCGCTGCATTCTACTTCTACTCCATTCTGTAACAACATTCTACCGAATCGGTTACGTTAAGTTTACGCACTAACTTCCGTCTAGAACCGCCTAATCACGGACCTTCAATTGGTATCAGAGCTACGGTTATCACCTACGCTCATGAATTTGGACATTTATGGACATTAGGAGGGGTTTTGGATGTAAAATTTGAAATAAACATACAATCCACGGATGAAAAGTAAAATTGAACGGTTAGGATTGTTAGAAAGTGATTTTCGACCAGATCTATGGTGGATTCATCTCGAAATTCGAAGAAATAAGGATTCTTGATCGAAAAATGTGAAAAAAGGCTGATTTAGGGGATCAAGTTCGCCCGAACTTGACAAGGATTTTCATGATTTTTCATCAAGTTCGCCCGAACTTGACTGATTTTCACTGAAATTAAGCATAAGTTCGCCCGAACTTGTTCATTTCATACAAGTTCGCCCGAACTTGGTGTTGGCCAACCAAGTTCGCCCGCACTTGACTGGATTTTAATGAAATTATAGTTACAAGTTCGCCCGAACTTGCTGCTTAAATTTCTTATACTTTGATACAAGTTCCCCCGAACTTGTTGAAAAGTGATTCTTACACAAGTTTGCCTGAACTTGTCCAGGAGCCTAAAAAAAGAGGCATGAAAAATTTTGTTGATCGTATTAATGGGATGAGTGTCCAGAAAAAATTTGGCGATAGAAATTTTTTCGAGTTTTCGAAGACCAAACCGGGATGTTCGGGGACACCATCTAGAGCTTCAGAGTAGAGATTTGGTGATATGGTCACCAAAGTTTGAAGATAACGGGAGAGTCATTGATACCGGTGCAAAATGTTGATCATTTGGGTGTCGTGACTAGTAATGGGCCTAAACGTTAAATCCGCATTTGTTGAATACTGAAAGTTTCGGATTTCAGGGGGAATTTTAGTGAAAATTTCAGTATGGTCAGAATTTGCAAAAATGAGGGGGAATAAAAAAAATTTCAATACTTGAAGATTCCGACATTTTTGAAATTCGTGACTGCTGCAACAGAATCTGGGTGGTTACCGATTGCAGATTATCGGGAAATGCAGAGGATCGAGATTCATCGGGTGATCACAGGAAGTTCCGAGTTTCAGTTCCATATACAGAGTGATGCTTAAGGGTTAGAGTCCTGATCTCCGGTGAAGGAACAGTTAGTTGGATTAGCAATCGTTAGTACCAGTGAGGAACTGAGGACGTACAAAACGTTCGGTGATAATCTTAGGAATTAATGACTAGCTCCGCAGACGGATGGTTTCAAAATTACCAAGGAAATCTGATGATAACCTTTGGTGGCCTTTATTTTTAGTCTTCAAGCAGATGAATCATTCTTCTCTTTGGACTAACCGCCGTTGGATGATGATGTTTGGTGATTAAGTGGCGCTGGTCTACCGGAGATAGCTATATATCTGGCATTATGACTGAAGAGGAAGAATGTAATTTTGGTCACATACGTATGTTTCTCAGATTCGATGTGTTACCAGATTATCTGTTTCCGATGAAAATTTATTGATTGAGCAGATTACCGATTTGCTGATCAAATATTTCTGAAGGGTGCTTAACTGCAATTACGGGAATCCGGATTTCTGATTTTCGAGGGTATTCGTTGATTTGAAGTTTTCCGATGCGGTGATTCGAAGTTTCTATCAATTGCCGGTTGAGTTTTTATACTTTAGGATTGTGCGGAATAAACTCTCAATGCTCAACACTTATTCAAAAACTGAACTCAGATGTGGTTATCGCTAAATGGAGAAGCTGATGCATTGATTAGCTTCGAGTTGATGGTTATTCGAGAAAATTTGTCGGTCAAGTAAATCAGAGGAGTCGAAAACCACGCAACCAAAGATCTGAACTGGAGATTTCAGCGGTATTGAAAGTTGATAATGCAAACCCGGATCATCAATTAAGGGGGAATCTGTTGACGCGTTTCGACGACATCGGCAGACACCTTGATTGTAGTTGCAGAATATTCAAACACGGCTCAAAGTTTTGAAGTTCAAGATCAAGCTTCGACAGTAACGAACAAAGGGGAATCTGTTGATGCATTTTGTGTTCGTCACTTGTCAAATTGGCTAGATTGAGTGTGTGTTGAATATTGTATAGGTTAGAATCGAACACACGACCAAAATACGGAGTTTACAGTGTAAAAGGGAACAAGTTCGCCCGAACTTGACCTGTGGAGGTCAAGTTCGCTCGAACTTGACATGTGGTAGACAAGTTCGCTCGAACTTGTCATATGGTAGACAATTTCGCCCGAACTTGTCCTCCTATGCACATGTCAAGCGAACTTGTGTGTTTCCCTATAAATAGGTGGTGTGTGTTCATTTGTCATTTAAGTTTTCGCAATCCTTACGAGGAGGTGCTGCCAGATTCTCTCCAGGAACTCCGACATCTGGACTTAAAGATGTATACTCTTTCGGTATGAATGAAGACTTCTGCTGCATTCTACTTCTACTTCATTCTGTAATAACATTCTACCGAATCAGTTACGTTAAATTTACGCACTAACTTCTGTCGAGAACCGCCTGATCACGGACCTTCATGAGGTGATTGGTGGGTGAGAATTGGTGTGGATCTGTGCATAATCGCGAGCCAAAGAGTAATCTGCCCGCCCAGAGGGTCTTACAGACCGTAAGGGTATCCCCTTGCGGTCCGTAAGGACCTGGTCCGGGACCAAAGTTTGATTTTTGTTGTTTTGTTGAATTATGACGGGTTTAAGTGTTATATATTGGCATTTTATGAACATATAAAGTATTTTAAGCATATGGAACATGTTATAATGTGTATGTATGTATGTATAAATTGAACGAGATCGAGTATAAACATCAAGTATAATGTATGTATGAAGCGTACATGTCACGTTCTTGCAAGTATGTCACGTTTTCGAGTATGAGCATCATGTGTATGTAAGTATAATTGTGTATAACAAGTATAGAGATAAAATGTATATTCCATTATGATTCAAATCTCGATTACAAGGATTACACGAATATACGAATATGAGATACAACGGTTTCCGAAAATAGAAATACAAACAACGCTTGCTAAATATAGAAAGTATAGAAATGCGAGGCGTTACACATGATGTCATAGCACGGCCCCGTGGTCAGTGTACTTGCTGTACTATGAAGATTTTGAGAATCTTAGGGTTGACCACGGCCCATGTTAGGTTGGCACGGCCCCGTGTTGGTTGTCTTTTGTTGTTGTCTTTTTCTGCAGAGAATCTTCATTGGGCACGGCCCCATGCCTGGTGGGCACGGCCCCGTACCTAGGCTTCTGTCTTCGTTATTTTTGTTGTCTTGGATGTGATTGGGGGTTCGGCAAGTCGTGTCAATCCTTATTCTTTGTATTTGTCTTGGTTTCCGCTGTTAATTTATTTCTTTTATTTGTTTAAGCTCTTTTGATCCTGTAATTTAAAAGTAAACAAAGAAACATGTTTTTACCAACATTAGTATCGAAAAAGAGTTGATTTTATGCCTTGTTTGATGTAATTTATATGTTGCATTTTGCACACATCAAAAGTCCCCCCCCTCCCGAGCTTACGAATTGAAGCAGAATCTCTCCACCACGCAACAAACATGTAACATCTGTCAAAAAACGGATTTTACCAAACCCGCTCCGTTTATTAACCGAACAATCAGTTAAAATTTTCGTTGCGAATTAAATGCCAAAATAATTTTAAACGATACATAATCAATTATTATATTGGAATATATAAGTTGTTTTTGAAAAACTGTTGAAAATCGAAAATAAAAATAAAATGTCCCTGCCGGGTTTCGAACCCGGGTCAGTCGCCGAGTCAGCCGGTTCAGCAACTTAACACTCAACACACAAACCACTGCGCCACTTGTATTATCTGTTAACTATTAAGTCATTTAATTCATAAAGTGTCTTTCCGAATTCAAAACCGGCGCCCAAAAGTTCAGTCGTCGGAAATCCCGGTAATCTCGCGAAACTTAACGTTTCTTTCAGTTATAACGTAAAACATAAACGCTACATCGGTTATAACCGACGTCTGAGTCCGCGACCAAAGTTATAACCGCCGGAGAAATTCAAACCAACGAATCAAGTCGGAAATCGGACCAAATACATCGACGACTTACCCTATAAATACCCCCTCGAACCTCTGCAAACCTTTTCGCTCAAAACCACACCTTTTCTCGGCGAAAACTCACTCGCCGGAAATACTCTGTTCGTCGCCGGAAATCCGGATTCTTCATTTCTGAGCCTTACTAAACCCTCTGAACTTATACCGAAGTCACCCACATACTTTGTAAGCTTTCTGGAGACTCGCTGCTGCAAGACACCCGACGCCGGAGCCTGTTGCTGTCGCCGGAGTTCTGCCGGAAAACAGAGGAAGATAGTCGGTATACCTCACGCCTAATTTCTTCATTCTTTTTACTTAATCTCATCTGTAATTAACTAAAAAACGCTTAAGAAACTGATTTAATCATTGAACCAGTCAGTTACCAATTCTGGATAAAACTCAACGAAGAAGACGAACTATCGGTAACATATAAGTATAATTAAAATCAAGTTATTACTCGGGTTAGACACACAGTCCAGCGGTGGACTGTGTGCACATTAAACATACAAAGGTCTCGAGTTCGAATCCTGTTCCACACACGCTGCCTTAATAAAAATGATTTTTTTTGTTAACCGAACTGGAGTCACACTGTTATATGTTAAGTATATTAATAACCGGAATAATAACCAAGTTAGACACACAGTCCAGTGGTGGACTGTGTGTATGTTTAATTAAAGCACACGAGTTCGAGTCCGGTCTTCTGCATCGACCCGGACAATTATTTTACCTTTTTAATTAAGTCAGAAATGAAAACAAATAGTTTGTATTTAAGTATAATAAAAATTGGATTATATAACATGTTAAACACACAGTCCAGCGGTGGACTGTGTGTTACGCAACCCACAGGTCCCGGGTTCGAGACCTATGGAGCGCACCGGTCCGATTCAATTAAATCGTTTTTAAAATAAAAGGATTTTCTGTTTAACTTAATTAATATATAAATATAATTACAAACAGATATATGACGGGTTAGACACGTAGCTCAGTTGGTAGAGCTGCGTGCACGCGTACGGGAGGTCTCGGGTTCGAGCCTCACTCAGCGCACAATTTCTCGATTCGAACCGGTCAAAGTCAACGGTCAAGTCAACGGTCAAAGTCAAAGTCAACTGTAGCAAAAAAATCAAATTTTTTTTATTATTTTTATTTATTTATTTTTATTAAGAATCAATTAAAAATACTTAAAAATAACATTTTTAAGGTTAGAAAATAGCCTTAAACTCGCAAAAATACACCCAACAATCCTACTAAAATAGATTAATAAAATCCGTTTACTTACCGAACCATAATGATATTTATCTAGGTTAATTTCACTCGTGGTTAAAACCACTTCGCGTGCATTCAACATCATCAACCGAACGCACCCACTGTGAGTGAATCTTACAACTCCCCTTTTTAATTACACGTTTTGGGGTGTGTCATGTGTCTCAAATAATTAACTCGTTTATTTAAATTTGTGCCATACCATATCATGACCTAAACTTAGATTGTTTATATTGTTGTGATTACTTAGTTCATTTTGTCAAATTATATGAAATTCATTCATTAAGCCCATCAGTTCCTCGTGGGAGACGAGTTGAACAACGCGTGCCTCAAAACCAATCCATTATTGTTCATGTGTGTATCATTGAGTTTATATTGTTTGTAATTGTGTCATTCATATTATCATGTTTATGCAATTCATTCATTAGGCCCATCAGTTCCTCGTGAGAGACGAGTAGAGCAACGCGTGCCTCTAAATGTTCCATTATTGTTCATGTGTGCTTTATTTAATATCTAATGATTGTTGAATAAGCTTACATCTATTTTTACTCATGTTTGGTTGTGCACATATTTCATAATCAAATAAATAAACTTGTTCAAATGTTTTCCATAGGATTCACTCGCCAACTTTATGTTGATCCAAAACCTTTTTACACATGATACAGGTGAACAGGTTGAAGCCAAGAAAACATAGGAAATGCCTTAGAAGAGAATAAAGAAGCTTAGATTGATAGTTAGAACATGTTGTAATATTTATTGTAAATTTCCATTAAATTGTATTAAATGAATATGAAACGCATAATAAATGTCATGAGCTTTGATGATAACCCAATCATGCCCCGATCACCTTTTCCGCTGCGGGTCGGGGTGTGACAAAACAGGTATGCCGATTTTAGCTTATTACATAAAACTAATTAGTATCTGGGATGAGATGCAATCAGCCCTAAGCATTCCTTGGTGTACAAGCGGTGGTTGCGCATATAACATGGCTAAAAAGATGATCGAGGTCAGCTAGAACGAAAGACTTTATGACTTCCTTATAGGACTCGACAGTGAATTCTCAGTCATTCAAACTCAAATCCTTTGCCACGAATCCAATATCGAGTCTGGGAAACACCTACCATCTTGTTACTGACGATGAAAGACGATGAGCCATTGTTGCCGACAAAATACCAGTGATCGATTCAGTGGCCTTTAAGGCTTTTATTCCTAGTCGACGCGAAACCAAACACAGTTCACGTCGCGATCAATCTGAAAACCATGATGTAGTTCAACACTGAACATTCTATGGAAAAGACAGACACAATCGGGACGGTTGTTTCAAAATACGGTTGTCTCGAATGGTGGCCAGGGAATCGAAAATGTGAAGAAACCAAACCAAAGGTTGAATGTGTCGAAACAAGCACATGTCCTATCCCAGTTTTAACCAATGAACAATATGATATTTTCTTGAAACATTTTGAAGAAACAAGAAATACCGCGAATGAATGACCGACACCTATGGCATTTATAATAGGTAATGCCGATTATGGCGATGATTGGATCTTTGATTCGGGATTTACCGAATATATAAAAAAGAATAGTGTAGTTCTCAAAAAATCAAGTTGAAAACCGTAACGAGACACTAGTGGATATTCCCAACGGTGAATCCATACCCGTTGAAGGAAAAGGCGAATACACGTTACCGGGGGCTAAAATAAAAGCGGTTTCTGTACATTCCTAAATTTACCTATAACCTCAGATAGTTGTTTGAATCGGGATCTTCAATCGATTATAACCTTATTTCCTGACTTTTGTGTTATGCAAAAAAATCACACGAGGAGCTTGATTGGTGCGTGTGAGTGCAAAAATGGTCTCTACCGAATGGGGATGTTTGGAGTTAAAAGAAGCGCCTTGACGACAACCATCGACGTTTAGCACAAGAGATTGGGTCATGCTCCCGGTGAAAAGTTTAACCATATTGATTTTCTTAGAAGTTCCTCTTTTAATAAGTTATGTGATTCTTGTTCGAAAGTCAAACATTCTAAACTTCCCTTTCCGAATAGTGAAATAAAAACAAAGGGTTGTTTTGAATTGTTACATTGTGATGTTTGGGGAAAGTATCGCACACCCTCTTTTAACGGTGCCAGTTATTTTTTCACCGTGGTTGATGATTGTAGTAGGGCAGTATGGGTCTTTCTGCTAAAATTTAAACACGAAGCAAGAAATTGCCTCATAAACTTTCCCAATATGATTAAAACCCAATTTGGACAAACCATCAAAAGGATTAGAAGTGATAATGGGTGAATTCGTATCGAATGAAATGATTAATTTTATAGTAAAGAAGGAATTTTGCTTGAAACCACGTGTCCCATACCCCGCAACAAAACTGAGTGGTAGAACGAAAACATAGACACCTTCTCGAGACGGCTCGAGTCGTTAGGTTTGAAGCTAATCTTCCCAAAAGATTTTGGGGGGAATGTATTTTGACAGCCAATTATATCATCAATAGATTAGCTTCGAAGGTTATTGGTAATAAAAGTCCATATGAAGTAATCATTGAGCGCAAACCAGATTACGATTTCATGAAAGTTTTCGGGTGCTTGGCCAAATTTAGAAGTTATGAAACAAAGGGAGATTAGTTCGAAATTAGGGGGAGGGTGTTTTTAGGCTATCTATTAGGGATAAAGGATGCAAAAAATTTTATATTGAAAGTAAGAAAATGCTGGTCTCAAGAGACGTAAGGTTCCATGAAAATCATTTTCCCTTCAAGGTTCAACAAACTGGGTTGGACACCACAGTTTTATTTGAGTCCCATGATGGGCCAGTTGATAGTGACTAGCCGATTGAGACCAAAGGCTCATGCAAATAGCGAAGAAGGCCCAAATCTAGAAATGGTCGTGAACAAAAAGAATGAGCCGCTTCAATACCAAAAGGAAGAAATCAACACTTGTTTCTTGAGTTGGTACAACAAATCCAGCAAGAAGGTTTTACTGTAGTCATTTGGCCGGCTATTGAAAGAAAAAGCTTGCCCAAGTTCGAATTCTGAAATAAACGAGATCAATCACATTGATCACGTTGACCCACCAAACATCATCATCGAACCATCTTTCAATGAGCCCATATGAGAAAGAAGAAGCAAATCTCAACCAAAACATCTTGTCGATTATCAAGTCCAACCCCCCCCCCCCAGTTAGCCATGCACAAGTTCTATCCACTCAAGGCTCCTCCATAGTATACCCTATATCTAATTTTGTTTCTTACAAAATTTTACTAATACCCACAAAGCTTTCCTAGCGGCTATTAATTCAAACAATGAGCCTAAGTTTTTCCATCAGGCCATTAAAGATGACAGGTGGAAAAAGGCAATGAAAATAGAAATACAATGTAACAACTCTCCAAAAAAACACCCTAGAACGAGCCATAATTGAAGCCCCGGACACTCACAACGAGACATGCCACGAAAAACGAAGAAATCTCATCCTGGCATCCTAGGCGCCATGCTCCAGAATCACTAGCACCTCCCGCGACGCGCAAGAGAGTACCAGGACACGTGGCACCATCTCGCGACAAGTGTCCATTCTATGCACTTGACGAGGCTGACCTAGCCCTAGGTGCCAGCTGTCGTGCTGTCACACCCCGACCCGCAGCGGAAATAAGAGTCGGGGCATAATTGGGTTATCACCAAAGCACATGACATTTACTATTATGTTTCATAATTAAATGAAGTCAAAGTTACATTTCTCAAACATTCAAACATGTTCATTCATTACAAAGGAAAATAACCAAACATAATAATCCAAATACTAAATCGTTTTATTTCTTCTAATCCAGGTCCTACGTGTTCCTAGCTGCTGCTGGTTCACCTGTATCATGTGTAAAATGGGAGGTTTTTGGGTCAACATAAGTTGGCGAGTGAACCTTATAGATAAACATTTAATAATGATTTTTCTGGTTAGTTTATCAATAAAATATTGTGCATAATCATAAAAGAGCATATGTATGAAATCAAGCAATGGCAACATCAGTTACAATTATAACATACATTAACAATCGATAGCATACATGAACATACCAACATCATATGATAATTAACATAAATGAACTGTGAGATCAAGGCTCAATCAAACGGAGCCGATCGTATTGCATGAACTAAAAATGTAAATTGAACTGTGCGCTCAAGGCTCAATCAAACGGAGCCGAGCGTATTGCATGTATTGAAATGTAAATAAAATGACCGATCAAGGCTCAATCAAACGGAGCCGATCGTGCGGGCACGCCCTGATCAACCGCATAATAAAATGGGGATCAAACTCAACCTCGAGGGATGGGGAGCTACGGCCTCAGCAATTGCATGTACTGAAATAATAATTTGTAAACAATAATAACTACTTATCAGCAACAACTAACACACATGTCATGATATGATATATGCACAATAACTTAGTTATAATAAGTAAATGAACAAGACACATGATACACCCCAAAAATGTGATTAAAACGGGGAATTTGAAGGGTTCACTCACCTTGGGTGCGTTGGATTTGAGTTGGTGAGATGCGCACGATTTAGACGAAGCGAGTCAACGAGGAATCACTGACCTAAATAATAATGGGAAAAATATATTAAATGGATGGATTTTATTAAAGATTTTAATGGGATTTTTAGATATATTTTTGTGAGTTTATGGCTATTTTCTATCCTTAAAAATGTTATTTTTAAGTATTTTTAATTTAAATTAAACAAATAAATATTTAAAAAAAATATTTTTTTCTACTGTTTGACCGTTGACCGTTGACCGTTGACCGGTTCGGTCAGCGGTAATACTTGCGCCGTGCGGGATTCGAACCGGTGACCTTCCGTTCACGCGCACGTAGCTCTACCAACTGAGCTACGTGACTAACCCGTTAGAAATCCAGTTCTTATTATATTTATACACTTATTCGAATTTACCGAAAATTCCTTTATTTTGCAAAACGTTTTAATCTCATTGAACCGGTGTTTGGGACGGGACTCGATCGCGCGACGTGTAGTTTGTTTTGCACACAGTCCACCGCTGGACTGTGTGTCTAACCCGGTTATATTCTTGATTTATATTATACTTAACAACTACTCGTTTCAACCCGGTTAGTTTATGAATAAAAAGGAATGTTTATTACGCAGAGTGTGTGTAGTAAGGATCGAACTCGCGACGTGATTATAAAATGTGCACACAGTCCACCGCTGGACTGTGTGTCTAACCCGTTTATAAACCGAATTTTAATTACTCTTATGTTCTGAAATAAGTTCATCTTCTTCGTCGTATAAACTGTCAGCGCATTCCAACTGGTTAAGATTGGATTTTGCGACTTAAACACTATCAGTAATTCAATATTAAGGAATGGAAAAAGTTTAAAGAACAGGATTTACCGATTGGAGATAAACACAGGAATCCGGCGAGAGTTTTGTCGGTGCAGAAATTGAGCTCCGACTGTTGGAACAATTAACGGTGTGGGTCGATTAATTATAGAGTTAAATCATCTAAACAAGGTTTAAAGGAAGTGTAGGATGTCTTACCCTTTCACAGCGAAACTCCGGCAATTTCAGGAACTTTCCGGCGAAAATGGGATTTCCGATAAGTGTTGGCTAAGATTGGTTCTGATGATGGAATTGTGTTAGAGATTGACTAATCACATGATTTAAACAAAAAGAGTCGAAGAATTTACCGTGAAAATGCAAGTCCCGGTTTTCCGGTGAGTTGCAGAAAATTTCCGGCGATCGATTTTAGAAGGTTTTACGGCTCAGAGTCTTGACGAAAATGAAATTGAGTGTTGATGTGGTAGTTATGAAACGCGCAAATGATCAGGACTTGGATTAAATCAGAGATTGGTACATTTTCAGTTACAAATACCGAAAGTGATGAGAACTTTAAGTTCAATCAATTAGGACTTAATTGGAAACCGATATTCATCGGTTATGAGCTAGACAAACGAAGTCGAAAAGATTCAGCGTTCAATTTGCCGATTTCCGTTATTCAGCTATCACTATCCGTTAATTCGTGTTTGCGTATAAAACTCAATTGTTTTCCTAATATCAACAGAAAACAATTGGTGGCGGAGTGGTTTGGAGACGGAAGATAAGTTGTTGTATGCAGTTGACCCGGGTTCGAGTCCGGTCAGCTCCAAATATTTTTTATTTATTTTATTTTAACTTTTTATCAAATATAATTTTTATAGTTTAGTTTATATATTAATTATGTAACGTTTAAACTCAAAATACTCATAAATACTTAATGTCATTTCATAACTTGGTATTTGATTACAAAACGGAGCGGGTTTTGGAGACCCGATTTATACAAATGTTACACGTGCCACGCGGGAGAACCCCTTAAACCTGTCACGACACGCGGGGGAACCCAGATGACCTATAAATGCAGTGCCTTGGGACTGAAGTTATTGCACATTTTCTAACGAAATTCTCTGATCTCTCACACTCTCGTACCCGTTATTCTCTAAAGTATACCCCTAAACCTGCGAAGCACTGCCCCGTTGTAAGTTTTTTTTAACCCTAATCACTGATTCGATGCCCTATCTGATTGATCTAAAACCCAGTAACGGATGCCAACGTGCTGCATGTATATAAGGCTATACTTTGTAAACTATGTTGGGGTTTTGTCTCGTGAAGTATCGTTAAAGTTTAAGTTGGGTTACTGCACTGACACGTGTTGCATTGTAATGTTATTAGGAACTCGGAAATAGCACCAGGAAGCTCTAAGATAACAACCTTAAAACTACAAAGTGAGTCATTCTATCTTTTTATCAAATGCTTTTGCAAAACCCTAAATATTTTACCACTTGTATTTACAGTGATTAAGTTTTTGTAATCTACAATTACTGCCGGTATGTGGGGTTTTGTATACTCTACTAGTCCAGCGTTACAATTGGACGAAAGTTAGCCAATAGTAATATGACCACATTCATTGGAACTCCACCGTGAAAAATACTAATTGAGTTTTTATTAGATAAAAACAATGTAATTGCCCTTAATACTGTGAAATATAACAATGTGTCTTTTTACAAAATTTGAATGAACTCACTAGTATTTTAACTATTTTAACTCACAAAATGTTTTTAAACGTGTTTCAGATAACTTACTGTAAAAATCATAGAAGCCTGCTATGGAGCACTGAATGCTTAAATAAAGTGGTTATGATTACCTGAATAAAAGAAGAAATTCATGTTTTGTCAATTAGAGTGTATCCCTATAAAAACATTTGAATGAAATATAGGTTTATCCCCTTTGTTTAATATTAAATTCTGGTGTTTTACAAACTCTGGAAAATTTCCTAACTACGATCCTGATGATAATTCCGCTGCCAATTTAATAAACGTCGATACCACTTGATACTGGCTCACGGCTCCCGCCCAGGGTGTGGTCGAGGGTCGTGACATACAAGAACTTGAACAAAATGGTACGTGGACTCTTGAAGACCTTCCTGAAGGAAAACGTGCTATCGATTCTAAAAGGGTGTACAAATTAAAGTACAAGCCAAATGGTGAAATTGAAAGATATAAAGTCCGTCTCATTGCAAAGGGGTTTACCCAAATGGAAGGAATCGATTACCATGACACCTTTGCTCTGGTAGCCAAACTAGTAATTGTTCGAACACTTTTGGCGGTGGCAGTGGCGGTGAAGAAGAATTGGTCCATTCATCAACTTGATGTCAATAACGCCTTTTTACACGGAGACCTGGATGAGGAAGTTTACATGAAAATTCCACAAGGGTTTGCAAAAGAGGGGAAGACTCATGTTTGCCGATTAAGGAAGTCTCCTTTGGATTTGAAACAAGCATCACGCAACTGGTACCAAAAATTTACTAGTGCTCTTCTCGATCTTGGTTTCAAACAATCTAAGACTGATTATTTGCTGTTCATCCAAAGTGAAGTTGAAAGTTTCGTTGCAGCTCTTATTTATGTTGATGATGTTGTAATGGTCGGAAACTATGCCACAAAGATACAAACCACAAAAACCAAGCTCAATGAAAAATTCAGCATCAAGGATCTTGGTAATCTCAAATATTTTCTTGGTATTGAATTCGCTCGTACCATTGCGGCCTTAGTGTTGAACCAAAGAAAATATGTTCTTGACATTCTTGAGGATTGTGGTTTACAAGGTTGTAAGCCGACTCACTTTCCAATAGAACAAAACCTTAAACTCGACAAAGCAGAAAATGAGCCGAAAGTTGATGCTGGCAGGTACCGTCGCATAATTGTCAGGCTCCTATACCTCCAGGCTACAAGACCTAACATCACTTACTCGCTTAACGTGTTAAGCCAGTTTGTTGTTGACCCACGTCAACCACATTTGGACGCAGTTCATTGGGTCCTTCGGTATTTAAAAGGAATAGCGGGACAAGGTGTTTTATTCCCACGTGAAGGTGGTTGCAATCCCACTGCCTATTTGATGCAGATTGGCTTGGTTGTCCTTACACCCGAAAATTACGCAAAGGGTATCTGCTTCTTCTTGGAGGAGCACCTATTTTTTGGAAGACTAAAAAGCAGTCGGTTGTCTCTTGCTCATCAGCTGAAGCTGAATATCAGTCCATGGCGTCTACCGTTAGTGAAATTATTTGGGTTAGATGGTTGTTGACTGAATTGGGTGTTCATCAAACAAAACCACCTCATTTGTTTTGTGATAACCAAGTCGCTCGTCACATTGCCAACAATACCATGTTCCACGAACGAATTAAACATGTCAAGATGGATTGCTACTTTGTCCGTGAGAGGGTAGAATTAAAGGAGGTTGAGACTTATTCCATCAATACTACCATGCAGATCGTTAATCTCCTAACAAAGGGACTTGGGACACAATCAACTTAAGACCTTCACGCTCCAACTTGAGCAGTATTGGTATTCGTACATATCTCTTGCAATATATGGAGATATTTTTTGATTTTCTTACCATATTTTGTAATTCAATTAATACATATATGAGATAAACTTTGAACCATAAAATTGATACGGCATTGGCAAACATTGGTCAAGGGGCCAAGGTGTAGCTCCCAAGCCAACAAAGGATTCATTTGTATTCACTAAAACGCTTACTAGAATTACCTGTCAAAGCCAATAGACGAATTGGTTAATGCCAACCAATTTACTTGCTAAACCAATGCATTAGCTCATGAAAAATTATCTTGTTTGCATCCAAAAGATGTGTTGGTTCGCCGAGTATACAAACACAGTTTTTTCTCTATGTCTGGTGGACTTGACCAGAAAAACGCATACTACTTGTTTTATAATTTATCCAATTAGGATTTCAAGTAACCGCATCAAAACAATTATATATATAATACAATAATCAACTTTCGTGACAGTGATTTGGCTTTTTATAAATACCACCACACACTCTCTTATTGAAGAACCAGTAGCTCGTTGAACAGAAGATGTCGCCGGAAACTAGAGGCTCGTCAGAACAGAAGATGTTACCAAAATCTTAAAGCTCACCGGAACCTTGAAGAGAAAACTGGCCCGGCACCGGTTTTCCAGTTCAACCACCGGTCGTCGGCCGGTTACATCACAAACGGTTCAGATGCGCATGACCGGACCGCCGAAACCACCGGTCTCCGGTTAAACCGGCCGGACCGGCCGGTCCGGTTTTCAAACGTTGCTTTTACCTCTTAAATTTCAACATTGACACTTACAACTCCGTGTTTATTTTTATGTACGTTTGGGGGTAAATTTAAGTTGATTTATGTAAATTTTCCCAGAAATGAGTCGGATCAAATGTCATACGCTTTTGTGCTTATTTCTATGTATGTTTTCAATTATTCTACATTTTGACGTAAATTTTTACGAAACGCCACGACAACGGGCGGGGCAATTTAGTAGTTCTATAAAAAAGTGATCACACGGTTGAGTAAGATTATCAAAAGAATTTGAGTCGGTAAAAATATGGACTTTTCATACTTACCAAATAAAGAACTTTGTGCCAAACTTATAAATATTATATAGGGCTGTAAACAAGCCATAGGGCTGTAAAGTTCAGCTCGGTTAAAAGCTTGAACGAGCTGAACTTTAACGCGTCCGAGCTCAAGCTTCACAAAAAATGACGAGCAGAGCTAGAGCCTAGTCAAGCTTTGGCTCGGCCCGGCTCATTTACACCCCTAATATTATTCATTAGCTCGATTTTTGATAATGCACAAACTCCAGAGTTTCGATTAACTCCAAAACCAAATACTTATGGAAAACATTTAACATGATGTTAATAAACCATTGAAAGCAACTAAACCGCAAAAGCAAGCCCAGAGCAAAGCAACATGGTCCACCCGTTTGAAATCTATATGGTTCAGTTCACGATTTTCGATTTAAAACCAAGGTTTAGCAAAGATAGACTCATTGTATAAAACATTAAAGCTTGAAACCGACAGTGTAAACCAAATAGACCCCAAAACAACAATCATAAAAACATTATATAAAACAAACCGAGCATAAACAATAATGTAAACATAACAAAACGATATTCATAACCTGATCAACAGTTCCACTGTTAAAATAAGTACCACCGACACCGGTGCATTAACTAACCAAAAGCCATGAACCCCTTTCCGTCACCAAACCATGACAACAAACGTACATCTTTTGATGAACAATGTACAAGTCGTCAAAGCACTTTAGCTCCGGATAAAGATTCCGCCTTTTTACTAAAAAAGTTTCAATTTGGAGGCACCCACCAGAGGGTGTCGATTTCTCCTAGTTAGGTGTTCCCTAAAAGTGTAAAACAATCAGTAAAAAAAGTACAAACTCTAACCTTACTTTTTGTCACTTCTATACACAAACCGCCATTCGGTTTTTTGGTAAATAACGCTTCCATGTTTTTGCTTGTATGCTCGCGTTGTTCAGCAATTTGTAAATTATCATCAAGGGCCGAACTCGGGTCCTTTTCTTTCTCATGGAGCTCATGATCATTATTAAAATCATTAACAGGTTCCGAGTCAACGGGTTCCGGGTCAACGGGTTCTCGGTCAAACTATGTTCTGGGCCAATGGGTTCTGGGTCAACGGGTCCAACGGGTTTTGGTCAACATGTTCCGGGCCAATAGGTTCTTGAGTGTCAACATGTTTCAGGGGCCAAGCGGTTGGTTTTGGAGGTCAACATGTTCCGGGCAAACGGGTTCCGCGTCAACGGGTTCTGTGATAACCAGCCGCTTGTCACATTGCCAACAATCTCGTGTTCCACGAACGGACAAAACATTCTGAGACGGATTGCTACTTTGTCTGTGAGATGGTAGAATCAAAGGAGGTTGAGACTTATTCCATCAATACTACCATGCAGATCGTTGATCTCCTAACCAAGGCACGCTCCAACTTGAGGGGGAGTATTAGAATTCGTATATATTTTGATTTTCTTACCATATTTTTGTTTCCTTATTCTCCTTTATTGAAACATTTTAATTCAATTCATATAGAATATATGATATCAGCTTTGAACCATAAAATTGATACTGCATTGGCAAAAATAGGTCAAGGACTCAAGGGGTTGGGCTCTAGCTCCTAAGCCAGCAGAGGGTTCATTTGTATTCATTAAAACGCTTACTAGAATTACCCGTCAAAGCCAACAGATGGATTGGTTACGCCAACCAATTTAGCTGCTAAACCAACGCATTAGCTCATGAAAAATTATCTTGTTTCATCCAAAAGATGTGTTGGTTCGCCGAGTATACAAACACATTTTTTCTCTATTTCTGGTGAGACTTAACCAGAAAAACGCATACTAGTGTTTGTTTTATAAATTATCCAACTAGGATTTCAAGTAACCCCTTCAAAACACTTCTATCTAAAAGTTATCTAGCTAGGATTTCAAGTAACCACATCAAAACACTTCTATCTAAAAGTTATCCAGCTAGGATTTCAACTTTCAAGTAACCCCTTCAAAACACTTCTATCTAAAAGTTATCTAGCTAGGATTTCAAGTAACCACATCAAAACACTTCTATCTAAAAGTTGTCCAGCTAGGATTTCAACTTTCAAGTAACCCCATCAAAACAATTCTATACAAAAGTGATCACACATTATACTTACCAAATAAAGAACTTTGTGCCAAATTTTTTTAATATAATAGCTTGAGTTGTTAACTACAGTGAATTTGACTTTCTTTTTAATAACTTTAGCCCTATTTACACTTATGCTCTTTAACTTTTTGAAATTTTATAAAATGTATTTTGATCCCCCTCGAATTTTGCGTGCTTATTTTTATGTATTTGTTGGTATAAATTCAAGTTCGTTTATGTTTCAACGTAATTTTTTCCTAAAAACAGTCATGCCAAATATAATACGTTTTCCTGCTTATTTTTATGGATGTATTCAACTGGTGTACTTTTTGACACATATTTTGTATTGAAATGAGACGACTTAAATATAATACATTTCATTAGACGGTTAAATTCGAGTTGCTTTACGTTTCATGAGTAATGTCAATATAATATGTTTTCATGCTTATTTTTATGAAAGTTTTCAGTTAGTCTATGATTTGATCGATAAGAAATTACAAAAGAACTCAGCACACTGTTAAAAATAACGCCCTGCAACGCATGGAATCAATTCTAGTTTATAAATATTATATAGGGGTGTAAACAAGCCCAGAATCTCGAGAGCTACTCGGGATCGGCTCGTTTAAAGCTTGAATGAGCCTAACTTTAACAAGCCCAAGCTCGACCTTCATAAAAAGATGATAAGCCAAGCTCGAGCCTAGTATTTTATACATTAGCTCAATTCTGATAAACACAAACTACAGAGTTTCAATCAACTCTAAAACCAAATATTTGTGGAAACATTTAACATGATGTTAATAAACCACTGAACCCAACAAAACCACAAAAGCAAAGCAACATGGTCACCCGTTTGAAATCTATATGGTTCACTTCACGATTTACTATTTTAAAACCATGTTTAACAAGTTAAAACTCATTGTATAAAACATTAAAACTTGAAACCGACTGTGTAAACCAAATAGACCCCAAAACAACAATCATAAAAACATTATCAAAAACAAACCGAGCATAAACAATCATATAAACATAACAAAACGATATTCATAACCTGATCAATAGTTCCACTGTTACAATAAGTACCACCGACACCGGTGCATTAACTAACCAAAAGCCACGAACCCCTCTCCGTCACCAAACCCCGACAACAAACGTACATCTTTTGATGAACAATGTACAAGTCGTCAAAGCACTTTAGCTCCGGATAAAGATTCCGCCTTTTTACTAAAAGTTTCAATTTGGAGGCACCCACCAGAGGGTGTCTCTTTCTCCTAGTTAGGTGTTCCCTAAAACAATCAGTAAAAAAAGTACAAACTCTAACCTTACTTTTTGTCACTTCTATACACAAACTGCCATTAGGTTTTTTGGTAAATTACGCTTCCATGTTTTCGCTTGTATGCTCACCTTTTCAACAATTTGTAAATTATCATCAAGGGCCGAACTCGGGTCCTTTTCTTTCTCATGGAGCTCATTGTCATTATTAAAATCATTAACAGGTTCCGGGTCAACGGGTTCTGGGTCAACATGTTCTGGGCCAATGGGTTCTGGGTCAACATGTTCCGGGCCAATGGGTTCTGGGTCAACATGTTCAGGGTCAACAGGTTTTGGATCAACATGTTCCAGGCCAACGGGTTCTGGGTTTCTTTAGATGAAACGGGTGAGCTTTCGGGTTTAATCTCATTAGTGTTGGCAGGAATCATTGAGAGGATGTTCGATTTGGTTTCTAGGTCAACCCAATGGTCTCCCACCCAATCTCTTGAAAGCCTAATGTTCTTTATGTCTATGTCGAGAAACAAATTTTCACCTGTTGTCAACAAGAGAAAAATGAAAAAAGCACGTCAGAGACGAAAACAAAACATGATGAGGGTGTTTGGGTAGCGGGTCAAAATGGGTCAATTTAGTAGGACTAAACCAGGGCGTCGGACTCGGGTGGCCCACCGACACTTCTGGTCCATTTATAAAGTTTGACCCAACTCATTTGATTATGTTAAAAAGTTAACCCAATCTCTTGAAAGCCTAATGTTCTTTATGTCTATGTCGAGAAACAAATTTTCACCTGTTGTCAACAAGAGAAAAATGAAAAAAGCACGTCAGAGACGAAAACAAAACATGATGAGGGTGTTTGGGTAGCGGGTCAAAATGGGTCAATTTAGTAGGACTAAACCAGGGCGTCGGACTCGGGTGGCCACCGACACTTTCTGGTCCATTTATAAAGTTTGACCCAACTCATTTGATTATGTTAAAAAGTTACCACCCAATCTCTTGAAAGCCTAATGTTCTTTGTCTATGTCGAGAAACAAATTTTCACCTGTTGTCAACAAGAGAAAAATGAAAAAATCACGTCAGAGACGAAAACAAAACATGATGAGGGTGTTTGGGTAGCGGGTCAAAATGGGTCAATTTAGTAGGACTAAACCAGGGCGTCGGACTCGGGTGGCCCACCGACACTTTCTGGTCCATTTATAAAGTTTGACCCAACTCATTTGATTATGTTAAAAAGTTACCCACTTTAAAATCATTACTCAATCCGTTCGACCCGCCTATTTACCCAACTTTAGTGATCGTATATAAAGCTTAAGCTAATAATATGGCTCAAGAAATATAAATCAAGAACAATATATGAAGCTACTTTTTTATTAAAATCAGAGTAAAGTACACAGATGGTCCCTATGGTTTACTAAAATTTTGTATTTAGTCCATAGTTTTCCAAAAGTACACAAATGGTCCAGGTGGTTTGCACTTTGTAACACATTTAGTCCCCAGCCAACAAATCTAAAGGTTTTAGCATGTCTAAGTTAGAGACTCAATGTGTTACAAAGTGCAAACCACAAGGACCATCCATGTATTTTGGAAAAAGATAGGGGATTAAATGCGTTACAAAGTGGAAACCATAAGGACCATTTGTGTACTTTTGAAAAGCTACGGACCAAATCCAATTTTTGATAAACCACAGGGACCATTCGTGTACTTTACTCTTAAAATCAATAACAGCTTACCAGGAACATAAACTTTAGCGACTCCAACAGCAGATTCACCGATTCCGGTCACAACCCCTTCCCACCACCCATCACTCCACCATCCATCAACCGGAGAACCAACCTCGATTGCAAAATCCGCTTCCTCTTCTATGCGAGCAGGCCTTGCGGTGGGCCGGCCCAGACATCTTATCCCAAGTTTATCGGGCATTGCCGATCTAGAAGCTGGAACCCATTCCTTAAAGTAAAAAAGAAAATAATAATAAGTAAAAAGCCAATAACAACATCAAGTTCTTTAAGAATCACACTAGTAAGAAAACTAGACGGTTATAACCATCCATTTATAGTTAATAACTTAATATACTCATTATTAGTTCTAAACTCCAAGAACCTGCAAATAAAGATTTGGTTTTTGTTGTATAAATATTAGGGTTGTAATCGAGCCGAGCCGAGCCAGGTTGGGCTCGAGCTCGAACTTAAACGAGCCAGCTCGGCTCGGCTTGTTTATTTTATCAAGCTGAAAAGTTGAGCTCGAGCCCAATCGAGCCAGCTCGTTGATCTTTTTATTTTTTTACAAGTATTATTAACATAAAAAAACAAAAATAAACAAAAAATCAACATAGACTTCTGTATTATTTTTGTTTAATCTAATATTTTAAAGACAAAGTCATATTGAAAATATTATATGTATTATTTTTTCGATCTTTTTATATGTTATTCAATTAATAAAACTTAAAATGTTGATACTTTAACCCCCTCCCACATATTTAGTTTTAACACATTTAAAATGAAATCAATATATATAATTCAAGCCGGATCGTTTATATTCGGGCCGAGCATTTTTCAAGCAAGCCACAAGCTTTTTAAACACCCCTATGTATAATCGATGACGGTATTCATTCGACGGGGCAATTACAACCCGTTCTACATTAAAATGGGTCAAATGTAGAGGTCATTTGAACCATTTACTTATAAAAGAAGGCCGCACAAAAAAAAAAGAATAGTATAAACAAAATCATACCTCAAGATTACCGTTTCCATCTTCATCCTTCAAATCATCATACTGTACTTTTAACTGTCTCCTAGTGACTTGCATTATAGTGCATCTAAACCAACATCCCCTAATACCACTATCTAAGCTCAACAATTCTATCTTTTCATTAATCTTAAAAGGCACTACATTTGCATCTCGATTTTTCACATACGTCGGAATAAGCTTCCTTCTCAAAATCTCATATTTTACATCCATACAGGTCGAATCACACGCTGCCACCTGTCGCCCTCTAGCACTCCTAGGCCTTTTAGCCCCCACCTTAACAACATCTCCACCGCTATTATCTTCATCTTCGAGAAAATCGGAATCAAGAACCAAAAAAACGGGTTGATCAAAATATCCACATAATTTACTCAATTTAAACGGTTTCACACGGTTGTTTTTGAACTGTCGCAAACAAAGATGGACCCGCATCAATAAATCTTCCGGAAGCGTCGACACACATTTATCGTAATGTTCACGGGCCAAAACAAGGGCCGGGCCATCCACACACTCGACACTGATAACTTGTGCGTAAGGTGTAATGAAAACCTCTCGTGGGTGAGGGTTTTTAAGAGTAATGGCCGCTTGTACTTCTTTGTTGTGGTGAAACCATCTCACTTTGACTTTCTTTTGACCTTTTCGGTCTTCGTACATATCTTCGAGATATGCAAGATGACGGATTTCTTCTTCAGACATAACGTAAACAAATGATTGTACCTGAAAATTACAAAAAAATTCATATCAACGCTATTTAATATTATATATCATATCATTGTGTACATATATAGTGTAATCTGTAACTAACAAATATAAATATTTATTACTCAATTAAGTTTAGTGGTTTAAAAAACCCTGACAACCGAATATGAAGGAGCAATTTACTAAACAAAGTAACGTGTACGACAATGTATGAAGCTCAAAAGTCACTAGCCTGGGTTCATGTGTAAGTGATATGTAAGAATAAAAACTGAAGAACTAAAAAAGGTAAAAATATAAAAATGATTACCGCTATTGTAATCCTATTCCTGCAAAAGGCTGGAAAATGTTTGAGTTGTTTACTGCAGGTCCACGCTACACCCGACCACACTATAACCGGTACTCGTAATTTTATATTTCTTGCAAGACGATTCTGATACGAGGCACCGAATCCCGAAATGTGATCCCTTTTAGGGGATTCTGAATAAAATGGAATAAAAGACCGTTGTTAGCCAAATACAAAACAACATTTTTGTTGACGTCATACAAATTGACTTTTTATAGGTAAGTAACACATCATGAAATCCGCATGAAACAAACAAAATTGAAGAAGGTATTTATGTGATTCAACAGCTTGCGTGTATGTACAGTCAATGCTAGGGTTCTATCATATTTACTCAAGATTGCCATATTAGACGAACAATATACGGCACAAGAATAAAACAATAAAACATCATCATTATTATTGTAACTTGCCATAACCATTTTCTTACGAAGAAAATAGCAAAATAAAATACTTTAGGGTTTAGAGCTTAAATTTGCTGAATAAAAAAGTGAGGTTTTTTACATATATGAAATATACATACAGCCATTACTACATGAGATATCTTTCTCTTGAGTCTTGATACAAATTCAGCTACAAGTGTCAAGATTTAAAGCAATGTTGTAAGAATCGCTAGGCGCTAGTCGGGCGGTAGGGTACCGACTAGCAATTAATCGGGATTAATAGGGACTAATCGGATTGAGATTTCTATATGTAATTTTTCATTACATATATACATATACATTTTTGTATGTAGTTTTTTAAAGTAGACATGTTTTAACGCCCCATTGACCCATTGTTTTAAGTAATTGGAAGGAATTTATAAGGATTGGTCGAAATTTAGTTGGCGTTTGGCCAGAATAGGATCGTGATTGACCGCCTAACGATTAATCGTTTATTAATTGGTGAACCTCCGATTAGTGATTAATCGGCTACTAATCGGGGACTAGTCGGGATTTTTACAACCATGATTTAAAGAGTAACAATGATAAAACTAAAAAACTAACCATTGAGATAAGCATAAAATTGCCGATATTACTAATAAATAACTTTCAACCGATTATCTAATTCAAGCCGCTATAAATATGTTGCCTATCAGATAGAACGATTTCCGGATAAAACCCTATCAGAATACCACCTAAGTATTCACTAATAAATCATAAAAGATAAACAATTTAACATTAACGTAAGCCGGTTTTCTATCAATCAATTGCAAAATCCAATACATCAAGCTTCTCATGACTAACACAACTTATATCACGTTTCAACTCAAGAAAAAAGATACAATAATGCAATAACATACATAAACATTTCATGATATGAGATATGGAAAAATATTTAGTTCACCTTGGCGGTGTTGTTTTGACAACATAGAAGTAAGCCAATTCACAACCTCTCTCCTTGACCTCCATCTATACCCTGCATTGACCGAATTCTCAGCCTCGTTGACTTTCAAGAAATCCTCAGCAACCACATATAACATATGCCTAACACTCCTTTCGGTTCCCACAACCGCTAAAACCGATTCACCCGATATATCTTTCAAGAAATAGTGAACTACCCTTTTGCCCCTTTCTTTTGACACATAATGTTCTATCCATTCCACATAACATTGATTACTTGCAGCCATTTCTAGAACCCTAAAAACTGAAAACCCTAATTTATAGAAGTACCATTATAACCTACCCCTATAAATATCCAACAAAAACTTAATTAAAACCCTAAAACTCAAGTCAAAGGAACAATCTTGCACAATCTTGAACAACTTTAAGCAAGAAAGCACCAAATTCTTAGCAAATACATACCAAAAGACTTGATTTTTACCCTAAAAATCAAGAAACAAGAACTGGGTATTTCACAATCCTAAAAAAGAACCAATATACCAACAACTTTCTTGAAGATCTGACTATAAAACATCAAGAATTCTGACCCAGATTACAAAAGGGGCAAGATTTTGAAAACCCTTTTGGGAACCATGTGGGTGTATCTGAAAAGACTAAAAGCCACCACCTTTACGGTGGTTAACGATGGTGGATGATGGTGGCGGGTGGTGGCGGTTCAAGAAACAGTCAAGAAAGGTGAGGTTGTGGTGGTGGTGGATGATACATGTGTACATAGAGGGGTATGGATGGTAATATTAGGGAACTTTGGGGATGTTTAGAGGTGGTGGTGGTGGTGGTTGTGGTGGTGGAGGTGGTGAGTGGTGGCCTGCCGGTGGTGAAAAGAGGGCAAAAAACCATCAAGAAAATGGTTTTGTGTAATGTGTGTGTGTGTGGTGTGAATGATAACGAGGTGAGGTTGATGAGTAAACCTGTGGGGCCACTAAATGACGCCCTGCAAGTCCGGATTAAATAATCTAAAAAAAACTCATTGTTTGTATGGTTAATTGAACATTAGTATATTGATTATAGTTATAGATTATTTTATTTAACAAGAAGATATTTTGAAGGCTAGTGAAAATCATACTTGAATGTTTACCTAATGCTATTAGATTGATTAAAAAATATTTCAGTTAATAAAATATATTTTACAAGTTGGATTTTTATGAAAATATAGTTAATTACGACTTTTAAATTGAAACCGATAAAAAAAACTCAAGAATATAAGTACACTTAGAAGCACATCAAATCAATTGATTACTAAACTGAGGTTGATTAGAGTTAGTGAATTACAACTGAATTTGTATAATTCCTAAAATCGTATCTTGAGGTATGATATTCAGGAAATGATTGTTGTATAAGAGATTCAATTCGTCTCAAACTTAGGAAAGATTTTCAAATTGTATAACTTTTCATAGGATAATACATATTTTTTAAATACACCGTATTAATGACATCTCATTTTCTTATATTTGAGTAGGTTATAGTTGTGGTTTTCTTAATTTTTTTAATATTTTGACACTACGGGTATGTTTGACAAAAGTAGCTGGTAGCTGGTGGCTGTAGCTGGAGGCTGGTGGCTGGTAGCTGGAGGCTTTTTAGATATATTTAGGTGTTTGACAGAGTAGCTGGAGCTTTTAATAAAAATGTATAAAATGACCAAAATAGACATTAAAAAGGTGCTGCATTAAAAAAATCATTATCTTTAGAGGTTAAAATAGTCATTTTTTTTCCTAAAAGCTTGTAGCTCCTTCTAAACGCTACTAGTAGGAGCGTTCAACCAAAAGCTTCAAGCTCCTAACCTAAAAGTTTGAAGCTCCTTCAACCAAACAAAGCTTTTTATTGAGCAGTAGTTTTTTCTTAAAAGCTTAAAGCTAGAAGCTTCCTAAAAGCTTCGAAAAGCTCCTTGCCAAACATACCCTACATGATTACACATTCAATATAAATCATTATGTGATTACACATTCAGTAATGAGAACTTAATTGTTTATGCATTATTAGGCTATGAAATCTGTAATATACAATATTACATGGTTATTATAAGTTGGTTGGTTAATGTGTTGTATTACGTGTATACTTAATATGTGATGAGATCTGAATTATTAGGCATTCTATGAAATATTATGTATTATATGTTTTGTTTTTTATTACAGTTATGGGTATTACGTAATCACTTTGTGGGTTTTCACATAACATTACAATGAATCACGTAATGAGTATTCAAAATCACAAAATTAAATAATGTATAGTCAACTATTGTTATGTAACTACGTATTGGTACATAATCACGTAATGTTACACTTGTTTCAATAATATAATGCATATTACATAATTACGTACTAGAATAAAATGCATATTACATAATTATGTATTGGTACATAATCACGTAATATTACAAATCACGTAACGTTATAGCTTGTAAAATAAAAATTAAGAAAATTATAGCAATAGTATACTCAAATTAAAGGGAGTTAAATGCTCGCTAATACGGTGAACTTTTTTTAAATATTATCATATAAAAAATTATAGCTTGTTTAAAAATCCTTGGGGAAGTGCTTTTATGAGCCAACAATATTGGATTTTCCTATTTTGCCACTTCCTCACTTGTTTCCCTTGTTTTGTGTCACGTGAATTCTACATTTCGGAACCACCAAATCTCAACTATTGGATTGCTTAATCAAAGACCCATATTTCACCTACACTTTACATGATAAAACATGATTGTTAATGATCCTTTTCCATGATATTCAAAGATAGTTACATGATTACAATTGAGATAATTTAGAAAGTTAATTATATCTTCATTTTCATTTGATCTTTGCATTTGAATTCCCTCGTCTTATGTACAAAACAACTTATTTTGTCATCATTGTGTTGCAATAACAACTTGATCTTTGTTAATGAAGAAACGTGTACATAGGGTATGGATCTCCTTGATCTGTCACACCGCAACCGATGGTGAAATAATCGGGCAGACATAAATAGATTGCTCGAGACGTCGTAACTTCTAAAAATGTGACAAATATTTAAACAACAGTTTTCCATTTAATTTCCATAATTCAATTGCAATGCTTTGGAAACAAAGTACAACATTGAAATTCAAAATACAAGTACAACGCCTTAATTAAGAAACTCGATACAACAAAACTAAGTTAAAGGGGGTTTCTAGTTCGTCCTACTAGATTCCATGCATCAAATCATCATCCTGACCTGCAACATATATAAAGTATAGTTCAACACACAAGGCATTGGCGAAATACAAGTTTGAATACTAAGTATAATCAAAGTCTAACATTCAACATGGCATAATCGTTTACTTAAAACTAACATACATGACTAGTAATGCCACTACACATGTCAACCAAAAGTTTACCGCTAGCGTAATCTAATCATCGCAATGAATAGGACCGTTTTGTTTACTTAACATGACCTCACGAATACAGGCGGTGCGTTACTCCTATAGCGTTATACATGTTAAGGAGAGGCTTGTACACAATTAATGACGTAGTATAAATGTCACACCCCGATTTCCACGTATGTCTCGGTGGGCCCGATGGGGAGTATTGTGACGTAAGTTGATAACATCATAACCAAAACACATAGCAACAAAACGGAAGTCTTGGATTTAAAATATTATTACAAACCGATAATGTTCAAAGTTCGAAATAATAAATACAACGACTTGTAATAAAGATCCACAAGCGAATCGTAAAATATACATAAAATGATCAACAGACTTCGGGTACGACTAAGAACTTGCAAGATTCTCTAGTCACTACTAAGCAGCTCCCAGCCTATTACGTGTTGTACCTGTATCTTAGTCTTTTGAAGATACGTCAGTTTACACTGGTAAATACAAATAACCGACACATTTTGAAAATTCTTTCAAAAATTGATTTAAGTGCACATGGCATCATAAATAACTTGGGACAGTTCAATATGACCTTGTATACAGTTTTACAAGTCTGTCAATACATATGGGGTCTGATGCAGAAACCGAATAACCTGATTAACCGACACACCACTTTGTTAACCCTGAGGAGAACATAAAAATATTTTAGCATTAGCATCTGTCAGGTGTATGCCTACACCCGTGCATTGGTCATGGCCATTAGTAACTTAAATGAGCCGAGGATATCCAGGACACGGTCGAGATAACCCCCAATGTTTAAGTTATCAGACAATACAGATTAAAACGGGTTATGAGATTTAGTTAAATCACAACCGACAACATGAACTTATACCCGACCAAGCGATAATAATATACCGTATCCCAAGCCCGTATAGGGAAAATAGGTTAAAATATTACCTGAGCTAATTCTTCAAATGAATAGATAACTCAGCCGTAAGTCAAGAAGATAAGTAAATAATACAATCTACCGGAGGCTTCTAGTATGGAATGATGGTATTAACCAATTAGAATGCTAACAGGTTCTTAGTTAAGTCATAGACTTGAACCGGCTAGTCTTACGTTTAATAGTTACGGTATGATACGCTAGACTAAGCGATGACCGGAATAGAATGTTCTTTAAACCCAACAAGTACTAAGACTTGTATAATATGGGTAAACATATAACATTCTGGATTTTGATGTAAAAATGATAAGGTTAAACCCTTTTCGGTTAAATTATGTAAACTAGCCACGTAGGCTTAACAGTATGCATATAAGCGAAACCGGGTAACCGGATGAGTCATATATAGGTTCCATATTCCTTTGTACTTTATGTTATAATATCGTAGGATATCAACATGTATACCCGTTAAGGTTTTAAAATCAAGTTAAGCCTCGAAGGGTGTTTTGGTCATTTTACGACTTATAAAAGGAGCTTACAAATAAACTGATGTCATGGTCATAAACATTATGGAAAAATATTAAATTTGTGATGTTATATCAGTAGGATATCAAATATATGTGTGATTTATAGTTTAATACAAAACTATGCTCCGTAGGGGCATTTTGGTCATTTCACACATAGTTTTGATAGCTTATTTAGGATTATGAGTTTAGAACATGTACCTCTGTAAAAATATTCAAAATAAGTTTAATAGTCAGTAGGTAACAAGTTTTGGTTCATAGATATGGTTTTAAACCATACTATGCGCCGAAAAGGCGTAAAAGTCGTTAAATGACGATTTAGACGATGTTTATAGAAAACTGATGTTATGAACATGTTTATATGATGAAAATATGTTATATAATATAATACATTAGTAAAAAAAGTTTTTGTTCTATTAAAAATGATTAAAAACTCATTTTAAGTGCGTAAGGGCAATATCGTCATTTAAGGACTTAATACAAGATTTATTTACAAACTCGGTTTATAATGATTTGATATCCCAAATAATTCTACTTATGATATTACATCAGTAGGTATTGATTTTGGTGAAGAAATTATGTTTAGAAACTATTCTTTGAGGCATTTTAAAGCGTAAATTACGATGTTTTTACAAAAATCAGTTTATGACCAGAATCATGACATCAAAATAAGTTTAATAACTTACCATATCAGTAGTTAGTTGCCCATTTAAGTTTAAAACCTCATTTTATACAAAAAGGGCATTTTAGTCAAGTTTAGGCATAATAACGGAAGTTGCAAAATAACTCAGATTACTATATGTGTAACATTCGTCGTAAAACGAGTTTCAAAACCCGCTTAGTTTTATAATCAAATATTCAGTTATAAGTTCGTTGCGTATTTATTGTGCCGGTTATTTTAAATGATACATAACTAATAAATAATTTAGAATTTAACCATAATTAATAAATAATAATAATAAGTAAATCAAATTAAAAACAAATAAACAAAACAGGGTAGCCAGGTCTTGAACCCGGGTCTACCGCGTAGACACACACACATCACACCACTCCGCCACACACATTTTTGTGTTTAATACTTAAAAAATAACACTTATCGTAAAACCAAAAATCAAAACCTGTAAACCAGAAAACTCAGAACCCGAAATCGCCGGCAAAAACGAAGACTCCGCAAATGTTACTACTTTACCTTGACTGAAACGCGTAAACTTGATTTCGACATCAGTTATAACGTTGCTTAACACACAATTGAGTCAAAACCGTTTCTTTTGAGAATTAAAACCTTTGACCGTGAGTTTGGTCTCTAATTCGAAACCAATCGGCCTGTCCCCCTTATAAATACCCACCCAAATTCCTTGTAAACATTTCGCTCAGAACCGCACTCTCTTCCTGAAGCTTTATTCCTTTCAAAGCACGTTGCCGGAATTATCGCCGGAATTTCTAACCAGAAAACCGTAGTTCTCCAAACCGGTATAATCATCTAAACCCCCTTGCTATCTCTTGTTTAAGTAAATTATTAGCTCAAAACAGTAATCAAAACTGTTTAATCAGTTTATTCAGTCGGAATCATTGTCGGGATTTTTGAATGGTGAAGAAGATGAAGTTAAGTTAGTGTTTTAATATAAATAAAAACGGGTATTTAACCGGGTTAGACACACAGTCCAGCGGTGGACTGTGTGCAATTACAAAGCACACGTCCCGGGTTCGAGTTGTACATGTTTCCGATTTTCTGAAATAAAACCAACACTTTTTAAAACTTAATCAGATCAACTCGTAGCATATATATAAAATTAATTTAATCCAGTGTTTATGCATATTAGACACACAGCCCAGGGCTGTGTGCACTCGAACCATAGATCCCGAGTTCGAGTCCGGGTTCTGTAACCAGATTCGGCCATATTAAATCCTTTTTAATAAAAACTAAATAAGGTTAAAGCTAGTTAGTATATATATATAATTAAAACAGAGAATATTTCGGGTTAGACACGTAGCTCAGTTGGTAGAGCTGCGTGCACGTATACGAGAGGTCACGGGTTCGAACCTCACTCGCCGCCTGAATTTCATGCTATCCGACCGGTCAGACCTGACAAGGTCAACATATTTTTTGTTAAATTTTGTTTTCTCTTTTTACTTATTAAATTGAAAAAATATTTAAAAATACTTAAAAATAAGATTCCTAAGGTTAAAAATTTGCAATAAACTCATAAAAATAAATCTAAAAATCTCATTAAGAGCACTAAATAAAAAATATTAATCTCAAATAAAATTAATTATTTATCGAATTATTTCATTATTATTTAGGTTAGTTTTCCCTCGTCGGTTGAATCATAAATTCGTGCGCATTCATCGTTATCAAGGAACGCACCCACTGTGAGTGAATCTCTACCAATTCCCCGTTTTAATCATGTTTTGGGGTGTATCATGTGTCATACTATTCTTTTATTTTATTTAAACACTTGTGCATACATCATATCCGTGATCAAATGTGTATTGATTGTTGTGTGAATTATATGTAGATTAAATTTATCATTTCAGTGCACGCATTTCATTAGGCCCATCAGTTCCCCGTGGGATACGGGTTGAGCATTAGGAGCCTCATTAGATCGGCTCCGTTTGATTGAGCCTTGATCTCAAATACATCATCATTCATGTCATATACTCATCCAAAGTGGTTTGTGTTTGTTTACATATATATGTTTGCTCATATGTGATTAATGCACGAATTTTCTTTAATAAATAAAACAAGAAATTAGTTAAAATGTTTTATCAAGGTTCACTCGCCAACTTTTGTTGACCCAAAATCTCCCCTGTTTTACACATGATACAGGTGATCCAGCCGAGACAGGAAACACTTAGGATGGCCTAGAAGAATAAACAAGTTAATGCTTTGGAATAAATATATAGTTTCATTTTCCTTTGTAATTGTATGAATTTTGTTTTGGATATTTAAGTTTGTAATTTGAATTTAATAAATATGAAACATCTTAGTAAATATCATGAGCTTTGGTGATAACCCAATTATGCCCCGACTTTTATTCCGCTGCGGGTCGGGGTGTGACAATATGACCTTGTGTTATAACTCTAGAGGGTTATACTACAACATAATATGGTCATAATTTAACTTATAATCAGTAGTCTAAGTTGCTAATTCGGGTCAGAACTGAAAGTCGAAGCAGGAGTCAAACCTTGCGACTTTCGGTTGTGAACCGACCTTAAACCTGGAATTGACGAGCCGAACATGTTTACACATGTTCTAACAATTATTACCAAGTTATTAAAGTGATAAACACATTTTATAACATCTACATTAACATATATGAATTTATTTAAAAATCTGACTCGTTTGACTTTTTATGAACATAACTTTGACCCGTCAATTAACCAAGCAAACGTGATTTCCAGGAGGTGCCCTCTTGAGGGATTAACACCTACCTTATTACTATCACGTAGCCGTGTTCGTACCGAACAATGGCTGGACCATAACGGTCTTAACCGAAGGTCAAAGCGTTTAAACGCTTTGACTTTTGGCTTAAAGCCTATAAAAATGAAAGAACAAGGTTGGAACACCTACAAGTGGTCCATAAGAAGACTAAGAACTCAAAGGAAGCTCCCAATAAGCTCAGTAACTTGCCAAGTGAGTAGTAAAGGAGAAAAGAGTGAATGAGCAAGGAAGTGGGGCTATCAAGGCCTCTATTTATAATTGAGGAGGAAGCGTAAGGTGATTACAAGTGTCCAGAGGTGTTGTGAGAGGTCTCCAGGTGTTGTTGGACGTGGCAAGAGCAGCCAAAGTGTGGCATTTCGCGACAAAGGAGGCAGACTTGCAAGCTGCCAACAAAACTGCCTCTGGCAGTCCCTTACGGACCATAAGGGTTAAGGCTTACGGTCCGTAAGCCTGCCAGCGCGCCCCTGGTTTTGAATATGTTACGGACCGTAAGGACAAAGCCTTGCGGTCCATAACCGCCTCTCATCCTCAATTCTTCATCCTTGCTTACGGTCTGTAAGCCTCAAGCTTTACGGTCCGTAAAGACCTCTTAGAGGCCAAAAATTTGTACTTTGACGCTATTGGTCCCTCAACTTTTGTAGTCGTCGTTCAGAGGTTATAATTATAACATGACGACAACTTTGGTCCCTCTCGCTTAGCACGTGGCATACGAGGATCAGCGGGATATGTGTTGGGATTTTATTGGACATGTTTTTACGAGGTGTTACAATAAAGCATTCGATTCTAGCATAAATAAGTCTACAAGTATTTGTATTAAGCATGTATGTTTGAATGCAGGTATTGTGATTTTGCATAAAGTATGGTGATTTAATGGGTTGATATAACATATAAGTTGAACCCCCAAAGTGTTAAAGATAAAATAGGGGAGTCGAGTATGCTCACAGTTTTGCAAAGCTTCCTTAGAAAATCGCGAGTTGTTGAGGTGTTGAACACAGAAGTTACCCTACATGGGGTAAACAGAGGCGTATGAATATTCTGTGTGCGGCGAAGTGTACAGATCCGAAAGCAGAAAATACGAAATAACGGAAAAATGCCACTTCGTACGAAGTGTCCACTTCGTGTGAAGTGACTGTCCACTTCGTGTGAAGTGACTGTCCACTTCATGCGAAGTGACTGATCACTTCGTGCGAATGGACTGTTTCTAGAACGATTTAGCTCGTTTTACACCCGTTTCGACACTGATTTCTGTGAACAGGGTATTGGCAACGAGGCAGAACAATCTAGGAACATAACACTTAATCAGAATGTGATTAATATTAACTCCCGACCAGTTTAGTTAGAAATTACATATGTTGCGTACAGTAGGAGTTTAAAGATAGTCAAGTTTGTTAAGATGTCAAGCATGGAGATATTAAATCTCTTTGTATGATTCACCAAAGCACTAAGTTTATCAATAAAGTTGATAAACCCGGTTGGTCATGAATTTACCGAAATTAAATATGAAAATCTTCAAGTGAGGTGTGGAACTTAATTCCGGTAGCCAAAGCTCCCAACGTTCTCACACTAGCTAGAACACTAATTCATTCCTATGAGGATGATGAACTAGGTTGGCTTGAACACTTGGTACAAAAGAAAAAGAAGAATTAAAGTTGTGAAATTGCAAGGTAGTAGTGAGTTAAACTCACTTAGAAGGATCTGAGATATGTCTGCCAAAAATCTGAAAATTTGAGAGTGAGAGTGTACGGAAAGTTTGAAGTGGTGAAGTGCGTCTGTATTTATAGAGAAAGTTGCTGCCAACTCCGCTTCATGCGAAGTGTGTTCAACTCGCACAAAGGGGTTGCTGGTTTGGGCTGTTTTAACGTGTTTTAACCGGTTTTCGAGTATCAAGACGTATTGCATGTCTAATATAAGTATGATTTTCATTTATGTAAACGGTTGATAGCATCTATAATAAGTATAGGTAAAATAAGTATTATGTTATGATTAACATCTCGGATTACAAAGTTGGGAAAAATACGAAAGAAACAAGAATACAAGCTTTCCACAAATACGATTACACTTTATAAATAAGGAAAGTACAAAAATGTGAGGCGTTATATGATCAACATGAGTGATCTTGTACAACGATAATCGGAGTTAAAATCTACAAAACAAAACACCGTTTGGACTCGTCACAGGAATGAGGTTATTCATATGACCACCCTCCAGCATTAGAATAAGTATTCGATTTGTGGGAGTAAGTTGTAGAAAGAGAAAGTATTGAGAGAGAGTAAATGTCTTACCTTTGGGTTGGTCTCACCTATTTATAGTGATCGATGGTTAGGGTTTGGGATTGCACCTGAAAAGTAAGAGATCATGTAGATCTTCCTAACTCTATGGAGAACCAGCTATTCAATGATATATATCTACATAGTATAGAATATTCTATAATAACCTTTAGGTTTATTATAGTCAAAAAAGGTGTTTGACTGGTTCGGGTCATGCGAACCAGGTCATTCCTCGTCTGGGGGTCATGCGAACCAGGTCATACCTCGTCATGCCCCCAGTCCGGTGTTATGAATAACATGAATAAAGTCGGACTAAAATAGGTAAAAGAAACTACCTGGTAATGATGTAAAGGAGTCATATCAAGGAAAGGTGATGAGAACGAAAACGTGTGCTAGACATGAGGTGATATCAGCGAAAGTTGTGAGCACCCCCGATGTAACGCCTCGCTTTTCGACCCTTTCCACTATTTCGGAAAGTCTTTACCTTGTAATCGTATCTCATCTTGAATCATTGTAAATCCGAGACTTCGATCGTAATGAAATTGATTTTATGTGGAATATACACTACTTATACATGTTTATACATCGATACATACACACGTTTATTAACATAATTCGTGTCATAAATTAACTCGTAAACAATTCTTTTGTAATCATAATTCTTAAAGCATTTCATTCATACACAATACTTGATCATTCAATCGCGAGATTTACACTTATCTGACACTTCGTTATGTGTCACGAACTTGTTAATTGTTAGTCTAGATTAATCTTTTTAAGACATGTTAATTTTGCTTATAAGACCTTAGGATATAATAACCAAACATTAGGAATATCATGCCACACATTATTACAAGTTCATAATCCCTTGAAAGGTAACAAATTAGCCAAATAATAACACTTCCCCTATAAGTACCACCTTATTTCCAGCCACACTCCCACTTTTACACTCCTCAAACCTCACTAAAACATTCCTAAACTCAGCTGAGTTTTTCAGCAAACTTCAGAAAGTTCCAGCCATTAAAAGTGAGTTTTAACTCACTTCTTCTTCTAATTTCTTCTTGTTCTTTCTTCTAAAACACTTGGATAACCTCTAGGAAAGTTTTCACAAGTTTGTTTGGGCAAACTAAGATGAAATCTCATCCAAAATAAGGACCAAAGTGACTACAATTTTTTGTTTGTTTTTATCTTTTTATAACTTCATTTTTTCATGTTTTCTTCACTTTTTCTTTCTTTACAATGGTTGTAACCTCTAGGGATGTTACCATAGGTTTTCCATGGAAAACCAAGGTGGCACAATACCATTTTAAGGCTGAACTTTCTGTTTTGGAAAATGAACTTGTAAACCTTATTTAAACTCACTTTTACTAAACAAACTTGTGCTACTTGTGCCTCTAATCGAGCCCATGATTAGTGAGCTAGCGAAGGTTGTTTCAAAAAAAATTAGGAGGTTGAAAACACCTCTAAACATTCTGTTTTGAAAAGGGTTTTAGCCCACATGTGTTGTATCCACCAAGCTTGTTCTTGAAACAAGACTTGTGATGAGTATGTGGTTATTTGGAAGCTTGGGCTATCATACCTTCAATCCACCACCTCACTTGATGATTTGTCCCTTTGAGTAGTATGTACCTTGTATTCTTTTCATTTCCTTTCTAGTTCATTCATGACCATCCTTGTTGTCGACTTGTGCATTTGTGAATATACAAAAGAGGTTTTTAAATGGAAGGTTATCCTCCTACCTCCTTACATGAATTATATGAGATTCTTGTAATACATGTTGGAGTAAACTTATACTATGTACTATATAAAATGAATAGAACATATATAAAATATAATAACCAAACCCTCGTTGATAATCAAGTGATTATTCGTCATGGTACTAAGTTATGTCATTTAAAGTACTTAACTTCTCGTTACGATTCTAATGGGTATTTAGCCCATGAAATCATCCTAACCCCTATGGGTTTTATAGACAGTTTATCGATAACCCGCTTAAAACCGAATAAATCGCTTATAAATCATCATCATATATGACTCATTTAAAATATGGGTTAAAGCGGGTCAACCCGAACACAACTCGTTTGTCAACATATAATATATATATATATATATATAGAATCAGGATCAGGAGAAAAAGCCTAGAAGTGTGAAAACGGTGAGAACGCTTTTCAGTCACAAGATCTTTATGATTTGTGGCTAAGATTGATCCGATGACATTTTTGTAAATAATCGGAACTTTAGAGCTACCAGGAGGGGTAATATGGAAAGATCCAAACAAGGGTGCACATGCTAATCACATGCCATTTCTCCCCGTCATATTTGAACGCCAATAACGTTTTTATACTTGATTATTTTTTTTAAATTACACCACAAAATTCAGCATTTTTTTTATCTTTCCAACGAGTATATTATTGATATATTTTTCGAAAAAAATGAACTGGGTTTTTATGGCGTTTTAAGCTTTGTTTTTTTTTTTGTTGTTTTAAACTTTGTTTTTTATGGGGTTTTGAACTTTGTTTTTTATGGCGTTTTGAAATGGGTTTTCATGTTTTTATGGCGTTTTCAACTAGTTTTTATGGTGTTTTTATGAACTGAGTGTTTTTATGGCGTTTTCAACTAGGCATTTTCATGGCGTTTTTTTGAACTGTGTGTTTTATGGCGTTTTTATTTAAAAACCCAGTTCATGTCATTTTTTTATTTCAAAAGTATAGCAACAGTATACTCGTGGAAAGATAATAAAACACTCGATTTTATGGTGAATTTTTTTAAAAAATAACCACGTATAAAATAGTTACGAGAGTTTAAAAAAGATGGTAGAATGTGCATGTGACTTGCATGTGGGTGGTCTTTGGCATGTGCATGGACCTTTTGACAATATTACCCCTTAGTGTAAGGTAGCACCAATGCCACATGTCAACACCAAAATCGTTTTCACCGTTTTCACACTTCTAGACGTTTTCACCAAATCCCCCCCCCACACACACGTATATATATATATATATATATATATATATATATATATATAATATATATATATATATATATATATATATATATAATATATATATATATATATATTCATGTCAAAGATTTTAACCCTAACCTGCACACACATAAATTCAGGTCAACCGAACACGACTCATTTAACCCATATTTTTAAATGAGTCATACATGTTGACGATTTATAAGCGAGTTGTTGGGTTTTAAGCAGGTTATAAATAAACAATGGTGAGTATGAGTGTAACAAGTAAATAATAAAATGTACTAAAACTAACATTATTATGACTAACTGTAACACCCCGAAAACGGGTTTGGTAGTCAAACCACGTTAATAATAATGAACGGGTGAAATACCGTTAGTGGTAAAAATTAACCCGTTAAATATTAGGATTCAAATAAATAATCCTAATGTTAATTAAAAAGAAGAATAAATGCTTCGAGAAGACAAAGTTTATGAGAGGCCCGAGTTAACGGGGCATAAAATAAAATGGGCTACAACTCCCTGAACCCACTAAGTTAACTAGGAATAATAAACCTAGTTAGTAATGTGTAGTTAAGTGATAAAGTATGAGTTATAGCTTCATTTGATCAAAACAAAACATGAGGGATAATATGAACAAGTGGGTAAAATTAGTTTTAATAATAACTAATAATAAAAACACAACACACACTAAGTGTGTGTGTGTGTGCGTACGGCCAGGAGAAGGAACAAGGGGGTGAAACCCTTGTTCAAGTTCAAACCCAAAATTGAAGGTCAATTCGAGACCTGAATCGATGCATGAACGCAAATTATTGATCACCTAAGCTAGGAGATCAAAAGGTATGTCAAATTTTGTAATTTGGTGATATCTTGAAATCTTGATAAACACTAAAGATAAAAGAACACAAACCGGACAACGGGAGCGTTAAAAACACTAAAGATAAAAGAACCCGGGTAACGGGATGTAAAGAAATACAGGTGTAAACCAGATAATGGTAAGCGGAGAACAAACCGACGCGTAATGACGTGAGAAGTCATATAGTCGGAAGAATAGTCCAAAAGAAAACGAATGTAGCCTTAGACTAAGGTCAAATTCATTAGAATTAAAAAAATGAAAATAAATTATTTTTAAACTTAAAAAGGGTGTCTCGACACAAAAAATATATATTTTAAGAATGAAATGACACGAGTAAAAGATGATCAACGGGATCACCATAACCTTCGGGTTATAAACAATGTAAAGGTTTACGGGACCAAAATGATCATTGGGTCACAAATAGAAATAAACAAATTATAGGGGTCTCACCTTAAAAAAAAGGTGAAAAACCCTAAGGATTAGCCTACGAGGCTAAGTGAAAGAACCAACGGGTCACTTAGATTAAGCGTGGGAACTGGTTACGCTTCCCCGCGTAATATAATAACGGAAAAGAATAAAATTCTTGATTGTCAGTTTCTTCTTATGAGTAATTGACGTAAGTTAAAAAAACGTTAAACTAAAATTCAGTTTTTAGTCAAAAGGAACGTTTAAACGAGCTTAATTAGTATTAAATGGTTTGGGAAACGATTAACAATAAAAGAAACAGGTCTTGACACCAATGAGTGTAAGGCGATAAATTTGAAAGGAAGATTTTTGGTATAAAAAACTTATATAAACTTAAACATAACGTGATGCGATGCGATCATGGTCTAGAAAAGTACTATAAAACGTAATCGCATTGTAGCGCGAGCTAAGGCATGGGGGATTTAGAATGCTTGTAAGCCTTGGGAAGACAATGTTAGTATAAAAGCGACATGTTTCGCTAAGTTAACCGAATGGGTTAAAATGAAGAGATCATGAAAAGTCTGGTTGACAAAAGTGAAAGATTTCACTAAAACATCTAAATAGGTAGAAATAGCAAAAGAATTTACAATTATTTAAATTGTGTTATTTCACATGAAAGGAGACAAGGATAAGAAATAAAAGATGAAAGTTACGGTCCGTAAGGACATGCTCATGAAAGACACACATGTCAATACAAATGATAACTATTGACCGAAAAGAATGAATGTCATGAAAATAAAACTAAGTTCGATTAGTTTAAACCAATGAACTACGTAAATAAGGTTTCTAGGACGAAACCTTTGTAAGGGGGGTAGACTTGTAACACCCCGAAAACGGGTTTGGTAGTCAAACCACGTTAATAACAATGAACGGGTGAAATACCGTTAGTGGTAAAAATTAACCCGGTAAATATTAGGATCCAAATAAATAATCCTAATGTTAATTAAAAAGAAGAATAAACGCTTCGAGAAGACAAAGTTTATAAGAGGCCCGAGTTAACGGGGCATAAAATAAAACGGGCTACAAATCCCTGAACCCACTAAGTTAACTAGGAATAATAAACCTAGTTAGTAATGTGTAATTAAGTGATAAAGTATGAGTTATAGCTTCATTTGATCAAAACGAAACATGAGGGACTAATATGAACAAGTGGGTAAAATTAGTTTTAATGAAAACTAATAATAAAAACACAACACACACTAAGTGTGTGTGTGTGCGTACGGCCAGGAGAAGGAACAAGGGGGTGAAACCCTTGTTCAAGTTCAAACCCAAAATTGAAGGTCAATTCGAGACCTGAATCGATGCATGAACGCAAATTATTGATCATACAAGCTAGGAGATCAAAAGGTATGTCAAATTTTGTAATTTGGTGATATCTTGAAATCTCGATAAACACTCATAATTGAAATTCATGCTTGAATGTTGAATGTATAAGTGTTGTTATGTTGAAACCATGTCTAGGAGTAAACCTTAGTTGAAAGTTTGATGATTTAGGGTTGAAAACTATGAAATTGATGAACACCCATATATGTGCTAAGTGGGTTTTATGTCATTGTGATGAACACATGATTTTGTATGTGTAGTTAAGAGAAAACTAAAGTTATGATGCAAGATAGTGATATAGATCATGAATACTAGACCAAGGGCTTGATTTTGATAATATAAACTTGGTTAAAAGTTAGTAATGAACTAGAAAAGAGTAGTATAAAAATCTTGCCCGCAAGGTGTTTGTTAAAATGCCTAAACAAATGAGGATATGTAGAAATTACGAAAGAAACAAGTAATTGGCTAATTTGACTAATTACGTGTGATATGGAATAATACGGGTTCTAAACATGATGTTGATTTGAACCTAATTGTCCATAAATATAAGTAAATAGACGATTGACTTTTTAAAAGTCAAACCGACCTATGATAGAGTTCAATAAGTAAAACTGGAATAAAGGTTCATAAGGTGTGAAGGTCATGATTTACAATGACTAATCTAATCACCTTGTGAATATTATATGATAGTTTGACGCTTGACAAGCTAGGTGGAAGCTTGGGAAGGAAGCGGGTCAAACGAATCAAGTATGAAGGAAAAAGCGTAGTTTGGATGCAAGGTAAGTGAAGCTTACACCCCTTTATAAATTACCTACTTGTGTGTATTGAATATTGAATAAGGTAAATTTTGTAATAGAAAAATGGTGTTCCGACGTGAAATAATATGAGTCGGAACAAGTGAAAATGGTGGGAAACCATAATTAATGGTAAAAAGGGTAAAACGGTAAATTAGTCATGTGATGAAGAACAAACAAGGAATTTTGAAATATCACGTTGTGGTATAAACCGTGACAGGTAAAAGTGGTAAAATATTAATCCGGACATGAGTTGGCGGATAGATAAAAAGATTCGAAAAGACACCACATGGCGTAAGTCATAACGGGTCAAACAAAATAAGAGACGACCTTTGAGAAATATGAACTCACGGAGTAAACCGGAATAGGTTAATGAGGTGAGATGGTAATTAAATACCATCTCAAAAGATAAATGGTTATTTCAACTAAACGGGTCAAATGGTGTTGACAATAATAATTGATGATCGCTTGTTGAGTTTTGTGATCATAGGGAAATAAGATATGGTTCGCGTTATCTAGTAATTAATAGTGAAAGGTATTTAAACAGGTCAATGCCATGACCCGATGCAGGTACGCATAAATAAGACTATAGCTAAACGAGCAATTTTGGTTAAATATCTAGTAAAAGTCCTTCATCGTAAAATGAGGGACTAAAGTTGACCAAAACGCCCTTGACGGGTAAATCGGACAAACGACCCTTATGGATTGTTTAGAAATAAGTTATTTGATCAACTAAACACTTAGGACAAATATAAAAGCGAAAGGTATGATTCTGGTGAGTCAAATGCTTTAAAATGCGTTTTTTCGTAAATTAGTAATCCGAAAGATAAAACTCGAAACAAATAGTCACCACATTAAAATCCACTACAATTATAGTTGTGATGGAAGATTATTTGTTAAAGTAATGTGGTAATATAATGCTAGAAGCGAATGTAAGTGAATTATGCGGAAAAATGCTTAAATACCCCTTAACGGGTCAAAATAAGCATCTAAGTAAAAACGGGTGTAAGAATATATATAAACTCGTGAATTGAACCTAGGATAATAGATAATATTGAAATTATAAGGTTCACGAGAAATTGGGATCAAACAAACATCTTTGCTTGATAAATACATGAACGGGTCAAAATTTAGTAAATATATATTAAGCCGAAGGCTTAAAAATCTCAAATTTTGTTAATCTGGATGTCGAATTTTAACTCCATGTGATGGAGAACTAAATTACGATCACGTAGAAAGAAACGGATCGTAAAACGGATATGTATTTTGAAAGTTACGCAAGTTTTCGTGCATAACAAGTTCGAGTTGGTAGAGCTGGGAATATGCAGCACTAGCCAAAACAACTTTCTGTCAAAAAGGGGCCGTGGCGTAGCGCGACGCCCCTAAAATAAAAAAGTTAATACAATGTTGTTTTTCTTGTTCGTTTTAGCATCCGGACTTGATTAAACACTTGTAAACTCTGAATGACTAACCCATTTCATGGTTTATGAAATGTAGGTATATTTTGAAGTACCGAATGACGATCAAGCTCAACGAAGAACCAAACACAATCAAGATACAAGCTTCCGCACGATGATTCGTCGTCATTTAAATGACGAACTTATAAACATAATGTTGAAATGTTTTAAATTCTTAAATGTTTTAACAAACCCGTATTTCAAATGTATATGTAATCGTAAAAACACATTTATACTCGAAACCAATATGAAAACTGTTAAATAGAAGTATGGGTCCTACAAGTTGGTATCAGAGCCTTGGTTTAAGAGATTCAAGCATGGTGGGGAACTATGCTTGGACTTAAACCTTATGCTCTCGGTAAGGGTTGATGTTCGGTTCGAGACTTGATCGCAAATCCGGTAAGTATATTTATATTAACGGTTTACATGATTAAAGTGTTGTGAACAACACATAGGGTTATCGTGTAATACACGTTACCTCAATTAAAGGAAAGATATAGTTAACGAAATTACGTGTGTTGACATGTATAGTAGAAAGCCTTGTATTATAATATGGGCGTTTATTGATGTTGACATTACTAATCTTTGTAAATATTTTAGTTGAAGGACACTCGCATATAAAGATAGCGAGAGTTGAACAAATTGCAGATATGGGGTCCGAAGTATGACAAGTGGAGCATGCTCACAAAGGACCTAAGTTGTGTAACGATATCGGACAAAGATAATGGCAAGGAAAGCCCATTATGGCGAGCATCTTGTAACATCCGTCAAAAAAACGGATTTTACCAAACCCGCTCCGTTTATTAACCGAACAATCAGTTTAAAATTTCGTGGCGTATTTAATGCCCAAATTAATTTTAAACGATACATAATTAATTATTATATTGGAATATATAATTTGTTTTTGAAAAATTGTTAAAAATAATGAACTAAAAATAAAATGGCACTGCCGGGTTTCGAACCCGGGTCAGTCAGCCGGGTCAACGACTTAACACCCACACACTCAACCATTGCGCCACTTGTATTCCTTGTTAATTAATGGAAACAATTAATACATATTATAATTCTCGAATTCAAAATCGGCGCGTCCAAATGCAGTCGTCGGAAATCCCGGCGATCTCGCGAGATTGGACGGTTTCTTTTATTCTTAACGTAAACTTTAAACTCATTATCGGTTATAACCGACGCCTGAACCCGCGACACAAGCTATAACCGCCAGAAAACGTAATGACTTTGAATCAAGCCTGAAATCCGACTCTATTCATCTCGATTCCTACCCTATAAATACCTCCTCGAACCTCTGCAAGCTTTTTCGCTCAAAACCCCACCTTTACCCGACGTAAATCCATTCGCCGGAAAACTTCTGTACCTCGCCGGAAAACCGAGCCCTTCACTTCTGAGCCTTACTGAACCCCCTGAGCTTATACCGAAGTCACCTATATCCTTTTCAAGCTTGCTGAAGATTCTCTGCCGCAAGACACATGACGCCGGAATCTTGTGCTGTCACCGGAGTTCTGCCGGAGAAACAGAGAAGTCCAGTCGGTATACCTTACGCTTAAATCCTTCATTCTTTTTATTTAATCTCACATGTAATTAACCACCAGACACTAACGAACATGATTAAAACTTCGAACCAGTCAGTCATCGTTTCCGGTTAAGACTGACGAAGAAGACGAAGTTTCGGTAACATATAAGTTTAATTTAAAACAAGAAATAACTCGGGTTAGACACACAGTCCAGTGATGGACTGTGTGCACATTAAGCACGTAAACGTCTTGAGTTCGAATCTTGTCCCACGCATGCTGCCTTAATAAAAATGTCTTTTTTTTGTTAACCGAACCGGAGTCACCGCTGTTACATGTTAAGTTTATTAATAACCGGAATAATAACCAAGTTAGACACACAGTCCAGTGGTGGACTGTGTGAATGTTTAATCACACGTCACGAGTTCGAATCCGGACTACCGCACCGGTCCGGACAATTATTCAAACTTTTTATTTAAGTCAGAAATGAAAATACTTAGTTTGTATTTAACTATAATAAAAATCAGGTTATATAACAAGTTAAACACACAGTCCAGCGGTGGACTGTGTGTTAACCTAAACCACAGGTCCCGGGTTCGAGACCTGTGGAGCGCACCGAGTCACTGATTAAAATCTTTTTAGAAATAAGTTGATTTTCGGATTAATCTAATTAGTATACAAATATAATTAAAAACAGATATATTTCGGGTTAGACACGTAGCTCAGTTGGTAGAGCTGCGTGCACGCGAACTGGAGGTCTCGGGTTCGAGTCCTGCCCGGCGTACACAATTACACAATAAAACCGGTCAACGGTCAACGGTCAAACAAGTCAACGGTCAAAAAAGTCAACTTTTTTATTATTTTTATTTATTTATTTTATTTAAAAATCAATTAAAAATACTTAAAAATAACATTTTAAAGGTTAGAAAATAGCCTTAAACTCACAAAAATGCACCCAACAATCCTACTAAAATGGATTAATAAAATCCGTTTACTTGCCGAAACATTATGCCATTATCTAGGTTAATTTCACTCGTGGTTAAAACCACTTCGTGCGCATTCAACATCATCAACCGAACGCACCCAATGTGAGTGAATCTTACAACTCCCCCTTTTTAATTACACGTTTTGGGGTGTGTCATGTGTCACAAAATAATTAACTCGTTTATTTAAACTTGTGCCATACCATATTGTGATCTAAACTTAAATTGTTTATATTGTTGTGGTTATGTATTTCATTTTGTCAACTTATGTGAAAGTCATTCATTAAGCCCATCAGTTCCTCGTGGGAGACGAGTTGAGCAACGCGTGCCTCTAAACGATCCATTATTGTTCATGTGTGTATTGTTTAATATTAAATTGATTGGTGAATAAGTTTACATCTATTTTTACTCATGTGTGGTTGTGCACTCTATTTTATAATCAATTAAATAAACTTGTTCAAATGTTTTCCATAGGATTCACTCGCCAACTTTTTGTTGATCCAAAAACCCTTTTTACACATGATACAGGTGAACAGGATGAAGCAAGGAAAACATAGGAAATGCCTTAGAAGAAAACAAAGAAGCTTAGATTGATGTTAGGTCATGATGTAATTATGATTGTAAATTTCCTATTAAATTGTATTAATGAATATGAAACGTATAATAAATGTCATGAGCTTTGATGATAACCCAATCATGCCCCGGTCACTTTTTCCGCTCCGGGTCGGGGTGTGACAGATTGGTATCAGAGCCATGACTATAGGGGTATAGGATAGGTTATTAGACCCTTAGAGCCTATACTATAGTTTGCTTAAATTTTAAATTGTTTAGGTGGTTACATACAAACTTATGATGTTTATTTGTTTCATATTTGTTCATACTTACAGTCAAACATACATACTTATATACACATTCATCATACATATATCAATGTTCATATATTCAATACATCTTCATCCTGTTGTTATTCAAAGATTTTGTTGCAATTTTCAAATCTCATCAAAGTAAGTTCTGCGACGGGCATGTAGTAACTGGAAGGGTACAAGTACCGTTAGTCGGAACGTCCTGTCTAGGTTGGCATTCGTATAAATCCAATATAACGGTCCAGTTTGCCTACCTGGGGACTAACGATGAGAGTACGAAGGACCTATTAGGCCAAAGCATGCCACACCAAACGTCGTTCGAACTAACCCACTTTGAGGTGTCATCATGTCTACACCTGGACACATTCCGAATATCACACGTTATATACATATTTCTCGATTTTCTCCGGGTTTTAGTGTACGTAACCAGGCTAACACATGCGAACCATATGAAAAACCCGGTATTCATGGGGGCCCACATGATTACGAAGGTGAAGTATGGCGGCATGTAGGGCCTAATGACGAGCAAAGCCCAAGACATCCTATGGATGTAGTAGATTTATTTTTCTATAATTATTTTATGAATGTTCATTCCTTATGCGACCCATGAACCCAAAAGCATCCAACTCATATTCTTGACATGTATTCCTTGTAGATGTCTTCTAACCTCGCCCGTAGGAAGATGAGAGTAGGAAAAGCTCGCGAGCGCATGGCTGCCCTAATCGCTCAACAAATGGCTGCCGTAATACCCAACATTGTAATCCAAGTCCAACAAGCACTTACCGCTAATCCTGTCAATCAAGAAGATCAACACATTTATCAACCCTCCCCCAAATACCACTAAATGTACCTACAAGCATTTCAAATCATGCGACCCTCCAAAATACAAAGGGGCTGAAGGTGTCACTGCTCTCCTCCATTGGTTCGAAGAAATGGAGAACACTTTTCTAAATTGCGATTGCCCCGATGATCGCAAAGTGCGATATGCTACCGGCCGTTTATATGGAATAGCACTTACTTGGTGGAATACAGAGAAGGCCAAACGAGGTGTTGAAGATGCTGTGACATTAACTTGGAATGAATTGAAGGAAATCATGACCAGACGATTTTGCCCAAGGAGCGAAATCAAGAAATTAGAAGATGAGTTCTATTCGTTGAAGCAAAAGGAAGGCGACCACACCACATACAACAAAAGATTCCTCGAGTTACATCAGACACTCCCCTCTACCGGTTGATCGAGCACTACATTCGTGGTCTTCCGTCAAAGATTCAAGACTCTGTAATAAGTACCACGCCTGCAACTTTGGAAGCAGCAATGGAGCTAGCAACAGAGCTCACCGAGAACCGAATTCGGAACAAAGACTTCAAGGAGGAGAAGAAGAAGGATAAAACATCGACTGAAACCTCCGATTACACCCAAACCGAATCCCCTTCTCAACTTAATTCTAAGAGAAAAAGAGACGGGCAACTTTTCGATACTATCCAACGTAATCAACCAATTTCACACGCCATACCCATCCAAGCTATCCCAATCACTCAAGTGGCACCCAACTCAACTTACCCAAATAAGAAACCATATCTTGGACCTCACCCTCGATGCAACAACTGTTTTTATCACCATCCCCTTACCTTACCTTGTCGACTATGTGCAACTTGTGGACGCTATGGTCATTTGAGCAAGGTTTGCCGCACCTTTCAAAACCAAATCTTTCCCCCTACTCAAGACATGATCCAAACCTATCAACAACCCCAATACCCCATGTTCCCATATGTTCGAGCTTGTTTCAATTGTGGCGACCCTACCCACTTTAGAAACACGTGCCCTCGATTGGTTAACATCATAAACGCTCAAGCCCAATCAAACCCAGTTAACCAAGTAAACCAAGAAAACCCAACCACTAGGCCACCAGCAAGAGGAAGAGTTTTCAACATCAACGCTAATCCTGTCGAAGATAATGACGGCCCAAACGAAGATACCCAGCTAGTCCTCTTCACCGGAAATCAAGAATCAACTCCAATCTGTTAGTTTTATGTTTTTCTTTATGTTTTTGAATTACATAGAACCAATCATAACTTAAGGATAAAGCCAATGAGAGTTTGACAAGAATATGGTGGATACGCCGCTGGTACTTCCTATATATAAGTATTCTTGTCAAAGGATCAGAAGCATTATCTGGCGGTTATGAGGGTTCCATGTGTAAACTGTTTGAGTAATTATTGTTTATTATTTTCAGTACATGCAATTTCATAGGCCGCCGCTCCCCATTACATTATGAGCGTTGAGCATGTTCCCCATTTCATTATGAGCGTGAACCCGGCGTGCCTACATACGATCGGCTCCATTTGATTGAGCCTTGATCGCACAGACATTTTTCATTTTCAGTACATGCAATACGATCGGCTCCGTTTGATTGAGCCTTGATCGCACAGACATTTTTCATTATCAGTATCTTGTGGTTGTTGTGTTTGTTCTAGAGTCACATAGAACTAATCATAACTTGCGGATAAAGTCAATGAAAATTTGACGAGAATATGGTGGATACGCCGCTGGTACTTCCTATATATAAGTATTCTTGTCAAAGGATCGGAGGCATTATCAGGCGGTTATGAGAGGTTACATGTATAAGCTGTTTGTGTGAATATTGTTTAGATTAATTTTATTATTTTCAGTACATGCAATACGATCGGCTCCGTTTGATTGAGCCTTGATCGCACAGACATTTTCATTTTCAGTACATGCAATACGATCGACTCCGTTTGATTGAGCCTTGATCGCACAGACATTTTCATTTTCAGTACATGCAATACGATCGGCTCCGTTTGATTGAGCCTTGATCGCACAGACATTTTTCATTATCAGTATCTTGTGTTTGTTGTATTGATTGTAGAGTCACATAGGACTAATCATAATTCACTGATAAAACCAATGAAAATTTGACGAGAATATGGTGGATACGCCGCTGGTACTTCCTATATATAAGTATTCTTGTCAAAGGATCAAAGGCATTGTCAGGCGGTTATGAGAAGTTCTATGTAGGATTTAGTAGTTTCTTGGTAACTAATCATAACTTGTGGATAAAACCAATGAAAATTTGACAAGAATATGGTGGATACGCCGCTGGTACTTCCTATATATAAGTATTCTTGCCAAAGGATCAGAGGCATTATCAGACGGTTATGAGAAGTTCCATGTAGGATTTAGTATTGCCTTGGTTGAAATTTGTGTTACATTCATATCATCTCGCTATTTAAAGAAATTGGACTGTGTTCTATTTCTACATAAACTAACCTCTCCATCATAACGAACGAGAGAGGAACTGTCACCATTCAAACATATATGATATTAGAATGTGGTTTCAAATATTGGTTGTTGTGTTATTTATGTTCTAGAGTTACATCATAGGACCAATCATAACTTACTGATAAAACCAATGAAAGTTTGACAAGAGTATGGTGGATACGCCGCTGGTACTTCCTATATATAAGTATTCTTGTCAAAGGATCAGAGGCATTGTCGGACGGTTATGAGAAGTTCTATGTAGGATTTAGTAATTTCTTGGTACCTTAGTTGTTGTGTTTATTTATGTTCTATAGTCATAGAACCAATCATAACTTACTAATAAAACCAATGAAAATTTGACAAGAATATGGTGGATACGCCGCTGGTACTTCCTATATATAAGTATTCTTGTCAAAGGATCAGAAGTATTGTTAGACGGTTATGAGAAGTTCCGTGTAGGTTGTAGTATTAGAAGTTTTGCCTTAGGATATAACCATATCCTTCCAAACATATCCAAACTCTTATGCATGATATCATATTTAGCGAATCAACTCTACTTATTCAATACTTCTACAGTAGGCAACGAAAAGCGATTCCTGTAATAGGGTACTTAACCCTTACCAGGGACGTTACCGCCTCAAACAAAAATTTAAACTCTTACACTTTTTCTAAGTATGTACCTGTCAAAACTAAACACCATCATTTTTAGTCAAATATATCACTACTTAAATTTTGTGACGAAATTTCTAAAAAGCAGGGGATACTGTAACATCCGTCAAAAAAACGGATTTTACCAAACCCGCTCCGTTTATTAACCGAACAATCAGTTTAAAATTTCGTGGCGTATTTAATGCCCAAATTAATTTTAAACGATACATAATTAATTATTATATTGGAATATATAATTTGTTTTTGAAAAGTTGTTAAAAATAATGAATTAAAAATAAAATGGCACTGCCGGGTTTTGAACCCGGGTCAGTCAGCCGGGTCAACGACTTAACACCCACACACTCAACCACTGCGCCACTTGTATTCCTTGTTAATTAATGGAAACAATTAATACATATTATAATTCTCGAATTCAAAATCGGCGCGCCCAAATGCAGTCGTCGGAAATCCCGGCGATCTCGCGAGATTGGACGGTTTCTTTTATTCTTAACGTAAACTTTAAACTCATTATCGGTTATAACCGACGCCTGAACCCGCGACACAAGCTTCATGTGTGTATTGTTTAATATTAAATTGATTGGTGAATAAGTTTACATCTATTTTTACTCATGTGTGGTTGTGCACTCTATTTTATAATCAATTAAATAAACTTGTTCAAATGTTTTCCATAGGATTCACTCGCCAACTTTTTGTTGATCCAAAAACCCTTTTTACACATGATACAGGTGAACAGGATGAAGCAAGGAAAACATAGGAAATGCCTTAGAATAAAACAAAGAAGCTTAGATTGATGTTAGGTCATGATGTAATTATGATTGTAAATTTCCTATTAAATTGTATTAATGAATATGAAACGTATAATAAATGTCATGAGCTTTGATGATAACCCAATCATGCCCCGGTCACCTTTTCCGCTGCGGGTCGGGGTGTGACACATCTACCAGGTGCACGCTTTAAATTTATTGTACAAATAGTAATATGCAACAAATACGTAGATATTGACTGTTGCATATGTAAGATGAAAACCTGGATAGAATACCTATATGGGATGATGTTTCCAAGAGAAATTTAGTAGAAACATGTGTTGTTCACAATTGTGAAGAACAAAGAAATAACAGGATTAGTTTATGTGGAAACTTGGACAGAAGTAATCATCCAAGTAAATAATTCTCAATATAATACTATTGAGAAAAGTAGCGATTACATTAACGATAGTGATGGTATAACAGCTTGATAAAAGGAAAACATTATAGATGTGCGAGAATAAAACGGGTAAAACTAATAATTGTTAAATAACAATTAAATAAAGTTTTACCGATTGAAACCATGAATATGGAAATTATTAGAGAGGTTACTTACATGGGGCGTGATGCGAGATTATAAAAAGGTCATGTGTGTCATGTGTTGATCGCTTACTCTGGCCAAGTAAGTAGTGAACACGTGATACCATGAACTTCTTATAATGGACACATTTATGTCCGATGTGTAAGGATAGGGCGAATGGGACAAATTAAAAAGGTACTGAAGAAACCCTAGATCAACTAGACCGGAATCTAAGTAGATCTATGGAATGGGCTCTGCATAAAAGGGTTAACCCTCCGTTTGGTTTCACGATGGATGATGAATAGAACAATATTCCGGCTGATCCTACAAAACAGAACACCGTTAGCTCGCCACGGGGAGAAAGGGGGTTCTCTCCGTGACCACCCTCCGGCGTGAGAATAAGTACAGGTAGTCGGAAGTAAGTATTGTAAGAGAGAGAGAGAGTAGTTGAGAGTGAATACCTTTCCTTGAACTCCAAGTTACTTATTTATAGCCGGTGTTTGGCGCCAAAAAGAGAGATTGTTAACTTTAACGGAATCTTTTGTTATTCCATTAACGTTTGTTGGCAATCCGTCAGTGCACACGGATCGTGAGCTCATCAGCGGTTAGGGAGGTGCCACGTGTCAATATGATATCACTACATCTTATAAATGTTAGCATGCCATCATCGTGATCTTCCTCCGCCGTCCGGATGCTGCCATGTGGCAATTGGTTATAACCGAAAAGATGCTTGCACGATTGGGTGTTAATGGCTTCTAGAAGGTTTCACAGCTGTTACCCATCTATTATTCGCCACGTGTACATTCTGTTACAACAGAAAAGATTCCCTTTGCTTCTGCACCAAGTCAAGGATTTTGCTAAGGGAAAGTTTCTCGGGATTTACTGTTTCCTTGCGCGAGGAGCGCAAGTTAGTTAACTGATCTTCCTTCTTCTCCTTGCTGCTTAGCGCAACGTTTGGTGGATGCTTGCTTTGATATAAATATATGCGCAAGGTTTGTGCATGAAGCATCATCCAACGAGAATGTTCAAGGTTAACTTTGAACCTTGCGCGAGCCCGCGCAAGGTAGTTAAATGAAGCATTATCAAACGAGAATGTTCAAGGTTAACTTTGAACCTTGCGCGAGCCCGCGCAAGGTAGTTAAATGAAGCATTATCAAACGAGAGTGTTCAAGGTTAACTTTGAACCTTGCACGAGCCCGCGCAAGGTAGTTAAATGAAGCATTTATCCAAAGAGAATGTTCAAGGTTAACTTTGAACCTTGCGCGAGGCCGCGCGAGGTAGTTAAATGACGCTTTCCTTTCTTGGATATTTGGCGCAGAGTTCTAATAAATATTATTTTGGCAAAGAAGTCTGCGCGCAGTTTTCTTAGAAGTTATTAATGGGTATGGTTTCCTTGATTGGCGCAAGGTTTTTGGGACCATACCCCTTCAGGTACCCAAAACGGATCAAATAAGTAAAATATTTGATAATAAATGTAAACGCAAGCCGGGTAACGAAAGCGTAATACATTAGAATAACGAGCCCGAGGGAAGGGACAAGAATCAAAGAAAATGAAATTACAAACCGACTAATGAGAATGCTAAGGCATATGGGATAAAGTTTGTTTGACTGTCATAAGTGATGAAATTCACACGGACAAGTCAAATAGATTGAATAAAGAATAAAGGACTTGGTTGAATAAAAGTGATGGAATTCGCTAAGAAGAACCAAATAAAATAAAACGAAGTCTAAAAGCATACCAGAATGGTTGCTTTGATGATGACTTCGGTAAAAATACCCGATAGATGGGTGGGATTTGAGAATATGCGTAAACCAAGAGAAGGGAACGCGGATTAAAAGTCAAAAGACTCGGATTATGAGTTATGACTAAAAGACGATAAGGTTTTGCAAACAGAAATTTTGATAATTACGTTCAACTATTTCAAAGTTGAACGAGTTGAGTAAAGAATGAAGTTTGACATTCATAAGTGACGAAATTCACACGAACAAGTCAAACGAGTTAAATAAAGAGTAACGTTTGATAGTGTAAGTAAGCGCAAACCGAATAATGGGAGCGCAAAATATTGATAAACCTATGTAATGGGTCATGAGAGAATGTAAAAAAAGGAAAAAAAAACGCAAACCGGACAACGGGAGCGTTAAAAACACTAAAGATAAAAGAACCCAGGTAACGGGATGTAAAGAAATACAGGTGTAAACCAGATAATGGTAAGCGGAGAACAAACCGACGCGTAATGACGTGAGAAGTCATATAGTCGGAAGAATAGTCCAAAAGAAAACGAATGTAGCCTTAGACTAAGGTCAAATTCATTAGAATTAAAAAAATGAAAATAAATTATTTTTAAACTTAAAAAGGGTGTCTCGACACAAAAAATATATATTTTAAGAATGAAATGACACGAGTAAAAGATGATCAACGGGATCACCATAACCTTCGGGTTATAAACAATGTAAAGGTTTACGGGACCAAAATGATCATTGGGTCACAAATAGAAATAAACAAATTATAGGGGTCTCACCTTAAGAAAAATGTGAAAAACCCTAAGGAAATAGCCTACGAGGCTAAGTGAAAGAACCTACGGGTCACTTAGATTAAGAGTGGGAACTGGTTACGCTTCCCCGCGTAATATAATAACGGAAAAGAATTAAAATTCTTGATTGTCAGTTTCTTCTTATGAGTAATTGACATAAGTTAAAAAAACGTTAAACTAAAATTCAGTTTTTAGTCAAAAGGAACGTTTAAACGAGCTTAATTAGTATTAAATGGTTTGGGAAACGATTAACAATAAAAAAACAGGTCTTGACACCAATGAGTGTAAGTCGATAAATTCGAAAGGAAGATTTTTGGTATAAAAAGCTTATATAAACTTAAACATAACGTGATGCGATGCGATCATGGTCTAGAAAAGTACTATAAAACGTAATCGCATTGTAGCGCGAGCTAAGGCATGGGGGATATCTTGAAATCTCGATATAAACACTCATAATTGAAATTCATGCTTGAATGTTGAATGTATAAGTGTTGTTATGTTGAAACCATGTCTAGGAGTAAACCCTAGTTGAAAGTTTGATGATTTAGGGTTGAAAACTATGAAATTGATGAACACCCATATATGTGCTAAGTGGGTTTTATGTCATTGTGATGAACACATGATTTTGTATGTGTAGTTAAGAGAAAACTAAAGTTATGATGCAAGATAGTGATATAGATCATGAATACTAGACCAAGGGCTTGATTTTGATAATATAAACTTGGTTAAAAGTTAGTAATGAACTAGAAAAGAGTAGTATAAAAATCTTGCCCGCAAGGTGTTTGTTAAAATGCCTAAACAAATGAGGATATGTAGAAATTACGAAAGAAACAAGTAATTGGCTAATTTGACTAATTACGTGTGATATGGAATAATACGGGTTCTAAACATGATGTTGATTTGAACCTAATTGTCCATAAATATAAGTAAATAGACGATTGACTTTTTAAAAGTCAAACCGACCTATGATAGAGTTCAATAAGTAAAACTGGTATAAAGGTCCATAAGGTGTGAAGGTCATGATTTACAATGACTAATCTAATCACCTTGTGAATATTATATGATAGTTTGACGCTTGACAAGCTAGGTGGAAGCTTGGGAAGGAAGCGGGTCAAACGAATCAAGTATGAAGGAAAAAGCGTAGTTTGGATGCAAGGTAAGTGAAGCTTACACCCCTTTATAAATTACCTACTTGTGTGTATTGAATATTGAATAAGGTAAATTTTGTAATAGAAAAATGGTGTTCCGACGTGAAATAATATGAGTCGGAACAAGTGAAAATGGTGGGAAACCATAATTAATGGTAAAAAGGGTAAAACGGTAAATTAGTCATGTGATGAAGAACAAACAAGGAATTTTGAAATATCACGTTGTGGTATAAACCGTGACAGGTAAAAGTGGTAAAATATTAATCCGGACATGAGTTGGCGGATAGATAAAAAGATTCGAAAAGACACCACATGGCGTAAGTCATAACGGGTCAAACAAAATAAGAGACGACCTTTGAGAAATATGAACTCACGGAGTAAACCGGAATAGGTTAATGAGGTGAGATGGTAATTAAATACCATCTCAAAAGATAAATGGTTATTTCAACTAAACGGGTCAAATGGTGTTGACAATAATAATTGATGATCGCTTGTTGAGTTTTGTGATCATAGGGAAATAAGATATGGTTCGCGTTGCTATTATCTAGTAATTAATGGTGAAAGGTATTTAAACAGGTCAATGCCATGACCCGATGCAGGTACGCATAAATAAGACTATAGCTAAACGAGCAATTTTGGTTAAATATCTAGTAAAAGTCCTTCTTCGTAAAATGAGGGACTAAAGTTGACCAAAACGCCCTTGACGGGTAAATCGGACAAACGACCCTTATGGATTGTTTAGAAATAAGTTATTTGATCAATTAAACACTTAGGACAAATATAAAAGCGAAAGGTATGATTTTGGTGAGTCAAATGCTTTAAAATGCGTTTTTTCGTAAATTAGTAATCCGAAAGATAAAACTCGAAACAAATAGTCACCACATTAAAATCCACTACAATTATAGTTGTGATGGAAGATTATTTGTTAAAGTAATGTGGTAATATAATGCTAGAAGCGAATGTAAGTGAATTATGCGGAAAAATGCTTAAATACCCCTTAACGGGTCAAAATAAGCATCTAAGTAAAAACGGGTGTAAGAATATATATAAACTCGTGAATTGAACCTAGGATAATAGATAATATTGAAATTATAAGGTTCACGAGAAATTGGGATCAAACAAACATCTTTGCTTGATAAATACATGAACGGGTCAAAATTTAGTAAATATATATATTAAGCCGAAGTCTTAAAAATCTCAAATTTTGTTAATCCGATGTCGAATTTTAACTCCATGTGATGGAGAACTAAATTACGATCACGTAGAAAGAAACGGATCGTAAAACGGATATGTATTTTGAAAGTTACGCAAGTTTTCGTGCATAACAAGTTCGAGTTGGTAGAGCTGGGAATATGCAGCACCAGCCAAAACAACTTTCTGTCAAAAAGGGGCCGTGGCGTAGCGCGACGCCCCCATCGCGCGTGGCGATGCCCTAAAAATATAAAAGTTAATAAAATGTTGTTTTTCTTGTTCATTTTAGCATCCGGACTTGATTAAACACTTGTAAACTCCGAATGACTAACCCATTTCATGGTTTATGAAATGTAGGTATATTTTGAAGTACCGAATGACCATCAAGCTCAACGAAGAACCTAACACAATCAAGATACAAGCTTCCGCACGATGATTCGTCGTCATTTTAAACGACGAACTTATAAACATAATGTTGAAATGTTTTAAATTCTTAAATGTTTTAACAAACCCACATTTTTCAAATGTATGTGTAATCGTAAATACACATTTATACTCGAAACCAATATGAAAACTGTTAAATAGAAGTATGAGTCTTACACTAATTGTGTAAAATGGAAAACTCAAAAACATCTTTTTTTATTAAATAGTTAATCGGGTTAATGGATCAACCCGAACCATACCTGTTTTTAATACAGGTCAACACAAACTTGAACTGTTTTTGATGCGGGTAAAACCAAACCTGACAATTTTTTTAAACAAAACGTGCTTATTGACCCGAATTTGTTTTTTTTTTTCGTGTCGGGCCAAGAATTGTCGCCCTTAATTGAGGGTGGGGTTAGTTTTATATAAAATAAATAAAAATATTTTTTTTGAATGCTAACAGAGGAGAAATGATGCCAAAATGTACCCGAAGGTGAGAAATGCCATATTTGCCATATTAACAAACCTCAATTAACATCGTCTAAACAAGTGAGCCAAAGTGTTTTTTTCCTTTTTTTTTTTGTATATAAATGGCAAATCTTATCAAACCGTATGATATTTTTTTGTTAAGTTTATATAATATTTTTTTATTTAATCCCCAATCTAATCTAATTAAGTTTATATAATATTTTTTTATTTAAAGTTCTTAAATACCAAATCTTCATATACAAGTACACGATCCTCCACTTTCACTTTTTTCATACAGCAATTTCACAAACGAAATCAATTCAATCGTTTCAATACTCAACAAAAACGTTTCAATACTCAACAAAAACGAGACAGGCTCACCTGGGCAGCCCAGGCGCCACGCGCCAGAGACCCCTGTCTCTGTCGCGACGCCCTGGAGGTGTCTAGGTGACGTGTCACCGTTTCGCGCCATGTGGCAACCCTACACTTGTGACAAGGCTGACCTAGCCCTAGCTAGGTGTCTTAGGCGCCACGCGAGAGGGAACCCGGAATCCTGCGCGACGCGCGGGAGAGAAACTAATTTCGGGTATAAAAGGCTAGGCCTGGGACTGGAAAATTTGCACCTGTTCGATCGAAATTCGCCGATCAGAACTCTCTCGAATCCCCGTTTCTCTAACAACACCCCCTAAACCCCTAAACCTGCGAAACGCTGCCCGCTGTAAGTATTTTAACCCCCGATCACTAATTCGTTACCCTACCCGATTTAGGACCCACCGACGCATGTCAAGGCTCTCCCTGACTAAGTTCGTTGGGGTTCTATCTCGTGTTGTATGTGCATCCTACCCGATTGATTTAGGACCCACTGACGCATGTCAAGGCTCTGCCTGACTAAGAGTCGTTGGGGTTCTGTCTCGTGTTGTAAGGCTAAAGTGACTTGGGTTAATTTACTAACACATGTGCATAGTATGTTTTAATAGAAATTCCAGGAAGTAATCAAGAATTGTCACCAGGAAATCCGCAGAAATGCCTAAGTTTTCAAAGTGAGTCATTCTCTCATTTTACCAAATTACTTTACAAAACCGCAAATGTTTTTCAGTTATATTTACAGGGATTAAGTCTGTGCAATCTATAATTGTTGCCAGTAGTTGGGGTTTTGTACATTACTAGTCCATAGTCACAAAGGGCGTGACAGGAACCGTTACTTGTTGGGAGACAGGTCCCACAGTAATATGACCATAAGCACAGGGGAGTGTCCCTAGTCACCTACCGTGTTGAATAATTGATAGAAAACTTACACTATAATCGCTCTTAATATTGTAAAGTATAATGATGTGTCATTTTATAAAATAAAATGAACTCACCAGTATTTATTGCTGGTAAAATATTTATAAACGCGTTTCAGGTAACTTAATGTGAAGCTATAAGAAGCCAGCTATGGAGCACTGAAGTCTTAAAGAATGTGGCTATAAAGTTACCTAAATAAAAGTTTTATACTTTCAGCAATTAGGGTTTATCCCTAAAAAGATGTTATGAATAAAACATGGGTTTCATCCCATTTGTTTAATATAAAAGTTTGGTTTTATGAAACTCTAAAATTTATTTCCTAACTACAATCCCGACGTTTTAAATTCCGCTGCCAAATCAATAAACACCGGTACCACGCTGACTGCGGTTGTCGCGGCTCCCGCTCCCGGGGTAGGGGTCGGGGATTGCGACACAGGGACCCATATAGACAGTTTATCGATAACCCGCTACTCGCTTAAAAATCATCAACATGTTTGACTCATATAAAATACGTGTTAAACGGGTCAACTCGAACACAACTCGTTCATCAACATATATATATATATATATTATATTGTTATATATATATATATGTGTGTGTATATATATATATGATTCGGTTCAAATGAGAACCACCACAAGTTGTGAAGAAACCCTTCAAGTTGCGAGAACGAGGTCATCCAAAAGGTTTTTCTGAATTTTTTTCTCAAAAGTCGTAAATACAATCACTTGTTTCAGCAAAAAAAATTGAAAAATAATGTCGCATACCCACATTTACATGAGGCGTAAAAAATATTTATCTTTTTCCAAAATTTATGTCTGCCATAAAAAAATTTGCATCAGTCAAAACTACCGACTAGACAATTTTTTTTACTTTTTTTAAATATGTGTTTATAATTTTTTCATCTACGTTTGTGCAAAAAATTTTGTTTGACCAACTCGCGCCGGATCAAAAAGTTCTCGCTTTCTCGCAACTCAAGGTGGTTCTCATTTTACCATTTCCCTATTATATGTGTGTGTGTCATTTTAACCCTAACCCGCACACACATAAATTCGGGTCAACCGAACACGACTCATTTAACCCATACTTTTAAATGAGTCATACATGTTGACGATTAATAAGCGAGTTGTTGGGTTTTAAGCAAGTTATAAATAAACATTGGTGAGTTGAGTGTGACAAGTAAATAATATAGTGTACTAAAACTAACATTATAATGACTAATTGTGTAAAATGGAAAACTCAAAAACAATTTTTTTATTAAAATATTTAACAGGTTAATGGATCAATCCGAACCCAACTTGTTTTTAATACAAGTCAACCCAAACCCGAACTGTTTTAATACGGGTTAACCTGAACCCGACCTATTTTTTAAACAAATCGTGTTTATCGACCCAAATTTGTAATTTTTTCGTGTCGGGTCAAGAATTGTCGCTCTTAACTAGGGGTGGGGTGGGTTTTATATAAAATAAATATTTTTTTAATTGCTAATAGAGAAGAAATGATGCTAAATTGGACCCTAACGTGAAATGACATATTTGCCTCTCATTTAACAAACCTCAATTAACATCGTGTAAAAAAGCGAGCCAAAGTGTTTGTCATTATTTTGGTTGTTTAATATGACTTTCTATATATATTTAAAAAATTTTGAATCAAAAATATGGAATATAGACCTGTTTGTTTTAGCTCTTAATATTTCGCGAGCATATGGAATATAGGCCTCTGGTTAAGCAATATATTATACGAGTCTGAATGGTTAAGACATCTTATCTGAATTGGTTAGACATTTGCCTCTGAATGGTTAAGCATTATTCCGACTCTTAAAGGTTATGGTTCAGTACTTGATGGTTCAGACCTTCTGTTCAGCACTTACGCATTCAGAAGTTGTCAAATAGCACGATAATCACATATGTATGAATCCTAGTTACTATTCATTGATTATTTATTAATTTTTTTTCAAATTTAAGTTGAAGTAGGCTGTAGGTGGTAATATTGAAGAAAAAAGATTAATCATATAATAACTAAGTTTCGTAATTGTTCAATTTAAGTTAAATTCGAAAAAAAAAATTACTAAATAGGAAGTAAGATTCATATATGTAACAGGTAAAAATAAAAGTCTATGTGACGGAAGTGGAGAAGCTTGAGATTTCCACCGGGGGGTCGGAAGTCATTGGTCTTAAAATTATACCTAAAAAATTATAAAACCGGGGGGTCGAAAACTTATATACCTAAAAAATTCTAAACGAAAACTACATACCAAACACTATTGAGCGAACTTTTCGCTCAATAGTGTTATGTATGTACGTTTCGTATAGAATTTTTTAGGTATATACGTTTTCGACCCCCGGGTTTTATAATTTTATAGATATATTTTAGGTCCGGTGACTTCGACCCCCCGGTCGGGAATCTCAAGCTTCGGCATTGTCAACCCCCACTATGCTACGCCCATGTGGGACGTGAATAAATAGAGCTGCTTAATTGCTTATGAGTTGTGATAATGAATTATATTTGTTCGATACGATATTGTGACATAAGTATGTGTTTTCAAAATTATCACAAACCAATGTTATTGACTTTAATAAGTTAAGATCTATTCTTCGGTGTTATGGACTGTTTTTTTACTTAATAGAGGATTTTTTTGGACACATTCTTACATTCTTGGAGTAGAAGCTATTTGTTTGGGTTTGCATTCGTCCCAAGGTATCATTTTTAATACATCCATAGGCTTAGACACATAGAGTACAGCCGATACATGTATCCATAAATCTTTACTGAATGCGACATTGGATCAACAATCATTAGTCTTTGGTCGTTTGTTTGTGAATATGTATGTATTGCCATAAAAGGGGTAGATTTAAATCAGGTCAAGTTCTGAACTTCTAATTCTTCAAGTTGACTATGTGGTAATTAGTAATTATAAAAATTTCACAAGATTGGAACAATTAATGAAAGTTTAGTGACGTGTGATTTATTCATGTGTTTAAGATCTAGACAGTCTTTATTTTTGTTATTATTTGGTATTTTCATATCGTTTTTAAGTTTGCTTGAATCTTGTTATGGAAAATCGAGTACTACGATTGATTGGTTCATGGGGTTTTAGGAGGCATTTGGTCTTGCTTATTAGAACAACTTACAGTTATAAACAAGGTAACTTTCACAAAATAGTAACAAAGTTTTCAAGTGTCTCAAAAAGTCACTCAAATGTTTTTTATGGTCCAGTCTTTCTAAATGTTCAAACTTTGATAACTTAATCGAGGAAAATTAAGCATATATGAAGCTTGTTTACTTGATTATTTTGATTTTGTATTTCTAATTTGACTTAAACTGAACAATTATTAAACTTGATTATTATTAGTGAATTACCCCCTATTTTATGTTAATTTGAAAAAAAAGGATCACTAAATAATATCAAGATTCATATATGTTACATGTGCCTCAGTTAATTGTAAAGAAGTTAACATTTATAAAGAAGTTATCATTTATAAAGAAGTTATGCACGATACAAACACCTAATCAAAGTTGTGTTGACTTTAGAGGAACAAAAAAAATTCAGCGACTTTAGTGGAACACTTGAAAAACTTATTACTGTAAAGCATAGTTGTTAAAAACCGTCGCTTCTTGCGCCTAGGCCCATTTTCAGGCGAGGCGAGAGCAATTGCGTTTTAATTCTCTAGGTGATGGTCCAGGTGCAAATTTCGGCGAGATTCCTATATTCCCAAGAGTTTTAGGCCAAATTCTCTAAATTCTATTCCAGCCAGATTTCTATTTCTATCTAAGAAAAACTATTTTTTTACAATAATACACTAATATTTCAGACCTTTTGGTACTAAATAGATTAAAGTAAATTTATATTATAGATTTTGTTTGTTTTGTTTGAAAAAATATATTATATTTCTAACTCGTAATATATTTTCAGATTTTTTTATTGTGCGCTTTTATTTTCTCAGTCCCTCGTTTTTTTTTTTTTGCGTTTTGCGCCTAGGCCCCAGGCGAAGCCTATACGCCTTGAGTGCGTCTAGCGCCTTTAATAACTATGCTGTAAAGATGAAGTTTTCCGAATAAACATAAACAGATACTTTTGAATCCACCAAGAATAACCGATATGTGCATTATTGCTTATTTAGGGATTTTTTATTTTATTTTCCAACTGTTATGATGGAAAACTAACTATTCTACTTTTTAATTTTTATGATTCTAAATTTCTAATGATGCATTATTGCTTATTTATGGGTTTTTTAATTTTATTTTCCAACTGTTATGATGGAAAACTGACTATTCTACTTATTATTTTTTACGATTCTAAATTTCTAATGATGCTTTATGCCAACGAAACAGTTTTGGTGGGAAAAGATTTGCTTATTGTGATGCTGGCGTTACTCCATCTCTTTCGACCGAAGATTACCTTACTAGTTTAAGAACCGCAGCCGAAACAATCTTGAGGCACGACACACTCAACTACAGCACAAAACAATATTCCGTTGAGCTAAAGCCATTGTTCTCGGCTTTCCAAACCCAGATCATTCGCATTGACATCGTTGAGGTCTTTCTTATTGTTTTATTTGCCAGTTTTGGTACCTAAAGTAGAAGATGACGATGATGATTTCTTGCCGGATTCTTCTAATGACCGTCATGTGGATTTGGTTGTACCCTTGAAGAAATCCGTAAAGCAAATTCTTCGTGAAGTAAGTATGAATTTGTACATCTTAAATCTTGAAACTTTGTTGTTGAGTAAAATGCCAATTTCGTCCCTGATGTTTGGCCAGTTTTGCGGCTTTCGTCCAAAGGTTTCTTTTTCCACACCTGGATCCAAAATGTTTGAAATCTTGCCATTTTCATCCGGCTCATTAACTCCATATATTTTTCTTCTTTCAGTCAGGGTAACTTCACTTTTTTAGTTAACTTAAAGGGCAATTCTTACCCTTACTAACTAAAGAACAAAAATAATACATGTAAAAAGACGAAAATACTTTGACATAACGGAAAAAAAAAGATGGAGTTAACGAGCTGGATGAAAATGGCAAGATTTCAAACCTTTTGAATAGAGGTTTGGCCAGTTTTGCAATTTTCGTCCAACGGTTTGTTTTTCTGCATCTGGATCCAAAAGGCTTGAAATCTTGGCATTTTCATCCGGCTCGTTAACTCCATCCATTTTTTTCGTTAAGTCAGGGGTATTTTCTTGTTTTTTTGCTAACTTAAAGAGCATTCGGTGTTTTTCACTTTATGTAAAAAGACCGAATACCTTGAAAAAGACCAAATTGCACTTTAATTTAGCAAAAAAGACGAAAATACCCTTGACTTAACGGAGAAAAATGGATGGAGTTAACGAGCTGGATGAAAATGACAAGGTTTTAAACCTTTTGGACCCAGATGCAGAAAAACAAACCTTTGCACGATAGTCGTAAAACTGGCCAAACCTCAAGGATGGAAATGGCATTTTACTCTTATTTTAATGTAGACAGTATCATTAGATCTTTGTAGTTAAAAGGCTTCAATTTTTAGTTTTTCTTTGTTCAGTCGGCATGAGTTCATATAGTCATAATAAATGCTAAAGAAAATTTATTTATCCGAGCAGGCCACTTTCTAGGAGTTGCCGCATCATGGCTTGTTCAAGTTGGGATTGAGTGTTACCGTTTTCTTCGTGATATCTTAAAATCTAACAAAGGGGAAGATGCTGATGTTGACTTTGACCAGTCAGAACGAGTCAAAGTTCTTGGCAAAAAGGTGTGTGTGGTGCGACGGTTAGGTGTGGTGCGTCACTAGTTTTTGCATCAATTGGAGCCGGGATTGGTGCAACCCTTTTCCGCCCATCATCTGGTCAATCGATTGGTAAGCGCGTCACCACTCGTTTGATAATCTTGTTCTGTAGGCGTGTTTGGATTCGTGTTTTGAAATTGATTCGACATTGAGTTACAATAATCAGTTTTGAAAGTTCGGGTTGGGTACCGTTTTAGAGGTTTTTTCTTCCCTTTTTACAGGCTGTATTTTTTTCACCAAAAATTCATTTTTTTTGTAAATTTATTTATTAGTCTTCAATTATTTAGAATTTGGGAACCACTTAACATCTTATTATCTAATAAGCCCATCAAAACACCTAAAACATCTGATTATCGGATTCTGATGTTCACTTTCAAAATACGCATCCAAACACACTTGTATCCATGATTTTTGACGTCGTCGCATTGTTTTACAGGGTGTTTGCTTGGTGACATGACCGGGCCTATCATCGTAACGTTTTGTTTTTCCAATGTTTCTCACTTGGAACTTTAGAGCATTTGTTTTGGTTTCTGCGGTTTGACAAAAATGTTCATAACAAGGATTTTTTTTTGTAACAATTGTTGGTGAAACAATGGGGAGATACATGGGGTCATTACTTTTTTGAGCTTCATTATATGCAACCAATTATATTAACAATTATTTATTCCAGAAGATCTTGAACTTGTTATAGTCTTTTTATAACGATTATTTATTCCAGAAGATCTTGAACTTGTTAGTCTTTTTATAACAATTAACTGTCATTTTTGTCCCTGTGGTTTGTCAAATTATGTCAGTCCGGCCAAATTTCAAATTTATGTCATTTTTGTCCCTGACATTCTTGAAACATGCCAGTTATGTCCAAAAAACTAACGTTTGTTATGCCGGTTTCGTCTCTGTCCTTTGTCCAATTATGCCACCAGCTTTTAACAAACGGTAGTTTTTTGGACATAACTGACATGTTTCAAGAATGTCAGGGACGGAAATGTCATAAATTTGAAATTTGGCCTGGACTGACGTTATTTGACAAACCACAGGGGCGAAAATGGCAGTTAACTCTTGCCTTTATTCAAGGTTCGTTGTTTATAGTTTGTTCCAACAATACGATGTTGTGGTAGCTATGCGCTTACTCGAAGACAAAATAATTCCTTACGAGTAAAACCGGTGAGGCTGGTAGTGACTAGCTATTCGTCTAGAAATGATAAAGAAACTCATTGAGTCGTCGAAAGAATTTGTCTAGAAATGATAAAGAAACTCATAATGAGTCGATGAAAGAGTAAATTTAGAAGAAAGATATGTTGGTGAGTGAAGAATCTGTCGGGTGAAAACATGATTTGGTCGCCTGTGGGTATCAACAACTCGTAAATTGAAAAGGTTGCTCTTTGATGTAGCTCACATGATAAAAGAGTACGATAGGGTGCGCGACGCATGAAATATGGCATTGTTGGATACGTTAGTGTTTGTTGTATAATCTTTAGACCTGATTAAAAAAACCGAAGTAATTGCTATAGATGACAACTGATGATGAAGATTGAGTTAACTGAGAGTTAAACTGATGGTGATCCAACCATTGAAGAAGACAGGTTGTTGCTAAGCAACTTATAACCGATGAAGATCGAAGTTACGGACGAAGCAAATTAGCGTTGAAGAAGATGTGATGTGACGTGTCAGTTCGTTGGTCATTTTGTCAGGACTATATAAGTCAAGTTTCGTGAACCTAATTGAACAGCCTTCAATGTTTCACTAATATACATAATTTGGGAGCAAATTACCTTAAAATGTTTATAGCTAGAGTTAGAAAATATACATGTATATGTTGTCTTAAAACACGTGTTATTTGGAATAGAGATTTTAACTTCAATTTTGAGACTACGAGTCTTAGAGAATATTGACATCAAATTGAGATTAGGCCCATCTGTCCTCATTTTCTTACTGTCACCTCAGCGTCACATCGTCATCTTCTCCCATCCCTCATCTCCACCAAAATACATATATTTAATACCCTAATTCATCTTCTCTTTCCTTGAATTGTAACCGCCCCTTTTTCCATCTCAAATACCGATCATGTCTCCCCCCCCCACCCCTCTCCACCATCGTCGCCGTAAACACCTACCTCGCATCTGCTCGTTTTCTCTTTTGTAACAAATGGTAACTTTATGTCACAAAGCTCAAAGGACACCAAAAGGATAATACGAGATTAATGAGTCTTGAAGGAAGGACTCACTAATCTTGATTTTATGAGAAAAAATGTGATATTATGCTGTTTTGTAATTATACAAGATAATGATGGATACAATGTACATTAGATGTACAATTCTGCAAACAAGTTTAGGTTCGGCTTCGAATGAATGATCAAACGGGTTACACAGTTTTGCGCAGAGGGCAGTGCGTTACACAGTTTTGCGCAGAGGGCAGTGTTCCGCACACTGCCTGAAAATATTGTATGCACAATGAGCTAGAAAGGGGTTGTCATACCATACGGTGAACGCCATTTTTTGGGTGATTAAAGGTTGTATTTTCTAATGTTGAATGCCAAAATGAGCTAGAAAGGGAGTCGGCTTGGTTAGAAAATTATACAACTAATCAGGTAACATATTAGCTGCGAAAACAGGGAAAAATTTGCGGCCAAAATCTGATAAACATTTACTTTAGTTACAAACTTGAGTGTGCTACATGACTAGTTACGAGAAATCGCAAATTGCTCATTTTTTTTCACTAAGAGTCATTCATGAGAATAAAAGTGTTATGTAGATGAAAACGCATACGTGACACGAGACGCAAGGTCAGGCCTCGCAGTAGAACCTAGCGTTTAACTACCAAACGTATCATTCTGGGTCATCAAAGTATGTTCAAAACTAGTAATAAGAATTTTAAACACACAGTTTCAACAAAATACCCAACAAAAGTATCTATAACTGCCTTGTAACATCAAGAAACCCGTTAGAATCAAGCATCTTTTGAACGGAGACCAGGCATTTCATGATCATTTCTTGATTTTCTTTAGGAAATCCAAGAAAGTCTTGCCACCCATAAATGGCTGCAAAACTTCTGGTATCGCAACACCTTTTTCCGTTTGGTAGTTTTCGAGAATGCAGCAAAGAGTCCTCTCTGTTGCTGTCAGAGTAGAGTTCAACAGATGGCAGTATTGCTTCGCCTGTTCATTGCCCTGCACATGCAAAATAAAAAAATAAACAAAAAATATAATAGTAATATTAATAATACTTGTGTTCATGAAATAAGCAAACATAGTTTAAGATTTAAGGGTTTGTTTAGTTGGTGACGCCTTGGCACGCGCCTTTGACTACGGGAAGTTGACCCAACAGTTTTGTGTAGTTAATAAAAAAAGTAGGTGTCGGGTGTTGACTTTGATTACAGAAAAAGAAACTATTATACAAACTTTGACATTATAGTGAAGTATGTATATATAAGATAGTACTGAAAAAACAAACCTTCTTTTGTCCACATCTGATTTCCAATTTTCTTGACTGATAATCTGTGCAATTCGAGCATGAAACAAGTTCTCTGTAAGTTTTGGATGCAGGAAACCATGCTTCCAAGTCATACTTCTTTGCGGCAGCATCGTTTAGCGCACCAGAAACTATTGACACTACTTGATACGGCAATTTCAACTGTCAAATTAAAAAGTTGAGACGGATTAAGAGAAGCAAAAATTATCATGCAGACGATCGTATACGCATAAAACTAGGGGGGGGGGGCAATTCTTGACACGACCCACCAACTCGACACGAAAAAACAGGTTTGGGTCGACTAACACGACCAGTATAAAAACAGGCCGGGTTCGGGTTGACGAAACCCGTTTAACTATTTAAAAAGAAACTTTTATATTTTTGTTTTTTCCGTTAGGTTTTTACATGGTTAGTTATAATAATGTGAGTTTTGACACATTATATTATTTACTTGTAACACTCATAGTCAGCATCAAATATGTTAATCGTTAACCCGCTTAAAACCCAACAACTCGCTTATAAATCGTCAACGTGTATAACTCGTTTAAAAGTTAGGGTTAAACAGGTCAGGACCCCCATTTATATGTGTGCAGATTAGGGTTAAAATCTTTGACCCCAATAATTATATGGGCATTTCAACCCACCAACCTGCAACCCACTAACCCGACACGATTGACACCCTACATAAAACCAAGTGATAGCTGTTATGCATAGGTGCAGGCAGATATATCTCCTGAAACGTACAATTCACAAAAAAATTATATATATAACTTGTTTAACAAACAATTACCATCTGATAAAACTCCTCGGAGTTTTTAATCATCTCTTCATGCATTTCCCAAGATTCATTGCCAGTTGGTTTAGTCAAGCAAAACTGTTCAACCTTCTCGAACTGATGAACACGAAAAATTCCAAGAGTGTCTCTTCCGTGTGAGCCAGCCTCCTTACGAAAGCACGACGAATATCCAGCATATCTGAGAAATTTTCCAACATTACACAACCGAAAAGAGAATACATCATACATGTGAAATTTATATGTATGTATATTACTATGTATGTGAGTGCGCGCACCAAACATTTACACCATCTTAGTGTAAATTGTGTAAGAAGAGTGTAGCATTCTTGGAATGTATTTACGTCAAATTATGAAACTCCAATGAATGCACCAAAAAGTTACATCAATTTTTCTGCACCAGGGAATTTATTATTAATAGCGAACAGTGGACGCTAGCGACATGCTACCAATACGCTACGTAGCGATAGCAATGAAAAAAGTGGGCGCTATTTTATTTTTTGCGACACACTAGAATCCTGCCAATTTATACCTATCAAATAAGCTGTTATATATGTATGCTAAACGAAAAACCTAAAATCCTGCTATTTTATACCTATAAAATCTCACTATTTATATTAAAGCAGAAAAAAAATAAAATCCCCTTATTTGCCCGCTCTGAAGGCGCCAAAATCAAATCTCGTCACATGAGTGCTACGCCACACTATTCGCTATAGCACTCGCTATGAGCGCTATTAAGAACTGTAAAAATGTTTATTTAACTAACTGATAACAATTAATGAGCAGTAAAATAACTTAAAATCAATATCCAATATGGTACTCATTTTAGAGGGCTCAATGAGATTGTTTAACCATATATTGATCATAAATAGACCTTTGCTTTTTATGTTGGATGTTTAATAAGTGAATTATGAAAATATGGTGTTATAGATAACAGTTTTACACTTGGTGTCATAGTTGTCAATAGCAAATAGCGACACGGCACCTATAGGCTACGTAGCGAATAGCGACAAATAGCGACCTGTTATATATAAAATAGCGATACACTAGAAAAAGAATTTTAAAATTTGTATATGTATATTATATCAAAATACCCTAGTATATATGCTATTTTACATGTATATTTAACAAAAACTTATAAATCCAACTACTTTACAGCTACATCTAACTGTTATTTACACCAAAAAAAAAACTTACTGTCGCTATTATCGCTATTCGTCGCTATGACCTATATAGCGGCACATTGTCGCATCGCCATTTAGCGCGCTATAGCCGCTATTAACAACTATGCTTGGTGTAAATGGTGTGATGAATAGTGTAGTACCAAAACTTTACACCATTTTAATATTTTGATGCAGACAATGGAAAAAGTCTTATGATTAAACCAGTTATTTTTTTCTATTAAAGTATCGCGTAGACCTTAATGGCAGCTCGTTCGGATGAATCCAATCATCTATATGGTAAGCACATAGTGGTTGTTCAGCAGTTGCAATCAAATACTTGTCATCTCCCTCACCTGTTACCTATTTTAAAAAAAAAACAATATTACTTATTCGAAAGTCTGGCTACAGAATATGTATTGAAGTGGAAACATGATTAATAAATATAATACTGTGGACAAACAAACTTCACCATGATTTATATAAGGTATACATCTACTGTGACGAGTTTGTATAACTTACATATGTTTCCAGAAATCTACAAGAAGCAAGTTACCTTGTAAAGTTCTTCATCAAATTGTGCTAATTGAGCACATTTCCCCATAATATCTTTCCTCATAAAGAATGGTGTCTGCAGTGCTGTGTATTTCCTTCTCTCCAAAAAGTCGAGACCAAAATTTATAAGCGCTTGATTTAAACGCACACCGTCTCCTTTTAGATAATACCCTCTGCCACCAGCAACATTAGCACCTGAATTTCACAAATTGAGATGCATTAGCTACACCATTTTTTTACAAGTAGCAGAAATATAGCAAACTCGGTGAAGAAAGATATAAAGTTGATAAATTTTGCAAAATAATAAAATAATAAACCAGTTTTGCCACCTCTACTATGAACAGATATCGAAAACAGATACCAAAGAGAGGATCAATAGTTGAAGAGACTTATGGTTCTAATTCCAAACATTAAACTAAAATATATATAATAAACCAAACAAAGAATTTATTGAGTCAAAATTAGGGGTACTAACGAGCCAAGCGGCTCACGAACTGCTCGAGACCGGCTCGTAAAAACTCGAAACAAGACGAGCCTTATCGAGCCCAAGCCAAGCCTGAGCCCAAACAAAGCTCGTTTAGTTATCGAGCCCGCACGAGCCTGGCATGTGAAGCTCGTCAACCCTTATCAAGCCTTAGTGGGATATTAGTTTTTATTAACATTTAGTAACATATACCCCTTATTTAAAGTTTTCTAGTAAACGAGCTGAGCCGAGCTTATTAAGCTAGTTTACGAGCCAAGCCTGAACCTAAACATTAGCTTATAGGGTAAACGAGCCCGAGCACGATTACTTACACTATATCTATTTAATATATTAATTAATAGATACTAAACAAGCTGAGCTCGATTATCGAGCCTGGTCGAGCTCGGGCTCGGATCGTTTGCACCCCTAGTCAAAATCAATGTAATACCTTTTTTCAGATCTGCGATACCAAGAAGTTCAACAAGCTCAACGTGATTTTTAAGATTTGTCTCGTCTCTTCTCTCTCCCCAAGTCCGAACAACAGCGTTGTCCGCCTAGATTTGTCATTGGTAATAAAAGGGTAAAATTGTAAGTTTTAATACAATCACCGTGTACACAACGCATAATGGATAGAAGATAATCATTGATATGAACATGAAATGATTAAATGAAATTATTAAAAATATTGCCAACCTCATCTTTACTAACAGGAACCGAATCATGCACAAGATTTCCAACTGTCTCCAATTTTGAATATAAGCTGTATAAGCCTCCTGAACCTCTGCTTGTTTCTTTGCAGTTGAGTCCTTGTTTTCCTCTGTGTTTTTTATTAGGGAACTCGCGTCTCCTCCAGACTTCAAATAAATACATTTTGTAATTTAGCCTTTTTTTCGGCAACTATAAATTATATGATTTAATGATTAACATGTGAAAAGATCAAAAAAACTTACAATCCTAAGTTTAGCAACTTCTTTGTTAATCCTATTAAAGTCTTTTCGCAACTGCTCCAGCTCAAATTGGCCTAAAACTCGAAGCATAAAAAAGAATCAAATAATGTCAATCCATTCCAGATTCACATACAACCAATAAGAGCAATCAACAAGATTAAATAAAAAATAAAAATAAAATAAAACTCACGTTGTCGCCACTCTTTGTCAAGTCGAATAATTTCATCAACAATTTCTACATCTTCACCCCGACGACGCTGAGATTCGCGTATAATTTCCGGATTCCCCCCCTTTTCTTCCCTAAATAGATTAATGTCCAACATGCTTCCTCTTTCTTTCTTGCTTTCTAACAAAAAAAAACAACATAAACAAAAAAAAAACTAGGTAGCTGATACCATTGGCGATCCATAATTTTTTTCCATTGTTTTTAGATGCTCCAGTTCATACGTAAAATTTTTAGGGTCGGTTCGACAGTTCGGGTCGGGTCGAGTTGACTCACAAACACTTATTTGTCCAACACTGTAACTTATATTATGAACAATCCAAAAACAATTTTATTACAAGCATGAAAAACAGCAGCAAAAATACATCTTCATAATCCAGTGAATTGATGAGAAACAAAACGAAGAACAATTCATCAACAATTTATTTAAATCACTCGATATATACAGATTATAACTTAATCGATACAAGAAAAAAAACCTAACCTCAAAGGAAGAATGAGAGCTGCAGATAGTGGAGAGAAAAAAATGGGAATATCAGAATGATGATTTTAGGGTTTAGTAAAAAAGATTAGAATGACGAACTTGTTGAGATGGATCAAGCCTGTCTCTGGCCCAATAGGAGAAAAGTGTGTAAGGCCCAAGGATTGGTTATGGTGAGAAAAAAAAATATTTATGGGTTTATTCAAATTCAAATTTTTTATATATATTTTTAATTAGACTAATTTCAAAACTCGACCTTTAGGTTGACACCGAATTGTAAAGTGTGTCGTTTATCTTTAAAAGTGATGAGATTCATACTTTATGTTTGCAAACTATAACACGTTACGTTCTTACCCCAAACTCAATTAGTTTTTATGATTAAATGTGAGGGTATTTTGGTCATTTTACCATAAATACTAAAATAAAAATCATATCATAAAAAATAATAAATAAACTAATTATGTTTATATGTATATATAGGGATGAGTTAAAATGAGAACCACCTGAGTTGTGAAAACTAGGTCATCCAAAAGGTTAGTCCGAATATTTTTTTCTCAAAAGTCATAAAAAAGTCACTTGTTTCGGCAAAAAAAAAATAAATAATAAAATTGTCGCATATGTGACATTTACATGATGCGTAAAAAATATTTATTTCTTGCAAAATTTACGCCCAGGCTTAAAAAAACTTGAATCAGTCAAAACTACCGCCTCGAAATTTTTTTACAGATGTATTTATAATGTTTTCATCTACGTTTGTGCAAAAAAAAAAATTGGCTCAACTCGCCCAGATCAAAAAGTTCTCACGATTCTCTCAACTCGTGGTGATTCTCATTTGAACCGAGCCGTATATGGTGTGTGTGTATATATATAGGGGCAGGATTTAGAAAAAACCACTATAAGAAACGGTGAGAACGCCTCTCATTCGTTGGATCAAAACAATCTATGATTTAGATTGGCACGGTGGCGTTGTCGTAAATAACAGCAACTTTATTACTTGGACGTGTTTGCCTTCTCTTAAACAAAACGTCACACTCGTGCCTAAAACGTCATTAAAAATGCCCGCCTTAAACTACGAGCCATCTACATCAGTCCCTTCAGATGAAACACCATCTTTATCTAAAACGCTATTCATGTAAACGCCAAATATTATAATAAAAATTCATGCCTAAACTATGTTCCAAACACATCATTATATATAGTAAACGCCAAAAATTATTGTAAAAAATTATTGCCTACTACGCGCCAAACACATCATTATATATAAATGATGTTAACATCCTTCCATTGACCATACTCAGAAAACGCAATCTTTAACCAAAACGCCAAAATTAAAAAAAAAAACTCTGAAAAATGAACAAATGGCAAATATCGTTTCATGGAGATTCAACACTAGAATCAATAAATTCGTAATCCTCTTTGACAACAGATGAAGAATGTTTTTGAAAACCGCCAGAGCCATACTGAAATTGGACGAAGAAGTTCAAAGGGGATCTAGCACTTGGCATTCATATTGATAACCTACGTGAGAAAACACAAAAGATTAACCAAAAAATTCAGACCGTACCTTGCAAATCCAATGTGAATCAGTCATCCAATCTTGGTGTTATGATGAAAACACAGACTTAGTGAGTGTTGTATGGGACAACGCGGAGCAGGAAGCCTACACGATTGAAAACATCATGACCGAACAGAGACTTGTCTTCCTACATGAGTTATACAACGCAACATGTTTGAACCCATACATGACCATAAAATTGGCGTTGTTAACTGACATGTTGATATGGAGGTGTCAAAGTCTTCAAGATGAAGAAAATGATGACAATGAAATTCAGAATGAGAATTTTGATGAAGAATCAGAAGAATAAGACGAGGGGAGCGATGGATACTTCTCAGACCAGATCCCTTCTGACGGGGGTTTTAATTTTTTTTTCCTTTTCTTTTCTGTGGTGTGTCATTTTCAGTGGTTTTTAATAAAAATACTTTATTTCACTAGTTAGATATAAAATGCCAAAATCACCATGAACTATAATATTCAACTTACAAAAGTTAATTAGATATAAAACGACAAAAAAATTATGTTGTATTTTCACATTTTTTAACTAAAACACCATTCATACAAAACGCTGAACTTAGTGATGCGACGGACGCGTTACAGATTTAACAGATAAAACTGAACAAATAGTAACTTAATGATGGGACGTGCTATCTTTATTACTAAAACTAATTATAGAAAATTCTCGTCCAAAAATCGCGCCAAAAGCATCTTATATAAACAACCTCAGGCCCTTACATTGATTACACCAAAAGCAAACGCCATATCTTACTAAATTGTCACACCCGTAAAATCTTAGTTGGGCGTGATCTGACTGGTATCTTCATTGCACAGTGGAAGTATAAGAATGCTAAGACTTCTAGAAAGTGAACGCCCGCTAAATAATCGAATACCCATGGGTTCTCATATTCCAACCGTGCAATAGTTTGAAAATATAATCTGAGAAAGAAACATTCGAAAAATCAACATAATGTTGGCGAGTTCATAGTTTGTTTGAAAAAGATTTGAAATAAATCTTTTGATAACCGGTTTAAATAGTGGGAAAAATCGTAGTAAAACCAATTTTCCTTAGCATGTCATTTGAAAACCTTGTGATTGTAAAACTTGTATAACTGGCAACGTCCGCGTCACGTTAACATTTGAGAGTTCGCATATAAAAATGTGGTATGTAACGCGTCAATGAACTTGATGATCATTAATGTGTAGCTAGACATTAATATGTGTGACGATATAGGAAGCTCTTAACCCTAGACGATTTCCTCCGGTCCACCCGGCTGGGACAACAAAAGCACTACATGTGGCCACACAAGGACCCATGAGTGGGGCTCGCTACACCTGATAGATCTACCACTCTTGTTCCACGGTCTTAAAAAGAGTAATGGCACTTAAGAAACACCCTATTTGCACATAATCTAATATTTCATCCCATAGCTAAACTATACCATCGAAACATGTATTCCCCCCCCCCCCCCCCCGAGAGTTATGAAAAAAATATAATAAATTGAGTTGGGGATGGTGACTTTGATTTAGATTGCCTCTAGGTTAAGTTAAATAAAACGCAAAATTGCCGAAGCTCACGTTGTCGCTCGCGGGGATGGTGACTTTGGTTGAGACAGCCTCTGGGTTAGGTAAAGCAAAAGTCTAGTGCTCAAAAGAAAAAAGAAAAGAAAAATGTGATGATAAATTCTTTTGATTTTGGTATAAAACGGTTAGGAAATAGTTCAGTGACTGTTTCTTTTGTTTCATGAGCTTGAGGCGTGACTATGTGAAACTGCGGCTTCTAGTGTGAGACCCTAGGTAGATTGACCAAACTTGAACTTAAATTGCATGATAAGGGCTTGGAACTGAGTTTGGGTTTAAGTGGACACATATACTTGCAATCGCGGTTAACAAAAGTTTTAATTTTAATAAGTAATCTAGATCTTTGAACCTGAATATTATGTGCTATGATTCTGTTTGCAGAAGTCTTTTTCGGGGACGAAAAAAGAGTAAGTGTGGGGATATTTGATGTGTGGTAAAATACACATATTTTTCCCGTGTAAAGTGTATAATTTATGTATATTTTTTATTTAGTTTTTAATATTATATTATATTATTTTATGGTTTGCCAAGTCTTGGTTCAAATGGAGCGAAAATGAGTAATAAGAAAATAACCAGCCAATTGGGTAGAGTAGGACGCCAATGACCGAATTAAAATTGTCGCTATATTCTTTAAGTGGGTCGTGGCCACTGTCTCTACTTTATAGGTTAGAGAGCTGCCATATTATACATCATGTTTGAATGCATTAAGCTATTGTACATCATGCTTAATTGTTTTTTATACTTAACGGTATTGTACAATGGTGTACAAACACTCCGTTGTGCTTTATATAAGAGGTGTTGTACATTATGCTTTGGGAGTTAAAAAAATGATTTTTGTTAGTTTTAACCCCAAAGCTTTCCATCTTTTTTCAATTTAACCTCACAACTTTTTTACTTTCAACTTTGGTCCTTTATACTTTTAATTTTTCCGCAAAATTTTCGTTTTATGTTTCGTTCTTAGTTTTGTGAGTTAACACGGCGCAATGTGCGTGTATGATTAAACTTTTTATACGTTGTCTATTTTTTCTTGTTGTTTATAAAGTATATTTTTTAAATTAAACAAATTATTCTAATTTAAAGAAAAAATATACTGATACAAAAAAAGGATGTGGAAATGGGTCGAGTTATGGATACGGATAATGAAAGGATGTCACAACTTACAACAACAACAACAACCGTACCTAGTAAATCCCACAAATAGCAAAGCTATTGGTAGGGTCTGAGGAGGATAAGATGTAGGCACATCTTACCTCTATCCTTAAGGATATAGAGATTGCTTACAGAGAGATCTCCAGCTCCAAAGACAAACACAACACCAATAAGAAAGATCTCCAGCTCCAAAGACAAACACAACACCAATAAGAACCCCCTCCAACCAAAAAAATATAAGAACCAATGAGACCCCCCCTTCCGAAAAAGCTACTTCATAACAAAAGAATCAATAGGGAAGCAACAAGAGAAATATATTTTATTTTCTTGACACAAAACCAATGAGACTCCCTCCAAAAAAAGCTACTTCATAATAAAAGAATCAATAGGGAAACAACAAAGAGAAATGTAACATATTTATAGACTTACAAGACCATATATAATCACATATGAAAATTACAAACTACAAAGATCCAACTATACTTTACAAAAATCTGTGACTCTACCCAATCCTCGGACGTAAAGATCATCTTCTCCAAAAGTCCTTAACCTTAATTCTACACCTTCATAAACCCCTATCTTGGACCATGTCATCGGAGAGGTGTAACTCTAGCAAATGATGACTTGAGGGGAGGAAATAAAGTCTAGGTGGTGCCCTATGTAGTTGTCGGAATTAGTAGAATTCATCGGTAGAAAAGGAGTTGGCCGATGATTTGTTTTAAGAGAATGGCCATGGGGTGGGGGTAGGGATGGGTGGTAGTTTGATGACAATGGTGGGCAAAATGGGTGTAGAGGTGGTCATCGTTCAGGTATGGTGTGTATAATGGTGGGAGATGTTGAAGATGGATGAAGTGGATAGGATGTGGAGCCAGAGCAGGTGATGAGAGTGAAGAGTTAGTGAAGGATAGTAGATAGATGAAGCTATTAAATGGAGTAAAGTCATTTTTGAGTCCTTGTGGTTTGGTTATTTTAACTATTTGAGTCCAAAACTTAAACTTGTCTTGATTTAAGTCCCCGTGGTTTGGTCATTTTTACTAGTTGAGTCCAAAACTTAAACTTGTCTTGATTTGAGTCCCTGTAGTTTGGTCGTTTTAACTATTTGAGTCCAAAACTCAAACTTGTCTTGATTTGAGTCTAAAACTCAAACTTGTCTTGAATTGAGTTTTTGACTCAAGTAGTTAAAATGACCAAACCACAGGGACTCAAATGAAGACAAGTTTGAGTTTTGGACTCAAGTATTTAAAACGATCAAAACACAGGGACTTAAATCAAGACAAGTTTGAGTTTTGGACTCAGATAGTTAAAACGACCAAACCACAAGGACTTAAATCAAGACACGTTTGAGTTTTGGACTCAAATAGTTAAAACGACCAAACCACAGGGACTAAAAAAGGACTTTACTCTATTAAATGTCATTGCTGGTGAGTTAATGTTGGAAGTTGTGAAAGTGTTGGTACTGTTTGACACTTTTTAAACTTGTGGGCTGTAATAGTTATTTTCAACAAACAATAGGGACGAAAAAACGTAGTTAACTATTTATTTATTTATATTGTAGTTTTAATAACAACAATAAAATAACTGGATAGAGTTAGTGAGAGTGAGCTATAATTGTTAAAAAATGAAAGTATGAGGACTGTTTTAGGAAATTTTAAACCAATAGGCTATAATAGTTATTTTCAACCGACAAAAAAAAATCCGTCATTAAGGGACTGTTTGTTTAACTTTTAATGAGACTCTTAATGGTTCAGACCTCTTACTGGTTCAACACTTAATGGTTCAGACTGTTTGCTTCACGAGTAGATATCTGAATAATTCAGACATTTGTCTCTAAATGGTTAAGCATTATACTGAGTCTGGATGGTTAAAACCTCTATTCTGAATTGATCAGACATTTACCTCTGAACGTTTAAGCATTATATCAGCTTTTAGTGGTTCAGACCTTTAACTGGTTTAACACTTCATGGTTGAGACCTCTTACTATTATGAATCATCCTCAACACTCTAATATATTATAGACAAGGGTTCCTTTCTTCCCGGAAATTAATAATTTCTGAATATTCAAACCAGCCAACAGCCATGCTGCATTACTCTACTTCCCACGAGGCCATGATCCAATGTCTTCAAGCATTCATACAAACAAACACGCTACGCATTAATTGACGATCATGATCTTAAACCCTAAGTTATCCAACCACTGGTAGACGCTGATTACAATAACTCATTTAAACCTTTAAATATGCCGAATGTGGAAACCAGATTCATTAATCGTCCTGTTGGATATTTATGTCCGATTTGATAAGTCAACGCTACCGACCGGGTCTTGACCCGTAAGAGTTACACCGTAGGCAACGAACTTAAATCCACTTAAATAGTTTAACTGGTAATTACGAACAACATGCAAAACGAATCATAATTATATTTATGATCATGAGCGGGATTATATTATTGTTGCGGGTATTGACTGAGAGACGGGTACATGGACCGGGTGAGACGGGTATATTCATCTCGCCACTTGTCGCGCATGCACTTACGCTACGCCACTTGTCGCACATGCACACTTGCATCGTCACTTGTCGCGCATGCAAGAGTCAATGGACATTTGTCATACATGCATGAATATCTTGACACTTGTCCAACTTCCATGTGCATGTCCGCCATTTGTCGCACACACATGGATCTCCATATTCTATATAAAGAGGTATATGGACAAGGTTTATGAGGTTGTTGAACTTGCATAAAAACTCTCAAAAACACCCACACCACAACCGCCGCTGCCATCGGCTGCCGCCGCCGCCGCTATTGCCGTCGCCGGCCACTGCCGCTTCGCCGTTGTCGCGACCTCCGCCGCCGCTGCTTTGCCGCTGGCCGCTGATGTCGTCGCCGCTACGCGTGGCCACACCCGCATTTCGTTAGTTCGTAACACTAGCACGCGTTCGTTGAACCTCGGTGTCTCGACCGGTTAGTTATTAACCGAGGTATCTCTTTCTCATCGGTAGTTAGATGTTATTATCACTGTGCTCGTATTTGTTTGTAACCGGATGCTGTCAGGTTTCGTTTATTGTTGATCACTCATTTATTTCCGCTGCGTTGTATTAATAACTCGCTTAAATAATATACTATTATTTATTGAACCGGGTTTTTTAATAAATAAAATTTTTAAATGATCACCACGGAAACCCAACACGTCCTCCCAAAGTGCACATCACCGACATCTTAACATGAATCCGCTGATCCAACGGCCCACAATAAGTAAACCAAAGCGTGTAGTCTGTTGGATAAAAGAATGGAATCGAATAGAGTTAGAAACAAGTGTATACTGTTGGTGGTTTTGCTGGTGGTTCTTATGGGGGCTGGGATCGTGGTTTTGGTTGCAGTTGAGGATTTGGATTTTGTTCACGCTTTTTATTGTGTTTTGGGGACGATCACGAGCTTAGGTTATATTGATAAATGTTTTTCGACGGAAGGTGGGCGTGTTTTTGCTTTGTTTTGGATATTATCTGGTACTATTTACTTAGGCCAGTTGCTATTTACTTTTGCGGTGTTGCATACTCAAAGGAGACAGAAGTCGTTAGTCAAATGGGCTCTTAAAAGAAAGACGACACCTGCGGATCTTGAGGCGGCTGATCTTGATGATGACGGTGTTGTCGTGTAAGTACACAAAACCATGACATTTTGCATATACTAATAGTGAATGATCCAACATGACATGCACTTGACATAAAATTAAACTAGATACGGTTGGGTCTAAACGGGTTGACTTGTCTATCTTGTTTATCTACGGGTTGAGTTATGTATAAACCGGTTAACCCGCCATCTCGTTTAAACATATATTTAAAAAAAATTAAAAGAATAAGTATAAGTTAATCCTACCAACATGTTTTACTGAGTTAAGACCCGTTAACTTGACTAACCAACCTCGTTTAGATAAATGGGTAACACATGCTGTGTCCAAAAGCATAAGGTATAAGTTCATCCTACCAACCCGTTTTAACCATTACAACCCATTAACTTGACCAAAATGTTTACAACCCGTTTAGATAAATGGGTAACACATGCGTCCGATTACACATGTTAACCATGTTTGGGTATGGTTGAGTTTTTATCAAAGGGTTGTGTCGGCCTACAAAGAGAGAATGCAAACATCGCTTGTTTTGCTTCATTATTGGCTCTCTGTTAGCATGTAGCTGAACCAGAGGCACTGACGGTTCTCTGTATTCCTGGTCAGACAGGTCGGTCCGGTTTGGTTTTCAAAACACAGGTAAAAATCACAGTTCATTTTTGTGTATACTAACTGAATTATTCCATAGGGCGGCGGAGTTCATCCTATATAAACTAAAAGAAATGGGAAAGATCAGCCAAGAAGACATGACGCCGATCATGGAAGAGTTTGAAAGGCTGGACTGTGATAAAACCGGCACCTTGACTGCATCCGATGTTTTGCTTTCACAATCATCATGGTACGACCCAAAGATGCTGCTTACGCAAACATCCGTCTGATGTTACACATGACACAACTACAAAAGAAATTTGATAGTTAACTCTATTGTTAGTTAAATCTAGTTGCTAATATACTAATTTATTTGTTCTACTAAAAACCTATATTAATATTGGTTGTCACAATAGAATTGTGTTATAATATAACTTTTGTACTATAACTTTAGATAGAAGCTTAGGATTTTTATTTTTTTTTTTTATTTTTTACACTATACACTTTGGAATTTTAAAATTTAAACCCAAATGACAAAAACATGGAAGTAAGTTGCATGTTGATATAAAACATCATTTCACAGAAGCTTGTAGTCCAAGTAACTATTTCAAAAACTCACAACAGTAAAACCTTTTATAGAGGTTGTCTCTTTTCAAACTCACTCATGACAATGTGGGTCCAGCCACTCCCTAGAATTCTTGGAGGCATTAACATGCATCTTGCTACCACCAACCAGATCTCTTATATTCTCAAGCTTGTTTTCTCGACCCGACCCGCTTATTCTCTAATCCACGTCCTTCAGTTTCTGCTTGAATCTTTGCTTTCGTCCATACGAGTTTAGATCTTGTTTTGATTGTGATGGTGGTGCTCCGTGTGGCCCGAGATATATGGTTTCCTCTTTATTAGGCTAGACAAAATGGAAATAAATTAATAGACGTAAAACTAGAAGTAGCAAAATGGCGGATCAGGCGGGTTGAGTAACGGGCCAAAGGGGCCGGTGACCAAAATGAGTGATTATGAAACAGGCCTAGTTAGGACAATCACACACTTTTTCTCTTCATTTTTTTGGATTTTACATTTAGTTAATGTTTTAGGTATGATTTAAATTTTTTAACTTTTTACATTGTTAGTTGTAACAATAATTATCTTTTTTTGTATACAAAATCATTTTTTTGTTTTTTTTTGGGGGGGCATTCGCGTTTAACTGCTTATTTTTTTTTTGAAATGATCAAATGCTTATTCAAAACAACTTATTTCACATGCAAATAATCAAAAAAATACTTAAGCCGTTTCCATAAGCAATGCCAAATTGCCAATTCCCAAACACCCTAGAAACAGCTTGTTGTATCAAAAAGTAAAAAAGAAATAACTCGGTTTAAGAAACAATCCCAAGAACCCAAACACCCTCTTCGATAGTTTTATGCATTCATAATACATTTACGGTGACGTTTGGCCTTATGCTGTTTCTATTTTTACCCTTTGTTAAATTAACCATTTGACCCGTTAGAGGCAAAGTAAAACCCTGAATAAATGTTAAACGGGTCTGAGTTTCCACCTCGTACAAGAAAAATTGACACTAATCGGTTACTCACTTGGGTTGTGTGTTTTGAATCTTCTACTTGTGGAGTATTGGTTATGGTTTGATTTGGATCTTCAATTCCCAAACTTGGGATTACAAAGTCATCATTGTCTGAGGTTCAAGCCCTACTGTTATTATCCTCATTGCCTGATAGTTGGTCCAGAACCGTAACTGCTGTTACTAGCACTTCGGAATCGAGTAAATTCACATTTGCGAAGATGCGGGATCTTATTTTGGGAGAGGATGCTCGACGTCGTGGTTCAGGTGAGTCTTCGAGTTCTTTGTTGAGTACAGAGGCCAGGGGAAGAAAGAATCAGCGTGAAAGTCGTCAGAGCAAGAGGAGGAGTGTGTCTAAGGTTCGGAAGGATGTGGTATGTTGGAATTGCAATGAAGTAGGACACTTTAGGAATCAGTGTTCGAAACAGAAGAAAGAAATAAACTCTGCAGGAGACTACAGTGATGATGATGATGCGTTAGTCTGTAGTGTGGACAGCAGTGTGGATTCATGGGTCATGGATTCTGGTGCTTCATTTCACGCTACCCACAGCAGTGAAGCACTGCAAAGTCTGAAAGAAGGTGACTTTGGAAAGGTAAAACTGGCGAATGATGAGGTACTTGATGTTACGGGCATGGGTGACATTGTTTTGAAGACTTCAGTTGGTTCGTGGACTTTAAGAGATGTCAGGGTTATTCCAGGTCTGAAGAGGTTGTTGATTTCGGTTGGCCAGTTGGATGATCAGGGACATGAAGTTAAGTTTAGGAATGGACAGTGGAAGGTTGTCAAAGGAAATATGGTTATGACTCGTGGAAAGAAAAGAGGTTCATTATACATGGTCAGTATACCATCAGAAGGAAGTGACGTTCCAGTTCAGGAGAAAAACAAAGTCGAGTTCATAGAATCTCAGGGACAGAAGAGGGTTTCCTTTGCAAGAGAGAAACCTAGAGTCATAGGGAAGATTCGGGATGAACGTGTTTGGAAGGTCAAACCAGTCGGGGGACATTGTCACAATGGGAGCGCCAAGGCGTGTTTCAGTTACAGTATCAGAGCGACAATGGGTTAAAAAGACCAGAATTCCAAATGGAAAAGTCTCTCAAGAGAATCTCTTGCTAGTATTGGAGAGTGTGTGTTCTCAAGATTTCTCAGGATTCGGCAGTTCGTTAAGTGGGAGCCGGCAGGGACAGAGAACGGGTCACAAGTTGTGACTGATGAGTTGAGGCTCAGTGGGAGCTTCAACGTGCCTTCAGGTTAATGTTGAGAAGGCTGCTGCAACTAGGTGGTAAAGGAAGATTACAAGATGTACAAATTTTGAAGACTATTGGGCGTTGTTCGAGCCTCCAAGTGGGAGATTGTTGGGCTAATTGGTGTGGAGGCCCGATCAAGGGAGGGTGGCCGACCCTAGCCTTGGGTTGGCCCACACGTTTTTTATTTGGCAGTTAAATTAGGGTTTTAATTTAGCCGGCCCTAGTTATCTCTATGTGGGCTTGGGCCTAACTTGGGGAACAAGTTTCCTAACCCTAGATTAGTCTCTATATATTGATATCATTGTACTTGTAATTCCTTGAGCACCTGAATAATAAAGAAACCCTAGTTGCAGCACAGTGGACGTAGGTCAGCTGACCGAACCACTTTAAATCTTCGTGTCGTTATTGCTTTCGTGTGTTTTGTGTTCAGTTTCCTGTGTGTTCAATCCTAGTGATCCTAACAAGAATCAACTAACCTAGTCCTAAACAAGCCTAAAACATGTCTAAAACCCTTAAAAATGGTATTTTATACCATCACCTAGCTTAAAAAAGCCCTCATTTTTTTAGCACCTAAGAGTCGGGCTCGAGGCTCAACCTATGCGCCTTGGGCTCTAAGCAGTTAATGCGGTAGAAAATTAGATATCGGTCAAGGACCTATATTTGAGATATAGGTTATCGCAGTGGGATATCGGTAATTTTAATATCATTTACTACATTTAAATTTTTACATATAGCAATTTAACACTTAACAATTCAGTAAACTCTCCTATCATTAACAAATTAACCTTTTGCAACTTGCAAAACACTAACAATTGTAGCAAGTAGAATCTGATTAAGACTTATAACACTAACATTTAACACTAACAATTGAGACTCAAAACACTAATAGCAACAATAAGAAGAAAGATGAATGGTAGAACTAAGAAGAAAGGTACTGATATATCGGTCAATATCTCCGATAATATCAGTACCGATATTTTGCACTGGTATCTCACCAGGGGACCGATAACCGATGTATCGCCGAGATATTAATTCGTAGCTTGGGCTTTTGACAGCACTGATCGAAACATGCCGATATGCAAATGCAATATAATACAAACCAACAATTCCCAAATAAAACTTCTGTAAGAGCCGCTAAAACATGCCGAGCCACCCAACTTGGATGGTTTGGTTTGTCGTTTCCCAAAACCATAGTTACCAGTTCAACTCAAAACTTTCACCATAACCCGCCCATCTGGACGATGAACATCCCTACCGGCACCGCTAAGATTGTATAATTCACATACACAAAAATCTGTTACACAATTACACTCACTACAAAACCCTAATCCGTCTCATAATCAAAAGGTTTGATTTTGATAAAACAGTATCCAATTTAATTCATCAAGTAATTACTGCTTAGTTCAACTAAAACTGAACACATCAAATTAACATCAATCACAAATCGTTATGAACAATATGAATAACAAATATACAATACATTAACGGTGAATATATCATAATCGAACGAAGAAGATGTATATGGCTTACCCCACTCGTCGTCTTCATCGATTGTTGGAGGGGTTTGCACAGAGGGATTATCCAGGAATTTGAATGATCATGAATCGTATTGCCACAATGGACTTCGATTTGAAAACCCTAAATGGAATAAAATAAAGTGATTGATTTGGGAATTTGATTCAGGTTCTATATGGGGAATTGATCCGATTGACGGTGGAAAGATAAACCCTAGAAAAATCTCGCCTCATCTACCAACCACCAAGAAACTGGTTTTTTGTTAAGTATGTTTTAGTTAATTTAGTTTTTAGTTGATTTCGGTTTGGTTTGGTTTGGTTTTGTCTGTATTTGGTTAATGATTTAGTTCCCCTAATTGCTTTTATGGTGTAATTTAAAAAAAATGCTCAAATTAAAGATAACAAAATGCTCGTTTTTATGTTGTAATTTAAAAAAAATATTAACGTGTGAAAAAATTATGGTTGTTTCAAAATCGTGGAGGTAGTTAGTTTATTATAAGGAGTTAAAGTGTAACTACTAATTGATTAACCAAAATTTAGTTAATGATGAGATAATTAAAATTAGAAGATAAAAGTGTAATTAGTGTTTGAAAGACTAATTTACCCTTATTTTAGGGTTTACCTTATGCATTAAACTTAAAAAAAGTTATTCACTTTTGGGTATTAATTTTTTTTTTCCAAATGCATTTTAATACAATATAGATGTATATGTTTCCAGAGAGGGGATCATGAGAAAACTCTTTCTTCATGAGAAAACTCTATCAAGCGATTCATATTGAATTTTTTAGGGTTTAGCTTTTAGAGTTTAGGGTTTAATTTTTAGAGGTTAGGGTTTAGCTTTCATTTTAGTGTTTAGCTTTTATGGTTTAGTTTTTTGGGTTTAGGGTTTATTTCTTAAGGTTTAGGGATTATGATTTAGAGTTTGGGTTTAGTAATGGCTAGATAAAGTTTTCTCACAAAGAGGAGTTTTCTGATGATCCATCCCGATGTTTCTATTGTGATTATTTATCTAGTTGAACGAACTAATATTATTTATATAATATCAATTTGCAACATACTTATGCTTCTACTAGTTGTACCTCACACATTAGTGCTTTAGTGTGCACCTTATGTTTGTATCCTTGGCTTTGCATGTTGTTTTCTTTAGTGGGTATTTAAGTGTGGCTTTTTGTGGGTTTTGACTTCACTTTAAAGTTTCCACTTTCTCTCTGCGACTAATTAAATGCCACCGCGTCATTCATATTCACCGCATGCGATGGCCGGAGTTGTTCCCATTGTTTGCCTCTTCGTTGTTCTCAGGTAGATTCTTGTTGCTGCTGTATTCGTTTACTTTTAACGCCTTTTAACGTCATTAAAAAAGCCTGATTACGATTCGGCGGTTCTAGTTAGAGTTTAATGTTGGGGCTTCGTGTTGGTTTAAATAATTTGTTGTTGCATGGCTTTTTTTTTTGGGGGGGGGGGGGTGTTCTTCCGTTGTTGAAGACGACTTAAGTGTCGTGGTTTCATTTTCGATTTTATGGTATGGGATTGTGAGTCTTTGAAGGAACTGTTGTTGCATGTATTTTTTTTATGTTAATTGTGATCTCCTTATGGAACATCTGATGTTGTTGTTTAACCTCGATTTAGGTTGACAATTGTTTTTGGATGTTTGGATGAGACCTTTTAAGTTGTTAATAGTCTGTGAAGGTGTAACGATAATATTCATCGGAGATCTTTTGTGCTTTTACAGTTGTTGTTGGTCTTTGTGACTTTTGTTTGTTGTGTCGATGAAGATGACATACGGCTCATCGGAGACCATTAGCTATGTTGTTGCTTTGGACTTGGCTTGGTAACTTACGTTGAAGTCGTCTATTGCTTATGAGCTTTTTTGTGGCTGTTTTGATGTTGATTATGGCCATTTGGGTTCTGTTTCTGTTGGCTGTTGTAAAGTCGCTTAGCCTAAGTGCTTCAGAACAGTCTATGATGTGACTTTGGGCTTGGCTTAGTGATTTAAAATGCGGTCGTCTATCGCTTAAACTGTCTTTTGTTTGTCTATCGGAGATGGTTTGTCATTTTACAATTGTTGTTAGTCTTTGTGATGTTTATTTCTTGGGTTAATGAAGACGACTTATGTCTCATCAACAACCATTAGCTATGATAATGTTTTGGACTTAGCTTGGTAACCTAAAATACAACTGTCTATTGCTTATGACTTTAATTTTATGGCTGTTTTGATGTTGTTTATGGCATTTTGGTGTGCAATGTTATTTGCATGCTCTTTGTTGGTCCTATTATGTTGTTGTTGCTTGATGTTCAACTTGCTTAGCCTAAGTGATTAAAAACAATCTTCTTCCGAGAGCCATAGGTGTGATGTTTGTGAGGATTTGGCTCGGTATTGTATGTTACCTCATTCCTCACCTATGAGCTTCGTTATTTAAGTGTTTTGTTGAGGGCCATGCATGTTTGTGCATATAAATTTAAATTGTTATGTTGTACATGTGTGATAGCCATGGCCATTCTCAACAGTTTGGCTTCTGGAACACTTCGATATGGTGTTTATGCATACAATCTGAAACGGTTGTGTTATGCATGTGCCGAAGTGGTCTCGATTCTTTGTCTCACTTGTTTGATGTTTCTATATGTATTTATTTCATTTTGCATCATAGGTAGCCTATTTTAAATGTACGTAATAGTTATTGTTTTTTTATATCATGTTGTAGTTTTTGGTCTGTCGCATTGGTAGGCTTTCAACCATGTTTTCTTTATGTCCGTTTATGAAGTTTAATGTGAACTTGAGAAATGGCAACTTGATGCTGCCCCACGTTGGTGTTCGGTTCAGCTTCGTGGGGCCAAAAGGGCAGAACCTTAAGGCTGAAGAAAAATCAATTTGCGGTGTTTGAAGAAAAAGGAAGGATGGGGTTAGAAAAGAGACCGACCAACAAGGAAGGTTAGGGTCTAAAATGAGACCGACCAGCTATACTAATTGGAGGGCCAACCGCTTAATGAAGACGGGATAACCAGCTGTGTGACCAAGATGCATTAGCATAAGTTATGCGCATTAGGTTTAGTCGTGTAGTATAGAACAAAAAAATTGTTGGCATCGTATCTTTGTAAAGGTGTTTATAATAGCACTTTGTCTTTGAATATGTTGTCTTTTATTATACTTTTTAGAATAATAATTAGAATTTGAATGTGATATGTTTAAAAATTGTCATTGTTTGTAATAAACTGTGGCGCATACAGTAGGTACTAATTCTTAGTGAATTATAAATGAACACTCAATAATTTTTTACGACATGACAATGTGAATGTCAAGTTATTTATTGCATTGGTGACAATAAGATTTCATTACAATCATCCAATACATATATCTAATCATATTGTTTGTTATAAAATGCGTCAATATAACTTCTCTTCTTCAATGCATCAATATAACTTCTTTTCTCTTCATAGCCAACTCCTTCACCCCTCATAGTAGTTATCTGAGTCAACAAAAAAACAATAGACAATATAATGATAAAACCATAGTAAACAAGCAACAAAATGTATATACCATTATGAGTTTTACTAATTCTAACCAAAAGTGAGATGAAAAAAACTCTACAAATGAATGTAGGCCTTTTATGGTGGGATCATGTGTCATGGTCAATGTATAGAATACTGGATTGGTCGTATCATTGGTTAAACATGGAGTTGATTATATTATCGGTTCAGTTACGAGGTAATCGATATGACACAAATGAACCAACGAGTTAAAGCAAAATAGACAATACCAGAACAAAAACCAGTAAAAAATCATTGATGCTTACCTTCTCCATTTGTTAGTCGATTAGTTTTTAGGCCGACCAATTGAGCCTTTAATAAATTGTCATTGAATCAACTAAGGTGTATCATATTATCTTGTTAAGATTTGTGTCCTTTAAAGGATATCATATGACACATGATTAATGATCAATAATACATATGTGGGTCCAGAAGAGGCATGCATTTCTATTGTTTATCATTAATAAGGTTGCAAATGAATTAAACGAACATGACTAAGGCTTTGTTCATGTTTGTTCTTTAAGGAAATAAACATGTTTATGAACTATTTATGAACACTTACCAAACGAGACATTATGTTCGTGTTAATTCATTAAGAAAATGAACGTGTTCATGTTCGTTCGTAAATTTTTGGTAACGAACACAAACAAACGTTCATGAACACAAACAAACACTCATGAACATAAATGAATACACACATGCGTTCATAAACCGAAACAAACACAAGCGAACATATATTAAAAGGATGTAACCTACAATACACTAAAATTTATTACATATATTTTATTAGTGGGAGTTTTGAAATATGTAAACAAAATATAAAAGATTAAAACCCTAATGAACTATCAAACACAAAAAAATACAAATGAACATAAGCGAACATGTTACCGAACGTTGGCGAACATAAATGAAGGAATGCGATCTCTCTTCATGTTCGTTCATTTATTAAACGAATGGACACAATCGAAATTTCCGCCAAACGATTTATGAAGTGTTCGTTGAACGTTCGATTCAATTGCATCCCTAATCATTATGCCCCTTTCTTAGTCATATTTCATAGTCGTATAAGATTGTCATTACTTCATTTTTAAAAATTTAAACATAGTCAATTTTCAGTTTCGACTTGAGAGATGTGACTCTTTCTTTAAAAAAGTCATATTTTGGGGATTTTTTGCAAAAACTAAACCATAAAATTAAAAAACGATATATGATTTTGGCAAGAACATGATGATTTTATCGGATTAATGTTCTCGCTGTGGAACACACCAATAAAATCGTTCGTATATCCATTAAAATCATTAAATTCCTAAAATATACATCGTAAAATGTTTTGATCGAACTATAAAAGAAGACCTAACCAATTTCGTAAACAACTTAAAAATCAATTGAACTAATTACAGTTAGAAATAAAAAGATCATAATTCATTAAAACTCACATCGTACGTGAAGAATGAGCCGGATTCAAACTGCATGATATAATACTTAGCACAATGACTGCAATACTTTGAAGGAACATCTGATCTGTGGTTCCATGGTGAAAAGAACGAACAATCATAAGCTAAGAACGCGGTAAGCGCGAATAAGTTGAATGTTGGTTCTTGATGCACATTGACTCCACGATCGCCTTTGCTGAAGTTTCTCACCATGGTTAACGATCATGTGTATTGATGGAATTTGGTACTTTTTTCTCTGCAATTCTAATATTTATATAACTTATGTGATGTTTATATGTGTCAAGTATTTTAGGGTCTTAATTTAATAAAATAAATTCATTTGGGATTACAAATACAGACTATATCTAATAGAAATCTATGTGCTAATATATAATGTGTGAGTGGTGACCGCTGTCGACTGTGTCAAATCACATGTTACACATGATACAAACCTTTTAAGCATGACTTTTTTAAAATCACGATATGCTCCCTCTTGAAGTTACATTATTGCTTCCTTTACTTTATGCAAAGTTACCATTTAAACCTTATATTTTTAATTCTTTTTGCTCAACCATAAGTTGATATGTGACCCACTCAATATTTTTTTTTCATATAACATTATAAGTTTAAGCTTGGGTCAATTCACACTTTTAGAATATGAATATCGGGTAGCTTACGCTCGGCTTGACTCATTTACATATGAGAAAAACATGACAGTGTACACACAAGTTTATTAAGTGAATTGTGTACTAGTTGGGCCCGCACACAAGTTAATTTTACTTGGGAACGTGTTTATCAAAATGGTTGAAAATATCTCTATTTCATACGCGCTTGATGAGAATAAGAGTGGGTCAAACCTCCTAAGGCAACTAATGAAGTAAAAAGTCGTGGTTGTGTCATTGTAATATGGTATGGTAAGGGGTAAAGGATATATGGTGGTTGATACACCATCAGAGTTTTGGAGGATTCTAGAGGTGTAAGTGGCGTTATTAAAAGTAAGGTAGGCGATGGAAGAATATGATCTGGCCGCCATGCAATAATGTTGTTTTGAGAATATCACAACTTTACACTTTGGGTTTTCCTTTAGGTTGCTATACTAGGTAACAATGTTGTTTCGATACAATAACGAATCAAATCGAACCGAACTTGTATTGACATACTTCCATGCGCAAGGCGTGGTGAAATTCAACTAGTTTATATTATAATATCAGATATAGTTATATCTGCTTTGGTGAGTCAAGTTGGTTTAAAAGCTACTTCGGGCAAAGTGATCAAACACGAGAAAGCGTGCCTTGATAAACAACACGTGTGTCACACCCTGATTTCCACGTGTATTCCGGTGGGCCTGGTGGGGAGTATCGTGACGTACAGTTGATATCATCATAACCAATTACAACACAGAGCAACACAACGGGAGGCTCGGAGTAAAATATAAACTATTACAAACCATAAAGTGTCCAGAGTTCGAAACATAATTATATACAGACAAGGTTTGTAATATGATCCACAGGCGGATCGGATAACATACAAAATGAAAACAGACTCTACAAGCTCAACTCTAAGGTCACAACTCCTTAATGTCAACGCCCAGCAGCTTCCGGCCTACTGCGTACTTGTACCTGTATTTTAATCTTTGAAAACACGTCAATATACACTGGTAAATACTGTCAAACGACTCGTTTTGAAAACCTTTTGGAAAATATTTTTTTTGGTGCACAAGCACATTTTGTAAAATAACTTGGGAAAGTACAAATGACCTTGTATACAGATTTACATGTCAGGCTTTTACATATGGGGCCCGGTACAGAAACCGAGACATGATCGACTGACACACCACTCTGAACTTTCACAAAGAAGCAGTTAGCAATTACCCAGTGTAGCCTACACACCATGCTTTAGTCGTGGCCACTAATACTTTAGTGAGCCATGGATATCCCGGACACGGTCAAGCCCACCCCCAATGTTTGAGTTTCAGACAAAACAGATCAAAACCGGGTTATGCAATTTTAGTTAATTATCACAACTGGATAAAACATAATTTTCATACCCGACCAAGCGGTAATAATTTACCGTATCCCAAGCCCGTGTAAGGAAAATAGGTTAAGAGTATTTACCTGAAGTTAAGTCTTCGTGAATTCCAAAACTAAACCGTAGATCAAAGCAAGTACAAGTACAATTTTCCGGAAGGCGTTTAGTCTGGAGTGATGGTAATTATTAACCAATATTAGAATGCTAATGGGTCCTTATTAAGTCTTAGACTTGAACCGGTTAGTCTTACGCTAAAACAATACGGTACGATACGCTAGAGTAAGCGGTGACCGGTATAGAATGTTAGTTGGACCCGACAAGTATATAAACTTGTCTAATGTGGGTAAACCAACAAAATTCTGGATTTGATAGAGAAATGACAAAGTTAAACCCGTTTCGGTTAAATTACGTAAACAAGGCACGCATGCTTATCCGTAAGCGTATAAGCAAAACCGGGTAACCGAGAGAGTCATATACAAGTTCCATATGAATATATGTTTAAATATGTTATAAAATCAGTAACTTTGCAAAAGATAGGCCCGAGGCATATTTAAAACCGAATTATGCCTTACAAGGGCATTTTGGTCATTTTAGCGTTTATAAAAGATGTTTAAAACGAATCTGATGTCAAGGTCGTTAATATTCTATAGAAAATACTTATTTTGTGATATTATAACAGTAGGATATCAAATATATGTGTGTTTGACGATTTTGGAATTATCTATGTCCCGTAAGGGCATTTTAGTAATTTCACACATAGCTTTGAAGCCAAAATTGGGATTCTGAGTTCGGGACTAGTACTTACTGTTAAGATGTTGAAAATAAGTTTATAAATCAGTAGGTAACAAGTCTTGGCTCATAGTTATAGTTTTAAACCGTACTATGCGCCGAAAATGCGTAAAAGTGGATAAATGCCATTATATTCGATGTTTAAGATAAACTGAGGTTAGGACCTGTTTTATATACCAAAAATATTTTTTTTAACTTATTACATTAGTAGGTTTAAGCTTTGATTACAAAAAGATTGATTTAAGTCATTTTTCGTAAAAAAAAGTAATTTGGTCATTTCTTGGCATTTAACGAATCTTTAGACCTTTACTCAAGTCATAATTTGAATAAACATCCCAAAATGTCCTACTTATCATATTATATCAGTAAACATTTCATTCCGATCAATAAACCATATTTAATCTTTCTAAAATGCCAAAAGGGGCATTTTAGTCATTTAAATGCCATAAACGTATCTTTTGCGAAAACTTAGATTATAATCAGATTCTCGACATCAACATAATCAAATTATGTTTACAAATCAGTTTATGTTTCATATTTACATGCATGGGTGTTTAAAATCATGATTTGCACAAAAAAGACCTTTTTGCAAAGTTTATGTAATTTTAGCGGAACTTGTATGTAAACTCAGATTTCTAATGAATCGAGTAACGAAACTTTAGGAGGTCATCCTATACTTAAGTATGGTCTTAAAGTGATCAAAATTCAGTAGCCAAAATGGCTAAACTGGGTCAGAGACGAAAGTCAATGAAAAGTCAAATATTGCGACTTTGGGTTGCGAACCGATGCTAGACCAAGATTATGACGAGCCGAATCAGTTGGTATATGTTCTAATACTTATTTTTAGGTTATAAGTGCATCAAAACATATTTTATAATATCTGGATCATTAGTTATGAATTTTTACAAATCTGGACATTTTGACTTTTGTTGACTTTTAGTTTGACTCGTCAATTGGTCATGAATCCGTGGTAATCTGGAGATGCCCTCTTGAGGGATTAACATCTCCATCATTACAATCATGTAGCCACTTTCGCTACACCCAATGGCTAGACTATCAAGGATTTAGATCAAAGTCAAGGCGTATTTACGTCATGACTTTGACTATGGTTTAAAACTTGAAGAAACGACTTAGCACGAATTTGGGATACTTACACAAAGTCCAGAGGGTACTAAGATCAGTAGAGAGTGCACAAAGTTTCCTGGAACTTCTCCAAAGTGACCTTGTTTGAAAATGAGGTAGTGGAGAAAAATGTTGCAACATAGAATGCATCATAAAAGGATTAATGAGGAGCTAAGAAGTGTTGCCAGGTGTTATAGGACGTTAACAAGTGTCCCTAGGCGTGGCAAGCATGCAAAGATGGTGCCAAAACTTGACAAATGTGGCAGAATAGGCTGCTGCCACCTTCCTGTTCACTGGCAGGTCCTTACGGACCGTATGGGTTAGGCCTTACAGTCCGTAAGGACCTTAGGCGCCCATAGTTTCAGGTGGCCTTGCGGACTGTATGGCTAGAGCCTTGCGGTCAGCAAGGGGTCTTCAGAACATGAAAATTTCAAAATTTTATTTAGGTCCCCAACTAATTTTCATATTATAAAGTACGGATATTATTATCATTTCAACGACTTCGGTCCCTCCCAATTTACCATACGGTACTCGAGGATTACCGGGACACGTGTCGGAACTTTACTGGACGTAAAAACACGAGGTGTTACATCCTCACCCCTTAAAATAAATGTCACATCCCGACCCGCAGCGGAAAAAGGTGATCGGGGCATGATTGGGTTATCATCAAAGCTCATGACATTTATTATGCGTTTCATATTCTTTAATACAAATTAAATGGAAATTTACAATAAATGTTACAATATATTCTAACTAATAATCTAAACTTCTTTGTTCTCTTCTAAGGCATATCCTATGTTTTCCTTGCTTCAACCTGTTCACCTGTATCATGTGTAAAAGGTTTTTTTGGATCAACATAATGTTGGCGAGTGAATCCTATGGAAAACATTTGAACAAATTTATTTAAATTGATTATGAAATATGTGCACAACCAAACATGAGTAAAAATAGATGTAAACTTAATCAACAATCATAAGATATTAAGTGAAACACACATGAACAATAATGGAACATTTAGAGGCACGCGATGCTCAACTCGTCTCTCACGAGGAACTGAGGGGCCTAATGAATGAATTGCATAACCATGATAATATGAATGTCACAACTACAAACAATATAAACTCAATGATACACACATAAACAATAATGAATTTGATTTGTGGCACGCGTTGTTCAACTCGTCTCCTACGAGGAACTGATGGGCTTAATGAATGAGTTTCATATAATTTGACAAAAGGAAATAAGTAATCACAACAATATAAACAATCTAAGTTTAGGTCATGATGTGGTATGGCACAAGTTTAAACAAATAAGTTAATTATTTTCATAACACATGACACACCCCAAAACGTGTAATTTAAAAGGGGGAGTTGTAAGATTCACTCACAGTGGGTGCGTTCGGTTGATGATGTTGAATGCACGCGAAGTGGTTTTAACCACGAGTGAGATTAACCTAGATGAATCGCATTATGGTTTGGTTAGTAAACGGATTTTATTAATCTATTTTAGTAGGATTGTTTGGTGTATTTTTGTGAGTTTAAGGCTATTTTCTAACCTTAAAAATGTTATTTTTAAGTATTTTTAATTGATTTTTAATTAAAATAATTAAATAAAAATAATAAAAAAATTTGATTTTTTTTTTTGACCTTGACCGTTGACTGACCGTTGACCTGACCGTTGACCGGTTCGAATCGGAATATACGTGCGCTGAGTGAGGCTCGAACCCGAGACCTCCCGTACGCGTGCACGCAGCTCTACCAACTGAGCTACGTGTCTAACCCGTTATATATCTGATTTTAATTATATATATATATTAATTAGTTTAAACCGAAAATCATTTTATTTTAAAAACAGTTTAATTTATTCGGACAATGCGCTCCACAGGTCTCGAACCCGGGACCTGTGGCTTAAACTAACACACAGTCCACCGCTGGACTGTGTGTTTAACATGTTATATATTCCAACTTTTATTATACTTAAATACAAATTATCTGTTTTCATTTCTGACTTTATTTAAAAAGGTTAATAATTGTCCGGGTCGATGCAGAAGACCGGACTCGAACTCGTGACGTGCGACTTAAACATACACACAGTCCACCGCTGGACTGTGTGTCTAACTTGGTTATTAATCCGATTATTAATATACTTAACATATACCTGTGGCGACTCCGGTTCAGTTTAACAAAAAAATGATTTTTATTAAGGCAGCGTGTGTGAAACCGGATTCGAACTCGAGACCTTTCTGTGTTTATTGTGCACACAGTCCACCGCTGGACTGTGTGTCTAACCCGAGTAATAAGTTGATTTTAATTATACTTATAAGATACCGAACTTCATCTTCTTCAATGAGTTTTAACCAGACTCGACAACAGACTGGTCCGAGGTTTAAAACATGTTCTTTAGTGTGTTTCAGTTCATTATGGTGAGATATGAGTGAAAAGATAAAGATATTAGGCGAAGAGGTATACCGACTGGACTCTCTGTTTTCCGGCAGAACTCCGGCGACAGCAATAGGCTCCGGCGTCAGGTGTCTTGCAGCAGCGAGTCTCCGGAAAGCTTACAAATGGTGCGGGTGACTTCGGTATATGCTTAGGAGGTTCAATAAGGCTCGGAATTGAGGAAACCGGTTTTCCGGCGACGAACAGATTAATTCCGGCGAGTGGAATTACGCCGAGAAAAAGTGTGGTTTTGAGCGAAAAGGTTTGCAGTGGGTTGTGGGTGAATTTATAGGGCAAATCGTCGAAGAACTTGGTCTGATTTCCGAATGGATTCAGAAGTTATAAAAACTCCGGCGGTTATAGAAAGTGTCGCGGACTCAAACGTCGGTTATAACCGATGTCCTAATAATAGTTTACGTTATAACTGAAAATGTTGTTAAAAGCTCGCGAGATTACCGGGATTCCGACGACTGAACTTTTGGGCGCCGGTTTTGAATTCGTAACGTCACTTTATGAATTAAATGATTTCAATATTTAACAAACAAAACAAGTGGCGCAGTGGTTTGTGTGTGGTGTGTTAAGACTGTTTCCGGACCGGTCAGTGACCCGGGTTCGAAACCCGGCAGAGACATTGTATTTTTATTTTGCGTTTTTTAACAGTTTTTCAAAAACTAATTATATATTCCCGTATAATAATTGATTATGTATCGTTTAAAATTATTTTGGGCGTTTAATTCGCAACGAAATTTTTGACTGACTGTTCGGTTGATAAACGGAGCGGGTTTGGTAAATTCGTTTTTGACGGATGTTACAGTATCCCCTGCTTTTTAGAAATTTCGTCCCGAAATTAAAAAAAAAATGATATATTTTGACTAAAAGGATGATGATGTTTAGTTTGACAGTTGTATGCTTAGAAAAATAAGGGTTTAAGTTTTTGTTCGAGGCGGTAACGTTCCTTGTAAGGGTTAAGTACCCTATTCATGAATCGCTTTTTGTTGCCTACTGTATAAGTATTGATAAGCAGAAATGATTTGCTAAAAATGATATCATGCATAAGAGTTTAGATACGTTTGGGAAAGTATGGTTATATCCTAAGGTAAAACTTCTAACACTACAACCTACATGGAAAATAAAAACACAACAGCTGATATTCGAACATGAATAAACACAACAGCAAATATTTGAATCCACATTCTGATAGCATATATGTTTGAATGGTGGAAGTTCCTCTCTCGTTTGTTATGATGGAGAGGTTAGTTTATGTAGAAATGGAACACAATCCAATCTCTTTAAATAGCATGATGATATAAATGTAACACAAATTCCAACCAAGGCAATACTAAATCCTACATGGAACTTCTCATAACCGCCTGATAATGCCTCTGATCCTTTGGCAAGAATACTTATATATAGGAAGTACCAGCGGCGTATCCACCATATTCTTGCCAAATTTTCATTAGTTTTATCCACAAGTTATGATTAGTTACCAAGAAACTAATAAATCCTACATAGAACTTCTCATAACCGTCCGATAATGCCTCTGATCCTTTGACAAGAATACTTATATATAGGAAGTACCAGCGGCGTATCCACCATATTCTTGTCAAATTTTCATTGGTTTTATCAGTGAATTATGATTAGTCCTATAACTCTACAACCAATACAACAAACATAAATTACTGAAATGAAATATATCTATGCGATCAAGGCTCAATCAAACGGAGCCGATCGTATTGCATGTACTGAAAATGAAATGTCTGTGCGCTCAAGGCTCAATCAAACGGAGCCGAACGTATTGAATGTACTGAAATTGAAATTGTATGTGCGCTCAAGGCTCAATCAAACGGAGCCGAACGTATTGCATGTACTGAAAATGAACCACTTGATCAAAACAACAATCACACAAACAGCCTATGCATGGAACCTCTCATAACCGCCTGATAATGCCTCCGATCATTTGACAAGAATACTTATATATAGGAAGTACCAGCGGCGTATCCACCATATTCTTGTCAAATTCTCATTGACTTTATCCGCAAGTTATGATTAGTTCTATGCGACTCTACAACAAACACCACAACCACAAGATACTGATAATGAAAATGTATGTGCGCTCAAGGCTCAATCAAACGGAGCCGAACGTATTGCATGAACTGGAAATGTAAATTGAACTGTGCGCTCAAGGCTCAATCAAACAGAGCCGAGCGTATTGCATGAACTGGAAATGTAAATTGAACTGTGCGCTCAAGGCTCAATCAAACGGAGCCGAGCGTATTGCATGTATTGAAATGTAGAATGAAATGACCGATCAAGGCTCAATCAAACAGAGCCGATCGTGCGGGCACGCCAAGATCAACCGCATAATAAAATGGGGATCGAGCTCAACCTCGATGGATGGGGAGCTGCGGCCTCGGCAAAAGCATATACTGAAAACAATATATAATATATAATATACAATAATTACTCTAACAGTCTACACATGGAACCTCTCATAACCGCCAGATAATGCTTCTGATCCTTTGACAAGAATACTTATATATAGGAAGTATCAGCGGCGTATCCACCGTACTCTTGTCAAAGTTTCATTGGCTTTATCCTTAAGTTATGATTGGTTTGGTGTGATAAAGAAAAACATAAAACTAAACGATAGGAGTTGAATCTGGATCTTCGGCGAAGAGGACTAGTTGAGTATCTTCATTTGGGCCGTCATTATCTTCGACAGGATTGGCGTGGATATTGAAGACTCTTCCTCTTGCTGGCGGCCTAGCGGTTGGGTTTCCTTGGTTTACTTGGTTAACTGGGTTTGATTGGGCTTGAGTGTTGATGACGTTAACCAATTGAGGGCATGTGTTTCTAAAGTGGGTAGGGTCGCCACAATTGAAACAAGCTCGAGCATATGGGAACACGGGGTATTGGGGTTGTTGATAGGTTTGGTTTATGGTTTGAGTAGGGGAAAAGGTTTGGTCTTGAAAGGTGCGACAAACATTGCTCAAATGACCATAGCGTCCACAAGTTGCACATAGACGACAAGGTAGGGTATGAGGATGGTGATAAAAACAGTTGTTGCATCGAGGGTGAGGTCTAAGATATGGTTTCTTATTTGGGTAAGCTGAGTCGGGTGCCACTTGGGTGATTGGGATAGCCTGGATGGGTATGGCGTGTAAAACTGGTTGATTTCGTTGGGTAGCAGCGAAAAGTTGTCCGTCTCTTCTTCTCTTAGGATTGGGTCGAGAAGGGGATTCGGTTTGAGTGGAGTCGGAGGTTTCAGTCGTTTCTTTATCCTTCTTCTTCTCCTCCTTGAAGTCTTTGTTTCGGATTCGGTTCTCGGTGAGCTCTGTTGCTAGCTCCATTGCTGCTTCCAAAGTTGCAGGCTTGGCACTTATTACAGAGTCTTGAATCTTTGACGGAAGACCACGAATGTAGTGCTCGATTAAACGGTAGAGGGGAGTGAACATGTTGGGAACCATTTGATGTAGCTCTAGGAATCTTTTGTTGTAGGTGATGTGGTCTCCTTCCATTTACTTCAATGAGTAAAATTCATCTTCTAACTTCTTGATTTCGTTCCTTGGGCAAAATCGTCTGGTCATGATTTCCTTCAATTCATTCCAAGTTAAGGTCATAGCATCGTCGACGCCTCGTTTGGCCTTCTCTGTATTCCACCAAGTAAGTGCTATCCCATATAGTCGACCGGTAGCATAACGCACTTTGCGATCATCAGGGCAATCGCAATTTAGAAAAGTATTCTCCATTTCTTCAAACCAATGGAGGAGAGCGGTGACGCCTTCAGTCCCTTTGTATTTCGGAGGGTCGCATGATTTGAAGTGCTTGTAGGTGCATTTAGTGGTATTTGGGGAAGAGTTGATAATGTTTTGGTTTGCTTGATTGACAGGATTAGCGGTAAGTGCTTGTTGGACTTGGATTACAATATTGGGTATTACGGCAGCCATTTGTTGAGCGATTAAGGCAGCCATGCGTTCGCGGGCTTTTCTTGCTCTCGTCTTCCTACGGGCGAGGTTAGAAGACATCTACAAGGAATACATGACAAAAGTATGAGTTGGATGTTTTCGGGTTCATGGGTCGCATTAGGAATGAACATTCATAAAATAATTATAAATAAATAAATCTACTACATCCATAGGATGTCTTGGGTTTTGCTCGCTGTTAGGCTCTACATGCCGCCATACTTTACCTGTGTAATCATGTGGGCCCCCATGAATACCGGTTTTTCATATGGTTCGCACGGGTTTGCCAGGTTGCGTACACAAAAACCCGGAGAAAATCGAGAAATATGTATACAACGTGTGATATTCGGAATGTGTCCAGGTGTAGACAGGTGACAACTCAAAGTAGGGTTAGTTCGAACGACGTTTGGTGTGGCATGCTTTGGCCTAATAGGTCCTTCGTACTCTCATCGTTGGTCCCCAGGTAGGCAAACTAGTCCGTTATATTGGATTTATACGAATGCCAGCCTAGACAGGACGTTCCGACTACCGGTACTTGTACCCTTCCAGTTACTACATGCCCGTCGCAGAACTTACTTTGATGAGATTTGAAAATTGCACAAAATCTTTGGATAATGAGAGTATGAAAATAAATTGAATACATGAACATCGATATATGTATAATGAATATATATATATGTATAATGAATATGTATATAAGCATGTATGTTTGACTGTAAATGTAAACAAATATGAAACAAATAAATATCACAAGTTTGTATGTAACCACCTAATCAATTAAAATTTAGGCAGACTATAGTATAGGCTCTAAGGGTCTAATAACCTATCCTATATCCCTATAGTCATGGCTCTGATACCAATCTGTCACACCCCGACCCGCAGCGGAAAAAGGTGATCGGGGCATGATTGGGTTATCATCAAAGCTCATGACATTTATTATGCGTTTCATATTCTTTAATACAAATTAAATGGAAATTTACAATAAATGTTACAATATGTTCTAACTAACAATCTAAACTTCTTTGTTCTCTTCTAAGGCATATCCTATGTTTTCCTTGCTTCAACCTGTTCACCTGTATCATGTGTAAAAGGTTTTTTTTGGATCAACATAATGTTGGCGAGTGAATCCTATGGAAAACATTTGAACAAATTTATTTAAATTGATTATGAAATATGTGCACAACCAAACATGAGTAAAAATAGATGTAAACTTAATCAACAATCATAAGATATTAAGTGAAACACACATGAACAATAATGGAACATTTAGAGGCACGCGATGCTCAACTCGTCTCTCACGAGGAACTGAGGGGCCTAATGAATGAATTGCATAACCATGATAATATGAATGTCACAACTACAAACAATATAAACTCAATGATACACACATAAACAATAATGAATTTGATTTGTGGCACGCGTTGTTCAACTCGTCTCCTACGAGGAACTGATGGGCTTAATGAATGAGTTTCATATAATTTGACAAAAGGAAATAAGTAATCACAACAATATAAACAATCTAAGTTTAGGTCATGATGTGGTATGGCACAAGTTTAAACAAATAAGTTAATTATTTTCATAACACATGACACACCCCAAAACGTGTAATTTAAAAGGGGGAGTTGTAAGATTCACTCACAGTGGGTGCGTTCGGTTGATGATGTTGAATGCACGCGAAGTGGTTTTAACCACGAGTGAGATTAACCTAGATGAATCGCATTATGGTTTGGTTAGTAAACGGATTTTATTAATCTATTTTAGTAGGATTGTTTGGTGTATTTTTGTGAGTTTAAGGCTATTTTCTAACCTTAAAAATGTTATTTTTAAGTATTTTTAATTGATTTTTAATTAAAATAATTAAATAAAAATAATAAAAAAATTTGATTTTTTTTTCTCTGACCGTTGACCGTTGACTGACCGTTGACCTGACCGTTGACCGGTTCGAATCGGAATATACGTGCGCTGAGTGAGGCTCGAACCCGAGACCTCCCGTACGCGTGCACGCAGCTCTACCAACTGAGCTACGTGTCTAACCCGTTATATATCTGATTTTAATTATATATATATATTAATTAGTTTAAACCGAAAATCATTTTATTTTAAAAACAGTTTAATTTATTCGGACAATGCGCTCCACAGGTCTCGAACCCGGGACCTGTGGCTTAAACTAACACACAGTCCACCGCTGGACTGTGTGTTTAACATGTTATATATTCCAACTTTTATTATACTTAAATACAAATTATCTGTTTTCATTTCTGACTTTATTTAAAAAGGTTAATAATTGTCCGGGTCGATGCAGAAGACCGGACTCGAACTCGTGACGTGCGACTTAAACATACACACAGTCCACCGCTGGACTGTGTGTCTAACTTGGTTATTAATCCGATTATTAATATACTTAACATATACCTGTGGCGACTCCGGTTCAGTTTAACAAAAAAATGATTTTTATTAAGGCAGCGTGTGTGAAACCGGATTCGAACTCGAGACCTTTCTGTGTTTATTGTGCACACAGTCCACCGCTGGACTGTGTGTCTAACCCGAGTAATAAGTTGATTTTAATTATACTTATAAGATACCGAACTTCATCTTCTTCAATGAGTTTTAACCAGACTCGACAACAGACTGGTCCGAGGTTTAAAACATGTTCTTTAGTGTGTTTCAGTTCATTATGGTGAGATATGAGTGAAAAGATAAAGATATTAGGCGAAGAGGTATACCGACTGGACTCTCTGTTTTCCGGCAGAACTCCGGCGACAGCAATAGGCTCCGGCGTCAGGTGTCTTGCAGCAGCGAGTCTCCGGAAAGCTTACAAATGGTGCGGGTGACTTCGGTATATGCTTAGGAGGTTCAATAAGGCTCGGAATTGAGGAAACCGGTTTTCCGGCGACGAACAGATTAATTCCGGCGAGTGGAATTACGCCGAGAAAAAGTGTGGTTTTGAGCGAAAAGGTTTGCAGTGGGTTGTGGGTGAATTTATAGGGCAAATCGTCGAAGAACTTGGTCTGATTTCCGAATGGATTCAGAAGTTATAAAAACTCCGGCGGTTATAGAAAGTGTCGCGGACTCAAACGTCGGTTATAACCGATGTCCTAATAATAGTTTACGTTATAACTGAAAATGTTGTTAAAAGCTCGCGAGATTACCGGGATTCCGACGACTGAACTTTTGGGCGCCGGTTTTGAATTCGTAACGTCACTTTATGAATTAAATGATTTCAATATTTAACAAACAAAACAAGTGGCGCAGTGGTTTGTGTGTGGTGTGTTAAGACTGTTTCCGGACCGGTCACTGACCCGGGTTCGAAACCCGGCAGAGACATTGTATTTTTATTTTGCGTTTTTTAACAGTTTTTCAAAAACTAATTATATATTCCCGTATAATAATTGATTATGTATCGTTTAAAATTATTTTGGGCGTTTAATTCGCAACGAAATTTTTGACTGACTGTTCGGTTGATAAACGGAGCGGGTTTGGTAAATCCGTTTTTGACGGATGTTACAGTATCCCTCAACCTCGAGATTTAAATCAAACAAGTATGGGTGCTTTTGTCGCATAACGGACTCAGCCTCCCACGTATACTCGGGACCTCGATGAGCGTCCCATTTAACCTTCACAATTGGCACGTGCTTCCTACGAAGCTTTTTAACTTGTCGATCTTCAATTGCTATAAGTTTCTCAATGAAACGCAGGTTTTTATCGATTTGCACGTCTTCGTGTGGCATGGCCAACGATTCATCTGCCAGACATTTTTTCAAATTGGAGATGTGGAATACATCATGGATTCCACTGAGCTTTTCCAGCAATTTCAACTTATACGCCACAGATCCAATACGTTCAATGATTTCGAACGGTCCGATGTATCTTGGGCTTAACTTGTCCTTCTTTCCAAAGCGCATAACGCCTTTCCAAGGCGACACCTTTTATAAAATCTTGTCCCGGACCTGGAATTGAAGAGGTTTACGCCTCTTATCCGCATAACTTTTTTGCCTATCCCTGGCAGCCTTGAGACGGTCACTAATTTGTAAAATCTTATCCGTCGTCTCCAGGACAATCTCCGGTCCTGTTAGTTGAGCTTCCCCAACTTCCGCCCACCAAACGGGCATCCTACACTTTCTCCCGTAAAGAGCTTCAAACGGGACAGCTTGAATACTTGCGTGATAGCTGTTATTGTAGGAGAACTCGACTAGAGGAAAGTGTTTGTCCCAACTTCCTCCTAGATCTATTACACACGCACACCACATATCTTCCAACGTTTGTATAGTACGTTCACTTTGTCCATCTGTCTGCGGGTGGTCTGCTGTACTAAAGCTCAAACGTGTGCCCAAGGCTTGCTGAAAGCTCTTCCAAAAGTGAGAAGTATACCTGGTTTCTCTATCGGACACAATGGATATCGACACGCCATGTAAGGATACAATCTCATCCACATACAGTTTCGCTAGCTCATCCGAACTGTAAGTTTCCTTAATTGGCAAAAAGTGTGCCGATTTAGTCAACCTATCCACGATGACCCGTATCGCGTCATTTCCATGGTTTGTTTTTGGTAACTTAGTGGTGAAATCCATAGTTACGCATTCCCATTTCCACATGGGAATTTCCAACGGCTATAGTAATCCCGACGGTTTCTGATGTTCGGCCTTAACTTGCGAACACGTCAAACATTTAGCTACATAAGTAGCTATAGATTTCTTCAGCCTTGCCCACCAATAGTTGGGTCTCAAATCTTTGTACATTTTATCACTACCTGGGTGAACAGAGTATTTAGAACTATGCGCTTCTTGGAGAATTAAATCCCTGAGTCCTCCAAATACTGGAATCCAAATTCGTCCACAGAATCTAAGGATTCCATCACTTCCAGGCGTGAGTTGTTCCACAACTTTACCAAACTCTTCACTTGGAAGATTTGCCTCTAACAAGGCTTGTTTTTGCGCATCTAAAATCTTTTCATTTAAGTTGTTCTTTATTTCCATTCTTTTGGCGTTAACCTGGATGCGTTTAACCCTTTTCCTTGTGACTTAAGGCTTCAACAACCACATTTTCCTTACCTGGGTGATAACGAATTTCACAATCATAGTCGTTAAGCGTTTCCATCCATCGCCGTTGTCGCATATTCAAGTCTTTCTTGTTGAATAAATGTTGGAGACTTTTGTGATCAGTGTATATAATACACTTTGTCTAGCACAGATAGTGTCTCCATAACTTGAGCACAAACACCACGGCACCTAACTCCAAATTGTGCGTGGTGTAGTTTCTTTCGTGAACCTTTAACTGTCTTGATGCATAAGCGATTACCTTACCCCTCTGCATAACCACACAACCCATCCCTGTGTGTGATGCGTCACAATAAACCACAAAATCTTCTATTCCTTCAGGTAAGGTTAATACATGTGCATTACTCAGTTTCTGCTTCAAAACTTCAAAAGCTTCCTGTTATTTTGGACCCCAACTGAACTTAATATCCTTGTGAGTCAAAGTAGTTAGTGGGGTAGCTATTCTGGACAAGTTTTCAATAAATCTTCTGTAATAACCTGCTAAACCCAGAAAGCTACGTATCTCTGATAAGGTCTTAGGAGCTTGCCAATTCATAACAGCCTCAACCTTAGCGGGGTCTACCTAAATTCCACGTTCACTGACAACGTGCCCTAAGAACTGAACTTCACGCAACCAAAACTCACACTTGGAAATTTTGCGTAGAGCTCCTCTTGGCTTAACAACTCTAGTATGCACCTCAAATGTTTCTCGTTATCAACCTGACTTCGAGAATAGATAAGTATGTCGTCAATGAAGACGATGACAAACTTATCAAGATACGACTTGCAGACCCTGCTCATCAGATCCATAAATGCTGCAGGTGCATTAGTGAGCCCGAAAGGCATCACTAAGAACTCGTAATGCCCATATCTTATTCTGAACCCTGTCTTCGGTACATCTTCCGTTCGGACTTTGAGTTGGTGATATCCCGACCTTAAATCGATCTTGGAGAAGTAGCTAGCTCCTTCAAGTTGATCAAATAAGTCATCGATCCTGGGTAGCGGGTGGCGGTTCTTGATAGTTAACTTATTTAACTCACGGTAGTCAATGCACATCCGCATTGAACCGTCTTTCTTTTTCACGAACAAAATCGGAGGTCCCCGCGGCGAAGAGTTTAGCTGAATAAAACCTTTGTCTAACAGTTCTTCGAGCTGCGTCTTTAATTCTTTCATTTCTGTTGGTGCAAGTCGATACGAGGCTCTAGCAACAGGAGCTGCACCAGGTATGATATCAATTATAAACTCTACTTGCCTATCTGGAGGCAGACCAGGCAAGTCTTCTGGAAACACATCAGCGAATTCGGAGATAACGGGTAAGTCCTCAATCTTCAACTTTGACTCATTGATGGTCACTTATGCCATATAAACGACACAATTCTTCTTCAAACACTTCGAGGTCTTAAGCAGCGATTCCTTTTACGAAAATCCATAATGTATATCTCCTTGTATAGAAAGCAAGTCAGGGTGACGAGGTTTTGATCTCGATAAGTTTCTTGTTACAGGTTATATGGGCTTGGTTACTAGACAACCAATCCATACCAAGAACTACATCGAATCCTGCAATTTCATTGGCAGAAGTGAAACAGGAATGGAATGATTCTTGATGGATATGGAGCATCCATCTAGAATCGTAGAAGCGGTCTCAATCGTTCCATCAGCAAGTTCTACGTCATAGGTTACGTCTAGAGTTCTTATAGGCAAGTCTAATGAGGCACTAAACTTATGATCTACAAATGATTTATCGGCTCCTGAATCAAAGAGAACTCTAGCATAAACATCATTTATAAGGAACGCACCTGTTATCACATTGTCGTCATTCACGGCCTCCTTAGCTTTCATCTGGAAAGCACAAGCCTTTCCCTTCTTCGACCCATCGTGCTTAACATCATCATCTTTCTTATACCTAGGGCAGTTAGGTTTGATGTGCCCTTTCTCACCACAATTGTAACAAGTGGCTTCCTTCAAATCCTTACAACTTAGGGCCTTGTGCCCCGTCTTCTTACAGATACCACAGGGTTTGGACTAAGAGTCATCCCGACATGATCCAAAGAGTCGTCGGTTGCACTTTGGCCTATCATCTGACCTTTGCTAAAACTGATTTGACCTAAACCTTTGATTTTTGTTTGACCGATGACTTCGGTCATCCTCTCTTTTTCTCTTTCCCTCTGCTTCAGACTTGATGGATCGCTGCCTCTTCAACTCTTGAGTGAGTGTCAAAGCTAGCTCCGCTGCAGATCTAAAAGTTTCGGGTCTTGATGCCTTGACATTCCCCTTGATCTCCGGTTCTAATCCACCAATAAAACGCGCGATGCGTTTGGGTTCGGGGATAATCAGGTAAGGTACCAATCTCGACAGGGAGTTGTAATCAGACAAATACTTTTTGCAGTCTAAATTCTTCATTTGTAATCGCAGAAAGTCTATTTCAATCTTTTCCACCTCGTGAGGTGGACAGTAAGTTTCCTTTATCAGTTCAACAAATTTTTCCCAGCTCAAATTATACAAATGAACTTTCCCAGATGATTGAATCATTGACTTCCACCATATTAAAGCATCACCTTTGAATGGCTGTGCAACATACTTCACCACATCCTTTTCCGCACATCAGCTAATCTCTACCACGGTTTCAATCTCGTCCAACCATCTTAGATTTTCCACTGCTCCTTTCTCTCCAGTAAAATCTCCCGGCTTGCAAGACACAAAATACTTATTCGAGCAACCGTCCTCTGAAAACTTAGTCTTTTTCTGATATTCCTCTCTCTCTCTCCTCACATTCGAGGAGTGTTCTGGGTATTCCTTATTTTCCGAAGAAGGTTTTGAGTGTTGTTTGGTGGTATGCTTGGAGGAGTGCTTGGACGAGTGTTTAGAATGTGAAGCACTTGATACTAATGGCTTTTCAGCATGATCCTTTATTGCCTTTTCAACTTCCGTGGCAATGAGTGCTTGAAGATCTCCTTTGGTTATAACGATGTTCTCATTTGCGTCATCATCATTTCTTTGACTATTAACTTCGTTAGAATCCGCCATCTTGCTTGATGAAACTATAATATTAATATTATAAATTTAAATTAGTCATACATGCTTGATGACTTGCAATGTATGGTATAGCATAATAAAGCCATACGAACTTGTCAATTTTATGGGGGTGTTTAAGTATGGCATAAAGGCTGTCACTAAGGACAAAAGAATAGCATCAAGGGCTTGCCGCAATGTCTTGGTTCACAAAATGCCAAGATTACAAAAGAATGCGAAGCTTCGAGGTTCGAACGTAGTTTTACTACCTCAAGACAGGGAGTCGTAGACTACAGTTGTCATTGTCACTAATGGACATAATATAGCTCAGAAGCATCACACCACTAATGGGTGTTAAGTAAAATAATCATCGCACTGATGATTGGTCATGATCAAAATAGATCGTGTAGGTTTGGACGTAGTCCATTACCTTAATGGTTCATGTGGTTCCTCAAGTCACACTTACCAGGAGGTTAATATCTTGAATATATTAACTTTTAGAATGAGCTCTTAAAATGATTTAAATAACTAGTCCAAATCAGGCAGACTAGGGGGTTTAGTACGTAGTTCACCACCTTTGGATATAAGGGAAATCTCAACCTTAACTATCATGGTAGAAAGCCATATAACTACCGTTTTGCCAATTCATGTGACCTAATCACTTGGCGGGCGTAAATCATTAAGAGAATCTTTTGGAATATTTCGTAGATCATAAATTTCGAATTAAAATCGAGACGATCGCTTGAACAACTTGGTGAAAGGAATACATAATTAAAATTACAAAATTCCATTAATAATAATAACGCGATACAATAGTGCCATAAATAGGACTTTAATAAAGGAAAAATTGTCCTCGTAGGGACTATACCTGAAATAATTAAAATGTCCATGCAGGGACTTAACTTAAAATAACAAAATACAAAGATAGTTATGAATTTAATCATTTTCCCTCTTAGCTTCTTTACTAGCCTTTTCAACAGTTTTTTATTCTTCTTATTGTCCTTAGCTGTTTGTTCCTCAAGCTCCTTGACCTTTTCTATTGCTTCAGTAAGAACTTCCATTGTTGGCGGTGGCTGCTGTGGTTGCGCTTGAGGTTGGGGTTGAGGTGGTGCAACCGGATGTTGATACCCATAATAGGGATATTTGCCTGGTTGATAGGGATAGGGGTTAGGATAGTGAGCATTTATGGCCATTTCTAGATACGGGTCATGAAGAGATACATTTTGACTGTGGCTATGCTCCGGCCAGGTAGAAGGCTCAAATATGTTGTACCCAGATGGGTTTGAATAAGAAGGGATATGGTTATCAAAACCCGATGGTGGTAGTGATGACGGCTCACTTATAGGAAATGATGGTTGAGGCTCAGGCTCAACAGTTGGTTGTGGTTGGTTCTCCATAAAAGGTGAAGTATGTGAGAGTTCACCCATTTGTGGGTCCTCGGGAATAATATGGTAAGGGTTAGGTGAGAGTGACCCTACTCTCGGTCCTAGGCGCACTGACATGTGCGCCCCACGTCTTCTTGGAGGTGGAGGTGGTAGTGGCTGCTCTACTGGTGGTTCTTGTGGTGGAGTGTGGTATGAAGGAGTATCATGAACTGAGGGAGTATTGTAGAAAACGTATTGTCCCCACCTCTCCTCGTAGCTATCAGTGTAATGATTTGCGGTTCCAGCGTACGAGTTAGAACCGCTGGATATGTTAATGGGGTGACCCATTGATCCTGTTGCTGGCATTTCGGGGTCAGAATCTTCCTCTATTGGTTCAGGGGAATCCTCAGGAGGAGTAACAGAGAGGGAACAAAGGTGTATATCGGTATTGTAGTATTCTTGAGAGGAATGGGAGTGTTGGGGTTGTTGGGTATGGTGCGAATGTTGCGAATGATGGGAGTTTGGCGGTGGTGAGTATTCATGAGGTAAGTTAGGGTATGGTTCCCATGGTGACGAGGAATCGTCCGATCCTTCATAAGGGTTGTATACGGGGCGTTAGAAGGCCCTTGCTTCGAGGATCCACTCCTCATTAACCCCTTTCCTTTTGCTCCTCTCGAAAATTTAGGCGGCATTGTTCTGCTTCAAAAATAAGTCAAAACACAAAACAAGGCAAAATAATATCAAATAAGGTAATGAGTAATCCTAGGTCATAGCCTAGACTCGAGAGTCTAAGGAATCTGTTACTGTGTCGTTTGAGATCAAACACTAAAGACTAGTGTTGAATTCCCTCAAACGCTGGCTCTGATACCAACCTGTCACACCCCGATTTCCACATGTATTCCGGTGGGCCCGGTTGGGTGTATCGTGACGTACAGTTGATATCATCATAACCAATTACAACACAGAGCAACACAGCGGAAGGCTTGGAGTAAAATATAAACTATTAAAAACCATAAAGTGTCCAGAGTTCGAAACATACATATATACAGACAAGGTTTGTAAGATGATCCACAAGCGGATCGGATAACATACAAAATGAAAACAGACTCTACAGGCTCAACTCTAAGGTCGCAACTCCTTAATGTCAACGCCCCGAAGCTTCCGGCCTATTGTGTACTTGTACCTGTATTTTAATCTTTGAAAATACGTCTGTTTACAATGGTAAATACTGTTAACCGACTCATTTTGAAAACCTTTTCGAAAATGATTTTTTTTGGTGCACAAGCACATTTTGTAAAATAACTTGGGAAAGTACAAATGACCTTGTATACAGAATTACATGTCAGGCTTTTACGTATGGGGCCCGGTACAGAAACCGAGACATGATCAATTGACACACCACTCTGAACTTTCACAAAGAAAGCAGTTAGCAATTACCCAGTGTATGCCTACACGCCATGCTTTAGTCATGGCCACTAATACTTTAGTGAGCCATGGATATCCCGGACACGGTCAAGCCCACCCCCAATGTTTGAGTTTCAAACAAAACAGATCAAAACCGGGTTATGCAATTTTAGTTAATTAGCACAACTGGATAAAACATAATTTTCATACCCGACCAAGCGGTAATAATTTACCGTATCCCAAGCCCGTATAGGGAAAATAGGTTAAGAGTATTTACCTGAAGTTAAGTCTTCGTGAAGTCCAAAACTCAGCCGTAGATCAAAGCAAGTACAGGTACAATTTACAGGAAGGCGTTTAGTCTGGAGTGATGGTAATTATTAACCAATATTAGAATGCTAACGGGTCCTTAGTTAAGTCTTAGACCTGAACCGGTTAGTCTTACGCTAAAACAATACGGTACGATACGCTAGATTAAGCGGTGACCGGTATAGAATGTTAGTTGGACCCGACAAGTATATAAACTTGTCTAATGTGGGTAAACCAACAACATTCTGGATTTGATAGAGAAATGACAAAGTTAAACCCGTTTCGGTTAAATTACGTAAACAAGTCACGTATGCTTATCCGTAAGCGTATAAGCGAAACCGGGTAACCGAGAGAGTCATATACAAGTTCCATATGAATATATGTTTAAAATGTGTTATAAAATCAGTAGCTTTGCAAAAGATAGGCTCGAGGCATATTTAAAACCGAATTATGCCTTACAAGGGTATTTTGGTCATTTTAGCGTTTATAAAAGATGTTTAAAACGAATCTGATGTCAAGGTCATTAATATTCTATAGAAAATACTTATTTGTGATGTTATAACAGTAGGATATCAAATATATGTGTGTTTGACGATTTTGGAATTATCTATGTCCCGTAAGGGCATTTTAGTAATTTCACACATAGCTTTGAAGCCAAAATTGGGATTCTGAGTTCGGGACTAGTACTTACTGTTAAGATGTTGAAAATAAGTTTATAAATCAGTAGGTAACAAGTCTTGGCTCATAGTTATAGTTTTAAACCGTACTATGCGCCGAAAATGCGTAAAAGTGGATAAATGCCATTATATTCGATGTTTAAGATAAACTGAGGTTAGGACCTGTTTTATATACCAAAAATATTTTTTTTAACTTATTACATTAGTAGGTTTAAGCTTTGATTACAAAAAGATTGATTTAAGTCATTTTTCGTAAAAAAAGGTAATTTGGTCATTTCTTGGCATTTAACGAATCTTTAGACCTTTACTCAAGTCATAATTTGAATAAACATCCCAAAATGTCCTACTTATCATATTATATCAGTAAACATTTCATTCTGATCAATAAACCATATTTAATCTTTCTAAAATGCCAAAAGGGGCATTTTAGTCATTTAAATGCCATAAACGTATCTTTTGCGAAAACTTAGATTATAATCAGATTCTCGACATCTACATAATCAAATTATGTTTACAAATCAGTTTATGTTTTATATTTACATGCATGGGTGTTTAAAATCATGATTTGCACAAAAAAGACCTTTTTGCAAAGTTTATGTAATTTTAGCGGAACTTGTATGTAAACTCAGATTTCTAATGAATCGAGTAACGAAACTTTAAGAGGTCATCCTTTACTTAAGTATGGTCTTAAAGTGATCAAAATTCAGTAGCCAAAATGGCTAAACCGGGTCAGAGGCGAAAGTCAATGAAAAGTCAAATATTGCGACTTTCGGTTGCGAACCGATGCTAGACCAAGATTATGACGAGCCGAATCAGTTGGTATATGTTCTAATACTTATTTTTAGGTTATAAGTGCATCAAAACATATTTTATAATATCTGGATCATTAGTTATGAATTTTTACAAATTTGGACAGTTTGACTTTTGTTGACTTTTAGTTTGACTCGTCAATTGGTCATGAATCCCTGGTAATATGGAGATGCCCTCTTGAGGGATTAACATCTCCATCATTACAATCACGTAGCCACTTTCATTACACCCAATGGCCAGACTATCAAGGATTTAGATCAAAGTCAAGGTGTATTTATGTCAAGACTTTGACTCTGGTTTAAAACTTGAAGAAACGACTTAGCACGAATTTGGGATACTTACACAAAGTCCAGAGGGTACTAAGATCAGTAGAGAGTGCACAAAGTTTCCTGGAACTTCTCCAAAGTGGGCTTGTTTGAAAATGAGGTAGTGGAGAAAAATGTTGCAACATAGAATGCATCATAAAAGGATTAATGAGGAGCTATGAATTGTTGCCAGGTTCTATAGGACGTTAACAAGTGTCCCTAGGCGTGGCAAGCATGCAAAGATGGTGCCAAAACTCGACAAATGTGGCAGAATAGGCTGCTGCCTCCTTTCTGTTCGCTGGCAGGTCCTTACGGACTGTATGGGTTAGGCCGTACGGTCCGTAAGGACCTTAGGCGCCCGCAGTTTCAGGTGGCCTTGCGGACCGTATGGCTAGAGCCTTGCGGTCCGCAAGGGGTTTTCAGAACATGAAAATTTCAAAATGTTATTTAGGTCCCCCAACTAATTTTAATATTATAAAGTACGGATATTATTATCGTTTCAACGACTTCGGTCCCTCCCAATTTACCATACGGTACTCGAGGATTACCTGGACACGTGTCGGAACTTTACTGGACGTAAAAACACGAGGTGTTACAATGTGTTTATCCAATTGGCTTTGATACTTTTGTTTTCCTTGCATGAAAATTTGTAGACCTACTTAGTCGAATCCAAAAGGTCATGCATAGTAATGTTATAACCCCAAAATCTATAGATCTAGTTTTTAAAAACTTTAAAAAAAAGTTAAAAAAATTACGTTCTATATGATGTAATATTTTTGAAAAGTTACCGATTTTCGTTCTTCATCCTTTAATTAATTTTTGTTTTGTATCTTTTAGTTTTTTTGTTGTATGGAGTTATATCATATGATACATCATTTTTGTATTACAATATCATCCTTTAATTTGTTTTTCTTGTATTGAGTATATCGTATTATACATCTTTTTCACTTGTATTACAATATTAGGTATAGTTATACCATATTTAATCGTGTAGTAGGGATGGGATTGGTATCATACCGGTACCGAAAATACTGTTACCGAAGTTGAGGAAAAGTGGATACCGAATAACGTACATATTTATCAGTTCGGTAATGGTACAATACCAGTTTTTTTGGTATTTTACCGCGTTGGTACCACTTTCGTGTTTTTCATTGTTTTACCTAAAAAATATCATGTCCATCCATCCATCCATTATTAACTGAATTGGAGTAATATATAGTGGGAAAACTAGACAAATGCATGTAGTAAAAAATCAAAAGGTAAACACACATGGGTTAGACTTTAACATCCAAATTCCAACATGTCTAAAAAAGCATCATAATTCGTAACTGATTAAAAAGAACCAAACAAAAGAAAGTTGATATCGCTAATCGATTTGGATTTTCCCTTTTTGGATTTTGGATTCTTGATTGATTGCAGAGTTTGTTGTAGAGTGATAAGAGATTTAGGTTTAGGTTTTATTATTAGTTCAATATTGTAAAGGCCGACTCTTCGTAACCCAGCCTAAAAACCCACTGGAATTCATTATTAAATTTGGTATCAATTAATACCAGTATTGATCGAAAAATACTGGTATCGATACCGTTAATTACCGATACTGAAACTCGAATCTATTACTGATACCGGTAGGTATCGGTACGATACAGTACCAGTATTGGTACGATACAGTACCGATATTTCGGTAAAAAATCTCATCCCTCCGTGCAGTACACTAATCTTTAGCCTAATTTTTAAATAAATGAAAATAATAGATAGATGATGATTCTTACAGTTCTCTCTCTCTCTCCCACTCCCTCTCTTTCTATATATAGGGTGGGGTTCAACTACAAAGTCTAAAACTCCTAAAAAGTGTACAAATAATAGAGTGAAGCTTCTAACACACTATATTCAAACCCTTGCATTCTATAAAAAAACTCCAAACACACCATGTGTAGAACTATGAATATAAAACACAACATATATATATATATATATATAGGTCCCCTATATAGGTGAAGTATAGAGAGAAAACTCACTTGAGTTGAAAAAACTCAAGAAAACCCTATCTAACATTTTTATTTTTTTCTAAAAAAATAGGGAATGTAAGTTACATGCTAAAAAGCTGAAACGTTTTGTAACAAAAATAAATAAAAACAAAAAGCGCCGAATGGTTTTTTTAATTTTTTTTAAATTTCAGTGTTTACAAAAAATGCTAAAAAACTGAATTTTTGTAATTTTTTATAAAAACTCCACTTGGCGCTTTTTATTTTTTTTTGTTACAAATCGTTCATTAACATGTAACTTACATTTCTTATTTTTTTAGAAAAAATAAAAAATGTTACATAGGGTTTTCTTGAGTTTTCTCAACTCAAGTTAGTTTTCATTTTATCCTTCCCCTATATATATATGTGTGTGTGTGTGCTGGAATTCGCGTCTTAGTTAATTTAATTAATTAGTTTTTATTTTTATATTTTTAGTCACCCCCCCTCAAACTATAAAAATGGTTAGTGTCGACGTGTCGTGTCCGTGTCAGTCTAGGTCTAGATAATTTAGTTAGAGTAATTAGAGAGTCTCGTGGGTTCGACACTCGGACCTACTTTAGCTATACTGCATTGATCGGTACACTTGCCGATTGTGTGGTCTAGTTTTAGAGAGCCTTAGTTTATAAATTTAAAACTTAGTATGTCTAGTTTAGGGTTAAAATTAGTTAGTTTTCATAGACCACTTTTGGCACATATACATGAGAAAACTAAAAAACTAACTAAAAGGTTTAAAAAACATACCAAACGAATTTATTTTAATAAAAATTGCTATATTATATGTATAAAAAACAATTGTACTGCATGTGCATTAATACAAAAAGCCTAAACCACCCCTTACCGACACCTCAAAAAACCTAAACCCACCACCCCCACCCCAAAAACCTAAATCCACCCTCCTACCAAAAGCGTAAATCCCTCCACCTCCCAAAAAAACTAAGCCCCCCTAAAAGACCTAATACTAAACCCTAAACGTAAAACCCCAAAAAACATAAAGCCCTCACCCGACACCCCCCAAAAAACCTAACCCTCACCCAAAAACCTAACCCTAAAATTTATACTAAACTCAAAAGCTAACCCTAAGCATATAATGCACATGTGCAGTACAATTTTTTTTTACAAAAAGTTTTTTATACATAAAAAGTAGCGATTTTTTGTAAAAAACAAACAAAATTTTGGTATGTTTTTTAGGCTTTCTTAGTTTTCTCATTTATATGTAGTTTTCTCATGGTCATCTCCACTAGGGCTGGCAATTTCAGACACGGACACGAAAACACGATACGAAACGACACGACCTTAACAGGTTCGTGTTTAACCCTTAATAGGTTTCGTGTCTTAAACATGTCAACACAATAAGACCTGTTTATTTTCGTGTCTACACAGGTTAAAAACCTTGTTTATAATATTAATATTTATGTGAAAAAAATAAGAATGTCATGGCCCATGGCCCTGTGGGTAGGGGTTTATACACGCATGGCATTAAAAAATAGGAACCCTAAATTTCAAATATCCCATTCACGCTGATCAATCGCTCAGCAAACTCTAAGGGTCTGTTTGGTATGGGGTAATAGAATGGACGGGGGAATGGAATGGACGAGGTAATGGAATAGATGAGGTTACGGAATTGATCATTACCATTCCATGTCTTGTTTGGTTGCCATGTGAGAATGAAATGAAGCATTACTTATTGTTTTTTGGTATGCAAGAAAAGACGAAGGAACAAAATTGAATGGTGGTGGTGAATGATGGGCGGTGATGGTGGGTGGGTGATAGGTAGCAGTAGTAGCGGCGACGGGGTTGGCGCTGGTGGTTGGTGGGTGGAGACAGCGGGTGGTGGTGGTGGGTGACCGCGGAGGTGGGTGGAGGAGGTGGTCGGAGGTGGTAGTGGCGGTGAAGGTGGTCGCAGGAGGCAGTGGCGGTGGCGGTTGATAGCGGTGGCAGGGGTGGGTGGCGACGGCGACGGTGATCAGAGGTGGCAACGGCGATGATCGAAGGTGGGTGGTGGCAGTGATCGGAGGTTTCTGCGACAACAGTGGGTGGCAGCGACGGCGGTGGCAGGCGGCGGTAGGTGGCAGCGGTGGTGGGTGGTGGCGAAGGTGGGCGATGGCGGCGGATGATGTTGATGGTGGGTGGTGGCAACGGTGGTGGTTGTGGTGTTGTTAATAAAGAGGTGAAGAGTGAATGGAATGGAAAAAAAAGAGAGGGGGGAAGGATAGAATGATTTTGAGAGAATGAAATGCATTTTGGAATGGGTGATTCAATTCCATTGACCAACCAAGCACTCTTTTCTTCATTCCTCACAATGGTTCATTCCATTCCACCTCTCACTCCTACATACCAAACGCTAGACTCCACCACCTCCCCTCGGCCGTTGTAACATCCGTGAAAAACCGGATTTACCAAACCCGCTCCGTTTATTAACCGAACAATCAGTTAAAAATTTCGTTGCGTATTTAATGCCCAAATTATTTTTAAACGATTCATAATTAATAAGTATATTGGAATATATAATTTATATCTGAAAAAGTATTAAAAATAGTGGTTTAAAAATCAAACAAGGCTGCCGGTTTTCGAACCCGGGTCAAACTGGTCAAACAATGACTTAACACTCATCCATCAAACCACTCCGCCACTTGTATTTTTTAGTAATAGATCAAGACAATTAATTCAAATAATGAAACAGAAATCAAACCCAGTCAACTGACGCGCTCAAATCCGTTGACGCCGGAAAATCCGACGATTTCGTCAAACGTCATCGGTTATCTATGACTTAACGTAAACATTAACCTCAACATCGGTTATAACTGATGTCCAGTCCGCGACACAAGTTATAACCGCCGGAAAATCATTAACCGACGAATCAAGACGGAAAACGGACCAAATTCGTCGATGTTCTGCCCAATAAATACCCCCTCTAACCTCTGTTAGCTTTTTCGCTCACAATCACACTCTTTCCCGACGTAATTTCACTCGCCGGAAAACCGAGCCTTTTCACCTCTGTGCATCACTCTAAAAACTGAACCCCCAGAGCTCATACCGAAGCCACCCACACTCATCTCAAGCTCCCTGAAGACCCTCTGCCGCAGGACACACGTCGCCGGAATCATCTGCTGTCATTGGAGTTTCGCCGGTGAAACAGAGGAGCCCTGTTCGGATACCTTACACTTAATCTCTCATTCTTTTTATTAATCTTACATGTAATTAATCACAACCCACTAAGGAACTTGATTAAAATCGATGAACCAGTCAGACTCCGATCTGGTTAAGTCTAACGAAGAAGACGAAGTTTCAGTATTGTATATGTTTAATTAAAATCAAGATATATCTCGGGTTAGACACACAATCCAGCGGTGGACTGTGTGCAAATAAAAACGCATACGTCCCGAGTTCGATTCTTGTCCCACGCACACTCGCCTTAATAAAAATGTTCCTTTTTGTAACCAAATCGGATTCACTACAAATAGATGTTAAGTTTAATAAAAACCGGAATAATAACCAAGATAGACACACAGTCCAGTGGTGGACTGTGTGAACGTTTAAATCACACGTCACGAGTTCGAGTCCGGACTACCGCACCGGTTCGGGCAATTATCAAACTTTTTATATAAAGCAGAAATGAAATGATCTAGTTTGTATATAAGTATAATAAAAATCAGTTTATTTACCAAGTTAGACACACAGTCCAGCGGTGGACTGTGTGTTAACCTAAACCACAGGTCCCGGGTTCGAGACCTGTGGAGAGCACCGAGCGAGTCATTAAAATCGTTTTTGAAATAAATGATTTTCGGTATTAATTCAATTAGTATATAAATATAATTAAAAACAGAAATATTTCGGGTTAGACACGTAGCTCAGTTGGTAGAGTTGCGTGCACGCGAACAGGAGGTCTCGGGTTCGAGCCTCACCCGGCGCACACAATTATACAATAAAATCGGTCAACAAGTCAACGGTTAACAGGTCAACAGTCAAAAATCAACATTTTTTTTATTACTTTTATTTATTTATTTACATTAAAAATACTTAAAAATAACATTTTTAAGGTTAGAAAATAGCCTTAAACTCACAAAAATACATCCAACAATCCTACTAAAATTGATTAATAAAATCCGCTTACTTACCGAACCATTATGCCATTATCTAGGTTAGTTTCACTCGTGGTTAAAACCAACTTCGTGCGCATTCAACATCATCAACCGAACGCACCCAATGTGAGTGAATCTTACAACTCCCCTTTTTAATTACACGTTTTGGGGTGTGTCATGTGTCACTAAAATTAACTTGTTTATTTAAACTTGTGCCATACCATATTGTGATCTAAACTTAGAATGTATATATTGTTTGTAGTTATGTATTTCATATTGTCAAGTATATGCAAGTCATTCCTTAGGCCCATCAGTTCCTCGTGGGAGACGAGTTGAGCAACGCGTGCCTCAAAACAATCTATTATTGTATGTGTGTGCATTATCTAATATTAGGTGATTGTGAATAAGTTTACATCTATATTTACTCATATGTGGTTGTGCACTTTATTTTATAATCAATTAAATAAACTTGTTCAAATGTTTTTCATAGGATTCACTCGCCAACTTTTTGTTGATCCAAAAAAACCATTGTTACACATGATACAGGTGAACAGGATGAAGCAAGGAAAACATAGGAAGTGCCTTAGAAGAAAGCAATGAAATCTAGAATGATGTTTAGGACATGATGTAATTATGATTGTATATTTCCCATTAAATTGTAATAATGAATATGAAACCTTATAATAAATGTCATGAGCTTTGATGATAACCCAATCATGCCCCGATCACCTTTTCCGCTGCGGGTCGGGGTGTGACAGATTGGTATCAGTGCCATGACTATAGGGATATAGGATAGGTTATTAGACCCTTAGAGCCTATACTATAGTTGACTAGATTTTAAATTGTTTATGTGGTTACATGCAAACTTATGATATTTATTTGTTTCATATTTGTTTATACTTACAGTCAAACATACATACTTATATACACATTCATCATACATATTTCAATGTTCATATAATCAAATCATCTTCATACTTTTGTTATTCAAAGATTTTGTCGCAATTTTCAAATCTCATCAAAGTAAGTTCTGCGACGGGCATGTAGTAACTGGAAGGGTACAAGTACCGGTAGTCGGAACGTCCTGTCTAGGTTGGCATTCGTATAAATCCAATATAACGGACCAGTTTGCCTACCTGGGGACTAACAATGAGAGTACGAAGGACCTATTAGGCCAAAGCATGCCACACCAAACGTCGTTCGAACTAACCCCACTTTGAGGTGTCACCGTGTCCACACCTGGACACATTCCGAATATCATACGTTATATACATATTTCTCGATTTTCTCCGGGTTTTAGTGTACGTAACTAGGCTAACACATGCGAACCATATGAAAAACCCGGTATTCATGGGGGCCCACATGATTACGAAGGTGAAGTATGGCGGCATGCAAGGCCCAATTACTAGCAAAGCCCAAGACATCCTATAGATGTAGTAGATTTATTTTTCTATATTTATTTTATGAATGTTCATTCCTAAATACGATCCATGACCCCAAAAAAAAACATCCAACTCATACTCTTGATATGTATTCCTTGTAGATGTCTTCTAGCCTCGCCCGTAGGAAGATGAGAGCAGGAAAAGCCCGCGAGCGCTTGGCTGCCCTAATCGCTCAACAAATAGCTGCCGTAATACCCAATATTGTAATCCAAGTCCAACAAGCACTTACCGCTAATCCTGTCAATCAAGAAGATCAAAATGTTGTCAACCCTCCCCCAAATACCACTAAATGCACCTACAAGCATTTCAAATCCTGCGACCCTCCGAAATACGAAGGGACTGAAGGTGTCACCGCTCTCCTCCATTGGTTTGAAGAAATGGAGAACACTTTTCTAAATTGCGATTGCCCCGATGATCACAAAGTGGGATATGCTACTGGTCGTTTATATGGAATAGTACTTACTTGGTGGAATACAGAGAAGGCCGAACGAGGTGTTGAAGACGCTATGACTTTGACTTGGGAAGAGTTGAAGGAAATCATGACAAGACGGTTTTGCCCAAGGAGCGAAATCAAGAAATTAGAAGATGAGTTCTATTCGTTGAAGCAAAAGGAAGGCGACCACACCACCTACAGCAAAAGATTCCTCGAGTTAAATCAAATGGTTCCCAACTTGTTCACTCCCCTCTACCGTTTGATCGAGCACTACATTCGAGGTCTTCCGTCAAAGATTCAGGACTCTGTAATAAGTACCACGCTTGCAACTTTGGAAGCAGCAATGGAGTTAGCTACAGAGCTCACCGAGAACCGCATCCGGAATAAAGACTTCAAGGAGGAGAAGAAGAAGGATAAAGCATCAACTGAAACTTCAAACTCCACCCAAACCGAATCCCCTTCTCAACCCACTTTTAAGAGAAAACGAGATGGGCAACTTTTCGCTGTCACACAACGTAATCAACCAATTTCACAAGCCATACCCATCCAAGCTATCCCAATCACTCAAGTAGCACCCAACCCCAACTTACCCAAATAAGAAACCTTACCTTGGACCTCACCCTCAATGTAACACCTGTTTTTATCACCATCCATCTACCTTACCTTGTCGACTATGTGTGAATTGTGGACGCTATGGTCATTTGAGCAAGGTTTGCCGCACCCCTCAAAACCAAATCCCACCCCCTCCTCAAAACATGATCCAAACCTATCAACAACCCCAATACCCATGTTCCCATATGTTCGAGCTTGTTTCAATTGTGGCGACCCTACCCACTTTAGAAATACGTGCCCTCGATTGGTTAACATCATAAACGCTCAAGCTCAATCAAACCCGGTTAACCAAGTAAATCAAGAAAACCCAATCACTAGGCCACCAGCAAGAGGAAGAGTTTTCAACATCAACGCCAACCCTGTTGAAGATAATGACGGCCCAAACGAAACCACCCAACTAGTCCCCTTCACCGAAAATCAAGATTCAACTCCAACCGCTTAGTTTATATGTTTTTCTTTATGTTATCTCAATTCCCCCGTAACCCAGTTATAAATTGGAATCTTATCCAAGGATCCTAATGCGAATTACTATTTCATTTTGTTTATGTTTTAAAGTCACATAGAACTAATCATAACTTACGGATAAAGCCAATGAAAATTTGACAAGAATATGGTGGATACGCCGCTGGTACTTCCTATATATAAGTATTCTTGCTAAAGGATCAGAGGCATTGTCAGGCGGTTATGAGAAGTTCCATGTGGAATTTAGCATTGTCTTGATTGAAGTTTGTTTTGTACTTACTGATTTAGCATTTATGGCATCTTATCATTTAAAGAAATTGGATTGTATTCCATTTCTACATAGACTAACCTCTCCATCACAACAAACGGGAGAGGTATTGTCATCATTCAAACATGTATACTATCAGAATTTAGACTCAATCTTTGGTTGTTGTGTTTGTTTATGTTTTAGAGTCACATAGGACTAATCATAATTTACTGATAAAACCAATGAAAATTTGACGAGAATATGGTGGATACGCCGTTGGTACTTCCTATATATAAGTATTCTTGCCAAAGGATCAGAGGCATTATCAGGCGGTTATGAGAAGTTCCATGTAGGATTTAGTATTGTCTTGGTTGAAATTTGTGTTACATTCACTTATTTAACATTCATATCATCTCGCCATTTAAAGAAATTGGATTGTGTTCTATTTCTACATAAACTAACCTCTCCATCATAACAAACGAGAGAGGAACTGTCACCATTCAAACATGTATGCTATCAGAATTTGGACTCAAATATTGGTTGTTGTGTTTATTTATGTTCTAGAGTTACATCATAGAACCAATCATAACTTACTGATAAAACCAATGAAAATTTGACAAGAATATGGTGGATACGCCGCTGGTACTTCCTATATATAAGTATTCTTGTCAAAGGATCAGAGGCATTGTCAGGCGGTTATGAGAAGTTCTATGTAGGATTTAGTAATTTCTTGGTACATTGGTTGTGGCGTTTATTTATGTTTAGAGTCACATCATAGAACCAATCATAACTTACTGATAAAACCAATGAAAATTTGACAAGAATATGGTGGATACGTTGCTGGTACTTCCTATATATAAGTATTCTTGTCAAAGGATCAGAGGCATTGTTAGACGGTTATGAGAAGTTCCATGTAGGTTGTAGTATTAGAAATTTTGTTTTAGGATATAACCCTATCCTTCCAAACATATCAAAACTCTTGCGCAAGAAATCATACTTAGTGAATCAACTCTGCTTATCAATATTTTTACCGTAGGCAACAAAAAGCGATTCCTGTAACAGGGTACTTAACCCTTACAAGGGACGTTACCGCCTCAAACAAAATTTAAACTCTTACTCTTTTTCTAAGTATGTAACTGTCAAACTAAACACCATCCTTTTTAGACAAATATGTCACTACTTAAATTTCGGGACGAAATTTCTAAAAAGCAGGGGATACTGTAACATCCGTCAAAAACCGGATTTACCAAACCCGCTCCGTTTATTAACCGAACAATCAGTTAAAAATTTCGTTGCGTATTTAATGCCCAAATTATTTTTAAACGATACATAATTAATAAGTATATTGGAATATATAATTTATATTTGAAAAAGTATTAAAAATAGTGGTTTAAAAATCAAACAAGGCTGCCGGGTTTCGAACCCGGGTCAGCCGGGTCAAACTGGTCAAACAATGACTTAACACTCATCCATCAAACCACTCCGCCACTTGTATTTTTTAGTAATATATCCAGACAATTAATTCAAATAATGAAAAAGAAATCAAACCCAGTCAACTGACGCGCTCAAATCCGTTGACGCCAGAAAATCCGACGATTTCGTCAAACGTCGTCGGTTATCTATGACTTAACGTAAACATTAACCTCAACATCGGTTATAACTGATGTCCAGTCCGCGACACAAGTTATAACCGCCGGAAAATCATTAACCGACGAATCAAGACGGAAAACGGACCAAATTCGTCGATGTTCTGCCCTATAAATACCCCCTCTAACCTCTGTTAGCTTTTTCGCTCACAATCACACTCGCCGGAGAACTTCTGCAACTCGCCGGAAAACCGAGCCCTTTCACCTCTATGCATCACTCTAAAAACTGAACCCCCAGAGCTCATACCGAAGCCACCCACACTCATCTCAAGCTCCCTGAAGACCCTTTGCCGCAGGACACACGTCGCCGGAATCATCTGTTGTCATCGGAGTTTCGCCGGCGAAACAGAGGAGCCCTGTTAGGATACCTTACACTTAATCTCTCATTCTTTTTATTAATCTTACATGTAATTAATCACAACCCACTAAGGAACTTAATTAAAATCGATGAACCAGTCAGACTCCGATTCTGGTTAAGTCTAACGAAGAAGACGAAGTTTCAGTATTGTATATGTTTAATTAAAATCAAGATATATCTCGGGTTAGACACACAGTTCAGCGGTGGACTGCGTGCAAATAAAAACGCTTACGTCCCGAGTTCGATTCTTGTCCCACGCACACTCGCCTTAATAAAAATGTTCCTTTTTGTAACCAAACCGGATTCACTACAAATTGATGTTAAGTTTAATAAAAACCGGAATAATAACCAAGATAGACACACAGTCCACTGGTGGACTGTGTGAACGTTTAAATCACACGTCACGAGTTCGAGTCCGGACTACCGCACCGGTTCGGGCAATTATCAAACTTTTTATATAAAGCAGAAATGAAATGATCTAGTTTGTATATAAGTATAATAAAAATCAGTTTATTTACCAAGTTAGACACACAGTCTAGCGGTGGACTGTGTGTTAACCTAAACCACAGGTCCCGGGTTCGAGACATGTGGAGAGCACCGAGCGAGTCATTAAAATCGTTTTTGAAATAAATGATTTTCGTATTAATTCAATTAGTATATAAATATAATTAAAAACAGAAATATTTCGGGTTAGACAAGTAGCTCAGTTGGTAGAGCTGCGTGCAAGCGAACGGGAGGTCTCGGGTTCGAGCCTAACCCGACGCACACAATTATACAATAAAATCGGTCAACAAGTCAACGGTCAACAGTCAAAAATCAACATTTTTTTATTACTTTTATTTATTTATTTACATTAAAAATACTTAAAAATAACATTTTTAAGGTTAGAAAATAGACTTAAACTCACAAAAATACATCCAACAATCCTACTAAAAATGATTAATAAAATCCGCTTACTTACCGAACCATTATGCCATTATCTAGGTTAGTTTCACTCGTGGTTAAAACCAACTTCGTGCGCATTCAACATCATCAACCGAACGCACCCAATGTGAGTGGATCTTACAACTCCCCTTTTTAATTACACGTTTTGGGGTATGTCATGTGTCACTAAAATTAACTTGTTTATTTAAACTTGTGCCATACCATATTGTGATCTAAACTTAGAATGTATATATTGTTTGTAGTTATGTATTTCATATTGTCAAGTATATGCAAGTCATTCATTAGGCCCATCAGTTCCTCGTGGGAGACGAGTTGAGCAACGCGTGCCTCAAAACAATCTATTATTGTATGTGTGTGCATTATCTAATATTAGGTGATTGTGAATAAGTTTACATCTATATTTACTCATATGTGGTTGTGCACTTTATTTTATAATCAATTAAATAAACTTGTTCAAATGTTTTTCATAGGATTCACTCGCCAACTTTTTGTTGATAAAAAAAAACCATTTTTACACATGATACAGGTGAACAGGATGAAGCAAGGAAAACATAGGAAGTGCCTTAGAAGAAAGCAATGAAATCTAGAATGATGTTTAGGACATGATGTAATTATGATTGTATATTTCCCATTAAATTGTAATAATGAATATGAAACGTTATAATAAATGTCGTGAGCTTTGATGATAACCCAATCATGCCCGATCACCTTTTCCGCTGCGGGTCGGGGTGTGACAGCCGTCCCCATCCGACACTCAAGTCCTAGTCCGGTGCCCACCTCGTAATCATCTATTTTGTTCACTGGTTTGCATATTTTAATAAATTTCATGGTCTCGTTTATGCTTTAAATAATGTGTAATACTTTAATAATGTGCATGTGCATGTTCATGTTCGTAAATGGTGAACAACATAGTAAAAAAACATGGAACCAAAAATTCATGGTTATTGAATTTAAAGAAAAAAATTAGTGTTTGGTATGCAGGAATGAGAGACGAAATGGAATGGATTGTTACGAGTGGATGAAGAAAAGGGTGTTTGGTTGGTCAATGGAATGGAATCATTCATTCCATAAGGCATTCCATTCCTTCAAAATCATTCCTTCCACCCCCATGTTTTTTTATGTCACACCCCGACCCGCATCGGAATAAAAGTCGGGGCATAATTGGGTTATCACCAAAGCTCATGATATTTACTAAGATGTTTCATATTTATTAAATTCAAATTACAAACTTAAATATCCAAAAACAAAATTCATACAATTACAAAGGAAATTGAAACTATATATTTATTCCAAAGCATTAACTTGTTTATTCTTCTAGGCCATCCTAAGCGTTTCATGTCTCGGCTGGATCACCTATATCATGTGTAAAACATGGGAGATTTTGGGTCAACAAAAGTTGGCGAGTGAACCTTGATAAAACATTTTAAGTAATTTCTTGTTTTATTTATTAAAGAAAATTTGTGCATTAATCACATGTGAGCAAACATATATATGTAAACAATCACAAACCACTTTGGATGAGTATATGACATGAATGATGATGTATTTGAGATCAAGGCTCAATCAAACGGAGCCGATCTAATGAGGCTCCTGATGCTCAACCCGTATCCCACGGGGAACTGATGGGCCTAATGAAATGCATGCACTGAAATGATAAATTTAATCTACATATAATTCACACAACAATCAATACACATTTGATCACGGATATGATGTATGCACATGTGTTTAAATAAAATAAAAGAATAGTACGACACATGATACACCCCAAAACATGATTAAAACGGGGAATTGATAGAGATTCACTCACAGTGGGTGCGTTTCTTGATAATGATGAATGCACACGAATTTATGATTCAACCGACGAGGGAAAACTAACCTAAATAATAACGAAATAATTCGATAAATAAATAAATTTTATTTGAGATTAATATTTTTAATTAGTGCTCTTAATGAGATTTTTAGATTTATTTTTATGAGTTTATTGCAAATTTTTAACCTTAAGAATCTTATTTTTAAGTATTTTTAAATAATTTTTAAACTTTAATAAATAAAAATAAGAAAACAGATTTTTAAAAAAATGTTGACCTTGACAGGTCTGACCGGGTCTGACCGGTCGGATTGCATGACATTCAGGCGGCGAGTGAGGTTCGAACTCGGGACCCCTCGTATACGTGCACACAGCTCTACCAACTGAGCTACGTGTCTAACCCGAAATATTCTCTGTTTTAATTATATATATACTAACTAGCTTTAACCTTATTTAGTTTTTATTAAAAATGATTTAATATGGCCGAAACCGGTTACAGAACCCGGAATCGAACTCGGGACCTTCGGTTCGAGTGCACACAGCCCAACCAGTTGGGCTATGTGTCTAATCTGTATAAACACTGGATTATATTAATTTTATATATATGCTGTGAATTGATCTGAATAAGTTTAAAAATGTTGGTTTTATTTCAGAAAGTCGGAAACATGTGTGATTCGAACCCGGGACGTGTGTTTTGTATTTGCACACAGTCCACCGCTGGACTGTGTGTCTAACCCGGTTAAATACCCGTTTTTATTTATATTAAAACACTAACTCAACTTCATCTTTTTCATCATTCGAAAATCCCGACAGTGATCCCGGCTGAATGAACTGATTTAACAGTTTTGATTATTGTTTTGAGCAAATAAACTACCAATCAAGAGATAGCAAGGAGGTTTAGATAATTATACCGTCTGGAGAACAACTGCGGTTTTCTGGTTAGAAATTCCGGCGAGTGCGAAAGTCTCCGGCAACGTGCTTTGAAAGAATTAAAGTTTCAGGAAGAGAATGCGGTTCTGAGCGAAAAAGTTTACAAGGAATCGAGTGGGTATTTATAAGATGGACAGGCTGATTGGTTTCGATTTGGAGACCAAAATTCACGGTTAAAGATTTCAATTCTCAAAAGAAACGGTTTTGACTCAATTGTGTGATAAGCAACGGTTATAACCGATGTCGAATCAAGTTTACGCGTTTCGATCTTGGGAAAGTAGCCACATTTGCGGAGTTTCGGTTTTTCCGGCGATTTCGAGTTCTGGGCGCGCTGATTTACAGGTTTTGACTTTCGGTTTTACCATAAATGTTATTTGTTTAAGTATCTGAACACAAATAAGTGTGTGGCGGAGTGGTGTGATGTGGGTGTGTCTACACGGAGACCCGGGTTCGAGACCCGGCTACCTTTTTCCGTTTTATTATTATTTTTTTTATTTGATTTACTTATCATTATTATTTATAAATTATGGTTTTAAATTCCAAAATATTTATTAATTTGGTATCATTTAAAATAACCGGCACAATAAATACGCAACGAACATTTAACCGAATATTTGATTATTAAACGAAGCGGGTTTTGAAACCCGTTTTTCGACGAATGTTACAGTATCCCCTACTTTTAGAAATTTCGTCCCGAAATTTAAGTAGTAGTGGTAACTGGAAAAAGATGCGGGTATTTTTCGCGCATTGAGTCATCACGTTCCCAAGTAAACTCGGGTCCTCGCTTTGACTCCCAACGTACTCTGACAATTGGAATACGACTTCGCCTTAAACGCTTCTCTCCGAAATCCATGATTTCCACTGGTCTTTCAACGAAGTGTATCGATTCATCGACTTGAATGTCTTCTAGAGGAATATGGAGGTTTTCATCGGCGAGGCACTTTTTCAAGTTTGATACGTGGAATGTGGGATGAATTCTGTTGAGCCCTTCTGGTAGGTCAAGCTTGTATGCTACAGGACCTACTCTTTCGAGTATCTTGAAAGGTCCTACGTAGCGTGGTGCTAGCTTGCCCTTCTGGCCAAAACGAACCACTCCCTTCCACGGTGATACTTTTAAAGTACTTGATCACCAATGTCAAACTCCAAGGGCTTGCGTCGTTTGTCAGCATAACTCTTTTGACGACTTTGAGCCGCTAGAAGATTGTTTCGAATTTGAAGCATCTTGTCAGTTGTCTCTTGAATTAATTCTGGTCCGGTGATTTGCGCTTCCCCAATTCCGTGCCAACATACTGGAGATCGGCACTTACGACCATATAAAGCTTCGAAAGGAGCCATACCGATACTTGAATGATAGCTATCGTTGTACGAAAACTCAACTAATGGTAGGTGAGCGTCCCAGTTCCCTTTGAAGTCTATGACACATGCTCGTAGCATGTCTTCAAGGGTTTGGATGGTGCGTTCAGATTGACCATCAGTTTGAGGATGAAAAGCGGTACTGAGGTCTAATCGTGTACCCAAAGCGGTTTGTACGGCTCGCCATGTTCGTGAAGTGAGACGACCACCACGGTCTGAAATGATGCTTAATGGTACATCATGACGGCTTACGATCTCGCTGATGTAGATACGAGCTAACTTCTCGTTCTTGAAGTCCTCGCGAATAGGAATGAAGTGAGATGACTTTGTAAGACGGTCGATTATTACCCATATGGTGTCATACCCATTGGAGGTGCGAGGTAACCCTGGTAATGAAATCCATGGTTATGTTTTCCCACTTCCATACAGGTATTTCGGGTTGGACTAGAAGTCCTGAAGGTCTTTGATATTCAGCTTTTACTTTGGAACAGGTAAGGCACTTGGAAACAAAAACAAGCGATATCCTTTTTCATGCCAGGCCACCAGTAGGTGTATCGTAGGTCTTGATACATCTTGTCGGCTCCTGGGTGTACAGAGTATCGTGTTTTGTGCGCCTCATTCATGAGGAAATCACGAAGGTTATCGCGATCAAGAATCCATATACGGTTTAAATAGTATAGAATACCGTCGGATTTGGTTTCGATTTTGAGTTCAGCTCCACATGACAGCTCATCGCGTACGTCATTTTCTGTTAGAGACATGTTGAGCTGCCCGGATTCGATCTTTGATGTCGGTTATGATTTGCGAACATAGAAGACGAATGGAGTTCGCATAACCTTTTCGACTGAGCGCATCGGCCACCACGTTTGCCTTGCTAGGATGATACCGAATTTCACAGTCGTAGTCGTTGAGAAGTTCGACCCATCTTCGTTGCCTCATATTCAACTCCTTCTGGTTGAAGATATGTTGGAGACTCTTGTGGTCAGTGTATATTTCACACTTGGTACCATAGAGGTAATGTCTCCATATCTTGAGAGCGAACACAATGGCTCCAAGTTCCAGGTCGTGGGTGGTGTAATTCTTCTCGTGAACCTTGAGTTGCCTAGAGGCATAGGCTATCACTTTTCCTCTTTGCATCAATACACAGCCTAGCTCTTGCCCTGATGCGTCGCAATATACCACAAAGTCATCGCAACCCTCATGGAGTGTGAGGATAGGTGCGTCACAAAGTTTTTGCCTTAGAGTTTGGAAGGCCACCTCTTGCTTAGGTCCCCATATGAAGGGTTTTCCTTTATGAGTCAAGGTCGTGAGTGGTACAGCAATACGAGAAAAATTGGCAATGAAGCGTCGATAGTAACCAGCCAAACCAAGAAATGACCTAACTTCGGTAGGGGTACGTGGTGCTTGCCATTCCTGTACTGCCTTGATTTTTGAAGGATCGACGTGAATTCCCTTGTCATTGACGACATGTCCAAGGAATTGTACTTCTCCTAACCAGAATTCGCACTTTGAGAACTTAGCGTAAAGCTTTTCAGTCCTTAAGAGTGTAAAGATGAGTCGAAGGTGTCGCTCATGATCGGATTTAGACTTGGAGTAGATAAGGATGTCGTCGATGAAGACTATGACGAAACGGTCGAGGTAGGGTTTGCATACCCTATTCATTAAATCCATGAAGACAGCGGGGGTGTTGGTTAAACCGAAGGGCATGACCATGAACTCGTAATGACCTTAACGAGTCCGGAAGGCGGTTTTTGGGATATCTTCTTCGTGCACTCTGAGCTGATGATAACCAGAACGAAGGTCGATTTTTGAAAAGCAGGTGGCGCATTGAAGTTGGTCTAGGAGGTCATCAATGTGAGGCAGTGGATAGCGATTTTTAACTGTTAACTTGTTGAGTTCTCTATAATCAATGCACATGCGAAACGTTCCATCTTTCTTCTTCATAAAAAGAACAGGTGCACCCCAAGGCGATGAGCTAGGACGTATGAATCCTTTGTCAGTCAGCTCTTGCAGTTGACTGGCCAGCTCTTGCATTTCGGATGGGGCTAACCTATAAGGAGATTTTGCGACCGGTGTAGCGCCAGGTACAAGATCGATGCGAAATTCGACTTCTCTCACAGGAGGAAGTCCTGAAATGTCGTCGGGAAAGACTTGTGGGAATTCCTTCACAATTGGGATATCTTCGAGTTTCCTCTCCTTGTTCCCTTCTTGATGACGTGAGTTAGGAATGCGACATAGTTCTTGCGGAGATATCTCCGGGCTTGAAGGCAGGACATTAATTTGAGTCCTTTCGAAGGGGTTTCCCCAAAAATACGTAGTGTCTGACCGTCTGCAAGAGGAATGCGAATGAATTTTTCGTGGCACACCACTTCAGCGTGATGCTAGCTGAGCCAGTCCATACCGATTATAACATTGAAACTTCCCAACTTTATAGGAATGAGGTCAATTGGAAAATCGTGATTGTTTAGAGTGAGAGTACACTCGCGTATAATAGAATTTAATGAAACGGGTTTTCCGTCAGCAACTTCCACCGTCAGAGATTCAACGAGATTAGCACGAGGTAGATCAAGGATAGATTCGAATTCTAAGGACACAAAGCTCTTATCCGCACCAGTATCGAATAATATGGATGCATAACTACCATTGATGAGAAACGTACCGTTGACCACATTGTTGTCAGCCCTGGCTTGGTTGGCATTGATATTGAAAGCTCTCCCTCTAGCAGGTGGGGGAGCTTGGTTAGCTTGGTTTACCGGGTTTGCTTGAGCTTGGGCATGGATGATGTTCACTAGGCGTGGACAAGTGTTCCTGAAGTGGTTTGGGTCCCCACAGTTGTAACAAGCTCGCATGGGTTGCATCATGGGGTAGTTGGGTTGGTAGTAAGGTTGGGCTGCGTGTTGTGAAGGTGGTAGAAGTAAGGGTTGTTGGGTTTGGCCCACTATCTGATTTTGGGTTTGGGTTGGAGGTTGATTGCGGTTCATTCGTTGAAGGGTACGCAGGTTTGGATGGTGTGACCTGCACGGCCATAACTTGTGCAATGTTGGCAGGGGTTTTTGGGAGGGTGATGGTATTGACAGCGGTTGCACTTTGGGTGTGGGCCAGTGTATGGCTTTTTGTATGGTGCAGCTGGAGGAGCAATTTGGGTGATTGGTGCAGCGGTGATAGGAGGGTTGGTTTGAGTAACCGCAAAATTTTTGCTATTTAGCTTCCTCTTACCAGCAAACTTCGAGGATGAGACGAGGTGGTTTGGAGTTGGGGTCTTAATGGGTGCTTTCTTCTTCTCATCTTTGAACTTGCCGTTTCGAATGCGATTTTCAGTGAGTTCTGTGGCTAACTCCATTGCGGCTTCAAGTGTTGCAGGCGAAGTGCTTAAAACCGAATCTTGGATTTAAAAGGGGAGGCCTCGAATGTAGTGTTCGACTAAGCGGTACAAGGGGGTGAACAAATTGGGGATCATCTGGTTCAACTCTAGAAATCTCTTATTATATGAAGTGTGGTCTCCTTCCTTTTGTTTCAGTGCGTGGAATTCGTCTTCCAGCTTTTTGATTTCGCTTCTTGGACAGAAACGTCTTGTCATAAGTTCCCTTAACTCTTCCCATGTTAAGGCCATGGCATCTTCAACTCCTCGCTTACCCTTTTCCGTGTTCCACAGGTAAGGGCTACCCCAAACAGTCTTCCAGTCGCGTAACGTACCTTACGGTCCTCGGGACAATCGCAATTGAGGAAAGTGTTTTCCATTTCTTCAAACCAGTGAAGAAGGGCGGTAACACCTTCGGTCCCTTCATATTTTGGGGGATCGCAGGATTTGAAGTGTTTGTAGGTGCACTTGGGGGTTTTGGAAGGAGGGTTGGTGACAGCTCTGGTCTTCTTGGTTGGGAGGGTTGATGGGATTAGCGGTGAGAGCTTGTTGAACTTGAAGCACGATGTCAGGAAGCACTGCGGCCATTTGTTTAGCAATTTGTGTGGCCAAGCGTTCGTTTGACTTTCCTGACTTTCTACCTCCACGTAATTGCCTAGCCGACATCTACAGGAACATATATAGGAAGATTGTGAGTTTAAGAATTTTCTAGGTGTCATGTGTCGTAAAAAGAATGAAAAACAACATAACTGACAATAATTTAACTACATCCATAGGATGTCTTGGGTTTGCTCATGTTTAGGCCTCCAAATGTCCCCCATACCATTGCCTGTGTAGTCATGTGGGCCCCCATGACTATTGGGATTGGTAGGATTCACATTGGTGTCGGCGGGCTAACACTCGCACCACCCGAATGAAAATCGTAAAACATGATTGCGAGATGTATGGTAGGAGGGTGTCCAGGTGTAGACACAATGACAACTCAAAGTGGGGTTAGCTCACACGACGTTTGGTATAGCATCCTTTGGCCTAATAGGTCCTTCGTACTCTCATCGTTAGTCCCCAGGTAGGCAAACTAGTCCTTTATTTTGGATTTATACGAATGCCAAGCCTAGACAGGACGTTCCGACTACCGGTACTCGTACCCTTCCAGTTACTACATGCCCGTCGTGAGAACTCACTTTGATGTGATTTGAAAAACACAAAATCATTGCAAAAATCAGGGAAATCGTGAGGTGTGTGCTCTCATATATATGATATGTCACGAGGATATGAATTATGATGAGCATTGCATATTAACATGTACTTGTGAGCGTGCTTGCATAATATTGGGTGTGAAAATAAACATGAAACATATAAACATCATGAATTTTGTATGTAACGCATAAACAATTAAAATTTAATCAACTATAGTATAGGCTCTAAGGGTCTAATAACCTATCCTATATCCCTATAGTCACAAGATCTAATACTAATCTGTCACACCCCGACCCGCAGCGGAATAAAAGTCAGGGCATAATTGGGTTATCACCAAAGCTCATGATATTTACTAAGATGTTTCATATTTATTAAATTCAAATTACAAACTTAAATATCCAAAACAAAATTCATACAATTACAAAGGAAATTGAAACTATATATTTATTCCAAGCATTAACTTGTTTATTCTTCTAGGCCATCCTAAGTGTTTCTTGTCTCGGCTGGATCACCTGTATCATGTGTAAAACATAGGGAGATTTTGGGTCAACAAAAGTTGGCGAGTGAACCTTGATAAAACATTTTAAGTAATTTCTTGTTTTATTTATTAAAGAAAATTTGTGCATTAATCACATGTGAGCAAACATATATATGTAAACAATCACAAACCACTTTAGATGAGTATATGACATGAATGATGATGTATTTGAGATCAAGGCTCAATCAAACGGAGCCGATCTAATGAGGCTCCTGATGCTCAACCCGTATCCCACGGGGAACTGATGGGCCTAATGAAATGCGTGCACTGAAATGATAAATTTAATCTACATATAATTCACACAACAATCAATACACATTTGATCACGGATATGATGTACTGTGTTTAAATAAAATAAAAGAATAGTACGACACATGATACACCCCAAAACATGATTAAAACGGGGAATTGATAGAGATTCACTCACAGTGGGTGCGTTTCTTGATAATGATGAATGCACACGAATTTATGATTCAACCGACGAGGGAAAACTAACCTAAATAATAACGAAATAATTCGATAAATAAATAAATTTTATTTGAGATTAATATTTTTAATTAGTGCTCTTAATGAGATTTTTAGATTTATTTTTATGAGTTTATTGCAAATTTTTAACCTTAGGAATCTTATTTTAAGTATTTTTAAATAATTTTTAAACTTTAATAAATAAAAATAAGAAAACAGATTTTTAAAAAAATGTTGACCTTGACAGGTCTGACCGGGTCTGACCGGTCGGATTGCATGACATTCAGGCGGCGAGTGAGGTTCGAACTCGGGACCCCTCGTATACGTGCACGCAGCTCTACCAACTGAGCTACGTGTCTAACCCGATATATTCTCTGTTTTAATTATATATATACTAACTAGCTTTAACCTTATTTAGTTTTTATTAAAAATGATTTAATATGGCCGAAACCGGTTACAGAACCCGGAATCGAACTCGGGACCTTCGGTTCGAGTGCACACAGCCCAACCAGTTGGGCTATGTGTCTAATCTGTATAAACACTGGATTATATTAATTTTATATATATGCTGTGAATTGATCTGAATAAGTTTAAAAATGTTGGTTTTATTTCATAAAGTCAGAAACATGTGTGATTCGAACCCGGGACGTGTGTTTTGTATTTGCACACAGTCCACCGCTGGACTGTGTGTCTAACCCGGTTAAATACCCATTTTTATTTATATTAAAACACTAACTCAACTTCATCTTTTTCATCATTCGAAAATCCCGACAGTGATCCCGGCTGAATGAACTGATTTAACAGTTTTGATTATTGTTTTGAGCAAATAAACTACCAATCAAGAGATAGCAAGGAGGTTTAGATAATTATACCGTCTGGAGAACAACTGCGGTTTTCTGGTTAGAAATTCGGCGAGTGCGAAAGTCTGCGGCAACGTGCTTTGAAAGAATTAAAGTTTCAGGAAGAGAATGCGGTTCTGAGCGAAAAAGTTTACAAGGAATCGAGTGGGTATTTATAAGATGGACAGGCTGATTGGTTTCGATTTGGAGACCAAAATTCACGGTCAAAGATTTCAATTCTCAAAAGAAACGGTTTTGACTAAATTGTGTGATAAGCAACGGTTATAACCGATGTCGAATCAAGTTTACGCGTTTGATCTTGGGAAAGTAGCCACATTTGCGGAGTTTTGTTTTTCCGGCGATTTCGAGTTCTGGGCGCGCTCATTTACAGGTTTTGACTTTCGGTTTTACCATAAATGTTATTTGTTTAAGTATTTGAACACAAATAAGTGTGTGGCGGAGTGGTGTGATGTGGGTGTGTCTACACGGGAGACCCGGGTTCGAGACCCGGCTACCCTTTTCCGTTTTATTATTTTTTTATTTGATTTACTTATCATTATTATTTATAAATTATGGTTTTAAATTCCAAAATATTTATTAATTTGGTATCATTTAAAATAACCGGCACAATAAATACGCAACGAACATTTAACCGAATATTTGATTATTAAACGAAGCGGGTTTTGCAACCCGTTTTTCGACGAATGTTACATTTTATTCCATCCCCTCTTGCACCCTTCACTAACAACACCACAACCCACCACCTTCACAACCACCCACTGTCACACCCCAACCGATGGCGGAATCATCGGGGTAGTGGCACTAGGCGAATCAGATTGATCAAGAGAATTTCCATAACAGCCATTTCAAAGATAAACATCAACATTTAATATCGCATACTATCAAACTCATAAACCTTCAAAATAACCATTACATACCAACAAAATCTCTTAAACAAAATCCAATTCAATCTCCCCTAGATTTTATTACAACCGTTCTAAAACAAACTAAACTACGCATGCAACATCCAAGGCATCCAAGCTATAAATCCTCAACCTGTTACATACGTTAAAATACAAGTCAATACAATTAAGTAAAGGTGAGCATACAACTTTGAATAATACTAGCATAGTCGAGAAAGCGTTTGCGAAACAATCTAATTACATATCATGATACATCAAAACACTTAACATAACATAGGCTCATTTCTCATGCTAACTACCGTGAGAAGGCCTGTGCATCCATCCTCACTAGACCCCGTCGGGTGTAAGCCACACTATAGTACCATACTAGCTAAGGAGGCAAGTTAAAGAAAACAAGTACTAGTCACATGTTTCTAGTATCACGTATTGAGCATACACAATCAGATTATTCGCGTGTGATAAACAGTTTGATTTGTGATGTGATTTTAATATAGGAACGTATGTAACACCCAAAAGTGCGTTTAAAGCGAAAATGGGTCAAGTATACTCACTGTGGGTGCGTTTAGGTAAGAGTTCGGGATCTGAGGAGAGTCGAGAAGAGCGCCGGATCAGCCTGCATACGCGAACGGAAGTGCATCAGTCTCCGATAAGCTGAAACGGTTAAGTCTTGGTTGGACAGTAGCCAAGTTCGGGCAAACTTGTGTGTAAAAACACAAGTTCGAGCGAACTTGCTGGGTTTTGGTGGTTTAGAGTCAAGTTAGGTCGAACTTGATGAGTTTCCTAAGAAACTTGTCAAGTTCGGGCGAACTTGTAGGAAAACCTTACTGATTTGGCAAGTTCGGTCGAACTTGTATGGTTTCCTAAGAAACTAGGCAAGTTCTGGCGAATCTTGCAAGAAACTTGGTGAAGAAGCACTCAAGTTCGGTCGAACCCAAATGGGTACAAGTTCAGTCGAACTTGACGTGGTGAGCTGGTGATTCTCGAGCGAACTTGATTTTTTCGGGTCCAAAATCTTGCGTTTTCACGTCGTTTGCTGAGGAAAATCGAGTGTTCATCCCTCCAACCCTGTGCTACTGAGCAAACTTAGGTCGGAGAGGTCTTTTAGAGCTGTTTTAGCCGTTTTACAAAAGCGTGGGCTAATCCGGGCGAACTCGGGGTTCGTTCGGATTAGTCCGGCTTGTGTAAACCAACATAAACGTCCTTGTGCTTCCAGATCTGGGATCTTGAATGATAGATGCTTCGTTTCATATTAGAAAATGAACAAAACATCCTCAAAAGTCCGTATTTTGTGTCAAAATCGATATTTATCGAAGGTTTTCTCAGATCTATCACTTACAAGCCGAGATCTTACAGATCTCGTGTTTGGGAAGTCTCTACTATCACCAAACGAACTCGTATTATGTAGATCTAAGCTTAAAACAGAAGTTTTTGAAGAAAAAGATGAAGGTTTTCGTAAAAGAATGAGTTTTGATGAAAACGAAGGCTATGCCTTGTGCCAAAATCGTTGTAAACCTTTGTAGATCGTTGATAAACGTTGTTGCAAAGAAATTGGGTCGATTCTTACTTAGAACACGAAGGTTTCGGGTTGGGAGAGCTATGGGCGAACTTGCAGCAAGTTCAAATGAGTGAACAGAGCTTGGTATTTATAGGAAAAGGCAAAATGAGAGCTGATGGAGACCAAGTTCGGTCAAACTTGCATGAGATTCATGCAAGTTCGGGCGAACTTGTTAGATTTTCAAGGATGGATGGTTAAGTTCTGCCGAACTTGTACATTTCTGTACATGTTCGCTGCGAACTTGTGGGAAACAAGGGAGTCCTGGTTATCAGGAAAGTTCGGGCGAACTTGTGGTAGTCAAGTTCGGCCGTACTTGGCCTGGTGACCAAGTTTCGTTTGCCAATTTGGTTAAGTTGTTGATTATTCGGTTCGCATTAGATAGTTGTATTAAGCGTTAAATTGAAGCTTTGAGCGTTATAGTTGACATATTAGTGCGATTTAGCGATTCGAGAGTGCGAGAGCATGTGATAGCGAGCGTAATCATAACCACAAACACACATACCACATAAGTAACATAAAACCACATATATAACTGCGAATTGCGATGCGATGAGATTAGTGATGAGATCTAATAAACGATTTGATGCGATAATAACGTACAATACCATAATTAATTAACATAAACTTTATTATTAACCGAATCTCAGATTTACAAAAAGATAGATAAAAAGAGAACAAAAGAAGAGATAACAATCGAATTTTCGAGTTGTTACAGTCTCCCCTACTTTAGGGAATTTCGTCCCGAAATTAGGTAGTAGCTGTAACAAATAGATGCGGGTATTTGGCCTTCATATCACTTTCCAATTCCCAAGTAAACTCGGCTCCGCGTTTGCCCTCCCATCGGACCTTCACGATAGGGATGCGAGAGCGTCGGAGTTTCTTGGTCTCCCGGTCCATGATTTCCACAGGCTTTTCCACGAAATGGAGAGTCTCGTTGATTTGCAGATCTTCGAGAGGGACATGCAGATTTTCTTCGGCTAAGCACTTTTTGAGATTAGACACGTGGAAAGTCGGATGTACATTATTAAGTTCCTCCAGCAGTTCGAGTCGGTAAGCCACTTTGCCGATCCTAACCAGAATCTTAAAGGGTCCTACATATCGAGGCGCTAGCTTTCCTTTCTTTCCGAAGCTGACCACTCCCTTCCAAGGTGCAACCTTTAGGAGAACATGGTCTCCCACTTCGAACTATAGGGGCTTGCGGCGTTTGTCGGTGTAACTCTTTTAGCGACTCTGAGCTTTCAAGAGATTGTCTCTGATTTGGAGGATCTTGTCGGTCGTTTCTTGAATTAGCTCGGGACCGGTGATTTGTGCTTCTCTGATCTCGTGCCATGCAATAGGCGATCAACATTTTCTTCCATACAGTGCCTCAAAAGGAGCCATTTGAATCCTGGTATGATAACTATTATTGCACGAGAATTCGATTAAAGGAAAATGTGTATCCCAGTTACCACCAAAATCTATAATGCACGCACGAAGCATGTCTTCGAGGGTGCGGATCGTGCGCTCAGTCTCACCGTCGGTTTGAGGGTGAAAAGCGGTACTGAGATTGAGAGTAGTACCGAGAGCAAATTGAAAAGTCTCCCAGAGACGCGAGGTAAAACGACCGTCTTGGTCAGAAATGATGTCACGAGGCGTCCCGTGTCGACATATTACTTCGTTGGTATTGATTCGGGCTAACCGTTCGACCTTAAAGTCTTCTCGTATAGCAATAAAGTGCGCAAATTTGGTGAGACGATCAACGATAACCCAAATGCTATCGTGACCTGAAGAAGTACGCATGAGTTTAGTAACGAAGTCCATAGCTATACTCTCCCACTTCCACATCGGGATTTCGGGTTGCTCGAGTAAGCCAGAGGGCCTTTGATGTTCGCTTTAACTTTCGAACAAGTTAAGCACTTTGAGACGTACAAGGCGATATCCTTTTTCATGCCCGGCCACCAGTACTTGGGACGAAGGTCCTGGTACATCTTGTCGGCACCGGGGTGAATGGAATATCGAGATTTATGAGCTTCGCCCATTAGCAACTTACGAAGATTATCACGACTGGAATCCAAATGCGATTGAGATAGTAGTAAATACCATCAGATTTAGATACAAGTTGAGTTTCGGCACCACATTTCATTTCGTCTTGAAGGGTATTCTCGTTAAAGCAGGCGAATTGAGCGGCACGGATGAGGGTTTCAAGTTTAGCACAAGCTTGAGAGTCACGAATACTAGATACATAGCTTCGTCGACTTAGAGCATCGGCGACGACGTTTGCTTTGCCGGGATGGTAGCGTATCTCACAATCGTAGTCGTTGAGAAGTTCAACCCATCGACGTTGTCGCATGTTTAGTTCTTTTTGATTAAAGATATGTTGTAAGATCTTATGGTCGGTGAAGACCGTACACTTAGTACCGTAAAGGTTGTGTCGCCATATCTTTAATGCAAAAACAACTGCACCAAGTTCGAGATCATGGGTTGTGTAGTTCGTCTCGTGGATCTTGAGTTGGCGAGACGCATACGCGATAACCTTGTCTCGTTGCATGAGAACACAACCAAGGCCAAGGTTTGAGGCATCACAATAAACAAAAATCGTCGTTTCCGTCGAGTAAGGCGAGAACAGGAGCGTTGCATAGCATACGCTTGAGAGTTTGAAAAGCTTCCTCTTGCTTGGAATCCCAAACAAAAGGTTTGTCCTTATGAGTCAAAGCGGTAAGCGGAACGACGATTTTCGAAAAGTCGACGATGAATCGACGGTAATAACCCGCCAATCCAAGAAATGAACGGATTTCGTAGGCATTCTTCAGTGTAATCCAACTCTTGACGGCTTCAATCTATGCAGGGTCGACGCGAATTCCTTGACTATTAACGATGTGGCCGAGAAATTGGTCTTCTTCGAGCCAGAATTCACATTTTAAGGACTTAGCATAAAGGCGATTTCCTTGAAGAAGTTCGAGGACTAAACGGAGATGACGTGCGTGTTCGTCTCTCGACTTCGAATAAATAAGAATGTCATCGATAAACACAATGACGAAACGATCTAAGAAAGCTTTACACACACGGTTCATAAATCCATGAAAACCGCGGGTGCATTCGTTAGACCAAAAGGCATGACCACGAATTCGAAATGGCCATAGCGAGTACGAAAGGCGGTTTAGGAATGTCTTCTTCCAACACGCGTAACTGATGATAACCAGAACGAAGATCGATCTTAGAAAAACAAGTAGCACCTTGAAGCTGATCAAATAAGTCGTCGATATGAGGAAAAGGGTAGCGGTTCTTTATCGTGAGTTTGTTAAGCTCACGATAACCGATGCACATACGGAACGATCCGTCCTTCTTTTTCACGAAAAGGAAAGGAGCGCCCCATGGCGAAGTGCTCGGGCGTATGAAGCCTTTGTCAAGAAGCTCTTGAAGTTGGCTCGCTAGCTCGCGCATTTCGGATGGTGCGAGGCGATAAGGAGCTTTAGCAACGGGAGTAGCTCCGGGAACTAAATCGATACGGAATTCAACATCTCGAGAAGGGGGTAAACCTGGTAAATCGTCGGGAAAGACTTTAGGAAATTCATAAACAACGGGAACATCTTTATAAGTCTTCTTTTCTTTCTCCGGGTTCACGATATGGGCGAGGAAAGCAACACATCGCTTTTGCAAGCATTTGTGTGCTCGAGTACATGACAAAAGCATCAACTTCTTTGAGGGAGTTTCACCATAAACATGGAGTTGATCACCATTCGGAAGGGGGAAGCGAATCATTTTATCGAAGCATACAACTTCAGCATGATTCTCACGAAGAAAATCCATGCCTACTATGATATCGAAGCTTCCTAATTGCATAGGTATGAGATTGATCGAGAAGACATGGTTGTTGAGATCGAGATTACAACCACGTAAAACGGAGTTAACGGTAACGGTTCTTCCGGTGGCGACTTCCACATCGAAAGTCTTTGGGAGTTTAGCGCGTTACATTTTAAAACCCTTTCGAATTCTAACGATACAAAACAATCGGCACCAATATCAAATAAACATGAAGCATAAATACCATTAACGAGAAACGTACCATTGACAATATTGTTGTCATTCTGGGCCTGGCGGTGATTGAGATTAAAGGACTCTTCCACGCGCAGCTTGTTGTTGCTGCTGAGGCTGCGGTGGTGGCTGCTGCTGCGGCTCTTGTTTCACAGTGCGGTTTGGGAAAACATTAGCAAAGTGGTTTGGATCACCACACACGAAGCACGCTCGTGCCTTTAGAGCTTGCTGCTGGTTGGCTTGAGGAGGAGCAGGTAAAGCTGGAGCTGCTGGAGCTTGAGGAGCTGGCTGGCGAGGACCACTATGGCAGCTGACAGTGGAGTGGCCGTAGATGTTGCAGTTTGTGCAAAAACGGCAATTGCCTCCAACGGCATGATGATATGTGCACTTAGGGCACATAGGGTGCAGACAGTGTACGCACGCTTTGCTGGAGGTGCGTTTGGTGCTGCTGACTGGAGTGGCTGAGGGTTCGATGGAGCAGTAAGAGCAAAGTTCTTGCTCGGGTTTTCCCATTTGCGACCACGGCGACTGTTCTTTGGCTCTCGGGGCTGTTCGGTAGTAGGAGCTGCTGATTCGGTGACTGCCTGATTTGCGACCTTGTTGCTTTTAAAGTAACCTGACTGAACTCGTTTTCCATTAATCTCGGCGGCTAGCTGGTAGGTCTCCTCGATAGTAGCAGGGCGTGCTGCTTGAACAAAGTCAGCGACGCAATCGGGGAGAGCATTGAGGTATTTCTTGATTGCCTTTTCGGTCGTATCCACTTGACTGGGACAGATGATGCTCAACTGTTTGAAGCGAGCAGTGAGACCAGCGTTATCGGGACCATCTTGCTTGATATTCCAGAATTCGTTCTCCAACTTCTGGATCTCGTAGGGAGGACATAATTCCTTGATCATAATTTCCTTAAGTTCCTCCCAAGTGAGTCCGTAAGTTTCGTCGTTTCCGCGCTTGTTGCGCTCGGCGGGTCCACCAGTCGAGAGCCCTTGATTGAAACACGCCGGTAGCATTGACAGTGCGCCCTCGGGACATCCACTCTGGCGGAACGTGACCTCGATAGAGTCAAACCAGTGGAACATGGCACTCGGCCCTTCGGTGCCTGAGAAGGTAAGCGGTCCACATGCTTTGAACTGCTTAAAGCTGAAGTGCGGTCCCGGGGTATCTCCCTTGGAATTTGTAACGCCTCGCGTTCTGTAAAATTTTATTTTAGAAAATACGTTGACGTTTCGATCTTTTATTTAAAATCGCAAGCGAATAATGGATAATAAATAAATAAATAAATAGCAAGCGACGCCCTTTACGCGCCCCTAGCAAAATCGACAAGCGAACGCCTCACTTATCGTTACTCTATTAATCTGTGTAATTTTGAAATTTAAAAGAAATTAAAATAATATTATTTTTTTTACGACGTGCTATGACTATCGGGTTCGAACACGGGCTCGTGGATGCAACTGGGCCGCTCAAAAACCCTGATAACTAACTAATAGGCTTTGGGCCCAACATCTAAACCTTAACTATACCCCTAGACCTAGTTAGTATAACACACACACTGCTCACAAACCCACACACGCCGCACACATCCACCTCCTGTTCTCCCTCCCTCACACAATGGTGGCGTGCGGCGGCACATGCACAAACAAGGAGAGAGAGAGGTCCATTTCTGTACATTTCTGTACAAGTTCGCGCGAACTTGAGGGAAACAAGGGAGTCCTGGTTATCAGGCAAGTTCGAGCGAACTTGTGGTAGTCAAGTTGGGTCGAACTTGGCCTGGTGACCAAGTTTCGTTTGCCGATTTAGCGATTTGAGAGTGCGAGAGCGATGTGATAGCGAGCGTAATCATAACCACAAACACACATAACACATAAGTAACAATAAAACCACATAAATAACGGCGATTTGCGATGCGATGAGATTAGCGATGAGATTTAATAAACGATTTGATGCGATAATAACGTACAATACCATAATTAATTAACATAAACTTTATTATTAACCGAATCTCAGATTTACAAGATAAACAGAGAACAAAAGAAGAGATAACAATCGAATTTTGAGTTGTTACACCCACTACTACCACCACCACCAACCACCGACACCTAACACCACTGCCACCACCCGTCACCCTGACAGCCACTGCCGCCGCCACCCACTCGCCCGCCACCGTCACCACCAACCACCACCACCGCTAACGCCACGCGCAGCCGCCACAATCCACTGTCGTCGCTGCCACCACCCATCGCCGTCGCCGCCACCCACCGTCGTCGCCGCCACCACCCACCACTGCCGTCGCCATCACACCAATCCACCACACCACCCACGGCCACCGCCACCGACGGCCTCCGCCACCTCCATCACCGCCACCCATCGTCGCCACCACTCGCTGCCACTACAATCGATCGTCGCCACCACCTGCCACCTATCACCACCAACCACCACCGATTTTATTCCTTCGTTTTTCTTGCCTCCCAAACAATACAAGATAATAATTCATTCCATTCCCTCATGGTAACCAAACGAGACCTGGAATGGTAATGATCCCTTGCATTCCCTCGTCCATTCCATCTCCTCGTCCATTCCATTCACTCGTCTATTCCATTACCCTATACCAAACAAACCCAATTTGCTAACTCGATCATATGTTTACTAATATAAAAAATTACGTGCATGATCAAGACTTAAACTAAAATAACAACAATCTAATCGATCATATGTATTTTAATAACAAAAAACTTGCATACGTAGTCAATGAAACACTTAATTGTTTTAGATTGTTAATTACTTAATTAACCTTTTAGATAGGTATGCACATGTAAGGAAAAAAAACTGATTATTCATCATCTTATATACACCATCGACTGGAATTATTGGTTATTGAAGATGTTACTTACAATCTTAAGTATATCGATTTATTGGGTGTATATAAGCTTCTATATTAGTTTGTGCTTCAAACTTAGGTATCTAATGTTTTTCAACAGTTTTTTAAAACCAATCTTGAGGTTCATAAATCATCAGTGATTCACAAAATAAGGTCGGAAAGAAAGTAAGAAGGTCAAACAATGGTACGTATGTTTATTTAACTTTTATGGCTTTTGATTCAATTTTGGTATCAATTTTTTGTTGTGTAACTTTATTAATTTTCTTTCTTGTTGTAGATGGATTCTGACTCTATCAAAGTTGACCTAGAAAATGATAGCTCAATGAATAAGGAACTAGAAGATAATGAGGTTGATTCCGTGGATGTAGATGATAAAACTAACAAAACTGATATTGGTGATAGGAAAAAAAGGGCAAAGAGACAACGAAAGGAAAGATCCGCTGTGTGGCAATACGTCACCAAACTTCAAAAGTCATCGGTGGGTGGAAAGACTCCATGCCAGTGCAACAAATGTAAGCATGTGCTCGTATATGATAGTAAGACAGGTACAGGGAATATTACACGACACATAAAAGCATGCTTTGGTAGTGCTTATAAAGATGTTGGCCAAATGCTTTTAAATAGCGACATGAAGTTAAAGTCATCTACTTTTAGTCAAAATACGTTTCGTGAAATGCTTGTAGTTGCTATCGTGATGCATGAGTTGCCTTTGTCATTTGTAGACAATAAGACATTTAGAGATTTGTTTAAGTACTTGCAACCCGATGTGAATATTATCTCTAGGAATACCGTAAAATCTGATTTGCTGAAAATGTATAGAAAAGAAAAGGAAAATGTAAAAGAAATGCTTACAGAATCACCTGGGAGGTTATGCTTAACTTCAAATTTATGGACTTATATTACTACCGATGGGTATTTAGCAATTACAGTTTATTTTATGGATAAACACTAGGTTTTGCAAAAGAGATGTTTATCATTTTCTTTTATGCCACCACCTCATATTGGCGTTGCTTTATGTGAAGAAGTTTTTTCTATTCTAGTAGAATGGGGCATAGAAAAGAAAATACTCTCTGTGACGTTAGATAATGCTTATTCTAATGACACTTTCATTGGGCTTTTGAGAGAATGAATGCAAAATCACCACTTGTTTCTAAGGGTAATTTTTTTTGACTTGAGATGTTGTGCACATATTTGAACTTGATTGTGCAAGATGGGCTAAGGGAAATTGATGAGTGTGTTTACAAAGTTAGAGAGAGTATCAAGTATGTGAAAGGTTCACAGCAAAGGAAGGAAAAGTTTTTGGATTGTGTTCAGTTACTTTCTATTAAAAATAAAAATGGGTTAAGGCAAGACGTTGTTACTAGATGGAATTCTACCTTTATAATGCTTGATGGTGCCCTTTATTATCGACGTACCTTTTGCCATCTAGAATTAAGTGATTCTAATTACAAGCATTGTCCAAATGCATTAGAGTGGGATAAGATTGAAAAAATATGTGCTTTTCTTGGAGTATTTTATGACGTGACAAATGTTTTTTCGGGTACCAAATATCCGACTGCCAACTTGTACTATCCACACATTTTATGGCTTATCTAACTTTGCATGAGGGTATGAGTTCAAAAGACTTGTATATAAAAAATGGCAAAGTTGATGATGTCGAAATTTCAGAAATATTGGTCTGATTTTAGTCTTATATTACTGATAGCTGTGGTGTTGGATCCTAGATACAAGTTGCATTTTATTGATTGGAGTTATTCACAAGTATATGGAGATGGAAGCTGTGAATATACAAATGTTGATCAGTTTTTGAATTCTACTTTTAATGAATATGCTATGTCAAATGTGGGTGATGATATAAGGGATGATTCAACACGTGTTTCAAATACTAGCAACGAGGTTGATGATACTAGGGATGATTCAACACATGCCTATGGAGTGAGAGCAAGGCTTAAGGTAATTTTATTCGTTTGTCCATATATTTTTTATATGTTGTCTCTTAGTTATTAACTAACTAATTTTCTTTTATTCATTTTTAGGATATTGATCAATTTCTAAGTAAAGATTTTACAATTAACAAAAAGTCAGAACTGCAATTGTACTTAGAAGAGTCAAGAGTTGATAGGAACTCGGACCTTGATATGTTGGCGTTTTGGAAAGCCAATGAGTTTAGATATCCCGCACTTGCGAGGATGGCAATGGACTTTTTGACAATTCCAGTATCTACTGTCGCATCGAAGTCTATATTCAGTCCAAGTGGAAGAGTACTTAATGAACATCGAAGTTCACTTAGTAAAGATACCGTTGAGGCTCTAATATGCACAAAAGATTGGTTATTTGGAGATTGTGGTAATGTCCATTTTCCTTGATTTTTATAAGTTTTTTTTACATAGAATTATATTAGTTTTATATGTTTGTTTGTACTTTGTAGGTTCTAGCCAAGTTAGTGTAGATGAGCTCACAGAAGATATAATGTCGCTTGACATTAGTCGTGAATCAGATGCTTCAAACTCTGTGAACAATCCTAAGATACCTACTCCAAATGCTTCAAGTAGCGTTGCTTGCTAAAAATCAGTAAACAATCCTAAGGTATCCACTTCAATGTTTCTAGTAATGTCGCTTGATAAAAATATATGAATTTGTTTATGTCCGATTATCCTTTCTTGATATGACTTTAATTATTTATGTGCATGTTTGATTGTTTGGAATTGAAGATTTGAAAAGAAAGACCCACGAAAACTTAAAATTGTTTTTATTGGATGTTATAATTTTATTTTTTACGGACTTTTATCTTAAGTTTGTTAAGGATTATGTATTGATGCATTATTTAAGACTTTATGAACCTTCGACAATTTTTATTTCATTAAACACTTAAATATGTTCCTAAATATGTAATATTTATAGCATTTCTAAACAGGTCTTATCGTGTCTTATCGTGTTAACCTGTTATAAACTGGTTCGTGTTTGAAAAAATGACACGATAACTTAGTGTGCCGTGTTCGTGTCTAACCCCTCAGGTCATCGTGTCTTATCGTGTCGTTTCTGGCACGATATGCAAGCCCTAAATCCAGACAATTGATTTACATCATCAAATCGTAAATACACTACTATATTTTCATCATCAAATCATGACCCTTGATTTACACTTGTGTATTAATAATCAAGCGCAATGATTAGTTCACCAGTATTCACAATCAAATTAGTTGTTCACTAATGAACCTAACCTTATACAAACACACACACATTTTTTAAGCAACAACTGTTAACATACCACCCACAAGGCGGTTGGGATCGGGCAGCCACATACACGACTTGTGAGGTCGGCCCTGGATCGGATCCCACTGGGTTTTTCCACGCCGTGGTATAACATTGGCTTACGAGGCCTCTCCTTGTCCCACAGGAAACCATAACGCCGACTGCTACTTGACAGATGTTGCGCCGCCAGAAAAGCCTAGACTCTAATGTAATGCACGTCCTCGGTGAGACAAAACCCGTATTGGCTCATACTCGTGTCCCCACGGGAGACCCTAACGCTGACTACCACCTTATAGATGTTGCGCCACCACAAAAGCTTAAACTCTCTAACATAACACACGTTATCACCTACGCACGTTATCGGTGAGACAAAAACCCGTGTTAAATCGGGTTCAAACTTACAAACTCTAAAGGAGGCCTGGTTCTTATCTTGGACTACCACTCCGCCAAATGGTGGGAACTAATGAACTATAGACCATAGTTCTATATTTAATTGGAACAATTAATCACATAAATGGCGATTTGAACGTACGGATATGTTCATTAATCACCAAAATAAATAAATAGATCAAAACAAACCATAGCTAAAACTCTTTATTTAAAATTATTTATTTCACTAATAAATAATCAAATAAAAAGTAAATAACGCTTTAACTTTAAACAAAAACTACTCAACAGTCCACACTATCTATCTGGGCCAGACCCCGGATATATCAAACCACTTCCCATACGGGTTTGGACCCATTCGGTAATAAATACCCACCCAGTGGACTATCTATCTGGGCCTTCCATTTACTGGGCCAGAGCCCGGATAACCCGAACCGATTTTCCCTGACGAGCTAGGGACCATTTGGTAATAACTACCCGCCCCATACATTTGTCCCACTGGATGATGATGGGACCCATACACCCCTTCTCCATTATTATTATTCCCAATATTTACAACACTGCCATTTCCGGTTTCTTTTTCACCACCCTGACGTCCAGCTAACGCCGTCTTCTCCCCTTCCTATCTCTAAACCTCTGCAAATACACCTTTAACGGCTAACGTAATCCTCAAACCCTAACGTCGTCATCGCCCAGAGCAAATCGTCACCGTTGATCGTCTTCCGTTTCTCTCGCTGACACTTATCGGAAGCTTCGCCGGTGATGAAACTGATGAACTCTGATACACACTCCTGCACTGTCTCCTTTGCGTCCTTTGAGATCTTTGCGTTCGCCGGTAACGCTTTTTTCATGATCCGGCTTACGTTAGCTATCGGAAGAAACCGGTCTTGTTCTCGGAGTGAGTGATCGTTGTGGCCTCCGCCGGATTCGTTGTCGGAATCCGCCATTGTTCCGTCGTTTATGGTTCAAAGTTGAAACCCTAGGGTTTTGATTTGATGACGTCACGGTATCACCGATGAACTATTATACAAAATAACAGTTATAACAGTATCACCGATGAAATCCTAGGGTTTTGACTCGATGCTATAACAGTATCACCGATAAATTCTGTGAAAAAACACTTCCAATTGAATTTCGTAGACGGTTATACGAAAACCTAGGGTTTTGAATCACTGATGAACTTTCTTCTGGATGAAATTCTGCGAGAAAACAATCAAACACTTGAATTCTGCTAACGATTATACCTCCGAAGCAGAGATAATTGATGAATCACAAGTGTTCATCATCTGTGAAGCTCGAATTCATCGGATCCTGCTGAAATAAGCAATGAACTTTATAGATCGAAATTCTAGATTCAAATACACTTTCGCACTCGAATTTTGCTAAAAAAACAGAAGATACTTCGATATTTAGATCGAATTTACGGCTAAAACAGGCATAATTGTCTAGTTTATCGATTGCAAGTCTTGATCATCAAATTCAATAAAAACCTGACAAAATCACTCCTCTGGTTAACGAGAATTTGAAACGGAAGATACAAAATCTATAGCTCTAAACAGACGCCGTGAGTGAAACGAAGGTTAACTGAGACATCCGATGACCGGAACACGTATCGATCGACGATCATCAACGAAGCTCAAATTCAACCGGAAACTGACAAGATGACCTCAGATTCAACTATTTTTAATGCCGAAAACACAAATCTATAGTTCTAATGGAACGCCGTGAGTGAAAGGACGGTGAACTGAGACTATCCGATGACCGGAAAAAGTGAATAAGGTGACCGGAAAAGGTTTTGATGGAGGGAATTGGGATGAGAATATGGGATTACCGTCGGATCAAATGCTATAAGAACGCGATCTAACTGCCACGTGGAAGAATAATGGCCGTTGTTTTTTGATAAGTGTTCGTTCCTAGTGGCGCTGTATGGACCGTCGGATTGGAAGATAGTGGAAGATTGTGGACCATCCATTGAGCATTGGCGGTACGTGGTCGGCCATATGTGGATTTGTTTAAGCGTATTGATTAGGCACTAATCAAATCGGGTTAAGCCACTAATTCTTGTTTTGTTGTGAAGCTCAAGATTTCTTTAGTATAGTAATATGTTAAAAGAGAAATATAATCATGTTGATAAAATATAGTTTTGTGTCGGGGTTAAGTGATATAAACATTCATCTCTGACTAGGATTTGTGTTTTTTTCTCTTTAGAATCAAAGTATTTTGAGAAATACGAAAACCATTTTAATCAATTATATGTAGTGCATTGACCCTTTAATGAAAGGGTAAACACTTATGTAAACGCCTTGTGATCATACTTAAAGCGAAAGATAGAAATGTTTTGTATCAGTTCTTGTACTTCTCAATATAAGATTCATATAATTGTCATTAATATATGCTATTTAATAAACGATCTGAATAAGTACCGGTTTTTTGTTCAATTTGTTAAAGGAACAAACATATATACATTGCTCGTTCTTTTATATACATCCGTGAGCGTAACACTTGCTTTTCTTAACACATTTAACATATTGGTTTTGTAATTAAACAAAACAGGAAACACTTGAATTCTTTTTTCTTCTAAAAGTATGTTTTAGGACCACCTCAACCTTACAATGAAGCACCATAAGCTTATAGTGCTTCAATATGCCATTTTTACCATATAGTCAACCTAAAATATGATGCTTAGTTTGAATATTTGCCTTGTGTCCTTTTCAATGAAAACCCTAAATCTTAAGTTTCATAAACTTGTATCCACTTAGCTCACAATCCAATCAAACGTAAAGTTAATGTGATGTATAATTATCATTAAGAAGCTATAAAATGAGCAATTAACTCATAAACAACCTTATAATGATGTACATGATATCGCAATTATGCAATTTGTATAGTGCACATAGACACACCTAAATTACTTGGATCCAAGTTGTAGTGCATGTTTTGATCTCAACATCATTATAGCCAATTTAACCGCATCATTTAATCAATTCTGTACCAGTGCACCTTTGTTTCTCTCATGGGATTATTAACGAGTCCGCTATACTAAGAAGGTATTGAACTATTCTTTTCACCGATATCGTTTCCACTTATTCTTAGTGATCATCGATATCGTCTCACTGATCTTGGCAGTGATCATCAAGCTATCTTCTTAAAAGGGTTACAATAAAACGTAAGAACACTTTTTAATTTGCCTTCTCGTGAATTTTTTTCCTTAATTTTTGAAATGAATCACTATTAGATGATAAGATTATTAATTTTATGTTTATTTTTTGGTCAAAGTATTGGAAGATGTTTTATTTAAACAACAATAAGAGGGGTGGGAACAAGACTAGTACATGGATTGTTGATGTCGTAGTCGTAGTCAACGATGTATCAACTATGAATCTTACAAACCCCTTTTTCTCTCAACTTAAATTTTGATTTGTTGCAATGAGTAAAAAATTATTTTAAGGCTTTTGATTTTTTTATTATAAATGTTACACATCAATAATTGTTTTATTGTGTTCTTGACAACTTACAAAATAGAAGTTGGACCAATGCATGTTTTGCTTTTTGCTTACCATAAAAGATTTTATTTACTCCATTTCTAGTTGATCATTCCTTTAAGACCCACACATGGTTAATGTCTCATAAGGAGGACATTTTTCACCACATGATCATCATAAAGCCCATTCAAAAAGTTTGTAATGGATAATACCCCCCCTAGAGATGGGCATAAAAACCGGTTCCGAACCCGAACCGGTGGAACCGAACTGAAACCGGTTCCAGTTCCTACCCGACAGTAAGTAGAACCGGTTCCGGGTTCAAATTACCCGTTGGTTCCAACCCGGTTCCACAATTTTACCATTTGAATCGGGTAGGAACCGGTTTCTAACCGTACCCGGTTCCTACCCGTACCCGGTTCCTACGTGGAACCGGTTCCTGACCGTTATAATATTACCGTTGGAACCGGTTATAGCCGTTAAAAATGTTACCGTTGGAACCGGTTATAACAGTTAAAAAAGTTACCGTTGGAACCGGTTCCTGACCGTTGGCATGGTGGAAATCGAAAGAATCCGAATACCCGATTCTAGCCACCATGGCTCGTGAGATACTAACGGTCCAAGCTTCCACGGTAGCTTCGGAAAGTGTGTTTTCTCTTAGTGGCAGGGTTTTGTCAATTAGAAGAACAAGATTAACTCCGGAATCGCTAGAGATGGCAATATGCTTAAAGGACCATTTGGATGCCGTTGATCGTGTTCAACATAAAACTAGTCTAAAAGATGAAGTTGAGTTAGAGCATAAAATTGTTGACGAAGAGGAGGACGAAGAAGTGGAGACTAACGATTCGGACGACGATTGTACCGAGGTACCCGTACCTAAGAGAAACTCGTCGGAAAGTGTTGCACCTGCCGCTAGTAAACGATCAAAGAAATAAAATCTTACTAGAACCGGTTCTGAGTAATTTTTTATTTTTTTTTGTAATCGGTTATTTTTTTTATATATTGTAACCGATTAATTTGTTTTTTAATTTTAATCGATTATTGTTACTATTTTTATTTATCAATGTAACTAATAATAAAAATCAAACATAACAAACACAATAGAAAGAAACATTACACAAACTTTATTAAAACACCAACGATAACATTTAAGTACCGGTTCCTGATTAAAAACACCAACGATAACATTTATCAGGAACCCGGTAAGTAGGAAGGGGTTTATATACAAAAAAAAAACGATTTTTTAATCAGGAACCGGTTCCACCGGTAACATTTTATCAGGAACCGGTTCTGAACAGTAAAAGTCAGCTTTTACTGTCAGGAACCGGTTCTGAACAGTAAAAGTCAGGTTTTTTACTGTTCAGAACCGGTTCTGAACAGTAAAAGTCAGATTTTTACTGTCAGGAACCGGTTCTGACACTATCAGGAACCGGTTCCGCATCATACCCGGTTCCACACCATACCCGGTTCCATAATACCCGTACCCGGTTCTACACGGTTCCATATTCTTGGCTGTGAACCCGGGTAGGAACCGGACCCGGTTCCACACCATACCCGGTTCCAATGACATCCAAGCAGAACCGGTTCTGGTTTGGAACCGGTTCCGGGTAATAATAATACCCGATTTTGCCCATCTCTACCCCTCCCCCCACCCCCTTAAAAAGTTTGTACTAGTGCACCTTTGTTTCTCTCATGGGATTATTAACGAGTCCGCTATACTAAGAAGGTATTGAATTATTCTTTTCACCGATATCGTTTCCGCTTATTCTTAGTGATCATCGATATCGTCTCACTGATCTTGGCAGTGATCATCAAGCTATCTTCTTAAAAGGGTTACAATAAAACGTAAGAACACTTTTTAATTTGCCTTCTCATGAATTTTTTTTCTTAATTTTTGAAATGAATCACTATTAGATGAAAGGATTATTAATTTTTATGTTTATATTTTGGTCAAAGTATTGGAAGATGTTTTATTTAAACAACAATAAGAGGGGTGGGAACAAGACTAGTACATGGATTGTTGATGTCGTAGTCGTAGTCAAACGATGTATCAACTATGAATCTTACAAACCCCTTTTTCTCTCAATTTAAATTTTGATTTGTTGCAATGAGTAAAAAATTATTTTAAGGCTTTTGATTTTTTTATTATAAATGTTACACATCAATAATTCTTTTATTGTGTTCTTAACAACTTACAAAATAGAAGTTGGACCAATGCATGTTTTGCTTTTTGCTTACCATAAAAGATTTTATTTACTCCATTTCTCGTTGATCATTCCTTTAAGACCCACACATGTTTAATATCTATAAGGGGGACATTTTTAACCACATGATCATCATAAAGCTCATTCAAAAATTTTGTAATGGATAATACTCCCCCCCCCCTAATATCATTTCATTGATTACTTTCATTTTTCCCCTTCTCATTAGGCATTATTCTAGAAATGCTCCAACTTCTTCATACCCCTTTATAATGCCCATAAGATGATAATGGGACATTATCAAAGTTTTTCATGCCCCTATAATGCCCATTACCTATGGTCTAATAGTGTAATTCTCTCTCTCTCTCTGTCTTTTAACTTCATTCAATTCGAAAGTTATCTTCTTCAGAAGTATTTCTTTCAATTTTACCTTGACTTAAAAACTGATTTTTTTTATAAATTCTTGCTTTATTTGTAAAAACTTTGATAATTTTGTTTTTATAACCCCTCATCCAAAAGTGACTACAGTTTAGCTTCGTGGTTTTTAACCATCATATAGTCGTTTGAATTCGCAGCATTGTTGTTGTTAAAGCGCTCTTGCATATAATTGTTTGGTTTAGTTTTCGATTAAAGTCATTGGAATTTCTTTGAAATTCCTTTGAAGAGCGGAGTAAAGGTTGGTTTAGCATCCAACATGTGAGCACGAGATAGAATCTCAGAGGCATATTTGGATTGATTTAGGATTAAACCCGTTGGAGTGTAAGATATTTCAAGACCCAAGAAGTAATTGAGTTGTCCTAAATATTTTATCGCAAACTCATTATGGAGGGTCGAATAAATGAAGAAATGGTAGTGATGTGATTCCCGTTAGGACTAAATCATCCACATACACAAGCAGGTACATAATGCATGTCCCCCTTTTGAATATAAATAGTGATGGATCGGCACGGCTACATACAAAGCCATTGGTGGTTAAAAAGGTGCTCAAGCGGTGAAACCACGTGCGAGGATCTTGTTTGAACCCGTGTATGGCTTTGTTAAGTTTGCACACATGATCGGGGAATCTAGAATTAACGAAACCTGGAGGTTGTTCCATATATACACACACTCATTTAGATGACCATGCAAGAAGACATTATTGACATCTAGTTGATGTAATTTCCAATCATTAAGAACAGCTAGGGAAAGTATGATCCGGACGGTGGAAGCTTTCACCATCGGGCTGAATGTGTGGGAATTGTCAAGACCCAGAAATTGGCTAAAGCCTTGAGCCACGAGTCTTGCCTTATGACGCTCAATCGAACCATCAGAATGATATCTGGTTCGAAATGCCGTTTCGATCCAACAATATGGCGATTAGTGGGTCGAGGCACCCGCGACCAAGTATTGTTACGGGTGAGAGCATCAAGTTCCTTGTGCATGGAGAGACGCCATTTCTCATCTTTGAGAGCAGTTTTAAAATGTTTTGGGTCATTAGCGGCAAAAAGAGCCTGATGGAGAGGGTGAGATGTGACATAAGATAAGTCGGCAATATGTCGAGGCTTGAAAATACCAGCTTTAGCGCGTGTAATCATAGGATGGGTGGGAAGTGGGGGTGGCGGTGGTGGTACGGGTATGGAGCCATTGGAAGTTGTGGCGGTGTTTGGAGAGACGGGTGAGGGTGGGGTATGCGGGGCAGGAGGGGTTTGTGGTGATGGCGGTGATGGTGATGCAGGAGAGGGTGGTGTGAGGGGCTCTATGGGGTTAGGGTGTGTGGGTGTGGAAATTGGTGGGGAAAGGTTAATGCATAGGGTGCATGGAGGTGTAGTTTTAGGTGAAGTGGGTGTAGATGGTATGTTGGGGCAGTCAGTTTTAGATGATGAGGTGGGTAGGAGTTGTCTAGAAAGGTGCTTAAGGGAAGGTCTGAAGTGAAAGTGTCATTGCTGGTGCCATGTTAAGGAAACACGTTTTCATTAAACCGGAATGTGGAGTGATGTAAACACGGGACGATGTGGGGTCAAGACAACTATACCCTTTATATGTAGGACTATACTCGATGAAGATGCACGGTATGCTCCTTGGTTCAAGTTTGTGTTCCCAATAGTCCCGTAGATAAGGAAATACTCGACAACCAAAAGCTCTAAAAATGTCATAAATATTGTCATTGAGAGAATAGAACCTCAAAAGGCGATTTGTCTTTTAATATGGGGGTGGGCAAACGGTTAATTATGAAGATAGCAGACGAAAAGGCATCAACCAATAATGGGATGGAAGTTTAGCATGAAACATCATGGCTAAACCAGTTTCGACTATATGGCGATGTTTACGTTCAACACGCCCGTTTTGTTGTGGTGTGTATGGGCAAGATATCCTATGAAACGTTCCATTCTCCTCAAATAATGACTGAACTTTGTGGTTAACAAATTCTGTTCCACCGTCACTTTGAAAGATTTTTATCTTTCGAGAGAATTGTGTTTGAACAAACTTTATGAATATCACCAAAATATTGTAAAAATCAGATTTTAGTTTTAATGGGTAGAGCCAACAAAAGCGTGAATAATCATCCACGAATGCCTCATAATAACGATAACCATCAACGGAAATAACTGGTGAGGGACCACATAAGTCACAATGTATAATATCAAGAGGGTGCAAGGCACGTTTATCATTATTATTGAAGGGTAACCGTTTGCTCTTGGAAAGTTGGCATGGAGAGCAAATAACCGGTTTAGGTAACAAAGCCGAAATACATAAAAGTCCATAATTTTTTAACATAGTAATAATATCAAAATGGACATGTCCCAACCGGGAACGCCAAACTTCAAAGGAAGCCTTTGGTTTTATTGAAGAAGCAACAAAAGCACGAGAACCCGACTGGAGGATGTAGAGCCCGTTTTCACATCGTCCTCGGGCTAGAACCTGTAAGGTGTGTCGATCCTGTATATGAAAATGAGGATAAGAGAACAAACATCAACACAATTATCCTTGGTCAGTTTGCTAATCGACAAAAGGTTTTTGGTGATATTTGGAACCACCAAGATATCTTTTAATATAATATTAGGAGATAAAGATGAGTGACCTTTGTGGGTAATAGGAAGAGAGTTTCCATTACGAAAGGTGACAAAAGAAGTACCTGAGGTAGCCGATGGGTTTTGAATATTCTGAGTGGATCGATTCAAGTGATCGGTGGCGCCGGTAGGCAACCCAATCTGGAGCATTGATATTGTAGGCAACCCAATCTGGAGCATTGATATTATAAGGGAATAGAATATTCCATCCCAATTACATGCCTCAAATCTCTCCTATGTCAAAGCTCAATCACCCTAATTATAATTTAAATCTCAATCAATCAATTCTCTTGTATATAGGCTTAATTACCTCCTGTACGTTTATCTCCTTTCATATGTAATGGCCTATATAAAGGCATATGTTGTAATAGTAGGACATACAAAAACATAATAAACATTCTCCATTTATATGGTAATCAGAGCCAATCCTCTCCTCTGAGATTTTTTTTTTCGATCCTATTCTCTCTTTCGCACAGTGCACTTCAAACCTGCAACAATGTCGACCTCCAAAACCAACATCATCGAACTCTCCACGCACACCCACTTCCCAATCAAACTAACCACAAACAACTTCCCCTCATGGCGAAAACAGGTCCTATCCACTCTATGAGGACTCGCACTTGAACAATTCGTTGATGGTTTATCCGACCCACCACCGAAAGTTCTTGATGGAAAACCAAATGCTGAATATCGTGACTGGTATCCCCAAGACCAGATTTTACTCGGAGCGCTGCTCGGAAGCTGCTCCGATACTATTCAGCCACTCGTCTCCTCAGCCGATACCGCACGACAACTCTTCCAGCGCCTCTCCGAGAGCTATGCTAGCGTCTCGCGTTCTCGCATCATCTCGCTCCGCACCAAACTATCCACCACCAACAAAGGCTCCCGACCCGTAGCTGAATATCTCAATGAGATGAAATCCATTGCGGATGAACTGGCACTGGCTCAAAAACCTGTTGACGATGATGATCTCACAGCCCACATTCTTGCACACCTTGGTGAAGACTATAAAGAAATCACTGCAGCACTCAAGACAATACAAACTTCTATTACCTTTTCAGATCTCTATGAAAAACTCATTGACCATGAGCGATCTCTCTTGGAGTCCAAACCTGCCCCAATTCTTACTACTGTTAACACAGCCCAAAGACAAGGCCCGCGCAACCAATACCGACCTACTGCCCGGTTTTCCAATCGGCCAACTGCCTCTGGGAAGCGACAACTCACAACAGCCAATCACAATGGCTCGACCAATAATTATCACATAAACCGTAACAACTCATTTTGTCAGTTTTGCAGCATTCCAGGACATGATACCAAGGACTGTCGCAAGTTTGCAAGGTTTCTCCAAAAAAATAACCTTGCATTGGCTACTTCAACAACGAACTCCACAGTCAACTCTACCATGGCGTCCTCGTCCTCTTCTCTAATGTTTGACAGTGGTGCATCCGACCACGCACACCCCGACCAGGCCTTTGTGCACCATCTCTCCGAATATGGCGGGCCTGATGAGATCATTCTAGGAAATGGTAATACTCTCACTATCACTCATACCGGTCCCGGTTCTATTCCAACTTCCACTCGTTCACTTAAATTAACTAATATTCTCCTTGTTCCCAAGTTACGTAATCATCTTATTTCCGTAGCAAAACTTTGCAAGACTAATCACGTTTCTGTTGAATTTTTTCCGTTTCATTTCTTTGTAAAGGACCTTCGCACGGGGGCGCGACTCATGCGGGGAGTCAACATTAACGATGTCTACTATGCGACACCAGACTCTTGCCATCCGATGCAAGTCAATTCAGCAACCAAGTCTTCGAGTTCTCTCCTTTCATGGCATCACAAGCTTGGACATCCATCCATCAAAGTTCTAAAAAATTTACTAAATAAGTTAGGCTTTGAATACAATAACTTGTCCAACGACCTATTTCATTGTGATGCTTGCAAAATTAATAAAAGCCATAAACAACCTTTTGGTGAAAATTCATTTCGGGCAACTAAACCTCTTGAATTGGTCTATTCGGATGTTTGGGGTCCCGTACAACTCTCAAATGACGGTTTCAAATACTATGTTATTTTTGTTGATTTCTACACAAAATATACGTGGTTATACCCTATCAAAAGAAAATCGGACGTCTCAATCTTATTTCCACAATTTAAAGCTCTTGTTGAAAAAATTTTTCATACTCCTTTAGTGTCTCTTTTCTCGGACAATGGGGGCGAATACATTGGTCTCCTTCCCTTCCTTCAAAAGCATGGAATTTCTCATTTTACAACTCCGCCACATACTCCGGAACAAAATGGAGTGGCCGAACGACGCCATCGACACATAGTCGAAACCGGGTTATCTCTTTTGCACCATGCGAATCTTCCCCTACCCTTTTGGTCTCACGCATTTCAAATTGCCGTCCATCTAATTAATCGCCTTCCAACACCAATTCTTGACTACCTGTCACCATTTGAAAAGTTGTATAAAACACCTCCCGCTTACAATAAACTTAAGCCGTTTGGTTGCTTGTGTTTCCCATGGCTTCGTCCATATGCCAACTCCAAACTACATCCTCGGTCCGCCAAGTGCATTTTCCTTGGGTACTCGTCTTCTAAATCCGCCTATAAATGCTATGATCCTACCACTCATCGCCTCTATCACTCTCGTCATGTAGAGTTCATTGATCACATATTCCCATTCACAACAAATGGACCAAACCCAATTCCCTTACCCACTGTTGATTCCTTCATGCCTCCACCTCCAACTCATAAACCTTGCACCTTATCTCCCTTAACTCATCCTAAGCATTCTACACATTTGCCTCACCCTACACTCATTTCCACCTCCCCTGATCGGTTATCACCTGATCAACCTTCTCCCCCTCAAGTACCAACACCACAAAATCACTCCACTTCAGCTCCCACCGCACCCAACCCACCCACTGAACTCACGCCTAGCCCTACACCTACAACCGAATCCACCCAACCCACTACATCACCATCTCATCCTTCACCTTCATCATCCTACCAACCTAACCCATCTCCAACTCCCACCACTCCTAATGAACATCACTCTACACCTTCTCACCATGAAACAGATACAACTTCCTCTACCCACACTTCAACCGCACCCACCTCCACTCCGGCTCCTGAACAAGCTCGTCCATCCCGAACCCGAAAACCAAATCCCAAATACTACAATCCCAACCTTCTAAACCACACCACCCTACATCCTTTACCGCCCACCATTGAACCCACTACTTATACGCAAGCATCTAAGGATCCACAATGGAGACGTGCTATGGACTCTTAGTTTAACGCTCTCCTACACAATCAAACGTGGGAACTAGTTCCACCTACTTCCCACGAACCAATTGGTTGCAAATGGATCTTTAGAATCAAACGCAATCCTGATGGCTCCATTGCCAAACACAAAGCTCGTCTAGTGGCTAAGGGTTTTCTTCAACAACACGGGAAGGACTACTTTGACACCTTCAGTCCGGTTACAAAACCAATCACTATTCGAACAATCCTTACCATAGCCCTCTCTAAAAATTGGCCTTTGCGTCAACTCGATGTTAATAACGCCTTCCTTCATGGCACACTACATGAAGACGTATTTATGACTCAACCACCAGGCTACGAGGATCCTCGTTACCCACAACACATATGCAAACTTAAAAAATCTCTATACGGGCTAAAACAAGCTCCCCGTGCCTGGTACAATGAGCTCACTCAATTTCTCACTCGCTTTGGATTTCGGAAATCCCAAGCCGATGCATCACTTTTCATCTACCAACATCAAAATATCACGTGTTATTTTATGGTTTATGTTGATGATATTGTTCTCACGGGAAATGACACCAATTTTCTTAATCACTTAATTCAAGCCTTAGGTACCAAGTTCTCCATCAAGGACCTTGGCATGCTACATCACTTCCTCGGTGTAGAAGTTATTCCGACACCAACCGGACTATTCTTGTCTCAACACCGTTACATCCAAGACCTTTTGGAACAATTTCACATGGACGGTGCAAAAGATGTCACTACTCCCCTAAGTGCTACCGAACCATTAACCGTTTCTGATCCTTCTCCTTCGGTGGATGCCACACTGTACAGGAAACTCGTGGGAACCTTACAATATCTATCTTTCACCCGCCCAGATATCTCCTTTGCGATCAACAAATTATCTCAATTTATGCACAACCCACGCCAAACACATTGGCAGTCTCTCAAACGTGTCCTTCGTTACCTTAAAGGAACCATTCATCATGGACTCTTTCTAAATCGCACCTCCTCTCTTAATCTCTCGGCCTTCTCTGATTCGGATTGGGGTGGTGTACATGATTCTGGTCGGTCTACTACAGCCTATATTCTCTACTTAGGGACAAATATTATATCGTGGAAATCCACTCGCCAAAAGTCGGTCTCTCGGTCATCCACTGAAGCAGAATATAAGGCCTTAGCAAATGCATCTGCCGAACTCACATGGACTAAACACTTATTACAAGATCTTGGAATCTCATCAACAGTTACACCAACTCTATATTGTGACAATACAGGCGCTACATACCTATGTGCAAATCCGGTCTACCATTCTCGCATGAAGCATGTGGCACTTGACTACCACTTTGTACGAGAACAAGTCTCAGCTGGAAAACTACGTGTCCTTCACATCAACTCACAGGATCAACTAGCAGATATGCTTACTAAACCTTTGACGAGAGCCCCATTTTTACGTAATCGGTCCAAGATTGGTGTATCCGACGGATCCTCCATCTTGCGGGGGCGTATAAGGGAATAGAATATTCCATCCCAATTACATGCCTCAAATCTCTCCTATGTCAAAGCTCAATCACCCTAATTATAATTTAAATCTCAATCAATCAATTCTCTTGTATATAGGCTTAATTACCTCCTGTACGTTTATCTCCTTTCATATGTAATGGCCTATATAAAGGCATATGTTGTAATAGTAGGACATACAAAAACATAATAAACATTCTCCATTTATAGATATCACATTGAGATAGGAATGCATTTGCTAAGGTGTCTTTAGTAGGAGCAACATTAGATGCATAAGTAGCAAGATTGGGGCAAAGGTTGGCATAATGACCGTCACGACGGCATAATTGACAGTGAGGTGGTCGGTGACCAAGTCCACGGCCACCATGAGAACCGGAAAAAATTACCATAACGAGACACACGACCACCGCAACCCCTAGGAGAGGAGTTAGAGCGCTGAGTTTGAGCCGAGAACGTAACCGGAGGGGTAGGAGAAGCATGAAGAGCACGAGTGAATAGCTCATGACCTTCGGCCCGGGCAAGAAGATCGGCGAATGACGGAGCGGGGCGAGTGGAAAAGCTTTCAAAAGATGGTCCTAGACCACATAAGAACCAATGAAGTTGGTCAACAGGATCAACTGGGTAACCAATAGCCGAGAGTTGATCACAAAGATTCTTGAAGGTACGACCAAACTCGGCAACAGTCTTCTGACCTTTCTGATTTGACCGGAGTTGATCACGAAGATTATGAACACGCTCTATGGATGTATTTCCATAGGCGTTTTCCAAAGCAACCCACATGTCACGACCCGTGGGAAGGCTGATAACAAGCGTTAGAATCACGGTGCGGTGATCATCAGCAGCCAAGTTCGGAAGTCTGGGTAATCGACAATCTTATCATTACTGGTGATGGTGGGAGTTGGAGCAGAGGAGCCGTCGACGTGCGTGATAAGTTGTTGGTACTTAAGGATTGTGGTCATTTGATGAACCCAAGCAAGGTAATTATTGGCAGTAAGCTTGAGTGTGATCATATGGGTCAGTGAGTGAGGAAGAGTAGTATCAGAGGATGAAGCAGCCATGGCTGAGAAAAGGAGGAAGACGATTAGATGGGGAGGGAAGAGGTGGGAGAGGGTTGATTAGGACCTTTGGCTCTGATACCATGAGAATAGTCACTCATGATCTCCACCAATGCGTGGAGAGTTTAATATATAGATCAAAGAATTAATGGAACAATAATACACAGGAAATACAAAGAGACAATACGCAAATAAATACAATAATCAGTTATGCATGGTGTAGACTAATACTGACCCTACGACGTATAAATATAAGGGAAAACTACCAAATTGTCAGTTGACCAATCAATATTACCGAATTGTCACTCTCAAGCCCCATTGGACGGACTCCTGCACCATGGAAGGAATCCGTCTGTCACTTGAAGAGTCCATGTATTAGGAGCTGACACAAGTTCGACAAAGCTGATGCGTCGACGACTGACTCCTCCCATTGCTCGGCGAACTCCTCCCATTTTGGCTGACTCCTCCTATTGCTCGGCGGACTCCTCATGTTTTGGCGGACTCCTCCCATTGCTCGGCGGACCCCTCATGTTTTGGCGGACTCCTCCCATTGCTCGGCGGACTCCTCATATATATATTTTCTTCACATTTCTATTTAATTCTATGTAATATAACATTTAAATATAACATAAAACATTACGACATAACTTAAAAACTAGAATATAACGAGGAGAAACGGGATGGATGAAGAAGAGTTCATACGAGGAGGACTTTGAACACATTTCCATTTATATTTAAGTGTCTTATTTTTTTAATAACATGCTATGTCACATTTTTAGGTTGTAATTTTTTAAGTTACGTTGTAATGTTTAAGTTATTTGTAATGTTTTAGGTTGTAATTTTTAAGTTATGTTGTAATGTTTAAGTTATGTTGTAATGTTTTATGTTATATTTCTAATTTTTAAATTATGTTGTAATGTTTTATGTTATATTTAAATGTTATATTAAATAGATATTAAATAGAATTAAATAAAAATGTGAAAAAAATATATATGAGGAGTTCGCCAAGCAATGGGAGGAGTCCGCCGAGCAATGGGATGAGTCCGCCGAGCAATGGGAGGAGTCGGCCAAAACATGAGGAGTTCGCCGAGCAATGGGAGAAGTTCGTCGAGCAATGGGATGAGTCGGTCGTCGACGCATCAGCTTTGTCGGACACGTGTCAGCTACATGGACTCTTCAAAGTGACAGACGAACTTCTCCCATGGTACAGAAGTCCGTCCAAGGGGGCTTGAGAGTGACAATTTGGTAATGTTGGTTGGTCAACTCACAATTTAGTACTTTTCCCTAAATATAACTTGTTATCCAACCTACAACGTACCCATTTTCACTTATACTTTCATCTATAATAATCTTGTTGATCGTATATTCTGCTTATCACTTTTAAGATGGTAGATTTCTTTTCCTCTTTTGAACGGCTTTCAAGATGGTAGATGGCAAATCCCTGGATCAGTTCGCATTTTAACATTTTTTATTTTTATTTTAAGTCATTTGAGGATACATACTCAGATCAACCCATTTACCCATAAATAGGTTGAACTTAAAACACTAATGTTTTATGTCACAATTCAAACCATCAATGTTTGAAATAATGATGTATAGTCTATCCATAATTAACTGAGGTCGTTAAATGCACAACAAAAAATTTATTTTAACAACACGTATATGGGTCATACGTAGGTTGTCAAATAAGATTTTGTCGTTGTATACATGTATACGAGTTGTACAAATGTTACATATTTTTATTATTCCTCAATTCGACGTAAGATTCCTTGATTCATGTGCGAGTTATTTCACTCGACATAATATTCCTCGAAACGCATACATATCATTTGACTGGACGTTATATTCTCGTTATACGCACCAATTATTTGATAAGACGTTTCTTACTAAACAATTTTACAACTTTCTCTTCAGTATGTCATTCATTCATGACTAGACATCACTGTTGAGGTTAATAAAGTTCATGCATGTTCCTTCGGAAAATCAGTGATCTGCTACAAAATGAATTCTTCGGTACTTAAAGGGGCCAATTGATCATGGGCTTCTCATTCGGCTAAATTTCGGATCCTAACTTCAAGTCTTCACTGATGTTCACTAGTAGTGTTCCTCCACCATGTATGCTTTCTCTAATGTTGACTAGGCTAGCTACCTGGATGACAATTGGTCTACGGGAGATTTGCTATCTCTATGGGTTCCAATCTCATATTATAGATCACATGAAAATAAAATAAAATAAAAAACTATATCCAGGTCATCTATATAGTCAAAATACAAAGCCCTAGCTGACACTGTTGTTGAATTGGCATGGTTACAGGCTCTTTAACAAAAACTTGGCGTAAACACCAAATCTGCTCCTACCCTCTAATGTGACAATCTCAGCGCAACCTATCTTGCAGCCAATCTTGTGTTTCATGCTTGAACAAATGTTGAAGTTGATTTTCACTTCATTGTAGAAAAAGTAGCTCAAGGAAGAATGCGTGTACAATTCATATACATAGGAGATCGAACCCGGTCATCTACGAAACCGTTGTCAACACAAAGATTTACATTATGTAAATACATATCTAGTATATACACTCTTGTTAAAACCCTAATGACAATGCAATCATACAATAAACATTTCGTTCACAATTTTACTGGCTACTTTGTAGGTACGAGGGTGTTTGTGATTTTGCTTATTATATATTATATAATATTAAAGGAAACAAGACCTACAGTAACTTACTTCATTGGTTCACATAGTGAACTCTCATTGATCCACGTGGGAACCATTAAGTCTTTTTTTTCTAGGCCACTAGACGTGAGTTCGAATCGTATCTCACCCACCCCTGCCGGTTTTGAAGTTATTGATGTCAGCCTCCACTTTGCTAATGTTAGCACAAAGTTTTAGTTATTTTTTTTCTATAGTTTAACGTGCCGCGAAAGATATCGACTACTGTAAATTTGTTTTTTATTGTTATTGGTCGATGTAAACACGTGTCGATATATTCGTGGGCTTATATCTTTTGGTTGCTACATCAACTATCAATACCGTATCAAACCGACCGACAACCCACTACGCAGCGCGAGTATTCCCACTAGTTTCATATAAGTCATCTGTTTGTGAATGAAATAAACATTTTGAATAAACAATTACAAACCGTTTTTTCAAAGACAATAAGCATATCTCTAGTAAGCAATCAGAAAATCTTGTTAAGGATGTTCGAAATATTTTACTTGAATTTAATATTTTGCCAATGACCTTCTAGTGTATTAGCAACCTCATGAGTTTTCGAAGTGGAGGTCACGAGCTGGAGTCTCGTTTGGGCAAGATTGTTCTGGTTTGAGCCAGAGGATTTACTACCGCGAGCCTTTGGGCAATGCGTTTCCTCAGGAATGGTGGCAGGCCTGGTCACCAGCGTCATTTGCGTCCGCGGGGGTGAGTGGCCTTTTGCCATTAGGTTTACCCGGATGATCGAGCTTTTGTTGGTCGTTCAAGAAAACTAAATATTGCTTTGGAGGATTTTTTTTTTAAATAAACAATTTCAATAACTTATTTAAATGAGTTATTTCACATAAATAGTCAAATTCTGGTTTTATTAAGCTTGTCATGCCTCGCATGTTGGGTGACAAGTCAACATGGGTCATTTTTAAAAGCTAACAATTTGGGTTGGGTTAGAACATGTTAGAATCAAAATAGACTCGGTGTCAGCAGAGAGCCAGAGAAGATGGAGGCGATGACTACGACGGTGTCTGTGGTAGTAGTGTGAATGGTAGTGGTGCCAATGGTGACAACGACAATGGAGACGGAGGCTGCGGCGACGACAACGTGGTCAGACAACGAGTAGGTAAGAGAGACAAACAATGGTTATGGTTGGTGCTAACCCATACCCAGTTTTAAGTTAACAAGTACAATAGTGGTATCTACTAAACGATTGTCTAATTTGAGTAAAACCAAATTAACAATTCTCTAATTTGAGTTTACCAAAATAAACCGTTGTAGTTTTGTTTAACCAAATCAACTTATTATTTGAAAAGCAAGCAAAAATTGCCACCAACAATGATCACCAATTTTCTATAATTTGCTAAATATCTCTTTTAGCATATGTCTCAGATTCGGATTCAACTTCCATTGATTTTTTTTCTTATGTGCAGTCTTCCTCAATAAAAACCTAGTCTCACATAAACGTTATAATCACATCGATAATGATTATCATTTCATTTAAGAGCTCTAGTAAACTACACACTAAGTTTGTGCCTACCAAGCTATAAGTGGCTGACATCTTCACTAAACCTCTAACCAAAACATTATTTGAAGACTTTCAAGATAAACTCGGTGTGCGTCAAGCACATGGTGTAAATAGGGAGTTTACTCTAATTATTTTTTATTATTAGGGGCAAAAACGACTTTTCACACGTTGAGGTTGAACATTGATGCAATCAGGAAACGTCGTGTGTAAAACAACAATTTTCATTTTAGAGTGGCTCATCCCGTCTGTAAACCTTGATGCGTAAAATTGTAGTTTACTCCTTACCTTCGTAATCAAGCTTATATTTTATATTTTATATAAAAATTGCATTTGATGAATCTGAATTCAAAACCGAATCCGAATTATCAGAAATTTCAAACCCGAAATACAAAAAAAAAAAAGCCCTTGTGAATAGTAAAAAGGTAGTATTGTAATTTGTATCCTAATGTCTTTTTTATTCTTTTACCTGCCATGAAACGGGTCAAACACTAAAAAAATGTAATTGTACAAGGTTGTTGACTTGTTAATCTTGTTGGTATTGGAAAAGATATGGTTGAGAAACTGCCATCCCTCCTCCCTCTTCAACCTCACTAGATATTATTTCTTCAACCTCATTTCATACTTCTTCTTCATTCATATTTCTTCAAGATCCACCACAACCATGGTGGCGATGGCAACCACCCTATCACCACCACGACCACCACCACCCACCCTCACACCCCTTTATTCCACCTCAACCTCAACCATCTCATTCACCCTCAAAACCCCATCACCAATATTCCACCTCAAACCCACCCACCATCGCCGGACCACCACCCTCATCATAACCAAATCCAAAAACACCGATTCAGCCGACGGCCCCGACCGCTTAATCTCCGCCATATGTTACTTCTACCCTTTTTTCGACGGCATCCAATACGGCAAATACGTAATCAACCAGTTCACATTCCTCCAAACCATAATCCAACCACTTGTACCCGCCATAAGAGTCTTCAAAAGCTTCCCTTTTAACGGGTTCTTGGTGTTCTTAACACTTTACTTTGTGGTTGTTAGGAACAATAATTTTAGTAGGTATGTTAGGTTCAATACTATGCAGGCTATTGTGCTGGATGTGTTGTTGATCTTTCCTGATCTTTTGGAGAGGAGTTTTAACCCAAGAGATGGGATTGGGTTGGATTTGGTTATGAGTTTGGATAGTACTGTCTTTTTGTTTATGTTGGTTTGTTTGATTTATGGGTCATCTTCTTGCTTTTTGGGTCAGGTTCCTAGGTTGCCTATTGTTGCAGAGGCTGCTGACAGGCAAGTTATGTAAACAGTTAAAACAGTTAAACTAAGATTGTTGATTGGATTGTATAAAAGTGTAATAAAAAATTGTGTTATCATTAGTATACCTTTGCTATTTTAGTACTTTTTTTGTTTTGTTTTGTTGGTGTTTTGATTTACTATGCCACACTTTATGGTATCTGGTTACTTGGATAGTATATGTTATATGTCAAAAGGTTTTGGAGCCGGTGGTTTTAGCGGAAGCAGCCTCTTTATCTCTTGAGATAAAGGAAAGTTTTGCGAGTTTGCGATCATCCTACCCTCCCCAGAATCCGTCCAAAGTTAGGTACATGAGACAGATGTCGAGAGCCATCACATAAGGAAGATATTGATAAATAAGCTTCGAGGGCACTCCAGCCGGCGCTTGCTTCCTCAAGTCGGGTATCTGTATCGGTGACTGTTGGCAATTCTGTTAATGGAGGAAAGACTTAATAGGAACCCCTGCCGACGTCAATCCGATACATTTTTTTTCGTTTTTTCATTGATTTTCTTGCTTTATAACATGGAAGGGAAAAGGTACCATTGAACACAAACTTAATTTTTTTAGCTTCTTAGATACAGGTGAGATTTTACTGGGTATGTTTTGTTTTTGTTGTCTTTGTTCTCTTCATAATTTGTTAACTTTGTGACATGCTTAGTGTCACATTGGCTTGTGTTTGGGATTGCTTATTAAAAATTTTATCGGGTTATTACTATTTGTTTGGTTATGGAGTCTTCGTTCTCTTCATAATTTGTTAATTTTGTGACATGCTTAGTGTCACATTGGCTCGTGTTTGGGATTGCTTATTTAAAATTTTATCGGGTTATTGCTAGGAACGGATATTTCTCTAATCGGATAAAGAGTTTGGATAAGCAATAGATGAGCATGTTTAATAAGCAAACCCAAGCATCACTAAAACAACTTATTAACAAGCAGTCGGGAATAAGCAACGTTAAACTTCAGTATGCCGATGAGTAGTTTTAGCATTCCCAAACTTGGCCTTGCTGCTTTAGTATTTGTATAACTCTTGCCAAGTTTGATCAACTTTCAACCGCCATGGTTCTAGCTTAATGCGACCAACAAGTTTAGAGTTTTATCAAGAACTTGATTTGTGTGAGTTCAGATATTGATATGTAGATCTTATAACAGTTAGTTCAGGTGTACAAGAACATCCCCAATCTTGCATTGTGCTTTTCAAGTGTGTATATGTATGTATGTACTAGGAGCTTGAATGCAAGATATTAATATGTTTATGTTTATATTTCCGAAGCTCAAAGCTAGGCTCATGAATAGGTTTTCGAGATCACCTCACTCGGGCTCGGGCTCGGGCTCTCAGCTCAGTTCTTTTTATTTATTTATTTATTAGTGTTTAGTTATTTTAATACTCTAATTAGAAACATATATATAACATAATATATATTGTTTAGTTATTTTTATCATAATTAAATTAAGAGTATATTAGCCGGTCGTTCTTGTGGTATGCAAAACTTTCACCTTTCGTTCTTAAGATGAGAAATTACGGCCTTCCTCCAACTGTTGACTGCAACTGCATACATATCGTCTTTGGTGTGGATGCCGTTAATATAAAAGTTTTTGGGCTTCAGATCAACGGAAAGGTTTCTGGACCACCTGGTATGACATCCATATCTATGAATCTATGTTGCTTATTCATATATGATTGTGTTCATTCTTCCACTTCTTGAAAGCAGGGGATACTTAGTAATTTAAATCAGACAAAACACAAAGAATAGTGTGAATTAATTAAAAGTTCTAAACCCAAATTGTTTGATTTTGATGAAGGAACAAGTATTACCTTATGGCTTATGCAAATGGAAGCAAACATCATCAATTTGAACCAAGAAATCACTTGGAACAATAGTCACAACACACACACCCATATTCACTACATTTCAAATTTTGATGACTATTTTTTTTCTTTTTGATAATTCTTTTAAATTTTAAGGGTAAAATAGTAATTTCCACGAATTAATCATAAATACTTAGCATCATCCACGCCAAGGACGATAAGTATGCAACTAGAGTGAGATTTTTGCATGTTTATGTAATAATTAACTCTTGTATGTCTAGTAATAATTAATAAAAAATATGTAATATGTTTTACAATAAAAATTATATAAATAATAAGCTCGTTTAGGCTCGCAAACGATTTGGAAGCTGGGCTCGAGCTTATTTATTAAATGAGCTCCAATATACTCGTTTAAGTTATGCTCAGTTTGAACTTTTAACGAGTTGATCTCATAAATAAATCTCATATGAATACACGATTGCACAAGCATCAGTTTTTATTACTAAGAGAGGCTAGAAAATAAACGGCCCTTTTTAGTTGCATTCGGTTTAATCAATGTTTCTAGCTTTATTTAGTCTGGAGGAAATCAAGGATGATAAAAACAGTGATTTTTAATCAAGCATGAACCGGGTTAAGTCCTTGGAGAGTTGGAGACGTGAAAGACAAATGCAAAACCGTGGGCTAGAAGTAATAGAGTTGTTATTTTCATTTGAAATATGTAGTAGTTAGACGAGTATTAGCATTAAATTAAAAATTATATCGAAATCGAAGGTAAACAGGCAACAGGTGCGCCACTATCCCTTTTTGAGAATCTATCCAAATCAGATTAGATGTATTCATTCGAATAGGAGTAGGATTGAGTCTCTTGCAATTCAGGTTTTGTTTTTTTTAAATAGGATACAAGTGTTCATTGTAAACGTGAGTTGTATACTTAGTTTAACAAAAAAAAATAAGAAAATGCCGTCGTGGGATTGTCCACCCACAAAAATCATCGTGGTGTTGTTTCGTATTATACTACTGATTGTTTCCGACAATCTGGTTCAAAAGAAGATGGTGAGATGGCATTGGCGATGGAAACACAAATTATCCTATCCGAATAAAGTCAGCGAACAAAACAATCTTCGGGCCCTTATAAAGACGTGGATAGGATTAGGGGATGTAAATGGGGCGTTTACGGTGGAATCGGTCAAAGAAAAGCTCGTTAAGGCAACACATATAGGATGTCGGTTCATCTTTGAATGCCTACCCTTGAAGTGCTAAGCATAGGGAAGGTTCAAACGGGCACAAATATATACTGCATTTGTGGTGATTGATTGAGACAATGGAAACAATTAATTCCTGTTACTTAGCAACAATCATATGGCAGTGGATTAGTTCACGGTGTGGTCTTCCACCTATCTTTGCTTTTACGGTCTGTAATCTAATGATGCTACACGATTTGTTTCAATCAAAATGAAGTGGAAGATAAAAAACGGTCCAAACTACTATTATATCAGTATGTTGGTGTTTATGGAGAGCTAGAAATGATTAAATTGTTGGGTTGTAGACTTCTCTAGAAAGTGTGGCACGACAGTAGGGTTTTAACTAGGGTTGTAAACGAACCAAACATTCAGCGAACAGTTCGTGAACCATTCGGCGGAAGTTCATTTATGTTCGTTCGATTATTAAATGAACGAATACGAACAAAAACATTTGTTCGTTAAGTTAAGCGAACGAACATGAACAGAGGATGCTTTCCTTGGTTTATGTTCGTGAACGTTCGGTGATGTGTTTATAAAAGTTCGCTCGTTTATGTTCATTTGTGTTTATTCAGTTAAAGATTTTCATATGTTATATTTTTATTTTATTGGTTTTCCTTTTTAAAAAATTTTAAACCCCATTGTATTATACGCCTCCGCCAACATCCCTCATTTGACGATTTAAATTTCAGTTTGTGTTAGCAATGTTTATGACAATTACGTCAACTATATATGCTTGGATAATTATGTTAAGTACTTGTATATTTTTGGTGGATTCTTCAAAATCCATGTAATGAGAAATGCAGATTTTTTTTTCTAAAATGATACATGTTCATTTGTATTTGTATTTGTTTGTGTGCATGAACGTTTGTTTATGTTCATGAACATTTGTTTGTGTTTATTTGTGTCTGTTTACGTTCGGTAAGTGTTCGGAAACAGTTCATGAACACGTTCATTTCCTTAATGAAAGAACACAAACAAGAAATCTCATACGTGAACAGTTCATGAACAAGTTCATTCCTTAATTCTTAATGAATGAACATGAACAAGGCCTTGTTCATGTTTGTTGGTTCGTTTACAACCCTAGTTTTAACCCAAATTGTGTAGCCTATAAAATTCATCTCGTTTAACATCTCAATAAAAAATATCCTAGTTGCCACCCGTAGACGTAGGTCAGTTTAGACCAAACCACGTAAATCTTTGTGTTCGTTGTTTTGCTTTCGTGTGTCATGTTTGTTTTTGTGTGTGCTCGATCCTAACAAGTGGTATCAGAGCTACGGCTTGTTACGTACGCGGAAACACAAGCGCGCAGAAGAGAGTTGTGATCTAGGGTTAGTTGTCGCCAATTTCGCCATCGTCCCAACCGATCTCGTTTGCGAAGGTCTGTTCCTGTTATCTCATTTGACCGAATAAAGAATAGAGAGGAAGCGAAGCATATTCTTGTGTGGGTTTGATGTTCTCGTTGGTCAAGAAAGGGTAACACAAATCCTTTTGACTTGGGATTTTCGTTCAACAGGTGGCGCTAACAACAATTATAATTTTTTGTCCTTTTGTGGGGGGTTATCCAAGTCAAAAGAAAAAAACTTCTTCGTTTTGTTTATTTTATTGCGCCGTCAATCAACAAAAGTAACCTTATTGTTCTTGTTGTGTCGTCCACCAAAACGAAAGTTTCTTGATTAAGGTTGGCAATCGGTTGTTACAACCGGGTTTTATCTTTGGCTGATTATTGTTTCGGGTATTGATTGGTTGGCGTATTTATCAGGCACTTTAGCCGGGTGGCTTGATTAGTGGGGTGCCAAGTCGATCTAGTTTTTTCTATTTTTTTGGGTTGATTTGGTAATTGTTTCTTCAGTCATCAGACATAGTCAGGTGCTTTATTCAAATGTTTAGTTCTAGTTCTCTGAGATCGGTTATATATTGACATGTGTAACAGAACAACCGATACAGCCAACCATAGTTGTGTTTGAACACTGGTCTCTACCATGACTCGATTTAAAAGTACTTTGTTCGAGATAATGGCCGACAATGGTAAGATAACAATAGAGAAATTTGACGCGAAGAAGTTTGTTTGGTGGAAGATGCAGGTTGAAGCACTACTTTGTCGGAAAGACTTAGATGTAGTGCTCGAGAATGAAAAGCCAGAAAAGATGTCACAAGCAGATTGGGATAGGTTGGATAAGAAAGTTAGCGCAGTGATAATGCTTTCTCTATTGGAGAATGATGCATTTACCAGAAGGTGACCTCGGCTAGAGGAATGATGACAACATTTTCGAACATGTATGAGAAACGTTCTACAGCAAACAAGGTTTATCTTATTTGAGAGCCTGTGAATACTAGGATGAGGGAAGGTGATTCGGTAACAGCCCACATCAATAATTTAAACTCGATCTTGTCTTGTTTGGTGTCTATGAATATCAAGTTTGATGATGAGGTCCAAGCCCTATTGTTATTTTCCTCATTACCCGATAGTTGGTCCGAAATCGTAACTGTTGTTACTAGCTCTTCAAATACAGTTAAGTTCACGTTTGCAAAGATGCGGGATCTTATTGTGGGAGAGGATGTTTAACGCCGTGGTTCAGGTGAGTCTACAAGTTCTTTGTTGAGCACAGAGGGCATGGGAAGAAGAAATCAGCGGGGAATTCATCAGGGCAAGAAGAGGAGTGTGTCTAAGGCTTGGAAGAATGTGATATGTTGGGACTGTAACGAAGTAGGACACTTTAAGAATCAGTGTTTGAAACATAAGAAAGAAATTAATTATGCGGCAAACCACGCAGTAGATGATGACGTTTTGGTCTATAACGTGGAGAGCAGTGTGGATTCCTGGGTTATGGATTCGGTTGCTTCATTTCATGCTACCCACAACAGTGAAGCACTGCGGAATCTGAAAATTGGGGATTTTTGTAAAGTACGACTTGCAAATGATGAAATCCTAATGTCACAAGCATTGGTGATAATGGCCTAATTACTTTAGTTGGATCTACTTGGACTTTGAGAGATGTAAGGGTTATTCCAGGCTTGAGAAAAATGCTTATATCAGTCGAGCAACTGGATGATCAGAGTCACGAGGTTAAGTTTGGTAGTGGAAGGTAATAAAGGGAAATCTAGTGGTTGTACGTGGCAAGAAAAGGGGCCCATCGTATATGGTCGAGATATTAGTAGAAGAAGTTAATCCAATTTTGGTAACAAGGAAAGCTACCTTGAGCTAAAGTGAAAATTCAAGATTAACGAGTTTGGAAGGTTATACCGGTCAGAGGACTTCATGACAGTGGGAGCACGTGTTGTGTTTCAGTTACAATTCCAGTGTGACAGTGGATGAAGAAAATCATTACTCCAACGCGAAAAGTCTTTCTAGTGAATTACCTGCTTATGATAGAGAGTACTAGTTCTCAAGGTCCACCAATTCGTTTAAGTGGAGCTAGAAGGGACAGAGAACGAGTCACGGGTAGGGACTGATGAGTTGAAGCTCAGTGGAAGCTTCAACGAGCCTTCAGGTTAATTGATGCGAAGGCTGGTGGCAACTAGAGGTGGAGCTTAAAGCTTCCATTGACAGATTACAGAAGTACAGTGGAGTGCAGTTGATCGTGTCTTTGAAGCCTCCATGTGGGAGATTGTTGGGTTGTAGACTTCTCGATTCTAGAAGGTGTGTCGCAACAGTAATGGCAGTCGACCCTAGTTGCGACCCACACGTTTATTTCTTTAATTATGGGTTTTAACCCTAATTGTGTGGTCTATGAAATTAATCTCTTGTACTTGTAATGTTTAACTTCAATAAAAAATATCTTAGTTACTACCCGTGGACGTAGGTCAGTTTAGACCGAACCACACAAATCTTTGTGTTTGTTGTTTTGCTTTCGTGTGTCTTGTTTGTGTTTGCGTTTCCTCGACCGTAACACATATCCTATGGGTGAAGAATATATATAAATTCCATAGTATCTCTTAATGATTGTATGGTGGTGCTTACTGTCTCTAGCTCCTTGCTAGAGGTTGTTAAGCGTTTTTGTTTTGTATAGTTTTCATAGTTCAATTTTTTTTTACGGGTGTAAATAATTTGAGTCTAACCTGAGCTTGATTAAGCTTGAGCTTGGCTCCTTAATATAAAGGTTTGAGTTCAACTTGTTTCGTGCTCCGTTTCAAAATCTAAGCTTGGTTTGTGAATAGATTTTTCAAGTCAGGTTTTGATACGAATCGTTCATTATTTATCATTTTTTAAAGCAATGTATATTTATTTGTTATATGTATTTACAGTTATAATCTTGTGTATAACATAGTTATATGATTTTATAAAGTTTTATATTTATAATAACAATTATAATACAAGTATACATTAAATACAAATAAATAACTAAAAATCATTTCAAGTTTGACAACTGAGGTTCAAACTTTATTCGTTTATTAAAAGAGCTATAATATATGCTTAAGATTAGGTGCGAACTTGTTTAAGCTCAAACACGATTTAATCTTTTAGTAAGTTGATCTTAGGTAACTTACACTGTTCAACTCATTTACATTGTTTTAGTTTTAATTTGAGAGAATGGGTAAACGCGTCTAATTATGTTTAATCTTTTCAAATAAAGAAATTGAAAGAGGGATAGTTATTCACTTTGTGAGTTGAAAATAAGTATTTGCACATGGGTGTTGTCGTGTTGATGTGCAAATAAGGCTAACCACCATGGACCATACAACTTTTGGTATATTTCATTTCATACTTTGTGATACAACATGAATGAACATGTGCCCCACCAAATCAGATTTAGGATCGGAAATCAAAATACTATCGTTTATATGGAGCTCATCTAACACAATATATATTATATATATAGTATTATATAATATATATATATATTATTATATATATATATTTTTTTTTTTTGTCGTTTTATGTTATAGAATAATTTACATTAGCGAAATCAACATTTTTTTCAGGGTCATTCTTCGAATGTGTACGATGAATGACGGTCACTCTTCATAACAAATCAAGAATAAGATGATAGATAACATTTAAAAAGCTTTAGGTTCACTAATCTCATTACCCGACACTTGAATACGACAGCAATTATACATAAAATCAAATATTTTTTCAATGTGAAAATATCCTCCCCCGGTAAAAGATTATTACATCTTCATGTTTCACCCTCTTAAGACATAATTTTACAAATTCACCGAAATTTTGAACGTCTTGAAATTTTAATTATATATTTTTTTGATAAAAATATGTCATATAAACGAATCTAATTAAAACTTTATCGACGTATAATGGCATCTAATCATTTGAATTCTCGTTTATTCTTATCAAATTTAGTACAAACGAGACTCAAAAAATATTTTCAAGGGATGCAGATAAGGGTTTTAACCAAATTTTTAAGGGATGCGGGTGAGATTTTGCCCTATAAAATACACTAATTTTTTTCAAAGGGTGCGCCTGCCCGACGACTCCCTTACTAGGTCCGCCCTTAAGTACAAGTGACTAATTGTTTATAAGTAGTGTTGTAAGAATCGTTAGGAGCTAGTGGGGCGGTGAGGTACCGACTAGGGATTAATCGGATTGATATTTTAATATGTAATTCTTAGTTACACACACACACACACATGTTTACATGTAGTTTTTTAAAGTAGGCATGTTTAATCCCTTATTGACCCAGTTTTTTTAGTAATTGGAAGGAATTTATAAGGTTTGGTCGAAATTTGGCTGTCGTCTGCCAAAATTTGGCAAGAATAGGACCGCCATTGACCGTCTAGCGATTAATCGGTGAACCTCGGATTGATGATTAATCGGAGATTAGTCGAGATTTTTACAACCTTGTTTATAAGTTCATGAAAATAGATTAAAAATTGTTAACGATGTTTAACTCATGGTGCCTATTAAATTTGGAATGACTGATGCAACCACATGTCAGAAATTTAACCATGATCTTCTTTGCAAAAGTCTAAGCCTCTACCATTAAAAAAAAGAGAAAGAAAAAACTATTCAATTTGAAAAATTATAACTACTCGTAGTTATGTTATGATTATGATATTATACTTCACGATGTTAATGACTAAATTACCAGAACTTCGCTATACAACTTTGTGTTTGTAGCGATACCCTCCATACCCTCTACTTCGCTTTAGCTACAAAGTTAGAAAAGTATATAAATGAAGAGTCAGTTATGTTTGCTAAAGAAATCCACAAATAAAAAACATCCACCAGAATTACACTAACGTACAGTAATGTATTGACAAGGTTGAAGCATTCACAAATTGAAATCAAAACTTAGTGGCTGTTTGGCAACTTCTGAATGGTTAAGTGCTCAACCAGTAAGAGGTCTGAACATTAAGTGTTGAACCAGTAAGAGGTCTGAATCATTAAGAGCCCGTATAATGTTTAACCATTTAGATGCAAATGTCTGACCAATTCAGATTAGAGGTCTACCATTCAGAGGCAAATGTCTGAACCATTCAGACATCTGCTCGTGAAACAAACAGTCTTAATCATTAAGTGTTGAACCGGTAAAAGGTCTGAACTATTAAGAGCCTCATTAAGAGGTAAACAAACAGCCCCTTAAACATGCAACTTATCAATTTAGGTGAGATCATTCACAAATCAAAATTTAAAACGAAGGTATGCTTAAAGAAGTGGAAAGAAGATGAAATACGTGAGTAAAATATTTTTTTTTAAAGAAAAACCTCGGTTTAAACTTTAAAAGAGGGAAAATTCTCAAAATAGATAATTTACCTAAAAAGTTAACAAAAAAAACAATGATTTTTAGTGTTTTAACAAAGTAAACAATGATTTTTAGTGTTTTAGCAAAGTAGACAAACGTGTCAGTCAAGACGGCTATACTTAGCTCACGCTTTAATTGTGGTCTCGTTTTATTAGTCTTTAAAAAAGTGACACCTAAGACTAAAATTTGCCGACGCAAAAAGGCTAAAAGTAGTTTGCGCTATAAAACTAAATTTTTAGTTGCTAAATGTTGCTCATACTTTATCCGTATATCATTTTGATTGGTTTTCCGTAAACTTTTTTATACTTTTCAAAGTTTATCTGCACCGGTTAAAATTATACCCACATTTTACCATCTCAACCGACGTGCTTACTTGCCCTCTCCTTGTTAGTTTGTTTTAGATATGTCTATCTTTGCAAAAGAAAAATTCAATGTTTATTTTGTAAAATTTTGTTCGAACACTCATATTTCAGGATTTTTCCCTTAACGAGAGCCGAAGCCTATGAGGTGGAGTTATTTCAAGACTTTAATTGAGTAAAATGTCATTTTCGTTTCTGTGATTTGGCCGATTTTGCGACTTTCGTCCAAATGTTTGTTTTTTCGCATTTGGATCCAAAAGGTTTGCAATCTTGCCATTTTCATCCGACCCGATAATTCCATCCATTCTTTAACGTTAAGTCATGGGTACTTACGTCCTTTTACCTATTTGTATTTTCGTCCTTTTACCTATTTGCCATTTTTAACATTGTATCTATATATATATGTAGGGTAGGGTTATATAGAAAACCCTAAAAATTTGAGAAAACCCTAGAAAACCCAACCTCCCGACATTTTTTTTGAAAAAAATAACACATGTAATATACATGTTTTTAAGAGTTTTGGACAAAAAAAAAAACAAAAAAGCGCCTAAGGAATATTTAAAAAAAAAACAAGTTTCAGCATTTTTTGTCTAACACATGTTAGTCACAAAGTTGCTAAAATTTGTTTATTTTTTTTAAAAAATAATCCTTCGGCGCTTTTTTGTTTTTTTACCCAAAACTCTTAAAAATATGTATACTACATGTGTTTTTTTTTTTTCAAAAAAAAAAATGTCGGGATATTGGGTTTTCTAGTTCTCAAATTTTTAGGGTTTTCTATCTAAACTTATCCTGTATATGTATACACACTCGTAAAAAATAAATAAACAAGTAAAAGGACAAAAATACCCCTGACTTAACGGGTCAGATAAAATTGACAAGTTTTCAAATCTTTTAGTTCCAAGCGTGAAGAAACAAACATTTGGAGAAAATTTGTAAAACCAGTCAAACTTAGAGACGGAAATTACATTTTACTCCAAGACTTATGTACAAAAGCTTATATAAATTCTTGTATTTTTTTAAAGTTTTTTTATCTATTTTTTATGTATTAGTTATTTTAACTTTCTTTAAAAAGTAATTGTTTTAATTTCTTAATGGTGATGCATTTATGATTTATCTTCGAGTTATTACTTATGAAGCTTGGTCATTTGAAACCTCAAACTTAGGGTGGAAAGGCACTCCTAGCTATCTACAAGTACTCACAACTCATTTAATAAGGGACACTCTCATAGCTCAACCCGCTACGAATTACCCACTAACCTTGTTCCTCTCTCATTGCCAACAATCACTTTTTCTATTCTCCGGGTTGTATAACTTGAGAAGCAAAGCCACACCCGAAACTCGTAGGGGTTTTGCAGTTTACCCACACAACCCGTCCCTACTCGCTCCAACTCACCTAGCTCTGAGTAACACTCCTTGAGTCCTTGTACGCACACGTGTGCTTAATATGTTTATTATTATTGTGGATTGTTTGTCTTTATTAATGTTAGTGAAACTTGTTACATAACAAAAGGTTTCGGGTTCTTTTGCTATAATTAATTTTTTTTACCCGCTCGGTTGTGACTGAACCTATTGTAACCCAACCTAGGTAACCCATGCCAACCTAGGCCACATATCCTTGGAAGGATACTAAGTTGAAGACAAAGTTATTAAAGGAGGACATTTGTTGGCATCCAATGTTCCAATCCAACCCCACAATGAATGCAAATCCTTTGTAACTTATTGGTAAAAAAATCTAGTTTTTATTTTTCATTTTTTGATAGCTTTTAAATTCAAGATTTTTAATCAGGTCCATTTTATCCTGCTAACAAAGTTCTTGACTCATTTTTCGGTTTCAAAAACGAACCAAACATGAATTGAATTCGGTTTTTTTGTTTGGTACGAGGGAAAGTGAACATTGTTTAATGTGGATATTCTACTTAGAATAGACGTTGTGTTCTCACACCCCTTGTCACTCAGGCTTGTTAACACCTCCGTACACTGCCCTGAGGGCACCATCTATGTCTTCGCGAAGACCTTAACGGGTGGTAAATGGTGATGTGGCGCACTAATCGAGAATCCAATGGTCACATGATTGTTTCAACATAATAAAACTTATTTAATATTTTTAAAAACTTATATATATATATATATATATATATATATATATATATGCACACATACATTTTATCAAACCAACGGTCACAATTACTCGCACTCTGACTCGTCATTTGATATGGACTTATCAATCAATTGATAATTATTGTGGTTTTGACGGGGTCCAACCACGTACTAGACGACCTGCGCTTAAACGAGGACGGGAGGATGCTCATTAGCATTCAGTGAGTGGTTATTTTTAAAAAACCCGTTGTATGATCATGTCACTTTTGGCGCCGTTTTCGGATTAGCACCCGACTTTTCTTGTCAATGAAAGGTGATTTAGAACCGAGTTTAGATATTTAAGGTAACTATGATTCTCTGATTTGCAAAAGTGTACAACCTTAATTCGTCGACTCACATACACCATGTCGTGCGTTGCATAGGACGAATATTTAAGGATGTTAGAAAAAGTGTGCCGAAAAATTAACTATTGAATTTTCTGCGAAGGTATTATTATTATTATTTTAGTTGTTGTTATTGATATCTACAAGCAAAGCTATTTTAGTAGTCCGACCTTTAGCTACATCCAAAAGATATATGAGGTCACCAATGAATACACGGTTTTCCCGGTATGCTTTGTAATCTTGATTACAAACATTTGGAGTAGGATGCATGTCCAACTGCTTGGAAAGGTCAACATCATCGGGTGATCACAATGTACTTCATTTCATGTAGTCAAATCACAATATCTCTGGATTTGGCATGCGTATTTTGTATGGTAACGCAAACAATGATATCACTATTTTACAATTATCGGTTTTGTTCGACAAAGTCAAGATGGGGTTGCACCAGGTCGTCATTTTATGCAAATGATGTCGAGTACAAGTACGAATAATATCTTGTCGATGATATTTATGCTAAGTGGGCCACATTGGTGAAAACTCTTTCATGTCCAGATGATGATAACTTTTGTATTACGAGGAAAAAACATGAGTCGGCAGGAAAAGATGTCGAACGACATTCAAAGTATTAAAGAAACGATAGGGTATCATTACCCAGACATATATACAACAAAAAAATAAGTAAAATAATGTATATGTGTATTATCTTACATAATATGATCTTGAAGAACTTGAGCAGAGCCATTTGTCAAGACACTAAAGATTATGTCCCATCGCCGACCCCACAACTAAACTCCTACAAGAAACTAGCTATTTTATTGAAAATACCATATACGAAAACACATTTAAATCTTTGAGTGGATTTGGTCGAATGACCACGATTGAATCTCTATAACGATGACATTAATGACGAGTAGAATAATTGTAATCTTTTTAATAGTTTGTTTAAATGTAATTCCTTTTGTAAAAGTAATTTTTAGTATGTTATTTTATTCTTTATGTTGCTTTTTTAGAACTGTTATTTATAAATAAGAGAATTAATTTAAATTAAATTGAAAATAAATTGAAAACAATGATTGAGGGGACATTAAATTATAACGTGCTAGTTAAAGGGTGGTCTAGTTTAAAGCCTCACTATATGCGTGGAATAACATGAGGCCTTAAATTGTCCATGCTGCTTAAACCACAACGCCTTGTCTTAGACTATGGGGTATGGGGCGGGGGTTGGGGCGTGGGTTGGCTACAAACGCCCAAGTCACCACCCCGGGTGGGCTTGAGTTTCAGCGTGGCCCGTTGGGCGGGGGATTCAGCCCGGGCGTTGGGCAGGGCTACCCACATGACGTGGCGGAACCTTATTGGCCAAGAACACTAGTCGTTTGGACGTTGGGGCATTAATTTAAAAAAAAATTCCTATAAATACCCTAACATATTTAACATTTTTCTCACACAATATCAAACACGTAAACACAATGAGTTCTTCAAGTTCAAGTGAATCGTCGTCATCAACTGGGGTTGAGTACATGTATGGGTACTACCTAGTTGATGGGATTTACCCGGAGTGGGGAGTTTTGGTAAAATCGTTCAAAAAACAAGGTACCCTAGATCCAAAGAGATTAAAGTTTAACAGGGTCCAAATGGCTGCATGTAAAGACATCGAGCGAGCGTTCGGTGTTTTGAAGAAGAGGTGGCGAATTTTGGCAATGCCTTGTCGACTATGGGACAAGGATCAGATTGGAAACGTGATGTATGTCACACCCCGACCCGTAGCGGAAAAAGGTGATCGGGACATGATTGGGTTTTCATCAAAGCTCATGACATTTATTATAATGTTTCATATTTATTAATACAATTTAAAGGGAATCATACAGTCAAATCATATAATCAAATCATACAAGTACAACATGTCCTATACATCTTTCTAGACTTCATTATTTTCCTTCTAAGGCAATTTCCTATGTGTTCCTTGCTTTATCCTATCCACCTGTATCATATGTAAAAATGGTTTTTGGGTCAACAAAAAGTTGGCGAGTGAATCCTATGAAAACATTTAAACGTGTTTATTGTATTGATTATAAAATAAAGTGCATAACCACATATGAGTAAATGTAGATGTAAATTTATTCACACAACACATAATATTAAATATTGCACACACATACAACAAATGATTGTTTTGATGCACGCGTTGTTCAACTCGTCTCGCACGAGGAACTGATGGGCCTAATGAATGAGTTTTGAGGCACGCGTTGTTCTACGAACTGATGGGCCTAATGAATGAGTTTTAAGGCACGCGTTGTTCTACTCGTCTCCCACGAGGAACTGATGGGCCTAACAAATAATTTGCATACAACTTGACAATATGTAATACATCACAACAAACAATATTTACATTCTAAATTTAGATCATAATATGGTATAGCACGAGTTTGAATAAGCGAATTAATTTAAGCGACACATGATGCACCCCAAAACATGAATAAAAAGGGGAATTTGTAAGAATTCACTCACATTGGGTGCGTTCGTTTGATGATGTTGAATGCGCACGAGTTTAGAGGGTTGATCGACGAGTAATAACTAACCTAAAATAATAACAGAAAGGTACGGTAATTAAGTGGATTTTATTAACAATTTTAATAGGGTTTTTAGATTTATTTTTGTGAGTTTAAGGTCGTTTTCTAACTTTAAAAATATTATTTTTAAGTATTTTTACTTGATTTTTAAATTAAATAAATAAATAAAATATAAAAAAATGTTGACTTTTTGGATTGACCATTGACCGTTGACCGTTGACTTTGACTGTTGACTGTTGACCGGTTCGGACGTGTGTATGTATGCGCTGGGTGAGGCTCGAACCCGAGACCTCCCGTACGCGTGCACGCAGCTCTACCAACTGAGCTACGTGTCTAACCCGAAATATTTCTGTTTTTAATTATATTTATACACTATTTAATTTAATCAGAAATCATTTATTTTTAAAAAGGATTTAATTATATCGGACCGGTGCACACAACAGGTCTCGAACCCGGGACCCGTTGTTTAGTGTTGCACACAGTCCACCGCTGGACTGTGTGTCTAACCTGGTTAATATACTGATTTTTATTAAACTTAACATCTTACAGCGAGTTGATCCGGTTCGGTTTAAAAAGAACATTTTTATTTCGGAGAGTGAGGTTGTGTCAGGGATCGAACTCGAGACGTGTGTTAATTGTTTGCACACACTCCACCGCTGGACTGTGTGTCTAACCCGGTTATATAACTTGTTTTAATTAAACTTATAAACATCGTCGACTTCGTCTTCTTCGCTCAAAGACTCAGACGACCGATATTCTTCTGTTTTTGATTGAGTCGTTCATCGAACATATTACTGGTTGAAATGTAATGAATAAAATGAGTTAAGGAATCGAATGTACCGATCAGACTGTATTTCTCAGAATTCCGGCAATGGTCGTCGGCTCTGATTTGTGTATTCCGTCTGATTGAATCAATTAACAGTTTTGATCGATTAGTTGTGAAATTGGGTTACTAAACAAGAATTAACAGAAGGTTTGAATGATTATACCGATTCACAACGTGATTTTGGAAATTCCAGAGGTTTTCCGGCGAGTGCAGAATATTCCGGCTACGTCGTCTGGGATTGATTCTGGTTGATGGATTGAAGTTAGTAATAGTCTAACAATGGATTGAAACCGAAAGAGTCGAGGTATTTACCGTTTTGATGAAAGTCTCGGTTTTCTGGCGACAGTCCGGCGATTGCAGAAAATCTCCGGCGAGTGAAATTGATTCGAGAAATGGTGCGATTTTGAACGAAATGATTTCCAGAGACTTGGGTGTGTATTTATAGGGAAAAATCACGATGAATTGGGTCTGATTTCAGTCTTGATTCGTTGGTCAGCCTTTCTCCGGCGGTTATGACTAATGTCGCGGGATTAGACATCGGTTATAACCGATGTTGAGGTTAATACATACGTTAAGTCAAAAGCAACCGTCGATAACTGGCGAAATCGTCGGAATTTCCGGCGAGAGTGATTTGGGCGCGCTGATGACCAATTTGATTTCGAGTTTCATTATATGTATTAATTGTTTCGATATATCAACAAATAACACAAGTGGCTGTTTAGCAAAAACGGATTTACCAAACCCGCTCCGTTTAGCAACCGAACAGTCAGTCAAAATTTTCGTTGCGAATTAAATGCCCAAAATATTTTTAAACGATCCGTAATCAATTATTATACGGGGGTATATATTTAGTTTTTGAAAAACTGTTGAAAATTGAAAAATAAAAATGAATTGTTACAGCCGGGTTTCGAACCCGGGTCTGTACCGAGTCACCTAGTGACTTAACATCTCACACACAAACCACTGCGCCAACTGTTTTGTTTGATAAATAATGAAATAATTTAGTTCATAAAGTGACTTTACAAATTCAAAAATCGGCGCCCAACGATTCAGTCGTCGGAATCCCGGAATATCCGCGAGCCTTAACTACGATTTACGTTATAACGTAAACCTTTAATCAGATGTCGGTTATAACCGATGTTTGAAGTCCGCGACACTTTTCAAAACCGCCGGAAAACTTATATTGATGAATACAGTTCAAAATCAGACCAAATACATTTCGATTATTCCCTATAAATTCAACCACAATCGTCTGCAAACTTTTTCGCTAAAAATCACATCTTTTCACGGCGTAATTTCTCTCGCCGGAATAAGCCTGTTCGTCGCCGGAAAACCGGTTTCCCCATTGCCGAGCTTTTCTGAACCTCTGAAGCTTATACCGGTGATACCCTTACCTTTTCCAAACTTTTCGGAGACTAGCTGGTACAAGGAACACGTCGCCGGAGTTGAATTCAGTCGCCGGAGTTTCTGCCGGAAAACAGAGAGTTCAGTCGGTATATTCTCCGCTCAGTTTCTTTTCCTTTTAACTTCTATCTCACCAGTAATTAACCTAAAACACTATTGAAACTTGAATAAAAACTCGAACCAGTCAGACCCGATTTCTGGTTCAACTTTGTCGAAGAAGACGACGCACTTCCATATCATATAAGTATATTTTAAATCATGATTTTAATCGGGTTAGACACACAGTCCAGCGGTGGACTGTGTGCACATATGACGTTAATTAAGCAAAGGTCTCGAGTTCGATTCCCGTCTCACACGCTGCCTTAATAAAATCTATTTTTTTTTAATACTGAACCGGAGTCGCCTTAGTTATATGTTAAGTATATTAATAACCGGAATAATAACCAAGTTATACACACAGTCCAGCGGTGGACTGTGTGTTTGTTTATATCACAGGTCACGAGTTCGAGTCCGGTCCTCAGCACCGACTCGGACAATTATCTTTTCTTTTAAATAAGGCAGAAAAGGAAATATCTATTTTGTATTTAAGTATAATAAAAACCGAATATTATAACATGTTGAACACACAGTCCAGCGGTGGACTGTGTGTTAGATTAACCCACAGGTCCCGGGTTCGAGACCTGTGGTGTGCATGACCGTTTCGCCTTAAACTGTTTTTAAAATAAATGATTTTCTATTAATTATAATTAATGTATATATGAAATTAAAATCGGATATATAACGGGTTAGACACGTAGCTCAGTTGGTAGAGCTGCGTGCACGCGTACGGGAGGTCTCGGGTTCGAGCCTCACCGAGCGCACAACAATATTCCGCAAACCGGTCAACGACCAGTCAAAGTCAACTGGTCAAGGTCAACTGTAGCAGAAAAAAAATAAATATTTTTATTATTTTTATTTAATTATTTTTAATTAAAAATCAATTATAAATACTTAAAAATAACATTTTTAAGATTAGAAAATAGCTTCAAACTCACAAAAATACACCCAACAATCCTACTAAAATAGTTTAATAAAATCCGTTTACTCACCAAACCATAATGCGATTTATCTAGGTTAAATCTCACTCGTGGTTAAAACCACTTCGCATGCATTCATCATCATCAACCGAACGCACCCACTGTGAGTGAATCTTACAATTCCCCTTTTTAAATTACACGTTTTGGGGTGTGTCATGTGTTATGAATTAATTAATTTATTTATTTAAACTTGTGCCATACCACATCATGAGTTAATCTTAGATTGATTTATTGTTGTGATTTATTTATATTCCGTTTGTCAAATTACATGAAACTCATACATTAAGCCCATCAGTTCCTCGTGGGAAACGAGTAGAACATCGCGTGCTTCAATTCAAATTCATTATTGTTCATGTGTGTTTTCATTGAGTTTATATTGTTTGTAGTTGTGTTATTCATAATTATCATGTTTATGCAATTCATTCATCAGGCCCCTCAGTTCCTCGTGAGAGACGAGTTGAGCATCGCGTGCCTTTAATTGTTCCATTATTGTTCATGAGTGTTTTCATTTAACATCTTATGATTATTGATCAAGTTACATCTAATTTTATTCATGTTTGGTTGTGCACATATTTCATAATCAATTTAAATAAATTGTTCAAATGTTTTCCATAGGATTCACTCGCCAACATTATGTTGATCCAAAAACCTTTTTACACATGATACAGGTGAACAGGTTGAAGCAAGGATAACATAGGATATGCCTTAGAAGAGAACAAAGGAGTTAGATTGTTAGTTAGATCATGTTGTATCACTATTGTAAACTTTCATTTAATTTGTATTAATGAATATGAAACATTTAATAAATGTCATGAGCTTTGATGATAACCCAATCATGCCCCGATCACCTTATCCGCTGCGGGTTGGGGTGTGACAGTGGTTTTGGCAATTTCATACTTAGAAGGGGGGGGGTAAGAGTTTAAATCTTATTTGAGGCGGTAACGTTCCTAGTAAGGGTTGAATACCCGCTACAGGAATCGCTTTTTGCTGCCTAAAGTGTATGAATACGGAACATGGATAAACAGAGTTGATTGACTAAGTATGATTTTATGCATATGAGTTTTGATACGTTTGGAAAGATAAGGTTATACCCTAAAACAAAACTTCTACCACTAAAACCTACATGGAACTTCTCATAACCGCCTGACAATGCCTCTGATCCTTTGGCAAGAATACTTATATATAGGAAGTACCAGCGGCGTATCCACCATATTCTTGTCAAATTTTCATTGGTTTTATCAGTAAGTTATGATTAGTTCTATGATGTGACTCTAGAACATAAACGAACACAACAACCAAAGCTTGAGTCTTAATTCTGATAGTATACATGTTTGAATGATGACAGTACTTCTCTCGTTTGTTATGATGAAGAGGTTAGTCTATGTAGAAGTGAGACACAGCCCAACTTCTTTAAATGATGCGATTGAAATACGTTGAGATGCATGATGATATGAATGCTAAATCAGTGAGTATAAAACAAACTTCAACCATGACATTACTAAATCCTACATGGAACTTCTCATAACCGCCTGACAATGCCTCTGATCCTTTGGCAAAAATACTTATATATAGGAAGTACCAGCGGCGTATCCACCATATTCTTGTCAAATTTTCATTGGTTTTATCAGTAAGTTATGATTAGTTCTATGTGACTCTAAACATAAACAAACACAACAACCAAAGCTTGAGTCTGAATTCTGAAAGTATACATGTTTGAATGATGACAGTACCTCTCTCGTTTGTTATGATGAAGAGGTTAGTTTATGTAGAAGTAAGACACAGCCCAACTTCTTTGAATAATGAGATTGAAATACGTCGTGAGGTATGATGATATGAATGTTAAATCAATGAGTATAAAACAAAACTGAAATAGTAATTCGCATTAAGATTCTTGGATAAAATTTTCAATTTATAATTGAGATACGTGAAGATTGAGATAACATAAAGAAAAACATAAAAACTAAGCGGTTGGAGTTGAATCTTGATTTTTTTTTGTGAAGAAACTAGTTGGGTGGTTCGTTTGGGCCGTCATTATCTTCAACAGGATTGGCGTTGATGTTGTAAGCTCTTCCTCTTGCTGGTGGTGGAGCTGGGTTTGCTTGATTTGCTTGGTTAACTGAGCTTGGGCGTTTATGATGTTAACCAATCGAGGGCACGTGTTTCTAAAGTGGGTAGGGTCGCCACAATTAAAACAAGCTCGAACATATGGGAGCATGGGGTATTGAGGTTGTTGATATGTTTGGATCATGTTTTGAGTAGGGGGTGAGGTTTGGTTTTGAGAGGTGCGGCAAACCTTGCTCAAATGACCATAGCGTCCACAATTCGCACATAGTCGACAAGGTAAGGTAGATGGATGGTGATAAAAACAGGTGTTGCATTGAGGGTGAGGTCCAAGGTAAGGTTTCTTATTTGGGTAAGTTGAGTTGGGTGCTACTTGAGTGATTGGGATAGCTTGGAGGGGTATGGCTTGTGAAGTTGGTTGATTGCGTTGGGTGACAGCGAAGATTTGCCCATCTCGTTTTCTATTAGAAATGGGTTGTGAAGGGGATTCGGTTTGGGTGGAGTTTGAGGTTTCAGTTGATGCTTTATCCTTCTTTTTCTCCTCCTTGAAATCTTTATTACGTATGCGGTTTTCGGTGAGCTCTGTAGCTAACTCCATTGCTGCTTCCAGAGTTGCAGGTGTGGTACTTATTACAGAGTCTTGAATTTTTGAAGGAAGACCTCGGATGTAGTGCTCGATCAAACGGTAGAGGGGAGTGAACAAGTTGGGGACCATTTGATTTAACTCAAGGAATCTCTTGTTGTATGTGGTGTGGTCGCCTTCCTTTTGTTTCAAGGAATAGAACTCATCCTCTAATTTCTTGATTTCGCTTCTTGGGCAAAACCGTCTTGTCATGATTTCCTTCAACTCTTCCTAAGTCAAAGTCATAGCATCTTCAACATCTCGTTTGGCCTTCTCTATATTCCACCATGTAAGTGCTATTCCAAGCAAACGACCGGTAGCATATCGCACTTTGCGATCATCGAGGCAATCGCAATTTAGAAAAGTGTTTTCCATTTCCTCAAACCAATGGAGGAGAGCGGTGACACCTTCAGTCCCTTCGTATTTTGGAGGGTCGCATGATTTGAAATGCTTGAAGGTGCATTTAGTGGTAATTGGGGGAGGGTTGACAACATTTTGATCTTCTTGATTGACGGGGTTAGCGGTAAGGGCTTGTTGAACTTGAACTACAATGTTGGGTATTACGGCAGCCATTTGTTGAGCGATTTGGGCAGCCATGCGCTCGCGGGCTTTTCCTGATCTCATCTTCCTACGAGCGAGATTGGAAGACATCTAAAAGGAATACATATCAAGAGTATGAGTTGGATGTTTTAAGGATCATGTGTCGTATTTAGGAATGAACATTCATAAAATAAATATAGAATAATAAATCTACTACATCCATAGGATGTCTTGGGCTTTGCTCGTAATTGGGCCACGCATGCCGACATACTTCACCTTCGTAATCATGTGGGCCCCCATGATTACCGGGTTTTTCATATGGTTCGCATGTGTTAGCCTGGTTACGTACACTAAAATCCGGAGAAAATCGAGAAATATGTATGTAACGTATGATATTCGGAATGTATCCAGGTGCGGACACGGTGACACCTCAAAGTGGGGTTAGTTCGAACGACGTTTGGTGTGGCATGCTTTGGCCTAATAGGTCCTTCGTACTCTCATCGTTAGTCCCCAGGTAGGCAAACTGGTCCGTTATATTGGATTTATACGAATGCCAACCTAGACAGGACGTTCCGACTACCGGTAATTGTACCCTTACAGTTATTACATGCCCGTCGCAGAACTCACTTTGATGAGATTTGAAAAAAGAAAAATGCGAGGCCCAATTACGAGCAAAATGAAAAATGAAAAATGAAAAATGCGAGGCACGCGTTGTTCTACGAACTGATGGGCCTAATGAATGAGTTTTAAGGCACGCGTTGTTCTACTCATCTCCCACGAGGAACTGATGGGCCTAACAAATAATTTGCATACAACTTGACAATATGTAATACATCACAACAAACAATATTTACATTCTAAATTTAGATCATAATATGGTATAGCACGAGTTTGAATAAGCGAATTAATTTAAGCGACACATGATACACCCCAAAACATGAATAAAAAGGGGAATTTGTAAGAATTCACTCACATTGGGTGCGTTCGTTTGATGATGTTGAATGCGCACGAGTTTAGAGGGTTGATCGACGAGGAATAACTAACCTAAAATAATAACAGAAAGGTACGGTAAATAAGTGGATTTTATTAACAATTTTAATAGGGTTTTTAGATTTATTTTTGTGAGTTTAAGGTCGTTTTCTAACTTTAAAAATATTATTTTTAAGTATTTTTACTTGATTTTTAAATTAAATAAATAAACAAAATATAAAAAAAATGTTGACTTTTTGGATTGACCATTGACCGTTGACCGTTGACTTTGACTGTTGACTGTTGACCGGTTCGGACGTGTGTATGTATGCACTGGGTGAGGCTCGAACCCGAGACCTCCCGTACGCGTGCACGCAGCTCTACCAACTGAGCTACGTGTCTAACCCGAAATATTTCTGTTTTTAATTATATTTATACACTATTTAATTTAATCAGAAATCATTTATTTTTAAAAAGGATTTAATTATATCGGACCGGTGCACACAACAGGTCTCGAACCCGGGACCCGTTGTTTAGTGTTGCACACAGTCCACCGCTGGACTGTGTGTCTAACCTGGTTAATATACTGATTTTTATTAAACTTAACATCTTACAGCGAGTTGATCCGGTTCGGTTTAAAAAGAACATTTTTATTTCGGAGAGTGAGGTTGTGTCAGGGATCGAACTCGAGACGTGTGTTAATTGTTTGCACACACTCCACCGCTGGACTGTGTGTCTAACCCGGTTATATAACTTGTTTTAATTAAACTTATAAACATCGTCGACTTCGTCTTCTTCGCTCAAAGACTCAGACGACCGATATTCTTCTGTTTTTGATTGAGTCGTTCATCGAACATATTACTGGTTGAAATGTAATGAATAAAATGAGTTAAGGAATCGAATGTACCGATCAGACTGTATTTCTCAGAATTCCGGCAATGGTCGTCGGCTCTGATTTGTGTATTCCGTCTGATTGAATCAATTAACAGTTTTGATCGATTAGTTGTGAAATTGGGTTACTAAACAAGAATTAACAGAAGGTTTGAATGATTATACCGATTCACAACGTGATTTTGGAAATTCCAGAGGTTTTCCGGCGAGTGCAGAATATTCCGGCTACGTCGTCTGGGATTGATTCTGGTTGATGGATTGAAGTTAGTAATAGTCTAACAATGGATTGAAACCGAAAGAGTCGAGGTATTTACCGTTTTGATGAAAGTCTCGGTTTTCTGGCGACAGTCCGGCGATTGCAGAAAATCTCCGGCGAGTGAAATTGATTCGAGAAATGGTGCAATTTTGAACGAAATGATTTCCAGAGACTTGGGTGTGTATTTATAGGGAAAAATCACGATGAATTGGGTCTGATTTCAGTCTTGATTCGTTGGTCAGCCTTTCTCCGGCGGTTATGACTAATGTCGCGGGATTAGACATCGGTTATAACCGATGTTGAGGTTAATACATACGTTAAGTCAAAAGCAACCGTCGATAACTGGCGAAATCGTCGGAATTTCCGGCGAGAGTGATTTGGGCGCGCTGATGACCAATTTGATTTCGAGTTTCATTATATGTATTAATTGTTTCGATATATCAACAAATAACACAAGTGGCGGAGTGGTGAGATATGTGTTAGTTAAGTCTTCCGGCTGACCCGGGTTCGAAACCCGGCAGCCGGTTTTCTTTTTTATTTATTTTATTTCCACTTTTTATTAATTATAGTTTGTAAATTCCAAATCGTTTATTAATTATGTATTGTTTAAAATTAAAATAAATCATAAATACGCAACGAAATTTTATAACTGATTATTCGGTTTAAATAAACGAAACGGGTTTGGATAATTCGGTTTTTGACGGATGTTACAATGTACGCATGCATCATTCTTCACAACATGATTTTGGAGGATGAAGGTCGTGCGGTTGTTACCTACTATGATGACGATGACCCCCAACCAGATAACGTAGCCGTTACAGACGAAGATAAATCAATAAACGAATTTATGATGAAGTCAATGGATATACATCACAACCTTCGATCTGATTTGGTGGACCATATTTCAACGATTCCTGGGTTTGACTCCAACGATTCAAACGAAGAATGATTGTTTTCATTTTGATACTATGTTTTTGTAGTTATTCTTTATCTTTATGTGACAACCTTTTTTTTAAATAAAATTTGTAGTTTTAATTGGTTTATATTATATATATATATATATATATATATATAATATATATATATCCCTCTACTCTGCTGTGCATACTCTCATTCAACATCCGCTATGCATATTCCTATTGTAAATTTTATGTTTATCAAAATTCTCTATATTTTAATTTTAATCCTGCTATACACCATCCTCTCTGATATATTGGTATCAGAGCAAAGGCTTTCCTAAAATCTAAAAGACTAAGACAAGTTCCATTTGTGGCGTGTTATGCCTGTGTTTTTGGAAAATTCTCTTAGATGAAGATTGTGGGAAAGAAGGTTGCTTTGATAACATAATAAAAACAAAGGGATAGTAGTTTTGTTATAATTAATGTGAATATAAAATTTTATTATCTATAATCAGTTGGAATATAAGAAAATATTTAGAGAAGAACTGGAAATAAGGGATAAAAGTTAAAGAGTCAGAATTTATCAATCATTGATAACTCACAAATTATTAAGCGCTTATAATTTCTAAACTTAGAATTTTCTGAAAAAGCTCACCGAAAAGCTCTTATAACAGAAAATTTTACTATTGTTTGTAATATTAAAGATTCCTGTGAACACAGTTTACATACAAATAATCCACAATTAAACACTCTAGTAGATTTACTTATTAATTAAAGTATCAATTTACAAAAAGAAGTAACAAATACTAGAAAGTTTAAGAACAGATATTAAAAAGATATCACAAAACCTAGACTATATAAAAAATCGATCTAATTTAATAATTAACGAAACAGAAAAAAATAAAGATAATACAGAAAATAATACATCTTTAGAAGTTGAAATAATCACAGAAGCTTTGCAAAAATTAAAAACAAATAATATCAAAAAACCTATTCCTTATACACATTGGCAACCAAGAATATGAATAACAACAATTTTTTAGGAAGAAGTAGAACTATACAAGAGGCTAGAAATTCTACAAGTAATATACAAGATACTATAACATCAGACAGTTTTTTAAATAGAATAGTTAGAAGAGGATCAGGGTGTAACAACAATAGACATATAGTACAGTTAGAAGAAGAAATAGATTTAGATAGAAATTTAGAATTATACAACCAACACCAGCTAGATATATTAAATCCAAGAATACTATATCAAACTGGAAGACTAAACATAAACACAACTTTAATAAGAAGTAGTAGAGAAAAAAGTTTAAGGGTAGTAGATAATACAGTAACTATAGATATATTATCACCAGAAACTATAAAACAAATTAAAAAGTCAAATAAAAACTTTGTACACACAGGTTTAATAGTAATAGGAGTAAAAGCCTTAGGAAGAAAAAACCTAGGAACAAAATTATTAGCTTTAATACTTGATAAAAGTTGGAAATCAGAAATGAAAAAAGTTATAATTTCAGGTATGGAAGTAGATTTGAGTCAAAACATAGCAATATTTTATTGTACACCAGATACCTTAAAAGAATATAAAAGATTTACAAAACATAAAAATAGCTTTAAAGACAAAAGGATACGAAGATTATGAAGGAAACAATTTAGTCGTAAGTATAGGAGTACTAGGAAAAGCTAGTAACAGCTCAGGAATGAAATATAAGGTAAATATATATGGTATAGTAAAAACAATTACATCAAAATCTATACAAATGATAGAACCAATAAAAATAGATCTAGAACAATTAACAGGGTTAGAACGGGATCTAGAAGATTTACAAGAAAATGAAGAAAATACAGTTTTAGTACCTAAGAAAAGTTATATATATGAGGAAATTGATGGAAAACAAAATTAAGGTTTACAAATTTTAAAGAAAAACAAACAGAGAAAAATGATAATGAAGAATATCATTTTATAATAAAAGGAAGAAAATGAAGAAGAAACATTTCCTACATATGATACAGATAATGAGGAAGAAGAAATAGATACAAATTTCTTAAAACTTGAACAAGAAGAAATAATGGATTATACACTATTAGATTATGAAGAAGAATCTATCGATTGTTTTAGAATTGAAGAAATAAATAAAACAATAGAACAGATTATAGATAGAAAATTTACAGAATTAAATATACAACAGGAAGTAGATGACATGATTATAGAATGTATGATAGATTTAGGAATGACTTACGAAGAAAGTTATAAAAGATTACAAGAATATTATAATCTACCATTAGTAGAAGACATTATAAATGGAAAAACAATGATATCAGATTTTTATAAACAAGAACAAAGTTTTATGGATACACAAATGCAAAATCCTTTAAAAAGACCAAAAATATAATGGGGAGGAGAATATAGTGGTACACAAGAAACTCATGGTAGAAACCATGGACACAACCAACAATTAATTATCAACAAGAATCTAATTTAACAGGAAAAGGAAGAAGATTACCCATAGGACAAACATATAGTGGAAATATGTTATTATTAGAACAACAAAAACCACAATTATGGATAGACGAAGTATTAACATGGGAACAAAATGTTGTAAGATTATGGGAAACCAATAAGAAAGATAGGATGGATATGTTTTCATATCTAGAAACTACATTAGGACCTATAGCATTAGGGATATGGCAAAGTAAGAAAACACAGAATCCAGAAGAAATAAATAATCTTAAAGCATTAGGAGATAATCCTTACAATTTTACATCACAAATTAGAACTCTTATATTAGGAGTTGACCTAGCAAAAGATAGTAGTTTAATACAGGACACTGCTATAAGAAATTTAGAACAATTAAGTATAGCAGATATGAAATATATAAATGAATTCACACTAGATTTTACCAGATTATTATCACAAACAGGAAAAGCTATGGATGATAATCTTTGTGACAAATATTTTGTAAAATTACCAGGAGATTTAGGAAAATCTATATATGAAGCTTGGAAAACAAATTATGGTACGCAGCAAAATCTAGGTATAGGACCTAGAATAACGTACACATTTAGTATTCTAGAAGAAAAATGTAAAGACTAGCATTGCAAGTACAATTAAAAAGAAATGCTTATGCATTTTGTAAAACAACAATTTATACACCACATGCTTATGGGGTTTATGATAAAAAGAAAAAGATAAGAAAAAGTATGACATATAATAAAAACTACAGAAAAATAATACAAATAAATATGTTAAAAAACCACAATCAAGAAAATGTAGATGTTTTACTTGTGGAGGAACAACACATTTAGCTAACAAATGCCCAAATAAAAATAAAAATATGGAAAGAGCTAATCTAGTAGAACAATTACAAGATTACGAAACAGAAGCTTTAAGAACAGATGATGATTCCGATAATGAATCAATATACAGTATATATAGCGAAGATGAAAACCCAACAGCAAAAGTAACATACACATATAGAACAAGAAGAAGTTTGTGAACATAATTGGATACAAAATAAAGGAAATAATCACATAAGATGTTACAATTGTGGATATTACCCTAGCATAGAAAAAAGGTCATAATGTAATAAATGTTTCAACGAAATTTGCTTTAAATGTCTCAAAGAAATTTATGATAAAGACATAGTTACAACATCTAAAACTAAGACAGTTTTTAAAAATAATGAAAACGAAAGATAGAAAAAATAGAACTAACAATGGAGTTATATGACTTAAAAATTAAAAAATTAGAAAATAAAATAGAAGAAATTGAAAAATTAGTTAAGACAGAAGAAATAAGTAAAATGGCTACACAACAACTAGAAGATCAAACCTATATACAAACACAAGGATCAAATATGATAAACATCCAATGCCGTTTATGGTTAGATAATAATAAATACATAGATTTAAAAGCATTAGTAGATACAGGAGCCACAAAAAGCTTAATCTCATACAGTTTAGCACCCATAGAATATCATAAAAAATATCATATAAACTAAGTACAAGGATGGTAGAAGACAGGTTAATAGATATTACACATTGCTTAGAACTGGTAGGAATACAATTTTTAGGCTTTGCAAACAATTATAGCATTAAATATGATATGCCACAGGTAAATATAAATCCACCAAAAATAAAATCAAAAGATTTTGTAATAGGATTAAATTTTATATTAGGATTAAATGGGACAGTAACAATTACAAAAAAATTCATAACATTAAGTAAACAATTATATACAATACCAACTCTTAGGTACATAAATACAACAGAAATTGTTCAAAAAAGAGGGGATAAAAGGAAATTAGATTTTTTAAAAACACAAAACAGAAAAAACTTAATAGAAAACGAGTCATTAAAACTCTTAACAGATTTCTTAAGCCATGAAATAGAAAAAGGACAAGATATTACAAAAAATATAAATCATCCTATGATATTACATTTAGAAAAAATAGGATATATTGGAGAAGATATAACAAAATCAAATATAAGCTATATTTGTAAATTTAGATTAAAAAATCCTGACATAATAATTAGAACAGCAAATATAGAATATAGTCCATTAGACAAAGAAGAATTTAAGAAACAAATCCCTGAAATGATTAATCAAGGAATAATTAGAAAATCAGAAAGTCCTCACAGATCTACAGCTTTTTTAGTAAGAAATCATAGTGAAATAAAAAGAGGAAAGGCTAGGATAGTCTACAATTATAAAATGTTAAATGAATACAATAAACGATAGATATGATATTCCTAATAAAGATAGCTTATTAAACCTTATACAAAATAAAAAAGTATTTTCTAAATTTGATTTAAAATCAGGATATAATCAGTTAAAGTTAGAAGAAAATTTTAAACCATGGACAGCTTTTACATGTTCTGAAGGGCAATATGAATGGAATGTCCTTAGTTTTGGACTAAAAAATGCACTTTCAATTTTTCAAAGATTTATGGACAGTATATTTTTAAAATTTGAATTTTGTTTGGTTTATATTTATGACATTTTAGTTGCAAGTAATACACTGCAGGAACATGCGAAACACTTACAACAGGTTTTTGGAGAAATAAAGAAAAATGGTATAGTTATTTCGAAAAGAAAAATAGAGTTATTCAAAAGAAAAATATCCTTTTTAGGATTAGAAATTGGTAATGGAAAGATAGAATTACAACCATATATTTCTACAAAAATTCTAAATTTTCTAGAAAAATTTGAAAACCTAAAACAAATACAAGCCTTTTTGGGTCTAGTAAACTATGCTTGAAAATTTATTCCAAACTTGTCAAAATTAGTTGGACCTTTATATAGTAAAACTACAAAAAATGGTCAAAGGTATTTTAACCAAGAGGACATTAAATTAGTTAAAGAAATAAAAAAAGCAGTTAAAATATTAAACCGTTAGAATTATCATTAGTCACAGATTATATAATTATTGAAATAGATGGATGCAAAGAAGGATGGGGAGCAGTCCTTCTGTGTAAACCAAGTAAATACAGTGCAAAGGAAGAAGAGAAAATTTGTGCTTATGCAATGGTAATTTTCAAAATAAAACAAATTGGACTACATTATATTTTGAAATACAAGCATTAATTTATGCACTAGAAAAATTTAAGATTTTTCTTAATAAAGAATTTACAGTGAGAACAGATTGTGAAGCAATACTTAAGTTTGTAAAAAAATGAACAAAGATGGGTTAATCTACAAAATATTATACAAGGAAATGGGTATTTTATAAATTTTGAACATATTAAAGGAAAAAACAATGGGATAGCAGATATGTTGTCTCGAAATATAAACAAATGGTTTGTTTTAGATGGACAGGAAAAAAGATAAAGGGAAGACAAAGCTTATACATCCCAAGCAGGGAAATTCTTCTTCAGATGAAGAAAGAGTTCAACAGTCATATCAGCATTCAACAGAAAGATTATACAGTTCGTCTCAAACCTCACTACCACAAGTAGTGATGAAACCGAATGAGATTTCACAGTTACAGTTCTACAACTTTAGACAACAAAAACAACAATCAAAAGTAATGGGAAAACGCCCTTTACACACCAATTTCACACCCAAACCAGCGATTGAATTTGGAACATATGCTTTACAAATATGCAATAAAGATGATAAAAAGTTTCGTCCTATTATAGGAATGAAACTTACAGATAAGCAGCAATGCTTATTAGACAACTTATGGCATATTCAAACCATGCCACAAGCTTCAACATTTAAAGTACAGGTTTTAAATGCTTTAAGCATTTACTTTCAGGAACAGAGTTTAAAAACACCTGAAAGACAGTTTAAAACAAAACAAAATTTTACACATTATGTTGTATACAGGGGTACAAATATTGGGATTTTCAACAAATGGAATAGTGTCGTTCCTCATATAACAAATGTCCCTGGAGGAGCAACATGGAAAGGTTTTACAAGCTTCTCTGAAGCTCTAACAGATGCAAGGGAAAAAATTAGCATACAAAACTTTTATATAGAACCTGAAGAGGTTAAGAGTTTTTCAAAAATTGCCAAAACAAATCCTGAACAGCATATACAGGCTCAACAGGAACTTATTTCAACATTAAAAACACAGTTAAAAAAAAAAGCAAAAGATACACATAATATACAAATAAAAATTGAAAATAACATGTTAAAACAAAAAATAGCTATACTCGAAGCAAAAAATACACAGTTATTACAAAAGCTCGAGAAAAAAGAAAATAATACAATGGAGCACAGGACTTTTGAATCTTTTAGAACAAGAATTCTTGACATACCCTGGTGGCAATGCTTGAAACCAGTCACAGAAAGATTCCAAGAATTTGAAAATCTTGTATCACAGAAAGTTTGTGCAGAGTTTCCCTTAATTTTGTATAATCTACAGCAACAGCTTATAAACATGGCCTTCAGATTTGACATTGAGGCTCAATGATTCACAGTGGTGGAAAGAACAAATGAAGCAGGAGATGGAACAAGTCTTCTGTTACTCCAAATACATCATCCTACAAAATTAACAGATGAACAAATAATCCAATTTTATCATCATGGTATGATTGATTATTTAGAAATCAAGTTAAACAAAAGAACAGAAGATCTTCTTAACCAGCTCGGAGAAAAAATTATTTTAACAGTAGGAAATATTGCAACAAGGTTAATAACACCAATTATTGGTTGCAAAACAATTTCCTCATTCCCATTTACAGATTCTTACACATACAGACCAGCTAGAAAAAGAATCTTCATTGAACACAACAAACACAGCAGAACAAACAGTTATCTCCAAACAATAATGACAAAGAGTGGTATAGATTTTGCATCTTTACCCTGGTTAGATCATACAACAGTCAACCTACCACAAATTTCCAACAGTTCATTAAAGATCATCAAGAAACTCCAGAAATTCCTGATTATTTTCCTTGGAAAAATTATAAATTAATAGGAGAAGGACATTATATACAAGTATATGCAAAAGCAAACTGGAGTATGTTTTTACCATTTGCAGGGAAGGAGATACTTTACAGTTACAACCCATCATTAATCTAGAAGACGAAAATGATGAACAAGACTGTTCCTGCCCACAGTCGGTAGACAGCACACACAGAGATTTCTAGAAAAGACTGACAAATGCAGTAACGACAAGTGACACAAGACAAAATAGATGACAAAAGCCACTACATTCTATGGTGCAATTATGCACATATAGAAGCCAATATAGCTCTATAGGAGCCAATATAGGAGCCATTTGTGAATAGCTTTTGACCCCTTCTTTTAGCTTATAGACTAGGATTTAGATTCGCTGTTTTCACTTTTCTTTGCCTATAAAAGAGGCATTTGTATTTCATTGTATGGTATCCAAAAAATCACCATTGAGAAATAATATTATTACTTTCATGGCACACTAAACTTTTCTCCGCAACTCTTTAGCTTTACTTCTTTATTATCCCATTTTTCTCCAATCCTCAATATTATATTCCAACATATATAAAAAAAATCTTTCTGCAACCCTCTACTCTGCTGTGCATACTCTCATCCAACATCCGCTGCGCATATTCCCATTGTAAGTTTTATGTTTATCAAAATTCTCTATATTTTAATTTTAATCCTACTATACACCCATCCTCATATATATATATATATATATATATGCATATATATATATATATATATATATGTAATTAGGATGTGGCTTGGCCACGCCACCCCAGCCACGCCCCACCATACTTTGAAATGGGATTTTGGTCTTAGGTGCCTCATACTCCATGTGTCGCACCATGCCCCAACCCAAGCCCCACCATACCCCATGATCTTAGTGTTAAGGAGAAAATACATGTACAAAGGCTTGCCATACGTGTACTGAATATAATTAGTTGCATATATATCATATATGTGTTGATGGGTGAACGGGCTAACCACCATGGACCATACAACTTTTGGTATTTTCATTTTCATACTTATGTGATGACAAGATGAATGAGTACATGTCCCACAAAATAAAATTGAGGATGGGAAATTAATGTTCTCTCAACGAGAGACAAAGTGCTAAAAACATAAATACAATCAAAACCATTATTTTTTTGTATCATATAAAAATAACAGAAATTTAACAATTTCAATTTGATGTGCATAATGTCCTATTCTATTTGGGGAAAATTACGAATAAGACCTAATGTGGGTCTAGGGTTATTAATCATAAAATACCTCTTTGAAAAAGAAAGCATACCAAAAGTAATAATGATAATAATTATTATTAGTAATAAAATAATAACAATTGTTATTAATATATTATAGCATATTATTTCTTTGCCTTTAATTCTGGTATAAGTTTGGGTTACTTGGAGGGGAAATTTGCAGCCTTTTTAAAGTGTTATTTTTAGACAGAAAAGTAAATAATACTAAACCTGTCTCCTAAACTGTAAATCACATGGGGTGTTGATCCTTCTTGTCCTTTAAAAACTTTACATAAATGGATATCTTTTATATAAATTAATTAACCATAGTAAATAGTAAATAATACATAAACGTAAACAGATCGTTTTGGTTTGACTTTCGAATTTATTCACCTTGTTATTAGATACCTCACTTTTATAAATTACAAAATGCATCCATCTAAAGACCAAGATGAGACTAAACTGGATTGGCATTAGATTAGACTAAACAGGATTGGCATCCTCCCTTCAAATGAAAGGTTTTCATCCTGCCATCAACTTTTTCTCTTTTCACGCTCATTCAGCCCCTCATGCTTTGTCTTTGGCGCTAGGCTCTTCAAAAAGCTCGTGGCTCGGAGTTTGCTCGGATTTAGCTCGGAAAAAGCTCGCTCGATGTGGCTCAGTTTGAAAGTGAGCTGAGCCGGCTCAGCTCGGTTAGAAAGTGAGTCTAGCTCGGCTCGGCTCGTAACGAGCCGGATTGGCTCGGTTTGGCTCGCATACCAACTCGGCTTGGCTTAGCTCGGATTATTTTACTTTTAATATGTTTTATTTTTATATACATTATAATATATCACAAAAAACTGATTATTATTTACACGTGATTAGGAGAGTAATTTGATATTTATATCACATTTAAAGCTTGATTACCATGCTAATGAATTTATATTTTATTTCGTTGAAATCATGAACGTCTTTTGTGTTGCTAAATGTGATTTTGGCTTGTAATGTATTAAGTTGAGCTTAGTTTGCATATGTTCTTTTGAATTATTGAATAATATTTTAGATTACTAAATTTTGAGAGCCATGTACTAATTTTTCTTTTCAAAATCGAGCCAAACCAAGCCGAGCCCGAGCTTAGATTTCCAGCTCGGTTTCAAATCCGAGCCGAGCCGAACCAACTCGGTTTATACACAAGCCGAGCCCGGGCTTTGCCCTAGCTCGGCTCGGTTCGGCTTGTGAACAGACGTATTTGGCGTCCCTCCTTGGTGCCCACGCACGGTATTTAGCGTCCAAAGATTGTTGATGTGTATAAGTGGACATTAACGCACAACATGGTCTTAGGTTGTCAGTTTAAATCGGTTTTATATTTTCAATCAAATTTTAGGCTAGGAGGTGTGGGTTAACGCCCCCAACCACCTCAGCTAAGTGGTGCCACCAACACGGCCCCTCGGCCAAAAGGAGGCGTTGTTGTTGCCTACCAAGCCCATAACGGGCGTTAAAGAATTGAAATGGTGGGTCAGCCATTAGTTGGCCAATAACCAACGGTCAAAACAAGAATAATATAACTAAGTTAGGTTTTAGCATTAAACGACATTGGTTCCAAAGGAGACTACCCTTCAAACGACTTTGGGTTCTAAACGACACTGCACTTTTAAACGAATTTACCCTTCTAAAAGTTACCCACACCCTCAAATGACATCACACCAAAATGACACACTCCACATCCAAACGACATCACCCACCCCAAACAACTTCCGCTTGCATCATCTTCCCAAACTAAGCAACCCGTGACCCAACTGTAAGACCCTACGTCTCATAAATTAACTTTTATAAAAGAATTTGCATTAAAGTAAGAATAATGGAAATACATAATGATCCGAAATCCTAAATTAATTTGAACTTTACAAGTAGTTCAAAAACTTTTAACATATTAAGATAATCGATTTGGTAAACGTTTCAATCGAAATGCGGAAGCTTTATCCTTGATCGTGTTCGGTTCTTAAATTGAGCTTGATCGTCATCCGGAACTTCGACATCAAACCTGTATTTCATAGAACATGAAATACGTTAATTATAACATGTCTAATTAAACCCAATTGCCAAATATGACAAAACAACAAAAGCAAAAATTTTGAACTGACCCCCACCGTAGCTTACGGTAGCCACCGTAAGCTACGGTGGCCCCTGAATCAAAATTTCTCCACCGTAAGGCAGTAGAATAACGGCGTAATGTTTTAAAGGCTACCGTAAGCTACGGTGAGCTACCGTAGCCTACGGTGGCTTGCTGCAGAAAGTTCCAAGTTTGCCGTTTTTGTTACGAAAGCTTCCGTAACTTTCTCGTTTCTTATCCGTTTTACGAGCCGTTTCTTCCTACGTGATCGTAATTTAGTTCTCCATCGTATGGAGTTAAAACCCAACTTTGGAATTCACAAAATTCTAGATTTCAAGCTCTCAGCTTGAAATTCAGTTTTAAGATTTTTGACCCGTTTCATGATTTCTTAAATAACTTGTGTCTAAACCATTATAAAACCTTGAACTATTTGTTATCTTAAATCCTTAGCTCGTGAACATAGCTTTTATGAATTATGCAACTAGTACCCAAGCATAATCCATTTTGACCCGCTTAGGGAATTTAAACAATTAAGTTTAAATCTCGCTCTTTTCTTTTCACACTTCACAATTCCACATTTAAAATATCTACTTATATTTCAACATAACTAATATTGTGGTGGAAGTACTATAATAAACCAACTATCCCGAATATTACCCTTCGATTAGCCATTTTACGAAAAAGACTCATTTAGGCATTTAACCCGTGAAAGATTATGCCTATAACTTTTATGCCTATATAAGGCTTACATTATAATGATACATGTTTCTAAACAACCCTTAAGGGTCGTTTGCCTGATTTATCCATCAAGGGTGTTTTGGTCAACTTTAGTCCCTCCTTTTACGACGAAGGTCTTTCACTAAGATATTTGACCAACATTGCACATTTAACTATAAATCTTATATACGCATACCTGGTTCGAGTCAACATATAGACCCATTTTATACCTCGCTTTTATTAGCCGCTACTTTATAGCGACGCAATTATCAAATTGCTATTCACTCCTGTGAAAATATAACTTGACAACCAAACATTAGTCGATATTGTCAAATAGTGTTATCATCACCATTTGACCTGTTTGGCCTAAATGACCAAACATTTATGTTTTTAAAAATATGGTAATTAATTACTATTTCTGCATCCGACCCATTACGGATTTTACCGCAAGATCCTTTTTCATAAACTCTTTTTCTTACATATATTTAACATGTTTGGCTACACCATGGGTTTTCTTTTAACCTCAACTTACATTAGTCAACACTTGACTAAATTTCCATTTTACCCCTCTTTCTCATTACTAGTTACACTTATAAAGTAACCTTAAAGAAGACTCTTTAAATCTTAGTCATTTCATAACTAGATTACCGTTTCGCCCCTTTTACCATTTACCGTGGTTTTTATCATTTATCTTTGTTCCGACCCGTATCATTCGCGTCGGAACCCATATTTCGGATATTACCTTTATCGTATTTATAGCTTATAAAACAAATATGTATCCTACAAAAACGTGTAAGCTTTAGTTACCTTGCATTCCCAAATACGCTTTTCCTTCATACTTGGTTTGTTTGACCCGCTTCCTTTCCAAGCCTCCACCTAGCTTGTCAATCGTCAAACTATCATCATAATTCGTAAGACGGTTGGATTAGTCATCATTACTTACGACTATTCCATCTTACGGATTTTATGTCAAAATTATTATTCGACCTTGTCATTGGTTAGTTTGACTTTCAAAAGTCAACTACCTTTAATCATATGATATGCACAATTGAGTTCAGTAACTCATTTAGACATTTCATAAATTTTCTTGTAGGCGTTATTACTTTTTACGCCACCGTTTTAACTACCTTCTAATCCAAGTTCATGTTAACATTAACACCAAGTTAGCCTAGTTCTCGGTTATCAAAGATACTTTATTCTTTCATTATTCAAGACCTAAGGGTTTTCACCTATAGGCGAAACCCGTTTCATCATATTAATGGGCGTTCATCCGAATACCTAGTTTAATCAAGTTCTACATACAAACTAGTAGACAACACGATTTCACTTAGGAATTTTAACGAGCATCATGTGGGCGAGATTTTTAGGCATCTTTTATCAAGTTTATAATTAACTTTTTAACCAAATATTAAAATCAAAATCGCACCCTCATGTCTAATGTTCATGAACTACATCTAGAACTCGTATCATATCTTCAAATTTCATATATTTAGCACTCTAGTTCGAGTGTTCATTCTATTATCATAGCACCCACTTAGCACCTATATGATTAGTTAACCGAAGCACTAATTCATGGCACTAAATCACCAAGTTTACATCTAGGTCTTGTTCCTAGACTTGTACTCATATCAATTTCACTATAACATTCATTATTCATACCGCAATTTCGTTCATGAAAGTTAATCAGAATTTCAAAATATCACCAAATAATAAAATTCAACATACCTTGTGATCTCCTAACTTGGGTGATCACGGAATTAGTTAAAGCCCCAATTTTTAGCTTGATTCTTCTTTGATTTTGATCAATTTTGTGAGTTTAGGGTTCAAGAGGAGGAACCCCCTTTTCTCTGTGCAATAAGTCGACCATAAACACACACTTGTGTGTGTTTTAGTGTAAAGTTTTCTTTTGTTACAACCACTTTCAATTTTCCCATTTTAGTCCCTCTACTTTCCAAGTTTATAAAAGAGGGTTACTAATCAAGTTTCTTTGTTGTTTTAAAAACAAATAACTAAATAGGTTAATTGTTCCTAGTTACTTTACCCTTGGTTATGACCGACTCATGTTTATATATATACATATATACATGGTTGAAAAAGTCGCTAGGCGCTCTCTAGTCGGTCAACCGGGGAGTTGAGAGTATTCGGTCTAGGCAGAGAGTACTCGGGGAGTACTCGGACATGTTAAATTATAAAGAAATTACCTTTTGGAAATTAAATATATGTCAAATAACACAAATTTACTAATATTTATAACAAAATACGTGAAAATGTTAATCATTCATTAATATGATACGCATAGAAATTATATTTTATTATTTAAGTCAAACTAGACCCGAGTTGACCTACTATGTAACACCCCGAAAACGGGTTTGGTTACATATATATATATATATATATATATATATATATATATATATATATATATATATATGTATATATATGTATATATGTATGTATATATATTTATATATAAACATGAGTTGGTCATAACAAGGGTAACGTAACTAGGAATAATTAACCTAGTTAGTCATATGTTCGAAAACAATAAGAAGCATGAATAAATGCTCCTTTTAAATAACTTGTAAACTATAGGGACTAAAAGGGGCAAAACATGAAAGTGTTTTAATTTAATTAAATAAAAACCAAAACAAACGCACACTAGTGTGTGTGTTCGGTCGAATATCATCAGGAGCACAAGAAGGGTTCTTCCAAAACCCGAAAACTCACAAAATTCAACAAAATCAAAGATGAATCAAGCTAAAAATTGGGGCTTTAACTAATTTCGTGATCACCCAAGTTAGGAGATCACTAGGTATGTTGAATTTTGTTATTTGGTGATATTTTGAAATTCTGATTAACATTCATGAATGAAATTCTGGTATGAATAATGAATGTTATAGTGAAATTCATATGAGTACAAGTCTAGGAACAAGCCCTAGATGAAAACATGTTGATTTAGTGCCATGAATTGGTGTTTCGGTTAACTAATCATGTAGGTGTTAAGTGGGTTTTATGATAAGATGAAGAACACTAGAATTTTGGTCATGAAATTAGTGTTGTTTGATTTCCATCAAGTGAATCTAGGTATTGTTATGCATGCTAGATATAATGAATTTGAAAATGATGTTAATCTTGGCAAAATAACTAGTTAAGAACTAGTTTGTAAATATGTAAAAATTATGCTCATTAGGTGTTTGTTAAAATGCCTAAATGAAAGCTAAAGTGTTGAAATTTCGAGGAAAATGCGTACTTGAATAACATGGCACGTTATGCGAACTATGAAGCGATAAGGGTTCTAAACATGATGTTGATTTAGACTTAATTGTGTATATCATGTGATCAAAGTTAGTTAACTTTTGGAAAGGTAAACTAACCAATGGCGAAGTCAAATAGTGGTTTCGACATAGAAAATACGTAAGGTGGAATAATCATGATTGTTAATGACTAATCTAACCACCTTGTAAATGATGACGATAGTTTGACGCTTAACGAGCTAGGTGGAGGCTTGGGAAAGAAGCGGGTCAAACGGATCGAGTACGCGGAAAAGAGCATAACCGGATGCAAGGTAAGTAAAGCTTACACCCATTTGTAGTATATGTAGTTGTATTATAGGCGAAAAATACAACAATGGCTTATGATTCAAAAAAAATGGGTTCCGACATGAATTGGAATGAGTAGGAACGAATAAAAACGATCCAAACCAAGGTTAATGGTAAAAAAGAGGCAAAATGGTAATTTAGTCATGAATTGACTAAGAATTTATAAATTTTCTTAAAATTACCTAGTAGCGTAACTAGTAATAGGAAAAAGGGATAAAAGGGTAATTTAGTCGCATGGTGACTAAATGTAAGTTCAGATTAAATGGATACCCACGACGTAAGCCAAAATGGGTTACAAATGTAAGAAAAAGGAATATTAGTAGTAAATTCCGGAATGCGTCGGACGTGTGAATGGGTAGTTTAAAACCATGCTTTGTTATAAATGCCAATGTTTGGTCATATAGGCCAAACGGGTCAAATGGCAGTGATAACACCATTTGAAAATATTGACTAACGTTGGTTGTCAAGTCGTATGTTCACAGGAGTGAACCGGAGATGGATAGTGAGTCGCTATAAAGTAGCGGCAAATGTAAGCAAGGTATAAATCGGGTCTATACGTTGACCCGAGCCAGGTACGCATAAGTAAGAGTGTAGCTAAACGAGCAATTTTGGTTAAATATCTAGTAAAAGTCCTTCGTCGTAAAATGAGGGACTAAAGTTGACCAAAACGCCCATGATGGGTAAATCGGACAAACGACCCTTATGGGTTGCTTAGAAATAAGTTATTTGATCAAGTAAACACTTAGGACAAGCATAAAAGCGAAAGGTATGATTCTTATAAGTCAAATGCCTTAAAAAGCGTCTTGTCGTAAATTAGTAATCCGAGGGGATAAAACTCGAAACAAATAGTCACCACATTAAAATCCACCACAATTATAGTTGTGGTGGAAGATTATTTGATAAGTAATGTGGTAATATAATGCTAGAAGCGAATGAAAATGAATTATGCGGAAAAGTGCTTAAATACCCTTAACGGGTCAAAATAAGCATTTAAGTAAAACAAGTTTATGATATATAAAAACTCGTGATTTGAAACTAGTATGATAGACAACAATGAAGTTATTAAGTCCGGGTAACAGGCATAATCGTGGAAAATAATTCCACTAAAAAGTTATGGATGATTTGAGCTTAAGTGCTTAAACGTCAAACGGGTCAAAATCAAGTAAAACGTAAACCGGGTAACGGGAGCGTAAACTATATAAATTTTCGATCCGGGTAATGGATTACAACTTAGACATGTTAAGAAACGAACCCCAAGTGATAGGAATGAGTTTGGAATAAGTTTGGAAGTAAATTGAGAGAAAAGTAAACGTGCAGAGCTGACACGGCCGGGTGAACATTTGACACGGCCGGGTGAATGTTCTGAAAAAAATGTTTAGCTGACACGGCCGGGTGGGAAAGCTGACACGGCCGGGTGAAAGGGCTGAAAAAAAAGAAAAGAAAAGAAAAATAAAAAATATATATATTTTCTTGTGTTTATGTTGTTTGTTTGTTCGTTTTATCATATGGACTTATTTTGACATTTTATAAAAATGTTTTAACTAAAAGCATTTCATTTTTATGAAATGTAGTTGCCTAAAAGTATCGGATGTCGATCAAGCTCAACGAAGAACCAAACACGATCAAGATACAAGCTTCCGCACTATGTTTCGTCGTCATTTTAAACGACGAACTTATAAATATGATGTTGAAATGATTTAAATTCTTAAATGTTTTAACAAACCCGCATTTTTCACATGTATGTGTAATGGCAATTACACAATTCTAGTCGAAACCCATATGAAATCGTATAAATAAACTAAGGGTCTTACATACTAGATCCAATTTTGGCCGAGGTTGATCGTGTTTGACCGACTCCGAGTAATTAGGCGGAGTCGAAGAAAGTTGCATCGGCAGCCTACCTTGTAGCGACTACTCGGGGAGTACTCGGCCTTGGGAACCTTGTTTTACAACCATGCATATAATTAAAATTTTATATTTTTGGGGTGTTACAAGTCTACCCTCCTTAAAGAGGTTTCGTCCCCGAAACCTTTCTTACGTAGTTCATTGGGTTAAACCTGATGAAGTTAGTTTCGATAAGCACATGATTATTGCTCACAATTTAATAATTCAGTAATCTTACCAGGAAGGTATGACAGTACTTTTGGACTCCAATTGCTTGCGCCCTTCATGTGTTAGGCTTCATGGGCCGTTACTTTCATCCAATATACCTTGTATCCCATTGTTTAGTATACCAACATTACCATTTCCGAAAGTTATAAGCATTTTACGACTTCTGTCTCATTGCTTGTATTTGAAAAGTAATCATATATTATGTTACTTTCCTATTCGTGATTGTATCACGTCGTGTTCAAATTTATATTAACTTTTTGTCTTCAAGGTTTTTTTTAGATTTATCGTCCTGCACTTATTGGTGTCATGACTTGTTTCTTCTAACACTAATAGTATCCCAATCCCTCTCATACTATTAATGTTTGTTTAAACGTTGTTTCCAAACTAAAACCGAGTTTTAGTTCAACGTTTTCCCTTTAACTTGTGCCGATTACTCACATTAAGAAATCGACAACCTAGTTTTTCTTCTCTTACTTTTTTTGTGGGGAATTGTAAATGGTTTCCTCGCTTTATTTAAGTGACCCGTATGCCCTTTTACTTAGCCTCGTAAGCTATATCTTTAGACTTTCACCATTTTTTATTTATGCTCATTCCTCTCGATTCGTGACCCGATGGTCATTTTGGTCCCGTAGACCTTTACATCATTCATGACCCGAAAGTCATGTTGATCTCATAGATCATTCTTTTACTCGTTTTATTTCTTTAATGTAATTGGTGTCAATGCACCTCGATAAATCTCATACCTATGCAGGTAGGTAGTTTCGATATCATAGTAGTCATGGATTTTCTTAGTGAGAATCATGCTGAAGTTGTTTGCTTCGATAAAATGATTCGCTTTCCTCTCCCTAACGGTGATCAACTACATGTTTACGGTGAAACTCCCTAAAAGAAGTTGATACTTATGTCATGTACCCAAGCGAGCAAGCATCTGCAAAAGCAATGCATTGCCTTCCTAGCCCACATCGTGAACCCGGAGAAAGAGAAGAAAACCTTTAAAGACGTCCCCGTTGTTTGTGAATTTCCTAAGGTCTTTCCTGACGATTACCTGGGCTACTCGAGATGTTGAATTCCGTATCGATTTAGTTCCCGGTGCTACTCCTGTTGCTAAAGCTCCCTATCGCCTCGCACCATCAGAAATGCGCGAGCTATCTAGCCAACTTCAAGAGCTTCTTGATAAAGGCTTTATACGCCCGAGCACTTCGCATGGGGCGCACCTGTTCTTTTGTGAAAAAGAAAGATGGGCGTTCCGAATGTGCATCGATTATCGTGAACTTAACAAACTCACGATAAAGAACCGTTACCCTCTCCCTCGTATCAACGACTTATTTAATCAGCTTCAAGGTGCTACTTGTTTTTCTAAGATCAATCTACGTTCCGGTTATCATCAGTTACGCGTGTTGGAAGAAGATATTCCGAAAACCGCCTTTCGTACTCGCTATGGCCATTTCGAATTCATGGTCATGCCCTTTGGTCATACAAATGCACCCGCGGTCTTCATGGATTTGATGAACCGTGTGTGTAAAACCTTCTTAGATCGTTTCATCATTGTGTTTATCGATGACATTCTTATCTACTCGAAATCGAGAGACGAACACGCGCACCATCTCCGTTTAGTTCTCGAACTTCTTCAAGGTAATCGCCTTTATGCTAAGTTCTCTAAATGTGAATTCTGGCTTGAAGAAGTTCAATTTCTCGGCCACATCGTTAATAGTCAAGGAATTCACGTCGACCCAGCAAAGATTGAAGCTGTCAAGAGTTGGATAACGCCGAAGAATGCGTCCAAAATCCGTTCCTTTCTCGGATTGGCGGGTTACTACCGTTGATTTCGGGATGAAATTTCCTAAAGTAGGGGAGACTGTAACAACTCGAAATTTTCGTTGTTATCTTTTTCTTTTACTTTTCGTTGTACCTCTCCTTGTAATCCCGAGATTTCGATTATAAGAAAGTTATGTTAATTAATTATGTTGTTTGCAATGATTATCACATCTAATCAATTATTAAACGCATCGCTAATTCAAAACGCAATCACAAGTAGCTATGCTACTATACGAGTCGCGTGTGTTATTGTTTAATAAACACTTGTGCCATCACATCGCTTAACTATCGCATCGCAAAACTCAGTTAATTATGTGGAATTATGTTTTATGTGTGTTATATTTGCTTATGTTATCATTACAATCGCTATCGCAACGCCCTCACACGCACGGATCGCTAAATCGCACTATTATATCAATTATTGTAACAACCCGTATTTTCAGTTGTTCCTGTTTTCATGTATTTATTTAGATCTTCAGTTTTATACTCTGAGATTCGTTAATAGAAATGTTCGTATTAAATTAAATATGTTTTGTCATTGCATCACATTATTACGTCACAGCTAAACACTATTTAAACGCTTATTTAACGTAACGCTTCGCATATCTCATCGCTATCTCATTGCAATCGCAACGCAATTACTAAATTTGGTACATTGGAATTATGTGGTAATATTAGTTTACGTGTTTTGTGTGTTATACATGTTTATGTGTTATGTGTGCATTGGAATTATTGTGGTTTAATCGCTCACAAACTCCCGCAACTCGCTCTCACGCGTTGACTCGCTATTACAACGTTTAAATCATCGCTAAATCGCTTAACGTTACCTTATAACTCGATTACATCGCTAAACAATCGATAAACGAACAAAAGCGAAGGTAACCCAACAAATTGGGTCAAGTTCCCTCGAACTTGGTGACCCCAAGTTCGGCCGAACTTGACTGGCCAACTCAAACAACCATCACCTCCTCAAGTTCGCTCGAACTTGCTTAAGTCCCTCACAAGATTAACAAGTTCGGCCGAACTTGACTCAAAACTCTTGAACATTTCACAAGTTCGCGCGAACTTGCATGATTTCATGCAAGTTCGACCGAACTTGACTCCACCAGCCCCCAACTTTGCCTTCACCTATAAATACTCAGCCCCATTGTCTCATTTGAACTTGCTGCAACTTTGCTCTGAGCTCCCGAAACCCGAAACCCTCTATTTTCTAAGTAAGAATCAACCCGATTTCAACTGCAATGATGTTCAACAACGTTTTACAACGATTTTGCACAAGGCATTGCTTTCGTTTTCATCGAATCCCTTATGTTTACGAAAATCTTCATCTTTTTCCATCAAAACTTCAGCTTTCACTCAGATCTATACTAGATCTGAGCAAAACCTTTTAAATCCTTGATTTTTACACAATTTTCAGACTAATGACGTATGTTTCGTTCACTTTTGAGTGGAACGAGGCGTTGTCGAAGCTAGATCTCCGATCCAAAAGCACAAGGACGAAATCGTCACTTTACACAAGCTGGAGTAACCCGTACGAACCATCAAGTTCACCTGGATTAGCCCGAGTTTCTGTAAAATGGCTAAGTTCGTTCCAAAAGACCTCTCCAGCCTAAGTTTTACTCAGTGGCTTAAGGTTGGAGGGATGGGCACTCGATTTCCTCAGCAAACGACGCGAAAATGCAATATTTTGGACCTGAAAACATCAAGTTCGCTCAAGAATCACCATCACCAGGTCAAGTTCGACCGAACTTGTACCCAAATGGGTCAAGTTCGACCGAACTTGAGTCTATTTCATCAAATCCCTTGCAAGTTCCCCGAACTTGTTTAGTTTCTTAGGAAACTATACAAGTTCTCCCGAACTTGTCTTTCCAGTAAGGTTTTCTCACAAGTTCGCCCGAACTTGTCAAATTTCCTAAAGAAACTTGCCAAGTTCGACCGAACTTGACTCTAAATCACTCAGAACCTTGCAAGTTCGCTCGAACTTGTATGTTTACACACAAGTTCGGCCGAACTTGCCTACTGCTCAACTCAAACCTTTACCGTTTCAGCAATTCGGAAGACTGATGCACTTCTGTTCGTTACAGGCTGATCCGACGCTCTTCCCGACTCTCCTCAGATCCCTCCTCTCACCTAAACGCACCCACTGTGAGTATACTTGACCCGTTTTCGCTTTAATGCACTTTTGGGTGTTACATACGTTCCTCTATCAAAAATCACCTCACATGTAACATCCGTAAAAAACCGGATTTACCAAACCCGCTTCGTTTATTAACCGAACAATCAGTTAAAAATTCGTTGCGTATTTAATGCCCAAAATAATTTTAAACGATACATAATTAATAAGTATATTGGAATATATAATTTATATTTGAAAAAGTATTAAAAATAGTGGTTTAAAATAAAACAAGGCTGCCGGGTTTCGAACCCGGGTCAGCCGGGTCAAACTGGTCAAACAAAGCCTTAACACTCTTCCATCCAACCACTGCGCCACTTGTATTTTTAGTAATATATCCGGACAATTAATTCAAATAATGAAACAGAAATCAAAACCCAGTCAACTGACGCGCCCAAATCTGTTAACGCCAGAAAATCCGACGATTTCGTCAAACGCCGTCGGTTATCTATGACTTAACGTAAACATTAACCTCAACATCGGTTATAACTGATGTCCAGTCCGCGACACAAGTTATAACCGCCGGAAAATCATTAACCGACGAATCAAGACGGAAAACGGACCAAATTCGTCAATGTTCTGCCCTATAAATACACCCTCTAACCTCTGTTAGCTCTTTCGCTCACAATCACACTCTTTCCCGACAAAAATTCACTCGCCGGAGAATTTCTGCAACTCGCCGGAAAACCGAGCCTTTCACCTCTGAGCCTTACTGAACACCCAGAGCTCATACCGAAGCCACCCACACTCATCTCAAGCTCCCTGAAGACCCTCTGCCGCAGGACACACGTCGCCGGAATCATCTGCTGTCACCGGAGTTTCGCCGGCGAAACAGAGGAGCCACTGTTCGGTATACCTTACACTTAATCTCTCGTTCTTTTATTATATCTCACCTGTAATTAAGCGCAACACACTAAAAGAACTTGATTAAAATCGATGAACCAGTCAGACTCCGATTCTGGTTAAGTCTGACGAAGAAGACGAAGTTCAGTGTTGTATATGTTTAATTAAAATCAAGATATATCTCGGGTTAGACACACAGTCCAGCGGTGGACTGTGTGCAAATAAAACACGCTTACGCCCCGAGTTCGATTCTTGTCCCACGCATACTCGCCTTAATAAAAATGTTCCTCTTTTTAACCGAACCGGATTCACTGCAATAGATGTTAAGTTTAATAAAAACTAGAATAATAACCAAGACAGACACACAGTCCAGTGGTGGACTGTGTGAACGTTTAAACCACAAGTCACGAGTTCGAGTCCAGACTACCGCACCGGTCCGGACAATTATAAACTTTTTATTTAAAGCAGAAACGAAATTATTTAGTTTGTATATAAGTATAATAAAAATCAGATTATTTAACAAGTTAGACACACAGTCCAGCGGTGGACTGTGTGTTAACCTAAACCACAGGTCCCGGGTTCAAGACCTGTGGAGAGCACCGAGCGAGTCATTTAAATTGTTTTTGAAATAAATGATTTTCGGATATTAGTATATAAATATAATTAAAAACAGAAATATTTCGGGTTAGAAACGTAGCTCAGTTGGTAGAGCTGCGTGCACGATAACGGGAGGTCTCGGGTTCGAGCCTCACCCGGCGCACACAATTACACAATCAAACCGGTCAACAGGTCAACGGTCAACAAGTCAACAGTCAAAAAGTCAACATTTTTTTATTATTTTTATTTTGTTTAAAAATCAATTAAAAATACTTAAAAATAACATTTTTAAGGTTAGAAAATAGCCTTAAACTCACAAAAAATACATCCAACAATCCTACTAAAATTGATTAATAAAATCCGTTTACTTACCGAACCATTATGCCATTATCTAGGTTAGTTTCACTCGTGGTTAAAACCAACTTCGTGCGCATTCAACATCATCAACCGAACGCACCCAATGTGAGTGAATCTTACAACTCCCCTTTTTAATTACACGTTTGGGGTGTGTCATGTGTCATTAAAATTAACTCGTTTATTTAAACTTGTGCCATACCATATTGTGATCTAAACTTAGATTGTATATATTGTTTGTAGTTATGTATTTCATATTGTCAAAGTTATATGCAATTCATTCATTAGGCCCATCAGTTCCTCGTGGGAGACAAGTTGAGCAACGCGTGCCTCAAAACAAATCCATTATTGTTCGTGTGTGCATTATTTAATATTAAATGATTGGTGAATCAGTTTACATCTATTTTTACTCATGTGTGGTTGTGCACTTTGTTTTATCAATTCAATAAACTTGTATAAATGTTTTTCATAGGATTCACTCGCCAACTTTTTGTTGATCCAAAAACCATTTTTACACATGATACAGGTGAACAGGATGAAGCAAGGAAAACATAGGAAATGCCTTAGAAGAAAACAATGAAGCCTAGAATGATGTTTAGGACATGATGTAATTATGATTGTATATTTCCCATTAAATTGTATTAATGAATATGAAACGTTATAATAAATGTCATGAGCTTTGATGATAACCCAATCATGCCCCGATCACCTTTTCCGCTGCGGGTCGGGGTGTGACAGATTGGTATTATAGGATAGGTTATTAGACCCTTAGAGCCTATACTATAGTTGCCTAAATTTTAATTGTTTAGGTGGTTACATACAAACTTATGATGTTTATTTGTTTCATATTTGTTTATACTTACAGTAAACATACATACTTACATACACATTCATCATACATATTTCAATGTTCATATATTCAAATCATTTTCATACTTTAGTTATTCAAAGATTTTGTCGCAATTTTCAAATCCCATCAAAGTGAGTTCTGCGACGGGCATGTAGTAACTGGAAGGGTACAAGTACTGGTAGTCGGAACGTCCTGTCTAGGTTGGCATTCGTATAAATCCAATATAACGGACCAGTTTGCCTACCTGGGAACTAACGATGAGAGTACGAAGGACCTATTAGGCCAAAGCATGCCACACCAAACTTCGTTCGAACTAACCCCACTTTGAGGTGTCACCGTGTCCACACCTGGACACATTCCGAATATCATACGTTATATACATATTTCTCAATATTCTCCGGGTTTTAGTGTACGTAACCAGGCTAACACATGCGAACCATATGAAAAACCCGGTATTCATGGGGGCCCACATGATTACGAAGGTGAAGTATGGCAGCATGCAAGGCCCAATTACGAGCAAAGCCCAAGACATCCTATGGATGTAGTAGATTTATTTTTCTATATTTATTTTATGAATGTTCATTCCTAAATACGACCCATGATCCCAAAAACATCCAACTCATACTCATGATACGTATTCCTTGTAGATGTCTTCTAGCCTCGCCCGTAGGAAGATGAGAGCAGGAAAAGCCCGCGAGCGCATGGCTGCCCTAATCGCTCAACAAATGGCTGCCGTAATACCCAACATTGTAATTCAAGTCCAACAAGCCCTTACCGCTAATCCTGTCAACCAAGAAGATCAAAATGTTATCAACCCTCCCCCAAATACCACTAAAATGCACCTACAAGCATTTCAAATCATGCGACCCTCCAAAATACGAAGGGACTGAAGGTGTCACCGCTCTCCTCCATTGGTTTGAAGAAATGGAGAACACTTTTCTAAATTGCGATTGCCCCGATGATCGCAAAGTGCGATATGCTACCGGTCATTTATATGGAATAGCACTTACTTGGTGGAATACAGAGAAGGCCAAACGAGGCGTTGACGATGCTATGACTTTGACTTGGGAAGAGTTGAAGGAAATCATGACAAGACGGTTTTGTCCAAGGAGCGAAATCAAGAAATTAGAAGATGAGTTCTATTCGTTGAAGCAAAAGGAAGGCGACCACACCACATACAACAAAAGATTCCTCGAGTTAAATCAAATGGTTCCCAACTTGTTCACTCCCCTCTACCGTTTGATCGAGCACTACATTCGAGGTCTTCCGTCAAAATTCAAGACTCTGTAATAAGTACCACGCCTGCAACTTTGGAAGCAGCAATGGAGTTAGCTACAGAGCTCACCGAAAACCGAATCCGGAATAAAGACTTCAAGGAGGAGAAGAAGAAGGATAAAGCATCAACTGAAACTTCAAACTCCACCCAAACCGAATCCCCTTCTCAACCCATTTCTAAGAGAAAAAGCGACAGGCAACTTTTCGCTACTACCCAACATAATCAACCAGTTTTACAAGCCATACCAATCCAAGTTATCCCAATCACGCAAATAGCACCCAACTCAACTTACCCAAATAAGAAACCATACCTTGGACCTCACCCTCGATGTAACACCTGTTTTTATCACCATCCATCTACCTTACCTTGTCGACTATGTGCGAATTGTGGACGCTATGGTCATTTGAGCAAGGTTTGCCGCACCCCTCAAAACCAAACCACACCCCCTACTCAAAACATGATCCAAACCTATCAACAACCCAATACCCCATGTTCCCATATGTTCGAGCTTGTTTCAATTGTGGCGACCCTACCCACTTTAGAAACACGTGCCCTCGATTGGTTAACATCATAAACGCCCAAGCTCAAGCAAACCCAGTTAACCAAGCAAATCAAGAAAACCTAATCATTGGGCCACCAGCAAGAGGAAGAGTTTTCAACATCAACACCAATCCTGTTGAAGATAATGACGGCCCAAGCGAAACCACCCAACTAGTCCCCTTCACCGAAAATCAAGATTCAACTCCAATCGTTTAGTTTTATGTTTTTCTTTATGTTATCTCAAGCTTTGGTTGATTTTATGTTTAGAATCACATAGAACCAATCATAACTTAAGGATAAAGCCAATGAAAATTTGACAAGAATATGGTGGATACGCCGCTGGTACTTCCTATATATAAGTATTCTTGTCAAAGGATCAGAGGCATTATCTGGCGGTTATGAGAAGTTCCGTGTAGAATTTAGTATTGTTTTGATTGAAGTTTGTTTTGTACTCACTGATTTAGCATTTATAGCATCTCATCATTTAAAGGAAATTGGATTGTATTCCATTTCTACATAGACTAACCTCTCCATCACAACAAACGAGAGAGGTATTGTCATCATTCAAACATGTATACCATCAGAATTAAGACTCAAGTTTTGGTTGTTGTGGTTGTTTTAGAGTCACATAGAACTAATCATAACTTGCGGATAAAGTCAATGAAAATTTGACAAGAATATGGTGGATACGCCGCTGGTACTTCCTATATATAAGTATTCTTGTCAAAGGATCAAAGGCATTATCAGGCGGTTATGAGAAGTTCCATGTAGGATTTAGTATGTTTTGGTCAAAGTTTGTTCATCATACATTTCAGCGTATTTCAATTTCATCATTTAAAGAAGTCGAGCTATGTCTCACTTCCACAATGACTAACCTCTCCATCACAACAAACGAGAGAGGTATTGTCATCATTCAAACATGGATACTATCAGAATTAAGACTCAAGTTTTGGTTGTTGTGTTTGTTGTTGAGTCACATAGAACTAATCATAACCTGCGGATAAAGTCAATGAAAATTGACAAGAATATGGTGGATACGCCGCTGGTACTTCCTATATATAAGTATTCTTGTCAAAGGATCGGAGGCATTATCAGGCGGTTATGAGAAGTTCCATGTAGGATTTAGTATTGTCTTGGTTGAAATTTGTGTTACATTCATATCATCTCGCCATTTAAAGAAATTGGATTGTGTTCTATTTCTACATAAACTAACCTCTCCATCATAACAAACGAGAAAGGAACTGTCACCATTCAAACATGTATGCTATCAGAATTTGGACTCAGATATTTGTTGTTGTGTTTATTTATGTTCTAGAGTTACATCATAGAACCAATCATAACTTACTGATAAAACCAATGAAAATTTGACAAGAATATGGTGGATACGCCGCTGGTACTTCCTATATATAAGTATTCTTGTCAAAGGATCAGAGGCATTGTCAGGGGTTATGAGAAGTTCTATGTAGGATTTAGTAATTTCTTGGTACATTGGTTGTGGCGTTTATTTATGTTCTAGAGTCACATCATAGAACCAATCTTAACTTACTGATAAAACCAATGAAAATTTGACAAGAATATGGTGGATACGCCGCTGGTACTTCCTATATATAAGTATTCTTGTCAAAGGATCAGAGGCGTTGTTAGACGGTTATGAGAAGTTCCATGTAGGTTGTAGTATTAGAAGTTTTGCTTTAGGATATAACCATATCTTCCCAAACATATCAAAACTCTTACGCATGATATCATACTTAGTGAATCACACTGCTTATCAATATTTTTACCGTAGGCAACAAAAAGCGATTCCTGTAGCAGGGTACTTAACCCTTACAAGGTACGTTACCGCCTCAAACAAAATTTAAACTCTTACTCTTTTTCTAAGCATGTAACTGTCAAACTAAACACCATCCTTTTTAGTCAAATATATCACTACTTAAATTTCGGGACGAAATTTCTAAAAGCAGGGGATACTGTAACATCCGTCAAAAACCGGATTTACCAAATCCGCTCCGTTTATTAACCGAACAATCAGTTAAAAATTTCGTTGCGTATTTAATGCCCAAAATAATTTTAAACGATACATAATTAATAAGTATATTGGAATATATAATTTATATCTGAAAAAGTATTAAAAATAGTGGTTTAAAAATAAAACAAGGCTGCCGGGTTTCAAACCCGGGTCAGCCGGGTCAAACTGGTCAAACAAAGCCTTAACACTCTTCCATCCAACCACTGTGCCACTTGTATTTTTAGTAATATATCCGGACAATTAATTCAAATAATGAAACAGAAATCAAAACCCAGTCAACTGACACGCCCAAATCTGTTGACGCCGGAAAATCCGACGATTTCGTCAAACGTCGTCAGTTATCTATGACTTAAGGTAAACATTAACCTCAACATCGGTTATAACTGATGTCCAGTCCGCGACAAAAGTTATAACCGCCGGAAAATCATTAACGGACGAATCAGACGGAAAACGGACCAAATTCGTCAATGTTCTGCCCTATAAATACACCCTCTAACCTCTGTTAGCTCTTTCGCTCACAATCACACTCTTTCCCGACAAAAATTCACTCGCCGGAGAATTTCTGCAACTCGCCGGAAAACCGAGCCTTTCACCTCTGAGCCTTACTGAACACCCAGAGCTCATACCGAAGCCACCCACACTCATCTCAAGCTCCCTGAAGACCCTCTGCCGCAGGACACACGTCGCCGGAATCATCTGCTGTCACCGGAGTTTCGCCGGCGAAACAGAGGAGCCACTGTTCGGTATACCTTACACTTAATCTCTCGTTCTTTTATTAATCTCACCTGTAATTAAGCGCAACACACTAAAAGAACTTGATTAAAATCGATGAACCAGTCAGACTCCGATTCTGGTTAAGTCTGACGAAGAAGACGAAGTTCAGTATTGTATATGTTTAATTAAAATCAAGATATATCTCGGTTTAGACACGCAGTCCAGCGGTGGACTGTGTGCAAATAAAACACGCTTACGCCCCGAGTTCGATTCTTGTCCCACGCATACTCGCCTTAATAAAAATGTTCCTCTTTTTAACCGAACCGGATTCACTGCAATAGATGTTAAGTTTAATAAAAACCAGAATAATAACCAAGACAGACACACAGTCCAGTGGTGGACTGTGTGAACGTTTAAACCACAAGTCACGAGTTCGAGTCCAGACTACCGCACCGGTCCGGACAATTATCAAACTTTTTATTTAAAGCAGAAACGAAATTATTTAGTTTGTATATAAGTATAATAAAAATCAGATTATTTAACAAGTTAGACACACAGTCCAGCGGTGGACTGTGTGTTAACCTAAACCACAGGTCCCGGGTTCAAGACCTGTGGAGAGCACCGAGCGAGTCATTTAAATTGTTTTTGAAATAAATGATTTTCGGATATTAGTATATAAATATAATTAAAAACAGAAATATTTCGGGTTAGAAACGTAGCTCAGTTGGTAGAGCTGCGTGCACGATAACGGGAGGTCTCGGGTTCGAGCCTCACCCGGCGCACACAATTACACAATCAAACCGGTCAACAGGTCAACGGTCAACAAGTCAACAGTCAAAAAGTCAACATTTTTTTATTATTTTTATTTTGTTTAAAAATCAATTAAAAATACTTAAAAATAACATTTTTAAGGTTAGAAAATAGCCTTAAACTCACAAAAAATACATCCAACAATCCTACTAAAATTGATTAATAAAATCCGTTTACTTACCGAACCATTATGCCATTATCTAGGTTAGTTTCACTCGTGGTTAAAACCAACTTCGTGCGCATTCAACATCATCAACCGAACGCACCCAATGTGAGTGAATCTTACAACTCCCCTTTTTAATTACACGTTTGGGGTGTGTCATGTGTCATTAAAATTAACTCGTTTATTTAAACTTGTGCCATACCATATTGTGATCTAAACTTAGATTGTATATATTGTTTGTAGTTATGTATTTCATATTGTCAAAGTTATATGCAATTCATTCATTAGGCCCATCAGTTCCTCGTGGGAGACAAGTTGAGCAACGCGTGCCTCAAAACAAATCCATTATTGTTCGTGTGTGCATTATTTAATATTAAATGATTGGTGAATCAGTTTACATCTATTTTTACTCATGTGTGGTTGTGCACTTTGTTTTATCAATTCAATAAACTTGTATAAATGTTTTTCATAGGATTCACTCGCCAACTTTTTGTTGATCCAAAAACCATTTTTACACATGATACAGGTGAACAGGATGAAGCAAGGAAAACATAGGAAATGCCTTAGAAGAAAACAATGAAGCCTAGAATGATGTTTAGGACATGATGTAATTATGATTGTATATTTCCCATTAAATTGTATTAATGAATATGAAACGTTATAATAAATGTCATGAGCTTTGATGATAACCCAATCATGCCCCGATCACCTTTTCCGCTGCGGGTCGGGGTGTGACAGATTGGTATTATAGGATAGGTTATTAGACCCTTAGAGCCTATACTATAGTTGCCTAAATTTTAATTGTTTAGGTGGTTACATACAAACTTATGATGTTTATTTGTTTCATATTTGTTTATACTTACAGTAAACATACATACTTACATACACATTCATCATACATATTTCAATGTTCATATATTCAAATCATTTTCATACTTTAGTTATTCAAAGATTTTGTCGCAATTTTCAAATCCCATCAAAGTGAGTTCTGCGACGGGCATGTAGTAACTGGAAGGGTACAAGTACTGGTAGTCGGAACGTCCTGTCTAGGTTGGCATTCGTATAAATCCAATATAACGGACCAGTTTGCCTACCTGGGAACTAACGATGAGAGTACGAAGGACCTATTAGGCCAAAGCATGCCACACCAAACTTCGTTCGAACTAACCCCACTTTGAGGTGTCACCGTGTCCACACCTGGACACATTCCGAATATCATACGTTATATACATATTTCTCAATATTCTCCGGGTTTTAGTGTACGTAACCAGGCTAACACATGCGAACCATATGAAAAACCCGGTATTCATGGGGGCCCACATGATTACGAAGGTGAAGTATGGCAGCATGCAAGGCCCAATTACGAGCAAAGCCCAAGACATCCTATGGATGTAGTAGATTTATTTTTCTATATTTATTTTATGAATGTTCATTCCTAAATACGACCCATGATCCCAAAAACATCCAACTCATACTCATGATACGTATTCCTTGTAGATGTCTTCTAGCCTCGCCCGTAGGAAGATGAGAGCAGGAAAAGCCCGCGAGCGCATGGCTGCCCTAATCGCTCAACAAATGGCTGCCGTAATACCCAACATTGTAATTCAAGTCCAACAAGCCCTTACCGCTAATCCTGTCAACCAAGAAGATCAAAATGTTATCAACCCTCCCCCAAATACCACTAAATGCACCTACAAGCATTTCAAATCATGCGACCCTCCAAAATACGAAGGGACTGAAGGTGTCACCGCTCTCCTCCATTGGTTTGAAGAAATGGAGAACACTTTTCTAAATTGCGATTGCCCCGATGATCGCAAAGTGCGATATGCTACCGGTCATTTATATGGAATAGCACTTACTTGGTGGAATACAGAGAAGGCCAAACGAGGCGTTGACGATGCTATGACTTTGACTTGGGAAGAGTTGAAGGAAATCATGACAAGACGGTTTTGTCCAAGGAGCGAAATCAAGAAATTAGAAGATGAGTTCTATTCGTTGAAGCAAAAGGAAGGCGACCACACCACATACAACAAAAGATTCCTCGAGTTAAATCAAATGGTTCCCAACTTGTTCACTCCCCTCTACCGTTTGATCGAGCACTACATTCGAGGTCTTCCGTCAAAAATTCAAGACTCTGTAATAAGTACCACGCCTGCAACTTTGGAAGCAGCAATGGAGTTAGCTACAGAGCTCACCGAAAACCGAATCCGGAATAAAGACTTCAAGGAGGAGAAGAAGAAGGATAAAGCATCAACTGAAACTTCAAACTCCACCCAAACCGAATCCCCTTCTCAACCCATTTCTAAGAGAAAAAGCGACAGGCAACTTTTCGCTACTACCCAACATAATCAACCAGTTTTACAAGCCATACCAATCCAAGTTATCCCAATCACGCAAATAGCACCCAACTCAACTTACCCAAATAAGAAACCATACCTTGGACCTCACCCTCGATGTAACACCTGTTTTTATCACCATCCATCTACCTTACCTTGTCGACTATGTGCGAATTGTGGACGCTATGGTCATTTGAGCAAGGTTTGCCGCACCCCTCAAAACCAAACCACACCCCCTACTCAAAACATGATCCAAACCTATCAACAACCCCAATACCCCATGTTCCCATATGTTCGAGCTTGTTTCAATTGTGGCGACCCTACCCACTTTAGAAACACGTGCCCTCGATTGGTTAACATCATAAACGCCCAAGCTCAAGCAAACCCAGTTAACCAAGCAAATCAAGAAAACCTAATCATTGGGCCACCAGCAAGAGGAAGAGTTTTCAACATCAACACCAATCCTGTTGAAGATAATGACGGCCCAAGCGAAACCACCCAACTAGTCCCCTTCACCGAAAATCAAGATTCAACTCCAATCGTTTAGTTTTATGTTTTTCTTTATGTTATCTCAAGCTTTGGTTGATTTTATGTTTTAGAATCACATAGAACCAATCATAACTTAAGGATAAAGCCAATGAAAATTTGACAAGAATATGGTGGATACGCCGCTGGTACTTCCTATATATAAGTATTCTTGTCAAAGGATCAGAGGCATTATCTGGCGGTTATGAGAAGTTCCGTGTAGAATTTAGTATTGTTTTGATTGAAGTTTGTTTTGTACTCACTGATTTAGCATTTATAGCATCTCATCATTTAAAGGAAATTGGATTGTATTCCATTTCTACATAGACTAACCTCTCCATCACAACAAACGAGAGAGGTATTGTCATCATTCAAACATGTATACCATCAGAATTAAGACTCAAGTTTTGGTTGTTGTGGTTGTTTTAGAGTCACATAGAACTAATCATAACTTGCGGATAAAGTCAATGAAAATTTGACAAGAATATGGTGGATACGCCGCTGGTACTTCCTATATATAAGTATTCTTGTCAAAGGATCAAAGGCATTATCAGGCGGTTATGAGAAGTTCCATGTAGGATTTAGTATGTTTTGGTCAAAGTTTGTTCATCATCATTTCAGCGTATTTCAATTTCATCATTTAAAGAAGTCGAGCTATGTCTCACTTCCACAATGACTAACCTCTCCATCACAACAAACGAGAGAGGTATTGTCATCATTCAAACATGGATACTATCAGAATTAAGACTCAAGTTTTGGTTGTTGTGTTTGTTGTTGAGTCACATAGAACTAATCATAACCTGCGGATAAAGTCAATGAAAATTGACAAGAATATGGTGGATACGCCGCTGGTACTTCCTATATATAAGTATTCTTGTCAAAGGATCGGAGGCATTATCAGGCGGTTATGAGAAGTTCCATGTAGGATTTAGTATTGTCTTGGTTGAAATTTGTGTTACATTCATATCATCTCGCCATTTAAAGAAATTGGATTGTGTTCTATTTCTACATAAACTAACCTCTCCATCATAACAAACGAGAAAGGAACTGTCACCATTCAAACATGTATGCTATCAGAATTTGGACTCAGATATTTGTTGTTGTGTTTATTTATGTTCTAGAGTTACATCATAGAACCAATCATAACTTACTGATAAAACCAATGAAAATTTGACAAGAATATGGTGGATACGCCGCTGGTACTTCCTATATATAAGTATTCTTGTCAAAGGATCAGAGGCATTGTCAGGCGGTTATGAGAAGTTCTATGTAGGATTTAGTAATTTCTTGGTACATTGGTTGTGGCGTTTATTTATGTTCTAGAGTCACATCATAGAACCAATCTTAACTTACTGATAAAACCAATGAAAATTTGACAAGAATATGGTGGATACGCCGCTGGTACTTCCTATATATAAGTATTCTTGTCAAAGGATCAGAGGCGTTGTTAGACGGTTATGAGAAGTTCCATGTAGGTTGTAGTATTAGAAGTTTTGCTTTAGGATATAACCATATCTTCCCAAACATATCAAAACTCTTACGCATGATATCATACTTAGTGAATCACACTGCTTATCAATATTTTTACCGTAGGCAACAAAAAGCGATTCCTGTAGCAGGGTACTTAACCCTTACAAGGTACGTTACCGCCTCAAACAAAATTTAAACTCTTACTCTTTTTCTAAGCATGTAACTGTCAAACTAAACACCATCCTTTTTAGTCAAATATATCACTACTTAAATTTCGGGACGAAATTTCTAAAAGCAGGGGATACTGTAACATCCGTCAAAAACCGGATTTACCAAATCCGCTCCGTTTATTAACCGAACAATCAGTTAAAAATTTCGTTGCGTATTTAATGCCCAAAATAATTTTAAACGATACATAATTAATAAGTATATTGGAATATATAATTTATATCTGAAAAAGTATTAAAAATAGTGGTTTAAAAATAAAACAAGGCTGCCGGGTTTCAAACCCGGGTCAGCCGGGTCAAACTGGTCAAACAAAGCCTTAACACTCTTCCATCCAACCACTGTGCCACTTGTATTTTTAGTAATATATCCGGACAATTAATTCAAATAATGAAACAGAAATCAAAACCCAGTCAACTGACACGCCCAAATCTGTTGACGCCGGAAAATCCGACGATTTCGTCAAACGTCGTCAGTTATCTATGACTTAAGGTAAACATTAACCTCAACATCGGTTATAACTGATGTCCAGTCCGCGACAAAAGTTATAACCGCCGGAAAATCATTAACGGACGAATCAGACGGAAAACGGACCAAATTCGTCAATGTTCTGCCCTATAAATACACCCTCTAACCTCTGTTAGCTCTTTCGCTCACAATCACACTCTTTCCCGACAAAAATTCACTCGCCGGAGAATTTCTGCAACTCGCCGGAAAACCGAGCCTTTCACCTCTGAGCCTTACTGAACACCCAGAGCTCATACCGAAGCCACCCACACTCATCTCAAGCTCCCTGAAGACCCTCTGCCGCAGGACACACGTCGCCGGAATCATCTGCTGTCACCGGAGTTTCGCCGGCGAAACAGAGGAGCCACTGTTCGGTATACCTTACACTTAATCTCTCGTTCTTTTATTAATCTCACCTGTAATTAAGCGCAACACACTAAAAGAACTTGATTAAAATCGATGAACCAGTCAGACTCCGATTCTGGTTAAGTCTGACGAAGAAGACGAAGTTCAGTATTGTATATGTTTAATTAAAATCAAGATATATCTCGGTTTAGACACGCAGTCCAGCGGTGGACTGTGTGCAAATAAAACACGCTTACGCCCCGAGTTCGATTCTTGTCCCACGCATACTCGCCTTAATAAAAATGTTCCTCTTTTTAACCGAACCGGATTCACTGCAATAGATGTTAAGTTTAATAAAAACCAGAATAATAACCAAGACAGACACACAGTCCAGTGGTGGACTGTGTGAACGTTTAAAACCACAAGTCACGAGTTCGAGTCCAGACTACCGCACCGGTCCGGACAATTATCAAACTTTTTATTTAAAGCAGAAACGAAATTATTTAGTTTGTATATAAGTATAATAAAAATCAGATTATTTAACAAGTTAGACACACAGTCCAGCGGTGGACTGTGTGTTAACCTAAACCACAGGTCCCGGGTTCAAGACCTGTGGAGAGCACCGAGCGAGTCATTTAAATTGTTTTTGAAATAAATGATTTTCGGATTAATTCAATTAGTATATAAATATAATTAAAAACAGAAATATTTCGGGTTAGAAACGTAGCTCAGTTGGTAGAGCTGCGTGCACGCGAACGGGAGGTCTCGGGTTCGAGCCTCACCCGGCGCACACAATTACACAATCAAACCGGTCAACAGGTCAACGGTCAACAAGTCAACAGTCAAAAAGTCAATATTTTTTTATTATTTTTGTTTTATTTAAAAATCAATTAAAAATACTTAAAAATAACATTTTTAAGGTTAGAAAATAGCCTTAAACTCACAAAAAATACATCCAACAATCCTACTAAAATTGATTAATAAAATCCGTTTACTTACCGAACCATTATGCCATTATCTAGGTTAGTTTCACTCGTGGTTAAAACCAACTTCGTGCGCATTCAACATCATCAACCGAACGCACCCAATGTGAGTGAATCTTACAACTCCCCTTTTTAATTACACGTTTTGGGGTGTGTCATGTGTCATTAAAATTAACTCGTTTATTTAAACTTGTGCCATACCATATTGTGATCTAAACTTAGATTGTATATATTGTTTGTAGTTATGTATTTCATATTGTCAAAGTTATATGCAATTCATTCATTAGGCCCATCAGTTCCTCGTGGGAGACGAGTTGAGCAACGCGTGCCTCAAAACAAATCCATTATTGTTCGTGTGTGCATTATTTAATATTAAATGATGGGTGAATCAGTTTACATCTATTTTTACTCATGTGTGGTTGTGCACTTTGTTTTATCAATTCAATAAACTTGTACAAATGTTTTTCATAGGATTCACTCGCCAACTTTTTGTTGATCCAAAAACCATTTTTACACATGATATAGGTGAACAGGATGAAGCAAGGAAAACATAGGAAATGCCTTAGAAGAAAACAATGAAGCCTAGAATGATGTTTAGGACATGATGTAATTATGATTGTATATTTCCCATTAAATTGTATTAATGAATATGAAACGTTATAATAAATGTCATGAGCTTTGATGATAACCCAATCATGCCCCGATCACCTTTTCCGCTGCGGGTCGGGGTGTGACATCACAAATCAAACTGTATATCACACGCGAATAATCTACTTGTGTATGCTCAATACGTGATACTAGAAACATGTGACTCAGACTTATTTCTGTTAACTTGCCTCCTTAGCTAGTATGGTACTATAGTGTGGCTTACACCCGACGGGGTCTAGTTAGGATGGACGCGCAAGGCTTCTCACAACAGTTAGCATGAGAAATGAGCCTATGTTGTGTGATGTGTTTTGGTATATCATGATATATAGTTAGATTATTTCGAGAACACATTCTCTAATATGCTAGTAGTACTTAAACCTGTATGCTCACCTTTACTTAATTGTATTGACTTGTATTTTAACGTATGTAACAGGTTGAGGATTTTTAGCTTGGATGCTTTGGAAGTAGTTGTTTCGTTTAGTTGTTTTGTTTAATTCAAATGTAATAAATCTAGGGAAATTCGAACCTTTTTGTTTATGGGAAAAACGAGTTTCTGTAATAGTTATTTTGAACATTGTGTTTAATGGTATGGGATGTTAAATGTTAAATGATGTTGATAGATAATTGTTATGGAATTCTCATGAGACAATCTGGACGCCTAGTGCCACTACCTTGATGTTTCCGCCATCGGTTGGGGTGTGACAGATTGGTATCAGAGCCCATAACTGTAGGAAATTAAGTAGAACTGCCATGTTTAGCCTAAGTCTATGGTTAGGATACTGATTTTGACTGTTACGCATCGACTACACGCCCGAAACACTCAAGTTCGCCCGAACTTGGGGCCAAATCAACTGAAATTGGTCAAGTTCGCTCGAACTTGACCTAGAACCGTTTAGGTTGACCTAAGTTCGCTCAAACTTGACCTTATCCTCAAAGTTAGAAGTTCAACAACAAGCATATCAAGTTCGCTCGAACTTGACCTATTGGGTGCAATTTCGGCCGAACTTGATGTCTCACCTGCTTGAACATTGTGATTTCAAACTCAAAACTTTACAAACTGACCCGATCGTGCGAACAAGTCCTTTCCTACGAAGTGTTACTCCTCAAAGCGAGAAGTTCCATTTGGTACGAACCGACAACTCCGCACGAAATGACCAACATACTTAGCTTTTCCTAAAGCTACCACAACACACGATTATGAAACGCTCGTATCTCACAAACGAGGATCAAGTCGAGATTAGGTGTGATAACAGAACTCTCGATAAGATCGCTCATCCCACGTATTACTCATCACGAGATGTATTCGTTGAGTTAGGAGTGATATCCAAACCTCGACGAAAGTCTCCATTTCTATCTAGTGGAACTCCCGATGTGATCGGCGAGCACAACCACAATTTAGAACTAGTTGTTAAGTCAGGGGTGAAACCCGTACCTTAATGATGAACTCCATTCTTCGATTTTCAATCTCACCAAAGTCTCGGTTATACCGATGGTTTGGAACACGTATTAACTGGAAGGGGTAAACATTGCTAGCCGCTTGCGGTGAGAGCGTTTATCTATTAGGCCAAAGCGTGGATCTAAATGCAAAGTGTAGTCGAATCACCTTGGCGTGTCGAATGTCTCAAAACCCCGGACACTCCCAATTGATTTAAGCCTAATCGTCGATTTACGCATCAGCGAGTTTATTTATTATTTATGTGTGGAATTACGAATTTTAAGATTTTACGCTTTATCGATTTCTCGATTTATCGCATTTACGCTCCATCGAATGTATGCACAACTCGCACAACTATCTCAATCTAAAACATTAATAAACAAACGCAGATAATCCAACTTAACGCTCCGCTTGCAATGCGCTACTTCTCTTGGTTATTTCACGATAAGCTACGATGTATCGCTGCCTCGTTACACTATCTCTTGAAATGCATTTTCACATTGTTACTATTAGGAGGTGAATACGTGAAAAATATGTGCTTATGTGCTTACGTGCTTATGTGCTTATGTGCTTATGTGGTTATGTGCCTACGTGCTTATGTGATAAACGCGCCTTACTTGTAATAATAAGAAAGGTTTTTGAACATAACTCTATTAATCGAATCTCATCCTATCGAATATTTTCATTGTAGATGTCGTCACTTGGATCTCACACTCGCCGTACTGCTCAGCGCCACAGCGACAACAAGCGCATCGCTTCACTAGTCACCAAACAAGTGGCAAAAGTCATCCCGCAAATCGTCTCGGAAATTCATGATGTGAGCAGTAACTCCTCAGTCGACTCGAAAACTAAAAACCCCAAGCCACGATTCAGCTTCAAAAATTTCAAGGCTTGTGCACCTCTCGCCTTCACGGGCAATGATGGACCGACTTCTATGTTCCATTGGTTTGATGCCATTGAGGTCACCTTTAGGCAAAGTGGATTCCCCGATGACCTTCGCACAGTGAACGCTACAGAAGTCTTCTAGTCCCGTGCTCTCGATTGGTGGACCGCCGAAAGGAATAGGCGTGGTAATGATGAAGCCTATAATCTATCCTGGGAGGAACTCAAGGAAGTGATGGTGAAGGAGTTCTGTCCTCCGCACGAGATTCGAAAGCTCGAGAATGAATTTTGGGGTATCAAACAAGATGGTCCCGACAATGCTGGATTTATCGCTCGATTCAAAATTTTGAGCATCATCTGTCCCAGCCAAGTTGATAATACTAAGAAAGCTATCAACAAGTATATCTGTGGTTTACCCGAATGTGTTGCAAATTTCATGAAAGTTTCTCGTACTACAACCATCGAGGAAACCTACATGCTCGCCGCTGATATCAATGATCAGCGAGTTCATGATGGTTATTTCAAGAACCAAGGGAAAGTTGCCAATCAAGCTGTCACCGAACCAACTGCTGCTATCAAACCAACCAGTGATCCGAAGGGAAAGCGTCAGGGATGCAAAAGAGAAACCCGAGCAAGAGCTATGCGCTCGCAGCTCCAGCAAACCCTCAACCGTTTCAGTCAGCCGCTCCGAACGCACCTCCAGCTAAGCGTGCGTATACCGGCCCTCACCCAATGTGCCCTAAGTGCACTTATCATCATGTGGTGGGTGGAAACTGCCGTTTTTGCACTAACTGCAACATCTATGGCCACTTTACTGTGAGTTGCCGTACCGGTCCTCGTCAGCCAGCTATTCAAGCTCCTCCAGCTCCAGCACTGCCAGCTCCTCAGCGTGCTCCCCAGAACAATCAGCAGCAACAAGCAGCCGCTCAAAATCACGTGTGTGGTGATCCAAACCACCTTGCCAATGTCTGTCCAAACCGTACCGTCAAGCAAGAGCCTTAGCAGCAACAGCAGCCCCAGCAGCAGCCACCACCGTAGCCTCAGCAGCAACAACAAGCTGCGCATGGAAGGGCTTTCAACCTGAATCACCGCCAGGCCCAGAATGGCAAAAATTTGTCAGTGGTACGTTTCTCGTAAATTGTGTTTATGCTTCATGTTTGTTTGATACTGGTGCCGATAATTGTTTTGTATCGTTAGAATTCGAAAAGGTTTTAAATGTAAGCGCGCTAAACTCCCAAAGACTTTCGATGTGGAAGTCGCCATCGGAAAATCCATCACCGTCACCTCCGTTTTACGTGGTTGTACTCTCGATCTTAACAATCATGTCTTCTCGATCAATCTCATACCTATGCAGTTAGGTAGCTTCGATTTCATAGTAGGCATGGATTTCTTCGTGAAAATAATGCTGAAGTTGTATGCTTCGATAAAATGATTCGTTTCCCTCTCCCAAACGATGATCAACTTCATGTATATGGTGAAACTCCCTCAAAGAAGTTGATGCTTTTGTCATGTACTCGAGCACAAAAATGTTTTTGAAAGTAATGTGTTGCTTTCCTCGCCCATATCGTGAACCCGGAGAAAGAAAAGAAGACTTACAAAGATGTTCCCGTTGTTTGTGAATTTCCTAAAGTCTTTCCTGACAATTTACCTGGTTTACCCCCTACTCGAGATGTTGAATTCCGTATCGATTTAGTTCCCGGTGCTACTCCCGTTGCTAAAGCTCCTTATCTCCTCGCACCATCCGAAATGCATGAGCTATCAAGCCAACTTCAAGAGCTCCTTGATAAAGGTTTCATACGCCCGAGCACTTCACCGTGGGGCTCACCCGTCCTTTTCGTGAAAAAGAAGGATGGATCGTTCCGAATGTGCATCGATTATCGTGAACTTAACAAACTCACGATGAAGAACCGCTATCCTCCTCCTCGTATCGACGACTTATTTGATCAGCTTCAAGGTGCTACTTATTTTTTCTAAAATAGACCTTCATTCCGGTTATCATCAGTTACGCGTGTTGGAAGAAGATATTCCAAAAACCGCCTTTCGTACTCGCTATGGCCATTTCGAATTCGTGGTCATGCCTTTTGGTCTTACCAATGCACCTGCGGTCTTCATGGATTTGATGAACCGTGTGTGCAAGGCTTTCTTAGATTGTTTCGTTATTGTTTTCATCGATGATATCCTTATCTATTCGAAGTTGAGAGACGAACACGCGCGTCATCTCCGTTTAGTCCTCGAACTTCTTCATGGTAATCGCCTTTACGCTAAGTTCTCAAAATGTGAATTCTGGCCCGAAGAAGTCCAATTTCTCGGCCACATCGTTAATAGTCAAGGAATTCACGTCGACCCTGCAAAGATTGAAGCCGTCAAGAGTTGGATTACACCGAAGAATGCTTCCGAAATCCGTTCATTTCTTGGATTGGCGGGTTACTACCGTCGATTCATCGCCAACTTTTCGAAAATCGTCGTTCCGCTTACCGCTTTAACTCATAAATACCAACCTTTTGTTTGGGATTCTAAACAAGAGGAAGCTTTTCAAACTCTCAAGCGTATGCTATGCAATGCCCCCATTCTCACGTTACCCGACGGAAACGACGATTTCGTTGTTTATTATGATGCCTCTAATCTTGGTCTTGGTTGTGTGCTTATGCAACGAGACAAGGTTATCGCGTATGCATCTCGACAACTAAGATCCACGAGAAAAACTACACAACCCACGATCTCGAACTCGGAGTAGTTGTTTTTCATTAAAGATATGGCGACACTACCATTACGGTACAAAGTGTACGGTCTTCACCGACCATAAGAGCTTACAACATATCTTTAATCAAAAAGAACTAAACATGCGACAACGTCGATGGGTTGAACTTCTCAACGATTACGATTGCGAGATACGCTACCATCCCGGCAAAGCAAACGTCATCGCCGATGCTCTAAGTCGACGAAGCTATGTGTATAGTGTTCGTGACTCTCAAGCTTTGAATGATCTCGAAATCATGATTCGCTCTGCTCAATTTGCTTGTTTTAGCGAGAATACTTTGGAAGACGAAATGAAATGTGGTACCGAAACCCAACTCGTAGCTAAGCCTAATGGTACTTATTACTATCTCAATCGCATTTGGATTCCCAGTCGTGATAATATTCGAAAGTTGCTAACGACTGAAGCTCATAAATCTCGATATTCCATTCATCCCGGTGTCGACAAAATGTACCAGGACCTTCGTCCTAAGTATTGCTGGCCGGGCATGAAAAAGGATATTGCCGTGTACGTCTCAAAATGCTTAGCTTGTTTAAAGGTTAAAGCCGAACATCAAAGGCACTCTGGTTTACTCGAACAACCCGAAATCCCGATGTAGAAGTGGGAGAGTATAGCTATGGACTTCGTTACTAAACTCCCGCGTACATCTTCTGGTCACGATAGCATTTGGGTTATCGTGGATCGTCTTACTGAATCTACGCACTTCATTGCTATACGAGAAGACTTTAAGGTCGAACGGTTAGCCCGAATCTATACTGACGAAGTTATATGTCGACACGGACGCCTCGTGACATCATTTCTGACCGCGATGGTCGCTTTACCTCGCGTCTCTGGGAGACATTTCAATCTACTCTCGGTACTACTCTCAATCTCAATACCCTTTTCACCCTCAAACCGACGGTCAGACTGCGCGCACGATCCGCACCCTCGAAGACATGCTTCGTGCGTGCATCACAGTTTTTCGGTGGTAACTGGGATACACATTTACCTTTAATCGAATTCTCATACAATAATAGTTATCATACCAGCATTCAAATGGCTCCGTTTGAGGCACTGTATGGAAGAAAATGTCGATCGCCTATTGCATGGCACGAGATCGGAGAAGCACAAATCACTGGTCCCGAGCTAATTCAAGAAACGACAGACAAAATCCTCCAGTAGAGACAATCTCTTGAAAGCTCGAGTCGCCAAAAGAGTAACGCCGACAAACGACGCAAGCCCCTGCAATTCGAAGTGGGAGATCACGTACTCCTAAAGGTTACACCATGGAAGGGAGTGGTCCGCTTCGGAAAGAAAGGAAAGCTAGCCCCACGATACGTAGGACCCTTTAAGATTCTGGAAAGGATCGAAAAGTGGCTTACCGACTCGAACTGCCGGAGGAACTTAATAATGTACATCCGACTTTCCACGTGTCTAACCTTAAAAAGTGCCTACCCGAAGAAAATCTGCATGTCCCTCTCGAAGATCTGCAAATAAAGAAACGCTCCATTTGTGGAAAACCCCGTTGAGATCATGAATCGAGAAACCAAGACACTTCGACGCTCACGCATCCCGATCGTGAAGGTCCGATGGGAAGGCAAACGCGGCGCCGAGTTCACTTGGGAACTCGAAAGTGATATGAAAACGAAATATCCACATCTCTTTGTTACGGCCACTGCTTAATTTCGGGACGAAATTCCCTTAAGTAGGGGAGGCTGTAACAACCCTATTTTCAGTTGTTCCTATTTTCGTGTATTTATTTTGATCTTCAGTTTTGTACTCCGAGATTCGTTAATAGAAATGTCCTAATTAAATTAAATATTTTTTGTCATTACATCACATTATTACATCACAGCTAAACGCTTATTTAACGCAACGCTTCGCATATCTCATCGCTATCTCATCGCAATCGCAACGCAATTACTAAATTTGGTACATTGGAATTATGTGGTAATATTAGTTTACGTGTTTTGTGTGTTATACGTGTTTATGTGTTATGTGTGCATTGGAATTATCGTGGTTTAATCGCTCGCAAACTCTCGCAACTCGCTCTCATGCGTTGACTCGCTATTACAACGCTTAAATCATCGCTAAATCGCTTAACGTTACCTTATAACTCGATTACATCGCTAAACAATCGATAAACGAACAAAAAACGAAGGAAACCCAACAAATTGGGTCAAGTTCACTCGAACTAGGTGACCCAAAGTTCGGCCGAACTTGACTGGCCAACTCAAACAACCATCACCTCCCTCAAGTTTACTCGAACTTGCTTAAGTCCCTCACAGGATTAACAAGTTCGGCCGAACTTGACTCAAAACTCTTGAACATTTCACAAGTTCGCGCGAACTTGCATGAAGTTCGGCCGAACTTACTCCACCAGCCCCCAACTTTGCCTTCACCTATAAATACTCAGTCCCATTCTCTCATTTGAACTTGCTGCAACTTTGCCTGAGCTCCCGAAACCCTCTGTTTTCTAAGTAAGAATCAACCCGATTTCAACTGCAATGATGTTCAACAACGTTTTACAACGATTTTGCACAAGGCATTGCCTTCGTTTTCATCGAATCCCTTCTGTTTACGAAAATCTTCATCTTTTTCCATCAAAACTTCTGCTTTCACTCAGATCCATACTAGATCTGAGCAAAACCTTTTAAATCCTTGATTTTTAAACCATTTTCAGACTAATGACGTATGTTTCGTTCACTTTTGAGTGGAACGAGGTGTTGTCGAAGCTTGATCTCAGATCTAGAAGCACAAGGACGAAATCGTCAATTTACACAAGCTGGACTAACCCGTACGAACCATCAAGTTCGCCCGGATTAGCCCGAGTTTCTGTAAAATGGCTAAGTTCGCTCCAAAAGACCTCTCCAGCCTAAGTTTTACTCAGTGGCTTAAGGTTGGAGGGATGGGCACTCGATTTCCTCAGCAAAAGACGTGAAAACGCAAGATTTTGGAATAGAAAACATCAAGTTCGCTCAAGAATCACCACCAAGTCAAGTTCGACCGAACTTGTACCCAAATGGGTCAAGTTCGACCGAACTTGAGTCTATTTCATCAAATCCCTGCAAGTTCGCCGGAACTTGTTTAGTTTCTTAGGAAACTATAGAAGTTCGCCTGAACTTGTCTTTCCAGTAAGGTTTTCTCACAAGTTCGCCCGAACTTGTCAAATTTCCTAAAGAAACTTGCCAAGTTCGACCGAACTTGACTCTAAATCACTCAAAACCTTGAAAGTTCGCTTGAACTTGTATGTTTACATACAAGTTCGACCGAACTTGCCTATTGCTCAACTCAAACTTAACCGTTTCAGCAATTCGAAAGACTGATGCATTTCTGTTCGTTTACAGGCTGATCCGACGCTCTTCCCGACTCTCCTCAGATCCCTCCTCTCACCTAAACGCACCCACTGTGAGTATACTTGACCCGTTTTTGCTTTAATGCACTTTTGGGTGTTACATACGTTCCTCTATCAAAAATCACCTCACAAATCAAATTGTATATCACACGCGAATAATCTGATTGTGTATGTTCAATACGTGATACTAGAAACATGTGACTAGGACTTATTTTCGTTAACTTGCCTCCTTAGCTAGTATGGTACTATAGTGTGGCTTACACCCGACGGGGTCTAGTTAGGATGGATGAGCAAGCCTTCTCACGGTAGTTAGCATGAGAAATGAGCCTATGTTGTGTGATGTGTTTTGGTGTATCATGATATGTAGTTAGAATTTCGCGAACGATTTCTCTAATATGCTAGTAATACTTAAAACTGTATGCTCACCTTTACTTAATTGTATTGACTTGTATTTTAACGTATATAACAGGTTGAGGTTTTTTAGCTTGGATGCTTTGGAAGTGGTTGTTTCGTTTAGTTCGAATGTAATAAATCTAGGGAAAATCGAACCTTTTTGTTTTATGGGAAAACGAGTTTCTGTAATAGTCATTTTGAAATATTTTTTTAATGGTATCGGACGTTAAATGTTAAATAATGTTGATAGATAATTGTTATGGAATTCTCATGAGACAATCTGGTCGCCTAGTGCCACTACCCCGATGTTTCCGCCATCGGTTGGGGTGTGACAATTATAACGCTTAATATATCTATCGAATACGAACCGAATCGCCAAACGAACTCCTAACGCGAAATCAATGAACAAAACTTGCCCATCAGGTCAAGTTCGGCTGAACTTGTGGATCACAAGTTCGCCCGAACTTGTCTGAGCCATCTAACTCTTCACAAACCACAAGTCTGCCCGAACTTGTCTCAGAATCACAAGAAACAAGCAAGTTCGTTCGAACTTGTAACAAGTTCGCCCGAACTTGATGTTTCAGCCTACTTTCTCATCTCCACCTATAAATACTCAGCTCCATTCTTCATTTGCACTTTTTGTAAGTTCGCCCGAAGCTCCCCAAAACTGAAACCCTTTGTTTTCTAAGTAAGATTCAACCCGTTTTCAACTACAACAACGTTCAACAACGTTTTACAACGATTTTGCACAAGGCTTTGCCTTCGTTTTCATCAAATCTCTTCTGTTTACGAAAATATTCATCTTTTTCCATAAAACTTCTGTTTTTCACTTAGATCTATGCTTAGATCTGAATAAAACCTTTAAAACATCAATTTTTACACAATATTCGGACTAATGACGTATATTTCATTCACTTTTGAGTGGAACGAGGCATTGTCAAGCATGATCTGAGATCTGGAAGCACAAGGACAAAATCGTCACTTTACATAAGCTGGACTAACCCGTACAAACCTTCAAGTTCGCCCAGATTAGCCCGAGTTTCTGTAATATGGCTAAACTCACTTCAAAAGACCTCTCTAGCCTAAGTTTTACTCAGTGGCTTAAGGTTGGAGGGATGGACACTAGATTTCCTCAGCAAATGACGCGAAAATGCACGATTTAGATGCCAAAACAGTCAAGTTCGCTCGGATTACATCAAGTTCGCTCGAACTTGTCACCAAAATGGTGACCAAGTTCGCCTGAACTTGACCAAAAAACTTCAACAATACCACAAGTTCACCCGAACTTGTACTGATTTCCAAGGAAATCAGACAAGTTCGCCCGAACTTGTATTCCCCCTCAACAAAAGGGACAAGTTCGCTCGAACTTGTCTCGTTTCCTAGGAAACCAGACAAGTTCGCCCGAACTTGTACTTTCAAGTACAAGTTCGCCCGAACTTGTCTACTGATCTCTCACCCGTTAACCGTTTCAGCATTTTGGAAGACTGATGCACTTCTGTTCGCTTACAGGCTGATCCGGCGCTCTCCTCGACTCCTCTCAGATCTCTCATCTCTCCTAAAACGCACCAACAGTGAGTATACTTTTTACGCTTAAACGCACTTTTGGGTGTCACATATGTTCCTATATCAAATCACATCACACGAATCTTAAATGCTTATTCGCAACCCGCTGTTACATGATTATACGTGAAATCTACTGAATTGTATGTATTGCTTGATTGCTTGTACGCCACCCTTAATATGATAGTATACTAGAGGTTGACCCGCCACCCGGAGGCCCGGGGTTGTTAAGGCTCGCATTTTACATTTCTCAGTTATTTTCTCTTTTAGGATGTGGACACTTGTTCACCTGCCTCGATCAATCACGGTTTGTTGGTTTGCTTGAATCTTGTGATATTTGTGCTTTCCGACCTTTGTATTTTATCCGACAATGTTATATCACTAAAATTTTGTGTTACAATTTTATGATTTTTGTATATTTACTTATGACATTTGTGTATTTTTAATCCTTGTTCAAATCCGATCCTTTAAACATTTTTTGGATGTGAAATCGCAAACCGTTGCGTAAATTTAATCAGTTTAACGCAACGTACACCGGGACAATGGAATAAGTTGAACATACCTTAAATAACCTAAAATAACTTAGAAATAAGTTTTGAAGGGTACGTTATGCCAAAAACATGTTTATTCATCTCTAGGGGCTATTTTGTAAATTCTGCGAAACTATGCCGTTACGCGTATTTCTTAATCCGGAACATGTACGGACATCCAAAAATTTTTGTAATCTTTAAAATATCATATTTTAGTGATTGGAATGCAAAAATACCTTTCGTTTCGCAATTTGAACCATTTCGCGTTTGTTACAACTTTCGTCGTAATTAACCGAAAACCGCAACCGTACGACCGAACAAACCGACTCCCAAGACATTTTTGAACATATTTCATGTTTCCTATGCTTTAACATCCTTATGAAGCTTGGAAAGTTGGTTAATGGGGGTTAATCACGTCGAAAACAAGTTTAAAGGCTGAAGGGACCAAAACTGCAACTTTGCAAACTTCAGCCCCTGCATAAGGCTTACGGACCGTAAGCCATGGACCATACGGTCCGTAAGGCCTGCCTAGAACCAGAATTATTAGCAGCCCCTATTTTTTATTCTTGGAGGCCAAGTTATGTGATCACCAAGGCTTTTATTCCTAGCCTAACAAGTGTATGGTGTAGATTATTCCTTTCTCACCACACAAAACACTTGGCATGATCCAATGGTTCAAGAATTCCTATAAATACCCATGATCATCTTCACTCCAACTTGCTCATTTTCTTTCCATCTTCATCTTTGCTCTAAATTGGAGGCTACCATCATTGTGGAAGCTTCCTACTGAGCATTCTTGGATCCTAGAACACAAGTAAGTGTTCTATCTTGATCTTGTTTAGTTGTTTTAGCTATTTCAAGCTAAAAGTCAAACAATGTTGACTTTCGGCTTTGACCATGTATTGGTCAAGACAAAGTTCGCTAGAACTTTGCAACGTGATCGTAATCATGATGGTTATAGTCCTTGCGACGATACCTACTGATTACCACGTTGACTAGTTGTAGTGACGAGTCAAAGTTTCGGTCAATAATGCGATAAATGCGTATTATCCGACGGAACTATTTCCGGGTATCAAAACATTTTTAAAACTTAGGTTATACATGTTTTAGCATGTCTAACTCGTCACTTCTAGTTTAGTGCTTATTTAGGGTCGTAAGTCAAGCGGACTTGACAACCGCTTAGACTTTCGAACCCGACCCGTTTGGTCGATCATTAGGATCCAACCAAACATATTTTGTGGCCATAGTTGTATAGGGAATAACCTCCAGGGTTATACCTTATCGTTACTTCGTTTAAGTAGTTGTATGATAGGTAGTTTATATGCCTTAGGAAAATGACCAAAATGCCCTTTTTGCGCATAAATTCAATCTAAGCATATGTAACCTAAATTTTGACACTTAAACTGATTGTGCAACATTATTAAACATGTTTAGGCATATAAGACTTATTATAGGACTAGTTAGACCATCCGAACGCGCTTTCGCGCAAACGACACGTTAAGGTAGCTTAAGCTACCTTAACGAGTCGTAACGGGTCATCAGCACTTAGGGATTGCTTTCAAATTAGAATGTAGGCTTAGTTAAACCATATCATATGAGTCCAACACTCATTCGGTTTACAAGACCTAATTTTATCCGATCTCCCGATTTAGGTTCCGATTTATTAACATAGTGATTCCATACTAGGTGCCACTTGATTCTTTGACTTTCCGAGCATTGTTAGATCACTAGATCAAGGATACTTGCAATCTCAAGTGAGTACATAGTCCCCCCTCTTTTACGTTTTCAAATGTTTTGGGGTGAAACATATTGTGCCTACGATTACTTTCGTGTTTTCATGACATATTACATGCTTTGATTACTAGTACATATACTACATGACTTTTTTTTTTGCATTTGATTTACATGTTGATTTTCATAATCAACACATTGGTTTTTCAAAGACATTTTTGCTATGTATGTTGACCTAGCATACTAGTACATGGTTTTCAAAGACATTTTCAAAAGACATTTTCAAAGACATTTTCAAGACATTTTCAAGACATGCATATATTTGTTATTTGACATTTTGGTGCGTTGAACTCGACAATGATACATTCATTAACATTGATCACGCCGACCGGTAATGGTACCATAGATTGACAATCTCGTTCCCGCTTCCTAGGTTTGTTTGGAAGTGACCTTAGGGAATAAAAGAATCCGATGAACATTGATAAACCCTTGACCGGATAGGGGTTTATCCGACAGTCAACAAGGCTTGAATGTATTCGCCAACAACCCATAATATATGTCTAAACAATAAAAGCAAATGGTTTATACAACTTGACATTTGGTTTACTCGACATTGTTTACATGACATCGAATTACTCGACATTGTTTACATGACATTGATTTACTCGACATTGTTTACATGACATTGATTTACCCGACATTGTTTACATTACTTTGTATTACACAAGGCTTTTGATGATTGGTTTATGTTGAATGATTTAAATAGCGTGACGTATGTAATGTAATATAAGCATGGTGGATACGCCGACGGTACTTCCTATATATAAGTGCTTTTATTACCTTACATATTGTGGCGTTATCTAAATCATGTTAAACAAAACACAAGTCATAACAGTTTTACACAAGACAAAACTTACTTTTGGTTATCTATTTAACCATATATTATTTCTTTTATATCATATTGATTTTTCATATGGTTTTTATAAAAGAGACTTTTTTATGGTTCATGGCAACTTTTGTATTACTTTAAACTTTTCTTAAAATAACAAAGCCATGAAGCATCAACGCAAAACCTATGTACTCGCCGGCATTTTTTTTTTGCTGACTTTTTCACATATGTTTCAGGTGCAAATGTTTGATGTCAAGTTAGCCACACTTAGGGCAGACTGAGCCTTAGTGACTATAAAATCATAATAATATCTTAACTTTTGTTGTATTTCCGTTTTTATCCAAGACAATGTAAACAATATTAATTAATGAAACTCGACTTATGTGCTATGGTTTTTGAAACAATAATTATGTTACGACACTCCCCGACATTTCCGCCACGGTTTGTTGTTTTACGTGGTCGGGGTGTGAAAGAAAAAATTGGTATCAGAGCCAATGGTTGTAGGGAATTAGGTTATTAGTGAAGCTTTGACCTAGACTATAACCTTTCTAGGACCTTAACGCGAGTTGTCTTGCGTTTAGATTCTTAAAACAACACCGTCACCTATCCTTAGGTGAACACCAAAATATAAACATAATTTCCAAGATGATTTTTTTTTGAAGTCAATCATCCATCCTTCGATGATTTGTTTTTGGCGTGAAGCCTTTGATGTTTTAAAAATCTCGTCAAAGTTTGGCTTTTAATAATGTGAACACGTACAATCTGGAAGGGTGGGTGCCTCTACCCTGGGTTTTCTGTCTAAGTCTAGAGTGTTCGTACAAATCCGCATTATCGGACCAGTCACTCTTACCTGGGAACTCTTGGGGTGAGCGTCCACTTATAGGCTAAAGTATGTCTTCGCGATACATTATAAAGACCGATTTACCTTGATTAGTCACTGTGTGTTGTTTGTTTGTTTTGAAGGAACGAATAAGTGACCACCATCCTTACATTTGTCTATATTTTGTCATCTCATTTTGATTATCCAACATTCATCTCACTCGCTTCCTTTCATGTTTACTCTCTTTTAGAATGCCTCCTCGACGAGACCCAAATGCAAATCCGGACGCCGCCATGGCAGCTATGATAGCTCAGCAGATTGCTGCTGTACTACCGAATCTTGTAACTCAGATGAACCAAGCCAACAATAACAATAATGCACCTGCTTCGTGCAGCTTTAAGCAGTTTAACTCGGCTAAACCGCTCAAGTTTAGTGGTTCTGAGGAGCAACTGGGCTCCTACATGGTTTGAGAGTCTCGAGAACACTTTTCGTCATGTGCAATGTCCAAATGAGCGCAAGGTTGAGTTTGCTTTAAGCGTGTTTGAAAAGAGAGCGTTAACATGGTGGAACGGAGTGATGAGAGACAGGGGTGCTGACATTGATATGGGTCAGACTTGGGAGGAACTCAGGGCCTTAATGATGAAAGAGTTTTGCACCCGACATGAAAAGATGGCACTTGAAAATGAGTTCCATGACCTGAAGCAAGACAGTGGTGAGCACCGTGCGTATACTGACAGGTATGAGGAGTTGAGCTTGTTGTGCCCTGAGATGGTGATGCCTTTGGATAAGGCAATCGAGAAATACATAGATGGTCTTCCTGACCCGGTTCAGGATATTATCACCGGCAACCCCACTACTGTCAGACAAGCCATTGAGCTATCTGCGACACTGACTGAATCGCATATCAAAAAGGGTAAGCTCCACCGGAAGAGTGACAAGAGATCGCCTGAGAAGTCTGAGAAACCAAAGGGTAAGAAAGCTGAGTTTCGAAGAAGTCGAGGAAGCGCAAGGCCTCTAAGAACTTTGTTGTCACTACACAGCCCAATCAAGCCGCTCCTAACCAGCCTGCTCAGCCTCCTACCAAGAAACAATATACCGGCACTGCACCTTTGTGCAACATGTGCAACAGTCATCACCAGCCTCATCTACCATGCCGTATTTGTACAAACTGTGGTAGATTCGGTCATTTGGCAAATGTTTGTCGCTCGCCTCGATGGAAATCAGACAAGTTCGCCCGAACTTGTATCCCCCCTCAACAAAAGGGACAAGTTCGCTCGAACTTGTACTTTCAAGTACAAGTTCGCCCGAACTTGTCTACTGATCTCTCACTCGTTAACCGTTTCAGCATTTTGGAAGACTGATGCACTTCTGTTCGCTTACAGGCTGATCTGGCGCTCTCCTCGACTCCTCTCAGATCTCTCATCTCTCCTAAAACGCACCAACAGTGAGTATACTTTTTACGCTTAAACGCACTTTTGGGTGTCACATATGTTCCTATATCAAATCACATCACACGAATCTCAAATGCTTATTCGCAACCCGCTGTTACATGATTATACGTGAAATCTGCTGAATTGTATGTATTGCTTGATTGCTTGTACGCCACCCTTAACATGATAGTATACTAGAGGTTGACCCGCCATCCGGAGGCCCGGGGTTGTTAAGGCTCGCATTTTACATTTCTCATTTATTTTCTCTTTTAGGATGTGGACACTTGTTCGCATGCCTCGATCAATCGCGGTTTGTTGGTTTGCTTGATTCTAAGTAGTTACATCATTCACATCTATTACATATGTCATGCGGTGTATGCTAAAACGCTTTTATATCTATTATGTACGCAAAACCTGTATGCTCGCCTTTACTTAATTGTATTGACGTTTTATTTTAACATATGTGGCAGGTTGAGGATTTGTCTACTATCGCAACTGGATTAGAATTATCTTTAGAAATGCATTGTAATAGAAATCTAGGGGATATCGAACTTGTTTGATTTTATGAGATTGCTTGTAATTTGTAACCTGTTTAAGGATTATATGTTGAAAGTATGGGATTTTGACGTTTAAATATTGTCGCTTAAATAGTGTTATGGAATTTCTCATGAGACAATCTGGTTCGCCTAGTGCCACTACCCCGATGTTTCCGCCATCGGTTGGGCTGTGACAGATTGGTATCAGAGCCATAACTATAGGGAAAATAGGGTAGAACTGCCATGTTTAACCTAGTTATATGTCTAAGTACCCGATTTGACCAATCTTTGACTTAAATGCTTAAACTACTTGCCATAAATGCTTACATGCCTTTCCTAAGGCTAACACAATATATACGCTTGGAAACGCTCGCATCACACGAAACGAGTGATCAAGTCGAGAATAGGTGTGAAAACCAAGAACTCTCGATAAGATCATTCACTCCGCGCATTCTCTATCGCACGAGATACCTTCGTTGAGTTAGGAGTGATATCCAAACCTCGACGAAGATCTCCATTTCTATCTAGTGGAACTCCCGACTCGATCGGTGAGTGTACCCGCAATTAGGAATGAAGTTGTTAAGTTAGGCGTGAAACCCGCATCTTAATTACTAGTTTTGCTCTTCGATTTTCAATCTCACCAAAGTCTCGATTATTTCAATGACACAGAACACGACGTAACTGGAAGGATAAATACCGTTAACCGTTGTACGGCGAGAGCATTTGTCTATTAGGCCAAATCGTGTGTCCGAACTCGGAGAATTCTCGAACCACTTTGGGTAGTCGCTGTCTCAAAACCCAGGACGCTCCCAATTGATTTAAGCCTCTATCGTCGATTTACGCATCTCGAGTTTATATTATTTATGTGTTTAAATTTTGAGAACTTTCGCTTATTCGATTTTTCGCTTTATTGATTTCTCGTATTATCGATTTCTCTCTTTATCGCTCTTCGCTTTATGAAGTATGCACAACTTGCACAGCTCTCGTAATCTAAAACGCTAAAGAAACACAAACCAAACTAAAACATTCATCTCTCTTACGCGTATGGTCTCATACGCGGTATTACTCGCTTATATATACGCTTATATCTCGCTTATACTACTCGCATCTCATAACGCGCTACGCATGATTTTTAATTAGAGGTGAATACATGCAAAATATGTGCTTGCGTACTTATGTGATTATGTGCTTACGTGCTTATGTGCTTACGTGCTTATGTGCTTACGTGTTATATGCTTACGTGGATACGTGCTTACGTGGTTTTGTGCTTGTATGAATAATAATAATAATAATAAATATTTTAAACATAAACCTATTATAATCGAATCTCATCTAATCTAAACCTTCGTGTAGATGTCTTCTATGGGATCTCACACGCGGAGGAACATCCAGCGCAACAACGCTGATAAGCGCATCGCTTCCTTGGTAGCCAAGCAAATGGCTAAAGTCATCCCCCAGATCGTCAGGAGATCCATGCCGTCAGCAGCAACTCATCGGTTGATTCGAAAACCGACACGCCCAAGACTTCATTCAGCTTCAAACAGTTTAAAGCATGTGGACCACTCACTTTCTCTGGCAACAAAGGACCGAGTGCTATGTTTCACTGGTTCGATTCCATCGAGGTTACCTTCCGCCAGAGTGGATGTCCTGAGGCTCTGCGCACTATCAACGCCACCGGTGTATTCCAATCGAGGGCTCTCGATTGGTGGACAGCCAAGCGCAACAAGCACGGGAACGACGAAGCCTACGGACTCACTTGGGAGGAACTCAAGGAGATTATGGTGAAAGAGTTCTGTCCTCCACATGAAATTCAAAAGATGGAGAATGAGTTCTGGGATATCAAACAAGACGGTCCCGACAACGCTGGTCTAACAGCTCGTTTCAAGCAGTTGAACATTATCTGTCCCGGTTAAGTGGACACGACCGAGAAAGCAATCAAGAAATATCTGCGAGCTTTACCCGATTGCGTCGCTGATTTTGTGGAAGCAGCACGTCCTGTCACCATTGAGGAAACCTATCAGCTAGCCACAGAGATCAACGACAAAAGGGTTCAGGGTTACTTTAAGAATAGCAAAGTCGCAAACCAAGCTATCACCGAATCAGCAGCACCCTTCGATCAGTCTCGAGAGTCAAAGAACAGTCGCCGAGGTCTCAAAAGGGAAAACCCAAGCAAGAACTGTGCACTTACCGCTCCGCCAAACCCTCAGCCACTTCAGTCAGCAGCACCAAACGCACCTCCAGCAAAACGTGTGTATACTAGTCCTCATCCTTTGTGCTCAAAGTGCACTTATCACCACGCAATTGGAGGTAATTTCCGTTTCTGTACCAACTGCAACATCTACAGCCACTTTACTGTCAGCTGCCGTGGTGGTCCTCGTCAGCCAGCTCCTCAAGCTCCAGCAACACCAGCTTTACCAGCTCCTCCTCAGGCCAATCAGCAGCAAGCGCCAAGGGCACGTGCATGTTACACATGCGGAGACCCGAATCATTTCAGTAATGTCTGCCCAAACAAGCTTGTGAAGTAGGAACAACAGCAGCAGCTACAGCCACCACAGCCTCAGCAGCAACAACCACAGGCTGCGCGTGGAAGAGCCTTCAATCTTAATCATCGCCAGGCTCAGAATGAGAACAATGTTGTCAATGGTACGTTCCTTGTTAATGGTATTTATGCTTCATGTTTATTTGATACTGGTGCCGATAATTGTTTTGTATTGTTAGAATTCGAAAAGGTTTTAAATGTAAACGCGCTAAACTCCCAAAGACTTTCGATGTTGAAGTCGCCACCGGAAGAACTGTTACTATTTTCTTCGTCCTACGTGGTTGTTCTCTCGATCTCAACAACCACATCTTCTCGATAAATCTCATACCTATGCAGTTAGGTAGTTTCGATATCATAGTAGGCATGGATTTTCTTCGTGAGAATCATGCTGAAGTTGTTTGCTTCGATAAAATGATTCGCTTTCCTCTCCCTATCGGTGATCAACTACATGTTTACGGTGAAACTCCCTCAAAGAAGTTGATGCTTATGTCATGTACCCAAGCGAGCAAGCATCTGCGAAAGCAACGCATTCCTTCCTAGCCCACATCGTGAACCCGGAGAAAGAGAAGAAAACCTTTAAAGACGTCCCTGTTGTTTGTGAATTTCCTAAGCTCTTTCCCGACGATTTACATGGTTTACCCCCTACTCGAGATGTTGAATTCCGTATCGATTTAGTTCCCGGTGCTACTCCCTTTGCTAAAGCTCCCTATCGCCTCGCACCATCAAAATGCGCGAGCTATCTAGCCAACTTCAAGAGCTTCTTGATAAAGGCTTTATACGCTCGAGCACTTCGCCATGGGGCGCACCCATTATTTTTGTGAAAAAGAAAGAAGGGACGTTCCGGATGTGCATCGATTATCGTGAACTTAACAAACTCACGATAAAGAACCGCTACCCTCTCCTCGTATCGACGACTTATTTGATCAGCTTCAAGGTGCTACTTGTTTTTCTAAGATCGATCTACGTTCCGGTTATCATCAGTTACGCGTGTTGGAAGAAGATATTCCGAAAACCGCCTTTCGTACTCGTTATGGCCATTTAGAATTGTGGGTCATGCCCTTTGGTCTTACAAATGCACCCGTGATCTTCATGGATTTGATAAACGTATGTGTAAAGCCTTCTTAGATCGTTTCGTCATTGTGTTTATCGATGACATTCTTATCTACTCGAAGTCGAGAGACGAACACGCGCCATCTTCGTTTAGTTCTCGAACTTCATCAAGGTAATCTCCTTTATACTAAGTTCTCTAAATGTGAATTCTGGCTTGAAGAAGTCCAATTTCTCGGCCACATCGTTAATAGTCAAGGAATTCACGTCGACCCTGCAAAGATTGAAGCTGTCAAGAGTTGGATTACGCCGAAGAATGCGTCCGAAATCCGTTCCTTTCTCGGATTGGCGGGTTACTACCGTCGATTCATCGCCGACTTTTCGAAAATCCTTGTTCCGCTTACCGCTTTAACTCATAAGGACAAGCCTATCGTTTGGGATTCCAAACAAGAGGAAGCCTTTCAAACTCTCAAGCGTATGCTATGCAATGCTCCTGTACTCGCTCTACCCGACAGAAGCAATTATTTCGTTGTTTATTGCGATGCCTCAAATCTTGGTCTTGGTTGTGTTCTTATGCAACGAGACAAAGTTATCGCGTATGCATCTCGACAACTCAAGATCCACGAGAAGAACTACACAACCCACGATCTCGAACTCGGTGCAGTTGTTTTTGCATTAAAGATATGGCGACACTACCTTTACGGTACAAAGTGTACGGTCTTCACCGACCATAAGAGCTTACAACACATCTTTAATCAAAAGGAACTGAACATGCGCCAACGCAGATAGGTTGAACTTCTCAACGATTACGATTGTGAGATACGCTACCATCCTAGCAAAGCAACCGTCGTAGCCGATGCTCTAAGTTGACGAAGCTATGTGTATAGTATTCGTGACTCTCAAGCTTTGAATGATATCGAAATTCTTATTCGCTCCGCCCAATTCGCTTGTTTTAACGAGAACACCTTGCAGGAAGAGATGAAATGTGGTGCCGAAACTCAGCTTGTTGTTAAACCTAATAGTATTTATTATTATCTCGATCGTATTTGGATTCCTAGTCGTGATAATCTCTGGGATCTGCTAATGACCGAAGCTCATAAATCTCGATACTCGATTCATCACGGAGCCGAAAAATGTACCAGGACCTTCGTCCTAAGTATTGGTGTCCGGTCATGAAAAAGGATATCGCCGTATACGTCTCAAAGTGCTTAACTTGTTCGAAAGTTAAAGCCGAACATCAAAGGCCCTCTGGCTTGCTCGAACAACCCGAAATCCCGATGTGGAAGTGGGAGAGTATAGCTATGGACTTCGTTAAGAAACTCCCTCGCACCTCCTCTAGTCACGATAGCATTTGGGTTATCGTTGATCGTCTTACTAAATCCGCGCACTTTATTGCCATACGAGAAGACTTTAAAGTAGAACGATTAGCACGAATCTATACCGACGAAGTCATATGTCGACACGGGACTCCTTGTGACATCATCTCTGACCGTGACGGTCTCTTTACCTCACGTCTCTGGGAGACTTTTCAATCCACTCTCGGTACTACGCTTATTCTCAGTACCGCTTTTCATCCACAAACCGACGGTCAGACCGAGCGCACGATCCGCACCCTCGAAGACATGCTTCGTGCGTGCATCATAGATTTCGGTGGTAATTGGGACACACATTTACCTTTAATTGAATTCTCGTACAATAATAATTATCATACCAGCATACAAATGGCTCCTTTTGAGGCACTGCATGGAACAAAATGTCGATCGCCCATTGCATGGCACGAGATCGGAGAAGCACAAATCACCGGTCCCGAGTTAATTCAAGAAACAACAGACAAGATCCTCCAAATCAGATACAATCTCTTGAAATCTCAGAGTCGTCAAAAGAGTTATGCCGATAAACCCGCAAGCCCATACAGTTCGAAGTGGGAGATCACGTTCTCCTAAAGGTTGCACCTTGGAAGGGAGTGATCCGCTTCGGAAAGAAAGGAAAGCTAGCGCCACGATACGTGGGTCCCTTTAAGATTCTGAAAAGAATTGGTAAAGTGGCCTACCGACTGAACTACGGAGGAACTCAGCAACGTCCATCCGACTTTCCACATGTCAAACCTCAAGAAATGCCTAGCTGAAGAAAATATCCATGTACCTCTCGAAGATCTGCAAATCAACGAGACTCTCCATTTCGTGGAAAAGCCTGTCGAAATCATGGAACAAGAAACCAAGAAATTACGGCGCTCTCGCATTCCTATCGTTAAAGTCTGATGAGAAGGCAAACGCGGTGCCGAGTTCACTTGGGAATTGGAAAGTGACATGAAGGCTAAATATCCGCATCTCTTTGTTACGGCCACTACTTAAATTTCGGGACGAAATTTCCTAAAGCAGGGGAGACTGTAACAACTCAAAATTTTCGTTGTTATCTTTTTCTTTTACTTTTCTTTGTACGCTCCTTGTAATCCAGAGATTTCGATTATAAGAAAGTTATGTTAATTAATTATGTTGTTTGCAATGATTATCGCATCTAATCGCTATTAAACGCATCGCTAATTCAAAACGCAATCACAAGTAGCTATGCTACTATACGAGCCGAGTGTGTTATTGTTTAATAAAAACAGCTTTGCCATCGCATCGCTTATCTCATCGCATCGCAAAACGCAGTTAATTATGTGGAATTATGTTTTATGTGTGTTATATTTGCTTATGTTATGATTACAATCACTATCGCAATACCCTCACACGCACGAATCGCTAAATCGCACTATTATATCAATTATAACGCTTAATATATCAATCGAATACAAACCGAATCGCCAAACGAACTCCTAACGCAAAATCAACGAACAAAACTTGGCCCACAAGTTCGGCCGAACTTGTGCATCACAAGTTCGCCCGAACTTGTCTGAGCCATCTAACTCTTCACAAACCACAAGTCCGCCCGGACTTGTCTCTGAATCACAAGAAACAAGCAAGTTCGCTCGAACTTGTAACAAGTTCGCCTGAACTTGATGTTTCAGCCTACTTTCTCACCTCCACCTATAAATACTCAGCTCCATTCTTCATTTACCTTGCTGCAATTTCGCCGGAGCTCCCCAAAACTGAAACCCTTTGTTTTCTAAGTAAGATTCAACCCGTTTTCAACTACAACAACGTTCAACAACGATTTTGCACAAGGCTTTGCCTTCGTTTTCATCAAATCTCTTATGTTTACGAAAATCTTCATCTTTTTCCATAAAACTTCTGTTTTTCACTTAGATTTATGCTTAGATCTGAGTAAAACCTTTAAAACATCGATTTTTACACAATATTCGGACTAATGACGTATGTTTCATTCACTTTTGAGTGGAACGAGGTTGTCAAGCAAGATCTCAGATCCGGAAGCACAAGGACAAAATCGTCACTTTACACAAGGTGGACTAACCTGTACAAACCTTCAAGTTCACCCGGATTAGCCCGAGTTTCTGTAAAATGGCTAAACTCGCTCCAAAAGACCTCTGCAACCTAAGTTTTACTCAGTGGCTTAAAGTTGGAGGGATGGACACTCGATTTCCTCAGCAAATGACGTGAAAACGTACGATTTGGATGCCAAAACAGTCAAGTTCGCTCGAACTTGTCACCAAAATGGTGACCAAGTTCGCCCGAACTTGACCAAAAAACTTCAACAATACCACAAGTTCGCCCGAACTTGTACTAATTTCCAAGTAAACCAGACAAGTTCGCCCGAACTTGTATCCTCCCTCAACAAAAGGGACAAGTTCGCTCGAACTTGTCTCGTTTCCTAGGAAACCAGACAAGTTCGCCCGAACTTGTTCACTCAGTAAGTTCAGGCATACAAGTTCGCCTGAACTTGTACTTTCAAGTACAAGTTCGCCCGAACTTGTCTACTGATCTCTCACCCAGTTAACCATTTCAGCATTTCGGAAGACTGATGCACTCCTGTTCGCTTACAGGCTGATCGGCCTCTCCTCGACTCCTCTTAGATCTCTCATCTCTCTTAAAATGCACCAACAGTGAGTATACTTTTTACGCTTAAACGCACTTTTGGGTGTCACATATGTTCCTATATCAAATCACATCACACGAATCTCAAATGCTTATTCGCAACCCGTTGTTACATGATTATACGTGAAATCTGCTGAATTGTATGTATTGCTTGATTGATTGTACGCCACCCTTAACATGATAGTATACTAGAGGTTGACCCGCCACCCAGAGGCCCGGCGTTGTTAAGGCTCGCATTTTACATTTCTCATTTATTTTCTCTTTTAGGATGTGGACACTTGTTCGCATGCCTCGATCAATCACGGTTTGTTGGTTTGCTTGAATCTAAGTAGTTACATCATTCACATCTATTACGTATGTCATGCGGTGTATGTTAAAACGCTTTTATATCTATTATGTACCCAAAACATGTATGCTCGCCTTTACTTAATTGTATTGACGTTTTATTTTAACATATGTGGCAGGTTGAGGATTTGTCTACTATCGCAACTGGATTAGGATTATCTTTAGAAACGCATTGTAATAGAAATCTAGGGGATATTGAACTTGTTTGATTTTATGAGATTGCTTGTATTTTGTAACCTGTTTAAGGATTATATGTTGAAAGTATGGGATTTTGATGTTTAAATATTGTCGCTTAAATAGTGTTACGGAATTTCTCATGAGACAATCTGGTTCGCCTAGTGCCACTACCCCGATGTTTCCGCCATCGGTTGGGCTGTGACACATTAGTTTTACCCGTTTTATCCTTGAACATACAAAATGTTTTCTTTTTATCAACAATTATAGATCACATTCGTTAATGTGATCGTTACTTTTCTCAATAGTATTTATATTGAGAAACTTACTTGGATGATTACTTCCGTCCAAGTTTCTGTATAAACTGAATTCTGTTATTGTCTTCTTATTCACAATCGTGAATAACACATATTTCTACTTAATATCTCTTGGAAACATCATCTTGGATAGGTATCTATCCAGGTTCATTTATTTTACTATGCAACGTCAATCTCTACGTATTTGTTGCATATTACTATTTGTACAATAAATTTAAAACGTGCACCTGGTAGATGCTCGCCCTAATGGGCTTTCCTTGCCATTATCCTTGTTCGATATCGTTACACGACTTAGGTCCTTGGTGAGCATGCTCTACTTGTCATACTTCGGACCATTCCTCCATCATATCCGTAAATTGTTAAACTCTTACCATCTTCAGATGCGAGTGTCCTTCAACTAAAACGTTTACAAAATATTTGTAATGTTAACATTAACAAGCCCCGTACTATAATACAAGGCTTTTACGACACGTGTTAAACACATAATTCGTTAACTATATCGGTCCTTTTGTCAGTTTAATTGAGGTAACGTGTATTTACAAGATAACCGTATGTATTGTTTACAACACTTTAACATGCTAGACCATTAATATACATATAACTTACCAGATTATGCGACCAAGTCTCGAACCGAACACATTTGATCATTAACCTTGAGCTCTGATTACCAACTTGTAAGACCCTACGTCTTATAAGTTAACTTTTATAAAAGAATTTGCATTAAAGTAAGAATAATGCAAATATATAATGATCCGAAATCCTAAATTAATTTGAAATTTACAAGTATTTCAAAAACTTTTAACATATTAAGATAATTCGATTTGGTAAACGTTTCAATCGAAATGCGGAAGCTTTATCCTTGATCGTGTTCGGTTCTTCAATTGAGCTTGATCGTCATCCGGAACTTCGACATCAAACTATATTTCATAGAACATGAATACGTTAATTATAACATGTCTAATTAAACCCAATTTCCAAATATGACAAAACAACAAAAGCAAAAATTTTGAACTGACCCCCACCGTAGCTTACGGTAGCCACTGTAAGCTACGGTGGCCCCTGAATCAAAATTTCCCCACCGTAAGGCAGTAGAATAATGGCGTAATGTTTTAAAGGCTACCGTAAGCTACGGTGAGCTACCGTAGCCTACGGTGGCTTGCTGCAGAAAATTCCAAGTTTGCCGTTTTTGTTACGAAATCTTCCATAACTTTCTCTTTCTTATCCGTTTGACGACCCGTTTCTTCTACTATCGTAATTTAATTCTCCATCGTATGGAGTTAAAACCCACTTTGGAATTCACAAAATTCTAGATTTCAAGCTCTCGGATTGAAATTCAGTTATAAGATTTTTGAACCAGTTTCATGATTTCTTAAATAACTTGTGTCTAACCATTATAAAACCTTGAACTTTTTTATCTTAAATCCTTAGCTCGTGAACATAGCTTTTATGAATTACGCAACTAGTACCCAAGCATAATCCATTTTGACCTGTTTAGGAAATTTAAACAACTAAGTCTAAATATCGCTCTTTTCTTTTCACACTTCACAATTCCACATTTAAAATATCTACTTATATTTACTATAATAAACCAACTATCCCGAATATTACCCTTCGGTTAGCCATTTTACGGAAAAGACTCATTTTAGGCGTTTAACCCGTGAAAGATTATGCCTATAACTTTTATGCCTATCTAAGGCTTACATTATCATGACACATGTTTCTAAACAGACCTTAAGGGTCATTTGCCCGATTTATCCATCAAGGGTGTTTTGGTCAACTTTAGTCCCTCCTTTTACGACGAAGGTCTTTCACTAAGATATTTGACCAACATTGCACGTTTAACTATAAATCTTATATACGCATACCTGGCTCGAGTCAACATATAGACCAGTTTTATACATCGCTTTTATTAGCAGCTACTTTATAGCGACGCAATTATCCAATGCTATTCATTCCTGTGAAAAATAACTTGACAACCAAACATAAGTCGATATTGTCAATATAGTGTTATCATCACCATTTGACTCGTTTGGCCTAAATGACCAAACATTTATGTTTATAAAAACATGGTAATTAATTACTAATTCGCACATCCGACCCATTACGAATTTTACCGCAAGATCCTTTTTCATAAACTCTTTTTCTTGTATATTTAACATGTTTGGCTAAACCATGGGTATTCTTTTAACCTCAACTTACATTAGTCAACACTTGACTAAATTTACATTTTACCCCTCTTTCTCTTACTAGTTACACTTATAAAGTAACCTTAAAGAAGACTCTTTAAATCTTAGTCATTTCATAACTAGATTACCTTTTCGCCCTTTTTACCATTTACCATGGTTTTTATCATTTATCTTTGTTCCGACCTGTATCATTCGCGTCGGAACCCATATTTAGGATATTACCTTTGTCGTATTTATAGCTTATAAAACAAATATGTATCCTACAAAAAGGTGTAGCTTTACTTACCTTGCATTCCCAAATACGCTTTTCCTTCATACTTGGTTCGTTTGACCCGCTTCCTTTCCAAGACTCCACCTAGTTTGTCAAGCGTCAAACTATCATCATAATTCGTAAGACGGTTGGATAAGTTATCATTACTTACGACTATTCCATTTCGACCTTATCATTGGTTAGTTTGACTTTCAAAAGTCAACTACCTTTAATCATATGATATGCAAAATTGAGTTCAGTAACTCATTTAGACATTTCATAAATTTTCTGGTAGGCGTTATTACTTTTTACGCCAATGTTTTAACTACCTTCTAATCCAAGTTCATGTTAATATTAACACCAAGTTACCTAGTTCTCGGTTATCAAAGATACTTTATTCTTTCGTTATTCAAGACCTAAGGGTTTTCAACTATAGGCGAAACCCGTTTCATCATATTAATGGGCGTTCATCCGAATACCTAGTTTAATCAAGTTCTACATACAAACTAGTAGACAACACGATTTCACTTAGGCATTTTAACGAGCATCATGTGGTCGAGATTTTTAGGCATCTTTATCAAGTTTACGGTTAACTTTTTAACCAAATTTTAACATGAAAATCACACCCTCATGTCTAGTGTTTATGAACTACATCTAGAACTCGTATCAAATCTTCAAATTTCATGTATTTAACACTCTAATTCGAGTGTTCATTCTATTATCATAACACCCACTTAGCACTTATATGATTAGTTAACGAAGCACAATCATGGCACTAAATCAACAAGTTTACATCTAGGGTTTGTTCCTAGACTTGTACTCATATCAATTTCACATAACATTCATTATTCATACCAGAATTTCGTTCATGAAAGTTAATCAGAATTTCAAAATATCACCAAATAACAAAATTCAACATACCTTGTGATCTCCTAACTTGGTATGATCACGAAATTAGTTAAAGCCCCAATTTTAGCTTGATTCTTCTTTGATTTTGATCAATTTTGTGAGTTTAGGGTTCAAGAGGACGAACCCCCTTTTCTCTGTGCAATAAGTTGACCATAAACACACACTTGTGTGTGTTTTTGGTGTAAAGTTTTCTTTTATTACAACCACTTTCAATTTTGCCCATTTTAGTCCCTCTACTTTCCAAGTTTATAAAAGAGGGTTACTAATCAAGTTTCTTTGTTGTTTTAAAAACAAACAACTAACTAGGTTAATTATTCCTAGTTACTTTACCCTCGGTTATGACCGACTCAAGTTTATATATATACATATATATATATATATATAATTTTATATTTTTTGGGGTGTTACACCAACCCGGTTCCAAAACCTATTGTACGCGACGTTTTGACTTCTTTTCAATTGCAAATGGTTCGGTTTCGTGGAAAGGGGTATGCCCCATCATTAACTGGACATTATACCTCTAATTAATCGAATTAAAGTCTCAATTAATATCACCATTAACACCCTTAGAACCAAATCGGTTTTAGACGAAATTGTTAGCCATAACATTAATTTCGGTCTCAATCGTCATCTCTCAATACTACACATAATTACCTACTCTCAAATTCCGCAAAAAGACACTCTAATTCACGGATTCAAGCAAGAACAAGATTAGGGCTCGTATTTTCTCTCCTTGATTTCTCCTTCAATCCGGGGCAAATCAGGTGATTCTTGAGCCCATTATGCTTAGTTTTTCATACGCTACAAAACCCTTCAACCCATTTCTGTGATAGAATGGCATACGGACCCGAATTTAATTTCTTATTATCTTAGGGTTCTTAGACTTTAAAATTGAGGTTTTTGATCTTAGACTCATGTTTTGGAGAAACTGAAACTATGTTACTATTTATTATCATCTTAGATTAGTTTGTGTAACTTTTAGGAATTTTTGGACATCATATGGGTTTATTATTAATTTTATTCATGTTATATCATATAGAAAATTAAATAAAAATACAAATTTATTTCAAATTTCGCAAATATTATTTCTGATTTTTCTAGAAAATATATAGGACATGGGATTTTTATAATAAATTTCATGAACTTTTGATAATTTATTTTGTAATAAAAAGATTGATTAAGTTATAAAGCAAATTAAGTTTTTTACAAATTTAATTAGTTTAAATAAAATTACAAGATAATTATAAATTCTTGATTTATAGATTCATTAGATGAATTATCACTAATTTATCCAAATCCAACATTTATAAGATATAATAACATAATACATTGTTATTATCATAATAAAGCGTGTTTATTTATTCATTTCGACAAATATACATTTATTAGGTGTGTTGAAAATTATTTATATATTTTAGTTATACAATAGTTCCCGTATAGGAAAACTCAATTTCATAGATTTGTTTTTTTCATCGGTTTAGGTAGGATTTTTGTTATTTTATATTTTAAGGTAATTTTTATCTTTTGGATTTATTCATTCATCTTGTGCGGTATTACTGACTGGATCAAACTACCAAACAATAAGTAGATCTCTTTCTCTGGATCGCCACCTACACACATATGTGTGTACTTTTTTCCAGCTTTTAACCATTCTAGTTTTCCATTTACCCAACTTATGCCCTCTTGTTTTTGTTTGATTTTTAGAATTACACGCCTCTTTTATGTTCTTATAAGGATAAAAATAATTAACTAGCTAGGTTATATAATTCAATATATATACTAATTTGGCAATAACAATATATTTTGGGTTTTACACAAATTATGTGTATTCAACTTTATTTTTGTAAATTGTTATATTTTTCCATGAAAATTACAATACCCGTCCATTTTTTACCTTTTGTTCTTTCACATGTGAAAACAAATTCTTTATGCCACTTAAGTTTTGTCTAGTGGTCAAGAGGAATTAGCTCTTATAAAGAGATCAATGTTCAATCGAAGGTGTGATTTAATATAAAATTTAAGGGGAGAAAGCTTCGCTATTTAAGAAAGAAAAACAAATTTTATATATATTAGAGAAAATGTTTTTTTTTTAGCCAATGTCATGTTTAACTTCTTTTTTCTTGTATTTCTTTTTCCTATTTTATTAGCTTTTTTCTATCCTCAACATTCAGCATTGTCACTTATACCCTTTAGCTTAAAAAAACTTTATAAAATTTTATTTTAATCCGTCTCGAGTTTAAGTGTTTATTTTATGTACGTGAGTCAAATATAATACGTTTCCATGTTTATTTTTATATATTCGGTTGGTCTACGTTTTGTAAATACGTTTTCATGCTTATTTTTATGTGTGTTTTCGGCTGGCGTATGCTTTGTCATATACAATACGTTTTCACAATGCGGTATATAAGTTTGAGTTACTTTACACTTCAACCGTACCATTTCTTAACTTAAAAAAAACTGTTTTGACATACATTTTTCTCAGGAATAAGTATGGTCAAATATAATATGTTTTCACGCTTATTTTATGTATATTTGAGTTGGTCTACGTTTTGACTTAAGTTTTGTTTGGAAACAAGTTAGGTTAGATATTTAACGGTATAAATTCGAGAACTTTACGTTTCGACACCGCCGCAACCGTCATACCAAAATACTAGTAATATAGCAATCGACAATTATTACTTCTTTTCAAAACGCAGATTTCATTTGGAAAACGACAATTGCTACTTCTAGTATACTTTTAACCAAAGATATTTATATAATTAATTGAGCTTAACGTTGTATCATTTTTAGTCATTTAATGTAACAGTAGTCAACGAGGGGTAAACGTGTTAATTATTTTTCCACTCCTAGTGGTTGATGAAAATGAGAAGTGGTTGATTCCATCTTGGAATTTTCCATATCCAATATATAAAATGCCGCAATTATCGGATAACGAGCGAAATAAAGCAAATGGGTTTTTTATGGATTGGAAGACGCTTGGGATTGAAAGAAATAACTTGGGAGGAGTGGTGTAATTTTTTTGGCGTGGGCTAACGCGTTGTTAGTCCTTTAATTAACAAATATTTTGTTGGCCGTTAAAAAAAATGTTGCAATTGTCGTCATTTGCATGCGGTGGTTTATTTATTTATTTGTTAAGACTAACCTATTTATTTTAACTTATTTGTTATATCAAAAACAATATGTTTACTCATTAAATATTAAGTATTAATGTGTGTTGGTGTTATTTTAGATATTTGATATATCATTTATAATAACATGTCATAATATGTTAGATTTCTTTTCTAATGTATATCATTTATAATAACATGTCATAATATGTTAGATTTCTTTTCTAATGTATAAATGGTTGGTGACGGACCCCTATTTTTATCGGTATTTTTATGTTTTGGTGTTGCATATCTATCAACCAAATTTACATATTTCTTAGGTTGGATTAGGTAAAACTTCTTAAAACCAGACAATTTGAGAAAAATGGCATCATGACATGAACGAGGTCTACAAATGGAGTGAGTGATCAACTGACCTAAATTTTACTCTAAAACAAAAATAGTTGTTTTGGGAAAAATCCTAAAAATGGCTAAAAGAACCCGGAACAGTGTTTAGACAGAAGTTTGGATAGAGATAAACTAATTCGTTAGAAATTTGGATATATATTATAAACATTAAACAATTATATATATATATATATATATATATAATATAATATAATATAATTTTATATACAATAATTACCTTCAATTTCAGTCCCTAAGGGCATTCTGGTCAATTATCCTAGACTTAAAATAGAAAAACAAACCAAATTAGCTATTTGGATGAAAAGCGTTAAAAATTGCAAACCATGGGGTTAGATTTAGGGTTGTTCAAAATTGCTCGACGCTCGAGACTCATTCGATGCCCGATCGAAAAATGTTCGGAATTTGTTCGTTCAATTCAGCTCGATTGAAAAAAGCGCTCAGTTGGGATTGGTTTGAAATGAACCGAGCATGAGCAAAGGTCCACTCAGTTCGGCTCGACTCAGTTGGCTTAAATTATTTTTTAACTTGATAGAATGAGATGTGAATGGTATAACATGATACCAATAATACGACACTTTGGGAGATTGGTAAAGTGGAAACTTCCATCTTGATTGAATGATTTCCAGACGGGTTGTCATAAACGGGTTGTCATAAATCACAGATACTAGTATTATTTTTTTTCATTATATATATATCACAGACACTTGTATTATTTTTTACATTTTATGTATGGGAAATTGTACTTTTTATTAATTTAATTTTTCACATTAAAATATTTAAACTAGTTTCTTTATTTATAAATGAGTAAATTGCATAAAACATCCTTTATGTTTTCTCAAACTTGCAGGTTCCAGCCTTAATGTTTTAAAGTTGCTAAAAACAGCCTTTAAGTTTATTTTTGTTGCGGGTTCAATCCTTTACAGCTAATCACGTTATTTTCTTCAGTTAAGTTCCCTCACATGCATAACATGTGAGGGTATATTCGCCATTTTGGTTGATCTTCCACCCACGTCAATTATAAGAAAAAAGAATATTTAAGGTTTAACCTATTTTTAAAAAAATTCTAACCGCAGGGACTAATGTGCAATAAAACCAAACTTTTAAAAACCAAACACCTTCTTTCCCGGTCTTCTTCTCCGGCGACTTTGCCGGATTCTGGCGAACCGGAATTAAGATAGGAATTTTGTTAAGCTAGCCCACTAAGCTGTAAAGATTAACACATATTTTGATCATGCCAATCAAACTCTTCAGTATTATCATCAGTTGGAAGAATCGGCGCCTTATTCGCATAAGACAGAAACGACAAACGACTCTTCAACCCTAGATACCTCTCACGGAACTCCGATGCCATCAAATCAGAGAACTTCGTAACACCGTGTTCAGTAGTCGGATCCAACAACTGGTGACGCTTAGGACGCCGCAATTAGACTTAAACACTATCAAACGGTAATCGTGCTCCTCTGTAGTCGCGTATGTTTTACCAAACTTTGTTTAAACTAGGTTAAAACTTAAATATTCTTTTTTTTATAATTGAAGTGAGTAGAAGATCAATCAAAATGACGAATATACCCTCACATGTTATGCATGTGAGGGAACTTAACTGAAGAAAATAACGTGGTTAGCTGTAAAGGATTGAAGCCGCAACAAAAATAAACTTAAAGGCTGTTTTTAGCAACTTTTAAACATTAAGGCTGGAACCTGCAAGTTTAAAAAAACATAAAGGATGTTTTGTGCAATTTAGTTTTGACCTCATTTGTATTCACCTGTATCTCTTTGTCAGTGTGTCCAAAAAATGAGATGGAAAGGGAATCATCAAGATTTCATATACAAAAATTCATGATTTCATCATCAAATTGGCACGATATAGCAAGCACACTACCAACTAAATTCAACAAGTGACAATTTGTGTAATGGAAAGCGAATACCTAAAAGGTTATCACTATAAAATCTTCTCCCATATCGGTTTTCTTCTATAGAACACTTAATTCCTCGAATATAATCTCTTCACCTATATCTTTCTTTATCCTCATCAGGGTCGTCTCAAGGATTCGGGGGCTCCTATGATAGTATAAAGTGGGCTTTTAAATGTAACCTTATATATAAAAAACGGTGACAGGTCGATCATTGTGATAACATCATAACAATAAACAAAACAAAATTATTGTAGCAAAATGATATATTTTAAATATTTACACGAATTGTGAGACTCTCTTAGCATTTTTGGAAGCAACGTTGTCGATTAACTCTTGATAATTCACACTAATATTACGTTCTCAATTATGTGATAAATAATTTGACATTCTTACTAATTGAGTTCCATTCCCGAAGCCCAATGCGTAGCAAAGTAAAAATTATAATAATAATAATAATATTTTTAGAATGGGGAATTTCACATTGAATTGGGCACAGGTCGGCTTGCAAGACCCACCCCAGTTCAAGAATCAACAGGGTTTCTCCATAAAGGCATAACACCTACTTCACAGGTTCAAACCGCGTTCTCAAATAAACCATAACCCGATACCATTTGATACTAGTTGCGTTACCATAAGAGTTGAAACTCTCTGGCATAACACATGTTAGACAAAACCCTGTGTGACTCAGATTCGAACTAATGACCTCACAAGGGCCTAGTTCTTATTTTCATTTGCATTGCCAACTCCGCTAAGTGGAGCGGGTTAATAATAATATATAATAATAATAATAATAATAATAATAAAAGAAGGTACCCTTTAAAAACTACACAACACTCCAAAGGATTGAACAAGAAACCTTTGGTTTCATAGACCCAACACCTTTTTCATTGCATTAGAGAGTCAATTTGTATCTTCTTTTTTAAATAAATTTGTTTATATATGAATATATATCTTTTATCAATTAGGGTCTCCATGGAAAGTACTTCCTGTGCGGCTGCCTATCTCACACATGGGTCGGGCTGACCCTGAAAGATATTTTTTAGAGTAAATTACGATTTTGACCTCTGTGGTTATATCACTTTTACCCTTTTAGCCTAAAAAATATTTTTTATCATCTGAACCCCCAACGTCCTTTTATCTAACTAAGTTAGCCCCCTCTACTAACTCCCTCCATTACCATGGTTAAAAAGAGGTCACTTGCCCCTCACATGGAGGGCAATTTAGTCAATTCACCTACAGCTACAGCATGTGCATACAATTCTGAGTTTGTACGAGTTGACTCACTATCAACATCTTCCATTCCAGAATCTGTATATGAATTCTCATAGGTAATATTTGAATTTTCTTCCACGTGATCACTTCTAACCATGATCCAATCTTCTTCATCAACCCAATTTGGCAAACAAGAATTCACCGGAGTAACTTCCACCAGTTGCTTTATCCTATCCACCAGAGACTCGCCGGAGAAATTCACCAACCGAGTCACAACCGGTGAATCAGTCACCTCAAAAAAATCCCAAAATACTTGATCCAGTATACTAATTGGCGAAATTTTAGGTAAATCTTCAACCTTTTCGACCTCGAGTTCAAACTAACAAAAGAATGTTGAAGAAGCTCTTTCACCGTCCACCTTTCTTCATCTTCTCGTTGCAAACATTTTTTAAAGAAATCTTTACCTTCCTCCGATAACCACATCGGAAACAACGGTACATCACCCGAATACCCAGTTCTGTACAAAGCAGAGACCGGGTTCTTCATCTGCGGCCACGGGTTGTAACCCGTTGCCATTTCGATAAACACACACCCAAGAGCCCACACGTCAGCCGCAAACCCCTGTTTTTCGCCTCGTGCAACCTCAGGCGCCATAAAAGCCGGTGTACCAGAGAATCCAGAGGATGTATCTCCACAATTCACCACCAATTTTGCACAACCCAGATCACCAATATTCACACCATCTTCACACACCAAAACATTTGCACATTTGATATCACAATGCACCAAATTATTGGAATGAAGATAATCCAACCCCCCTTGTCTCTGCGATTTTCACATAGCAGAGTGTGATTTCCACAGAGCAGATGCGGGAAGCTGTGGGGTTTCTGTCGACGAAATGAACGAATGGGGCGTGGGGATTTGGTGGCGGCCGGAAAACACGGTGATTTGGTGCGTTTTTAGTATGTAGGTGTTGTGGTGGTGGTGGAGGAGTTATGGTGGTGGTGGAATGATGTGGAGGTAGTTGCAGAACAAGTAGAGAGAGAATATGCACATGTTGTAGGTGATTGACTAAATTGCCCTTTCTGTGATGGGCACATGATCTCTTTTTAACCATGGTGATGGATGAAGATAGTAGCAGGGGCTAAATTAGTTAATAAAAGAACGTTGGGGGTTCAATGATAAAAAATTCTTTTTTGGGCTAAAAGGGTAAAAGTGATATAACCACAGTGGCTAAAATTGTAATTTACTCTATTTCTTATCTTTTGTATTGTTATGGTGATGGGAGTGGTTAGTCAAGTGAAAGTGACAAACTTTTAGACCAAGCAATAAAGTGTCACGTCATTTAGTAAAAAAAAGTTTAAACTTTTGGTGAAAAGTGTTGGGAGTGGTTTTGTCACTTGAAAGTGGCAAACTTATTTTATTGTTTATTTTTTTTAAATCATGTGTTAATAAAAATTAAAACAATATAAATTAAAAACAACTAAAATTACATTAAACACAAAATAAATAAAAAAATAAAATTACACTAAATTAAAACAATCTAAAATAAACTACTCCTCGTCAGAATCGACCTACAGGTGGGGTAAAATCTTGACTTCCGATATGAACCGTGAGATCGTTTTTAAGTCTCCAATGCGTATCTTCATCCATTAGCTCGGTCAACACGTATCATCAAACGCGGGCTCAAGCGGTGGATCCCGAATGTGTACCGGTGCAAAGCGTTTCCGTCGTCTTTTAAGATCATGTTGTGTAAAATAATACACGTGTACACGACATCCCTTATTTTTTTAACGCTCATTGCTCGCATCGGCCGATACAAGATACCCCATTTCGACTTCAAAACGCCAAAAGCCCTTTCGACATCTTTTCTTGCGGCCTCGTGTTGTCTCTTGAACATCTTTTCGTCTACTTCGTGAGGGTATGGGACCGTTTTCACAAACACGGACCATGTAGGGTAGATTCCATCCATGAGCAAATAACCTCGTTTGTAATAATGGTTGTTAACGTAAAATGGACATTTAGGCGCGTTCCATTTCGTTCCCTTAAGAATAACGGTGATTGTTGTAGCACATTGATATCGTTTTGTGACCCCGGTGGACTGCAAAAAGCATGCCAAATCCACAAATCTTGAGATGCCACGCTTCGAGCATAACAGTCGGGTATCGGTGATCTCCTCTCATATACTGATCTCGAAGCTCGGTGGGACACATTCGCCATACGAAATGGGTGCAATCAAGGCTACCGAACATACCAGGAAGGTGATGTTTTTCTTCATGCGCGGCGTATAACAGTGCCATATCGTGGCTGTCGGTTTACGTAAGAACTCCGGAGCGTATATTCTGCAAACTGTTTCGCAAAAGGTTTCTAGGCACTCGCGGGAAGTTCTTGCGGACATATGCAAGTACTCGTCACCTTCGTCTGGAGGGTTACCGGTTGCGAGATGTTTAATAGCCGATGTAACCCTTTGCAACGGCGTAAAGCCCTTCCGACCTGGGCGTCGTAGCACTCTTGAAAGTACACGTCATTCGCTTCCAAGTCGGTCACAATTTTTAAAAACAACCGTTTCGACATACGGAACCTATGCCGGAAAATATCATCGTTCGGGTCTTCGACAAAGTAATCCGCCATGAGTGTCTTGTGCCCAACCTCCCGTTGGCGTTCAATATATCTCCTATGGTTTGATGTACCCGTTCGGCTTCTTCGAGTACACTTTAAAAAAAGAATGCTACTATAGGACGATTTGTCGCTACTATCGGGTGGAAAAAAACAGGGGATTTCATCCGCCATGTTTTTTGTAGGAGTCGGGCTAGTATTTGGTATTTTTGGTTGATTTGGAGATGAGTTTATGGTGTAAAATGAAATAAATTGGGTTTGGTTTGAATTTATAGTGTAAGAAGTTAATTTTTTTTTTTTATATTGTAACGGCTTTATAGCCGTTGGAATTCAAAAGCATGCCAAAATTTTCATTTTCCCGAGCGGTAAACCTTTACCGCTTTTTTGTTTTGTCGATCGGCAATATAGGGGTGGGGGCGGTGTTACCGTTCGGCGAAAGGGTTTGCCGACACCCTTTGCCGCCCATTCCCACCACCCTTACTTAGATTAACCTTGAAGTTTATGATAGTCTTTCCTAGTTCCTAACGAACGTTTATAACCTTGAGAAGTGCATGATCAAGTATGCATTGATGATAGATGTCCTATTTTTGTGGTATCATTAAAAATGTAAGAAACTGTCTTCCAATGTTAACGTGTGTATAGTGATTGATGGCAATAAATATGTTGATTATACTTGGAAAGTTATATATGCTAATCACATGTTGATCATTGTATGCGCTAAGTGAAGATATCAATGTCGTAAAAGTTGTTCATTTGAGGATATCAATGTTGTAAATAGTTTTGTTTTGTTGTTATGATGTTATCACAATTATCGTCATATTCCTGGTTTTCTTATATTAGTTGTCATTTAGGGGCGTCTTTTTATACTCTGACAGATCCCAAGAACCTTTGGATTCTTACGGACAACCATAGTTCACTTTGCCAATGTACAAGTTGTTCAACTCACAAACTTAATATAATTGTCAACCTCTATAGAAGCTACCATGAATTCCTCTGGGTAATCAAGTTGTTTTAAACAATGTTAAAATTGGATTAGGTTTTAGTAATCATGGTATCAAACCAGATTATAAAGAACGTGACTTATCACGTCTCATACTTGTTGGCTACCCGTTAGTCATTACATTTTGAGTTGGTTTGTTTCCGTATATATATACTTATTATAATCTACAGTTAAAAAGTGTCCATTGGGATTCATTACCATAAAAACCGATTTTAAACTTACCTTAAAAACAAACTTGAAATAGCAAATACTTAACTCCACTATAAAACTTTATATATTCCAATAACTTTGAGTTTCTAACAAGTTCAAACTGCTATTTATTACCCTTTTTAAGATTGTATAATATTTTAATTATTTTGGTTTAAATGCATGTAAACGGGTATATGATGTTCTTACGTAACCTGATGAGCATCATATAATATGATTCTCATCCCTAACCCGTATACAAATTATAATTAATCCAATACACAAACGTTTGGGTTCATATTTTCGCATCGGGTTCATATATTCGCGTTGGGTTCAACTCAGTAGACCCTTCCAAATTCATGCTCGAGCCTACTTGTCAATTGATTTCAAAACAATCACTTCAACCAAGTCAATAGGATGATGAAGAACAAATTTTGAACATTGGTGAAAGAAAAATGTACACGAAATGTCACTCAAGTTAAAAGTGTATATCGCCCATGACTACTAGCTACATTCTTATGATTAAAATTTGACTTTATATTTTGAAGATTGAAGGAAATAGTTATTTGAAAGACGAATTAAAACTATGAATTAGATAAAGTCATATATATTCTCTAAATCACTATATTAAATAATCAAAAATGTTATGTGTAGCAAATTCAATAATCCCGCGTGTTGAATGTCCCAAAGTTATAGAATAATATATATACCATCTTCATTATTTAAAAATAAAATTTATCATATATACAAATCACATGCCACAAATGACAAGAGAATGTGCCAATAAAAGGTTTGGCCGGTACGATAGTTCCTTCCCATTTAATTTTTATGGTTAAATAAGGAATGTGATTTTTTTTTAAGTTTAAATTCATCACTTAAAAGTTGTTCCACTTCCGAATATAATTAGGATTTAGTTCCCCACGTTATAAAGTTTACCATCTTTGTTACAATGTCTTACAATATAATACGTTTTATTTTTATTATTTCAATTTGTTCACAACTTTTTACACAATATAAAAAAAAAGTGACAGGAAAATTTGGGTTTAAATAGCACGGATATAGAAGTATTTTGGTAATCTCAGACTCTCAGTCACATATTCAACCCTATAAAAAATATGTATTTTGTTAAAATCTGATGAGATGCCCCTATGATCTGAATCAGTCACATATTCAACCCTATAAAAAATATGTATTTTGTTAAAAATTTGCTGTTGAGATGCACTTATTATCAGATACTTGATTTTAAACTCACTCGAATACTGGTTTAAAACATAAAATATTCAATCGCACTTCTAATAATTATAAAATTTTAAAAATTTCAAGTTTTTAAAGATTTAACACATTGTTGGCTGTATCTTTTATGATGATACAATAATATTATAATACGTACTTGACAAAACAGGAAAAGAATCTTAAATTTTTTTCTCTTCTTCATTTCTTATGTTAAAACTCATTTGTATATTAAGACATACTTGTGCCGGAACCTAAAGCATATATTATATATTTTAAATAAAGTATATATATTATATATTTTAAAAAGATAAAAAGTTGTTAGCTTTCATTATAATAATACCTTATAATATCGGAGTAATGGATTTTAATAATCTCAACTATTAGCTGTTGGCCGGCAACGGTCTCAACTTAAAAAATAACCAGTGGTGGTCCCACCTTTTAACATATTGTAACCAAAGGACTTTTACTAACATAACCTTAACTCTTTTTTTGTCATCTTATTCTTTTCGGTTTCCATTGGTTTACAATATGTGAAAATATAGGACCACTATTTGTTATTTTTTAAGTTGAAACCATTGCGGACCAACGGCTAATAGTTGAGATTATTAAAATCCATTATTCCTATAATATAATAAAAGTAATTAATTTGTTTGGGCATTTATAATCATGGCTCATGTTGTTGGAATTTTATTTCCTAAATATGTCGGTGGAAGCATCTGGTTTACATCGCCTTCCTACATGGACACATGCCATTGGAGGTACAGCTGTCAGCCCCATTTTCAATATTTTGCCCATGTCTTTCCAAGAACTACAAACACACCCCTAAACCTTTACAAATCATACTTTTCTTATAAAACTGTAAATTAATGAACACAAAATCTATAAAAATCGAGATAACATAAAGGAATAATTATAAAAACATTTGAGTCGATAACCATGGTTTTGTCTAAGATAAGTAATTCCATTTGCTACTTTCAAAAAAGAAGACAAAACATCATGGGCAGCCTGGGGGTGGGTGGGGAGGACCACTAGCTAGGGCCCAATATTTTGAAGGGCACGTTATTTAAAAAAAGACCTGATATGTATATGTAAAAAATATTTTAATATGGTATACCCATACAAACACCAACATTTGCCCATTTACAAAACTATTCTTATAGTTTGGATTAGTTATTAATTCATTGACATTAAGTTTAGACATCTAATGACCCCAATACCCAATTTCGTTAAGGCCTAAGGACACGGTTACTTGAACTCGAACAAAGTACACGAATTCTCAGGATCGAGCTTGCTAAACATGTAAACCATCAAAACACGACCGCTTAAATCTCACTTGTTCGGATAATTATTTCAATAGTTCATGAACATGTCTACAAACTACAAACTTACTTGACAAGATATGCATATATGTTCAAAAAAATTGTTTTGGGGCTAGTTATGAACACTTTAGAAACTACAAGTGATTAAAGTGTAACTTTTTCTGAATAAAAAACGGGTGAAAGAAGACCGTTGATGCTCTGGACCAGCTGGGAAAACTCCAGTGGCTCAACCGTAATTAACACAAACTCAAAGCCCTTTTATTTACCTAACCTACATATCTTCTAAACCCTCATCCCCAACCTTTACACAAACACACACTCACTCTCACACTCTCACCGGAAAACACAATGCAGCTCCGTTCCACGGCGGCGTTCACGGCGGCGCTCATCTCAACTCTCCTCTTCCTCCTCCCCAGCACCACCGTCAATGCACACAACATCACTAGCATTCTCAACAAGTTCCCGGAGTTCTCAACCTTCAACCACTACCTAACCCTAACACACCTCGCCGATGACATCAATAACCGTCAAACAATCACCGTTTGCGCCGTAGACAACGCCGGAATGGCAGATCTGCTATCCAAACACCTCTCCATCTACGCTATGAAGAACGTCCTCTCACTTCACGTCCTCCTCGACTACTTTGGCGCCAAAAAGCTCCACCAGATCACCAACGGCACGGCGTTAGCCGCAACAATGTTCCAAGCCACCGGCACCGCCACCGGATCCGCTGGATTCGTCAACATTACAGATCTGAGAGGCGGAAAAAGTCGGTTTCGGTAGCGAAAACTCCGGTAAAACCGACGCGACGTTCGTCAAATCGTTACAGGAAGTTCCGTACAACATTTCGGTTATCCAGATCAGCAGTACGTTACAGTCGGTGGAGGCGGAAGCTCCGGTGCCGGAGCCTGCTGAGGTTAACATAACCTCGCTGATGTCAGCACACGGATGTAGAAACTTCGCTGAAGCGTTGCTTGCATCTGACGCTATGAAGACGTATGCTGACAACGTCGATGGCGGATTATCGGTTTTCTGTCCGTTAGATGATGCGTTTAAAGCATTTGCACCGAAGTTCAAAAACCTAACGGTCGCCGGAAAACAGTCGTTACTGGAGTACCACGGTGTGCCGGTGTATCAATCTATGTCGATGTTGAAATCGAGCAATGGCTTGATGAACACGCTAGCAACCGACGGTGCTGAAAAGTACGATTTCACCGTGCAAAACGACGGTCAGGATGTAACAATTAAAACAAAGTTAGTTACAGCGAAGATCGTAGGAACATTAATCGATCAACAGCCGTTGATTATATTCACAATCAATAAGGTATTGCTCCCGGAGGAGCTTTTTAAAAATGCACTTTCTCCGGCGCCGGCACCGGCGCCGGAGGCCGATGCTCCGGTGGCGGACTCGCCGAAGGCGTCAAAGAAGAAGAAGCATAAGTCTCCTCCGGCGCCGGCGTCTTCGGAGGCTCCGGCGGATTCCCCAGACGGCGCGGTGGCCGACCAGGAAGCGGATGGTAGCGGTGCGGCGCAAATTAAGGGTTTCCCATTGGGCGTTGCGGGTTTGATGGTATTGTTTGGGTGGTTAGTGGTGTAACACGTGTTAAATGTGTCACACTTGTTACATGTGTTTATTACATGTTTACATTTGAAGAAGTTATATTTGTGTTTCATTATGGTTATCGCGCATAATGAGATTTGAATATAGGTTTTGGAGGGTGGAAATGATGTTTTTGTATTGTTTATTTTATAATTTATGATTTATAATCTAGTGAGTGAGTGTGTGTTTGTGTGTGAAGTTGAACATTGAGGCTTTTGTTTTGATGTGTGTTGTTTTTGGTGATTTGTATTTTCTTTGTATACAAATACAATGGTAATGGAAGTTATTGGAAATTAAGCATTTATGATTTTGATCTTCATTTGTTTGGTTGTAAGTTTTCTTTGATAATCGATTTTGTTGGTTCGGTTATGGGTATATGTGTATGAATGTAGGAATAAAGCGGATTCTATTGATATTAAAACCAACGTTTATATTTTATTGGTCTTGTTTAGGTATGCATTGGTATGGTTGTATGTTTTCTTTGATAATCGATTTTATTGGTTCGGTTATGGCTATATGTGTATGAATGTAGGAATAAAGCGGATTCTATTGATATTAAAACCAACGTTTATATTTTATTGGTCTTGTTTAGGTATGTTTATATGTGAGAAACGTTTTGTTAATAGATGGTTACCATATTAACTTAATCATCCTTTCGAATAACCATATTAACTAAAGTGTTTAAAACTGAAACCGGTCGATTATGAAAATTCAACCTTAACGTCGGTTATAGGTTTGGTTTTAACATTTAATTGGTCTTGTTTAGGTATGTTTATATGTGAGAAACGTTTTGTTAATAGATGGTTACCATATTACCTTAATCATCTTTTCGAATAACCATATTAACTAAAGTGTTTAAAACTGAAACCAATCGATTTTGAAAATTCAACCTTAACGTCGGTTATAGGTTTGGTTTTAACATTTAACCAAACTAATAGACTAATGCTCACCTCTAGGTATATATATGTTATCATCAATTTTGAGCGAGCATATGAATGAGCTACCTTTATCTCATATTCAGAAGTCTATACAAGCAAACTAGCTTAGCGTTGAATTTAATTAGTGATTTACAAAAGCTTTGAATTACACGTTATTTTCTAAACCATTATGATCTTCATAATTATAAGATTTGGTTTCACGTGAAAGCACTTTTAATGTGTATTGGCCCTTGTGGCCTTGTGTGTTATTATAGAAAGTCATTATTAATCGTCAATCAACTTTCAAGGGAAAAAAAGATGTAAACATGACCCACTTTAACTTTTATCTAATTATATGTCGGAAATATCTCATTATGGATAGCACATTCTCATATTAATGTTTTAAGATGATAACAATAGTTATATTGTTTTGGGGGGGGGGGGGGGGGGGGGGGCGCTCATAGTGATTCCAACAAGGCATCCTCAGAAGAAAAACGTTTTCAAAAATATCCATCTAGTATGCCTAAATTTTCGACATTTGAATACACTCGTCAAATAGAAAACGCAAACCATATGCACATCGAAACCATTCACATAAGTTAAATCTAAATCGTAGACCAAATACACATCTTAACGTGTAAATTAACGAAGAAAAGGGAGGGTGAGAATGTCAATGATGATGTGTATCATTGAGGAAAGTTCATTGATGCGACGGCGTTGAGGAACAGAGTAGTTTGCGTGTGTGTGTGAGAGAGAGGAAGGTTCATAATGATTCTAACAAGGACTCATCAAAATAAAAACGTTTTAAAAATATCAATGTGGTATGTCTAGATTTTAGACGTCAAAATAACCAACACTCGCCAAGTAGAAAACTTAAGCATATGCACATCCAAACCAATACATATGTTAAATAAAAACCGTATCCGAACACACATCTTAACCTAAATTGAAACCTTAACTCATAAATTAGTTAAATATAAAACCGTATCCGAGCACACATCTTAACCTAAATTGAAACCTTAACTCATAAATTAGTGAAGGAGAGTGAGGATGAGGATGTCGATGATAGGTGTGTGTGATTGAGGAGGGTTCTTTGATATGATGGTGTTTAGGAGGAAGAAAGCACATGGTGGTGTTACTCCTTGCTATGGTGATGCCTGATGAGATTGGGTTGGGCTCGATCTGTTCAGATTTGTTGTCTTACTAATTGTTCCGACTGGGGTGGTAGTGGTGGCGGTGTGCCGACGGTAAGTACCAATCTTTTCTGAACTGTTACGGCTGAGAAGGGGGGAGGAGGTGGCGGTGGTGGAGTTCACGGTGGCGGTGGTGTTCGAGAGAGAGGAGAGATAGAGAAGATAGAGATGGGTGTTTAGAGAGAGAGTGTGTGTGCAGAGTTTGAGGTGTCTGTGTGTATATATATTAATGCTTAACATGACCATTTTGCCCCTAAGGAAAAAGACAAAATAGCATGATTTTAGAAGCTAAATATCACTTTTGGACCAAAATGGCAATAAAGCTGAAACCACAAGGACTCAGATACAAAAGGTTTGAAATTTGGACTAAAGTGGCAAAATTGCCCAAACCTCAGAGACCAAAATGGCAGTTTACTCTAAATTTTAAAAAAACATTAACAATAATAAATAAAACATAGATAAAAGAAATTACATAATTCAACCTAAAAAAATAAACATTACATAACTAAAATAAACCATTAAACCTAACGCAACGCATTGTCCTCTTCTTCGGTCCATGGACTCGTTGCCATTTTATATAAATTTTGAAGAGAAAATGAGATGAAAGTTAAAAGAGTTTTGTGAGAAATGAGAGTATTTGTGTGGTAAAATTGGTTAGATTTTATAAGAGTTATTATCTTTTTTTTCTTAAAGAAATAATCGTTGAGGGGCAACGACTATAAGCCACACCAGCCAAAACGTGACACGTCGCCACATATAGTCCTGCACGGCGACGGAAAATCCACTGCATCCAGCCCCACGCCGCCGTCCATGCCGTTCGCGGGCCGCTGTGCCTGGTGTGAAGAGGCTTTCACGCATCTTTCTACGCCCACTCCGTGTAGTCTAAGGCATATTGATCGTATGGAAACAAGTGATGGGCATTAGGAATTTAGATCGAATCAAGGTTTTCGATAAACCCAATAATAATGTAGTATAAACTTAACATATTAACACTTAAAGTGATATATATTTGCCCAACTTTTGAAACTCAATTCTTTTTATTATGGTAAGCCATAATTAATATGCTTTGACAAGTGTTTTAGTATCAAAAAATTTGGGACCAGTTTTAAAGAAAAGCTATAAGTTTGACAAGTATAGTATAAAATTATTTCATGAAAACATGAGTGTTAGAATGTGGGACGAAGTGAATAGACACTTATAATTGTTATAAAACACCATGCAAGAATTTAATGTCAAAAATAAACGACCGAACATATTAGAATTATAATGGGATTTAAAATTAAAATAGTAACTATAAATTGAGACAATAAATTTCTATGTAATTAAGCGTTAGTATTTAACATATTTAATTACATGACATTAATTTTCGTTAATGCCCTTGTTTAGTTTACATGACATTACGAAATAATTTCCAATAAGTCATTTTGCAATAGTACCTTATTTGTATTCTAGTGATTTTTTTCTTCTAGTGATTATGTTTGTGTTTTTTTTATTGTTTTGTATTGTATTAGTAAAGTGATTTATATTTTCACTCTCTTAAGTTTTTATATTTCACTTTTGCCGTGTTAAGTTTTTTTTAAGTTAAAGTTTTACCAGTATAAATTCGAGCTTGTCTAAGTTTTACACCAGTTCATGATATAAGTTTTTGTTTGTCTTTGCCTACGTTTTACGTCAAGTGGTTGTATAAATTCCCCTTTTTGTTTTACGAGTTTTTCCGACTTTGATCGTCGTTTGCTTACTACTTAACACGGTTTTACGACCTCCGCATCCACAACGCGGTAAACACTAGTTGTTAACAAAAAAGAGTGTTAAAATGTTGAATATGCGGTTTCAAACTGACTAAATCGAATATTCAACCAAAACTGAAGCCGTCCAAAACGAACCAAATTACTTATTTGATTCAAACCGAAAACAAATTATGTTATTGGTTCTAGAAAACTCAATTCAGTTAAAACCGAGCAACCCGAATAACAAATTACATAAATTGGACTCTGAATTTTTAAATTTGTACAATCCACTATATATTAACCCCGTTACAGGATACCAAACCGGCAAACCTAAAATCCAAACCGATTAACACAAATCTTGTTAAAATACAAGTTTTTCGGTTCAAAACCAAAACCGGGTAAGAATTTAGTTTTTCGGTTCAGTTTTTCCAACTCAAAATCCGGTATACTTTTGGTTTCGGCAGAAAACAAACCATAAAAAAAACGAATCTGTTTTGATGAGCACCCTTAGAAGAAGTGTACATACATATAACCTTATATGTATTATATTTGTGTAGCTTAATACTAAACGTTTCTTTAATAATATATAATTTTATGTATGTATTATAGATACGTCCTGCTTGTGGCATACGCATATAATGTATATATGTGTAGGCGTTCGGGGGGGCAAAAGTGAAAGTGCACTAATTTTAACGTAATTTTACTAATTTCGTAAAAATAACGTTAAAAGATGTGGATGGTCAATCATGCATCGTGTGATGGTGTTGATAGCTGGAAGGACAAGGGGGTACATGCACTAATCGGCCTTTGTCTCAATTGCTGAGTGTTATATGTCTTATGTTCAAGGCTTGATGCAAAACTACTATCGAGTCAGATGTCTCACTGGAAGCAGTCTCTTATTCCTACGAGATAGAGGTAAAGTTGTCTACATCTTACCATCCTTAGACCCTACACTTAGTTTTGATATTGTACCATCTGGACTTCATGCACCTCAGACTCCACCGCCAATGTATTTCTAAATAAACCAAAACTCCTTCATGCATTGATCACTTGTACAATACAACTAACTGCTTCACTAATTCATGTTTAAAAACTCTTGTATCGGATGAGCTGAACAAATAAAATATTCAACAAATTGTAATTTTGAATAATACATGCTACTAAAATATTAATAAACAAGTATAGAATATTAAACAGGAAAAAGAACCGTGACACAGAAACATGACATGTGACATACGTAGTTAATGCGGTAAAATATCAGACATCGGTCAAGGATCGATATTTGAGATATCAGTTATCGCGGTAGGATATCAGTGGGATATCGGTAATTTTACTATCATGCTAAATTTATATATATAGCAAGTTAACATTAACAATTCTGTATACTCTCCTATCATTAACAAATTAAACTTTTGCAACTACATTACAAAATACTAACAATTGTAGTAAGTAGGAACTTACTAAGACTTAAACCACTAACATTTAATAGTAAAAACTAACAATTAAGACTTAAAACACTAATAGCAACAATAAGAAGAAAGACAGATGGTAGAACTAAAAAGAAAGAAACTAATATCAGGAAAATGGGTGATATATTGGTCAAATCTTGATCCAATATCGGTCAATATCGCTGATATTATCAGTACCGATATTTTAACGGATATTTTGTATCGATATCTCAGCAAGGGACCGATACCGATATATCGGTTGATATATCGGATATTACTAATTTACAACAGAACCACTTACTATTTATTGTATAGAGATATAGGAATGTTAAATACAAAACCAAACTAAGGTTACTTAACATAAAGTTGTGACAAATAAACCAAATTAAACTAGAAGTGAAGAAAAGAAAGAAACATTAAAACCAAAACAAGCAAGCAATTGATGGGCAAATGTGATGCATAATCCACAGGTTGATAGACATTTGGTATGGGGGGAGGGTAAGCACAGTTTTGCATAGATGGTTGACAGCTCCCCGGAAGTAGCGGTGGCGATGGCACCCCGTACGATGGACCGGTGGGCGACAATGGTGCTGGCGGCGGCGGTGCACATGAAGGTTTAGTAGGTGGGGTATATGGGTCATATGTGGGTCCACTTGGTGTTGGTGGTGGTGGCGGTGGGGATTCATACACTGGCTCGCTTGGCGGTGATGGTGACGGTGGCGGCGGTGTGCCGTATACCGGCTGCGAAGGCGGTAGTTGGCAGGGGTATTCACAACGAATGGGTAAGGCAACACCGCTAGACACCATGAAACTTAAGTTTATAAGTATGCTAAAGAAAGTATAGTATGACAACATTTTCTGAATGAAAGTGGAACTCTTTTTTGTCAATGTATTTAATATTCGAAGGTGTATGTAATATGCACCGATATGACGTTAGACACATACATAAATAACATAGAAAATGACATAAGCGAGCGGCATGCATAACATAGAAATCACACTTGGACAGGAGGTTTGCCGCCATGTGGCGCGCTTTCATCATTTTCCTTACAAGGTGATTTTAAGCCAAGTGGTGCACAATTTGAACACAGCTAGGTAATGCAGGAAGCAAGAGTGGATTAACCATTTAAAACATAATTTAAAATTAGGTTTTATTAGTTGGCGGGTTTACGGTGGCGTCGTTTTAAAAAAGTACAGATTTGGTTGTAATTAAAAAAAGGACTAGTTGATTGAAACGGGTCGAGTGGCTAGCGTGATATCTGACCCGTTATAAGTTAGCAAGTTTCACAACAGACCCAAAATCCAAATGAACCCATCAACTATGAACATAATTCTTAAATTCTTAATGAATGAGTCATGATTGTCAAATTTTGATAAAACTAAATTCTAAAAACAAGAAGAGTAAGCATATTTCATATTTTAATAATAAATAACAATGAATAATTCACATACAGATTACAAAACAAGAATATTGCATTAAATGGAAAAAAAAATTTCAAACAGTAAATGCTTTGATTTGCAGTATGCAAACTAGAATAATAATTCACACTTGATTTTCAGGATTATTTATTGTAATTATGTTATTTAGATCTTTCTTGATCACATATATATAATTTGGATTACCATTGGCGTCGGTTGCTACCGGGACTGGAGAGAGCCCGGAGTATCTCTTCTCGGATTTTGCTTTGCATAATTTGGTAATGTACTTTCTTAAACCTCGTTCTTGAACCGAAAGTTGAGCTTCATATTCCTCCAATGGCATCCACTGTCGAAAATATGTCACAAATTACGCGTTTTCACTTGTATCTGATAACTATTATGATTTTTTAAGGTGGCTAATTAGGCGGTCCATATAAAAGGCGTCAAAACGTTCCAAGTTAAAACGGGTCTGAGTCACAACTACAACTTTTTAGTTACTGCATAGCCGTTAATGCCACTGCATCCCGACCTGGCTATTTTGCCACTTACATTGTTTTCTTTATGACACTGCATAGCCGTTAATGATCTCAAGGGATAGATATTTAGATGTTGATTATATAAAGAAAATGATTGCAAATTTATATATTTTCTATATGTTGTTAGGAGTTTGTATAATTAACAAAAGTAGGTACCCGGGCTGCTTCGATTTCTGTTTCTTGGATTTGGATCTCAAATGACAGCGGGCGCATCATGCACAGGAATAATACCTCTGACTTTCCGAAGAATACGTTGTGCTCTTGACTGCCAATTATCAATTTGTATGCATAAAGATATTATGTATGTATATATGTATCTATGTAGTAAATGATGTATGTATGACAACTATATCTTATTTAAGGGTGTAAACAAGCCAAGCTGCCTGTGAGCTACTCGAGATCGGTTTGCTAAAAGCTCTAATCGAGTATAGCTTAGACGAGCCGAGGCTAAAAATAAGCTTGTTAAATAAACGAGCCCAAGTTCACTTATCGAGCTCAAGCGGGCTCGCGAGCCTAAACGAGCGTATTATTTGCATCATCATCAGCATTGTTATCATCATCATCATTATTATTTATTATTATATATAAAATAATGATAAAAATAACGAAATAACATATATCATGTTATATATGAAGATTATAGTTAAAAAAATATATACATAAATTCTTATAAACGTGTATAAACTAAATAATAGATAATAAGCAAGCCAAGCCCGAGCCAAGCTTGAGCTTGAAAAACTACTCAATAGCTGAGCTTGAGCTTTAGATATAGATATAGAGCTCAGAACGAGCCGAGCTCGAGCTCTCGTATGTTAAACTTGCCTAATCGAGCTAGGGCTCGGCTCGTTTACACCCTTAAATTCCTATAAATTCATTTTCCTAATTGGACACTCGGCGATAACCCACACACATAAAAGAGGGCCCACTCCCACCCTCGTGCATGAGATTATCGCCAAGTGTCATTTCTTTTCCCTTTTATTTTACGATCTCAGCAGCAAAAAAGGCATTGGTAAGATAAGGCAGAAATGTGTATACCTGAATGCTACCATGTCAACAAACTCTGTGTCTATCTGAGACAAGTTAAATAATCAGACATTTTTAAGTTCAAAATTTATTAATGCACATTTGAGGCTGGCACTTACTCCAGTCTCTTCTTTGACTTCTCTAACCACCCCTGCAGTAATATCCTCACCCTGTAGAACATACTTTCATCAGTTTATTTGTATTTTGACCCGTTTACTTTTGGGCGGGTCGATTTGGGTGTGTAAACAGCCAAACAGGTCGAAAGTCAACCACAGTATTTATTTAAATCATAGATCATTACATACCGACAAATCGCTATATTAACAACATTTTGGTTCAAGCCCCACAAATGACAAGATTAAGAAATTCCCGTTCTAAAAAAGTATATATATAACAAACTAAGACGTATCCAATATAATATACTTTATGGGGAACAGCTCAACTTGCGAATGATTTATATCAATGCGTTGATAAAAACAAACACATCACAACGTCTTCGAACTTATAATTTTACACTAGGACCGATTAGTTAAAATAAAAAGCGCAATTGTTGAAAAAATAACATACAGAATTTTGTTGATACTGTACAAAAGTCCCTGAACATTACTTTTGCATGATTTAATCCCAGGAGTTTAAAAACTTAATGATAAAAGTCCCGGATATTATTTTTAACAAAAACAGGTCATTTTTTTTCATAATTTAATCCTTCAAATTTTGAAAATTTCAAGGAATTTATTTATTTATTTTTTATTTAGGGACTTATGTGCTAGAACAGCGAAAATCCTTAGGGTTTCTTGAATAATTTCCCAAAGAAGTTAGATACTTGGATCCTGGACAAAAGTGTTTCATGTCAAACCAACCCACCCATTTTGACGCGTAACAAAATTTTACCCAGTTGACTCATCAGCCAAACACCCTTTTTGCCACTTCTATATGTACCTCGTCTTTGAAAAATAATAAACTTCCATTAAAACATACACCTGGTGAATGATTCCAGTAGAGATTTTCCAAACTCCCCGTAACAGCCCCATCTTCTCCTGGACAACGAGCATCTATAGAAACATAACACATAATGTAGAAACAAAAAAAATCTAGTCAGCTAATATTAGAGTTTTGGGTTCACGGGATGATTGAACAAAAAGGTTAAACCTATGTCCAAGTTCTATTTTAGGTAATCAACTGTTTCTAGGCTACAAAAAATTTCAATTTTTCTTTCTCCATAACACTCCGTTGGAAAATAAAGATACATCAATTTTTGGTTTCAATAGTGCACATATATATACATCTGCTCCATCCACACAGACGTACAAAAAAAAAGAAAAACTTGCAAAAATGCATATATACCCATGTGCACACACATAAATATAACGTTAATTTGCAACCTTCTCATAAATCTTGTTATCGTCCACACACAAGGTTTTGCGACATTGGGTGGGTATGTATCATGTATGTGGGTGTGTAATTCTCTGAGTGGGTGTATTACTTGTTCATGTAATTGTGTATTTTTGCATGTGTGTTACATAGGGCTGTAATCGAACCAAACGTTTAACGACCAGTTCGTGAACCGTTCAACGGGAAGTATGTTTGTGTTCGTTCGTTTAATAATTGAACAAACACAAACACGAAATTTCATTAGATAACTAAAACGAACATGAACAGAGGCTGCATTCGTTTGTTTATGTTCATGAACGTTCATTAATATGTTCATTTATGTTCATTTGTGTTTGTTCATTTAAAGGTCTTTTTTATGTTATATTTTATTGGTTTTAGTTGTTAAAAATTTGAAACCATAGTCTTTGACCATTTCAATTTCAGTTTGTGTGAAGATTGACAAACTTCTTAATTTTTATAATAATTATGTTTATGATAATCATGTCAACTATATAAAGATAATTGTGTTAAGCACTCATTTATTTTTGGTGGATTCTTAGTAACCTTTCAGATTAAAAATTCAGATTTTACTTTAAAATGAATATAAAACATCCATTTGTGTTCATTTAAGTCCGGCAAGTGTTCATGAATATGTCCATTTCCTTAATGAATGAACACAAACAAGAAATCTCGTTCGGTAAGCGTTCGTAAACTGTTCATGAACATGTTCATTCCTTACTGAGCGAACACGAACAAGGCGTTGTTCATGTCCGTTCGGTTCGTTTATAGCCCTATGTGTGTAGGTATTTATTGTAAATTGTTATAATAATTTATAAGTTTTAACTTGGTCTGCATGTGTAAGTTTACCATTTTTGTTCTTTAGAAAGATGTAAACAAGGTGAAGAAAGATAAAGGAAGTTAGGAGATAGATGGAAGAAAGGGAAGGTCTGGATGAAATAACTAGGGGAGAGCTCTATTTGATTATTATTTATATATAAAAAAAGCAACACTACAACAAAAACAAAACAAAAGAAAAAAGAATATGAAACAGTTCAGAAATACATGTCCATTTGCAGGGAAGAATAGCAACTGCAATATACCTCTTGCTGATCATTCAAGACGATAGCACCAACACGTACAATATGTGAAGCATTTGCAGGGATGGGATTTGTAGTTTCAGGAATCCAGTGGAGAAGCATCAGGTACTCGGGTTCAGCATGGTGATACCCGAAACCCTCCTGCCAAAAATATGAAAAATTTCAGAAACCAAATTAAAATTATTAACTTCATGAGAATGCATGAACTAACAATCTACTTACGATGTTCAAACATGTATTATTTAATATAAATATATTATAAGTTTCTACTGCATGTGGCAAGATGGCAGGTTGGATGACAGGTTCGTGTTAAAATGGGCCATTTGACCTCCAAACACTCTAATGCCGATTTTTTTCATAAATAATAAAGACATTATTTTACAAAAAAATGATCCAAACCATTGAATAAAAAGATTTAGGGAGCTATATGCAATTAAAGTAGACTTTGTAAGACTTTCAACATGTTCGACCCATTTGAGTATTTGATTTGTTACCATTTTAGGTAAATGTTTTGAATTCACCCATTTGACCCGTTTAAGATAATTAACCCAAATCAACCTATTCATAAGCAACGGGTCGATATTGCCACCTGTAGTTTCTACCCATAAATTTATCCAACAGTCACCAGAAAGAATAGGATGTCCACCTTAACTGCAGTGTCAACAAGATGTGACAGAAAGAATAGGAATTTAATCCAAATTCCTTTCTTGCCCTGTCTCAAAACAATCTAAAAATTAGAACACAAAAATGCAAATCGAAATCCCAAAAATATATAACACAGCATAAGTTTCAAAGTTTCATGCATCATGTATAAAATATCTCGGTACCTAGTGCAACTATGGATAAATGTATAGAACAAAACCTGCAATTTCCACTGTGACATTGAAGTTTTAAGCAGTGTACGAAAGACATCAGAATCCATATGCTCCTTCATCTCCACCACAACACCTCCAAACTCATCATCAGTTGCAGGAAGTCGTTGAACATTTTCGCTAGTCGATTGGTCCATCATACATGATGTAAAATCGGTTGGCTATATTAGATGCCTAATGCAAATGGATAAATGTAATATAATCAAATGCAATTATCCACTTATTTGGAAATTTTTAACTTCAATCAGATCATATTCTTTCTCACCAACACCTCAATCATACGTGCAGGAAGCGTATGAACATTTCGTAGTCGATTGTATCATAATGATGTAAATTCGGTTGGCATCATTCTACACATTAATGTAAGACTGGTTTTAGAAGGCGGGTGGCAATCCGATGCGTATTGATCCCAAAAGTCAATGACCGACGCGTGATGCGCGTGGCGCAAAGCGAGGCGTTTGTTATTAAAAGATACTAAAAAAAAATTAATAGATAATATTTTAACTTCTTAACTTTTCAACAATAAAATATAAGATATTCTCATCATCGATCGATGGTCTAGTTTGTTCAGATACTCAAACCCATTGCTCAATTGATGGTATTTGTTCAATCAGATTTGAAAAACCTTTGCAACTGACGGTCCACTTTGTTCAAACACCGGTCAACTACATAAAGGTCGCATCACACAAAAGATCTCATCAGACCGCATCAAGGAATCCATCACTTGATGTGATTTCATCACCGCATCATGTGATGCGCGCATTTTAAATCCTAGAATGTAAGGTCTCTATAAATTACGATCGTTACAATTGCAACTTCAAAATCTCATTATATAGAGAATCAAGAACACACTAAAATGGGAAAAGTTGGTAATTTTGCGTCAGCCTTTTAGTGATGGATTTTGTTAAGACCAAGTTAACAGTAACATCGATACATTGAGTGCAGAGTACAGTTGTCGAAAGTAGGTCAGGGGCGACCAACAGGCAAAGCCTGATGGGATTGTGTGTTAGGTTATCTACGTGGTTGGACTTGAACGAAATTCGTGGAGCAGACTTGAATCAACGTGGGAAGTCTAAAATTATTTACAAAAAATGTGCAGAATTTTTGGTAAAGTGAGCAATATTGATGAAGTTAATGGAAACAAACAAAATAGCGTTTTTTCTTTCTTGAACGGCAAATTTGGATCACTAACGGACCACTGGAGTATCGCCGTGCCACCAGTGGAACCACTGATCATATCTATCTCCACTAGGCAATAATACCTATACAAAATCAGCGATAGGGTGTTGGCAACTCTGAATGGTAGTACTGAACAGTAGAAAGGTCTGAACATAATGTTGAACCAGTATAAGGTCAAACCCAAAAGAGCGTTATGCTAACGTTCAGAGACAATACTACAATCAGATAGTCTTACCATTAAATTGTAATGCTATCATTCAGAGGCAAAGTCTGAACTTCAACTTGCTACACAAAACTTAGAGTACACAGTCCTTGTTGTTGTTTTTTCTTTTAATTATCCGGTTAGATATTCGAGAGTACCATCGAAATCCCTAAGCGACGTTTACCTGATTAGCCTTAGGAATTACAAAACCTACATCACCAGCCGATTGAAACCTCAGAAGAATGATTCAAACACTTCAAATATTCACCTGATTAGATTTCATAAGTAGTCAGTCATATCCAGACTTTACAAACATACCTGGAAGACGACGAGAAGAGAAACAATGCGTCGTGAAGAATCCGAATTGTCTTTTGGAGAGAAAACCACACATTACATATGCTTGTTTGTTTGTAGTTGAAAAATGAAATATAAAAAGTTAAAAGATCATTATTGACAAGAATAATTCTAACGTGGCCGGTAGGGAACACTACGGTCTATGACAAGACACATGCCGTTTACCTAGAAGAAAAAACATAACAGTGACGCGTATTTTGTTCCTTTTGCTAACGAAAATGGATATGGGCGTTTCCCGTGGGGTGGGTAAGTGAAGGGGCTACGGTCCCGAACAACATTATTTATTTATTTCCTATGAGTAGTGCTATGGGCAGGTTCTCATAACCAATCAAGTTAGAGAAGACTCTGCCATGGCTTTCACCACAATGGAAGAATCGTGCAAGGAATAACAAGTACAGAGAGACACTACGTGGCACCATTCACAGGCCTTCAGACGCTATCCCACGATTTTCATGAACCGGCTAATGACTGGCCCGACAAAAGGTACAATTAGACGTTGAGGTGGATCCATCAGAGTTGCACCACGTCAGCCCTAATCCTGCAGATGCCGTTGTCTTGTTAGGGGAAACCAAAGGATATTCGCCAGAGATGTCAGCTGGCCAAGGCCCATAACCTCCTCACCTTTCCTTCGGCTATAAATAGAGACCTTCACCTCAAGGTTAAAGATCGGCTTCTCACTCTCTCACTTTTAACACACACTCATTTACTCTTCTTAAACGATATTTATTCTCACGCCATAGGTGGTTACAAGGAGAACCCTCAATCCCTCTTCCTTATAACGAGTCTCACGGTGTTTTGTTTTACAGATTGCATTCAATTCATCATCGAGAAAAGGAAAGATTCGCCATTATTTGATGAGACCATCCCTACAAGGATAAATCCCTAGGATTTAGACTTGGTGTTTCTTCGGTAAGGTTGTAAGATTGTACGGGGTGGGCGTGGAGGAATGGCGTGGAAGCCACTTCACGCCAGGTAAACCAGCCTGTGGGTGTCGTGGAGGGTGGCATGGGGAAGGGCGAGAGGTTTTTCACCGGCGTGGAGGGGCTTGTGAGGTGTGACATGGCGGATGTTGATTGGCTTTGGCATTATTACTATTTTCTAATTTAATAGAATTATTATTTTATTTAAATATAAAAGAAATATAAAAGGTGTGTGCCACGTGTCAAATAACGCCACCCTTTCACGCCACATAATGATTGTAGCGATCAAGACAAGGCAAAAGCCGATGTCTTCCTCCACCAACACATTGATGAGATGTTACAGTTTGATTATTCAAATTGTGAGGATCCATACGTTTTGTGGAAAGATTTAAAAAGCAGATTTGATCATCAAAGGGAAGTGTTACTTCCCACTAATAGAGATGAATGTAACAATCTCAGGTTTCAAGATTTCAAAAAGGTGAATGAGTACACCTCTGCTTTGTTCAGAATATGCTCAAACACCGAATCCGTGGGCAAACTATTACGGAGGAAGATATGTTGGAGAAAACTTTCTCCACATTTCATGCATCAAATATAAAACTTGCAACAACAATATCGGTTGCAAAAGTATCAAAGATATTCTAATCTAAATTCATTTCTCATCGTAGTAGAGAAAAACAATGGACTATTAATGAAAAATCATCAAGCTTACCCAACAGGATCATTAGCCATTCTAGAAGAAAATGTTGTTATTAATGATGATCCTAAAGACTCTGGAAAAATGGGGATGAGGCCATGGCCATTTTGATAAAGTAATTTTAATGGTCGCAACCATTCTTTCAAAGGAAATAATAATTCCAGAGGTAATTCCTATGGTTGTAGATGTGGCCGCGGTCGTGGTCGAAATCAAAGAACCACCAATTACCACACTCCACAAAATACCAATTCCAACCCGTATAACCAAAGGAATGAAGTTGGTAGGTCCGAAAACAATGGCACTTCTTATTTCAGATGTGGAAGTGCAAACCATTGGTCAAAGGCTTGTCGTACGCCTTCACATCTATGCGAACTTTACCAAGCCTCTCTCAAAAGAAAAGAAAATAAAATAAAAGAAAATAAGGTAAACCATGTGGATAATTTTAATGAATCAACGTCGAGCTGAATGTCGTCGACTATACCAATGAAATGGAACTCTGAAATAAATATTGCCATAATATGTAGTTTCCATTAAAATAACTATCTTTATTATGTTCAATTAGTCTTTCTTTTCATGTAACATTTTCAACTAATAAATAAACATCTTATTAAAATTTTATAATGTCTTCGTTATACACTTATTGTTATTTTTCTTTATATTTTCAAGATTAAAATAAATACCATTGGAGCACAAGAGCAAACGAATGATGTAGATATATGTATAGGAGATAGTGGAGCACACACACTATACTTAAATCTAAGAAATATTTTTATGAGTTGAAACCAACAAAAGGAACTGTTGATACAATATTAGGTCCTTTAAAATTGTTAGAAGGAGTGAGAAAAGCTAATTTAATATTACTAAATGGTACAATGCTCTTAATAAAGAATGCTTTTTTTTCCCCAAAATTAAAGAGAAACTTGTTGAGTTTCAAAAAACATATATCATAATAGACATGATACTCAGTCAAGGGTTGTTGATGATAAAAGAAATTTGCACATCATAAGCAAAGATCGCATGTTGGAAAAACTGCCAATGCTCCACTCTGGTTTGCATTATACACATATTAACGTACCTCAAGCACATATGACGGTAAAAAATGTGATCCTTGAGACATTTAACTTATGGCATGATTATTAGGTCATCCAGGATCTACAATGATGAAAAGAATCATTGAAAACACACATAAACATCGATTGAAATATCAAAAGATCCCCCAATCAGATAAAATTCCTCTATGTACATCTTGATCACTTGATAAACTAATTACAAGACCATCATCCTTAAAAGACGAGAATAAATCACCAATGTTTCTTGAAATAATTCAAGGTGATATATGTGGACCAATTCATCCACCATGTGGACCGTTTAGATATTTCATGGTCCTAATAGACGAATCCAACTGATGGTCTCGTGTCTCTTCATTATCAACTCGTAATGTTGCCTTTGCAAAATTTCTTGCTCAAATTATCAAATTACGCGCGCATTTCCCTGATTACACTGTTAAAAAGGGTGAGACTTAATAATGCTCGTGAATTTACATCACTTGCTTTTATTGATTATTTCATGTCTGTGGGAATTGTTATCGAACACCATGTTGCTCATGTACACACACAAAATGGCTTAGCTGAATCATTGATCAAACATTTATAGCTAATAGTTAGAGCATTAATAATGAGAACAAAACTTCCTGTGTCGGTTTGGGATCATGCAATTTTGCATGCTGGATCACTAATTCGTGTGAGACCAAGTGCAAAGAAATTCATGAAGAAATAATTATTTTAAAGAAAGAATTTGAAATGAAAGACATTGAAAAAACCAAATTTATTTTGTTTACAGATTGAACATATGGGCAATGAAATACTTGTACATCAAACGAATTATACTAAAAAATTATTGAAACGTTTCAATATGACAAGACAAATCCTTTAAGCACTCCAATGGTCGTTCGATCACTTAATCTCGACAATGACCCATTTTGTCCTTGTGAGGACACTTAAGAAGTTCTTGGAGCACTTATGTATCTTATGAATTGTATCAGACCTGACATTTCTTATGCAATGAGCTTTTTAGCAAGATTTAGTTCAGCTCCTACTAAAAGGCACTGGAATGAGATTAAACATATTTTTCGATCTCTTCAAGGTACTATTGATTTCGACTTGTTTTATCCTAACAATTGAAAAGAAGGGTTAGTTGGTTATGCAGATGCAAGTTATTTATCTGACCATCATAAAGTAAAATCTCAAACTGGTATGTATTCATGCATTGAGGAACTGCAATTTCATGCCGTTCTTAGAAACTGTGACAGCCTGGGATTTTCTTGTACCATTCTAACAAACTGAGGTTTTGTGCGTTGCTTACCGCGTTTACTCAATTTTCAGGACGAAAATTCTTTCAACATAGGGATAATGTGACATCCCGGTTTTTCAGGTATCTTAAACGCGCTACTTTACGGTTATTCGCTCCTACGCTGATTTAATTCGGAGAATTAAATTACACGCTAGCAATAACTACGCTAACTTTGTGAATCTATAGGGTGAATCACGTGCTATGTGTTATTAGACGGATTGTATCTGAATTACGTGCTATGTGTTATTAGGCGGGTTGTATCTCAATTACGTGCTATGTGTTATTAGATGTTTGTGATTTAATATTTTATAAACTCCATGTCGTAAATAATATTTTAGTAAATAATATTTTAGTAACTTTTATTTATAAACCGAACCAAGCTTGTGAAACGTTTCGACTTCGCGACCAAGCAAACCCAACCCGCCACCCACACCCCCTTGCGACCCACACACCTTGCGGCCCAAGGAATTAACCTAAACTTGAGGCCCAAGCCACTTACCCAAACCCCCCCTATTCGCCCCCCCCCCCCCTTCCCCTTGTTATATATACATGCATGTTGTAGCTTTCAAAAAAAAGGAGAAACCCTAATCCCTAGGAGAATCGACGGCAGCCCCCCCCCCCCTCTCACGATCGCAAAACCCCACATCTCCCGGATTGGTTCCAAGCTTGTCCCGGTTCGCTAATCATCATCGTTTCAAGGTTAGGGTTTAATTGTTTTGCGATTCACACTAGGGTTTGTGTAATCTTGATCATGATTATGTGTTTGTAGGATTATTAGTATGAAAAAGTGTGGTAATTTATGATTAGTTCGGATGAATGTGCGAATCTTTGCGGTTGTGATGATATGTTGGAATACTAAATCGTAGCTGCGTTTTAGCAATAAAGATCATGATAAATATTTAGGGTTTGCATGAATATTGATATATATGATGATATTTTACAAGCCAACCTGTTGTTAATCATTATTACTAAGCGTCATGATCGTTTAAACATGTTCTAATGCGATAAAATTCGAAAACAGTTTGCTGATTGACATTTACAGCCAACTTTAATTGGCTGTAACCTGATCATTATCTATCGAAAAGTGGACTTTATGAAGCCTAAAACGTGTATTTTTGAAAAACGCTTCTAATGGTGCCAGATTCATATTTTTCTGAGGTCGTTTGCTATTTCCAAGTGGTCATTTAGTGCAGCAGCTGAAGCTGCATAAATTCTGCAAAATTTGCTGGTTGTTTATCGAGTCGGATCTCATAGTCTGTAGGGGGTTAGGTCACGAAATTTGTACAGTAACTGGATACGGGAATTTCCGGAAATCTCCCACTGGAATGTTGTTAATTGGATGAACGATGATTTTTAAATAATTTTTCTCGTGGACTGCAGTCAGAAAGCGACGAATCTGACTGCAGCCTAGTATATAAATTTTATAAATAATTGGTAAAGATTTAGGGCTTGAAAATTTTACACAAAATTCTACAGTCTAATTGCATCTCCTGTAAAAAAATTGGAATTTTTGGAACGTTGGAACTATTTTATAAAAATCCTCGAAAACAGCCCAGTTATGAGCGTACAAGCCGAAACATGATAACTTGCGTTAGTGTGTACCAAAGTGTTGTATGAGTTAATCTGTGTTTATGACAAGTTGGTTTGATCATTATTTTGTATGAGGATACTTTGCATGCATGATTGTGGTTTCGAATTGGTTATTACGTGTGCCGCGCTGTGTGTTAGTTATGCGTAGGGTTTTGTATCAGTGTGTTCACACACTAACTTTAAATCGGTTGGCATGTTAGGACGCGATTAGCGGTCCCATCATTTGCTTCTTTTGCGTTATTCTAACCGAGCAATTTAAGATAAGTTCACGGCCCCTATTTTATCCGGTTTTGAACAACAGGGGAAGAAACATGTATACGCTCTAAAACTCTATCTTTTACGTTATGCGAAATTAACGTCGTTAAACTATTCGGTAACTAAGTTAATGTTAATGTACGTTATGGTCACTAAGTAGCTTTATCATGGAAGTTCTCAACCAACTCTCGGATTGTTAGTATTGGGTTAGATAGCGGGGAAATTATGGTAGTACTACTGGGCCCGACAAGCCCCACCCAAGCTAGTCGCGCTAGCCGACCGGGAATGGTTAACGGGTGATTAATTTGGCCTAATTTTCGCCATGGTCAGTGACAGACCTGGCAACACTGAGGCAACAACAGTCAGCTTCGATCGCGAACTCTTATGTGACGTAACTTTAGGCTCGCTACCTACATGTTAACATTGAACTTATTTACGAACCAACATCATTATTCCGGGTTAGGAATAATGGAACTATGTCGTTATCCCGGGTTACGGATAACGGGGAAAAACAAACTTTTAAACCGAACTTGTGAACTTATAAAAACCTGTGAACTCACTCATCTTTAATGTTGACACTTGTTTCTTTACATGTTTCTCAGGACGCTAGGAGCGCTAGGTGCACTCACTTGCATTTGATCAAGACATTTTTATCGAGTCTTATTTACGAACCCATGTTTGGGATTTTTGGTTTTGGCGTTTGTGTTGGCGCCCGTTACTTTACTTTAATGCTTCCGCTAAACTTTGAAACTAAGATATTTTGAAAATGACTATGAATGGTTAAACAAATGTTTTTGGAAAACGTTTAAATAGATCATATAGAGTCGTTCGATACTGCTAGTGTCTGAGATTCTGGTTTGATCACACACCTCGCGATAAAAACTCTGCAAGTGGAAATTGAGGGTGTGACAGAAACAAACATTTGTTGCAACATCCCCAATTCATGCTGAAGTTATTGCACTACATGATGCTTCAAGAGAATGTGTATGGCTAAGATCCATGTCACAACACATATTAACTTCTTGCGAGCTATAGAAAGATCGAACTCCAACTCCTATCCACAAAGATAATGCAGCTTGTGTCTCTCAAATGAAAAAAAGTATATCAAAGTGACAAAACAAAACATATACCACCAAGGTTCTTTGTATATACTCAGGACCTTATTAAAGACAATGAGGTTGAGATAAGATATGTCCAATCCAGCAACAATTCACCCGATCATTTTCACAAAAGCACTGACTTACAACAAATTTCAGGAAACACGTTCATGACATTGGCATGCGTCACGTACAAAGAATGTGACTCCTTACAAATTGCAACTTGAGGAAGAACTATAGACTACACTCTTTTTTCCTTAGCTAAGGTTTTTTTCCACTGGGTTTTTCTTTAGCAAGGTTTTTAATGAGGCATACTTCAAGATCCTAAAGTTTGCAAAGTGTCATCTAAGGGGGAGTGTTATGAATATTATATTAAACTTACCATGAAGATCAAGATTTACCTCTAGACCTACCAAGCAAGTGGATGAACCATTTGTCAAACTTTTAGATAATGTACCATACTACTTGTCAATAAAATAGTTAAACTTGTCTAACAAATAGTTAATCTTTTTGTAGTATAAATACTAATCAAAGTAAAAGATAAAATGCACCTTATGTATACACTTTCATAAGTCATACATTTCTATACTTATCACCTCTATAATCTTTCTAAAGTTAAGCACTAATCTTGTGTTTAATTCTTGTTATATTATAGCAATTTTAAAATTAAAAAATATTGGTCACGTAAGCATTTTTGATACACATTTTGATCGACTTTTTGGATGGTAACTAATGGTTAAAAAAATTACTATTAATTGGTTAAAATAATCAGTAAAATGCATTAAAAATATCTAATCACCTCTCACCCCTTAATAAATCATGGTTTAGTGATCAACAAGAATTTCACTTGTGAGGAGACCAATATTTAATACCCGTCCATGTGTGGTGCTTGCTGGACACATTGTTTCTCCTCTCACTTAGAATATTTAGAGCATCCACATTCCTTCCATACAATTTATCCTATAATTATACTAAAACAACTATATTTTTCTCTTTCCTTTCAATTATATAATATTTTCTTTACCTATATCATTATTTTTCTCTTTCCTTCACTCACAACTACTGTTGTCAATAGTGAGCGTAGCGATCGTTATGCGTGCTACATAACGTATAGGTTAGGCTCGCTATTAGGGTTGTGGCGATAGATAGCGATAATAGCAACAATTTATTCATTTGTTTGTTTTTTAATATAAATAGTAATTATATATAGCTATAAAATAGCAGGATTTTAGGTTTTGTTAAATATACATCTAAAATAACATATATACAAGGGTATTTTGATACAATATACATATAAAACTTTTTAAAATTTTGTTTCTAGTGTATCGCTATTTATAAAATAGCCGCTCGTTATTTATCGCTATTCGCTATCAGTAGCATATTCGCTATCAATAACTATGCTCACAACCACTTTCAAAATATATTAAAAAAAATTACAATTGTCTTTTAGAAATTTTGTTGGAAGGGATATTCACATCCTATCCACCATTTTTATCTCTATAATTACACTAAATATTACTATATTTTTCTCTCCTTTTCAATTAAATAATATTTTTTTATATTTTTATCATTATCTTTTCTATCTCCTCTACTCAAACTATTTCTAAAATATTTAAAAATTTATAGGGGTAAACAGTGTTTTTTCATATTTACAGATGAACAATAACATTCATAACCACTATCTATAATATGAATGAGTCTCTCAGATAGACAAAATGTGAATATTGTTACATCTCATCCCTCATCCACAACCCCATCCCCTAAATTTGGTAAAATAAAAAAAGACCAAAAAACATAGAAAACACCTCTACATCCCGTCCCCACCCTCTTTATTCTTTAGGAAAAGCAAACTAGGCCTCAAAATTTGTTAGTCCCTATTCATCCCCAAACTAGCAAACTACCACACCTTAGTTTTATTCAATAATCAAAGTTACCAACATATCAAGACTTAACAAATATGGAAGTTTGAATAGTTTACAATCAGACAAAAAACCAATACACCAAAAGAAGAAAGCAAAGAGAAAACTTTCTAATGTCTTTTTGAAATTTTGGCAACCATTATTATGTATCTTGCTATTCACACACGGACCAACTTATTTTACACCCCTAAAGCGCCTCGCTTTGGGCAAAGCGGGGCGTTTAGGGTTACTTTACCAGACAAAAGGTGAAGTGACTGATGTCTGAGTGACATAAAGGTGATACGAGGTTTGACCTGGTACGATGTTGTCCCGTGACCCCTAAGCGCCGCGTTTTGGCCAAAGCGCGGCGTTTCGACCCAAATATTTGCCTTTAAAGCTTGCCCGGGAGAAGAGTTAACGCATTCGATTTCTAAAACTCATTATATTGTTTCTAGACATACGTGGGGTTTTTCTGTGTTACTTGTGTTTCTTCAAAATAACGCACGGTTACGATGTCGTGGTTAAGCAACTATCTTTTCGGTGAATATTCTAACGAGTCAGTTGTTCCTGATTCTTACGAGGGGACTGCTATTTCCGACACGTATGAGAAACCGGTCTTGTCCAGCTTGAGGGGAGGAGGAGGAGGTTGTATCTGGCATTCGTTATCGGGATAACACGGTGGAGCTGGATTTGAATATCCCTGTGGAGGACCCGTACGCACAACAAGGTTATTCGAATAATGGATACGAAGGCGAAGCGTATTCTCAGGCTGAATATTCGTACGGTCTTCCAAACTATCCCGACTTTGGTCACGGTTGTGAGCAGAGCTTTAAACATCAAGTCTGTTCGGAACTCGGTGACGATGGAGAGCAGGAGGATGTGTCAGTTGACGAGGAAGGTTGTTACCCGGTTACATTTTTGTTTGATACAACGCAAAAGTTTTCGTCACGTAAAGAGCTGGTGCGTTGGGTACAAGACACGACAAAAGACAATGGTTACCTCATTGTGATCAAGAGGTCGAATAAAAGAGGAGAGAATTACAAGATTTGGTTTTAATGCACTCTTGGTGGGGAGCATAAGAGCATAGCTACACAGAGGAAAACGGGTAGCAAGAAAATAGGCTGCCCCTTCGAGATGATCGGGTTTTTGGAATCAAACAGTAAGGTTTGGAAGATCGAGGTGACGGAGGCGAAGCACAACCACACTCCTATCGAAAACCTAGAAGGTCACGCGTAGGCGAGGAGGCTTTCTTCGAATGATAAATTAATGGTTGAGCATCTGGCCTAGCAAGATATTCCCAACCGCAGTATATGGCGAACGCTGACGAAAAACAAACCGGATAGAAAGCTTATTCGAAAGATATACACAACGTTGTTCAGAAGATCAATGTCAGAAAAAATGTCGGTAAGCTGTGGTTGAATATGGAGCTAAAACGTAAGGAAGACGGGTTGAGAGCCTACGGTTCAAGCTGTGGTTGCCAACTTTTTACCAGTTGTGGTTTGCCATGTGCCCGTCACTTGGAAAAGTTGGAAAATAACGGTAATTATATTTTTAACCTTTTGCCGTTTTCGATATTGCCACCTAATTTTTGTTTCCGTCCATAGGTCAGCAAATCTGTATTAATTCGATAACGTGTTCTGGAAAAAGCTTGACTTCAAGCCGGCAAGGAATAAGATAGATGATATCGATGTAGACGCGGAATTCGAAAAATTGAAACAACAGATCGATCCAACACCTCCTCAAGCGAAAAGAGTTTCTTTGAAAAGTTTCAGTAAATCCTAAATCAGGGCAACAGTAACAAAAAACCTCCTGTTGTTTTGAAGAAAACTCGCGGTCGCCCAACATTGAAAACGTAGGAACAAAGAAAGGTTGAAGCGGCCAGAAAAAGCTCTTATATTCCGTCGAAGTAACTTGGCTCGAGGCCTCAGACGATCTCCCGTCATAGCTCGTACGTATCATCCCAAGACTCTGGAAGACAAAAGAAAACCCAACCACTCAACGAACACCCAGATTTCCGATGATCAAGCTCGGTCCTAAGACGGATATAGCGATCCGCAACTACGCATCTCAGAATTCCTGAAGTGATCCATCCATACATCGTGAGAATAAAGGACGTGAAACCAGATGGTCATTGCGGGTTTTGATCGGTAGCTGTTGGGTTAGGAATGAAACAATCAAAGTATTTGAACTATCCGGAAACAACTTTTAATGGAGTTACGTATGAATGAATTGCTTTGGAGGCAGGTTTTTTGATCCGGAAAACATAGGACATTATGATGCGCTAGTCAGACGGATCGAAATTCGAGGGGTGGGACGAGCAGGTATCGAAAATTACATGACAATGCCTGAGACGGGGTTTCTTATTGCGCAACGATACGGTGTGATTATTCACACCTTCGACATTCGTGGGAGCGATACAATTTTCCCTCTATTGGGCGGGCCAGACAATCCGAGCAACCTCACCAGGTGGCTGCAGTTGTGTTCGTCGACCGTGGGCTATTTCATCCATGTAGACTTAGAGGATGGTATCCAATGCCACCACAAACCCCCAGTGGACAGCGAACAATCAGAGAGCGTAACTGCTAGGCATACATATATAGGGATCAGATCAGCGCGTACAAATGTTTAGTACAAACCCCCGGACCTTAATGTAACGCCATATGTTCAAGATGTAGGTTAAATAGGTGTAACTATTAATCATGTTAATTCATTTATAATCCAAGAGTACGTTTATATTTGTTTACTTACATGCGTTGAATCATTTACAATCCAAGTGTGTGTATGTGGTTGGTAAGTATATGCGCTTTTGTACAATTGCGAACGTAACGACCAACATACGCGACAAAACCGAATAATACAGATAGTAAACGTTATAATACAACTTTTAGCGACAAAATATGATAAGCATTGATCCGGTATGGCGCGCGTACATGCAATACGCACGTCGGACTACAAGTGACATCAAAAGAGAAACACACGAAATCGTGAATACAGCACCCGAGCTGACCGAACTTATCCGGAATTTGAGGTATAGACTATAAACCTCCCAAAAAGAAATAAAATGGCAAATTACGTCACGTTACGACATGTATCGATGCGTTTTTGAATTATAATCAAATTAAAAATTAATTAAAAAAGGCCAAAGCGCCCCGCTTAGGCCTAAGCGGGCGCTCTGGACCCACGTTTTAACCCAAAGCGACCTCTTCACCCCCAAACTCACAAAACTTCAAAAACACACACACAAACGGTGCGATTTACACACACTAGCCTCGTTTGACGTCCATTTTCGGCGATTCGACTCTCATTAGGTATGATCGTTGCCCCCTACTCATTTATTCCATTAGATTATTCATTTGAGGTTTGTTTGGGTTCGATTTGGGGGGTCCCGGCCAGCTGCCGCCGCTGCTGAAAAAGAAAGAGGCAAAGCGCGGCGCATGGCCCTAAGCGCCCCGCTTTGTCTTGTTTTTTTTAATTTTTTTAAATTACTTAGTTTATATTATTGTTATTAATAATAGTTTAATTAATGTTATTAATAATAGTTTAATTAGTTTATATTATTGTTATTAATAATAGTTTAATTATTTTTAATAATAGTTATTTTTATTAATTGATAATTTATGGTTTGTTTATTGTTTAATTATTAATAATAGTTATTGTTATTTGTTTTTAGTTGTTATGTTATTAATATTTCTTAAATAATAGTTATTGTTAATTATTGATGATTGTTTTGTTAAAACGCAGATATGGATATGGATGATTTTGATGTCGACATGGATGCGGGGTTGGTGGATCAGGCGCTGATCCAACCCCGAACCATCAGTATTTCGCGTTCCCGGATGGTGAGGATAAGAATGAGAGGTGCGCGAGGTTGTGCATCATGTCAATAGGGGCCACGTCGGATTGACTGGGGCTTGTTGGAGACAGTACAGGAGGCGCCTAGGGCGAGGGATATTATAGGGTTGGATTCCCTGTGGGCGTGTTTGTTCCAAGGGGCGGCGGAGAACTCGTACCGTGAGCTTACGGTCGAGTTTATCGCGTCGTTTGTATTCACTCCGCATCCGGTGGATTATGTGGAGGACCCGACCCATCCTCAGCACGGATTACCTTCCGCCTGGCAACCCTAGGAGTTTGGGATGAGTCTTAGGCAGTTCGCCGTCCATGCAGGTTTGTACACCGCAGCTGAGCTTGATACAGATTTATATACGCAGGGGGTTAGAGCCTTGGACAGGCAGACCCTAATTAGTTTCTGGAGGGCTATTGCGAGGGTTCCCTTTGGGAAATCCTCGCAAAAGGCCTCCACCATCAGAGACCCCCTGTTCAGTTACCTGCATCGCATTATCGCGTCCTCGATCGTGCCCCGTTTTCACAAGCCGGGACAAGGTCAACAAGGGGGACCTTTTTTACCTGTATGTCTGCTGCGGCCTGACCCGTGCGCGCTGGCTCATTGCTTGGCCAGTACTATGCTTCTGCTTATCATAAGCGAGGAGCGCGACAGGCTTTTTGGCGGATGCTACGTCACCGTCATCGCCCGATCTTTAGGGCTCGTGCCCGAGAGTGATCCGTTATTGGCCCCGCCCATTCCGTCGACTTTATTAGGACCGGGCGTCAGCGTCGTCCATGGGCATACTGCACCAGTTTGACGTTCGCTACCGGTTTCAGGGCCACGATGGGGGTGTTTGGGTGCCGGAGCCGCCGTTGCCGGAGGTGATCCCCGTAGTTATTGAGATCACCGAGGGCATACTAGCGCCTCCCGACTGTCAGGCGGCGGCTTACCAGGCTCAGCTTGCAGCTCTGGGTCTGCCACCGCCTCAGGATGACCAGCCACCGCCCACCGCCTCACGATCATGAGCATGAGCCTCAGGGTGACCGGCCACCACCGCCGCCACCGCTCACAGCCTCCACACCCCCAGCAGTACCCACAGCATGTCATTGCCGACCTGCCTCCTGCTGCGCAGGCGGTGGCGAGGGACTTCGATCGGCGCCTCCGGCGGTCTGTGCGACAGCAGGCGTGGATTATCCAGACGCTCACGGCTATTAGCGCACATTTGGGACTGCCGGAGATTCCACTGCCACCGTGTCCACCGCCGGAGGATCAGTAGATTTACTTTGTATAGTTTTTTTCCTGTATTAGACATTATGTTTTGTTTTGTATGTACAAACCGACTATTTATGTATATATGCAGTTGATCTTTTATGTATGCTTGTGTGGATTGTTTGCAATTATTTCATACGCCTCGTGACATATCGTACGGTATTTTTATTAAACATGTTCGTGTAATTCATTAAAAATTAAATCGGATAACATTTATACGAAAACTTTAAATTATATATGTTTGTAAGAAATAAAACGATTGATTGCGCTTATTTCATACGTCTCATTCGCGACATATCGTACGTGTTTTAATTAAATATGTTCGGATCATTTATTAAAATAAAATGGATAACATTTATAAAAACAACTTTAAATAGTATACGTTTGTAAGAAATAAAACAAGTTTGTTATATAAATGTCCGTTTTGTAAACATAAAACAAAAATCTACAACTTTTCAAAAAAATAACGCAACCAAATAAAAACAAAAACAATCAACCAACACCCATTTTTTCACCAAAACCTAACCCATTCCACCAAATTAAGTCTGGCAAGGGTCAACAGACAAGGACTGACAGGCTCAGTCCTTGTCTGTTGACTTTACATTGAAACGCCCCGCTTTGATTATAGCGGGACGCTTTAAGTGTGTAAATAGATTAGTGGTGTGTGAATAGACTAGACCATTATTATTGAAAGAATAATTCTAAAGTACGCCTGTGGCAGGTAGGGGACATCACTTCACTATTGTCATCGATAAAAACAAATTAAAATGACTAGCAGCCGTTTACCATCATTCTCATTTTGTATTTATTTTTTATGATTATAATACATACACTGATACACATTATTACATATTCCAATATGCTTTATAATAAACTCGTTAGTTCTTTAAACGATCGGTTCTAAGTTTAAATAAATAGTTAGATTGTCAAATCGGGAAAATCATAGGCTCAACCGTCTCGATCTCAAACCGACAGACTTGCTTTGGCCCAGACTCTTCGATTGGTTTTGACGGTTTTTAAACAGCCTTAATCTATATGTTTGTGTGTTCTTATAGGTATGTTTTTATTTATATATATTTATTATGCGTATGAACATGATTTTATATCAACACTTTTCTAGAAATAATTTCTTCGCTACGTGAAGCAACGAACATGGTTCTGTGAATTGTGGCAGACCCAAGATTTTCTTCATCAAAGTCAGTAAGTTTTGTTTTTTATGCCTATCAACTCGGTTCACAGGCGATGACCCACAGACCAATTGGTTTGTGGAGAGGTGGGAAGGTTTTCCTTTCGGGGTTCCTGCCCGGGTGACTTCGGTTCGAATCACGGGGTATGCAAATTTATGCAAAGCCTTCAGGCGAAGGGTCGAAATAGCCCACATGCGCGTGGATTCGAACTCGGCGGGTAGGTCGCTGGCCGCGGTCTTAGCCAGGTGAGCTGTTTGCCGTCCAAAAAAAACTCGGTTCACATATTTTTTTATCGGGTCGTGTCGAACTCAAATGAATATTATATGGTTATTTGAATTTTTCATGAAAGGACCATTAGTGGCTTATTTGAGAGAAAGGACCTAAAACCAACTTATTTGACATGACCAATTAGTGGCTCTAACATGTAACAATACAATGTACAACAAGCCCGATTAATCCACCTTATTTAGAGCCGATATAGGTCAAGCGTACTATCCAAATATTTAGAGCCGATATAGGTCAAGCGAGAGGATCCTGTAAAAAATGACTTAAAGTGTGAGAAAGGTAAGAAAGAACTTGTGGTGACACATGTCCTTTTAGGGTTTATTTGTTTAAGGGTATTCTGGTAATTTTAATAGTAATCAGAATTAAAAATCAAATCTTATTTATTCAATTTTTTTAGGAACTTGTTTTTATTGATTTATTTTAGGAATTCGAATTTTGATTTAATCTGATTATACGTAAGAGATTCGCCAACCTTCATCCCATAAGAACAATAACGACTTCATCATATTAGTTTTGTGGTTCTGAAGTTTAGTCTATTTGGGTTATTTCGGTATTCGTTAACAAAGTGATCGATGGATAACAATGACGATTCAGGTAATCATGTTATTGTGTCTTATTTGTTTTTGGAGTGGATATTTACATGTTTGGCTGTTGAAAAAATATATTTTTTATCATTTGTTGTGTTCATATCATTTTTTTCATTCAATCAGGTTCGTGTTCTCATTAAATATATTTTCGCAGCTATTTTTTGGTGACACAATTATTTGTGTTTTTTTGCATGGTTGGTTTTTACATTACCCGACGGTTTACCCCCTGCATGATAATTCCATGGTGTTTTTTTATTCTGTGCATGGTGTTTTTGTATTCTGTGCATGGTGTTTTTCCACATAAAAGTGTATTTGTTTGTTTATGTAGTGGATATTTGTGGTGTTTATATTTCATGGTGTTTTTACATTATTTGATGGTTTACCAACTGCCTGATACTTACATGTGGTGTTTTACGTGTCATGGTGTTTTTCACATTATACAGTGTTTACCCACTGCATGTTACTTACATTGTGGTGTTTTATTTTGTACATGGTGTTTTTTCCTCCCAAAAGTTTCATGTTTGTTTATATAGTGGATCTTTGTAGTGTTTTATATGTACATGGTGTTTTATATATACATTCGTGTTTTACATGACCCTTGTGTTGACCTAGTTACGTTTATAGTGTCTTTAATGTATATTTTTGGTAGTTTGAATGTTTGTTTTCTTTATTTTTTTTAATGTTTTCAATTTTCAATATGAATTTAATGAAGTTATTATTTAATTTAATTTTTCTTTTTCTTTTTTTTTGTAGGTTTTCAAACTTACCAGCTTGTTGGTCAACTACATCTGTCTCCAAACTCTGGTAAGAGGACCTATATACCTGAGGTGGCGAGGATGAAGCCGTTTGGGAAGAAGTGGAAGAAGTCATAGAGGAAGAATATGAGGATGAAGAAGACGAGGAGGAGGAAGGAGAGGAGGATTAGGAAGTTACAGAGAGACATATAAACTGATGTTTTTTAATGACTTTTTTTTTGGTTTCGTAGACAATTTTTCAAAGGGTATTTGTGATGTGTTGAACACTTGTAGTTTGATTTGTTTGCGTTTGGGCAACTTTATATCCCTGATGACGTCCTAAATTTTTTGTTACTCTTTTACGTATCACTGCTTATGACAGGATTCGATAAGTAGGGAATGTATAATGCAGTACATTATATAATGTTATGATGTGCTTGTGTGTTTTATCTGTTTTATATAAGGTGTTGTGTTTACGTCATACAATTTGTTTCCAATTCATATTGACGATGCACTTTTCGGTAGTTTATACTCAATATCGGCAGACGACCAATCCTTATAGTCATCTTTGTAACTTCCATATTCACCTCTAAAAGACATCATGCTTTTTTACCTCAATTATTCTATAAACAACCATTGCATACATACCATCTGGTCTCGGATGGAACACAAAGTTCATCTTCATCGACATGGAAATTACAGTTTTTTCAACCACAAAAATGTTTAGACTTGGTGTCTAACTAAATAAAATCACCAAAACCAGAACATATAAAAAATACACAGTTTATGAAACAAAATCAGCCTCCACATAGCTAATATATACCAAGATGATCTTTCTAATAAACAGTGTTCAGTAACTTAACTAGGGTATTTTATGATCCATAAAACAAAAAGAGCGACCAAACGTTTGATGTGAGTTTAAACCCCAAAACAAGAACATCAATATGCTACGACATGAGAAAAGATAAATATTCGTAAAATTTTGTTCAAAAAGGACGACGATGTTGTTTGTCGTCCACCTACAGGTGACCATCCAACCGTTGACAAATCCTCCACATTGCCTTCTCTTCAAGTTTCACCCTGTCATCCTCGTCTAAACATGCGAAATCTTTCACTTCCTTCTCTACATTGAACCGTGCGGTGTTCACATCACTTAGAAGCATTTTAGAGATATCATTCGTTCACAGATCCGCGATTTCCTTTGCTTGATTGCCCAACACTTCTCCTTTGATGTTTCTCTCAGCCGGGAAACCACACCTCCACCCTTTCAACACTTGTTCCTATACAAGCCAAAAACACGATTTTCATAACCAGACATAGCAGGTATATTCATATGTATTTCAGGTGTTTTTTCAATATAAGGAGTAAATTGTAGGTTATCATTGTAAGTTTCCATGTGGCACATCAGGAAATTCCACAGTCGATGTGTTGTATATTGTTTGCCATGGGAATTCACACCCTCATTTGTCCGAACAGACACATATGTGGTATTAACAATTGTTGATTATAGGTCTAACAATATCCATCCATAACACAAACACGAACACCTACCATTTGCGCATTTAGTTGCTTCATTGCCCGTATTTGTCACGGCATCCATAACTGTTGGATAATATGTAAGCTAAATCTTTTAAGTTATGAGGAATATGACTATAAATTAAACAAAAAACATAAACATTACCATCTTTGCTTGCAACCGCTTTATCGCCGACATCCTTACCAGCAGGCACATCTGTTGAATTCGAAGCAAGGTTTATCGTTAAAACATCATATTATAAATATAGTCGCACTTATGGTTAAATTTATGTAGAAGCCTACTGTTTACTACACTTCAATTATCATTGTACTCCCTTTTTTCAGTATCTGAATCGGTACATACAATTGGTCTTTCGAAGGTGTTTTTATACTTTGATTTGTACATTTTTCCTTTAAGCCGTTGGCTTGACCTGACTATAGAAAACATTAAAACACTAGATTTAAATCAAATTGCCCTATTCCACAAACAGCTATAAATAAACCAAAACTACTTTCAACTCAAGCATTCTACCAAACCTCTATGTTTTCAACACTAACAACACCATCTAACACCTTAACCATAATATATTCTGTAAACATAATGTTCCAACACCCTAACACCATAACCATCATACTACCCTTTTACACTAACAAACATTCTGCTTCCCCATAAAGAAACACCATATTCACATCAGAACACCCTTACTATATAAAACATTAAAACACTATATTTAAATCTAGTTGTCAGATTTCAATAACATCTATAAATACTCAAAACCATTCTCAACTCAAGCATTCTACCAAAACTGTTTGTTTTCAACACTAACAACACCATCTAACACATTAACCACATTACTTTCTGTAAACATAATGTTACACAAAAAAATACCAAACACCATCATACATTCCTTTTCAACCATTGAAGAATAAAAAAAACACCTTATTCATATAAGAACACACCATATCTATCAAGCATATTTGTAAAATAAAAAACACCCTACATAAATCGACAGTACATTCTGTAAACACAACCATCATCATCATCAAAGGATAAAAAAACACCATTATCATCCACCCATTTTATAAAACCTTTGAATTTTAAAGTTAGTCAGCACTTATTTAGTTCAGTTTGGAATAGATTCACAAAAAATCCTTTAACAAATAAAAAACACCATTATACTCCTAAAATCATCAAAACTAAATAAATAAATGACACGCCTCTTCGATTCGCAGTTAGGGTTTTTGTTTTATACTTCGCCGGTGGTTTCCTCCGGCCATCTGTAGTGTCTTTCTTGCTGGAGGTAGGAGCATCAGTGATTTTCTTCATCCTTTTTCGCGAATGAGTACTCAACCAGATAAGCACAAAATACATGGGTAAACACCACAATGAATCTTTAGGGAGATTAGTACTAGAACACAATGATCTTAGGGTTGATTATGATCGATTTCAGGATAAAATCTCTGATGAACAACACCCTAATTTTTCGAGCGTATTTGTCGCAACTTCTGGAGCTTTTGGAAGTTATTGAGATACGGCTTTGATTTTGAATAATGGTGAAAGCCCTATATTACCCTATTTAATCAAATCAATCATAAAATACCACCATATTATTTACAATATTGCCATCAAAATGTCAACCATTAGATTAAAGATCTAATGGTGTAGATTCTTTCTCACCTTTCTCACAATAAACACCTTTTTACAATAACCTTACCCTAAGCGCACTATCCAATAGTGGCTAGAACATATAACAATTCATAACAAGCTGATTGATCCATCCCTGTTTAGGTCCATACCTATCTTTGACGGTTCATGTGGGAGGTCTTTAGGGCCAAAGCGAAAAGGAAACAATAAAGATTACGTGAGAGGTTTGAACCTGCAACCTTTGATTGTGGAGGGATGAGATAAACCTCTCCAACATGTACGTATCTTTAATTTTGTCCCACACGTTATTAACAGGGCCATTGCTGAAAAAGCTAGTAACATATACATTAAATAAAAAAAATCAGGGTCTGTTAGTGATCAAAATTTGCCTAGTGGAGATGTCATTATAGCATATTGGAGATGGATATGATCGGGTGATTCCTGACACGATAAAACTCTAGTGGTCCGTCAATGATCCAAGTTTGTCTTTAAAAAAATATAAAAAAATCAGAGGCATCTTTATCCTGCGCTCATAGTGAGAGGTTTTTATCAATTACCACACACGAGATTTTTCTATAGATAATCTTATTGTTATAAGTCCATTTTCGTCATTTCCATAAAATAAAACAAAAGTATTTGTGGAGCTTATGATATGTCGCTATTCTAACCATGCGAAGTTAAAAGTGACCAAAATATGTGTACACAATTTTGGTAGTTATGTACAAGTCACTTTCCTTAGTTATATAGCTGTCCAATATTCTGCAAAGAATCTTTTTATAGTTTTGTCCTAATATTATTTACTTTCAAAAAATCATTTCTATTTGTTCCGTAAAACATAACTTAACTGGTATTTAATTTTGTTACGCTTGAAAGAAAGTGACTTTTTTTTCCTTCAAAATTATCTCAAGTTAAAATCAAGTTACATGTAGGACTACAAACCGGGTAAATTAAAACAGGTCAAACAAATGCAACAGCTTGAAAGTGACCCAAAGTGTATTGAGGTACAATCTTTCAACTAACTTTACTCAAAAATCAAAATCGCGTTTGTAACATTACTTATTTATAAAAGAGTTAACTGCCATTTTCATCCATGTAGTTTATTTACTTTTGTCATTTCAGTCCAATTTTTAAAAATGCGCAGTTTCCTCCATGACATACTGGAAACGTGTCACTTCAGTCCAAAAATTAAAATTCAGTTAAGTCAGACTTAATTATCTAACATAAAATAAGGTGAAATTAAAAGAAATATGAAATGACATTAATACCCTTTATTAAACTCGTCTGATTTAACTGAGTTTTTATTTTTGGACTGAAGTGGCACGTTTCCAGTATGTCAGGGAGGAAACTGGCGCATTTTTGAAAATTAGACTGAAATGACAAAAGTGAACAAACCAAATGGACGAAAATGACAGTTAACTCTAAATTAAGAAAAGAAGGGATAAAAATGGTTGTTGGTTCCATCTGTTCATTCCAATCGGACCATATCAATGGGGCCAACAGATTGGATATTAAACTGCCTAATGATGAATTTTTCTAGCCTCTTTAAATCTTTATGGTGTTTCTGGAAAACCCGAAACGATAGGATCTTCGACAAGCCCGCAACAGTTGTAATGATGATGGTAGTTTTAAAAACGACCAAATGGATATGGCGTAAGGTTCACGGAGTAGAGGGCCAGTAAATAAACGAGTCAACTTGTTCACAACCCGTTAACCCTTTATTACAATCCGTTTAACATGTTTACGACTCATTTCAACCCATCGACACATTCACACAACATATGAGCCCATTTAATTAAAAGGGTTGAAACAACTTGAAGTGCCTCTGGATTAGGGTTGATATTTTTATATAATATAATATATATAGATCATGTACGGGTTTATCAATTTACCCGCCACGAATATAATACAGGATGTCGTTTCACGTTTTAAAGGAGGTGATCCGGGCTGGGCCGAAGAAAGGTTAGACTACATCAACCATTGTAATTATGCCTTTTGAATAATTTAACTTGTATATAGAGCTCATAACAAAAGTTTGTAACAAATGAAAAGGTAGACATTCCACAATCACACATTAAACTCTAGACATCCCGAGCTTCCGCTCAAACAGACGTATGAGAAGGTACACCTGCAACACGCTTGCACCAATCAGAGCTGCCGATTCAACAAGCGCTTTGTGCATTGCTCTACTGCTCATCCCTTCATTTACTGCAAAATCAAACACAATCAACCAGAGTAAGAGCCCACCTTAAAAAAAGCTTGAACAAGCTCAGGTCCAAAAAGCCCAAAATCTGGCTTATTAAAAGCCCAATTTGGGCCCAGTTCAAGGACCTGTTGAGTTAAAACGCAAATTTGAACCAAAATATTCTCTCATATCCTGAGCCAGATTTAGACCCGGTCTAGCCGAGAAAAAACTAAAAGCCCGGTCTTGAACCCGAAGCCCAGGCCAAACAGCCCGAAGGAAAAAACACAACAGTACAAAAACTCAGAAATATTCTCAGAGCCAGCCCAAAAAAGTCCGGTTCAGCCGGTTTTGATGAAAAATTGGGCTGTGATAACTACGGCTTCGAAAAACGACAAACAAAACCGGCAGGGTTCGGTGGCTCGGCCATACCGTGCAGTTTGGCGGCTTGACCCGATTTTCTTATTTCTTTTTACAAAAACATTACTTTGTATTTAGATTTTTATAAATTTATAATACATATACATTACTACATATTCCAAAAATAACAATAATATATATAATAAAGGTCAAATGTCGATTTGTTTTACAAGGTCCGGTTCAAGTTTCAAACCAGACAGAACATTAAACCGCAAAACCGTGAACTGAACCATTTGGATCTCTAACCGGTCGACTTGTTTCAGTTTGGGCGGTTTCAATGGTTTTTAAACACCCCTAGAACCAATAGCATTCTATTCTACTGAACTTTAATAGATAAAAGAGGCAATTGCGCAAAATAACAACATATTTTAGCACTTTTATCATTAATAGCAATTAGCAAAGTACTTTGAAAATAATCAGAAATAACAACATACTTTTAACTTTTTTGACGACATATATTACGCTGCTATTATTGGTAGAAGTGTGAAAATACGTTGCTATTTTGCACAATCAAATAAATGACGTGATTGGTATGTAAAAGCATGTGATTCTTGAACAATTTATTTAGGTAATAAGTTCAACAGTAGACTTGAGTGATAGCTGGTTAAGAAATCATACTTAACGCCTGACGATCAGTTTCGGCCTCGAGCCAATGTTGTTCGAATTGAATGTTATATAAAGCATCCTCTAACTTCGATATTTGTTCCAGAATCGGTTTGAAATGATCTGCAAAACAAAAAAAAATCGTTCAAAATAAATATTAGAGAGTAGATGCATATTGAACAACATAATAGACTTTTTGAACCGTTTTAGTTGGCTTTTTGTTGGATGTGTTCTTGTGAAAATGCCAATAAAAACAGCTCTAATGTAATAAAAATGTTTATTATTACAATTATATTGTTTACTGAATCATATGTAACACATTATGTAAAGAATTCAGATATATACCAATTATGACAAAAAAATAACTAGCTAGATGATGAATATAATGTTATTTACAAAAATAAATATATAAACACCTGTGTGGGCTAACATTACTTCTTTGTAAAGTAAACGATTACTTAACGGTAAAAAATTGAAGAAAACTTTTGTCATTCAACCTGATTTTGATCAGAGTTGGTATAAACGAAACCCAATGCATTCTAGGGTGTCCTATAAATTAGTTTTAATAGTTTAATTGCCTTGAAGAAACAACATGAATTGTTGGGTGACCGACTTTTACATCATCCCTAATTTTATTTAATACATGATACACGAGTAATGAAAACAAAAAGCAAGCAAAGGTCTCACCATCTTTTGCATGCTCGACGTCGTTATAAAAGTGGCTAGAATGGACATCAAAGTCGATAGTTTCATGGTAGGGTGACTTGTTCGTGAAACAAAACTTATAAAGCCCTTCATTATGTGCCACAAAATCTGATTTGTCGCTTGTTTTGTCACGGAAATCTTGAATTTGTTCGCCTTTTGGTCCTTTCACCTAACAATCACAAGGTCATCAAAATCCATTAGTAAAGAGAAGGCAAGCAAACAAAAAATATGTGTAAGAAAACTTTTCACACGGAAGGCGAACAAATGTATAAACTCCACACCAAAGTCGATTTCGAAGATAAACATACAAGATAACTGATCTTACACGACAAAAAAAAAACGTTTGTTGTGGAACAAAAGGAGTAACAATTGATACTCAAAATTTCAATTTCAGTGACGATATAAACCGACTATTTGATTAACACAATGCACAATATAGCCACAATACCCAATTTGGATTATTAAAAGCTAATTCGCGCATCTTTGCAGCAAGCGGAACATAAAATCACACTATACATATGCAGATCTAAAAATACAAGATTTTACCAGTCTGCAAAAGCAATAACAAGCAAGTTATCAACAATAATAACCTCAAAACCGGTAATTCTTACATGATATAATATAATCCAACTTTTTAATCCCCCTAAAAACCCTCTTAAATCCCTAATTCTGGTAACCCAATAGTCCAATTTTGACTTTCTTCAAGTCTTACAATTTGCCAATTTCGTACTACAGAAATTCTTTCAGCTTTCAGCCATAGATAAAACCTCAACAACTAGATCTCACAATATACAAAAAAAACATCATCCTAATCATAATCATAATCATCGGAATTAACAAATTGGGTTTCAAACGAAAATCATTAAACAAATTTAAAAGAACACAAAAAAAACAATAATTACCACAAGATCAACACCATCTTCATTATAATGCCAGGCACCTTCAACCTTAATAACAACAAACGAATATCTCACAGTGGATCCATACTCCGCTTTATGCGAGAAACATTCTTCCCTATCGATAACAAACCTGATCCCCAACACGACACCCATGTTCGCCGTCAGAACCACCAGTACGGCCGCCGCCACCGCCGCCGACAACTTCCTCATCTGAAACAAACAAACAGACACAAAGAGTTTAGTTTAAGGAACAACATCGGAATTTGGAAAGTGAAAGTTGAGGATTATGGTTTGAGGGTTTGAAGGGATGGTAGATCGGTGATTTGTTGGTTGGTTTACCTGTGATTTGAGTTTGGAATTTAGGTGGGATTGAAGGGTTGAACGGAAGACCAAAGTAGAAGAAACAAGTCGAACACGGAGGTGAACACAAGTCGTATGTAGTTGTGTTTGATGGGTTTATGTTGTAACTTGTAACTCGGCGATATTTGGGCTAGAAAAATGTTTTCCGGCCCAGTAACGAATTTGAGTTTAATACTCATATTAGCATGATATTATTTTACATTATTTACATAAGAGTTAATTATTGTTTTCGTCCCGTGGTTTGTCAAAAATCACTATTTCGGTCCATTAGTTTAAAAATAGCGATTTCAGTCCCTATAGTTTCACTTTCGTAACCATTTCAGTCCACCTATCAACTTTCAGTCTCTGTACTTACAGAATAAATGGATTGAAGTAGTTACGAAAGTGAAACCACAGGACTGAAATGTTACGAAAGTGAAACCACAGGGACTAAAATCGCAATTTTAAACTAAGGACTGAAATAGTGATTTTTGACAAACCACAGGGACGAAAACAGTAATTAACTCATTTACATAATGACATAATATATATCTCTTTTTATGTCCGGTCCGTTTTACGGGGCACGAAGCCAAATATTTCTTGTCCGTTTTACATAATGACATGTACGCTTGTGTTTCGATTACTTGTACATGCTACTCGTAGCACAATCTCAATAAAACAAAACACTACCATAGTTTTGTTATAAAAAAAATAAAATGATGACAAGACTGTAATTTTGAACTGGGTGAGGAAGTGTCAAGTAGCTACCTGCTTAAAAAAATACTAAGACAATAACAAAAGTGTAATTTTTGACTGGGACAAAATCATTTTTATCATGTACATTTATATAATAATTCCATGGCTAAATGATATAATAATAATAAACAAAAATGAGTTAGACAAAGATAAAAAAGCAATTAAATAAAGCTTAGGTGAGCCAAATACAACTTGAGTTTGAACTATAAAAATAAGTTAGATAAAGATAACAAAAATAAATATAGTTTAGGTGAGCCAAATACGAGTTGAGTATGAACTTCTAAAATATTGATGAGCTAAGGTTGAAGTTTCTTAGATTAGAAAATTCTTAGCTTGGTTCATATCGTTTAGATTTGTGCATAGGTCTTGCAACTAAAAGGTTGTTTTGTTACGTTGAAAGGTTGCATATGGGACAACAGTTCAGTCCCAAGCTCAGTTCAAAAAAGATAAGCCGAGCTCAAATTCTACTTTTTCTTTAACCACAAACTAACCTGCTTCCAAATAGTTCTATTATCCATTTACACGTGCATTTTACAAGATTATAACCCTCCACCTTTAAAATAGACTAGAGACACCTTACCACCATTTTGTATGTTAAGCTATATTTATACCGGAACCTAAGCCAACAACAACGACGAGAATGACGCCGACGCCGACGACAACAACGACATCTTGCGACATTGGCATATACTTTTAATTTAATTTATGTATGAAAAATAGAACAAATCTATTAAATTAAATAAAAACATTAATATTAGATAGAGAAATAACATTAATAAAATAAAAACATTAAACTTAAAAAGAAATTACTTAATCTAAAAAAATTTACTAAAAATAATAAAAACAAAACTAATAAACATAAAAATAACCAGACTAAGTACGATATTTTGCCTTGATTTATTCTTTATATTCCTCATCCGTTTCTTTTTCTTCGTCACCAAGGTGATCAGTTTTCATACCCGTTCGCGTTTCTCTCGCCAACTCCTCCTCATTTTTCAAATTTACTTTTCGTTCAAAAGTTCGAAAACCTTTTATTTTTGGGCGTTCCTTTGTTGTTGGATGCTATTGAACGTGCTAATTTGTTCATATAGGTTGGCTAAACCTTCTTTATAGTATGTACCCGAATTATGTGATTTTTGTGCCATTTTTTTATCTCTACCAAGTGGGTGTTCCGCTTCAACCTCATCGTTGCTCAAGTTTATCTCAAACTCGTACAGGCACTCGAGCGATTAGTTGAGAAACCTGTTTTCGTCCTTTAAGATGACTATTGTCCCACTAGAGACACACTTGCCAAATTTGAGGAGTGCCTCGCACATCCCAACAATGAATAAATTTGAATGCCCTCCTTTCTTTTGATCTGAATAAAGACTAAATGCGAGCGTCGGCATATAGCTATACGCCACCCAATCAAAATTCGCCACGTCATCACGCCATCCTCCCTCCACGCCGGTGAGATTTTTGTCGCCACGGCACCACGCTACCACCATGCCAAGGCACGGGGTGGTGTGCCAACGTGGTGGAGGCTTCCAATCGTGCCCACGCCAATCACAAAGTGTGGTCTTAACTTGGTTGAAATCGTTTAGCTTTGTGCGTAGGTCTTTCAACTAAAAGGTTGTTTAGCTGCCCTGAAGGTTCCGAATGGAACAACAATTCAGTCTCGAGCTCAGTTCAAAAAAAAAATAAGCTGAGCTCAAACTCTACTTTTTCTTCAACCACAAACTAACTTGTTTATAATGTGGTGGTCTTGGGTTGTAGTTTCACTTCGTGCAATATTTTTCAGCTGCAAGTTTTAAGAGGTAGTGCAATTTTTATTTTACGTTTTTTTTTTTTTGTTACCTCTGAGATTATTTTATGCTTCCATAAAAATTGCGCTTTTATTAAAAGTCCAACCGCAAATTTATGATTAAAAGCCCATTAATAAACGGTTAAAAGGCCATTATAATTAAAACTCAATTGCCCACATAATTAAAACAACTCAATTGCCTACATAATTAAAAAACAAAAGCCTACATGGTTTGGTTAGAACTTAAAAGCCAAATGATTTGGGTTTGATTTTGAACGAAACAAACAATGGCGGCACTTAGCAGGGCATCAAGTCAGCGACCTCACCTCAGGCAGCCTCCCACCTAGGGATGGCAATGGGTGTTGGGTTTAGGTAATTCCAAACCCATACCCGGTTAGATAAGCTTGTCCCAAACCCGTCCCAAAATCCATCGGGTTTCTAGCGGGTAAATACCCATCGGGTAACCCGTTAATTTTAAAAAATTACCCGTTGGATATATCCGGCCCAAAACCCATTGTGTATCTATCGGGTAACTACTAGTTAGTTACATTTAATATTATCACTATAGAAATATATTAAATAACCACAATGTATGAAATAAAATATCTATATGTATAAAAAATATGAAATGTATCATATATATAAGAAAATATGTCGGGTATACAATCGGGTAAACGAGTACACTTTATCGGGTAATCGGGTCGGGTAAATGGGTATATCACCAAATCCCAAACCCGTCCCAAACCCGCGAGAAAAATCAACTAGCCCAAACCCGTCCCAAACCCGATTATCCGACCCCAAACCCGTCCCAAAATGTGTCGGGTTTCGGGTTTACCCGTCGGGTTCGGGTTCATTTGCCATCCCTACTCCCACCTCCACTCTCCTGTAACATCCGCGATAAACGGATCCTAAAAAACCGACTCGTTTGGTAAACCGGTCAACTCTTTTGTGTGATAACCGTAGTGCACTCTTTCTGACTCAAAACCCAATCTCTCACAAACAAACCAAACATATCGAGCTTGACTATCGCTTCTGGGAAACTTCTTACTCATTTTGTCCCGACCAAGCTTCAAGTGGCTGACATTTTTACGAAAAGTCTTCCTCGCCCACAGTTTGAATTCTTTCGACGCATGCTTCGCCTCGGACTGCCACCATCTCGCTTGAGTGGATATTAAACATACTTGATTCTTGATATACCTACTTGTATTTTATTCATTCATCATGTACTGAGTTGTAACTATCTCCTATGTTTCTGCATGGAGAATTATAAGAGTCTCAGGTACGAGCTTGTTCGTTTGTAGAGCCTTTGCTTATGTTTTTGTAGCGAGTGTAACTGTATAACAGACTTTTGTGTATGTGAACAATCCAAAATCTGATCGGTGCCGATAGGGTTGTTCACTGTCGGATGTTTTTGTGAAAATTCTGGGCTGAACCGCTAACTATGGTTTTAGGAACGACAACTCAAACCATCAAGTTGGGTGTGTCGGCATGTTTTAGCCGTTCGAACATAAGTTTTATTTAGGAATTGCTAGTTTGTACTATATTGCCTTTGCATATCTGCATATTCCAATCGTTGTTGTCAAAATCCCAAGGCGCATAGGCCGAGCCTGGAGCCCGGCGCCTAGGCGCTAGAAAAACGAGGATTTTTTTAAGCATAGTGCATGGTATAAAATACCAATTTTAGGGGTTTTAGACATGTCTTAGGCTTGTTTAGGGCTAGGTTAGGTTGTTTTAGGTTGATTCAAGGTTAATTTCAGCCTTAATTAGGTTTCCCTTTTACCATTTTTGGCCGGAAAATCACCTGAATTTGCGCCTGGGCGCCTAAAAGGTGGGCTTTCAAGTCACAGCGCACATGCGCCTTGTGCGCTTTTGACAACTATGATTCACTGATTCCAATGCCGTAAATAGTTAAGGGTCCGACCCACAAAAACCGAACTGTGAATGGAAGAGTATAGATCTCAACTGAAATAGCTGACTTTTTTTTTAATTTGGGCGGTTTGGTTGGTTTCAACGGTTTATGAACATCTATTTGGGGACAATCTTGTTTAGCAAGTATCTGTTAGATGTGGAAACTCCGACCCGTTTAATGTTTATTCATGGTTTTACTTTTTTTTAACGGGTCAAATGGTTAGTTTTAAGTTTTAACAAAGGGTAAAAACAAAAACAGGTTAAACGGGCTAAACATCAGTGAAATAAGTTGTTTGAAATAAGCAGTTGTTCATTAAATACCTAACACATTAACGAAATGTAAAATCCAAGAATTGGTATGCGGCAAAAAGATAAAAATACATTTTTTTTATATGGGTCATGTTCGTGTTAACTCGTGAAAACTCACGTCGTGTTTGAGTATACGTGCTTAACACGCTTTTCAGTTTATAGCTTTAGTCCCATATAATACACATGATCTTGATGATAATGATAGTCTACAAACAAATATCCTTTAGTACAAAAGTTATTACAACACGATTTTATCGTGACAATCAATAAAAGTATGATTTTTTGATAAAACAAATAAATTAGTATATTAGCAACTAGATTAACCTAATAAAACAGTTACCTATCATATTTCCCTTATAGTTGTCATGTGCAACATCAGACGGATGTTTGCGTAAGCAGCATTTTTGGGTCGTATCATGATGATTGTGAAAGCAGAACATCGGATGTAGTCAATGTGCCTGATTTATCAAAGTCCAGCCTTTCAAATTCTTCCATGATTGGTGTCATGTCTTCTTGGCTGATTTTTCCCATTTCTTTTAGTTTATATAGGATGAACTCCGCCGCCCTATGGAATAATCATATTAATATACACAAAAATGAACTATAAGTTTTATCAGTGTTTTGAAAACCAGACCGGGCCGACCAGTAAAATTGAGAACCTTAAGTGCTTTTGGTTCAGTTACAAGCTAACGGAGGGCCAATAATGAAGCAAAACAAGTTGTTTGCATCCTCTCTTTGTTAGACGAAACAAACCTTCGATAAAAAATTATCTTAACGTGTTGTAAACATTTTGGTCAAGTTAACGGGTGTAATTTGGTAAAACGGGTTGGTAGGATGAACTTATACTTTATGATCTTGGATAGACCACGTGTTACCCATCTATCTAAAAGGGTTGTAAACAGGTTGGTCAATTTAACGGGTGGTAGTTGAGTAAAATGGGATGGTAGGATGAACTTATACTTATGTTCTTTTATTTTTTTAAATCTTAAGTTTAAACGAAGATGGCGGGTTAACCAGTTTATATATAAGTCAACCCATAAATAAACAGGATAGGCATGTCAACCCGTTTAGACCCAACAACCCTATCTAGTTTAATTTTATGTCAGCTTCATGTCATGTCGGATCATTCATATTAGTATATGAAAATGTCAGGGTTTTGTGTACTTACACGACAACACCGTCATCATCGAGATCAGCCGCCTCAAGATCCGCAGGTGTCGTCTTTCTTTTAAGAGCCCATTTGACTAAACGATTTCTGTCTCCTTTGAGTATGCAACACAGCAAAAGTAAACAACAACTGGCCTAAATAAATAGTACCAGACAATATCCAAAACAAAGCAAAAACCCGCCCACCTTTCGTTGAAAAACACTTATCAATATAACCTAAGCTCGTGATCGTGCCCACAACACAATAAAACGCGTGAACAAAATCCAAATCCTCAACTGCAACCAAAACCGCAGTCCCAGCCCCCATAAGAACCACCAGCAAAATCACCAACAGTACACACTTGTTTCTAACTCTATTCGATTCCATTCTTTTTAGCGTTTCTGCAGTACCAACGGTTTGATGCATATGAAACGCTTTCGCAAGAAGTAGTTCTTGTTTTTCGACTAAAAGATCTGCAGCTTTACTTAGTACCAGCCCGATAAGAAGCATACCGAAAAAGACAAATAAGCAGGCGAGTAGTATTGTAAGATTACTACCGGGGAAAAGATCCCCATACCCGACAGACGTCATTGTGACCACGGTGAAATAGACTGCATCGAGAATGCTGTTTGTTTTTTTACCTTTGATTTGGTATCTCAGGAGGTAAAAACAAAGCGTACCCGCACCCAAGTAGATGAATAATATAATGGCTACTTTTCTGTAACTTGGATGGAGGTAGTTAAAAACAGATTTGGGCCGTTGAAGAGAGGCGGTCGATTGGGATTGTGACGGAAATGAATCTGACGTTGGCGCGCTTTTAATTCGCCTGAATCTTTTTCTTTTGAGGGAGGCTATTTGATCTTTTGCTAGTGATGGTTGTGGTGGTGAAGCTCGGTTTCCACCGTTTGATGACATGGCGGATCGGTGTGCACCAGTTCTTGGTAGGCCTATGAAACAATTCAAAGGTTTGATATCAAATTTGTTGGTAAACTTATGTACACTGTGAGTTGTGCCTTATGTATATGAAACAATCCAAAGGGCGCCTATGGCTATCAAGGAGTTTTTTACCAAGTGGGTGAAGGTTCTAGTCCCGTGGTGAACATTGTGTAGCTTTAAGAGTAAAGTTAGTGGGTGTGTGAGTTAGCCGTTCTAAAAAATCACAAAATACATCTACAAATGATACTTACCCAATGTCACAACGAAGGCTATGATCTTGAAATCAGCGGGATAAAGAACGAAACTAGTGCTTATTTAGTCACTTCAATGGATAGAGATGTGAGTATCATTACATTATATGCAGTTAAGCACTTTGACATGAACCAAAGAGTTAATTGCCCGGATGGTCCCTGTGATTTCACGTTTAGTCCCCAACTTTTGGAAATAGCAAGTATGCTCCCTATGGTTTGTTATTCGGATTTTGTTACTCGATAGTCCCTGACATTTACTCAGGGGACTATCCGAGTAACAACATAACAACCATAGGGAGCATACATGCTATTTCCAAACGTGAAAAAACGTAAAACCACAGGGGACCATCCGGGCAATTAACTCTGAATCAAATTACTGAAACTATACATAATTATATGCAACAAAAAAGAAGATATGATCTAATTTCTTCAAGTTAATTAAGGCAGTTTTTACAGTTAAGATGTAAACAGTTACGGAAGCAGATGCAGTAAAGTGAATTAGATGTGATGAATCATGCTTTTCAGGTTGTACATGTATGTAAATTTTATAATAAAACATATATAAAGCTTATATGCCTGGATGCTAGAAACTTATATGAAAATATATAAATAATTATATATTTGTGCCTTAGGTCTGAAAAGCGGTGCGTTTTTGCGCTTCGGTCTTCGACCTTGTTGTTTTTGTGTGCCTCTTGCTTTTTCGAAACCAAGATCTATATTCTACTTGTTACATCAATTCTCCTTAGAAATAGTTTTTTCCCGCGTAACTTAACATAAAATGCAATCGCAATCATTGGTGCAGTGCATGTTACGGAGTACGGACTGAAACAATTGCAAGGTATAGCCCGAACTAGAGAACTCAGCCCAAAAGACTAGTCTGGTGGGTGAAAGAGCATGTTTGGTCTATAAACCCCACACGTGTCACCCATACAACAACCGATATGATACAAGTCTGATACCTTGCAGTTGTTTCAGTCCGTAACAATACAACACAAAGCCATAAACGACATCAAGTCGATACACCGAATAAGTAAGTTTAACTCACCTCTCTGGATGATACGATTCGATCTCTGGAACCGCTAGCAGAAGCAATTATCCATATTGTTTGTTTCAGTTTCAGACAGTTATAACTTGTGGACAAAGTGAAGTGCAACTTTATATTGTAACTCAAAGAGTTATACAAAGTCACCTGCACCGAAATTTAAGGAGAAAAATGGTCTACACGCTTTGGTTTACTTTATTTATTGTGAGCCGTTGGATCAATGGATTCAAGTTAAGATGTCGGTGATATGCATTATTTTGGGAGGTCACGTGGGCAGGACGGTTTATGAGTGTAGTTTCTAGTTTCTACATTTGGGCATATTTAATTGGATTATTATTGTAATGAATGGCTGCTAGTGGTTGATAGCAGTTGAATAAGTAAGATGAGTAATAAATGCGTAGTGCTTGTATGAATATTATGGTCTTGTGGGAAGTAAAGTAATGCAGCATGGCTGTTTCAATATTGGGAAAATTATTTCCGGGAAGAAAGGAATTATTGTATTTAATCTTCCTTTTTTCCATGAGGTTTATCACTTTTAATGTTTTGGTCTAATAGTTTGAAAAAGGGTTATTGGATCGATTTTAATAATCATAAGGTTTACCTATTAGCCGATAATAATTGCAACTTAAACAATTCTTTACAACAATCCTAAGTTGTGACAATTTAGCCCCTATTGATCATTTTCTAACTGGCCAGTTAGTTATGCTGATGTGGACGATGTCGTGGATATACGATAACATGGATGATAATGTGGATATGTCTCTCTCACCCTTTTCTCCCTCTACCTCCACCACCAGCCACCTCCAGCAAACCACCAGCAACCCACTCTCTCTCTACTTTCTCTCTCTACAACCCTCACCACAACCACAACCGCCCACCTCCCACCACATAACCACCACCACCTCACATCCATCTACACCGCCCATCACCACCACTGCCATCTACAACGCCCACCACCATCGCCATCACCATCACCAGTGCCATCTCCACCAAACAACACGAAGCAAGTTACCGGTTGTGGTTAATGGGGATGGTCTGAGGTTATAGGTGGTGTTGGAGCGGAGGAGGTTTTGTTGCCGTTGAACCTGGTGTGGGTGGTTAGGTTGAGAGGGTTGAGAGTGTTGACAACGCTGAAGATTGCTGGTGTTCGGTGGTTGTTTCGAATTTTCCAGTGGAGTAACAAGGTGGACGGAGATGGTGTGGTGATGGGGTTGAAAGTGGTTGATGATGGTGTGGTGATGTATGGTCGGAAGTGATAGTGTTTTTTCTGGTGGTGGCAGATGATGGATGGTGGGGGTTGGTGGTGGCTAATGGTGGTGGTGGAGGTGAAGGTGGTGCCACATAAGCGGCCAAGTCAAGTCATCTGCCACGTCGTATAAACGTCCAAGTCATCTGTCATGTCAGAAAAAACTAACTGGATTATAACCCAATTAGAAAAGGATCGATGGAGGACAAATTCTTACAAGTTGGGATTGTTGGAGGGAATTTTTTAAGTTAGGTTATTATCGGCCAACATGTGAAACTTAGGATTATTAAAATCCAATAAGCCTTTGAAAACTGAACATAATACTTCCTGGCATTAACTCCATCCAAATATCTCTTAACTAAAGGTGTTTTGGTAATTTAACAAATACAAGTAAGGACATATAATAAGTCTATTAACAAATATAAATAAACGAATGTTCACGAACATAATTGAGCATGCGCATCCTTTGTCCATGTTCGCCCGTAAAATTAACCAAACAAAATTTCTTGTTCATACTCCTTCATTTAATCTATTAAATGAACGAACGTAAACACACCTACCGTTGAACAGTTCTCAAACAGTTTTCTAAATGTTTGATTTGTTTATAACCCAAAATTAATAACCAACATAGAGGTGGCTCTATAGTTTTTGTTGTCAAATATTGTATTATTATTAAAATTATTAAAATTATCCAAACAAAGTATTGTTTTTACAAAGTATAATTATCAAAATGGACCTAGGCCCAAGTACATGTCATGGTACCGGATAACCAAAGTATTAATTATCAATATTTACATAAAATAGAAAAAAGTGGAAATAAACAAAGCTAGAACAACCGATTTAACTGTAACAGCATCCGGGATCTTCCCTTTATCTTTACGAACAAAAAGAGCCCAGTACAATGGCATGTTCAGTACAACCAATGCACCACAAAGTACAACATGAACTGCCATGGTCTCATAGTACACTTCCCTAGTTACCTTATCCATCAACATAGACTTCATAACGACCCAAACAAAACACACAAGATTGAGCATCGATATCATTGCCACAATCGTTGTTAAAGGCGATGACACGCCGAATTCCATCATCTCTTTCTCGTATCTCGCTTGAACGTCATTATCCATCACTTTTGAGCTGATTACGAAAGATAAATCGGAGCTCAAAATGATGTCGAGTAACGCGAAAAGGTACGAACTTGTTCGTTTGTAGAGCCAAATTCTCCGGCCGTTCCACCACCCTTTGGTGGTGCCGCCGCACCGGAGAAATTCGAGGTAGTCGAAAGCAGTGATCGTGACTATGATGTATGCAAATGGGAGAAACCATCCGCTTGTTACCTGGATATGAACAAAATCCAAACTTTTAGGTGGGTGTGGGTCAGGGGAGAGCAAACTATTAGCCACTGGCACATTTAGACATAGCCCGAGCCCGAGCCCGACGACCGACAAAAAATCCTGTAGCCCGATATATTTAGGACGGGTATTCAAGTATGCGATTAGTTTCAAATTATTCATGGATTTGGGATTTGGAACTTGGTGATACACACCAGATTGCCCATATTGAAACCGGAAATATTGATATATTATATAATCTTATAAATATAATGAATGGTATATTAATGTTGTTACAAACTTAATAATGTTAAAATTACATATATGCAATTAGTATCAAGTTTTAGGTAATGGGCATTCTAACAGGTAACATAAAAGACCAAAAACATGTATATGGCATACCCAATACTCACAAGCATACAATGGGTGTAAATGTGCCGAGCCGAGCACGGGCTCATTTATCTTAAGAGAACTCGGGATTGAGCTCAGTTCGTATAGAGCTCTATCATTAAAGTCCAATCTAAACATGAAAGTACTTTTTTTAAGCTCGTGCTCAGCTTGACAGTAGTTTTTAAAGCTCGGGTTTGGCTCGTTAATTTGTTATTATTATTATCATTATAGTAAAGTATTTTTATATCTATTTACGTATATATATATATATATATATATATATAATATATACACACTATATAATATATAATATATATATATAAAAATAATATAACAATATTATAATATACTTTAATTTTTATATCATAATTTTTATACACTAAATATTATTATAAAAATATATATATAAAATAAGTATTATATAAACAAAAAGTTCGTTCAGGCTCACAAGCCAGTTGGAGCGCGATATGTTAAGCTCGGGATCAAACTCGTTTGTTTATTAAATGAGCCTTGATATAAGCTCGATCCTGGCCTCTAGCTCGTTTAAGCTCAACTCGATATGAGTTTTTAGTGAGCCAATCTCGATTTGCTCACGAGCAGCTCAACTCGTTTTACATCCCTAGCATAACTGCCAAATGGCAAACCTGATGGATGACAAGTACCCAACATGTATGGGACTCGGATTACCAAAACTCAACCCTTTGCCATCCATAGGGCTAGTTTTTACATGACTTAACAAGAACAAGAAATGATAAATAGATGACATACCGCTGGGAAAAGTGGAACCCCTTTAAGGAGACAAAGTGAAGGGACAATGGAGTAATATAGAGTTGGCACAGAGGAAGGGGCCCATAAGCAGTATATCAAATAGCCCATTATGAGAGCAGGGTTAACCTTTCCGAGCCTGTACCAAGCCGGGCTATATTTTGAGATCAAAACCAATAGATCACCCTCGGACCACCGCTTGTGCTGCACAAGGGTCTGGTCAAGTGTGGTTGTAGAAACACCTAGAAACGCCTTTCGTTTTGGATTGTAATACACAGATTTCCATCCTCGGCAGTGGATCGATAGGCCCGTTAGTATATCCTCAACTGGACACCCGTATTTCAAGCCCATCTGCAATACAAAAACACATTGCAAAGTCAACTTGTTAGAGGATACATATTCAGACAAGTAATTTGGTTGCTTGCTGAAATGGGTTGGGCCAGGTTGGCCCATTATGCTTTCTCAAAAAAAAAATAAGTAGTTTTCTTTATAAACAATAGTGAATAGTGTGTCAATATGGTCATAAACTGCACTTTGCAATATGTAAAATGAGTTAGGAGTTTTAATGCAATAGATATCCACTTTGATAACTTTCACCTTTGTAGACCATTTACATATAGTTGTCTTTTTACTTGGCCCAATGTTTAGATAAATGGATTACACTAACCGTGTTTAAGTTTTTAAGTGTGTTTAGGTTGGGGTTGATAAATTTCACATGGATACATATATTAGTCGTGTTTGGGTACATTAGCTCAACCTATCAACCAGACACAAAACAACTAAATTTAAACTTTTGACAACTAAGAAAATAAGCACAAAGAAGAATGCTTATAACCTCTTTGCCCCACTCGGTGTCAATTTCGTAGGTGCAGCTCGCAACATTCTTTAGTTCTTCGATCGTGTTTTTTGGTGTCTCTTTGTGATCATTTTTCATTTTCCAATCGATTCTACTTTCACCATCGAAGCTTTTTCCTAGCAGAATATCTCTTTGATGAAAGCAACCCGTTCCAATATACATTATCCCGTCATTTCCATCCAAACCGTGAAAATCTACCTTCATTAATCAATGAAACCTGTTAGATATCTTTAATGGTTTACTGACCATTTCCTAGGTTATGGTTCAGTTTGTTTGGGAAAGCCAGAGAAAAATAAGTTAAAAGTTAGCAGTGGCGTGGTACAATTCGTAAATTGAGAGTGTTATCGGGCAAATGGTGAAAGTTTGGGTTATATAAATCCAATATCACTAAAAAACTACTTTGGACAAAATGTGTTTTCAGTCAACATGATTGGCCTATTTCAACTCATACAAGACTTTTATGCGTTATGACTAGTTATCTAACCAACCCGGCCCAACCATTTTGCCACCTCTTAATTAGAAACTTATATTACCTCGTTGATAACTCTCAAAGAACCACCATAAACTTCATTTTTCGTAAGGTTTTCAAAACATTGGGGTACTGAACGAAAGCAATCTCGTGGCCTTTTTCTTCATCCATAAAAAAGCAAAGGCGTCTCTCACAGTATCACTGTTATTTGCGTACATGTCACAATCGACATTTAGAACTATTGGCCCATTGCTTATCTTCGACGAGATCCTTATCTACATTAAACCATCATGTTGTTATAAGACCCAGAAAATGAATAACTTGTTTTAACAAAATGGGTTTTTTCATATTTATTGGGTTTCCTCCTGAATTGGTATATAAATTTATAGCCTAGTGGAGAAGGATATGATCAGGTGGTTTCGCTGGTGTCAGATGATACTCCAGTGGCCCGTCAGTGATCCAAATTTGTCGTTCAAAAAAAAATTAATTCAAAACAACATATGAAACTGATTAAATAATGGTAAATACTTACCAATGCATTCATGGCTCCAGCTTTGAAGTTATGGAAATGATCTGGTCTCTTTTCCCTAGCCAAATATACCAATTTTGGAAGACTTTGCCCTTCTGCATCTTCATTTTGATCAAGTAATATCTGAAAAAAAAAACACAAGAGTTTCATGGATTCAACATGATTATTGAGTTCACCTTTGGAAACTTAGATTTGAGTTGGAAAACAAGGTGATACAATTCTTAATATTTAAGCGTTTACTTGAACAATAGCGGCATGATCTCTTGGAGATGTAAACGAATCCCATTCTGTAAATCCTTCGTGTTCTAATCGCAATTCATTAGGAACTCTTCCGTTGTTCATCACATTTTCAATTCGATCCTTCATTTCTTCAAATAATTTCTGCAATTTGAACAAAAACACGTTTTTTTTTTTTTTTTTTTAATTTAACAACAAACTTTACACTTAAATATCACCTAACCTTGCACTTGCAAGAACTTGCATTACAAGGCAAACATCATATCACTAGAGCACTAGGTCAGAAGTGAAAACTTGTTTATATATATAGAGAGAGTTTAAAATACAAAATGCTCTTGATGTGCCACAGTACGCGACCAACAAAATAACATGTGTAATTATGATATAACATGCGTAATTAGGGTAGAAACCAACCTAGGGGGTGTTTGGCCTAGCTTTTTTAATAAAGCTTATAGCTTTTTAAGCTTTTTTTTACAAAATAAGCTTAATTTGGTGTTTGGTTTAGCTTTTTAAGCTTATGCTTATTAGCTTATATAAGCTAATTTGAATAAGCTTATTTGAAGATGGTTTTTTAGCTTATTTGACAAATAAGGATGTAATGATAGAAAATAAGTTATAAGCTAATCCAAACACTTAAAAAGAGCTTATCAAATGTTAGAAAATAAGCTATAAGCTATTTAAAAATATAAGCATAAGCCAAAAATTAAAAGCTATGCCAAACACCCCCCTATGCGTGATTTTCTTCTTCATGCATAATTAGGGTTCGAAATTTATAACGTGCGTAATTTAATAATGAACATGTGTAATTTACTCCCGAACAGTCGCACTTTAAGGGGCTCTTGCCGTTAACCGCTCTCTCTCTCTCTATATATATTTATATATATATATATATTTCTGTGTGTGAGTGCGCACACATGTAAAATTACACAATTAAAAAAAGTTAAAATATGTAAAAAAAAGTAGCCGGCGAGTTTTTGAGCCGAGCTCAAAGTCAACATTTCAGCTAGAGTCCTAACAGAATATGATTACCTTAATGTTGATGTAATCGTGATCCTGTTTCGTGTTTGAAGGACGAGAGGCTGATTTAAAATAGGCAAGCGGAGACCGTGGCTCGATCTGGTAGTTTCTACAGTACGGTAGCCAATGCTTGGAGAACATGGCAGCTTGAGTGAGAGCATAGAAGGTAAGTTCAGAGCCGCCGTCGTCGGAGAGATAGACGGCGAGCTTCTCTGGCGGGTAGTCGTATGCCATTACTGATAAAACAGTGCTGACCACCATCATTGGTGGCTCGACTTTTGGGGTTAGCCGTGCAAACGAATATGTCCACCCTCGGGAGTTGGTCTTCGTACCTAGTTTATGTTGCCATAAAAGTTGGTTACGATTATTTAAAATCTGTAACTTGTTGGGTAACTAGTTTTTGCCCCGCCCGTATTGCGGGGCACTAAGCCGAATATTTCTCTCTCTTAACATGTTCGTCTGTATTTCGATTCATTGTACATACTACTCATAACACGATCTCAAAAAAATACATCGATTCAACCAACTAAAGCAAAACACTACCGTACTTTTGCTAAAAAAATACTCAAACATTGAAAGACTACAATTTAAACTGAGGGCAAAATTGTATTTTTTTCAGGACAAAGGAGCGTGTGTCAGGCAGCCAGCCGTCTGACACGAATAAAAAATTACACCGAGTCAACCAGTTAAAACAAAACATTACCATAGTTTTGTCAAAAAAAAAATAAAACGATCGCTTGAGTATAATTTTAAACTAGGGGCAAAATCGTAATTTGATAGGGGAAAAAATAAAAAAGATGGCAAAACTGCAAATGCAAACTAAGGGCAAAATCGTAATTTAACTGGGAGGGGAAAAACAAAACCAATGAAAAAACAATAAATTTAAACGGGACAATATCATAATTTAGCTGGACTAATGGGGAAGTGTCAGGCAACTATTTCACGCCGCCTATATAAGCCAATGACAGAGAAATACTATTCCCTACCATGGCTTTTGTTAATATATAAAATAAAATAAAATAAAATAAATTTATCCTACTTCTTATGCTATAAAATTTTATCATCTAACGAATATGTCCACCCCGACGTCAAAACGAAAAAATTAAATTTCATAAAATAAGTTATTATAAAGGTTGTTTGAGGAAAACTGAAAAAGACCTAATAAAGGAATGAAACTTTGAAGCCAAGTTGATAGCTTGTAAGCTCATGCTTTGATACCTAGGAACGCCAAAGTCGGAACCGAATTGGTACTTAGGATCTTTCGATTTGGGAAATTCGGTACCGATACCCAGTACTATTTGCTCATATCTTACCACTGGTTTCATACGAACAATATATAGCCACCTGCGTGTAGCGATGGCAAACATACCCGAGCCCGACGGGTAACCCGAAACCCGACACAAATGAGACGGGTATTTGGGCCAGGTATGAGATTAGTTTTAAACAATTGTGCGGGTATGGGTCGGGTATGAGATTAGGTGATACACGACCTGATTACCCGAAACCACATACCCATTTACCTGAACTATATGCCTAATCATATACCCGTTTTTTTATTTTATATTTTTATTTTCCATTAACCCTTGTCTATTGTTGATTTATTTTAGTATGTTCATTGAAAAAAAAATCTTTTAGTATATGTATTTGATAATAGTATTTAATTTTATATTTTGTGAAGTAGGGGAGGGTTATCTTGAGAACACTAATATTGCGATAACCGTGAGAACAAATGAAAAAACCAATCAAAATCAATTTTTTGAATAAAAACCTCATTGTAATTAAAATACAACATCAAAATAAGAATTTGCAACATCAAATAATTCATTTCTCCCCTCAAAATCACTCTTATTAGATTTATTACACATATGTAAATATAACAAATTTACACATGTGTAAATGACAAACTTACACATGTGTAAAAAAAATTATTTACGATTCACGTAAATTTAAACGTGTAAATTAAATTTCTAACATTGTATTCGAACAATAATGATAAGTGTAAAAAGAAATTTTGAATTTGAATTGTTTTTTACCAAGTTTTCGTGGTTTTTTCATTCGTTCTCACGGTTCTCGCGATATTTACCGTTCTCATTTAAACTCTCCCCTTGTGAAGTATATATGTAAGTGTATAAGTATTATAAAGTTATTATTAATTTATGATAAAACTTATATGTATGTGATGTACATTTTAATTTATAATAGTTGTTGTATAATAAATAATATAATATAATAATTATAATAGTAAAAAAAATGTGTATAGAAATCCCAACATGTATCTTTAAACAAACTAATGGGTATACCCGATACGCGTGGGTATACCCGATACCCGAAGGTATGGGGTCGGGTATGAGAACGATTTTGTAGCCAGTTATGGGATTACCAATACCCGACATGAAGACCCGTTGGCATCCCTACTTGCATGAACAAAAATTATCACACTCCCGCCGCAAAGAGCGGAGGTTGAGGTTAAAACCTAGTTTAATTTGAAAAAGGTCTTCTAAAATATTAAAATAAAAGTTTTTTTTTCTAATGGCAAAGATTACTCATTTTAAATTTACCTTGTTTGAAATTCAAACTAGCTAAGATCTCCTATTAAAATAAGTTATTTAATTTAATATATAATTTCTTTTTGTTTTATTAATTACATCCCACACTTTCTATTACTAGATCTTTAAGATGAAATGATTTTATAGCCACTGGTACTATATTAAAATAGTCAACAAATGAGTCAATGAGACAAAAGAATGAAAGATGATCACAACCTCTGAGAGAGCCGGTGTTTGAAGGTGCGCCGGTACGTGGGATTCCATCGAACCGACTGAGTCAACACCCAATACACACCCAACCATACCTCCGCCATAAACATCCCCCTCCACCACCACCTCCGCCCACCGGAAACTGCCGTTGATGGTGGCTGTTGTGTAGCTCTGTATACCCATATCCATATAATACTCACTAACACCGTGGTTGCAAACACCCTGTGTAGCTTCCTCCCTTTTCCTCTCTTGGTCTCAAATAATGGACTCTTTTCACCATCCATTTGTTTCTCTCTCTAGAATCTACGCTGCACATGAAGATATATATCTTCTTTGTTACTGTGTTGTGTCTCTTACATTTAACTATTCTTTTTTAATTTTTTTCTATGTTTATCTCTATACCAATAGTACTTTACTTTATCGTCTAATAATTCGTCCACCATATCCAATCAATATAAGTTACTGACTTACTGCTGTAACCATCTAATAGTATCGTCCAGCATATCCAATCAATAATATATATTGTAAATATCAATTCGCCCTGTGGTTCTGTCCGTGTTTGCATAATGACACCACATCTTTCAGATTTTGCATTTTGTCTCTCTGTGTTAGCATAACATTGCACTCTGCCATCACGCCGTCTGTTGACCGTTGAATTGAGGGGTATTACGTAAATTCGTTGCCCAAACTTCTCAATCACTCATCCTCTCCTCCCTCATCTTATCTCCTTGAGACCCTGACAGACCCTATTTCTTCCACCACATGACCCACACCTCCACACACATTGCACCACTCCCTCCGTCAATGGCCACCGGATCACCACCACAATCGCACCCCTCCCCCGCTCCCTCATCTTATCCCCTTCACACCTACATTGCATTCGCACCTACACACACACTGCAACATGCGTTGTGAAGTTAGATTCGCGGTGACAACTCCAGTAATCAATGGTATTCATGAATTTTTTTTGATATTTCTTGTTTTACGTTAGTTTAGAACCTTAGATTATACATTATTTCTTGAACTTTAATGTGCACTGTATACTTGTAGTCGGAGTGCGGGTGGTCGACGATACCCATTACTACCGGATCGTCTAAATGACGGTGGTGGTTAGGTGGTTGAACAACTGGACCTTTAATTCTAGGTTGCAGGGGGATTCGGAGACTTCCACATCATCACCACCGCCATCACCACCACGCCATCACCACCTTCTGCCGCCATCTCACACCCCAACCGATGGCGGAAACATCAAAGTGAGAGGAAAACGAGATTGCTCGAGACTTCATATCGACTAATGTGACAATAATTTAAGTAAAAAGATTTCATTTCACTTCTAATCAAAAGTACAACATTGGAAGGAAATTACAACAACGTGTTCATAACAAAAACAACGAAAATACAAAACATAGAAATTTGGGGCGTTTCTAATCCACCCTAAGTAGATTTCTTCAATTATCATCATGCATTTCCTGCTACATGTATTAAATAACATCAACAAAAAGGTTGGCGAGCATACAAGTTTGATTACATAATATACGTATAAAAGTTTTCCTCAAATCTAACATAACATGGCATTTTAGTTATATCGCATACTAGCATGCATAACCTAAACATCAAACCAAAGTTTCCACGAGCGTAATCTTGTCATCGCAATGAACAAGACCGCTAATGATTGAATACTTAACATAGACCCTTCGCAAGGACGGTGTGCTACTCCTATAGCGCTATACATGTTAAGTAGGCTAGCGAAGTTAATGACCTGTAAATTGCATTATTGAATGAATGAATATCTAGTATGAATAACCTACGCATAACAAATAACATGTTTGATGGATTGAGTGAATTTATGAGTTTGATTGTGTGCATAAGTGAGTTTGTTTATGTCATACATGTTACACCCCAAAAGTGATAAAACCTAAAAGGGGAGATTCGAGTGTACTCACGGTTTGCGTAGTAATTTCCAGAACGCAAGTTGATGTGTTGGGAGTTTGGGGAACCGCGGAGTTATCCTACAAGGATAAACGAGGCGTATGAGTTTGGTGGATTTTTGGATTAGAAATGAGCAAATAAGTAAGTTTAGTATAAAAGTACGTAAAAGATATCTTGACAAATACCCAAATTGGACACCACGTTCATGTGTTTTTTTCATAGGCACAAATTCACATATTGGAAGTCCAAACATGAGATATTTTAATCTAATATAATATAATCATAACCCTTAACCTCAATCATGGATTGGTTAGTGTTTAGGATTGGATTGTTAGAATTGTTTTATAGATGTAGTATATAAAATAATAATATATAATATATATATATAAAAGTAGAGGATCATGTGAAAAAGGCCCAAAGTATGAGAAGGGTAAGAAAGAATTTAAACAATTAGATCTTTAATCTAATGATTGAGATCTTGATGGCAATCTTGTAAATAGTATAACAATTAAAATAATTAATTTTCTAGATTAAGGGTATAAAGGTAAAATTAACATTTTTAATTTTAGAAAGTCACATGCAATCCACATGCAAGTTCCCATTTTATTTTTTAAACGCCAATACCTTTTTACACGTAACTCGTTTTTTTAAATTACACCATAATAACGAGTGTTTTTAATCTTTAATATGAGTACCATATTACTATACTTATATACAGAAAAAAAATTACGTTCAATCGAATGTTTCAGTTAATGGTTTTTTGTTTCAGTTCATGGTGTTATATAATTATTGAATGGCGTTATATACTTATTGAATGGTGTTATGTATGTGTTGAATGTTGTTATATAATTATTGAATGGTGTTATATACTTATTGAATGATGTTATATAATTATTGAATGGTGTTATATATGCGCTGAATGGTTTGCAGTGTTATTCGTAGTGTTTTTATAGAGATATTTAAAATGGTGTTATATACTTATTGAAGGGTGTTATATACTTATTGAAGGGTGTTATATAATTATTGAATGGTGTTATATACGTGCAGTATGGTGTTTGCAATGTTATTCGGTATTCCTATAAATTAGGATGGCGGTTTATGGAAGGTTTTGAATTAATTAAATCAATGATAAAATTACTTGATTACCATTTTCAATTAATTTAGATCTAATGGCTGAGATTCTTTCTTACCTTTCTCATACTTTTGGTCTTTTTTACAATAACCTTACCTATATATATATATAATATATATATATATATATATATATATATATATATATATATATATATATATATATATATATTGTCCCACTAGTTAAGTATTATCAAGTATATCAGGTAAGGAGGTATGATGATTTCCATCCATTGAGCCTCATTATATGTTTCACCAAAGCACAAAATCATTAACTTTGTTAATGATTTCGGTTGGTCATTAATACAATTAAAATAAAATCTATAATCCACCAAGTAACCAAGTGAGCTCAAACTAGACTAGTGCCTTCAAATCATGAAAAATGTTTGGAGATTTGATGTAGTTTGGACACTTTATTACTAGAAAGTTTACTTAATGGCTTAGGTTGATTGGATTAGAGGTGTTTGCACCTCAAACTTTCTGGAATGATACCTCAACTCATGTCCTTCAACATGCAAGTTAGTTGGGAACAAGGTTTGGTGTATGTTCATCCAAGAAAAGATGTTTAAAGTATTGTAACAAGTTAAAGTTTAACAAAAACAGAAATGAAACCTCACTGTGGACCTCAAAATGGTGATGTCCCAACCTAGTTTACCAAGGTAAACTTGTGGATTGTAACATTTGTCAAAAACGGGTTTCCAAAACCCGCTCCGTTTTGTAATTGAATATCAAGTTATAAATGTCACGTTGTATATTTATGGTTATTTTGGTTTTTAATGATACATAATTAATAAACAAACTAAACTATAAAAATTATATTTGATAAAAAGTGAAAACAAAATAAATAAAAAAGAAATGTTGCTGCCGGGACTCGAACCCGGGTCAGCCGGAACTGAATCCAAAGACTTAGCACACACTCACATCACCACTCCGCCACTTGTTGTTTTCTGTTATCTCTAGGAAACAAATAAGATTTATACACAAACTCGTTTAAAACCGGTTGCGCCAACTGAGAAACGGAAATCGGCAAATCAATCGTCAAATCGTTTGTTTACTCGCACATTCAGGTTATAACCGATGCACCGACGTTTTCTCATCAATTCAGATTGAATGAACGTTAATTGTCATCATCATCGGTTTTTATAACCGAAATTAATCAAGTCCCAATTACTTCAACTCAAGACCCTTCTCGCGACTCAGAAACATCATACCAACATCCCATTTCACTTTCGTCACACTTTCAGTTCGTCAGAGCGCTTAAAACAACTCGCCGGAAATTTCTGCAAGATTCGCCGGAAAACCGTATTCATCCTCAAACGGTAAATCTTTCAATAACATTGTAGTTCAACAATTGTTAGGCTATTTCTAACTTAAACCTTTCAATTGAAATCGAATTCAGGCACTGTATTCAGCTAATTTCAGTTCGCCGGAAAAATTTTGAAATCTCTATATTCATCTGAGAATCGGTAAGGGCATTCAAACCCTCTGTTAACATTTGCTGATCACTTCAATTTCACGATTAGCTAATAAAAAGGGTTACTTGTCTTGTTCAGTTGAAGAGCATAAAAAACAGGGACCGACACATTGCCGGAAATCTGAAACAAACCGTTCATCGGTATGTTCACCTCTAATTACCGTCTCTGCCATTTCATTTTTAGCTTTAAGAATGTTTGTTAATCGTAAAAACAAGGAACGAATTAGTGAATCAGTTGACTGTAATCTGAATGTAGAAGACGAAGTTAGTTAAGTTATAAGTTTAATTAAAATCAGTAATGTGAACGGGTTAGACACACAGTCCAGCGGTGGACTGTGTGCAAAATATATACGCATGTCCCGAGTTCGATCCCTGATACACGCACTCCTTATGTAATAAAATGCCTTTTTGTTTAAAACTAAACCGGGTTAATCCCGTTAGTTGTTAAGTATAATAAAAACCGAGATATTAACCAGGTTAGACACACAGTCCAGCGGTGGACTGTGTGCAACACTGAATCGCACGTCACGAGTTCGAAACCTGTTACTGGCACCGGTTCGTTGAATTAAAATGTTTTTGAAATTAAATGAATTTTGGTTAAACCGAATTAGTATATAAATATAATTAAAAACAAGATTATTTGGGTTAGACACGTAGCTCAGTTGGTAGAGCTGCGTGCACGCGTACGGGAGGTCTCGGGTTCGAGCCTCACCCGGCGCAAACAATTCCACTGACCGAACCGGCCAACAAGTCAACAAGTCAACGGTCAACGGTCAACGCAAAATAAACAATTTTTTTTAATATTTTTATTTATTTAATTTAATTTAAAAATCAATTAAAAATACTTAAAAATAACATTTTTAAAGATAGAAAATAGCCTTAAACTCACAAAAATATATCTAAAAATTTCATTAAAATCCTTAATAAAATCCACTCATTTAATATATTTTTCCGTTATTATTTAGGTTAGTATTTCTCGTTGTTCCGCTCATCTAATTCGTGCGCATCTCACCATCTCCAATCCAACGCACCCAATGTGAGTGAATCTTTACAAATTCCCCGTTTAATCACGTTTTGGGGTGTATCATGTGTCTTGATATATATATATTATATTTAAACCATTGTGCATACATCATATCATGAACATGTGTATTCAGTATGTTTCAGTTGTTGTGTGGTTATTGTTTGATGCAAATTATTATTTTCAGTACATGCAATTTCATAGGCCGCCGCTCCCATTACATTATGAGCGTTGAGCATGTTCCCCATTTCATTATGAGGTTGAACCTGGCGTGCCCACATACGATCGGCTCCGTTTGATTGAGCCTTGATCGCATAGACATTTTCATTTTCAGTACATGCAATACGATCGGCTCCGTTTGATCGAGCCTTGATCGCACAGTTCATTTATGTTATTTATCGTATGCTGTTGGTTTGTTAATGTATGCTATCATATGTTATTGTATGTTATAAGTTGGGATTGCTATTTGCCACTGCTTGATTATTTACATTTGCTCATTTATGATTATGCACAATTTTTCTTGATAAACTAACAAGTAAATCAATAATAAATGTTTATCTAACAAGGTTCACTCGCCAACTTATGTTGACCCAAAAACCCCCATTTTTACACATGATACAGGTGAACCAGCAGCAGCTAGGAACACATAGGATTGGACTAGAAGAATAAAATGATTTAGAGTTTGGGATTGTTATGTTTGGTTTATTTTCTTTGTATTGTATGGACATGTTTGGATTATTTGGAATGTAACTTTGACTTTAATAAATATGAAACATATTAGTAAATGTCATGAGCTTTGGTGATAACCCAATTATGCCCCGACTCTTATTCCGCTGCGGGTCGGGGTGTGACAGATTGGTATCAGAGCCATGACTATAGGGATATAGGATAGGTTATTAGACCCTTAGAGCCTATACTATAGTTGATTAGAAACTATTAAGATTTTTGTGTGTTACATGCCAAATTTCATGATATTTATATGTTTTATGTTAAATGTTACATTCAATGTTATGTAAGCATGTTCATAAGTATATATTATCATATAATGCCTATCATGAATCATATACTCATAACATATCACATCCATGAAAGCACACACCACATCATGATTGCTTTTACAATGATTTTTGTGTTTTCAAATCTCATCAAAGTGAGTTCTCATGACGGGCATGTAGTAACTGGAAGGGTACCAATACCGGTAGTCGGAACGTCCTGTCTAGGCTGGCATTCGTATAAATCCAAAATAAAGGACCAGTTTGCCTACCTGGGGACTAACGATGAGAGTACGAAGTACCTATTAGGCCAAAGCATGCTATACCAAACGTCGTGTGAGCTAACCCCACTTTGAGTTGTCATTGTGTCTACACCTGGACACGTTCCGACCAAACATCTCATGAACATATTTTGTGGTTTGCATTCGGGTGATGCGAGTGTTAAATTGCCAATACTAATGCGAATCCTACCAAGCCAATAGCCATGGGGGCCCACATGACTATATAGGTGAAGGTATGGGGGACATTTGAGGCCCAACATGAGCAAACCCAAGACATCCTATGGATGTAGTTGCATTATTGATATTTATGTTATTTTCATTTTCTTAAAGACACATGACACCTAAAAAGACACCATAAACTCACAATCTTCTCATGTATGTTCCTGTAGATGTCGTCCCGACAACAACGAAGGGGTAAAAGATCAGGAAGGTCTCAGGAACGCTTGGCCACACAAATCGCGAAACAAATGGCCACGATACTGCCTGACATTGTGGTCCAAGTGCAACAAGCCCTCGCTACAAATCCTACTAACCCCCCCAACAACATGACCAGAACATCGACAACCCTCCTACCAGCAAGTGCTCTTACAAACATTTCAAGTCTTGTGACCCTCCTAAATTTGAAGGGACCGAGGGTGTCACTGCCCTCCTACATTGGTTCGAGGAGATGGAAAACACTTTTCTCAACTGCGATTGTCCTGAGGATCGCAAGGTTCGATACGCCACCGGGAGACTATTTGGGGTAGCTCTCACTTGGTGGAATACTAAGAAAGGGAAGAGGGGAACTGAAGATGCAATGGCCTTAACTTGGGAGGAGTTAAGGGAAATCATGACTAGGCGTTTCTGTCCTAGGAGTGAAATTGAAAAGTTGGAGGATGAATTTCATGCTCTAAAGCAGAAGGAGGGAGACCATACCACTTATAACAAGAGGTTCTTGGAGTTGAACCAAATGGTACCAAATTTGTTCACCCCAACTTATCGTCTGATCGAGCATTATATTCGAGGACTTCCCTCGAAAATTCAAGATTCGGTCCTCAGCATTTCACCGGTAACACTTGAAGCTGCTATGGAGCTAGCAACTGAACTGACCGAGAACCGAATTCGCAACGGGAAGTTCAAAGAAGAGAAAAAGAAAGCCCCTGTTGAGGGTCAAACTTCAAACCATCCTATCTCTTCCTCTAAGTTTGCTAACAAGAGGAAGCGCAACACCAGAAATTTCGCTGTTACTCAAGCCAACTCCCCTATCCCTGCTGCACCCATTACTCAGGTTGCCCCTTCACCCGCACCATACAGAAGACCTTACACTGGCCCGTTACCAAAATGTAACCGTTGCCAATATCACCATTCTCCTGATCATCCTTGCCAATATTGCACCGGCTGCGGTCGCGCAGGACATACTGTTCAAACCTGCCGCATGCCTCAGCGAACAAACCGCCACCAGCCTTTAACCCAAACCCACCAACAAATAATGGGCCAAGCCCAACAACCCTTACTATTACCACCCACCCAACACCTAGCCCAAACATATTACCAACCCACTTATCCTATGGGCCAACCTATGCGGGCTTGCTACAATTGCGGAGACCCAAGCCATTTCAGAAACACTTGTCCAAGGTTGGTAAACATTATTCATGCTCAGGCCCAAGCCAACCCGGTGAATCAAGCGAACCAAGCTCCTCCACCTGCAAGAGGAAGAGCTTTCAATATTAACGCTAATCAGGCTAGAGCTGACGGCAATGTGGTTAACGGTACGTTCCTTATAAATGGTAGATATGCGTCTATGTTATTTGATACTGGTGCGGATAGAAGCTTTGTGTCTTTCGAATTTGAACCTATCTTAAACAAAAATCGGGATAAGCTCACGGAATCCATAACGGTAGAAGTTGCTGACGGGAAACCAGTTTCATTAAACTTTGTTATACGCGACTGTACACTCACCCTAAACGACCACGATTTCTCAGTCGACCTTATTCCTATGAAGCTGGGAAGTTTTGATATCATAATTGGTATGGACTGGCTCAGTCAACATCAGGCAGAAGTTGTATGTCGCGAAAAATTTATACGTATTCCTCTTTCAAACGGTCAGACTCTTCGAATCTTTGGAGAAACCTAGTCAAAAGGGCTCAGCTTAATGTCTTGTCTTCAAGCTCAAAAATACCTTCGTAAAAATTATGTCGCGTTTTTAGCTCATATCATCAAAAAGGGGACCATGGAGAAGAAACTCGAAGACATTCCAGTAGTAAAAGATTTCCCACAAGTTTTTCCTGACGACATTTCAGGACTTCCTCCAGTTAGAGACGTCGAATTCCGTATTGATCTTATACCTGGTGCTACACCAGTTGCAAAGTCTCCTTATAGGTTAGCCCCCTCTGAAATGCAAGAGCTAGCCAGTCAATTACAAGAGTTGACTGACAAGGGATTCATACGTCCCAGCTCGTCGCCTTGGGGTGAACCTGTCCTCTTTGTAAAGAAGAAAGATGGATCGTTTCGTATGTGCATCGACTACAGGGAGCTCAACAAATTAACAATCAAGAATCGCTATCCATTACCTCGCATTGATGATCTTCTTGACCAACTACAAGGTGCCAACTGCTTTTCAAAAATCGACCTTCGATCTGGCTATCATCAACTTAGAGTGCATGAAGAAGACGTCCCTAAGACTGCTTTCGAACTCGTTATGGCCATTATGAATTCATGGTTATGCCATTTGGTTTAACCAACGCACCAGCTGTCTTCATGGACCTAATGAACAGAGTCTGCAAACCTTATCTTGATCGATTTGTTATAGTCTTCATCGACGATATTCTTATTTATTCAAAATCTAAATCTGATCATGAGCGTCATCTTCGACTCATCCTTGCACTTCTAGAGAAGGAAAAGCTTTACGCCAAATTCTCCAAATGTGAATTCTGGTTAAAAGAGGTGCAATTCCTCGGACATGTAGTCAATGACAAGGGAATACATGTCGACCCCTCAAAAATCAAAGCGGTACAAGAATGGCAAGCTCCACGTACACCAACTGAAGTAAGATCTTTTCTTGGTTTGGCTGGTTATTATCGTCGATTCATTTCAAATTTCTCTCGCATTGCTGTACCACTCACGGCTTTAACTCTTAAGGGAAAACCTTCCATATGGGGACCCAAGCAAGAAGAAGCCTTTCAAACTCTTAAACAAAAACTTTGTGATGCACCAATCCTTACTCTTCCTGAAGGTTGTGATGATTTCGTGGTCTATTGTGACGCGTCAGGGCAAGGATTAGGCTGCGTTCTAATGCAAAGAGGAAAAGTTATAGCTTATGCTTCAAGACAACTCAAGACGCATGAGAAGAACTACACCACTCATGACCTAGAACTTGGAGCCGTTGTGTTCGCCCTTAAGATATGGAGACATTATCTCTATGGTACTAAGTGTGAAATATACACTGACCACAAGAGTCTTCAACATATATTCAATCAAAAAGAGTTAAACATGAGGCAACGAAGATGGGTCGAACTTCTAAATGATTACGACTGCGAAATTCGGTACCACCCCGGCAAAGCAAATGTGGTGGCTGATGCGCTCAGTCGAAAGGGTTATGCGAACTCCATTCGTCTTCTATGTTCGCAAATTCTAACCGACATTAAAGACCAAATACGAGAAGCCCAACACGTTTCGATAACAGAAGATGATGTACGAAAGGAGATGTCCTGTGGAGCTGAGCTAAAATTTGAAACTAAATCTGACGGTATTCTGTACTACCTAGATCGTATCTGGATTCCTAACCACAACAATCTTCGCGAAACTCTTATGAAGGAAGCTCACAAAACGCGATACTCTATACACCCAGGAGCCGATAAGATGTATCAAGATCTACGCTATACCTATTGGTGGCCTGGAATGAAGAAGGATATTGCTGTTTTTGTTTCTAAGTGCCTTACATGTTCCAAGGTGAAAGCTGAACACCAAAAACCCTCAGGACTTCTGGTCCAACCTGAAATACCTGTATGGAAGTGGGAAAATATAACCATGGATTTCATTACCAGGTTACCTCGCACTTCTAGTGGGTATGACACTATATGGGTAATTATAGACCGACTTACAAAATCAGCTCACTTTATTCCTATCCGCGAAGATTTCAAGAACGAAAAGCTTGCTCGTATTTATATCAGTGAAATCGTAAGCCGACATGGGGTACCGGTAAGCATTATTTCTGATCGTGATGGTCGTTTCACTTCACGAACATGGCAAGCAGTACAATCCGCTATGGGTACGCGATTATATCTCAGTACCGCCTATCATCCTCAAACTGATGGACAATCTGAGCGCACCATTCAAACTCTTGAAGATATGCTTCGAGTATGTGTCATAGACTTCAAGGGAAATTGGGACGCCCACCTACCATTAGTTGAATTTTCGTACAACAACAGCTATCATTCAAGCATCGGCATGGCACCTTTTGAAGCCTTATATGGTCGTAAGTGCCGATCTCCTGTACGTTGGCACGAAATTGGGGAAGCTCAAATCATTGGTCCAGAATTGATCCAAGAAACCACAGACAAGATCCATCAAATCTGAAACAATCTTCTAGCAGCTCAGAGTCGTCAAAAGAGTTATGCAGATAAACGACGGAAGCCTTTAGAGTTTAACATTGGTGATCATGTACTACTAAAAGTGTCACCGTGGAAGGGAGTAGTTCGTTTTGGTCAAAAAGGCAAGCTAGCACCACGCTAAGTAGGACCTTTCAAGATACTCGAAAGAGTAGGACCTGTAGCATACAAGCTTGACCTACCAGAAGAACTCAACAGGATTCATCCCACATTCCACGTGTCGAACTTGAAGAAGTGCCTCGCTGATGAGAACCTCCACATCCCGCTGGAAGATATTCAGATTGATGAATCTATGCATTTTATTGAAAGACCTGTAGAGATCATGGACTTCGGAGAGAAACGTCTACGACGAAGTCGCATTCCAATTGTTAGGGTACGCTAGGAGTCGAAACGGGGACCTGAGTTTACTTGGGAACGTGAAGACTCAATGCGCGAAAAATACCCGCATCTCCTACTACTTCTACTACTTAAATTTCGGGACGAAATTCCTAAAACTAGGGGATACTGTAACATTTGTCAAAAACGGGTTTCCAAAACCCGCTCCGTTTTGTAATTGAATATCAAGTTATAAATGTCATGTTGTGTATTTATGGTTATTTTGGTTTTTAATGATACATAATTAATAAACAAACTAAACTATAAAAATTATATTTGATAAAAAGTGAAAACAAAATAAATAAAAAAGAAATGTTGCTGCCGGGACTCGAACCCGGGTCAGCCGGAACTGAATCCAAAGACTTAGCACACACTCACATCACCACTCCGCCACTTGTTGTTTTCTGTTATCTCTAGGAAACAAATAAGATTTATACACAAACTCGGTTAAAACCGGTTGCGCCAACTGAGAAACGGAAATCGGCAAATCAATCGTCAAATCGTTTGTTTACTCGCACATTCAGGTTATAACCGATGCACCGACGTTTTCTCATCAATTCAGATTGAATGAACGTTAATTGTCATCATCATCGGTTTTTATAACCGAAAATAATCAAGTCCCAATTACTTCAACTCAAGACCCTTCTCGCGACTCAGAAACATCATACCAACATCCCATTTCACTTTCGTCACACTTTCAGTTCGTCAGAGCGCTTAAAACAACTCGCCGGAAATTTCTGCAAGATTCACCGGAAAACCGTATTCATCCTCAAACGGTAAATCTTTCAATAACATTGTAGTTCAACAATTGTTAGGCTATTTCTAACTTAAACCTTTCAATTGAAATCGAATTCAGGCACTGTATTCAGCTAATTTCAGTTCGCCGGAAAAATTTTGAAATCTCTATATTCATCTGAGAATCGGTAAGGGCATTCAAACCCTCTGTTAACATTTGCTGATCACTTCAATTTCACGATTAGCTAATAAAAAGGGTTACTTGTCTTGTTCAGTTGAAGAGCATAAAAAACAGGGACCGACACATTGCCGGAAATCTGAAACAAACCGTTCATCGGTATGTTCACCTCTAATTACCGTCTCTGCCATTTCATTTTTAGCTTTAAGAATGTTTGTTAATCGTAAAAACAAGGAACGAATTAGTGAATCAGTTGACTGTAATCTGAATGTAGAAGACGAAGTTAGTTAAGTTATAAGTTTAATTAAAATCAGTAATGTGAACGGGTTAGACACACAGTCCAGCGGTGGACTGTGTGCAAAATATATACGCATGTCCCGAGTTCGATCCCTGATACACGCACTCCTTATGTAATAAAATGCCTTTTTGTTTAAAACTAAACCGGGTTAATCCCGTTAGTTGTTAAGTATAATAAAAACCGAGATATTAACCAGGTTAGACACACAGTCCAGCGGTGGACTGTGTGCAACACTGAATCGCACGTCACGAGTTCGAAACCTGTTACTGGCACCGGTTCGTTGAATTAAAATGTTTTTGAAATTAAATGAATTTTGGTTAAACCGAATTAGTATATAAATATAATTAAAAACAAGATTATTTGGGTTAGACACGTAGCTCAGTTGGTAGAGCTGCGTGCACGCGTACGGGAGGTCTCGGGTTCGAGCCTCACCCGGCGCAAACAATTCCACTGACCGAACCGGCCAACAAGTCAACGGTCAACGGTCAACGCAAAATAAACAATTTTTTTTTAATATTTTTATTTATTTAATTTAATTTAAAAATCAATTAAAAATACTTAAAAATAACATTTTTAAAGATAGAAAATAGCCTTAAACTCACAAAAATATATCTAAAAATTTCATTAAAATCCTTAATAAAATCCACTCATTTAATATATTTTTCCGTTATTATTTAGGTTAGTATTTCTCGTTGTTCCGCTCATCTAATTCGTGCGCATCTCACCATCTCCAATCCAACGCACCCAATGTGAGTGAATCTTTACAAATTCCCCGTTTAATCACGTTTTGGGGTGTATCATGTGTCTTGATATATATATATATTATATTTAAACCATTGTGCATACATCATATCATGAACATGTGTATTCAGTATGTTTCAGTTGTTGTGTGGTTATTGTTTGATGCAAATTATTATTTTCAGTACATGCAATTTCATAGGCCGCCGCTCCCCATTACATTATGTGCGTTGAGCATGTTCCCCATTTCATTATGAGGTTGAACCTGGCGTGCCCACATACGATCGGCTCCGTTTGATTGAGCCTTGATCGCATAGACATTTTCATTTTCAGTACATGCAATACGATCGGCTCCGTTTGATCGAGCCTTGATCGCACAGTTCATTTATGTTATTTATCGTATGCTGTTGGTTTGTTAATGTATGCTATCATATGTTATTGTATGTTATAAGTTGGGATTGCTATTTGCCACTGTTTGATTATTTACATTTGCTCATTTATGATTATGCACAATTTTTCTTGATAAACTAACAAGTAAATCAATAATAAATGTTTATCTAACAAGGTTCACTCGCCAACTTATGTTGACCCAAAAACCCCCATTTTTACACATGATACAGGTGAACCAGCAGCAGCTAGGAACACATAGGATTGGACTAGAAGAATAAAATGATTTAGAGTTTGGGATTGTTATGTTTGGTTTATTTTCTTTGTATTGTATGGACATGTTTGGATTATTTGGAATGTAACTTTGACTTTAATAAATATGAAACATATTAGTAAATGTCATGAGCTTTGGTGATAACCCAATTATGCCCCGACTCTTATTCCGCTGCGGGTCGGGGTGTGACATGGATACACTCCTAGAGGTGTTCCAAGTGAGTTGAAGCAAAAATTCATGAAGAAAATAAAGAAAAAGTAAGTTGGAAGCTCACTTTTGAACTTGAGTGTAATCTACCAAAAGCTTGATATTTCAGTAATTTGAGAGTTTGACTGAGATTATAGTGTGGTAAAAGTGAAACGAAGGTGTGGGATGCATGGTTATATAGGGTTAGTGTTTTAATGAAGAATGAAGGTGATTAGGGGAAGAAAGGAAGTGAGAAAGGTGACCAATCCGGATTCAGCAAAAAAAAATTGTGGATTAAGGCACCACGCGTCGCGCGGCGGGGTATAGGGGTTTGAATGCGCGACGCGACTTATTTATGGGAGTTTCTGGTTTGTCATCTTTAGTCTCTGAACTCCTATTTGTTGTTATTTTATGCTAGAAATTTATGTTTTAGCATTTTTTAAGTATATGATGTGTATATAAGTATGCGACGAGTGTCGTGTATGCATGATTGATAATTCGAATGTATAATGAGCCTCGGTTTTGCATGTAAGCATGTATTTGACGATTGACAGCATATACTATAAGTATAATTGATATAAATATAAATTTTCATTATGATCGAAGTCTCGGATTACAAGGTTGAAAATGAAATACGAATACAATATGAACACAAGTTTCTAAATATATAAAGTACAAAATACGAAAAGTTACATGCCATCACCACCTACAACCGTCTCCCGCCTTCACCAACACTAGGTCTTGGGTTAATTATCTTTTGGGTTATCTTTTGGTTTATGTATAATTATCTAACTTATAAAACTTGTGCATATATCTAGCTTATCTATTGCTTATGGATTAGGTAATGTTTAATGGTAATATTTAGTGGTAATATTTAATGGTAATGTTTAATTGAAATATTTAATTATCCAAACTGAATGCTTATGTTTAATGGGATCATGGTTTTGTAGTTAGAGATGAGCTCGGTACCAACCGGTACCGAAATCCCAAAAACTGATACCGAAAATACCCAGTATGGTACATTTTTGTACCGGTACGGACCGGTATTTGAAGGGAAAAACCGGTACCAAAAATGCTAAATGTCGGTACCGAATCGCTACCGAAAATCAAGTCGGTTCAGGAAATTGGGTACCAGTATCGGTTCCGAACCAGTACTCAGTACCATTAGCGCATCCCTATTTGTAGTTGCAAAAATACTGAATGGTTATGTACTTTGTTGAATGGTTGGGGATCATGGTTATGTAGATGAACTTTCGGGACACGGTTTTGTAATTTAGTTAATTGTGATCATGTGAGATAGAATTGGGATGCACAAAATGTGGGATAGAATTGGGATGCACGGAAGATAGAATTTACGATGGAATGTTCAATAGAATACATATTATGCATATAGATTGAATATTCAATGTAACTAAGTGAAACAAGTTAATGAATGTTCAATGTAACTAAGTCAAACATGCACAATGATAGAATTAGGGAATAGAATTGGGATAGAATGTTCAATGTAAGTCAAAACAGGTTCACAATGTGCAAATTAAATAGGTTTAATGGAAGTCAAACAGGTTCAATGTAAGTCAAACAAGAATCAGGTTTAGTATAAGTCAAATGTGTAAGATGAATCAATCATTATATGTTGCAAAATGTGCAATTCAAACAGGCTTAATGTAAGTCAAACAATTTGACTGGATTAAGTTAAACTGCAATTGTGCTTTTGAAACAGTCTTAAAGTTTGACTGTTGTAAGTCAAACTACATGCTTATGTTTAATGGTAATGATTAATGGGATCATGGTTTTGTAGTTGTAAGGTGGGATAGAATGTGGGATAGAAATGTGACTAGTGTAAGTTAAACCTGTAAACTAAAATTTTTGGATAAAGTCATGCAAACATGTTAACTACAAGTGTGTAGGTGAATTGAAATTCGGGAGATAGTCAGACAATGTTGGCTAATGTAAGTCAAATGTGCATATCAAACAATTTAAGTACACAAAAGAAAATTTGGGATAGACTTGTAAGTGAACCTATTAAGTTAAACAATTTGTGATAGAGTTGGGATATAGTTGTAACTGAAATGTGTCAGTCAAACAATTTAAGTCAAAAGGTTGGTTGGCTAGTGTAAGTCAAATGTGCATTGTGCTATAAAAACATGTTATGCATATTACAATGGATATGATATCATAACCATAAGCTATTACTACATAACAGGTTCATATCATATAGTTGTGCATACATGCTCATAATCTGGGTTTAGTTCAATCTTGGTCAAATGCACAAAAGTTTTGTGACTACAACTTAGATTGTGCAGTTGTTTTATGTAAGCAATCTTAGTGTTGTGTAAACATAAATGAAAGTGTTTTCATTGCAGTTGTGCATTGACCACAAAAAGTCAAAACATTTTTATGCATTCGGATTTTTGGAATTCTTAGATGAATTTGGTTTTGTTAGGTGGATTTTGGTTTTGTTAGATGTTTATATATATTATTTGACAAGATAATTAGGAAATGTTTAACCCCATAATGTCAAACGACGGTTGTAAATTCGAATGGAAAACAAAGTTTCAAAGTATGTAAAATAAATAAAACCATAGAGAGGCATATTGTTATTAGGAAAGGGTAGTATAGTCTTTTCAGTCAAAGCTTTCTTTTCATTCTCCAAAGCTCGACGACTACTCCACACCTTAACCCTCTCAACTTTAATCAACTTTTTCTTCCTTGTCTATTCTTTCCTTATCCAATTTATACTTCATGGAATGGGTTTGAATGGTGTTTAAGTGATTGACCTTATGAGTTTTAATGTGTTTAAATGTGTGAAATTGAATAACTATGAGAAGTTGATGTTTTGTAGGTTAAATACGAAGATTGGTACATATTTTGGGAAAAGAAATGGAGTGGAATTGAAGATCTTAAGATATGGCATGATAGAGGGCTGAATTATAAAGACATGAGCGAAAACGATAAGGAAAACAATGTTGAAACAAAGAAGTTATGAAGTAAATAATTTTGAGAAGAATCTATCAGTAGTAGGCTATAACTTCAGCCTGTTTCAAACATTTCACCATGCCATACCATCTAATCATCATTCCATCATCCATATGCATTCCAACATCAAGATTGAAGATCAATTCATAAGTATGAGTAGCTAATTTTTTGTAGTTTCCTCCAGGGCTAGGGTTTTGTAAGTAGATGAACTAATTCGATTTATTTTCATGTTTGGGATTAGCAATCTAAGAATTCGATGCTTTTTGCTATTTGATTTGTTTAACTGATTGTAACTAGTTGAGTTTTATTCAATATCCTTTCGTTTATCTTTCAATTCTTTAGATTTTAGCAATTAGGATATATCAGAAAACGAGTAGGGTTTGATATTATAAACTGATATGTTCATGATACTCACACCCCGACCCGCAGCGGAATAAGAGTCGAGGCATAATTGGGTTATCACTAAAGCTCATGATGTTTACTAAAATGTTTCATATTTATTAAATTCAAATTACAACTTAAATATCCAAATCAAAATTCATACAATTACAAGGAAATGAAACTATGTAAATAATGCAAAGCTTAATCTGGTTTATTCTTCTAGGCCTTCCTATGTGTTTCTTGCCTTAGCTGGATCAGCTGGATCATCGTATTATGCCTACATCGTATGTGCCTTGATTTGCCATTATACATTTCACTTTGATAGTCGATTGGCAATCGCAATGTATGCAAATAGCCGTCACAGGCTTAGGACATCTTGGAATATATTACAAGAATTGGCGTAACCATTTTGTCTCTTCTCCAGCTTTATCTTACTCAATAAACTCAGATTCCATCGTGGATCTAGCTATAAGAGTTTTTTTCGACAACTTCCAAGATATTGCTGATCCTCCAAGGATAAAGACATAACCACTTGTAGATCTGGAATCTTTCATATCGGATATCCAGTTGGCATCCCTGAATCATTCCACAACAGCTGGTGTCACACCCCAACCGATGGTGGAATCATCGGGGTGCGGCACTAAGCGAACCAGATTGTATCACGAGAAATTCCACAATATTATTTAACGACTATACTTAAACGTCAAAATCCCATACTTTCGACATACAATCCTTAAATAACATTACAGAATATCAAAATTCTCATAACACAAATTCCAGTTTAATAATCTCTAGGTTTATTACAATGCGTTTCTAAAACATGAACCTAAACTAAGCAAAACTACGTCCAAAGCATCCAAGCTAAAACCCTCAACCTGTTACATACGTTAAAATACAAGTCAATACAATTAAGTAAATGTGAGCATACAGGTTTAAGTAATACTAGCATAATAGAGAAACCGTTCGCGAGATAGTCTAATTACATATCATGATACACCAAAACACATCACACAAAACTAGGCATATTTCTCATGCTAACTTCCGTGAGAAGGCTAACGCGTCCATCCTAACTAGACCCCGTTGGGTGTTAGCCACACTATAGTACCATACTAGCTAAGGAGGCAAGTTAACGAAAATAAGTCCTAGTCACATGTTTCTAGTATCACGTATTGAGCATATATAATCGGATTATTCGCGTGTGATAAACAGTTTGATTTGTGAGGTGATTTTGATAGAGGAACATTTATAACACCCAAAAAGTGCATTAAAGCGAAAATGGGTCAAGTATACTCACAGTCGGTGCGTTTAGAATAAAGAAGACGACTGTTGGTAGACGAAGAAGAGCGCAAGATCAGCTTGCATACGCGAACGGAAGTGCATCAGTCTCCAAAAAGTTGAAACAGTGAAGTTTGGTTTGGGCAGTAGGCAAGTTCGGCCGAACTTGTATAGATTTGGTGGGGTTTGATTCCAGTTCGGGCGAACTTGTGAGGATTTGTAAAGTGGAATGACAAGTTCGGCCGAACTTGTGAAGTTTCCTGAGAAACTTTGCAAGTTCGAGCGAACTTGGGGGATTTTCTGCTGAAGATTTGGATGTTTATACTCAAGTTCGACCGAACTTGACCCTCAGAGGGCAACTTCGAGCGAACTTGACTAAAGTGCTGCACAAAAACAGTTAAATCTGGAGCGAACTTGATGAGAAAACCTTGCGTTTTCGCGTCGTTTGCTGAGTAAATCGAGTGTTCATCCCTCCAACCTTGTGCTACTGAGCAAACTTAGGTCGGAGAGGTCTTTTAGAGCGGTTTTAGTCGTTTTACAAAAGCATGGGCTAATCCAGGCGAACTCGTGGTTCGTTCGGGTTAGTTCGGCTTGTGTAAACTAACATAAACGTCCTTGTGCTTCCATATATGGGATCTTGAATAATAAATGCTTCGTTCCATATCAAAAATGAACAAAACATCACCAAAAGTCCGTATTTTGTGTAAAAATCAAGTCTTCAAAAGGTTTTCCATAGATCTAACACTTGGTGAGCCGAAATCATTGAGACTCTGTGTTCGGGAGGCCAAAGCTAAGTCCAAATGAGCTCGTTAAGTGTAGATCTAGGATAGAAACAGAAGTTTAAAGAAAAAGATGAAGATTTTCGTAAAAGAATGGATTTTGATGAAATCAGAGGAAAACCTTGTGGAGAAATCGTTGTAAACGTTGTTGTATGTTGAAAACGAGTTGATTCTTACTTAGGAACGAGGGTGTTCGGGTTAGGAGAGCTATGGTTAAACTTTCAGCAAGTTCAAATGAGAGAATAAGGCTGAGTATTTATAGGTGAATGCAAAATGAGGGCTGGTGGGAGTCAAGTTCGGTCGAACTTTCATGTAATTTATGCAAGTTCGGGCGAACTTGCATGTAATTTAAGCACATAATTCACGTAAGCACATATTTTGCACGTATTCACCTTCTTATAAGTAAAGCGTAGCGCGTTCGAGATGCGATAAAATAGCGAGATATAAGCGAGTAATACCGCGCATGAGACACACATGTCCTCATAGGCATAAGCGAGTTAAGCGATTAGGTTGGTTGGTGTATTAATTTAGCGTTTTAGGTTACGAGAGTTGTGCGATTAGTGCATATTTCGATGGAGCGTAAAAACGATGAATTGAGAAATCGATAAAGCGAGAAATCGAATAAAGCGAAAATTCTCAAAATTTAAACACATAAATAATAATAAACTCGATGATGCGTAAATCGACGATAGTAGGCTTAAATCAATTGGGAGCGTCCTGGGTTTTGAGACATTGACTACCCAAAGTGATTCAAAAATTTTTTGAGTTTGGACACACGATTTGGCCTAATAGACAAATGCTCTTGCCGTACAACGGTTAACGACATATATCCTTCCAGTTACGTCATATTCCGAGTCATCAAAATAATCGAGACTTTGGTGAGATTGTAAATCGAGGATTGAAACTAGTTATAAAGATGCGGGTTTCACCCCTAACTTAATAACATCATTCCTAGTTGTGGTTAGGCTCACCGATCAAATCGGGAGTTCCACTAGATAGAGATGGAGATTTTCGTCGAGGTTTGGATATCACTCCTAACTCAACGAAGTTATCTCCTGCGAGAGGATGCGCGGAGTGAATGATCTCATCGAGAGTTCTCGGTTTTCACACCTATTCTCGACTTGATCACTCGTTTTGTTTGATACGAGCGATTTCAAGCGTGTATATTGTGTTAGCCTTAGGAAAGGCACATTTAAGCATTTATGGCAAATAGTTTAAGCATTTAAGTCAAAGATTGGTCAAATTGGGTACTTAGACTGTAGACTAGGTCGAATAAGGCAATTCTACCTAATTCCCTACAGTTATGGCTCTGATACCAATCTGTCACACCCCAACCGATGGCGGAATCATTGGGGGGGGCACTAAGCGAACCAGATTGTATCACGAGAAATTCCACAACATTATTTCAACGACTATATTTAAATGTCAAAATCCCATACTTTCGACATACAATCCTCAAATAACATTATAGAGTATCAAAATTCTCATAACACAAATTCCAGTTTAATAATCTCTAGGTTTATTACAAAGCGTTTCTAAAACATGAACCTAAACTAAGCAAAACTACGTCCAAAGCATCCAAGCTAAAATCCTCAACCTGTTACATATGTTAAAATATAAGTCAATACAATTAAGTAAAGGTGAGCATACAGGTTTAAGTAATACTAGCATAATAGAGAAACCGTTCACGAGATAGTCTAATTACACATCATGATACACCAAAACACATCACATAAAACTAGGCATATTTCTCATGTTAACTTCCGTGAGAAGGCTAACGCATCCATCCTAACTAGACCCCGTCGGGTGTTAGCCACACTATAGTACCATACTAGCTAAGGAGGCAAGTTAACGAAAATAAGTCCTAGTCACATGTTTCTAGTATCACGTATTGAGCATATATAATCAGATTATTCGCGTGTGATAAACAGTTTGATTTGTGAGGTGATTTTGATAGAGGAACATATGTAACACCGAAAAAGTGCATTAAAGCAAAAACGTGTAACATCCGTCGAAAAACGGGTTTCCAAAACCCGCTTCGTTTATTAATCGAATAACCAGTTAAAAATTTTCGTTGCTTATTTAATGCTCAAATAAATTTTAAACAATACATAATTAATAAATATATTATAAATTAAAATCTATAATTGAAAATTTAAAAATAAGTGAATAAAAAAATAATAAATGAGGCTGCCGGGTTTCGAACCCGGGTCAGCCGGTCCAACAATCAAACACTTCACCGCTCCGCCACTTGACTTCTTTGTTAGAATACTGAAACAAATGATATTTAAATGGAAACTCGAAATCAAAATCCGGACTTCAGCGCGGCAGAACTCGCAATCACCGGAAAATCCGGCAATCCGCGAGTTCAGCCATTATTCCTTTTGACTATAACGCTATAACCGTCGACGACATCGGTTATAACCGATGTCTAGCCCTAATTCTAGTCGTAACCGCCGATTTAACCGAAATCAAACCTCACCATAGCAGCCTATAAATACAGGGCTAAATTCCTCAATCCAACTTGCTCATTACTCTCAAACTCACTCTGAAAAACCTCGCTGCAAGTCGCCGGAAATTTTCTTCAACTCGCCGGAACTCTTTGCAAGTCGCCGGAAAACCGAACCCATTTCATCTCTTCTGCCTTACTCTAAAATAAGACTTCTAGAGCTCAGACAGAAAGCACCACACTCACCTCAAACTTCTGATAGAGCCTCTGTCGCAAGATAAACTTCGCCGGAGTTAACCTCAGCCGCCGGAACTTCATCGGAGATCACAACTGTTCGGTACAGCACCTTTAATTCTTTCTGTTTAAATTATTTCGTTAACAGTACTGATTAATCAACCAAATCAATAAGAATGATTGATTAAACAGTCGGGTTGATTCCCGGGTTTCATAAAAACGAAGAAGATGAACAGCGATAGTTTATAAGTATAATTAAAAATGGGATTTGTATCGGGTTAGACACACAATCCAGTGGTGGACTGTGTGCATTTGAAACATAAAGATACCGAGTTCGAGTCTGTACATGCTTTCCGGTTCGCCAATTATACACAACCTTTTTAAAACCAGTTAACGAAATAATCTAGTAAATATATAAATTTAATAAAAATCTTATATCCTTCGGGTTAGTCACACAGCCCAATTGGTCAGGCTGTGTGCAACACGAAGCCAAGGTCTCGAGTTCGAATTCGGTTAGTTACACCGCCCCTGAAATTTTCCAAACCTTTTTAAATTAAATAAAAATATGTTAGCTCTAGTATGTGTATATGTATAATTAAATTTCAATATATTTCGGGTTAGACACGTAGCTCAGTTGGCAGAGCTGCGTGCACGTATACAGGAGGTCACGAGTTCGAACCTCACCTTAGTCCGACCGGTCAACGGTCCGGTCAACGGTCAACGGTCTGGTCAACGGTCAAAAAGTCAAAATTTTTATTTTCTTTTTATTTATTTACTTTATTTAAAAATCAATTAAAAACACTTAAAAATGATATTTTTGAAGTTAGAAAATTTCCTTAAACTCACAAAAATAAATCTAACAACTCCATTAAGAACACTAATTAAAAATATTAATCTCAAATAAAAGTTTATTTATTTATCGAATTATTATGTTATTATAGTTTCTCTCGTGGTTAAATCCAAATTCGTGCGCATTCATCGTCAATCCAAGAAATGCAACCACTGTGAGTGAATTCTTACAAATTCCCCTTTTTATTCATGTTTTGGGGTGTATCATGTGTCGCTTTAATTATTTCGCTTATTCAAACTCGTGCTATTACCATTATATGATCTAACTTATAATGTAAATATTGTTTGTTGTAATGTGTGTTTACATTTAGTCAAGTTGCGTGCAAATCAATTCATTAGGCCCATCAGTTCCCCGTTGGAGACGGGTTGAACATCGCGTGCCTCAAAATCATTCATTAGGCCCATCAGTTCCTCGTGGGAGACGAGTTGAACATCGCGTGCCTCAAAATCATTCATTTGGTGTATATTATGTGTTTTGTGATTAAATTTACATTTACGTTTATTCATATTTGGTTATGCACAATTTTATTCAAATAACCAACATAACTAATCCTTTCAAATGTTTAAATAAGATTCACTCGCCAACTTTTTGTTGACCCAAAACCCTATTTTTACACATGATACAGGTGAACAGGTTGAAGCAAGGGACACATAGGAAATTGCCTTAGAAGAAAAATAATGAAGTTATGAAAAATGCATTTGAACATGTTGTATTTGTATGCTTATTGTAATGTTCTTTAAAAAGAAATAATAAATATGAAACTTTATAGTAAATGTCATGAGCTTTGATGAAAACCCAATCATGCCCCGATCACCATTTCCGCTGCGGGTCGGGGTGTGACAGATTGGTATCAGAGCTTTTGACTATAGGGATATAGGATAGGTTATTAGACCCTTAGAGCCTATACTATAGTTGATTAGATTTTAATTGTTTATGTGGTTACATGCAAACTCATGATGTTTATTTGTTTCGTATATTACACACACAAGATGCATGCAAACACTTCCACTATCATATTGTGTGATATTTAATAAGTTATACTTATTGTCAAACATAACATTCTTACATATACATTCATCACGCATATTTCAATGTTCACATATTCAAATCATCCTCATATTTCCTTTATTTAAGATTTTGTCGCAATTTTTCATTTTTCAATCTCATCAAAGTGAGTTCTACGACGGGCATGTAGTAACCGTAAGGGTACAAGTACCAGTAGTCGGAACGTCCTGTCTAGGTTGGCATTCGTATAAATCCAATATAACAGACCAGTTTGCCTACCTGGGGACTAACGATGAGAGTACGAAGGACCTATTAGGCCAAAGCATGCCACACTAAACGTCGTTCGAACTAACCCCACTTTGAGGTGTCACCGTGTCACACCTGGATGCACTCCGAATTTCATACGTTACATTCATATTTCTCGATTTTCTCCGGGTTTTAGTGTACGTTAACAGGCTAACACATGCGAACCATATGAAAGACCCGGTAATCATGGGGGCCCACATGATTACGAAGGTGAAGTATGGCGGTATGCAAGGCCCGATTACGAGCAACGCCCAAGACATCCTATGGATGTAGTAGATTTATTATTCTATATTTATTTTATGAATGTTCATTCCTACATACGACACATGACACCTAAAACGTCAAACTCATACTCTCGATGCGTATTTCTTGTAGATGTCTTCCAGTCTCTCTCGTAGAAAAATGAGATCAGGAAAATCCCGCGAGCGCATGGCTGCCCAAATCGCTCAACAAATGGCTGCCGTAATACCCAACATCGTAATTCAAGTACAACAGGCCCTTACCGCTAATCCCGTCAACCCAATCCACCAAGAAGATCAAAACATTGTCAATCCTTCCCCAAAAGCCACTAAATGCACCTACAAACATTTCAAATCCTGCGATCCTCCAAAATACGAAGGGACTGAAGGTGTCACCGCTCTCCTCCATTGGTTTGAGGAGATGGAAAACACCTTTCTCAATTGCGAATGTCCCGATGATCGCAAGGTGCGATATGCTACCGGTCGTTTGTTTGGAGTAGCACTTACATGGTGGAATACAGAGAAGGCCAAGCGAGGTACTGAGAATGCTATGACTTTGACTTGGGAAGAGTTGAAGGAAATCATGACAAGACGTTTCTGTCCAAGAAGCGAAATCAAGATATTAGAGGATGAGTTCTATTCTTTGAAACAAAAGGAAGGCGACCACACCACATACAACAAGAGATTCCTTGAGTTGAATCAGATGGTCCCCAACTTGTTCACTCCTCTCTACCGTTTAATCGAGCACTACATTCGAGGTCTTCCTTCAAAAATTCAAGACCCTGTAATAAGTACCACACCTGTAACTTTGGAAGCAGCAATGGAGTTAGCTACAGAGCTCACCGAAAACCGCATACGAAATAAGGACTTCAAGGAGGAGAAGAAGAAGGATAAAGCATCAACTGAAACCTCAAACTCCACCCAAACCGAATCCCCTTCTCAACCCACTTCTAAGAGAAAACGAGATGGGCAAATTTTCGCTGTCACTCAACAGAATCAACCAGCTTCACAAGCCGTACCCCTGCAAGCTATCCCAATCACTCAAGTAGCACCCAACTCAACTTACCCAAATAAGAAACCTTACATTGGACATCACCCTTAATGCAACACCAGTTTTTATCACCATCCATCTACCTTACCTTGTCGACTATGTGCGAATTATGGACGCTATGGTCATTTGAGCAAGGCTTGTCGCGCCTCTCAAAACCAAACCTCACCCCTACTCAAAACATGATCCAAACATATCAACAACCCCAATACCCCATGTTTCCGTATGTTCGAGCTTGTTTTAATTGCGGCGACCCTACCCATTTTAGAAATACGTGCCCTCGATTGGTTAACATCATAAACGCCCAAGCTCAAGCAAACCCAGTTAACCAAGTAAATCAAGCAAACCCAGCTCCACCGCCAACAAGAGGAAGAGTTTACAACATCAACGCCAATCCTGTTGAAGATAATAACGGCCCAAACGAACTACCCAACTAGTCTTCCCTCACCAAAAATCAGGACTCAACTCCAACCGTCTAGTTTTTATGTTTTCTCTATGTTATCTCAATCTTTACGTATTTCAATTTTAAATTTGAAATTTATGTATCCAAGAATCTTAATGCGAATTACTATTTCAAGTTTTGTTTTATACTCAATGATTTAACATTCATATCATCATAAATCTCGACGTATCTCAATCTCATCATTCAAAGAAGTTGGGTTGTGTCTCACTTTTACCTAGACTAACCCCTTCATCATAACAAACGAGAGAGGTACTGTCGTCAATCAATCATGTATACTTTCAGATTTGAGACTAAAGTTTTGGTTGATGTGTTTGTTTATGTTTTAGAGTCACATAGAACTAATCATAATTTACTGATAAAGACAATGATAATTTGACAAGAATATGGTGGATACGCCGCTGGTACTTCCTATATATAAGTATTCTTGCCAAAGGATCAGAGGCATTGTCAGGGGGTTATGAGAAGTTCCATGTAGGTTTTAGTGGTAGAAGTTTTGTTTTAGGATATAACCTTATCTTTCCAAACGTATCGATTCTCTCAAAACTCTTGTGCATGAGATCATACCTAGTCAATCAACTCTGTTTATCAATATTCCTTATCTTAGGCATCAAAAAGCGATTCCTGTAGCAGGGTATTCAACCCTTACTAGGAACGTTACCGTCTCAAATAAAATTTAAACTCTTACCCCCTTCGGAGTATGTCATTGTCAAAACCACCCTCCTTTCGATTCAAACATACCACTACTTAAATTTCAGGACGAAATTTCTAAAAGTAGGGGATACAATAACATTCGTCGAAAAACGGGTTTACGAAACCCGCTTTGTTTATTAATCGAATAACCAGTTAAAAATTTTCGTTGCTTGTTTAATGCTCAAATAAATTTTAAACAATACATAATTAATAAATATATTATAAATTAAAATCTATAATTGAAAATTTATAAAAATAAGTGAATAAAAAACATAATAAATGAGGCTGCCGGTTTCGAACCCGGGTCAGCCGGTCCAACAATCAAACACTTCACCGCTCCGCCACTTGACTTCTTGGTTAGAATACTGAAATAAATGATATTTAAATGGAAACTCGAAATCAAAATCCGGACTTCAGCGCGGCAGAACTCGCAATCACCAGAAAATCCGGCAACCGCGAGTTCAGCCATTATTCCTTTTGACTATAACGCTATAACCGTCGACGACATCGGTTATAACGATGTCTAGCCCCAATTCTAGTCGTAACCGCTGATTTAACCGAAATTAAACCTCACCATAGCAGCCTATAAATACAGGGCTAAATTCCTCAATCCAACTTGCTCATTACTCTCAAACTCACTCTGAAAAACCTCGCTGCAAGTCGCCGGAAATTTTCTGCAAGTCGCCGGAATTCTCTGCAAGTCGCCGGAAAACCGAACCCATTTCATCTCTTCTGCCTTACTCTAAAATAAGACTTCTAGAGCTCAGACAGAAAGCACCACACTCACCTCAAACTTCTGATAGAGCCTCTGTCGCAAGATAAACTTCGCCGGAGTTAACCTCAGCCGCCGGAACTTCATCGGAGATCACAACTGTTCGGTACAGCACCTTTAATTCTTTCTGTTTAAATTATTTCGTTAACAGTACTGATCAATCAACCAAATCAATAAGAATGATTGATTAAACAGTCAGGTTGATTCCCGGGTTTCATAAAAACGAAGAAGATGAACAGCGAGTAGTTTATAAGTATAATTAAAAATGGGATTTGTATCGGGTTAGACACACAGTCCAGGGTGGACTGTGTGCATTTGAAACATAAAGATACCGAGTTCGAGTCTGTACATGCTTTCCGGTTCGCCAATTATACACAACCTTTTTAAAACCAGTTAACGAAATAATCTAGTAAATATATAAATTTAATAAAAATCTTATATCCTTCGGGTTAGTCACACAGCCCAATTGGTCGGGCTGTGTGCAACATGAAGCCAAGTTCTCGAGTTCGAATTCGGTTAGTTACACCGCCCCTGAAATTTTCCAAACCTTTTTAAATTAAATAAAAATATGTTAGCTCTAGTATGTGTATATGTATAATTAAATTTCAATATATTTCGGGTTAGACACGTAGCTCAGTTGGCAGAGCTGCGTGCACGTATACGGGAGGTCACGAGTTCGAACCTCACCCAGTGCACAGAATAAACGTAGTCCGACCGGTCAACGGTCAAAAAGTCAAAATTTTTATTTTCTTTTTATTTATTTACTTTATTTAAAAATCAATTAAAAACACTTAAAAATGATATTTTTGAAGTTAGAAAATTTCCTTAAACTCACAAAAATAAATCTAACAACTCCATTAAGAACACTAATTAAAAATATTAATCTCAAATAAAAGTTTATTTATTTATCGAATTATTATGTTATTATAGTTTCTCTCGTGGTTAAATCCAAATTCGTGCGCATTCATCGTCAATCCAAGAAATGCAACCACTGTGAGTGAATTCTTACAAATTCCCCTTTTTATTCATGTTTTGGGGTGTATCATGTGTCGCTTTAATTATTTCGCTTATTCAAACTCGTGCTATTACCATTATATGATCTAACTTATAATGTAAATATTGTTTGTTGTAATGTGTGTTTACATTTAGTCAAGTTGCGTGCAAATCAATTCATTAGGCCCATCAGTTCCCCGTTGGAGACGGGTTGAACATCGCGTGCCTCAAAATCATTCATTAGGCCCATCAGTTCCTCGTGGGAGACGAGTTGAACATCGCGTGCCTCAAAATCATTCATTTGGTGTATATTATGTGTTTTGTGATTAAATTTACATTTACGTTTATTCATATTTGGTTATGCACAATTTTATTCAAATAACCAACATAACTAATCCTTTCAAATGTTTAAATAAGATTCACTCGCCAACTTTTTGTTGACCCAAAACCCTATTTTTACACATGATACAGGTGAACAGGTTGAAGCAAGGGACACATAGGAAATTGCCTTAGAAGAAAAATAATGAAGTTATGAAAAATGCATTTGAACATGTTGTATTTGTATGCTTATTGTAATGTTCTTTAAAAAGAAATAATAAATATGAAACTTTACAGTAGATGTCATGAGCTTTGATGAAAACCCAATCATGCCCCGATCACCATTTCCGCTGCGGGTCGGGGTGTGACAGATTGGTATCAGAGCTTTTGACTATAGGGATATAGGATAGGTTATTAGACCCTTAGAGCCTATACTATAGTTGATTAGATTTTAATTGTTTATGTGGTTACATGCAAACTCATGATGTTTATTTGTTTCGTATTTATTACACAACAAGATGCATGCAAACACTTCCACTATCATATTGTGTGATATTTAATAAGTTATACTTATTGTCAAACATAACATGCTTACATATACATTCATCACGCATATTTCAATGTTCACATATTCAAATCATCCTCATATTTCCTTTATTTAAGATTTTGTTGCAATTTTTCATTTTTTAATCTCATCAACGTGAGTTCTACGACGGGCATGTAGTAACCGTAAGGGTACAAGTACCGGTAGTCGGAACGTCCTGTCTAGGTTGGCATTCGTATAAATCCAATATAACGGACCAGTTTGCCTACCTGGGGACTAACGATGAGAGTACGAAGGACCTATTAGGCCAAAGCATGCCACACCAAACGTCGTTCGAACTAACCCCACTTTGAGGTGTCACCGTGTCCACACCTGGATGCACTCCGAATTTCATACGTTACATTCATATTTCTCGATTTTCTCCGGATTTTAGTGTACGTTAACAGGCTAACACATGCGAACCATATGAAAGACCCGGTAATCATGGGGGCCCACATGATTACGAAGGTGAAGTATGGCGGCATGCAAGGCCCAATTACAAGCAAAGCCCAAGACATCCTATGGATGTAGTAGATTTATTATTCTATATTTATTTTATGAATGTTCATTCCTACATACGACACATGACACCTAAAACGTCAAACTCATACTCTCGATGCGTATTTCTTGTAGATGTCTTCCAGTCTCTCTCGTAGAAAAATGAGATCAGGAAAATCCCGCGAGCGCATGGCTGCCCAAATCGCTCAACAAATGGCTGTGCTAATACGGGCGAACTCGTGGTTCGTTCGGGTTAGTCCGTCTTGTGTAAACCAACATAAACTTCCTTGTGCTTACAGATCTGGGATCTTGAATGATAAATGCTTCGTTCCATATAAAAAATGAACAAAACATGACCAAAAGTCCGTATTTTGTGTAAAAATTAAGTCTTTAAAAGGTTTTCCATAGATCTAACACTTGGTGAGCCGAAATCATTAAGATTCCATGTTCGGGAGGCCAAAGCTACGTCCAAACGAGCTCGTTAAATGTATATCTAGGATAGAAATAGAAGTTTTATAGAAAAAGATGAAGATTTTCGTAAAAGAATGGATTTTGATGAAATCGAAGGTAAAACCTTGTGGAGAAATCGTTGTAAACGTTGTTGTATGTTGAAAACGAGTTGATTCTTACTTAGGAACGATGGTGTTCGGGTTAGGAGAGCTCTGGTTAAACTTTCAGCAAGTTCAAATGAGAGAATGGGGCTGAGTATTTATAGGTGAAGGCAAAATGAGGGCTGGTAGGAGTCAAGTTCGGTCGAACTTGCATGAAATTTATGCAAGTTCGGGCGAACTTGCTAGATGTTTATGAGATCCTAGTCAAGTTCGGTCGAACTTGCTGATTCTGTGAGGAATCAATGCAAGTTCGAGTGAACTTGTGGGAAAAATAGAGGGTTTTGTTTGGCCAGTCAAGTTCGGCCGAACTTGGCCCAAATGTTGGGTTTTCCTCGTTTTTCGCTCGTTTATCGATAGTTTGGCGATTCGGTTCGTATTAGATGGTTATATTAAGCGTTATAAGCGATATAATAGTGCGATTAGCGATTCGAGCGTGTGAGAGCGATGCGATAGCGAGCGTAAACATAACCATAAACATACATAACACATAAATAACATAAACCATATAATTAACTGCGATTTGCGATGCGATAAGATAAGCGATGCGATGGCACAAGTGTTTATTAAACAATAACACACTCGGCTCGTATAGAAGTATCATTTGCGTGAGATTAGATTAGCGATGCGTTTTAATAAGCGTTTAGATGTGATATAACTTGTAACAATCATAATTTAATTTACATAAAGTTTTTCATAACCGAATCTCGGAGTACAATTTGGTAGTTACAACGGAAATACAAGAAAAAGATAACAACGAAATTCAGGGTTGTTACAGCGGATTTTTGCCATAATGCAGTCCTTAATTCCTCGTGTATCTCAAATACCTTAGTAATCTTGCCATACTCTTCCAATGCTCGAACTAGGAGTACTGGTATATCTACTTAGCCTACTCACAACATATGCTAAGTCTGGCTGAGTACATGACATGAGATACATGAGACTACCAATGATCCTTGAGTATTCCAATTGAGCAACATTCTCGCCTTATTTTTGACAAAGGTTGAGAGGTATCAATTGGAGTTTGAGCCACACGCGTGTCCTCTGGATTTAACTTCTACAGGACCTTATCCACATATTGAGATTGACTTAACACCAAGCCAGTTTGGGTTCTTATGATCTTCAATCCTAGAATCACATCAGCTATACCCATATCTTTCATGCCAAATCTCATTTTTAGCATTTCTTTAATAGATCGAATCATTATATCATCACACCCAATGATAAGCATATCACCATCTACATAAAGGCATAAAACCACATAACCTTTAGGTGTCACACCCGCTAAAATCAGAGTTGGGCATGATCTGATTGGTATCTTCATCGCACAGCGAAAGTATAAAAATGCTAAGACTTCTAGAAAGTAAACGCCCGCTAAGCACTCGAATCCCCATGGGTTCTCCTATTCCAACCGTACCATAATTTGAAATTGCAATCTGAGAAGGAAACATGCGAAAAATCAACATAAATTTGGCGAGTTCATAGTTGTTTGAAAAAGATTTAAAATAAATCTTTTTGATAACCGGTTTAAATGATGTTGAGATAGCGTAATAAAACCATTTTCTTTGGCATGTTTAACTGAAAACTTTGTGCTTGTAAAACTTGTATAACTGTCAATATCCGCATCGCCTTCATAGTTTGTTATATAAATATGGTATATAACGCGTCAATGAACGATCATTAGTGTTTTGCAAGGACATTAACATGCGTGTCGACATAGGAAGCACTCAACCCTAGACGATTTAACACCGGTCCACCCGGCGGGGACAACAAAAGCACTATATGCGGCCACACAAGGACCCATGAGCGGGGCTCGTCTACACCCGATAGATCTAACACTCTTGTTCCGCGGTCTTAAAAAAATTTAATGGCGCTTAAAGAGACCCTATTCGGACATGATCTAATATTTCATTCCATAGGTATACCATACCATCGAGACATGTATTTCCCCCCCGAGAGTTATAAAACCGAAAACATTTAAGAGAAAGGGGGGACATGAACTCACGGAGTCTTTGTGCCTCGCACAAATGAGAATGGGCCTAGCCCATTTGAGTCTGTAAGCAGGACCAACCAGTCTCGTTGTAAATAGGACAATCACGTCACCAGTCATGAAACTCATGCACGTTTCGAAAATACTCGTGTGTTTTGTAAAACCGGTATGTTGAGCATAAACCTTTCGTAAACCATTTGAGTTTATTGAAATCCATTTGCAACATGGTTTAGAAATACAAATTTTCGTTCATTGACATTTTGTGTACTTTTGCAAAACTTGCATGTCTTTCCACTCCCGTAAACATTTGTAAAAACATAAATCTATAAAAAGTGGGGGTTATGAACTCACCTCGATATCCTTGTGCAAAGCTAGCTTAATATGATCCATAATGTCGTTTCCAAAACGTAACTCGCTAGCATGCAATCTGTAACATTCCTATCAAGGAATAAACTTATAAGTTTCTATTAAAATGGAGATTAACTACATGTCACTGAGCTCTACTGAATCGTTAACCAATGATTCGAAGGGAAAGTGTTGTTAAATGTATGGAAGCGATAAGATATACTTGTTTAGTTACATTGGTAGTCAGTGATAATTACTAAGTTTTGGAAACACTTAGTTTCCAAGAGATATAATATATATATACACACATAAAAATATAAATATATTTATAGAATCGTGTTAGTCGTCCGAATGGTCGTACGTGTATGTAATCAAATATTCGTATAAAAATAATACACGTTATAGACTCGTATAATGTCTTCACGCGTTTTTCGAATAGCCATCATATACGTTGATGGATACTAATACGACTCGTCGTAGTGTTTCGTAAGATGTACACACACATATATATGATATGCACGTAAATGTCACGTAGTCATAATATTATTCCCACGTCTCGTGAATAATTATCAAAATAATTATATAGTATATACGCTTGTTAGGAATCGACCTCGTTGGTTTGTTAATTATCAAATAACTCGATTTAGAATATACGTGAAGGTCGTACGGTATCACGTCGAATTACGTTTAGATGTTTGAAATAAATATAAATAATTTACATTTATTTTATAAAGTTTTCGAGTCGTGGACATTTGAAAGAAATATATATGATTATATTTATTTTATATAATTGTCGAATTCCAAATAGTTGAGATAAATATACATAACTATATTTATTTTATACAAATTTCTGAGTTCTAGCCGATTGAAATAAATATAAATAATTATATTTATTTTATATAAATTCTCGAGTTTCGTAATCTTATAAACCGTGTTCGTTGGAATGTGTAAACTCGTTTTTGCGAGTTATAAAGAGTTGTCGAAAATAAATATACACATGTATTTATTTATTAAAATAGTTTGAATCCCGATGGATTTCGTTCTTATAATAAAACACGTTTCGTATTATGGATTTTTACGAAAAATGAGCAGAGTTTCCTCTGTTTTTGGATGATCCCGACAATGCAAGTTGTCGATATATTTTCAAAACTGAACAAAAAACGCAAGTTTTTATATTTTGAGTATTAAGACAATTGCTATCTAGTTATGTTTAAATGAATATATAATCGAATGCTTTAACGTTATGTCATGACTTTCGCATAAGTTTTTATTTACTCTGATTTTTCCAGGGTATGTCTTATAAGTAATTCCAACGCATGTGTGGTGCCCGGGTTTGGGGCTTATATTACGTTTTAACATATAAACAAAAAGGGGAACTCTCTTATCTTGGGGACTCCCCCCCCCCTTAAGGTTTAAACGTAAAACCAAAATGTGAACACTTCTCTTAAGCTGTAGACCTCGCGTTAAGGTTTTAAAATAGAACCAAAAAGAGAAACCCTATCTTAATAAGGTTTTAATAAGGTTTTAAAGTAGAACCAAAAAGGGGAACCCTCTCTTAAGCTGAAGATCCCTTCTTAAGGTTTTAATAAGATTTTAATATAAAACCAAAAAGGGGAACTTGTCTTAATTTGAAGATCCCCCCTAGAGTTTTAATAAGGTTTTAACCTAGAACCAAAAAGAGGAACAGGGAACCTCTCTTAATATGAAGGTCCCCTCTTAAGGTTTTAATAAGGTTTTAACCTAAACCAAAAAGAGGAACCCTCTTTTAACTTGCGGATCCCCTTTAAGGTTTTAACTTTGAACCAAAAAGGGGAACGATATCTTAACCTGAAGATTCCCCCTTACGGTGTTAATAAGGTTTTAACATAGAACCAAAAAGCGGAACCTTCCTTTAACTTGAAGATCCCCCTTCAGGTTTTAACGTGTCACACCCCAACTGATGGCAGGAACATCGGGATAAGACAACAAATTGCTAAAAACATCATAACACTACTTTGCGATAATAAGTTAAACGTAATGATTTCATTGATATTAGAAAATTGAGATACATTGTTCAATAAACGAAATACAACGAGTTCAAATAGCATAAACAACTTAAACGAAATACAATAATCCAAAATTTAGGTGTGTATCTAGTCCACCCTAATTGCATTTCTTCATCGCGTCAACTTAGTTTCCTGCAACATGTATTAAAATAATATATATATCAACAAAATGTTGGCGAGCATACAAGTTTGATACATAGCATAAATAAGAATAATTTCGTCTCATATCCAACATGGCAACTTGTGTATAAATGGTGATTGCATACTAGAACATGTGTATTTATATGTCAAACCAAAGTCTAACCAATTGTGATTACCCAACATAGCCTTAAAATGGGTGTTTAAAAGGTTACTTAAAAATACCACAAGCATACGGGCGGGCGTTACCTTTAGCGCTATATTTGTTAAGGTTGGCTAGAAAGTTAATGATCATATATCACAAGTCTAACATAGCATGCGTTTAATTGAGTATATAAACAAGTATCATGTTATAAAATAGAGCAAGTTTGTAAACTAGTTGAATGGTTTTTGTACATGTTACACCCGAAATATTAAAATAGGAAAAACGGGATCGAGTATACTCACGGTTTTGCAAGCTAAATCCGACTTGAATCCCGAGAGTGTGGTAGGTTGATTATCTTGGAGCACCTTGTCCCTCTATAAGAAGTAACAAAGGCGTATGAGTATTGGGAGTTAATGGGAGATTATGGATTCGGAGTTTAAATAACGTAAAAATAGTATTATGAAAGTAATCATCTTGTACTCATGACACTATAGAAACCGCAAGGGTTTGGTGTGTTTTCATGGATTCGAAGACCCATAATTAGTATGGTCCTTACATGATGTAACGAGTTTCTTAACAAGTAACTATGGAGTTATTATTAAGTCTTTGTCACGTGTATGTATACATATATATATAATATACTTAGTTTAGGTACTTTAAATCATAAATCAAGCATGAGGTAGGAGATCAAAGCCTCCATTTAGGCACCTCTAGTGTCATGGATATCATGTAGGAGGTAGGAAGAACAAGCTTCCATTTAGGTACCTCTAATGTTCACCACTACACTTGTGTTATAAACACAAGGAGGGTCAAGAACTAAGTAATAACAACAACTAATCTAATGTGAATTTCATTAGCTCCCGAGGTATTATAAAATGAGACTACGATATGGTTATAGGTTATAGTAGGGTATTTAAAAGAAATAGATTAAGATTAATTTAGTAGATTTTGTCTCACGTATATACCTTATCAAAATTCATATTAATATTCATAAACAAATACGTAAAAAAAAAAACATGTTGATTATATCCAAATTTGGAGGCACCAATCATTTTAATTAATCATGAGTAGTGATACTATTGCTGACATCAAGTAGTGTGTGGATTCAAGATGGGTTGCCAAGGCTAGACCATCTTCACATATGCATAAGTTGAACTTGGACACTACTTGTGGGTGTAAACCTAAGTTGAAAACAGAAAGTTTGTGAGGTTTTCACCTCTAGTTTGACATGTCTCAACCTTTTTTTAAGCCTAACCAACCACTAATGGTGTTTTAAGCATTCAGACATAGGTTTGAGATGAGATAACTCAAGTTTGAACAAGTTTAACAAAGTTTAGAATAAAAACAGAAAGTTTAGTACACTTTGGAGCCTTTGTGGTGAAGTTCCAGGTCTGGATTCTCCAAGGAGAACCCATGGAATCATACCCAAGGTTGTTCCAAGTGGTTTGAAAGAAGAATGAATGAAAAAGATGAAGTATAAGTGGGGTTATGCTCACTTTTGCAACTTCAGTGAATCTGCCTTGCTACTGATTTCTCAGCTGGATTTAAAGTGTTTGAGAGAGAGATTAGAGTGTTTGCAAAGTGGAGGAAGTGTGGAGGAGTCTTGGGTTTTATAGGAAGTGATTAGGGTTTGGTTTGGTGAGTAATTAATGAAGAAAGCACAATCCTACAAACACAAAATTGCCCAATCCAAGAGTAGATGCAAACATTCTGCGAATTCTACCTTCAGGCGGGGAGCGAGAAGAAAAGGGAAACACGCTCGCGGCACGCGAGAAGGTAAATTCTCCAAACTTTGTTGATTTTTTTCATTTTTAGTCCCTGAAGTTTGTTTTGATAGTTTTAAGGTGTTTTCCGCGTAAAAGGCATAATACAAGGTTTATTAACGAAATGCAAGCATACTAATGAGTATTAACAAGTATGATCAAGTATGAACATCGCGTATAAGTTTTTATTTCGGCATGTAAGTCACATACTGTAAGTTTATCAAACGTTTGCGTGTATTGCAGATCAAGTAGCATATATGTAGACACAAATGAGTTTGACATGATTAAAATAAACCATGATTAAAATATAACATGATTAAAATAGAACATCATTAAAATAGAACACGCGTTTCATTATGATTCAAGTCTCGGAATATCGATTACAACGGAAAGATGAATACAAATGATTACAAGGGTTTCCAAAAATAGAAATACAACATGAATTTTCCAAATACAGAAAGTTTAAAATAGCAGGGCGTTACAATCTTCCCTCCTTTAGGAAATTTCATCCCGAATTTAGGAAGATGTAATGAATAGATGCGATACTTGGTCTTCATATCACTCTCGAGTTCCCAAGTAAATTCAGCTCCACGTTTACCTTCCCATCAAACCTTGACGATAGGAATTCAACTGCGCCTCAATTGCTTGACTCCCTGGTCCATGATTTCGACCTTTCTCCACGAAGTGCAAAGTCCCGTTGATTTGGAGATCTTCGAGTGGAACTTGAAGTCCTTCTTCAGCTAGACACTTTTTGAGGTTCGAAACATGAAAGATAGGGTGAACGTTGTTGACCTCTTCAGGCAGGTTCATTCGATATGGAACCTTACCAAAGCTTTCGAGAATTTTGAAAGGACCTACGTAGCGAGGTGCGAGTTTACCTTTCTTGCCAAAATGAACTACACCCTTCCAAGGGGATACCTTGAGGAGTGGTGACCAACATTGAATTCCAAACGTTTGCGTCTTTTATCAGCGTAGCTCTTTTGGCGATTTTGAGCTTTGAGTAGGTTATCACGTATTTGCAAGATCTTGTCTGTTGTTTCTTGTATGAGTTCGGGACCAGTGAGTTGAGCCTCACCAATCTCATGCCAACAGATAGGCGATCGACATTTTCGACCATATAATGCTTCAAATGGAGCCATTTGAATACTGGCGTGATAACTATTATTGTATGAGAATTCTACCGATGGTTAATGTGAATCCCAATTGCCACCAAAATCGATTACGCATGAACGAAGCATATCCTCTAGAGTTTGAATGGTACGCTCGGTTTGACCGTCGGACTGAGGATGAAAAGCAGTACTAAGATTGAGGTGAGCACCGAGAGCTTTTTGGAAGGTTCGCCAAAGACGCGAAGTAAAACTACCATCACGGTCCGAGATGATGTCAATGGGGATACCATGACGACAAATGATTTCATCGTGTAGATATGAGCCAATTTCTCGACTTTGTAATCTTCACGAATAGGGAGAAAGTGCGCGGACTTGGTCAAACGGTCAATGATAACCCAGATACTGTCGTGACCAGAGGACGTACGAGGAAGTTTGGTGATGAAGTCCATAGCGACACTCTCCCATTTCCAAAAGGAATCTCTGGTTGTTCGAGTAAGCCAGAGGGGCGTTGATGTTCGACTTTCACCTTGGAACACGTGAGACATTTCGAGACATAAAGAGCGATATCCTTCTTCATGTCAGACCATCAATAAGACGTACGCAAGTCTTGGTACATCTTGTCGGCCAGGATGAATAGAGTATCGGGATTTGTGGGCTTCCTTCATCAAGAAGTCACGAAGGTTGTCGCGATTTGGAATCCAGACTCGATTGAGATAGTATAACATACCATCGGCTTTGGACGAGAGTTTATCTTTGGCACCACACTTCATCTCATTGTACAAGTTGTCCTCATTGACGGATGATGTTGTGCTTTACGATTCGGTCCTGAAGGTTGCTTAGAATCTGGAAACAGTGTATACTCTTTGCTGAGGTTGACGACTAGAGGTCGGTGTAGACAACTCTAAAATTTCGTTGTTATCTTTTTTATTATATTTATCCTTTGTACTCCGAGATTCGTTATAAGAAAAGTTTATGTTAATTAATTACACTTGTGTATGTTATATCGCATCTAATCGCTTATTAAATCGCATCGCTAATCTCATTGCATCGCAAATCGCAGTTAATTATATGGTTTTTATGTTATTTATGTGTTATGTGGTTGTGATTAAGATTACGCTCGCTATCGCATCGCTCTCGCGCACTCGAATCGCTAAATCTCACTATTATATAATTATAACGCTTAATATAACTATTTAATACTAACCGACTCGTCAAACGAACACTTAACGCAATATTAGCAAACGGAACTTGGTCACCAGGCCAAGTTCGACTGAACTTGACTACCCCAAGTTCGTCCGAACTTGCTTGAGACACAAGAATCCTCATTTTTCTCCAAGTTCGCTCGAACTTGTACAAGTATGTACAAGTTCGACTGAACTTGTCTGATAATCCATGAATAACTAGCAAGTTCGCCCGAACTTGCATTAATTTCATGCAAGTTCGACCGAACTTGACTCCCCAGCTCTCATTTTTGCATTCTCCTATAAATACTCAGCCTCATTCTCTCATTTGAACTTGCTGCAACTTCGCCCAGAGCTCCCGAAACCCAAAACCCTCCGTTTTCTACGTAAGAATCAACCCGATTTCAACTGCAATGATGTTCAACAACGTTTTACAACGATTTTGCACAAGGCATTGCTTCGTTTTCATCTAATCCTTCTGTTTATGAAAATCTTCAACTTTTTCCATTAAAACTTCTGTTTTCACTCAGATCTATACTAGATCTGAGCAAAACCTTTTAAAACCTTGATTTTTACACCATTTTCGGACTAATGACGTATGTTTCGTTCACTTTTGAGTGGAACGAGGCGTTTTCGAAGCTAGATCTCAGATACGGAAGCACAAGGACGAAATCGTCACTTTACACAAGCTGTCTAACCCGTACGAACCTTCAAGTTCGCCCGGATTAGCCCGAGTTTCTGTAAAATGGCTAAGTTCGCTCCAAAAGACCTTTCCGGCCTAAGCTTCACTCAGTGGCTTAAGGTTGGAGGGATGGGCACTCGATTTCCTCAGCAAACGACGCGAAAACGCAAGATTTTGGACCCGAAAACATCAAGTTCGCTCGAGATTTAACTGATTTTATGCAGCTCAAGAGTCAAGTTCGCTCGAACGTGCCTACTGTTCGACCCAAACTTAACCGTTTCAGCTTTTCTGAGACTGATGCACTTTCGTTCGTGTATGCAGGCTGATCCGGCGCTCCTCCTCACCTCTCGGTACTCGTCTACTCTCTCCTAAACGCACCCATAGTGAGTATACTTGACCCATTTTCGCTTTAACGCACTTTTTGGGTGTTACATATGTCCCACTATCAAAATCACTTCACAAATCAAGCTGTTTATCACACGCGAATAATCTGATTATGTATGCTCAATACTGATACTAGAAACATGTGACTAGGACTTATTTTCGTTAACTTGCCTCCTTAGCTAGTATGTACCTATAGCTTGGCTAACACCCGACGGGGTCTAGTTAGGATGGACGCGCAAGCCTTCTCACGGTAGTTAGCATGAGAAATAAGCCTATGTTTATCTGTGTGATGTGTTTTGTGTATCATGATGTGTAGTTAGACTATTTCGCGAAAGCTTTCTCTATTATGCTAGTAGTACTTAAACATGTATGCTCACATTTACTTAATTGTATTGACTTGTATTTTAATGTATGTAACAGGTTGATGAGTTAGCTTATCGGATGCATTGGATAGCCGAGCTTAGTTGTTTTTGTTTATTTTGTTTTGTTTAGAATGGTTTGTAATAAAATCTAGGGGATATCGGACCTTATTGTTTTATGAGAAAGTTATGTATTTCGTGACATTGTTGCTGGCGTATTGTTTAATAGTATGGGATATTAGACGTTAAAATATTATTGAATGAATAGTGTTATGGAAATTTCTCGTGAGACAATCTGGTCGCCTTAGTGCCACTAACCCCGATGTTTCCGCCATTGGTTGGGGTGTGACAGATTGGTATCATAGCAGCCCATAACCTTAGGATAATAGGTAGAATTGCCATGATTCGACCTAGTAGCATGTTTAAGTACCCGATTGACCGATCTTTGACTTAAATGCTTAAACTCTTGCCATAAATGCTTAAATGTGCCTTTCCTAAGGCTAATATAATATACACGCTTGGAAACGCTCGTATCACACAAAACGAATGATTAAGTCGAGATTAGGTGTGAAAACCAAGAACTCTCGATGAGATCATTCACTCCACGCAATCCCTATCGCACGAGATACCTTCGTTGAGTTAGGAGTGATATCCAAACCTTGACGAAAATCTCCATTTCTATCTAGTGGAACGCCCGATGTGATCGGTACGCGTAGCCACAATAGGAACGACGTTGCTAAGTTAGGGGTGAAACCCGCATCTTAGTAACGAATTCTGCCTTTTGATTTTCAATCTCACCAAAGTCTCGATTATTCCGATGATTTGGAACACGTAGTAACCGGAAGGATAATGCCGTTAGCCGCTTGCGGTGAGAGCATCTATCTAATAGGCCAAAACGTGGGTCCAAGTTCAAAGGGTAGTCGAACCACTTTGGGAAGTCAACGTCTCAAAACCCCGGACACTCCCAGATTGATTTAAGCCTATATCGTCGATTTACGCATCATCGAATTTATTATTATTCATGTGTTTAAAATTTTGAGAAATTTTCGCCTTATTCGATTTCTCGCTTTATTTATTTCTCGCATTACCGATTTCTCGCTTTATCGCTTTACGCTCCATTGAATATATGCACAACTAGCACAGCTCTCGTAATCTAAAATACTAATTAATACACCAACCAAACTAATCGCTTAACTCGCTTACGCCTATGAGGACATGTGTACCTCATGTGCGGTATTATCTCGCTTATATATATATCGCTTATATCTTGCATCTTCGAACGCGCTACGCTTTACTTATAAGAAGGTGAATACGTGCAAAGTATATGCTTATGTGGATTACGTGCTTACGTGCTTATGTGCTTATGTGTTTACGTGCTTACGTGTTTTCCTGCTTACGTGGATTACGTGCCTACGTGTTTATGTGATTTTGTGCCTTGTATGACTAATAATAATAAATATTTTAAACATAAACATTATTATAATCGAATCTCATCTAATCTAAATCCTTCGTGTGGATGTCTTCAATGTGATCGCACACCTGAAGGAATCTCCAGCGTAGGAACGCCGACAAGCGTATCGCTACAATGGTAGCCAAGGAAATAGCTAAAGTTATCCCGCAAATCGTCTCGGAAATTCATGTTGTGAGCAGTAACTCATCGGTCGACTTGAAAGCTGAAAATCCCAAGTCACGATTCAGCTTCAAAAATTTCAAAGCTTGTGCACCTCTCGCCTTCACGGGCAACGACGGACCGACAACTATGTTCTATTGGTTTAACGCCATTGAGGTCACCTTTAGGAAAAGTGGATGCCCTGATGACCTTTGCACGGTGAACGCTACCGGAGTCTTCCAGTCCCGTGCTCTCAACTGGTGGACCGCCGAAAGGAATAGGCGCGGTAACGATGAAGCCTATAGTCTGTCTTGGGAGGAACTCAAGGAAGTGATGATGAAGGAGTTCTGTCCTCCGCACGAGATACAAAAGCTCGAGAACGAGTTTTGGGAATCAAACAAGATGGTCCCGACAATGCTGGATTCACCGCTCGATTCAAGATTTTGAGCATCATCTGTCCCAGCCAAGTTGATACAAACGAGAAAGCCATCAACAAGTATATCCATGGTCCGCCCGAGTGTGTCGCGAATTTTGTGAAAGTTGCTCGTACTACAACCATCGAGGAAACCTACATGCTCATCGCTGAGATCAATGATCAGCGAGTTCAAGATGGTTACTTCAAGAACTCTGTGAAAGTTGCCAATCAAGCTGTCGCCGAACCAACTGCTGCTATCGAACCATCCAGCGATCCGAAGGGAAAGCGTCATGGATCCAAAGAGGAAACCCTAGCAAGAACTACAGTCGCTGCTACCGCTCAACTCTCAGCCTTACCAGGCTCCTGCTCAGGACGCACCCCCAGCTAAACATGCGTACACCTGTCCTCACCACTGTGCCCTAAGTGCACATATCATCATGTGGTGGGTGGAAACTGCTGCTTTTGCACAAACTGCAACATCTACGACCACTTTACTGTCAGTTGCCGTACCGGTCCTCGTCAGCCAACTCCTCAAGCTCCTCAAGCTCCAGCATACCAGCTCCTCAGCGTACTCCCCAGAACAACCAACAACAACAAGCAGCTCCAAAAGCACGTGTGTGTTACGTATGTGGTGATCCGAACCACTTTACAAATGCCTGCCCAAACCGTACCGTGAAGCAAGAGCCGCAGAATAGCAGCCACCACCGCAGCCTCAGCAGCAACAACAAGCTGCGCGTGGAAGAGCTTCAACCTGAATCACCACCATGGCCCAGAATGACAACAATGTTTGTCAACGGTACGTTCATCGTTAATGGTATTTATGCTTCATGTTTATTTGATACTAGTGCCGATAATTGTTTTGTATCGTTAGAATTCGAAAAGGTTTTAAAATGTAAGTGCGCTAAACTCCCAAAGACTTTCGATGTGGAAGTCGCCACCGAAAGAACCGCTGCCGTTAATTCCGTCCTACGTGGTTGTAATCTCGATCTCAACAACCATGTCTTCTAGATCAATCTCATACCTATGCAGTTAGGTAGCTTCAATATCATAGTAGGTATGGACTTTCTTTGTGAAAACCATGCTAAGTTGTATGCTTTGATAAAATGATTCGCCTCCCTCTCCCTAACGATGATCAACTTCATGTCTATGGTGAAACTCCCTCAAAGAAGTTGATGCTTTTGTCATGTACTCGAGCACACAAATGTTTCCGAAAGCAATGTGTTTTTTTCTAGCCCATATCGTGAACCCAAAGAAAGAAAAGAAGACTTTTAAAGACGTTCCTGTTGTTCGTGAATTTCCAAAAGTCTTTCCCAACGACTTACCCGGTTTACCCCATACTCGCGATGTTGAATTCCGTATCGATTTAGTTCCCGGTGCTACTCCTGTTGCTAAAGCTCCTTATCGTCTCGCACCATCTGAAATGCACGAGCTATCAAGCCAACTTCAAGAGCTTCTTGATAAAGGTTTCATACGCCAGAGCACTTCGCCATGGGGTGCACCCGTCCTTTTCGTGAAAAAGAAGGATGGATCGTTCCGAATGTGCATCGATTATCATGAACTTAACAAACTCATGATAAAGAACTGCTACCCTCTTCCTCGAATCGACGACTTATTTGATCAGCTTCAAGGTGCTACTTGCTTTTCTAAAATCGATCTTCATTCCGGTTATCATCAGTTACGCGTGTTGGATGAAGATATTCGAAAACCGCCTTTCGTACTCGCTATGGCCATTTCGAATTCGTGGTCATGCCTTTTGGTCTTTCAAATGCGCCCGCGGTCTTCATGGATTTGATGAACTGTGTGTGTAAAGCTTTCTTAGATCGTTTCGTCATAGTTTTCAGCGATAATATCCTTATCTATTTGAAGTCGAGAGACGAACACGCGCGCCATCTCCGTTTAGTTCTCGAACTTCTTCAAGGAAATCGCCTTTATGCTAAGTTCTCAAAATGTGAATTCTGGCTCGAAGAAGTCCAATTTCTCGGACACATCGTTAATAGTCAAGGAATTCACGTCGACCCTGCAAAGATTGAAGCCGTCAAGAGTTGGATTACACCGAAGAATGCTTCGGAAATCCGTTCATTTCTTGGATTGGCGGGTTACTACCGTCGATTCATCGCCGACTTCTCGAAAATTGCCGTTCCGTTTACCGCTTTAACTCATAAAGACAAACCTTTTGTTTGGAATTCCAAGCAAGAGAAAGCTTTTCAAACTCTCAAGCGTATGGTATGTAACGCTCCTGTGCTCGCTTTACCCGACGGAAATGACGATTTCGTTGTTTACTGCGATGCCTCAAACCTTGGTCTTGGTTGTGTTCTCATGCAACGAGACAAGGTTATCGCGTATGCGTCTCGTTAACTCAAAATCCACAGAAAAACTACACAACCCATGATCTCGAATTCGGTGCAGTTGTTTTTGCATTGAAGATATGGCGACACCACCTTTACGGTACCAAGTGTACGGTCTTCACCGACCATAAGAGCTTACAACATATCCTCAATCAAAAGGAACTGAATATGCGCCAACGCAGATGGGTTGAACTTCTCAATGATTACGATTGTGAGATACGCTACCATCCCGGCAAAGCAAACGTCGTCGCCGATGCTCTAAGTCGACGAAGCTATGTATATAGTGTTCGTGACTCTCAAGCTTTGAATAATCTTGAAATTCTTATTCGCTCCGCTCAGTTTGCTTGTTTTAACGAGAATACTTTGGAGGAAGAAATGAAATGTGGTGCCGAAACTCATCTTGTTGTTAAACCTAACGGTATCTATTATTATCTCGATCGCATTTGGATTCCCAGCTGTGACAATCTTCGTGAATTGCTAATGACCGAAGCCTATAAATCTCGATATTCCATTCACCCCGGTGCCGACAAGATGTACCAGGACCTTCGTCCTAAGTACTGGTGGCCGGGCATGAAAAAGGATATCGCCATTTACGTCTCAAAGTGCTTAACTTGTTCGAAGGTTAAAGCCGAACATCAAAGGCCCTCTGGCTTACTTGAGCAACCCGAAATCCCGATGTGGAAGTGGGAAAGTATGGCTATGGACTTCGTTACAAAACATCCCCGCACTTCATCTGGTCAATATAGCATTTGGGTTATCGTTGATCGTCTTACTAAATCAGCGCACTTTATTGCTATACGAGAAGACTTTAAGGTCGAACGGTTAGCTCGAATCTATACCGACGAAGTTATATGTCAACACGGGACGCCTCGTGACATCATCTCTGACCGAGACAGTCATTTTACCTCGCGTCTCTGAGAGACTTTTCAATCCGCTCTCGGTACTACTCTCAATCTCAGTACCGCTTTTCACCCTCAAACTGACGTCAGATTGAGCGCACGATCTGCACCCTCGAAGACATGCTTCGTGTGTGCATCATAGATTTTGGTGGTAACTGGGATACGCATTTACCTTTAATCGAATTCTCGTACAATACTGGTTATCATACCAGATTCAAATGGCTCCTTTTGAGGCACTGTTTGGAAGAAAATGTCGATCGCCTATTGCATGGCACGAGATTGGAGAAGCACAAATCACCGGTCCCGAGCTAATTCAAGAAACAACGGACAAGATCCTCCAAATCAAAGACAATCTCTTGAAAGCTCGGAGTCGTCAAAAGAGTTACACCGATAAACGCCGCAAGCCCCTGTAGTTCGAAGTGGGAGATCACGTTCTCCTAAAGGTTTCACCTTGGAAGGGAGTGGTCCGCTTCGGCAAGAAAGGAAGGGTAGCGCCTCGATACGTCGGTTCCTTTAAGATTCTGGAAAGAATTAGGAAAGTGGCTTAACGCCTCGAATTACCGGCGGAACTTAATAACGTTCATCCGACTTTCCATGTGTCTAACCTCAAGAAATGCCTAGCCGAAGAAAGTCTCCATGTACCTCTCGAAGATCTACAAATCAACGAGACTCTCCATTTCGTGGAAAAGCCTGTGGAAATCATGGATCGAGAGACCAAGAAACTCCGACGCTCACGCATCCCTATCGTGAAGGTCCGATGGGAAGGCAAACGCAGCGCCGAGTTCACTTGGGAATTGGAAAGTGACATGAACACACCAAGTACCCGCACCTCTTTGTTACAGCTACTACTTAAATTTCTTAAAGTAGGGGAGACTGTAACAACTCTAAAATTTCGTTGTTATCTTTTTTCAATTATATTTATCCTTTGTACTCCGAGATTCGTTATAAGAAAAGTTTATGTTAATTAATTACAGTTGTGTATGTTATATCCATCTAATAGCTTATTAAATTGCATCGCTAATCACATCGCATCCAAATCACAGTTAATTATATGGTTTTTATGTTATTTATGTGTTATGTGTGTTGTGGTTAAGATTATGCTCGCTATCGCATCGCTCTCGCGCACTCGAATAGCTAAATCGCACTATTATATCAATTATAACGCTTAATATAACTATTTAAACAAACGCCAATCGCCAAACAACACTTAACAGCGAAATCAGCAAACCAAGTTCAGCCAACTTGACTACCCCAAGTTCGCCCGAACTTGCCTGAGACACAAGAATCCTCATTTGTCCCCAAGTTCGCTTGAACTTGTACAAAAATGTACAAGTTCGGCCTAACTTGACTGATAATCCATGAATAACTAGCAAGTTCGCCCGAACTTACATGAATTTCATGCAAGTTCGACCGAACTTGACTCCCCAACTCTCAATTTTGCCTTCTCCTATAAATACTCAGCCTCATTCTCTCATTTGAACTTGCTGCAACTTCGCCCAGAGCTCCCGAAACCCAAAACCCTCTGTTTTCTACGTAAGAATCAACCCAATTTCAACTACAATGATGTTCAACAACGTTTTACAACGATTTTACACAAGGCATTTCCTTTGTTTTGATCAAATCTCTTCTGGTTACTAAAATCTTCATCTTTTTCCATCAAAACTTCTGTTTTCACTCAATCTATACTAGATCTGAGCAAAACCTTTTAAAACCTTGATTTTTATTCGGACTAATGACGTATGTTTCTTCACTTTTGAGTGGAACGAGGCGTTTCGAAGCTAGATCTCAGATCTAGAAGCACAAGGACAAAATTGTCATTTTACACAAGCTGAACTAACCCATACGAACCTTCAAGTTCGCCCAGATTAGCCTGAGTTTCTGTAAAATGGTTAAGTTCGCTCCAAAAGACCTCTCCAGCCTAAGATTTACTCAGTGGCTTAAGGTTGGAGGGATGGGCACTCGATTTCCTCAACAAACGATGCGGAAAACGCAAGATTTTGGACCCAAAACATCAAGTTCGCTCGAGATTTAACTGATTTATGCAGCTCTGGAGTCAATGCTCAATGGAGTCAAGTTCGCTCGAACTTGAGTGAAGACTTCACAAAGAATCAACAAGTTCGCTAGAACTTGTCAAGTTTCTCAGGAAACCTTGCAAGTTCGCTCGAACTTGTCACTCTCCCAAATCCAACCCACAAGTTCACCCGAACTTGACAAGCTTCCTAAGAAACTTGCCAAGTTCGACTGAATTTGTCTCAACATCTCCACTGGTTAAACAAGTTCCCTCGAACTTGTATGTCTACATACAAGTTCGCCAACTTGCCTACTATTAATCCAAACTTAACAGTTTCAGCTTTTCGGATACTGATGCACTTTCGTTCGCGTATGCAAGCTGATCCGGCGCTCTCCTCACCTGTTGGCAATCGTCTACTCTCTCCTAAACGCACCCACAGTGAGTATACTTGACCCGTTTTCGCTTTAACGCACTTTTTGGGTGTTACATATGTTCCAGTATCAAAATCACTTCACAAATCAAGCTGTTTATCACACGCGAATAATCTGATTATGTATGCTCAATACTGACACAAGAAACATGTGACTAGGACTGATTTTGTTAATTTGCCTCCTTAGCTAGTATGGTACTATAGTTTGGCTAACACCCGACGGGGTCTAGTTAGGATGGACGCGCAAGCCTTCTTTATGGTAGTTAGCATGAGAAAGAAGCCTATGTTTATCTGTGTGATGTGTTTTGGTGTATCATGATATGTAGTTAGACTATTTCGTGAACGCTTTCTCTATTATGCTAGTAGTACTTAAACCTGTATGCTCACCTTTACTTAATTGTATTGACTTGTATTTTAACGTATGTAACAGGTTGATGAGTTAGCTTATCGGATGCATTGGATAGCCGAGCTTAGTTGTTTTCGTTTATTTTGTTTTATTTAGAATGGTTTGTAATAAAATCTAGGGTATATCGAACCTTATTTTTTTATGAGAAAGTTGTGTATTTCGTGACATTGTTGCTGACGTATTGTTTAATAGTATGGGATATTAGACGTTAAAATATTGTTGAATGAATAGTGTTATGAAAATTTCTCGTGAGACAATCTGGTCGCCTAGTGCCACTAACCCCGATGTTTCCGCCATCGGTTGGGGTGTGACAGTCGGCTACAACATTCGCTTTACGGGGTGATAGCGGATCTCGCAGTCATAGTCGTTCAATAATTCCACCCAACGACGTTGACGCATCTTGAGTTCCTTTTGATTGAAGATGTGCTGAAGGCTCTTATGGTCGGTGTGTTGGTGTAGAATGTCTATGTCTTAGTCTTATATCGAGTCTGTATAGAATAAAGTTGTTTAGGCTAGCAAAAAGTAGTATTTATGTATTAAGAGGTCAAGTTCGCCCATGAGTAACATGTAAAGACAAGTTCTGCCAAACTTGACTAGGTCAAGTTCGGGCGAACTTAAATATCCTCTGGCAAACTTGAACATCTATAAATAGCTAGCATGCCTCACACTTTTGTAACTTTGGCATTTCTGAGGCGAAGCTCTGTCAATTTGGAGACTCGACGTTATATCAATAAAATTGACAATTAATTGACTAATTCTTGTTATTTGGGAAACTTGTCGTAATATTTCCGCTATTATCGACAATAGAGATCAAATATAGGTTCCTAAGAATTGAGGATCGGTCCTACAAGTGATATCAGAGCTAAAATAGTTTGATTTGATTGATATCAAGAGAAGAACACTTCTAATTCTACTCCATTCTTCTATTTTTCTTAACTTTTTCACAAAAATGAAGAATTCACGGTCAAATTCTATCCAATTTTCAATATGACATGTTAAATACAACATAGATAAACCCCTGAGAGTTTGGAAACTAAATTCAAACGAATTGGTATCAAAATGTTGCAAAAACCATGTTTTCAAAACCCTTCATCATCAAACTTATTAGCCAAGTTCGACCGAACTTAAGGTAAAAAGTCACTTTTCCAGTGAGTTTTTACCAAGTTCGCTCGAATTTGAGGTATTTTTTATGGAATTATGCTAAGTTCGCTCGAACTTACTAAAAATTCACTGATATTTTGTTAAGTTCGACCGAACTTGATAAAATTCAAGAAAACTTTAGCCAAGTTCGCTTGTACTTGCACATCTTTCTTATAAACTCAAGTACAAGTTCGACCGAGGTTACTCAGGGACATTTTTAAATCAAAAGTCACAAGTTCGACCGAACTTGTGATAATTCTGAGAATTCTTCATTTTAACTAGAAGTTCGACCGAACTTGTAGTAAATCTAACATTTTCAAAAGTTTTAACGTGTTTTCAGCGTACGTGTCTCGATATTCGTGATGGATGATATTCAGAGAGCGTATATGTCCGGAGTGAGTACATCCAATGCTAATGTCATACAGCAAGTCAATCTAGACAACGAAATGGGCACGTCCGTTAAATCGCCGAAGTTAATGAGCATGAACGAGTATGAAGGATGGAAGGAGAAATTTACTTATTGGGTTCAGGCCATGCATTTCCAAGGCTGGGTGTCGATTGAGAGAGGTTACACTGTTCCGTTGGACGAACATCAGCAAGTACTAGAGAAGTACAAGTACACCACAATACAGAAAGATGAGTACATTGCTGAGAAAAAGATGATAAGCCTCATTCAACAATTGTTAAAGAAGATATTCTGGTCTTGTTGCCCGAGTATACTACTGCGAGAGATCTCTGGCTATCACTACAAAAGAAATACCAAGGCAGCGCAGAGACGATCAAAAGTAAGAAAGCTCTCATCATGAAGGAGTTTGATATTTTCAACATGTTGAAGGGCGAGACAATGAAGCAGATGATTGAGCGCTTCTGTCATCTGAAAGTCCAAACGAGAAGACATGGTCTCGAGAAGACAGAACCAGAGTACATCGATAAGCTTGCAGATGCGTTACCTGACGAATAGTGGACTACTTATTTGATGGTTCTGAAAGAAAGTCCGAACTGGGAATTCTTTAAGTTGTCAACATTCATCGACAAACTTGAAGGTCATGAAATGGAATTGCTGAAGATTGCAAAGTCGAAGAATGCTAACATTGTTCAAGATGTTGGTCTGTATTACAAGAACGGAATGCAAGACAATATTTCAAGCCCAATGATACATACAACGTTCAATGCAAACATGAATTCTTCTCCACAGAATCAAAACCAATCATATCCACAATATGATCAAAGTCCACAAAGCTCTTCGTTCTCAAGCACAGGGTCAAATGCTTCTTATCAGAGTCAAGCAAATCAGAATCAACAAACAAATTCTGATCCAAATGTGTACAAGTGTAACATTGCTGTAAATCTAAACAATGTTGTTTCTGAGCAAGTTGCAAAACAACACATGTCACTTCTTGCCACTATTCTAGAATCGTACGAAAGTCTTGTAGCTAGAAAGATCGGCAATCCTGAAATGACCGCCGAAGACTACGATCAGGTGGACGAAGAAGAGCTTGAACTGATCGATATCAAGTGTTCTCTAGCTTCTATCATTCAAAGGGTCACAAAGTTTGTTGCACTCACTGGCTGAGATATTGGAAATTCAAGCAACAAGCTAGGGTTTGACAAATTGAAGGTCACTTGTTTCAGATGCCAACAGAAAGGGCATTTTAAGAGAGAATGCAAAAATCCTGAAGCCACAGGCAATCAAAGTCCATTTGGTGGAGGCAATGATTATTACAAGAAATCTCTTCAATACAAGCCTTTCCCAAAGAAGACACAAGTTGAGATTCAAGAAAAGCCAAACAGCAGTAACACTGATAAGGCAATGGTTGCTTCGAACGAGGATGATGGTTTCGATTGGAATTCTTATAGCGGTAAGAAGACCGGAGTTGCATTGATAGTTGAGATCGTTGAAGATACTTCTTCCAAAGAAGCAACAGCTCTAGAGAATATTCTATTGGAACAGTATTTGCAACAACAGGAGGAAGAGGAGTATCTTCACATGAAGAACCAAGGCATATTATCTCCTAACTCGTGTGATAGTTTTGCAGGACACTTTGATGGAAGTTCTCAGGAGCAAGTGATTGAGGAGAAGTCGAATGAAGAAAGTACTGATTTTGTTCAAGAAGTAACTGTTGAAAACCTCAAGGACTTTGCAGATAAAGCTATGATGGCGAATCTAACCAAGGTAGGTCCAGAGGTAAAGGAAGTTGTTAAAGTGCAAAGTGTGGAGGTTGTAAAACCTTGCACAAAATGTACCGAGCCATGTGCTAAATGCGCCAAAAAATCACAAATCATCGCTGAACTCAATGTACATAACGAACATTTCAAATACGATTATCGTACAATGAAGGAAGCGTATGACAAAATGAAAGATGATTATGGCAGGCTCGATAGAAATACTATTGAACAACATGATACCATAAGGATATTGAAAGGTACAGTAATGGATAAACAAAAAGCAATAAACATCTATATTAACACCATTGCTGAAACCAAACAACAACTCCAGGACATGAAAATGAAACAGAACGTGTTCAATAACTTTTAAGAAGTTATTCAACTAACGCATATGTCATTCATCACATTATTCCCACAATTCCATCGGAAGAAAAACCTAAAAAGAAAGTTGGTAAAGAATACAACAATGTTCCTCCACCTCTTTGCGAGAAGTATTGTCGCAAAACTGTTGATGGAATGGATAAGGCACTCAACATTGAGTTGTTATCTAAAAAGAAAAATGAGTTGCCGGCAACTCATTTATGTAGTCTATACTAAATCAGATGATGACAATGCGGTAGTAAAAAAAAGTGGTTGAAATGTTCTGAACGATTCTGATGGCGGCAGCTTCGATAGCGCCACCTCGAGTTTGAACAGTTATGACACAAATTCTGAAAATGACGAGACATCATCGGAAGATGATCTATGTGATGATCCTAATGTTGTCATGTACAAGGTTAAGGAATCTGATAGATTATACTTTGTGGTTGTTCCAGGCGAAGTGATGCCAAGATCATATTCTTATCATCCGTCAAATTCTATAATAGGCGAATTACAAGCTGGTGTGAGAACACGGAGTCAAATAAACAAAGCTTTGAGTTGTTTCTATACTCGTGTTGCTCCAATTCAAGAATATTGCTACTATTCATGTTTTATATCCCAGATTGAGCCAAAAAGTGTTTCTGAAGCTTTAGGCGATGAAAAATGGGTACAAGCAATGCAAGAGGAACTGTTACAGTTCGAGAACTTAGGAGTGTGGAAGCTTGTAGACCTACATGAAAATTAGAAAGCAATTGATACTAAATGGGTCTTTAAATACAAGCGAGACGATCGAGGGGTTATAGTTCGAAACAAAGCTCGGCTTGTTGACAAGGGATTTGACCAGCTGGAAGGGATAGACTACACGGAAGTCTACGCACCAGTAGCTCGTTTAGAATCTATTCGAATATTTCTTGCTTTCGCAGCATGGAAAGGATTTAAAGTCTATCAGTTGGATGTCAAATCAGCTTTTCTGTATGGAAAATTACGCGAGAAGGTGTACGTCGGACAACCACCAGGGTTTGTCGATCCACTCAACAAAAAGAAAGCATATCTTCTTGATAAAGCTCTTTACGGTTTACACCAAGCCCCGAGAGCTTGGTACGAGACGTTATCACAACATCTCGTGGGAAACGGCTTTGTCAGAGGAACTATGGATAGTACTCTCTTCACCAGAGAAGTTGGTAGTCATCTAATTATTGTTCAAATCTATATGGACGACATCGTCTTTGGATCAATGAATGATAATCTTTGCAAGGAGTTTGAGGGCATCATGAAGAAGAAATTCGAAATGTCTTCGATGGGCGAAATGAAGTTCTTCCTCGGATTGCAAGTAGATCAACTTCCTGACGGTATTTTCATTCATCAGACCAAGTATGTGCACGACATCTTGAAGAAGTTTGATATGGAAAGCTCAAAGCCGTCATCTTCTCCTCTTGCTCTTAATCACGGGATTTGCTTTGACGAAACTGGAACCAAAGTTGATGAGACGCTCTACAGATCAATGATAGGATCGTTGATGTATCTGACGGCATCGCGCCCAGATTTCATGTATCCTACCTGCCTATGCGCCAGATATCAGTCAAGCCCGAGAATTTCACACATGCAGATCGTGAAGCGAATCTTCAGATACTTGAAGGGATGCCCAAGCACCGGTTTGTGGTACCTGAAGAATGATAATTTCGATCTTGCAGGATACGCTGATTCTGATTTTGGTGTAGATAAGTTGAATTCAAAATCGATTACAGTGGGATGCCAGTTCTTCGGAACAAGAATGGTAACCTAGCAGTGTAAGAAACAGACTACGGTCGCTCTCTCTCTACCTGTGAAGCTGAGTATATCTCGGCCTCCAGCCGTTGTTCACAGATTCTGTGGATACAACAGCAGATGAGAAACTATGGTCTGCAATTTCTCGACACTCCGCTGTATGTTGATAATAAGGCAGCTATTGATATAACCAAAAATCTAGTTCATCACTCAAGCACAAAACACATTGAAATTCGTCATCACTTCATTTGTGACTGCTACGAAAAGAAGTTGGTGCGAATAGAAAAAATCCACACCGACGAACAAAAGCCTGATTTTTATACCAAACCATTTTCTTTATCACGGTTTAAATACTTTGAGAATTAATGGTATGAAAAATTTGCTGACAGGTGCGGACGCTGAGGTTGAATACGGATCGGACGACGAGTTCACGTGATCCACATTGGTTTGTCTATATCTTTCTAGTTTAGAATTTTATTAAAAACTAAAATACAAAAAGTTGTTTTTGATTTTAGGGGGAGAAATGTTAGAGAAAATACAAAAACATTTGAAAATTTTAAAATCCAAAAATATATGAAAAATGCAAAAAGTACAAAAACATTGAAAAAGACAAAAAGAATTCAGTGTCACAAAAAGGAAATGATAGTACATCAGTGGACTATCACAGTATGCTAAAGAATTGTAAAGTTTAAAAAGTGATAAACAAATCTTACTGTGGATGTGTCGATAGGCTTAACACGTTCAGTAAACTGTTTTCGAGATATAAACTAAATTTTACAATTGCTTAATCTTGTGGATTAACACATCTTGGATATATGGACTTAGTACTCCGAAATTTCGTTTGATAGATTGCTTGATTCTGAGATATGAGGTGTTTATAGATAGTTGATATCTGGGGTATCATACAAGTTCTTCTGATCTTGCGGAAGCAATAGCCTAGAACTTCTATAATACTTTTGCAATAAATCCCTAAACTGCATGCAATCTTGAAAAAGTATCGAAAGATCTAATCATTTGCAGTGATGAAAAGATTCCTTAATTGGAACACATCTTAAAGACGAGCCTTCATCTCTTTGTCTGTACGGTAGTACTAACCTGAGCTCTCAAGGTCTCGCATAACCCAGATACAGATATCAATTACGCTATATTCACCTGTAAGATGAAATCTAGGGAATCTTGATGCGGGAGTATATTAAAGAAGTGGGAACAGTAGATAAGTCAAGTTTCATAAATCATACCTTAACATATCTTGAAACAGTTGAGAAACGTGGTAAAGTTTAAGTGGACAAACATATCGACAATCTAGGTAAATGAGTTTAAAACTTAAAGTCATCTAAACGACAACGGTACTGGTGATATGTCTCAATTAACTGATATTAGACACGAATTCACAAAAATATGTCTGTAAATATGTTTGTACATAGTTTACTTTGTTCTGTACATAGTTTATCAGCTTTATATATTAAAACCAAGAAGATTTTCAGTGTGTTTTAGCATAAACTTACAAAAATACAAAAAGATTTTCTTTCTACATTGTTTTCAGCAAACCAATGTTGGAGAACGAGTCTTCGAAGTCTGGTAAGGTGCTAGAACTGGTGTGAATCTCATTGACAACAGGCTGGGAGCTAAATCTATAAAATCTGAAAAGCCAAAATGATGAAAAGTTCATTAATTTAAAACTTTGTTTTTTGAAAATATCAACAGTTTGTTCATAACGGTCAAACCAGGGTCATTAACTTGGACTGGGCAGACAAATCGGTTAACCAAGGTCATTAGCTTGGACTTGGTCAACTGAGTGGATTTTCATAACTGGTAAAAGTTGAAAAGTTCAGGGACTTAATTGCAAAATTTGAAAAAAATTGGTTTTGGCAAGCTCGGCCGAACTTGTCAAACTAAACAAAGTTTAACATTTCAGCAAGTTCGACGGAACTTGCAACTGATGGTTGTTTAAAAAGATAAGTTCTCCCGGACTTCTATTGGGCTTTTAAACTGGGCTTATCAAGTTCGCCCGAACTTGTCAAGGTATAAATACCTTGCAAGTTCGGCCGAACTTCATTATTCACCATTACAAATCTCTGAGCGAACTTAACTCATTTGAGCGTTTGAGTGAAATTGTCAAAATTGTACCGTTATACTGCCCAAATTTGAATTGATCTTGGTGCTTTGCACACCACTATCAATGGAAGAGGTGTGTATTTGATTATTGAACCATGAATTAAATGTTAATTGAACAACTCAGATCTAAAATGTTAAAATTTGGTAGATCTAGGGTTCTAATGGCTAAATTGAACTTACAATCATGATCTACAACATAAATTGACCGTGAATATGACTTGGATTTGATTGGAATGGTTAATTAATAAAATGAACAGGTTTGATCGAAAGAGATAACAAGTTCGGCCGAACTTGTTATCAAGTTCGACCGGACATGGTACATAAAATGAATAAACTTTGATTTGATTAACTCAAGTTCGACCGAACTTAGTTTAAAACAGAACATATGAATAAAAAGGAAGTTTGCTCGAACTTGCAATTTGAATTCTGGAAAATGTTTGAGTATAAGTTCGCCCGAACTTAAGTTTGGTTTATTGAACATGTTGATATATATGTTCGGGCGAACTTGACTAAAATCAGTTTGTTATACACTTATCAAGTTCGCCCGAACTTGATGAAAAGGTGTTGAAAAATTGTAAATTTTCTCGTAATGCGTGCTAATTGTTTTTGCGTCATTTCTCAGGCTCAAGAACCAGCAAGGGTGATTTCTATGGATTTCTCGAAGTTTCACAATACATGTATTACGCTCGACAAAACGATATGTCCATCGCTGAGGGAGTACGATAGTATCTTGAAGTTTTTGAAGGATTGCCCTATTCATCGAGCTATCACGGAGCGCACTGTATCATATAGATCACATACTTACCATTTCTGGACGATCAGTGAAGATAAGAAGTCTATTATTTCATCTGTCGGAAATGAAGTTAAAGCAATCATTGTTACAGAAGATGATATTCGCAGGATCCTACAATTCAATGATGACAAAGACGATCCGATTTTCTTGGACGAGAAGATGGTTAGAGATTGTTTTTACAGAATGGGTTACAAGGGCAGTGTGAATAAGCCGACTTTAAAGAAAGGGGAAGTGCCAAACCCCTACAAGCTCCTGATGCATGCAATTATTCATACTTTTAGTCAAAGAAAGGCAGGCCTAGATAATGTACAAGATTACATGGCCTGTATGGCAACGTCGTTGATTCTAAAGAAGCCATTCAACTACTCAAAGCTTGTGTTTACACTTATGTCGAAAAACATGGATGATTCGAGATTGTGCCTATATCCGAGGTTTGTTCAGATGCTAATCGATGAGAAGTACACAAATATTGCACGAGATCCAAATGATGTTCTTTATCTTAGTCACCTCCATGATACAACGGTGAAGAAATTGATCAAGTTTCAAAAGCAAGCATTAGCACCGGTTGCTAAACCAGTATTTGGGGCTATCAAAGATTCAAACTATATTGCGCCGTCAGACAACAAATGGAGGAAAGACGGTAGTGGTGACGAGAAAGAGCTGAATGATGGTAAAGAATGGTTTAAAGGTTTCAAACCAAAAGCTCGCAGTGATTGGTTCCTAAAGGCCGAAGTTGATAAGCCTAAAAGAAACGAGCAGCAAAGAAGTCGATACAATGCTTGTTGATGAGGAAGAGCCTGTTAATGTTCAAGTTGAGGCTGGTTCAAGCGCAGCGGTTGTAATTGAGAGTCAAGAAGGTGAAAAGACGACTCAGGAAGATGATGTGATATCAGCTACTTCAGAGAATGATGATTCTGACGATTCTCTTGAAAGAGTTACCAAGAAAACAATAGCAGAGACTGAGGTAGAGAAAGTCAAAGAAACTGATGCTGACTTCGATCCATACCTTGAAAAAGAATCTGATGAGGAAAGACCCAAGATAAAAGCTAAGCGAGTGAAATCTGCTACAATTTCATCGACAAAGACTACAGGGCCTCCTCAGACAAAAGGCAGGAAGAAAACAAAAAAGCTCAAAAGCCAGTTAGTAAACAATATAAGGGAAAGCTGAAAGCGCAAAAGTTACACAAGAAACTTCTTACGCACAGGAGAGAGGAGTTACACAAGAACCTCCTACACAAGAACCTCCTGTTAATATTTCTGTTGAAGCTGAACGTCCAGGAGTTACACAAGAACCTCCTGAGACTAAATTACTTGAAGTACCGATCATTACATCTCAGTTGCTCCAACGACTTCTCATATTGAAAGTTCTACTCCAAAGAAGTCTACTCCAAAAGATGCTACTCCAAAGTCAACACCAAAAACTCCAAGAGGAAATTTGTTTGGTGATATGCCGCATGATCCGATTAATCTTCAAGATCTGAATGATTTATTTCCTGACACTAATGTTGATCTTCTCAAAAAGCGTGTCAAGATCTTGGAAGATAAAGTAGCCAAGAATGAAAAGGAGAAAGCTGAGCTAATCAATAAGATGAATCAAAGCACAGTTGAGAAAGAGATGTTGGATGATAAGGTTAAAGTGTTGGAAAATGAACGAGAATACTTCAAAGCCCTAATTGAGAGTCTGCAAGATGCAAATGAGAAGCTGCAGACAGAAATTGCTGATCTAAAGTCAATCCAAGCCCGAAATGATCGTAGATTAACAAGAATACAGAAAGTATTATCTAATACACTTGGGATTGATTTCATCTCTAAATATGATCGTCTGAATCGACAGGAAGCTAAGGAAAGATCTGAAAAAGAGTTAGCAACAAGTGGCAAAGGTAAGGGTTGAGGGTGAAGCCCCTAAATCATCTGAAGCTGCAGAGAAGTCTGTTGATGGTTTTGTTATAGCTTCTGAGTCTAATATTCCTAAGGTTGACGAATCTGTCAAGCCTTCTGATCCTATCATTGCTTCTGAAGATAAAGACGATGAAGAAGCAGAGAAAGAGGATAAAGATGAGGACGATAAGAAAGATGATTATGATTATGAAGATTGGAATGTTGCTGATGATGATGATTATGATGATCAGGGAGGAGTTGGTATGAGAATTAGTGAAAGAAAAGTATCTGATGATGTTGATTTTTCTTCTCTGATGGAGGATGAATCGAACAAGATGGATGATCAATTCAGAGGAGTCAGGGCAAACAGGGCGAACAAGATGGATGATCAGATTCAGAGGGAGTCAGGGCAAACATGGCCAACTGATGATGTTGATATGATTGATGTTGATAGGTTTGCAAAGCATGTTGCTGCCGTACCAACAAAGCCTTTAATGCTTATGCTGGAACATAATGTTGAGGAAGGCGAGTACATTCACAACTATACGAAAGAAGATTTGGCAAAGTTAATCGAATTTGATGTGAATCACTTGAATTTGACTTTGAAGAGGATGTGTTGAATGTTAACACATTTGAGCCGAATGATTATCAGTATATACGAAGGTTTGAAGCTGACGAGTATTACATAGTAATTGTTGAAGATTGGTCTTTTGATGATGAAACAGATCAAACTGCGAAGTACGCGGTCCTAAAACTGATAGTTTTCCTACATTTGAGGAGATGTACAAGCAACTAGATGAAGACATGTTGAAAGAAAAAAATAGAAGAATCGATTCGTGAAGGAAAAGTTCCTAAGCCGATGACGAAAGAAGAGATAGCTCAAGCGAAGAAATTTTGGTTTAAAGAAATGCCACGCAAACGTAAGTTTCGACATCCTCTAGCATTCTTTTCCAGAGATAAAGACGTGTCATTGGGGGATATTCTCAGTTGGGGGTGGTTCACGGAGCTGAATGATTATGCAATCAAAAGAGAATTTGGAGTGCAATACTTTAAATATCTGGCTGATTTCAAGACTTTGCCATACTGGGATGTTGAGAGCTTGTTCAGACTGTGAATGTTACGTATCATATGAAGTATATTGATCAATTATTGTGGAAGATGATCAAATTTGAAGCGACTAAAGGTTTTAAGTACTGGTAGCCATTTATTCCAGGTCGTCGCATTAAGACGAACAAGAAAACGAGAGAAAATGATATAACGTTGATCATGAAAAGACCAAGAGCTATGAAAAACATGCCATTGATGCCTATAGAACAAAATTTCTATCCAGTGTTCAAGTGGTGGCAGATAGATCCAACCACATGTGAATCAGTTATTGTATTACGATTTGAAGAACATTTGGATATTACGAAGGAAAGAGTTGAGATATTGGGATTTCAAGCCATGAGGGGATTATGGAGAACGATCAGGATTCTAGATCCAATGTGGCTTGTCAACTGTTCCAGAGAAGATATCAAAACCTTGTTCTACAGCAAAATTGTATTCGAGGAACGTGAAAAAGAACAGGCTATGCAATATCAAAGAGTTGTGAATGTTTCCTTTGCGCATGAAGTAAATTCAGGAAAGATGTGGCAGACAAGCTGGAGGGATCTGGAATGGGTTGAGTTTTTAAAGGAAGAAAAGCATCTAGAAGCTATTCATGAGAAAGGTAGAAAGGCAAGTAGTAGAAGATTTCAGTATATGAACAAAGTGCCTCTACAGATCAGACGCCAGATCCGAAGCAAGAACGACGAAGGAAGCCTTACAAGAACTTCTTCGGTCGTGGCGTTAATGTTTATTTGAAGACAGAGTTTTGAAGACTGATACAAGACAAAGACGATATCCAAGGGGGTCTGTTGTGCAGAATGTCTATGTATTAGTCTTATATCGAGTCTGTATAGAATAGAGTTGTTTAGGCTAGCAAAAAGTAGTATTTATGTATTAAGAGGTCAAGTTTCGCCCATGAGTAACATGTAAAGACAAGTTCGGCCGAACTTGACTAGGTCAAGTTCGGGCGAACTTAGCTATCCTCTGGCGAACTTGAACATCTATAAACAGCTAGCATGCCTCTCTCATTTGTAACTTTGGCATTTCTGGAGGCGAAGCTCTGTCAATTTGGAGACTCGACGTTATATCAATAAAATTGACGATTAATTGACTAATTCTTGTTATTTGGTAAACTTGTCGTAATATTTCCGCTATTATGGACAAATAGAGATCAAATCTAGGTTCCTAAGCATTGAGGATCGGTCCTGCACGGTGAAGACCACACACTTGGTACCATAAAGGTAGTGTCGCCATATCTTCAATGCAAAAACAACCGCACCAAGTTCAAGGTCGTGCGTAGTGTAGTTTTTCTCATGAATCTTGAGTTGTCTTGAAGTGTAGGCGATAACCTTGTCCCGTTGCATAAGAACGCAGCAAAGGCCTCGTTTGAAGCATGCAATACACGACAAAATCATCGTTTCCATCGGGAAGAGCGAGAATAGGAGCCTTACAAAGCATGTCCTTGAGTGTTTAAAAAGATTCCTCTTGTTTGGGACCCCAAACAAAAGGTTTATCTTTTGGGTCAAAGACGTGAGAGGAACGACGACCTTTGAAACGTTCGAAATGAAGCGACGATAATACCGCTAAACCAAGGAAAGAACAAATTTCGGCGGAGATTTTGGAGTGATCCAATTCTTTACGGCTTCGATCTTTGTAGGATCGACGTGAATGCCTTTCTCATTCACAACATGACCGAGAAATTGAACTTCCTTTAGCCAAAATTCACACTTGGAGAATTTGGCGTATAGTTTTTCACTGTTGAAGGAGTTCAAGGATAAGGCGGAGGTGTCGTTCGTGCTCTCTTGGGTCTTGGAATAGATGAGGATATCGTCTATGAACACAATCACAAAGCGATCCAAGTATAACTTACACACCCGATTCATTAAGTCCATGAAGACCGCGGTGCATTCGTTAAACCGAATGGCATAACTACAAATTCATAGTGACCGTATCTAGTACGAAAGGGGTTTTAGGGATATCTTTTTCGAGGACTTGAAGTTGATGGTAATCAGAACGAAGGTCGATCTTGGAAAAGCAAGTTGCGCCTTGAAGTTGATCAAAGAGGTCATCGATGCGGGGAAGAGGATAGGGTTTTTGACGGTGAGTTTGTTGAGTTCGCGATAATCGATACACATCCGAAACGAACCATCCTTCTTCTTGACGAATAAAGGGAGCGCCCCAAGGAGAAGGACTAAGGCGTATAAAGCCTTTATCAAGAAGTTCTTGAAGTTGGCTAGATAGCTCTTGCATTTCCGAGGGTGCTAGGCGATAAGGAGATTTTGCAACAGACGTAGCACCAGGAATGAGATCGATGCGGAAATCAACTGAACGAGGAGGAGGTGGACCAGGAAGGTCTTCGAGGAAAACATCGGAAAATCACACACCATGGAACATCACTTACGTCCTTTCGCTTGCCCTTTTCTTCCACAATGTGGGCTAAAAGGCAAAGTACTCCTTACGTAAGTACTTGTTCGCTTGGGTGCAGGACATGAGTTTGAGACCTTTTGAGGGTCTTTCTCCATAGACGTGCAAGTGTCACCGGACGGAAGAGGCAATCGAATAAACTTTTCGTGACAAGCGATTTCAGCATGGTTTTTACGAAGCCAATCCCTACCTACTATGATATCGAAACTACCCAATTGCATGGGTATGAGATCGATAGAGAACACATGATTATTGAGGGTGAGAAAACAATCGCGAAGAACAGAGTCGACGGTGATGGACTTGCCATTGGCAACGTCGACGGAGAAAGATTTTGGACGCTTAGAACATGCACAATTTAACATTGGTTCAAATTCTATGGATACAAAACTTTTATCCGCACCAGTATCAAATAGTAAAGAAGCATATAAGCCATTTACAAGGAACGTACCGTTCACGACTTCATTGTCGTGTCTCGCTTGGTTTGCGTTGATGTTGAAAGCGTGACCATGAGGAGCCTGTTGTTGCTGCTCTTGATTGATCTGAGGACATTGAGGAAAGAGGTGATTTGGATCACCGCACTTGAAGCAAGCTCGGACGTTGTTGGCAGGAGCATGACGGTTTTGGTTTTGGGGAGGTTACTAGTTTTGGTTGCCTTGTGGTGCAGGACCACTTCGGCAAGTAGCGGTTACATGCCCAAACCGATTGCAATTTGTGCAATGGCTGCATGCGATGTTGGCAGGGTGATGGTGGTGGCATATGGTACACTTGGGATGATTCCCAACGTACGATTTTCTAGCAGGTTCTTGTAGGGGATTTGGGTTTGCAGCTGGTGTGATCGTGTTGCAACTTGGATTTGAAACTTTCGTTTCTTACCATTGTTGTTTCGCGATTGGGATGTGGGTTCACTAGGTTCGGTGGTGGCTTGGTTGGCAGATTTGGTGGAGCTGGAGGGTTTGGTTTTATCACGAACACGGTTATCATTGATCTCGGCAGCGAGACGATAAACATGGTCAAGGTTATCGGGGCTGGAGGCTTGAATGGCATCACGTATGGCAGGAGGAAGGTCGTTGAGGTATTTCCTAATAGCACGTGCAGGCGTGTTCACGAGGTAAGGAACGATGATGCTTAATTGTTTGAGCGGGTGGTGTAACCAAGGTTATCGTCACCACGGGTGGTGTAACCAAGGTTATCGTCACCCACTTGCCTGAGGTGCCAAAATTCATTCTGAAGCTTTTCTTGTTCATGGGGAGGACAAAACTCCAACATCATCATCTCCCTAACCTCGATCCAAGGTAGGGCATAGGCTACTTCATTGGAGTGGATATTACGCTCGTTCATCCACCACTCGAGAGCTCGAGCCTGGAAGACGCCCGTGCGCTTTGGGTTTTGAGGTGCTCAGGACAATCACTGTTGGTGAATGTCACTTCGATGCTCTCAAACCATTCGAGCATAGCAGTGACACCCTCGTTGCCAGTGAATGGCCTAGGGTTGCAAGCGATGAAGTGCTTGTAGTTGAAGAGGTAGGCTTAGGTTGGTCAGCTTTGGAGTTAACAAACGAGTTGGCTGTAGTAGCAGTAACCTTTCTCACAATGTCGGGAATGACTTGAGCCATTTGCTTCGCCATGAACACAAGCAATTCCTTCTTGCTAGCGCTTGACTTTGAGCTCTTCTTGGAGTTGGAAAGACGGTTGGAAGACATCTACAAGGTTGATGGTAAGAGATGAGACTTGATCATAATGTTTTTGAGAAAAGACATTTTGCATAATTTAGCATGTAACATGTAGCACATAGTTTTAAATAGTTTACAATGGAAAAATAAGAGTTCACATAGTATAATCACAAATATTGACATGAAAGAGTGTAAATTTAGTTTGTTCATGAAGGATTAGTTTGTAGATAAGTGCAACTTGTGTAAATGAATCAAAGCTAGTAACGTTCAAGGTATAAAACACATTGAAATTGAATTAGTATAAAAGATAGACTCAATAAAACATTGGAATGTTTCGGGTAAAAAAACGTCGACTATTCCAAAGTGGATCGAAAGTTCTTTCGAGTTAGGGAAACATGCTTTGGCCTAATAGATAGAATACTCTCATCGAGAAGCGACTAACGGTATTCACCCTTCCAGTTACTACATTTCCCTAGTCGATCGAAAATTCGAGACTTTGGCAAGATTGAAAATCGAGGAATGGGACTAGTTAACAAGGTGCGGCTGTCACCCTAACTTGATAACATCGCACCCTAAATGTGGTTGGTACTTACCAAACGAGGAGCAAATTCCGGCTCGTTGGTAAGGGCCCACCAGAGTTTGAAATGGAAGTTTCCATCAAGATGAGGATATAACACCTAACTTGATGGTGTAACTTCGTGTAAAAATCATAAACGCGGAATGAGGGATTTCACCAAAAATCACGGGCCGTTGGGCCTATCTTGGTACAAATCGTCTCGTTGATGTAATAAGAGTGTCTTCAAATGTGTAATTTGTGTAAAATGTCTTAGGAAAGACACATTGTAATATTTAGACAAAAGAAGAGATAGAAGCAAAGTAGGAAGAATTAACATTTTTAAGCATGAATAAAGAATGGTCAAAAACCGGACACTTAAACTATAGACTAGGTCAAGAGCATGGCAATTTTCATAATTCCGTATAGTTATGGCTCTGATACCAATCTGTCACACCCCAACCGATGGCGGAAACATCGGGATGAGACGAACAAATTGCTCAAAACGCCATAACACTACTTTGCGATAATAAGTTAAACGTAATAATTTCATTGATATTAGAAAATTGAGATACATTTTTCAATAAACGAAATACAACGAGTTCAAATAGCAAAACAACTTAAACGAAATACAAATATCCAAAATTAGGTGTGCATTTAGTCCACCCTAATTGCGTTTCTTCCATCACGTCAACTTAGTTTCCTGCAACATGTATTAAATAATATATATATATATCAACAAAATGTTGGCGAGCATACAAGTTTGATACATAGCATAAATAAGAATAATTTCGTCTAATATCCAACATGGCAACTTGTGTATAAATGGTGATTGCATACTAGACATGTGTATTTATATGACAAACCAAAGTCTAACGCAATTGTGATTACCAAATAGTCTTAAAACGGGTGTTTAAAAGGTTACTTAACAATACCACAAGCATACGGGCAGGCCTTACTCCTATAGCGCTATATTTGTTAAGGTTGGCTAGCAAAGTTAATGATCATATATCACAAGTCTAAAATAGCATGCGTTTAATTGAGTATATAAACAAGTATCATGTTATAATGGATAGAGCAAGTTTGTAATCTAGTTGAATGGTTTTGGTACATGTTACACCCGAAATATTAAAATAGGAAAAACGTGATCGAGTATACTCACGGTTTTGCAAGCAAAATCCGACTTGAATCCTGAGAGTGTGGTAGGTTGATTATCTTGGAGCACCTTGTCCCTCTACAAGAAGTAACAAAGGCGTATGAGTATTGGGAGTTAACGGGAGATTATGGATTCAGAGTTTAAATAACGTAAAAATAGTATTATGAAAGTAATCATCTTGTACTCATGACACTTGTTCTTGACACTATAGAAACCGCAAGGGTTTGGTGTGTTTTCATGTATTCGAAGACCCATTAGAATTGTAACAAGTGTATGGTCCTTAGATGATGCAACTAGTTTCTTAACAAGTAACTACGGAGTTATTATTAAGTCTTTGTCACGTGTATGTATAGATATATATAATATACTTAGTTTAGGTACTTTAAATCATAAATCAAGCATGAGGTAGGAGATCAAAGTCTCCATTTAGGAACCTCTAGTGTCATGGATATCATGTAGGAGGTAGGAAGAACAAGCTTCCATTTAGGTACCTCTAATGTTCACCACTACACTTGTGTTATAAACACAAGGAGGATCAAGAACTAAGTAATAACAACAACTAATCTAATGTAAAACATCAAGTAGTGTGTTTCAAGATGGGTTGCAAGGCTAGACCATCTTCACACATGCACAAGTTGAACTTGGACACTACTTGTGGGTGTAAACCTAAGTTGAAAACAGAAAGTTTGTGAGGTTTTCACCTCTAGTTTGACATGTCTCAACCTTGTTTTTAAGCCTAACCAATCACTAATAGTGTAATAAGCATTCGGACATAGGTTTAAGATGACATAACTCAAGTTTGAACAAGTTTAACTAAGTTTAGAATAAAAACAGAAAGTTTAGTACACTTTGGAGCCTTTGTGGTGAAGTTCCAGGTCTGGATTCTCCAAGGAGAACCCATGGAATAATACCCAAGGTTGTTCCAAGTGGTTTGAAAGAAGAATGAATGAAAAAGATGAAGTATAAGTGGGGTTATGCTCACTTTTGCAACTTCAGGGAATCTGCCTTGCTACTGATTTCTCAGCTGGATTTAGAGTGTTTGAGAGAGAGATTAGAGTGTTTGCAAAGTGGAGGAAGTGTGGAGGAGGCTTAGGTTTTATAGTAAGTGATTAGGGTTTGGTTTGGTGAGTAATTAATGAAGAAAGCACAATCCTACAAACACAAAATTGCCCAATCCAAGAGCAGATGAAACATTCTGCGGATTTTACCTTCTGGCGGGGAGCGAGAAGAAAAGGGAAACACGCTCGTGGCCCGCGAGAAGGTAAATTCTCCAAACTTTGTTGATTTTTGTCATTTTTAGTCCCTGAAGTTTGTTTTTGATAGTTTTAAGGTGTTTTTTACATAAAAGGCATAATACAAGGTTTATTCATGAAATGCAAGCATACTAATGAGTATTAACAAGTATGATCAAGTATGAACATCGCGTATAAGTTTCGTATTTCGGCATGTAAGTCACGTATTGTAAGTTTATCAAACGTTTGCGTGTATTGCAGATCAAGTAGTATATATGTAGACACAAATGAGTTTGACATGATTAAAATAGACCATGATTAAAATATAACATGATTAAAATAGAACCTGATTAAAATAGAACGCGCGTTTCATTATGATTCAAGTCTCGGAATATCGTTATAAACGGAAAGATGAATACAAATGATTACAAGGGTTCCCAAAATAGAAATACAATATGAACTTTCCAAATACAGAATGTTTGAAATAGTAGGGCGTTACATAACGTTTGTGACCTGACTTAAGTTAACATAAAGTTTGAAACTTTTTATAACCATAGTATGGTAAAATGATAGGTTAGAACCAAAAGAGTGGTCAGACATGTGGTATGCTAATTCTTCAACCTACGTACCAATACTTTTTATGCAACAGTTGATCAGACATGATTTCCAACTTAATAAACTAAACAATGTACACATGCCCCAGTGTTTGTATTTTGTCATAAATTACAACCATTACTTCTATGTAGAGGTGTACAAAAAAAAAAAAAAACGGTTTTAGAACTGAAACCAGGGAAAAAAACTGAAACCATTTTTTAACCTGTTTTTTATAACCGGTTTTAAAACCGAACCGAACCGGCGGTTGTAGACCGGTTAGGGATCTTGAGCTTTGAAACCGGTTATAAAAAACCGGCTTAAACAGGTAAAAAACCAATTTTTTGGAATAAACCGGTTAAAAACCGATCCAAACCGGTTACACCGGTTACTGTTTTGGGTTTGAAAAACCGGTTTTTGATTTGGATGAAAAAAAACCGGCTCGGTTAAAAACCGAAACCGGTTATTAAAAAAACCGATTTGTACACCTCTACTTCTATGCCCCTATTTTGTCATAAATTACAACCATTACATGGGTTATCTTTTCCTTAAGATTCTCTTTCTAAGGTAAGCAACTAGTGATTTAGGATTGCGACCAAGGCGGCGTATTTCTCTATCCTAATTTAACCCCACCTTTGGTTTTTTGCCAGCCTTTACCTTCGGTTGTGGTGTCATAATTGTAGCATCATCATCATTTGATGGAGCACTCATCTGACTCTTAACCTGAATTGTACAATAAACAAACTTAAATTACTGAACATAAACTATTGAAACATAAACTGAAGTAACACTGGTTCTAAAGTACACCTCAGGGGAAAGATCAATCGAACATAAACTATTAACATAATACTGAACATAAACTATTGAAACAAAATAGATAAGGATTAGTGTTTGATGTACGCAAAATGCAATATACGAATTACATCAAACAAGACATAAAATCAACCCTTTTTTGGTACTAATGTTGGAAAAAACATGTTTCTTTGTTTACTTTAAGATTACATGATCAAAAGAGCTTAAAAGATTAAAAGAAGCAAATTAACAGAAGAAACCAACACAAATACAAAGGAGAAGGATTGACACGACCTGCCGAACCCCCAATCACATCCAAAACAACAAAAATAACAAAGACAGAAGCATAGGCACGGGGCCGTGCCCACCAAGCATGGGGTCGTGCCCAGTCAAAGATTTTCTGCAAAAAAAAAAGACAACAACAACATACAACCAACATGGGGCCGTGCCAAGCCAACACGGGTCGTGGTCAACTTTAATATTCGCAAAATCTGGGATAGTACAGCAAGTACACTGCCCACGGGGCCGTGCTCTGTCACCAAGGGGCGTGTTGGTACCAAGTCCACCACGGGGCCGTGCCAGGCGGGTACGAGGTCGTGGCAGCACCCTGTTTCCAGCTATAAATAGAGGTGCGTGGCTTTGGAGAAAGGCATCCTTTGGCAAACCACTTCTCTCACACTTGTTATCAGTCCACCAACACCCACCACTATCATCCATCGTTCATAATATAGAGTGTGTATTGTAACAACCCGCAAAAATATCCCAAACGACAGCCCGTAATCAAAACCAGAAGTGCGCAATGAAACTTGTATGCTAAATTAGAAAAGTTAGCGGTTAAGAAAACTTGGCGTGATGAACCAACCTACTCAAAAGTACACTTGTTAAACTCGCAATTATAAATCGAACCATATGAGATCAAGACCCGAGCATGCGCGATAAGAACCAGCACGAAAATTGAGAAAACTGCGCAATTGGACGAAAAAGGCAGCCGAGGACACGTGTCATGACATCGCGCCACATGTCAGACCTATGCTGGACACGTGGCAGCCTAAGCCAGGCCGACCACCCTGGCACGTCTCTCCAGAAACCCTGGTTTCTCCCGCGACGCGCGGGAGAGTCCAATGTGAGTCATTCTCTTTTTCTCAAATGATTTGCAAAAACCTAAATGTTTTTCAGTTATATTATAGTGATTAAGTCTTTGTATACTTACTGGAAAACTACCGTCAGTATGTGGGATTTTGTATACATTACTTGATAAGCTTCACCATTGGACAATGGGTTAGCTAATGTGTGATATGACCACAGTCACAGGAACTGCCACCGAGTGACTAATACTATTTAAAATAGTTTCTTTACTATTGGACAATGAGTTAGCCAATAGTAGTTTGGTAAGATAAACAAATGTAAAAACTCTTAATGTTGTGAATATAAGAATGTGTCATTTTGTACAAACTGAATGAACTCACCAGTATTTATTGGTGATAAAATGTTTTTAAACATGTTTTAGGTGATTACAGTAGATCTGATTAAGAGTTGTGAGATGACAGCAGAAGGCTTAAAGAAGTGGCTTATTTTATCAACTAAATTAATAAACATAGATTGGATTTATTCCCTATTAAAGCTACCTCTATAAAACATAGGTTTTATTCTCACATGTTTAATAAATAAAATGAGGTGTTTCTAAACTCTGATATTTTTCCTAACTACGGTCCTGATGAAATTTTCCGCCGCAATATTTTTGAAATAACCACCGGTACCACTTGACTGTTTACGGCGCCCGTCCAGGGGGTGGTCGTGGTTGTGACAGAAAGTGGTATCAAAGCCATTGGTTTAAGTAATTAGATGCTTTAATAATACCTAAGCGTAAACAAAAGAGTTAGGAAATTAATATTAACTGGTAGCACCAGGATAGTATTTAGACTTGAACTCAAGAAAAGATGGATTAATATAACTTCGAGATAAGCTAATTACTTGCGTAGGTATATCGTGATGGGAATTGTACTACTGGGTTCTGGAATATGATCTGTCATGTGAATACTAATTTTCTTGTTCTTTGATGAAAGCCTTAATAATATCATGGTTTGAGAAAATTCTTTTTACAGGAAATACAATTGCCTCTCCGGCAAGACTGGGTATAACGTGGTAGACTCTCCAACTTGTCCGGGTAAGATGGGGTAGCCTCTCCGGCGAGACCGGATAAATGGGGTATGTGTTATAAATAAAAAGTTACAGAATTCCCTAAATAATACCATGACCTGATGTCAGACCTGTTTTTGGAAATATGAACTTATTAAATACATTAACCATCTGATGGTATGTATATTGAAGTATATGAAACATATGATCGTATAGATATCTATATCTATAAGGAAATCCAAAAGCCATTTTGGTGCTATTTTAAAATTAAACCATAAAGTTAAGAGGTTAATACAAAATAATCTATGTGTTATTTCTGTGAATATAAATTTAAATATATACAATTGTTTTGCTTTAATTGTTCTATGATAATAATACTTGCAATTTAGATGTCGAATGAAGTATTACATAATCAAGAAGTTAATGCGAATAATGAAAATCCCTTAGCCAAAGATGCCACAGAAAACATAATCGCCCAAGGAATAGCATATGCTACCCCGTTAATTATAGAGGTTGTTAAAAACCCCGTAGAACATACCAAAGCGGTGAGTAGCAAGCGTACTCGTAGTAACAACTTTAGCCACAGTGTCAATGCAGATAATGATGGTATTATCAAAACCCCATTTCCTAAGAAGATGAAGGTAATAACTCTCGGGTCTACCTACAAAGAATTTCTAACTTGTAAACCAACTGAGTTCGCAGGCAGTGAAGGAGCTACGCTTACTCTACGATGGTTGGAAAAGACGGAACTGTAGAAATGTGCCAAAGAAGTTAAGGTGATGTTGTAACATTTGTGTAAATCGGGTTTCGAAAACCCGCCTCTTTTATCAATCAAAGAATATTTGTTTACGTGTTTAGTTATTTATTTATATATAATGATTAAATTAAATGTTTAAAAATAAATTTATAAATAAAATTTAAAGATTTAATCCATTAATTAAGAAAAAAACAAATCAACTAATTAATAATTATTTATAATAATAAAAACAACTAAAGAAAGAGGTTTTAAAAATAAATGGGTGAACCGGGAGTCGAACCCGGGTCTCCCGGGCACTCACACACACTCAACACCACTACGCTACACACACAAGATGTGTTAGTTCCCGAGCATCAAATACTTATGAAAGGATCATGGAAACCTGCAACTACCTTCATCGCTACACCGGAGATTTCGCCAATCTCCGGACGCGGTTTCCTTGAAATAGCAACATCAATTCCGCTGTCAATTGAGATCGAGCAAATTTCGGTAATTCAGATGCGGATTCTTTTTTTAGAAACAATCAAAAGTCTCTGTCTCGCAATTGTTGGTCGAAATTCATCAATCAACTCGTTTTCCCCTGCCCTATAAATACCACCGATCCCACACCTTATATTCTCGCACCGAACCTTGCATTTAGCTGTGAATACTCTGCCCGACACCCTCTCCTTTGTTTCACCGGAAATCGTACTCTCCACCAGAGAATCAAAGGAAAACGACACCATCGGTATTGACCCTCTACCTAATCGTTTTGTTTCACTGTTTAGATTAATCGGAGTGATTAATCACACTCCTGTTTATTGGGCGGGTAAATGTCTCTGGGTAAAAGTATTTGAACGAGGAAGATGAAGTGCTGTACGTATATATAGATATTATAATTAGGATTACAACCGGGTTAAGCACCCAGCTCAACTAGTTGGGCCGGGTGCGAACTAAACCCGGGTCGCCGATTCGAATCCAAGCACACACGCCGGCCTGATCATTTTTAAACCCTTTTAAAATCAACAATTTCTGTGCTAACTTAAATTGTGTATAAAGATAATAAAAGATCAAGATATATTGGGTTAGACACCCAGCCCAACTGGTTGGGCTGGGTGCGAAAGGCATAGCAGGTTGCGGGTTCGAGACCCCAGGCACACTCCGGTTCAACACTGTTAAAACTTTTTAAAATAAAATAATTTCTGGAATGAGCTAAATAGTGTATTAATATAATTAAAATAAGGTTTCTTTCAGGTTAGACACGTAGCTCAGTTGGAAGAGCTGGGTGCACGCAACCGAGAGGTCACGGGTTCGAGCCTCAACACATGCATGCCAGCACTCCCATCGAACCGGCCTGACAGGCTTGTCAGACTGACAATATTTTTTATATTATTTATTTTTTATTTTATATTAATATTTTAATTCTAAGGTTTTTATTAAAAGAAAAATCAAATAAAAGGTTTAAAAATATACATTTTCAAGGGTTTAGAATATCAACACAATCCACAAAAATAACCTAAAAACCTAAACAAAGGATTTTAACCTAAATATTAATTTAATTTATTTACCGAGTTATCGCGTTATTATTTCTAGGTTAGTACTTTCTCGTTGATTAAATTCCCAACTCGTGCGCTCTCCTTACCATTCAAGAATACGCACCCAAGGTGAGTGAATCTCTACAAATTCCCCGTTTTAATCACGTTTTGGGGTGTATCATGTGTCGTACCATTCCTTTATTTTATTTAAACACTTGTGCTTATATCATTTTGTGATCAAATGTGTATTAGTTGTTGTGTGATTTATATGTGGATTAAATTTATCATTTCCGTGCACTCATTTCATTAGGCCCATCAGTTCCTCGTGGGATACGGGTTGAGCATCAGGTGCCTCATTAGATCGGCTCCGTTTGATTGAGCCTTGATCTCAAATACATCATCATTCATGTCATATATTCATTCAATGTGTTTTGTGATTGTTTACATATATATATATATATATATATTTGCTCACATATGATTTATGCACGAATTTTCTTTAATAAATAAAACAAGCAATTATTTAAAATGTTTTATCAAGGTTCACTCGCCAACTTTTGTTGACCCAAAATCTCCTCTGTTTTACACAAGATACAGGTGATCAAGTTGAGGAAAGAAACACTTAGGATGGCCTAGAAGAATAAACAAGTTATTGCGTTGGAATAAACATTTAGATTATTTTTTTATATTTGTATGAATTTTGTTGGTTGGATATTTAAATTTGTAATTTGAATTTAATAAATATGAAACTTCTTAGTAAATATCATGAGCTTTGGTGATAACCCGATCATGCCCCGTCTTTTATTCCGCTGCGGGTCGGGTGTGACAGATTGGTATCAGAGCTTGTGACTATAGGGATATAGGATAGGTTATTAGACCCTTAGAGCCTATACTATAGTTGATTAGATTTTAAATTGTTTATGTGCAAAATTCATGATGTTTATATGTTTCATGTTTATTATCACACCCTATATTATGCAAGCACTCTCACAAGTATATGTTAATATGCAATGCTCATCAATGTTCATATCCTCATAACATGTCATATCTATAAAAGCACACACCTCACGTTTTCAAAATCTCCATAATTTTTTTTCAAGGATTTTTGCAATGTTTTCATATTTTTCAAATCACATCAAAGTGAGTTCTCACGACGGGCATGTAGTAACTGGAAGGGTACGAGTACCGGTAGTCGGAACGTCCTGTCTAGGCTTGGCATTCGTATAAATCCAAAATAAAGGACCAGTTTGCCTACCCGGGGACTAACGATGAGAGTACGAAGGACCTATTAGGCCAAAGCATGCTATACCAAACGTCGTATAAGCTAACCCCACTTTGAGTTGTCATTGTGTCTACACCTGGACACCCTCCGACCATACATCTCGCAATCATGTTTTACGATTTTCATTCGGGTGGTGCGAGTGTTAACCCGCCGACACCAATGTGAAACCTACCAAGCCCAATAGTCATAGGGGCCCACATGACTACACAGGCAATGGTATGGGGGACATTTGGAGGCCCAAACATGAGCAAACCCAAGACATCCTATGGATATAGTTAAATTATTTTCAGTTATGTTGTTTTCATCCTTTTTACGACACATGACACCTAGAAATTCTTGAACTCACAATCTTCCTACTTATATTCCTGTAGATGTCTGTTAGGCAATTACGTGGAGGTAGAAGGTCAGGAAACTCAAACGAAGGTTTGGCCACGCAAATTGCTAAACAAATGGCCGCAGTGCTTCCTGACATCATGCTACAAGTTCAGCAAGCCCTCACCGCTAATCCAATCAACCCTCCCAACCAAGAAGACCAAAGCGTCGCCAACCCTCTTCCCAAAACCCCCAAATGCACCTACAAACACTTCAAGTCTTGCGATCCCCCAAAATATGAAGGGACTGAAGGTGTCACCGCTTTCCTCCACTGGTTTGAGGAGATGGAAAACACCTTTCTCAATTGCGACTGTCCCGAGGACCGCAAGGTACGTTACACGACTGGAAGATTGTTTGGGGTAGCCCTTACCTGGTGGAACACGGAAAAGGGTAAGCGAGATGTTGAAGATGCCATAGCCTTAACATGGGAAGAGTTAAGAGAAATCATGACGAGACGCTTATGTCCAAGAAGCGAAATCAAAAAGCTAGAAGACGAGTTTCACGCATTGAAACAAAAGGAAGGAGACCACACTTCATACAATAAGAGATTTCTCGAGTTGAACCAGATGATCCCCAATCTGTTCACCCCATTATACCGCCTAGTCGAACATTACATTCGAAGCCTCCCCTCGAAAATTCAAGACTCGGTTTTAAGCACTTCGCCTGCAACACTTGAAGCCGCAATGGAGTTAGCTACGGAACTCACTGAAAATCGCATTCGAAACGGAAAATTCAAAGAAGAGAAGAAGAAAACACCCATTGAGCCCCCAATTCCAAACCACCCAGGTTCATCATCGAAGTTTGCTGGTAAGAGGAAGCGAAATGGCAAGAACTTTGTCGTCACCCAAACCAACCCTCCCATCACTGCTGCCCCAATCACCCAAGTTGCCCCTCCAGCCGCACCATTCAAAAGGCCATACACTGGCCCACACCCAAAGTGTAACCGTTGTCAATACCATCACCCTCCCAAAAACCCCTGCCAACATTGCACAAGTTGTGGCCGTGCGGGTCACACCATCCAAACCTGCCGTACCCTTCAGCGAATGAACCGCAGTCAACCTCCAACCCAAACCCAAAATCAAATGGTGGGCCAAGCCCAACAACCCTTACTTCTACCACCTGCACAACTCGCAGCCCAACCTTACTACCAACCCAACTAACCCATGATGCAGCCCATGCGAGCCTGTTTCAATTGTGAGGACCCAAACCACTTCAGGAACACTTGCCCACGTCTGGTGAACATCATCCATGCCCAAGCTCAAGCAAACCCGGTAAACCAAGCTAACCAAGCTCCTCCACCTGCTAGAGGAAGAGCTTTCAATATCAACGCCAACCAAGCCAGGGCTGACAACAATGTGGTCAACGGTACGTTTCTCATAAATGGTAGTTATGCATCCATATTATTCGATACTGGTGCGGATAAGAGCTTTGTGTCCTTAGAATTCGAATCTATCCTCGACCAACCTCGTGTTAATCTCCCTGAATCTCTGACGGTGGAAGTTGCTGACGGAAAACCCACTTCATTAAATTCTATTATACGCGATTGTACTCTCACCCTAAATGATCACGATTTCCCAATTGATCTCATTCCTATGAAATTGGGAAGTTTCGATGTTATAATCAATATGGACTGGCTCAGCCAGCATCACACTGAAGTGGTGTGCCACGAAAAATTCATTCATATTCCTCTCGCTGACGGTCAGACACTACGTATCTTTGGGGAAACCCCTTCGAAAGGACTCAAATTGATGTCCTGACTTCAAGCCCGAAGTTATCTTCACAAGAACTACGTTGCATTTCTAGCTCACGTCGTCAAGAAGGGAGGCAAGGAGAGGAAGCTCGAAGATATTCCAATTGTGAAAGAATTCCCGCAAGTTTTTCCCGATGACGTTTCAGGACTTCCTCCTGTGAGAGAAGTCGAATTTCGAATCGATCTTGTGCCTGGCGTTACACCGGTCGCAAAATCTCCTTATAGGTTAGCCCCATCCGAGATGCAAGAGTTGGCCAGTCAACTGCAAGAGTTGACAGACAAAGGATTCATATGTCCTAGCTCATCGCCTTGGGGTGCGCCTGTTCTTTTTGTGAAGAAGAAAGATGGAACGTTTCGCATGTGCATTGATTATAGAGAACTCAACAAGTTGATGGTTAAGAATCGCTATCCACTGCCTCGCATTGATGACCTTCTAGACCAACTTCAAGGCGCCACCTGTTTTTCCAAAATCGACCTTCGTCCTGGTTATCATCAGCTTAGAGTGCGCGAAGAAGATATCCCAAAAACCGCCTTCCGAACTCGCTATGGTCATTACGAGTTCATGGTTATGCCCTTCGGTTTAACCAACGCCCCCGCTGTCTTCATGGATTTAATGAATAGGGTATGCAAACCCTGCCTCGACCGTTTCGTCATAGTCTTCATCGACGACATTCTTATCTACTCCAAGTCAAAATCCGATCATGAGCGACACCTTCGACTCATTCTTACACTCTTAAGGACTGAAAAGCTTTACGCTAAGTTCTCAAAATGCGAATTCTGGTTAGGAGAAGTACAATTCCTTGGTCATGTCGTCAATGACAAAGGGATTCATGTCGATCCTTCAAAAATCAAGGCAGTACAGGAATGGCAAGCGCTACGTACCCCTACCGAAGTTAGGTCATTTCTTGGTTTAGCTGGTTACTACCGACGCTTCATTGCCATTTTTTCCCGTATCGCCGTTCCGCTCACGGCCTTGACTCACAAAGGAAAACCCTTCATTTGGGGACCTAAGCAAGAGGAGGCCTTCCAAACTTTAAAGCAAAGGCTTTGTGACGCACCTATCCTTACACTCCCTGAGGGTTGCGATGACTTTGTGGTTTATTGCGACGCATCAGGGCAAGGACTAGGCTGTGTATTGATCCAAAGAGGAAAAGTGATAGCCTATGCCTCTAGGCAACTCAAAGTTCATGAGAAGAATTACACCACCCACGACCTGGAACTTGGAGCCGTTGTGTTCGCTCTCAAGATATGGAGACATTACCTCTATGGTACTAAGTGTGAAATATACACTGACCACAAGAGTCTCCAACATATCTTCAACCAGAAAGAGTTGAATATGTGGCAACGAAGATGGGTCGAACTTCTCAACGACTACGACTGTGAAATTCGGTACCATCCTGGCAAGGCAAACGTGGTGGCCGATGCGCTCAGTCGAAAAGGATATGCGAACTCTATTCGTCTTCTATGTTCGCAAATTATAACCGACATTAAAGATCGAATCCGAGCAGCTCAACATGTTTATGTGATGGAAAATGACGTACGCGATGAGCTGTCATGTGGAGCTGAACTCAAAATTGAAACCGAATCCGACGGTATTCTATACTATTTAAACCGCATATGGATTCCTGATCGCGACAACCTTCGTGATTTCCTCATGAATGAGGCACACAAAACACGATACTCTGTACACCCAGGAGCCAATAAGATGTATCAAGACCTACGATACACCTACTGGTGGCCTGGCATGAAAAAGGAAATCGATGTTTTTGTTTCCAAGTGCCTTACCTGTTCCAAAGTAAAAGCTGAACATCAAAGACCTTCAGGACTTCTAGTCCAACCCGAAATACCTGTATGGAAGTGGGAAAACATAACCATGGACTTCATTACCGGGTTACCTCGCACCTCCAGTGGGTATGACACCATATGGGTAATAATCGATCGTCTTACAAAATCATCTCATTTCATTCCGATTCGCGAGGACTTCAAGAACGAGAAGTTAGCTCATATATACATCAGCGAGATCGTAAGCCGTCATGGTGTACCATTAAGCATCATTTCAGATCGTGATGGTCGTTTCACTTCACGAACATGGCGAGCCATACAAACCGCTTTGGGTACACGGTTAGACCTCACTACCGCCTTTCACCCTCAAACTGATGGTCAATCTGAACGCACCATCCAAACCCTTGAAGACATGCTTCGAGCATGTGTCATAGATTTCAAAGGGAACTAGGACGCTCATCTACCGTTAGTCGAGTTTTTGTACAACAATAGCTATCATTCAAGTATCGGCATGGCTCCTTTCGAAGCTTTATACGGTCGTAAATGCCGATCTCCAGTATGTTGGCACGAAATTGGTGAAGCGCAAATCACCGGACCTGAATTGATTCAAGAAACAACCAACAAAATCCTTCAAATAAGAAACAATCTTCTAGCGGCTCAAAGTCGTCAAAAGAGTTATGCTGACGAACGACGAAAGCCTTTGGAATTTAACGTTGGTGATCAAGTACTTTTGAAAGTATCACCGTGGAAGGGAGTGGTTCGTTTTGGCCAGAAGGGCAAGCTAGCACCACGCTACGTAGGACCTTTCAAGATACTCGAAAGAGTAGGTCCTGTAGCATACAAGCTTGACTTACCAGAGGAGCTTAACAGAATTCATCCCACATTCCACGTATCAAACTTGAAAAAGTGTCTCGCCGACGAAAACCTCCATATTCCTCTAGAAGACATTCAAGTCGATGAATCGATGCACTTCGTTGAAAGACCAGTGGAAATCATGGATTTCGGTGAGAAGCGTTTAAGGCGAAGTCGTATTCCAATTGTCAGGGTGCATTGGGAGTCAAAACGAGGACCCGAGTTTACTTGGGAACGTGAAGACTCAATGCGAGAAATACCCACATCTCTTTCCAGTTGCAATCACTACTTCAATTTCGGGACGAAATTTCTAAAAGTAGGGGAGACTGTAACATTTGTGTAAATCGGGTTTCGAAAACCCGCCTCTTTTATCAATCAAAGAATATTTGTTTACGTGTTTAGTTATTTATTTATATATAAATGATTAAATTAAATGTTTAAAAATAAATTTATAAATAAAATTTAAAGATTTAATCCATTAATTAAGAAAAAACAAATCAACTAATTAATAATTATTTATAATAATAAAAACAACTAAAGAAAAGAGGTTTTAAAAATAAATGGGTGAACCGGGAGTCGAACCCGGGTCTCCCGGGCACTCACACACACTCAACACCACTACGCTACACACACAAGATGTGTTAGTTCCCCAGCATCAAATACTTATGAAAGGATCATGGAAACCTGCAACTACCTTCATCGCTACACCGGAGATTTCACCAATCTCTGGACGCAGTTTCCTTGAAATAGCAACATCAATTCCGCTGTCAATTGAGATCGAGCAAATTTCGGTAATTCAGACGCGAATTCTTTTTTTTAGAAACAATCAAAAGTCTCTGTCTCGCAATTGTTGGTCGAAATTCATCAATCAACTCGTTTTCCCCTGCCCTATAAATACCACTGATCCCACACCTTATATTCTCGCATCGAACCTTGCATTTAGCTGTGAATACTCTGCCCGACACCCTCTCCTTTGTTTCACCGGAAATCGCTACTCTCCGCCAGAGAATCAAAGGAAAACGCCACCATCGGTATCGACCCTCTACCTAATTGTTTTGTTTCACTGTTTAGATTAATCGGAGTGATTAATCACACTCCTATTTATTGGGCGGGTAAATGTCACACCCCGACCCGCAGCGGAAAAGGTGATCAAGGCGTGATTGGGTTATCATCAAAGCTCATGACATTTATTATAACGTTTCATATTCATTAATACAATTTAATGGGAAATATACAATCATAATTACATCATGTCCTAAACATCATTCTAGGCTTCATTGTTTTCTTCTAAGGCATTTCCTATGTTTTCCTTGCTTCATCATGTTCACCTGTATCATGTGTAAAAATGGTTTTTGGATCAACAAAAAGTTGGTGAGTGAATCCTATGAAAAACATTTGAACAAGTTTATTGAATTTATTATAAAATAAAGTGCACAACCACACATGAGTAAAAATAGATGTAAACTTATTCACCAATCATTTAATATTAAATAATGCACACACGAACAATAATGGATTTGTTTTGAGGCACGCGTTGCTCAACTCGTCTCCCACGAGGAACTGATGGGCCTAATGAATGAATTGCATATAACTTGACAATATGAAATACATAACTACAAACAATATATACAATCTAAGTTTAGATCACAATATGGTATGGCACAAGTTTAATAAAACGAGTTAATTTTAGTGACACATGACACACCCCAAAAAGTGTAATTAAAAAGGGGAGTTGTAAGATTCACTTACATTGGGTGCGTTTCGGTTGATGATGTTGAATGCGCACGAAGTTGGTTTTAACCACGAGTGAAACTAACCTAGATAATGGCATAATGGTTCGGTAAGTAAACGGATTTTATTAATCAATTTTAGTAGAATTGTTGGATATATTTTTGTGAGTTTAAGGCTATTTTCTAACCTTAAAAATGTTATTTTTAAGTATTTTTAGTGTAATTAAATAAATAAAAATAATAAAAAAATGTTGGTTTTTGACTGTTGACTTTGTTGACCGTTGACCTGTTGACCGAATTTTATTGTGTAATTGTGTGCGCTGGGTGAGGCTCGAACCCGAGACCTCCCGTTCGCGTGCACGCAGCTCTACCAACTGAGCTACGTGTCTAACCCGAAATATTTCTGTTTTTAATTATATTTATATACTAATTGAATTAATCCGAAAATCATTTATTTAAAAACGATTTTAATTATCACGCTCGGTGTTCTCCACAGGTCTCGAACCCGGGACCTGTGGTTTAGATTAACACACAGTCCACCGCTGGACTGTGTGTCTAACTTGTTAAGTAATTTGATTTTTATTATACTTATATACAAACTAAATAATTTCATTTCTGTCTTATATAAAAAGTTTAATAATTATCAGGACCGGTGCGGTAGTCCGGACTCAAACTCGTGACGTGTGATTAAACGTTCACACAGTCCACCACTGGACTGTGTGTCTATCTTGGTTAATATTTCGGTTTTTATTAAACTTAACATCTATTGCAGTGAATCCGGTTCGGTTAAAAAAAAGAACATTTTTATTAAGGCGAGTGTGCGTGGGACAAGAATCGAACTCGGGACGTAAGCGTGTTTTATTTGCACACAGTCCACCACTGGACTGTGTGTCTAACCCGAGATATATCTTGATTTTAATTAAACATATACAATACTGAAACTTCGTCTTCTTCGTTGGACTTAACCAGAATCGGAGTCTGACTGGTTCATCGATTTTAATCAAGTTCTTTTAGTGTGTTGCGCTTAATTACAGGTGAGATTAATAAAAGAATGAGAGATTAAGTGTAAGATATACCGAACAGTGGCTCCTCTGTTTCGCCGGCGAAGCTCCGATGTCAGCAGGTTATTCCGGCGACGTGTGTCTTGCGGCAGAGGGTCTTCAACGAGCTTGAGATGAATGTGGGTGGCTTCGGTATGAGCTCTGGGGGTTCAGTAAGGCACAGAGGTGAAAGGTTCAGTTTTCCGGCGAGTTGTAGAAGTTTTTCGGCGAGTGGAATTACGTCGGGAAAAGTGTGATTGTGAGCGAAAAAGCTAACAGAGGTTAGAGGGGGTATTTATAGGGCAGAACATCGACGTATTTAGTCCGTTTTCCGTCTTGATTCGTCGGTCAATAAGTTTTCCGGCGGTTATGACTTGCGTCGCGGGTTCAGACGTCGGTTATAACCGATCTAATAGTTAAGGCTTCGGTTAAAACAGAAGAAACCGTCCAATCTCGGCGAAATCGTCGGGATTTCCGATGACTGCGATTGGGCGCGTCGGTTTTGAATTCGAGACTTATGTTATGTATTAATTGTTTCCATTAATGAACAAGAAACACAAGTGGCGCAGTGGTTAGATGGTTGGAAGTTAAGTCTTTGCTGAATCCGGTTGACCCGGGTTCGAAACCCGGCTACGCCCTTTTATTTTTATTTCATTGTTTTAAATACTTTTTCAAATATAACTTATATATTCCAATATACTTATTAATTATGTATCGTTTAAAATTAATTTGGGCATTAAATACGCAACGAAATTTTTAACTGATTGTTCGGTTAATAAACGGAGCGGGTTTGGTAAATCCGGTTTTTGATGGATGTTACAGTAAATGTCTCTGGGTAAAAGTATTTGAACGAGGAAGATGAAGTGTTGTACGTATATATAGATATTATAATTAGGATTACAACCGGGTTAAGCACCCAGCTCAACTGGTTGGGCCGGGTGCGAACTAAACCCGGGGTCGCCGATTCGAATCCAAGCACACACGCCGGCCTAATCATTTTTAAACCCTTTTAAAATCAACCATTTCTGTGCTAACTTAAATTGTGTATAAAGATAATAAAAGATCAAGATATATTGGGTTAGACACCCAGCCCAACTGGTTGGGCTGGGTGCGAAAGGCATAGCAGGTCGCGGGTTCGAGACCCAGCCACACTCCGGTTCAACACTGTTAAAACTTTTTAAAATAAAATAATTTCTGGAATGAGCTTAAAACTTTTAAAATAAAATAATTGTTTCGATTAATGAACAAGAAACACAAGTGGCGCAGTGGTTGGATGGTTGGAAGTTAAGTCTTTGCTGAATCCGGTTGACCCGGGTTCGAAACCCGCCTACGCCCTTTTATTTTTATTTCATTGTTTTAAATACTTTTTCAAATATAACTTATATATTCCGATATATACTTATTAATTATGTATCGTTTAAAATTAATTTGGGCATTAAATACGCAACGAAATTTTTAACTGATTGTTCGGTTAATAAACGGAGCGGGTTTGGTAAATCCGGTTTTTGATGGATGTTACAGTATCCCCTGCTTTTTAGAAATTTCGTCCCGAAATTTAAGTAGTGATATATTTGTCTAAAAATGATGGTGTTTAGTTTGACAGTTACATACTTAGAAAAAGAGTAAGAGTTTAAATTTTTGTTTGAGGCGGTAACGTCCCTTGTAAGGGTTAAGTACCCTGTTACAGGAATCGCTTTTTGTTGCCTACGGTAAAAAATATTGATAAGCAGAGTTGATTCACTAAATATGATATCATGCGTAAGAGTTTTGATATGTTTGGGAAGATATGGTTATATCCTAAAGCAAAACTTCTAATACTACAACCTACATGGAACTTCTCATAACCGTCTAACAATGCCTCTGATCCTTTGACAAGAATACTTATATATAGGAAGTACCAACGGCGTATCCACCATATTCTTGTCAAATTTTCATTGGTTTTATCAGTAAGTTATGATTGGTTCTGTGATGTGACTCTAGAACATAAATAAACGCCACAACCAATGTACCAAGAAATTACTAAATCCTACATAGAACTTCTCATAACCGCCTGACAATGCATCTGATCCTTTGACAAAAATACTTATATATAGGAAGTACCAGCAGCGTATCCACCATATTCTTGTCAAATTTTCATTGGTTTTATCAGTAAGTTATGATTGGTTCTATGATGTAACTCTAGAACATAAATAAACACAACAACCAATATCTGAGTCTAAATTCTGATAGCATACATGTTTGAATGGTGACAGTTCCTCTCTCGTTTGTTATGATGGAGAGGTTAGTTTATGTAGAAATAGAACACAATCCAATTTCTTTAAATGGCGAGATGATATGAATGTAACACAAATTTCAACCAAGACAATACTAAATCCTACATGGAACTTCTCATAACCGCCTGATAATGCCTCTGATCCTTTGGCAAGAATACTTATATATAGGAAGTACCAACGGCGTATCCACCATATTCTTGTCAAATTTTCATTGATTTTATCAGTAAGTTATGATTGGTTCTATGATGTGACTCTAGAACATAAATAAACGCCACAACCAATGTACCAAGAAATTACTAAATCCTACATAGAACTTCTCATAACCGCCTGACAATGCCTCTGATCCTTTGACAAGAATACTTATATATAGGAAGTACCAGCGGCGTATCCCCCATATTCTTGTCAAATTTTCATTGGTTTTATCAGTAAGTTATGATTGGTTCTATGATGTAACTCTAGAACATAAATAAACACAACAACCAATATCTGAGTCCAAATTCTGATAGCATACATGTTTGAATGGTGACAGTTCCTCTCTCGTTTGTTATGATGGAGAGGTTAGTTTATGTAGAAATAGAACACAATCCAATTTCTTTAAATGGCGAGATGATATGAATGTAACACAAATTTCAACCAAGACAATACTAAATCCTACATGGAACTTCTCATAACCGCCTGATAATGCCTCTGATCCTTTGGCAAGAATACTTATATATAGGAAGTACCAACGGCGTATCCACCATATTCTTGTCAAATTTTCATTGGTTTTATCAGTAAGTTATGATTGGTTCTATGATGTGACTCTAGAACATAAATAAACGCCACAACCAATGTACCAAGAAATTACTAAATCCTACATAGAACTTCTCATAACCGCCTGACAATGCCTCTGATCCTTTGACAAGAATACTTATATATAGGAAGTACCAGCGGCGTATCCACCATATTCTTGTCAAATTTTCATTGGTTTTATCAGTAAGTTATGATTGGTTCTATGATGTAACTCTAGAACATAAATAAACACAACAACCAATATCTGAGTCCAAATTCTGATAGCATACATGTTTGAATGGTGACAGTTCCTCTCTCATTTGTTATAATGGAGAGGTTAGTTTATGTAGAAATAGAACACAATCCAATTTCTTTAAATGGCGAGATGATATGAATGTAACACAAATTTCAACCAAGACAATACTAAATCCTACATGGAACTTCTCATAACCGCCAGATAATGCCTCTGATCCTTTGGCAAGAATACTTATATATAGGAAGTACCAGCGGCGTATCCACCATATTCTTGTCAAATTTTCATTGACTTTATCCGCAAGTTATGATTAGTTCTATGTGACTCTACAACAAACACAACAACCAAAACTTGAGTCTTAATTCTGATAGTATCCATGTTTGAATGATGACAATACCTCTCTCGTTTGTTGTGATGGAGAGGTTAGTCATTGTGGAAGTGAGACATAGCTCAACTTCTTTAAATGATGAAATTGAAATACGCTGAAATGTATGATGAACAAACTTTGACCAAAACATACTAAATCCTACATGGAACTTCTCATAACCGCCTGATAATGCCTCTGATCCTTTGGCAAGAATACTTATATATAGGAAGTACCAACGGCGTATCCACCATATTCTTGTCAAATTTTCATTGACTTTATCCGCAAGTTATGATTAGTTCTATGTGACTCTACAACAATCACAACAACCAAAACTTGAGTCTTAATTCTGATAGTATACATGTTGGAATGATGACAATACCTCTCTCGTTTGTTGTGATGGAGAGGTTAGTCTATGTAGAAATGGAATACAATCCAATTTCTTTAAATGATAAGATGCCATAAATGCTAAATCAGTAAGTACAAAACAACTTCAATCAAGACAATGCTAAATTCCACATGGAACTTCTCATAACCGCCAGATAATGCCTCTGATCCTTTGGCAAGAATACTTATATATAGGAAGTACCAGCGGCGTATCCACCATATTCTTGTCAAATTTTCATTGGCTTTATCCTTAAGTTATGATTGGTTCTATGTGATTCTAAAACATAAACAAACACAATCAACCAAAGCTTGAGATAACATAAAGAAAAACATAAAACTAAACGATTGGAGTTGAATCTTGATTTTCGGTGAAGGGGACTAGTTGGGTGGTTTCGTTTGGGTCGTCATTATCTTCGACAGGATTGGCGTTGATGTTGAAAATCTTCCTCTTGCTGGTGGCCTAGTGATTGGATTTTCTTGATTTACTTGGTTAACTGGGTCTGATTGAGCTTGAGCGTTTATGATGTTAACCAATCGAGGGCACGTGTTTCTATAGTGGGTAGGGTCGCCACGATTGAAACAAGCTCGAACATAAGGTAACATGGGGTATTGAGGTTGTTGATATGTTTGGATCATATTTTGAGTAGGGGGTGTGGTTTGGTTTTGAGGGGTGCGGCAAACCTTGCTCAAATGACCATAGCGTCCACAATTCGCACATAGTCGACAAGGTAAGGTAGATGGATGGTGATAAAAACAGGTGTTACATCGAGGGTGAGGTCTAAGGTATGGTTTCTTATTTGGGTAAGTTGAGTTGGGTGCTATTTGCGTGATTGGGATAGCTTGGATTGGTATGGCTTGTGAAATTGGTTGATTACGTTGGGTAGTAGCGAAAAGTTGCCCGTCTCTTTTTCTCTTAGAAATGGGTTGAGAAGGGGATTCGGTTTGGGTGGAGTTTGAAGTTTCGGTTGGTGCTTTATCCTTCTTCTCCTCCTCCTTGAAGTCTTTATTCCGGATGCAGTTCTCGGTGAGCTCTGTAGCTAAATCCATTGCTGCTTCCAAAGTTGCAGGCGTGGTACTTATTACAGAGTCCTGAATCTTTGACTGAAGACCTCGAATGTAGTGCTCGATCAAACGGTAGAGGGGAGTGAACAAGTTGGGAACCATTTGATTTAACTCGAGGAATCTTTTGTTGTATGTGGTGTGGTCGCCTTCCTTTTGCTTCAACGAATAGAACTCATCTTCTAATTGCTTGATTTCGCTCCTTGGGCAAAACCGTCTTGTCATGATTTCCTTCAACTCTTCCCAAGTCAAAGTCATAGCATCGTCAACGCCTCGTTTGGCCTTCTCTGTATTCCACCAAGTAAGTGCTATTCCATATAAACGACCGGTAGCATATCGCACTTTGCGATCATCGGGGCAATCGCAATTTAGAAAAGTGTTCTCCATTTCTTCAAACCAATGGAGGAGAGCGGTGACACCTTCAGTCCCTTCGTATTTTGGAGGGTCGCATGATTTGAAATGCTTGTAGGTGCATTTAGTGGTATTTGGGGGAGGGTTGATAACGTTTTGATCTTCTTGGTTGATAGGATTAGCGGTAAGTGCTTGTTGGACTTGGATTACAATGTTGGTTATTACGGCAGCCATCTGTTGAGCGATTAGGGCAGCCATGCGCTCGCGGGCTTTTCCTGCTCTCATCTTCCTACGGGCGAGGCTAGAAGACATCTTATTTGGGTAGCATATCGCACTTTGCGATCATCGGGGCAATCGCAAGTTAGAAAAAAAGTTTTCCATTTCTTCAAACCAATAGAGAAGAGTGGTGACACCTTCAGTCCCTTCGTATTTTGTAGGGTCGCAGGATTTGAAATGCTTGTAGGTGCATTTAGTAGTATTTGGGGAAGGGTTGACAATATTTTGAACTTCTTGATTGACGAGATTAGCGGTAAGGGCTTGTTGGACTTGAATTACAATGTTGGGTATTACAGCAGCTATTTGTTGAGCGATTAGGGTAGCCATGCGCTCGCGGGCTTTTCTTGCTCTCATCTTCCTACGAGTGAGACTAGAAGACATCTACAAGGAATACATATCAAGAGTATGAGTTGGATGCTTTTGGGATCATGTGTCGTATTTAGGAATGAACATTTATAAAATAAACATAGCAAAATAAACCTACTACATCCATAGGATGTCTTGGGCTTTGCTCGTAATTGGACCTTGCATGCCGCCATACTTCACCTTCGTAATCACGTGGGCCCCATGATTACCGGGTTTTTCATATGGTTCGCATGTGTTAGCTTGATTATGTACACTAAAACCCGGAGAAAATCGAGAAATATGTAACGTATGATATTCGGAATGTGTCCAGGTGTGGACACGGTGACACCTCAAAGTGGGGTTAGTTCGAACGACGTTTGGTGTGGCATGCTTTGGCCTAATAGGTCCTTCGTACTCTCATCGTTAGTCCCCAGGTAGGCAAACTGGTCCGTTATATTGGATTTATACGAATGCCAACCTAGACAGGACGTTCCGACTACCGGTACTTGTACCCTTCCAGTTACTACATGCCCGTCACAGAACTTACTTTGATGAGATTTGAAAATTGCGACAAAATCTTTGAATAACAAAAGTATGAAGATGATTTGAATATATGAACATTGAAATATGTATGATGAATGTGTATGTAAGTATGTATGTTTGACTGTAAGTATAAACAAATATGAAACAAAATAAACATCATAAGTTTTTATGTAACCACCTAAACAATTAAAATTTAGGCAACTATAGTATAGTCTCTAAGGGTTTAATAACCTATCCTATATCCCTATAGTCATGGCTCTGATACCAATCTGTCACACCCCGACCCGCAGCGGAAAAGGTGATCGAGGCATGATTGGGTTATCATCAAAGCTCATGACATTTATTATAACGTTTCATATTCATTAATACAATTTAATGGGAAATATACAATCATAATTACATCATGTCCTAAACATCATTCTAGGCTTCATTGTTTTCTTCTAAGGCATTTCCTATGTTTTCCTTGCTTCATCCTGTTCACCTGTATCATGTGTAAAAATGGTTTTTGGATCAACAATGTAACATTTGTCAAAAACGGGTTTCCAAAACCCGCTCCGTTTTGTAATCGAATATCAAGTTATAAATGTCACGTTGTGTATTTATGGTTATTTTGATTTTTAATGATACATAATTAATAAACAAACTAAACTATAAAAATTATATTTGATAAAAAGTGAAAACAAAATAAATAAAAATAAAATGTTGCTGCCGGGGCTCGAACCTGGGTCAGCCGGAAATTGAAATCCAAAGACTTAACACACACACACATCACCACTCCGCCACTTGTTGTTTTCTGTTATCACTAGGAAACAAATGAAACTTATATTCAAACAGTAAACAACCTGAATGCCAAACCATAACCGAAATCGGTCACCAATCGTCCAAAGACGATTGATTACTCGCGAATTACTGAACAAAACCGGTGCACCGACGATCCTAATCAATTCGGATTTGAATGAACTTCAATTTTGATCATGATCGGTTTTTATAACCGAAAATAATCAATGTCTGAATTACTTCAATCAAGACCCCTCTCGCAACTCAGAAACATCATACAAACTTTCCATTTCACTTTCGTCATACATTCAGTCCATCAGAAAGCTTAAATCAACTCGCCGGAAAAATTCTGCAAGTCGCCGGAAAACCGTATTCTTCATCAAAACAGTAAGTCTTTCAATCGTGGTCTATTGATTGTTAAGCTATTTCTGACTCAAACCTTCCAATTGAAATCAAATTCAGACGTCGTCATCGGATAATTTCTGCTCGCCGGAAAACTTCTGAAAATCCTTATCTTCCGCGGTAAAACGGTATAGCCATTCAAACCTGCTGATAACTCTTATTTAGTACTTCAATTCCACAGTTAACTAAATCAAAACTATTAATTTGTTCGCCAGTTGAAGTTCGGAAAAACAGAGCCGACGCATTGCCGAAAATTCTGTGATAAATCATTCCTACGGTATGTTTACTTCCAACACCGTCTCTGCCATTTCATTTTAGTCTTATGAATGATTGATAATCGTAAAAGCAAGAAACAGATTAGTAACACCGTCGACTGTAAATTGAGTGAAGAAGACGAAGATAGTTAAGTTATAAGTTTATTTAAAATCAGTAATATGAACGGGTTAGACACACAGTCCAGCGGTGGACTGTGTGCAAACAAATTTCATACGTGACGCGAGTTCGATCCCTGATACACGCACCCTCTCTATTATAAAAGTGTTTTATTTTTCTAACCGAACCGGGTTAACTCAAATAGATGTTAAGTATAATAAAAACCGAAATATTAACCAGGTTAGACACACAGTCCAGCGGTGGACTGTGTGCAACACTAACTCGCACGTCACGCGTTCGAGTCTGGTTAACGGCACCGGTTCGATGATTTAAAATCTTTTTTTAAAATAAATGAATTTTGAATAAATCGAATTAGTATATAAATATAATTAAAAACAAGATTATTTCGGGTTAGACACGTAGCTCAGTTGGTAGAGCTGCGTGCACGCGTAGGGGAGGTCTCGGGTTCGAGTCTCACCCAGCGCATACATGCACACTGACCGAACCGGTCAACAAGTCAACGGTCAACGCAAAAATAAACAATTTTTTATATTTTTTATTTATTTAATTTAATTTAAAAATCAATTAAAAATACTTAAAATAATATTTTTAAAGATAGAAAATAGTCTTAAACTCACAAAAATATATCTAAAAATTCCATTAAAATCCTTAATAAATCCACTCATTTACTATATTTTTGCGTTATTATTTAGGTTAGTAATTCTCGTTGTTCAACTCTCCCGACTCGTGCGCATCTCATCATCTCCAATCAAACGCACCCAATGTGAGTGAATCTTTACAAATTCCCCGTTTTAATCACGTTTTGGGGTGTATCATGTGTCTTGCTATATATTATATTTAAATCATTGTGCATACAACATATCATGAACAAATGTGTATTCAGCTTGTTTCAACTGTTTGTGTGGTTATTGTTAGATTCAATTTATTATTTTCAGTACATGCAATTTCATAGGCCGCCGCTCCCCATTACATTATGAGCGTTGAGCATGTTCCCCATTACGTTATGAGCGTGAACCTGGCGTGCCCACATATGATCGGCTCTGTTTGATTGAGCCTTGATCGCACAGACATTTTTCATTTTCAGTACATGCAATACGATCGGCTCCGTTTGATAGAGCCTTGATCGCACAGCTTCATTCATGTTATTTATTGTATGATGTTAGTATGTTAATGTATGCTATCATATGTTACTGTATGTTATAGTTGTGATTGCAATGGCTACTGCTTGATTATTTACATTTGCTCATTTATGATTATGCACAATTTTTCATTGATAAACTAACAAGAAAATCAATAATAAATGTTTATCTAACAAGGTTCACTCGCCAACTTATGTTGACCCAAAAACCCCCATTTTTACACATGATACAGGTGAACCAGCTGCAGACAGAAACACATAGGATTGGACTAGAAGAATAAAATGATTTAAAGTTTGGAATTATTTTGTTTGGTTATTTTCTTTGTATTGTATGGACATGTTTGGATTATTTGTAATGTAATTTTGACTTTAATAAATATGAAACATATTAGTAAATATCATGAGCTTTGGTGATAACCCAATTATGCCCCGACTCTTATTCCGCTGCGGGTCGGGGTGTGACAGATTGGTATCAGAGCCATGACTATAGGGATATAGGATAGGTTATTAGACCCTTAGAGCCTATACTATAGTTGATTAGAAATTTTTAAGATTTTTGTGTGTTACATGCCAAATTTCATGATGTTTATATGTTTTATGTTAAATGTTACATTCAATGTTATGCAAGCATGTTCATAAGTATATATTATCATATAATGCCTATCATGAACCATATTCTCATAACATGTCACATCCATGAAAGCACACACCACATCATGATTGCTTTTACAATGATTTTTGTGTTTTCAAATCTCATCAAAGTGAGTTCTCATGACGGGCATGTAGTAACTGGAAGGGTACCAGTACCGGTAGTCGGAACGTCCTGTCTAGGCTGGCATTCGTATAAATCCAAAATAAAGGACCAGTTTGCCTACCTGGGGACTAACGATGAGAGTACGAAGTACCTATTAGGCCAAAGCATGCTATACCAAACGTTGTGTGAGCTAACCCCACTTTGAGTTGTCATTGTGTCTACACCTGGACACATTCCGACCATACATCTCGTAAACATATTTTGTGGTTTGCATTCGGGTGATGCAAGTGTTAAATCGCCAATACTAATGTGAATCCTACCAAGCCAATAGCCATGGGGGCCCACATGACTATACAGGTGAAGGTATGGGGGACATTTGAGGCCCAACATGAGCAAACCCAAGACATCCTATGGATGTAGTTGCATTATTGATATTTATGTTATTTTCATTTTTCTTAAAGACACATGACACCTAAAAAGACTCCATAAACTCACAATCTTCTTATGTATGTTCTTGTAGATGTCGTCCAGACAACAACGAGGGGGTAAAAGATCAGGAAGGTCTCAGGAACGCTTGGCCACACAAATCGCGAAACAAATGGCCACGATACTGCCTGACATTGTGGTCCAAGTACAACAAGCCCTCGCTACAAATCCTACTAACCCTCCTCAACAACATGACCAGAACATCGACAACCCTCCTACCAGCAAGTGCTCATACAAACATTTCAAGTCTTGTGATCCTCCTAAATTTGAAGGGACCGAAGGTGTCACTGCTCTCCTCTATTGGTTTGAGGAAATGGAAAACACCTTCCTCAACTGCGATTGTCCTGAGGATCGCAAGGTTCGATACGCCACCGGGAGACTATTTGGGGTCGCTCTCACCTGGTGGAATACTGAAAAAGGGAAGAGGGGAATTGATGATGCAATGGCCTTAACTTGGGAGGAGTTAAGGGAAATCATGACTAGGCGTTTCTGTCCTAGGAGTGAAATTAAAAAGTTGGAGGACGAATTTCATTCTTTAAAGCAAAAGGAGGGAGATCATACCACCTACAACAAGAGGTTCTTAGAGTTGAACCAAATGGTCCCTAACTTGTTCACCCCAACTTATCGCTTGATCGAGCATTATATTCTAGGTCTTCCCTCGAAAATTCAAGACTCAGTTCTCAGCACTTCACCAGCAACACTTGAAGCTGCTATGGAACTAGCCACTAAACTGACCGAAAATCACATTCGAAACGGTAAATTCAAAGAAGAGAAAAAGAAAGCCCCCATTGAGGCTCAAACTTCAAACCATTCTGGTTCCTCCTTGAAGTTTACTGGTAAAAGGAATCGAAGCACAAGAAACTTTGCTGTCACACCAGCAAATTTCCCTATCCCTGCTGCACCCCTCACTCAAGTCGCCCCTTCACCTGCACCATATAAAAAGCCATACCCCGGCCCATTACCAAAATGCAACCGTTGCCAATACCACCATTCTCTTGATCATCCTTGTCAATATTGCACCGGCTGTGGTCGCGCAGGTCATACTGTTCAAACTTGTCGCATACCTCAGCGAACGAACCGCCACCAGCCTTCAACCCAAACCCACCAACAAATAATGGGTCAAGCCCAACAACCCCTACTACTACCACCTACCCAACATCTAGCCCAAACATACTACCAACCCAACTATCCCATGGTACAACCTATGTGGGCTTGCTACAATTGTGGAGACCCAAGTCATTTTAGAAACACTTGTCCACGTTTGGTGAACATCATTCATGCCCAAGCTCAAGCAAATCCGGTGAATCAAGCTAACCAAGCTCCACCACCTGCAAGAGGAAGAGCTTATAACATCAACGCCAATACTGTTGAAAATAATAACGGCCCAAACGAATCACCCAACTAGTTTTTCCTCACCAAGAATCAAGACTCAACTCCAATCGTCTAGTTTTAATGTTTTCTTTATGTTATCTCAATCTTTCCGTATCCCAGTTGTAAAATTTGGAAATTATGTATCCAAGAATTTTAATGCGATTTGATATTACAGTTTTGTTCTATACTCATTGATTTAACATTTATATCATCATACATCTCGACGTATCTCAATCTCATCATTTAAAGAAGTTGGGTTGTGTCACACTTTTACATAGACTGACCCCTTCATCATAACCAACGAGAGAGGTACTGTCATCATTTAGTCATGTATCATTTCAGAATTGAGACTCAAGTTTTGTTCGTTGTGTTGTTTATGTTTTAGAGTCACATAGAACTGATCATGATTTACTGATAAAGCCAACGAAAATTTGACAAGATTATGGTGGATACGCCGCTGGTACTTCCTATATATAAGTATTCTTGGCAAAGGATCAAAAGCATTACCAGGAGGTTATGAAAAGTTCCGTGTAGGTTTAAATATCGTTATGGTTGAAGTTTTTGTTTTATGATACATACCTTACCAATACAAACGTATCAGTTCCCTCAAAACTATTATGCATAAAATCGTAAGCGACATCAAAGATCAAATCCGAGAAGCCCAGCATGTTTCAGTAACAGAAAAGAGACGTACGCAAGGAGCCGTCTTGTGGAGCTAAACAAAAAAAAATTGAAACTAAATCCGACTATATTCTATACTGTCTAGATCGCTTATGGATTCCTGACCACAACAATCTTCGTGAAATTATTATGAATGAGGCTCACAAAACACGATACTCTATACACTCAGGAGCCGATAAGATGTATCAAGACCTACGATATACCTATTGGTGGCCTGGAATGAAAAAGGATATTGCTGTTTTTGTTTCTAAGTGCCTTACATGTTCCAAGGTGAAAGCTGAACACCAAAGACCCTCGGGAATTCTGGTCCAACCTGAAATACCTGTATGGAAGTGGGAAAATATAACCATGGACTTCATTACCGGGTTACCTCGCACTTCTGGTGGGTATGACACTATATGGGTAATAATTGACCGACTTACAAAATCAGCTCACTTTATTCCTATCCGCGAAGATTTCAAGAACGAAAAGCTTGCTCGTATTTATATCAGCGAAATCGTAAGCCGACATGGTGTACCAGTAAGCATTATTTCAGATCGCGATGGTCGTTTCACTTCACGAACATGGCAAGCAGTACAATCCGCTATGGGTACGCGATTAGATCTCAGTACCGCCTATCATCCTCAAACTGATGGACAATCTGAACGCACCATTCAAACTCTAGAAGATATGCTTCGAGCATGTGTCATAGACTTCAAGGGAAATTGGGACGCTCATCTACCATTAGTCGAATTTTCGTACAACAACAGCTATCATTCAAGCATCGGCATGGCACCTTTTGAAGCTTTATATGGTCGTAAGTGCCGATCTCCAGTATGTTGGCACGAAATTGGGGAAGCTCAAATCACTGGTCCAGAATTGATTCAAGAAACCACAGACAAGATCCATCAAATTTGAAACAATCTTCTAGCGGCTCAGAGTCGTCAAAAGAGTTATGCAGATCAACGACGGAAGCCTTTAGAGTTTAACATTGGTGATCATGTACTTCTAAAAGTATCACCGTGGAAGGGTGTAGTTCGTTTTGGTCAAAAAGGCAAGCTAGCACCACGCTACGTAGGACCTTTCAAGATACTCGAAAGAGTAGGACCTGTAGCATACAAGCTTGATTTACCAGAAGAACTCAACAGGATTCATCCCACATTCCACGTATCAAACTTGAAGAACTGCCTCGCTGATGAGAACCTCCACATTCCTTTGGAAGATATTCAGATTGATGAATCTATGCATTTTATTGAAAGACTAGTAGAGATCATGGATTTCGGAGAAAAACGTCGCATTCCAATTGTTAGGGTACGCTGGGAGTCGAAACGGGGACCTGTACTTGGGAACATGAAGACTCAATGCGTGAAAAATACCCACATCTTTTTCCTACTACTACTTAAATTTCGGGACGAAATTCCTAAAAGTAGGGGATACTGTAACATTTGTCAAAAACGGGTTTCCAAAACCCGCTCCGTTTTGTAATCGAATATCAAGTTATAAATGTCACGTTGTGTATTTATGGTTATTTTGATTTTTAATGATACATAATTAATAAACAAACTAAACTATAAAAATTATATTTGATAAAAGTGAAAACAAAATAAATAAAAATAAAATGTTGCTGTCGGGGCTCAAACCCGGGTCAGCCGGAAATTGAAATCCAAAGACTTAACACACAGACACATCACCACTCCGCCACTTGTTGTTTTCTGTTATCACTAGGAAACAATGAAACTTATATTCAAACAGAAAACAACCTGAATGCCAAACCATAACCGAAATCGGTCACCAATCGTCCAAAGACGATTGATTACTCGCGAATTACTGAACAAAAACCGGTGCACCGACAATCCTAATCAATTCGGATTTGAATGAACTTCAATTTTGATCATGATCGGTTTTTATAACCGAAAATAATCAATGTCTGAATTACTTCAATCAAGACCCCTCTCGCGACTCAGAAACATCATACAAACTTTCCATTTCACTTTCGTCATACATTCAATCCATCAGAAAGCATAAATCAACTCGCCGGAAAAATTCTGCAAGTCGCCGGAAAACCGTATTCTTCATCAAAACAGTAAGTCTTTCAATACCTTCGTGGTCTATCGATTGTTAAGCTATTTCTGACTCAAACCTTCCAATTGAAATCAAATTCAGACGTCGTCATTGGATAATTTCTGCTCGCCGGAAAACTTCTGAAAATCCTTATCTTCCGCGGTAAAACGGTATAGCCATTCAAACCTGCTGATAACTCTTATTTAGTACTTCAATTCCACAGTTAACTAAATCAAAACTATTAATTTGTTCGCCAGTTGAAGTTCGGAAAAACAGAGCCGACGCATTGCCGGAAATTCAGTGATAAATCATTCCTACGGTATGTTTACTTCCAACACCGTCTCTGCCATTTCATTTTAGTCTTATGAATGATTGATAATCGTAAAAGCAAGAAACAGATTAGTAACACCGTCGAATGTAAATTAAGTGAAGAAGACGAAGATAGTTAAGTTATAAGTTTATTTAAAATCAGTAATATGAACGGGTTAGACACACAGTCCAGCGGTGGACTGTGTGCAAAAAAATTTCATACGCGACGCGAGTTCGATCCCTGATACACGCACCCTCTCTATTATAAAAGTGTTTTATTTTTCTAACCGAACCGGGTTAACTCAAATAGATGTTAAGTATAATAAAAACCGAAATATTAACCAGGTTAGACACACAGTCCAGCGGTGGACTGTGTGCAACACTAACTCGCACGTCACGCGTTCGAGTCTGGTTAACGGCACCGGTTCGATGATTTAAAATCTTTTTTTAAAATAAATGAATTTTGAATAAATCGAATTAGTATATAAATATAATTAAAAACAAGATTATTTCGGGTTAGACACGTAGCTTAGTTGGTAGAGCTGCGTGCACGCGTACGGGAGGTCTCGGGTTCGAGTCTCACCCAGCGCATACATGCACACTGACCGAACCGGTCAACAGGTCAACAAGTCAACGGTCAACGGTCAACGCAAATATAAACAAATTTTTTATATTTTTTATTTATTTAATTTAATTTAAAAATCAATTAAAAATACTTAAATATAATATTTTTAAAGATAGAAAATAGCCTTAAACCCACAAAAATATATCTAAAAATTCCATTAAAATCCTTAATAAATCCACTCATTTACTATATTTTTGTGTTATTATTTAGGTTAGTAATTCTCGTTGTTCAACTCTCCCGACTCGTGCGCATCTCATCATCTCCAATCAAACGCACCCAATGTGAGTGAATCTTTACAAATTCTCCGTTTTAGTCACGTTTTGGGGTGTATCATGTGTCTTGCTATATATTATATTTAAATCATTGTGCATACAACATATCATAAACAAATGTGTATTCAGCTTGTTTCAACTGTTTGTGGTTATTGTTAGATTCAATTTATTATTTTCAGTACATGCAATTTCATAGGCCGCCACTCCCCATTACATTATGAGCGTTGAGCATGTTCCCCATTACATTATGAGCGTGAACCTGGCGTGCCCACATACGATCGGCTCCGTTTGATTGAGCCTTGATCGCACAGACATTTTTCATTTTCAGTACATGCAATACGATCGGCTCCGTTTGATTGAGCCTTGATCGCACAGTTTCATTCATGTTATTTATTGTATGATGTTGGTATGTTAATGTATGCTATCATATGTTACTGTATGTTATAGTTGTGATTGCAATGGCTACTGCTTGATTATTTACATTTGCTCATTTATGATTATGCACAATTTTTCATTGATAAACTAACAAGAAAATCAATAATAAATGTTTATCTAACAAGGTTCACTCGCCAACTTATGTTGACCCAAAAACCCCCATTTTTACACATGATACAGGTGAACCAACTGCAGCCAGAAACACATAGGATTGGACTAGAAGAATAAAATGATTTAGAGCTTGGAATTATTTTGTTTGGTTATTTTCTTTGTATTGTATGGACATGTTTGGATTATTTGGAATGTAATTTTGACTTTAATAAATATGAAACATATTAGTAAATATCATGAGCTTTGGTGATAACCCAATTATGCCCCGACTCTTATTCCGCTGCGGGTCGGGGTGTGACAAACAAAAAGTTGGCGAGTGAATCCTATGAAAAACATTTGAACAAGTTTATTGAATTGATTATAAAATAAAGTGCACAACCACACATGAGTAAAAATAGATGTAAACTTATTCACCAATCATTTAATATTAATTAATGCACACACGAACAATAATGGATTTGTTTTGACGCACGCGTTGCTCAACTCGTCTCCCACGAGGAACTGATGGGCCTAATGAATGAATTGCATATAACTTGACAGTATGAAATACATAACTACAAACAATATATACAATCTAAGTTTAGATCACAATATGGTATGGCACAAGTTTAAATAAACGAGTTAATTTTAGTGACACATGACACACCCCAAAACGTGTAATTAAAAAGGGGAGTTGTAAGATTCACTCACATTGGGTGCGTTTCGGTTGATGATGTTGAATGCGCACGAAGTTGGTTTTAACCACAAGTGAAACTAACCTATATAATGGCATAATGGTTCGGTAAGTAAGCGGATTTTATTAATCAATTTTAGTAGAATTGTTGGATATATTTTTGTGAGTTTTAGGCTATTTTCTAACCTTAAAAATGTTATTTTTAAGTTTTTTAAGTGTAATTAAGTAAATAAAAATAATAAAAAAATGTTGGTTTTTGACTGTTGACTTTGTTGACCGTTGACCTGTTGACCGAATTTTATTGTGTAATTGTGTGCGCCGGGTGAGGCTCGAACCCGAGACCTCCCGTTCGCGTGCACGCAGCTCTACCAACTGAGCTACGTGTCTAACCCGAAATATTTCTGTTTTTAATTATATTTATATACTAATTGAATTAATCCGAAAATCATTTATTTAAAAACGATTTTAATTATCACGCTCGGTGTTCTCCACAGGTCTCGAACCCGGGACCTGTGGTTTAGGTTAACACACAGTCCACCGCTGGACTGTGTGTCTAACTTGTTAAGTAATCTGATTTTTATTATACTTATATACAAACTAAATAATTTCATTTCTGTCTTATATAAAAAGTTTGATAATTATCAGGACCGGTGCGGTAGTCCGGACTCGAACTCGTGACGTGTGATTAAACGTTCACACAGTCCACCACTGGACTGTGTGTCTATCTTGGTTATTATTCCGGTTTTTATTAAACTTAACATCTATTGCAGTGAATCCGGTTCGGTTAAAAAAAGGAACATTTTTATTAAGGCGAGTGTGCGTGGGACAAGAATCGAACTCGGGACGTAAGCGTGTTTTATTTGCACACAGTCCACCGCTGGACTGTGTGTCTAACCCGAGATATATCTTGATTTTAATTAAACATATACAATACTGAAACTTCGTCTTCTTCGTTGGACTTAACCAGAATCGGAGTCTGACTGGTTCATCGATTTTAATCAAGTTCTTTTAGTGTGTTGCGCTTAATTACAGGTGAGATTAATAAAAGAATGAGAGATTAAGTTTAAGATATACCGAACAGTGGCTCCTCTGTTTCGCCGGCGAAGCTCCGATGTCAGCAGGTTATTGCGGCGACGTGTGTCTTGCGGCAGAGGGTCTTCAACGAGCTTGAGATGAATGTGGGTGGCTTTGGTATGAGCTCTGGGGGTTCAGTAAGGCACAGAGGTGAAAGGTTCGGTTTTCCGGCGAGTTGTAGAAGTTTTCCGGTGAGTGGAATTACGTCAGGAAAAAGTGTGATTGTGAGCGAAAAAGCTAACAGAGGTTAGAGGGGGTATTTATAGGGCAGAACATCGACGTATTTAGTCCGTTTTCCGTCTTGATTCGTCGGTCAATAAGTTTTCCGGCGGTTATGACTTGCGTCGCGGGTTCAGACGTCGGTTATAACCGATGTAATAGTTAAGGCTTCGGTTAAAACAGAAGAAACCGTCCAATCTCGGCGAAATCGTCGGGATTTCCGATGACTGCGATTGGGCGCGTCGGTTTTGAATTCGAGACTTATGTTATGTATTAATTGTTTCCATTAATGAACAAGAAACACAAGTGGCGCAGTGGTTGGATGGTTGGAAGTTAAGTCTTTGCTGAATCCGGTTGACCCGGGTTCGAAACCCGGCTACGCCCTTTTATTTTTATTTCATTGTTTTAGATACTTTTTCAAATATAACTTATATATTCCAATATACTTATTAATTATGTATCGTTTAAAATTAATTTGGGCATTAAATACGCAACGAAATTTTTAACTGATTGTTCGGTTAATAAACGGAGCGGGTTTGGTAAATCCGATTTTTGACGATGTTACAGTAAATGTCTCTGGGTAAAAGTATTTGAACGAGGAAGATGAAGTGCTGTACGTATATATAGATATTATAATTAGGATTACAACCGGGTTAAGCACCCAGCTCAACTGGTTGGGCCGGGTGCGAACTAAACCCAGGGTCGCCGATTCGAATCCAAGCACACACGTCGGCCTAATCATTTTTAAACCCTTTTAAAATCAACCATTTCTGTGCTAACTTAGATTGTGTATAAAGATAATAAAAGATCAAGATATATTGGGTTAGACACCCAGACACCCAGCCCAACTGGTTGGGCTGGGTGCAAAAGGCATAGCAGGTCGCGGGTTCGAGACCCAGGCACACTCCGGTTCAACACTGTTAAAACTTTTTAAAATAAAATAATTTCTGGAATGAGCTAAATAGTGTATTAGTATAATTAAAATCAGGTTTCATTCGGGTTAGACACGTAGCTCAGTTGGAAGAGCTGCGTGCACGCAACCGAGAGGTCACGGGTTCGAGCCTAAACACACGCATGCCAGCACTCCCATTGAACCGGTCTAACAGGCTTGTCAGACTGACAATATTTTTTTATATTAGTTTATTTTTATTTTATATTAATATTTTAATTCTAAGGTTTTTATTAAAAGAAAAATCAAATAAAAGGTTTAAAAAATATACATTTTCAAGGGTTTAGAATATCAACACAATCCACAAAAATAACCTAAAAACCTAAACAAAGGATTTTAACCTAAATATTAATTTAATTTATTTACCGAGTTATCGCGTTATTATTTCTAGGTTAGTACTTTCTCGTTGATTAAATTCTCAACTCGTGCGCTCTCCTTACCATTCAAGAATACGAACCCAAGGTGAGTGAATCTCTACAAATTCCCTGTTTTAATCACGTTTTGGGGTGTATCATGTGTCGTACCATTCCTTTATTTTATTTAAACACTTGTGCTTATATCATTTTGTGATCAAATGTGTATTGGTTGTTGTGTGATTTATATGTGGATTAAATTTATCATTTCAGTGCACTCATTTCATTAGGCCCATCAGTTCCTCGTGGGATACGGGTTGAGCATCAGGTGCCTCATCAGATCGGCTCCGTTTGATTGAGCCTTGATCTCATACATCATCATTCATGTCATATATTCATTCAATGTGGTTTGTGATTGTTTACATACATATATTTGCTCACATGTGATTTATGCACGAATTTTCTTTAATAAATAAAACAAGCAATTATTTAAAATGTTTTATCAAGGTTCACTCGCCAACTTTTGTTGACCCAAAATCTCCTCTGTTTTACACATGATACAGGTGATCAAGTTGAGGAAAGAAACACTTAGGATGGCCTAGAAGAATAAACAAGTTATTGCGTTGGAATAAACATTTAGATTATTTTTTTTTTGTATTTGTATGAATTTTGTTGTTGGATATTTAAATTTGTAATTTGAATTTAATAAATATGAAACTTCTTAGTAAATATCATGAGTTTGTGATAACCCAATCATGCCCCGTCTTTTATTCCGCTGCGGGTCATGGTGTGACAAATGTATGCTTCCAACCTCTTTAAGGAAGAAGCCTTAGAATGGTAGAATACTATCATGCAGGCAAAAGGAAGTGACATGGCCTATGCCATGAACCGGGGAGAATTCAAAGAAATGGCAGAAAGGAAATTTTGTCCCCCTTATGAAAAGGAACAAACTAACAAGTTCCTAAATCATAAAATGGTAGATGTGAATTTCATGAATATACGATAAAGTTCTTCGAATACACAAGAATGGTACCAACTTTGGCTTCACTAGAACCTGTACTAATTTCTCGTTATATTTGGGGACTGCTTAGTGAAATCTGTGATATAGTTAAGGCAGCTAGACCTCAGACTATCGAGGAAACAGTCGAACTAGCCAATACGTTAATAGACGGATTAATCCGCACAAGAGAAGAAAACAAGAAGAAGGAGTTAGCCCGAAAATTACCCAAGAATTTTGCCCTGATGATTCCTATAAGAATAAAGGAACTGAACCGTCATTTGAGCAACCTACTGCAGAAACTGTAATAAAAAGCATTCAGGAAAATGCTACTTTAAGAGGAAACCCTACTGTAACCTCTGCAAAACACCTTACCATAAGGAAAAACAATGCAAGAGGAAAAACCCAGTTTGTTTTAACTGTGAAGAAACAGGCCATATCTGGCCATATTGCCCAAAACTGACGAAGGCAACCAACAACAAGGCAAAAACAACAGACGGAGCTAAGAAGAACGCGCGGGCATTCGTATTTACTACGCATGAAGCAGAAATGATTCTAGACGTGATCACTGATATGTAATACTAAGTTAAAATATTACTTGACCCTAGTAGAAATCCAAGTTTATAAATAATGCTTTCTGTCAAATACTTCATCTGTTCAGAATCATGATAAACTTGTTTGGTCTTCACCTTCTTTGAATCATTTGTTTGGTTACGACACCTTGTGGTGGCATTTTCACTAACTTGAGGCTTGAGCTAATTCTCGTATTCTTAAAACCCATCTTATTGATTCATTGTCATAAAACAATCTTAATACAATTATGTGTTAAGATAAGAGTACACAACTTCATGTTATATTCCGGTGTACCTCTAACGGTTCTTACATCATTTATCGAAATTCTATGACATTCATTTTTTCTTTCTTCATCAATTGAAAATCCTATATTTGAAATAAATATTCAAATTTACTTCATTAAACCTTTCAATTAACTATGAACACAGTAAACTTGTTCGGTCACCGTAATTATTTGAACTATTTCAATCATAACAACACCTTGCGGCGTCAGCATAAATTGTAGCTTGAGCTAATCATAATCATACGGATCATGCAAAACTAAGTTTGCCTTTCGTTTGACTCATTTTTAAAATAGTCTTAATGCAACTATGTATTAAGATAATGATACGCTAAATGCTGTTTGGTTTCAAGGGTATCCCTGTCATTCAATAATGTCAACACACTGATTTTTCCTTATGTTATCGTTCGATTGTTGACACATCATCTTCGTGCTTCTATTTCATCTAAGTTTGTTGATTCTAAGTCTTCCTTAATTGATAACCAAAGTAAGTTTTCCTTTGGCAGTGAATTCTATTGTTTCTAAGAGTCATTCACAAATTGTAAGCATTCTATTTAGACATTTGTGGTCATAAATCTCTCTTTTGGTTTGACCCATGTAAACTTAGTCACTCTGATGAGTATGTCATTTCACTTCGTTCGTGTGATATCGATTTCTGGAAATGACTCAAATAAACCATTGAGTCCTATTCATTGTAAAAATTGTATTCACAAAATTCGAATATGTCCTGATTCATTTACCTTAATACTATTGACCAACGTTTGACCTAAATCAAAAATGACATCATTACCTAAATCTCGAGGATGAGATTTAAAACAAGTTGGGGAGGATGTAACAACCCTCAAAAATATCCCCAACGACAGCCCGCAATCAAAACCAAAAGTGCGCGTAATGAAACTTGTATGCTAAATCAGAAAACTTTGCGGTTAAGAAAACTTGGCGATTGACGAGCAAACCCGCACAAAAGTACACTTGTTAAACTCGCAATTAAAAATCGAACCATTTGAGATCAAGACCCGAGCATACGTGATAAGAAACAACACAAAAATCAAGAAAATGCGCGATTGGACAAAAAGGTGGCCGAGGACACGTGTCACGACATCTGCGCCATGTGTCAGACCTATGCTGGACACATGGCAGCCTAAGCCAGGCCGACCGCCCTGGCGCGTCTCGCCAGAAACCCTGGTTTCTCCCATGACGCGCGGGAGAGATCCAAGTTTGGGTATATAAAGACAAGTCTGGGAGATGTCAGATGCACCGGTTCGACATAAATTTATCGAACACACTCTCTCGCTCTTCTGTTCTTGCACTATACCCCCTGAAACCCCTAAACTTTTCCCCGTTGTAAGTGTTTTAACCCTAATCACTGATTCGATACCCTGTCTGATTGATAGATAAACCAAATCAACGGATGTTTAAGTGTTGCCTTTATAAGGCTATACTTTGTCATCTCGTTGTGGTTTTGATCTAGTGATGTATCCATAAATTTTGAGTTGGGTTGTTGCACTAACACGTGTTGCATTGTATTTTTATTAGAAACCCAGGACTTAAACCGAAGGCTATTACTGAAACCCTAATTCTGCAATGTGAGTCATTCTCTTTTTCTCAAATGATTTGCAAAACCCTAAATGTTTTTCAGTTATATTACAGTGATTAAGTCTTTGTATTCTTACTGGGAAACTACCGTCAGTATGTGGGGTTTTGTATACATTACTTGATAGCTTCACCATGGACAATGAGTTAGCCAATGTGTGATATGACCACAGTCACAGGAACTGCCACCGAGTGACTAATACTATTTAAAATAGTTTCTTTACTATTGGACAATGAGTTAGACAATAGTAGTTTGGTAAGATAAACAAATGTATAAACTCTTAATGTTGTGTATATAAGAATATGCCATTTTGTACAAACTGAATGAACTCACCAGTATTTCTTGGTGATAAAATGTTTTTAAACATGTTTTAGGTGATTACAGTAGATCTGATTAAGAGTTGTGAGATGACACCAGAAAGCTTTAAGAAGTGGCTTATTTTATCAATTAAATTAATAAAAATTGTTTGGATTTATTCCCAATTAAAGCTACCTCTATAAAACATGGGTTTTATTCTTATTTTTTAATAAATAAAATCCGGTGTTTCTAAACATTGATATTTTTCCTAATTATGGTCCTGATGAAATTTTTCGCAGCAATATTTTTGAAATAACCATCGGTACCACTTGACTGTTTACGACTCTCGTCTAGGGGGTGGGCCGGGGTTTGTGACAGTAGTAGTCTCGGAGCCAAGATTGATCGTAAGAGTTCTTGTCAAACAAAGGCATGCTTGGCTAAATCTCTTACGTCAATTAGTGAAGACAAATATTTTACATATTACATTTAATTTCCAACCTTTGGCAACTTTTTATTTGGGTATACATTAATGACTTTAATAATTAGTTTTTATATTGAAAGTGAACTTTATTTAAACATTTCTTCATGTTTTGTTGATTCACTCATTCGTGTTTTTACAGTCTATATAAAGCGCGTTAATTACCTGGAAGGGGGTTAGAAGGGTGTTTGGCAAAGTTCTTGTCTCGTTCAGTGTATAGATCCAGCGAGGACTTGGTTGAAGCTTATTAGGACTTCCCTTGAGGCAGATAGCATCAAATCGGGGGAAGTAAGAATGGCTTGAACCCCGTATAAATAAACTACTATTAAAACTTTATCCGGCTTTGCGGGAACTGTATCCTTGCTGACACAGACCAATATGGCCGAGGGTAAATTGCCTTCACAAGAGGGGCCTCCCACTTTTCGTATTAATAACTTACTTAATTATCTTCTAAATCACTTTCGGATGTGTCCTGCGATCAGACCAATAGTTAGGTACATGCTTCACAAGAGGGGCCTACTACTATAACTAAGATAATCTCTTAATATGCCCAAAGTGCAGAAATCATCAAAGGATATGTAAAAGAGGAGTCGGAGTCAAGTGATTCTTTCTTGTCTATATGTTTTTCCTTTATTTTTATCTATATTTTTACTTTCATCTTTCAAAAACTTTATCAAAATTTGGTCAGATTAGAAGTTGACGAAAGTCGGTACTAACATCTCTTGTGTCCTTGGACGACCTCAGTATCTTACCATCACTATACTACGTCTATGATGGGTGCACTTGCCCTAACATGTGTAAAGTGATAGTATTGTAACGTGTTTTATAAATTTAAAACTTGATCCACGAGTAAAAGTGCTTAAAATATAACAAAAATAAAAACCATGCTCATCCACGTCAAGTTTGTGGCGCTGTTGCCGGGGACATAAGGATTTTAAAAAAGCTTAAAATTAAAGGCCTAATCAATTTTTGTCTTTTCTTTTTAATTATTTGGGTTTTTCTTCGTTTTTTGCATTTTTTTTACATTTTCTACAGCTGCAGCACGGGTTGTGGTGGCCCAACATAGGGTCGTGCCTCACACTATAGCTGGAAAAATAGTTTTGGGTCAGACCGTAGTTGTGACACGAGGCCGTGTAAACTCAACATGGGGCCGTGTAACAAGACCCTCCGATTCCAACGGTTTATAATATTTGACGAAAACATGGATGATCTTGATTATTTTTACTTCCGCAACTCTTACGGTGAATGGTGTCAATTATGTGGTGGGTTTCACCGGGATTTAGAATGCCACTTTCTAAATTCCATCCCCCATTACCTAGTGTAGGTCCGTTTGGATCTTTGAATTTCTCAGACACTGACTTGATAGCCTAATATAAACGTGCGGAATCCGTTGTATAGTTAGGCGACATTGTAAACACGATGTATTCACTTTATCACTGTTTCATTAACACTTTGTACGTTACAAATCCTAGAAACAGTTGGACAGAGCTCCGCCATCCAAGTTACAAAACGTTACAAACTCAAACCTGAACACCACTATTTATAGACAAGAGATTTACGTTCGTGCGAAGGTAGAGTCTATCTTCGTACAAAGGTAATTTACCTTCGTGCGAAGGTAATTTATCTTCGTACGAAGATAAATACATACACTTAAAAACATATATAACAGTTTAGCCCTATTACAAACTTCATATAATTCGATTACTTCAATAATTCGATTACGTAGGTGACATACATCAACAGTCTCTCCTTGGTTGTTGCCTCGATATTCGAATTCCTCCTTTAAGCTTAAGTGTCTTTAAACCTCTTTAAGTTTCTTCAAAACTTTAATAAGTTTAACTTTCTTGAGCTTCAAATATTATCAACAGTCTCCTCCTTAATTTTGATCTTGAATAATAAACATTGCGACTCAGCATACTCCCCCTTTCTATGAGCATTCTTTCTCATCATTCAACATTACTATCCTGCTCCCCCTTACACTTAACTTTTGGTTCGTTCTTCTAAACGTTCAAATAAACATTTTAGATTCGAACTTTGAAATTTTTATCACAAATATTTCAAATTTTAATAATTCTATTAGTTTTATACCCTTTTAGTTAATTAAGTCCAAATTAATGACCTTGATTATCTGATTTTTCTACCAAGTTCAAATCAATGACCATGGTTGAACACATTATGAACCAACTGAAATTTTTATCAAGTGTAAGTTTCGAATTAATGAAATTTTTACCATTTCAGAACATTATCAAATTTCAAATTATTGTTCATCAGCTTTAGACTTTGAAAATTAGCTTTTCAACATCGGTGGACAAAACTAATAATGAACATAAAATCTTTTTGTTTTTATGAAGTGAACATCAACACTAACTATGTACAAACATATTTAAAGACATATTTTTGTGAGTTTGTGTTTGAGGATCAAATCAGTTTTTTAAAGACATATCACAAGTACCTTTGACCTTTATAAGACTTTAAGTTCTAAACAAATTCACTTAGATTTTCCGTATATTAATCCATTTAAACCTCTACACATTTCTCAATTGCTCCGAGATACGTTAGTTAATTTTTTAGGAACTTGATTTAACTGTGTTTTCCACCTCAAAAAAAATATTATCCCATATCAAGATTCCCTAGATTTCATCTTACAGTGAATATAGCTAACTGATATCTGTATCTGGGTAATGCGATGCCTTGATAACTCAGGTTAGTACCATCGTACCGACAAAGAGATGAAGGCTCGAGGTAGTGTTCCAATTTAGAATCTTTTATTGCAATTGTTGGATCTTTCGATATTTACAATTTGCTGCAGTTTTGGGTTTACAAAGCAAAAGTATTCTACAAGTTTTAGTCCATTGCCGATGCAAAATCAGAAGAACTTGTATAATACCCCAGATATCAATTATCTATAAAGACCTAGTATCTCATAATCAGGCAATCTCTCAAACGAAATTTTGGTGTACTAAGACCATATATCCAAGAGATGTTAAACCACAATTGAAGAAGTTATACTTTTATGATTATATCTCAGAAACAATCTACTGAATGTGCGAAGCCTTCTGGCATATCCTCAGTGAAATCTGTTTAAACTTTTTAACATTCCAATTCTTTAGCATAATGTGATAGTCCACTGTTGTACTATCATTTCCTCTTTTCACACAAAAACTCTTTTTGTCTTTTTCATGTTTATGTACATTTTTGAACTTTTATATGTTTTTGGATTTGCTCAAAATTTCTTCCCCTAAAATTCAAAAACATTAACCAACCGATGAGAATCTCTTCTATTCGCCATCATTACTGCTTCACAATCATACTTTTAAGTTCTCTCCCCCTCATAATCATAAAAACTTTGACACTTTTGATTTTAAAAACATTTATACACATGTCTTTTCAACCATGTTTTATCTTGTTCCAAAAGTAAGGGTTCTGTGATTTTGAAAATTTTTCAAAAATTTTCGAAAATTTTAAATTAAACATTAGAATAAAATTCATCATGGCCATCTAAAATTTTCATATAAAATCGGCCACTCTTCACCATGTGCTATGGAACTTTAATCTTCATGATTCGCTTTGATCTTGAAAGTTCCTACACGCAAAAACTAACATAATTAGTTGAATAGTGACACCCAAGTCTTTTTCAGTCTTAAGTGTTATTTCTTAAACCTCAATTTTGATTTTCTTTTCATAATCATGTCTATTTTGGACTTTCTCAAGTTTAGGAAAATCCTACAATCTTTCAATTTTTAGTGATTGTTTTACTTCTTTTTTCTTTCATCAATGTCGAATTTTCTTAGAAGCTTTTTTGAAATGCAATGTCGAATCTTTTTGTGAAAACTTAGTAATGATTGGTTTCACCATGTTTGTAGATTTTGTACATTGTTTCCAAATCTTTGTTGGTACAAACATTAGTGATGATTTTTGTTTGCAATCTTCAGAATTTTTCTTAACAATATGAACTGGTTTAGGATCATTTTGTGGACATTTTCTAGCAATGTGTCCAACTTTGTTATATTTAAAGCATGTCCTACTATCAATGACAGAGAATTCCTCATCCTGTTTACGTTGTTGCTCTTTGAAAAATTCTTCATTAGATTGTTTATAAAATTGACTTTCGTCCATGTTTTCTGAACTTGCAGGCACAAAAGTCATTTTCTTAACAAATTTTGAATTTCCAAACTTGTAATTAAACCTGTTACCATCCCAACCCTTTCCAACTAGTGTAATTTATTTGTTGATTGTTTGTGTAAAAACTTTTAGGTTTGGAATAATAAGATTTATTGCTTTTATAGTTCGAAACTTCCTTTTCTGTTATTAAACTTTCAATTTCAGAAATTTTGATTTCAACAAGTTTGAAAACTTTTCTGAATCGGAACTTCAGAATCTGAATGTAGTTGATCAGATCACACATTTTGTACAATAAAATTGTTGGATCATCATTTGAACTACTTCCTAATGACTTAAGATAAGCATCATGAAAATTTTTCATTTTCGGACTGTGAACTCGAACTTTCTTTTTCATGATTGATTGAGTGTTTTCAAAAACATTTTTATCTTTTTCTTGATCCAAAACATTCTCAACTACTTGCTTAACCACATTTGATCCATTATCTCCATCATTTTTAGAATAGGTGACGTTGATGTTATCAGGCAACTGATCTTTATGTTCATTTTTTATTGTCTTCAATTTTAAGTTCAGCGCCTTTTCCTCCCCCTCAGGATTTTTCATTGCATAACTATTACACATCGGGAGTGGACATCGATTGTATCCTAAACCTCTATCTTGATACCCATATATATTTTCTCCATTTTTATCTTTTTCAGTAGGTTTCAGGAGAATATGATCCAAGACATATGAAGTTGTTAAGTAACTGATTAGCTTTTTATCGACACTTTCAGTCTCTATTCTCATTTCTTCCAGCTCTGTTTTTAATTTGGCAATTGTATCAATATGGATGTTTATTGTCATCTACTTATCCATGAATGTAGCCTTTAACATTGAGATTGTAGCATTGTTTTCTCTGCTTTCAACACGGTGTAGGTTGATTGTTCTGCTTAACACATCATAAGCTTCTTTTGTCTCTTTGAAATCAAATACAATTTGTCAGAATGACGATTAAGCTCTTTACTCTCATCATTTTCCATACAAGACTTGCACGGTTGGAGGCATTTTGTGCACTATCTTTCTATCTAGACTATCTCAATCTTCTTTTCTTCCTGTACTCTTTCAACTTTCCTATTTTGATTAACCATAAAATTTTCTTCTTCTTCATTTCTCCGATCCATCATTATTTTTTCAGCAAACGTATCTTCTTCACTTTGCATGTTCTTATCATCTCTTTGTTCACAGAAGAAAGCATTATAAACATCAACAGGCATAAATGCTTGAAAAGCATTTTGTAAAAATTCCCTCGTCATAATAGCAACGATTAGAATCTTCTGGAACCTCATCATAACAAACTTCTTCCATTGTCGATATAAACTTTTTTTCAAAAGCTTTATGCAAACAAGACTATATATTCGACAATTTTAATGAATTGACTTGCTAAAAACGTTTAAAACACTTTCTGGAAACTGTTTTTACCAGATTATACCGTTAGACTCGTCTCGACAATATGAATCCAATGACATATAATGTCCAAGACTTCCTTAGTAATTTTCATGCCTTTTTTAAGTAAAGTCTACCTTCGTGCGAGGATAGATTTCACTTTGTGCGAAGATATCTTTATCTTCGTGCGAAGTGAGGTTATGTTCGTGTGAATATAACTTCACAATTTCGCGTTTTTTGCAATTTCTAACATGATTTGGGTTATTTTTAGCTCTGATCTTTTCAATGGTTATTATTAGTTAGTTATAATCAATCCTGTGAAAAATCAGTCTATTTTGTCCATTTAATGTCCGGGAAATGTCAAAATAAGAAGAAATGAGTAGAAGATGAAATGTATGAGTCCAATGTCTTCAAATCAGGCATCCGTAGCTCTGATAACACTTGTAGGTCCGTTCGGATCTTCTAAAGCTCAAGCACTGACTTGATAACCTATTAAAAACGTGCGGAATCCATTTTATTGTTAGGCGACACTGTAAACACGATGTCTTCACTTAATCAATGTTTCATTAATACTTGGTACGTTACAGATCCTAGAAACAGTTGGACAGAGCTCCGTCATCCGAGTTACAAAACGTTACAGACTCAAACCTCAACACCACTATTTATAGACCTAAGATTTACCTTCGTGCGAGGGTAGAGTCTATCTTCGTACGAAGATAAATACATGCACACTAAAAACATATCCAACAGTTTAGCCCTATTACATACTCGATATGATTCGATGACGTAGGCGACAAACATATGCATCAACACCTAGTAGACTTATCGTTTTCCTGTGAAAGTCACCTTAATAGGGGCGAAAGTAAAAACGATAATTATCACCCATCTGATGCCATCAAACCTCTTTTCAAAATGATAAAACCTCAATGACATATGCCAAATAGAAAAGAGGATTTTCCAAAAATTAAAAGAAATAGAGATTATGATGAATATGAGGTGTTCATCTCAAAACACTAATAAAAGAGAAGACGTGATCGGGGCCCATTCAGAATTAAACAACATTGAGGCCACTATGTATACCTCGATATCTTTTAAGGACGAAAGCGACATCGTCCCTGTTTCGATTGTGCCATGACGGACTCACCACCGGATACATCTGGTGCATACATAGACCAGAGCAATTTCACTCATACCTTCTTTAACAAGAGCCTTGAAAAGGTAAATAAAGGTTGGCCTCACCTGCCGTATAGTTTAGGATTCTTCCTTTCCGACAACCTCTTGCGTTTTCATATAAATCACAAGCATCTTAGGTACATGCGGCACTTTGGTGTTGTTCTAACTAGTAAGGAACCACCCGATAAAATAAAAATACCTTAAATAATACTAAACTTCATAAAACTCATAAAACAACACAGGTCGTGCCCATTAGGCACACCCCGTGCCCATTTGTTAAAACACCACGGGGTCGTGCCAGGCCAGCACGACCCATGGTCACTAGCAACCGAAAGGCTCTCTGACCCGTTGCTGACCACGGCTTTCTATAAAGCCAGCATGGGGCAGCATGTCTTAGACTCATTCCAAAGACAAAGATGTGGTCTGATTTTACACATATACCCCAAAAGGTATATTCTTAAAAAGGTTTCATCAAACCTTCTTGTCTTTGCCACTTTTATCTCTTTCCTTCTTCACCAAACATTCAAACCCCATGAAATCTTGAAGCTTCAAAAACTTCAAGCTTCATCAACACAAATATATAATTTTAACCCAAAACTCTTTTAAACTAAGTGTTTTACAACAATGTTTCAAGTTATTTAAATTTAAAACTTTCATAAACCATGAGATAAATAACTTAAAACAAACAATTATGGGTTCAAAATTGTAACAGAAGTGGAGGCACAGGGTCGTGCCTAGTTGGAACGGGGTCGTGGCTACGATACACAGCCCCTGAATGTAACATTTGTCAAAAACGGGTTTCCAAAACCCGCTCCGTTTTGTAATCGAATATCAAGTTATAAATGTCACGTTGTGTATTTATGGTTATTTTGATTTTTAATGATACATAATTAATAAACAAACTAAACCATAAAAATTATATTTGATAAAAAGTGAAAACAAAATAAATAAAAATAAAATGTTGCTGCCGGGGCTCGAACCCGGGTCAGCCGGAAATTGAAATCCAAAGACTTAACACACACACACATCACCACTCCGCCACTTGTTGTTTTCTGTTATCACTAGGAAACAAATGAAACTTATATTCAAACAGAAAACAACCTGAATGCCAAACCATAACCGAAATCGGTCACCAATCGTCCAAAGACGATTGATTACTCGCGAATTACTGAACAAAACCGGTGCACCGACGAACCAAATCAATTCGGATTTGAATTAACTTCAATTTTGATCATGATCGGTTTTTATAACCGAAAATAATCAATGTCTGAATTACTTCAATCAAGACCCCTCTCGCGACTCAGAAACATCATACAAACTTTCCATTTCACTTTCCTCATACATTCAGTCCATCAGAAAGCTTAAATCAACTCGCCGGAAAAATTCTGCAAGTCACCGGAAAACCGTATTCTTCATCAAAACAGTAAGTCTTTCAATACCTTCGTGGTCTATCGATTGTTAAGCTATTTCTGACTCAAACCTTCCAATTGAAATCAAATTCAGACGTCGTCATCGGATAATTTCTGCTCGCCGGAAAACTTCTGAAAATCCTTATCTTCCGCTGTAAAACGGTATAGCCATTCAAACCTGCTGATAACTCTTATTTAGTACATCAATTCCACAGTTAACTAAATCAAAACTATTAATTTGTTCGCCAGTCGAAGTTCGAAAAAAACAGAGCCGACGCATTGCCAGAAATTCTGTGATAAATCATTCCTACGGTATGTTTACTTCCAACACCGTCTCTGCCATTTCATTTTAGTCTTATGAATGATTGATAATCGTAAAAGCAAGAAACAGATTAGTAACACAGTCGACTGTAAATTGAGCGAAGAAGACGAAGATAATTAAGTTATAAGTTTATTTAAAATCAGTAATATGAACGGGTTAGACACACAGTCCAGCGGTGGACTGTGTGCAAACAATTTTCATACGCGACGCGAGTTCGATCCCTGATACACGCACCCTCTCTGTTATAAAAATCTTTTATTTTTATAACCGAACCGGGTTAACTCAAATAGACGTTAAGTATAATAAAAACCGAAATATTAACCAGGTTAGACACACAGTCCAGCGGTGGACTGTGTGCAACACTAACTCGTACGTCACGCGTTCGAGTCTGGTTAACGGCACCGGTTCGATGATTTAAAATCTTTTTTTAAAACAAATGAATTTTGAATAAATCGAATTAGTATATAAATATAATTAAAAACAAGATTATTTCGGGTTAGACACGTAGCTCAGTTGGTAGAGCTGCGTGCACGCGTACGGGAGGTCTCGGGTTCGAGTCTCACCCAGCGCATACATGCACACTGACCGAACCGTCAACAAGTCAACGGTCAACGCAAAAATAAAAAAAAAATTATATTTTTTATTTATTTAATTTAATTTAAAAATCAATTAAAATACTTAAAAATAATGTTTTTAAAGATAGAAAATAGCCTTAAACTCACAAAAATATATCTAAAAATTTCATTAAAATCCTTAATAAAATCCACTCATTTACTATATTTTTCCGTTATTATTTAGGTTAGTAATTCTCGTTGTTCAACTCTCCCGACTCGTGCGCATCTCATCATCTCCAATCAAACGCACCCAATGTGAGTGAATCTTTACAAATTCCCCGTTTTAATCACGTTTTGGGGTGTATCATGTGTCTTGCTATATATTATATTTAAATCATTGTGCATACATCATATCATGAACTTGTGTATTCAACTTGTTTCAACTGTTTGTGTGGTTATTGTTAGATTCAATTTATTATTTTCAGTACATGCAATTTCATAGGCCGCCGCTCCCCATTACATTATGAGCGTTGAGCATGTTCCCCATTACATTATGAGCGTGAACCTGGCGTGCCAACATACGATCGGCTCCGTTTGATTGAGCCTTGATCGCACAGACATTTATCATTTTCAGTACATGCAATACGATCGGCTCCGTTTGATTGAGCCTTGATCGCACAGTTTCATTCATGTTATTTATCGTATGATGTTGGTATGTTAATGTATGCTATCATATGTTATTGTATGTTATAGATGTGATTGCAATTGCTACTGCTTGATTATTTACATTTGCTCATTTATGATTATGCACAATTTTTCATTGATAAACTAACAAGTAAATCAATAATAAATGTTTGTCTAACAAGGTTCACTCGCCAACTTATGTTGACCCAAAAACCCCCATTTTTACACATGATACAGGTGAACCAGCTGCAGCCAGAAACACATAGGATTGGACTAGAAGAATAAAATGATTTAGAGCTTGGAATTATTTTGTTTGGTTATTTTCTTTGTATTGTATGGGCATGTTTGGATTATTTGGAATGTAATTTTGACTTTAATAAATATGAAACATAATAGTAAATATCATGAGCTTTGGTGATAACCCAATTATGCCCTGACTCTTATTCCGCTGCGGGTCGGGGTGTGACAGATTGGTATCAGAGCCAGGTTATAGGGATATAGGATAGGTTATTAGACCCTTAGAGCCTATAATATAGTTGATTAGAAACTTATAAGATTTTTGTGTGTTACATGCCAAATTTTATGATGTTATATGTTTTATGTTAAATGTTACATTCAATGTTATGCAAGCATGTTCATAAGTATATATTATCATATAATGCCTATCATGAATCATATTCTCATAACATATCATATCCATGAAAGCACACACCACACCATGATTGCTTTTACAATGATTTTTGTGTTTTCAAATCTCATCAAAGTGAGTTCTCATGACGGGCATGTAGTAACTGGAAGGGTACCAGTACCGGTAGTCGGAATGTCCTGTCTAGGCTGGAAGGACCAGTTTACCTACCTGGGGACTAACAATGAGAATACGAAGTACCTATTAGGCCAAAGCATGCTATACCAAACGTCGTGTGAGCTAACCCCACTTTGAGTTGTCATTGTGTCTACACCTGGACACATTCCGACCATACATCTCGTAAACATATTTTGTGGTTTGCATTCGGGTGATGCGAGTATTAAATCGCCAATACTAATGTGAATCCTACCAAGCCAATAGTCATGGGGGCCCACATGACTATACAGGTGAAGGTATGGGGGACATTTGAGGCCCAACATGAGCAAACCCAAGACATCCTATGGATATAGTTGTATTATTGATATTTATGTTATTTTCATTTTCTTAAAGACACATGACACCTAAAAAGACACCATAAACTCACAATCTTCTTATGTATGTTCCTGTAGATGTCGTCCAGACAACAACGAGGGGTAAAAGATCAGGAAGGTCTCACGAACACTTGGCCACACAAATCGCGAAACAAATGGCCACGATACTGCCTGAGATTGTAGTCCAAGTACAACAAGCTCTCGCCACAAACCCCACTAATCCTCCCCAACAACATGACAAGAACATCGACAACCCTCCTACCAGCAAGTGCTCATACAAACATTTCAAGTCTTGTGATCCCCCTAAATTTGAAGGGACCGAAGGTGTCACTGCTCTCCTACATTGGTTTGAGGAAATGGAAAACACCTTCCTCAACTGCGATTGTCCTGGGAACAACAGGAGAAGCAGAAGGCCCTCTATCGAGGCTACCCTTGTCCGATATGTGGTTGCACTAAGGGAGGCCACGGAAGAGATGACATCTATGGAAGAGATGACAACCGTGGAAGAGATCCTCATTGACCGGGTCAACCACTTAACAATCGGGCTTGAGGCTAGTTTTTAAGAAATCAACTTTTTGCACCAAAGGTTGAATATTCTTGACATGCCTCCTATGGAACCAATATTCCCACAAGAAGATTGGAACCTAGCTTAAGAAATCATCATCCCTACCATGTGGGACGAAATTCCACTAGAACCACCCCTAGATGAACTCCACGAGGTCCCGGTAACCATAACCCCTCTCCACAAGAGATTGTGGATGATGAGCCTCCATTCTTTCTCCCTAGGGAGATCGAGGAGATGCTCAACGACATTTGAGAGGGACATCCTCCTTGTAAAGTTCAAAAGCCCTTTTAACACCCGGAAACCACCTTCGGGTTTTTGTTGCGTTCTTGATTATTCTAGGGAGAGCTTTCCAGGTTTTGATATCTTGTCATTAGGAGGCTAATCTAGTTAGGACTTTATGTACTTTTCATTTCTAGGATGTAATGGATGGATTTTATAAATATAATGTGGGTGTTAGTAACTCTAAAGGATGGAATATTGCGAAAAGCTAAGAAAAAGGGACCCCATTCACGTAAACCAGAACATCCCGCTTCAAAAACTACAATGCAGAGTCTGTAGTACGGGTCGTGCCCACATGCCTGATGCAAGATTTTTCTGCAGAAAATGTGACACGGGCCGTGCCCACCTGGCACGACCCCGTGTCCACCATACTGTAAGTTCCTGTTAAAGATTCGTTACTGGTACTTTGGCCACAGGGACGTGTCCACCTGGCACGCCCCCATGTCCAGTGCCTAGTAAACTTATATTTTGTTGTTTTAACCCACTTTTTACATATTTATTCAAAATAATCCTATTCGGGACACATTGAGGACAATGTGTTATTTAAGTGTGGGGGGATGTTAAAACCTTGAATCTTTGGTCCTAAAAACATGTCACACCCCAACCGAAGTCGGAATCATCGGGGCGCGGCACTAAGCGGTTCAGATTGTTGAAGAGAATCCATAACGACTATTTTTAAATGACAATATTTAAGCGTTAATTTCCCATACAATCAACATAAAATCATTCCATAATCATTACAAACTCAATTATTCTCAAACAATTCATAAAGTCGATAACAAATTTTAACACAAGTTTCTACAGCAACCCTAAATCCAATTTTTCCGCGATAATGTCCTCAACCTGTTACATACGTTAAAATAAAAGTCAATACAATAAAGTAAGTTTAATAGCATATTAATAGTGAGAAAACGTTTACGCATAACAAAAATTAATACGTAGAGAAAGTGAATCTAAGTAAGCTAACAATAATGATACATGCTAACAAACACGACTGTGATTTGGAGTATGCGTGATACGTGTTCACAATAGCGAACACACACGTAAAGTAAATTTGCGAGCCTTAACAACCCCCGAACCAATCGGGTGCTGAAGTACTATCGTTGCTAAGGGTGGTCTACAAGTCCTCATTATTCACAGATTGCAAACAAACATTCAGCAATTCACGTATAACATGCGAGAGCGGTTAGCTTAAAAGAGTTTAGCGTTGTGTGTAGCGTGTTTTGATATAGAGACATAAGTAACACCCAAAAGTGCGTTAAAGCGAAAAAGGGTTCAAGTATACTCACAGTCGGTGCTCAATGAAGAAACACGAACTGCTGTGGGTTGAAGGGAGCGCCGGTTCAGCCTGTAAACCCGAACAGAAGTGCACCAGTCTTCCAAAGTGCTGAAACGGTCGAAGTGTGAAGGAACAGTGGACGAGTTCGGTCGAACTTGTACTGAGATTCTCTGGAATATACAAGTTCGGGAGAACTAGGTACCTTTCTTCAGAAATAGGTACAAGTTCGGGTGAACTTGACTGGCTTCCTTAAAGATTGTACAAGTCCTGGCGAACTTGACTGGTTTCTTGGGAATTGTAAAGTTCGGGGAAGTTGGTCTCTAATCTGGTGACAACTTGACGAACTTGATCTTTTTAGAGCGAACTTGATCTTTTTGGTCCAAAAATCTTGCGTTTTCACGTCGTTTGCTAAGGAAATCGAGTGTCCATCCCTCCAACCTTGAGCTACTGAGCAAAACATAGGCTGGAGAAGTCTTTTAGAGCAATTTTAGCCACTTTAAGGAACTCGGGCTAATCCGGGCGAACTTGTCGGTTCTTACGAGTTAGTCAGTTCGTGCAAGGTGAGGATATCGTCCTTGTGCTTCCGGATCTGAGATCTTGCTTGACAACGCCTCGTTCCACTTCATAGTGAACGAAACATACGTCACTTAGCCCGTATTTTGTGTAAAAATCAATGTTTAAAAGGTTTTTGCTTAGATCTAACACTTGGTGAGTCGAAATCATTAAGATTTCTGGCTTGGGAAGCCAAAGCTAAGCCGAAATACACTCGTTAGTGTAGATCTAAGTAAAAAGAAGAAGGTTTTGTAGAAAAAGATGAAGATTTTCATAAACAGAAGAGATTTGATGAAAACGAAGATAATCCTTGTGAAAAATCGTAGTGAGAAAGTTGTGGTTTCATAAAACGGGTTGATTCTTACTTGGAAAACAGAGAAATAAGGTTTTGGGAGCTCTGGGGCGAAGTTAGCCGCAAGGAATGAGAGAATGAGGGTGCTTGGTATTTATAGGTGAAGAGAAAACAAGCTGGTCGTCATCAAGTTCGGGCGAACTTGTCACAATTTGGGCGAACTTGTTACAAGTTCGGGCGAACTTGGCCTATTTCCCTGGGTTTGGTCAAGTTTGGGTGAAATTTCTCATTTGTCATCAATGGTCAAGTTCGGGCGAAGTTGGGGTGCCAACTTCGGCCAAACTTGGCCTGGTGGCTAAGTTTTGTTCGTTATTTGTTCGTTAGGTGCTCGTTTGGCTATTCGGTTCGTATTAGATAGTTTAGAGATAATAAAATAATGCAATTAAGCGATTCATGCGAGTGAGAGCGTTGCGATAGCGAGTACAACCATAAATCATAAAGCACACATGACACATAAATAACATAATGTAACATAATTAACCGCAATTTGAGTTTGCGTTGAGAGTTGCGAGTATTAAGCGATTTAAATGCGATAAATAAGCGATGTAATATGCGTTTCAAAATAATTGTAAACCATTATATCAATCTCAGAGTACAAACGGGTTTAGAAAACAGAATACAAATGAAAATAACGGAAATAACCGAATTACCAGATTTCGGATAACAATCCGAAAGATCGGGTTGTTATAGTCTCCCCTCCTTTAGGGAATTTCGTCCCGAAATTCAGGTGGCGGCCATAACGAAGATGTGAGGATTTTAGCCTTCATATTGTTTCGAGTTCCCAAGTGAACTCGGTGCCGCGTTTGCCTTCCCATCGGACTTTCACAATAGGAATGTGAGAGCGTCAGAGTTTCTTGATCTCTCGATCCATGATTTCTACTGGCTTTTCACGAAGTGCAGCGTTTTGTTTATTTGCAAATCTTCAAGTGGCACATGAAGATTTCCTTCAGCTAAACACTTTTTAAGGTTTGAGACATGGAAGGTTGGATGTACGTTGTTGAGTTCTTTCGGTAATTCGAGTCGGTAGGCCACTTTGCCAATTCTTTCCAGAATCTTAAAGGGACCCACGTATCGTGGCGCTAGTTTCCCTTCTTTCGGAAACGGATCACTCCTTTCCAATGTGAAACCTTTAAGAGAACGTGATCTCCAACTTCTAATTGTAGGGGCTTGCGGCGTTTATCGGCATAACTCTTTTGACGACTCCGAGCTTTTAAGAGATTTCTCTGATTTGGAGAATTTTGTCTGCCGTCTCTTGAATTAACTCGGGACCAGTGATCTGAACGTCTCCGATCTCATGCCATACAATAGGAGATCGACATTTTCTACTGTATAGTGCCTCAAAAGGTGCCATTTGAATACTAGTATGATAATTGTTATTGTACGAAAATTCTATCAAAGTAAGTGCGCATCCCAATTACCACCAATATCTATAACGCACGAACGAAGCATGTCTTCAAGGGTGTGAATCGTGTGCTTGGTCTGACCGTCGGTTTGAGAATGGAACGAAGTACTAAGGTTAAGCTTAGTACCGAGTGCGGATTGGAAAGTATCCTAGAGACATGAAGTAAAGCGACCGTCGTGATCAGAGATGATGTCACGAGGCGTACCGTGTCGACAAATGACTTCGTCGGTATAGATTCGTGCTAATCGTTCTACCTTATAGTCTTCTCGTATGGCAAAAAAATGAGCAGATTTCGTAAGGCGATCGACGATAACCCATATGCTATCGTGACCAAAAGAGGTGCGAGGGAGTTTCTTAACAAAATCCATAGCTATACTCTCCCATTTCCACACCGGGATGTCGGGCTGTTCGAGTAATCTAGAGAGTCGTTGACGTTCGGCTTTAACTTTCGCACAAGTTTAACATTTCGAAACGTACAGAGCGATATCCTTTTTCATGCCCAGCCACCAATACCTAGAACAGAGGTCCTGGTACATTTTGTCAGCACCGGGGTGAATGGAATATCGAGACTTGTGGGCTTCGGTCATTAGTAACTCTCGAAGGTTATTGCGGCTAGGGATCCAAATGCGATTTAGAAAATAATAGATCCCGTTGGACTTGTTTTCCAGCTGGGTTTCGGCACCACATTTCATTTCCTCGAACAAGGTGTTCTCAACGAAACACGCGTGCTGGGTTTCGCGAACCAAGGTTTCGAGCTTAATCTGGGTTTGATCGTCATGAATGCTATATACATATCTTCGTCGACTGAGGGCATTGGCTACGATGTTTGCTTTGCCGGGATGGTAGCGTATCTCACAATCATAGTCGTTGAGAAGTTCAACCCATCTGCGTTGGCGCATTTTCAGCTCTTTCTGGTTAAAGATATGTTGCAAGCTCTTGTGGTCGGTGAATACCGTACATTTTGTACCATAAAGGTAGTGTCGCCATATCTTTAACGCAAAAATTACTGCACCGAGTTTGATATAGTGGGTATTGTAGTTCTTCTCGTGGATTTTGAGTTGTCGAGACGCATACACGATAACCTTTTCCCGTTGCATGAGAACACAACTGAGACCTACGTTAGAGGCATCGAAATAAACAACGAAATCGTCGTCTCTGTCGGGTAGTGCGAGAACGGGAGCGTCGCAAAGCATACGCTTGAGAGTCTGAAAGGCATCCTCCTGTTCGAACCCCAAACAAAAGGTTTATCCTTATGAGTCAAAGAGGTAAGGGAACAGCGATTTTCGAAAAGTCGGCGATAAATCGGCGGTAGTAACCCGCCAATTCGAGAAAAGAACGGATTTCGGACGATTCTTCAGAGTATTCCAACTCTTTACAGCTTCAATTTTGGCGGGATCGACGTGCATTCCTTGGTTATTGACGACGTGACCGAGAAATTGAACTACGTTAAGCCAAAATTCACACTTGGAGAATTTGGCGTAGAGCCGGTTTCCCTGGAGAAGTTCGAGAACTAAATGAAGATGTCGCGCGTGTTCAGCTCTCGACTTCGAGTAAATAAGAATATTATCAATAAACACAATGACGAAATGATCCAAAAAGGCTTTGCACACACGGTTCATCAAATCCATGAAGACCGCGGGTACGTTTGTAAGTCCAAAAGGCATGACCACGAATTCAAAATGGCCATAACGAGTACGAAAGGAGGTTTTCGGAAAGTCTTGCTCATGTACGGTAACTGGTGATATCCGGAACATAAATCAATCTTCGAAAAACAAGTAGCACTTTGGAGTTGGTCAAATAAATCATCGATTCGAGGAAGAGGGTAGCGGTTCTTTATCGTGAGTTTGTTAAGTTCATGATAATCGATGCACATTCGGAACGTCCCATCTTTCTTTTTCACAAAAAGAAGGGTGCGCCCCAAGGTGAAGTGCTTCAGCGTATAAAGCCTTTATCAAGAAGCTCTTGAAGTTGGCTAGATAGCTCGCGCATTTCAGATGGTGCAAGGCGATAGGGAGCTTTAGCGACAAATGTAGCACCGGGGATTAGATCAATACGGAATTCGACATCACTAGTAGGGAGTAAACCTGGTAAGTCGTCGGGAAAAACGTTAGGGAATTCACAAACAACAGGTACGTCTTTTAGGGTTTTCTTTTCCTTTTCCGGGTTCACGATATGGGCTAGAAAAGCAATGCACTACTTGCACTTGTTTGCTTGGGTACATGACAAAAGCATCTTCTTTGAGGGTGTTTCGCCGTAAACATGCAGTTGATCACCATTTAGAAGAGGAAAACGAATCATTTATCGAAACAAACGACTTCAGCACGATTCTCGCGAAGAAAATCCATGCCTACTATGACATCAAAGCTACCTAATTGCATAGGTATGAGGTCGATCGAGAAGCTGTGATTGTTGAGTTCGAGATTACAATCACATGGAACGGAGTTAACAGTAACGGTTCTTCCAGTGGCGATTTCGACGTCGAAGGTACTTGGAAGATTAGTGCGTTTACATTTTATAAGTTTTTCGAATTCTAACGATACAAAACAGTTATCGGCTCCAGTATCAAATAAACAAGAAGCATAAATACCATTAATCAGGAACGTACCATTGACAACATTTTTGTCATTCTGAGCCTGGCGGTGATTGATGTTGAAAGCCCTTCCACGAATAGCCTGTGGTTGTTGTCGCTGTTGCGGCTGTGGTGGTTGTTGCTGCTGCGGTTCTTGTTTCACGGCATGATTCGGGTCTCCACAAGTGTAGCAAGCACGTACCTGAATTGCTGGTGCTTGCAATGCCTGGTTTAGAGGAGCAACATTGAGAGGAGCTAGCGGTGCTGCGAGAGCGGGAGGAGCTTGCTGACACGGACCAGTGCGGCAGTGCGCCATGAAGTGCCCATAGATGTTGTAGTTAAAGCGGCAGTTTCCTCAAACCGCATGATGGTATGTGCACCTGGAGCATAGAGGGTGGGGTCCAGTGTACGCACGCTTAGCAGCGGGTGCGTTGGGAGTAGCAGCTTGGCGAGACTGGGAGTTCAGTGCTGGAACCATTGCGCAGTTCTTGTTGTTACCCTTTCGCTTGCGGTACTGGTGACTTGACTTGGGGGCTTGAGACGGAGCATTATCGGTGCTTGGCACAACAGTAGCTTGGCTGAGGTTCTTGTTTGAGACTTTGAAAGCTCCAGCCAAGACTCGCTTGTCGTTGATCTCAGTTGCGAGTTGATAAGTCTCTTCGATAGTAGTTGGCCTAGCTGCTTGAACAAAGTCGGCAACACAGTCAGGGAGAGCGCGGAGATACTTCTTAATTGCTTTCTTGGTAGTATCTACCTGACCTGGGCAGATGAGGCTGAGCTGCTTGAAGCGAGTGGTGAGACCAGCATTGTCTCCACCGTTTTGTTTGATACCCCAAAATTCATTCTCCAACTTCTGGATTTCGTGGGGAAGACAGAATTCCTTAATCATGAGCTCCTTGACTTCTTCCCACGCGAGAGAGTAAGCTTCATCATTATCGCGCCTGTTGCGCTCGGCAGTTCACCAGTCAAGTGCCCTTGACTGGCGTTGACAGTGCGGAGATTTTCAGGGCATCCGCTTTGCCGGAAAGTGACCTCGATCGAGTCGAACCAGTGAAACAACTTGCTTGGTCCATCTTCGCCCGTGAATGCTGCAGGACTGCAGGCTTTAAACTGCTTGAAACTAAAGCGAGATTTCGGAGCATCATTCTTGGAATAGACGGATGAGTTGTTGCTAATAGCTTGTATCTAACTGACAATCTGAGGAATCACCTTGGCCATTTCCTTGGCCACGAGAGAGGCGATGCGTTTGTCGGCATTGTTGCGTTGAGCGGTGCGACGTGTGTGAGATCCCATGGGTGCTATTGCAAGGGTGAGATTCTGTAGAATGACACACAGGGAATTTTAGACGAGATTGATTATAATGGGTTTTTGTTTAAAAGCTTGCGTTTACAACATATACTTATTATTATTATTATTATTATTCACACAAGGCACAAAACACGTAAGCACGTATCCACGTAAACACATAAGCACGTAAGCACATAATCACGTAGGCACATAAGCATGTAGGCACATATTTTGCACGTATTCACCTTTCCTAGATCTTGCGTAGCGCGTATGAGGTGTGAGTCGTATAGGCGTAATAAGCGAGTAATAGTGCGTATAAGGACATTCGCGTAAGAGAGTTGTGCGTTTTAGTTTGGTTTGTGATTAATTAGCATTTTATATTACGAGAGTTGTGCGAGTTGTGCGTATTTTCTTAAAGCGAAAAGTGACAAAAGGAGAAATCGATAAAGCGTAAAATCCACAAAATTTAAACACATAAATAATAATAAAACTCGATGATGTGTAAAATCGGCGATTACAGGCTTAAAACAATTTGGAGCATCCGGGGTTTTGAGACAGCGACTACCCAAAGTGATTCGAAAATTCTCTGAGTTCGGGCACACGATTTGGCCTAATAGACAAATGCTCTCGCCGTACAACGGTTAACGACATTTATCCTTCCAGTTACGTCATGCCCCGAGTCATCGAAATAGTCGAGACTTTGGTGAGATTGAAAATCGAGGAGTGGAATTAGTTATTAAGATGCGGGTTTCACCCCTAACTTAACAACTTCGTTCCAGGTTTGTGGCTTTCACCGAACGCGTCGGGAGTTCCACTGAAATAGAGGTGGAGATTTTCGTCAAGGTATGGATATCACTCCTAACTTAACGAAAGAATCTCGTGCGGTAAATAGTACGCAGAGTGAGTGATCTTATCGAGAGTTCTTGGTTTTCACACCTAATCCCGACACAATCACTCGTTTGTGTTATACGAGCGTTTTCAAGCGTGTAAACTTGTGTTAGCCTTAGGAAAGGCATGTAAGCATTTATGGCAAGTAGTTTAAGCATTTAAGTCAAAGATCAGTCAATTTAGGTACCTAAACTATAGACTAGGTCGAACACGGAAATTCTACCTAATTCTCTATAATTATGGCTCTGATACCAATCTGTCACACCCCAACCGATTGCGGAATCATCGGGGCGCGGCACTAAGCGGTTCAGATTGTTCAAGAGAATCCATACGACTATTTTTAAATGACAATATTAAGCGTTAATTTCCCATACAATCAACATAAAATCATTCCATAATCATTACAAGCTCAATTATTCTCAAACAATTCATAAAGTCGATAACAAATTTTATTACAAGTTTCTAAAGCAACCCAAAATTCAATTTTTCCGTGATAATGTCCTCAACATGTTACAAACGTTAAAATACAAGTCAATACAATAAAGTAAAGGTGAGCATACATGTTTAATAGCATATTAATAGTGAGAAAGCGTTTATGCATAACCAACATGAATACGTAGAGAAAGTGAATCTAAGTAAGCTAACAATAATGATACATGCTAACCAACACGACTGCGATGTGGAGTATGTGCGATACGTGTTCACAATAGCGAACACGCACGTAAAGTAAATTTGTGAGCCTTAACAACCCCCAAACCAATCGGGTGCTGAGTCTAAACTATCGTACTATCATTGCTAAGGGTGGTCTATAAGTCCTCATTATTCACACATAGCAAACAAACATTCAGAGATTCACGTATAACTTGCGAGAGCGGTTAGCGTTAAAAGAGTTTAGCATTGTGTGTAGCGTGTTTTGATATAGAGACGTATGTAACACCTAAAAGTGCGTTAAGCGAAAAAAGGTTCAAGTATACTCACAGTCAGTGCTCAACGAAGAAACACTAACTGCTGTAGATTGAAGGGAGCGGCGTTTCAGCCTGTAAACGCGAACAGAAGTGCATGAGTCTTCCGAAGTGCTGAAATGATCGAAGTGTGAAGGAATAGTGGACAAGTTCGGTCAAACTTATACTGAGATTCTCTGGAATATACAAGTTCAGGAGAACTTAGTACCTTTTCTTCATAAATAGGTACAAGTTCGGGCGAACTTGACTGGCTTCCTTAAAGATTGTACAAGTTCGGGCGAACTTGACTGGTTTCTTGGGAATTGTACAAGTTCGGGCGAAGTTGGTCACCAATCTGGTGACAACTTCGAGCGAACTTGATCTTTTTAGAGCGAACTTGATCTTTTTGGTCTAAAAATCTTGCGTTTTCATGTCGTTTGCTGAGGAAATCGAGTGTCCATCCCTCCAACCTTGAGCTACTGAGCAAAACATAGGCTGGAGAGGTCTTTTGGAGCGAGTTTTAGCCATTTACAGGAACTCGGGCTAATCCAAGCGAACTTGTCGGTTCGTACGGATAGTCCAGTTCATGCAAGGTGACGATATCGTCCTTGTGCTTCCGGATCTGAGATCTGCTTGACAACGCCTCGTTCCACTTCATAGAGAACGAAACATACGTCACTTAGCCCTATTTTATTAAAAATCAATGTTTAAAAGGTTTTTTTTAGATCTAACACTTGGTGAGTCGAAATCATTAAGATTTCTAGCTTGGGAAGCCAAAGCTAAGCCGAAATACACTCGTTTAGTGTAGATCTAAGTGAAAAGAAGAAGTTTGTAGAAAAAGATGAAGATTTTCATAAACAGAAGAGATTTGATGAAAACGAAGGTAATCCTTTGAAAAATCGTAGTGAAACATTGTGGTTTGCATAAAACGGGTTGATTCTTACTTGGTGTTGGGGCATACGTCTGTCGCCTACGTCATTATATTAGAACGAGTCTGAATGAACAGAGCTTCTGAAGACTGATCAAGACAAAGATGATATCCAAGGTGAAGTCTGTTAAAAAGTATGTCTATGTCTTTAGTCTTGTATCGAGTCTGTTTAGAATAGATGAGATCGCGTCAGAAAATGGCGTATTTATGTAAATGGGAGAACAAGTTCGCCCGGAATCTTAGTGTGAGAACAAGTTCGGCCGAACTTGTCTGTTCGCCCGAACTTGTTGTCTTTCCAGCGAACTTGTTGGCCTATAAATATGTGCCTTAGGATTTCATTTGTAAGAACTTGGAGAACTTTGGCAGAATAGAGGCGAAATTCTGTCGGATCCGGAACTCGAATGTATTGAACTTTATGATCAATGAACAGACAATTAATGAGTAAATCTTGTTATACGATTAACACGTCACTTAGTTTCCGCTTAATTGAATGTTAGATACCAAATTTAGGTTCCTGTGCTATAGAGGACAGTCCTATCAAGTGGTATCAGAGCCACGGATACCTGATTTGGTGAAATCATTGCAAGATCTACTCTATTTCATCTCTTTTCTATCATTTTTCTTCAATTTTTCATGAAAATCAATGAATCTAGGGATAAAATTGGCTAAAAATTGAACATGTCATAGATAATCACATTGTTACAAACCCCTGAAAGTTTCAAAACCTTGATTCAAAGAATTGATGTCAAAAAGTTGAAAATCATGTTTTGCAAAAACTGTTTGACCGAACTTGTCATCAAGTTCGCTCGAACTTGAGTGAAAAACTCACATTTTTCATCAAGTTTGCCCGAACTTGATTACTTTTTTCATTGATTTCAGCCAAGTCCGCTCGAACTTGCTTAGTTTTCATTCAAAATTTCATCAAGTTCGCCCGAACTTGATTAAATCTTGTTGAAAATCTTATACAAGTTCACCCGAACTTGTGAATTCTCTCGAAATTCCTACAAGTCCGACCGAACTTACACAAGGTGAAATTTTTCATAATTAAACGCTAAGTTCGCCCGAACTTAACAACAAGTTCACCCGAACTTGATTGTTTGTGAAAAAAGGTTTAAAATTTCATACAAGTTCGCCCGAACTTGTTGAAATTGAAAAAAATCTGTTTGTCATACAAGTTCGACCGAACTTGTTCAGTTGCTAATCGGTTTTCGAGTGTTTTTTATCGTGCTTTCAGTTAAGCTTTCAGATTGTCAAAATGGATGTTTCCATAATGCGTTTGCTTCACAAGTGGCTTCTACATCAAACAATAATGCTATTGCGGTTAACCAGATGAATTTGGTAAAGAGATGGGTACTACTACAAACCGCCGAAGCTAATGAGTATGGACGAATTTGAAGGATGGAAGGAAAAGTTTGTAAACTGGGTACAAGCCAATCAATTCCACAGCTGGGTTACGGTAGAAAACGGATACAAGTGGCCAAAATATAAACGAGAACAAGATCTGCTTTGACTAAGTTTAACCTGCTGATAAAGATGCATACGTAGCTGAAAAGAAATTGATTAGCCTGATACAACAATCTGTGAAGGAAGATATCTTGATATTACTACCAGAATATGAAACTTCACAAATTTGTGGCATGCTCTTTGTGATAAATTTAAGGGAAGCGATGAGATGATAAAGAGCAAAAAGGGGTTAATCAAGAAAGAATCGAGATCTTCACAATGATCAAAGGTGAGACTATGAAACAGATGATTGACAGATATTGTCATCTAATAGTCCAGATGCGAAGGCATGAAATTAAGAGAACTACCGAAGAGCAGATAGAAAAGTTGGCTGATGCACTTCTAGAGGAGATTGGTCAACTTACCTGATGATTTTAAAGAACAACCGGGTTGGAGGCATTTAAAGTTATCATCTTTCATCGATAAATTAGAAGGCTATGAAATGGAGTTGTTAAAGATTTCAAAATCAAAGAATGCAAATGTTGTTCAAGATGTCGGAGTGTATTACAAAAGGAGGTGTTCAAGATACTCATATTCAGAGCCCGAAAATCCGAACAGCATTCAGTGCTAATATGAATTCCTCGAATTATTCGTCATAGAATCAGAGTTCTCCGAACACAGGATATTCAAGCACTGGTTCAAATTCTTTGTTTCAAAATCAGAACAATCAGTCATATCAGACAAACCAATCCAGTTCTGATCTGAATGTTTTTCAGTGTAACATCACAGTGAATCTGAAGAATGTCTTTCCTGAAAAAGTGGCTAAACACACATAGCACTGCTTGCTACTGTTCTAGAACCTTACGAATGTTTAGTTGCTGGGAAGATCGGAAATCCTGAAATGACTGCCAAGGATTACGATCAAGTGGATGAGGATGAATTGGAACTAATGGATATCAAGTGGAGTCTGGCTTCGATCATCAGAAGAGTTACCAAGTTTGTAGCATTAACTGGAAGAGACATTGGTAATTCAAGTAACAAGCTTCGGTTTGACAAGTCAAAAGTCACATGCTTCAAATGCCGACAGAAAGGGCATTTTAAACGCGAATGCACGAACCAAGAAGCAAGTGGAAACCAAAGTCCTTTTGGCAACAATAACGACTATTACAAGAAAGCACTACATACAAGCTGTATTCGAAAAGAACACAAGTTGAAGTTCAAGATAACTCTTCAAGGCCAACCGAACAAGCTCTAGTCGTGTCTCATGAAGATGAAGGGTTTGACTGGAACAAATACATCGGAAATAAGACCGGTGTTGCTATGATGGTAGTGTTAGTGGATGAATCGGAATCAACATTTAATGACGCTGTTCTAGAAAATGCGTTTCTAGAAGAATATCTGCAGAGAAACGAGGAAGAGGTGGTTTATCTTAAAAGTCAGAAGAAGAATGCTATGTTTTCTAATTCTAATTCTAGTTTTGCAGGTTGTTCTGATGCAGCATCTTCTGAGCAAGTAGTGAAGAGAAACTAGCGACTGAAGAAAAGAAACCAGAGGATGAGAAGGTAAATGTTGAGGTAAAAGTGATTGAAAAGGAAGTTGTGAAAGTTGTGGAGGTTGAAAAACCTTGCACAAAGTGCACAAATCCTTGTGAGCAATGTGCTGAGAAGTCTAAAATCATAAGTGAAATGACTGTGCATAACGAAAATTTTCTTTATGATTACAGAACGATGGAAGAAGCTTATGAAAAAATGAAAGACACTTATTGCAATGTCGAAAAAGCTAATCGTGAACTAAGTGAATATAAAAATGTTAAGTGCAACGGTAATTGAAAAACAAAAAGCAATTAACATGTATATTAACACTATTGCTGAAACGAGGCAAGAGCTTCAAGACATGAAGATTGAAACAGAAAGGGTGAGACATCTTTTCAAAAGCTATACCACAAACGCTTATGTCATTGATCACATTCGTCCTACGATTAAGTCGGAGAAAAATGATGAAAAAGCAAAAAGTATGAAGCGTAAAGAGTACGGAAATGTTCCACCTCCACTACTTGCGAGTTACTGCCGCAAGAAAGAGGACGGTATTGAAAAGGCAATAAACATAACGCTTTTATCAGAAACTAAAGATCAATTGCCTAAGAACATTGACGTGGTCTATACGAAATCAAACGATGACAGTGAAGCGGTTGTGAAAAATGTGGTAAAGAATGTTTTGGAAATGATTATGATGACGGCAGCTTTGAAAGCGCCAACTCAAGTTCGAACAACTTGGAATCACTATCCGAAGATGACGATACATCATTAGAAAATGATCTAAGTGATGATCCTAACGTTGTCATGTACAAGGTTAAAGAATTTGATAGATTATATTTCGATGGTAGCTTTCTGATTCGGAACGTGAGAGAATATCAACTTGAAAAATTGTTCAAACCTGTGGAAGTTTCATCAGATGATCTTGAGAAAAATGAGAAAGGTTTTACTCGAAACCCAAAAGGAACTTTAACAACTACCGAAAGAATGGTGGTGATTTTCTTGAGAATAGGAAAGCAGGGTTAGGTTTGGAGGTAAATGAAGATGAACCGAAAAAGAATCAGAAGTCTCCATTTCACGAATTCAAAGGTAAAAACATGAAGTTTGTGTATGGGACGAACACGGTTCAAGAAGAGAATTTGATCGGTAAGCAATCAAATGATGAGTTCAAGAAAGAGAAAGAACTTCGGGACAAGGCTAAATCTGCAAGTGGAGTAAAACCCACTAGTGGATATTCTCATGATAATCGGACTTGCTTCAAATGCAATGAAGTTGGTCACATTGCTCGCAAGTGTCCGAAATCAAAGCATATGTGTATCCACAAAGAAAGACAGTGTCAAAAGATGAAAAACAAAAGCAACCAAAGATTGTGAAACCAATAACAATGTTAAAAAGAAACTATGAATCTAAATTCGAAGTGAAACCTAAATCTGAATCAAAGTTTGTAAACTCAACTTTTGAGAAAGGTGAAACTTCAAAATCGAATGAAAACTAAGATTCTAGATTCTATATCAAGAAAGCAAGAAGTAAGTCACAATTCTGGATTGCAAAGAAAGGGTCTTCATCATCTGAAAATCCAAAGTTTGTTTCAAAAAGAACTGAAAATGTCAAATCAATCGAGTCAATAAACAAAAATGATCTTTCAAAGTTGAAAAAAGATTTTGTAAAACAAACAAAGAAAGAAAAAGTCGAAAAGTCTTCAAAGTTGACATCGGACAAATGTTTGATGATATTTTGATTACGATGATGAATTTGAAAGTGATTACGATGATCTTCATCAAGTTCAACCCAAGACCAAAAAGGTCTGGGTTTCCCTATTCAAGTAGTGACTTTTCATGTGCAGGGTTTCCAAAAGATCCACATTGTCGAAGTAGATACTGGATAATGGAGCTTCGTGTCGCTTAACTTATTCCGAAAGTGTCAAAATCTTAGTCATTTTGAGGAGGAGAAGTTGAAAAGGAAAATTTGTGAAGAACAAATTATGAAAATCCACACCGTTGAACAAAACACTGATTTTTATATCGAACCATTTATTATTTCACGTTAATGAGATTATTGGTTTATCTGTTGAACAGGTGCAGAAACAGTTGATGAAAAGGATCGGACGACGAGTTCTCGTGATCCACATTGGTTTGTTATTTTTTAGAAAAGAATTTCTTAAAACTAAAATCCAAAAATATGTTTTTGATTTTAGGGGGAGAAGTGAAAGAAGAAAAATCAAAAACATATGAAAGTTGAAAATTCAAAGACATTTGAAAATTCAAAAAGTACAAAAACATTGAAAAAGACAAAAAAAAATTGTGTCAAAAAGGAAATGATAGTACATCAGTGGACTATCACATTATGCTAAAGAATTTTAAAGTTTAAAAAGTGATAAACAAGTCTTACTGTGGATGTGTTGATAGGCTTTACACGTTTAGTAGATTGTTTCCGGATATAAACTAAATTTACAACTTGTGGATTAACATCTCTCGGATATATGGACTTAGTACTCCGAAATTTCGTTTGAGAGATTGCATGATTCTGAGATACGAGGTCTTTATAGATAATCGATATCTGGGGTATTATACAAGTTCTTCTGATTTTGCGGAAGCAATAGCCTAGAACTTCTATAATGCTTTTGCTAAAAACCTCAAAACTGCATGCAAAATAGAAAAGAATCGAAAGATCTAATCATTTGCAGTGCTTAAAAGATTCCTTAAGTGGAACACACCTTAAAGTCGAGCCTTCATCTCTTTGTCTGTACGGTAGTACTAAACTGAGCTCTCAAGTCCTCGCACAACCCAGATACAGATATCAGTTACGCTATACTCACCTGTAAGATGAAATCTAGGGAATCTTGGTACGGGAGTATATTCTGAGATGGGAACCATAGTTGAGTCAAGTTTATTAATGCTAACTAAGATATCTTGGAACAATTGAGAAATGTGTCGAAGTTTAAGTGGACAAACATATCAACAATCTAGGTAAACGAGTTTAAAACTTAAAGTCATCAAAAGGTCATCGGTACTGATGATATGTCTTAAACAATTGATATGATCCTTAGACACGAATTCACAAAAAAATATGTCTGTAAATATATTTGTACATAGTTTAATTTCTTTACTTGCTTTATAGATTAAAACCAAAAAGATTTTCAGTGTGTTTTAGCATAAACTTTCTAAAAATACAAAAAGATTTTGTTTCTACATTAGTTTCTACGAGCCAATGATGGAGAACGGTTCTTCGAAGTCTGGTAAGGTGCTAAATGGTGAAAATCTTGATGACATCTATTAAAAATCAAAATGATCGGAAGTGTGAAAAGTTCATTAAATTGAAACTTTAAAATTGAAGAAAAAAATTCAGTTTTTCACAACGTTTCAAATCGAGGTCATTAACTTGGACTCAGTAGACGAAATTGGTTAACCAAGGTCACTAACTTGGACTTGGTCAACTAAGTGGATTTCATGATTAGTAATCATATGAATGGTCAAGTTCTTAAATGCAAAAATATTCAAGATCATTAAGCTGAACTTGAATAACTAAAGTTTGAAAAGTTTAAAGTGAAAATTAAAATTTGAAATGTTGATGTTACAAAATTTCAAAGTTTGAATCTGAAATGTTTATTTGAATGTCTGAGAACTTTGAAAAAGGAAGTAAGGTTTTAGGAGGAGCTGGATAAAACGTTGACTAAAGATCTCAAAAGCTCAAAGCAAGGGGGAGTTTGAATATTAAAGCTAAAAGCTAGGGGAGCATGGAGATTAAAGTTTTATCAAGTTAAGCTTAAGAAACAGAGTTGAAGAAGATTTGAAGATCAAGAACGTTAGAGTTTATTCAAGATCAAGAGAATAAAAAAAGACTCAAGGAGCTTATTTGAAGTCAATGACTGCGGCAACATCCAAGGGGAGCTATTGGTGCATATGTCTGTCGCCTACGTCATTATATTAGAACGAGTCTGAATGAACAGAGCTTCTGAAGACTGATCAAGACAAAGACGATATCCAAGGGGGAGTCTGTTAGTATAGTATGTCTATGTCTTAGTCTTTTATCGAGTCTGTTTAGAATAGATGAGATCGCGTTAGAAAATGGCGTATTTATGAAAATGGGAGAACAAGTTCCCCGGAATCTTAGTGTGAGAACAAGTTCAGCCGAACTTGTTCAGACAAGTTCACCCGAACTTGTTGTCTTTCCAACGAACTTGTTGGCCTATAAATATGTGCCTTAGGATTTCATGTGTAAGAACTTGGAGAACCTTGGCATAATAGAGGCGAAGCTATGTCAGATCCGAAAATCGAATGTATTGAACTTTATGATCAATGAACAGACAATTAATGAGTAATTCTTGTTATATGATTAACACGTCACTTAGTTTCCGCCTAATTGAACGTTAGATACCAAATTTAGGTTCATGTGCTATAGAGGACGGTCCTATCACTTGGAAAACAGAGAAATAAGGTTTTGGGAGCTCTAGGGCGAAGTTAGCAGCAAGGAATGAGAGAATGAGGGTGCTTGGTATTTATAGGTAAGGAGAAAACAAGTTCTCCGTCACCAAGTTCGGGCGAACCAGTCACAAGTTCGGGCGGACTTGTTACAAGTTCGGCCGAACTTGGCCTATTTCCCTAGGTTTGGTCAAGTTTGGGTGAAATTTCTCATTTGTGCATCACTGGTCAAGTTCAGGCGAAGTTGGGGTGCCAACTTTGGCCGAACTTGGCCTGGTGGCTAAGTTTTGTTCGTTATTTGTTCGTTCGGTGCTTGTTTGGCTATTCGGTTCGTATTAGATAGTTTAGATATAATAAAATAATGCGATTAAGCGATTCGTGTAAGTGAGAGCTTTGCGATAGCAAGTACAACCATAAATCATAAAGAACACATGACACATAAATAACATAATGTAACATAATTAACCACAATTTTGAGTTTGAGTTGAGAGTTGCGAGTATTAAGCGATTTAAATGCGATAAATAAGCGATGTAATATGCGTTTCAAAATAATTGTAAACCATTATATCAATCTCAGAGTACAAACGGGTTTAGAAAACAGAATACAAACGAAAATAACGGAAATAACCGAATTACCAGATTTCGGATAACAATCCGAAAGATCGGGTTGTTACAAAACAAGCCTTGCACAAAACTCGCCTTGCAAAACCGCTAATTACCCCAAACGTTTTTCAAAAATGTTTCATTTTTTATCTTGGTTTAGTTAGGGAATAATATAGTTCTAAAAATGATGTTTTTACTTATGTACACAAAATGCAACATATAAATTACATCAGATAAGGCGTAAAACTAACTCTTTTTAGTACTAATGTTGGAAAAAGTGTGTTTCTTTGTTCCTTTTGTATTTTCAGGATAAAAAGAGCTTAAACGAACAAAAAAACCAACATAAATACAGAAAGAAGGGATAAAAAGCCATGCCCGAGCCCTCAGCAACACCCCAAAAGACAAAAATACCAGATCACAGAAGATGAGCACGGGCCGTGTCCACCAAGCACGGGGCGTGGTCAAGCCCTGCAATACAAGATAAAACATTCAGAAGCTTCCACGCCCACCACGGGGCCGTGTCCAGAGTAACACGGGTCGTGGTCAACTATAAGATTTGCAGAATCTGGATAGTACAGCGAACAGTTGACCACGGGGCCGTGCCCAGAGGCCACGGGGTCGTGTGGGGCCCTCTGCTAACAAATGCAATTAATGAAAGAAAGGAAGGATGTTGGCCGCGGGTCGTGTCCGCTGGACACGGGGCCATGGTCGGGCTTCTGTTCAGACTATAAATAGGGGTGCTTGGTTACCCACAAAGGCATCCGTTGGCAAACCACTTCTCTCTCACTTTGCCACCACTACAACACCAACACCCACCACCATCATCCATCTTTCATCTTTAGAGTGTGTAGTAGTCTCGGTATCCAAGATAGATTGTAAGGGTTCTTGTCAAACAAAGGCCATTCTTGGCTAAATTCCTTACATCACTTGGTGAAGACTAATCTTTTATGTATTACTTTTAGTTTTTAATCCTTCAGCAATTTTTATTTGGGTTTGTATTAATTAATTTAATAACTAGTTTCTATGTTGAAAGTGAATTTTCTTAACCATTTCTTCATGATGTCATTGATTTGCTCATTCGTCTCTTTACGATCTATATAAAGCGCGTTAACTACTTGGAAGGGGGTTAGAAGGGTGGTTTGGTAAAGTTCTTGTCTCGTTTAGTGTATAAATCCTGCGAGGACTTGGTTCAAACCTATTAGGGCCTCCTTCAATGCTTAACGGGTATTGGATGGCGGGGGCGCGAATGGCTTGAACCCCTCATATGTAAACTACTATTAATACTTTAAACCGGTTACTTGGGATTGTATCCCTGCTGACTCAAACCACTTAGCCGAGGGTAACGTCACCTTCAAAAGAGGGGCCTACCACTTTTCGCATTAATAACTTACTTAATTGTCTTCCAATATTCCGACCTTTTGGGATTGTATCCCTGCTGACTCAAACCACTGGGTTGAGGGTAACGTCACCTTCAAAAAAGGGGCCTACTACTATAACTAAGATAATATCTTAAAAAGTCCGAAAGTGCGAAAACTATCAAAGGATACATAAAAGAGAAGTTAGATTCAAGTGATTCTATCTTGTCTATTTGTATTTCATTTTATTTATCTTTTTACTTATCTTTATATTTTTAAAACTTTTATCAAAATTTAGATTGATTAGACGTTGACGATAAACCGGTATTAAAAGCTCTTGTGTCCTTGGACGATCTCGGTATCTTACCAACGCTATACTACGCTCACGATGGGTGCACTTGTCCAAGTGTTTGTTTAGTGTTAGTAGAATATCGTGTTTTATAAATTTGAAACTTGACTATGCGTAAAATGGACTAAAAATGACAATAAAAATATAGTAGGCTTAGCACACACCATTTACTAATTTACAACTAATATCGTCGTGATAAAAAGAACCAATTTAGAAAATTATAAAAACGGGCATGACAAATTTTTATAAAATTTGATTTTATATACACTTTTACATGATAACCCTTTCCCTCAAAAGTGAGTTTTTGAGCCTTTATCGAGCATACAAATACATACCTATACTAATTGCTAAATTTTTCGTTTCTTGTGTGAATAGCCCGTTTTTTGTTTTTACAAATCTAGAACTTGCCAAAACAATGCATTCCCAATCCTTACCGACACTAATCCAAGTAAGTAAATGATAGAAGCATTAGGATTCTAACCCAATTTTTATTTTTCTATTTTAAACCTTTATTTTCCTTTTTATATCCCCCTAGTTAAACCCCCCTTGACCCTTAACCCTTTCATTTCTAAACCCGCAGAATATAAACTTTTGAAAAAACAACCACCCATACCCACAAAAATTCCTTTATATTTACACCATTTATTTTAGTAACAAGTTTGGTTTTAAACAACAAAGTTATGGCTTAGTTTCAACTTTAAAAAAATAATAAAAAATAAACACAATTGGTTAAAGTTTTTTTTCTAAGCCACAAAAAACTGTTCCAAGAAAACCAACACTTTTACGCTTTTCAATATTTTTGCCCCAAAATACCTACCCTTAGCCAAAAACCTACCCTTTTAAAGCCCTCTTGATATTTACAAATATTAAACTTCACAAAGGAGGAGGTTTGATTGTTTGTCAAGCCTTTGGTAGGCGTAAGCACCACATCGGGTCCGAGCAATCTAACTTAAACATCTTCGGTCAAGTGATGAGTGACCCCTCGTGAGGTATGTAAATATGTATATAACTAAATAGAACTTTATAAAGGCATGTTATGCCCAAAAAAATAATTTTTCTTAAAATATGTTTTAAATAAATCATGACGAATAATATTGTAAAGAAAATAAAAACAAAATAAAATTAGAACTTTGATTCCCGACACTCAGATAAGCCCAAAACTTCTCTTTTACCAATTCCGTTTGGGTGTGTAAGCTTCATTATAGAGTTTTGCTTGTTGACAAGCAAAGATTCAAGTGTTGGTGTATTTGATGTACGCAAAGTGCAACATATGAATTACATCAAACAAGACATAAAATCAACCATTTTTCGGTACTAATGTTGGAAAAACATGTTTCTTTGTTTACTTTTAAATTATAGCATCAAACGAGCTTAAAAGAATAAAAGAAGCAAATTAACAACAGACACCAACACAAATACAAAGGAGAAGGATTGACACGACCAGCCGAACCCCCAATCACATCCAAAACAACAAAAATAACGAAGAAAGAAGCCTAGGCATGGGGTCGTGCCTAGTTAAAGATTCTCTGCAGCAACAGACAAGAAACACGAGGCCGTGCCAAGCCAACATGGTCGTGTTTAAGTTTAAGATTCGCAAAATCTGGGATAATACAGCAAGTACACTAGCCATGGGCCGTGCACTGTCACCACGGGGCGTGTCGGTACAAAGACCTGACATCTACAGTTAATGAAGGGAGAGAAAAAGTCCACCATGGGGCCGTGCCAGGCGGGCACGGGGCTGTGGCTCCCCCCCCCCCCCCCATGTTTCCAGCTATAAATACAGGTGCGTGGCTTTGGAGAAAGGCATCGCTTGGCAAACCACTTCTCTCACACTTTTCATCAGTCCACCAAAACCCACCACTATCATCCATCTTTCATCTTTTAGAGTGTGTACTAGTCTCGGGATCCAAGATTGATCGTAAGAGTTCTTGTCAAACAAAGGCCATGCTTGGCTAAATCTCTTACATCACTTGGTGAAGACAAATCTTTTACATATTACTTTTGATTTCCAACCTTCGGCAACTTTTATATGGGTATGTATTAATGACTTTAATAATTAGTTTTTTATATTGAAAGCGAACTTTATTTAAACATTTCTTCATATTTCGTTGATTCACTCATTCGTGTCTTTACGGTCTATATAAAGTACGTTAACTACCTAGAAGGGGGTTAGAAGGGTGTGCGGGTAAAGTTCTTGTCGCGTTCAGTGTATAGATCTTGTGAGGACTTGATTCAAGCTTATTAGGACTTCCCTTGAGGTAGATAGCATCAAATCGGGGAAAGTAAGAATGGCTTGAACCCCTTATAAATAAACTACAATTAAAACTTTATCCAGCCTTGCGGGACTGTATCCCTGCTGCCTCAGACCAATATGGTGGAGGGTAACGTCGCCTTCACAAGAGGGGCCTAACACTTTTCACATTAATAACTTACTTAATTATCTTCCAATATTCCGACCTTGCGAGACTGTATCCCTGCTGACTCAGACCAATAGGTTGAGGGTAACATCGCCTTCACAAGAGGGGCCTACTACTAGGGATGAGCTCGGTACAGACCGGTACCGAACCTGTACCGGAACCGAAAGTACCGGTATCGAAAATCCCTAAAAGTGGGTACCGGTACCGAATATACCCGGTTCGGTACTGGTACCGGTCTTTAAGGGTAAAAAGCGGTAAATACCGGTACCGAAAATGTCAAAAGTCGGTACCGAATTGGTACCGAAAATGTACCCGGTTCGGTAAATTCGGTACCGGTACCGGGTCCATTTTGCTCATCCCTACCTACTACTATAACTAAGATAATCTCTTAAAATTTCCCAAAGTGCGAAAATCATCAAAGGATATGTAAAAGAGGAGTCGGAGTCAAGTGATTCTTTCTTGTCTATCTGTTTTTCCTTTATTTTTATTTTTGTTTTACTTTCATCTTTCAAAAACTTTTATCAAAATTTGGTTATATTAGACATTGACGATAAGTCGGTACTATAAGCTCTTGTGTCCTTGGACGACCTCGGTATCTTACCACCACTATACTACGTCTACGATGGGTGCACATAACGTGTATAGAGTAATAGTATTGTATCGTGTTTTATAAATTTAAAACTTGATCCATGAGTAAAAGTGCTTAAAATATAACAAAAATAATAACCAAGCTCACCCACGTCAGTGTTTCTGAGGAAATTGCACGCTACTCTTTGGATTAGTGAAACATGAGAAACTAGAAAGCAATAATTGAAACACAATACTAAAAATCAATGATTGAAACATAATAGATAGGGATTATATATTTTGTCATACTCGTCTCTGTTTTCTGCCATAGACTTTTAATGTCTCTCTTTGGAGGAAATTTTTTAAGTATGCTTTTCATCCTACTTCTCAAGCCTCCAACTTCTTTTTCTTGAAACCACTTCTTCCCAAACTGAAATTTGAAACATGTTGACCAAGCAAAAGGCTAACAGAATAAAAATATGTTTTAAATATCAGAGGAAGACAACAATCAAAGGTGAACTAATCTTCAAGTTCTTAAACTTACCTCTTGTTGATCAAATTGTATCAGTCTGCTTCTATCTAAATAAGCTATCTGTAAAAAAGGACATTTACATTGTTTTAGTGAGAAATTATACACAGAAATGATGATTTGATGTAAATTGAGGTTGGGTAGATGAAAATGGTTTGAGTTGGGTTGGGGAAGCTGCAAATAACAGACAGACAGACAGTTGACCGAACAACAGATATTTACATTTGATAAACAATGTACTTGCTAGTAGTAATTACTGAAGAAGATAAAGAAGCAACAGCAGCAACAGCCATAACCATATACGTTAAAGTTATTATAACTATAGATTTACAATTGTAAGGATAGAAGGGAGTTAATAATAATCAGTAAGGAAGGAAGGAAAGAAGCAATAGACGAAATACATAAAGTAATGAAAGAAATGAAGATTAACCGAACAATATATATTTACATTTGATGAAGATTATAAGACTTCTTCACCCTAAAGTCTTTTTCTTGTTCTCACCATAATGAATTCAGAACTAAAAGGGGATTGGTATTAAAGGGCTTAAGGTTTAGGTGATATGACGGTAAGTAGTTGAAAACTCCGGATAGTGAGTAAAGGTTCTAGGGCTTAGGGTTCAGGTGATATGATAGTGAGTATTTGAGGGGAATAGAGGCGTATCGAGAAGGTGAGGGGGAATTAAATTGTATTGGGAAGAAGGTGAGTAGTTGAAGGGATTAAAGCCAGTGGAACTGTGGAAGAAAAGACTATCCATAAAATCAGGAAGGGACTTAAAATGACATAAACACCGGGACGAAAATGGCAATTTACTCTTGTTGAAAAATAAATACATTAAAATAAGTACCTCCACCACACCCACCCTGACCACCCGCCAACCGATCCATGAACCTGGACTTCTTGGAGCCGTCAGACATCTGAAAATCAATAATACGATATTAGTCCATAACTGATAAACAAATAACTGTAAAGATGTAATGCAACAGCTTCCAGCATCACGTTCCCGTATAGCTGAAAGATGACCCTCACGACTATAATGAACCAGCATGGGGAATCTTGTAAAATGCACATGTTGCAGGTAGAACCAGTCTTTCACCATGAAAGGGGTTTCCTATATCAGTCCACACTCAGGAAATAACGATTGATTTGTTCACACAAAGATATTCAGGACAAGCGGGTTTGTACTTCACCAGTTTGTACATTATATCTAGGGCGATCATACCAACAACTATCCCTTCATGCTTTCTGACCCTGTTTTAGGTTTTCCTAAAGGAGACCCTCGATCCTATACGTGGTTTACTTCCTTTAGAGCCTAACTCGTTGAAGCCTAGGAATCTTTCTGATTCCTAATTCGCTAGACCACGGCTCTTATACCAAATTGTGACACCCCACCCTGGGCGTAGCCGGTGCAACTACACTTTAGTACCTGTTAGACTCTCACTACAATATTACAGAATAAACAACGGAAGACTTTAAATAGTAAACCACAAATTAACTAATAATTATATTCATTAAAAAATTGCCATCCATAGCACGAAAACTCAACCATGTGTACTAGGACCTGAACGTCACCCATAGTACGAATGCATATGCCTTTGACCGAGGTCAACAGGACTTACTATGCGCCTCTGACTGTCAAAAGTCAGCAGGACTCACTAAACTGTATTGCCTTCAACCGTAGTCGACATGACTTATGATAAACCATAAGTGTGAATGGTTGGATATGAGTTCGTCCATCACCAGGGAGGCCCACAAGCCGACTTCTGCAACAAGCGAGGTGCCAGTAACCCCATACCATAGAGCTAGTCATGACTAGTGCACTATAACTGTAAATTGTAATGCCTGGTTTCACCGAGGTCCTTCACCAAGCAAACCGTAGAATGAACCACATGGATTCGTGGACGTCCAGCACCAGGGAAGCTCGACGCCGCCTTTTCCCTAAGAAGGGTCAGGGTTACCCGTAGTAGTCCATCAGTTGCTAGCAGCAGGAGATGGTGCGCCCATAACTGTGATGGTTGATTGAGAACGATAACAATAATACTTAACGGTACAACTGTGAACAATGAACACAAACTGGATAACGTAGATCACTTCTATGCACTGATCAATCTATTGATATTGTATGCCTATGGTTCATGCTCGGACCAGGAACTCTCTAGGCAAACTTATATGATGCAAAATACTTTATAAAAACGATTTTACTTTTAAGCCCATGACTGTCACACCCCGATTTCCACGTGTAACCCGGTGGGCCTGGTGGGGATTATCGTGACGTACATTGATATTATCATAACCAAACAACACAGATTAGCACAATGGAAGTCTTAGATTAAAACATCAAATATGCAAAGTTCAAAATATAATAACAATGGTTTGCAAAGAAGATCCACAGGCGGATAAAAATATATACAAAGATGATTAACATACTTGGCACATCTAAGGACTTGCAAGATCCTCTATGTTGCTACTGAGCAGCTTCCAGCCTATTTACTTATTTGTACTTGTAGTTTAATTATTTTGAAAATACGTCACTTTTCACTGGTAAATACATTCAACCAACACATTTTGAAAACATTTCAAAATCATTTTTATGTACACATTGGTACATTTGTTGAATATTTAACTTGGGACAAACTATATCTCATGTTATCAGTTTTACATAACTTGACGTACATACAGGGACCAAAAATTATGTCGGTGCCTGATTAACCGACACACCACCTATTCCCTTAGTGGGAAAACCCATATTGGGTTATAAATTATAATTTATTTCTTTATTAGGAACACCCATATTGGGCATAAATCATTTATTTAAAACATTTCGCATCTGTCAGGTGTATGCCTACACCACGTGCTTAGGTCGTGGCCATTTAAAATTAAATGAGTCAAGGATATCCAGGACACGGTCGCAGTAACCCCCAATGTTTTGTTCAAGAAATACGAATTAAAATGGGTTATTTGAGTTTCTCAACACATAGGTCTTTGAATCCCATACCCGACCATGCGGTAAATATTTTACCGCATCCCAAGCCCGTAAAGGGGGAAAATAGGTTAAAAGTATTTATCTGAGCTTAGCAATCCTTTTAATATTAAAAATATAATAAGCACAGTTGTATCCAATTAATTAAGCGTAGGTACAATTTATCGGAAGGCCCTGGTCAGGAATAATGGTATAAATAACCAATTAGAATGCTAGCGGATCTTATTTAAGTCATTGACTTGGATCGGCTAGTTTAAAATATTAAGAACGGTACGATACGCTTGATCAAGCGATAACCGGAACAGAATGTAATCTAGACCCAACAAGTACTAAGACTTGTATAATATGGGTAAACTACTAACATTCTGAATTTTGAGATAAAAAATGATAAGGTTAAACCTGTTTCGGTTAAATTACATAAACGAGCCTCATAGGCTTAACCGTACGCATATAAACGATATCGGATAACCGGATGAGTCATGAACGAGTTCCATATGCCAATATACCTTAAACAAGATATAATATCCGTAGGATATCATCTTGTATGCCAGTTATAGTTTTAAAATCAGACAATGCCTCAAGAGGGCGTTTTGGTCATTTAGCGACATATAAAAGGAACTTGCGAATAATCTGATGTTACGACCATAATTATTCTGTGAAAATACTTTATTTATGATATAATATCAGTAGGATATCAAACATATGTGTGTTTTATAGTTTAAGACCGAACGATGCACCGTAGGGGTATTTTGGTAATTTCACACATAATTTCGAAAGCTTATTTGGGATTCTGGGTTTATATTATGTACTTACTGTAAAAATAATTTAAAGGAGTTATAAAATCAGTAGGTAACAAATCTTGGTTGGTAAATATGGTTTAAAACCATACTATGCGCCGAAAAGGCGTAAAAGTCGTTAAATGACGATATTTGCGATATTTTGTGAAAACTGAAGTTATGAGTAGGTTTATATTGTCAAAATATGCTATTTCGTATTTCATAACAGTACGTAAAAGATTTCGTATGAAAATCATGATTAAAAACCATTTTATGTGCTATAAGGGAATTATCGTCGTTTAAGAGCGTAATACAAGAACTTGTGCATAAACTCGGTTTACAAACTGAAATGATATCCCAAAATATCCTAATTATGATATAATATCAGTAAACAATAAGTTTGGTATGAAAAATTATGTTTAAAACCCTTCTACGCGCCGAAAGGGCTTCACAATCATTTTAAAAGCTTAATTTACGATATATTACGAAAATTCGATTTATAATCAGATCTGTAACATCAAAATATGTTAAACATGTTAACACATCAGTAACTAATTCATTTGCAAATTCATTGGCATTTAAACCTCATTTTTAAATAAAATGGCGAAATAGTCAAAATATGGCATTTTCACGGAAACTCGCATAAGACTCGGACAACTATCATTATCATGTAATGTAACCTCAGAGGGTTATGCTACATCATAATACATCATAACGAGATCTTAAATCAGTAGCATACTAATCTCATTCGATTCATAATCGAAAGTCAACGCAGAAGTCAAACTTCGCGACTTTCGGTTGCGAATCGATCCTAAAACTGAAATTGACGAGCCGAACATGTTCAGACATGTTCTAGTAATTATTACCAAGTTGTTTATGTGTTAAAACATATTTTAGAACGCATTTAAACTCAGTTTATGAATATTTCAAAAATCTGGCCCGTTGACTTTTATATATATATATATATATATATATATATATATATATATATATATATATATATATATATATATATATATATATTAACTCGTCAATTGATCTAGCAAACGTGGTAATTAGGAGGTGCCTTTTTGAGGGATTAACATCTACCTAATTACGATCACGTAGCCACATTCGGATTGATCCATGGCTGGACAATAATGGTTTTAATCGAATATCAAAGCGTTTATCGATAACGCTTGAGTTTTGGCTATGAAAGTCTAAATAAAAGAACAAACTATGGAAAGAACACTTACAAATGATCCTATGAACTGAATAAACTCATAGGGAAACTCCTAAGTGATCAGGAACCTCCAGAATTGATTATTAGTTAAAGGATTTGAAAAGATGCAAACTTGAACCCATATGTTCATCATATAATTATAATGATTGGGGTTTGCTAGAATCATTCCAGGTGTTAACAAGTGTTAGAGGATCATTATAAGTGTTAGAGAGGTGTCAAAACCTAGTTAAGAGTGGCAAAAACGAGATAGGTGTCGAATTGTGAGCTTATACATGCTGAATCAGCATATTCACATCTGCAGGTGGCCTTACGGACTGCAGGGGTCCAGCCTTACGGTTCGTATGGACCCACCTCAGCAACCCAAGTTTCACTTATTTGCAGTTTTGGCCCCTGGACTTGTTTCGTCGTGTTTTGTCACCCATAACCCCCTTTTACTTGATTTCAAGGCTCAATAAAGGTATTAAGGTATATGTTACTTGGATTATGTCCGGAAATATCTCGGATGTTGGTTCGTTCGGTTGTACGATTGCGCGTTTCGCTAAAATGCGTAAAACGCTTAAACGGACACAAAAACGATTGAAATTTCGCAACGATGGACATCCTTGCATCCTTATCAATAAAACATAATATTTTTTTGTATACAATATATTTGGATCGATATATTGGGTCTGTTATATCAAAATATGTCGACAAGTTTCCGCAGTTTGTCAGGAATATTGCCTGGACTTCCAAACTTGCGTGAAACGTTATAGTTAGTGCGTAAAGCCTTCATTAGCATATAATAGGAACACATAAGAGTATGAATAATATTACACGACTCTTGGTTCATTAAAAGGTCACTCAGAGGCTTAGTTTGAGCATGTTGACACTTTTGGTCCCTTAAATAGTAATTTGTCGTTCAGAGGTTATAAAATAACACAACGATGCATTTGTTCCCTCTCGTTTTAGCATGTGGCATACGAGGATCAGTGGGACACATGTCAGAATTTTACAGGACGGGTTTTTACGAGGTGTTACATCCTCAGCCCCATAAAAGAAATCTCGACCTCGAGATTTTATTCAAATGTTAGATGTATTATTGTCGCATAGTGGACTTAACCTTACGTATATCGGGATTTCTATTGACATCCCGTTTGGCCTTTACAATAGGCACGTGCCTTCTTTAAAGCTTATCTTGTCGATCTTCAATCGATACCGGTTTTCCAACACAACCATAGGCTTTCATTAATTTGCACATCTTTATGCGATATTGCTAGCAACTCATTGGCTAGTCTTTTCCTTTAAATTGCATTCGTGAGACGCATTGTCAATTTCGCTGAGCTCCTCGAGTAAATTAGCTTATAAGCTAAAGTCCCGACACATTCGATCATCTTGAATGGTCATATATATATCTAGGGCTTAATTTGTCCTCCTAACTAAAGCAAACTACACCATTCCGGGGTGATGCCTACAATAAGACTTTATCCCTTATTGGGAACTTATAAGTTTGCAACGCTTGTCAGCGTAGTTCTTCTGCCGTCCATCGACAATTTTGAAACAGATCTTGGATTTGTATTATCCTATCCATGATTCCCAAGATAATCTTAGGTCTTGTTAGTTGTGTCCTTCCAACTTATGCCTAACAAACGGGCGTTTGACATTTTCTCCCATACAAGACTTCCAAGGGAACAGCCTTGGAATTATATAACAATTAATATATAAGAGAACTTAACTAGGGTGAGATGGTCATTCCAACTACTATCCAATCAATCTTAAAGAAGTACCTAACCCTTATAGTTGGTCGAGCAAATCGTCGATCCTGGGCTGAGATTAACGATTCTTAATCCTTACATCTTAAGCTTGTGGCAATCAATGCATGACTGTATTGAACCGTCTTTCTTAATGAAACACTATCAGAGTCTCCAAAGTGACGAGCTAGGCTGTGCAAGCCTTTCTTCAGAAGTTTATTCAATTAGGATCTAATTATTCTATTTCCGTCGGTATTAGTTGATATGAAGCTTTTGCAATAGGTCCTGCTTCTGATATGATGTCAGTCTTAATTCCACTTGTTTTCTCAGGAGATAATTTGTGTAGTTCTATGCCATGTAAATGAAATATCCACTTCTCGAATACATTAGGATGCCTTGGGTAGAGACACCTCCTCATCTCGATACGGAATATCTCCTTGAATATCGTTGTTGGGAGATCCTAGTGGCTCCATGCATTAAACCTTCATGTTGATCAGGCATGAAAGCAATCGATGGGACACACTAAAATACTGCCAATTATCATATGGCGCTTCTATCAAACTAGTTGGCATTCGAAGTCGATAGAAATTAATGAGATAAATAAAAAAAATTAAATAATAAAAATAACAAGAATTCGTCATACTTCAACCGAAGGAAGAGCATGACTGATTTTTTTTATTTATGGATAATAGCATCCATCTAGAAGAAGCGATTTCTATGGTTTCATCGGTAGGTTCTACCTTATACTTTAATATCCGGAGTTATCATGAACATATTCGAGAGTTTACTAGACTTATGGTTTGTGAAAACTTATTAAAGCCTGAAATTAACAGGACTCTTAACAAAATATATATATATATATAGATATATATATATATATATATATATATATATATATCCTTGATCAAAGATAGGGTATGTACCTGATGACTTTATTAGGTGGTTCCTTTCTTAGCCTTTCCTGGCTTTGCTGCATTATCTTTTGTAGTTTTAGGGCAACTAGTACTGATGTGGTCTTTTGTCACACCCTCAGAATTCACATGCGGAGTTCTACTGCGAGGCGAGTGACAAACCAGGATCACAGTCATTAGTTATACTGAACGACCACTATATAAGTTTAAAAATTTTCCTGTTTGCTCATTCATGAGAAAATACTGTTCATACAATTTAGTTGCGGAAGCATAACAATTACAAAACCATAATAGCTAATGTAATTAAAAGTGATTCTAAAAGTTTGTTGAAATCAATGCGACTCCGAAATGCATCCTAGTCCTGATATGTGCTACCTTAGCAACCTGAGAAAACATGTAAAATCAAGTGTCAACAATAATGATGAGTGAGTTCACATGTTTTAGTTCACAAGTTTAAACGTAAGTGTTTCCCACTGGTTCAACCCTGAACCAGTGTCTCATAAGTTACCCTGATCCAACCCGAATCAGATTAATATTATGTAGTTTAGCAGTTCATGTTAAATGTTTAGCTAGCTAGCCTAGGTCATGTCAACAAAGTGTTCGATCCGAAGCTGACGTTGCTGCCCCTGTCGTGCCGGCCTATCACCAACCATGGCTAAAAATTTAGGTAAATTCTACACTCGTGACCATCAACGTTTGGTCTAACTGGCGCGACCAGTTCGAGTGGGGCTTGTCGGGCCTAGTAGTACTACTAAAAATTCCCTCGCTATAATCCAATACTAACGGCATCGTAAGTGTTAAGGGGACTAACATGTGATATATGCTCCCTTGTGATCATAACCGTATAACATAACTCTAAATAGAAAGGCGTTACTGTACCGTGATGTATGCCACCCATACGTCACTGTAACGTGTACATGTTTTAAATAGAAAGACGTTACTGTACCGTAATATAATCAACCCATATATCACTGTAACGTGTACATGTTTTCTCCCCCTGTGTTTTTGTAAATGTTTAAAGAAATAGGGGCCGTGAACTCACCTTAAGTTGCTCGGTTAGATAAGTGCAAAGGATGGAACCGCTAATCACGTCCTAACATGTCAACCGGTTCAAAGTTAGTGTGTGAACGCACACTGACACAAAATCGTACGCGTAACTAGCACACAATACGAAACACGTAATGACAAGTTCAAAACCAGAATCATGCATACAAAGTGTCGCTATACGAAATAGCGACCAACAACTTGTCACAAACACAGGATAGCACAAACAACACTTAAATACACATAAATGTAAGTTATCATGTTTCAGCTTGTACATTCATAACTGGGCTGTTTTCGGGAATTTTTATTAAATAGTTCCCACATTCCGAAAATTTCAATATTTTTAAAGAAGGTGTCAATTAGACTGTAGGATTTTGTATAAAATGTTCAAGTCTTGGTTCCTTACCAATTATTTATAAGAATTTATTTACTAGGCTGCAGTCAGATTCGTCGCTTTCTGACTGCAGTCCACGAGAAAAATCATTTAAAAATACTCGTTTGTCCGATTGACGAAAGTCCAGTTGGAGATTCCTCTGAACACCTAGGAGTATCTACTGTATAAATTTCGTGACTTAAATCTTGTTTACAGGTTATGACAGAAAACATTGGCTTCATTTTCAGCAGAAAAATGCAGCTCTGCGCGCTTGTACGATAAACGTCCTTAAAATTAGTTTTACTTATCCAAAAAATACGAAACCAATTTTAATTGAAAGCTAACATGTAAAATTTGTGTTCTATCTTTTAAAAAGTGACTAAGAGCCGTTTATGGTGTCCCAAACACCTCGTACAATTCGGCTGATTTCAGCAGCCCAGTGCTGAAATAATTCAGCCATTATTTTTAGAGAAGAATACTTAATTAAGAACGATTCTAGGAACTAAAAACACATCGCAAGCAAGTAGAATATGTCCGTAACATGTATGAGCAGATTGTATGTCCAAAACACATGAACCAATTCGTGTAAACAGTGAATGATTCAACAACAACGCACTATGCATCAATCCTATTATCAAAACTCATCAATAATCATCCTACATGCATAAAACCCGTGACCTTAATACACGAACACAAGGATTTCGGACCAAACTCAGATTGCATATCATTCATATCACAAGGATTCGAGCATATGACAACTTTTACACCACTCCTAATCATCACAATGTAAAAATCATGCGAAACATGTAAACCCTAGTGCATATAACATCATCTAAACGTAAAGTTAAGGCATACCAAGAAGCAAACGTGTACGGGGATGATCAAGGGAGACTCGGGGCTGCACAAAATCGAGGTGGGAGGCTGCCTTGCGCGAACGAGAGAGGGGGGTTGTCGCTGACGTCGCACACAAGAGAGGGGAGGGGGAGCTAGGGTTTGCAAATTCTTTTTTTTAAACCTCCATGCATACATACGTATACATAACTAAAGGGCCAAGGGAGGGGGCGGTTTGTGCTAGTTTTTGGGCCGAGAGGGAGAGGGTGACGGGTTGGGTTTGGTCCGCAAGGGTGTGGGTGGCGGGTTGGGTTTGTTTGGTTACGGAATCGAATCGTTTCACAAGCTTGGTTCGGTTCGGCTATTTTTAAATCGTTAAATAACTACATATATTAAAACTCGACAATCTATTCGCGACACGAAGTTTATAACTATTAAATCACGTAATCAGAGCGTGACACGATAATTCCACAAACGTCTAATAACACGTAGCACGTAATTCAGATACGACTCGCTAAAATTCTCAAACATCGTGTATTCTCGGAATACTAAAGTTAGCGTAATTATAGCGTGCGCGTATTAATTCTCCGAATTAAATTAGCGTAGGAATTAATAACGATAAAGTTGCGCGTTTAAAGTACCAGAAAAAACCAGGATGTCACATTATCCCCATGTTGAAAGAATTTTCGTCCCGAAAATTGAGTAAACGCGGTTAAGCATGCAAACGCACGAAAGTTCAGTTTGTTAGAATGGTACAAGAAAATCCCAGGCTGTCACATAATCCCCATTTTAAGAGAATTTTCGTCCCGAAAATTGAATAAGCACGAGTTTGAAAAGTGTTAGAGTGAGGGGATATTTTCGAGTTGCCACATTCTTCCCCAGTTAAAAGAATTTCGCCCGAAATTCAGTTCGCGCTACTTGGATTTTGTGATTCGGTTGCAAAAAGGTGAGGATATTTGTCTTTCGTTTGATCCTCTCTTTCCCAAGTGTACTCCGGTCCACACTTAGAGTTCCAACAAACCTTGACAATCGGTATTTTACTATGTCTTCGTGTTTTGACCTCTCGGTCCATAATTTCGATTGGTTCCTCAATGAACCGTAGTTGTTCGTCCACATGGATCTCATCCAGTGGAACGATTAGTGTTTCATCTGATAGACACTTCTTCAGATTTGAGACATGAAAAACGTTGTGAACTCCACTGAGTTCATCAGGAAGGTTCAACGCATAAGCTACCTGACCGGTTTTCTTTGTGATTTCAAAAGGGCCAACGTATCGTGGGTTTAGTTTACCTCTTTTGCTAAAACGAATCACGCCCTTCCAAGGCGATACCTTCAGTAGGACACGATCACCTACTTGAAATGCTAAAGGTTTGCGTCGTTGATCGGCATAGCTCTTTTGGCGATCCCGAGCTGCCGCCATACGATTTCGGATTTGTACTATCTTTTCAGTTGCCTCCAAAACCAACTCTGGACCAGTGATTTGACTATCACCAACTTCCGCCCAGCAAATGGGCGATCGGCATTTTCGTCCATACAACGCCTCGAATGGTACTGCTTGGATACTCGTGTGATAGCTATTGTTATAGGAAAACTCTACCAAAGGTAGATGTTTCTCCCAGCCTTTACGAAAGTCGATTACACACGCTCTAAGCATGTCTTCGAGGGTCTGAATGGTACATTCACTTTGACCATCAGTCTGAGGATAATATGCTGTGCTCAAATCGACACGTGATCCCAAGGATTTCTGTGCTGATTGCCACAGATGAGAAGTAAAACGTGAATCACGGTCGGATATGATGGATATTGGCACTCCGTGCCGGGCTACTACTTCCTTCAAATTGATGTCTACGAGTGTAGGAAACTTGTCAGTTTCCTTGATTTCTAGAAAGTGTGAAGACTATGTCAGTCGATCAAGAATCACCCAGATGGTGTCGTTTCCTCGCTGGGATTTGGGTAAGCCAGTGACGAAATCCCTATAAATTTGCACCCATTTCCATGTTGGGATCTCTGGTTGTTGAAAGTCCTGACGGCTTTTGGTATTCAACCTTAACCCTAGCACAGGTCAAGCATTTACTAACATAAGTCGCTATGTTAGCTTTCGTGTGGGGCCACCAGTACAAAATCTTGAGGTCCTGATACATCTTGTGAGAACCAGGATGCACCGAGTAACGAGACTTGTGTGGTTCATCCATCACAAACTCTCGTAATTTTCCATAGAATGGGGCCATACACGTTCCATGAAGTAATAAATGTCGTCTTCCTTACATTTAAGTTTCTTCTCCATGCCCAGTAGGGATTCTGCTTTGAGGTTCTCTTCCTTCAGTGCTTCAATCTGAGCGTCACGAATCTGGGTAGGAAGACTGGAGTGGGTAGAAAGTTGTAATGCACGTACACGCCTAGGTTTGGTATCCTTATGACTGAGGGCATCGGCCACCACGTTGGCCTTGCCTGGATGATACTAGATCATGCACTCCTAGTCGTTGAGGAGTACGACCCATCGACGCTGTCGCATGTTCAAATCCTTCTGATCAAAGATATGCTGGGGACTCTTGTGATCGGTGTAGATGGTGCACTTGGTACCGTACAAGCAATGTCTCCCTATCTTGAGTGCAAAAGCTACTGCTCTCCAACCCCTAAACCGTGGGTAGTGTAGTTCATTTTCGTGAACCTTGAGTTGGTGTGATTGCGTAAGCAATGACTTTCTCATGTTGCACCAACATGTAACTTAGTCCTTGGATAGACGCGTCACAGTAAACAACGAAATCGTCTGTGCCTTCTGGTAATGAAAGAATGGGTGTACTACAGAGTTTCACCTCGCGGATTACTGAGCAGTCTTTCGAGTTAGAGTTGCGAGGGTTTGTGCCTATGATCAAGAAAAGCGGGCTTCTCAACGTCAGAAGTTGTTCGTTAGAAGCTAAACTTAAGGTTCTTTGTGTGGTAGGGGCTCCATGGTAAGGTGTAGGTATCGTTCGGATTCCTACTAGTTCTTGGAGTAGATTTGGATGTTGTCAAAGGAAAAACAAGTGGCATATTCGTCATGGTACGCTAAATTCGAATGTCGTGACTGGGAACCTGCCTCGTTCGTATCGAGTTCATAGTCCTCGTGATACTTCCATATCTCTGATATTCATGGCCCATTACTCCTCGAGTAAAGTTCGTAGAGAGTAACCCCTCCAAGCGAGATTTCGCGAAGAATGTGGTTAGGATGAGGATCATATAATCCGGGAAGTATATCCCGAATGGATGTGGAAACAGTAAAAAGGGTAGTCGCAGTCGATGCGTAAGCGTGTCAGGATCCGTAACAGAGGTTTACTTGATGCCAGGGGTATAGCTGGTCGTATACAAGTTTGCATAAGGTAAAAAAATTGAAAAACACCATTTGTCAAAAAGGGGTGTCATGTGGATATATCAATCAAAACAAGAATTTACCATCGAAAAATGGTTGTCGCACGAGTTTGTAGTGTTAAGATTCACTGAAACCTCCGTCTAATTTGTTGGGCTCCCCTACACGCGAAGGGGGAATAATTCACTTTGATCCATGAACTTAGATGAGTGTGCAATTTATCATGTCGGTAAGCAACCGAATTCGGAGGAGTTTCCTTACGTTGTGTGAATGAATCTAAAATATGTCTGTGTAGTCAAGAGGCTTCAAAGAAAGGACGCGAAAACATGTTTAAGAGGCTATGATCATATTAACAATTCATTACCATCCTCAAGGTTTCAAGAAGTGATCACCAAGGATCAAAAAGACAAGTTCACCGAGTTCTTAAAAAAAATTGAACACATATTTGATGGGAGATTATGCATAAAGTTTCGAAGATGTAGTGCGACCACGACAATGGGGTGGGAGATTTGTCTACGTCATCAACAGTAACTAACTGTCGCATTAAACAGTAAGCATCGATCAGTGCAATGGCTAGGAGATAGACTAGCTCAGAAGGGAAAACTGTTTTGGAATAACTATCCTAGCAATACGAGGAGTAAGATTATTGTGTATGTCATCATGTTTATCTGGGTGTTGAATAACTTACATCTTGTCTTCTGATGTCCATAAGATGATGGGACCATTTTGTGGAAATCCGTTTGTAGGGTTGGATATGTTGCAATGTACATTAGGTTAGACTAAAGATTAGCGACAGGACCGAGTATAAGGGGTCAAAGGAAATTTTATAGTTAAGGCAAGGGATAAGGTGTGAGCGTACGAGAGATTCTTCATAATTCGTTTATATGTTGATGTTGAAGGGTTTACCCTACGATTTCTGATAGGGTTTCAATCGAGATAACAGGTTCTGATGAGAATCTTAGTTTCACTAAGACTCGTATATGAGAAAAGAAATAAATAAATAAATAAATAATAACGAGGGATTCCATTGACGATAGCTCAATGTGTCTAAAAAAGATCTTAAATCTAATTGTTGCGTCCATCAACTGCTAGACAAGTTTAACGACACCAGTTAGTCGTTGAATGAGTTACGAGAGATTCTATTGACAGTGGAAGTTTTAAATATGAGATTCACAGGTTAGGACAATTTATCCACACACAAGGTTTCACAAGGGTTCACATACATCGCAAATTACTATTACGTGTGCACCTGTAATGATAAGTTGGTTTGCATGTTCAACCTAGTTCCATCTATCTTGTGTCAAAATGTCCCTCAGATTTATTTTTTCGAGTACAAAGTGTTGTCAAAATGATAGGGTTATCAAAAGCTTAGTCAATAATCCAAATGTTGATAAACTCAGAGTTATATCAGAAAGAGTAATGTAGGATCAATTGATCTGAGGATCTACTCAAGTTGAAACACACCATGAGAATCCAATCCAACGGATCGTAGAGGTAAGAGTGCGCATGGAACAAACATGCACATGAATTGTGACTTCAAGAGATGAAACTGGTTCATTAACGTAGGTTACCAGGAAAAGCAAGGCAACGGTTCCACCATCCGAGTCAGGTTAAAGTTCAGGTGTGCAATAGGCAAAGTGTTCTTAGTTTCGTGGTCAATCATTCTCTCGAAGAATATCAACCAAAGATGTAGAATCGTGGATCGGGAAAAATGATGACATCTCGATGTCAATGGTTTCTGCAATAATGTGTGCAACAAACTGCCCTAACGCAGGGTGCCTCACGCCAGGGCCACATGCTCAGGTTGAAAGAAAGTAGAACTAGTGGGGCCGGGGTAATGTCGTTTCTAGGTAGAGAAAGGACTCGTTTTCGATAACTCAACTCCCAAGAGATATGCATCGATGTTGTATGTCGTCCCAATCATGGACTTGAGAAAGCTCACCATACCCGATAGTACCATCGGTAGGCTCAAGCTAGTGTTTTGCTCATCTGTGTGGTGTAGAAAGAAGTACAGATGATTATGATGGGAAACGCTCCTCTAGAGGCTCCGCCTCATGGCCCTCAGATAGGAGTAGATTCACGTTGTGGGCGATCCCATGAACATCGCCACTAGGGATGAAGATACAAAGAGTTTGGTGTGTTCCTCGTCAGTAGAGGGTTAAATGGATGATGTCGACATGCCTACAATTTCAATGTAAGTTTTGATGCGATGTACATAGGCATATCATGTATGAGTGTTCTTGTATGTCAGGCATGTGTGTTTGTGTTGGTGTGTGACTAATGCATTGTCTAAGGCTATAGACTAAGTCTACTCTCTAATGCAAACCTAGTTCACTATAACCATTGGCTCTGATACCAATCAGTCACACCCTCAGAATTCACATACAGAGTTCTAATGCGAGGCGCGTGACAAACCAGGATCACAGTCATTAGTCATACTGAACGACCACTATATGAGTTTAAAAATTTTCCTGTTTGCTCATTCATGAGAAAATATTGTTTACACAATTTAGTTGCGGAAGCATAACAATTACAAAACCATAATAGCTAATGTAATTAAAAGTGATTCTAAAAGTTTGATGAAATCAATGCGACTCCGAAATGCATCCTAGTCCTAATATGTGCTACCTTAGCAACCTGAGAAAACATGTAAAATCAAGTGTCAACAATAATGATGAGTGAGTTCACAGGTTTTAGTTCACAAGTTTAAACGTAAGTGTTTCCCACTGGTTCAACCCTGAACCAGTGTCTCATAAGTTACCCTGATCCAACCCGAATCAGATTAATATTATGTAGTTTAGCAGTTCATGTTAAATGTTTAGCTAGCTAGCCTAGGTCATGTCAACAAAGTGTTAGATCCGAAGCTGACGTTGCTGCCCCTGTTGTGCCAGGCCTATCACCAACCATGGCTAAAAAGTTAGGCAAATTCTACACTTGTGACCATCAACGTTTGGTCTAACTGGCCCGACCAGTTCGAGTGGGGATTGTCGGGCCCAGTAGTACTACTAAAAATTCCCTCGCTATAATCCAATACTAACGGCATCGTAAGTGTTAAGGGGACTGACATGTGATATATGCTCCCTTGTGACCATAACCGTATAACATAACTCTAAATAGAAAGGCGTTACTGTACCGTGATGTATGCCACCCATACATCACTGTAACGTGTACATGTTTTAGATAGAAAGACGTTACTGTACCGTAATATAATCAACCCATATATTACTGTAACGTGTACATGTTTTCTCCCCTGTGTTTTTTTAAACGTTTAAAGAAATAGGGGCCGTGAACTCACCTTAAGTTGCTCGGTTAGATAAGTGCAAAGGAAGTAAAGGATGGAACCGCTAATCACGCCCTAACATGTCAACCGGTTCAAAGTTAGTGTGTGAACCACACTGACACAAAATCCTACGCGTAACTAGCACATAATACGAAACACGTAATGGCAAGTTCAAAACCAAAAATCATGCATGCAAAGTGTCGCTATAAGAAATAGCGACCAACAACTTGTCACAAACACAGGATAGCACATACAACACTTAAATACACATAAATGTAAGTTATCATGTTTCAGTTGTACATTCATAACTGGGCTGTTTTCGGGAATTTTTATAAAATAGTTCCCACATTCCAAAATATTTCAATATTTTTAAAGAAGGTGTCAATTAGACTGTATAATTTTGTATAAATTTTCAAGTCTTGGTTCCTTACCAATTATTTAAAAGAATTTATTTACTAGGCTGCAGTCAGATTCATCGCTTTCTGACTGCAGTCCACGAGAAAAATCATTTAAAAATACTCGTTTGTCCGATTTACGAAATTCCAGTTGGAGATTCCTCTGAACACCTAGGAGTATCTACTGTATAAATTTCGTGACTTAAAATCTTTTCCAGTTTACAGTTATGACAGAAAACATTGGCTTCATTTTCAGCAGAAAAATGCAGCTCTGCGCGCTTGTACGATAAACGTCCTTAAAATTAGTTATTACTTATCCAAAAATATAGAAACCAATTTTAATTGAAAGCTAACATGTAAAATTTGTGTTCTATCTTTTAAAAAGTGACTAAGAGCCATTTATGGTGTCCCAAACACCTCGTACAATTCGGCTGATTTCAGCAGCCCAGTGCTGAAATAATTCAGCCATTATTTTTAGAGAAGAATACTTAATTAAGAACGATTCTAGGCACTAAAAACGCATCGCAAGCAAGTAGAATATGTCCTTAACATGTATGAGCAGATTGTATGTCCAAAACACATGAACCAAGTCGTGTAAACATGAATGTTTCAACAACAACGCACTATGCATCAATCCTAACATCAAAACTCATCAATAATCATAATACATGCATAAAACTCGTAACCCTAATACACGAACACAAGGATTTCGGACCAAACTCAGATTGCAATCATTCATGTCACAAGGATTCGAGCATATGACAACTTTTTACACCATTCCTAATCATCACAATGCAAAAATCATGCAAAACATGTAAACCCTAGTGCATATAACATCATCTAAACGTAAAGTTAAGGCATACCAAGAAGCAAACGTGTACGGGGATGATCAAGGGAGACTCGGGCTGCACAAAATCAAGGTGGGGGGGCTGCCTTGCGCGAACAGAGAGGGGGGTTGTCACTGACGTCGCACACAAGAGAGGGGAGAGGGAGCTAGGGTTTGCAAATTCTTTTTTTTTAAACCTCCATGCATACATACGTATACATAACTAAAGGGTCAAGGGAGGGGGTGGTTTGGGCTAGTTTTTGGGTCGAGAGGGAGAGGGTGACGGATTGGTTTGGTCCGCAAGGGTGTGGGTGGCGGGTTGGGTTTGTTTGGTTACGGAATCGAATCTTTTCACAAGCTCGGTTCGGTTCGGCTATTTTTAAATCGTTAAATAACTACATATATTACAACTCGACAATCTATTCATGACACCAAGTTTATAACTATTAAATCACGTAATCGGAGCGTGACACGATAATTCCACAAACATCTAATAACACATAGCACGTAATTCAGATACGACTCGCTAAAATTCTCAAACATCGTGTATTCTCGGAATACTAAAGTTAGCGTAATTATAACGTGCGCGTAATTAATTCCCCGAATTAAATTAGCGTAGGAATAAATAACGATAAAGTTGCGCGTTTAAAATACCTAAAAAAACCAGGATGTCACACCTTTCTCGCCACAGTTGAAGCAGACCGCATTCTCTATGTCCCTACATTCATGGGACTGATGACCAGTTCTTTTACAGATACCACATTGCTTTGGCTTTTGGTCTGTTTGACACTGTCCCCAGTGCCTTTTGTTGCAGGTATTGCACGTAGGCTTTTCATTAGACTCTTGATGTTTCTTATTGAATCCAGACTTTCCCTATTTCTTAGATTTCTAGGAGTTATCCTTCTCCCTTTCTCTTTTCCCATCGGTCTCAGCTTTGACTGATTTTTGTCTCACTAAATCCTGAGTGAGAGTCAGAGCTAGGTCTACAGCAGACCTATATGTGTTGGGCCTTGAAGCCCTAACATTTCCCTTAATTTCTGGCACTAAGCCACCAATAAAACGAGCAATTCTTTTTGGTTCAGGGGAAACTAGGTATGGCACTAACCTAGACAAGGAGTTGTAGTCGGTCACATACTTCTGACAATCTAAGTTCTTCATTAACAGAGACAAGAAATTCGTCTCTATCATTTCCAACTCATGAGGTGGACAATAAGTTTCTTTAATTAGGTCCACAAACTTGGGCCAACTCAAATTATACAAATACACCTTTCCAGCAGACTGTACCATAGCTTTCCACCATATTAGGGCATCGCCCTTAAATGATTGTGAAACAAACTTCACAATATCCTTATCAGCACAACCGCTTATATCAACCACAGTTTCTATCTCATCTAACCACCTTAGGGTCTCGATTGCTCCTTTTTCACCATTAAAATCACGGGGTTTACAGGATACAAAATACTTATATGAACACCCATCCTTATCGAAACACATCTTATCATGATGCTCTTGTCTCTCAGTCTTACTCCTCACATTTGAGGACTGTACCTCACTATCCCTAGGATTCGATCGAGGTATTGATGAGTGTTTCGATAAATGTTTGGAGCGAGAAGCACTCGACTCCTATTGTTTCTCAGTATAGGCATTTATAGCCTTGCCAACCTCCGTGGCAATTAAAGCTTGTAAGTCCTTCGTACTTATGACAATGTTGTCATCAACATTATCGTCATTTTGCTTACTGCTAATCTCCCCAAAATTTGCCATATTCAGCTGCTTGATACAAAACACCAATTTATATTTGTTAGTTGGTCATTCGCATTTAATGACTCATTGTATAAATGTCATGATATTATTAAACCATATTGGCTTTAAGTTGGATATATAAATCCCTTGCCCATTTTGGATCAGTGTGCTTGATGTCACAATTGTCAGGCTTTAACTTTTAAATGAATGTCTAATATATATATAATAATATATATATATATATATATATATAAAACCTAGGTCTCATATGACCATCACATGTATTTTAAAAGATTGGACATAGTCCAGAAATATCAGGCAGTGGATCATAAAGTCATATCTGCCTTTTCATAATGACAATTTAAGTAGCTTGCAAGCTTGTCACAAAAGGTTTAAAATATGTCACAAATGGCCTCGTTAATAAAGATACATAGATATGGCACAAACGGCCTTGTCACAAAGGACGTCAAAATACGGCACAAGGCCTTGTCATAAGGACATTTTAAAATACATATATAAGCCACGATCTTGTTGATCAAGAGGCTTTAAGGCTTGAACATAGTTCATTACCTTTGGACAGGGGTCGTAGACCACAACTGTCATTGTCATAATTGACGATATAGCCCGTAGGCGAAACACCACCAATGGATGTTAATTCACTGCCCGTAAGCACTACATCACTAATGGATGCTTAAATAATAATGGCCCGTAGGCACGTCATCACTGATGGATGTTATGATCATCGCACGGATGATGCTAGCCAGGATCTAATTCGATCATAAGGCTTTATTAGGCTTGGACATAGTCCTTCACCCAGACGGCTAGTGCGGTTCCTCAAGTCACACCGCCAGGAGTATTAACATTACTTGAATGTTAATAAAGAATATTTGTCTTAAAATGGTTTAACAATTTAGTCATAGAATAGGAGGCTTAGAACGTAGTTCACCACCTCTGGATATAAGGGATCATCAACCTTAAGTATCATGTAGAAGGGCTAATCATTCTTAACTACAAAATTGCCAATTAATGTGATCTTGCCACTTGGCTGGGGTAAACCATCAAGAAGATCTTTTGAATTTATTATAGCTGATCATAAATTTCGAGTTAAAATCGAGATGATTGCTAAAACAAAGAATGTAATGAATACTATATAATTTTTATAATAATCCCAAATCTTTTCATAAATCATTAGGAAATTACTATAGTGCCTTATACGGGACTTTTAGTAACTAACTTGTCCACGCAGGGACTTTTAAAAGCACACAAGTCTGCACATGGGACTAAAAAATATATATGTCCATATAAGGACTAAAAGAAATAACATGTCCACGAGAGACTATAATGAAATAGTATGTTCACAAAGGAACAATAATGAAGTAACATGTTCTCGAAGGAACTATAAGTTGAAGAATATGTCCACCGAGGGACTATAATAAAAAATGTCCACCTAGGGACTATGCAGAAGTAACATGTCCATATAAGGACTCAAAGGAAAATGAAATACAATTAAAAATAAGGATTCTTTAGAGCGTCCTTAAATTCATTCCTTATTGTTCCTCTTCTTGGCTTGTCACGTATAACGTTAACACAAAGGTTTCAAATAGATAGTATAAAAACTCCGATTCAGGATCTGTTGTAGAAGCAAAATCCAAGGATTCAATGGTTAAAGAATGAAATGGATCACGGATTGGAGTTTGGCAAGCATAATGTTTTAGAATTCCATGAACTCAGATGTATAAAATATGGGTCATAAGTATCCACTGGTATAATATTGAAGTTGGAGACTCATGGACCTCTGGTATGGACTCCACAAATACAGACTTCAAAATTTGAGTCTCAGGGATGGACTCTAAAGGCTAGTTTAAGGTTTCAATAGGATTGGGTTTAGTAATAAGTTTATAAAGGTCTTTCCTCCAAACCAATCGCACGCTTATCTTTGTCGTAGTACGAAGCATAGCATTCCATGGATTTGGATGAGAATAATCTCCCTCAAGGCTTCTTTGCTTGGCAGACTTGTTTCTGAAATACATAAAATCGAAAACAAGATTTATAATACAGGGATGAGAGCATTCCTATGTCAAGTCTAGACTCAGAAGTTTAAGGAATATGCTACTGTGTCATTGAGATAAAACACAAAAGGCTAGTGTTTAATTCACTCAAACGTTGGCTCTGATACCAACCTGTCACACCCCGATTTCCACGTGTAACCCGGTGGGCCCGGTGGGGATTATCATGATGTAAATTGATATATCATAACCAAACAACACAAAATAGCATAGCGGAAGTCTTGGATTAAAACATCATTACAAACCGAAATATTAAAAGTTCAAAATATAATAATAATGGTTTGCAACGAAGATCCACAGGCGGATCAAAATATATACAAAGATGATTAACAGACTTGGCACATCTAAGGACTTGCAAGATCCTCTATGTTGCTACTGAGCAGCTTCCAGCCTATTTACGTATTTGTACCTGTAGTTTAATTATTTTGAAAATACGTCAGTTTTCACTGGTAAATACAATCAACCGACACATTTGAAAACATTTCAAAATCATTTTTATGTACACATTGGTACATTTGTGAATATTTAACTTGAGACAAACTATATCTCATGTTATCAGTTTTACATAACTTGACGTACATACGGGGACCGGAAACTATGCCAGTGCATGATTAACCGACACACCACCTATTCCCTTATTAGGAAAACCCACATTGGGTTGTAATTGTAATATATTCCTTTATTAGGAACACTCATATTGGGCATAAATCATTTATTTAAACCATTTCGCATCTGTCAGGTGTATGCCTACACCCCGTGCTTAGGTCGTGGCCATTTACAATTAAATGAGTCAAGGATATCCAGGACACGGTGCATTAACCCCCAATGTTTTGTTCAAGCAATACGAATTAAAAGGGTTATTTGAATTTCCCGACACATAGGTCTTCGAATCCCATACCCGACCATGCGGTAAATATTTTACCGTATCCCAAGCCCGTATAGGGGAAAATAGGTTAAGAGTATTTACCTGAGCTTAGCAATCCTTTTAATATAAAAAATATAATAAGCATAGCCGTATCCAATTAATTAAGCGTAGGTACAATTTACCAGAAGGCCCTAGTCTGGAATGATGGTATAAATAACCAATTAGAATGCTAGCGGATATTATTTAAGTCATTGACTTCGATCGGCTAGTTTAAAATATTAAGAACGGTACGATACGCTTGATTAAGCGATAACCGAACAGAATGTAATCTAGACCTAACAAGTACTAATACTTGTATGGGTAAACTACTAACATTCTGGATTTTGAGATAAAAAATGATAAGGTTAAACCTGTTTCGGTTAAATTATGTAAACTGGCCTCGTAGGCTTACCGTACGCATATAAGCGATACCGGATAACCGGATGAGTCATGAACGAGTTCCATATGCCAATATACCTTAAACAAGATATAATATCCGTAGGATATCAACTTGTATTCCAGTTATAGTTTTAAAATCAGACAATGCCTCAAGAGGGCGTTTTGGTCATTTAGTGACATATAAAAGGAACTTGCGTATAATCAGATGTTACGACCATAATTATTCTGTGAAAATACTTTATTTATGATATACTATCATTAGGATATCAAACATATGTGTGTTTTATAGTTTAAGACCGAACGATGCACCGTAGGGTTATTTTGGTAATTTCACACATAGTTTCGAAAGCTTATTTGGGTTTCTGGGTTTATATTATGTACTTACTTAAAAATAATTTAATGAGTTATAAAATGAGTAGGTAACAAGTCTTGGTTGGTAAATATGGTTTAAAACCATACTATGCGCCCGAAAAGGCGTAAAAGCGTTAAATGACGATATTTGCGATATTTTGTGAAAACTGAAGTTATGATAGGTTTATATTGTCAAAATATGCTATTTCGTATTCCATAACAGTACGTAAAAGATTTCGTATGAAAATCATGATTAAAAACCATTTTATGTGCTATAAGGGCATTATCGTCGTTTAAGAGCATAATACAAGAACTTGTGCATAAACTCGGTTAACAAACTGAAATGATATCCCAAAATATCCTAATTATGATATAATATCAGTAAACAGTAAGTTTGGCATGAAAAATTATGTTTAAAACCGTTCTACGCGCCGAAAGGGCTTCACGTCATTTTAAAAGCTTAATTTACAATATATTACGAAAATTCGATTTATAATCAGATCTGTAACATCAAAATATGTTAAACATGTTAACACATCAGTAACTAGTTCATTTGGCATTATTTAAACCTCATTTTTAAATAAAATGGCGAAATAGTCAAAACATGGCATTTTCACGGAAACTCGCATAAGACTCGGACAACTATCATTATCATGTAATATAACCTGAGAGGGTTATGCTACATCATAATACGATCATAACGAGACCTTAAATCAGTAGCATACTAATCTCATTCGATTCATAATCGAAAGTCAACGCATAAGTCAAACTTCGTGACTTTTGGTTGCGAATCGATCCTAAAACTGAAATTGACGAGCCGAACATGTTCAAACATGTTCTAATAATTATTACCAAGTTGTTTATGTGTTAAAACATATTTTAGAAAGCCTTTAAAATCAGTATGAATAATTCAAAAATCTGGCCCTTGACTTTTAAATATAATATATATATTGACTCGTCAATTGATCTAGCAAACGTCGTAATTAGGAGGTGCCCTTTTAAGGGATTAACATCTACCTAATTACGATCACGTAGCCACATGCGGATTGATCCATGGCTGGACCATAATGGTTTTAATCGAAAGTCAAAGCGTTTATCGATAACGCTTGAGTTTTGGCTATGAAAGTCTTAATAAAAGAACAAACTATGGAAAGAACACTTACAAATGATCCTATGAACTGAATAAACTCAGAGGGAAACTCCTAAGTGATTAGGAACCTCCAGAATTAATTATTAGTGAATGGAATTGAATAGATACAAACTTGAATCCATATGTTCATCATATAATTATAATGATTAAGGTTTCATAGAATCATTCCAGGTGTTAACAAGTCTTAGAGGATCATTACAAGTGTTGGAGAGGTGTCAAAACCTAGTTAAGAGTGGCAAAAACGAGATAGGTGTCGAATTGTGAGCTTATACATAGTGAATCAGCATTTTCACATCTGCGGTGGCCTTATGGACCACAAGGGTCCAGCCTTACGGTCCGTATGGACCCAGCTCAGCAACCCAAGTTTCACTTATTTGCAGTTTTGGCCCCCGTACTTGTTTCGTGCGTTTTGTCACCCGTAACCCCCTTTTAACTTGATTTCAAGGCTCAACAAAGGTGTTAAGGTATATGTGACTTGGTTTATGTCCAGAAATATCCCGGATGTTGGTTCGTTCGGTTGTACGGTTGCGCGTTTCGCTAAAATGCGTAAAACGCTTCAAACGGACACAAAAATGATTGAAATTTCGCAACGATGGACATCCTTGCATCCTTATCAATAAAACATAATATTTTATTGTATAGAATATATTTGGATCCATATGTTGGGTCTGTTATATCAAAATACGAGAATCGACAAGGTTTCGCAGTTTGTCAGGAATAGTCCCTAGACATCCAAACTTGCGTGAAACGTTATAATTAGTGCGTAAAGCCTTCATTAGCATATAATATGCACACATAAGAGTATGAATAATATTACAAGACTCTTGGTTGATTAAAAGGTCACTCAGAGGCTTCGTTTGAGCATGTTGACATTTTTAGTCCCTTAACTATTAATTTGTCGTTCAGAGGTTATAAAATAACATAACGATGCATTTGTTCCCTCTCGTTTTAGCATGTGGCATACGAGGATCAGTGGGACACGTGTCGATTTTTAGGATGGGTTTTTACGAGGTTTACAAAGACAGCCCAAAATAATTAAAAACGTTAAGGGAAGCTCTTGACTCACATTGATTATCACCCTGGAAGCTGTAAACTCTTGTGAATGCGCTTATGATAAACGCTGATCGAACCTACTGAAACTAATCATCCAAATCAAAACCTATAAGATTTTGTTTAGGCTCTCATACGCACGGTATGGCACATATGCCTTCGCGTACGTGCGTGCGAGCCCTCTTTCTAGCACTGTACAAGTTCTGCCATACGTACCGTACGGGAAAAAGTGCCTTCCCGTACGGGGCATATGGCTCTTGCGAACAGAGCCTGACAGCACCTGAATTCTACATGTAAATCCCGTTTAATCTTATTTGGAAACCTTTACTTATTTACACTACTCCTGATCATTTAAAACGTTTATCTTGATTTCTTAAACACTGATTTCTACTGAACTCCTTACCATTCTCATCTTCAATAATCATGGTATGTTCTAATGATTAGGAAGTCACAAGGACCATTTTCCAGGATGAAGCCGCTCAATATCACTATCAGAAATTTCGACACGATGTTGATCTTCATTATAAATAACACAAAAAAGATATGATAGACCAATTATGTTCAGTTAAAACTCTCACAAACTAATAGAAATGGCAAGACAAACCTATATGGGTAAAAATAACTTATACCCACTCCACTAGTAGAAGCTGCCTTGTACCCACTAATCTGAAATGGTCGGAAACCCTCAGCATTCCGAGTAAGTAGATCACTATTTGAGAGCTCTTCATTTACAATAGAAGCCGCCTGGTCACTGCCAATCAATTCACTAGTAGAAGCAGCAATCGTATTCTTACAATTCTCGTTAAATGCATCAAGTTCCAAAAGTGATTGTAGTCCTACTTTTTCTAGTTGAACCTTGAGAAGATCAGATAAATCCTTCAAGTCTTTACAAATCTTATTCACATCTTTACAAATCTTATCCGCCAAGTGCTTCTTCCTTTTTCTCTCCAGAGCATGGTCAATCTGTAAATAGGGGAAATCAGATAAAAGGATCACAAAAATCGAATTACTAATAAACATAATAAAATACGGAACACATCTTCATTAACCATCCGTTCTTTTGGAACTTTTCAGCCACTTCTTCACTGATCTCAGAAACGTTCAGCCATTCCTTAAAGCCTCTCCTCTTCATACAATATAATTGTAAAAATAAGACACACCCCCTACATTTTTTTCTACCCATTTCCCTTTATTGTATGTTTGAATGTCGTGCTTGAGAGCACTCATAGCAACAGTTACACATGGTTGGTCATGAAGACTATTAACATCCTTCACATACCACAAAAATTTCTTTCCCAATTTACCCGCCAGGACAGGTCAAACAATATAATGCAATGCTATTGGTGCAAAGTTTTGCTTAATGACAGTCAACAATATAATGCAATGCTATTGGTGCAAAGTTTGCTTAATAGCATTGTCATCAATGGCATTCTGAGTTCATTCTTAACCTTACTAATGTCAATATTTTTGTACTTCTCATTTTTTTCCAAAATGCAAAATTTATCGAGTAGATCATTATCCAATTCCATGTTTTCTGCAACTAGTGAGGCACCTTTTCCATTTTGTATACCCATTATCTTAGAAAAAACTTCATCTGTAATAGGAAAGTTTGGGTCTCACCCCCTTACATATCGTTAGCATCATCTTATCACAATTAAAATGGCTAACTATTAATTTGATTAAATCCCGTTGTAGGCTTAAACCTCCCTTCTCCAAGTCTATAAGACTTGAAAAGGGAGTTTTTGCTATAACTTCTTTTTGACGGTCCGTTAGGTCACTCAAAACAATACGAAAGTTGTCCAAACTACACCTTATACAGGATTTATGAGCATTTCTCCTCTCTGGCTCTCTAGGATTATTTTCCTTTTTCTTTCTTGTATAAATCACGGTAGTCTTGTTTCTTAATCCTGGGTGCTCCCCCTAAATAACAAATAAATGGGTGTTTTTCAGGTCAGTGTACACACATATTTCTCAGGTCAGTGTACACACACATAAATGATGTTTTTTCAGGTCAGTGTACACACACATATTTCTGGTCGGGTTTTCGCCTTTTAATTATCGAAGTCAGGTAAGTTTTATGTCGAGTTTTCGTCTATTAATTATAGTAGTCAGATTAGTTTTGTTTATTGGCATTGCAGAAATTATATTCTTGATTTCTTGGCATTCGTGAATTTGTGAATTCTTTGAATTTTTTTGGTACAATGGTATTGGGTCGCAAGTGGAATGATACGATTATTATCTAACATATTTCAAGTTGCAAAGCAGATATAAACACACCTTTTTCAATTCAAATGAGTACACGATTCAAATCCGACTGGCCTAAGAGTTGTTCTCTAACCTTTTTGTCGTGTTTATGTGTGTGTACACTGACCTGAAAAACACTCATTTATTTGTTATTTATGGGGGAGCACCTAGGATTAAAAAAACAAGACTACCGTGATTTATACAAGAAAGAAAAGGAAAATAATCCTAGTGAGTCAGAGAGGTGAAGGGCTCATAAATCCCGTATAAAGTGTAGTTTGGACAACTTTCGTATTGTTTTGAGTGACCTTAACGGACCGTCAAAAAGAAGTTATAGCAAAAACTCCCAGTTCAAGTCTTATAGACTTGGAGAAGGGAGGTTTAAGCCTACAACAGGATTTAATCAAATCAATAGTTAGCCATTTTAATTTTGATAAAATGACGCTAACGATATGTGAGGGGGTGAGACCTAAGACTTTCCTATTACCAATGAAAAAATTTTCTAATATAATGGGTATACAAAATGGAAAAGGTGCCTCACTAGTTGAAAAAACGTGAATTGGATAATGATCTACTTGATAAATTTTGCATTTTGGAAAAAAAATGAGAATACAAAAATATTGACATTAATAAGGTTATAAATAACTCAAGAATGTCGTTGATGACAATGCTATTAAGCAAACCTTTGCATTAATGGCATTGCATTACATTGTTTGTCCTGCCAGCGGGTAAATTGGGAAAGAAATTTTTTGGTATGTGAAGGATGTTAATAGTCTTCATGACCAACCATGGGTAACTGTTGCTATGAGTGCTCTCAAGCACTTCATTCAAACATACAATAAAGGGAAAGGGGTAGAGAAGAATTTAGGGGGGTGTGTCCTATTTTTACAATTATATTGTATTTAGAGGAGAGGCTTTATGGAACGGCTGAGATCAATGAAGAAGTGGCTGAAAAGTTCCACAAGAACCGGAAGGTTAGTGAAAATGTGTGCCGTATTTTATTATGTTTATTAGTATTACGACTTTTGTGATCCTTTTAACTGATTTCCCCTATTTACAGATTGACCATGCTCTGGAGAGAAAAAGGAAGAAGCACTTGGCAGATAAGATTTGTAAAGACTTGAAGGATTTATCTGATCTTATCAAGGTTCAACCAGAAAAAGTAGGACTGCATTCACTTTTGGAACTCGATGTATTAACGAGAATTGTAAGAATACGATTGCTGCTTCTACTAGTGGATTGACTGGCGGTGACCAGGCGGCTTCTATTGTAAATGAAGAGCTCTCAAATAGTGATTTACTTACTCGGAATGCTGAGGGTTTCCCACCTTTTTAGAACAGTGGGTACAAGGCAGCTTCTACTAGTGGAGCGAGTAGAAGTTGTTTTTACCCACATAGGTTTGTCTTTTCATTTATTTTTTTTTTGTGAGAGTTTTAACTAACCATAATTGGTCTATCATATCTTTTTGTGTTATTTATAGTGAAGATCAACATCGTGTCGAAATTTCTGATAATGATATTGAGCGGCTTCAGTCTGAAAAATGGATGAACGATAACCTTATTGACTTTTACCTTCGGTATGTGTTTAATTGCTTTTTCTTTTACCTTCGCTATGTGTTTAATAGATTTTGATGAACTTTTACCTTCAGTACGTATTTTGTCCAGATATTTAGAGTTGCATGTATCCCTAATAAATGGAGCAATAACTGATTCTCACTTCTTCAACACATTTTTTTACTCTAAGTTGAAAGAAGTTCTATCAACCAAGGTTTTATCTTTCTTGTTCTCTTGTATATGATGAAGTTTTATCTGTGTAAAGTTTTTGGTACTAAGATCACTTAACCACAAAACCCAAGGTCACATGGTTCAAAAATACCTCCTGATAATCCGTCTTTGACCACCAAGAGTCAAACCTGCACTTTTTAACCAATTCTTAGACACAATGGGCATAAAAATCACTATGAATATACCCATTTCCCATACAACTTGCATGCCCCAAAAAAATGTTACCATTATCCATTGCAGCCCCTTATATACCAGAACCAAGTAAGGTACCTATTCTTTCTGAAAAATATTATCTTTATCCCACCACCTTCTAAAGCTGTCGAACGGATTTGAACTAGCTAAATAACGGAACCATATAAAATCAAACTACAAATCAACTAAATTTTGCAATTGAAGAGACATCTTCTATAAGAAAGGTGTACATTTTCAGGCAATGTCGAGAACGAGATGATAATTGAACTTATATATGACAGATATAGGGTAAACAAGGGTACGATTGGCTTCTTTTAGATCTTATTGAACCAAAAGTTAGGACTTGATGAAGATCAAATCATACAGTACATCTCAAATTGTATTTGCACAATTATTTACTATTAGTGTCTAACCTTAGATTCATATGTAGCCCTTTGATGATAATAATAATAACAGCAAATCAAAATTGGGGTATCTCTAAAATGACTATTAAAGTGATCTAAATAAAACTCATTTCTTATAACAAATTTAAGATCAACGGATGGTATAGCCTACAAAGATCGCATTTTGTGAAAATAAAGCACCTAATTCAACCAACCAATTCATGTAGCAATTTGAATAGCAAATTAAGCACCTGATTCAACCAACCAATTTCTAAACACCAAATACATCAATTAACGATTTCTAAACCCTAATTTGAGCATCACACAAACATAAGTTATGTAAATACACAATTTTTACTCAATAAAGCACCAATTTGAGAAAAAAAAATCCCTAATTTTTGCACAGAATCACACATATCTATCAAGTAATCAACGAAAATCAAAACATGAAGAACAGGAAAAAACATAGCCTTGTAGAGAGTGAAAACGAAGACAAACTGAACAACTGAAGACTAAGCGAGTGAGATGTGATTGACCCCCAATGATAAGCATATCACCATCTACATAAAGGCATAAGACCACGTAACCTTTAGATGTCTCACCCGCTAAAATCAGAGTTGAGCGTGATCTGACTGGTATCTTAATTGCACACGGAAGTATAAAAATGCTACGACTTCTAGAAAGTAAACGCCCGCTAAGTACTCGAATCCCCATGGGTTCTCCTATTCCAACCGTGCTATAATTTGAAATTGCAACCTGAGAAAGAAACATGCGAAAAATCAACATAAGTTGGCGAGTTCATAGTTGTTTAAAAAGATTTAAAATTTTTGATAACCGGTTTAAATGATGTTGAGATAACGTAATAAAACCATTTTCCTTGGCATGTTTAACTGAAAACTTTGTGCTTGTAAAACTTGTATAACTGTCAATATCTGCGTCGTGTTCATAGTTTGTTATATAAATATGGTATGTAGGGGGCAATGAACTTGATGACCGTTAATGTTTTGCAAGGACATTAATATGTGTGACGATATAGGAAGCACTCAACCCTAGACGATTTAACACCGGTCTACCCGACGGGAACAACAAAAGCACTACATGCAGCCACACAAGGACCCATGAGTAGGGCTTAGGTTGCCTGTGTTGACTCCGTTGAGATTAATTTACATAACTATATTTATTTTATACAAATTTCCGAGTTTTAGACGATTGAAATAAATATAAATATTTATATTTATTTTATATAAATTCTCAAGTTTTGTAATCTTGTAAACCATGTTCATTGGAATGTTGTAAACTCGTTTTTGCTAGTTATAAAGAATTGTCGAAAATAAATATACGCATGTATTTATTTTTTAATATAGTATGAATCCCGATGGATTTCATTCTTATAATAAAACACGTTTCGTATTACGGATTTTTACGAAAACGAGCATAGTTTCCTCTATGTTTGGACGATCCTGACAATGCAAGTTGTCGATATATTTTCAAAACACAATAAACAATGTAATCACCATACATATAACTTCCCGTCGTTTTCAAAACATCATTTTTTGTCGCTTATAAGTCTAACTCATAAATATATATTTTGTAATGATGGTTCGTTTTCAACTAACATATACACGATTTATATACAAACTAAAACCAAAAATCAAATCGGTGTGATACTAACTAAACTCGTAGCTTTGAGAACGGCTTGAGAATCCCTTTATTGAAACCGTTTGTAACTAGTTAAAGCGAACTGGCCAAAACCGTTAGGAAACCGAAACTTGTTTGGAACCAAACCGATCATTTTTCACTTGGAAATCAATTTGGAAAAGATACCGGTATGGGCAAAAAACCGACTTTGACCTTTTTGTTGACCAAAACCGTAACTGGTCTGATAAAGAAACCAGATTTGTGCATCTTTCTTTCCAAACTCGTTTATTAAAAAAGCCTACAATTTGATTTTAAGTTCATATATTACGATTTGAAACACAATGGGTTGATATGATTAGTTTATGGTCAAGAATCACTTGATATCTACTTATTAAAAGTTCAATTTGGGCTGGTTTTGTACAAACTCGAGCTCAAAGCTAAATGATTTTTCTTTTAGATTTGAATTGAACTCGATTTAATTGTTTTAAAGTGGCTCCTAATCCTAAATGATTTCTGTTAACCACTTATATCTTTTAAAAATTATCTTTTAATTCATTTGATTTACTAATATAGCCATTCCATCCAATGGTTATTTTATTTAAATCGGCCAACGGTAAAATTAACACCTTCTCGTCCATGATTCCACTCGCATTCTCACTTTCACGACACCATGCGGTACAATACAACCAACGGTATTAGATGTTTTTTCGTTATTTAGATAACTAGATGCCATTTAACATTGTATTTTTATAAAGTGACCAGATACTAATCGAGGCAAACCAAAAATTCTAAAATTAAGTGATAAACATTTGATACCGAGCGAATCAGGGAAACTTTTCTATACCGAGCGTTTTTCCTCCTGGTATCTTTTTAATAAAGACTTTCTGTGTCAGTTGGAGATGATTTTTTTTTAACGGTGAAACTTCAATATATAATATAGAAAATGGGTCAGCAAAGAAATTGGAACCCCGAAAGTTATAAAATTACTTCCCCAATATTGTACTCACGTCATCTATCCCAATCTAGATTAACATATTCAGACCTGCTAGTTGAAGAAGCACAGGTCTGACTCGTGGGAGTTACCCAAATGCTCAACCAACGAGAGGGTTATCTGATCTTCACAAGCTCCGATTCTGAGATGATTCTTGCAAAACTAGCAACACCGTGAGCTTGTTACGAGAAGGAGATGTGGGGAGTTCTTCTCGTAACCACCCATGGTGTGAAAAAGTTTAGGGTGAGAGTGATGAGAATAGAATGCTTAAACCTTTGGAGAAGTGTGATATTTATAAACGAGAGATTGGAGAAGAATGGAGAATGATTGAACAAGGAGTCGTGACATGAATATCCATTTGGTTACCTCTGTCATGACAATTAGTGTCCGCGGAGCTGGGGTACGTCTGCGTGCCCTGATTAGCCACACGTTTTTCTTGATGTACTTCTTGTATCGTATGGAGGAGGGGATGCATTTGCTCAATTAAGTGCATCCCAAGATGCCTATCTAGTGATTTAGTTGGTCGTTCAAAAAAACACATTTTATCACGTATGCCGTAAGCTATTAGTGGATGTTAAAGATAATGGATGTTAAAGATAGGTGGATTGGTGTCTCCTGATTGGCCACACTCGCTCTCGTTTGTACCTTTTGTCCCGAGCACAATGGTGCGTCATGGGGACCTTCTGGTATGAAAATCTGGCGAGCGATGATTAGCTACAAGTCACTTTGACCTTATACTCTATGTTTCACCCCTGAGTGGTTTGTTATGATTAGATGGTTGTTTTTTGGATTAGCTCCGCGGGGGCTTAGCCTGAGCCCGCTAGGTGTCCATGATCATATCTCTTCACTAGTAATACAAAAAACGCATTTTCCTTGATGAAGCTTGTATATCATTATAATAGGATTAGTTACTTACGTTATGATATACAATTATATATTCATAAGCTTTTACATTTGTATTAAACTCGCAATGATTAAAAAACGGATATATGTCACAATCATAACTTAACTAATGAGCCTGATTTTTTTTCTCGAGAACTTTGCTTGAATACGACACTTGACTTGTTAAAAAATAATTCTATATAAGTTTACAATTGATAATTTTTGAGATAGTGTATGATAATGAGTTGAGTTATTCTATAAAGGGGTATAAAAATAAGAAGTGTAAGAATAAATCATATAGTGACAAGTGTCTATAATCTTGTCTATAAAATAAAAGAAACATATACATGTAAAAACCCAAAAACCTAAACCCCCACCCCACCCTAAAACCTAAACCCCCACCCACCATCTCCCCCAACCCAAGCTAAATGCTAAAAACTAAGAACTAAACCCCTAAAAATCCTAAAAAAAATAAAAAACACAAATTTTTATTATTGTTTATAAAAAAAACGCTACTTTATCGTCACTAAAAATAATTATTTTTAATTTTTTTAGTGACGATAAAGTAGCGATTATTTTAATAAACTATTGAAAAAAAATTATGTGTTTATTTTTAAGTATTTTTGTTGTGTATGTGTTTATTTTTTTAAGTATTTTTGGTTGTGTTCACATTGAAGAACATTTCTTCTACTCTTTTATTACAATAAGAGTCTTTCTTATTGATCATTTCTCCAATGTTCACATCAACTAGGTTATTGCTCAATAGTAATTATATACAATGGGTTTTTCAATTTAAAAAACAAAGATACCCTCTATATTTTTAGAAAATTCAATAGTACTATACCGTTTACAAAATAAATAAAAATATGAAATATAGTCAACAAAGAAAGAATGTTCTAACCAGTGTTTCCACTCGATAGATTTAAATAAACAATACCGTTAAAGGTTTTTGTTGAGGGCTCGTGTTTAACACGGTTGCCTTAAAACAATATTCTCCTGCTCATGAATTGTTTCCTAGGGTACAACAACAAGAAGCAGTAGTACTGTCGCTGATGACCTCAAATCCTAAATTCACCATAAAAAAGGTATTGTGTTTTTATTTGTTTTTTGAGAGTATACCACATCTCCCAAGAAGTTCTAATTTTTTTTTAGTCTATTCAACTAAGTTTCTCTCTTGGTATTTATAGTTGAAAACCCAAGTAGAAACTCTCGGTGTTAATTAATTTTCTATTAAACCCCATTAATACATAGTTCACTAGCTTTCTGTTTCAACTTAGAAACTAATGTGAGACCTAAGGAAACCTGGGTTCAATCCTTGAGTCAAATAGGTTTTATCGGTAATTTCATTGTCGTGCCTACGGGCGGGTGGGTTATCGGGTTTCCCCGGAAGTGGTGGTGGACGACTCAGGTTGCTCTCGGAGTACTCCGTTTGTTCAGTGGGTACCTCGAGAGTACTCGGGATTGATTTGTTGGCCGTTCAAAAAAAAGAAACTAATGTGAGAGCAACCAAGTAGTGGGAATGCACTAGTAAGCCCTGATTGCGCACATTATAGAATCAAAACCTAAAAATTAACAATTATATTAATCGCAGTTACATATAATTATTAGTTTCCAAAATTATTTCACCATTTTCCAACAATATCCTGCATGCGCTTCTTCGCGTCCACAGTCACGTTTGTTGGGGATCAACTTGATAAAGTAAGATTTGCTTCGGAATAATTATTAATTAAATTAGGTTTTAATGTTCATTTACGATTGCAAAAGAACAAGAAATCTGGTTTTTCGAATTAAATGCTTCAATTAGTAATCAGACTAATTGTTGATTAAATTAGGTTTTCTTCTCTTGGAGGTCATGGGTTCAAGTCCAGGCAAGGGGGATTTTAATACTAATTTGGTGATACTAACTACTAACCCGGTTAGCGACATCCTAACCATACGCCGTTGAAAAAAAAATCAGCAATGAGTTATCATCAATGACAACTTGCATCAACTTTAGCTTTGATCTTCTTTGGTAGTAACTTACCATTAATAGTAAGTTAAACTATTAATGATAACTCTTTATAACCAACATTTTTTACACTTTTAACTCTTTAGATAAAAACGGTATAAAGTGAATTTCACCAACTTTCTTAAAGTTGTAACATTGAACACTCGTAAAATGATAAGACTTTAGCTTGGGATTTAATATATTTATTTTGCAAATATGTCATTCCATATAAAAGAATTTATAGTAGCTAAAATTGTAAATTCTTGAATTTTTTTTCTAACAAAAATGATAAGCATGTCATTAGATATCTGTTTGAGTTAAATTATTCATCCGTTTATACAAGAGTTTGCTGACCTTTTGGATTATAGTAGTTAAATTTGTAGATTATTTTTTGTTTTTTATTGAAAAAACTGTATGTTGATACCATCAAGAAATATAACACCCCAACTCGTAAATGTATTAGACTATGTGTACACGTAAACGTTTTAGACTGTGTGTAGTGATACGAAGCCCACTGCAATTAAGCCCATTAGTAGTGATGCACAAATCGGGTTTTTTGAATACCTGCTTCCGGGTATGGAACCGGGTTCGGGTACGACCGGATTCTATAAAATCGGGTATTGAGAAGACCCGGGTCGGGTCCGGGTTTTATACAAAAAATGTATACCCTATATACCCGATTCGGGTAGGGTCCGGTCGGGTTTTCTAATACCCGGGTATTATAATACCCGGGTATTATAATACCCTATTTCCGGGGTTTGGGTAGGGTTCGGGTATGCCCCGGGTATGGATCGGGTATGCCTCGGGTATGGATTGGGTATTGATTGGTATTCATTTTTTTTCATAAAACATATAAATACAAAATGCAAATCCTCTTTTATTTCATAAAACATAGAAATACATGAAACCTAATAATCATAGAACCGGGTCGAATAAGATGATGAACATAGATAGCTTCGAATAACTTGATCGTCTTCGTTTATTGTTCATCTTGAAGATAACACTTGCGGTTAAACCAAGCATCAAAGACCCCTTTATAGGGTAAAGAGATACAATGTAAACCAAAAAATGGTCAAAATACACTTTCTAACGGCTATATAGTCGTTACCAGGTGCAAAACTCGAAAAAACACAAAAAACGAAAAAAACCTAAACAAGGTATTGGAAAACCCGAACAAGGCATTGGAAAACCCAGACCGGGTATTGAAAAACCCCTGTTTCGGGTTCGGGTTGAAACCGGGTACTCGTAAAACCCGGGTTGAAAACGAGTATAAAAAAACACGGTTCCGGGTTCGGGTTTTATAACAGAAATGCATACCCGACCCCTACCCTACGGGTAGGGTCGGGTTCGGGTAAAAAACCCAGGTTTTATAATACCTGGTTTCGCGTTTTTTCGGGTCCGGGTTCGGGTTTTTTGTGCACCACTACCCATTAGGGCACTAAACGCCACGCCACAGAGACACTATCAGGGAGCCATAGGGTAGGGGTGTTAACTAAAAAGCGAAACCAAATAAAACCGTAAACCGAACCATAACTTAAAAAACCGATTCTAATAACGAATTTGGTTTTTGGTCTGGTTTTAAAGCGAAACCGAATTGTGAATTTAGTTTTTGGTTTTTTTTTATTATTTAAATGCTAAATATAAAGGCCAACTCAAAATAAAGGTCACTCACTTCTATTCTAATTTTGTTGCTGACTTGATGTTCGAAACACAACCAAGAATATAAATTAGGAAAAAGACGTACTTAGGATCAATTTAGTTGAATTTGGTTGAAATTGGTTTGTTTGGTTTTTAACCGAAACCAAACCGAACTAATTTGGTTGGATTTGGTCCAGTTTGCATATTCCTAATTCAGTTTATTTGAATAACCGAATAAACCAAATAAACCGTAAATCGAACCGATAAACACCCCTATCATAGGGACACGCATTATGTATATGCATGTGGATATATGGGTATTTAATGGCCTTGTCTATTCACAAACACACCTTGTCTTTTTGCACACTCTGAAACGCCGCGCTTTGGCCAAAGTGTGGCGTTTAGGCCTAAAGTCCCGAGCAACCTCCTACACAGCAGGAGGTTGCCAGCATAGAAGTGCTTTGGGTATTGCGTCGGGTGCGGAGGTGGCGGCGGCGGTGGTGGCGGGAACTAGTCGTCAACGACGTGATCAGCTACAGGCAAATGCGGCTGAGGCGGAGACTGATCCTGAGCCTGAGCCAAACCCGGAGCCTCAAGTTGAGCCTGCTAAGCGGCAAGCTGAATATCCGGAGGCGCTAGTACTCCGTCCCTAAGCTCAATAACAACTAGGATCACCTCCGGCAATGGCTACGGCACAAAAATCTAATAATTGCGCGTCCGAAACTGCAGGCCAACGTCAAACACATGCGTCAAACCCATGCTCGATACTGACGCACGGCCTAATTTAGTCAACGTTGGCCGGGGACAGCGGTAGGTCACTCTCAGGCACAATTTACTAAAGAGCGCACGATCGTGGTAATGTATGACCCGCCGTGTCACGCTCCTGCCTATGATAAGCGGAAGCAAAGTACTCCGCCAGGGACGTAGCAAGCACGCACGAATGGAGCCGCAACAGGCAGTACGAAAAGAAAAGGTCACCCAAGTTGACCTTGTCCCGGCTATGATACCGGGGCACGATCGATGACCTAATGATGCGGTGAAGGTATCTGTACAGGGGTCTATGATTGCGGAGGATTTTTACGAGGATCTCCCAAAGGGAACCCTCGTAATAGCCCTCCAAAAACTAATAAGGGTCTGCTTGTCTAAGGCCCTAACCCCCTGTGTGTAAGTATCTGTATCAAGCTCGGCGTGTGTGTACAAACCTGAATGGACAGCAAAGTCCAACAGACTCATCCCAAACTCCTGGTTGGCCAGACGGAAGGTAATCTCGTGCACCGGATGGTCCAGGTCCTCTACATAATCATCCGGATGCCGCGCGTATATGAATGACGATATAAACTCGACCGTAATCTCACGATACGAGTCCTCTGTCGCAATCATGCAATCGAAGTGTCCAATCCAACTCTCTCCCTCACTCTCTCGGCCTCCCCCACGGTCTATAAAAGCTCCCAAACAATCCCCACATGTGCCCCTATCTCTATGGCTCGCAGACTCGCGCACCTCGTATGTCTATCTGTCCCCAACGAGAAAGTCAGATACAAGTGGCCATTGAGTAAATCAACTGGGGGCTCCCCCTGCTGCACCCCATCCTCCTTGAAATCCATATCAATGTCGAAATCTATATCTGTGTTTTTAAAAATACAAATTTAATAACAACTTTATGAACATTTAATAAACAATATTTAACAAAGAATTAAAAAATAACAAATTAATAAACAATTTTAAAAACAATTTATAAACATTTTAAAAAACTATTTAATAAAAATTAAAAAAAATTAACCCAAAGCGTTGCCGCTTTGGGCTAAACCAAGCGCTTCATCCCGTCAAACCCACAACAGCCGACTGATCTCCCCCCAAATTCGATTCAAAACGTAAACAACTGAAAAATTAAAGGATTGTAACTAAACGGTGACCAGAAAGCGCACCTTTGAGAAGTTGAATCGTTGAAAATGGTGTTCAAACGAGCTCGTAATCGTCGACTGTGTGGAAATCGCACCTTTTGTGTGGGGTTTTTGTTTGGTTTGAGTTTGAACTAAAGCTGCCCCGCTTTCGGGTTAAACGTGGGTACGAAACGCCCGGCTATGACCAAAGCGCGGCGTTTCGGTTTTAAAATTTACACTTTTAACCCAAAGCGCCTGGTTTGGATTAAAAATGTTATTTATTTTTTTACACAAAATGCCTCATTTTGGTCATAGCGGGGCGTTATGGGTTTTTTAATTTTTTTAATTTGATTTTAATTTAAAAACGCACCTACACATGTCATAATATGACGTATTTTGCCATTGCACGTCATTTAAGGAAGTTTATGGTTTATACGGCATGTTCCAGATAAGTTCGGTCACGTGTGTTGCTGAGTCTCTTTTGATTTTACTTGTACACCAACGTGTCGTGTTGCATGTATACACGTCCTACCGGATCAGTGCTTAAAGTATTTTGTCATTAAATGTTGTATTATTACTGTAAGTGTGTACATTATTATTGAACAATAACAATCGTATTAGTCCGACGTGACGTCTTTTTTTAACAATAACAATCACAAACATACTCAACCTACATCTTGAACATTTGGGAAAACATTACGGGCCGTGGGTGTGTACATTATTCTTCGGTATGCGTTGATTCGATCATTGTATAAGTCATGCCAGCCAGCTGCACTCTCTGTTCTATTCGAAGTCCAAAGACGGTTGGGGGAGGCATTGGATAGGATATTTTGAGCTTTACGTGGATGAAATGTGCACCATCGACGAACACAACCGCAAACACGTGATGAGGTTTCTCAGCTTCATCCGGACCGCCTAGCAGAGGAAAAATTGTGTTGACGTCGCGAATGTCGACGTGTGAACAATAACACCATATCTTTGAGCAATAAGAAATCACGTCTCAAGCTTCAGCATCCAATTTTTGGGCTATGCTCTACCCACTCCATGAAATTCTATCCTATTAAACAACTCATTAGAATGTCCTCTGTTTTCTGGATCGAAGACTTCCCTCTAAATAACCTCGTTCACGCGCATTTCCGTTAGAAGTTGTCGCCGGATAGACAAATACTTTGTTTGTTTATGTCCTAACCCCACAGCCACCGATCGAAACCCACAGTGACCATCTTGTTTCACATCCTTTATTTTCGAGATGTATGGGTGAAACACTTTTGGAATTTAACATCCATAGTTCTCGATAGCTATATCCGTCTTAGGGCCCAACGTTATCATTAAGAAACTAGGGTGAACGTTAAGCGGTTGTTGTTTTTTTTGTTTTTCAAAGTCTTGGGATGATACGTACGAGCTGTAATGAGGCAGATTCCATAGACGGTATATAAGAGCTTTTTCTTCGAGCTTCTGCTGCCCTTTGTTCTTGCGTCTTCTTTGTTGGACGACTACGGGTGTTCATTTGAACAACAAGAGGTTTTTTTGTATTGTTGCCTGGCATGAGGATAGTTTTAAATTTTTCAAAGTAGCTCTTTTTCACTTGAGGAGGTGTTGGATTGATTTGTTGTTTCAGTTTTTCAAATTTCGCGTCTACATTGATATCTTCATATACTTCTTGTCGGCTTGAAGTCAAGCTTCTTCCAGAACACGTCTATGGAATTAATTCGGATTTGCTGACCTATGAAAAAAACATATGGTAGAAAATTAGGTAGTGAAATCATAAAAAGGCAAGAGTCAATAGGTAAACATACCGTTTTTTCTAACGTTTCCGACGACAAGCACATGGCAAACCGCAACTGGTAAAAAGCTGGCAACCACAACTTGCACCATAGGCTCTCAACCCATCTTCCTTACTTCGTAGCTCGAAAGCGATAAGCTCAATAGCATATATTAAAACCTTTCGAAGTATATTCGCAAGCATGGGGTATCCTTGTGGTGGTTCATTACTTTTCTAAGGCTAGTTTCAAAACCTCTTTTAATCTCCGTATATTGTTTCACAACCATATGATCAACAAACCCCACAAGTTTAACCAGCGTGTTGCGATGACTAGGAAGGTGACTTTTTAGTATTGCATGCATGCCCTCAACTGTGTTGGTTGTAGTTTGGTGAAAGTTTAGTGTTTTATAAGTCCATGCAGCTACAAACTTTTCATGGTACGGATCCAACCAGGAGTTCTTCATATACTCAAAAACCTTTAAAAATATAACCATGATTTGTCAGTTAAACGTAAATAGTATGTAAAAAAGTATTTAAATAATTATGTAATAAATACTCACGTCCACGACCAACTTCTTTCAGTTGTACTTCAATGTTTGCCATATTATTCTGTATATTTCCTCTGTGGAAGACTCACACAATGTCGAAAACGAACGAAGAAATTCTTTCCACTCCTTCTCAGTAAATTTCTCTTTGCTGTTCTTATTGATATTTTAATGAATATGGAACCCACAAAGATACTTGTTCGCTTTTGAGAAAACTTGTTCACACGCGTTCATTAGCGCCAAGTCCCTGTCCGTTATGATGACACGCGGCTCCATACAGTCCAACAACATAGACTTGATTATCTCCAACACCCATATGTAGTTGTCTGACTTCTCTGCAGAAATTAACGCATGAGCAACCGCAAATGACTGGTTTGTCGACGTCATACCTACGACCTGCACAAACGGAAGATGGCACAAGTTTGTTTTGTAGGTAGCGTCAATCATTAGCACATGCGGGAAGGCACACCACATAGTGAATGAAAGTTTGTGGACAAAGAACGTAGCTTCAACTGTGCTGGTGGTCCCACTTTCACGTATGCAATAAGTGAAATCTTTTTTGACAAGAAGGTCTTCCAGTTGTTGCATTGGAGATTCGCCGACCCTCTTTCCGACATTGATCTTCTGAACAGCATTGTGTACATCTTTCGGAATAATCTTTTTTGTCGGGTTCTTTTTCGTCAATGTTCGCCAGATGCTACAGTTTGAAATTTCTTGCTCTGCTAGCTGCTCAATCAGTCTTTTATCCTCAGAAGAAAGCCTTCTCGCATACGCGTGACCCTCTAATTTTCAATAGGAGTGTGGTTGTGCCTCGACTCCGTCACCTCTATCTTCCAAACACTTCCCTTACATTCTGTAAACCCTATCAACTCAAACGGGTAACCTATTTTCTTGCTACATGTTTTCCTCACTGTAGCTACACTCTTATACTCCCCGCCAAGACTGCATTGAAACCAAACCTTGAAATTACTTCATCTTTTATTCTATCTTGTAATCACATGACGTAACCATTTTCCTTTCACCTCTTCTGTACCCAATCCACCAACTTATCACGTGACGAAAACGTAAAGTTTGTATCAAACCTTAATATAATTGGGTAACAGCCATCCTCATCTACTAACATATCTTCCTGCTCACCACCGTCTACCTGGTCCGGATAGTCTTGTGTTGCAAAGTTCTGTTCACCGCCATCTCCCTGGTCATGATAGTTTTGCTTGACAAAGCTCTGCTCACCATCGTAACCGTGGTCCGGATAATTTGGCTGACCGTACAGATATTCAGACTGAGGATATGGATATGGTTCACCTCCGTAGCCGTAATTCGAATAGTCGTGTTGTGCGTAAGAGTCTTCCACAGGGATATTCAAGTCCAGCTGCACCTCGTACAATTCTTCCACAGGGATATTCAAGTCCAGCTGCACCGTATTGTCACGATAATGAGTGCCAGATACAACCTCCTCCTCCCTCATGTTAGATGGGACAGGTTTCTCGTACGAGTCAGAAATAGCGGTCCCCTCGTAAGAACCTAGAACAACGGACTCGTCAGAGTATTCACTGAAAAGGTAGTTGCTAAACCACGACATCGTATTTTGAAAAATCCCGCTAAAACAACAAAAGGCTCTGTAAAAAGTCCCTTGTCGAATGCAACAAAAGGCTCTTTGAAATTTGAATAAGATGTGAAATATCGAATGCCACAAGCTTCAGTTCACTCTGGTTATAAACAGAATGATTGTGAAAGACCGTTTGTCTTTTTGCCCAAAGCACAGCGTTTAGGCATCCACTTATCAGACAAGATCTGACTGGTTCAGAGCACTTGAGTCAGCACTTGTGGGTCTGACATGTTCAGAGCACTTATGTCTTGAGTTTATGCTAAACATCACGCTTTGGCCAAAGCGCGGCTTTTTAAGGGGTGTGAAAATAAAGATAAAGCGTGGCTTTTTAAGGGTTGTGAAAATAAAGATGTGAGTGCGAATATCACGGTAAACAAAAAATTCAACTTAGCAAGGAGCTCCATCCCCTCCACAGTGTTACTGTTACAACGTTTAGCAAAATTAATGTTCCATCTTTTACCCCCCACTGGCCCACTATACTGATATTCACATTAGACCCCTATAGTTTCTATATTTTAGTAAAATGTGGAAAAAAGTTACACACACAAGTACACAACAAACTACACTTTTGCACAAAAGTAGCTTCTTTATCAATACAACATATTTTTGCAAATGTTCTTCACATGAACCGAATACTATACGACAACAATCGGGCTTTCGGAGCTCCAAGAACTCCCATCAAATATTAAAACAACAAAAAATAAAATAAATTCAAGAATCACAAAAAAAAAGATAAAAATTCAAAAGAAATCAAACTCAAGATAATTATCAGGCCCCTTCTTCTCCGGTGCAGCACCGGCCGCCGCAACAGCTTTTTTCTCGCCCGGATTCACCTGTGGTGATGCCAAAAACCGCTCATACTCTACCGGTCTCGGGACCTCGGGTGGGCTAGCCACCGGATCAGAGCCCAATTAACACCTTCAAAGAATGGATGTTGTTTGATCTCAGTAGCTCCCCTTTTATAAGCCAGTCGATATTGCGGTTCTTTTACTAATAACCCTCTAATCAAATCACGGGCCGAAAAACTAACCACCGGTGACTCAGGAAATCTCAACGGTTGACCCACCACGTTCATCAAAGTGGCCCGGTTACCGGATCCTTTAAAAGGCGTTTTACCGAACAATAATTCGTACAGAAAGATCCCCAACGTCCACCAGTCGACCGCGCTACCATGCCCTTCGTTTTTAATAATCTCGGGCGCTAAATACTCGTGAGTCCCGACAAACGACATCGAACGGGCCCCGGTGGGCTCCGTCATGAGCTCCGGTAACGGGGTGACTTGGTGTCGAACTTCAGGCTTTGTTTTCTGTTTTGAGTTTGATTTTGATTCTTTTTTGGATTTACTCATGAAGAGTCTAGGAGAGAAACATGATGTGGGGACCACACATGACGGTTGGATGCAAGACGTGGGCTCCATGCATGCGGGCTGGGCGAAAAACGCTGAATTCTTTCTGAGCGGGTCGGTTTCTAGAGATGCTGATTTGATAAGTGTCGGGCTTACGGAACAACGAAGCGAAAGGTCAAAGTCGGAAAGCATTATATGACCGTCTTCTCGAACTAAAACGTTTTCGGGTTTTAGGTCGCGGTATATGATCCCGAGCATGTGGAGGTATTCCATTGCAAGGAGAATTTCTGCAACATAAAACCTGCAATAAAATTTTGTTATCGGAAAAACTAAACAAGAATATATACTTATAAACGAGTCGATTCGGGTTATGTTCTGTGCCAAATGGGTAAGTGGTTAAACGAACAGGTTAAAAGTTACCCTAGGGTGACAATTGTGCCTGTTTGGCGGGTTAAATCATTGAACCTATAAGCAACACCCATGTATTTAGTCATGTCAAAGACATCAACCCTAACCGGCCAAGAACATGACCCGTTTTAACCCATTTATATAAGCGACTAAAACTGGTTGGCAAGTTGCAAGTGGGTTGTAATCAAGTTCTAAACATGGTAAACGGGTTGTAATAAATGGGTTAAATGTGGTTTAAACGGGGCTGACATGTTAAAAAGGGCCAACCCGTTTATTAGACCCAAAACCCATTTATTTTATTGGTGTGTTTGACAGCTTGTCTTTTTCAAGTCGTGTACGAAGTTTTCACCCCTGCCCTACAGTGTATTCTTAAAGCACAAAACCTCGTAAAAAATTATATTAAAAGAAAAATAGGCTACTATTTAAATAATATAATTTTTTGACAAAAAGTTGACCCGACCGATGCAAAAGTTACCGATTTGGCTTTTTGACACGCCCATTTTGCCGCCTCTACGTACCACATGAACAAATAATAGCAGGAAACTAAAAGCTGCTGAACAGAAGGGCAAGAATTATCATCCTAAACTACCTTAAGGAGTGTTTGGATATGCATTTTGTGACTTTAGTAATTAAAATAATCAAGTTTATTAAAACTAGAAATCAGCAAGGTAATTTTGCAAATATCTCAATAATCAGTATTCTTAGGGCAAATTCGTATATGTTTCTCCAAATCTGATTATTATCGACCCTCAATAATTAGAAATCCATTATCACAATTAGTTTTTACCAAAACAATCTATTATTCAGCTTACAACACATCCAAACACTCCTTAATCTTCATCAAGCCAAAGTCTAGTTGACATTCCGATTCAGGCAACAAACTGAAGTGTACGAAACTAAAATACGACAATTACATCAAGTTAGAGGTGGCAAGATCGGTGAGTCAGGTTCAATGCAGCATATGAGTCATTATTAGAACACACTGAAACCGACAACTCGAGAAACTGGGTCAGGTTGACCCTCAAACCCTTTTTTGTCCAATTTTTTTATTTTCTTTTTCATAAAAGAAATATTTTGCGTTGACTGATCACATAAACAATAATTCAAATCATAGAATGAAATCATTTAGAAGTTTCGATGCATTAAATACAAACTTTGACTCGTTTTTCAACCTGAATGACACATTCAACGCATTTCCTTGACCGTTTAATATAAAAACACAGTCTAAATCGGGCCCAATTGTAAGTATAATCAGACGAAAGCTCAATATTGTAACCAATACTTTAAGTAGATGATAAATTCACAAACAATGATGCAAATAAAAATTTGGAATCGTATTGTAAGACTAGAATGAGTAGGTTATCGCTCGAAGTACATTTTTATGCATAAAACCCCGTAAATTATTTTATTAATTATTATTTATATAATTACTAATTAGATTATTATTTAAATATAACGGCAATTTCTTTAAACCATTATAAAAGTTCATAACTTTGTATTTACCTTTAAAAAAGAGTCAGTTTTGGACAACATGTTTTAGGCCGACGCAAACCGTACCAAAAACAACCCCGTATCAACCAAACTAATAATATATTTACACAAAAAAAACTAAAACTTTTGAACTAATCATGTGTAAATATAAACAAAGAAAAAAAGAAGTAGGGATAAGGGATCATACTTTACAGCTTGTTCACAAAACCGTTTACCGGGCTGCCTCTGTCTAAGAGTGTGCAAATCACCACCGGGGCAAAACTCCATAACCAAACACGAGAATTTGTCGGTCTCAAAATGAGTATACAGCGTAGGAAGAAACGGGTGATCCAACGTTTGTAAAATCTCCCGTTCGGTTTGCGCCCGTAACAGTTTCTTACGGCTTTCTAGCGACACTTTATCCATAACTTTCATAGCAAAATATGATTTCGTACCGCTAAGTTCAGAAAGATAAACACTCCCGATATCACCACAACCTAACCGTTTCAACAGCTTAAAATGGCTCAAACCTAACACACCGTCTTTTGATCTAACGGCTTGGATCGCTTCCCATCTTGAATCGTTTGATTTATGGGGCTTATTCATGTTACTACTTAAACTACTGCAACTGCTTTCGTCGCTTACATCGGTGCTTGTACTTCCCCTACACATACTACTTTTACCGCTTTCAACAAGATCGGTTTTTTCACCAGTTTTTGCGCTTCCGTTAATGTTAGTTGATGCCTCTTTTTGACCCGATAAACATTTTTCTTGATTTTGTTGACACTTTTTGGGCTCTAATTCAGGCTTCTTTTCGGTGAATTTTGTGGCAGTTGTAGGCTCTAAATTGCTAAGATTTTCTCCCGGTGGTTTGTTACTAACGGTTTTGCTAATAGATTTTGAATCCATATTTAAGAAACTCCAAAGTTGTTTTGATCAATCAGAGCCACTGCAACATCTGCAACAAGTAAATAGAATTATTAAATTTATAACTATAATTCACAAAAAACTGTAACATTGGATCTTTAAAAAAAGATTAAAAAAATACTATACGAATCAAGAAACTATAAGACTATGGATATCCAAATAGGGTTATGCAAAGTGATTACTATATTATACAAAAATTGGGTTGATTTGGGTCAAAAAAAATTGCTTAAGGGTTCATTTGGTCTACTAAAATTATACAACTGATCGGTTTGGATGCCCTCAAATTATAAAACGGGTCAATTTGGGCCACTATTATAAATTTGGTAACTTAAAATGGCTTCCAATAATACGTGTACCAAAATCATTATCAACAAAACAATCAAGAGACAAGAAATGGAAATAAAAATTACGCAATATATCATAATATATATGCACACCTGATCACTGTCAAAAACAAATCAAGAAAGATATAAAATCTCAAAAGCCAGAAATTAAAATATATATATACCAAATCATGGAAATAATTTGCATACCAAATCAGAGTCAAAACAATATAAGAAAGTTACAAAATCTCAAACACATCAAGAAACAAGTTCTGGTAACTATAAATGAAAGTTATACACTTATAGCAAAATCACTACCAAGAAACAAATCAAGAAAGTTACAAATTCTGAAACAAATCAAGTGGCAATATAATTGAAATCAAAATAAGCCCAAATTACTGTCAATATACAAAACAAGAAAGTTGCAAAATCTCACATAAGAAACTATGAATTTGAATCAAAATTGGGTAAAAAAATAACTAAATTAATTTGCAAACCAAAATCAGCCCTGGGATCAAGACTTCAGTTATTCTACAAAATAAAATTAGAAATGCAACCTCAAACTAGAGCTTCAATGAGGCTTCTAACACCAACTAATTTATCAAATAATTATTAATAGCAAATAGTGGACGACAGCGACAAGCTACGTACACGCTACGTAGCATAGCGATGAAATAGCGGGCGCTATTGTAGTTTAGCAACACCCTAGCAGAAAATTTCAGATATATTTTATACGTATATTGTATCCAAATAAGCGTATGTTTAACAAAAAAAACCTAAAATCCTGCTATTTTATACCTATACAATCCCAGTATTTATATTTAAGCAGAAAAAAAACCCTGAAATCCCGATATTTGCCCACTGTGGAGGCGCCAAAACAAATAGCGACACATGAGTGCTACACTACGCTATTCGGTATAGCGCTCAGCGCTATTAATAACTACAATCAAGAAACCAACAAATGAATTTAGAATATGATGAAATGATACTAAAGATCAACCATATTCTATAACAAGATAAGAAGAGACCCATGAACAAGAAAGGAAACAAAAGTTTAAAAGGAAAAGGGTATAAGAAAAGCAGACAGATCTCACCCACCTTCTATCACCCCCCCCCCCCCCCCCCAAAAAAAAAAAAAAACCTAATCCAATAATCAATTACACATGAAAAGCAAAACCCACTTGCAGTAACAATCAAAAGACTATACTTCAAAAGTATAAAACAAAAGTAACCCTAAAAAACAGAACCTGAAGTGTTGTCAAAGATCAAAACTTTAAGGTTTTTATTGAGCCCTAAATCAAGAATCAGATGGAACCCACTTGCACAACAATTAAAAAATCATATTTCAAAAGAGTGAAGCAAAACTAACCCTAAAAAACCGAACTTAAAGTGTTGATGAATGACAAAGATCAAGATTTAAGGTTTTTATTGAGCCCTAAATCAAGAATCAGATGAAACCCACTTGTAGTAACAATCAAAAGATCAAATTTCAATAGAATGAAGCAAAATTAACCCTAAAACCGAACTTGAAGCGTTAACAAAGATCAAAACTTTAAGCTTTTACCATAGCCCTTAATCAAGATTCAGATGAAACCCACTTGCAGTAACAATCAAAAGATCAAATTTCAAAAGAATGAAGCAAAATTAACCCTAAAAAACCGAACTTGAAGCGTTAACAAAGATCAAAACTTTAAGCTTTTTCCATAGCCCTTAATCAAGATTCAGATGAAACCCACTTGCAGTAACAATCAAAACATCATATTTCTAAAGAATGAAGCAAAATCAACCCTAAAAAACCGAACTTGAACTGTTGACAAAGATCAAAACTTTAAGCTTTTTCCTGAGCCCTAAATCAAGAATCAGATGAAACCCACTTGCAGTAACAATCAAGACACCATTTTTCACAAGTATAACACAAAAACAACCCTAAAAAACTCACCTGAAGAGTTAACAAAGACCAAAACTTTAGGGTTTTGTTGAGCCCTAAAATCAAGAATCAGATGTAGTGAGTGAGCTCTGGGACTCTGGATTCCCAATTTTGTGGTGGAAGATTGTGAAATTGAGGAGAGAGAAGAAATTGGGAGTTGGGTAATTGTGTAATTGAGGAGAGAGGAATGCCATGTTCTTGATATTATTTTATTAATTGATCTCAGGGCATTCATTTTCTATCCATCAAAATATTTGTGAGAGCGTCTTTATATCATAAAGGGTATAAAAAATGATTGTGAATAGAGGAGTAAGAAAATGTTACTCTTCTTCTGTATATTTGGGGGACACTGTTCATCCCTATAGTTTTTAACATATATTGAAAGTGATTGTAAGTGAAGTAGAGAAAAAATATAATGATAAAGTTATAAAAATATTATTTAATTAAAAAAGAAAAAGTATTTATTTTAGTAGAAATATATCGATATAAAAGTTATTTTTTTAATAGAATGTATGTATATTATAGGAGTTGGATGTGAATGCTCTTAAAAGAAAGAAAACACATGGTTACAACTTCCAACCTCTGCATATTATGATTTTTAGCTTTTAAGGCGAATGAGAAATTTTATTTTCCTGTCTTGACTTCCTTTTTCACTTAAAGTTGTTGACCAAATGTTTAAACAAATGGTACTATCCTAGACTCTTGTTGAATTGATACTTTTGTGTTATTTTTATATGATTAAAGCTAAGAGTACAAGTCCAAAAACTAAGAGTACAAGTATGACTTTTTCATTTTTTACTTTTCCCTTACAACGTGTCTTGAGAAGTTTAAGCCATCTTTTAAGCACCCTTTCTTATGATTATAAAAATCTTGACTAGGCACTGATTAATCTGATAATCGCTAGTCTTCATCCCACCGTCCGACTAGCGATTACTTCAACACTGATCTGAGTTCTACAATAAGGGTTGGATAGATGGGAACTTTGGGGATCTCAAATACCTAAATTATGCGGTTTTAGTCTGACCTCTATCTACTGTACGGTATTATTTACTTACTATGGATATATCTGGAATCCCTGACTTATATAAAAGATATGATTTATGCATCATCTCATGTAGCCCTTCGCAACTAAGTTGGTGTGTTTGATCATTTTATGCTTTAGAGCATCTAGAATGCATGCTTTAGGGTGTCTTAACTCACCTGAAAGAGAAAGGAGATGCAGTTGATGAGGATGAGAGGAAGGAGGGCTAAGAGACGCTTCTGATGAAACGTCACACAACATATTATGTGAGAGGGGAGGAGAGAGGGACGTTTTAGAGACATTTATAATGTGAGATGAGCAGAGCCCAAGCCAAGTTAGGAAACGATCACATGATGACATATTTAAGCTTCTCATTATAGATGCTCTTGTAATGATAGTACGGAGTTTTAAGTCATGAAAAGTAAAATTAAGAAAAAAATAATTGGTGTATATAAATCCTTTTCTTTTGTTTAAAAGTTTAAAATTATAATCATGTAAAAATATGCTTATTTGTTGAGTATTTAGAAATGTAAGGAATTCATCGATGTATTTGATAAAATAAAACGCCAAAAAAAATTTTACTAACTTTTTATAAGTTAGGATATTTTTCATATAAATAAAAGCCTAGAACCTTTTATGTGATTTAGTGAGGTCTTTCACTCTTTGCATATTCTTCAAAAACCTATTTGAAAGAAAAGACAAATTGTTTGGTTTATCAAGACTTAGAAAAAGGTTATGATGCATGAACATTATATTTGGATTATCTTTTTTATTTTTTGAATTTTGTATTTTCCTATTGAATTTGTATATCATCTTGTCATTAATCTCTACATCAAGTGGTGGAAGGTTTGCAACTCTTTTTAGAAGATGCAGGTTTAACTCTTATTTGGTGTAGAGCGACGCACTGGTGTCTGGTAGCAATGATAGGAGACCCAAGGAAACCTGGGTTCGATCCTTGAGCCAAATGGGTTTTACGGTAATTTCATCGTCGTGCCTACGGACAGGTAAGTTACCGGGTTTTCCCCGGAATTGGTGGTGGACTCAGGTTACTCTTGGAGTACTCCGTTTGGTCCAGTGGGTACCCGAGAGTGCTCAAGATTGATTATGTTGGCTGTTAAAAAAATTGTATATCATCTTATAGGTTTGTTGAATTCCGTATTTTCCTATTTGAATTTGTATATCATCTTATAGGTTTGGAGCTTTTGAATCATCAAGATTGTCTACCGTTTTGTTGCTCATGAATTCGTATCAGGTTACTTTGTTTGTACATAAAATCATAACCATTTATGTTAAAGTTATCATGACGGGTCATTTCCTTTTATTAAGTTATTAAGTTTGAAATCTAGAAAGATTTAATTTGTATCTCAAGTAAAATAGATATTTATCATGTACCAAAAACATCATAGATTAGTGAGATCCTAATATAATATAATGATATTGCAATAGCTATTTAAGTTTAACAAGACATTAATTTTTCTTTAAAGTTATCACGACGAGTAATTTCCATTTCTTTAAATTATTAAGTTTGAAATCATATGATATCATATTTATGAAAGATTTAATTTGTACCTCAAGTGAAATAGATATTTCATGTACTAAAAACTTCATAGATTAGTGAGATCCTAATTTGCTAAGACATTAGTTTTCTTTTAATTTGAAGAAATACATTTAAGAAATAATGGATTTTAATAATCTCAACTATTAGTCGTTGGCCGACAACGGTTCTAACTTAAAAAATAACCAGTGGTTGTCTCGCTTTTTCACATACTGTAAACCAATGGACCTTTAGTAACAAACCTTAATTTCTTTTGTCCACTTTTCCTTTTTTGTTAGTAAAGGTTCACTGATTGACAATATGTGAAAAGTTGTGATCACCACTGGTTATTTTTAAAGTTGGAACCGTTACCGATCAACGACTAATAATTGAGGTTATTAAAATCCATTATTCCTAAATATAATTTAATATTAGTGAGATCCTAACTTGCTAAGACATTAGTTTTCTGTTAATTTGAAGAAATACATTTAATATTTAATAATAAAAATAAAATAAAGATTAAAAATTATTGTTTACCCTTTCAATAATAAAAATAAAATAAAGATTAAAAATTTATTGTTAACCCTTTATCAAAAGAATTTGAGTCAACCATAAAGGTGTGTATATTGATATGATTGGTGAACTTGGTTTGTTAAGTTTACATGTGCCTAGATGATGTAGAGGGTGAAAGCCGAGTGTGAAAGTGGTTAAATGTGTATTTTATGTGCAATTTGTGTGTTTACTTGCCAAGGATACGTTAACTACGAGATCTAGTTGTTTTGCAGGTAAAACACGTAACTTGATGAAGTTCGGAAGTTAATGGTGAAGATGGAACGTTTGGAGATGATATGTGAAGCTTGAAGTGCAATTCGGAAGCTATTCGGTTGGTTACAAGATCCATGAGCGCAAGATGCGGGAATGAGTGAAGTTTAGGGACCATTCGGGTCTCAATTGGAAAGTGGTTTGTACTTCATGAAGTGAGAGATTGGAAGATTAGAAGTGCAGGGGCCTTATTGTCATTTATTGATAGTTGAATGAAAGGAAGAAAAAGGGACAAAGCCGCGACTGTCGCCGACGGTGGCCAAACCGTCAGTGACGGTGAGAAGAGGGCAAAGAAAGAAACAGCAACAAGCCACCGTCGGTGACGGTTGGGTACAACTACAACTCTCCACCGTCACTGGTGAGACGTCATGGGGTTTTACTTCCGAAAAAACTTGAAATTGGGCTCTTGAAGTATATATTAGGGTTTTAATAAGCCAAGGGGGATATCCAAGCTTCCAAGGATGAAAAATCATTATCTCAAGCACCAAGTTGAAGGCTTTTCACTTACTTGTTCATCATTCCACACGCCGATTCCTCAATCAAGATCATGAATTCATCAGTTCTTCCATCTTTCGTTGATTTCACTTGTGAGATGAGCGGCTAAACTCTTTATGGTTTCCTCTGGTTGGAGGGTTTTTGTAAGTTAATGGATTTTATGTGTTTTGTGACAATCGTTTGACTCAGTGATCTAAGCATTCGATGCTTTTCATTTATGATTTAAATAACTAGTTGTAAACGATTGCATTTATTTAACCTTAGTTCTTGATCATTCAATTCCCGAGAGTTCTAGTAATTGGGATATATTTGCTATGGGATTTGGGTTGGTAATTGTGATTGTAACATTGATACTCCCGTTATGTATTGACCGGAAGTACTTAGTCTTGGTTATCACAATTGTCAATTAGGTTAGTCCACTTATGTCTATGTGAGTGTGCGATTAAACACATAATTGAAGTTAACTGCAAAACCTGAATTCCAGAGGAACCATTCTTCCTCCCATTGATAAAAAACACTCACTTTCTTAGTTCATAATTTAGTTACTAAGTTAAGTGTTTTTATAGTTTTTTAGATAATACTTAACATTATTGCATTTTCCACAATCCTCCTTTGGTTCGATACCCGACTTACCATTTCTATAGAGTTAGTTGGTTTTTGTATGACACTAACGACAGTCATCAAAATGGCGTCGTTGCCGGGGAGGCGTGCGCAAAGTGTTTATGTTGAGTTTAGTTAGACATAAAAACTAAAAATCCAAAATATTTCTTTTATTTGTGTTTTGTTCGAAATTACGCGAGGGTTTCTTTTGTTTGTGTGTGCAGGTGATCATAATCGTGTATGCATCATACTCGGAACTCCGGGAACTCATCACCTCTAGTTTTTTACCCAGAAATCGAAAGAATAGTGCGACAAACTCGAGTGGCACATCGGGAGAACAGAGTTTTGCAATCACCAACAATCACTTCTAAAACAATGGAAAATTCAAGTAGTATCGAAACAAACTAGTCACTCCTTCCCATCAACCCCAATTCTCACCAACACCAACACAGCCAGCTCCAAACTACCACATTACCACCTGAACCACAAGCAGCAACCACGAAACCTACTGCTACCCAACAGCCACCAAACCCACCGTTCCCGAACTTAAGTGATCTTCCACCCTACTCCAGTCCATATCAAGAACAAACATCAAACTTCCAACACTCGTCACCATACGTTCGAGTTGTGACTGGTGCCACTATGGCCCCATCAGACCAAACCGGACCGTCTACCTCCACTATAAATTGAACTCAACCAGTTCAGTATCCACTCTTTCAACCTTCACAAGGGCAGCAACATTATTCGTCAGGGCCTACAACTCTAAATCAACAAGAAGGTATGTATAGGCGTGAGGAGGAATATGATAGATACGAGATGTTTGGAGGAAATCAGATGAATAGACAGATGTCGGGATTAGGAATTCAAATAGGGAACGATACAAGGGCTCGATCGGATGGTAGGGGGATTTATGAACCAATGGGTAATCAGCAGTCATTTCAAACAGCACCTCTAGTGAATCAGCAAGTACCACAGTACCAACAATTTCCACCGCAGCAACCAGCTCCACAACCAGAGCCGTTGAACCAGTAGCCTTATAGATTGGATATTCCATTACCACCTCCGATACCGTAAATGCCAGGTCAGGCAAGACCTCTTCCTCGGAACTTAGCTCACCAGGTTATCCCACCAGATGGCATACCTATGGGATATAATTGAGGACCACTAAGAGGGATAGAGAGCCACTTCAAGCCAGCAATAGCAAACAATCATTCACCGTAGTGTTCCACAATTAAGAGGAGGAAGATCGTTCGAGGTTCGTGAACAATCGATCGCCATTTTACCTAAGTATCACGGCCATGCACATGAGGAGCCATACTTTCACTTAGCAGCTTACGATGCTCGGTGCAACACGATCGCAAGCCAAGGTTTTACAGCTGATGACGTGAAATTGGTACTCTTCCAATTCACGCTTGAAGACCCTACAAAAATGGTTTCACTCTCTCCCTTCAGCATCAATTTTTTCATGGCCTGAAATGCAACAATCATTCTTGGATGAGTTCTATACTGCTTTGCGTACAAACAATGCAAGGAAGGACATTCGTGGCTTTTGTCAGCAACAAGGCGAGCTCTTCCATGAATCTCTAAACCGTTTCAAGATGATGCTCAAGAATTGCTCACATCATGGGATTCAATTGTGGGAGCTTCTTAATGCATTTCATGAAGGCTTAATAGAAGAGGATGCGAGAGAGATTAGTTCCGCATCTAACGGAACTTTTGGGACGAACGAGTTGGGGAGATTCTTGAACGGACTGCTAGAAACTCAAAGCGGAAAGCACAATCTTAAGAAGCACACGACATTCAGTGGTGAGAGCAGTCGAAGACACACCTGATATGGGTAGTGGGCAATATCCTTCTGTGGGACATTGTGGAGAGTTTGGGCATATAGCTGATCAGTGCACAGTAGTTCTTGGTGGAAGTGATGGTGTCCACTTTGTTCAAGGTGGAGGTGGAGGCAGAAATTTCACCTTACAATCGGACGCAAATCATCCGGGCCTTCGAAACCATCCAAACTTTAGCTATGGGAACACAAATAATCAGCTTACCCAGGATTTCAAGGAAATAATCAATCGGGTGGTCAAAGAATTTCAATCAGAACCGTTTCCAAACAACTCTCAAGGGAATTATAACAATGCACAAGCCAGGCCGGGTGGTAACACAGATGGCTCAGGAAGGCAATGACGTGATGGTGGATGTTAAAGACGATTCAGCAGGATATGCAGAAGATAACTCAAAATGATGAGATTAGATATAAGGCAATCCAAACATTGACTACACAGATGGGCCAACTCGCAACCGAGATGAGAGTAGTTGAAGCAGAATAGTGGAAAACTTCCCAGTGACACTCAACTGAAATCCCAAGAATGTGAAGAGTGTGCCAATCAGTGGAGTAAGTGTTGTTCCAAGCAATGAATTGAATGGTCAGAGTTTAATATCTGCTGGGTGTGATGTGGTTGCAGGTATCAAAGAGACGGATGTTGGGAGCTGTGGCATTGATTTAGGAGAGCTGGTCGTTCAATTCAAGTGGGCAGTTTCAAAATTCATCAGGCATTATTTGATTGTGGAGCATCGGTAAGTGTTCTTCCTGGAAGTTTGTATGACCAATACAACTTTGGTCCTTTGCAAAAGTGTAATAGTACAGCAAATTTGCGGATGCGAGTGTAAAGCAGCCTAGAGGGATGATGAAAATGTGACTGTCAAATTGGGTGAGTTTTACTATCCGGTTGATTTCATCGTTATTGATTATGCCCCAGCACGGACGAACGAGAAACCACAGGTAATATTAGGTCGTCCATTCTTGTTTACTACAAACGCACAGATTGATTGTAGAGGTGGGTTTGTTACATTAAGTTACCAAACTCGTAAGCTATATTTCAATGTTTTGTTATGCACTATTTCTTATGACCCTTGTGATTAATTTGATAGTATGGAAAATTCTGACGAATCCAGTTCTAGTGAGGTAGAATGTTAAGGTTGGGAGCAGAGGGAAATGATGATATTCTAGGAGAGCAAGACGTGAGCGAAGGGTAATTGGGATGACTGGGGCTCGTTAGACGATGACATGGATGATATGAAGATATTAGAGGTGAGGAACCGAGGATGGTTCTAATAAGCATGAAGCAATGACAATCCCGCAATATTGGACTGAGGCGTATAACGTAAAAGGGGTGAAGGAGTGTGTGGTTGAACCACCCTGAGCATGTCAGGTACGGTCTGGCTGAAGACCTAAAACTTAGCGTTTTCGGGAGGCAGCCCGAGGATGTAGAGTCTTGTAATTCGTTTTGCTTTGTTTGGTGTGTTGTGTTTTGACAGGTTTCTACGTGTTCATCTTCACGGAGGCAATGATTCAAGTGTGGGGATGTTTTGCAACATCCCGATGAGATATCAGAAAATCCAGTGTATGTGTATTTTCCGGTTCTTAGCACAACAGTACACCACTACAGACACATGTTTCTAATCAGGTGCATGTGTTTCTCTATCTTTGTTTTATTGTTTTTCTGTTTTGGTGGTGTTTAAACTATTTTTGTTGTGTTATGGGAATGAGTGTCATTTGTGTGTTAGGAGTTAGCCGCTCAGCTAGGTATGTTTGGTTGAATTCCCAGGGTAAAGATTTTAAAAGCACCGTACATTGGGGACAATGTATCCCAAGTGTGGGGATGGGAAGCCCGGGAAGGGAATTATGGATAAAGTTTGAAGAGATTAAATAGTGATTTGAAATCGATGAAAACTGAAAAAATTGAAAATTTTGAAAATTTGAAAATTTTTCAGTCATCTCCTTAAGCTTGCTAATTGGATACGAAAACCTAAAGTTTTAATCACTATAGATTCCTTACCGGTAGTAGACTAGATTAGTTCCCTTGTCATGGTTGTCCCCTTAAGTTTCATGAGAGTAGGCTTGGCAAGTGCTTTTATAGAAAAGAGATGTCTATCTAGGGGTAACATGTTTCTAATCGCTTTTGCTACATGTCGTTAACCTTTTTTTACCTTTTCTTGGTGAGATCTTGAGCCTGTAGATGGTAGGATGCATTTTATGATGAATTCGTTTGTGAGTGCAGGCTATGTGTTATTCTGTGTTAGAACTTGTGTGATTTGATGCATGCTGGGATTGTGGGTTTGACATGTCACTTAGGTGATAAGGGCATTAGGATATATGTTTTTCATTCGTGTTTGTGTTTGTTTTGCGGTGTATCCACCAAATTCCCTTAGAAGCCCTGTTGAGCCTAGCTACCTTTCGTTTGTCCACCCATTGTTTATTGTGGAAAACCGGCGTGATGATAGTGTTAAAAAGGGAGAAAAATAAATAAAAAAGAAGAAAGAATATAGAAAATGAAAAGAAAAGAACAAAAAGAAGTTTGATTGTTATTTGTTGTTTGGGTAGAAACCAACCCAATTTGAGTTTGAATAAAGTTCTCATGGTCTGGTTATTGTTTGTGAGCCATTAGAAAACAAGAATAAAAATGTTTCCTACCTTAGCCTAAGCCCAAAACCGAAAAGTCCTTTTGATATGTGCTATGTTAGATGATACAGTAGAGGTGTGATTGTCATACAAGCCTATGATTACAGGATTTCATATTTGCTTAATTGAGTGTTATATACTAGCATATTACACGCTAGTCCAGATATTAACCGAGAGGAGAGAATATTGTGAGAGGTGTGGTATTTTAAACATGTTAGTTTTAGAAAGACAAGTCTTATGTTGTGAAGTTGTATGTTTTGTTGTCAAGTTGTCAATCTGATTGTGTCAGTCTATGGAATGGGTATGACTTGAACTGAACAGGTTGAACTGGTCAAGGGTTTAGAGGTATTGATTTCTGTGGTGATTAGTTCTAGTTGGTTTGCTTGAGGACAATCAAAGGTAAGTGTGGGAATGTGATGTAGAGGGTGAAAGCCGAGTGTGAAAGTGGTTAAATGGTGTATTTTATGTGCGATTTGTGTGTTTACTTGCCAAGGATACGTTAACTACGAGATCTAGTTGTTTTGCAGGTAAAACACGTAACTTGATGAAGTTACGGAAGTTAATGGTGAAGATGGAACGTTTGGAGATGATATGTGAAGCTTGAAGTGCAATTCGGAAGCTATTCGGTTGGTTACAAGATGCATGAGCGCAAGATGCGGGAATGAGTGAAGTCTAGGGACCATTCGGGTCTCAATTGGAAAGTGGTTTGTACTTCATGAAGTGAGAGATTGGAAGATTAGAAGTGCAGGGGCCTTATTGTCATTTATTGATAGTTGAATGAAAGGAAGAAAAGGGACAAAGCCGCGACCGTCGCCGACGGTGGCCAAACCGTCGTGACGGTGAGCAAGAGGGGCAAAGAAGAAACAGCAACAAGGGCCACCGTCGGCGACGATGAGCAAGAAGGGCAAAGAAAGAAACAGCAACAAGCCACCGTCAGGACGGTGGCCTGACGTCACTGACGGTTGGGTACAACATCAACAACAGCAACTCCGTCAGACTAGACCGTCACTGACGGTTTTACTTCCGGAAAAACGTGAAATTGGGCTCTTGAAGTATATATTAGGGTTTTAATAAGCCAAGGGGGATATCCAAGCTTCCAAGGACGAAAAATCATCATCTCAATCACCAAGTTGAAGGCTTTTCACTTACTTGTTCATCATTCCACACGCCGATTCCTCAATCAAGATCATGAATTCATCAGTCCTTCAATCTTTCGTTGATTTCACTTGTGAGATGAGCGGCTAAACTCTTTATGGTTTCCTCCGGTTGGAGGATTTTTGTAAGTTAATGGATTTTATGTGTTTTGTGACAATCGTTTGACTCAGTGATCTAAGCATTCGATGCTTTTCATTTATGATTTAATTGACTAGTTGTAAACGATTGCATTTATTTAACCTTAGTTCTTGATCATTCAATTACCGAGAGTTCTAGTAATTGCGATATATTTGCTATGGGATTAGGTTGGTAATTGTGATTAGTAACCATTAGATACCTCCCGTTATGTATTGACCGGAGTACTTAGTCTTTGGTTATCACAATTGTCAATTAGGTTAGTCCACTTATGTCTATGTAAGTGTGCGATAAACACATAATTGAAGTTAACTGCAAAACCTGAATTCCGGAGGAACTATTCTTCCTCCCATTGATAAAAAACACTCACTTTCTTAATTCATAATTTAGTTAATTCTCAAATCATTCAAACACAAGTTAAGTTTTTATAGTTTTTTAGATAATACTTAACATTATTGCATTTTCTACAATCCTCATCTGGTTCGATACCCGACTTACCCTTTCTACAGAGTTAGTTGGTTTTTGCATGACACTAACGACATCATCACTAGATTTATGGGACAAGTAAAAAAATCATATAATATCCTGTATCAAAATATAAATTGAAAAAGAAATGTATGTTGAGAACAAACGGATAAGAACAAGTTATATATTATAAAATACTTTAGTTAATTTATTTGCCTTTTTTATCACACCATGTAGCTATTCTTTTAGTTTTGAAAGAGAAACTTTCATGAATGCCGATGAAATATTAAGAAAAAGAAAAACCATCACAACAGTTAACCAAGAGCTACATAACCTTTGGTGAATGGTTTTGTATATGATTAAAAGCTAGAACCTCATTAGAAGTTTTATAATTACTCATAAGCCGAGCTACATCAAATCTAGGCTCAAAGCTCGACTTGTTTACACCATAATACGTTTTATCTAGGCTCAGGCTCGACTTATTTACACCATAATACGTTTTAGTTAACATATATTTTCCAACAAATACAAAGAAATAACTATTCGAAGTAGCTCACAAATTCAATACATTCAACATTATACAATCATAAACATATTGAACCAAATCCACTTGCCATGGAACCAGAAATGCTTGTATTATGCTTCCTATTCCCATTTTTTTACTAAAAAAATTAAACTACTTCATGTATTTTTGAAGAAACTTGCGATGGAAGTCACTGCGAATGGTGTCATTAATAAAGCGCTTCGGAGCCTTGGTTTCCCCACGAGCTTGGTTCTTAAAAACCACATCATCATCCCACCTGGAAAATTTTTATTAGGATCGAATAACATAAGATAACTCTAAAAAAAGTAGCAAAGACGGTGGGGGTGGGCCGGATTTAGGGGTGTAAAATTCAAACACTACACAAACCTAACATGAAAGTTGCGGGTTTGGGTTTAGTCTCAACAAGTTCGGGTCAAACCAGCAAACACGTTCAGCCAAACGGCTTGTGTCATGTCAACTCTTTGCCCATTTAACCCATTTATTTAACTTTTATTTTTTTAAATGTGCTTTAGCTTTTATGTAATAACTTAAAACTTAAATACCAAAACTAATTAATTTTAAAATGGTGACATAGTTTAAGCATAATTGCTTCAAAAAATATAATAATATCTCAAATTCAAACTTCAAATTTTAAAGCACTAATATACAAAATAAGATAAATATTTTTTTCCACGTTAAATGGGTCGCGTTGGTGTCAGCCCACGAATATACATGTCGTGTACGGGTTCGACCTACTAACCCGCAAAGACTACCCGAGTTGACCCAAAAGAATTGCCATTTTTTTCTTATGAGTAACTAGTGTTAAATATGATTAGAAAAAAAAAGCAAATTACATGAAATCGGAACACCTTTTACACGTTTTCACTATTTTTTAGCAAACCGCTTTTGAAATACGCATGTAACTGAAACAAACTTACATTTCATTACTAATTTAAGCAACAAAGTTACAATTTTTTACTTCTTGTAGCTATGTGGGATTATTTAAAATGGTTAACAAATTAACGGCAGACCATTTGACTTACATGTTTGACCCGAGAATCAACCCATGCCTAAAGCAAACGGGTTATTATCCCTTGTACACGTGAATAGAGACAAAACAACTCACCTTCGCTTTACATTAAAAGATGTTGGGTTATTAGCAACGGGTTTCCTCGTATTGTCTCTGCCTCCTTGAGTTTAAGTTCCTCTTCTCGCTCTTCACGTTCCTGTAAAAAAATCATTTATTAATTAATCCTTCCTCAATGTTTAAACTTTAAATAGTTTTCCATTTTTTTACAGTTAGCTATTGATTTTCATAATAACCATCGGTTGGTTTCTAATGGTTAAAAAGGGAACCTTATCTGAATCGTAATTAACAACCGCATTTGAGATGTTTCTATTGGGCTATTGGCTGGTTGTTTATGATCTAAAAAAATTTGTACTTTATTTAAAAAAAATACAATTTGGTTGTAAACCATAGCCCTAAATGCTATTTATCATAACCCAATAACTAATAACTAATGCATTAATTATGATTTTAAAACACTACTATGACAATAATAAATTAACAACCTAAACGGGCTAAACCTGTATATAAATGAAGAAAAAAAAATGTATGCTAAACATAGCCCTTGAGCTATAGTTGACAACTGATTTTCATAACCATAGTCAAAGACGCTTAAGTAAATATAAAAATTAAAAAAAAAAAGTAAACTCACTTGACGGCGTTTCTCCTCGGCTCTTTCCTTTCTTATTAATTCAAGCTCTGCCATAAGTGCTTCTTCATCATCCTCGTCATCATCATCTTCATCACTACCCACAGAAAAAATGTCGTAAATATTAACATTATTGTAGTAGCTGAAATAACTCAAAAAGATATAGTTAATCTTTCTAAAATACAAAACCTTTTAAGCACTTAAGTCAACCAATATAAATGTTTATGCACAAACAAAATTTCTACAAAGTGGCAAAAATGGATAAAGTTGGATCGTGTGCACAAAACTACTATAAATAGATTAAAAGAAAGAGAAAAACCAATAACAAATAAGACCACTGGTTGCAAAAAAAGTTGGTCGATCCTATCAGTGTAAAGTAAAACCGTGAAGTAAATTTTTTTAGCTGATTCACCCCAAAACAATTGTTTATGGTCCATGTTACCATTTTAGTTTGTCTCAAATTAATCGTCCACATTTAAGAATAATAGTCATAGTTACTAGTTTTCCCATTCTACCTTTAGTTGATTTTATCATCTACCTTTAGTTGACTTTATTATTAATATTACAATTTGCTAGACAATTGCATCTTAAAGGCGTCATGGGTGAAATTGTCGAAATAGTATCACAAAAGAATCATCAGCATCTGCACTGTGAGAAAAGATACCTGTCATCATCACTTTTTTCATCTTCATCAGCATCATCAGCATCTGCACTGCGAGGAAAGATACGGTCCTCCACTTCTCTCCTTGAACCTAAACCAAAAGTATAATATTTTCAGACTATATTTTTTTACACATACGTAAAAGTATCAGTAAACCTTAAAAGCAATTCATAATAATATAATATCGAATTAATAAGGTTAATACTCACCTTCTACTAGATGATGGCCAACCTTTCTTCGATCTCTGTCCTCTGCAATCATACGCAGGTTGGAAAGGTCAAACTACTTGCAGATCCCCACACCAAAACTACAAAAAAAAAAATAGAAGTTTAAGTGAAATTACCACTATAACCCTTGTCTTTAGATGAAAAGTGCCTTCGTTCGCGCTCCTCCAACTCTTCTTTGAGATCTCTCCTTTCTAGTTCTTCTTGTGTGTCTTGACCCTCCTTTCTGTAGTAATAAACACGAATCAACTTTAATAAACAGCAAAACCGACACAACATCTAATAAAATAAAGATCACATGGCATATTAATATTACGTTAGTTAACTAGGAATAGATTATACATTGCCATGTAGGATTAGTTTGTTATAAATACAACTTTCTCCAGATTGTTGATCGTGGTATATACTCGTAATGAAAAGAATAGTGGACTCGATTGACGGATGAGAACTACTCTCAGTGTTCTACTATTCTTTTCCAGTCTTTCTCTCTCTAAGATTTCCCTATCATGTCTCGCGCTCATCGGTTCTAACTCTATTATAGAGATTTTCATTAAAAAATTATCTGCAGATCTTTACTTTGTGCGACCTGTTGACCACCAAAAGGTAATACCTCATAGTTAACACTTAATAGCCAATAGCGAAGGATAGTGACAAGCTACCTATAAGCTACGTAGTGATAGCGATGAAACAGCGGGCGCTATTATATGTTTAGCGATACACAAGAAGATAATTTCAGAAATATTTTATGTGTACTTTAACAGTATTTTATCAAAATATGTTGTTTCCATATGTATTGTAAAAAAATGAAAATCCTGCTATTTATAGGCATATATTATCACTATTTACATTAAAGAAACTATAATCCCGCTATTTTCACGCTATGGAGGCGCCAAAATCAGATTGTGTCCTTGGTCTTAAAATGCGCGCATAATGCGTGATGCGCCCGATGCGCTGATGAGAGCGCATCGCCACAGATGATGTGTTGCATTTACGTGATGCGAGAATATTGCGCGGATTTCGCATAATGCACTCCAACGCACGCAACATTGCTTGTTATGTTTTTTTCCAGATTTTATGAAATGGGTTTGAGTTTTTCCAATAATTAATATCTTAGCATGCTTGATTTGGACCAATATGGTTCCTTAACACTTTTTGTGGTTCTAGAGACATTTTGTTATGCTTGATTTAAACAAAAAAAACAAACCTTATCTTCTTGTTACATCAGTATTTTTAGTTTAAGTAATGTTTTTATAAGTTGTTATGTACACAGTACATATATTGTTTTAGAATTTTTTTTAAAGAGCATCGCATACGTGATGCGCTCGCATCGCGCATCACACATCAGATTTTTGGACCAAATGCATCGGAGGGCATCAGGCAATTTAAAACCAAGATTACGACCTATTGATGCACGCAACGCTAAACGCTATAGCGAGCGCTATAATCGCTATTAACAACACTGTAATATTTCCTGTTATCATCTAGAATAAGTGCATATCCGCGGCTCTAAACTAGAAAGATCCTTAAAAGAAATTATATTGGACAGAGCTATAGAAAGCTACAAACACCACTGACACACTATCCATACACCAATGATGTGTCATACGGCCGTGTGATAGGGTGAAAACTGGTTATAACGGGAATACGAGATGTATGATTCCGCGAAAAGTGGTCATATGGGTCAATATGAGGGCCAAATCATACGACCCCTGTGATGTTTTCACTCACAATAAAATAACCGATGTGACCACTGACAAATCCATACTCCCGTGTGACCTTACTTCCCTTTTCATATGACACATACAGCCCGTAACGATCGCACATTTGGCAACCCTCAACATAACCAACCTAGATGCACACCTAACTACTAAACCCAACTTCATATATTCTAATATCAATAACAAAATTCTTCTAAATTTACAAAAAATGAAGTCTCAAATATTAAAAATAAAATAACCTTGGTTTGAGAGTTGTGTGAGAAGCAATATCCCTGGAAGAATACTTCTGAGACGGACCGAAAATACGAGTTCCACCTTGTTCATTACCGCCTTTAGCAGGCGCCCATGTCGGTCTAGCAGCCGTCGTCATGTTCACTCACAATTCTTTCTCAAACAACCTGTCGATTCAACCGGTAACACAATCGATTACAACGGTGTGTTCTTCAAGATTAACATGATATATCGAACCCTAAACAGTTATAGACCTAAAAATGGCTAAGATTATATTGGAATCATGTTCAATCACAACTTTTTTTATGAAAACAATAGACACAACGGTGAGTTGTTCGAGATTAACATTTAACAAGGTTATATCGAACCCTAAACAGTTATAGACCTAAAAATACATAAGATTATGTTGAAATCAAGAGAAACGAATGAAATAAAGTGAGATTTCTAGTGGAATTTTGAAAGAAAACAATTAATCGGTGTGAATTGAAGTCTAGGGTTTTACCTGATGGTGTTGTGTTCTATGATCGTTAGCTGGGAGAAATTGGGGATTTTTTACATTATGAATTTGCTACACATTTGACACCTTTTATTTCGGTTTTTTTTTTTTTTTTGGTATATATTTTGAAATTGGATCGGAATCGGAATTGGAATTTGAAAGGAATCCTTTGGAATACGTAACATGTTTGATTAGTAAAATTATCAATGAAATTAGATTATTTATAATTAAAATGACAAGTACGCCCTTAATAATCCATCATACATATCAATATCCCTCCCAACCCTTTCTTTAATCAATCATTATCCCCGCCAAATTAATTAGCTTCATCTAATTTCATTGTCCAATTTTCAGTAAATCGAGGAAAGATGTCGATAGAAGAAATAGTAATCTTTCTAAAGTAGAAAACTAGAAACCATGGTTTGATTCAAGTCTTGTATGGCCCTAACTTCATCACTGCTTACCGTCTTCGTCTTCTATATGTCTGGATCAGTCATGACATGGAGATTAGTCATGACATGGAGATCGACTGATGCAAAAACGTCGTTCTGAAACTGTCCTAAATTCATTGTCTCTTATTGTCGTCTTCTTCGCGTATGTTTCAATTTATTGGTTAAAAAACAAGCAGAAAGCATTGCAACTTGTGGTTCAGAGCTTCCAATTGAGGATTTTTTACTTGTGGTTCAGAGCTTCCAATTGAGGATTTTTTTTCTTCGTGATTTATTTCGGTTCAATGTCGAGTTTTTTTTTTCTAAAGGGAGGATTTTTGTTTCTACTTGGAGACTTTTGCTTCCATTCGTGATTCGTTCGAGCACACTATTCGGCTAATTCTTCCTAACAAGGAATTCTAAAAATTGAACAGCTTGTTTGAAGCATAATTTAGTCAAGACATCTGGTTCATTCGTTAGTTTTAATTAGAAACGTTTTAATAAAAAAATCATACGACATGGCAACATAGACATTGATTGATGGTGGATTTGATGAATCGCAACTTGCACCTGATGAAATTCCTAGTTCATTTTAGTGTTGTATGAATATTGTTGTCCTAGTATGAAATTGACTTGGTATACAAGATGTCATGTTGGATTTGAGACAACCTTTTATGTGTATGCTATGTAATCAAACTTTCATGCTCGCCATCTTTTGTTGATTGTATTTTAATACATGTTGCAGGAACTTAATGACGACTACACGAAAGCGAACAACGTATGTTATGTAATCAAACTTTGATGCTCGCCAACTTTTGTTGATTGTATTTTAATACATGTTGCAGGAAATTAATGATGACTACACGAAACCGAACAACAGTTGTAGTCATCATTAGTTTCCTACAACATGTATTAAAATACAATCAACAAAAGTTGGCGAGCATTAAAGTTTGATTACATAGCATACGCATAAAAGGCTGTCTCAAATCCAACATGGTATTTTGTATACCAAATAAAATTCATACTAGCATGCACAACCTAAATGTCAAACCATAGTTTCCACAAGCGTAATCTTGTCATAATGAACAAGATCGGTAACCCTTCATAAGGGCGGTGTGCTACTCCTATACTGCTATATATTGCGCAAAGTTAATGACAAGTAGTTTGCATGTATGAGTGTTTGAGTATCAATCATGAATAACTGAAGCATAACAAATGGCATGTTTGACGGGTCGAGTGTTTGCATAAGTTTGACTGTGTGCATAAGTGTGTTTGATTAAGTCATACATGTTACACCCCAAAGGTGTTTAAGGCGTAAAAAGTGGAATTTGAGTATACTCACGGTTTGCGTAGAAATTCCACGAAAGTGAGTTGATGAATTGAAAGTGTAGAGAACCACCTAGTTATCCTACAAGGATAAACGAGGCGTATGAGTTCGACGGATTTTGGATTAGGAATGAGTATGCGGATGCTTAGTTTAGTTATGAAAATACATAAAAGATTATCTTGACAAACACTCAAATTTGGACACCATGATTGTGTGTTCTTCATAGGCACAATTTTGCCTATTTGAAGTCCAAGCATGAGATGTTTCATTCTAAGATATTATAATTGTATCTCTTAACAACAATCCATGATTTGGTTAGTTTTAGGGTTCGGTTATTAGTATTATAGTATATATACGTATATATATACACGTAGTTGATGATTTCGGTTGGTCATGAATAAGATTAAAGTTACAACTAACTAAGTTTGTCAAGTAGCCAAATAAGAACAACCCGGACGTGTGCATACCCAACATGGCAATTGTTGGAGATGAGTTGGGGTTGGCTTACTTTGATTCTAAGAAGCTACCTGAATCATTGTGTCATCTAGGTCACCAAGCAACCAAGTGATCTCAAACTAGACTAGTGCATTTCAAACATGACAAATGTTTGAAGACTTGGTGTAGTTTGGTCACTTTGTTACTAGTAAGTTTACTTGGAAAATTAGGTATATGATTGACTAACAAATCAAGCAAGTGAAGTTGTGGAAACATAGTTGGAAAGCCTAGGCTTCCATGGTTCACACATTACCAAAACACAAGTCTCATCACATTGAAGGTGGTGAGCTTGGATGGTTTCACCACTTGTCTAGGTTACTTGGAACCTTTATAACAGAAAGTTTAGGAGGTATTTGGACCTCTAATTTCATGGAAATCAACCATATTCAAGTCCCACAATCATGGGTTTGACTGGGAACAAGATAGACACAAGATTTCTCGAGATTAACAAGTTTGAAGATAGTTTATGTAAAAGTTCAATAAAAACATAAAGTTGGGACCTCAATGTAACATCCGTAAAAAACCGGGTTAACCAAACCCGCTTCGTTTATTAACCGAACATCCAGTTAAAATTTTCGTTGCGTATTTAATGCTTAAATTAATTTTAAACGATACATAATTAATAAATATATTAGAATATAAAATTTATATTTGAAAATTTATTAAAAAATAATGAAATAAAAATTAAATGCTGATGCCGGGTTTCGAACCCGGGTCAGCCGGGTGGAAACTTCAAAGACTTAACTCACACACATCCAACCACTCCGCCACTTGTGTTACTTGTTGATTTATTGAAACATTTAATACATATAATAAAACTGGAAGTCGAATTCAGTCACTCAGCGCGCCCAAATCCGCAGATGCCGGAAAATACGCGAGATTTCGACGGTTTCTTTTGACTCCGGAATCATGCAAGTATAACGGACGATAAGCATCGGTTATAACCGAAAACTCAATCAATTTCATTCATGGATCATAATTCCCGTTCGAAACCGAAAATATAATTCCATCCGAGTTATACTTTATTCATCAGTTTAGCTCACGAGTTTATCCAACTTACACTCTCCAAATTGCTCAGAAAACCTCGTCGCAAGTCGCCGGAATCCTCTGCAAGTAATCGGAAATTTTCGCCGGAAAACCGAATTCATTCCATACTTTCTGCTTACTCTAAAATAAGATTTTTAGAGCTCATACCGACATCACCCACACTCACCTTAAACTCCCTGAAGAATCTCTGTCACAATTTCACTCGTCGGAACTTTTCTGCCATCACCGGACTTTCGCCGGAAAACCGAGACTTACATCAACACGGTAAATACCTCGACTCTTTCTGTTTCATTCCATTGTTAAACCATTACTAACATCAATCCATCACCCAGAATCAATCCCAGACGACGTTGTCGGAAATTCTGCTTTCGCCGGAAAACTTCTGAAATTTCCAGAATCACGCCGTGAGCCGGTTTGATCATTTAAACCTACTGATAATCGTTGCTTAGTAGTTCAATTTCATATCTAATCAATCAAAACTGTTATTTGATCCGAACAGACAAAGTTCACAAACAGAGCCAACGAATCCTTGCAGGAGTTCTGAGAAAGACATCTGATTCGGTACATTTTTCCCCAAACCCTCTCTGTGTAACATCCGCCAAAAACCGGATTTACCAAAACCCGCTTCGTTTACCAACCGAACAATCAGTTAAAATTTCGTTGCGTATTTAATGCCCAAATTAATTTTAAACGATACATAATTACTAAGTATATTAGAATATAAAATTTATTTTAGAAAATATACTAAAAATAATGAAATAAAAATAAAATACTGCTGCCGGGTTTCGAACCTGGGTCAGCCAAAGGTTACACAAAGCATTAACACATTTCTCTACAACCGCTCCGCCACTTGATCATTTTGTGAAGTTCTGGGGAACAATTAAGTCATATATACAACTGAGAGTCAACCTGTTACGCCAACTGAAACCGATATCGGCTTTCAAACCGATCAAGACGTTTGATCTCTCGCGGAATCTTGATCATAACCGATAAAACCGATATCTTAAATCAATTCGACGTTAATGAACTTAAATTCAGGTGTTGTTTGGTTTTTATAACCGAAAACTTTTATTCTGAAATTACTTCAACAAAACACTCATCTCGCGATTCAATTTCATTCCCAAAGCTTCTAATTCTGTGTTTATTCTATTTTCTGGTCGTCGGAAGTGCTTTCTGATCATCGCCGGAATTCTCTGCAAGTCGCCGGAAAACCGAGACTCAACTCAAACCGGTAAAATACCTCGACTTTACTGTTTCAATCAATTGTTAGAACCTTACTAACATTAACCCATCGCTCATAATCAACCACAGACGACATTGCTGGACTTTCTGTTTTCATCGGAAAACTCCTGGATTTGTCGGAAACTCGATGTTAACCGGTATGCTCTTTCAAAAATACTGATAATCATTACTCATTAGTTCAATTTCACATCTAATCCCTCCAACCTGTTAATTGATTCTAACAGCCGAAGGTTCCAAAACAGAGCCGACGAGCTTCGCCGGATTTTCTGAAGGAGACGATCTGTTCGGTATTTTCTTTCCCCAAACTCTTCGATTCAATACTTTCCAATTGTTCATCTTGTTCATTGACTGAATTAATCACATATCAGTTGCTTTGACTGATGTCTGTGTTTTGAACGAAGAAGACGAGTTCGGATATGACATAAGATTAATTAAAATCGGAATTATAAACGGGTTAGACACACAATCCAGCGGTGGACTGTGTGCAAATAAAAAGCATACACGTCCCGAGTTCGATTCTTGATACACGCATCCTCTATGTAATAAAATGCCTTTTTGATTAAAACTGAACCGGGTTAACTCCGTTAGTTGTTAAGTATAATAAAAACCGAAATATTAACCAGGTTAGACACACAGTCCAGCGGTGGACTGTGTGCAACACTAAGTCGCACGTCACGCGTTTGAGTCTGGTTAACGGCACCGGTTCGATGATTTAAAATCTTCTTTTTAAAACAAATGAATTTTGAATAAATCGAATTAGTATATAAATATAATTAAAAACAAGATTATTTCGGGTTAGACACGTATGCTATCATATGTCATTGTATGTTATAGTTGTGATTGCTAATTGCTACTGCTTGATTATTTACATTTGCTCATTTATGATTATGCACAATTTTTTCATTGATAAACTAACAAGTAAATCAATAATAAATGTTTATCTAACAAGGGTCACTCGCCAACTTATGTTGACCCAAAAACCCCCATTTTTACACATGATACAGGTGAACCCGCTGCAGCCAGAAACACATAGGATCGGACTAGAAGAATAAAATAATTTAGAGCTTGGAAGTATTTTGTTTGGTTATTTTCTTTATATTGTATGGACATGTTTGGATTATTTGGAATGTAATTTTGACTTTAATAAATATGAAACATATTAGTAAATATCATGAGCTTTGGTGATAACCCAATTATGCCCCGACTTTTATTCCGCTGCGGGTCGGGGTGTGACACTCTGTCCATTGCATTTCAATCGCTGATAATTTCCGTTAATCGAATTAAACATGAAACAGTTGATTAATCATTGTCTGTGTTCTTGAGCGAAGAAGACGAAGTCGTTTATGTTATAAGATTAATTAAAATCAATATTATGAACGGGTTAGACACACAGTCCAGCGGTGGACTGTGTGCAAATAATACACATACGTCTCGAGTTCGATTCCTATCACGACCCATCCTCAGAAATAAAAATGTTTTTTTTTTTTAAACTGAACCGGGTTAACTCACAGTAAGATGTTAAGTATAATAAAAACCGGAATATTTACCAGGTTAGACACACAGTCGAGCGGTGGACTGTGTGCCAAACTAAACCACAGGTCCCGGGTTCGAGACCTGTGGAGATCACCGGTTTGATACGATTGAATCCTTTTTAAATAAATGATTTTCGGATTAAGTTAAATAGTATATAAATATAATTAAAAACATAAATATTTCGGGTTAGACACGTAGCTCAGTTGGTAGAGCTGCGTGCACGCGTACGGGAGGTCACGGGTTCGAGTCTCACTCAGTGCAATAATATTCACAACTGAACCGGTCAACGGTCAACAGTCATGGTCAACGGTCAAAAGTCAACATTTTTTTAATTATTTTTATTTATTTATTTAATTTAAAAATCAATTAAAAATACTTAAAAATAACGTTTTTAAAGTTAGAAAATAGCCTTAAACTCACAAAAATATATTCAAAAATCCTATTAAAATTGTTAATAAAATCCACTTATTTACCGTACCTTTTCGTTATTAATTAGGTTAGTTATTCCTCGTCGATCCATCCTCTAAACTCGTGCGCATTCAACATCATCAAGAGAACGCACCCAATGTGAGTGAATCTCTACAAATTCCCCGTTTTAATCACGTTTTTTGGGTGTATCATGTGTCTTATTATTTATCACATTTAAACTATTGTGCGTCCATCATATCCATGAACAAATGTGTATTCAACATGTATCAACTGTTTGTGTGGTTATTGTTTAGATTAAATTTATCATTTTCAGTACATACATTATCATAGGCCGCCGCTCCCCATTACATATGAGCGTTGAGCTGTTCCCCATTACATTATGAGCGTGAACCAGGCGTTGCCAACATACGATCGGCTCCGTTTGATTGAGCCTTGATCACACAGACATTTATCATAGGCCGTCCGTTCCCCATTACCTATGAGCGTGAACGTGACGTTGCCATCATATACAGTTTCATTCATGTTATATATTCATGCAAGTTGGTTTGTTATTGTTATTGTTATTGTATGTTTATTTACGTTTGTTCATATATGATTATTGCACAATTTTTCCATATTAAATACAACAAGAAATAAATAATAAATGTTTTCTAACAAGGTTCACTCGCCAACTTTTGTTGATCCAAAAGCCATTTTTACACATGATACAGGTGGACAGGATGAAGCAAGGAACACATAGGAAAGTGCCTTAGAAGAAAAATAATGAAGTTTAGAAAGATGTATAGAACATGTTGTATTTGTATGATTTGATTGTATGATCTCCTTTAAATTGTAATAATAAATATGAAACATTATAATAAATGTCATGAGCTTTGATGAAAACCCAATCATGCCCCGATCACCTTTTCCGCTGTGGGTCGGGGTGTGACACTCAAAATGGTAATGTCCCACCTTAGTTTACCATGGCAAGCTTGTGAAACACTCCTAGAGGTGTTCTAAATGAGTTTGAAACAAGAATTTACGAAAAAGAGAAAGAAAAGTGAGTTTGAAGCTCACTTATGAACTTAATATTATTCCGCCCAAACTTGTAGAAGATTAGATCTTGAGAGTGTTTTGAGTGAGTTTAGAGTGTTGTAAAAGTGAAATGAAGGTGTAGAAGGCTTAGTTATATAGTGGTTGAGTAGGGTTCGTGTTTTAATGAAGGTGATTGAGGAAGAATGGAGGTGGGGAAGGTGGAACCCGGATTGAGCAAATTAACTTTTTGCGGATTAAGCTTGCTGTCATCGCGCTGCATGTGAGGGCTAGGAGCCCGCGCGACGCGGCGTGTTGATATTACAACTGAAGTTTGATTTTTGTCACTTTGGCCCTTCAACTTGTATGTTGATGTTATTTTATGCTAAAAGTTTATGTTTTGGGGGTTTTCAAGTATAAAAATTGTACGTTGTGCATGTGTTACGTATCGTGTGTGTATGAATGATACTATGTATGTATAATAACTCTGGGTTTTGCATAAAAACATGTATTTAACGATTGACTGTATATAACACAAGTACGATTGATATAAATACGAATTTCTCATTATGATCGAAGTCTCGGATTACAAGATTGGAAATGAAATATGAATACAAGTTTCTAAAAATAGAAATTTGATTACAACTTTCTAAATATGTTACAGAGTGGAAGCTTTTATAAAGAAAGTTAACAAGGATATGAGATTACAGCAGTAAGAACTTTGAATTGGTATATGGAGACGATCAATGTGGTCCATTAAGTGAATAACCAAAGTACTTTATGTTCAGTTCATTGTTTTCTCACCAAATCTTATAGTGGATAATGTTCCCAAAGAAGTATTTTTTTTCTAATTTCTTTTTCGATTTTGATTTCCTGTTGTTATTCAGAATTAACCAGTTTATGTTAGATATATTCTTTAGATTGTGCCCATGTTATCAAATCATATATGAGGAGGACTTTTATTATGCACACCAAGTGTTTGATGATATGTTAAGGAGAGGATATCATCTAGATGTTTTGACTTGCACAAAACTAATAAAAGGTTAGTGTATGAGAGGATATCATCCAGGTGTTCTAATTCGTTTGTTAAAAAAAGTGTATTATTATCTTAATAATATTGTTTTAGGGTAGTATTTGGTATAACCACTTATATATATTATTTATCCATTTGACCCATTGCCTAGCTCGCTCATATTATCACCTATAAGTTGGATACATGAAAGGTTTTAAACTTATGTGATTATTTGGTTATTTATGTAGAACTAATGATCCATGGATTTATATCTCTGCTCATCTCATTTTGTTAGAATGTTTGTATAGAATAAAAATTGGTTTCGAAGGTTTGTCTAGAATAAGCATGGTTTCGAAGGTTTGTCAAGAATAAGTCATTCAATCAAGAAGTAAGACGATGTGTACTTAAGGAGGAAAAAGCGGATCGACTTTGGTCAGGAAAGTTTTCTTTGTAACATTCCGCAATTATTGTATTATTCGTTTCCGTGTTTTTCATATTCAACCATTGTAATCCGAGACTTATAATCATAATGGAGTTCATTTTATTTTCTTTTTTTTTTCTCCCAATAATTGTTCAATCAAACATATGTGTTATTCATATAATCATCAAGACACGATTAAATCATTCAAAAGCTGACTTATGTTGTGTGAATTCGATATTCGAGACACAATCAATCAACTATTGTGTCATACTATGTTTATAAATTATGTTAGAAACTCAAATTTATATAAATAATAAAAGAGAAATGCATAAAACAAACAAGCCCATGACATTAGGGCCCAAAAACAAAACAAAAAATATATTAATGGGCCAATTTTCAACTTTTCATATTTTTACACCACCCTTAACCCTAATCTCTTCCTTATAAATACCCACTTCATTCTACCACTTTTCTTTGCCATTTCTCAAATAATTCGTCTCTCTTAAAAGTGAGTTCCATCTCCTTTCACCTTCTTCTGTTCTACTTGTTTTTCTTGTGTTTTCATACTTCCCCATCTTGGAGAAATCCTTATGGAATGTCACCAAATGTTTGCCATGGTAAACAAAGACGGTGCATCATCAAAATAAGGAGCAATCTTGGGTTTTTTTTACATGTTTTTTTAACCTTTAATTGTGTCATTTCCATCATACAAAACTAACCATGATCAATTATTATAATGCCTAACTTAATATTGTCTAACTCTTTATTATATGTCTCATATTACTAACCATGCTAACTTCTTTAACCATGATAATAATCACTAACATTATTCATGCTACTAACCAATAACCCTTTTAATTTTGTTTCTAACTCATTTAATCTTGCAATTTAATTTTGGTAAATTCATTAATTAATTATTATTATTATTACCAAAATAATTATAGACTAAAGATATATATAAATATTAAACCTAGCCATGACACCAACCAATTTACAGTGGAAAGTTGTGCGCAAAAGTAAACATTTATCATAGACAAAATTCCTCACACTTGGACTTCTAGTGAGTGAAATATTACCCACGGAATACACATAAATTAATAGTGTTCAAAGTAAGTGTTTAGTCAAGATAATATTTTTATGTATTTCATATTATTATTTATTTATTTATTTCCAATTCAAATACATTTACATTCTAACTTCTAAATCCTTCTACTTACGCACCTTGTTCATCCCTGTTAGGATAAATCGGTGCTTCTACCTTTCAAGAAGATCATCTCACGTTTGTGGAAACCACTTGCAAACAATGAGTATACTCGAACCCTTTTTCCTGTAAACACACTTTGGGTTGCAATATATGAAATTATAAAAACTCACATACACACAATCAACCACATTATTCAAACACAAAATCTATGAATACATGTTATTTGTCATACATACATGCTATAAGTCAATCTTGTGTACTCAATCGCCTAACTTTACAATTATAGCGATATAGGGGTAGCACACCGCCCTTATGTGGTATTGTTAAATATTCAATCTTATGCGGCATGTTCCCTTATGTGAAAAGGATATGCTAGTGGACACTTGATTTGATTGATAGTTTACGCATGCTAGTAGTGTCACACCCCGACCCGCAGCGGAAACAAGTGATCGAGGCATGATTGGGTTTTCATCAAAGCTCATGACATTTATTATAATGTTTCATATTTATTATTACAATTTTAAAGGAGATCATACAATCAAATAATTACAACATGTTATATACATCTTTCTAGGCTTCATTATTTTCTTCTAAGGCATTTTCCAATGTGTTCCTTGCTTCATCTTGTCCACCTGTATCATGTGTAAAAATGGTTTTTGGATCAACAAAAGTTGGCGAGTGAACCTTGTTAGAAAAACATTTATTATGATCTCTTGTTATCTTTATTATGGAAAATTGTGCATTAATCATATGTGAGCAAACGTAAATAATTATACAATAACAATAACAACAACAATCAATAACATACAATAACAAACCAACTTGCATGAGTATATAACATGAATGAAACTGTATATGTTGGCAACGTCACGTTCACGCTCATAATGTAATGGGGAACGGACGGCCTATGATAAATGTCTGTGCGATCAAGGCTCAATCAAACGGATCCGATCGTATGTTGGCAACGCCTAGTTCACGCTCATAATGTAATGGGGAACAGCTCAACGCTCATATGTAATGGGGAGCGGCGGCCTATGATAATGTATGTACTGAAAATGATAAATTTAATCTAAACAATAACCACACAAACAGTTGATACATGTTGAATACACATTTGTTCATGGATATGATAGATGCACAATAGTTTAAATGTAATAAATAATAAGACACATGATACACCCCAAAAACGTGATTAAACGGGGAATTTGTAGAGATTCACTCACTTTGGGTGCGTTCGGTTGATGATGTTGAATGCGCACGAGTTTAGAGGATTGATCGACGAGGAATAACTAACCTAATTAATAACGAAAAGGTACGGTAAATAAGTGGATTTTATTAATAATTCTAATAGGATTTTTGGATATATTTTTGTGAGTTTAAGGCTATTTTCTAACTTTAAAAACGTTATTTTTAAGTATTTTAATTGATTTTTAAATTAAATAAATAATTAAAAATAATAAAAAAATGTTGACTTTTGACCGTTGACCATGACTGTTGACCGTTGACCGGTTCGGTTGTGAATATTATTGCACTGAGTGAGACTCGAACCCGTGACCTCCCGTACGCGTGCACGCAGCTCTACCAACTGAGCTACGTGTCTAACCCGAAATATTTCTGTTTTTAATTATATTTATATACTATTTAACTTAATCCGAAAATCATTTATTTTAAAAAGGATTTAATTGTATCAGCCCGGTGATCTCCACAGGTCTCGAACCCAGGACCTGTGGTTTAGTTTGGCACACAGTCCACCGCTGGACTGTGTGTCTAACCTGGTAAATATTCCGGTTTTTATTATACTTAACATCTTACTGTGAGTTAACCCGGTTCGGTTTTAAGAAAAAGACATTTTTATTTCTGAGGTTAGGATTGTGATAGGAATCGAACTCGCGACGTGTGTGTATTATTTGCACACAGTCCACCGCTGGACTGTGTGTCTAACCCGTTCATAATATTGATTTTAATTAATCTTATAAACATAAACAACTCCGTCTTCTTCGCTCAAAACACAGACAACGGTTAACCAAACTGTTTCTTGTTTAATTTGATTAACGAACATTATAAGCAATTGAAAGGTAATGATCGGAGAGGGTTTGGGGAAAGGATGTACCGAACAGGTGTCTTTCACAGAACTCCGGCAAGGATTCGTCGGCTCTGTTTTGTGAACTTCGGCTGTTAGGATCAATTAACAGTTTTGATTGCTTAGACGTGAAATAGAGTTACTAAACAATGATAAACAGAAGGTTTAGGTGACTATACCGATTCACAACGTAATTCTGGAAATTCCAGAAGTTTTCCGGCGAAAGCTGAATATTCGGCAACGTCGTCTGGATTGATTCTGGGTGATGGATTGAAGTTAGTAGCAGTCTAACTACGGATTGAAACAGAAAGAGTCGAGGTATTTACCGTTTTGAGGTGAGTCTCGGTTTTCCGGCGACTTGCAGAGAATTCCGGCGATGTATTTCTTGCGACAGAGATTCTTCAGGGAGTTTAAGGTGAGTGTGGGTGATGTTGGTATGAGCTCTAAAAATCTTATTTTAGAGTAAGCAGAAAGGATGGAATGAATTCGGTTTTCTGGCGATAATTTCCGGTTAATTTGCAGAGGATTCCGGCGACTGCGGCGAGGTTTTCTGAGCGAAATGGAGAGTGTAATTTTGATAAACTCGCGAGCTCAACTGATGAATAAGGCATAACTCAGATTTAATTGCATTTCCGGTTTTGAATTCAACATTTTTCGGTTACGGCTTGATGATTTGAATAAGTGACATTATGGTTTTTCAGTTATAACCGGCGTTGGTGTAAATGCATCTGTTATGACAAAAGAAAACGTCAATGATTGACGAATTCGTCGGGATTTCCGGCGAGAGTGATTTGGGCGCGCTGAGTAACAGATTTTGACTTCGAGTTTTATATTAAGTATTAATTGTTTCAGTATTTCACCAAGTAACACAAGTGGCGGAGTGGTAGGATGTGTGTGAGTTAAGACTTTGAGGTTCCCGGCTGACCCGGGTTCGAAACCCGGCATCAGCATATTATTTTTATTTTCGTTATTTTTAATAAATTTCAATTATAAATTTTAAATTCTAATATATTTATTAATTATGTATCGTATAAAATTACTTTGAGTATTAAATACCCAACGAAAATTTTAACTGGATGTTCGGTTAATTAACGAAGCGGTTTGGTTAACCCGGTTTTTGACGGATGTTACAAGTAGTATACAAATTGTCATGTTAGATTGAGACATTTATTCTATATTATCTAGACCAAACTTGTATGCTCGACAACTATTTTGTTGACATTTATTATTCATATATTGCAGGGAATTGATGATAATGTTCAAGAAATCTACTATGTATTGCAGGGAATTGATGATAAGTTCAAGAAATCTACTAGGTGGATTTAGAAAGACGCGAATAAATTAGTTTTCTTTTGTTTGAATATTTGAATTGATGTAATTTATTTTCTTTTGACAATGTACGAATTCAAGTTTATGAAATAAAATCGGTTTATTTAAATATTGTCATTTTCATATGTTATGCATGCCCCGATGAATCCGACATCGGTTAGGGTGTGACATTCTTAACTCGCAATTTTTTCATTTTTTGTATATATACTTTCCCATAGTCTCATCATTTAATGAGTTTTTGTTATTTAGAGTTTATCCAAAAAAAAAATGGATATTGTAATTTTGAAGTTGTTGAAGCTAAATAATAGTCATCAAAGATGTCTTATGTTAGGTCTTGGCGTCTTATGTTCATAAAATGTTCAAATGATTTGACATATTTTCAACTTGAATTAAGGGGATGTTATAGGTATCATTTTAATAAAGTTGAAACAATATTTGATTATACAAAGCAAAACCGGGTGGTAAGTCAAGGAGCTCGATGTGCAACATTTGAGAGGTAAAGAGATGTAAAATGTTGGGTTTCTTTTCCTTTAAATCCAAGTTTGCAAACTTTTATGCTATTAAAAAAAAAACAAAGACTGCCTTATTTCTCAAATAATGGGTCTTCGAGCTCAATATGCAACATTTGAAAGGTCAAGAGATGTAAGATGTTCAGTTTATTTTCCTTTTAATCCACTTTTGCAAATTATATGTTATTGTAAAGGACAAAGACTGCCTTATTTCTCAAATGATGATTTCTACTAATGGATCTTCTTAGCTTTTTAACTGGGATTGGTCTTCGAGGTGTTGATTTGACTAGGATTACATCATTGGTAGCTTTTGTCATCAGTTAACTGAATGAAAATTGAATATATTAAAGGCATATGGTAATATGTCAATTTGTCAGAGGTATGGGCTGTAGCTAATTACCAATATTTATTACATGGGGGTGGACCACATGTACTTAAAGCTAAGAACCTAATTATGATGAGCTACCATCAAAGCTGCTAATATGAGAGGAATACCTATGGTCATTAGATTGTGTAAAAAGGACTAAAGAGGTAATATTGGTTGTGTTAATGAAGACGCTTTGGAAGATCTGGACTTGCCAGAACGACAAGGTTTTCTAAGGCAAGTTCACCTCGCTTTGTACGGTGGTGGAAGGAGGGATTAAAGAGGTTATGTACTGGTGGACAATTATAAGGTATAGATTCGTGTTTTATTTTTTGTGTAAAAGAAAGAAAAATTTGAAAGAGGGGATATTTATTTATTAATTATATATAAGTTTGTCAATTATTTTAGGTAGTATCTAATTTAATACGTGTTTTGATAATTTTAGAGTTAACTTATATATGTAATCGGAAATTTCACTTATTTCAAAATTTTACGTAAACACTTATAAATAATATAATTTACTTTGAGGAACACACATACTTAAACTAGTAATATAGTATACCTTAGCCTAATGTATTTAAAAATTCCTAAATTGAAAAAAAAAACATTAAGAGCTCTGTCAGCTTGGACACATATAAATAAATACTTCAACATATTATAATTGTTTAGATAAATATGTATTATTATATAAAGCATTTTATATGTACAAAATGGTAAATTCCCATCAAATTTTAAGATGGCATATGAACGGTTATCTTTTTGCTATTTTCTTCCATTCATACTCCTCTTCTCTTGATGAATGGAATTTATGTCTAATAAACATATACGATATATTAAATTATTAATAAATAATAAAAAAAACAATCTTATGGATAATAAATTTATCACATTCATCAGGAACATATATTAAAAAATAAATTATATTGTATTTATGTATTTGGACTAAAGGACTAATCAGTGAACCAAAATTAATTAAATTAAATGCGTTTTGCAATTTTAGAGAAGTTGGTTAAAATTTAGATGTAAATTGTCAATTCCGCCGCAACACACGGGTTTCCCACTAAATAACAAAATTGTTGCAGTATACTATATAATGTTTATCATAAGGGTTTCCCTGGTTATCATAAGGTTTCCTCTGCATTGCAGACGCGAATCGCGAGTGCTTTTATATATACAAACACACGACGTATATACAATTTTTTAACGTTTTCATATTTGAATTATGTTCTTGGCCCATGTTATCGACTACGCTGTAACGCGCGCGTTCCCCACTATATTTAAAACAAACATATGTATCTCAAAGTGTTATCTTTCTATTTTATGATTAAATTATTAAACACAGACATATTTTAACTTGTATTTGAAATAGTATCTTACTTTAATATAAGAGTAACTTATGAAGTTTTAGATTATATAATTAAAAAAAATAATCATCTATAATTAAGTAGGAGAGAAAGATGGAAAATGAAAAAGTAGATGTCTTCAATGAATGACACGTGTCCCTGATTAGTTTCTTTTATTATATATGTATTTTTGTTGTCTCTTGAGAACATGTCATGGTGTTAACTGGTGAATCTTGGCTTGGGACGGGGTCTTTCCTCTCTCTGATTTTTTACTTAGAAGAGTAAATGTTACAAAAGAGTTGCTCGAGACTTCACAACGTGCTAATGTGACAATATTTAAATAAACAAATTTTATTTAATACTAAAAGGATTACGTTGTCTTGAAATGGAAAGTACAATATTTGCAACTTAAACAATTGCAAAAATAAAATAAGAATTTAAGTGTGTTTCTAAATCCATCCTAAATAGATTTCTTCAAGCGTCAACGTATGTTTCCTGCAACATGTATTGAAATAAAATCAACAAAAAGCTGGTGAGTATACAAGTTTGAATACATAGCAAAGCATAAAAGATTGTCTCACATCCAACATGGTATTTTTGTATACTAAGTTGAAGCTAGCATGCATAACTATAGGCCAAACCCTTGTATCCACTAGAATAATGTGCATCCCTTATCACCGAAGTGAACGAGACGTAGAGTATAATGTGTGTCCCTCGACACCGAAGTGATCGATGTCACACCCCGACCCGCAGCGGAAAAGGTGATCGGGGCATGATTGGGTTATCATCAAAGCTCATGAAATTTATTATGCGTTTCATATTCATTAAATACAATTTAATGGAAATTTACAATAATTGTTACAACATATTCTAACTATCAATCTAAGCTTCTTTGTTCTCTTCTAAGGCATTTCCTAGGTTTTCTTTGCTTCGACCTGTTCACCTGTATCATGTGTAAAAAGGTTTTGGATCAACATAAAGTTGGCGAGTGAATCCTATGGAAAACATTTGAACAAGTTTATTTAAATTGATTATGAAATATGTGCACAACCAAACATGAGTAAAAATAGATGTAAACTTATTCAACAATCATAAGATATTAAATAAAACACACATGAACAATAATGGAACATTTAGAGGCACGCGATGCTCAACTCGTCTCTCACGAGGAACTGAGGGGCCTAATGAATGAATTGCATAAACATGATAATATGAATGACACAACTACAAACAATATAAACTCAATGATACACACATGAACAATAATGAATTTGATTTGAGGCACGCGTTGTTCAACTCGTCTCCCACGAGAAACTGATGGGCTTAATGAATGAGTTTCATATAATTTGACAAAAGGAAATAAGTAATCACAACAATATAACAATCTAAGTTTAGATCATGATGTGGTATGGCACAAGTTTAAATAAACAAGTTAATTATTTTTATAACACATGACACACCCCAAAACGTGTAATTTAAAAGGGGGAGTTGTAAGATTCACTCACAGTGGGTGCGTTCGGTTGATGAGGTTGAATGCACGCGAAGTGGTTTTAACCACGAGTGAGTTTAACCTAGATAAATCGCATTATGGTTCGGTAAGTAAACGGATTTTATTAATCTATTTTAGTAGGATTGTTGGGTGTATTTTTGTGAGTTTGAGGCTATTTTCTAACCTTAAAAATGTTATTTTTAAGTATTTTAAATTGATTTTTAATTAAAATAATTAAATAAAAATAATAAAAAAATTTGACTTTTTCTGACCGTTGACTTGACCGTTGACCGTTGACCGTTGACTGGCCGTTGACCGGTTCGAATCGTGTATATAAGTGCGCTGAGTGAGGCTCGAACCCGAGACCTCCCGTACGCGTGCAAGCAGCTCTACCAACTGAGCTACGTGTCTAACCCGTTATATATCCGTTTTTAATTATATATATATATTAATTACGTTAAACCGAAAATCCTTTTATTTTAAAAACAATTTAAGTGAATCGGATGGTGCGTTCCACAGGTCTCGAACCCGGGACCTGTGGCTTAAACTAACACACAGTCCACCGCTGGACTGTGTGTGCAACTTGTTAACTTTACTGATTTTTATTATACTTAAACACAAATTAGTTATTTCCTTTTCTGTCTAAATTAAAAAAAATAGATAATTGTCCGAGTCGGTGCAGTAGCCCGGACTCGAACTCGTGACCTGTGCTATAAACATACACACAGTCCACCACTGGACTGTGTGTCTAACTTGGTTATTATTCCGGTTATCAATATACTTAACATATAACAGTGAGACTTCCGGTTCGGTTAACAAACAAAAACGTTTTATTAAGGCGGCGTGTGTGGAACAAGATTCGAACTCGAGACCTTTGTGTTTATTGTGCACACAGTCCACCGCTGGACTGTGTGTCTAACCCGATTAATAAGTTGATTTAAATTATACTTATGTGTTTACCGACTTCATCTTCTTCGTTGTTATAACCAGAATCGGTAACAGACTGGTTCGGAGTTTTAATCGGTTTATTAGTGTGTTTCAGTTCATTACGGTGAGATAAAGGTGAAAAGAAAAAAAAAAGAAATTAGGCAAAGAGGTATACCGACTGGACCCTCTGTTTTCCGGCAGAACTCCGGCGACAGCAATCCCTTCCGGCGACAAGTGTCTTGCAGCAGCGAGTCTCCAGAAAGATTGGAAAAGGTATGGGTGACTTCGGTATAAGCTTAGGAGGTTCAATAAGGCTCGGAAATGAGGAAACCGGTTTTCCGGCGACGAACAGAATAATTCCGGCGAGTGGAATTACGTCCGGTAAAGGTGTGGTTTTGAGCGAAAAAGCTTGCAGTGGGTTGTGGGTGAATTTATAAGAAGAAACCGAGATGTATTTGGCCCGATTTTCAACTGGATTCATAAGTTATAAAAACTCCGGCGGTTATAGAAGGTGTCGCGGACTCAAACGTCGGTTATAACCGATATAGGTTTAAAGTTTACGTTATAACGGAAGGATTCGTTAAATACTCGCGAGATTTCAGGGATTCCGACGACTGAACTTTTTGGGCGCCGGTTTTGAATTCGTAACGTCATAATATCAATTAAGTGATTCTAATATTTAACAAACAACATCCGTGGCGCAGTGGTTCAAGTGTCATGTGTTAAGTCTGGGCGTACAGTGACTCGGCGACTGACCCGGGTTCGAAACCCGGCAGGAACATTTTATTTTTATTTTGCGATTTTCAACAGTTTTTCAAAAACTAAATATATATTCCCGTATAATAATCGATTATGTATCGTTTAAAATTATTTTGGGCATTTAATTCGCAACGAAAATTTTAACTGACTGTTCGGTTGATAAACGGAGCGGGTTTGGTAAATCCGTTTTTGACGGATGTTACAATCGAGACCGTAATGTATGTTAACTTAACAATACCCCGACGGTGTATTTGGGGTATTAAATGAGTTGGTTGGAGGTTAGAATGTGGGCTTGGAGTATTAAATGAGTTGGTTGGGTTAAATGTACGCAAACATAATAGTAAAACGTATGAAATAACATTTCAAAAGAAATCTTGATGTATGGCTCGGTTTTGAATGAAAAATGCATATTTGTGATTGTCTACGTATTATGCAAGAATAATTAGTTAAAAATTATATAAAATATGACTTCCATTATGATCAAGTCTCGAAATTACAAGAAATATGAATTACAATAAATCAAAAAGAAAAAGTATGAATTACAATAAATCAAAAAGAAATACAAAAATATGTAACGTTACATTAAGAGTCACTTGATCCCTGTTTTTGACGGCTAACTTGAAGAGGATGATGTCGTTATTCTCTCCAAATTTGGTGTCGGTGAAAACAAGGACCAACACAAAGTTGTAACACATGATTATAAAATCAACTTTTATCATTGTACAACTGTTAAACGTGTTGATGGTTGGCATAGTGTTGAATACGGTTTCAAGTTCATTCCTTATAAAGATATTCTTAATGGAGAATCAAGAAAACTTTTTACAGTTGGTTTGTATATTTCTTTATACCACAACTTTAATATAACTTATTTTTTTTTGGGGGTTTAATTTAATTATTATATTCTTATAGATGTTGCTGGTAGTGTGATTTGGTATGGAGTTCTGGACATTTTTGCACGATCTCATAAAGAAAATAAAAGGATAAATTTCGATATTCAAGACTTGGAGTAAACATTCCTTTAAATATTTAAACTTACCACACACCTAAACTTGTATTATTACTCAATAATTACAAAGGAATGATTGTATTCAATCATATTGTACTCCTAGCATAAGCCTCATGTTCCACACATTTAATACAACTTTGGTAAAATGAGCAAAAGTACTAAAGTCGTATGTAATAAATGAGAAAAAGAATTGCTGAAATGAGATCAAGAAGTTACTCCTCAAGTGATTGTGTTACTAATGTGTCCCTCATTTAGTGATGTAATAAATGATCCCAATTTAGTTTTGAGTTGAATATATATTCAATCAATCTTCAACCTATTGTTTAAGTTAAGTATGTTTTAATTTGTTTTGTATTTACATACACACATCTATTGTTTTCATGTAGGGGTAAGGATTTGCGATATACTATGTGGAATGATTATGCTCAACAGTTTAACGACTTCATTTCTAAAAACACTTCTAATGAGCATGTCGTGGCCATTATCCAACATGCAAAGATTAAGGAATGGAAGGGTTATTTATATTAGTTTCTACAAATCATAAACTATACACTACTATTAAATATTAATTAGAGCACATTATGTCTTGCAATATAATTGAGGTGACTAAATATATGTATATTGTTACATTTAGAACAAGTGACAGTAAAAAGTGATAAATTTGGAACTCAACTGTTTCTAAACAAAGAAATCGATAAAGTTAGTCAGTTTAGGAGGAGGTACATTGTCAATAGAATATGTATTTATATTTGAAATTTTAGAGTTTGTGTAAGCTAATTTGGATACTAATCAGTTGTACCATTCTTTAGTCTTATACTGAAACAAGGACAAGCATGTGTAGCTACTTCTCAAACAATACTTTCATCTCAAACCGTTTACCCATTGCATCCAGGATTCATAATAGACACTGAAAGATTCATGTTGATGAGATTCGGGAGACAGAAAAAGTGTCAATACTTTTTTTATGTAATTTGGATATTTGTTGACTTTATGACATCATTTTTTCTTTAAATAGACCATGGATATATTGTTTTTACAGGAATGTCTCATGTTGTAGTTGCCACAATAAAAAATGTGCAAAAAAGGCTATGGTTTGTTGGTTTCTGAAGAAATTGCCTGCCACCGTTTTGCTTTGTCCTAAATGCGAGTGTGAATGTACATCCATCACCACAAAGTAAGCAAACATGATTATTTACATGTTATTTATATAACAGTCTATTGCACCATTTCAATATAATTTTTCATATGATTTAAGCATATATATATATATATATATATATATATATATATATATATAGTGCGAGGTTCATTGGGGAACACTAAAAAATGGGGAACAGTGGGGAACCGACTCAAACGAACTCCGATTGGACTCATTCCAGCGGCGTTGGAACCGGCTCGTTGAACCTTAACTAGGATCTCTTAACCCTAAATATATTAGGGTTTAGCCTTATGGTTTAGTTTTAGGGTTAATCATTTGTATCTAGGGTTTAGCTTTAGGGTTTAGGGTTTTAGGGTTTAGCCTTTAGGGTTTAGCTTTTAGGGTTTATAGCTTAGATTTTACGATTTAGCTTAGGTTTTAGCCTTATTTTTAGCTTTAGGGTTTAGGGGTTAGGATTTAGGGTTTAGGGTTAAAAGATCCTAGTTAGGGTTCGACGAGCCGGTTCCAACGCCGCTGGAATGAGTCCAATCGGAGTTCGTTTGAGTCGGTTCCCCATTTTTTTAGTGTTCCCCAATGAACCTTCCCCTATATATGTATATATATATATATATATCAAGTTCAAGGTGCAAGTCAGGTGCATGATGAGACTGGAAGCATATCTTTTGTGATGTCTGATAGAGATGTAATGGGGATTGTCAGATCAACTGCAAGTTATATAAGAGAAAGGCAAATGAAAACGAATGATACTGAAACTTTCCCGCATGAAATGTCTCGGTTGCTTGATAAGAAGCTGGCTTTTAAGATTGATGTTTCTGAATACAATCTTAAAATGACTACCATGTTTACACTGTCTAAAAAATATGTGATCCCGTTATAATTGCTGAGTTGGTTGTGGGAAATAATAATGATGATGAGGATGTCGATTAGGTAGTAAATAAAAAGTCATTTGTAATATGCATTTATTTTTGTTTGAGGTTCCAAACATTGCTCCCGCATGAAATGTCTCGGATGGTTGATAAGAAGCTGGCTTTTAAGATTGATGTTTCTGAATACAATCTTAAAATGACTACCATGTTTACACTATCCAAAAATATGTGATGATCCCGTTATAGTTGTTGAGTTGGTTGTGAGAAATGATAATGGTGATGAGAATGTTGATGAGGTAGTAAATAAAAGTCACTTGTAATATGTATTTAATTTTGTTTGAGGTTCCAAACATTGCTCCACAATTTGTTATATTCTTTGTATATCGCTGACGTGGTCGAGCGTGATTATAATTTTTGTTATATTTTAAAGCACTTTTTACTTGTGGATCAAACTTTATATTTATAAAACACGATACAATTTTGCCACTCTACACACGTTTGGGCAAGTGCATCTATCGTAGACGTAATATAGTGATGGTAAGATACCGAGGTCGTCCAAGGACACAAGAGCTTTTAATACCGACTTATCGTTAACGTCTAATCTAACCAAATTTTGATAAGAGTTTTGAAAGTTTTTAAAGATAAAAATAAACATAAAAATGTAAAAAAAGAAAGAAAGAAAAACAAATAGACAAGAAGGAACCATTTGGTTCCAACTCCTCTTTTATGTATCCTTTGATGATTTCCGCACTTTGGGCTTTTTAAGAGATTATCTTAGTAATACTGGTAGGCCCCTCTTGTGAAGGCGACGTTACCCTCAACCATATTGGTCTGAGTCAGTAGGGATACAGTCTCGCAAGGTTGGATGATTGAAAAATAATTAAATAAGTTATTAATACGAAAAGTGGTAGCCCACTCTTGTGAAGGCGACGTTACCCTCGGCCATATTGGTCTGTGTCAGCAGGGATACAGTTCTACAAGGCCGGGTAAAGTTTTAATAGTAGTTTGTTTATAAGGGGTTCAAGCCGTTCTTACTTTCACCGATTTGATGCTATCTGCCTCAAGGAAGTCCTAATAAGCTTGAACCAAGTCCTGCAGGATTTATACACTGAACGGGCAAGAACTTTACCCAAACACCCTTCTAACCCCCTTCCAGGCAATTAACGCACTTTATATAGACCGTAAAGACACGATTGAGTGAATCAACTAAACATGAAGAAATGTTTAACTAAAGTTCACTTTCAATATAAAAAAACTAGTTATTAAAGTCATTAATACATACCCAAATACAAAGTTGCCAAAGTTTGAAATCAAAAGTAATACATAATAGATTTGTCTTCACCAAGTGACGTAAGAGATTTAGCCAAGGATTGCCTGTGTTTGACAAGAACTCTTATGATCGATCTTGGATCCCGAGACTACTACACACTCGAAAAGATGAAATATGGATGATGGTGGTGGGTGTTGGTGTTGTATTGGTGGTGGACTGATGGCAAGTGTGACAGAAGTGGTTTGCCAAGGGATACCTTTCTCTTGAACCAAGCACCTCTATTTTTATCTGGAAACAGAGGGCAGGCACGGTCAGTCAACGATATGGTGAAATCAAAGACGTTAACCTTTCAATCTTCAAAGGGGTGTGCTGAACCAACATCAAAGGTGAGTAGGTATTTGTGAAAGTAGGTTTAACATGTTGTTAGAGTTTATTTTCTTATTTAACAGTTTATTAGTTGTTTGTGATTGTTTCAAGGATGTTATGTCTGTTACGGCTGGCTCTTCCCCCGTTGAAGCCGAAAAGGATTTAACTACAAGTCCGAATGGAAAACAAACCGTTGAAGATGTTGATATTCTAAATATTGGTAAGTTATCCTCTACGGCCAAAAGAACCCGGAAGAAGCCATCTAAACTTAACAGTTAGAAGCTTATCATTAACATGTGATATGTTTGCTACTTTCTTTGGTAGACAATTTCATCGGATTTTGCCACTGTTCTGTGGGGAGATGAAGTCCCTATGGTCAAACAGTAGAACTACATGACAGTGACAATTTTTTGGGTAGTACGAGTCAGGAAGAGAGATGGTCATCCTATATTTACGGATGGCTGGATTAAGTTGGTTGGGGATCATGCTTTGAAAATCAAAGATGTTGTATTGTTAAAAGCTATTGGACCGTTGACATTCATTGTCTCATGTTTTAAAGAATATGTCTACGAGAAGTCTTATATAACAGCACAAGTTAGACCTGAACTTGACATGACTGTAAGTAACTTTATATTACTTTGATACTCATTGTAAACAAGTTTTTTCATGTTGTAAATCCGTAGTAATTATTTTTTTATTTGTATTATAGTTAATGGCTGAAAAACTTTGGAAATACTTTTGTGGTAATAACTACAAGGGTGGAATAGCAACTATATATGTTGGAGAAATGTTTTGGAATGTTAAAATGGAAGGATGGTCTGATGGTTGTGGTTTCAAAGATGGATGGTTGAAATTGGTTGAAGAAGTACCTTTACAGACTGGATCGTTCTTGGTTTTTACCATGATCGGCTCTAAAACTTTTGAGATTTTTGTTTTCCATGTCGAACCGGCACTGAACTTTTTTCAACAAGGTTGAGGTGGTTGTTTTGGATGACTCTGTTTACGGTAATGAAGGCTTCGATTTATTGGTTGCGGTATAAATATTAAATCTTAATACACATTTGTTTGATAATATGAGGTTAAAAAATAAGTTTTATTATATCCTGATACTAACTATTGAATGTTTTGTTGTTGTCTACACACAAAGAACTTTTGGATTCTGGTGAAGTTGATTTAGATGAAGTTGCGATCAGGGCTATGGGTGGTGACCCAATGCAACTTCCGAGTTTTGATGATCTTTTAAATGTATGTATAGACACTTAATTTTTACTAATTATTATCTCTAAAATACGGTTTCTTATATATGCTCATTATTATTATTTTTTGTTATTTATTTTTAATTATGTAGTCTGCTGATGATGGCCTGTTTGATTCAAAGGTGGCGACTCTCATTGAAAATTCATATGTTAAACGTCGTGTAAGTTTAAATCTTCCTAATTTTGGTTTGTACTATATGTATAATGATATATTTATATAGATTAGTGCACACTAACCATAACAAGAACTTTTTTAAGTGTGAAGATAATTCTATGAAGAAAGTTGTTGATGGTAATGATCCTGAAGTAGAGTCAAAAGATTTTAGTGGTCAAAACATTGTCTCTCCAAGTGTTTTATTTGATGTAAGTATTTCATTAGTTTTATATTTTCTCATTTGTTATTGTTTTGATTTGTCGATGCATGTCACAACGTATTTTCTTTATTTCAAGATCAAACCTAACATGAAGAGCATAGTTGGTGTTGATAATGATCCTCAAGGAAATTCCAAAAATCTTGCTTATTATGTTTAAATTAATTTACTTAGGTTGAAACGAAGCGCAATCTTCATAGTCGGACCACTGTGGCTGCTAACAACCTGATCATAGGCTTTCTAAAGTTCAAAAGGTTAATTCAGTACCACTCAATGCTTCACTGGTCTTTCAGTTCACCACAATTGCTAAAAAAGACTTGTAAGTTTTTGGAATTTTTTTATTGTTTCGTTACTTCAACAATTTCAATTACATATCAAGATTTTATAAAATACCTTATCCAATCTTGTGCTTTTCAGCGTCTCCCATCAGACATATCATCGGCTTTGGATCTGTCTACTGATAATCTTAAACATGTGACGATTCAAAACCTGAAGGGTGTGCATGAGTTGATGATGAGATCTAAAAAATCCAAGAATGGCTTCAGGTAGGGTTTTGTTGGATGGTCCGCTTACTTGAAATCTTGCAACATCAAGTTCGGTGACAAACTTTTCTTTGAGTTTCACAACTCTACTCAGCTGTTGATGTTGACAAAAGTTATGCACACGGTAAAAAAGAAAAAGTCACTTGCATGAATGTTCGAGAATGTCATTTTGGTTGGTTGTTTATAAACATATGCGATAGTTGTTTATGGTTATGCTTTTGGGCCTTGGGTGGTAGTAAAGTAGTTGGTTGGACATGTTTTGGTTGGTAGTTATGTACATCAACGTTAAATCGTGAATGGGTGGTTAGTTTTTCTTTGGTAGACTAAGGGACCTAGACTCATATAAGTGACGTATTAAGGTTTAGTCTTGAAATATAGTTGTCTATAATAGATAACAAGTTTTGGTACCATTTCATTTTGTGTCTACTGTCAATACATATGTTCAATGTACATTTATACGTGTTACATGAAAATCCTTAGATTATTTAATCAATTCTCTCAATATGACGTGATTGAAAAATTGTTGATCAAGCAAATCTTCATGGTTGCTGACTTTTGAACACCTTAATGTTTCCATCTACTTACTTATGTTTAATATAATTGTTGGATGACTTTTTTAGATGGAAAAACATGTAAGAAACATTAGAGTGCTTTATAAAACTATGATACTTATGATATTAGTACGGATGCTTTGAAGTTATTATGTGGAGTGTTTTATATAAGATATTAGTATGGATGCTTTGAAGTTATTATATGGAGTGTTTTATATTAGATGTTATAGAAGTGTAAAGCGTGTGAATTGTAGTCCACTATTTATGAATGTATGAATGTTTCTGCAATTCGTAAAGGACAAACATTTTTATGAATTGAAACAATTCGTTACAATCTGGTAAAAAAACTTGGTAATTCTAATATAAATGTTATTTGATTAACAATTTATTACAATGATTCAACAACTATTTTTTATAATCCGTTGTCAATTAAACCTTAAAAATGTATAGTGATTCATTGTTTAATAAAATTTCAAAAGACTATCGCATTTTTACCGGGTTATACATCTAGTTAATAATTATAGGTATTCTTAAAAGCAATTAAATTGGTAAATTAATACAATTAAATTGATAAAATAAGAATACACATAATATCATAATATTATGAGATAATGAGCTCTATATATTTATTAAATAAACATTTTATTAAAATTTAAAACACTCTATTTAATTCCAAGAAAGTCAAAGACATCTAATAAATAAATATTTTATTAAATATATTGTATTCTAAAAAGACTAATAAAATATTAATGATGACTTAAAATGTAAACTAATAAACATTTTATAAGTGACTTGAAAGCTATCCATATATATTCTTAACAAATATTTTATAATAACTATATTATAAAAGTTAGTAAATTTTAATAAATTTTATGTTAGCTACGTTTGTATAACAAGACTTTTTACCATATCAACAACTTTAACCCAAGTGCATAACATATCAAAACTAGAGCAATGGTTATATTAACAATAAAAAACCCAAATAATCATAATATTTTACTTTTTCGTCACTTTTCAGGTATTAAGTTGTTTAGTGAACTCAACTTTCATTACAAGACTAATAAAAGTAATACTGCATTTACTTTTAAATTCAATGTATCACGTGACAAACCCAATAATAATAACTTCTTAGGAGAACTTGCCTTTAAAAAAATTAATAGGAGAACTCAAGGGATTTCAGTAATTAACTTAATGGAACCTCTAAGGGCTCTTAATAATTTATTTCATTTACTTTTAGTAATAAAAATATAAATACCTTGTAATGTGGTATAAACCTACATGTATCTTTGTGTTGAGTACTAGAAATGGTGGTTGAAATCTTTCTTCGCTTTGGCTCGGTTGCATTGTACATCTTCTTGTACTCGAGAAAATATCTTATTTTTTGACCTTCGAGAGCTTGAGTGGACCGGTCTTGGCTACACTCTACTTGGGTTACACGCTCTTGATGGTTCTAGCCATCATGCTAGCCACGAGCACCGTTAGGTCCTTTCTTCTTTCTGGTTCGTGTCATTACTTGGTTCTAGCCAAGATGGTACAATGGTGTTGGGTCAACACACAATTTTATTTCTTCTTGTACCGGCCATGTTTAGTTCCATATACAAACAAGTTAGAACTTTTATTTTTTTTATTTATGTTATCATAGTTCCATAACAAAAACTTAGATACGTATGGTAGGAGAGGGGATATATAGTTTGTAGGTGGGACTTATGTCTTGTTTTGTTGTATGCATTTTTATTGAACATGGCTTCAATTTATGGGCTTCATCGATATTCGGCTTTCATGGTTTGAAGGAGATTAACGGGACATAATTACTTAGGCAATTTAGTTTATCAAATCATTAAATTTCCACCGACGAAAGTTTTTGAAACTTCTTAATCAATTACAAATGCATATGGTGATAATCTCTTTTGTTATTTATATGAAGAGTCTAGCTTTTGCAAATGTTTTGTATATTTATTAGGAATGAATAGACGAAACTTGGTTTTGATTATTGTAGCAAATTATTTTGGCAAATCCATTACTAAATAGTATAAGGAAATTTTATCAACTATACTTGTATAATCTATGTAAACCATGTTTCGCTTCAAAACGTATTTTTCGTGATGACAATTGAGACATCAAAACCCTTGATAATCTAGGTTATGTATTATCATTGACATTAGCATTAGCATGAGTACCATTCCAAATTATAATAGTAATAGGAATCTAAGAATCAAGAAAATGAATAAGTTAAAAGTTGTTTATTATACAAGAATAAGCTCCCTTGAAAATTTCAAAAATATTACTTAATAAACTGTTCCATAAGATGGAGATTCATTGAAATTTGCATATATGTATATATACACACACAAATATAATTCCATGGCTAATCTGACAAAAGTATTACAACCTGTAGCTTCAATACTTCATCATTTATATTGTATTTGAACTTAAACGTCGTCGGTACAAGTCAATTTTAATGACAACCATATTCGAGTAGCATAACAAATACGACTAATTAATGTAGGCTCATAATTCATACCTCTAGCAGTCCAACGGAAGCAACTCAAAAAGTGAGATGGATGCGTGACCGGGGCTTTGTAGGCCGTCGGGTTGTGTTTTATCGCTTAACGGTCAAAATTTTCACACACACACAACTTAAATATTATATATAATTAACGTAGAAAAGATTAATCTAAATAATAATTATCTATAACTAAGTAAGAGAGTTATCTATAATTAAGTAGAAAAAATTAACTAAATCATAATTATCTTTAATTAAGTAGGAGGGATTGGCTGGAAAACCAAAAGATAAGTGACCTAATATGATGACAAGGGTCACTTGATGGTTAACTTTATTATATAGATATAAGATTAATTGTTAAGAAAGAAAAAAGAAAATAACAAATCAACCATTCCTTGATTGACATGTGGCATGGCAAACAGTGAAACCTTCGATTGGTGTGGCGTCGTGGTAATCCATTCTCACCCATTTCTTTATTTAACTAGATTCTTGCCATATGCCACGCGTTGCGGCGGCAATGACATAGTTGTTTATAGCTAATGACACGTTATGTGATGCGTTTATCATATGAAAATGCGTGTTTTGATTTATCCGACCTAACTCAGTGTAACATATATAAGCATTGTAGTTATAAAAGAAACAGAACAGAACCCGGGTTGGTTCGTTTAGTGCGGGTTCCACATAACCACTACATCATCCTTATATTTGAATCAAGACCTAGCGGCATCAAGAATCAGTGACTCGAATTTCTACTGTTGAATGACCAGAGTCCAGACTTGTTTCCGAACATAATTTACGTCAAAATATAGACCATCAAAAACATATGCAAAAATAAGCATGAAACGTATTATACTTAACCAGACTTGTTTCCGAAAAAAATTATGACAAAACGTTAATTTATATCGTTTACGCTAAACGTGAATTTATACCCACACTAAAAACAAATATGAAATGCATTATATTGACCCGACTTGTTTCCGAAAAAAATATGTGAGAAAAGTTACGTCAAAACGTAAATTTAGAACGACATGTTCATAAAAATAAGCATGTGAGAATATAGTCCTTTTTTCTTTTAAGCTAGATAATGACACGAAAAACTAACATCTACATGTATACCTACAAAATATTCATCATATATATTAAGATTGAGTTTAGCCAATTCATTCATAGCTAGATATATTTATTATCTGCATGTATACATGAAAAGAATAAATAAATAAACAAAACGAAAAGAAAAGAAAATAGAAAAGGGAAAAAGGTTGAGAACACCTGCTAAATAAAAAAAACAACGGAATAGAGAAACGAAAAAGTATTGAGACACTACTAAATGAATAAAAAATAACATGGAAAATGTAGAGAAAGAGAATCGTACCTGGGTCCGTGTGTTATAATAGCAAAGACTTAACTAACTCATCCGACTCTTGTTTTATTTTCTATCCACTTATAATTATATATAGAAGAATGGGTCAGTGGCTTTGATGTGACAGCAACCGACCATTTTTTTTAAGATATATAGTAATTGAATTTGTGGACCGACCAAGGTTGTAGGTCGCGAATGTGGCCGGTTTTATACACTAATGATACCAAGGCGTTTGAAGAATATTTAGTCTTATACCCTAACGGTACCAAGGCGTTTGAAGAATATATAGGGTTCTAATCTAAAATGAAGGCCACTAGTCGTCTAGTCCCATTGACACCACAATCCACACTTAGAGCATTCACAACAAGTCCTTTATCTATACCACTATAATTTAACTAAAATACAATTTTTCTTTAAACTTTGTATATTTTTTTAAAAACCTCTCACATCAGATTCTTTATCTCTATTTTGATCTTACTACAAGCACTTATTTTATTGCTTTTATCGGTTTTATACACTCATAAAATTATATTTACAGATAAATAGTGAATCTCAATAATTAGAGTATTCACATATGAACCTCTATTCTATGCAGTATAAAGAAAATAATAGCGGAAACAACAAAAGTGTCACACCCCGATTTCCACGTGTATCTCGGTGGGCCCGGTGGGGAGTATTGTGACGTAAGTTGATAACATTATAACCAAACAACACAAAGCAACACAGCGAAAGTCTTGGATTTAAAATATTATTACAACCCGATAAATGTCCAAAGTTCAAAATAATAGATACAGACGGATTGTAATAAAGATCCATAGGCGGATTGTAAAAATATGTACAAAAGATATCAACAGACTTTAATGTACAACTAAGGGTTGCAAATCCTCTATGTTGTCGCCTACGCAGCTTCCGGTCTATTACATGTTGTACCTGTAACTTAATCTTTTGAAAATATGTCAGTTTTCACTTGTAAACACAATCAACCGACACATTTTGAAAATCTTTTCAAAAATGGTTTTAAGTGCACCTGGCACATTTTATAAATTACTTGAGACAGTACAAATGGCCTTGTATACAATTTTACAAGCCTGTCAATACATATGGGGCCAGTACAAAAACCAAGACATGATCGACTGACACATCACTTCTGAATTTCACACAGAAAGCAGATAATATAATTTGCAATTGACTGGTATATGCCTACACCCCATGCTTAAGGTTGTGGCAGCTAGCACTTTAGTGAGCCTAAGGATATCCCCGACACGGTCAAGCCAACCCCCAATGTTTAAGTTATCATACAAAACAGATTAAAACGGGTTACATGATTTAGTTAATATCACAACTGGACAAAACATGACCCCATACCCAACGAAGCGGTAATAGTTTACCGTATCCCAAGCCCGTATGGGGAAAATAGGCTAAAAGTATTTACCTGAGCTAAATCTTCAAGAAAATAACAACTCAGCGGCAACTCAAATGGTAAATACAAGCATAATCTATCGGAAGGCGTCCAGTCTGGAATGATGGTGTTATTAACCAATTAGAATGCTAATGGGTCCTTAGTTAAGCCGTAGACTTGAACCGGTTAGTCTTACGTTTACTAAATACGGTACGATACGCTAGATTAACCGGTGACCGGAATAGAATGTTATTTAGACCCGACAAGTACAAAGACTTGTATAATATGGGTAAACACACAACATTCTAGATTTTGATATAAAAATTATAAGGTTAAACCCGTTTCGGTTAAAATACGTTAACTAGTCACGTAGGCTTAACCATACGCATATAAGGGAAACCGGGTAACCGGATGAGTCATATACAAGTTCCATATGCCAATATATATAAACATGTTGGGATATCATTAGGATATCAACATGTATGCCCGTTATGGTTTTAAAATCAAGTTACGCCTCAAAAGGGCATTTTGGTCATTTTACGCTTTATAAAAGAGGTTTGCGAGTAAACTGATGTTAGAGTCATAAAAATTTTGTAAAATTATGTATTTTATGATGTTATATCAGTAGGATATCAAATATATGTGTGATTGTTAGTTTTAAACCAAACTATGCCCCGTAAGGGTAATTTAGTCATTTCACACATTGCTTTGATGTCATAAATGAGATTCTGAGTTTGAGACTTGTACCTACTGTAAAAGTATTCAAAATAAGTTTAAAAATCGGTAGGTAACAAGCTTTGGTTCATAGTTATGGTTTTAAACCATACTATGTGCCGAAAAGGCGTAAAAGTCGTTAAATGCCGCTTAAATTCGATATTTAATAGGAACTGAAATTATGTTTAGTTTTATATAACCAAAATAAGTCATTTAACATACTATATCAATAAAGATTTGGTTAAAACCATTTTATGCGAAAAAGGGTAATTTAGTCATTTATCGGCATTACACGAATCTTAAGCATCAACTCAGTTCATAATCTGATTAACATCCCAATAGATCCTACTTATGATATTAAATCAGTGAGAAAAAGGTTTTGGTGGAGAAATTATGTTTAACCCTTCTAAAACGCCGAAAAGGGCATTTTAGTCATTTAAAAGCATTATTAACGACACTTAATCAAAATGCAGCTTATGACCAGAATGTTGTCATCAAAACAATTCATTTAAGTTAACAAATCAGTATATAAATCAATTGTATGCTTGTTGGTGATTAAAACCTTAGTTTATGATAAAAAGGGCATTTTAGGCATGATCAACGTACACTTCATAACGACTTGGAATACTATATGACCATACAGTATGACTCCAGAGAGTGATATTAAAACATAACATGGTCATAATGCAACTTATAATCAGATTCTAAAGTTGCTAATTCGGGTCAGAACTGAAAGTCAAAGCATGAGTCAATCCTTGCGACTTTCGGTTGCGAACCGACCTTAGACCTGGACTTGACGGGCCAAACATGTTTATACATGTTCTAACTAGTATTACCAAGTTATTAAAGTGTTAAAACGTATTTTATAACACCTACATTACTAGTCATGAATTTATTTCAAAACTGACCCGTTGACTTTTTATGAATATAACTTTGACCCATCAATTGGTCAAGCAAACGTGGTAATTAGGAGGTGTCATTTTAAGGAATTAACACCTACCTAATTACGATCACGTAGCCATGTTCGCGTCGAACAATGGCTGGACCGCAATGGTCTTAGCCGAAGGTCAAAACGTTTTTACGTAAACGCATTGACTTTGGCTTAAAAGCCTACAAAACTAAAAAGAACAAGTTGGAACACTTACATGTGATCCAAATAAGACTAGAAAGCTCAGGGGATGCTCCTAAATACTTTAGGAACTTCCAACTAGAGCAAGAGAGGAGAAATATGAAGATGAGCAAGGAGTTATGGCAACCATGGTGCCTATTTATACTTGAGGAAGGAGTATGAGGGCTTGCCAGGTGTTAGAGATTGTTGTGAGAGGCTTACAAGTGGGTTGGGACGTGTAGCAAGCTTAAGAATGGGTGGCAATCATGACAAAGGTGGCAGCATGTGAATCTGCCAAATAAACTACCAGCTGCGACCCTCTTGCGGACTGTATGGGTATAGGCTTACGGTCCGCAAGTCCCATATGCGCCCCAGGTTTTTAGTTTGGTTACGGACCGTAACCACGGACCATAACCAGAACGGGTTGCGGTCCGTAACCGCCTCCAGAAAATCAAATTTTGGCATTTTCTCATATATGGTCCCTCAACTTTTATAATTCCCGTTCAGAGGTTAAAATATTAACATAACGGCGACTTTGGTCCCTCTTGCTAGCACGTGGCATACAAGGATCTACAGGACATGTGTCGGAACTTTATAGGACGGGTTTTTACGAGGTGTTACAAAAAGCACTATCACATTGAAAACTCTATAATAGAGAAAAATATATAGAAAGTAAATTTGTCACATCCGACCCCTTGCACCACCAATATTGTCCGCTTTGCCCCTGATGGGTTGCCCATCTAGGAACTCACGACTTTGTTTTTAGTCGCCCCGATGGAGACTTCCCAGGAGGTAACCAATCCTAGTACTACTCTCACCTGAGCACGCTTAACTGGTGGTTTTTTCATGTGCTCCACAGCCAACTAAGCCCAAAACGCGTTGATGATTTAAGAGGTATTGGATTAGTTATGAATCAGGGATCTAGTCTGGCCATGACCAATGTGGGATTTGTGTAGGGTGTTACAATGGTTCATGTTAATCTTTCGGTAGTCGGTATCAACATCATTAATTGGGCTGTTACAAAAGTATACCTCCATATTTACATGTTCATATTCATATTCGACCCTCTATATTTCTGTTATGAGTGTATAAAAAAGAGAAAAAAAAAATGATAAAATAAGTATTTTTGAGTAAGAAATAGATAGAGAGTCAGATGTAAAATGTTTCTTAAAAGTTAACAAAATTTTGAGAAAAAATGTGCTTTTATATAGACTAGGGTCGTAGTTACCCGCGCCTTGCGCAAGGACGCGGTTGGAATTCAGAACGTACAATACACTGTAACAACTCTCCAAAATACCCTAAAACATACATAATCGAAGCCCCAGATACGCGCAGCGAGACCCGATGCGAAAAACGAAAAATTTTCAGCAGGACATCCCAGGCGACACGCGCCAGAAACCATGGCATCTCCCGCGATGCGCGGGAGAGTACCAGGACACGTGGCTTCTGAACGCGATGTCTGGCGATGCTATGCATGCAACGTAGCCTGTCTAGACCAAATAGACTTCCCAGGCGCGTCGCGAGGGAGTCCCCAGATGCTGGCGTGACGCGCGGGAGAAGCCCATCTGACCTATAAGAAGGCAGCCGTGGGACTGAAGTCTGCGCTCATTTGCCCGATACCCCCTAAACCCCTAAACCTGCGAAGCATTGCCCTGTTGTAAGTGTTTTAACCCTAATTACTGGTTCGATACGCTGCCCGATTGATCTAAAATCCAGCAACGGATGCCAAAGTAATGCCCATTAATAAGGCTATGCGTTGTTAACTATGTTGGGGTTTTGTCTCGGGAAGTATCATTCATGTTAAGTTGGGTAATTACACTAACACGTGTTGCATTGTAATTTTATTAGGAACTCAGAATTTGTACCAGGAAGCCCTAAGATAACAACCCTAAATCTACAAAGTGAGTCATTCTCTTTTTCTCATCGTTTGTGAGTCATTTATCTTTTTACCAAATTGCTTTACAAAACCTCAAATGTTTTTCAGTTATACTCACAGGGATTAAGTCTGTGTAATCTATAATTATTGCGAGTAGTTGGGGTTTTGTACATTACTAGTCCATAGTCACCAAGGGTGTGACAGGAACCGTTACTCATTGGGAGACAAGTCCCACAGTAATGGACCATAAGCACAGGGGAGTGTCCCGAGTCGCCTACTATGTTGAATAATTGATAGAAAACTTACACTCTAATCACCCTTAATACTGTAAAGTATAACAATGTGTCATTTTATAAAATGGAATGAACTCACCAGTATTTTTAACTGACCAAAATGTTTTCAAAACGCGTTTCAGGTAACTTGCTGTGTAAGTCATAGAAGCCAGCTATGGAGCACTGAAGGCTTAAATAAAGTGGCTATGATTACCTGAATAAATGAAGAACTTATGTTTTTGTTAATTAGGGTTTATCCCTATAAAACATTCTAATGGAATATGGGTTTATCCCATTTGTTTAATACTAAAACTTTGGTGTTTGAGAAACTCTGAATTTATTTTCCTAACATCGATCCTGATGATATTTCCGCTGCCAAATTAATAAACACCGGTACCACTTGACTATCTCGCGGCAACCGCTCCCGGGGTAGGGGTCGGGGGCCGTGACACACACCATGACAACCGATAAATAAATTTGTAAAATTAATTAAAATGATATATTAATGGGTTATACTATTTGCATCATAACTCGTCTCTGAACATTAAAATAATAAAAAAATGTAAAACGATATAGTAAATAACAAAGTTAAATAAGGTAAACGAAAAAGAAAACGATAGAAACTTGGTCGGTTTCGGTATGCTCGTTACGGCAAAAACATGTTCAAAAGAGTATCGGCGTGTTCGTTTAAAAAATATTAAACTAAAAAAAACCTTTACCACACTCGTTATAGCGAAGAATAAGAAAATTTTAAAAATATGTCTAAAACGGTATTAACGTGTTCGTTAAAAAAACTATTTAGTGGTAGAGAAGTAATTTGGTTAAAGTAAAAAAAATACAATAGTTAAACTATATGGATTGTATTGAAAAAGTTTACACTAAATGACAAAATAAAATAAAGGACAAAAAAATAATGAACTTGTAAAACATACATTAGAAGTAGTAAAACACTATTGATTTTCTCTTCTTTTGTATTATATATATATAATGTAAGTATATGAAGAAAACCTTCTGTGACATCCCGGTTTTTCAGGTACTTTAAACGCGCTACTTTATTGTTATTCATCCTTACGCTAATTTAATTCGGATAATTAAATTACGCGCTCGCAATAACTACGCTAACTTTAGTATTTAGGGAATACACGATGTTTGGGAGTTTTAACGGGTTGTATCTGAATTACGTGCTACGTGTTATTAGACGTTTGTGAATAATTGTCGAGTCGTATTATGTGTAGTTATTTATCAGATTATAATGATCGGTTAGTAAATTCTATTTATAAGCCGAACCGAACCAAGCTTGTGAAATGTTTCGACTTCGCGACCAAGCAAACCCAACCCGCCTCCCACACCCCCTTGCGGCCCACACTCCTTGCGGCCCAAGAATAGCCCAAACCGCCCCCCAAGCCTCTATGTATGTATACGTATGATGCATGGGGTGCTAAAAAAACAACAAACCCTAAAACCTACTCCCTTGTGGTGTGCGACGGCAAGCAGCCCCCCCTCTCGGTCGCGCAAATAGCCCACATCCCTCGGATCGAATCCAAGCTTGTCCCGGTTCGCTAGTTGTCATCGTTTAAGGTTAGGGTTTTTCAATTTTGTTACGATTCATGTGATGATCTTCTGTAGAATTGATTATGATTATGTGCTCGTATGATTGTTGTTATGAAAAGTGTTGTCGTGTATGACTAGTTCGGATGAATATGCGAATCCTTGCGGTTGTGATGATGTGTTCGAGTATTAAAATCTTAGGCTGCGTTTTATCTATAAAGATCATGATATATGGTTAGGGTTTGCATGAATACTGATATATTAGATGATATCCGATGCAATAACCTGTTATAAATCGATACAACTAAGCGTCGTGGCCGTTTAAACATGTTCTAATACAATAAAGTCGAAAACAGAAAGCTGAATGTCATTTACAGCCAACTTCAGTTGGCTGTAACCTGATCATTATTTATCAAAAGGTGGATTTTCTGAATCCTAAAACGTGTATTTTTGAAAAACGCTTCAAATGGCGCTGGATTCATATTTTTATGAGGTTGTTTGCTATTTTTGAATGACCATTTAGGGCAGCAGCTGAAGCTGTGTAAATTCCGTAGAATTCACAGGTTGTTTATCAAGTCAGATCTCATAGTCTGTATGGGGTTAGGTCACGAAATCTGTACAGTAACTGGAGACGGGAGTTTCCGAAAATCTCCCACTGGAATTTCGTTAATCGGATGAACGATGATTTTTAAATGATTTTTCTCGTGGACTGAAGTCAGAAAGCGACGAATCTGACTGCAACCTAGTATATAAATTTTTATAAATAATTGGTAAAGCTTTAGATTTGAAAATTTTACGCTAAATTTTACAGGCTAATTGGCACCCTCTGTAAAAAGATTGGAATTTGTGGAGCATGGGAACTATTTTATAAAAATTCTCGAAAACATCCCAGTTTTGAGTGTACAAGCTGAAACATGATAACTTGCGTTTGTGTGTATCTAAGGGTTGAATGAGTTATCCTGTGTTTATGACAAGTTGATTTGGTCGTTATTTTGTATGGTGATACATTGCATGCATGATTATGGTTTCGAATTGGTTATTACGTGTGACGTACTGTGTGTTAGTTATGCGTAAGGTTTTGTGTCAGTGTGTTCACACACTAACTTTGAATCGGTTGACATGTTAGGACGCGATTAGCGGTTCCATCCTTTGCTTCTTTTGCGTTTATCTAACCGAGCAATTTAAGGTGAGTTTACGGCCCCTATTTTATCCGGTTTTGAACAACAGGGGGAGAAACATGTGTACGCTCTACAACTCAATCTTTTACGTTATGCGAAATTAACACCGTTAACTATTCGGTAACTAAGTTAATGTTAATGTATGTTATGGTCACTAAGTAGCCTTATCACGGAAGTACTCAACCAACTCTCGGATCGTTAGTATTGGGTAATATAGCGGGGAAATTATAGTAGTACTACTGGGCCCGACAAGCCCCACCCGAGCTAGTCACGCTAGCCGACCGTGAATGGTCAACGGATGATTAATTTGGCCTAACTTTCGCCATGGTCAGTGATAGACCTGGCAACACAGAGGCAACAACAGTCAACTTCGATCACGAACTCTTACGTGACGTAACTTTAGGCTCGCTACCTACATGTTAACATTGAACTTATTTACGAACCAACATTATTATTCCATGTTAGGAATAATGGAACTATGTCGTTATTCCGGGTTAGAGATAACGGGGAAAACCAATCTTTTAAACTGAACATGTGAACTTATAAAACCTGTGAACTCACTCTTCTTTAATGTTGACACTTGTTTCTTTGCATGTTTCACAGGACGCTAGGAGCGCTAGGTGCACTCACTTTGCATTTGAACAAGGCATTTTTATCGAGTCTTTATTAACGATTATTTTTGGGATTTTGGTTTTGGCGTTTATGTTGGCGCCCGTTTCTTTATTCTAATGCTTCCGCTAAACTTTGAAACATTGGAACTTTGAAAATGACTATGCATGCTTACAATAAATGTTTTTGGAAAACGTTTAAATAAATCATATAGAGTCGTTCGACATTGCTAGTGTCTGAGATTCTGGTTTGATCACACGCCTCGCGGTAATACTCTGCAAGTGGAAATTGAGGGTGTGACAGATTGGTATCAGAGCCTCTTGCTATAGAGAACCAGGTTTGCATTTAAGGTAGACCTAAACTATAGCTGTTACACGACACTAGACTTAGTTGGCACCGTACTGTGATATCTTGTTATGTGTTATACTACAATTGTTCTATGTGATTATATATATATATATATGTATTGTGATATACGCAGCTCGTAACTAACTACACCAACCCAGCATGCTATGTCATCATCATCATCCGACAGATCTCGACAATCAAGGGCGCCGGGGAAGGCACCCATTGTCGAACCCTCACCACCTCGTGGCGTGGAGACACGCTCAGCTGCCCGGAAAAGACTCGCTCTAGGAGGGGAGTCGTCCTCCCGTCCAACCACCGCTGTACCGGTCAAACCGGTCAACTCTTCAGGAGTGGGGGACGATCTACTTAGAGCTGTGCTAAGGAAACAACAGGAACAACTGGAGAGAATGCAAGAGACTATCGGAGCACAGGGATGGCTGATACGTCAGCTGACTGGTAAAACTGAAGAGCTCGAGGAAGAGCAAGATGAGAATAAGAGATTTCGAAGCAATTTAGCTAATGACCTTCGTGCTAAGCAGCTGAGGGCTGACTGGCTTGAAGACAGAGTTCTTGAGTCCAGTTGGAGGATTCACGAACTGGAGCAGAACCAAGCACCACTTATCCCAGTATCCGCACTAGCACCGGCCCCTCTAGCGCCGGTAGAAGACGAAGAGGAGGATCCAGAGGAAGACCCGGAGGAGGATCCGGAGGAAGAAGAGCGGAACAGGACCCGGCTGTTGAAGCTGAAAACGCTGAAGAGGAAGACGCAGTGATAGCGACTTGGGAGATGGAGACATAGATGACTAACTCGTCTCACCAATCTCCGTTTTGTTTCCTTTAGTTTGTTTGTTTCCACTTATGTTTGAACTTGGAAATTTTATAATTAAACTGATATGTTTGGTTGGTATTTTGTGAGACATTACAATTTATTTAATCGAATCTTCCTTTTGATTGTTTAATTTGTTGGGTTGACATAAATTGTGTGATCATTGAAGTGTGAATATGATAACTATATTGGATATATACTTATCGGTGTGTGTTTGTGTTGTTTGCGAAGATCTGAAATGGCAACCGGTCATCGCGGAAATCTCAACATGTCAGCTGAAGAATTGGCCGCTTTAATCCAACAACACGTGAATGCTGCTATGGCAGGTGTTCCTAACCCACCAGCAGGTAACCATTATTAAATTTTCATGGGAAAATCTAATAGTTTGGCTAGTAGATTTTGTCGCTGACGACCTATCCTCTATCCTCAGGAGGGGGTCTTAACCCCTACAAGATGTTCTTGGATGCGAAACCGAGCAATTCACGGGAGTTGAAGGACCCATAGGACTGGTCCGTTGGGTTGAAAAGTCTGAATCGGTTTTCGTAATGTGCAATTGCCTCGATGCTAATAAGGTCAAGTATGCTGCCTCGACGTTGGAAGATGGAGCATTAACCTGGTGGAACGCACAAGTCCAAACGCGTGGGCTTGCTGCGGCGAACGCAATGACCAGGACCGAGTTCAAAGCTCTAATCAAGGAGGAATACTGTCCACGGGACAGAGTTCAGCAATTGGAACAAGCGTTATGGAACCACAAGATGGTCGAGTCAGAAATTGAAGCGTACACGGCAAGACATCATGATCTGGTGTTCCTTTGTCCCGATTTGGCTAACACCATCGCTAAACGACTTGAGTTTTATCTTGGGGGTCTGGTCCCTGAGATCCAGGGCATGGTAATGTCTAGCAACCCTACAACAGAGCAACAAACGATTAGGCTGGCACATAAACTCACCGATAAGGCGGTGGAGCAAAGGAAGTTGCCACCTAGGGGTGCAACTGAAATTGTCCCTGACAACAAAAGGAAATTTGAAGACTCACCTGCTCGGCAGTCTTCATCAGCCCAGCTACAACAAGGAAACCAGAAGCGGTCCAACAATTTCAACAACAATCGGGGTCACAACAATCAGTCTGCCAACAACACCCAGATCTCGAGCGGCTATGCAGGACGGAAGCCGCAATGTAATCGTTGTAACCTCCATCATCACGGCCCTTGCGACGGAAATCGCTGCCAACGATGTGGCAAAGCAGGACACGTGGCAAAGGATTGTCGCGGGGATATTATGTCACGACAGAATCAAAACCAGCCCCAGAGTCAGCAGCAGGGTAATAACCGGGGATGCTACCAGTGAGGTAGCACTGCCCATTTCAAGCGAGACTGCCCGCAACTTCGCAACAACAATAATGGTGGGAATAATAACAACAACAACAATGGCAACAATGGAAATGGTGGCACAGGAGGTGCCAAAGGACGTGCATTCACGCTAGGCCGTGGGGAGGTCAGAAACGACTCGAATGTGGTCACCGGTAAGTTTCCACTTAACGATCATTTTGCTACTGTACTTTTTGATACGGGTGCGGATAAGAGTTTTATATATGAGTCTTTTAGGAAGAACCTAAATCTCACACCTAAACCCCTAAAGACCCCTTACGTTATAGAACTAGCCAATGGTAAATCTGTAGATGTGACTCATCTAGTGACCGGCTGTCAACTCAACCTCGTGGGTCACACCTTTACCATTGATCTGATGACAATTACTCTGGGTAGTTTTGATGTGGTAGCCGGAATGGACTGGCTATCCGACGTCTGAGCTAAAGTTCTCTGTTTCGAGATAGCTATCCGTATTCCGCTCTCTAACGACGAAGTCTTGATGGTGCAAGGCGAGAAGGCAGGCGTCGTCACGAACATCATCTCTTACATGCAAGCTCAGAAGTATCTTCTGAAAAAGAACTCTTTTGCTTTGCTCGCACTAGTCACCGAGTAGTCGAAGGACGAGAAGCGGATTGAAGATATCCCCATCATCCGTGACTTTCCCCGATGTGTTTCCAGAGGAGTTACCCGGTCTTCCACCACCTCGACAAGTAGAGTTTGAAATCGAATTGGCGAGCCATGCGACTCCTATCGCCAAGGCCCCGTACCGCTTAGCTCCAGCAGAGCTGCAAGAGCTGTCTACCCAACTTCAGGAATTGTTGGAAAAAGGATTTATCCGACCCAGTACTTCGCCAGGGGGAAGCTCCGGTCCTTTTTGTCAAGAAGAAGGACGGGACCTTCCGCATGTGCATTGACTACAGGGAACTCAATAAGGTTACCGTCAAGAACCGGTACCCATTACCTCGCATCGACGATCTTTTCGACCAGCTTCAAGGGTCAAGCTACTACTCCAAAATTGATCTACGGTCTGGTTATCACCAACTACGCGTCAGGGAGGAGGATATCTCCAAGACGGCATTTCGCACTCGGTATGGCCATTACGAGTTCTTGTCATGCCCTTCGGTCTCACCAATGCACCCGCGGTGTTCATGGACCTCATGGACCTCATGAACCGAGTGTGTAAGCCGTATCTCGACAAGTTTGTCATCGTGTTCATCGATGATATACTCATCTACTCTAAGGGTGAGGAAGAACATGCTGAGCATCTGCGGTTATTGCTAGAACTACTTCAACAGGATAAACTATGTGTGTCACACCCGACCCGCAGCGGAAATAGGTGATCGAGGCATGATTGGGTTTTCGTCAAAGCTCATGACATTTATTATAATGTTTCATATTTATTATTACAATTTTAAAGAAGATCATTCGATCAAATCATACAAGTACAACATGTTCTATACATCTTTCTAGTCTTCATTATTTTTCTTCTAAGGCAATTTCCTATGTGTTTCTTGCTTCATCCTGTTCACCTGTATCATGTGTAAAAATGGTTTTTGGATCAACAAAAAGTTGGCGAGTGAACCTTGTTAGAAAACATTTATTATTGATTTCTTGTTATATTTAATATGGAAAAATTGTGCAATAATCATATGTGAGTAAACGTAAATAATCATACAATAACATACAATAACATACAATAACAAACAATAACAAACAATAACAAACCACCTTGCATGAATATATGACATGATTGACAATGTATATGTTGGCAACGTCACGTTCACGCTCATAGGTAATGGGGAACGGTTCCGGTCATAGGTAATGGGGAACAGACGGCCTATGATGAAATGTATGTGCGATCAAGGCTCAATCAAACGGAGCCGATCGTATGTTGGCAACGCCTCGTTCACGCTCATAGGTAATGGGGAACGGCTCACGCTCATAGGTAATGGGGAGCGGCGGCCTATGATAATGTATGTACTGAAAATTATAAATTTAATCTAAACATTAACCACACAAACAATTGATACATATTGAATACACATTTGATCATGGATATGATGGATGCACATGTGTTTAAATGTAATAAATAATAGGACACATGATACACCCCAAAAAGTGATTAAAACGGGGAATTGGTAGAGATTCACTCACAGTGGGTGCGTTTCTTGGATTGATGATGAATGCGCACGAATTTGGATTTAACCACGAGAGGAACTAACCTAAATAATAACATAGTGGTTCGGTAAATAAAAGGATTTTATTTGAGATTTAATAATTTTAATTCATACCGTTAATAGGATTTCTAGATTTATTTTTGTGATTTTAAGGACATTTTCTAACTAAAAAAAATATTATTTTTAAGTATTTTTAATTGATTTTTAAATAAAATAAATAAATAAAAGAAAATAAAATTTTTTGATTTTTTTTTTACTAGTTGACCGTTGACCAGTTACTTGACCGGTCGGACCGTGTTTATAATATGCGCTGAGTGAGGTTCGAACTTGTGACCTCCCGTATGTGTGCACGCAGCTCTACCAACTGAGCTACGTGTCTAACCCGAAATATTTCTGTTTTTAATTATATATATATACAAATTAGATTAATTAATTTCTGTCCTTATTTAAAAACTTGATAATTGTCAGAAACGGTGCGGGAGTCTGGACTCGAACCCGCGACGTGCTCAATGTTTTTGCACACAGTCCACCACTGGATTGTGTGTCTAACCTGGTTATTATTCCGGTTTGTATTATACTTATACACTGATTACATGTTTCAGGATTTGGCTTTTATAAAAAGGGTATATTATTTCAGTGAATCGGAACACAACAGAACTCGAACCCGGGACGTATGCTTTATAATCGCACACAGTCCACCGCTGGACTGTGTGTCTAACCTGGTTAAAATACTTGTTTTTATTAATCTTATATACTAACTGAAAGGTTCCGTAATTGAGTTTTATAAAAAGGTTTGAATTTTGTGACGAGTCGGAACAAGGACAGACTCGAACTCGGTGTCTCTATGTTTCAAATGCACACAGTCCACCGCTGGACTGTGTGTCTAACCCGAGATATAACCCGATTTATATTACATGTATACACAATCCAAAACTTCATCTTCTTCGGAAACATTACCCAGAACTCAAAATCCGACTGTTTCGATTCATTAATCAATCCCTTTAGTAAATTGTAAATAACTTCATATGAGATTAATAGAAATGAGAGAGATTAAGTGTAAGATATACCGAACAGAGATCCCTTGTTTCTCCGGCGAGATTCTGATGACAGCAGGTTATTCCGGCGACGTGTATCTTGCGGCAGAGGATCTTCAGGAAGTTTGAGGTGAGTGTGGGTGACTTCGGTATGAGCTCTAGATGTTCTGTTTATAAAGTAAGGCAACAGGGATAAAATGGGTTCGGTTTTCCGGCGACTTGCAGAGAATTCCGGCGAACACAGATAAATTCCGGCAGTAGAGTGTTTGAACAGAAAGCTCTTGTGTGATCGCTTGGTGGACGAGATGTTTCAGTATTTGCAGATCAAATGATTTGTAATCGGTTTCATCTTTTAATGTTTTCGATTTCATTCTTTTTTTTAAATGTTTTCGTTTATGAACTACCGATTTTCTTTGATTCAAGGTGTAACTGATAACTGAAATCGAATTAAACACAATTCAGTAACGGATGATTGTAGGCGCTCCACTTTTCAGTCGAAATCGTAACTGTTGAAATCTTTTGGGCGGCTTTCTTTTTGAAACTTCCCTTAATTGAAATGCGTATACATATATTAATGGTTCTAAAATAAACTGAATGAGGCTCGGCAGCCGAACGGCTTATGTGTATGTGATGGAGGCGGGTGACCCGGCTTTTGGCGCGGGTTCGAATCCCAGCCAACCCTTTTATTTTTTTTCATTGATTATTACAAATTTTCAATTATAGATTTTAAGTTTTAAAATGTTTATTAATTATGTATCGTTTAGAATTAATTTGGGCGATAAATATACAATGAAAAATTTTAACTGGGTATTCGATTAATAAACGAAGCGGGTTTTGGAAACCCGTTTTTTGACGGATGTTACAATATGCCAAATTTTCGAAGTGTGATTTCTGGATTCGGGAAGTTCAATTCCTCGGGCATATGATGAATGCAAAGGGTATACACGTTGATCCCGCTAAGATCGATGCTATCAAGAACTGGGAAGCACCCAGGACACCGACAGAGATCCGCCAATTTTTGGGTTTGGCTGGTTACTACAGACGTTTCATCGAGGGATTTTCCAAGATCGCACAACCGCTTACCACTCTCACTCAGAAGGGCACCAAGTATGCTTGGGGTGACAAACAGGAAGCAGCATTTCAATTACTGAAGCAGAAGCTTTGCAGTGCGCCCATTTTGTCCTTGCCAGAGGGGACGGATGATTTTGTGGTATATTGTGAGCTTCCATTCAGGGATTGGGATGTGTGCTCATGCAACGTGATAAGGTCATCGCGTATGCATCCCGACAGTTGAAGGTCCACGAGAAGAACTACACGACACATGACTTGGAATTGGGAGCAGTTTAAGATTTGGAGACACTACCTATATGGAACAAAGTGCACAATCTACACGGATCACAAGAGTCTCCAGCATATTTTTGACCAGAGGAGTTGAACATGCGACAGCGTCGCTGGGTCGAACTCCTGAACGATTATGAATGTGCCATTCGGTATCACCCGGGTAAAGCTAACGTGGTAGCTGATGCCCTCAGTCGGAAGGAGCACTTGAAACCTCGTCGGGTACGAGCACTACAGTTCACAATTCATTCTGGGTTACCCGAACAGATACGCGACGCGCAACTAGAAGCAGTTAAGGAAGAGAACATCAAGGCCGAATCTGTGGGAAAGATGGAACGCGATTGGGAAGTGAAACCCAATGGTACCCGGTACTTCATGAATCGTATATGGGTACCTCTCTACGGAAACCTCAGAAAGCTAGTTATGGACGAAGCTCACAAATCCCGATACTCTGTCCATCCTGTTTCGGATAAGATGTATCAAGACCTTAAAGCCGCGTACTGGTGGCCCAACATGAAAGAGGATATAGCCACCTACGTGAGCAAGTGTTTGACTTGTGCGAAAGTCAAGGTGGAATACCAGAAGCCATCAGGGCTACTTCAACAACCTGAGATCCCAGTGTGGAAATGGGATCAGATCTCGATGGACTTTATCACTAAACTCCCGCGAACTCCGGGTGGTTGCGATACCATCTGGGTGATCGTGGATCGTCTAACTAAGTCTGCACACTTCCTAGCGACCAAAGAAACATATAAGATGGATAAGTTGACTCGCATCTACATTAAGGAAGTAGTTTCTCGGCACGGGGTGCCAACGTCCATCATTTCAGACAGAGATGCTCGTTTCACGTCCAACTTTTGGCAGTCATTTTAGAAAGCGTTGGATACACGCTTAGATATGAGCACAGCTTACCACCCTCAGACGGATGGTCAAAGTGAAAGGACCATTCAGACCTTGGAGGACATGCTTAGGCATGCGTGGTAGACTTCGGGAACAGTTGGGAAATCCATCTGTCTTTGGTGGAATTCTCGTATAACAACAGTTATCATACGAGTATTCAGGCAGCACCGTTTGAAGCATTGTACGGTCGCAAATGTAGATCACCAGTCTGTTGGGTAGAAGTCGGTGACAGTCAACTCACAGGTCCTGAGTTAATACTTGAGGCTACTGAAAAGATTGTGCAAATCAGAAACCGCATGGCAGCGGCACGGGATCGACAGAAAAGTTACGCTGACCAACGACGCAAACCGCTCGAATTTCAAGTAGGTGACCGTGTCCTACTGAAAGTGTCACCCTGGAAGGGTGTAATTCGTTTTGGGAAACGAGGCAAACTAAATCCACGGTACGTAGGCCCATTTGTGATTTCGAAGTGTATCAGGCCCGTAACTTATCAGTTAGACCTTCCTGCCAAACTCAGTGGAGTTCACAACGTTTTTCACATGTCCAATCTGAAGAAGTGTCTATCAGATGAAACCCAGTTCATTCCATTGGATGAGATACAAGTGGATGAACAACTGCATTTTGTGGAGCAACCTATCGAGATCATGGACCGTGAGATCAAGACTCGAAGGCACAGCAAGATACCGATCGTCAAAGTTCGTTGGAACTCTAAGCGTGGACCGGAGTTCACGTGGGAAAGAGAGGACCAAATGAAAAGCAAATATCCACACCTTTTTGCAGCTGAGCAGCAATCTGATGTTACCGCCAACTGAATTTCGGGACGAAATTCTTTCAACATGGGGATGATTGACAGCCTGGGATTTCCTTATACCATTCTAACAAACTGAATTTTTGTGCGTTGCATTCTATAACCGCATTTACTCAATTTTCGAGACGAAAATTCTTTCAACATGGGGATAATGTAACATCCCGGTTTTTCAGGTACTTTAAACGCGCTACTTTATTGTTATTCATCCCTACGCTAAATTAATTCAGAGAATTAAATCACGCGTCGCAATAACTACGCTAACTTTAGTATTTAGGGAATACACGATGTTTGGGAGTTTTAACGAGTTGTATCTAAATTACGTGCCTACGTGTTATTAGACGTTTGTGAATAATTGTCGAGTCGTATTATGTGTAGTTATTTATCAGATTATAATGATCGGTTAGTAAATTCTATTTATAAGCCGAATCGAACCAAGCCTGTGAAACATTTCGACTTCACGACCAAGCAAACCCAACCCGCCACCCACACCCCCTTGCGGCCCACACTCCTTGCGCCCCAAGAATAGCCCAAACCGCCCCTAGCCTCTATGTATGTATACGTATGATGCATGGAGTGCTCAAAAAAAATAACAAACCCTAAAACTTACTCCCTTGTGGTGTGCGACGGCAAGCAGCCCCCCCTCTCGGTCGCGCAAACAGCCCACATCCCTCGGATCGAATCCAAGCTTGTCCCGGTTCGCTAGTTGTCATCGTTTAAGGTTAGGGTTTTTCGATTTTGTTACGATTCATGTGATGATCTTCTGTAGAATTGATTATGATTATGTGCTCGTATGATTGTTGTTATGAAAAGTGTTGTCGTGTATGACTAGTTCGAATGAATATGCGAATCCTTGCGGTTGTGATGATGTGTTCGAGTATTAAAATCGTAGGCTGCGTTTTATCTATAAAGATCATGATATATGGTTAGGGTTTGCATGAATACTGATATATTAGATGATATCCGATGCAATAACCTGCTATAAATCGATACAACTAAGCGTCGTGGCCGTTTAAACATGTTCTAATACAATAAAGTCGAAAACAGAAAGCTGATTGTCATTTACAGCCAACTTCAGTTGGCTGTAACCTGATCATTATTTATCAAAAGGTGGATTTTCTGAAGCCTAAAACGTGTGTACGCTCTACAACTCAATCTTTTACGTTATGCGAAATTAACACCGTTAACTATTCGGTAACTAAGTTAATGTTAATGTATGTTATGGTCACTAAGTAGCCTTATCACGGAAGTCCTCAACCAACTCTCGGATCATTAGTATTGGGTTAGATAGTGGGGAAATTATAGTAGTACTACTGGGCCCGACAAGCCCCGCCCGAGCTAGTCGCGCTAGCGACCGGGAATGGTCAACGGGTGATTAATTTGGCCTAAGTTTCGCCATGTTCAGTGATAGACCTGGCAACACAAAGGCAACAACAATCAGCTTCGATCGCGAACTCTTACGTGACGTAACTTTAGGCTCGCTACCTACATGTTAACATTGAACTTATTTACGAACCAACATTATTATTCCATGTTAGGAATAATGGAACTATGTCGTTATTCCGGGTTAGGGATAACGGGGAAAACCAACCTTTTAAACTGAACATGTGAACTTATAAAACCTGTGAACTCACTCTTCTTTAATGTTGACACTTGTTTCTTTGCATGTTTCTCAGGACGCTAGGAGCGCTAGGTGCACTCACTTTGCATTTGATCAAGGCATTTTTATCGAGTCTTTATTAACGATTATTTTTGGGATTTTGGTTTTGGCGTTTATGTTGGCGCCCATTACTTTATTCTAATGCTTCCGCTAAACTTTGAAACCTTGGAACTTTGAAAATGACTATACATGCTTACAATAAATGTTTTTGGAAAACGTTTAAATAAATCATATAGAGTCGTTCACATTGCTAGTGTCTGAGATTCTGGTTTGATCACACGCCTTGCGGTAATCATCCGCAAGTGGAAATTGAGGGTGTGACACCTTCATAAATGAGAAAACCTTGCAAACCTTATTTGCGTGGACAAGATTTATCCACATCATCCACTAGAAACAAATGGTTAAAGGTATGTCTTTTGTTAAACATGTACCCTACTAGCCACACTCTTCCCTAAGTTCCATTAATTACCCCCACCAAACCATCACATTTTATTCAACCTTGTCATATCACCTTTTTAGACACTCATCTCTTCCACATCTCTTTGTATCCACCATTGTTGCTTACCTTCACATTCAACTTTCTAAAAAAAGAAAATTCTCTGGCTGGTTTTTTCTTCTCCGGATTTCATGGGCGACCCACACAATTTTATCGCTGATCTTGAGACTTACTCCCGTAGTCGTGTTTTCCGAAACAACTTCATCGGTGATCGAAGCCACCAGATCTGAAGATCGAAGCCACTATCGAAGCTCTCAAAGAAAAGGAAGAACGGTGTCGTTTTAATCACATATTTGTTTCTGTTTTTTAGAGAAAGAAAGCTAATGTTTTGGAGGGAAAAACAACAATTTTCATCTTGTTCACCTAGACACCAAGAACACACACACAAGTGTGTGAGAGAGAAACAGGTTTAAAGACTTACTTTTTTTATTTATGCAATTTGTTTAGATTTATATTTTGTATAACGTTTGGTAGATTTAAAATCAAAGCTAGTCTGTTTATTTTATATTTTAAATCAAGATCTATAAGAAATTGTGTATGTTGTATTTCTCTCTGCAAAGTATATTGATTTTTTTATGAAAATTAATGTTGAATTTCTAAATTATTTTTCCATCGATTTTGAGTTGATGATTTCTTTTAGTTGGTGTTTTTGTGTTTGTGTTTGTGTGTGTGTGTGGGGGGGGGGGGGGGTAATTCAGCATCACAATTGATGGTAGATAATTGGTTTGAAAATCCATAATTTTTACGAGGTATGTTTCAAATTTCTTTGTTGGTTTATATGTTTTTGAATAAATTCAGTCGGATATCACATTTTCATTACCTTTAGAAAGTCCATAATTTAATCGGATATCTCTTTTATTTTATAAATAGCATTCATGTTTTTACTAGCATAAATTGTTATATATGTTACATTTTTGTCATCTACATTTATGTCAAGAGTATATTGATATTTTTTACGAAGAATGATGTTGAATTTCTAAATTGTTTGTACATAGTATATTGATATTTTTTACGAAGATTAATGTTAAAATTTCTAAATTGTTTGTCATATATGTTGTAACATGTGTTACACTGCTGGTTAAATATGTTGCATACAACGTGTGACATGTGTTACACCCAGTGGGTTAGACATGTATACCATGTTACACATGTTACATGTTGATGTTACCTGCGTTTACAACTTCTTGTCTAACACATGAGTATACACTTGTTAATGTGGTTTTTAGATTCTCACATGTCTACTTTCTACAAATGATCAACAACACCCGCCTCGGAACTCTGTTATGAGACTTCTATTGGCACCAAATATTGGATACCTATTGTCGACGAAATGGTGTTACATGTGTTACACCCAGTGGGATACCTATTGGATAGTTGTTATGAGACTTCTGTTGGCACCAAATATTGGATACCTATTGGTTACCTGTTATGAGAGTTCTATATGTTTTAGCACATGTTACATTGCGGGTAACATGTGTTACATACATGGTGTTAGATGTGTTACACATATAGGTTACACATGTGACCTATATGTTGTAACACATGTTAGCTATGCATGTTACATTTCTGTCAGCTATATTTCTGCCAGCTACATTCTAAACTCTTTGTCATATATGTTGTAATATGTGTTACACTTCGGGGTAATATATGTGGCATACAGGGTTTTACTCATTTGTACATAACGTAATAGTAAGTTTTAAATATTAAAATGTTTTTAGATGGGTTGTTAAATGTTAAAATGTATAAACTTCATAATTTATTCGGAACATCTCGTTAATTTTACAAATAAAAAGTCGTGTTTTTTGTGGGATAGTTAGCCACATATGTAGTAACAATGTTATACAAGTTACTTATAGTTACTCCAGCCCTTTTTGGACACAAAGGGGGCTGCACATTCACATGTTTGTAACATGTGTCACACTAGTGAGGTAACACATGTATAGTCACGTTACACATGTTATATATAGTTGTTACAGGTGTTACAGCAAAACTTTGCACATGTACACATGTTACATAGGAGATTAATAACTTTAACTATAGAAGATTAATACCGATGTACTTGTTTTGTTCATAGGTGAATATATGTTTTGTGTTCAAGATGAAGATGGTTATTAAGAAGCGAAGCCCGTCGAAGGATTACAACGCATCATCATGTTTTCGTGGTGACGATGGTGTGTTTTTTGATGGCTGCTATGTGTTTTAGAGAAAAAAAGCAAATGTTTTGGAGAGATTGTTTACTGACGAGTTAGCAGTGACGACAAATTTGAAGAACTGAAACAAGATATCTGATGGAAGGATGATTGTTTATTGATGAGTTAGTCTATACTTGTAGGGGTATTAGTATTAATCTTTGTGGGTGTTTACCTTATTAACCTTTTCAAGTAGTGTAATATTTTGGTAATCAAATCAAACTTTGTTTTGTTCTTTGTGGTCATTTAATGTATTGAATCAAACGGAAATGAAAACGAAACAATGCTTTGAAATTTTCTTTTTGCAGCCTAATATATAAAATACATTACATGTAACATTTTATGTGTAATAGTCACCAATCACATGCTATACACTATGTCACACATGTTATACAACAGATGCAACAGGTTTACCGATGTTACATTTTTGTTTTGTAACATGTGTAACATCGTTTCAAAAGCAAAGAAATAGTAGGTTTTGTATCACCTTACAAATTTATGTTTTTCTAACAAACACCATGTTACACACTATAAAGTGAAACAACAGTATTGAACGTTGCTACACATTTCCCATTCTGTCGTAACACGTGTAACCTTCTTTTTTTTTTGGGGGGGGGGGGGGATCGATGTTGTAGGTTTGCTACATCATGTAACATGTGTGTTCCATGATTACTATTTCCTGTTTCGTAACATCCAAGTAACATGTGTGATCCATCATAACAATATCTGGGATGTTCTGTTCCGCACAACCTTTTTTACCATGTTACACACGTTACAAAACAACATAACATTCACATAACACATTTTTGCGTTAGTATATGCAACATCAACATATAAACAATACCTTATTAACATAACAAGTACAACTATTTAAACTTCAGAGCCCAAACGCGGAGATAAAGTGGTATTGTTTAAGATTGTAATATTTTTTTAGATTGTAATGTTTAAGAATATTTGTATTATATTTGATGACATATGTAACACATGTGTACTAAAGGAATGACGTAACCAACATTTTATAAGGCCATTATTTGCTATTATTTTAGACACTTCTTATATAATTACACATGTTACGTTCAAGAAAAGTTACATCTGTAAATCAAAACAAAAGTCACTTGTCATGGATGGAATACATGCTACATATGTTTCATATGTTACATCGAAACTAAGTTTTATTAACATTTTTCCACCAATGTTTTTTCTATTTGTTAAAAAAAACCATCAGTGCAACAGGTGTTACATGTGTTACTAAGTGGAACACTCTTTGAATTCAGTGTCTACACATGTTACACTTCATATAATGTGTTATAATCTTAATATGTAAACAACGGTATACATGCAACATTACACATGTTTTTGCACACAAAATGTAGTATCAACGTTGCACGTGTTACTTATATTTACACCAGCCCATTTTTTGTAACAAAGGGGTTGAACATATGTAACATGTGTTACACTAGAGGGTAACTCCTGTACAACGTCAAAGGTACACATGAGTACTAACATTTTCAGTTACACATGTTATCAGGTCATTATTTGCTATTATTTTAGGTACTTCTTACATAAGTTACACATGTTACGTTCAACACCAGTTACATATGTAAATCAAAACAAAAGTCACTTGTCATGGATGAAATACATGCTACATATTTTTCATATGTTACATCGAAACTAAGTTGCATATGTTACACAACCAAACATTGTTTTTATGACTTTTCCCTAAATTATGTTGGATAGTCTTGACAACCCAGCTACATATGCTAAATCTAGCTATCATAAGATAACAAAAATCAAGTTGTGCTTCGCGTCTTGATAACCATATTTATCTTGAACACACACATCCATTCACCTATGAACAAAATAAGTATATTAGTGTTAATCTCCTAAAATTAAACTTCTTAACACAAATGTAATAACAGGTATATAACATGTGTTACGTGTTATACATGTGTAAACTTTTGTTGTAACACATATAACAACTATATATAACATGTGTAACGTGGCTATACATGTGTTACCCTCCAGTGTAACACAAGTTACAAACACGTGTTACATATGTGCAGCCCCTTTTTATGTCCAAGAAACGGTTGGTGTAACTATAAGTAACATGTGTAACATTGTTACAACATATGTACCTGCTAATTATGCCAGCAAAAAAAACACAACTTTTTATTTGTAAAATAAACGAGATCATCAACTATTAAATTATGTACTTTCTAAAGGTAATGAAAATGTGATCGTCGAGTAAGTTTATACAAGACAACTAACAACCCATCTAAAACAACATTTTAACATTTCAAAAGATATTGATTTGTAATGAAACTAAGAATATCAAAAACTTTAAATGATTTTAAGTTTTTAACACACAAGACAAAAACCTGCAAATTAAATAAAACATATTAACAACCATTACTATAACACTTTGAGCACACAAAATCATACTAACAACCATTTTAACAAAAAAAAATCAAGTGTGAAATGATTTTTAAAAATAAAACACTCAAGAGATTGTTGTTTCTCTCTCTAAAATCATGGTAAATTAGGTTCAAACCTGATTCTCCCTCACATACTTGTGCGTGTGTTCTTGGTGTTCCAGTTGAACACGATGAATATTGTTGTTTATCTCTATAAAACAACAACTTTCTCTCTCTAAAACACTTACTGGATCAAGAACCGGCCGATGAACACGATGAAGATTGTTTTCTCTCTCTAAAATCATGATAAATTAGGTTCAAATCTGCTTCTCTCTCACACACTTGTGTGTGTGTGTTCTTGCTGTTCTAGATGAACATGATGAAGATTGTTGTTTCTCTCTCTAAAACAACAACTTTCTCTCTTAAAAAACTTCATCTTGTCGTCGTTTACCCACTGATCAGAAGAATTATGAAAAAGGAATTCATGTGAAAGGAGTTCTTTGCTTTATCTGTTCCAATTAATGGTGAAAATTGTCTTTGAAATTCTGTTTTAGAATTTGAAAGAGAAGGTGAGAAGAGAGAGGTAATAGAAAGAGAAAGGAGAAGGTGTGAAGAGAGATGTGATTTGATGTGTGCAGAGATAAGATTTTATTTGACTTGTTGCTATCACATTTTAGCAAAACCCCTTTAGTGTACTTTCTTATATGATAAACACCATTAAATTAAATCAATAAAGCTTCTTATTTTCCCAACCATTAGATCATGTAGATCAATGGTTACAAATAGAGTTTACTAGGTTTTCTTATTACAAATAAGTTTTCTATATATCCTTTCCACACACACACATCTATATATATATATTTATATATATATATATATAGGGTAGGGATCCTAAGAGAAGTCCACCTTATTTGAGAAACTTGAGAAGCATTCTGGACCACACATTTTTCTAAGCTTTTCGTAATATACACATACGTATAGTTTAAAATTCACAATATACATATATGTATATTGGATTATACACATATGTATATAGTCAATTTTAACTATACGTATGTGTATATTACGAAAAGCTTAGAAAAATGTGTGGTCTAGAATGCTTCTCAAGTTTTTCAATTAGCATAGTGCTTCTCACATGATCCTAACCCTATATATATATAACACTAATTATTGCGAGAACAAAAAGAACACCTCTTAATCACTAAATTTAAAGATTTAAAGTTCATATTTTTTGGATTTACGTTTCTTACATTCATATATGTATTATATATACATAAAAAACATGTATTTTTACATACTCTTAATCTACATATATGTAGGTAATTTAACATACTCATAACCTACATATGTATAGGTTAAATAAAAACTGAAAATTTTTCATATTTTGTTTTGAATTCTAAATTTGTAACATTTTCATTCACTTTCTAAGTTTTTAGGATTGAAAAAATGAGTGATTCGTTGTGTTCTACGTGTTCTCGCGATATTTAGTGTTCTGCATAGAGACTTCCCATATATATATATATATATATATGAGAAGAATGATCCAATGTAAATGCCCTTAAAGAACTAATGTAGTTCCCTAAATCTTATCCTTATTTTAGAAAAGTTCACGGAGATAACAAAAGCTAAATTCACTCTATTTTCTTGTCTCTATCAATGAAATAGAGAATCTAATGTGATTACCCTTACAAGTAAAATTACCAACCACGGTGTAGGATATATGAAAGGCGAGAAATGAGAATACTTTCAATAATCACCACTCATTTCAACCGAACGGCAAAACTCATCAAGAAAAACTCTTTTCTTTGGATTAGAAACAGATCAAAATTTTGTACCCTTAATTGGAATAGATGACGTGATTTTAACATGCGCGGTGTAATCTTGTAACCATCAGTCCAGTCGCCAAAATAAAATAAAAAAATTACTAAAGTGTTTTGAGTTAGCCTGAAAAAAGCACTTAAGTTACGACTCTGATTTGACCATGAGATTTCCACAAATACAAACAGGCAGCGATGCACAACTGACTTTAACTTATGAGGTTGAGATTGAGATTGCTGTGTATCACCACCTTATTCAGCAAACAACAGCACCATCTTCTCCTACAAATACCCCCACCACCCAAACACACACACACTCTCACCACCAACACACCAACAACAATGGCCACTGATCTCAAGTCTAAATTCCTCCAGGTTTATCAAACTCTCAAATCCGAATTAATCAACGATCCAGCCTTCGAATTTCACCACGATTCTCGTCAATGGATCGAAAAGGTACACCAATCTCAACCGTTTGATTCGTTCGTTATTGTTATTCGTGTTGTTAGGTTAGGTTAGGATATGCAATTCACGGATTTATTTATTTATGCCTGAATGTATGTATACTTTGAACAATTGAATGTATAACTGTTTATAGGTTTAATGATATGGATTGTGGATTATGGGGCTAGGTTTTCAGTATATAGATTATACAGATTCAGTTGTGTGATTAGGAATTGTTATTAAGTTAATGGCGGAGCTGGCCCATTAACTTAGGGGTATCCCTTTTTTTTAACGTGCAATCATACAATAATAATAGAATAAAGGATAATAAATAAAGTAAAACAAATACCTAATAAATTTGTCACCTGATAGTTTTCATAGCTTGAAAGCGTTCTATCACATCGTCATCTTTTACTTTATCAAAAGTTTCTTTTTCGACCACAAAAACGATAGCATTGTTCAATATTCCGGGCCCATTCGAGATTGTTTTTTAGATTGTGATTTCATCTTCACTTCAAGGAACGTCAAAGATTGTACCTAGATTAACAAGAAAACTAGAACTTTTTGTAAAATTTAACTTATCTAAACACTAAATCCTAACAAATCTACAAACAACAAAACGATATAAACAATAACAACAAACAAAAAATCAAAGGACAAGAAACACTCACCAAACATGCAGGTCAACCGCAGCAGCAGGGACATCGAGCAGCAGTAGGGACGCTGGGATGATCGCAATTCGCTGTAACATACTGTTTCCAACTTTGCCGCCCATACACAAAAAAATATTTTGTTGTTTTGGGGCTTGGGCTAAGTTTATCAATCGGGCCTCTTTCAATTATATTATTCTTAATTTGGGTGGTGTTGTAAAAGATTTGGGCTTATAAAAATTTCGAATTTTAATAAATTAAAACTATCCTATTTTTTAGGGGTATGCCCGTATTTGTTTAGGGTATTCTTTATATAAAACGAAAAAATTAAAAAAATTACACTACGAAGACGGGGTTGAGCCATAGCCCGTGCTACACCTTCTTACACTATACCTCCGCCCCTGATTAAGTTCATTTTTAAGCGTATAGTTGATTAGTGGAGGTGTATTTGAAGATTTGACAGTTGAAATATATATTAAGTTTTTATAACAAAAATGACGAATAGAGATGTTAAACGTATTAGCCGAGAATTATGCTTGTGATTGTGTTTCCATATATTCGTAATTGTATTGTTATTAGGTTATGATTATTGTTTCCTTGTTTAGTGCTAGGGTTCAATCCCTATATAAACGGATCCTTTGTAAACATATTATTCATTCAAAAAATACAATACATAACCACTTTTATGGTATCAGAGCCCTAGGTTCTGAATACCCTCTTCCTTTTTTTCCCTTTCTTTTCCGATTGTCTGCTGTTTCGACAGCCTCTTTCCTTTGTTTCATAAACCCTAGCACATCTATCCTATGACAGACAATAACAAAAAGGATGACCCCGAGTCATCTTCTTCCGATAAACCCACCAAAAATCTGCACCCAGCCTACTCAGTAACAAACGTGCAGTCCAAGATACGTACCCTCGACGGCGTTAAGGTTACGTATACGTCTTGGGTTAAACTTTTCCGGCTCCACGCTGTGGCTTATCAGGTTCTGGATCACATTGATGGATCCGAACCGCCACTAGCCACCGCAGCAGATTACCAATCCTCGAAAGAACTGAATGCTCTCGTTCTCCAATGGATTTACAGCACTGTGTCCGACGACCTCTTGCCCCGGGTTCTTGAAAGCGGCCCTACGGCTCGCCATGCATGGGTGAAGCTCGAAAAAATATACCTAAGCAACAAAAAGGCTCGGGCCGGGGCGCTTGAAACCAAGTTTTGTAACCTCACCTTGTCCACCTGCTCGTCTTTGGACGATTACTGTCAGCGCCTCAAAGATCTCGCGAACCAGCTCAAGGACGTGGACCATCCGGTTACTAAAGAACGTCTTGTGCTTCAACTTGTTCGGGGGTTGCCTGCAGAGTATGACACGACTGCCTCTCTTATCAACGCCAATAATGCAGATTGGGATCTTGCTAGGAGTATGTTAGAGGATGAAGTTATTCGACAAGAAGCCCGCCAAAAGACCACACAGTCCGTTCATGTTACAACCTCTCAAAACCAAACCTCCCACAACCAACAACAACCACACCCTCCTACTGGAACAAATACCTACAACAACCAACCCTTTTATAACCGATCTGGACGTGGCCGAGGACGTGGTCGGGGGCGTGGTAACCGCGGCCACGGTTCTGGACGCGGCAACAACCCTTCACCACAAACTTGGGCCCCAAGCAACTTCTCCTACCCTCAATGGGCTTGGTGGAACACTCCACCTTGCCCCTACCCGACCCAACCCGCCTTCCAGCCCCCTGCTCCCTATTCCCAACCCACGGCCCAAAATCAGTCGGCCCACTATACTGCAGCCCATTCGACAAACCTGAACCAAACCGCACCCGCCTACGGCCCAACCCCATACCCTTCCACACCTTACAAACCGCAGGCCCACTTCAGTTCCATCCAACCCATTGGTTAAAATCCTATGTGTCCATCAGATCTTACTGCAGCCTTCTCCTCGATGCAGCTCCATTATGACCCGAACTCAATTATGGACACGGGAGCAACATCACACGCCACAGATGAACAAGGTATGATCAAAACTCCTGACTCTTTTCCTATTAACAGTAACATATTAGTCAAATGGCGCGTCCTTGCAAGTTCAAGGGTCTGGAACGGGCTATTTAACCTTACCCAATCGCACTTACATACTACCCAGAATCCTTTACTGCCCACAGATCATTAAAAAGTTAATTTCTGTTAGACGATTTACTCGTGATAACAGTGTTTCCATTGAATTTGACCCCTTTGGTTTTTCTTTGAAGGACCTTCGAAATGGGCGTCTTCTCTCCCGCCACAATAGCACCGGGGATCTCTATCCTGTCACACCGCCAGAACTCCCACCTCAAGCAGCATTCATCACTTCCACATCTCTTCCATGGCATGATCGTTTGGGGCACCCCGGCGCTCAAGTCTTGGATGTTCTTAGTCGTCATTTTAATTTCTCTTGTAATAAGAACAAAACTCTAGTCTTTGTCACTGTCAGCTTTCCAATAGCAAACGTTTACCTTTTTATGCATCTAATTCTTTTACTTTTGCACCATTTGATATCATTCATTGTGACCTTTGGACTTCCCCCGTGTTAAGTAAATCTGGGTATAAATATTATCTTGTTTTGATTGACAATTTTTTCACACTTCATTTGGGTATACCCTTTAAAATACAAATCAGAAACTTTTCCAACTTTTGTTAAGTTTCACCGCCTAAATGCCACCCAATTCAACAGAAATATTAAAACCTTCCAATGTGACCTCGGTGGTGAGTTTGATAACAATGCTTTTAAAACCTTTGCCAGCCAGCACAGCTTGTTATTTCGTTTTTCCTGTCCCCAAACTTCTTCCCAAAACGGCTGTGCCGAGCGCATGATCCGTCGTCTAAACGACATCATTCGCGCTCTCCTTATCCACTCACACCTTCCACATAGTTTCTGGGTCGAAGCCCTTCACACCGCCGCTTACCTCCACAATATTCTTCCTACAAAAAGACTTAATTTTTTTACTCCTACCTTTGCCCTCTACCTTCGTCACCCCACATATGACCATCTTCGGGTGTTCGGATGCGCCTGCTATCCGAACACATCCGCAACTCAACCCCACAAACTTCACTCGAGGTCCATCAGGTGCATATTCCTTGGTTACCCACCTGATTTTCGTGGGTACCGGTGCTTTGACCCCACGACCGGGAAAGTCTTTATTTCTCGGCACGTTTCGTTTGATGAAACCGTCTTCCCTCACACCATACCCACACCCACTCCATCATACCGGTTTCTAGACGACATAACCCCTCCCGGATTTACCTTGCTCCACCCATGGCCTCCAACAACCCCCCACCACCACCCACGGCTCCCCCTCGGTCCACTACTACTTCACCTTTTCGCTACACCTATACTCGCCGCCCACGACCATCACAAAACCCACCAGCTCCCCAATCGACCCAAACATACCAGGCCCCCATACAGCCCACTACCCAACCGCATCCTACAGTCCCACAGCCACCCACGCATGTTACACAGCCACCTACGGCTGTCCCACAGCCCACGGTTGTACCACAGCCGCCGACCCAAAACCAATCATTTCACCCAATGGCCACCCGATCCAAAACCGGAAGCCTAAAACCTCCCCTATATTCCCTTAACACCACTACCATCTCTCCCGTCCCTAAAACCTATCACGAGGCCTTCACCGACCCGAACTGGCTGCGCGCCATGCAGGCTGAATTTACTGCTTTACAGGAAAATAAGACGTGGGATTTGGTCCCTAGACCGGTGATCAGATGCATGTGGCTCTTTCGCCACAAGTTTAAATCGGACGGTACATTAGAGAGGTATAAGGCACGATTGGTTGTTAATGGGAAGTCGCAAACTGTGGACATTGACTGCGAGGACACTTTTAGCCCTGTTGTAAAACCTGCCACAATTAAAACAGTATTATCTCTTGCAGTTTCCAAATCATGGCCTATTCATCAGTTAGATGTCAAGAACGCTTTCTTACATGGCCACCTTAACGAGACAGTCTTTATGCACCAACCCCCTGGGTTCATTGATAAACGGTTTCCAGATTTTGTGTGCAGGTTAAAGAAATCTTTATACGGGCTTAAACAGGCACCACGCGCTTGGTACACACGCTTTGCGAATTATATCTTATCCCATGGGTTTAAGAGTAGCGCGTGTGACAATTCCTTGTTCATCTACAACACCGACCATGATATAGCATATCTTTTGTTATATGTTGATGATATTGTCCTCACAGCATCCTCTGACAAATTGTTGCATGACATCATTCAAACACTCTCCCGAGAGTTTGCCATGTCTGACCTTGGTGAATTACATCATTTCTTGGGGATCAAGGTCACCCACACGGCTAATGGGTTGTTTTTGGACCAAACACAGTATGCCAAAGAAATTATTAATCGGGCCAATATGACATCTTGTAAGCCTTGTGCCACTCCTGTTGACCTGTCTTCCAAATTAAGTGCCACGGATGGTCCTTTGTTTCATGATCCCACTCTATACCGTAGCCTTGCGGGAGCCTTACAGTACCTCACTTTCACCAGGCCGGACATATCTTATGCGGTACAGCAGGTCTGCTTGTTTATGCATGAGCCTCATGATCCACATTATGCTTTCATGAAGCGCATTATTAGACACATTCAGGGGACTTTGAATTATGGTATTCGAATGGTAAAATCCGATACACATTCCTTGGTTGCATACTCGGATGCTGACTGGGGCGGGTGTCCTGATTCCCGTCGATCTACAAGTGGATATTGTGTTTTTCTTGGGAATAATTTACTATCTTGGTCGTCTAAGCGTCAGCCTACTGTATCTCGTTCTAGTGCAGAGGCTGAGTACCGCGGGGTCGCCAACGCAGTGGCTGAGGTCACTTGGATTCGTAATCTTCTGTTTGAGCTGCGTGTCCCCCTTCTCCAGGCTTCGGTCGTATTTTGTGATAATGTTTCAGCAGTATATATGTCTGATAACCCCGTGCAGCATCAGCGTACAAAACATATCGAAATCGATATACATTTTGTCAGAGAAAAGGTGCGCCTAGGTCATGTTCGGGTCTTCCATGTTCCTGCTCCGTATCAATACGCGGATATATTTACGAAGGGTTTGTCTTGACAACTTTTCCAGTCATTTAGATCCAGTTTGACCGTTTGTCCCATGACCGATCAAACTGCGAGGGAGTATTAGCCGAGAATTATGCTTGTGATTGTGTTTCCATATATTCGTAATTGTATTGTTATTAGGTTATGATTATTGTTTCCTTGTTTAGTGCTAGGCTTCAATCCCTATATAAAGGGATCCTTTGTAAACATATTATTCATTCAGAAAATACAATACATAACCACTTTTAAAACGTTGGTATGTTATATGTGTCGGTGTGTCCACTTCATTTTTGAGTTTGAGGATCAGTGTGCAATTGAATTTACTTATAGGATTGACTGGAGAGGACCTTTTGTGACATCAGAGCGATACAGGGTCGTAGGGCAAACCAAAACAAATCCGTGAGCTCCTCATGGGCAAGTGGACGATATTGGTTGCTATTGTTAGGTTTCAAGCGCGAAAGCATTCAACGCACGAACAACACATACGAATTTTAACGTAATTCGGTCTCATGTGTGTGTTTTTCGCGCGATAGTTATTAAAGGCGCGAGGCGCACTCTGGTCGATTTGTTGGGCCCGGGGCCTTATTTGCGCCTAGTCGCACCTGGGCGCTCGCGTTAATAACTATGGCATGAACCATAGTTATTAAAGGCGTGAGGCGCACTTAGGGGGACTTGTTGGGCCCGGGGCCTTATTTGTGCCTAGGCGCTCGCTTTAATAACTATGTTTCGCGCGCCTCTTTGTTCTTCAAAAGATGATAACAGCAGTAGAGCCTGAACCTCATCCTCAAACAACTATAAGGGGTCAAATGTTACATCTTTGACCGGATGAAAGTGGTTCATCGTATTTGTCTATTTGTTGAATTTCTGATAGTTGTCAATTGCGGCTATAGCGATCGCTATAGCACGCTACGTAGTGAAGCGATGTAGTGTCGCTAGTAGGGTTATAGCGACTGATAGCAAGAATAGCGTCAGTTATTTTTTTTAATATTAAATATACTATAAAATAGCTGGATTATAGGTTTCTGTTAAATATACATGTAAAATAGCATATATAGCAGGTATTTTGATATAATATACATATAAAAGTTTATAAATTAAATTTCTAGTGTATCACGTTTTTATAAATAGCCGCCCGCTATTTATCGCTATTCGCTATGTAGCATATAGGTACCTTATCGCTATTCGCCAATAACAACTATAGCTTTCTACAATGAAACTAAATTATTAAACTACTGCAATGGCTGCAGGTTCAGTAAGTTAATGTGTCTAGTAACATCATAACCAATTAATCATCTTGCAAGACATCCAAAACTTAAAAGTGTATTGGTTTTTTAAAGGTGTAACTATTACTAGCACTATCTTGTTATATATAAATGAATGATACCAATACTAAGGTTTGATTTTAAAAATGCCAGAAACTACATAATATTCATGTGCCGCTAACAACAAAAGACCTGCTTTGTGCACTCACCTACCTGTTGACAAACAAGACTTGAGGTTTAGACTTTGCACGTGCTGTTGCATCAAGGCTCATCCAAAAACGAGAATCTTTGGTAGTTATATAACTTAATACATTTTTCAAATACCTCAATAAGAAATTACAAAGCTATGGTGGCTACCATGGTTTCCATTTCTAGTCATCTGGCTTGAAACTTTAGGGATTACGAGCTTTATTGTGAGGCACGTACCTCTAGTGTTTGGCTCCTCTACGGTCCATTTTTCATTTCCTGTTTCATAATTGCAAACATGCAAGAGACCTATAGCTAAAAATAGTAACTTTAAATATCTTTTTCTGAAGATGCCTCTCAATTGTAACTCAAAAGGAAACAAGGTTCTAGTTACATTCAATTATGTTTAGTCAATATGGTAGGCATTTCATTATCATTGATACTTCGCATACATAGTGTTCCTTTTTCCTATACTTATGTTTTCGATCAACATACATATTAAAATTTGTGTTTATTACTAAGGCTGGACAGTATGGGACGTCCCTGGCACGACGAGGCCCATCCACACCGCCCCCTTGGGGCCAGTCCCGTCGCCAATGTCAACCGACGGGGAAGACGTTCCTCTCTCTTTCTTTATCCAACACACACACACACACAACATCCCTTGGGGCTCATCCCCAAGACCCGATGACATGGCTGCCTACGTGACGGGTCTTCCCCAAGTGACTACCCTCCTCCACACCCAAGGGTCTTGGACAGTCGAGCCCCGTCCAGGCCCGGCCACACCCGCCCCCCCCCCTGTGTGTCGTCGCGTCCTCGTCGTCCTCCTGGTGCCACTGTCGACGGGCCACAAATAAAAAAGGGAGCTCATCCTCCACACCCTTGGCCCACCCCTTGAGGCTCATCCCCCATCACCGATGACGTGGTAGCTGACGTGGAGGGCCATCCCCAAAGGATGGGGCTCCTCCACACCTTATAGCCTAAAAGTTAAGAAAGAGTAGATGATAGTATGATATTAGCAACCGTCTTTATGCACTCCCTTTGTTCAACATAACACTTTATGTAGTTCATATACCTCTTATCTCTCAAAGGTGGCAACAATATATTAAATCCTCATCTTCAGAGAAAGGAATCACTATTAATATAATGGATTGATTGCGATTGTTTGCTTATGTCTTTGCAGATGCTTGACTACAACGTACCCGGAGGTAAGAATACTTGCTATCTCCTCGTAATTGTATGAAAATAATCACTTTTTATTAACGACCATATTGAAATGTGCTTCTCGTAGGAAAGCTGAATCGGGGCCTCTCTGTTGTTGACAGCTACCAGTTACTTAAAGGAGGAGAACTGACTGATGATGAGATTTTTCTTTCATCTGCCCTTGGTTGGTGCATTGAATGGGTAATAACTATATACCTAAATCAATTTTAGGAGCCTGTTGTTTTTATTACCCGTAAAGTGTTTTATAAATGAAGACTGTTTGGAGTAAGCATTAATGTTGTTTGCTTTATGTTTTGAATGAACACTTTGAATTATAGTTAATGACCATTTCACCCCTTTTCCAGTAGTTGATACTAAATAAAATATAGTTGTTTGACAATACTTTATTGACAGAAACTAAAAAAAGAGATGTTAAAGCCGTTTTGATGATTCAAGAATGTTATTACTTGTTAACCTTTCCAGTGAAAGTTCTACATGAAATAAAGTTACAAACTTATGAATTAGAGTAAAATGCCAAAATCGTCCCTGAGGTTTAGTCATTTTTGCTGGTTCCATCCAAAATGACTTTTTTTTTTTTGCATTTGAGTCCTTCAGGTATGGCGTTTTATTTATTGTCATTTTCATCCTTGAGTTTGGCAATTTATTGCAACTTTCGTCCCTTGGAATTTGGCCCTCAGGGATGAAAATGGCTAGATTTTAAACTTTTTGGATGAAAATGGCACCTCAGGGACGAAAATGGCATTTTACTCTATGAATTATTTTTCTGAGAAAACAATTAAAATTACACATTGATACCAATTCAATAATAGCAAGTAAAAGTTGTTTGTTCAATATATAACCTGTAAAATGCAAAAGCATAATAATAAAAATCAAGTTTGGAAAACTTCGACAAATTAATAAACAGAACTCGAAAAATTAATTGAAATTTAGAACATTTGTAGTGCTTTTGATTTTTTTTTTTACATTAGAAATCAACAAATTAGTTAATAAGCCACATAAAGTCATTTCTGAATCAAAATCCAACAACACTTAAGTAACTATTGCCAGTGCATGATATACTTAAATCCTTCATGTCATTATGTTTTGCAGCTTCAAGCATACTTTCTTGTTCTTGATGATATCATGGACGGGTCTCATACACGCAGAGGTCAACCCTGTTGGTTCAGATTACCCAAGGTGTGAAATGTGAATCTACATCAATAAGCTATTTCTTTCATATAGTTTCCATTGATTATGTTCATACGTATTCTCTTAATGTTTGATTCTAGATTGGTATGATTGCTGCAAACGATGGATTAATTCTTCGCAACCATGTCTCAAGAATTCTCAAAAAACATTTTCGAGGAAAGCCGTATTATGTGGATCTAGTTGATCTATTCAACGAGGTTGGTTGGTTGGGTTTTTTCATATATGGTTCTTTTACTTGTTTGACCTGTTAGTGATCAAAGATAACCTGAATCAACCCATTCGTAAAACAATAAGGCTGAAATTTACACTTCCACTTATAAAGCAGTGTTTATCGAGTACAGGTAGAATTCCAAACAGCCTCTGGACAGATGATTGATTTGATCACTACACTTGTTGGAGAAAAAGATCTCTCAAAGTATTCATTGTCTGTGTAAGTGACTGATAGAAACTTGACATCCAAAGATAAAATTGATAGAATAATCCAATTCGAGAAGGATTAGGTCTCCAATTTCAAAGGTAAAAAACCCTAATTTTATATAAAAACATCAACAACAAGAAAGATAACCTAATCTGCCCTATTTAACATAAAAGAAACAGAAGTTAATTAACTGCTAGACAACCACTTGTAAAACTGTTCCCGCTATTTTTTCTGAATTAATTGAATCTGCAGCTGGTCTGGATTTGGGTTGGATTTGGGTCGGGTTCTGGGTCACTCAATAACGGGTATGTAACAATACATCCGACCCAGACAAACGACTTGTCCTCAAGTCGAAAATCTGATAGTTGTGCCAAGCGATCATCCATTCAATTGTAGGTTGACCATCTTCACAGACCTTGTAACAGTGTCGGATGAATTGAAGGACCTGTCGATGAACTCGCACGGAAGGAACTTCCTTGTTGGTGCCTAGTGGCTCGTCTTGTCCTTCAGAGGTTTCCAGCAGGTTGAATATACCCATTCTGAACCTATGATCAGCAGCTCGTCTTTTGAGAAACCGAGTTTGGTTCTCTATCTCTGTAGTTCGAGGATATTGGCGCTGGGGTGTAGGGTTTTGGGTAACAGATTGAGAGGCATTTTTAGCATAGGCTGAGATAGGTTTTGGGGTTGGGTTCCATGTAAAACTACTAGTGGGCTTAGATGAATAGATCTTGGACTCATCTAGGGTAATAGTGGCAGCATTATACACGGTTCCAATTTCCTGGATACGCACTTCAGCCTTCAATTCTTCTTTCAGACCATCTTGTTCTTCATCAGTTGGCGTCTCTTTCATGCTATTCTCCACCGAAATCTTCAAATCACTGACTGATTCTTCACAATAACTGCCATCCCTGATCATTTGAGTCTTGATTGCTGCAATATCATCCTTCATGGCTGCTAAGATGGCATCTAATCGAGCCACAATGGCTGATAACTGGGCAGAGGTAACCGAATTCCGGGTTGTAGGCACCATTCGATTTCCCGGCAATGGAACCATTGATAGAAACTTGACATCCAAAGATAAAATTGATAGAATAATCCAATTCGAGAAGGATTAGGCCTCCAATTTCAAAGGTATAAAACCCTAATTTTATATAAAAACATCAACAACAAGAAAGATAACCTAATCTGCCCTATTTAACATAAAAGAAACAGAAGTTAATTAACTGCTAGAAAACCACTTGTAAAACTGTTCCCGTTATTTTTTCTGAATTAATTGAATCTGCAGCTGGTCTGGATTTGGGTCGGGTTCTGGGTCACTCAATAACGGGTATGTAACAGTGACCACCATAATTTTCTCATCAAACATACCATCCAATGTTTTATATGTTATGTATCTGTATATGATGTAGTGGATGAAATGAAATCAAAGAACAATCACGTTGATTCTGCGAATACCCGTGATGATCTTGTCCCAACCCAAACTTCAACCCAAAGGGCACGGAATTTGAAGTGAAAAAGTTGTTTTCTCCAAAAATGAATTCTGACCATTCACATTACATTAGCAACATATAAATAGAAACCGAAATTCGAAATGGGCCCCAAAACACACTTGGGCCAAAAGCTAGAACAAAATAAGTCCACGAAAAGCACTAAAAAACACAAAACGATAAATACTCATAGAAATAAGCGTTTTTAGGGCCGAACGATGACCCAAACCACCGTAGGCGTTTGCCAAAGATGGGCCTTGCTCTCACGATCGTTTCGCCTGGTCGCACGCCCAAAACGGATCCCCGTAGCCCAAGCTAGAGCCATTTTAGTGAAGCCCCCTTGGTAGCCCGATCATGGGCCTCCAAAAATGTCATGGCCCGGTCTTCTACACTTGGGCCTGCATCAATATATGTATACACACACACACATATATATATATTACATTTTCTAAAGTACATCATGTTGTGTTGTCTTGCAGTCATCGCCGGATTGTTCAGTACAAAACCGCTTATTACTCATTTTACCTTCCTGTGAGTAAATTTGTTGTTACTTCATTCTTCTTATGATTTACAAAATAGTGCTTGCATTGTGCTGCCGAGTGATAAGTTTGTTCTAGTCTAGATATGGATTAAGTTTTAAGTTATAATGTCTGTATTGTTTAAGGTCACTATAGTCATGCATACATTAGTCCGCTTAATTTTACAAAATTCTACTTTTGTTTTCTTTTCTGATTCACGGTATGTACACGCCTTCACTCATATATGCTAGTGGATAATTAAATTTACCACGATGGTTATTTTATTCTTTTTACTTTCTGCTTCAAGGTTGCTTGTGCGCTTCTTATGTTCGGTGAGGATTTGGACAATCATGTTGAAGTGAAGAATGTACTTGTTGAAATGGGTACCTATTTTCAAGTGCAGGTATTTGACTCTGTTAAGATAAAACACAACACAAAAATCGACCCTTCATGTAACTTCATTAATACACGGGTAGAAAATACCACCTCTATTTGTGACAGTTAGTTTATAAAACCTTTGATACGGTTGCAGGACGATTATCTAGACTGTTTTGGTGCTCCCGAGGTAATTGGAAAGGTAAATCCCGCAATATCTTTTAATATTTATTTAGTTCTTGAGTTACGGTTGATTTAAAACTCACAAAATATCATTAATCTCACTACGACAGATTGGAACGACATTGAAGACTTTAAGTGCTCATGGCTAGTTGTAAAAGCTTTGGAACTTGCCAACGAGGAACAAAAGAAAGTCCTACATGTAAGCAACAATTACCAACTTCTATATTATTTATGGTGTTCATATATAGAATTATAGATACACATGCCAGCTATACATACATACACAGAAAGCATACATATATGCGTAGACACATGCGATAATACCCCTTTTTCTGTAAATATTTTCCGGGCCTAGCCTTATGCCACAGGTTTTTTTGGGTAAGTGAGCTTTCGCCCGGAAAAAATTATAAATAAAAAAGGTGTTACAAACTTGAAGGGGGCATGCCCCCGAGCTACGAAACCTAAACGTCACCCAAAACAAGCTTTGAGGACGTCAATCTAGATAACCATACTTTACCACAGGTTTGGGTAACTGTTTAAAACGGTTTTGAGTTGAAACTGTCACTATGAGTATGGATCGAAAAGGGTGGGCAGGGTGGACCCAGTGACCCACAGACAGGGGCGGATCTACCTTTGACAAGGGGTAGCCTCCGCTATCTTGGCGCTCCGGCGGTAGTGTAAATTTTGGAAAAATTTGACGGTTTTTTCGATTTTGTTACCGCTTTTTTTATAAAACGTTACTGCTATGAAGATTTTCTAGATCCGCCACTGCCCACAGACACAACTGTAGCAGTGGGTCGGGCGGGTTGGGTAACGGGTCGAGACTAAATGGACCACTTTTAGTACAAGTCAAAATGGGCTGAGTTGGCTCGCAACTAGCGTATTGTTCATCCCTTAATTTTGCTTACAAATTATTTATCCAGGAAAATTATGGAAAAAAAGACCCCTCCTCGGTCGCAAAAGTGAAGGAACTATACAGCACTCTGAATCTTCAGGTTTGTGGCTTCTTTCTCCCTATATTTAAGTTTTTAAAAGATAAAAACCATATTTGATATTATTTAGCATAATATTATACTATATATTATTATTCTAGTTGTTTACCTTACCTTACAAACAAAAATATGTAAATAATTTAAAATTTTAAGCTTAATAAATTTTCAATAATCTTTTGTTATTATTATTATTGTTGCTGCTAAGTTATCTACTATAATAATAGTAATTATTTATCAATATTACCATTATGAATTCCATTTCATTCTCCCAACCAAACACACATGGCCTGACAGCTATTCCTTCAGATTCCAATCCTTTGACCGATACTATATCTCCCAAAACATTAAGACAAATCCTTTAACTAACTTTGTGGGTATGCATATGTAGGGCGTATTTGAAGATTATGAGAGCACGAGTTACAAGAAGCTAATCACATCCATCGAAGGTCACCCAAGCAAAGCCGTACAAGCGGTGTTGAAATCGTTCCTGGGAAAGATATACAAGAGGCAAAAGTAGGTAATTTCTTCTACTGAACAATTTTTCCTGTATTTTTAGTATGTGTACTAAGATTTCTACATTGTTTGTAACAACTGTTTTGTAGTTTCTGATTTCTCCATCATGTAGTTTTTAATGTTCTTTATTGACATTTTTTTAGTCATTTGTTGTGATAGTAACAGTTATCGAATGATCGAAAGATTCATAAGATGCGTAAAATTCTTTAGTTTTAAGATTCATAAGATGTGTAAAATTCTTTAGTTTTTATGCGACATCTAGAGATTCAATGTAGTTTTTTTTACACTTTGGGTGGAGATTCTACTTTGCAAAACCTTTGTTGTGAATTTGGTACTTATTATTTTTTTTAACCATACCTATAACTCTTCTTGCAAACACAATAAAATGGTGTTTGTATTTGATCCTTATTCCGTTCTAACAACCTACAAATATTTTTTTTTCTTTCTATAAAATATCCTTTCCCGTTCTAATAAGCTACAAATATTTTTTTTTGTTATTGTATAAAATTTTAGTTTTCTCAAAAATTGAACACAACTTTTTTTTTCTACTTGCATGAGATAAAATTCAAGAGCTTCCATTAAAAGTCAAGAGCCCCGACAAGTGTGAAACATGAAACATTAAAACCTTTTTAGAAATTTCGTTTGCAAAGCACCACCAACAATTACCAACATCTAAACCGGTTCCGATTAAACAACACCTGTACCAGTATCAATACTATATAACGGTTACCAATATTCGTTTTTATGGTTTCCAATCAGTGTAAAACACGTGTCCCAAAGGAATCCCACTAGTTTTAACGAAGGTTTGTGCTCAAGTAAATTTGTGAACATTCATCTAAAACTATTCTAGTCACAAGTAAAAAAGGACTAAAACGGTTCATGTAAGTTATTTAAGGGATTAAAAATGACATAAAAGTAAACTTAGTAGCCAAAACGCCAAAAATCAAGTCCCTTTGTTGGTTACGGATATGTACCCTATCGCCATCACTTCAATCTTATTATTCCTCAAATCATATTTTATAGGTTTTTCTGGTTTCATCTGATTTCAATTTTTTGAATCTTCGAGTCGATATTCGTCAGTAAATCCACAAAATCCGCTAGGTTTTCTCTACTTCAGCACACATCCGACTGTTTTTCGCAAGGTTAGTTCTCAGTTTCGCATCTACATCATTATACCTCGCTGTGAGATTGAATCTGTGTTCAATACGAGATCTGTAAGTGTTTATAGGGAGCTAATTGTTCGTTTTGAGTTGTTGAATTGTTGAATTGTGGTTTAGTGTTAAGGAAATTGAATTATGTGTTGAGGAAATTGAGGATCTGTGATTGCGAATTGTTACAGTTTGAAGATCTAGGGTTCATGTTAGTTGAGCTTAGTTTGATTTGAGTTTTCTGTGTTTCGGAGTACGTTTGAGTAAGTATCGAGATCTGAAAGTAAGTTTGAAGTATAGGATTTGTTATTTTGTGATTTGCATGTTAGCTGATTGATATGTTAAGTTGTTTTAGGGTTTGGTATGAGCCTGACTTTGTATCGGAAGTAATCGGTGTATTGGTGACAACATTTGGAGTTTTGGACCAGAATTCATGATGTATAAAAGTCTTTAAATATTACGAGAATGTGACCATTTAATATAGATTTGCTTGTGAGTGTGATCTTATATAATAAATTCAACTCCAAATGTTGAAGTCTTGGATATGTCTTATGGGGATTAGCATGGTTGTAGTCGACTTAAGTTGCTTGGATTAAATATTTTTGTTCAAAGCCTTCTACTGTCGATCCACAGTCGAATCATGTGATTGACTTTGTTGCTCGACCTTCGTATTGAACTTTGCTTGGGTTCGATGATTCTCACGGTCGGGACGTTGATCTTCCATGAAACTTAGATTGGATTTTGTTTTCTAGGCATGATAATTGGTTTATTGTTGTAGTGATCGTTTGTGGTTGGAAGGGCCATACATGCCCTGACTATGCTTAGGTTTTGTTTTGTTTTGTTTTTTTCAGTCATTTGTTTGCTCTATGTAGTTTGGTGATTTAAAGGAGGAGACAGTGGACATATAATTTATTTGTAGGTGGTAGTAAATTTACATGTTTCGTTTATTTTGGAATCATGAAAAGAGATAATTTAGTAGACACCAACAAAAAAAATATTTAGTTACGACTGGAAACTTGAACTTTGATTATGATAACTATGCAACTTTGGGAAATAGAGAAATTTTTGTATAGGGTGATTGCTCACTTGACTAAGTGTATAAATCAAAGTTTGTAATAAAAAATACTGCAAAGTGGAAGTATGAATTAATTAAGAAAAAGCACTCTTATGCTAGACAAAAAAGAATTGCACTAAAACTCTTGCTTGTAAACTAAATCGTACAAGTTAAAAATCTCCTTAACATGTGTTTTCAATGTAGATCAAAAGTTGGGGCCACTTTCGTGTTAACATGATTGTATTGAACACATTTTTCTCATTGCTAGCCATGTCAGTTGCAGTGAATGTGCTATGACTCGTCCGTACAGATTCTTACCCCCGTCGTCCACTTATCATTAAAGGCGGTGATGGGGGTCACGCGAGAAAGTGTCCATGGAATACGTGTTGTGGTTTGTGTTGTAGCTTACTGCACTTGGCTTCAACGGAAATTGATGCCAATAAAGGATTTAAGGAGTTTGGAGAGGCACTTCCGAAATTCTCCTATGATTTGACTAAGGAAGATAACGGGGGAAGGCTTCCCCTCGGCGAGTGTGTGATCTATTTGTGGAGAGAGATCCGGGTGTTGCCACACTGCTACACTTTTTCCATTTACTGACCACCACAATCTGTCTACGTAAATGACAAGACGGGTGTGAGTCAAACCACTTACCTATACACCCGATGTGAATCCGGTATTCGCACTGCGACAGCACTTGAATCTTGTCTCCATCTGCGTATTCCACCAAACAGATCACACACTCGCTGAAGAATAGCTTTTCTTTGTTATCTTACTTAGCTGAGTTATATGATAATTTCGGAAGCGCCTCTACGATCAATTCTTTCCAGGCCATCGATTTCCGTTGAAGCCAAGCGTGATTAGCTACCACCATTAAACCTACAACACAAACCGGAGTACATGGTAAAGCAACAAAGATAAGGACGAAACTGGATTCCATGGACACTTTCCCAAGCAATGCTGCCAAAACCTTTGATGATGAGTGGACGGCAATGTATAGGTAGAAAAATGAGGCATATATCTCCAAACCGAATTTGTGCTATACTATATGGATCATCACTCATGTAATTAATGAAAATTAGTATGTTTTACTTTATCAATCATGTGACATTTATCTCCAAACTAAATTCAAACGACACACTATAGGTGTCGCTTGTGTGATTAATAAAGGTTGGTATTTATTACATGATAAATCATCTAATATTTATCTCCAAACCAAGTCATGCAACACTCATATTTATGAAAGATATTCCATCTTGAAAGTTGAGAATCATGGTTCTTGAAAGAGCTTAATATTTATCTCCATAGGGTCATTTAACATTGTGATAAAAGAAGATGGCATGTTTTGCATGATTAGTCAAGAGAGATTTGACCCAACCAAATTTATGTAATAACTAAAACATTCTTAAGCTAATATTTATGAAAGATAGCAATGTTTACTGATAAGATTTAATTCAATTCTGACAGTTATAAATTGATTGCTCCTTCTCATCAAGTGATTTATAGACTTCAAATTAAATCAGCAATAGGAAATGGTCAAAAGGTAACTTCTATCCTTCCATTTGCTCCATTCCTTTTGCATTTTTTCATGTAGTTAAATTGCTTTGACAAATTTTTATTTTTTTCATTTCAGGAGTAAGTATGGATCATTTTAATGTGCAACAGGTACCATGTCTCAGTGTTTAGAAGGGGTCAGGCACTTATTTGCTTCCCTGCTACACTGCTGTGATCTTGAGCTGTATAAACAATCAAGAGGCCTTGAAGATCCTGAAATTCTAGCTAGAGAGACAGTGTGTATGCAACTATTTTAATTATTCCAAATCATTTTTCTATATAAATTTAATAGAGTAAAATGCCATTTTCATCCCTGAGGTTGGGCCAGTTTTGCGATTTTCGTCCAAAGGTTTGTTTTTTCGCATCTGGATCCAAAAGGTTTGAAATCTTGCCATTTTTTTCCGGCTCGTTAACTCCATCCATTTTGCTTCGTTAAGTTAGGGGTATTTTCGTCTTTTTTGTTAACTTAAAGGGCATTTCGGTCTTTTTCATTTATGTACAAGCATTTAGCATAATTACAAGTTATCAAAATACCCTTACTAAATCAAAAAGACGAAAATACTCATGACTAAATGGAGAATTATGGATGGAGTTAATGACCTGGATGAAAATGGCAAGATCTCAAACCTTTTCGATCCAGATGCGGAAAAACAAACCTTTGGACAAAAGTCACAAAACAGACCAAACCTCAGGGACTAAAATGGCATTTTACTCTAAATTATATTAGATGTTAATTTAACATTTATTTAAACTAAATTTTCATTTTTATGAGCCTTTTTTTTGCATACAAAATGACCCAAATGGGACTTAGTGACTAAGATGTACAAAAATGTACCCATGGTCATTTTTGACAAACTTTCAAAAATTTTGTATTATGTAAAAAAATAGTTGGTAAAAAATTGATTACATATATAGGCTAATGAGACTTCTTTTATGTGATCATGACTGGATGTAAACTGTAAATGCTTTCTCTGTACCGATAATTTGTATTGATGATCTTAAAGATGGCATTTTGGAAACTATTCATGTTAAGATTTGTCTTTTTTTTTTTAATTCATGATGAAGAAGCTGACATCATACTGAAAAAAGGTTATCGTTTCTTTAATGCAGTTAGTGTAAGTGAAATTGAGGCACTTTATGAGTTATTTAAGAAGATAAGCAGTGCAGTCATTGATGATGGGCTAATTAATAAGGTAAGTATTGATGTTCCTTTATTGTGGTCTCCACGGTTGTTTTTTTGCCAGTGAAAGAATCTAACTTTGATACCCATTGCAGGAGGAGTTCCAGCTGGCATTGTTTAAGACAAATAAAAAAGAAAGCTTGTTTGCCGATCGGGTATGCTTTTACTTTGAAAGAACTATTAATAGTAATAGGTTTCCCATGCATATGACTTTTAAGAAGATACTATATTATGGCATGACATTGATTATTGGGAAGTATTGTTTGACCTTATATTATTGGTCAACTCTAGGTGTTTGACCTGTTTGACACGAAGCATAATGGAATCCTGGGTTTCGAGGAGTTCGCTCGTGCACTCTCAGTATTTCATCCTAATGCCCCTGTTGATGATAAAATTGAATGTAAGTTTAGATCTTATTTTTTTTTTTTTTTCTGTTAATAGAGTATTACTTCGGTTAGTTCTTACTTCTTACAGTTCTTTGCAATACTTTTCTTATTTGATCCTGATTATATACATGTGTGTGTCCATGTATTTATATGCGTCGCACGCGCGCGCGTGTGGATATATAATCTTTCTCTATGTGTGTGTGAATGTGTAACATATTGTACGATCGAGAATCTTATTCTTTCTTTTTTGTTTGCAGTTTCCTTTCAGCTTTATGACCTCAAGCAGCAAGGTTTCATCGAGAGGCAAGAGGTGAATTTTTTCGCAGACGAAAACACTGCGTTTTGAACAATTTTTATCACTAGAAACTGGAATTTGGTTATGTTTAACATCTAAAATACTCTTCTCTTCAACAGATATAAATGCCATTTTATTCGGTTTATCTAATCATCTATAAAACTCTTAAATTTCTCTCTAGGTTTTCCAAATCAACTATTTGTAGGAAGACTATGCTGTTGATGTTGTAGCTCAATTGTTAATTTGACACGTTTAATTGTCATCTTGTTTGACTGATAGTCAACACATTGATTGTTTGGTCAACTTTTCAATATGTAGGTAAAGCAAATGGTGGTAGCTACCCTCGCTGAGTCAGGCATGAATCTTTCAGATGATGTCATCGAAAGCATCATCGACAAGGTACTTTATCTGATTCTTTTTTTTTTGCTTCAAACCTTGGTTAATAATAATTTCGAAATTGTTTATTTTCTTATATACAACTTAATTACAACCCACCAACCTGTTTGCCTTGTGAAAGATAGTTATCATTTATAAATATCCATTTTTTTATAATATTTCTTGAACATAATAAGCATGTATTTTTTTAGACATTTGAGGAAGCTGATACAAAACATGATGGGAAGATCGACAAAGAAGAATGGAGGAGTCTTGTACTACGACATCCATCCCTTTTAAAAAATATGACACTTCAGTATCTCAAGTACGTATATGTTCGATTTATTATCATTATTTTTTTAAAAGTTATGGTTAATTCTATATCGGTTTTTTTTTGCATAAAATGCCAACGGGTCTTTTCATTTCTTCCATTTTTGTCATTCTACTGTTTTTTTTGTACGTCCGAGTCATTAAAATTTAAACTGGTTGGGCGTTTTTGTCGTATAAATTATAAAATTTGACATTTATATATAAATTATCATTTAAAAAAAACCGGTTTTAGGCCTATAAAATGACCTAAACGGGACACAAAGTCATCTCTTAACAACTCATGTAAGAAATTTAAGTTGACTAAAACGGGACAAATGAAATTTATGCTGGTAATTTATGCAAAGACCTATAAATGTACGGTAGATTACATATTATCATCGTCATATTAAAACTATAACAATGTACATCTTAGTACGTCCCATGAATGAAATGCTTTCATTTTCTCGAAGCATTTGAGTTACATGCGGTTTATCCTTTTAATCTTACATTTTACTTGGAATTTGATGTAGGGATATCACGACAACGTTTCCAAGCTTCGTTTTTCACTCGAGAGTAGAGGACACGTAACCAATTGAGAAAGAAGGTAGTAGGAGATTTGTGTGTTTTTATTGTGGTTTTGTTGTCACAAGCAGAGGTGAGTTTGTGGATAAACTTTTGGTTTTTGAAGGATTTGATTGTGACTCCATTTTATCAAAGACTATGATTATTGAATAATAATTATTGTTTTATTTACAAAGATTAAAAAAAAAAATGAGAACCAAATCTATTGAAGTGTTCCAAACGACTTGTATTGTATAATGGTGTAATCAGTGAACATGGACGATAGTGCCCCCTTCTTCGGTGGACTGATTTCTAGCCTGGGATGTTAGGGTTGTACTGTAAGAGACAGCTAGACCTCTATAACCTCAATGGATGATGTCAAATCGAGTGGATCCAGAGAAGAGAGGCGCGCCAAGAAAGAATTCTATTTTAGGTATAATTTACTCCAATTCCTGCGCTTAATGTGGAAGTGATCACATCTCAACAAGTCTACAAGACAAATGTGGAACACTAGATCTCAACACATATATGTTTAAGATCTATTTCTTTCTTATTTCCTTAACTACGAGTATATACTTATTTATTTGTATTAGAACAATAAGTGTATAATCGATTTTGAAAAACCCCTTTAAAAGAATTCGCAGAACATATAACCAAAACTAAACACTAGTTCAAACGACAAACGGAAACCAAAACACGATAAAAAAGAAACACCTAACAGGTTCTGGTGTGTATGCGTGCGTGCCTCGATGAAGAAGAGGAAACCAAATAGTGAATTGTATTTTTCTTATACGTCAATCTGTTAACAATCATGTCTGCATTATATTATATTCTCCAAAGTATCTATTTATTTTCGTTTTAAAATTCTTGCGGTCAACAGCTGTGGCAACTACATTTTCAAACCCACCGTATCTTTTCTTCATGATATGAAACAAGACTAAGATTTAGAGTAGACAATTCCCGTGTAAACCTGTGACAAATTCCTATAAGCAGATAATAAGTGAATATCTCTACCATAAATAAGTGTGATTATGCCAATCTACAAACTTCTTATCAGTGTATGATATGTCATATGTTGAACTCAGGGCAATTTGTGCTTTACACCGTGTACGGATAGATGGTTTTTTCCTAGTTTTAAATGACTTATTTTCCTTTACACCACCCTCATAATAATCGTATATGTTTGGTGGCTTATTACCTACCCTCTTTGGAACATGCAAAATACTGTCTTATCAAACCACCATATGTGTTTTATTGTACATATGCAATAAATTGTTGGATTTTCTGTCCTAAAGGGGGTGAACATGTTCATGGTGGTTTGTTAAAGGTAAAGTATTTTGAATGTTCTTAAAGCCACAAAATATCATTTTTGTAGGACAGTGTGAAGGAAAATAAGTCCTGTAAAACTAGGAAAATAAACCCTTTATCTGTACGGGGTGTGTGTAAAGCACAAATTGCACTAAGTTCAACAGATGACATATCATACAAAGTTAAGAAGTTTGTAGATGGGCACAATTATACACTTTTTTTAGATAGATATTCACTTATTATCTTCTTATACAAATTTGTCACATGTTCCATAAGAGATTATTTTGGGAGTTGTCTACTCTAACTCTAAATCTTGGTCAAGTTAAAATCATTTCATATCATGAAGAAAAGATATGGTGGGTTTGAAAACATAGGTGCTACATCTGATGACTGCAGGAATTTTAAAAAGAACATAAATAGTTATATAGGAGACCATGATGCAAATATGATTGTTAACAGATTGACGGATAAGAAAAAGTTCTTGGTTGATTATTCTTTTTCAGTTGATGAAAACCATGAGTTAACTGGGTTGTTTTGGGCTAATGGACTTTGCAAGCGGAATTATATGGAGTTTGGAGATGTTACCTCTTTCGATGCAACATTCAAAACTAATAAGCAAGTGTTGTTCAGTTTTTATTAACTCTTATATATTTATTTGTATGATGTGTAGGCTATTTGCTTTAATTTGTGTGTAGATACAAGATGGTTTTTGTCCCTTTCACGAGCATGGTTAATCATCATCAAAATGTAACACTTGGAACGCGGTTGTTAGCATCCGAAACTATTGAATTATATAAGTGGCTACTTCAATCATTTTTTAATTCATTTGGACGACAAACAAATGTTGTAGTCACTGATCAACATCCTGCAATGAAACAAGCTATTGAATGTGTTTTTAATCAAGGTACGCATAGATTATGCATGTGGCAAATCATGAAAAAAGTTGCTGACAAGGTTAGTGTCAGGATCTAAGTTTAAACTTGTAATTTTTGTTTCAAAGAATGGAAAATGGATTGAGTTAGAATGATATGCAGCGGAATTAATGGAAAACTTTTACTACAAGCAATTGGTCGTTTATTTTCATCACCATCATGCTTTCAATTTTGGTAAACTTTGCATGTGATTCACAAACTCCCACTTAGCCAATTACAATCGTTTGATAGTAAAAATAAAGAAGATAAAGTGCGAAATGATCTTTTTCAGGAAGACAAAGTTAACAGTTACAACGATCACCTATTTATACTAACTATCTAACCACTGAGCATCTTTTGTGACGTCATGGTTGATAGTGACTGCTAACAAAATGTAACTAACTAAAACACTGCTCTAACTATACTATCAGTGCATAGCACTGTTACATTGATTAAAAGTAAAACTATGCTAAGCTCTGATCTCTATCCTCTGATCTTGATTCTTCTGTCAGACCTTTGCTTCTTGAGCTATCAAGTGATAGGAACAGATCTTTAGGGAAAGCAGTGTAAAGGTTGATCAGTGGTTTGTAACCGCTGATAGTTGAACCAAAGCTCGGATAGTGTATTTGGCTTTTGTCACAACCCCCGACCCCACCCCGGGAGCGGGAGCCGTGAACCAGTCAAGTGGTACCGGTGTTTGTTAATTTTGACAGCGGAAATTAAACATCAGGATTGTAGTTAGGAAATATTATTAGAGTTTCAAAACACCAAACATTTATAAATAACAAATGGGATAAAAACCATGTTTCCATTACAATATATTTGTAGAGGGTAACCTCAATTTATGAAAAACATAAACTCTTTTTTATTTAGTTAACTTTTATAGCCACTTTTCTAAGCTTTCAGTGCTCTCCAGCTGGCTTCTATTAGCTTCACATTAAGTTAACTGAAACGCGTTTTAAAAACATTTTATCAGCAAGAAATATTGGCAAATTCATCTCAGTTTTATCAAAACAAGTGCTTATACTTTACAGTCATTGAGAGCATCCGCATTTACAATGTTTATATCTACACAATTACTCATTCAGTACTGTCAATCCTGACTTGTGGGTCATATTACTTTGGGCCATGTCACCCAACAGTAACGGTTCCTGTCACATTCCTGTGACTGTGGACTAGTAATGTATACAAAACCCCAACATACCGGCAGTAATGGTAGAATACATATACTCAATCACTGTTAAGCATAAGTAAAACATTTGAGGTTTTTGTAATTTGACTCACAAAAAGATTTCCAAAAAGAGAATGTACTCGCCTGGTAATTTTAGGGTCTAACTACAGGCCTCCTGGTATAATCTGGGCATAGCTCCCGAGCTCTTAATAAAATATATAATGCACTTGTGTTAAGTATAATAACACATGTCACATACAACCTGAGACAGAACCCCAACGACTGAGTCGGACAGAGCCTTGACATGCGTTGATGGGTCCTAAATCAATCGGGCAGGGTAACAAATTAGTAATCAGAGATTAAACACTTAAAACAGGGCAGGGCTTTGAAATATATTGGTGAAATACTAAAGAAAAAAAATGAAATAGAATGAACAGAGAGGGAGAGCGAGAGAGTGAGCAGAGAAGAAAAGGAAGTTGTTCTATTTATAGTGAAAAGTTGAACTTGAAGACTACGCTAACTTTACACGTACACACACAAATGAAACTTCAATTGTTTAGTTATTATTATTTTTATTATATAAATATTCTAATTAATTAAGCTACTCACTCATTTATCGCTTATAACTTTTAAAATATAACGTTTTATAAAATAATGAAATACGCAATTAGAACGAACATATTTTTATCTACGTTTTAACCTAAGTTTCATTAAAAACGGAGTAATATTAATTATAATGTATTTTTATTATTATAATTTTTAAACGGTTCCTATATTCGTCTAAATATTTCATCTTTCTAACAGTCAACTTGTCCGTACTTTACCCGTTCAATAATATAAGTTTCTATATACTTTATTTGGAATAAAAATTTGGAGATGTTACAGCTTTGATATCATCTGTTCCTTTGTTAGGGTTCGATCCCAACAATCTCCCCCTGGAACAGATGATGCCAAAACACTTGTTTATTCTTGGTTTTTATTCCTCAACAGAAGTTCTCGGATTTGGCCTTTAAAATGTAACTCAAAATTCAAAGAAACTTCATCATCATCATCATCATTTTCAAGTGTCAGATCCAAAAGATCTTGAAGGACTTCTGCATTTAGCTCATATGCAGCATCCATGCTAATCTTGACAGCAGCACCATTAGACTTGAGCAATGTCAATTCGTGGGAGCCTTTTTCGACTTTCCACTTTAGAATTTTTGGATCTTCTGGTTTTCTAGGATGGCTTTTATTTGTTGAGGTTTTACGAGCTTGTTGTTGAACTATCTTTGTCAGGTCGGCTCTGAGCTTATCACTAGCTTCATCTGTATGATAGTCAACCATATTTTTAATCCCTTCCTTGATGTGTTCAAACACTCTCTTGTCTTCTTCATCTACCTTTTCTTGCCTTTAATTGATTCAAGGCAAGGATGGAGAGGGCAGATGATGAGATAGGCTTTTTGAAGTGTTGAGCTTTATGAACATCATCAGATGGAGGATAGATTGGTTTAGGAGGCATGGTTGGATCTTTCTTCCGCCTCTCTTCTAACATCATGTAAGTTTCAATCACCTTAACTTCTCCCCATCTTATCACTTGGTTCCTTGAACCATAGTGATTCTGAATCAGTTCTTCCTCCATCCTCTTTAGCTTTAAGGCTTTTTCAGGCATGTCTTTCTTGTGTTTTTCCCAGTTGAGAGGAGTTGGCTTTTTGAGAGGGTCCTTCAACATTTCTTGCATTCTTTTAATTTCTTCTCTCAGCTCATTTATACTCCAGTCCTTGAACTGTACCCCTGTTGCCCTATATTGCTTGTTCTTCATGATGTGTACAATGAGTTCACTTTTAAGAAGCTGATCTCCTGGCTTTGCCTAGCTGATAAGACATGTTGGTTTGTAGTTCTCTATCACTTTTACCAGCAGGGTCTCTTTTTGCTATATCATCTGCTTGTTTCATTTTGAGTTCTAGATATTCATCAATATTTGCAGGTCTTGGATACCCATCAAGAGATAATATTGTTCTTTTGTCAGGGTCTTCCTCAGAATAGAAGCTTAGAATTTCTTCCCTGACTGTTGGTAAATCAAGAGGATATTTCTTTGCAGCAGGAATAATTGTAAGGGAATCAGTGCTTGGGTTTGAGGATGGTGGAAGCATTGATGTGGAGGTCAGTGGTTGTGATGACAAAGGAGTAGGAGCAGGAAATATCTCTTCTTCATTTACAACTTTTGTTGTTCTTCTCCATTTGAATTTTACTTCTGGTGATGATGGATGAATTGGAATTCTGGTTGGCGTTGGTAAAGGTTGGGTGGATGTATTAAATATACCATGGCAGTGATGGGTTTGCATCTACTGCAACACTCTGCTGTGCCAACGATGTTAGCACAACAGTTGTTGTAAAGCTGCTTTGGTGGAAGTGGGTAAGGAAGTTGAAGAATGTGTGCTTGATTTTTGGAGAGCAGAGGTTTTAAAGGTTGGATTTATAGCAGGCTCAGTTTTGGGAGGTGTGGATGTTGGTTGCCTTACTTGTTTAGCAAGTCTCCTTTTTGTTGAAGTACCAACCTCTCCCTTTTCTTTTTGTTGCTTAATCTTTTGCTCAACCAATACCTTGCCATCAAGAAACACTTTTCTCTTCTGCTTCTCATTTTCCCTGGCCAGGATATCATCTGTTAAATCCCTATTCTTTGAACCATCTGGCCTGGATATATCCACTGTTGGCCTTGCCATCTGATCATCAATTTTAAGCTTCTTCTGACCCAAAGGTTTCTCCCCCCTTTTGGCATCATCTTCAGTGTTTACAAAAATAACTGTGGGTGGAGCAGTACCAGTGGTTTGGAGAAGTTTTAGCTTTTATAGCTTTAATATCTGCCCTGGTATCCATGAATCTTGCTTCAACCATGTTTCTTACTTTCTGCATTTGGAAAGTGCTTTTGTTGCTGAAACAGAGGGTCTAGGGCTTGTTGCAGATCAGCAGTGGTTAAGACAAAGGATTGGCTCTTTATAGCTAACAACTGCTGCACAAGATTTTTGATCTCATCAACAAAAGTTTCAAGTGTTGATACTCTCTCCGTCAATTCTTTGTATTTTAGTTCATCACCTAATTTAATAGGATCATCTGAACTCCTACTTGAGGTGGTAGTTGTATCTAGGGGATCATTAGCATGTGTTTTAACACTAGCTTCACCCTTGGATGCCCCTTGTTCTTGGTACTGGGGACTTCCCACTACATCAGAGGTTACCTTGGTAGCCTCACAGTGGTTGCCTTCAACAGAGACTTAGAAATGTAACCACTGTCCAAAGGAAAACTAGGTAGTTTTGCAATTGTAGTGGCTGCTCTAGTTGAACTATCACCAAGGGTTACATGTAACCCAAGGGATGTAGCCCTTCATTTGCTGATGGGCTAGCAAAGAATAAATCAGACCCAACATCTTGTTGAAGTATATTCTCAAGGATAGGTTGTTGAGAAATGCTGGATAATGTCTGATCTAATTCAATTGCATTCAGCAAGGGTATAAAGGTTTGTGGAAATGATTTTATTAGAGAGGGGATTGGTGCAGAAAGAGACATTGCCCTGGGAGAGGGGCTGTGAAAGATAGAACCAAGTGGTCCTAGAGCTTCATAATTTGGTGTCCCTGTGTTTACAACCTGATTTCCCTTTTTATGAGGATGCATGAGGAGTTTCAAAGCCATGTTGAGATCTTTCAACCATCTGCTGTGAAGAAGTAGCAGCAGTGGTTTGTGACTTTGGTGGTGTCACAGGGTTAACCTCTGGGATCTCATCTTCCAGAGGACCGTTTTTGGGTTTGGTGGGTTTTCTGGATATCTTTGTTGGTTTCTTTTTTGTGATTTTAGGTGTGGGTTTCAGAGCTGTGGTTGCAATGCTCTGATCACTTAGAGCAGTGGGCTAGTAGCAGGAGGAAGAGTTTGAACATTTTGTTCTTGTAAAATTGGCTCATCCTCCTCTACTTCTGTTTTGGAAGCTTTTTCAAGATTTGTTAGGCGTGTAAAAAGTTCATGAGTTAGGCAGCCAGGTTTGACACTAGTGCCTTGTTTACTTGCTTCAGATCTGATCTGATCTTGCAAATAAACACTCAAGAATCTAGGATGTATCAAGAAAGCTTTTCTTTTTGAAATATTTTTTAAAATTATTCACAAGATCATGAAACAATACCTGGGAATAATTAAAATCTGATTCAGTCAAAATTGCAAATCCCAGATATTGCATGTTCAAAGGAATTTCATTGAAAGCAGTAGATTTTGCAGAGAGACATGTTAAAATAGTATGGAAAAAGAATTTCATCTCTGCTGGAAAGTGGGGTTTAAAGATTGTCATACCTTTCAATTGACCAGTGTAACCCTTTTCCACAAACTCTGCTTGCATCTCTCTTAAAGAAAAGGACACAGGATGTGTAATATCATTCAGTTGAAAGACCTGAGAGATCGATTGTGGTGTGATTTGCATAGGAGTACCCCCAACCTTTGAAGTGATAGCATAAGGAACATCATCAGCGGATGTTTTGACCTTAGCATTTAGCCAGAAATCCCGAAGAGAATCGATGTAGATCTTGGTTTTGGCTTCGAGCATGTGTTTAATTTTTGATTCTTTGAGAATCCGGATCATTGTATGGTATCTTGGGTTGACATCGGTTTCTTCTAATATTGCAGTGTAATTGTGTGGGGTTTTGATGATCAAGACAAATGGTGGTATTTCTTTCTTTGATTTCGCCTTTGATTTTGTCTTGGGACCATGATTTGAATGAAAACTATTTTGAGATTTCTAAAATCGACACAGTTTGATTAACACTCTGTTCTTGATAGAACAGGTGTAACATCCGTCAAAAACGGATTTACCAAACCCGCTCCGTTTAGCAACCGAACAGTCAGTCAAAATTTTCGTTGTGAATTAAATGCCCAAAATATTTTTAAACGATCCGTAATCAATTAATATACGGGAATATATATTTAGTTTTTGAAAAACTGTCAAAAATCGCAAAATAAAAATGAATTGTTTCAGCCGGGTTTCGAACCCGGGTCTGTACCGAATCAGATGCAACTTATCTTCACACACACAAACCACTGCGCCGCGGACTTTGTTTGTGATATAATAGAATCATTTAATTGATAAAGTGACTTTACGAATTCAAAACCGGCGCCCAAACGGTTCAGTCGTCGGAATCCCGGAATATTCGCGAGTCTTAACTACGATTTACGTTATAACGTAAACTTTTAATCAGACATCGGTTATAACCGATGTTTGAAGTCCGCGACACTTTTCAAAACCGCCGGAAAACTTGAACTGATGAACCCAGTCGTAAATCAGATCAAATAAATTTCGATTATTCCCTATAAATTCACCCTCAAACCACGACAAACACTTTCGCTCAAAAATCACACCTTTTCTCGGCGTAATTCCACTCGCCGGAATAACCCTGTTCGTCGCCGGAAAACCGGTTTCCCCATTGCCGAGCTTTTCTGAACCTCTGAAGCTTATACCGGAGATACCCATACTCTTTCCAAGCTTTCCGGATACTTGATGCTGCAAGACACCTGACGACGGAGTTGATTGCTGTCGCCGGAGTTCTGCCGGAAAACAGAGGGTCCAGTCGGTATACCTCTTTCGCTTAATTCTTTTTCTTTTCACTTCTATATTACCAGTAATTAACCTAAAACGCTAAGAAACCGATTTAAAATTTCGAACCAGTCTGTCACCGATTTCTGGTTATTCTTTCAGTGAAGAAGATGATGACTTGTTATCATATAAGTTTAATTAAAATCATGAAATTAATCGGGTTAGACACACAGTCCAGCGGTGGACTGTGTGCACATATAAAACGCAAAACGTCTCGAGTTCGATTCCCGTCTCACACACGCTGCCTTAATAAAATGCAATTTTTGTTTACTGAACCGGATCGCCACAGATATATGTTAAATATATTGTTAACCGGAATAATAACCAAGTTAGACACACAGTCCAGCGGTGGACTGTGTGTTTGATTATATCGCTGGTCACGAGTTCGAGTCCGGTCTTCAGCACCGACTCGGACAATTATCTTCTCTTTTTAATTAAGGCAGAAAAAGAAATAAATAATTAGTATTTAAGTATAATAAAAATCGAATGTTTTAACATGTTGAACACACAGTCCAGCGGTGGACTGTGTGTTAGATTAAACCACAGGTCCCGAGTTCGAGACCTGTGGAGTGCAAAACCGGTCCGCTTAAACTGTTTTTAAAATAAAATGATTTTCTGTTAATTCTAATTAATGTATATATGAAATTAAAATCGGATATATAACGGGTTAGACACGTAGCTCAGTTGGTAGAGCTGCGTGCACGCGTACGGGAGGTCTCGGGTTCGAGCCTCACCGAGCGCACAACAATATGCCTCGAACCGGTCAACGCCGGTCAAAGTCAACAAGTCAAAGTCAACTGTAGCAGAAAAAAAAAATATATTTTTATTATTTTTATTTAATTATTTTAATTAAAAATCAATTATAAATACTTAAAAATAACATTTTTAAGATTAGAAAATAGCCTCAAACTCACAAAAATGCACCCAACAATCCTACTAAAATAGTTTAATAAAATTCGTTTACTTACCAAACCATAATGCGATTTATCTAGGTTAAATCTCACTCGTGGTTAAAACCACTTCGCGTGCATTCAACGTCATCAACCGAACGCACCCACTGTGAGTGAATCTTACAATTCCCCCTTTTAAATTACACGTTTTGGGGTGTGTCATGTGTTATGAAATAATTAATTTATTTATTTAAACTTGTGCCATACCACATCATGACTTAAACTTAGATTGATTGATTGTTGTGATTTACTTATATTCCGTTTGTCAAATTACATGAAACTCATACATTAAGCCCATCAGTTCCTCGTGGGAAACGAGTAGAACATCGCGTGCTTCACTTCAATTCATTTTTGTTCATGTGTGTTTTCATTGAGTTTATATTGTCTGTAGTTGTGTTATTCATATTGTCATGTTTATGCAATTCATTCATCAGGCCCCTCAGTTCCTCGTGAGAGACGAGTTGAGCAACGCGTGCCTTTAATTGTTCCATTATTTTCATGAGTGTTTCATTTAACATATTATGATTGTTGATCAAGTTACATCTAATTTTACTCATGTTTGGTTGTGCACATATTTCATAATCAATCTAAATAATTGTTCAAATGTTTTCCATAGGATTCACTCGCCAACATTATGTTGATCCAAAAACCTTTTTACACATGATACAGGTGAACAGGTTGAAGCAAGGATAACATAGGATATGCCTTAGAAGAGAACAAAGAAGTTTAGATTGTAGTTAGATCATGTTGTAGCAATCATTGTAAATTTCCATTTAAATTGTATTAATGAATATGAAACGTTTAATAAATGTCATGAGCTTTGATGATAACCCAATCATGCCCCGATCACCTTATCCGCTGCGGGTCGGGGTGTGACAATTGGTATCAGAGCCATGACTATAGGGATATAGGATAGGTTATTAGACCCTTAGAGCCTACACTATAGTCTGCCTAAATTTTAAATTGATTAGGTGGTTACATACAAACTTGTGATATTTATTTGTTTCATATTTGTTTACATTTCAGTCAAACATACATGCTCATATACATATTCATTATACATATATACATATTCATTATACATATATCGATGTTCATGTGTTCAATTTATTTTCATACTCTCGTTATCCAAAGATTTTATGCAATTTTCAAATCTCATCAAAGTAAGTTCTGCGACGGGCATGTAGTAACTGGAAGGGTACGAGTACCGGTAGTCGGAACGTCCTGTCTAGGCTGGCATTCGTATAAATCCAATATAACGGACCAGTTTGCCTACCTGGGGACCAACGATGAGAGTACGAAGGACCTATTAGGCCAAAGCATGCCACACCAAACGTCGTTCGAACTAACCCTACTTTGAGGTGTCATCGTGTCTACACCTGGACACATTCCGAACATCACACGTTGTATACATATTTCTCGATTTTCCCGGGTTTTTGTGTACGCAACCAGGCAGAAACCGTGCGAACCATATGAAAAACCGGTATTCATGGGGCCCACATGATTACATAAGGTAAAGTATGGCGGCATGACGGGCCTAACAGCGAGCAAAGCCCAAGACATCCTATGGATGTAGTATTTTTGTATAATTATTTTATAAATGATCATTCTTGAATGCGACCCATGATCCCAAAAGCATCCAACTCATACTCTTGTCATGTATTCATTGTAGATGTCTTCTAACCTCGCCCGTAGGAAGACGAGAGCAAGAAAAGCCCGCGATCGCATGGCTAGCCTTAATCGCTCAACAAATGGCTGCCGTAATACCCAAATTGTAATCCAAGTTCAACAAGCACTTACCAATAATCCTGTCATCAAGCAAACCAAAACATTTTCAACTCTTCCCCAAACACCACTAAATGCACCTACAAGCATTTCAAATCATGCGACCCTCCGAAATATAAAGGGACTGAAGGTGTCACGCACTCCTCCATTGGTTTGAAGAAATGGAGAATACTTTTCTAAATTGCGATTGCCCTGATGATCGCAAAGTGCGTTATGCTACCGGTCGACTATATGGGATAGCACTTACTTGGTGGAACACAGAGAAGGCCAAACGAGGTGTGAAGATGCTATGTCCTAACTTGGAACGAATTGAAGGAAATCATGACCAGACGATTTTGCCCAAGGAGTGAAATCAAGAAGTTGGAAGATGAATTTTACTCATTGAAGCAAATGGAAGGAGACACACCACCTACAACAAAAGATTCCTCGAATTACATCAAATGGTTCCCAACATGTTTACTCCTCTCTACCGTTTGATCGAGCACTACATTCGTGGTCTTCCGTCAAAGATTCAAGACCCTGTGATAAGTACCAAGCCTGCAACTTTGGAAGCAGCAATGGAGCTAGCAACAGAGCTCACCGAGAACCGAATCCGAACAAAGACTTCGAGGAGGAGAAGAAGAAGGATAAAGAATCAACTGAAACCTCCGACTCCACTCAACCGAATCCCCTTCTCAACCCAAACCTAAGAGAAGAAGAGTCGGGCGACTTTTCGCTGCTACCCAACGAAATCAACCCGTTTTTCACGCTATACCCATCCGAGCTGTCCCAATCACCCAAGTGGCACCCAACTCAGCTTACCCAAATAAGAAACCATATCTTGGACCTCACCCTCGATGCAACAACTGTTTTTATCACCATCCCCTTACTTTACCTTGCCGGCTATGTACAACTTGTGGACGTTATGGTCATTTGAGCAATGTTTGTCGCACCTTTCAAGACCAAACCTTTTCCCCTACTCAAAACATGGCCCAAACTTATCACCAACCCCAACACCCCATGTTCCCATATGCTCGAGCTTGCTTCAATTGTGGCGACCCTACCCACCTTAGAAACACATGCCCTCAATTGGTTAACGTTATCAACACTCAAGCCCAATCAAACCCAGTTAACCAAGTAAACCAAGAAAACCCAACCACTATGCCACCAGCAAGAGGAAGAGTCTTCAATATCAACGCCAACCCTGTCGAAGATAATGACGGCCCTGATGAAGATACTCAGCTAGTCCTCTTCGCCGAAGATCCAGATTCAACTTCTATTGTTTAGTCTTATGTTTTTCTTTATCACATGTGTAGACTGTTAGAGAAATTATTGGATATTATATATTATATATTGTTTTCGGTATATGCTTTTGCCGAGGCCGTGGCTCCCCATCCATCGAGGTTGAGTTGGATCCCCATTTTATTATGTGGTTGATCTTGGCGTGCCCGCACGATCGGCTCCGTTTGTTTGAGCCTTGATCGGTTACGTAATTTTACATTTCAATACATGCAATACGCTCGGCTCCGTTTGATTGAGCCTTGAGTGCACAGATTTATTCACATTTCCATTCATGCAATACGCTCGGCTCCGTTTGATTGAGCCTTGATGCACAATTTATTCACATTTCCAGTTCATGCAATACGTTCGGCTCCGTTTGATTGAGCCTTGAGCGCACATACAATTTCATTATCAGTATCATGTGGTTGTGTGTTTGTAGTAGAGTCGCATCGAACTAACCATAACTTTCGGATAAAGTCAACGAAAATTTGACAAGGTATGGTGGATACGCCGATGGTACTTCCTATATATAAGTATTCTTGTCAAATGATCGGAGGCATTATCAGGCGGTTATGAGAGGTTCCATGCATAGGCTGATTGTGTGATGGTTGTTTAAATTAAGTTGTTCAATTTCAGTACATTCAATACGTTCGGCTCCGTTTGATTGAGCCTTGAGCGCACATACAATTTCATTCAATACGTTCGGCTCCGTTTGATTGAGCCTTGAGCGCACAGACAATTTCATTATCAGTATCATGTGGTTGTGGTGTTTGTAGTAGGTCGCATCGAACTAACCATAACTTGCGGATAAAGTCAATGAAAATTTGACAAGGATATGGTGGATACGCCGATGGTACTTCCTATATATAAGTATTCTTGTCAAATAATCGGAGGCATTATCAGGCGGTTATGAGAGGTTCCATGCATAGGCTGTTTGTGTGGTTAAGTTATTCATATTCAGTACATGCAATACGCTCGGCTCCGTTTGATTGAGCCTTGAGCACACAATTTCAATTTCAGTACATTCAATATGTTCGGCTCCGTTTGATTGAGCCTTGAGCACACAATTTCAATTTCAGTACATTCAATATGTTCGGCTCCGTTTGATTGAGCCTTGAGCACACAATTTCATTTTCAGTACATGCAAAACGATCGGCTCCGTTCGATTGAGCCTTGATCGCACAGATATATTTCATTCAGTAATTTATGTTTGTTGTATTGATTGTAGAGTTATAGGACTAATCATAATTCACTGTTAAAACCAATGAAAATTTGACAAGAATATGGTGGATACGCCGCTGGTACTTCCTATATATAAGTATTCTTGTCAAAGGATCAGAGGCATTAACGGATGGTTATGGGAAGTTCTATGTAGGATTTATTAGTTTCTTGGTAACCAATCATAACTTGTGGATAAAACTAATGAAAATTTGGCAAGAATATGGTGGATACGCCGCTGGTACTTCCTATATATAAGTATTCTTGCCAAAGGATCAGAGGCATTATCAGGCGGTTATGAGAAGTTCCATGTAGGATTTAGTATTGCCTTGGTTGGAATTTGTGTTACATTTATATCATCATGTTATTTAAAGAGATTGGATTGTGTTCCATTTCTACATAAATTAACCTCTCCATCATAACAAACGAGAGAGGAACTTCCATCATTCAAACATATATGTTATCAGAATGTGGATTCAAATATTTGCTGTTGTGTTTATTCATGTTCAAATATTCGCTGATGTGTCTATTCATGTTCGAATATTTGCTGTTGTGTTTATTCATGTTCAAATATTTGCTGATGTGTTCATTCATGTTCGAATATTTGCTGTTATGTTTATTCATGTTCAAATATTTGCTGATGTGTTCATTCATGTTTGGATATCAGCTGTTGTGTTTTTATTTATGTTCCATGTAGATTGTAGTGTTAGAAGTTTTGCCTTAGGATATAACCATATTTTTCCCAAACGTATCTAAACCTATGCATGATATCATTTTAGCAAATCATTTCTGCTTATCAATACTTATACAGTAGGCAACAAAAAGCGATTCCTGAATAGGGTACTAACCCTTACAAGGAACGTTACCGCCTCGAACAAAAACTTAAGCCTTTATTTTGCTAAGCATACAACTGTCAAACAAAACATCATCACCCTTTTAGTCAAAATATATCATTATTTAAATTTCGGACGAAATTTCTAAAAAGCAGGGGATACTGTAACATCCGTCAAAAACGGATTTACCAAACCCGCTCCGTTTAGCAACCGAACAGTCAGTCAAAATTTTCGTTGCGAATTAAATGCCCAAAATATTTTTAAACGATCCGTAATCAATTAATATACGGAATATATATTTAGTTTTTGAAAAACTGTCAAAAATCGCAAAATAAAAATGAATTGTTTCAGCCGGGTTTCGAACCCGGGTCTGTACCGAATCAGATGCAACTTATCTTCACACACACAAACCACTGCGCCGCGGACTTTGTTTGTGATATAATAGAATCATTTAATTGATAAAGTGACTTTACGAATTCAAAACCGGCGCCCAAACGGTTCAGTCGTCGGAATCCCGGAATATTCGCGAGTCTTAACTACGATTTACGTTATAACGTAAACTTTTAATCAGACATCGGTTATAACCGATGTTTGAAGTCCGCGACACTTTTCAAAACCGCCGGAAAACTTGAACTGATGAACCCAGTCGTAAATCAGATCAAATACATTTCGATTATTCCCTATAAATTCACCCTCAAACCACGACAAACACTTTCGCTCAAAAATCACACCTTTTCTCGGCGTAATTCCACTCGCCGGAATAACCCTGTTCGTCGCCGGAAAACCGGTTTCCCCATTGCCGAGCTTTTCTGAACCTCTGAAGCTTATACCGGAGATACCCATACTCTTTCCAAGCTTTCCGGATACTTGATGCTGCAAGACACCTGACGACGGAGTTGATTGTTGTCGCCGGAGTTCTGCCGGAAAACAGAGGGTCCAGTCGGTATACCTCTTTCGCTTAATTCTTTTTCTTTTCACTTCTATATTACCAGTAATTAACCTAAAACGCTAAGAAACCGATTTAAAATTTCGAACCAGTCTGTCACCGATTTCTGGTTATTCTTTCAGTGAAGAAGATGATGACTTGTTATCATATAAGTTTAATTAAAATCATGAAATTAATCGGGTTAGACACACAGTCCAGCGGTGGACTGTGTGCACATATAAAACGCAAACGTCTCGAGTTCGATTCCCGTCTCACACACGCTGCCTTAATAAAATGCAATTTTTGTTTACTGAACCGGATCGCCACAGATATATGTTAAATATATTGTTAACCGGAATAATAACCAAGTTAGACACACAGTCCAGCGGTGGACTGTGTGTTTGATTATATCGCTGGTCACGAGTTCGAGTCCGGTCTTCAGCACCGACTCGGACAATTATCTTCTCTTTTTAATTAAGGCAGAAAAAGAAATAAATAATTAGTATTTAAGTATAATAAAAATCGAATGTTTTAACATGTTGAACACACAATCCAGCGGTGGACTGTGTGTTAGATTAAACCACAGGTCCCGAGTTCGAGACCTGTGGAGTGCAAAACCGGTCCGCTTAAACTGTTTTTAAAATAAAATGATTTTCTGTTAATTCTAATTAATGTATATATGAAATTAAAATCGGATATATAACGGGTTAGACACGTAGCTCAGTTGGTAGAGCTGCGTGCACGCGTACGGGAGGTCTCGGGTTCGAGCCTCACCGAGCGCACAACAATATGCCTCGAACTGGTCAACGCCGGTCAAAGTCAACAAGTCAAAGTCAACTGTAGCAGAAAAAAAAAATATTTTTATTATTTTTATTTAATTATTTTAATTAAAAATCAATTATAAATACTTAAAAATAACATTTTTAAGATTAGAAAATAGCCTCAAACTCACAAAAATGCACCCAACAATCCTACTAAAATAGTTTAATAAAATTCGTTTACTTACCAAACCATAATGCGATTTATCTAGGTTAAATCTCACTCGTGGTTAAAACCACTTCGCGTGCATTCAACGTTATCAACCGAACGCACCCACTGTGAGTGAATCTTACAATTCCCTCTTTTAAATTACACGTTTTGGGGTGTGTCATGTGTTATGAAATAATTAATTTATTTATTTAAACTTGTGCCATACCACATCATGACTTAAACTTAGATTGATTGATTGTTGTGATTTACTTATATTCCGTTTGTCAAATTACATGAAACTCATACATTAAGCCCATCAGTTCCTCGTGGGAAACGAGTAGAACATCGCGTGCTTCACTTCAATTCATTTTTGTTCATGTGTGTTTTCATTGAGTTTATATTGTCTGTAGTTGTGTTATTCATATTGTCATGTTTATGCAATTCATTCATCAGGCCCCTCAGTTCCTCGTGAGAGACGAGTTGAGCAACGCGTGCCTTTAATTGTTCCATTATTATTCATGAGTGTTTTCATTTAACATATTATGATTGTTGATCAAGTTACATCTAATTTTACTCATGTTTGGTTGTGCACATATTTCATAATCAATTTAAATGAATTGTTCAAATGTTTTCCATAGGATTCACTCGCCAACATTATGTTGATCCAAAAACCTTTTTACACATGATACAGGTGAACAGGTTGAAGCAAGGATAACATAGGATATGCCTTAGAAGAGAACAAAGAAGTTTAGATCGTAGTTAGATCATGTTGTAGCAATCATTGTAAATTTCCATTTAAATTGTATTAATGAATATGAAACGTTTAATAAATGTCATGAGCTTTGATGATAACCCAATCATGCCCCGATCACCTTATCCGCTGCGGGTTGGGGTGTGACAACAGGGCTTTTATAGGGTTTTGAAAAAGTGATGATGACATGGCATCGGATGCAACAACTGTCGAATAACATCTGCCCACGTATAACCTCTATTCTCTAAATGGAAGACAGTTGTTTGGCTAACCACTGTTGGTAAATGTGATCAGTGGATAAGAACATTGGTTACAACTATTAGAAGATACACTTTTTGACAGTGGATAGATTTTTCTAAACGAACAGTGTTTTTATGCTATCAGTGCTTTGAACAGACTTTGAGGATTTATTGAAAAAATCAATTTTAAACTATTTTTAAGGATGGAATTTGATTTTTTAAAAACATTTTATTGCTATTTACACATGAATCATAAAGAAATTTTGTTTTTAATCCATGTTTAGCATTCCAAGCCTAGAAATCAAATTGTCAAAAGTGTGAGCATCAAGTGCTTTTGTCAACACATCTACCAATTGATCTTTAGTATGGACATGTTGTAAAGAAATCAAACATTTTTCATAGCAATCCCTCACAAAGTGATGTCTGATGTCAATGTGCTTGGTGGTGGACTGAGAGACAGGATTTTTAATGATATTTTCTACTGCTTGACTATCAATTTTGAGTGGTGTTTTCAAAGCAGTGATACCAAAATCCAGCGATTGATTTTGAAGCCACAAGATTTGAGCAGTACAACTTGCAACAGTTATATACTCTGCCTCAGCAGTGGATGTTGAAACTGCGACTTGCTTTGCCAAGACACTAAGCAATCACCTAGGAATTGGGCTCCTCCAGATGTGGACTTCCTTGTTGTTTTACATCCAGCAAAATCACTATCAGAATATCCTGCAGCTCAATGTTACCATTAGCTGGATACCAGATACCAAGTGTGGGAGCACCTTTTATGTATCTGAATATCCTTTTTACAGCAATAAGATCTGATTTTCTTGGCAATGACTGTGATCTAGCACAAACACATGTTGCAAACATGATGTCCGGCCTTGATGCAGTTAGGTACAATAAAGACCCAATCGTGCTGCTATACAAAGTTTGATCAACAAGGTCATCTTTGCCATCAATTGTGACTAGCTTGGATGTTACCATGGGTGTAAGGTTTACAATCATCCATATCAAATTTCTTAAGTAAGTCTTTCAGATACTTATTTTGATGGATGAAAGTACCATGTTGCATTTGTTTGACTTGTAAACCAAGAAAACATTGCAACTCACCCATTGCACTCATTTCAAACTCTGCTGCCATGAGTTTTCTGAACTCTTCACACATGGCAGTGCATGTGGATCCAAAAATGATGTCATCCACATAGACTTGGACAAGCATCAAATCTTTTCCTTTCCATTTTAAAAATAGGGTTTTATCAATCCTACCTCTGGTGAAACCAATGGATAAGAGAAAAGTGGATAGAGTTTCATACCAGGCTCTGGGTGCTTGTTTTAGACCATACAGTGCTTTGTTTAACCTGTAAACATGATCAGGATGAAATGAATCTTCAAAACCAGGAGGTTGACACACATACACCTCTTCCTTGATCTTTCCATACAGGAATGCACTTTTGATGTCCATTTGATACACCTTGATGTCGTGGTTGGCAGCAAAAGCTAAGAACAGTATGATGGCCTCCAATCTTGCAACTGGAGCAAATGTTTCATCATAGTCTATGCCTTCTTCCTGTCTATAGCCTTGAACCACGAGCCTTGCTTTGTTTTTGACAACAATGCCCCTTTCATCTGTTTTGTTCTTGAAGACCCACTTTGTGCCAATAGGACTTACATCTTTTGGCAGTGGTACAAGTTCCCATACTTGTTGTCTTCTGAACTGTAGGAGCTCTTCTTGCATGGCTTCTACCCAACTGTTGTCTTTTAGTGCCTCTTGGTACTTGACAGGTTGTGTGAGTGATAGAAAGCCAGCAAAAAGACAAATGTTTTGGGATTGGCTTCTGGTAAGCACTCCCTCATTGATGTTGCCAATAACTTGATCCACAGGATGGCTTTTGAGGAAAATCAAATCACCTTGATATGAGACAATGGCATTCTGAGGTGAAGCTTGCAAATGTGTATCATCTGAGCTATCCTCTGTTGGTGAATTTGATGGTCCAGCCTCTGATTGGAATGGTGGTGGAGGAATTGGTGGAATGGATATGAAAGTGGGTTGACTTTGTCCATTTGTTGAGGACTTTTATCAACAGATGTTTGATTTTAAGAGCTAGCAGAGGTTTGAGTATTAACCAATGTTGACCTGGCAGAGCTTTCACCATTGCTACTAACATATGCTTCTCTGCCTGAAGGATAGATTTTGAAATTTGGAAGAATGCAATAATATCCTTGCTCTTGACTTGATGACTGTGGGGTACCTGCATGGTTAGTCTTGACAGACACATCTTCAAACTATAAATTTGGATAGGTCAAACAGTTCAGCAGGATTTGCTGGGATTTTCAAAGATGAAAGTTAATTGAACTTTACATTCAGAGTTTCTTCAACACACTTGGTCCTAGAGTTAAAAACTTTGTAGGCTTTGGCAGTGGTTGAATATCCCAGAAAATGACCACAATCAACTTTGGCTGCAAACTTGGATATTGAATCTTTAAATTTAAAATGAAGCATGGGCAGCCAAAGACTTTAAAATAAGAGATCAGAGGTTTGATTTTATAAAGCAATTCATAAGCAGTCTTTTGATGCCTAGGATTTATCAAAACTCTGTTCTGAACATAGCAAGCAGTGTTTACAGCCTCTGCCAGAAAGTCAAGGGTAAGCCAGAATCTGCTAGCATAGTTCTTGCTGATTCAATCAAAGTTCTGTTTTTCCTTTCAACAACCTCATTTTGTTCTGGAGTTCTAGGGATGCTATATTCCTAACAATCCCTTTTGACTCACAGAAGGCATCCAACTCTTTATTCCTAAACTCTGTCCATTATCACTCCTAAAGATTTTTACAGGGAGATCAAATTGCTTTTCAACTTGTTTAACAAAGTTTTGCAAAATGTTTGTTGTTTCATCTTTAGAGTGTAAAAAAAAGTCCACGTGAACCTGGAAAAATCATCAACTATCACCAGGCAATACCTTTTGTGTTTTAAGCTCATGATTTTCACAGGTCCAAACAAGTCCATATGAAGTAACTGTAAGCACTGACTTGTTTTGGACTCTTCAATTGACTTGTAAGAACTTTTATGTTGTTTGCCTTTTAAACAGGAAACACAATGTTCTTCACAAGTAAATTGTTTGTGAGGCAAACCTCTACAAGACTTTGTTTTGAGAGAGTGGTGATGGTTTTTAGATTTCTGTGACCTAGTCTTTTATGCCATAATTTTGTTTCTTTGCTTGAAGCAACTGAGAATAAACATGCATTTGACATAGGATTATCTTTTACCATGTCTACCACATACACATTTCCTACCCTATTAGCAGTAAGTTGTGCTTTGCTCTCAGCAATTATTTGATTAATCTTTCTAACAACCTCTGAGCCTACTATCTGACAAGTTTCTTTTGTGAATAAGGATCTATAACCCTTATCACTCATTTGTGAGACACTCAGAAGATTGAATATTAGATTATCAATGAGATTCACATTTTCAAACTTGAGTTTTCTAGCTGAGACACATCTTGACCCTAACACCTTCCCTTTCGAATTATTTCCAAAGGATATATCACCCCCTCCATGAGCTTTAAAATCTCTGAGCAGGGCTTTACATCCTGTCATGTGCCTGGAGCCCCCACTATCTACATACCAAAGACTGTCAAGGCAAATAGAAGCTCCCTGCACATGTTTTTGAAATAAATAGTTCAGGTGAGTTTCCAAAGCCAGAATGGCTTTGAATGGGGTATCAGATGATCCAGACTCACGTTCAGATGAATGGGCAGTGGTTAGATTTGGTTTTTGTAACCACTGTTGTGGACCACTTCCTGTCAACTGTTGGTAACCATGAGGATGCCTATTTACCTTTGGTTTAGAGGACTTTTTGTAAGTTTCATAAACCATTGGCATTTTTTGATAATTAGGCTGGCCTTTGCCTCTTGGAAGCTTGTTTGATGGAGGTGCATCTGTCACTTGAATTTCTCTGTGAACAGAGGTTTGACTTAAAGCTTTTGTGACAGATGTTTTAATTGATTCAAATTTTTGTTTGTTTTCAGAAAAACTTGCATTTTCTCTTTCAAGAGCTTTTGTTCTAATCTCTTTTACTTTTTGATGATGAGTTTTGAGATAGGCACACTCTTTGGTTATGTGATTTGTTGTGTTGCAGATGGTGGATCTAGGAGATTTGGGTATAACACAAGTTTTGTTTATATCATAGGCTTTTAAAAGAAAGCAATCTGCAGCCACATGGTTTCTCTTTTCACAAAATTCACAAAACAAGTATTTAACCTTTACTTTCCTTTTTCTATCAGACTTTTTGAGCAGTGAGGGTTACCTCTGCTGGCAAGTCTTTGATAGGGATCACCAGTGCTTTTTGTGACAACCAACAAATCCAGACTAACATCCATACCAACCCGAATTTGGCACACATTGTGATCTTACGTTTTAGACATAGTTTTTATTATTTTGGTCGTCATATGCATAGCGATGCCTATCCGGGTTAAATTTTGCATTTGATATTTTTTTTATAAATTAAGGGGTCACACACGAGTTAACCTGACACGCACGAAGGTTGGTGATAATTGTCTAAATACTTGGGAAATCGCTCTATAGTATTATCATGTGTGTAACGCTATAAATATATACATATATATTTAGATACATATATATATATGTTATTATTCTAAGTTTTCGACAAGTTAATTGTAAATTATACTTGTCATACGCGGTTAGCGCTGCACGATTATAGATGTATAAAAATATTTTTATACATTAGACACGTTAATATGAAAACGAGTAAATAGTGGGTATAATTAAATAGGTATTTTATACATCTAACGAAACTTAACCCACACTCAACAAACCACCACCCTACCCATGCCCCTTATCTATTCCTTTTTTTCTTTTTCTTGTCGATATATTGGACAAAAGAAAAACAAGACAATTCATGCTCATGATTAAATTCAAGTATACACTCCATCAGGCTCCTTTTATTTAATTATATGGACCATGCCTTCTTCCCTCACTCAAGACAACATGGGTATATTATAAATAATTATTCAAGATCAAGCCTTCCATTTTATTATCCTATTTGATTCTATATCAACCGAAACCCACCTTTACACTTCCAAGACATCAACATTCTAATTAAGAATTTAGTTATATTTTTGATCTCATATAACCCGCCAACCTCATTTATAGATATACCCCTTTTAAAAGCACACAAACATTTTCACACTTGGAAGTTTGAACTCAAACCAATCCACACCATCTTATACTGTTACAACCACAAACCTTTTCACTTTTGAAGAAATTTAAAGTTCGAAGCATTCAACATCCTTGTCTTTCATCCAAGCCTTCTTTGGTATGAATTTTTAAATCTTATTTTTTTTATGCTAAATTAGTTTACATTTCCACTAGACCAAAACTTGTCACCCAACATATTCTAATAAATTTAAGTTTGAAAAGTTGATGAAATCCACTACTAAATCTCAAAAATCTTGATATTATTTGCGTATGATTTGGAATCTTGAGTTGTGATTTTGTTTTTTTTATGACATTTGGATTTTAATTTTCAAGTACCATACTCATGGGTTCTATATAAGATTTTCATATATGTAATTAATTGAAAAAAAAGAAGGTAAATTTTATGATTGTTATGAACTACATGTATACATATGCTTATATATGTTTACTCACATATTGATTTTTAAGCACCAAAGCTACATAGATTATCCATATTTCCCATTAGTCAAATTTTTATATATTTATATTTTTGGACATTTTATCTCTACGAAAGTTACATGAATTTCTAAGAAGTTTTCAAGAACTTTGAAATTTACAAACAATATTTACTCATGAACCCATGATTCATTACCAGAATCATCTTCAAGGCTTATAAGATTTATTCTATGATTTTATATATAGTATATCTAAGATATGTTCACACATTATTTTAAGGATTTTAATTAAGTTGGTTTCTGTTCTAGTTTTACTAGAAAGTGTTGATAAAAGCATATCTCTATATTCAAGAAACCATAAAATATCATAATGCGTATTTTTTAGGACGTATGTGTATATATATGACATATATGGACTTAAAGTTGAACATTTATGGGCTTAAAATGATTAGTTGGATATATACATTGTGTCGTGTTCAGATTTCGGTTCGGGTCAACTCGGGTCTCGATTCGGGTTCGGGTCAACTACGGTCAATGCGGTCAGATTTGATGCTTGACTCGGTCATCGGTTTAACACGGTTCAACGCGGTTCAACTCGGTTCAACGCGGTTCAACTCGTTCAATGCGGTTCAACTCGGCTCACCTCGGTTCAGTTTGGTTCAACTCGGTTAGTTTTGGTGTCTCGGGTCAAACCCATTCAATGCGGTCAACTATGTTCAAACTAAGTCAACGGGTCAACCCGAGACTTGGTAAGATTTTAACGACGCGAATTATATTATATTGTTTATATAAATAATAATTAAACGCGAAACCAGTCTAAACCGACCAAACTAGTGAAACGATAAGTATTTTCGAGATACTAGTAAATTTAGTGACTTGTGCATTTCTATAAACTTGATCACAATAAATACACGACGTTTATATACATATACATCTACGCTTACATACATACATACATAATATATATACATATATATTTCTACATCTTACAAGTCACTACGACAATCGTATTATTATCCATCAATGTATATGACGACTATTCGGAAATGCGTGAATACATCATACGAGTTTACAACATATTGTTTTTATATACATATTCGTTACATACACGTACGACCATTCGAGGCGACTAACACGATTCTATAAAGTATATTTATATTTTTATATAGATATAAATATATATTCTAGACCTCTTGGGAACTAAGTGTTTCCAAGACTTAGTATTCATCACCGATAACAAATGGAACTTAACAAGTATATCATATTCGTTTCCATCAAGTTAACATCTTCCCATCGAATTATTGGTTAACGATTCGGTAGAGCTCGGTTACACGTAGTTTAGCTACATTATTTAGTAGAAACTTATAAGTCTATTCCTTGATAGGAATATTATATTGCATGCTAGCGAGTTTACATTTGCAAACGACACATTGGAATCATATTATGCTAGCTTTGCACTGGGCCTCGAGGTGAGTTCATAACCCCACACTTTTTTAATGTTTTCGGGGGTGGAAAGACATGCAAGTTTTGCAAAGTACAATAAATTTCGGTGAATGAAAATTCGAATTTCTAAACCATGTTGCAAGTGGATTACATTAAACATAAATGGTTTACAAAAGGTTTATGCTCAAGATACCGGTTTTACAAAACACACGCGTATTTTCAGAACGTGCATGAGTTTCATGGCTAGAGACGGGAATGTCCTAGCTACAAAGGACTAGATTGTCCTACATACAACTAAGGGGACTGGTTGGTCCTGCTTACAGTCTCAAATGGGCTAGGCCCATTCTCATTTGTGTGAGGCACAAAGAAACTAGTGGGCTAGGCCCACACATGCTCGTGCGAGGCACGAAGACACAAGGATTGGTTTGTCTACATACAAATAAGAGGACTGGTGGTCCTGCTTATAGACACAAGGACTGGAATTGTCCACTACTCAACACTAAGGGCCGTAGGGTCGCTTAAAACTGTACAGTGAAGTCCTTGCTACATACTAGAACTATGACTACCTGCTAGTCTACCGTCTTGAGTAAACGGTTTGGCGAGGCACTTACTAGCTTGGGGTGGATTATAGGCTCTTGCGGGGCATGTTGTCTTTGTCGTACGCGGACATCGAATGTTATTCAAGCATTACAAAAACAAGGTCTTCAACTAACATGCGAGAAAAAGGTTTTATTATGTTTTCTCAACAATATTTAAACCGGTTAATAAAAATATTTATTTTAAATCTTTTTGAACAAACTATGAAACTCGCTCAACTTTATGTTGATTTTTGCATGTTTCTTTCTCAGGTTACATTCAAAATAAGGAACGGTTGGAATAGGAGAACCCATCTGGAACTCAAGTATTTAGCGGCATTCACTTTCTAGAAGTCTTAACTTTAAACACTTTCCGCTGTGCAATGAAGATACCAGTCAGTTCACGCCCGGCTCAGATGTTATCGAATTATCGGGGTGTGACACTTTTGGTGCTTTTAAACCATCAGTGGTTGTGAAGTCCATTGGCTTGAAATTTCCAAAATGTCACATTCATCTGACCAGGTTAGTTTAAACTGATATTTTTCAATTTCTTTTTCTTTTACTGAAACCTCTGGTTTTTCAAGAATGATTTTGTTTCCATTTTATCTGTGATTTTAATTTCTTCACCAGCCAAATTTGTTGGGACTATTTCAACTATCTCAGAATCAATTTTTGCAACATTTTCATAAGCTTGGTCATATTCTCTAAAGCCTACCCCAAACTTTATATTGCTCTTGATTTGAGCATCAAGCATAAGCTCATAATCTTTGCAAGACTCTACCCATTTTTCACAAGTGATTTGGTTAGTTTCAAGCTCCTGTTTGCGAACCTGGTATTTATCTACCATGGTTTGGAGCTGGTCTTTGGTTATGCTTGATTCATGCCTCAGGCTACTCATTTCAGAATCTTTTTCACTCAACTTTGTTTTTAACTCTTTAACAAGTTTTTCAAAATTAAGTTCATCTTCTGAAATTTTGTTTCTCAGGTTTTCATTTTTGTGTTTGCAAAAGCAATGATGTATTTGTCAGAACATAGATCCTTAAGAATCTGAGGTGATACCTTCGTAGCAGCCGCACAATCACACTCTTCTTCTTCACACACCTGCTCCTCCCATGGGTCAGATAGATGGTCTTTTTCATCATTAACATCATGAACATCAACCACTGGTGTAACTTCTGGTGTAACCACTGCTTCACAACAATCAAACACATCAGACTTTAACTCCTGCTCCACAGATTCATCACCTTCAACAATGGTCTCTAAAGCCATTAAACATATATTTTCATTTTCAATATCATTTTTGGCTATGAGAGCAAAGTTTTCATTAGTTAAATCCTCAGACAAACTACTCCAATCAATAAAACCTTGTGTGAAAAAGCTTTGTTGATTGCTGGTGGAGCAGTGGTTTGAGTAGTTTGAGTAACTTGTGGCATTTGTTGTACATGTACTTGAGGTGGTGCTTGGACATATTGAATCTGTGGTGCAGGTGCTTGAACATAATGGACAGGAACTGTAGCAACAGGATGTGCAAAATGTGCAGTGTTTTGCATTTGAGATGCAGGGGTATATTGGGAATAATGGACAGTGCTTTGAGAATTGTTGCCAGGATGTGTTACAATTGGTCCTGCAGATTGTGATCTGCATTCTCTGGCAAAGTGACCTATCTTGTTACATTTGTAGCACTTGATTTTAGACTTATCCAACCCAACTTTCAACCCCCCATGCAATCCTGGAAATCTCCTACCAGTTCTTTTGTAGAATTTACTTGCTCTAACACCTAAAAGTGCCAACTGATGCAAAATATCCATTTCTTCAAGGTCAGTGGGTTCAAAATGCTGTAAGTCATTCATTTCAAAAGACAAATTGTCAGAGGTCTGGCTTTCACTATTTGCAGCAAAGGCAAAATTGGGTGTACTAGGATCAGAGTTGAAATTGTTTCCAGATGTTATGTCAATGTAATGATCATAACTCTGATCCTTTCCACAGCTAGACCCCTCCTCATGACTATACAAAGCAGTGTTTCCTAGAGTATAATCATCAGTCATTTTCCCTGACTCTTGCAACTTCTTTTTCTGGTTCAACTCTCTCTCATAAGTGAGGAGTCGTCCATGAAGTTGTGTCAAGGTCATGTCCTTGTAACCAACAGCTGTTCGAGTGACATAAGCTACAGTCTCCCATTTCTCAGGTAAGGACCTTAAGAAACGACTATTGGTAGTCAAATTTGGGAGTTCCACATTTACCAATTTGAGCTCACTGATGAGACGCCTATATCGTCGAATGTTGGGTTAATGATTACCTTAACATGGCAAATGTTCATACTGTTGGTTCAAAACCTCTCTATTATTCTCTATCACCTCTTCAGTACCACCAAATTGCTCCTTAAGAGCATCCCGTAACTCTTTAGCACTATTACAATGAAGTAATCCCGCATAAATCTCATTGGACAAGGCCGAAGCAAAGATGCTAAAGGCCTTAGCGTCCAATTCAATCTTGAGGAAATCCTGTTCAGAGTAATTTTTAAGTTTCTTAGGGACTTGAGTGTGGGGATCCTCTGTGCTTGGAACCATGGGTATATGAGGTCCAAACACAACAGATCTCCAACATCCGGTGTTCTGTTGGGCGAGAATATGACCCATCCTACGTTGCCAAATAAAATATTCATTTCGTTTCAACATAGGTGGTTTGAACATGGATCCAATATTGGATTCCGGATGTGTTTTGTGCCATTTATCTTGTTTACAACATATTTGTGTTTTAAAAACTTTTGTAGCAATAAAACTCTTTATTCAAGTAAAACTATCAAACGAATTAGCACAAAGAGCTGATCTATTCAAATCAATTTGATGGTTAAATCAAAATCGATTGACCAAGCTCTGATACCAATTGTCAGGATCTAAGTTTGAATTACTTGTAGTTTTTTTTCCAAAGAATGGAAAATGGATTGAGTTAGAATGATATGCAGCGGAATTAATGGAAAACTTTCACTACAAGCAATTGGTCGTTTGTTTTCATCACCATCATGCTTTCAAGTTTGGTAAACTTTGCATGTGATTCACAAACTCCCCCTTAGCCAATTACAATCGTTTGATAGTAAGAAATGAAGAAGATAAAGTGCGAAATGATCTTTTTCAGGAAGACAAAGTTAATAGTTACAACGATCACCTATTTATACTAACTAGCTAACCACTGAGCATCTTTTGTGACGTCATGGTTGATAGTGACTGCTAACAATATGTAACTAACTAAAACACTGCTCTAACTATACTATCAGTGCATAGCACTGTTACATTTATTAAAAGTAAAACTATGCTAAGCTCTGATCTCTATCCTCTGATCTTGATTCTTCTGTCAGACCTTTGCTTCTTGAGCTATCAGATGATAGGAACAAATCTTTAGGGAAAGTAGTGTAAAGGTTGATCAGTGGTTTGTAACCACTGATAGTTGAACCAAAGCTCGGATAGTGTATTTGGCTTTGATATCATATGTTCTTTTGTTAGGGTTCGATCCCAACAGTTAGCTTTATATGTGTAATTTAATACATATAACCATTTTTTTTCTTTTATACCATGCATATTATTTACACACATGCGTAATTTGGAATACAATTCATATTTTTTAGGTTGGGCATGAACTTTGCAATACTGTAGACTTCAGACTTCGGATGTGTGATATTGTATGGATAGACTCAATTGAGCCTTCAACCTTTGAGATAGAATGGGCATCTATAATGAATGAATTTGGTCTTATGGATAATAATTGGATAGCTATGGGATGAGATCAATGCGGATCCCTGCTTTCTATCGCCTTGAGCCCATGTCTCGACTTATATGTACCACCTCTAGATCTGAGAGTGAGAATCACTTTTATTTGTCAAGTTGCTAACTCACAATTCACCCATGTGGAGTTCTTTAATCATTTTGATAGCGCAATGGATGCTCAGAGGTTTAATCACCGGAAAAATGATCATGTATCTAGACACACTATTCCCAACATATGAACTAAACTTACTTTGGAAGAGGAGGCTGCTAGAATATACACAAGGTCTATTTTTTATGTTTAATTAGAGATATACGCAACATTGGATGAATATTTGTCAACGGATACTAAAAAGGATAGAAAGTATCTGAGTATATATATGAAAGATTTTAAAGCTTTTGGAAAAGGATTGTTTGAGGTATGTAAACCATGTTTGTTGTCCTTTTTATCTAAACCATTTACTTGTTTTGTGTTTATTTTATTCAAGAAAGATGAAGATGTGATTGCATCTTGTAATTTCAGGAGATTTGAACAATATGGTTTGTTATGTGAGCAAATTTTCTATGTTTTTAAGATGTTTAAAGTAAACTTTTCCCGAAAAGTACATTTTGAGGCGATGGACAAAAGAAGGTGTCCCAAATGAACTTAATGGGCCATTTGATATCAAAGTTGATGGTGATGACAAGCATCACAAGGCGAAAAAGATTGCTCGCGAGATAAAAATAACTCAAAACTTTTTTTGACCGTGAAATAAATTGTTATTATACTTTTGTATACATTAATGTATTACATAGTATTAAAAAAATACATGTAATTTATAATATTAATACCGTTTATTACCAAACATTCAAACAAACGATATGATATAAACAATAAATTGAACCAAAACGATATAATAAAACTCGTAAATTCTAACAAACGTTTAACCAAAAAACATCAAATATTAAAAAAAGGTGAAGTCTAAAATCCGACAAAAAATTTACTACATGTTGGTTCGGTTCAGTTATTGTGGGTATCAAAACATTAATAACCATAACTAACCCGCTACTCTCGGTTAGAAAAAAACAATTAACCAATCCACTAGTTTGTTATTTGATTCGTCTTTTTGTTGGATTTTTATGAGTTAAAATTCGGTTATAAATCAGTTAAAACACCCAAAAAACCAGAATTATCCGTTGTTATCGAATTGCTTTACAAGAAGTTTCATCTGGAGACATGGAAACTCTTCAATTCAAAACCCTAATCAACGTTTCCAATCGTCAACGGTATCAATTTCTTCTTTTAAGTTAGTAAACCCTAGGTTCAGTGTATCCTGTTTGTTACTCCATCGATAATCATCATTTTTAGGGTTTAATTTTCAAATTCTATTTCAATTCGATGAGATGAAGTTATGATTGTAGAACCTTGTGACTTAGAAATTGAGATTGTTTGATAGTTGGTGATGAGTTGTGTATGTATAGTTGTGAAATTTATTAATTGTTCTTCTAAATATATGGAATTAGTGCAAACTAATTAGCTCCAGTTGAGAATTTGGGGGGGGGAAGTCATCGGACCTAAAAATTTCTATAAAATCTCGGGGTCGAAAATGTATATACCCAAAAATTTCTATACGAAAACTACATACTCTCCGGCTACTGAGCGAAAAGTTCAGGAGGCCGGCCGCCCCCTCCCGCCCTACTTAAGCTGTGCCCATGCAGACACAACTTTTTTCAAACTTATATACATTTTCACACAAAAGTTTTCAAAATTTTATATGTAATCATTCAAACTTACTAATCGGATTGGATTAATAAGTATAAGTTTTCAAATGCTTCAAAGATTTTGACCATTTTGATTGCCTTTGACCGATTGAACTCCGATTGACAAACTGTCCTTAACCTAAGAAACCTAGGAAACCGGGTCAAACGAACTCCGGTTGAGCTCATTCTAGGGCGTTGGGACCGGCTTGTCGAACCCTAACCCCTTAACCCTAAAATCTAAAGTATAAACCCTAAAAGCTAAAACACAAGCTAAACCCTAAACCCTAATGCTAAACCCTATGTATATTTGAATAGGGTTCGACGAGCCGGTTCCAACGCCGCTGGAATGAGGTTAATCGGAGTTCGTTTGACCCGGTTTCCTGCCTCATCGTGTACATTGTCAACTAAATAAATCGGCTGTGTTTTAGTTCATGCGCTTAACTATGATTTCGAAACGATGGTTAAAGTTATATGTACATGGTTCCAGCAGCATTAAAGCTGGAAAAATATGAATTATTTCCTACTAATTGACAGTTAATGCACACTTGTGGGATGTTTGGGAGTGCTTAGTAAAACTGCTTATCTGGTTATCATGTTTCTATACATGTAAAAGCTGTTAGGAGAGTGTTTGGGATTGCTTATCCCGAACATCTTATTTCAGTTAATAAGCAGTTATAATTCCCAAACACCCTGTTTTGCCTAATGAAGACTCAAAATTTAATTGTCATTGTTTCAAGAACACAGTTTTCGTAGACCTGGTGAAACCAAGAATCATGCGGTCCAAAAGTCAACCGGAAAAATAACGACAAGCAAAATGATTCCAAGAAGGCTGCTTTTGCGCTCATTTGGATTCATACCGGTTTTATTGAACGTTCCTCTTATCGCTGAAGCCTTGGAAATGCAGGAACCTGAGGTTATTCGGTGTGTATTACATATCGTTCTTTACTTTATTTTATCAGAAGCTTCACCAACTATAATTTATTTTCAATATCCATTTGAATTGGAAGCATTTAGGACCCAGAAGCTTGATAGTGGAGTGCGAATACAAGGTAACTTCTTATATCATATTTACCACTATATGTGTAAGATTACTGGTTTTCCCTAACAAATCAGGTAGTTTTTGTTGTTTTTAAAATTTTAATTGGTTAAATGAATTGTAATTGATTAGTATAGTGATAATATGTTTGTACAATATTATATGAGTTTTTGGGTGTGTTTGGATTGATGGAGAGAGAATGGTAGTGAACTAGTGATAGGTGACGTCCGGTTTGAAGATATTGTTTTCAAAATTAAGAATCTTTTTTCGAAATGAGTTTTCTTCATATCTGCCAACGATGGTGGGTTTAGTAACTGACTCTTATTCTCATTCCCGTTCCACCTTGCTATCATACCCATACTCATATGTAGGGCTGTAAATGAACAGAACGTTCAGCGAACTGTTCGGCGGGAAGTTCATTTATGTTCGTTCGTTTAACAACATAGTTATCAAAAGCGTGCACTTTTGGCGCCTAGGCGTTTTTTCTGGGCGATTCACAGTAAATGCGCTTATGCTTCCAAGGTAATTATAGCGCAGCCAAAACCCTAATGATATTTAATATTTTTCTTATTAATTCATAAAATCCCTTTTCTGCAGTATTTATAGGGCTTTTACTAACAAATGATATCACTAAAGATCAAAATCATACTCGGTTCGTATTAATTTGAAAATTCCACTTTTTCTTTAGTATTTATAGGGCTTTTTCTACAATATTTTTTGCTTTCAGGCTTTACTATTTGTTACTCTAATGAACTTTTTGTTTTTGAATATGAACATGTTGGTTTTGAGTATTTTGTTATCTGAGACTTTTTAAGTGCGAGTATGAACATTTTAGTTTTGGTTTTGAGTCATTTACTGCTTTAATGAACTTTTTATTTTTTTAAGTGTGTTTTTTTTTTCTCAGGCTCACGTTGTTTTTGCGCCTATCGCCTAGGCCCTAAGCGGAGCCTAAGCGCCTTGAGTGCGCTTCGTGCCTTTGATTACTATGTTTAATAAATAAACGAACACGAACAAGAAATTTTGTTGGTTAATTTAAACGAATGAACATGAACAGAGCTTGCATTCGTTCGTTTATGTTAGTGCACGTTCGTTAATGTGTTCATTTGTGTTCGCTCATTTATGTTCATTTGGATTCGTTCATTTAAAGGTTTTCATTTGTTGTATTTTTGTTTTATTTTTTTAGATTTTAAAATTTTGAAACCCTAGTTATACTATATGCCTTTCCCAATATCCCTCATTTGACAATTTCAGTTTGTGTGTTAAGGCTTAACAAACTTCTTATTTGTGTTAATCATGTTTCTGATAATTATGTCAATTGTGTTCAAATAATTATGTTAAGTGCTTATTTGTTTTTTGGTGGATTCCTCATAATCTTTATGATGAAAGTGTTATTCATTTGGGTTAATAAACGTTTGTTTTTGTTTATATTCATGAAGATTTGTTGTAAATTGTTTGTTAAAATGATGTATTCAGTTACAATTTAATATGATTAAACAAGTTGGTGGGTGTGGGTCTCGTCCTACTTTACCATGACATATGCACATTAAATGTTTTTAGTTATAAACTCTAAAATTTTGTATAACAATAATCCATCGCGTTTGGTAAGTGTTTGTGAACGGTTCATGAACACGTTCATTTCCTTAATGAACAAACACGAACAAGAAATCTTGCTTGGTAAGCGTTCGTGAACCGTTCATGAACGTGACATTCCTTAATGAATGAACACGAACAAGACCTTGTTCATGTTCGTTCGGTTCGTTTACAACCCTACATACGACCACAAACCAAAGCCACCAAAACATTGCATTCTTTGCAAAAGCTAAAACTGTATTACTTCATTTGGTTTCTCTTTGTAGATATAATTGACGGTGAAGGTAAAGAAGCTCGTGAAGGAGATCTGGTTGAAGTCAACTAGTCTGCCGACGGTCAAATGGGTATTTTGTACACAGGTAGTTGCAAAAGGTTCTTGCTCTTAGATATTATTACAGTAATTCATTTTATCGTTATTCATTGGACTTACAACATCAAAAAAAATTTCTTTTTTTAAATGCAGTACTGTGGATCAATTTAGCGGAGAAAGTTCCCCAGTTACACTTCCTCTAAATGAGAAAGAGGTTAGTGTCATTCAAATATCAGCATTAATTCATACCAAAAAATATACAGCTATTTTATAACATTTTCCCATTATTGTAATGATTTTGTTTTTATAATTTTAATTAACGCTTAATAATTAATTAAAAAAGTGGACGAGAGAGCGTTGAATGAATTTAGCTTGGAAAATGTAAGAAGGTTCATATAGATTCAATGAAAAAAAAGACCATGTCTGTTTAACTGATATAACTGGTTGTTTAATTTGACAGATTATAAAGGGTTTGAAAGAAGTCATAATTGGAATGAAGGCTGGAGGTATGTTACTTTTATTTACATATATTATTTTCGCACTGTTCTCTAATTTATATAGAATAACAGTGGGCCGACAACGCATGAAAGAACGGTATCTGCTTCTCAATAATAGTTGGGTTTGAGAATGAAAACTTACCTACTTCATTAACACCATCCTCAAACCAGCCCCCTACCAAAAAGAACTGAAAAAAAGGATAACAAAATAAATTAGTTTTACGTAGGGGTGTAAACGAGCCGAGCCGGACTAGGCTCTAGCTCGGCTCTTCATGTTTTTATGAAGCTCGAGCTCGGCTCGGTTCGAGCCTACTCTTTTGAGATCGAGTTCGGCTCCAAAGTAAAGCCCAAGAGCTCGAGTTTGACTTGGCTCGGCTCGAGGTAATTTGAGAACAATTTTAAACGAGCTAAAAACTCGGGTCGAGCTCGCTCCAATAGCTTAAACGAGCCGAAGCTCAGCTCGCCAATGTTAAATAGTAGGTATATTTATATAAAAATCATAATAAAAATTTGTTTGGGCTCGTTTAGGCTCGCAAGCCTGAACGAGCTATGTACGTAAAGCTCGAGCTCAGGCTCGATAACTAAACGATTCATATTTGAGGCTCGGGCTCGTTCGAGCTTTTTCTCGAGCCGCTCCGCGTCATTTGCACACCTAGTTTTACGGTCTCTCAGAAATCCAGAATTTGATATAGGGTCTGTTCATTAGAAAACCTCCATTTTCTCATGAGATTTTGAATTACCTTATGTTAATGTTATTGTTACAACTAAAAAGACGGGATTACTTTCATCGTATTTGCTAATGTATTTTGTGATGATGTGGTAATCCGAATATCATTCCGACGCAACACGGGAAATCTAACGTACTTGTTAAATATCATCCCGGATCATGCTTTCTGCTTCGCGAAGCTATTAACCTGTTTTTCTGTTATAAAGAGTAATGATAATAAAACATTATAATATTAGATTAGATTAGATTAGACTAATCTAAACGCTGTTTTGAATCGTCTCCACGTTAAACCAGCATACGTCATTTCAGGTAAGAGAAGGGCACTAATACCTCCTTCTGTAGGATATGTCAATGTGAATTTGGGACCGATTCCCGATGAGGTTTGTCCTAACTTTTCTTCATATGAACCCTAAAGCTCATCGTTTTTGCATGCTATATGTGATATTATTGCTTAGGGGTGTTCATGGTCCGGCTCGGCCAGTTTTTACGAAAATTCTGGGCTAACCACGGTTTTGGGAAATGATAAACCAAACTAGCGAGGTCAGGTCGGGTGGGTCGGGCGGTTTGGCAGTTAATACATATAGATAGATAAGCTACATATTTCAAAAATAAGAAAATATATAAATAATTAAAGTTAAACGGGCAGTTCCAAGTTTAAAATCCGGACCGAACCATTTAATTGCCAAGTTTCAGTCAGGTTATATAAAAAATAATTGAAAGGAGAATGTGTGAAAGGGGGGCCTAAGGTTAATTTTTTACGCATACAATACAACCTCCTAGAGGATTAAAAATTTTAAAAAATATAATAAAAATTTCGATTTTTTGCACCTAACATATGTGCAATTTGCTGCATATATGTTATCCAGCATTATTATTGCATTAAATAATTACAAAAAAAGATTAGAAGTAGGCAAAAAAAATTAGTAATTTTGGGTTAGCCTAACTAGTTCGGCCTGGCCCGTTTCGACCTCTACCATAAACCCGTTTTAACCGGTTACCTGACCCACACTATCTTGCCACCTCTACTTAAATGTAGAACAACATGGCAAAAATGGAATTTTGTTATTGAAACCTTTCCCAAAAAGGAAAGTAATGGCAGTTTAAGCCGAATAACTTCTTATATAAATCACGAGTTATCTTGTTCGCTGCAGTTTGGTCCTCGACGCAGCCTTTTGTCTCATGTCAAGGAGCCCTTGATATTTGAGGTGCAACTCCTCAAGGTTTTATAAAAGTTAGTATATATTATTTATATGTAACTATAATGTGGTCAAACATGTTGACTTTCAACACGATACATTGTTTCCAACTAATGGTGTTTACTCAGTAACTCAGTTTATCACGACTATATCTATTGAGTTACTGACATGTTGATGTACGACAAACATGATTGGTCGAGGCCCCTTCTTTCTTAACTATAGCAATAGGGCCTACCGCCTTTGTTCAGGGCCTCTTTTGCGAGTATAGTCATTAATCATGTTAAAAAGCCCTCGTGACCTTTTGTCCTAAGGAAGAAAACGCGATAATTTTTAATTCTATATGAATTTACTTCTGTAAGTGCAATGTACTTATCTTAATATTCTGAAAATCTTTTTAAAGAAAATAGTTATTAAAAAAGGTGATAATTATGATAAATATTATAGATCTTGTCTTTTTTTTTCTTGTTTTTCTGCTTAGTTATTACATTTACATATCTAAATGGGTGTTTAATAAGGTGCCAATTCTTGATATTAAATTCTAAAAAATAATCTTTAGTTGTCATTTTAACCTCATTAATTAAAGGAGTTTTGTTCATGTCGATATCTTGTACCCGCTTAACTAAAATGCCAATCCATTTAACTAAATAGTTCGACTTGCCACGTCATTTTAACTCGTTTAACCCATATATTACATGTATCAAAATGTTTACAACTCGACTACAATTTGTCAAGCTGTTTGACTCATTTAGATGAATGGGTTAATAGTATTGCACCCTCCAAAGGGGTGATGTCCCCAATTTAAAGTTAAAGTAAACTCTTGTTGGGAAGTTAAAAGTATCAAAAGATAATATAGTGTTAGCACCATTATCTTTTATTAATATAACATATCAGAAATAGAAGAATTTTATTCATAATGATATATTTTAGTTTGTAACATAACTAGTCAGGTACTATAAACATTTTTTTTTATTTAAGTCGCTCACCAACTTCATTAATGAAATTGAATTTGTTTTAAAACGAAAGAAAATATAACCAAATCTACATACCTATCTATAATAAATCACATTAATGAAATTGAAGTTGTTCAATCACTTTGGTTTTTTTTTTTTTTTTAGTTTACTCAACCTTAAAGCCTAATTTGGTGGTTTATAATAAATAAGATTGAATCCTATAAACTCAGGCTACAAGCATAAAAATTTTACAGCATAAGCTCGTAGGTTAGACGCACTTGGACGGACACCTGAGTTCTGGCGCTAAATGTCTTGTGCAACAATCCCTTTAAAAACGTTTATTTTCTAGATATAACAATACTATGCATGAACTGAAGAGAATAAAATGTCCGATATATTTTGCATACGTGTACAATTGTCATGTAACCTTCCGTTTTTCATGCAACACTGGTTATACTTTTCTTTCAAATAACAAAAACTTATTATCATAACATAAAATCATAATAATTGACTAATCAGTTTCTTATCATATGAAATATAAAATACTTGCAAGACCTGGCCATTTCATTGTTTGTCCATTATAGGACCATTGATGGTGACCTGGCCATCTTGTTTTAGCTCGGACTTGCTGTTTTATTTTGTGTCCTATATATTCAGAGGTGGAACTAGAAGAGGTCAAGAGGGTCAGCTGAGTAGCTAAATCCCAGTCACTAGAATTTGTTGGATTTTTTAAATATAAATATGAGTTTTTCTAACAAAACAAAAAAGTTGGACCCTTAATTATTATAACCAGTAGAGAAACTAATCTTATGATAATATTCGGTTAAAAAGTTCTAATTCCGTTACTCGTAGTATTAAGTTGTAAAATATAACTTTGAAAATGAGATACACTTGGACTTGTAAAAGACAAAATTGTCGTTTTGTTTCCACTCAAAGTTGATATCGTTTTTACGTAGTATTTATTAAACAGAGCCCCAACGGCCCAACCCATTAACTATACAATGATTATCTATGGAAATTTTTAAATGATGTTTGCATGTTATATTAAAGACTACATACTCATCTAAAGTGTGTGTATATAAAATAAATTGCCATAATGACTAGTTACTGGTTAAGAGAATCATTATAAATGCTTGCATGAATAACGTTTTTTACTATGATGGTATAAATTTGTATGTAAAGTGATAAAAAATGAGATAGCAATTAACATCAACCAAAAAAAGTCTATATGATATCGACATTAACGAAAAGAACCATCACATAACGTCCAAACATGTAGCACGTGTGCTAGTAGCCAATGTTACATAGGAAGCTGATGTTCATAGTTGATTTCATGGACGCGCATGTGCATTAAATAAGTCTCCGGCAGGTCTTGGGGTGTACTCTAACATTTAGAGTGTTAACAGTGACATGACATGTTTACCTGCATTACACATCATTTCCTCCTTGTGTTAAGGGGCGTTAAAGTGATTGTTTGTTAACATGTTAACCAGATATTAAGAGATTGTCTTAATTTGTTTTCTTTTTTTTGTTACATCCACCGCTAAAATGATAGGGTTAGGTGGAGTTAATGAGACTAAACAATTTCCTTGATATGAGGTGAAATGAAATGAGAAAAAGTAAGTGATGTGCCACCTAGGTAGAGTTAAGAAAAGTTAAAGTATACCGCAAGGCCTTGGGGTGTACCCTAACATTTTAGGTGTAATAGACATGGCATGTGAAGCTGCATTGCACACCACACCCCTTCTGTGTTAAGGGGGTTAAAGGAATTGTTTGTTAACATGTTAGGCGGATGTTAAGAAATTGTCTTAATTTGTTTTCCTCTTTTACACCCAAACCACTAAGGCTATGCGTTATGGGGATGGTGGTTTGTGTCATGGATTGCCACTTGGGGTCATGATCTACACCATATAGGGTGGTGAATTAGGTTGTGAATGAGGGTGGGTGACATGAAGCTGACGTGGAAGGTGGTGGTGGTCATTTGGGTAATGACTAACGACCACATCACATAGCCTAAAAGAATAGGGTTAGGTGAAGTTAACGAGATTAAACTATTTCCTTGATATGAGAAGTGAACTCATGCATCACATAGTCTATGGGCGTGATCAACTGCCACATAGGCAGATTATGCTCAGTGGCGGACTCATCATATTTTTCTTGGGTTGTGGAATATTTTTAAAAAATTTAGACCCCTAGCTATATAGAAAAGAATTGGTTCATAACAGGCGTGATCAACTGCCACATAGGCAGATTTGCCTACTTATGCTCAGTGGCGGACTCATGCATATTTTTCTGGGGTTGTTGAATATTTTAAAAAAAATTAGACCCCTAACTATATAGAAAAGAATTGGTTCATAACAGGTTAGGTCGGGTCATGTAAAACAAAAGAACATCAAACTAAAATTTAAATATCCATCAAAAGCACGTCAAAGTGTTAAACGTCATTATAAACATATTTTAAATTGGGCCATATGGGTTTTATTTTTTGAAAACCATCTAAATCGTCTTCAAGAGAGACATTCCTAAGCAAGTCTTTCTCTATATAACATCCATACTGTACTCATGGTTCCTATCACATATAAATCGCCCCATAAGTTCATAAAACAACACTAAACGCTTAAACAAATAAAATCATCAACCATAGTCAATAATTTTCAATTTCAAGTTTCAAACATTCAAACCCTAGTTTTAAATGTTGATTACTTTTAGCTAATCATTTAAACAAACAAAGTATTAAATAAAACAACAAAATCATTAACTAGAAGTCTAAAACATAAAAAAATCAAAAGATCAAACCCATATACATTTATATTTCTCCTAATCATCACATAAAAAAAAACAATATAGAAACCATACCCGTTCTATATGAGAATTCCAGCGTAATATGGGTCGGTTCCGGCCGGAATTTTGGTTTTTTCAGGCAAAAAAATGTGTCTGGTCGAGCACAGTGCGTCGCTGGGGATTTTGTCGGGCGGGAGATTGGGAGAATGGAATTGGAATTGTTAGATGAGTTTAGGTTATTTTATTTAGGGGTTTTTACATATTCCCCCTGCTAAACTGACTTATTACATATTTCCCAAACCAAAAAAACAATTACATATTTCCCCTTCCTAACCCATATATATTACAGATTTCCCATTTTCATTAAAATGACTATTATTTATGACTATTTTACCCTTGATGAACTATTAAATGAATATTTACATATTTTCCCGTTCTAATATCATCAATCAATTACATATTTACCAATTCATGTAATACCACCCAAATTCTTCTACTTGATACTCTTGTCAAACAATACAAACAATACCATAATACTCATAATAAAAAAAACATAAACTTTCATTAAAATGCAATCCTTACTTGTTCATAATCAATCCCGTTAAAAAACATAAAGTTTTGAAAATTCAAGAAGTAGAAATACAATACCAAAAATTCAAAATCAACCGCTCAACTTTAACCAATTACTTTCACTTTTTTTTACTCTTTCCGGGTCCCCTTTACTCGTTGAGGCTTGATGTTGAGTAGGATCTTCAGGTGCTGAGTTTTTGCATGTCTTTTCACGGTGTCCATATTCACCACAACGTTGACATTTTTGTCGTTTTTAGGCTCGTCTCCTGGTCTAATTCTGTTCTTTCTTGGTCTTCCAGGCGGATGTTTGATTGAAGGTGGGTATATTTTTTCCTCGTTATCTATATGCAACCATTGATCCTTTGTAGCCATTGGAGCAACTTCCAAAGCATAAGCTAATTTAGGGTATATTTAGCAAAGTAGCTGTTATTGGTAGCTGGAAGCTGGTGGCTGGATGCTGAAAGATGGTAGCTGTAGCTATAGCTTTTTAGATATATTTAGGTGTTTGGCAGAGTAGCTGAAGCTTTTAATAAAATGTATAAAATGACCAAAATGGACATTAAAAAGTTGGTGCATTAAAAAATTATTATCTTTAGAGGTTAAAAATAGTCATTTTTTTTCCTAAAAGTTTGTAGCTCCTTCTAAACGCTACAGTAGGAGCGTTTAACCAAAAGCTTCAAGCTCCTAACCTAAAGCTTGAAGCTTCTTTAACCAAACAAGGCTTTTTATTGAGTTAGAGTTTTTTCTTAAAAGCTTAAAGCTTGAAGCTTTCTAAAAGCTTCTAAAAGCTCCATGCCAAACATACCCTTAAACTTCTCAATAGTATATTATGAATCAACATACATGTCCCAGTTAACATCCTTTGTGAAAATAATAAAAATTGTTACATGCACACACGGAACACCTTTTTCACCTGCCAAACCCGACAAGTACATTTTCTCTCATCAAGTATTGGTGATTCTGCCTTATTCTCCCACATTGGTGTAAATGAGTGATTTTCCATATCCATATTATCATCTTCCATCATGAATCACCTGAAAAGAAAAACGAATAATTCATATGCATTGAAACAATTAAATAAGGTTGTTTTTGGCATTGAAACAATTAAATAATGTGATGCATATCCTAAATCCTAAACAGATTGTAGCATTAACTAGTATTATATTAAAGTTTATTGATTTATCTTCACTTTCATACATATGCTATACAAACATTGAACGAACTGTGGTAAACAATCACCACCAATAAACTATGATAGTAAAAAAAAGATGGTTGTAATTTTTCAATAAAACTAAACTAAAGCAATGATGATATGTTAGAATCGTATTCTAAATCACTGAATATGGCTCATATTCCAATAAATAAATTCAATAGTCTATTATCCAAAAACAAATTAAAGTAACAAGTTAAATTAAATTAAAGTTTTGAAGAATTGAGTTATAAACTCACAGAATAAACAAACCAACGAATTGGTGGGTTTTTACAAGGGTAGTTGGGTAATTTCCTTATAAAGAGGAAATATGTAATTGTTTTTTAGTTTGGGGAAATATTGTAATAAGTCAGTTTAACAGGGGAAATATGTAAAAACCTCTTTTATTTAGTTCAAATTTATTTGGGTTAGGCTTGGGTTAATAAAATGGATTGTAGATTGGGCTTTAATAGTTTGATTGGGTTAAGTGGATACGTGGTTAGAGAGTAATTATCTAAATTGTGCTATATACTTGTATATTAATAAAAATCAATATTTACAATTTAATTTTTTTTAATAAATTCATAATATTTTTTTTAAGCGGGGCGGTTGAAAATTTTCAAGGGGTGAGGTCAGGATTTTCGATGAAAAATAACACTATTTTTTTTTTCAAGGGGGTGTGCCCACCCACCCACGGCTTGGGGTGGGTCCGCCCCTGCTTATGCAGCCTGCCATTCTCTTTACATCTACGCCTTTCACGCCCAAAAAGTGTTGCCACGTTGGATAGGTCACGCCCATCGGTGTTAACCATTACACACGACCTAAAAATGAAAATACAACCTAAATTTAAGCTCCCGCAGATTCGCGGCAGGCCACACTTCTATTTTAAATCTATTTTTCATCCAAATGAAAGCCTCTTCCTTTACCAACTCGACTTTAAGCATGTACATGTTAGTGTTAATATTCTTAATATCAAAATTTTCAACTAGTCAACCTAACACGATTACCAATCCTGCGTAACATTATTTTGTACTAAAGGACAAAATATACAAAATAAAACACATGTCAAAAGAGATGATGCAGGAAGAAGTAGCAAAAAAAAATCGCTTTTTCTTTCCATGAAAACCAGGAGAACGCTTTTCTAAAGGTAATTCTATCTTCCAGGCCTAAAATTACTAAATTCAAACCAATTATGTTGAAGTCACTTGTATGTTTTGTATTAAAATTCGTATATTACCTGAATATAATGTTTTTGCACCGGGACTGAAGTATTTGGCCATCTCTTTCCTATAATCCGATCCATCATTACATTGGTCCAAAAGTGGGTTTTACTCGGGTTCAAATTATGACCCACCATTTTAATGTGATAAAACCAATGTTTTAAATCCGGTTCAAATCAGTGTGTAGATTGGTTAATCTCTAAACATAAATGTTTCAGAGGCAACCCGGTATGATATAAAAACCGAAATTTAAAACATTGGATAAAACATATTTATCATAATTTTTTTTGAACGGCAAACGAATCCTCCAAACGGGCTACTGGCGAAATTCACCACATCGGGATACACTTGCCTTCCGAACCGGGAAAACCCTTACCTAGGGCTGAAGCCCGTGAACACTCGCCCGAAGACACGACAGTGCGGTGAGGTAAAACCCCTCAGTTCAAGGATCGAACTAGCGATCGCCGCCTACTCGCCTAGTCTCCTATCATCACCAGGTGCCGCATAAACTAAATGCTGGGGGCAAAAATTGAACTTGTGTCACTTGAAAATTGCGGCATAGAAAATGTTTTCAAATTAACGCGCGGCATAGAAAATGTTTTCACCCTCTACCACTAACTCATTGGCAACATATTTATCATGATAGTAAAATGTTTTCAAATTAACGAGCGGCATAGAAAATTGCAAAACATCAAATTATTAGTGCGATAAAAAAAGGTTAAACTTGAATAGATTGTTTTTTAAATTTGTATTCTTAAATTTGTGATTTTTAAATGTTAGTTACGTGTATAGAAAATCATCAAACTGATTTTTAATATATTTTAATCTTGTACCGTTTACCTTCACATGTATAAGTTTATACATAAATGAACAAATAACCTAATTTGTCTATTTTTAAGAAAAAGGAGTAAGAAATAATAATAAGAATTTTTTTATATCAAATTTCAGGCTGTTTCCTTAACTTATTATATTCACTAAACTACTAATGAATTAATCTTAATCATTAAAATGATGTGATCAAGGATCAAGTTGTTTTTCCGTTTAAGGTATAATCAATATACCTAGATTATATTATGATATTCAACGATTAAGATATTATATATCAAATTATACCTCCTAGATTATAATATATTGATATTCAAACCAATAACTTTAAAGCATAGGTTAAAGGGTTGTAATACATAACCATATCAAAAGAGATTGCGGCACAGATTGTTGCCCGTTTACCTGTCATGTTATGTAATCTCCCTTAAACTTGTTAAAATTACTAATAAACTATATTCTATTTATGATCAATTTAAAATATGTAATCTCCCTTGAACTTATTAAAATTATTAATAATCTATATTCTATTTATGATCATTTATAAATAATACAATCAGAAGGTTATATTTCAAGATAACATATAGAAATACTATAATCTCTACTTCACACAAAATAATATAAAATATTAATGATGCATGTCGTTCTCAAGTTAAAAAGATTAACAATACCTATAATTTATTAGTAGGCAAATCCTATCCGTATTTGACTAAACTAAAGAACCAAAATGGAATAAAACCATGTTGGATTGAAGATGTTCACACACGGATTACAATAAGTCTTGTTCTAGGTTTTTGTTAAAAATCAGTTTTCATTTGGTTTTTGATTGAACATTCTTTTACAAAATTCCATAATATTGTTGAAAGATGACATATTTAACGTGTACAAAAATATATAAAGTTACATAGAACTTGGCGGAAAAAGACATATTATTTTTTCCATTTATACGATAACCGATGAAAAAGGTAATTTAGTATCGAAAAGAACTATAACCCTTATTTTTTTTAACGTAACAATCGCAACTATTATCAGGTGGGTGGTTAGGTCCATAGCAAAATCATTGAAGTTAAGAGTGAAATATGAGGGTTTAAACTCGGTAACATTATTTTAGGAAAATAATAAAAATGGAAAAAAGTGAGAATTTGGGTTGTAGAAGTAGATGTGTCTTTCCTTTCCTTTGATGGTACTTGGTGTTTTATGTATATTTTCTTTTTTTTTTTTAGGACTGACCACCTTCTCTCTTCCCCATCCCCCATCACTTTCTTTCTCCCTTTTGATCATTTTCCTCCTTTCATGCTACTTATGTATGTAGCTTTGGAACGAAGTAGGCCCATCTTGTCAAGTACACCCATATGAACCACATTACTCCGTTACTTAATCATTTTACAATTTTAATCATTTATTATGGACCCAAAATATTTGGATTCAATTTTGTTGGCACTATATGTGGTAATTTTCTTATACTTAAATGAATAATTTAAACTTCTACTTATTTTCAACAAGTTATGCAGGCAAAGGGTTGTGTCAAACTATATAAGTATCCATATGTAGGCAAGATTATAAGATGAGTAAATTACACAAAACATCCTTTGTTTTCCTTAAACTTGCAGGTTCCAGCCTTAATGTTTAAAAGTTGCTAAAAACAGTCTTTATGTTTATTTTTGTTGCGGGTTCAACCCTTTACAGCTAACCACGTTATTTTCTTCAGTTAAGTTCCCTCACATGCATAACATGTGAGGGTATATTCGTCATTTTGGTTGATCTTCCACCCACGTCAATTATAAGAAAAAAGAATATTTAAGGTTTAACATATTTTAAAAAATTATAACCGCAGGGACTAATGTGCAATAAAACCAAACTTTTAAAAACCAAACACCCTCTTTTCCGGTCTTCTTCTCCGGCGACTTCGCCGGATTCCGGCGAACCCAGAATTAAGATAGGAATCTTGTTAAGATAGCCCACTAAGCTGTAAAGATTAACACAGATTTTGATCATACCAATCAAACTCTCCAGGATTATCATCAGTTGGAAGAATCGGCGCCTTATTTGCATCAGACGGAAACGACAAACGACTCTTCAACCCTAGATACCTCTCACGGAACTCCGATGCCGTCAAATCAGAGAACTTCGTAACACCGTGTTCAGTAGTCGGATCCAGCAACTGGTGACGCTTAGGACGCCGAAGTTAGACTTAAACACTATCAAACGGTAATCGTGCTCCTCTGTAGTCGCGTACGTTTTACCAAACTTTGTTTAAACTAGGTTAAAACTTAAATATTCTTTTTTTATAATTGAAGTAGGTGGAAGATCAACCAAAATGACGAATATACCCTCACATGTTATGCATGTGAGGGAACTTAACTGAAGAAAATAACGTGGTTAGCTGTAAAGGGTTGAACCCGCAACAAAAATAAACATAAAGGCTGTTTTTAGCAACTTTTAAACATTAAGACTGAAACCTGCAAGTTTGAGGAAACATAAAGGATGTTTTGTGCAATTTACTCTTATAAGATATTGATATTATTGATCAACTATGAATATCGATACAAATATGGAAACCTAATCTTATCAATAATTTAATCATGTCAAGCTAGCTATGGAAGATCCTCTTAATGAAATCAAAATGCAAGTTTGGTTGTGGATGAAAATTATGATGAGCGTGCAACAAGTTAAATTCATTTGATTTTCACTTGTAACGAGCTAGATGAATACATGTATTCAAGAACACATGATTTTATTTCATTCTTGACATCAGTTTATACTTCATATGACACGATTTATGGAAATTTTATTTCAAGAATATATTAGGTGCAAACATTAGGTTAATAGTAAATGAACCGGAGTGGAAAAAACCGAAATTCGAACCAACTCGAATTTGGTTTTCAAAAATTTTGAACTTAGTATCCAGACCGGATTCTGAATTTAGTTTTCATATCGAATTCTTATCCACCCTATATAAGTATAGAGTAAAGATCAAATACAAATAAACTTAACACAAAAAATGTATAAACTGAAGGAAAAGACAAAAAAGCACGGTGGCATTTTCGTAATTATCAGTAACTATCAAAATTACCCTACAAATGATCCTATAGACTAATTTTGATATTTTGTAGAGTAATTTTATAAAAAGTTATTGTAGAGTAATTTTGTAAAATGATCATGTAGAGTAATTTTGTTAGCATTTAGTTATAGGGTTTAGCTTTTAGTTTTGGTAGGGGAAGGGGGGGGGGGGTTAAGGTTTTTTTAGGTTTTTGGGGGATGGGGGTTAGGTTTCTTTAGGTTTTTGGGGGGTGAGGGGAGGTTAGATTTTTTGGGGGCTTTTTTGGTTAGGTATAGTTTTTTTTTATCAAAATTACTCAACAAAAACATTTTACAAAATTACTCTACAAGATCAAAATTACTCTACAAGAACATTTTACAAAATTACTCTACAAGATCATAATTACTCTACGGTATCATTTGTAGAGTAATTTTGATAATTATCCTACAAGCAGATAATTACAATAATGTCATCGCGTTTTTTTTGTCTTTTCCTTCAGTTTATACGTTTAGTACGTTAACTTTATTTGTACAATAACTTTCCCCTATAAGTATATATTGGAATTCAAATTTTACATGTAGTTTATCCTAAAAGCAAATGCAAATATTATTATTTTTGTAAATTTTATATAATTATTTGTCATAATTAGGTTTATTCACATGAACCCAAATTCAAGCCAAAATCGGTTTTTTTTATCGGAATTTACTTTCATAAATCAAGATTTTAATAACATGGAAATCGATTCTATGAACGCCGCAAACGGATTGTGGCCTTTACGAAATTTTATATAAACTATTTTAATGTGAAGTAAATGTGTTTTATGTTTTTTTAACTACCAACAAAAGTTTGATTTCCAAGTAAATTCAAAGGTAAAAGAGTACCAATGCCGGCGAAAGCAGACCTCGCTGATGACCTGGCCCACCACCATTCTAGAATAAAACCATCGTTCGAATGCCTGGCTCAACCCAGAACAATTTTACTTCACGTAAAACTTGAATCCACGACCTATACCTATACATTGGAAGGACATAGGACTGTTAATGCACCATAAAATAATTTGTTGTTTATGTATTAGGGTATGTTTGGTAAAAGTAGCTAGTAGTTGATAGCTGGAAGCTGTTGGCTAGTAGCTGGAAACTGGTAGCTGGTGGGGTAGCTGGTAGCTGAAAACTGTAGCTTTTTAGATATATTTAAGTGTTTGACAGAGTAGTTGGAGTTTTGAATAAAATGTATAAAATGACAAAATGGACATAAATAAAAAATATAATAGTCATTTAGAGGTTAACATAGTATTTTTTTTTTCCCTAAAAGCTTGTAGCTCCTTCTAAACGCTACTAGTAGGAGCGTTTAACCAAAAGCTTCAAGCTCTAAAAGCTCCTTGCCAAACATACCCTTAATAGGAAATTATGGTTTGCATTTGTCCGTGATTAAAGAATGACCCACAATGTCGCCACCCCCGACCCCGACCCCGGGAGCGGGAGCCGCGAGACACAGAGCTGGTGGTACCGGTGTTTATTAATTTGACAGCGGAATTACAACATCCAGATCATAGTTAGGAAATAATTGATCAGAGTTTCAAAACACCAAACTTTTATATTACACAAAATGGGATAAAACCCAAGTTTCAATTATAATACATTTGTAGGGATAAACTCTGACTTATGGAAAACATAAACTCCGTTTATTTAGGTAACTTTTATAGCCACTTTTCTAAGCCTTCAGTGCTCTCCAGCTGGCTTCTATTAGCTTCACATTAAGTTACCTGAAACGTGTTTTAAAATGATTTTATCAGCAAAAAATACTGGTGAATACATCCCAGTATAATCAAAACAAGTTTTATAGCTTTACAGTTATTGAGAGCATCCGCATTTACAATGTTTATATCTACAGCATTACCCAATCAGTACTGTCACTCCTGACTTGTGGGTCATATTACCCATTGGCAAAAATCCATTTGTCCAACGGTAACGGATTCAAATTTCGTATACAAAACCCCAACATACCGGCAGTAATTGTAGAATACATATACTCAATCATTGTTAAGCATAATTAAAATATTTTGACTCACAAAAAGGTTTACAAAAAGAGAATGTACTCACTTTGAAAACTTAGGTATTCCTACGGATTTCCTGGTGAAAATTCTTGATAACTTCTTGGTATTTCAATTTAAAACATACAATGCACATGCGTTAGAAAATTAACCCAGGTCACTTTTGATATAGGAACGTATGTAACACCCAAAAAGTGCATTAAAGCGAAAATGGGTCAAGTATACTCACTGTGGGTGCGTTTTGGTAAGACTTAAGATTCTGGGGAGAGTTTCGGAGTGCGCCGGATCAGCCTGTAAACGAACAGAAGTGCATCAGTCTTCTGAAAAGTCGAAACAGTGAAGTTTGAGTTGAGTAGTAGGCAAGTTCGGGCGAACTTGTATGTAAACATACAAGTTCGAGCGAACTTGCATGGTTTTGGTGAGTTGAGAGTCAAGTTCGGGCGAACTTGCAAGTTTCACAAGGAAACTTGACCAGTTCGAGCGAACTTGTAGTTAACCTTGATAGGTGAGACAAGTTCGGCCGAACTTGTGAAGTTTCCTAAGAAACTTGACAAGTTCGAGCGAACTTGGGGGTTCCTGAAGAGAATTTTGTGCATTTCCACTCAAGTTCGGCCGAACTTGACCCCTAGAGGGCAAGTTCGAGCGAACTTGACTGTTGTGTTTGTCAAAAATCAGTAAAATCTTGAGCGAACTTGATGTTGTCGGGTCTAAAATCTTGCGTTTTCGCGTCGTTTGCTGAGGAAATCGAGTGTTCATCCCTCCAACCTTGTGCTACTGAGCAAACTTAGGTTGGAGAGGTCTTTTAGAGCGGTTTTAGCCGTTTTACAAAAGCATGGGCTCATCCGGGCGAACTCGGGGTTCGTTCGGGTTAGTCTGGCTTGTGTAAACCAATATAAATGTCCTTGTGCTTCCAGATCTGGGATCTTGAATGATAAAAGCTTCGTTTCATATCAGAAAATGAACAAAACATCACCAAAGTCCGTATTTTGTGTCAAAATCAATGTTTAAAAGGTTTTGCTCAGATCCAAGTATGGATTGAGTGATAAACAGAAGTTTTATGGGAAAAAGATGAAGATTTTCATAAACAGAGAAGATTTGTTGAAAACGAAGGCTATGCCTTATGCCAAAATCGTTGTAAACCTTTGTAAATCATTGATAGACGTTGTTGTAGCTGAAATCGGGTTGATTCTTACTTAGAACACGAAAGTTTCGGGTTTTGAGAGCTCTGGACGAACTTACAGCAAGTTCAAATGAGAGGAATGAGCTGGGTATTTATAGGAGAAGGAAAAATGGTGAGCTGGTGGGGCCAAGTTCGGTCGAACTTGCATGAAATTCATGCAAGTTCGGGCGAACTTGTTAGATTTTCCAAGAGATAATAGCCAAGTTCGGCCGAACTTGTACATGTATGTACAAGTTCGAGCGAACTTGAGGATTATGAAGGATCCTTGTGTCATCAGGCAAGTTCGGGCGAACTTGGGGTAGTCAAGTTCGGCCGAACTTGGCCTTGTGACCACGTTTCGTTTGCCGATTTCGCGTTAAGTGTTCGTTTGCCTATCCGGTTCGTATTAGTTAGTTATATTTAACTTTATAATTGATGCAATAGTGCGATTTAGCGATTCGAGTGTGCGAGAGCGATGCGATAGCGAGCGTAATAGTAACCACAAACACACATAACACATAAATAATATAAAACCACATAAATAATTGCGATTTGCGATGCGATGAGATTAGCGATGCGATTTAATAAGCGATTAGATGCGATAATAACGTACAATACCATAATTAATTAACATTAACTTTATTATCAATCGAATCTCGGGATTACAAAAGATAGGCACATCGGAAAGACAAATGAAAAGATAACAACGAATTTTCGAGTTGTTACAGTACTCTTTTCGGGTTCTCATGATACTTTCAACTTAAAGCGTCTGCTACTATGTTAGCTTTTCCTGCATGATACTGGATATCACAATCATAATCACTAAGGATTTCCATCCATCGCCTTTGTCTCATGTTTAATTCATTTTGTCCAAATACATATCTTAAACTCTTATGATCTGTGAATATAACAAACTTACTACCGTAAAGATAGTGTCTCCAAATTTTAAGGGCAAAAATTATTGCTCCTAATTCGTAATCATGTGTAGTATAATTTTCTTCATGCTTCTGGAGTTGTCTAGAGGCATTAGCAATTACTTTTTGACGTTGCATTAGCACACATCCATATCCTAATTTAGACGCGTCACAATAAACTATGATGTCTTCAGTTCCTTCTAGCAATGCGAGTATTGGTGCATTAGTTAACTTGTGCTTTAAAATTCTGAATGCTTCTTCCTGCTTGGGTCCCCATTCAAATTTACCTGATTTGCAAGTTAGCTTGGTTAATGGAATGGTTATTCTAGAAAAATCTTGAATAAAACGTCTATAATATCCTGCCAATCCAAGAAAACTTCTTACTTCTGTAGGCGACTTAGGGACTTCCCATCTGGTAATCGCCTTGATCTTTGTGGGATCCACATGAATTCCTTCATGGTTAACCAAATGTCCAAGGAATTGTACTTCTTGTAACCAGAATTCACATTTCGAGAATTTTGCGTAAAGTTTTTCCTTCCTCAGTAATGTTAGGAGTATATGCAAAGGCTCTGCATGATCTTCCTTACTCTTAGAGTAAATTAGAATATCATTTATAAAGACAATTATGAATTTATCCAGGCATGGTTTACATATCTTGTTCATCATGTCTATAAAATGCAGCTGGGGCAGTGGTTAAACCAAATGGCATGACTGTAAATTCATAATGACCGTACCTTGTTCTGGAAGCAGTTTTAGGAATGTCCTCTTCCTGTACTTTCAGCTGATGATATCCTGAGCGTAAGTCGATGTTAGAAAAGAATCGGGCTCCTTGGAGTTAATCAAACAGATCATCGATTCTCGGTAATGGGTACCGATTTTTAATTGTAACCTTATTCAATTCTCGGTAGTCAACGCACATTCGCATTGATCCGTCCTTCTTCTTAACAAATAACACCGGTGCTCCCCATGGTGATGAGCTAGGTTGTATGAAACCCTTCTCTGGTAATTCGTCCAGTTGTTTCTTCAGTTCCTGCATTTCCGTCGATGCTAGATAGGGGGCTTTGGCAATCGGTGTTGTTCCTGGTATTAGGTGAATTCTAAATTCAACCTCTCGATCTAACGGCAATCCAGGCAACTCTTCTGGAAAGACATCAGAGAAATTTGATATTACAAGAATATCTTTTAATTCTTTTCCTTTAGTGTTGATGATTATGGAAATCATATACACCATTCCTCCTTTTCGTGTATAACTTGCCGCTTTCATCACGGAGATGAACTTTGTTGACCTTGTCGAATTATCTCCCTTAATTGTGATCCTCTCGCCCGATGGCGCAGTCACTTCTACAGATTTTTGATCACACAATATTCATGCCTGATTGGTTACCAACCAATCCATTCCTAACACGACATCGAATCCGGCTAGATCCATAGGAAAAAGGTTAGCAGAAAAATTTTGACTTAAAAGTTCTATCTTAGCTCCCTGCAGGATTTCGCTTATTTTGATAGAGGATCCATCTGCCGTCTCCACCAAACAGTCTTGGTGAAGTTTAGTTAATGGTTGATTAAGAAAATTGCAGAATGAAGTATTTATGAAACTTTGGTTTGCACCACAGTCAAATAATACTTTTGCATAAACATCATTAACTAAAAACGTACAGGCAATCACATCCGGAATCATCTTGGCTTCTTCGGCAGTCAGCACGAACGCTCTGGCAGTCTTCTTGGGTCCTTCCGTCGTCCTTGCTTTGTTATTTGCCGCTAGAGCTAGTTTCGGGCAGTTGGTTTTAATATGACCGGTTTCTCCATAATTGTAGCATAGCCTATTATTAGGTTTCTTTCTGCAGTCTTCTTCCTTATGCGCTGGGAATTTGCAGAAATTGCAGTATGTAGAGCATTTCCCGGAATGCTTCTTTTTGCAGTACTTACATAGGGGTGACGAAGAACTTGCCCCTTTTCCGCGATAGGAATTACCATAACGTAGTTCCTGAGTAATCTTTTGAGCTAGGTTCCTTTTCTGGTTTTCTTCTTGCGTACGTACCAATTCATCTATCAAGGTGTTTGCTAGTTCTACTGCTTCTTCAATAGTTTGTGGTCTAGCCACCTTAACCACATGTCTGATTTCACTGATTAATTCTCAAATGTAACGGGAGATTAATTATTAATACTGGTTCTGGTGAGGCCAGGGTTGGTACAATCCTTGCATATTCAAAGAATGTGGTGGTATAATCTTTGCAATTTACCCCAGTCATTCTATGATTTAGGAACTTGTTAGCAATTTGTTCCTTTTCATTAGGAGGACAGAATTTCCTTTCAACTATTTCCTTAAAGTTGTTCCATTCCATACTGTAAACCCTGTCACTTCCTCTGGACTGAAGAATGGTATTCCACCATTCTAGAGATGCATCTTTAAAAAGATTAGAAGCATACATAACTTTATCCTCATTGGCACACTTACTTATTTTTAAAACTGCTTCTGTCTTTTCTATCCAGCGCAAGGCTGAAATAGCTCCTTCACTGCCTGAGAATTCTATCGGTTTGCATGATAAGAATTATTTATAAGAACAACCAACCATATGATATGGTTCTTCTTCTTTTTGGAACAGGAGCTTGAATTAATAATTCATGATTCCCATTCATGCTATGATTTGGTTCAGAGGATACGCGTTTACTTCTGTTTCCGGACTTATCGTTTTCTGCCTTTTTAATAGTATCAATAATATAGGGCATAGCATCTATGATTCCTTGGGCTACTATGTGTTCAATAGCACTTTTATTCATTTGATTCTCGTTATTATCGTTATTCTGGATTTCCTGATTTACTTCGTCTGACATCTGAATCGTAAACATTTATCAGGTATTAATATCACGGAATAATAAATATCACACAACACAGTGAATCAAAATCGTCGAGCATTGCGACTTTTACTCTTTTCATATATGCAAATATAACTGAAATTCAAACATTAGTAACTATGCATCGATATATGTCACACCCCGACCCGCAGCGGAAAAGGTGACCGGGGCGTGAATGGGTTATCATCAAAGCTCATGACATTTATTAAACGTTTCATATTTATTAATACAATTTAATGGAAATTTACAATAAATGATACAACATGTTCTAACTATCAATCTAAGCTTCTTGGTTCTCTTCTAAGGCATATCCTATGTTTTCCTTGCTTCAACCTGTTCACCTGTATCATGTGTAAAAGGGTTTTTGGATCAACATAAAGTTGGCGAGTGAATCCTATGGAAAAACATTTGAACAAGTTTATCCAATTGATTATAAATAATGTGCATACCACATATGAGTAAATGTAGATGTAAATTTATTCACACAAAACATAATATTGAATATTGAACACACAAACACCAAATAATTGTTTTGAGGCACGCGTTGTTCGACTCGTCTCCCACGAGGAACTGATGGGCCTAATGAATGAGTTTTGAGGCACGCGTTGTTCTTACGAACTGATGGGCCTAATGTATGAGTTTTGAGGTACGCGTTGTTCTTACGAACTGATGGGCCTAATGTATGAGTTTTGAGGCACGCGTTGTTCTTACGAACTGATGGGCCTAATGTATGAGTTTTGAGGCACGCGTTGTTCTCGTCTCCCACGAGGAACTGATGGGCCTAATGAATGAGTTTTAAGGCACGCGTTGTTCTCGTCTCCCACGAGGAACTGATGGGCCTAAATAATTTGCATACAACTTTGACAATATGTAATACATCACAACCAATAATAGTTACATTCTAATTTAGTTCATAAAATGGTATAGCACGAATTTGCATAAGAGAATTAGTTTAAGCGACACATGATACACCCCAAAACATGAATAAAAAGGGGAGTTTGTAAGAATTCACTCACATTGGGTGCGTTCGGTTGATGACGTTGAATGCACGCGAAGTGGTTTTAACCACGAGTGAGATTTAACCTAGATAAATCGCATTACGGTTTGGTAAGTAAACGGGTTTTATTAATCTATTTTAGTAGGATTGTTGGGTGTATTTTTGTGAGTTTGAGGCTATTTTCTAACCTTAAAAATGTTATTTTTAAGTATTTATAATTGATTTTTAATTAAAATAATTAAATAAAAATAATAAAAAAATATTTTATTTTTGCTACAGTTGACTTTGACCGTTTGACTTTGACTGACGTTGACCGGTTCGGAAGGCATATTATTGTGCGCTGGGTGAGGCTCGAACCCGAGACCTCCCGTACGCGTGCACGCAGCTCTACCAACTGAGCTACGTGTCTAACCCGTCATATATCCGATTTTAATTACATATATACATTAATTAGAATTAAACAGAAATCCCTTTATTTTAAAAATGAATTAAATCTAGCGAACCGGTGCGCTCCACAGGTGTCGAACCCGGGACCTGTGGGTTAGCGGACACACAGTCCACCGCTGGACTGTGTGTCTCACTTGGTTATAAACTCGGTTATCAATATACTTAACATATACTTAAATCAACCCGGTTCAGTTTGCTGAAAAATGAATTTTTATCAAGGCAGCGTGTAAGGGACAATACTCGAACTCGTGACCTTAGCGTTAAAAGTGCACACAGTCCACCGCTGGACTGTGTGTCTAACCCGGTAAATAATTTGATTTTAATTATACTTACCCATTACTGAAACGTCGTCTTCTTCACTGGTTTTAACCGGAAGTGGCGACTGACTGGTTCAAAAAGTGGATTCAGTTTCCTTTAGCGTTTAATGATCAATTACAGTCGAGATAAAAGTAAAAAGGAAAGGAAATAGGCGTGTAAAGTACCGACTGTTTCTCCTCTGTTTTCCGGCAGAACTCCGGTGGCAGCAATCTTTTTCCGGCGACGAGTGTCTTGCAGCAGAGAGTCTTCCGAAAGGTTACAAAGGTTGTGGGTGACTTCGGTAAAAGTTTAGGGGTTTCAGTAAAGCTCGGAGACTAATAATACGGTTTTCCGGCGATGTATCAAATATTTTCGGCGAGTGATTTTTCGCCGAGAAAAGGTGCGATTTGAGTGTGAAAGGTTTCTGGCGAGTTGTGGGTGTATTTATAGGGTAGTATTGAGATGAATGGGGTCTGAATTCGGTCTAAATTCGAAGTCAGCCGTTCTCCGGCGGTTACAGCTGATGTCGCGGGTTCAGACGTCGGTTATAACCGTTGTGAGAGTTAAGACTTCGGTTATTTTGAGCGGAAACGTAAATAAACGACGAAGTCGTCGGGATTTCCGACGACTGCTAATTGGGCGGAAAATTGACGAATTTGACTTCCGAACATTAATACTTGAATTAATTGTTTCCTGTTATTAACCTAAAATCAAAGCGGCGGAGCGGTTGTTCGGCTAGGTGATAAGCTGTTTGTTTGAACCGGTATGGACCCGAGTTCGAAACCCGGCATGAGTAAAACATGTTTATTTTGTTATTTTTGACAGTTTTTCAAAAACTAATTATATATCCCCGCATAGTAATTGATTACGTATCGTTTAAAATTATTTTGGGCATTTAATTCGCAACGAAAATTTTAACTGACTGTTCGGTTGATAAACGGAGCGGGTTTGGTAAATCCGTTTTTGACGGATGTTACAGTATCCCCTACTTTTTAGAAATTTCGTCCCGAAATTTAAATAGGGATATAATTGACTAAAAGAATGATGGTGTTTAGTTTGACAGTTACATACTTAGAAGAAATAAGGGTTTGGGTTTTTGTTTGAGGCGGTAACGTTCCTTGTAAAGGTTAAGTATCCTAATACAGGAATCGCTTTTTGTTGCCTATTGTATAAGTATTGTTAAGCAGGAATAATTCGCTAAAATGATATCATGCATAAGAGTTTAGATATGTTTGGAAAAGTATGGTTATATCCTAAGGCAAAACTTCCAATACTACAATCTACACAAATAAACACAACAACTAATAATTGAATCCACATTCTGATAGTATATATGTTTGAATGGTGACAGTTCCTCTCTCGTTTGTTATGATGGAGAGGTTAGTCTATGTAGAAATGGATCACATTCCAATTTCTTTAAATAGTGAGATGATATATATGTAACACAAATTTCAACCAAGGCAATACTAAATCCTACATGGAACTTCTCATAACCGCCTGATAACGCCTCTGATCCTTTGGCAAGAATACTTATATATAGGAAGTACCAGCGGCGTATCCACCATATTCTTGTCAAATTCTCATTGACTTTATCCGCAAGTTATGATTAGTTCTATGCGACTCTACAACATAAACAACACAACAACCAGCGCTTGAGTCTTAATTCTGATAGTATCCGCGTTTGACAAAACCTCTCTCGTTTAATATGATGGAGAGGTTAGTCTATGTAGAAGTGAGGCACAACTCAACTTCTTTAAATGATGAAACTGAGATATGTCGTGAAGTATGATGATATGAATATTAAATCAATGAGTATAAAACAAACTGAACTAGTAATTTGCATTAAAATTTCTTGGATAAAATTCCAATTGAGATACGTGAAAATCGAGATATAAACATAAAAACTAAGTGATTGGAGTTGAATCTTGATTCTTGGTGAGAGAAGGCTAGTTAAGTGGTTGGTTTGGTCCGTTAACATCTTCAACAGGATTGGCGTTGATGTTATAAACTCTTCCTCTTGTTGGCGGTGGAGCTGGTTTGCTTGGTTTGCTTGGTTAACTGGGTTTGCTTGAGCTTGGGTGTTTATGATGTTAACCAAACGAGGGCATGTGTTTCTAAAATGGGTAGGGTCGCCACAATTAAAACAAGCTCGAACATATGGGTACATGGGGTATTGAGGTTGTTGATATGTTTGGATCATGGGTTGAGTAGGGGTTGAGGTTTGGTTTTGAGAGGTGCGGCAAACGTTGCTCAAATGACCGTAGCGTCCACAATTCGCACATATTCGACAGGGTAAGGTAGATGGATGGTGATAGAAACAGGTGTTGCATTGAGGGTGGGGTCCAATGTAAGGCTTCTTGTTTGGGTAAGTTGAGTTGGGTGCTACTTGAGCGTTTGGGATAGTTTGAGGAGGTACAACTTGTGAAGCTGGTTGGTTGCGTTGGGTGACGGCGAAGATTTGCCCATCACGTTTTCTCTTAGAAGTAGGTGGTGTAAAGGATTCGGTTCGTGTGGAGTTTGAGGTTTCGGTTGATGCTTTATCCTTCTTCTTCTCCTCTTTGAAATCTTTGTTTCGGATTCGGTTCTCAGTGAGCGCGGTTGCTAGCTCCATTGCTGCTTCCAAAGTTGCAGGCGAGGTACTTATTACAGAGTCTTGAATCTTTGATGGAAGACCACGAATGTAGTGCTCGATCAAACGGTAGAGGGGAGTAAACAAATTGGGAACCATTTGATTTAACTCAAGGAATCTCTTGTTGTATGTGGTGTGGTCGCCTTCCTTTTGTTTTAAAGCATGGAACTCATCCTCCAATTTCTTGATTTCGCTTCTTGGGCAAAACCGTCTTGTCATGATTCCCTTCAATTCTTCCCAAGTCAAGGTCATAGTTTCTTCAACACCTCGTTTGGTCTTCTCTGTATTCCACCATGTGAGTGTTGTTCCAAGTAAACGACCGGTAGCATAACGCACTTTGCGATCATCGGGGCAATCGCAGTTTAGAAATGTGTTCTCCATTTCTTCGAACCAATGGAGGAGAGCGGTGACACCTTCAGTACCTTCGTATTTTGGAGGATCGCAGGATTTGAAATGTTTGTAGGTGCATTTAGTGACTGAAGGATTGATAGTGTTTTGATCCTCTTGTTGGGTTGGGTTAACGGAATTAGCGGTAAGGGCTTGTTGAACTTGAACTACGATGTTTGGTATTACGGTCGCCATTTGCTAAGCGATTTGGGTAGCCATGCGTTCACGGGCTTTTCCTGCTCTCATCTTCCTACGGGCGAGGTTAGAAGACATCTACAAGGAATACATGTCAAGAGTATGAGTTGGATGCCTTTGGGATCGTGGGTCGTGTTTGGGGGATGAACGTTCATAAAATAAATATAGAAAAATAAATCTACTACATCCATAGGATGTCTTGGGTTTTGCTCGTAATTGGGCCTTGCATGCCGCCATACTTCACCTTCGTAATCATGTGGGCCCCCATGATTACCGGGTTTTTCATATGGTTCGCATGTGTTAGCCTGGTTACGTACACTAAAACCCGGAGAAAATCGAGAAATATGTAACGTATGATATTCGGAATGTGCCCAGGCATGGACACGGTGACATCTCAAAGTGAGGTTAGTTCGAACGACGTTTGGTGTGGCATGCTTTGGCCTAATAGGTCCGTCGTACTCTCATCGTTAGTCCCCAGGTAGGCAAACTGGTCCGTTATTTTGGATTTATACGAATGCCAACCTAGACAGGACGTCCCGACTACCGGTACTTGTACCCTTCCGGTTACTACATGCCCGTCGCAGAACTTACTTTGATGGGATTTGAAAATTGCAACAAAATCCTTGAATAATGAGAGTATGAAAATGAATTGAATATATGAACATTGATATATGTATAACGAATATGTATATAAGCATGTATGTTTGACTGTAATATGAAACAAATAAATATCACAAGTTTGTATGTAACCACCTAATCAATTAAAAATTTAGCAGACTATAGTATAGGCTCTAAGGGTCTAATAACCTATCCTATATCCCTATAGTCATGGCTCTGATACCAATCTGTCACACCCCGACCCGCAGCGGAAAAGGTGACCGGGGCATGAATGGGTTATCATCAAAGCTCATGACATTTATTAAACGTTTCATATTTATTAATACAATTTAATGGAAATTTACAATAAATGATACAACATGTTCTAACTATCAATCTAAGCTTCTTGGTTCTCTTCTAAGGCATATCCTATGTTTTCCTTGCTTCAACCTGTTCACCTGTATCATGTGTAAAAGGGTTTTTGGATCAACATAAAGTTGGCGAGTGAATCCTATGGAAAAACATTTGAACAAGTTTATCCAATTGATTATAAATAATGTGCATACCACATATGAGTAAATGTAGATGTAAATTTATTCACACAAAACATAATATTGAATATTGAACACACAAACACCAAATAATTGTTTTGAGGCACGCGTTGTTCGACTCGTCTCCCACGAGGAACTGATGGGCCTAATGAATGAGTTTTGAGGCACGCGTTGTTCTTACGAACTGATGGGCCTAATGTATGAGTTTTGAGGCACGCGTTGTTCTTACGAACTGATGGGCCTAATGTATGAGTTTTGAGGCACGCGTTGTTCTTACGAACTGATGGGCCTAATGTATGAGTTTTGAGGCACGCGTTGTTCTCGTCTCCCACGAGGAACTGATGGGCCTAATGAATGAGTTTTAAGGCACGCGTTGTTCTCGTCTCCCACGAGGAACTGATGGGCCTAAATAATTTGCATACAACTTTGACAATATGTAATACATCACAACCAATAATAGTTACATTCTAATTTAGTTCATAAAATGGTATAGCACGAATTTGCATAAGAGAATTAGTTTAAGCGACACATGATACACCCCAAAACATGAATAAAAAGGGGAGTTTGTAAGAATTCACTCACATTGGGTGCGTTCGGTTGATGACGTTGAATGCACGCGAAGTGGTTTTAACCACGAGTGAGATTTAACCTAGATAAATCGCATTACGGTTTGGTAAGTAAACGGGTTTTATTAATCTATTTTAGTAGGATTGTTGGTGTATTTTTGTGAGTTTGAGGCTATTTTCTAACCTTAAAAATGTTATTTTTAAGTATTTATAATTGATTTTTAATTAAAATAATTAAATAAAAATAATAAAAAAATATTTTATTTTTGCTACAGTTGACTTTGACCGTTTGACTTTGACTGACGTTGACCGGTTCGGAAGGCATATTATTGTGCGCTGGGTGAGGCTCGAACCCGAGACCTCCCGTACGCGTGAACGCAGCTCTACCAACTGAGCTACGTGTCTAACCCGTCATATATCCGATTTTAATTACATATATACATTAATTAGAATTAAACAGAAATCCCTTTATTTTAAAAATGAATTAAATCTAGCGAACCGGTGCGCTCCACAGGTGTCGAACCCGGGACCTGTGGGTTAGCGGACACACAGTCCACCGCTGGACTGTGTGTCTCACTTGGTTATAAACTCGGTTATCAATATACTTAACATATACTTAAATCAACCCGGTTCAGTTTGCTGAAAAAGGAATTTTTATCAAGGCAGCGTGTAAGGGACAATACTCGAACTCGTGACCTTAGCGTTAAAAGTGCACACAGTCCACCGCTGGACTGTGTGTCTAACCCGGTAAATAACTTGATTTTAATTATACTTACCCATTACTGAAACGTCGTCTTCTTCACTGGTTTTAACCGGAAGTGGCGACTGACTGGTTCGAAAAGTGGATTCAGTTTCCTTTAGCGTTTAATGATCAATTACAGTCGAGATAAAAGTAAAAAGGAAAGGAATTAGGCGTGTAAAGTACCGACTGTTTCTCCTCTGTTTTCCGGCAGAACTCCGGTGGCAGCAATCTTTTTCCGGCGACGAGTGTCATGCAGCAGAGAGTCTTCCGAAAGGTTACAAAGGTTGTGGGTGACTTCGGTAAAAGTTTAGGGGTTTCAGTAAAGCTCGGAGACTAATAATACGGTTTTCCGGCGATGTATCAAATATTTTCGGCGAGTGATTTTTCGCCGAGAAAAGGTGCGATTTGAGTGTGAAAGGTTTCTGGCGAGTTGTGGGTGTATTTATAGGGTAGTATTGAGATGAATGGGTCTGAATTCGGTCTAAATTTGAAGTCAGCCGTTCTCCGGCGGTTACAGCTGATGTCGCGGGTTCAGACGTCGGTTATAACCGTTGTGAGAGTTAAGACTTCGGTTATTTTGAGCGGAAACGTAAATAAACGGCGAAGTCGTCGGGATTTCCGACGACTGCTAATTGGGCGGAAAATTGACGAATTTGACTTCCGAACATTAATACTTGAATTAATTGTTTCCTGTTAAACATAAAATCAAAGCGGCGGAGCGGTTGTTCGGCTAGGTGATAAGCTGTTTGTTTGAACCGGTATGGACCCGAGTTCGAAACCCGGCATGAGTAAAACATTTTTATTTTGTTATTTTTGACAGTTTTTCAAAAACTAATTATATATCCCCGCATAATAATTGATTACGTATCGTTTAAAATTATTTTGGGCATTTAATTCGCAACAAAAATTTTAACTTACTGTTCGGTTGATAAACGGAGCGGGTTTGGTAAATCCGTTTTTGACGGATGTTACAATATATGTATAGGTGGTATATAGTTTATATCTATTTTAGTTTTTTTTCTCTCTAATTATGTAACAAAATACACACATATATATACATATATAGTAGGTGGCGGTTGCTTAGAACTGCATTTCCCGCTCGTCATACTTCCAGACGAGCTTTTCTTCGATTTGGCGAATTCGGTTTCCTTCCTCCACCAGTTCATCTCCAAGCTGGCGGAGTTCTTCCACATGCTCCATGGGTAGCATTGGGCTGACACTGGTTCAGGGTAAGGTGGAACTAGTTCTTCGTAGGGGAATGGGTTTTCCAGTAATTGTTGTATTTCCCAATTGTTGGCCCACCATAGGTTTAGAGCATTTGGTGCTGGAATCCTGGGTTCCTCGTTGGGGTTAAAGGCTGGGATTGGAAATTGGTTCCCTTGGTTCTGGTCTAGATTCATGGGTTGGTTGGGAAATAAAGGAAGTATCTGTGGTTCTTGATTTGCTGCTTGGTTGAAATTAGGCTCTCCTCCTATATTTCCATACAGATGAAAATTTGCTAATTGTCTATCCAACTCTTCTTCCCACAAGGGCCTAGCTTCTGGGTTCTGGGTATTTCTAACTGCTATGGCTTGCTGTTGAGCTTGTCTTAATCTTTTCCTCCTCTCTCCACGGGCTCGACTAAACCAACCTCTCTTTTTAGGGGGAAAAAGTTCTACAGCTTTGGCTTTGAAAACAAAGATTCCCTCGGAATTAGTAGTGGATCCAGCGGTTGACTGGAAGGCTCCTTCATCTGTGGGAGAATGAGGTAGATGACGATAAGCGTCAGAAATACCCTGATCACTCATACTGTAAACTAAGAAAATTTGTCAGATTAACACAAAATAATCATAGAAGTTATAGATATTTCCTAACACAATAGGATAAAATGTAGGTATGTAAAAGAACACCTAAATGGCTTAAACCAGTGGCATAGCTCTGATACCACCTTCTGTCGCAACCCCCGACCCCTACCCCGGGAGCGGAAGCCGCGAGACACAGAGATGGTGGTACTGTTGTTTATTAATTTGGCAGCGGAATTACAACATCAGGATCGTAGTTATGAAATAATTGATCAGAGTCTCAAAACACCAAACTTTTATATTACACAAAATGGGATAAAACCCAAGTTTCAATTACAATACATTTGTAGGGATAAACCCTGACTTATGGAAAACATAAACTCCGTTTATTTAGGTAACTTTTATAGCCACTTTTCTAAGCCTTTAGTGCTCTCCAGCTGGCTTCTATTAGCTTCACATTAAGTTACCTGAAACGCGTTTTAAAAAGATTTTATCAGCAAGAAATACTGGTGAATACATCCCAGTATAATCAAAACAAGTTTTATAGCTTTACAGTTATTGAGAGCATCCGCATTTACAATGTTTATATCTACAGTATTACCCAATCAGTACTGTCACTCCTGACTTGTGGGTCATGTTACCCATTGTCAAAAATCCATTTGTACAACAGTAACATATTCAAATTTCGTATACAAAACCCCAACATACCGGCAGTAATTGTAGAATACATATACTCAATCACTGTTAAGCATAATTAAAATATTTTGACTCACAAAAAGGTTTACAAAAAGAGAGTGTACTCACTTTGAAAACTTAGGTATTCCTACGGATTTCCTGGTGAAAATTCTTGATAACTTCCTGGTATTTCAATTTAAAACATACAATGCACATGCATTAGTAAATTAACCCAGGTCACTTTTAGCCATACAACCGAGACAGAACCCCGGCGTGCGTAGTCAGGCAGGGCCTTGACATGCGTCGGTGGGTCCTAAATCAATCGGGTAGGATAACCATACAACACAAGATAGAACCACAACGTACTCAGTCGGGCAGAGCCTTGACATGCGTTGGCGGGTTCTAACTCGGGTAGGGTAACGAATTAGTGATCGGGGGTTAAGATACTTACAGCGGGCAGCGCTTCGCAGGTTTAGGGGTTTAGGGGGAGGGGGTTTTGACAGAAACAGAGAGTAGAGGGATTATACGATCGAATTTTTCGTTCGATTTTGAGCACAGAACTCAGTCCCACGCTGCTCTATTTATACCCGATTTTGACATCTCTCGGGCGTCGCGGGAGAGCTCAGGAAACCCCTCGCGTGGCGCGTGGGAAGCCTACATGGCCTAGGTAGGCTACGTGCATGCATAGCCTAGCCAGACGTCGCGAAACAGAGACACGTCAGCTGGACGTCTCCCGCGCGTGGCGGGAGATGCCAGGGTTTCTGGCGAGTGTCGCCTGAGACGTCCTGGTGGAATTTCTTCGTTTTTCGAGTCGGGTCTCGTGGTGTGTGTACCGTTTGCCGGTTACGGCTCGGTTTAGAATGTTTTGGAGAGTTGTTACACAGAAGGTGTGGCAGAGGCTGATCTAGACATAATAAAATAAACAAAATTCTCATTTTATTTGGAATGAAATTGCAATTAAAGCATCTTAGGAGACATGTTCCTTGCACTTGATGCCATTTATTCTCACCAAAAGCCCTAAACAAGTAAACAACATGCATCTTTTATCTTTTATCAATAATAAACAAAAAAAATCTATTTTACTTTTCTTCATGGTTAAATCCCAAAAAAAATATTTACATAATAAAGACACACATTTACGTCTTCAACTACATTGATTAGTAACACAGTATAATATAATGTATGATATTACATTATACATTTAAGGTTTTATACCTTACTCTTAACACAAATTTGACAATATTTCAAAGGTATGATTTCAAACGATTTGCAAATAAATTCACCAAATTTGCTTAAACTTTTTTTACGTGATTAAACGGGTAACATCTAAACATATAGCTGAAATGAAAAACCAATGGATAAAACACGTCAAAGTCGGTTTTTTTAACTATTATATTTTAAATAAATATACATCGTTGTTTACTTTTGAATTTATAAAATCGTGTTTACCACGAATTGTTTTATTAAGATATTTACATATTTACTCTGTTATTTATAAAAATATAAAATTAAGTAGTTATAGATATGTTTAAAAATATTTAAAAATATATAAAATTTAGTAGTTATAGATTTGCTCTAAAAATATTAAAAAATGAGAATAAGTGGGATATACATGTGCCACACATTAGCGAATGAGATTTGGCATCCATATTTACAAAAAAAAAAAGATTAAAAAAAAAACCTAAGTTTAGATCTCAATCTTGGCAATAAACAATGCTTCATTTCCACCATGCCTCTTTCTCTTCTTTCATTTTCTTAATTCTGACTTCTGATCCAAAAATATATTAAATCATTGGGATTCGAGCTAATTCCCAAGCATCTTATGACCAAATGACCAATATTTCCTTTTTTTCTCAATCAATAAGTTTACCCTTTTAACCAAATTAAAAAAGGAAGTTATTAAATAGAAAAATTACGAAAAAAATATACACATTTCGTGTGCAAAGACCCTTATTCATGTACGGATATTTGTTACATGGTGTAGGAGAACAAATTGTTTAAAAAAAAATAAATAAAATTTATGGTCACTTATGCATATCTTAGAAAAATATGTACAAACCAAACATTCAAACACATCTACAAGAATACGTGAATACATTATACATACATCCACTCGTACATGCGAGCACACATGAATACATACCGAACATGTAGTGATCTGTTATAAGGAACAAATTGGTTAAAAAAAATATACTTCGATGCAAACATGAATATGGCGCACATGAATTCGTGAAATTTTCGTCATAAATACAATAAATGGGCGCACATGAATTCGTGAAATTTTCGTCATGAGCCTTATTCTTAAATATACAATCGTAATCATGGGTCCGTCTCAGCTGCTAACCATGTAATTAATTGTTACTAGTATTATTATTCCTTTAAATGGTTGAATTTGAAATTTATAGTTGTCAAAGGGGTGTGTGTTTTTGCTTTATAGTTGGATTTAGTTAAAGTGAGGGTTTGCAACATAACTTTGTGACCAGAGACATGTAGGCTGTCTTTGTCTTGTGGTTCAACTCCAAATCCAATTAGTAAACAATGAATACTATTATCCTAAATTATAGTAACATGGGTATGACCCTTCCTCATTTGAGTTGTTTAAGTGGTGACCACCCTAAATAGATTTTAAGATCATTGGAACACCACACTATTTGGCTTATTTAAGTTATCATAAGTTTTACTTACAACCAAAAACATACAACTTTAACTAGGTCATTATATGTATGATATCGAAAAAAATCTATTTTCTCTCTTCTTTTTAAGATATTGTGACACTAAAACATGTATAACTCACTTAGGCCATGGGATGTAGGATGGGGGAAGACTCCAGGTAGGTGATGTGGCCTTCGGCCCCCAAGGGGACCCCCCCACAATGATATTTTGGTGCCCACGGGATTATTCCCCGAACTCCCCAATCAACTTCTCTCTCTCTCTCTTAATATTATCAGAAGGGGATGAACGGGGCACCGTACCCTTGATAGGGGAAGGGAAAGTAGAAGGTGGTGAGGTGGAGGTGATGTGGAGAATTAGGGGAAGGGGATCCACACCCCATGGTCTTATAACCATGACTAGAGTCCAGAACACGCACTTTCTTTGCATGATAGGATGCGGGTCAAAGTGATAAGATGAGTATATTGGATGTGTTGTGTAACATATTTTGTAACCATGAATACCTATTTTTGGAAAAACTCATGTGATCATATCAGTTCTTAGCTGACTAATAAGATCAGATAAAAGAGAGCTTGCGTTGAGCCGAAAACATTCAAAATAATCATCTTATTACATGTTGAATTAGGTTGGGTTAAGAGGGAAAACAAGCAAAGGGTTAAAAATAGAAATTAAAATAGAAAAAATTATAGGGAAATGGGCATTAAAGTAAAACACATAGGGGTGTCATTGAAGAACATGTCTATTGCTGACAGTTACTTCCAATGAAAACTATAACTCAAGACATGCAAGAAAGGGTACCAAACCCCTAGATTAACATACATAAAGCTAACTGCCAAACACCTTTAATGTTCATAACAGAAAAGCAAAAAAATAGAAAAAAAGACACTACCCATATCTACCTTTTCCTAGATAGTAACTTTCAAAAACATTAAATTTGGGAAGAAAAAGAAAACAAAGAAAGAAAGAAAGAACAAGCCACCCACCCCATATTGTGTTATAGAATTACCAACTAGTGGAAAATATATTGATATATGTGAAGTGTAACCTAAGTATAAAATTTGAAATTTTAATAGATAAAGTTTTTAAAAAGATTTTGAGTTATATGTACCAAAGCAAAAACACAAAATTTATTCATATTTTTTTGAGAGGAAAGTAATATGATTTTTCTGCAAGTCTTAGTGGGCGTTTGGTTGGTAGGAATTAAATGGAATTTAAGGGAATTGGAATCTGAATTTCATCTCTTAATTTCTTTGGTTCAAAGAATTTGATGGAATTGGAATCTCAATTCCAATCTTCATGTGTTTGGTTGACAATGGAATTGGAATTGGAATTAGGCATGAATTCCTTTAAATTCCTTTAACTAAAGGAATTCAAAATCCTTCCTATATGTAAAGGAATTAAAGCAAATTCATAGGAATCTTCGACCGTGTCGACCCGAACGGTTTCGACTCGTACCGTTTCAACCCCGTCCCGGTTTCGACCCGAACGTTTCGACCCATACCGGTTTCAACCCGAACAATTTCGACCCGTACCTTTACGACGCGAACCGTTTCGACTCGAACCGTTTTGACCCGTACCTTTTCGACTCGAACCGTTTCGACACGAATCGTTCCGACCAATACCGTTTCGACGCGAACAGTTTCGACCCGTACCGTTTCGACGCGAACCGCTTGGACCTGTACCGTTTCGACGCGAACCGTTTGGACCCGTACCGTTTCGCCAACCGTTTGGACCGTCCCGTTTCGAATCGAACCGTTTCGATGCGAAGCATTTCGACCCCTACGTAGTCAAAGTTAGATATCAAAATGAAGAATGTGTTTTGTAAACAACTTCGTTCAAATTTTGTGCCACCATAAGGTTATGCGGATAAAAAACTATGTTTAATATAAGTTTACCCGTTTTGTTCTTAGTCTTGTTTTCATATAAGAATCTTCTAACACTTCAATTAATTTGGTTAAAAAAGGAAAAGTAAGCATCAAATAAACAAGTCTCGTTATACAAACACCATCTCCAACAGTCTATATGTCTGTCATATGAAATGCGTCGTATGATGTTAAAAGTCTTGTACACCAATGCTTGTCACCTCATAAAGGTCATATGATAGAGCGATAAAAAAAGCCTTGCAATCCATACGACTTTATCAATAATAGTAAATCAGTCATTTATTTGTTAGTCAACCACATACTTATAATCTAGGGATTAAGTGTGCTTCGCAAAAATATGTACGTTCAAACTAGTTAGATTATCTCCAATGGGCTCTTGAAGATTAAATCCTTGTAGACCCTTACCATTGGAGCTCTACCAATCTTAGAAGCCCTTAAGTGAGATGTCATTGCACAAGAGCATAAGTTTGCCTCGATTTATGTGATGTGGTGGGCTCAAAGACGAAAAAGAAAAGTTTTATTCAAATACTGTTTGTAATAGGTATGTGATAAGGGGTAAATTACGGAGGATAAGGATATTTGTATGGTTAAAAATAAAATTGAGATTTTTTAAGAACTTTTATAAATATATTACGTAGCAGATGACGTGACAGGTAAAGTCGCATAAAGTACGTAAATACTATTGAAGATAGTGTTACAAGTTTGTAAGATTCCTTCAACACTTACTAAACAAGTGAGTGAAACTCAAATATATATATATATATATATATATATATATATAAAAACAAAAGTGTGATTGGATCCAGATCCCTTCACCTACAATTCTTGCATAAACAAAACCATGGGGTTTCCCCCTCAACAATCCCCATAAAACACATCTTATTCTCTTCTTCTTCTTCTCTTCCATCTTACACCACCAGCAATGCCTGCAACTTTCTCATCAAACCCCAATATATTATCACCATCATCATCCATCTTCATTATCCTCACAACCATCTTCTTCTTCTTCTTCTTCATAACCACTTGTCACTCCATTGACCCACAAGCTCAAGCTCTATTACAATGGAAAACCACCCTAAACACCTCCTCAAATGCATTACAATCATGGAACCCATTGGACCCAACCCCATGCAACTGGGTTGGAATCCAATGCAATTCCAATTCAAAAGTTGTTGCCATTAATCTAAAGTTTGTTGACATACAAGGCTCATTACCTTCAAACCTACACTCTCTCAACTTCTTGAGTGTTTTAACAATCTCGTCGACGAATCTCTCCGGACAAATCCCGAAGGAGTTCGGAGAGTATCGCGAGCTTACGGTGATCGACGTTTCTGATAACTCGATCACCGGAGAGATTCCGCCAGAGATTTGCCAGCTGGCGAATCTCGAGACGTTCACGGTTAACACGAACTATCTCCAAGGCGGAATCCCGGATAGTATAGGGAATCTTTCCAATCTTAGAAACTTGTTGTTGTTTGATAATGATTTAAGTGATGAGATTCCGAAAAGTATTGGAAACTTGAAAAATCTTGAAGTGTTTAGAGCTGGCGGGAACAAGAATTTAAAAGGAAAATTACCAGATGAAATTGGAAATTGTAGTAATCTAGTAATGTTAGGGCTGGCGGAAACCAGCATTTCCGGAGCACTCCCGACAAAAATCGGGAGCCTGAAAAAGGTCCAGACAATAGCGCTGTACACAGCGTTGCTGTCTGGACCAGTTCCCGAGAAATCGGGAACTGTACAGAGTTAAGGAATCTTTACCTGTACCAGAACGCGATTTCCGGGTCAATCCCGAGGTCCATCGGAGCGCTTCGAAAGCTCGAAAACTTGTTGCTATGGCAGAACAATTTAGTCGGGACGATACCCATCGAGCTCGGGTGGTTACCCGAGCTTGTGACGATAGATTTATCCGAGAATTCATTAACCGGAAACATTCCGGCGAGCTTCGGAGCTCTGTCGAAGCTCCAAGAGCTTCAGTTGTCGGTTAATAAATTATCCGGTGAGATTCCGATCACTATCACAAACTGTGTTTTGTTAACTCATTTAGAAGTTGATAACAATCAACTCACCGGAGAAATTCCGGCAACCATCGGAAAACTTCAGAGTATGACTCTGTTTTTCGCGTGGCAGAATAATATTTCCGGCCACATTCCGGCGAGCTTATCTGAATGTGAGAATCTTCAAGCTTTGGATCTTTCGTTTAATAATTTGATTGGAACAATTCCGACACAAATATTTTCACTCAAAAATCTTACGAAATTACTGTTGATTTCAAATGATTTGACCGGTTTTATCCCGACGGAGATCGGAAACTGTACGAACTTGTATCGGTTTCGGGTCAACGGTAACAGAATTTCCGGTACTGTTCCATCAGAAATTGGGTATTTGAAGAATTTGAATTTTGTTGATATGAGTAAGAATAAACTGGTGGGAATGATCCCGAATTCGATATCCGGGTGTGTGAATCTTGAGTTTCTTGATCTGCATTCCAATGGTTTGAATGGTGTGGTTCCGGATTCGCTTCCTCGGATGTTACAGTTTCTTGACTTGTCGGATAATCGGATTTCGGGTTCGTTGAGTTCGGGTATTGGGTTGTTAACCGAATTAACGAAGCTGAATTTGGGTAAGAATCGGATTTCGGGGGGGATACCGTCGGAGATCGGTGATTGTAGTAGGCTGCAGTTGTTGGATCTCGGTGATAATGGGTTCTCCGGTGAGATACCGAAGCGGTTGGGTCAAATGCCGTCGCTTGAGATCGCGTTAAACCTTAGTTGTAATGGGTTCACCGGAGAAATCCCACCGAAGTTTATCGGGTTGAGCAAGTTAGCGAGTCTCGATTTGTCCAGGAATAAGTTTACCGGCGAGTTACATGTACTTTCGGGGCTTCAAAACCTTGTTTCGCTTAATGTGTCGTATAACGAGTTCACCGGAGAGGTACCGAACACTCCGTTTTTTCGAAGCCTTCCGAGTTCGAATCTGGCTGGAAACCAAGCTCTTTACATTTCTGGTGCAGTTGTTGCTCCAGCCGATAAAATGCGTTCCACGGGTCGTGCCAGGTCATCAGCCAGAGTGGCGATGTCGATCCTAGTGAGCATTAGCGGGGTACTCGTCCTACTTGGCATTTACACGTTGGTCCGAATGCGAATAGCGAAAAAGAAAATGTTAAACGAAAAATGGGACATTACATTTTATCAAAAAATGGAAGTGTATGTTGATGAAATCGTTCACGGGTTAACTTCCGCGAATGTGATCGGTACCGGAAGCTCGGGGGTCGTGTATAGGGTAACGACTGCGAGTGGGGAAACTTTGGCGGTTAAGAAGATGTGGTCACCGGACGAATCTGGCCCGTTTAGGTCTGAAATCGAGACGTTGGGTTCGATCAGACACAAGAACATTGTTTGGTTGTTAGGGTGGGGTTCGAACCCAACGGTTAAACTTCTGTTTTATGATTATTATCCTAACGGAAGTTTGAGTTCGTTACTCCATGGTTCGGGGAAATACGGAGTCGAATGGGAGACTAGGTACGAAGTTGTACTAGGCGTGGCTCATGCGCTTGCGTATCTACACCACGATTGTGTGCCTCCAATTTTACACGGAGACGTGAAAGCGATGAATGTGTTGTTGGGCCCAAACCTACAACCTTTTCTTGGTGATTTCGGGCTCGCTCGACTCGTTACCAAAGAACAAAACGACGTGTTGAAGCAAAGCCAAAGACCGCAGTTAGCCGGTTCTTATGGATATATGGCACCCGGTAACGATCTCTTGATTTTTTAAACTAACTATATACACTGGTCGCTTTGAGTTATGTTTTATACTTGTCAGATAGAAAAAAAAAAGCTAAAAAGTGTTTGCGGGTTAACTCAACTCGACCAGATCCATACAAAAAATATGATGTTTTCGACATTAACTTGTTTTGACATGTTGTCCAACATGTCAGACCCACAAACTAGCCACATGTAGATGTTTTAATTACTATTTGCTAATTGGGTGTTCGTTTTCGTGTTTGTTTTCAGAACATGGCTCGTTACAACGTATTAGCGAAAAGAGTGATGTGTATAGTTTTGGTGTGTTGCTATTGGAAGTACTCACAGGAAGGCATCCACTAGATCCAACTTTGCCAGGTGGTGGACACTTGGTTCAATGGGTTCAGGACCACTTGGAAGCCAAGAAGGACCCGGTTGACATCCTTGATCCCATGCTTAGAGGAAGAGCCGACCCGCAACTGCACGAAATGCTTCAAACACTAACCGTTTCGTTTCTTTGTGTAAGCCAACGACCCAATGTCCGCCCCATCATGAACGACGTGGTGGCAATGCTCGAGGAGATCCACCATGAGGATTCTACAAATTCAGACGCCGGTTTAAAAGGGAAATTATCGGTCAATCCTCCGTTCCCGACACCCACTAGAAAGATGGTTTTACAAAGCTCTTCAAATTGCTCATATGCATTCTCAGATGAATCTGTGTAAGTGAAGAATTTTTTATAAATTTCTATGTTAATTGCACTAAAAAATATCCAACTTTAGTCTAACTTTTGTTTCGAATAACCAACATACTCATGCAAAAAAAAAAAACGATATATCACTCTACTCGTTACCAGGTCGAATTACCTTAAATCGGATTCATAATTGTCAGATTACCTTAAATCAAATCTTTTGGAACTTAACATTGGTTAACATCAAACAAAAAATGGACAAAAGTTGGTTCCTTTTTTATGCAACTAGCCATTTGTATTATGTTATTATATATATACATATATATATGTATATATATTGTAATAATATAATGTAGTAGTGTTGTACTAAATTTAGAAAAATATATGTACAAATTATGTTACTAGTTAATGTGGTTATAAAGTAGGATATTAAAAGTGTGACTATGAATGAAATGAGATGGACCCAAATGTCTTTATCTTTGAGTACTCAACAAGTGTATGTAGAGTAGGGTGGAGAGATATAGTTGGTTTGATTTGGATATATATGATTAGAAGTTATTGCAAAATAATATAGTGTCTAATCTATATGTTCATCTAGATCCAGTTAACCTTGTAAGACATATTGCACCCATGTGGCTTTACATCAATGCAATTAATCATCATTAGACACATGTGGCTATTTCAAACTATTTCAATCTCTTATGTACAATCATATAATATATCACGCGCAACGTAGAAAAAAGTGAGGAGGTAGATACGCGCTTAGTCTTCAGGTATGTAAAGAAGGTCTATATATAGGACGCGATTATTATTAGCGGGTTCAACCAATAATTTAATATTTTGCTTAAATAACTGAAATCACATAGATAAGATAATGTATAACTAACGGAATTCTCTCGGTCCACTCTAAAAATGGAATAAAAATTAAAAAAAAACATATAAACTTTGAGGGTTATATGAAATCGGACATGGAAAATAGAATCTAGGCCAATGGTTGGGTCAAATGGACACAAGTGTTTACTTAGTTGTTCTACCGGTTGAAACCACTTTGTCGTAGTTGTAAGCCTGTAAAAGTTATGATCCTTTTAAGTTGATACGTTTTTGTGTGCATTTTTTTTATACTCATTATTTAGTTACTTTCGTGTACATTTGTTTTCTATAACTATTTGATTTTTTTTTCATGGAAATTATCCTACGATGTGTGGCTATTAAAATCGGGCCGGCCGGCCGGGCCTAATGACAAGAGAGGGGAGCCCCTAATCAAATTTGGTAAATAATCCAAATATTTATTTTCCAAAATATGTGTACTTGTGTAATTTCTTTAGTAGTCATTCAACAAGTTTCACTTTTGCTAGGATTTAATGTGTTTTTTCTATTTGACCCGTTTGATCAACCCGTTTTCAGCCCCTGAAGGCAAAAATCCATAGATCCGCCTTTGGAATATCATATGCATTAATGAAAAAAGGTGGTTGTATATAAACATATAAAGCCTCTACTATAGCCTATTTGGCACCGGAGATATAAGTCATAAAGAAAGAGCGGGTGTCATCTTAATGGCATTTAAACAGATGAAGCACTAGAGACAATGTATAGAGTAGGCAAAATTCAATAACAAGAAAACCAAGCTTTAAATAATGCTTTAATTGAATTTATAGATTGCAGGTTCCACAAGGAAAAAAAGTAAATGTTTGAAAATTAAACAGAATATGACCCGTATATTAATTTGTGTCAAAAACATTAACTCTATCTGTGTGGGTCAAAGAGACTAACAAGTCAAAACGGGTTACCAAGTTGTAAATGAGTTACAATTAAGTGGTAAAGACGTTGAGAGGTTGTAATAAATTGTAAATAGTCGTAAACATGTTGCAAGTAAAAGCTAAATATTTTTCAAATCTAAAACTCAAATGTGTTGGTGGGCTGACTCGTTTATTCAATTTACAACCCAACCTGTTCACGATTCATTTATTAACATATGCCAGATGGGTCAACCTATTTACGACATGAACATGCCCTGAGAGATATAATGGGCCTTGTGCGAGTGAGGTGAGCTTGGTGCGAGCCAGGTCTGCCTCGTGCAAGTGGGTGCTCGTACGAGGGAGTCTGGTTGGCGTTTTGGCTGTTGTCGCTTGATGATTTCATTCGTGTTAGTTAGTTTAGGTACATTAAGCGTTTTAGTGAGGCGCCAGGCGTTGCGTAGCAAGTTAGGGCGATAAAGCGAGTTTAGCGAGCAAGCGAATGAGCGTTCGAGCGAGTATGAAACATATACACAAACAATTCAAGTATACACTTATCACACAACATAACATAATTCATTATTAATAACCATGTTTGAGTTTGCGTTTGTGTTGAGCGTTTGCGAGTATTAGGTGTTTAAATGTCCAACAATGATGCTGTGTGATGAAATGTATTTAGAATAACATAAATCCTTGTTACATTGAAATATCGGAGTACAAACGGTTACAAATAAAATAAATGGTAAAACAGGAACAACCAAAAAGTCGGGTTGTTACAAATTGTATGTGTTCTTTTTTCCTCGTAGTAGCTTTGCGCCAACTTCGATAGAAGTGGATAACCTTCCATACAACACTACTCCAAACGAGTAGACGTCAACTTGTTTAGTCAAGAACCATGTTTCCGCATCATGTGGATCAAAGTACCCAAATGTCCCTACAGGCGGCGAGACATGAAGTGAGAACTCTTTGCTAACAGGTATGATGCTTGAATGACCAAAATCTGGAATTTCGGCATTCCAATATGGCAATATGTATCCAATAATATGTTAATAGAGCTTTTGATATCACGATATAATGATATTTGTCAACGAGAACCATAAAGACGCTTGAGACATCAAGCTGCACCTATGCATATATTAAGGCGGTCAATCCAGGAGAGATTAAGGCTACTAAGGTGTACGTCAAGGCTTTTGGAAAATACTCATACACAAGGATCTTCTCATTAACCCCGTTACAAAAGCCCAAGAGAGAGACAGTATTATCATGCGTATAATGAGAAACCACGTTGATCTCTTGCCAAAACTCCATGGTTCCTTGTGTAGGACATGGGTCACAATTATAATAAAAATTATATAAATAAAAATAGTAAAGATACTCTCTTTACACATTTGGGAAATTGTAGTACATGACCGTATACAAATTCAAACGAAAATTAAATATGAAATACAACATATTTAATAGAACAATCGATTCAAACCAATATCTTCAGAATATAAAGTCTTCAACTTGATCTTTAGGAACATATTCTTGTAGTCTCCTTAGCAAGATCTTTAAAAGATAGAGTAGTAAACTTTGTGCTCGAACAAGGTCTTCTTGTAGTATCCCTTGCTGCAAGAAAGAACAAACGATGTTGACGGTTGTGGCTGAGGCACGTGTTCAACACGCTTCCCTTAAAACAGATTTCACGCCTCTACTAAAGACGACGCGTTTGTCTCCCAGGGTACAACAGCCGAAGCAGTCTGTACTGCCAGAGAAGGCCACGCGCCCGAGGTTACACCGGGTAAAATCATAGTGTTAGAAATTTTGGAAACTTAGAATAGAAATGAAGTTGAATCGTTTAGAGAAACTTATCTCTATATGTTCCCAACATATGGGTCATCAAGTACTTCTTCTCCAAGAACTCTTCATGCATACATCTTTCTTTCTTGTATCTAGCTACATCAAAAGAGGCATATGTCCTACTAAGTATGCAAGAGTCATGGGTGGTGAAAAGTCCAACATAATTAGAGACATAATTTTGCCATAAAATCTCTAATCAATTGTCATAAAAGAAACTCTACTCAAGATTTGTCATCAATACACCACATGACATAAATTACATCATACTCACAGAGTTTGTCACTATATGAATTTAATATGAATAATATCAATATTTCTTCCATTCATCACATTTAAGAAATTTCCAACAATCCCCCACATGAATGGAGATTGATCAAAACACATAAAATTTCCAATGCAGCCTCGACAGTTGCGTATTGCCGGATAAGTAGGTGTTCCCTTTGAACTTTCCGTTGTGAAGTATACTTAGCCTCCTAGCGATTTGTAGACGATATGTCCTTGAACAAACCCCCATTTGTGTAGACAATACACTTCACACAATACTCTTCTTAGCCGGGTCATCCCTTCATAGTCGTGTCCAATAATGGTCGTGGAACACTTTCCTGGTTCTGCGAGAGCTCTAGGAATTGTGTCCCCAATTCCATTCGAAGCGACCCCACTTCTCTCTAACATAGGTGATTCTCCTTAAATCATTAAAAGCATCGTGGTTACCATGATTACGCAAAAACAGTTTGTCACTGAATTTTATAGGAATAAACTAGGACGTATTTAAACACCCTTTTCTCGTTTAGGGGGTATATATAATTATATATACTAACTTATGCATATCAGCTATGCCCCCACAGTAACCACCCTTAGGCATATGAATTCATTGTCCTATTGAACTTAGATCTTGGGATCTCCAGTCAACTAAGTTAGGTTTCCTTCACACACCTTTTTTCCATGGGCTTTAGTCTCATTCCACAACTTGATCTCTACTAAACCCTCAGGTTGTTAGATCCATAATATTGTCTTTGACTTTGTCTAGTCACTACAAATAACTTTACGTATTGAGATCAGTTGTCATGATGTGTTCTTAACTCGCGAGTTAACTTTGCCATTTGCCAACTTCTAAGACTATAACCTCAGTGGCCATCTGAATCTGGTTATAATATAGTGGCCATCTGAATCTGGTTATAATATATGTCTTTGTAAGTACACGTATCATTTAAGGCAAACACATCTCCATTATGTACTACGACCTTTGTATCCTCCACTTAGTCGCATGTTTGCAATGTTAGCTTGGATTACAAAATCCTTATTGCCAAAATTTTATGATACAAATGCAAGACACCCCCACATTTAAGTGTTATTGGATAACATCCATATGAGGTAAAGAAAAACCATTTCTACACACCCTTAGAGGGTTATTTCTTAAATAGCTCTTCCCCCCACATTTCTTGTCATTTGATCAACACTTTCGTAACTTCACTTATGACGACATTTATACAAATGATTGAACAAGACCAACTTCATTGTATCAGTGAATTCAACTCATATTGAATTAGCTTACATAAGCTTCCAAGCTTACCAAAGCAACACATGCCATTGTCATAAGTTTGTCATCAACTTAGAATAATTCTTATTTAACCTCTAGAACAAGCCAAGACAGTGAATTGTTCTCATTATCTTTTCGAACAAACTCTTCATAAGTTACATGTCTTTTCCTTATGATGAATGAATAATTCTCCCTTAACTTTGTCTATACACAAATTCTTTTTGTGTTCATACACATTTGAATGTTTAGAGTTAATTAGTCTCCGTCTAAGACCCATAATTAACCAAGTACTAGTCTAGCATGCTTTAGACTACAATACTTTAGCATGTGAACAGAAGATGCATCATTCTAATTCTTCACAGCCCCAAGGATATCATGATATCACTTTGCAACATTCATCCTTTGTTAAGACAAAATAATGAGACTTATTTATATTCTTAAAACATCAGTATTTAGGAAGGTGTAACACCTCGCTTTTCGTAAAAAAATTATTTTAGAAAATACATGTCGTACCATTGAATTATTTATTTGTCTAATTTATTATCATTATTATTATTATTTTATTTAGTTATTATTTTATAGATAATAATAACAATAACAACGACAACAACAACAACAACAATAATAATAATAAACAAAATAAATTCAGCATTTTATGAAACTTGTACTTGAAATCAGGTCTCGTCGGTATGTTAGGGCCACTCAAAAACGTTAGAAGTGTTAACGGGCCTTGGCCCAACACACCACCTAAACCCTAACTAAACCCTATTGATATAACAACACACCCCTACACTCAACAAACACACCTTCGCAGACACATACGCAGCCCCCCTGCCCCTTTTCTTCTCCGATGACCGGAGTCAGTTCCGGCCGGCACTCCGGCGAGCCACCTCACCACTACCATCCTCCTCCCTCTTCCACGCAACACCCTTCACTTCCCTCTTTTCTTATTCACCTCATAAATCAGCTGCCCCCTCAGTTAAACGGCTGGCCACCACCGACTGGTGGTGGTGCACGGAGGCAAAACGAAAGAGAGGAAGAGAACGAGAGAAAGAAAGGGACAAGAAGCGAGAGAGACAGCGTCGTTCTCCCGGCGCCGGCGACGGTGAGGGTGGCGGTTATCTCGAGCCTCGGTTCAATTCTGGTTCGATTCAAGTTGGGGCTCGGGTCTGTTTCTGGTTCGTCGTTAAAACCTTATTCCGGTTTGGGTCATGGCTGGGTTCAGGTTTGCGGACCGGCAACGATATCGACAGTGGTGCAGATGACTCGAGAAGCGACCCATCCTCGGTTCAGCAAACTCGTTCACATTGAGGTTTGATTCAGGTTCGAGTCATTGCAGGTTCGGTTCGATGTTCGGGTATTGAATCGGTCAGTTATGACGTTCGGGTCTCAGGTCAGCCGAACCAGTCGCGGTTTGATTCAGTTGGTTCGAGTTCACGGCAGAGTTAACTCAGTTCAGTTACGACTCGGTCAACTGCTGGTCGACTCAGTCGGGCACGGTCGGCGCTTCAGCACGGGACTTGGTAAAATCTTTTAACGACGCAAATTTCTATTTTTTTTCTTACATATTGTTACATGTATTTACACGCGAACCGAGCTTTGTAATCACTCTTAGGAAAATATAAATAATTTTGTTTCGTCATTGTTGTGTTTTGAAAACATTAAACAACAACGCGTGTTGTCGGGTTCTCCAAAAACAGAGGAAACTATGCCCGTTTTTTTTTGTAAAATCCGTAAGACCAAAACATGTGACTTATAAGACGAAACCCCTCAAATTAAATTGATTTCTATAAGTATATATTATTTTATTAGCGCTTCGGCAACCTCCAATATTTAAATACTTTCGTTTTCCTATACGAGGCGACCTCGGTGACCATCGTTCAACCATCAACTCTACATGGAATTACAAAATGAAGCTTCGTGGAATGTGAGCATACTCGACCCCTTTTTATTTACACTTTAACGCATTTTGGGGTGCAACATGTATAAATTACAAAATAAATATTTTTAACAAGATTAAATGTGTTCCCAATACCAAACGGGTTATCAATTACGTTATGTGAATTATATGTGTTAGAATAAACTCGTTTATACATGCTACTTGTTACGTTTGAGTTGTTTATGTTTATTAGTTTTAATCTGTATTCTCACGATGTTGTTGATTATGATACTAAGCATGTTAGTTAAGGAATTCAATTATATATTATTATGTGAGAGTCGTCTACATATATATGCGATTCAGCTTTATTATACTCCCGTCATGATTAAACTCTTACATGTAGATTTTATTTTTAAACTTGTATGCTTGCCAATAGTTTATGTATTGATCTACGCTTTTAATACATGTTGCAGGAAAGCTGATGATGCAAGAAATCAAGTTAGGACAAGCTTTAGAAACGCACCTTAAATAAATATTATGTATTACTTGTTTACTTTATTCGAAACTTTGTATTTGAATTCTTAGTATTTATGAAATTGAATTTAATTATATTGTCACAATAGTGTTATGATGCTTTTGAACAATTTGCTCGTCTCATCCCGATGTTTCCGCCATCGGTTGGGGTGTGACAGATTGGTATCAGAGCCATAACTATAGAGAATTAGGTAGAATTGCCATGTTCGACCTAGTATATAGTTTAAGTTTCATACTCTTGACCATTTGTGATACTTGTCTAAAATGTTATTCTTTCTATCATGCTTCTCCCCCTTTTGATCCTAAAACTTACAATGTCTTTCCTAAGACATGAAACACAACACACGCTTTTGAGTATATTCTTGTTCCACAATCAAAATAACTCATCAATACAGGGGTGATTCCCGCCATTGGTGACGAGTTTCAATCCGTTTTACATGTTATTTCACACGAAATTCACCATCAAGTCAGGAGTGATATCCATATCTTGATGGGAGTTTCATTTCATAATCTAGTGGATCCTTATTGATGATTCGAGATTATATCTTGATACGTTCAATAAACCACAATTTGAGGACGAAATTGTCAAGCCAGGATTGACATCTACACCTTGATGACTGGTTCCGCTCCTCAATTTTCAATCTCGCCAAAGTTTCGTATTTTTCGATCAAATTAGGGACATGTACTAACTGGAAGGGTAAAGTACCGTTATCGCTTGGCGACGAGAGTATTATACCTATTAGGCCAAATCGTGTCTCCCTAATTCGAAAGGACTTACGAGTCACTTTGGAATAGTCGAAGTTTCTAAAACTGAAACACTCCAACATTTTAACAAGCCTCTCTTTTATGCTATCTTACATTTTATGCTATATAATTCTTATTCTTTCATTTTTATTTCAATGTCACACAATACTAAAATCGAATTTATGCACGACAAACTTCGCATTTATACTAAATCTATTACACAACGATTCTATAGGTGCATACTAAACATCATACTTGATTTGGGATTACTGGAACATTATATGTTATAAACTCGTTATAAAATCACAACCTTAACATGTATAGCACTATGCGTAGTGCTATAGGAGTAGCGCACCGCCCTTGAGACTTGGGGTCATGTTAAGTAAACTATTTCATACTAAGTAAACTATTTTACACTATGTTTCAACAATATTGACTAGTCAACATTGCGTACACGATGGTTTGACTTGTTTATTCACATGTTTATGTGGTAGACTCGTCATTAACTTTGATCAAGCCACACCTTAACATGTATAGCGCTTGTGTAGCGCTATAGGAGTGACGCCCGCCCGTATTCTTGAGGTCATGTTAAGTAAACTATTTTACACCCTCTTCGTTTTAACGATGATGGGTAGTCTACATTGCGGTACACGATGGTTTGACCTGTTTATTCACATGCCAGTAATCCGTTAATCTTGGTTAAACTAAAATATATCATCTGTATTGTACGCGAATGCGTGAATACGCACACTTACACTTATACTCATACTTATACAGTATACTCTTTCATACTTAAATACCATTATACTTGAGATTCTATATACGCTATCATTATCACTCGTAATACGCTAATAAACACTAATCGGGACACGAAACGCAACATGACATCGATTAGGAAACGGACGTAATATGATATGAACATGGTGGATGTGCCGCTGGTACTTCCTATATATAAGTGTTAATACATATTACTAAGGTTTCGTAAAACGTGCCATGAGAAATTCAGTGTTTCATTGCTATGTTTAATACACTTAATCACTCATCACCTAATTCTCAGTTATACCCCATAATTCGAAATGTCATTATTTCTTTCCTAAGCCTTCCTCTTGAATGAATTTCGGGACGAAATTCCCTAAAGTAGGGGAGACTGTAACGCCTGCGTTTCCGTAAAAATTATTTTAGGAAATACGTGTCGTACCATTGAATTATTTATTTGTCTAATTTATTATCATTATTATTATTATTTATTTAGTTATTATTTTATAGATAATAATAACAATAATAACAATAACAACACAACAACAACAAAATAATAATATAATAAACAAAATAAATTCAACGTTTTATGAAACTTGTACTTGAAATCAGATCTCGTCGGTACGTTCGGGCCACTCAAAAACGTTAGAACGGGTTAACGGGCCTTGGCCCAACAACACCTACCTAATACCCTATTGATATAACAACACATCCCTACAGTCACACAAAAACACCTCGCAGACACCTACGCAGCCCCCCTTGCCCCTTTCTTCTCCGAGACCGGAGTCAGTTCCGGCCGGCACTCCGGCGAGCCACCTCACCACTACCATCCTCCTCCCTCTTCCACGCAACACCCTTCACTTCCCCTCTTTTCTTATTCACCTCACAAATCAGCTGCCCCCTCAGTTAAACGGCCAGCCACCACCGACTAGTGGTGGTGCACGGCGGAAAAAACGAAAGAGATGAAGAGAACGAGAGAGAGAAAGGGATAAGAAGCGAGAGAGACAGCGTCGTTCTCCTGGGCCGGCGACGGTGAGGGTGGCGGTTATCTCGAACCTCGCTTCAATTCTGGTTCGATTCAAGTTGGGGCTTGGGTCTGTTTCTGGTTCGTCGTTACAACCTTATTCCGTTCGGGTCATGGCTGGGTTCAGGTTTGCGGACCGGCAACGACATCGACGGTGGTGCAGATGATCGAGAACGACCCATCCTCGGTTCAGCAAACTCGTTCACATTGAGGTTTGATTCAGGTTCGAGTCATTGCAGGTTCGGTTCGATGTTCGGGTATTGAATCGGTCAGTTATGACGTTCGGGTCTCAGGTCAACCGAACCAGTCGCAGTTTGATTCAGTTGGTTCGAGTTTCACGGCACGACGGCTCGGTCAACTGCTGGTCGACTCAGTCGGGCACGGTCGGCGCTTCGGCACGGGACTTGGTAAAATCTTTTAACGACGCAAATTTCTATTTTTTTCTTACATATTGTTACATGTATTTACACGCGAACCGACTTTGTAATCACTCTTAGGAAAATATAAATAATTTTGTTTCGTCATTGTTGTGTTTTGAAAACATTAAACGACAACGCGTGTTGTCGGGTTCGTCCAAAAACAGAGAAACTATGCCCGTTTTTTTTGTAAAATCCGTAAGACCAAAACATGTGACTTATAAGACGAAACCCCTCAAATTAAATTGATTTCTATAAGTATATATATTTTATTAGCGCTTGACAACCTCCAATATTTAAATACTTTCGTTTTCCTATACGAGGCGACCTCGGCTGACCATCGTTCAACCATCAACTCTACCGGAATTACAAAATGAAGCTTCGCGGAATGTGAGCATACTCGACCCCTTTTTCTTTACACTTTAACGCATTTTGGGGTGCAACATGTATAAATTACAAAAATTATTTTTAACAAGATTAAATGTGTTCCCAATACCAAACGGGTTATCAATACGCTTATGTGAATTATATGTGTTAGAATAAACTCGTTTATACATGCTACTTGTTACGTTTGAGTTGTTTATGTTTATTAGTTTTAATCTGTATTCTCACGATGTTGTTGATTATGATACTAAGCATGTTAGTTAAGGAATTCAATTATATATTTTATGTGAGAGTCGTCTACATATATATGCGATTCAACTTTATTATACTCCCGTCATGATTAAACTCTTACATGTAGATTTTATTTTTTAAACTTGTATGCTCGCCAATAGTTTTGTATTGATCTACGCTTTTAATACATGTTGCAGGAAAGCTGATGATGCAAGAAATCAAGTTAGGAGAAGCTTTAGAAACGCACCTTAAATAAATATTATGTATCACTTGTTTACTTTATTCGAAACTTTGTATTTGAATTCTTAGTATTTATGAAATTGAATTTAATTATATTGTCACAATAGTGTTATGATGCTTTTGAACAATTTGCTCGTCTCATCCCGATGTTTCCGCCATCGGTTAGGGTGTGACAGAAGGTCTCACAAATTATTGTATATAACATATAGCTAAATTTTATCATTCAATTAAGGAGCATAACTTGATTACCTTTGATCTCCAACGCTTTACCATTGACTCATAAGGACTTAAACATAAGTCTTAGTTCAAGTCACTTGGTGAACACAGTCATCGCCAACAAGATGAATGTTCCTCGTCTACAATCACTATTATGTGAAAGATAGAGTCAACTAGATCCACACTAAAAAACACCTTAATCATAATTTTTCCATAAGTGATTTGCACACATTTATTGTTATTCATTAGGAGATATGTATATTTAGGATGTTCTCCCAAACAAAGGTAAAATTTCCATATTCAAGTGGTAGACGCATCCACGTATAAATCTCGCACGATTTATTAAAGGTATACAGTAACATATATAGTACTTTTACTTTCATATGTTAGAATTCACAGTTGTGAATTTTCCAATGACTTCTAACGAAGTATTTTGACTTTAATCTCGTTTGTGTATTTCATCTCAATACACTCACTACTCACTCGTGATGTGGTTACACATTTGACGTCTCGTCTTTGACTTTTAGTCAATGCAACAACTCTTAAGTTGTTTATGTCCAAGTATTTTCATGCACTATCCATTTAAAACCATATTCTTTTAAATAATGTATAATTGACGTCATAATTATTTTCCACAAAAATAATTTATACGTCACAAACATTAATGATTTATTTATTTGTAAAAATTGCATGTGTTATCCGAAGATATTGAACACAAACAATAAGATACATTGGAAACTAAATCATAAGTGCCAAACAATTTTGAAATTTAAACGGAAGCATAGAGATATGTAGATATCAAATACCAAAGTGCTTTTATCTTTAACACTTTATAATCTGATCGAAATCTTTTCAACGATATCGTCCAATGGCATGTCTTGAGGTGCTCTCTCAATAAGACTCCATGCACTTGTAAGTACAAGTTTCCCAATCATCTTGAAACTTTAAACTTGGAGAATTCTTCTCAAAACGACATCAAGTTGTTACAAAAGCTACGCTTAAGTAGTAAACTTAAACCACTGAATTTGTACACCACAACACCAAGTCGTTTTCCATCAAATAATATCCATAAGATTATTACTTTGTTCAACAAATGCTACTTCTAGCAATAGTAGCAAACCATTTGAATTCTCAAAACTATGCAAAACTTTGTTTTAAAAATCTTTTTAAAATATTTTCTTAGTTTTGCAATGTACAATGTTAATGATATCAATTAGAGTTTATGATAACATAAATCAAACCCAAAATATCAAATGGGTTTATATTGTTTAGTCTTACTATGCATAATGTTTTCTAACACGCATGTTAGAAAAAAAATGTTATAACAGGCACATCATAGAATTGAACGTTTACATAAAACGTTTTCCAATGATAAAGTTTATAAAATAAACCATTCCTCATCATTTTTAATGCGCACATAGGCAATTAAATGTTTACATAAACATTTCCGTTCCTTACGGCTCATAAAATGAACAATCTCTAACATTGTATTTGTGATACATATTTTCTAACACACATGTTAGAAAATTCAAGTCATTCCATTAGGATTTAGAAATCACAAATTAAAGTTAGTGATAAATCACACACAACTACACCATCACTTATGGTGAGTTAATTCTTGTAGCCAATCAAACATCAACTTCAATGTATGACCTTTTATTTCTAAACCATACAAAGCATAATATAAAGTGTTTATATTCATTAAAACCAATGTTACAACAAATTACTTATATAAAATGTTTACATAAAACATTTCAAAGCATTTGTAATTTAACCTTTTTCAACAATCATGTTAAAATGAAAGAAATTCTAACGCGCACGTTAGAAATATTAACATTTCCACAAAATGTTAATTCGACTTGTTAGAAAATAAACAACTAAAATTGCTTCCAAACTAACACTTTTCAGAAACCGTTTCTAACACGCATGTTAGAAGACAAATGATTACAAAAGTCATTTGCGTTTTATAAACTGTTTCCAACACATTTCTTAGAAGCAAACAATTACAAAAATTGTTATAAAGCTTATCAATAAATACTTTCTAACATACTTGTTAGAAATAAATGATTAGATAAATCATTATAAACATATAAGTTTATATATAAAACCCAATTATAACACGCTCATTTATAAATATATGATTATAAAAATCATTATTAGTTTATATCAAATACATATAAACCAGTCTCATGTTAGAATCACTAAAAGCTTGTGCTATAAATCCATGGGTGGATGAAGAGTCCACTTTAAATAAAGACTTATTAGAGACATAAAACTCTAATCAAGTAATATAAACTCTTATTTAAAGACATTAAAACTCTACTAAAGAGAATCTAACGTTTACAAAAAACGTACGGTTTACACCCATAATTCCGGTCTAACACACATGTTAGAAAATTTAACGTTTACAAAAACATATGGTTTACACTAATAAACCGATCTAACACAAAAGTTAAAAAATTAACGATTCCCAAAATCGCTTCAAAACCAAACCTTTGAACCATAAGTCATTCGTTTTTGTATCACGGTGTAGGATTTAAGATTGTAACACAATCTCAATAAATCAAAACACAACAAGTTGTACTACATACATATTTCCAAAAAAATATTTATAAGATCATAATCTAAAAAAAAAAAATTATTATAAATCCTTTCGTGAACCCAAAATTCTTATCAATAAGGTTTTAAGATTGTAGCAACAATCTTACGAAATCTGTTTTAAGTTTGTAGGACATGAGTCACAATTATAATAAAAATTATATAAAAAAAAATAGTAAAGATACTCTCTTTACACATTTGGGAAATTGTAGTACATGACCGTATACAAATTCAAACGAAAATTAAATATGAACTACAACATATTTAATAGAACAATCGATTCAAACCAATATCTTCAAAAGATAAAGTCTTCAACTTGATCTTTAGGAACATATTCTTGTAGTTTCCTTAGCAAGATCTTCAAAAGATAGAGTAATCAACTTTGTGCTCGAGCAAGGTCTTCTTGTAGTATCCCTTGCTGCAAGAAAGAACAAATGATGTTGACGGTTGTGGCTGAGGCACGTGTTCAACACGCTTCACTTAAAACAGATTTCACGCCTCTACTAAAGACGGCGCGTCTGTCTCCCAGGGTACAACAGCCGAAGCAGTCTGTACTGCCAGAGAAGGCCATGCGCCTGAGGTTACACCGGGTAAAATCATAGTGTTAGAAATTTTGGAAACTTAGAATAGAAATGAAGTTGAATCGTTTAGAGAGACTTATCTCTATATGTTCCCAACATATGAGTCATCAAGTACTTCTTCTCCAAGAACTCTTCATGCATACATCTTTCTTTCTTGTATCTAGCTACATCAAAAGAGGCGTATGGCCTACTAAGTATGCAAGAGTCATGGGTAGTGAAAAGTCTAACATAATTAGAGACATAATTTTGCGATAAAATCTCTAATCAATTGTCATAAAAGAAACTCTACTCAAGAGTTGTCATCAATACACCACATGAAAAGTTTATTATTTAATAGAAAATTAAACAAGTGACATAAATAACTCTACTCAAGAGTTTATCACTATATGTAGAATTTAATATGAATAATCTCAATAAATTTCTTCCATTCATCACATTTAAAAAATTTCCGACACCTTGTCCGCATCTTGGATCCAACCTTTTGAAAGACGCTGTAACACAATGACGAGTTATCCTTTGTAAACTTTTCCAAACCCACCTTGACCGATGTAGTTATGCACACGAAACTTGTTGGTGGCCAATTTTATATCGTTGATCGGAAATTGGTAAACTTTTTTATATTAGCATTTCCTTAATGTTTTTATTTTACTGATTATTTATGTAATTTACTGATGTCTTCAATTAGTTAATGGCCTGAAGGGGGAAACTTCATTGAATTTTAGCCTCTAAAAGTGAACTAATTTGACACTTCTAAGCCAACTATGAACTTATATTTTGGGATGGAAGCTTGATAATTGGATGTTGGAGTTGAAAAATATGACCTTTTGCTTTCTTCTTTCTTTTTCTTTTAAAAAACTTTTGTGAATTCTTTATGTTAAGGGGTGATCAAGAACAACATCATATGCAGATGATTAGAGATAGACCGTTGTTACATATTCCGCTTGAGGCTACGTGGATTATTCATGTCTTGAAAGACAAAAGGTTTGCTGGTCTGGTTTATTTGGAGCCTTCATCACCATACCAATCTAACGCTGAACCCGACAACAAAAGCTTACGCAAAGTGTTGTAAGATTTCTAACTTTTTACACTCTAAGTAAAAAAAGAAACTAAAACAAAAGTAACATAAGAGAAAAGAAAAGCAAGGGAAGTTGTAACAATTGTTTTAATGTTACTATATACTGTTGCTAGACTTTGTAGCCTCCTTTTTGTTGATTGAGATTAGTGATATGCTCTAAAAAAACTAAACATGCTTTAACATTTGATTTGACTGCTTGAAAGTCTTCTTGTAAACTGCTACCAAGAGGGAATCTAAAAATATATTTATACTTTTCACATGCTCATTCATTACGAGCCGGGGGTCTCACTGGAAGCAACCTCTCTATTCCTACTGGATAGAGGTAAGACTGTCTACATCATACCCTCCTCGGTCCCCTACCTTAGCGGTGGGATTTACTATGATGATGATGAGGACATGTTCATTCATTAATATACTGAATGCTTATGTTGGGTGATGCACTATTACTATAAATTGTTGGTACCAGGAATCTTGTGTGAATATCATGCCTTCTGTTTGGTATAACCTTTTCAGTTTTCACTGATGTACATTACTCAAAAATGTCCTTTCAGGTTCTATCCGTACCATTATGCACCGTTTGCTTTTGATCTTTAAGGATTTTGGAGAACTAGATGTTAGTTTTGAATTAAGTTCACCGTTCAAACCGTTTAACGTAACACATATTGTTGTATGTCCAGGACTCCAGCTTTATGTTTCATACGACTTGATGTTTGGATAATAACACTAGTACTGCTCTTTTGTAAAACGGATACATGGTGTACTGCGCAATGCGCGCATGATATATAAAACTAATTTGATTCAAACTAAGGATGTTCATGGTCTCTTTTTGATGGGATTTTAATTAAATTGTGAGTCAAATAATTAGTAACAATTTTTGATAATCAAAGGTTGAAATTGAACCGCTGAAAGAACCAAGATGAATTGTTACTAATGATTTGGGCTTTATTGGACCCTTATATAATAAAAACTAAAATACAAATATGAATTTACTAAAAAAACAATCCATCCAGTTACATTTTCCTATATAGAAAAGTAAAATATGTGTAAAATAAAATGGGGATTTTATTATTAAATCAAGATAAATGAAGAACTAGAAGAACTAATATATCATCGATACTTAAATTTTATAGTTTGGTCCGGTTTATGGTTGGTTTTCTTTATAAACCGTAAACCAAACTGTTTGCTATAGTTAAAATTTTTTGAAACCAACCGATCGAAAAAAAACTAACTACGAAACCAAATCGATGCCCGGTTTGGGTGATTTCGTAACTTAAACCGAACCATGAACACCCCTAGTTCAAACCAAATATATTGAGTAACAAATAATGATCATTTAAGCTTTGTTGTTTAGCCAATACGATCACAGTTTCAACTCAGTCTTATTTAGCTCAACCTACTAACAAATAAAAGTAAAAAAGAATTAAAAATATAAAATAAATATTCGGTTGAAACCGAAAACCAAACCGAATTTGAATTAAGCCTTAAGGACATCTCCAACAAAGAGGGACACACGCCACCCTCTCTCATCCACATTCATCCCCCCCCCCCCCCCCCCCCCCATTTGCACGGGTCTCTCCTTCCTCTCTTATTATCCGCCCTTGAGCATGCTTTTGGAGATAAATTTCTCATCCCCACTCTCCTTGTCACGTCTGTCTCTCTCTCTTCCACATCAGTCTAAGAGCATCCTCGAGTATCTCAATTGAAGATGGTTAAGATTAATGAAAGTTTTCAATCTTTCCACATCATTAATTTAATAAAAAATCTAGGAACATAATGACAATTATCAATAACATAAGGGCTTGAAAGTGTAGTTTCACATTCAATAGGGCAATAACTTGCTCAACAAAAATACATAAAGGTGTGTTTCTATAAACCCTAACTCCCTTTCAAATAAAATCAAAACCCTCATCACTTCACAAACCTGCAGCCTCTTTTCCAATATCGCCGCCGTGCAGCTGCCGTCTCCAACCTCCTTCACCGTTGAGTCTCGTAAGTATTTCACTAACCTGTAATCTCGTTTCATATATCTATGTATTTGATTCTAATTGCAGCGATGAACAATAAGATCGATAAAATTATGATTTTTATATCAGGATTTGTTTCTGTTGTTAGTTTATAGGTCTGAGTTGATTTTGGATGATGATTATGCTTTTAATTTATGCTTTATTGTGTTATGTACTTATGTTTTTATTTTGATGTTGTTTGTGTGGCTATTCAACTTTCTAGGGTTTGATATAATAGATACTTTGGTCTGGTGTATGAAAATTATTAATGTTTGTGTATTTTTTAGTCGAATGAGTTTTTTTGGTTGATTGTGTATGTTTTGTGGCTTTTGTTCTTGAATTAAGTTAATTATATTTAGGGTGGAAGGAGTGCTTATTTGTTATGTAGCCAATAATTTCATGCCATGTCAACTTCCCACTCCACTTCCTATTTCACACTCAAACACTAGGTGTGCCTCAAACACATGGAAAGTGGTAAACAAATTTAGAAAAAGAAGATAAATTTGTGATTGGTTGAATGAGGGTGGAGCCCACCATTAACCCCCTCTCTCTCTTCTTCACCATTCGGTGAGTAGTCACTGTTTGCCACCTTCACCACTCACCGAAACAAAGTTGGCATCACAATCCCGATCGCAAGCATACTCCTCGCAGGGAGTCACCGCTGGCACTCCCTCCAGCCTTAGGGTTTAAGTTAGATCATCTGGTATTTGAAGATCCTTGATGTTACTGCTAGATGTGCACAACCAAACCTGTTTGAGAACCCGAACAGGGACCCGAAACCGAAATCTGTATACATATAGGTTTTTAACCTGTGTATATTCTTTTCCTTTGAAACTGGTTAAATCCGAGCCGAACCGGTAAAAAACCGCTTAAAATTGGTTAGCAAACCAACAAAATATAAACCGTTTGGAAACCGAAACGGTTTAGGGTTTGAACCTGATTTTGGCACCTTTAGTTGATGCATTCATCACTGGAACAAATTTGGTTGTGTAGTTTCAGTTGATTGTGCATATGCTATAGGTTTTGCTTTTGAGTCAAAGCTAATTGTTTTAGAGTTCAAATTAGATCATCTGGTATGCGAAGATTCTCAATGTTACTGTATTCTTTAGTTTAACGAATTTGGTTTTGTATGATTCCAATTGATTGTGCATTTGTGCGTATGCTACAGATTTTGCTCTTGAAATTTAAAAATTTGTTATGTAGGGTTTAAATTAAATTATTCTTCACTTGGAACTAATTTTGGTTCGTTGTATACTTGTATGATATCACTTAACTGTGCATATGCTTTATTTTTTACCTTTGAATTTAAGTTTCATTGTTTTTAGGGTTTGAATTAGATAATCTGGTTTTGTAGTAATATTTCTGTCTTTTTGTTGTACCGAATTCGGTTTCGTATGATGTCAAATTCTTGATTTTGCATATTCTACAAACGTTGTTTTTGATTTAAGTTAATTGTTTTTAGGTTTGTTTTTCAGATACATACACAATGCAATCCAACAAAGAAGCTGCTTCCATGGAGGTTGAAGCAACCATTCCAACCGAAACCAAAACCGTAGCAAAACCGAACTTCAAACCGTTAACTGCTCATGAAGTATCTGATGGCCAAATTCAATTCCGTAAAATTCCGGTCCCAAGACACAGGTACACTCCCTTGAAAAAAGCATGGATGGATATATACACTCCAATATAGATCAAATGAAAATCGACATCCGTATGAACGTGAAAACACGAAACGTCGAAATGATGACAAGACGTGACACTCCTGATGTCAGCAACCTCCAAAAATGTGCCGACTTTGTTCATGCCTTTGTGCTCGGTTTTGACGTGTTTGATGCCATTGCGTTGTTGAGAATGGATGAACTCTATGTCGATTCGTTTGAGATTAAGGATGTTAAAACCCTAAAAGGGGAACATCTCTCTCGTGCGATCGGGAGGCTTTCTGGTAAAGGGGGTAAAACGAAGTTTGCGATCGAGAACTCGACAAAAACACGGATTGTTATGCGGATACGAAGATTCATATTCTGGGATCGTTTTCGAATATTAAGGTTGCAAGAGATTCTCTGTGCAGTCTTATTATGGGATCACCTGCGGGGAAGGTGTATTCGAAACTAAGAGCGGTTACCGCAAGATTAGCTGAGAGGTTTTGAGTTAATGTTTTGTTATTACCTTATGTCTTGTTTTTTGGATATTTAAAACTGGTAAACATGATTAGGGTTTAAGGATTATGCATCCTTTTGAGTTTTGGGTTTGTAAGGAAGTTTGAGTTTCATTGATATATTGAATATGTACCAGTTTTGTGGTTTGTTGGCTTTCTTTCATTAAAATTAAAAAAATGCTCATGTTTTGTGCTTGCAATGTATAACCCGTTTAATAGATGGGTCACGTTTGGGTTGACATGTGAAGATGTTTTGTTATTTTTGACTGTTATCAATAGTTTTAAGATATTTCGTTTTTAAAATCATTCTACTTTAACATAGGAGTGTGTATAGTTCGGTTTTGGGCTCAAACCAAAACAAAAGCTGAAAAGTCGGTTTTTGGGTTTTATATCCGTTTGTTTTCGGTTTTTCTGGTTTTGACGATGTGTTTGGTTCGGCTCGGTTTCATTTCTTTTCAGTTTTACCGTTTGCGCTCGAAAATTTGGGCCGAAAAAATGGCCCAAAAATAATGAAATTGAATTTAAAAATTTTGTTAGTTAATGATTAATTGATTATTATTGTATAGCTGAAGCTAAAAATTTTGGTTACATCATTTGTTAATTTCTTATACTTAAGTTACAATCCATAAATTGTAAATTAAACGTTTTTATAATTTACAAAGTTACAATCCGTAAATTGTAAATTAAACGTTTCTATAATTGACAATCCATAAATTGAATCTACATCACAGTACAAAAAAATTACAATCCATAAATTATAAATTCAATGACAAACATTAAATAATTAAACGTTTTTTTGCATTTTTTTGGTTTTCAGTTTGTTTCGTTTTTTTTTCCGGTTTTAAAATATACAAAACCATAACCGAATCGTAAAATTTGGTTTTTGAAAAATACAAAAGTGAACTGTCGGTTTTTTTGTATGGTTTCAGCTTCGTATCAGGACACATTTTGCCCCCAAAAGAAAAATTCAAGCTCAAATGGCAAAACGTAAAGAATTAAGACCAAACCGAACCGAACTCATTGTGAAACCGTAAACCAAAAAACCAAAATCGAACATTTCAAATACCCTAAAACCAAGTTTTCGGTTTCAGCCCAAACCCGACAATGTAAATCATATTTGGTTAGGTCATACAAACAGATCAACTCCAACCCGACCCTAATTATTATAACTGTTGATTTAGGGAATTTGTTAATTGTTAATATTGTGTTTTTTTTTCAGACAAGGGAGAGGCTTGTTTTTGAGCGTAATGATCCATCATCATCCATGAGGCTTAATGTGGAATTTAGACTTATAAAAGGTGAGTAAAATTAGTTACTATTGTTGGTTATCGAATTTTTTTTATAGATAATATTTTAACTTGCTAACTAATAAACAAAAAAAAATAAGAGATTAAAATAAATAAATACAAAAAAAAAGGCTCTAGTACCACCAAAGAAGTTCTATATATTACCGAAATAAGCATTTAACTCGTATGTGTACAAGTAGTCTATGCAAAAGGTACTAGTAATCCAAAAAAGGGAACTCACTTAACAACTTCATCAGCTCATTGTACAAGCTTATCAAGCACATGGTACAAGCTAATTGTACAATTTTACTCTATAGTGGTCGATTTCAGAAAAATGTGCACATCATGCGAGCGCATTATGCGATTTAGAGCGCATGCGCATCATCCTCACATCATGGAATCACAACTTATCGCCCCACACCTTATGTGATCCCATCGGCTCATCGTGCATTATGCACTCTTGATGCGCACATTTTGAAACCAAGTATCTCCTACAGGCAGAATCTATAATGAAATTAAGAATAACTAAACTATAGGCACTTTCAGATGAAGAAAAGTGTTGATGCTTATCTGCTTTTTAGGGTGAAATAAGCTGTATCCAATAAGCAGTTTGAAAATTGCTTATTGATTATTCTTAATGCATTTGATATTACATGTTTACCTATACGGTGAAATAATCTGTTTTCGGTAAGCTGCTTATCTGCTTCTGTTTATAAGCATAAGTAAAAGCTGTTTAAAAAGCAATCCAGAACACCCCCTTACTGAAAAAGTGTTAATTGGACTAACAGACGTTGTGAAACGGTTATACTAAGATATTATTGCACTACAAATATCAAGTTATACAGTCTGTATCAGTAACCTCTTATTGTATCGTCTGGATATGGAGGCCGATGAAGGGGATGATTACACACATATTCCGGTAACTTGGATATTTAGTGTGTTTTTAGTATGTGTTTAGTATCATCTATGACTTAAGAGTGATTGATACATGATATTTATGACTTTGTGATAATGTGTGCATTCTTTAAAATATAATAAGGCCCTAATGCCCAGTTCTTTTAGTTTTGGGCTCAAGAAAAAACGACGGGAGAGACGCACATTAAGAGGAAAGGATCAGGTCGGGTTGAATTCAAACCAGTTTTAATTAATGTAGCGGGTTATAACCGTGCTTCAACCGTATGGGTTAGGTTGTGCTCAAACAGGTTTCATATAACCCAGTTTCAAAAAACGGGGTTGGGTTGGGTTGGGTTGGTTTCTAACCTGTTTTCAGTTTGGAAAACGGTTTTTAGGTCACCTCTATTTTTGAGATTTAGAAGTCGGGACAATTTGTTCTGAGTTTCTTTTGATCTAACTTATACTATAGGTCCGTTTTGATCTGCTTTTGGGCTTGGGCCACATCGGCCAAACATACACAAATGCTTCTTATTATTGGGTAGCTTACTCTCAAGTCTCAACCCAACAAATAGTAGTCTTAACTCTAAAAGAAGTGTAGTAAACAACAATATAACACTTTAACAAAATTCCATACCAACCAAAAACATATTAATAATTTTTTTTTTTAAAAAGGTATGCCGTTGTTGTAGAAAACTGCTACTATTCCTACAAAAAAAACTCCTACGCATTTCCTACAAACGAAAATGCCGACACTTTCTCATACAAACAAGAAAGGGTCTTAGTTTTGTGACAAAAAACCACAAATAGTTATGCGTAGGAAGAATGTCTGAAATAAAGACAGGCAGCAGCCTGCCTGCATAAGTAACTAACTCAAGGATGATTGGTTGTTGGCTTCCAAGTCATTGTTGATCTTGTCATGTACGTTGGATCCCTCGATGAGCTTCCAAGTTTTGGTTATCTTTGTTGCTACTATGATGTAAATTAAGTCCTTGATGACGAGGATAAAGAAGCATATAACTTCCATTCCAATGGAAGGATATATGACTAAATACACAATCCAATCGAGATTTTTGGGGACGAATAACACAAACACAAGTGCAAGAGGTACAAGAACAAGTCAAAATAGAAACGCTTGTCATCATCAGTAGAATAACACATAATCATAATGCATGCAGATGACGCAAATACGCACACAAAGAAGACATAATTGAATAGATAGCACGCCAAGCTGTGTTCGGGTAAAATTTCTAACACCTTCAAAAGCGAGAAAGGAGCAAGGCTTGTCGAGAAGATATCAAAAATAGCAAAATGGTGTAACAGTTAGTACCCCTTATGTTTGTACAAAGCAAAATCCCAGACGTGACTTCAACCACGATTAATGCAACAACAGCAACGATCATAAACATTCTGTTTCCGTTAATCTCAAAAGCAGATTGATTTCTCTTTCATCATTTGAGTTCGAATATTCGTTAATGCCAACATGAACGCAATGCTATGCAAAGATAGGGGGAGCATCAAGATCCTAAAACACGAAAGTTTTTTTTACTTTTTATTACAGCAGGGAAAGTAGGAAACTCGATCAAAATGAAACTTACTGGGAATTGGAATGTGATGGCGACGACGACGACATGCGTATAGTATGGTAGCTTTCTTTCACACCTGACAAAATATGACCGTCACTTCCACTAAATACCAAAAACCGACATATCACAAATGTAAAGTGTGAGGTAAATTAGACGGCGACTAAGATATCGCCTTAGAAAACTTCTAAGGCGATAAAAACAAGACACTAAAATTCAATTTCTATTTTGTTAACTTGTCTAGTTTTTTTTTTCTTTTTTTTTTGAAATTTCCCTAATCTTAAACTCCAAAAAACTCAAAATCGTAGCATTTGAAATTCACAAATTTAATAAGATAAATATATGTTTATGCAAAACAACAAAAATGTAATTACTCTAAATGATTTAAATATTTGATTAAAAGAAAAAAGTCTTTTCTATTACGCGTTTGTAGAATTTTTATAAAAACTAAATTGTTTAACTTTTATAATTTTCTTGATAGATAAGAATCGTGGAACAATTTATTATTTTATTTAAATAATCGTAGTAGAGTTAGTTTTATATATATTTAGATTTTTTTATATAACTATCATTAAGATGCTTGATTTTATGGTATTAACAGTTTCTAAACAACCTAGATTAATAATTATAGTATGAAGACTAATTAAAACAATCAAATACACATTAAATAAAAAGCGTAAAGATCATGTACAAATGGCCTTATAATACAAAACGTATTAAATGCATGAAAAGGTAAAAAACGTGGGGACTTTTCGTAATTATCAAATAAGAGTAAATAATTACGAAAAAGTCACGGCGATTTTTTTACCTTTTCACCATATTCATACGTTTTGTTTTAAATGATAAACGTATTTGTATTTGATCTTTTGCCTAAATAAAAAGGTAGCAGGGAGGGGGGTGGTCGAACCTGTGTGGCCCTCTGGTTCGATGTATTAACGGAACAACAACAAACGACAGCGACACTTTGGTTTTTGTTTGACATAAAAGAACCTTAAACTTATTTAACCAAACGGAAAGATGTCGAAAAACTTACCGATTTCGACGTACAAACAGCGGCTTTCGAGTGATTTTAGAGGGTGTAAGCGTTTAGGGTTGATATTTATACTCAACGAGTTAGCGTCACTCGCGCGTTGCGGCGGGATGTTGATTGTGAAAGTCATTAAGATCACTTTGTTTCCCACACCTATTTGTTATTATTTTTAACAACAAATGTTACTATACTCTACTTTACAACAATAATACTAACATTCCCCTTTTGCCCAACTTTGAACCTAAAACCTCCCTTTAAGAGGCATGTGACTCTATCAAGTGAGCTAGCCCTCCAGCAACGGCATTTTTGTTCTTGACTAATGATCTTAGCTTTTGAAAATTGTTTTTGACTAAATTTATTATTTTAATCAAAATGATGGTTTAGAATAAAATAACCAAATTTGATGTAAATTTTAGGATGAATATTTTTCTAATTGTATAATGTCTAATTAATTAATTTATTTAAAATTTTGTATTATTATTATAGACATAATTTTTAAAAAGACATGTTCTCTAATTATTTTCTATAATTTTTAAAATAGACATTTTCTTTCTTTATAACATGTATTTTACTATTGACATTTTTCTAACAATGGGATTTCTTTGGGACGAATTAATTTTCTTTCTACATCTTCGTAATCAATAGATTTAATTATGATTTGAAAATATCACAAACTTATATTAAAATCTTCATATTCAACTTTTCAAATTTCTCATTTTACCATCTTCACCATCATCTATATACTTTGCAGGTGGCAAATAGAATGCATATCTACAATAAGACCGTCGCCTTCTTTAACAGCAGTTTAAATCCTGCATTTGCTTCACTTCCACATTAATCGAACCGGATTCATGCGTGATTCAGGGAAAAATTAAAAAGAGATATATTTAACCTTTGCAGTTTTGCGTATTTTTCGAGATGATTTTCCATGAATGAAAAGGGTTAGTATATATACGTAAAACCTCTTCTAAACGGTGTGACTCTTTGATTATTATTGAGTTGGTACGTTGGTTCATGCGGAGCATGATACAGAACGACACCTTTGTTAATTTGCTTGCAATTTAATGAACGGTTGGTTCATTTGAAGAGGATGATAATTTACTGAACCAACAATGTTAAATGTAGATATCGAAAAAAAAAAAGAATTAAGAATATTGGTATCTGCTCTTTCATCCATTTCAAAAGGGTATGTGTTGTTTGTATCTTAATCGATTAAACAAAGGGTATGTATGTATGTATGACAGACAAATGGGTGTAAACAAAGGGGTGTATGTGTATCTTAAATAAAATGGCATGTGTGTTAATAAATGGGTGTAAACAAAGGGGCATGTGTATCTTAAACAAAAGGGCATGGGTGTAAGTAAACAAAGGGGTATGTGTTTTAAATATAAGGGTGGGTGTAAACAAAGGAGTATGTATTTCAAACAAAAGGGTGCGTGTTACTTTTTGTATTAGAGTATAATATAATTTGTTAAATAACATGCAAACTATTCTGAATATTGAACAAATCTTGGTTCAATTTTGCGAGATACGACCCCCAATACCTTGATTTGAATTAGTGTGCGATTTGGAAACAAAATATACAAACAATTTTCACACTTATATACAAACAATTTTCACAGAATGACGTCATGGCCCCTCTAGTTTATATATGATTTATATTAGGATTAAAAAAGAAAAAAATTACCATTTTAGCCAAGAATTTGATCAACTTACCATTTTAGTCACCTAATGAGTCTTTGGAGAGCCCTTCACAGATCCCAAATCACACGATGCGTTTGCATAGCCAAATATTACGTCCTCCTATGGCCATCTGACACGTGGAAAAACTCATCACATCCCACACATGAAAGACTCATCCCATGCGTCCGCAGACTCATCCCATGCGTCCGCGGACTCATCCCATGCGTCTGTCTATTTTTTATTGAGGTTTCGTCTCAAAGACTCATCCCATGCTTGAGTGGCCTTCCAATGACTCATAAGGTGGCTAGACTGGTAAGTTGACCAAATTCTTGGCTATATTGGTAATTTTCCCTTAAAATAATATTATAAAACAAAAAAAATGTGTTTATGATTAAAAAACATGGTTGTAAAACAAGGTTTCCAAGGCCGACTACTCCCCGAGTAGTCGCTACAAGGTAGGCTGCCGAGCCGACTTTCTTCGACTCCGCCTAATTACTCGGAGTCAGTCAAACGCGGTCAACCTCGGCCAGAATTGGATCTAGTAGGTCAACTCGAGCCTAGTTTGACTTACATAATAATAAAACATAATTTATATGCTTATCATATTAAAGAATAAATATTATTTTCACGTATTTTGTTATAAATATTAGTAATTTTATGTTATTTTAATCTCCTAAAAGTAATTTCTTTATGTCTGAGTATTCCCCGTGTTCTCTCCGCCTAGACCGAGTGCTCTCAACTACCTAGTCGACCGACTAGGGAGCGCCTAGCGACTTTTGCAACCATGTTAAAAAATGAACAAAACAAAGAAATTTGTTTCCTACTAAATTTGAAAGTGGAGTCGACATTGATCTCAGAGCATTCACAATAGATCCTCTATTTTCGTGTGAGTGTAACATTTATATTTGTGAGAGTGGTTATAAATTATTTTGAGTAGAGGAGAGAGAAAAAGAAGAAAAAGTTATTGTTCATCAGTACATTTTGAGGAGATACAATTTACCTCTATAATTTTTTAATATTTTTTAAAGTGATTGTGAGTAAAGGAAAAAGAAAATATAATGATAAAAGTATAAGAAAATATTATTTAATTGAAAAAGAAAAAGAAAATATAGTGTTTTTTAATGTAATTATAAAGATGGAGTAAGAGATTTAATTTTGAATGCTCTCACCCACGGTAACATTGACGCTGTCAGAAATAACACTCGACTTAAAGATTACCACCATCAGATCTTGAAAACACCACCAGATTTATTAAACATCTGGATCTTGACTCACACACTGGATCTGGTAACCACCAATACCATTGCAATGGTGGTGGTGGGTATTTCAATCTAGAACAAAATCTAGTAGGGGTGGGTGTTTTTCTAATCTGGAACAAAAGTTTTTTATGAAGCTTGATGTAGATTTGGTTGAGATGAGATAGATAAAATGTTTGTCAAAAAAGATGGTGATTGAGGTAACAATGTGTATTTTTCAGTTTCTTTTTAAGTATTTTTAGTTATGTTCACATTAGACTATAATTCTTCTTACCCTTCTTACTTATCTTACCTCTTGTATTTGATCATAATCCTAGTATCTAGATATACAACAATATTTCATTTTATACGCACAAATTGTTTATCAACAATATTTAATTTTATACGCACAAATTGTTTATCTATAGGTGAGCTGGTTGAAGGATCTCATGTCAATGATTTACCCAAACCTACAGGTATCTATCTATACTACCTCATGATAGAACTCTTTAGGGTTAATTGAAATTTCACTTAATTTTAAAACACGTACTAGGGACATTTTTGGTATTGAATAATTTTGGTATTTATGACATAATTTTATTATTTAATGTAATTTTGGTATTTATGGCATACTTTTTTTATTTAATAAATACGTTAATACTCATGTTATTACTAATTCTAACCTAACAAAAACCGAAACAATTGATAAGCAAACGTAAAATGAATACTATGCTGTAAATTGTCGACTCCACCGCAATGCGTGGATTCTCTATTAGCTTTTTAAAATGTCCAAGCATTGTGTATGGTATAAGCATTCGGTTTTAAAGCCATATCCTGGGAGAGGATCAAATAGGAAGTTTATATTCGCTAGGAAGGATAGGAAGTAATCTTAGCCGTCCATATGGAAAAGTAGAAATACAAGTGGGAAGGGTATTTTAGTCAATCTCCTTTTATTTATTATTTACATTTCCCTTCTATGTATCTTCAAAACCCACCATCTTCAACATTTCATTCCTTTTCTCTCTCTAGAATTACTACATCACAGTGCGATTTTCTTCACCAATGAATGGTTCGAACACTCAATCAACGTGTTCTTCGATTTCTTTGAAGAAAACCCAGTTTATGCTTCTATAATTTTTCGTTTTTTTCAATTTAACATGATGCGATGGAACATGAGATTTGTGTTAAAACAGGTACTCCTCTTCTCAAATTTCTTAAACATTTTGTATTCAAAGCGAAGATATCTCTGATTCTACTCTTTCTCTTGATATATTAATGCGTTTGGGCAACATCATTAGTTCCAATTTCATTGAGAAATCATTAATAAAAAGTTGCACACCAGGTGTTTGACAAAATGCCTCAAAGAAAAATTGCAAAACACCTTTCAATTTAGACTTTTTTTTTTAAATTGTGTTTTACAAAAGAATGAAAAAACACATTTTCCGGTGTTTTTTATCCATTGCGTTTTACAAAATAATGAAAAAAAAAACACTGTTTTTTATCCATTGCGTTTTACAAAAGAATGAAAAAACACACTTTTTGTGTGTTTTTTGTCCATTGTGTTTTACAAAATAATGAAAAACATAGTTTTTTGTCCATTGCGTTTTACAAAAGAATGAAAAAACACATTTTTTAGGTGTTTTTTGGTCCATTGCGTTTTACAAAATAATGAAAACACGGTTTTTTACCCATTGCGTTTTACAAATGAATGAAAAATACATTTTTTGGGTGTTTTTTGTCCATTGCGTTTTACAAAATAATGAAAAAATATTGTTTTTTTATCCATTGCGTTTTACAAAAGAATTAAAAAACACATTTTTTGTGTGTTTTTTGTCCATTGTGTTTTACAAAGTAATGAAAAAAACACAATTTTTTGTCCATTGTGTTTTACAAAAGACACTTTTCTTTTATGATTTTAGTCCATTGCATTTTAGAAAGTACATTTCTTTTATATTTTTAGTCAGTTACGTTTTAGAAATAAACTTTGTTTTGTGTTTTAATTCATTGCTTTTTAGATAAAAAAACATTGTCTTTTGTGTTATTGTCCATTTTCTTTTAGAAAAAACACTTTATTTTGTGTTTTTTAGTACATTGTGTTTTATAAAAATGAAAAAAAATTGTGTTTTTTTCATTGCGTTTTACGCATATGGGTTATCGAAAACTTTTTTTCAAAAGTATAACAATAATGTACTCGTTTTAAAGATAAAAAACGCTCGTTTTTATGGTACAATTTTTATAAAAAAATAATGTTGAATGAAAAAGTTATTAACGTTTTAAAATTGGGGGGGGGGGGGAGGATTGAAGGAGAGAGAAACTATTACCTTAGATGGACTACAATACCCTTACATAAAAGTCACGGGCCTCCTCTATTTGTTCAATTCCACCCATTTAATCTTAACCCTTAATTACTAAATAGATAGTCAAAATTATTTCATATCCTTCCTACTCATAGAAACTTCATGATATATCCTTGATTAATAATTATGATACCATACATGTGAAGGTTTACTTATTTTTTGTATCTGCGCATTCGGTTTTAAAGCCATATCCTATACATGTGTATGCTTGATATTATTGTTTTTTTGTTAGCCGTTAAAAAAAATTAATATTCTGTAGAAAAATTTAAACCAAAGTTACTTCATTGCCATTTGTGGTATTAATTAAGTGTTAATTTATGGTTTCAGGCACAAGAGCTTTTAATATTTAAAATTATATTTTTGTGTGTGTTAGTAGTTTCTTCTTGTCTTAAACTCATCAAGAGAGCGGAACTCTCGACCAATGGTGCATTCGTCAAAGACACGACCATTTACTTCTTCATTGACATTGAATCCATCCCTGGTAAAGTCCTGGACTAGCTAGTAAAACAAGCATTCAAGCACATCCCATAACATACCGACCTTCAAATATTTGACTCTGAGCTTCAAAGTTTTATGTTTATTTTTGTATTATTGTAAGGAAATAAAAGTTTGTTAAATCATAATGGCAAAAAAGGTTAGTTTATAACAAACTGACAAACGAATACTTTGGTATAATGAACCCCATAATATCTTTTTTTTTGTATTTTTATATTTACTTGTGAAATAACTAGAAAAGAATATTTGAGTCTAAATTTATCAAATATATTACTACTTAATAATTGCCCTAAATATATACAATTTTTAGTTAATAATACTTCTAAAAAAAGATTTCAAGTTTCTAAATTAGAACAAAAAAATATCTATCTATACTATACTAGGTTAGGTACCCGTGTAATATACTGGTTAAATATATAAATAAATAAGTTTGTATATAAATGTTACAACTTTTTTTTCAACTGATATATACCTAGAATATAAATCTTTCAGTTTCTAGCTTATCCTAAACATGGGTATTGTAGTCAATAAAAAAAATCAAAATTTGGTACAAACAGTTGTCATTGTCCCTAAAAGGGAGCTTAACAGTGATTTAACCAAACGATAAAAACATATTACTTGATTGTGCATGTATAGTTGATATTTAATGCAGATGATGGCCTTTCTTGTACTCAAATCTATGAATAACCTTCATTCTTTTAGTTAATGGGGATGTGAGAAGCTTTTTAAGCTAACCTACCAGAATATTGGCTCTACATTGTAATTAATGGTTTGCAGGAGAGTGCACTTTTGTGGAAAACACTTGGTGTTTAAACTATGACAGAATGTGTGCACCAAGCTATAAACCAAAACTGAAAACCTCAAGGTAACCTCAAAGAAACCTTCAAAGATGTGGTAGAGTGGTACATTGGTTTTTTTTAACAGCCAACTAAAGATATATTTATATTTCTAGCAAGGCGCTAGCGCTAAAGTTACATCAACCAAAAGAAATTAAAGTACACCAGGAGATTAAGGCCAACATACAGGAACCAAACATCTCTTGAAACTAAAGACAGGATGAAGAATACGAGCATAGAAGCTTATAAAGCCCATGAGAGCAGAAGCATATAAAAGCGGAAAAACTGTGTTTAATTGATTAGATACACAATAACAAACTGAATGGGGATGTTTAAATCCGAGAAGAAGTATCTAACGGACCGAAGAAACAACAACAAACAGAAGCAACAACGGAAATTATACCTAAACAGAATTACAACATGAGATTTATGTAAGATACTTTGATGAACGTAATTAGGGTTTGAACAGATAAAAAGGAAACAGTGGGTGGGGTTTTTGAATGCGCGTGTTTAAACTTTAAAATTATCTAAGGGATTGCCACGTGTCACAATACTGGCTGAGAATATAATGAAGATGAGCTGAATACCAGCCACGTGTATCCTTATTTTTATTTATAACCATAGAGATTAGCAAGCATTTTAGAAGGGTTTATGCAAAAGTTAAGTAATTACAAGATTATATATTATATTATAATTTTGGAACATGTTCGTTCGTGCATCTGGTTGTTGTAACATGTTGTGTTCCATGCTTTGGTTTTGTACTTTGTGTTGAGTTATGCTAACGTTTATTAGCTTGAGCCACGTGCCACCTGTTCCCCCTTAAAAACCCTTTTTTCTTCTGCATCAATTTGCTTCGCCCTGCCTCATTTGTTGGTCACCTTCGTTTCCGGCAGATGAATGGAGCGAAACTGTGGTCATTAATGGGCAAATTTGGTAAGGTGGTCTTTGTTCAGCCTTTTTACTCGGAGATTCTATTTTGAAAATTGAAGTTTTGGTACATATTGTGTTAATTTTGGATTTATATATATTGGTATTGACATGCTGCTCATTTATGGTTACCTGAGCCCTCTATTATCATAAAAGTCATTTATGTATATGGTGTTCAAGGGTTCTTTTGCTTGGCTGACTCAGCTAACGAACAATGGACATGAGTAGAGCCAAATATCGTAGATGAGGTGTAAACACAAGTAACACGTGGCTAGAGAAATAAAAGTTCCTCCACAAAGAAAAGTTGGTACTTGCAGCCATTGTAGATGCTTTTCTTGCTGTATCCCCTCTTTACTGAATGATTATTTTCATGTCTGAGTCTTTATGAACTTGTGGTGTTCATTAGAATATATTAACATTGTTGGCGTGGTTCTAAAAGCTATGATGATAACTTTGCTTTTCCACACGTGAAGTAACCTTGAAGCTGTTGTCAGTGGCCTCTCTCCGATGTTGCAACCTATTAATGTGTTGCCTTTATTTTTTTTGTATATCTTAGATCTTTTTTATGCTAAAAAAGCCTTTAACAACGTGACCAGCAGAAGACGTTATTCATAATGTCATATTGGCTTGCCTTCTTAGTGAGATTATGTATGTTTCTACAGTGTTGTTCTTGGGGTATGATGCTAACTTCGGTTTTGCATTGGTGTGAGCTTTACTCTTAGCTTGGTGTGGCAATCATGAAGGTGATGTGAGTGTTCCTACTTTGACATCACAACTGGTTACTGTGCCTCATTCTACCTTCACTTTACTTTTTAGCTTCCCATTTTTTTACGGATGTTTACCAGGTGATTTTCTAATGTTATTGGATGTATCGTTTTTGTTGAGTAGGTATTTCGCTTCTTGCAAATTCGTATGTCGTTGAGTGTATAAGGTACAAAGCTAGAGTTTGTTACAAGGCTATTGAGGCATCTGAATCGGTTAATGAATTGGAGAGGTAGTTACAGTTTATTCATAATTCTGATTGGTTTCAAAGTTCTATATGGGTTTGGTGTTAATTAGGGTTCGAATATTTTGTTGTATGATTCAGGAAACCAAGATTTTTGGATACTAGAGATTTTTTGCTTCCGTTGAGTGAGTTGGAAATCTGCAAAAACCTACACATTAGATTTGACTAATCAATTCTGAGGTAGATTCTATCAAAATTTCATCATGTGAACTGTTGAAATTTTACAGTTGTATTTTGTCATGTGAAAGGTTTCGGTTGTAATGATTATAACTCTTCACCAGCCACTAGGGGTGATTCAACCAATTTCTCACTTGAGGTTACGGAAGATGGGACAATCGGTCTTCTGGATGGAGTGATAAAGATGGGGATTCATAATCTTACATGCATTCAGGTTTGTTTTTTTAGTAAATAGCATGCTATAGTAGTATATAGTTTGTGAATCATCATAATTCATAAACATTGAGTTATCATTGCTTGGTTGTTTTATCTTCATTTCACTAACTTGCTTTAAACTGACCCACAACTAGACTTTTATTAGAGACCAATGTTGTGGTTTGCTAACCCACAAATCCTTGTCATGTGGTGTCCAGCATACTGTTTCACTCACCGTGCCTCTATAGCATTTAATTTAAGTATTAAGTCATGGCTTAGTTTAGCTAACCATTATCTCCTCGGTTCAGATGGCACTGGCTCCTCTAATGGCAGTCTTAACGCACCCATGTGCACCCCTAAAGCTCACACCCTCGCTAGGTGGATCTGCGATAGCTACAGATGTTACTTGGGTGTTGCGCTCCTTAAAAAATGGCAGCCATGAAGTGAACCGATTCTGAAGCCTCTCTGGAACCATGCTGATGCAATCATGTGTTGCTCTCTTACGCTGGACCTTTTTTATGTTTGGTGAATTGCGTGTAATAGAAACAAAGTTTGTAGCTTTTTTTTTACTGTTTATGCTTATATCCGGCATGATTGATGCAGGCATCACCGTTTTTTTAGTTTTGCAAACCAGGGGGGTCTGGATATCCTTGAGACGATGTTGGTTGCACTTGAAGAATCAGTTTGGAGAAGATTCTAGATGAACATGGAAGAAGTAATGCAACAGGTAAATTTTATCAGCAACCATTTTGTTTTAAGTAAATATGTTTATATATAACTTTAATCATGGGGTTGTGCGTGTCTTGAATGGGGGATGTGTTCATCGAGCATGGGGAGACCGATTTCTTATGAGCGAGCAGTGGCATGAAAGGTGGTTAATGAAGAACAAAATGCTAACTGCATCTGCCATATATTTTAATTAACTGTTCATTTATTTGATCTTCACAAGTCACATGAAAACTTTAGGATACAAATGTGACATGATTTCATTAAAAACAATACTAGTCTCAAAACTTTTGTGTACCTTTGTATACAAATGTCTAATCCGCCACCGCAACGCGAGGCGTGTACAAATTCTAGTTCTATATATATTGTACAACAAGTTAATGAAGTTAGTAAAGGGACAAAATAGTATTTCTACATGAATATTAAAAAAATAATTAGATAAAAATTTAATCACAATCAATTAGGTAATGAATGACTAGAAGCCTTGTCCATGAGCAAATACGTTTTGAGTGCATGATTTAACAAATTATAACTAGAAGTCTTTATGTATGTATGTATGTATGTGTCAATTTATCATCGTCGTTAAATATCGCATGGATTTCTTTTTACAATGCGGTTTTTTCTATAATATAATTTTAATAAAATCATAACCAGAAGTTCACATGAAAAGTTCTTTGTTGTTAAAAAAAATTAATAATAATAAAACATGAAAAGTTGTTTGGTTGGTGGAAACCACAAGGTCTTAAACGTATCACACACCACTTCCAAAGTTACTTAAGAATAAAATTACTACTATCGGATACCTCCTAAAATGGAACAGCTTTTGGTTACCTCACAACCAGTACCAATCTTACATCATACACATATATAGTTTTTTTACTTGTTCTGCTGTTATGGAGATAGATAAAAGAAGCTAAAATCTCAAAAAAAAGTATATGTAGCCAAACCTAAAAAAGAGAGTGGTGTTAGCGAAGCTGATTACAGTTTTGTTGACATTCTATCCGGCTTCATGACATTGCCATTGGGAACAATTGTCAGAATATTGCAGAAAAAGTTGGGTTCATCTTGATCGGGCCGGATGGGTCACGAGCTGGATCTAAACTGCGTCGAATATAAATTGTAACACTCCAACCGATGACGGAAACATCGGGGCGTCACGCTGGTAAATTGCTCAACAGCTCATGGAAAACTAAAATTTAAATATTATTAAATAACTTGAATTATCTGTTACAACGAAAAGACAAAGAGTAATAAAAGTCAACTACAAAGAGCTGGCGAGTAACATAGGGTATTAGTACATATAAGTATAATTGAAAAATTGTGTACAATTCAATGGCATAACATAATATCTAAAGCAATTTGAAAATAAAAAAAAACATGAAACTAAGGCACATTCAAACCTTGTGTTGACTTATAAGTGAGGAACCCAAAGGGTTAACCTCTTGCTAGAGTAAGTGGGTTTTATCATTCCTAGAGGAACTCCCCCTAAAAAGGCCAAATGAGGTGTCAATCCTATAGCGCTATAACATACTACCACGCGGCTTGATCGTAGTTAATGAATGTACAAGTAGTAATCATGTAAGTTCAAATAAACACATAGATAGCATGCGACCATAGAATTGAATTGTAAGTTGAGTATAACAAGTGATAGTTTGTGTATTTGATATTGGCACATGAATCACCCAAAAGTGTAAAAATAGTAAAAAGGGTAACTATGTACTCACTTTGATGCCTTGCTAGTGATTCACACAAAGTTGTTTTGGTTGATAAGTCATCTATGCGATCGCTTATTCTACGAGGAGTGGTGATCATCGTAAGAAGTATTATCGTCGACGTAATGTCGTAAAGGCCTGATATCGTTGTGTTTCGATTAATAACATGGATTATGTTCGTTTGACAAATTAACATAGGGTTTCGATGACCGCATCTAGGAAATTGTGTCTATTTATTTATGAATGAGAAGTTTATATAAAAAATACGTTTTCGTTTGTTAAATCTTATATATGTTAAATATATTAAAGTAATAAAAAAAAGTAGAACTCATAACTCACAGATTCGTTTTGTAAGCATAAACACACATATTTCATTTATTTACTCTTTAAGTGTTAGTTTATTAAAACTTGGTTAATTCTTTATGACAAAAAAAATTGACTATGTTGACCAACACAGTGGGTAATAAAATGACCCTGTCTAATCAAACACACCTTTTGTCTATTTCCACACCTTGAAGCGTCAAGCTTTGGCCAAACACGTCAGTCTTTGTCTGGTTGACCAGACCAATATGTCAAGCTTTGGCCAAAGCTTGGCGTTTCAGGGGCAGACCTATATGCCAAGCTTTGGCCAAAACTTGGCGCTTCAGGGGCAATACTTCGAGTTTTGGCCAAAGCTTGGTGGTTTTTTATTTTTTTAAATTTGTTTTTAATTAAAAAACGCACATATACTTGTCGAGTTTTGACGTATTTTGTTATTACACGTCATTTTATGAGGTATATGGTCTATACGGCACGTTCCGGATAAGTTCGGTTACGTGTGTTTCCGTATTCCATGATTTCATGTGATTCTGTTTTACTTTCACTAGTAATCCAACGTGCCGTTTTGTATGTCTATGCATCCTAGCGGATCAGTACTTGACGTATTTTGTCATTTAATGTCGTAGTATGACGTGTATTGTCACTATTGTTCCGTACTATCACGTATTTTGGCTGTACGGGTCGTGTTTGTAACACCCCAACCGATGGCGGAAACATCGGGATGAGACGAAAACGAGATTGCTCATTGCTCACAACATTATTAAGTGACAATAATTAATTAAACCATATTTCATTTCATAAGAATTGTCAAATACATCAATGTAACAAAACAAAGAACAATCTAACATTTGCAAAGTCATGACAAAATTGATACGTCGACATTAAACCTAACGTCTAATTTGTGTGTATCTAGTCCTTGCTATATTGTTTTCATAGCGTCATCTCCTTCAACCTGTAACATGTTTTAAAATAAAGTCAATGCAAAAGCAAAGGCGAGTACACAAGTTTAAGCATAGCATACGTATACGAATAAAGTTTTAACAATCCTCATGGCAACCAAATCTATACAAGAGCAATATCAAGGCATGCAATGCTAATAATCAAACCCGTAACGCAATCACGATGTTTTAACATGACCTCACGAATAACACGATGGAGGTGGATGCGTGAATTCCTATAGCGCTAAGCATGTCAAACAAAGGCTAAAAAATAGTTAATGACTAAAGCACAGCACAACGTTTATCCCTAGACAAGCAACAAGTATACGATTCAAGTAGTCATGTGTATAGGATTGTTTGTGCGTTTCATAAAGTTTAAGTGTTCGTGATTTTTGTATATGGAAACATGTTACACCCAAAAAGTGATATAAACAAATGTGGGTCGAGTGTACTCACAAAATTGCTAAGTCTTCTTTGGAAATTCCACGACGAGTTGATGAGTGGGAGAAAGGGACACCAATGCCACCTTAAATGACAACGAACATGGATGAATAATCGAATCGGAGTTGAAGATACGTGTACGTTTAGCACGGAATTTACGTAACGACTCTAAAGTTAAATTCGTCAAAGATAAAAGTGTTATCAAAATAATACAATAAATATATATATTTTTGGCGAAAAGTATAAAAGATATATAGATATTTGCAGTTGGATAAATATATTCCTTCGTTAAGTTATTATGTTTTGTCGGCGAGAATAATAGATGTGTACTTATATATTTTGGCGAAAAAGATTACTAGATATATATGCATGTTAACGAAAAGAATAGTAGCTAAATATATATATTGTTCGTCGGAAACACATATTATATATATACATTGTCGTTAGAGAAGTATCATTTTCGAAAAGTATATAACATATATTTATTTTGTCGGAAGGAATACTGTTTATATCTTGTCGTTAAATAGATATATATTTGTCGAAAAGAATAATAATTAAATATGTTGTCGAACGATATAATAATTAAATGGATTTTGTCGAAAAGCAGAAAGGTGTAAATATATATATATTGCCGGAAGTATAATAAATCAATATATATTTTGTCGAAAGATGTAACGAATAAGTATATCTCGTCGATAGATATAATAAATAAATATATATATTAGTCGAAAATCGGGCAGAGTTTCCCCTGTTTTAGAACGATCCCGACAACGCGAGTTGTCGATACATTGTCAAAACACAACGATAAACACTGCAAGAATCGACGATACAATATAAATATTTTTTTTTACATAATCTATTTGTGTTACAAATTATATAACGTTCGGCTACGTGATTAAAACAATAATTAGTTATGAAAACGTCATTACAAAGTTTCGAGTCGATAGATTATACCACAACATGCATTGACCCGACAGTTGACTGTTTGACCCGAGTTGACCGGCAGTTGACTGAGTTGACCGGGACTTGAACCGTGCTGACCCGAACAGAATTTGAATCGAACAGGAGTATGACCCGAACTGAAACTGTTGTTTACTGATGTTGTCTCGAACCCGCGACTGTTTGACCACAGTTGACCAGGTTTGACCTGGTTTGACCGAACGCCAAACTGAGCTGAAAACTGGAATAACAACAATCGAACATGAATCGAATCTTAACCAATTTAACACTTGAAACGTGACTACCTGAACTGAATCGAGGTTGAACCTGAGCCGGCTGTTGACTGGTGTTGACTGTTTGACCAGGTTTGACTCGAACCGAAACGCGTATGGACCAAGCTGACCCGAATCTGCTCGCTAACCTGCTTTGACCGAGACCCGGACCAACTGTGCAGAGCCGTGTTGAACCGCTCATGACCCGAGCCGAAGGAACCACAGTTGACCCGACAAGAGCCCAAGCCAAAACAGAATCGGACAAACTCAGCCTGAACCGAAATCGGAATTGTTGAACATGAAATCTGACCCGAACGCATCTTGAACCGAAGCTAACCCGTGACCCGAAACACAGAAGTTAAAACAACATGTTATCTTCTACAACTTCAGAAAGAACAAAAGACATAAATGGGGTGGTTTCTTACCGTTGAAGCTCGTCGGAAGGAGACCCGGACTGCCGCCGCTTACGAGGGCGCTGCCGTCGACCCGCCGTCGCTCCCCTGTTGCTGCGGCTTGCTGCTGCTCCGCTGGCTGCCGTTGTCGCGCCGCTGCCACCACTTGGGTGGTCGGCCTTCCTTTCCAGCGTGAGAGAGAGTTGAGCGAGAGGGTTGGGCGTCGGGTTGGTGTGAGTGAGCGGGGAAAGGAGGAGAACAGAGCTGGAGAAGGAGAAGAAAGAGAGAGGTAGGAGTCGGCTGGTTCAAAAGGGGGGGGGGGCTAGGGTTTCTCAATAAAAATGAAGAAGGTGAGTTTGAGAGGGTTAAATAGGTAGGTTAAGTGGTAAGGGTTTGATAGGTTGGGTTTAAAAGCCTGAGAGTGGCCCGAACGCGATTCTGAAGCCCATTTCTGCGCCCGAGCGTTATGAAATAGCGTAAAATTTTATTTAAGTTTTAAACACGGGAATTAAATGTAAGACATCAAAAATATCGCGTTCGGTTGTCGTTTCGTTAAAAAACACGAAAAAATGTGTTGTTTCCGTTTTTACACCGTTTTTCGATCCGATTGTAGTTGCGACTCAGGAAATAGAAAACGAGCGCGAATTTTTATAAAAATAATAAATATTGGAAATACGAGGCGTTACAGTCTCCCTTTTTTTAGGAAATTTCGTCCCGAAATTTATTCAAGAGGAAGACTTTAGAAAGATTTGGCTAGAGAATGATCGTCTAAAATTGAGACTTGGATGTTTGGACACATGAGGGAAAGCATGAAGTTTAGAGCATCGAAGAGTTAGGTTTGCAAGAAGAAGTTGCTTGACTAGAAAGATTAAAGCCATCAAGCGTAAGTAAAGCGCGTAAGTATGCGTATAGGAGAGTGGTTTAAACGAGCTTTGAATAACTCAAATGATATGCCATCTAAGCAGAAAAGCTCTCGTGAGAAGTGGTATGCAGTTTAATGGTGAGTGTGGTCGAACCGTAGGTTGTTAGAAAGTTCTATCGACCTTGAGGAGCGTTAATAAATCTCGATTTTGTAAAGAGTTGCTTAATGATGGAAAACGAGAAGGTTAGGTATTTAAAATAAGCTAGTTATCGAGGTAGCGGCCAATCAAGCGTGTTGCTATCTACGAGAATGGGAGATAACTTTATAGTAAGATGGCATTTAGGGTTTGAATGCTTACACGGTTGATTGTAAACGAGGTTGAAAAAAAGACAAGGTTAACGGGAGTAACGGAGGCATAAGAGCGGACGATTGATTCGATCAACGAATACTCGTGTAAGGATGGCATATGTATATGAACAAACGAAAACGTTACGTTAGGGATTAAGACTCGTCGTGGATAATCGGGTAGCGCGCACTTAGCAATGCAGTTGTGAGTTGTTTAAAGCTGGCGTGTTAGGTCATGTTATGGTCTGTAAATAACCGAATTTCTCATGGCACGTATTACGAAAGTTTGACAGCATGGTGAAAACACTTATGTATAGGGAGTACCAGTGGCGTATCCACCATATTTTGACCACGTTGCGACCGTTTCGTTACTCGATGCAATGTTACGTTCCGTGTGTTACCATACGCGGTAGTACACTCTATGGTTCTCATGCGCTTATCGCTATAATCCCGTGTGCACCCGCGATTATACCGATCATCACATGACCCGCATAGCTTGTACTAGCAGCGCATGAATAAAGGTGTACATAAATTCTGAAAATAAGTTTGCGTGCGTGTAAGAATGTAGTGCGTAGGCATGTTTGCGTGCAAATAGCTTGTGGCCCACGTAAGCGAATCCCTCGGGTTTCGCTCGCGCATAGGCACGAATATGAATATAGGTATGTGTATGAGTATAAGCATAAGTATGGAAATAAGTATAAGCATGGATATAAGACGTATATGCATGAATGTGATGATAAGTATAAGTGTAATACCCCTGTAACACCCCTGCCCCTCGTTATCACCAATATTGTCCGCTTTGCGCTTGATGGGTGGCCCATCCAGGAACTCACGACTTTGTTTTTGGTTGCCCTGGTGGAGACTTCCCAGGAGGTCACCCATCCTAGTACTACTCCCACTTGAGCACGCTTAACTGTGGAGTTCTCCTCTCATCCACTAGCATTAAGCCCAAAACGCGTTGGTGATTTTAGAGGTAGGGCATTACTTACGAGCCAGGAATCTCTCCTGTCCACGGACGATGTTGGGAGGTATGCCATTAGGTGTTATAATAAGCATGAAAAATGACACGTTATTTTCATGAACATGAATATGTGTATAATTATGAACGTCAACAAGTGTAACAGACGATAATGGTGCGTATGATATGAATTGAATGCTACGAATTTATTTACATAAAATAGTCGAGAAATCAGGGTATGTAAAACGAATGATACGTTTAAAATGTCATGCAACAGTTGACTAAACCATGTACGGGGATACGCATGTATTGTTGTTTGAGCAAAACTTTGAGGTTATCGCTTCTAAAATAGGCTTAAGTTTAACTTAGAATATAGGATCTAGTGTGTGAATATAAAGGAATATAAGGTACTTATTGATTATGCGTTACGTATTTTGTAAAGGACGGGAGTGCTACCATTTGTTTTAAAAGAATTTAAGTAGGTCGAAAATGGTTGGTCCTCATAAAGTTTTCTTGCCCACGTGTTTTGAAACTCATGTGACATTTCGGGAGGTGTATGATAAGGTATTAAAATAGTAAGTTCGCATTGTTTTCAAAGGATGTTACATCAAGATAAGAAATTTGAAATTCAATGGTTCTTGTGATACGTTGACCCTTGAGAGGAAATCTGGGGTAATTGATTTAATTATCGTTGAAAAGTATTTAGCAAAATGTTCTCTTAATCGTGATAAGAGGTTTAGAGGGTGTTTGGGGTTGAGTTTTGAAAGTAGATTATGCGTCCTGATAATCAAAATCAGATAATTAGTTGTAACAAAACATACTGTAGGAAGATAGTGTTTGGATTTGATTATGTTATTTGATATCACAATAATCAGGTAATCAACTATTTGAGTGTTTGAAAAATATATATATACATGTATATATAAAGTTATAAATAGATGAGCTTTGATCTCTAAAACACGTAAAGCAAATCAGTTTTTTTTTTTTAACCAAACACTAAAATAGATTTTTATTTATTTATTTATTTATTTAATATTTGCGCTTTCAAGCCCAAAATACTAGGTTGCAAAAACAATCCCATACACACCTTTAGTACAACGATCCCATAATGCCTATAAGATATTGGTTTGATTTTTTTTTTTTTTTACAAACGAAAATTCTTAACATAAAGTTATTGCGTGAGCGTGTTTTAGTGATTAAGTTAAACATAAGACTTGTGGGCAAAGTATTCGTTAGACCGATTAAGTTGGTAGGTAGCATTCTGTCGAGCTTTGAAAATCGTACAATGAAACGTTTCATGTGGTGACCAAGTGTATGCGTATGGGATTTATATGAAATAGATTACCGGATGGGAAATACGTTTGATAAAATAGTACATTTCGATATTCGTCTAAGTAAGAATTTTGACAATATGATAAAAGATTTAGGTATACAATTTAAACATGTGGTTTGTGTAATATAGTCTCCAAGAAGGAGGGTTGGTAACGATCACCGAGGTATGGGAATCACCCCTAATCCGTTGGTGAGGTCGTTTTAAGGAAGGAAGGAAACGAAGTTTGATCGTCTAGGTAAGGAATTCACTCCTATCTCGACGACGGTCTCCATTTCGGACTTTTCGAGAAATATAAGTCTAGTTGATGACGTTTTGAAATCATGTATGCAAATAATGTATAAGTGGATGGAAAGGTTTAATATGAATTGCGTAAAAACCTTAAAATAAATTAGAAACTCGAAAGGAATGGTAACAAGTATATAAAAGTCATGTATAAATTGAAATGGTATAAAAGAGAGTCTCAGAAAACAATAGACTGTTTCGGGTAGAGAAACGTCGACTATTCCAAAGTGAATCGAAGATCCTTTCAAATTAGAGAAACGTGCTTTGGCCTATAGGTAAATCGCTCTCGTCGAGAAGCGATTAACGGCATTTTACCCTTCCAGTTATTACACGTCTCTAATCGATTGGAAAATCGAAACTTTGGCGAGATTGAAAATCGAGGAATGGGACTTATTCGACAAGGTGCGGGTTTCACCCCTAACTTGACGATTTCGTACCCTAAGTGTGGTTGGCACTCCTCGGGTCAAAATTAATTTCGACACTTTAACGAGAGTCCACTAGAGTTTGAATGGGAAGTTTTCCATCAAGGTGTGGATGTCACTCCTAACTTGATGGTGTAACCTCGTAAAAATATAAAGAATAAGCGCAATGAGAATCGTTCACCAAATTGTGGATATCACGCCTATTTTGGTGAAGTCGTCTCACTTGTGTAATACGAGTGTTTTCGAGTTTAGTATAATCGGGTAATATGCATTAGGGAAGGCGTATGATTGAAATAATGTAACGAGTATGAACACGTAAAGCATTTCATAAATTTAACATATAAGAGACATTTTAAGAAATTAGCATGTGAATCACGTATGGTCAAGTATGGTACTTAACTATAGACTAGGTCAAAAGCGTAGCAATTTGCCTAATTCCCTATAGTTATGGCTCTGATATCAATCTGTAACACTCCAACCGATGGCGGAAACATCGGGATGAGACGAAAACGAGATTGCTCATTGCTCACAACATTATTAAGTGACAATAATTAATTAAACCATATTTCATTTCATAAGAATTGTCAAATACATCAATGTAACAAAACAAAGAACAATCTAACATTTGCAAAGTCATGACAAAATTGATACGTCGACATTAAACCTAACGTCTAATTTGTGTGTATCTAGTCCTTGCTATATTGTTTTCATAGCGTCATCTCCTTCAACCTGTAACATGTTTTAAAATAAAGTCAATGCAAAAGCAAAGGCGAGTACACAAGTTTAAGCATAGCATACGTATACGAATAAAGTTTTAACAATCCTCATGGCAACCAAATCTATACAAGAGCAATATCAAGGCATGCAATGCTAATAATCAAACCCGTAACGCAATCACGATGTTTTAACATGACCTCACGAATAACACGATGGAGGTGGATGCGTGAATTCCTATAGCGCTAAGCATGTCAAACAAAGGCTAAAAAATAGTTAATGACTAAAGCACAGCACAACGTTTATCCCTAGACAAGCAACAAGTATACGATTCAAGTAGTCATGTGTATAGGATTGTTTGTGCGTTTCATAAAGTTTAAGTGTTCGTGATTTTTGTATATGGAAACATGTTACACCCAAAAAGTGATATAAACAAATGTGGGTCGAGTGTACTCACAAAATTGCTAAGTCTTCTTTGGAAATTCCACGACGAGTTGATGAGTGGGAGAAAGGGACACCAATGCCACCTTAAATGACAACGAACATGGATGAATAATCGAATCGGAGTTGAAGATACGTGTACGTTTAGCACGGAATTTACGTAACGACTCTAAAGTTAAATTCGTCAAAGATAAAAGTGTTATCAAAATAATACAATAAATATATATATTTTTGGCGAAAAGTATAAAAGATATATAGATATTTGCAGTTGGATAAATATATTCCTTCGTTAAGTTATTATGTTTTGTCGGCGAGAATAATAGATGTGTACTTATATATTTTGGCGAAAAAGATTACTAGATATATATGCATGTTAACGAAAAGAATAGTAGCTAAATATATATATTGTTCGTCGGAAACACATATTATATATATACATTGTCGTTAGAGAAGTATCATTTTCGAAAAGTATATAACATATATTTATTTTGTCGGAAGGAATACTGTTTATATCTTGTCGTTAAATAGATATATATTTGTCGAAAAGAATAATAATTAAATATGTTGTCGAACGATATAATAATTAAATGGATTTTGTCGAAAAGCAGAAAGGTGTAAATATATATATATTGCCGGAAGTATAATAAATCAATATATATTTTGTCGAAAGATGTAACGAATAAGTATATCTCGTCGATAGATATAATAAATAAATATATATATTAGTCGAAAATCGGGCAGAGTTTCCCCTGTTTTAGAACGATCCCGACAACGCGAGTTGTCGATACATTGTCAAAACACAACGATAAACACTACAAGAATCGACGATACAATATAAATATTTTTTTTTTACATAATCTATTTGTGTTACAAATTATATAACGTTCGGCTACGTGATTAAAACAATAATTAGTTATGAAAACGTCATTACAAAGTTTCGAGTCGATAGATTATACCACAACATGCATTGACCCGACAGTTGACTGTTTGACCCGAGTTGACCGGCAGTTGACTGAGTTGACCGGGACTTGAACCGTGCTGACCCGAACAGAATTTGAATCGAACAGGAGTATGACCCGAACTGAAACTGTTGTTTACTGATGTTGTCTCGAACCCGCGACTGTTTGACCACAGTTGACCAGGTTTGACCTGGTTTGACCGAACGCCAAACTGAGCTGAAAACTGGAATAACAACAATCGAACATGAATCGAATCTTAACCAATTTAACACTTGAAACGTGACTACCTGAACTGAATCGAGGTTGAACCTGAGCCGGCTGTTGACTGGTGTTGACTGTTTGACCAGGTTTGACTCGAACCGAAACGCGTATGGACCAAGCTGACCCGAATCTGCTCGCTAACCTGCTTTGACCGAGACCCGGACCAACTGTGCGGAGCCGTGTTGAACCGCTCATGACCCGAGCCGAAGGAACCACAGCTGACCCGACAAGAGCCCAAGCCAAAACAGAATCGGACAAACTCAGCCTGAACCGAAATCGGAATTGTTGAACATGAAATCTGACCCGAACGCATCTTGAACCGAAGCTAACCCGTGACCCGAAACACAGAAGTTAAAACAACATGTTATCTTCTACAACTTCAGAAAGAACAAAAGACATAAATGGGGTGGTTTCTTACCGTTGAAGCTCGTCGGAAGGAGACCCGGACTGCCGCCGCTTACGAGGGCGCTGCCGTCGACCCGCCGTCGCTCCCCTGTTGCTGCGGCTTGCTGCTGCTCCGCTGGCTGCCGTTGTCGCGCCGCTGCCACCACTTGGGTGGTCGGCCTTCCTTTCCAGCGTGAGAGAGAGTTGAGCGAGAGGGTTGGGCGTCGGGTTGGTGTGAGTGAGCGGGGAAAGGAGGAGAACAGAGCTGGAGAAGGAGGAGAAAGAGAGAGGTAGGAGTCGGCTGGTTCAAAAGGGGGGGGGGGGGCTAGGGTTTCTCAATAAAAATGAAGAAGGTGAGTTTGAGAGGGTTAAATAGGTAGGTTAAGTGGTAAGGGTTTGATAGGTTGGGTTTAAAAGCCTGAGAGTGGCCCGAACGCGATTCTGAAGCCCATTTCTGCGCCCGAGCGTTATGAAATAGCGTAAAATTTTATTTAAGTTTTAAACACGGGAATTAAATGTAAGACATCAAAAATATCGCGTTCGGTTGTCGTTTCGTTAAAAAACACGAAAAAATGCGTTGTTTCCGTTTTTACACCGTTTTTCGATCCGATTGTAGTTGCGACTCAGGAAATAGAAAACGAGCGCGAATTTTTATAAAAATAATAAATATTGGAAATACGAGGCGTTACATGTTGGTGACATTCGGTATAGTGACGTTTATTGTCTGTAAGTGTCGTATTAGTTTATTTAGATTTAGGATTTGACTAGAGAGTTTGTTGATCTTACAAAAAGTGCATTTTTCAAACTAAAAAGCGTTGTACTTCATAACTAAAAAGTTTACTTAACAATGTGACACCACACCCAGATTAGGATGCACCATACACCATTGATACCAACTTACCAGGAAATACTTATTTTATTAATATAAGCTGTAAGATACAAAAGTTGAAAACTTAAAGGTACAAAGTTTGATCAAACTATTTTAGCCGTCCATACAAAATTTCCACCAGATAAGAAAGTCCAGGATACTTTATTCTATTAGCCACGCCTATCCGAGATAAACTACCCGCAGAACACTAACCATCATTTCCTGTGACACATACTTAAAAAACGTCAGCTAACTGGTGAGTTCATGAATATACACAATTTATAAATCACATCATTTAATCATGACTTGTACCCGCCCATGTCATCATAACCCAACGTTACAACGTAACTTACATAACCATACAGTCAATGCCCACTATACCACGGGTATAGTACCGACAAAGCCCGTCGTAGCGGCACGTATAAGGGACCACAAATATCATGTGTATGTCATGCTCATGTTATATACATGCGTACAACAGTCATGCCATATTATTACAGTTTAGGACAAGCATGTTCACATTTGGAAAACATTCATAAAAACTCACCTTTGCTATATGGGTGTTTTTCTATAATCAATCCGAACTTGGTTTCCTGATCAAGACCAGAATAATCTTAGAAACAGAAAAATATGGAGCGTGTACTAACTAGTCATTACCGTGATTGACTTTGGATAACCTTACCTAGTTTAAGCATAAGTGATTACTCCATGCCTAAATTAGGATTAGATCACCCAACACCTACCCTGAATATGACCCTAAACCTTACTCCTAATATTATACAAACTCCTAATAGTATACTAAAATTAAATAATTTAAATAAAACTAAATAATAAAATACATACCTGCTTCTTACGAGAGAGAAGTTAGAAATTGTGAACTAAAATGTTACAATGGCTAACACATATATACACTGACATTTTACCGACTTACTAACATCGGTTCGAATTTATTATATTTTATTATTTGCTTAAACATTGAGAAATGTACATGCATGAATTCGTCATACATATTCACAGTATGTGAATTGTTATCTAATATTATTATATTATTACTTATATGTTATTTATTATTATCATATTAATTAATCTAGTACAAATCTTGTTATTCTCTTATAACTTCTAAAATATAACATTTTTACAAATTACAAATATATCATTAGGACAAGCTTATTTTTCTCTACATTTTGACCCAAGTTTCATTAAAAACGGAGCAGGGTCAAATATAATATGTTTTAAACGGTCTCCTGTAATAGCCAAGGTTAGTCTAAATATCTCACATTTCAACTAACCATTTTACTCATTACTCACTCGTTCAACAATATATAAATTATAAACTTTAAATATAATCTTATTGGTTCACACAACAGGATGTTACAACTCTTCCCACCTAATAGAAATTTCGTCCGCGAAATTTAGGCAAAGAGATGGGGATATTTCTGTTTCATCTCATCCTCTTTTTCCCATGTCTCTTCAGGTCCTCTCCTTGCATCCCACTTGACACGTACTAGAGGGAACTCTCTGTTTCTTAATTTCTTTACTCGTCGATCTATGATCTGCATGGGGTGTTCTGTGAAGTTTAACTTATCGTTGATCTGGACCTCCTTCCAGGGCATCTTAAGTGACTCATCCGCCAGACACTTTCTTAAATTAGACACGTGAAATGTGTCATGAATTCCTTGTAATTCTGCAGGTAGTTTTAACTTATATGCTACGGGACCAACCCTTGCAATTACCTCAAATGGTCCAATGTAGCGTGGACTTAGTTTTCCTTTCTTTCTAAAACGAATGATGCCTTTTCAAGGTGAGACCTTAAGTAATACCTTGTCGCCAACTTGAAATTCTAATGGTCTCCTTCTTCTGTCGGCATAACTTTTCTGTCGATCTCTAGCAGTTTTCATTCTTTCTCGGATTTGTATAATTTTGTTGGTGGTTTCTTCAATAATTTCGGGTCCAGCTAACGGATTTCTACCAATCTCAGTCCAACAAACTGGTGAACGGCGCTTCCTTCCATATAATGTTTCAAACGGAGCCGCCTTGATGCTTGAGTGATAATTGTTATTGTATGCAAACTCTATTAGGGGTAAATGCTCATCCCAGTTTCCTCCAAAGTCTATCACACATGCCCTGAGCATGTCTTCCAGTGTTTGTATGGTCCGTTCACTTTGGCCATCTGTCTGTGGGTGATAAGTCGTACTTAAATTTACGTTTGTTCCCAATTCCTTTTGGAAGCTTTGCCAAAATCTAGACGTAAAGCGGCTATCTCTATCTGATATAATGGAGATAGGTACTCCATGACGGGTGACAATTTCCTTGACATAAATTCTTGCTAATTTATCCATTTTATAATCTTCTCGTATCGGCAAGAAATGAGCCGACTTAGTTAAACGATCTACTATAACCCAAATAGTATCATGACCATTCTTAGTTCGTGGAAGTTTAGTAATGAAATCCATGGTTATTATCTCCCATTTTCATTCAGGGATCTCGGGTTGGATTAACCATCCTTCAGGTTTCTGATGTTCGGTTTTGACCTGCGAACATGTCATGCATTTTTCCACATATTCATTGATTGATTGCTTCATCCCTGGCCACCAATATTCATCTCGAATATTTTTGTACATCTTTGTACTACCAGGATGCATTGTATACTTAGATCTATGTGCTTCTTCCATCACCTTATGCCTTAGTCCTCCCACAATAGGTATCCAAATCCTATTGTGGAGTCTTAGTATTCCATCTTCTCATTTAACGAGTAGTTCTTGTTTTCCCACCATCCTTTCTTTACTAATCAGCTCAACGGTTAGGGCCTGTGCCTGGGCATCCTTAATCTGTTCCAGTAAACCTATTTTCACTTCAATTCTAGACGCACGTATTCTTAAAGGTTTAACTCTGTCCTTCCGGCTAAGGGCATCTGCTACTACGTTAGCTTTTCCTGGATGGTAACGAATTTCACAATCATAGTCGTTCAATAACTCCATCCATCTCCTCTGTCTCATGTTCAACATCTTTTGCTCAAAGTTATACTTAAGGCTTTGTTGATCAGTGTAGATCACACACTTAGTTCCATATAAGTAATGTCTCCATATCTTGAGAGCAAATACTACTGCTCCGAGTTCTAGATCATGGATGGTGTAGTTTCTTTCATGTATCTTTAACTTTCTAGATGCATAGGCGATGACTTTTCCTCTTTGCATCAACACATACCCTAGTCCATAATGAGAAGCGTCACAATATACTACAAAATCTTCTACACCCTCATGTAATGCAAGTATCGGAGCACTAGATAACTTTATCTTCAAAAGATTAAAAGCTTCTTCTTGTTTGCTACCCCAGACAAATGCGGTATTTTTCTGAGTCAGTGTCGTTAGAGGCATAGCTATCTTAGAAAAATCTTGAATAAATCTTCTATAATACCCTGCTAACCCTAAGAAATGTCGAATTTCTATGGGGTTTCTATGTGCCTCCCAATTCTTAACCACTTCAATCTTTGCAGGGTCCACTTGTATGCCCTTTTCATTAACAACATGCCCTAAAATTGGACTTCCCTAGTCCAGAATTCACACTTACTGAACTTGGCATAAAGTTTCTCATCCTTTAGTAACTTAAGAATGGCACGTAGATGACCCTCGTGCGCTTCCCTACTCTTAGAGTAGATGAGGATATCATCTATGAAGACGATTACAAACTGGTCCAAATATGGCTTGCAAACTTGGTTCATAAGGTACATAAAGGCCGCTGGTGCATTGGTGAGGCCGAAAGGCATCACTAAAAACTCGTAATGACCATACCTTGTCCTAAAGGCGGTCTTGGATATATCTCTTCTCTAACCTTTAGTTGATGATACCCAGATCTTAGATCTATCTTCGAGAAGTAGCTTGCGCCTTGTAGCTGATCAAAAAAATCATCGATTCTTGGGAGTGGGTACCGATTCTTTATCGTGATCTTATTTAGATCTCTATAGTCAATACACATCCTCATTGAGCCATCTTTCTTCTAAACAAAGAGGATCGGCGATCCCCATGGTGACGTGCTGGGACGTATGAATCCCTTGTCTAGTAACTCCTGGAGTTGGTTTCTCAACTCTTTCATTTCAGTCGGGCCGAGGCGGTACGGGGCTTTGGCGATAGGGGTTGCTCCTGGGATCAAGTCGATTCTAAATTCAATTGGTCTGTCAGGTGGTAATCCAGGTAGATCTTTAGGGAATACTTCCGGAAATTCAGCCATTACTGGTACCTCTTCTAGTTTCTTTTCTTCCTTTGTTTCTAGTGCATATACTAGGTAGGCTAGATGACCCTTTTGAATACACTTGGATGCTTTTATTAAGGAAATAATACTTATGGGTTTACTAGGTTTCTCCCCGTTAATTGTCAAAGTTCCCCCTTTAGGGTCCTTAATTTGAATTTGCTTCTTATCACACAATATTTGAGCTTGGTGATTAGATAACCAATCCATTCCTATTACCACGTCAAACTCTCTAAGAAGTAAGTCTACGGATATCGAGGTCTTATTAATCTGGATGGTACAATCGTTTATAACACTCACAATTTCTTCTTCCCTTCCATCTGCTAGTTCTACCATAAATGGCTTTCCTAGCTTACAAGGAGTCTGATTAATCAAAACTCTGAAAGGCTCAGATATAAAACTTCTATCAGCACCAGTATCAAACAGTATTTTAGCATAGAAGTTGTTAAGGAAAAATGTACCTGTTATGACATCAGGGTTCCTACGAGCTTCTTCAGTATTTAAAACAAAAGCTCTCCCTTTTGCTTTATTGGGTTCCTCATTCTTCTTAGGACAGCTATCACTATAGTGGCCCGTCTCTCCACATTTAAAACACTTGCGTGGCTTTCTACAATCACGATGGTGGTGTCCAGGTTTCTTACAATTTCTACAGACTAACTGGTTACATGGACCAGAATGTCCTTTTCCACAAGTTGGGCACCTAGGTGGGGGTCCTCGTTGCCTCTTGAAATCTCTGTAATTGGTTTTCTTTTGTTCTGGGTAGTTTTCCCATTTCCTTTTCGGGATAGGTTCTGAGGTTTTCTTTTGTTGGATTTCAGCGGCGATAGTTGCCCCAGCCTCTACCGCATCATAATAGGTAGTTGGTTTGGTAGACTTTATAAACGTGCGGTATTCTGTGGGTAGTCCCCAAAGGAATCTTCGTATACGATTTTCTTCAGTGTTTACCAAGTAAGACACTAGTCGAGACATTTCATTGAAGTCAGTGACATATTCCCGGTATGTCTTAATTCCGAGTTCAAGGTGCAAAAATTCCTTTTCTATTCTGTCTGTTTCGCTTGGTGGACAGAAGTAATTTGTAAACAGTTCTGAAAATTCCTTCCAACTTAGGCGATGTGCCAGATCATCACCTCTAGTTTGCTTTTGTATCCTCCACCAAAACAAGGCTTCGGATTCAAACAAATGAACAACAAACCTAACTTTATTTCTTTCATGGCAATCACTAACGTCTAGAATGGCTTCTACCACACTTAGCCATTCATGTGCCGCAATAGCACCTTTCTTCCCGTCGAATGAAGGAGGATTACAAGAAATGAAGGTCTTGTAATTGCATTCCCTAGAGATTTCTTTTTCTATAGCTTTAGTTACTTTCGTGTCCTCCGCCTTCTTTTCTTGTCGAGGTTCTTCTCGTGGAGTTGGTGTAGTGCTTTCCTCAGATTGCCCTGATCGTTCTGTATTCTGGCGTTCGCGCCCTGTGCGTTGGCAAGTATTTGTGCAACTCGGATGGCAATCCGATCGATCAAGTCATCTCCTAAGTTTACAGGTTCACTATGACGAGCAGGATCAACTGATGAGTTAGGTTGACGATTGTTGTTAACCGAAGGTTCTGCCGACATTTTCTAGATTTTCAAAAAAAAAAAATAATACTATTTCAATATTCTATTTATTAACGAGCAGTTACGATAATCGTTTCACATAACACAACACGTTTTTAAATGAAACACTTTGAAATATAACTCTACTATCCTCTTTATTTATTTATTATTATTATTATTACTTTTACCTTTTGTTTTGCAAACATATATGTTGTAGTTATTACTATGGGTATCTTCTAATGACTTTGTACCCTTAGTAAGTTCCTACGTGGATTTATCTATTACTTGTATCTCAAAGTCAGCCAGAGCATTCTTCTTATAAAATCAATTACTTTACCACCCACGGCATCCTAATATTTACTTAAGCTGGTTTGTTCTCTTAGGTTGAAGCCTAGATATCCATACCAAACACCTAATTCGCTAAAACCTTTGGCTCTGATACCAACTGTGACACCACACCCAGATTAGGATGCACCTTACACCATTGATACCAACTTACCAGGAAATACTTATTTTATTAATATAAGCTGTAAGATACAAAAGTTGGAAACTTAAAGGTACAAAGCTTGATCAAACTATTTTAGCCGTCCATACAAAATTTCCACCAGATAAGAAAGTCCAAGATACTTTATTCCATTAGCCACGCCTATCCGAGATAAACTACCCGCAGAACACTAACCATCATTTCCTGTGACACATGCTTAAAAGACGTCAGCTAACTGGTGAGTTCATGAATATACACAATTTATAAATCACATCATTTTGTACCCGCCCATGTCATCATAACCCAACGTTACCACGTAACTTACATAACCATATAGTCAATGCCCACTATACCACAGGTATAGTACCGACAAAACCCGTCGTAGCGGCACGTATAAGGGACCACAAATAATGTAAATGTCATGCTCATGTTATATACATGCGTACAACAGTCATGCCATATTATTACAGTTTAGGACAAACATGTTCACATTTGGAAAACATTCATAAAAACTCGCCTTTGCTATATGGGTGTTTTTCTATAATCAATCCGAACTTGGTTTCCTGATCAAGACCAGAATAATTTTAGACATTAGAAAAATATGGAGTGTGTACTAACTAGTCGTTACCGTGATTGGCTTTGGATAACCTTACCTAGTTTAAGCATAGGTGATCAGTCAATGCCTAAATTAAGATTAGATCACCCAACACCTACCTCGGATATGACTCTAAACCTTACTCCTAATATTATACAAACTCCTAACAGTATACTAAAATTAAATAATATAAATAAAACTAAATAATAAAATACATACCTGCTTCTTACGAGAGAGAAGTTAGAAATTGTGAACTAAAATGTTACAATGGCTAACACATATACACTGACTTTTTACCGACTTTCTAACATCGGTTCGAATTTATTATATTTTATTATTTGCTTAAACATTAAGAAATGTACATGCATGAATTCGTCATACATATTCACAGTACGTGGATTGTTATCTAATATTATTATATTATTACTTATATGTTATTTATTATTATCATATTAATTAATCTAGTATAAATCTTGTTATTCTCTTATAACTTTTAAAATATAAATTTTTACAAATTACAAATATATCATTGGACAAGCTCATTTTTCTCAACTTTTTGACCCAAGTTTCATTAAAAACGGAACAGTGTCAAATATAATATGTTTTAAACGGTCTCCTGTAATAGCCAAGGTTAGTCTAAATATCTCACATTTCAACTAACCATTTTACTCATTACTCACCTCGTTCAACAATATATAAATTATAAACTTTAAATATAATCTTATTGGTTCACACAACAGGATGTTACAATTAACTAAAAAATTTAGAATTCAAATACTGTTGATAAGTGGTGTACTTCATAACTAAAAAGTTTAGAATTCAAATACTATACATTGCATGTGTTATATATTTATCCTAAAAAATCTTGAAATTGTTGTTAAAAAATCTACACTCACACGTATGTAGAAGGTGTTTTCTCATGAAGCATATGGTATTTGTGCGTAAATTGCTTCCTTAAGAACCAATAAAAAGCAAAATTTATATTTTCTATAGGTTTTCAAATTTCAGATAAATATTTAAAGCTAAATGAAACTTGCTTAAAAGAGCAAAATTCCCGTTCACGTCATATGGAAACAAAATGTTTGGTACCTATCTTTTTGAAAACTGTTATTAGTCACTGCACAGTGTCAAAAACAAATTTATCACATTATTTTGAAAAATGCACTTTTTTGTTATTGAATGTGATTTTTTACAATATGATCTAGTCAAATCCTAAATCTAAATAAACTAATACGACACTTACAGACAATAAACGTCACTATACCGAGTGTCACCAACACGACCCGTTCGGCCAAAATACGCGAGAGTACGGAACAATAGTGACAATACACGTCATACTACGACATTAAATGACATAATACGTCAAGTATTGATCCGGTAGGTGCGTTTTTTAATTAAAAAAATAAAAAACCACCAAAATGCCAAGTTTTGGCCAAAACTCGAAGTATTGCCCCTGAAGTGCCAAGCTTTGGCCAAAGGCTTGGCATATAGGTCTGCCCCTGAAGTGCCAAGCTTTGGCCAAAGCTTGGCATATTGGTCTGATCAACCAGACAATAACTGATGTGTGTCATTGTCTGGTTGACCAGACCATTATGCCAAGCTTTGGCTAAAGCTTGACACTTCAAGGTATGAAAATAAGATGGTTGGTGTGTGAATAGTATGGTGCAATAAAATTCTTTCAAGTAATTCCGTGACGGCGGTCATCTTTTTCGATAAATTGCTAGTTAACGGAATCGGAACATTAAACTTTACCTGATAACAAATGGCAACTAGTCAGAGAGATTTGGCATGTCGAACTAGTGATCGGCAACTATTGCGGCGGTCTGCGGTGTGGTTTACATCGACAAAACAAAAGCGACGGCTTCAACAGGTGCGGCGGTCGTGATTCCGACGTAGCAAAAGAACAGAGGATTTGGAAGTTCTTTGGAGTTAGACCAGTTCGTATGAGATCTAGGACCAAGTATTTATACATAACACCGAACCGCAAAATAGATATGGATGGTGGTTAGATTTTTTCGGAGTTGATTGGGTGTTCGGATAATCGTTAGTGTAGCGAGATACGGGATAAATCTGTGGCATTAGAAAAAAAAAAAAAAAAAAAAAACACAAAGGAATACGGTCTGATAAAACATTCCGGATTCACCGGATTAGTCCGTCGAAGTCGTCGGAAGTGATGACCAAAAGAACAGTTGGTGTATTCTATTTTCATTTAAAATTTTGAGAAATTGCAAAATAGTCCCTGTGGATTTTAGTAATGTACAAAACAGTTTTTTTCATTTTTTTAAAACTTGAATGATAAATAGTAAACAATGTTATATATGTTTTTATATGTGAGCATACGTTAAATTTTTTTTAAAACTGGAAACAAAGTGAATGTAAGTATACAAAATTTAAATAAACATGATAAAATAGAGCTTGGAATTTAAAGATTAGTTAACAACTAATATTTAAGTTGATTAAACTATAAAATAAAATACTTTTGTTCTTTTAATATTTTTTATAAGCTCATGGAAACGATGAGCATTGAATTCAATTAATGGATTATTCTATACATGACATTTGGCATAAATTTTTAAATATTAATTAGAAATGTTTATAAAATAAAAATATCTTGTTTTTTATAGATATTTAATTTAATTTAATATAAAGAGCAAAACTTTATGACTAAAAAAAATTGAAATGCTTCATTGATAAAAATTTGGTTACAAGTGCAATGAAGAATAAAATTTAAATAAAATCGATTTTTTTTGTGTTGTTACATAAATGGGCCAAACGGGTTTGAGAGATAATTGGTGAGTGAAGGCTTAGTCAATCGTTGACTGAGTTTCATGGAAGTTGACGCATGATGGAAGTGAACGTTAAGGTTGTTACAAAAAAGGAGAACGTGGCTTTGTTTATGCTGTTGTTTCCTTTGTTTACTAAATATAAATAGGCGTAGCAGTAGTTTTTCAAGTTGATGTTTTTCAATTCCGAGCATTGTAATCGTAATAGTTAAGTTCGAATAAACATCATAGAATTAGTCCTATAGTGTCTGTTTGTGTGTGTTTCCAAAAGGGCATGAGCTACAGAAACAGGCTCTTGGGGGTTTTAATGGGTAATATGAAAATACTATAATGATAACGCTTATGACGTTTCCACCACAATGATTGCTACTAACGTAAAATCTTTCAAGAAAAATAAATAATAAACTTTTGTAAAAATATTACACGATTAAGAAAACTACCTAAAACGAGTATCATAATAGTATATTTAATGGATAAGGCATTGGCAAACGTTTACAACTCAATGTTCTTAAAATAATTACTGAATTATCCTCTTGTCACAAATCAAGAATGAGCTTTATACACTATAAATTTAAGACAAAAAATTACAATTATGATCAAGAATTAGCCAAATCTTTTGGCAATAAGTCCTTGAAGGGAACCAACCAAAGTAAAAACTGTCACACAGAAGCAAAAGCTACTATACAAACGAAGTACAATCCATTTGCTAGTCCAAGGTACAACCTTCTTATGCACAAAGTACATCTCAACAGGGAAATATATGGTCAAGGGCCAAAAGATGATCGAGCCCGAGAACGCGAGGACCTCGTTGAAGTAAGGGAACAACACCCCGACTGCTACGGTCAAGACCACATATGTTGTTCTAAAACATAACCTAAGACGAGTTAATCTAAACTCGGGCCATAATGACACCTTTATATTCGGAATGTCCCTCGTCAATATGCTTTCGGGGTAGTTATCCATATACCATCTTTCCACAAGTGCAAACAAAGTCTGACTGTATATCTGTGTATTCGAAACATAACGGACATTACTATTTAGGGGGTGTTTACAATCAGGGTTGTGATTCTCACACGACATAAAACTCCTGGGTTTGGGTTTAGTCTAATGGGTTCTAGTCAGTTTCGGGTTGAACCCGTGCACGAGTCGTGTTCAGGTTGACCCGTTTAAACCTTTTGTTTTATCAAATTTTCATAAGAAATATTGGTATCTCACAACTTACTGAGTATTTTATGAAAAATTTATGGATAATAAGGTGCAAACGAGCCGAACTAAGCTCAAGCTCGACTAGGCTCAAGCTTGAGCTCGTTTAACTTACGAAAGCTCGAGCTCAGCTCATAGGTAGTTTTTCAGGCTCAGGCTCGAGCTCGGCTCGTTTATTAATTATAAATTAATTATAGTTATTTTTTTATATATAATTTAGTTATTTTTCATAATTCTATAGCTAGTAATTATAATTATTTAAATATATATATTTAATATATTAGAAAAAGATTATATAAACAGTGGACCGTTTAGGCTAGTGAGCCGGTTCGAGCTCGTTTACTAAACGGGTTTCTTGCGCTCCAGCTCGTTTCTAGCTTTTTTAAAGTTGAGCTCAAGTAGCTCCCAAGTAGCTCAAGCTCGTTTGCACCCTAAGCATAACTATCATATATACATTTGTATTTTTTGTTGAAAATTTAGAGGGATTAATTTACCAAAAACATAAAATAAAATAAAATTTTCTGGTTAAATGGGTTGTGTTCCTATCAACCTGTGAAAACTCATGTCATGTTCGGATTTATGTGTCTCACATGATTTCGGGTACGACCCGCATAAAACCCATTTCGATTAACTGACTAGTATGCTAAGGTCCTGTGATACCTGGTAACCGCCAACTAAGTGGAGAACAATGCACGCATTACCAAAGTCAACGAGCCAATATGGTTCATAAAACCCGAACCCGGTCAACAAATTCCCAGGAGTCAAATCTCCAAATGCAGCATAACCAGAAGCACCACAACACAGGTAAAAGGAAGCAGTTATAAATACTGCAATAGTGGAAGTCTTCTTCATGGTCACTTTTTGAGATGGAGGTGTCTTTAAAGTGCCCTACATGTCACAAACATCACATAATTGTTTGAATTAACTAACTTTCGATTAAACGGAAGGTGTTAACTGTTAAGAGCGGATTTAAATGCTAAGTTTGTACCTGTATTTCAAGAAGGATTAACGAAAATGTAAACGAAAATGCAATGTCTCCAATAGCTTGAGCAACCAACCATACTTTTTGCGTCGGATTAGTAGTTGAGATTCCGTTGATACTCCCTTTAATCTCCCCTTGTTCTGCAATCCCGTATTCAACAAGCAACTTGATTTGATAATATATTCAAACTGTTTGCCACATGGTTGTTCATAAAAGTTGAAATCGCCCAAACCGAAGAGAGTCGACCGGTTTGATATTTAAAGGGTTCGGTTCACGGTTCAGTTTTGGCGGGTTGGCGGTTTAAAGGTTCGGCTGGTGGTTTGAAAGTTGGAAGCGGCCATGTAACCAAACAAGCCCTTTTAGCTCTTTTCATTTTTGGAGTATGCAGTCATGTATATGCATTATATGCATGAACCATCTTTATTATTTTAAATTTTTTGATACAAATAACAAACTAACAATTTTGAAGGGAAAAAAGCTGGTTCAAACCGCCAAATCTGAACTGTTAAACTGTCAAATGACTCAAATCTCTAAAACTGGCCGGTCCCGTTGGCCCACCCAATCCGGTCAGTTTGGTTTATCGTTTCCCAATTAAAGATCAATATTTTGAAATAGAGATTAATACCTATTACTTGGGCTAATCCAAGTCCAATTCCGATTGAAGAATAGGTGAAGGACATAATTGCAGCAATAATCGAGAGCCATTTCGTATGAAAAATGTTGGGTATTTGAGAAGCTATTATTTGAATGATTCCAAACATAATCATATAATATTTATTCTCGGATTCGCAAGCAGCATCATGCCCTTCTTTGTGGAAACAATTTGATTGCATAATTGCTCTGTAATCCAGAAAAATAGTTCAAAGGGCCAAGATTTTATTTAATTTGATTGCTTAATTCACAAGCTAACACAATGTTCAGATAGAACTGATGGAAAAAGTAAGAATACCTCATACAGATTGCTGTTGTGATAACATATACAACTCCGGTTTTGAATAAACTGAAAAAAACCAAACATCCACACACCAATCCATTCTTATATCCTGAAATCGAAATCACATACGGAGGTTTAAACAAAGTTGAAAGTGGAACTATAGAAGCTTATTAGTGAAAGAACTGAAAATGAAGAACAAAACGATATTGGTGAATAATATTAATGGGCATTGAATAACTGGAAATCAAATCTCTTTATATAGAAAGATTACAATGAAAAGAATAAGGCAAATTGGATGTTAATAATCCAAAGTTCCAAATATGACTCACTGGATGATAATAATTCATACTTACAACGTGACCAATGACACTGCTAACTCTTATTTTCGTTGCCAATGGCAATCCCACACTAACGAAGATGTCCATTTGCTCCTAACTTTCATTTATGCCATTTCGAAACAATTTACAATATTCCTAATTGAAATTAAATCAGTCAATTGTTCATTAGGGGCACCAAAAAGTTAGTTTTCCGTTATAGTGAGTTGTTACCGGCAACGAAAGTGGAAGTTAGGAGTGCCATTGGTCAATGGTCACACTGTTAGTATGTATTATTACCAGCCAATGCGTCATAGTCTTGATTAGTAGAATTCAATTTACCAAAGCATAACGATAAAGCCAACAAACAAATAATAATGATAAAACATTAAAACTACCATGATATTCAAACCAGAGATGCAATAGTCTATGCAATTAAAATCGGTGGGATAACAGTTATCGGCCCTCTACAAAATATTGGTGTCAAATATCGGTTTCGATGTTATCGGCAATATTGACCGTTATTTTGGATGCCTTGGTTGATGTGGACTCGAAGGAAGATTTCATGGCTTACGATTGGATCACGTTTCAAATACTGGCACTTTTGATATTACTATTAATATTATATATGATTTATGTTACATATATATAAATTCTACATGGTATTAAAATTACGGATATTTGATTTTGGACCGTTAAAACTGCATAGCTATGCAGTTAATATCGGTGATATATCGATTATATCGGTCCTCTAGTAAAATATCGATGTCAAGTATCGGTCAGAATATCGGTACCGATATTATCGGCGATATATTGACCGATATTATCAGCGATATTTGACGATATATCATGATTACTAGTGTTAAGTTGCTATATATATAAATTCTGCATTATATTAAAATTACTGATATCCCACCACTATCTCACTGAGTTAACCTATATCCCAAATATCGGTCCTTGACCGATATCTGATATGTTACCGCATTAACTCATAGCTGCATAGACAATAATAACTAAGAAACAAACTTAAAAGATAAATGATAAAACATATTACGAAAAACACGAAAACATAATAGATATAAACTCGGCTAATAATGAGCAATTAGCATCAACTTAACTAACAAAAGCTAACCTAAAATATTCTGAACAGCCTGCAAAAATGAGTGGTTTCTGGTGGAGCAACCATTGCTAGGATTTGTATAAACATAAACATCACTGATAAGAAACGCAGACACGAGCGCGAACAACGCAACAATAACAACAACAACGGTCCTGCGATCCAGCCGAGCTGTGCCACACTCCAAGCCATGGATAGAACACCTGATCCTATCACTCCAGCTATAAAATGTGCTAGGGCTGTCCACACAGTTCCTTTAATCAACAACAAACACAGATAAATGATTATAAACCCTAAGTCAGTAAATCAGTAAACCTAATCATTAGATTCGAAGAACAGGAATGAAATCGAAGTGAAATAAGTTCAGATTTCGAAGGTGAGTGAGTTTGAATACGATCTATGGCTACAGCAGAGACCTGTGAGTTTGTGATTTGAAGTCTGTAACAATGGCGGATGATCTGCTTCGTCGTCATAGTTTCCTGCAGCCATTGATGACGTCAGCAGATTCTGCTTGCAGGCTTGCAGTTAGTTTATCAACAACAAGCACTGCAAAAAGTTTATACAATAAAATAGGAAAGGTGAAAGTTATATTAATATTTGTTTATTTATTAAACGTTTTAATTTAAATTAAATTGTTGGTGAAAATAAATGTTTTTGGTTATTTTCAAGTTGGATATGACAAGATATTAGATATTTGTGTTGAGAATAATCTTTACACTTGAAATAAATTAAGGAGATGTGTTGATATGTGACACAAATCATTTCAGTGTCTCAATTATAATAAATATAAAAATAAATATATATAAATGATTGTATTAATAATTTAATATCAACATCACTCTTTTATATCTATATTTTACGTTAAGTTTAATTTAAATAATAATTTTTTGAATAAGTTATCTTTTAAGCTCTGTGATTTGGTTTTAACTACTTGATTCCAAAATCAAAAGGTTTAACGTCCTAAGTATATGGTTTTCAATTTATAACCATCTGAGTCCGATTCATTAACAATTTCAACAATCTGAATCCAACTAACTAACTCTGTTAGATTTCCTTAATTATTTTTTTATAAAATTATCAAAATACCCTTATCGTCATCTTCAATTGATACACTAACCATCTTCAACCTGTGATTCACAACCACCACCACTTCACAACCTCACCACCACCAGATACTCTAATTTTTTTTATTCTTTATAATATAGAATATATAAAAAAACATTTATATAATCTCTATCTTCATCTTTTCTTTCTCTATATCTCTATACCTAAAGAGTAAAAATCTTACGAAGACACATAACACAATTCTAGGCAGCCTAATTTTTATTTTTCCCCTAAACCATATACCCATTTAACTTACACACTGATTCTTACCCGTTTCAAATTTACCCGATTTCCTTTTAAATATTCTATTTAATACATTCATTATTTCGTTTCTCATTAACCTCACATGTTTCCATTATTTAAACTTTACCAATTTTATAATAAAGTTTTAACCGGCGATCATTTTGTTTCTATTTTTCTAAATTTGAGAGTTGTTATTCTCATTTTCCTTCTTTGCCTTTTATAATCACACATATTTAAAATTACAAAAACAAAACAAGTATTACTAACTAAAGCCGTGTAATACACAAGATTCTAATATAGTATAACTACTATATCATTATTCCCATGTTTATGACTATTAATTTTGTTTATTTACTCACTATTATTCTCACTATTAAGCGCCATGCTGACAGCCATGTCAGCACGGAGCGTGGTAAAAAAAGCATGGGGTGAAAGGGTTTGAAAAGTGGCATTTTAAAAATAAATAAAAAAACAAAAATACAACCAATAACAACAATCACAATCAACCAAACACCATGCCGCCGCCACACCATGGGAAGGGGTGGTGTGCCGGCGTTGGGAAGCCCCACGCCACCCCTTCCAGGCCCACACCGTGTTATGTTAACATTTTATTTCAACTAGTCGAGTGAATAAGAATGAGTTTTCTCTTTGACTCCTTTGTGCTTAATAATCACACGATCGACTCTCGATATCATAAGAACCATTGATTGCTTAACGATTCTCATCCTCATGGCTTCTGTTTTGGCTCAAAAGCGCGGTAGCCAATTGCTGATGATGTTGGCTTGATCATTACTGTGTCTATGTTTAACCAAATGCTCAAATCATAAAATGGATTTGACACCACCGGAAGTGCTGAAGATATGCGTTCAATAGCCGCGCGAAGTTGTGATCGAAGAGCATGTTATTAAATTATTACCGAATGGTCTTAAACCAATGATCGCGTGTCATGTTAGGATGTCCAAACAACTACACTTCATGATGCTTATTCCTTGTCAAGGTTACAAGATCGGGCCAATGCTACCGCGATCACAGACCCTTCAAGGAATCGTTCAAAGATTAAAAACGATTCATGTAACTAATGAAGATTAAGGACTCAAAATGCAATTTGCAATATACCTAAACGAAGAAAAGTATAAATTACTCTAAAAAATTAAGAAAAAGATTGTAGGCCAACACATGTCGGCAGTGAAATACCGGGCAATTCTTAAGTACCGGCTAATGATCCCTTTGTTTCCGTATGATGAGCCATGCCCGGTTTACCGCAAGGTTTGTTTAGATACTTTTGGCGAACATGCGGTCCATTGTAAGGAGTTACCTGGTTTTAAATACAGACATGATTTGGTAAGGGATATTCTCTTTGATGTTCTAAAGCGGGCTGTGATTTCGACGAAAAAGGAAGCTCCGGTGAACTTAGGACGGATCCGCTCGATGGGAGGTCTACCCTTCGGCCAATTGATATTCTTGTGTTTGGGTGGGTCAGGGGAAAACACGCTTGTGTGGACCTTACAGGAGTGTCACCTCTTGTTAGGCTTAGGGATAATGGGTTTGTTGCTGGCCAGGCCGCCTTGAAGGCAGAATCGAGCAAGGTCGCTAAACACGAGAAGGCTTGCTTAGAGAATCAACACGTGTTTATCCCATTCGCTTTTGATACATTTGGGTCCTTAGCCCCAGAGGCCGTGGAATAGTAATCTCTCAACCTTTAAGGCTGTTTCGTCTTTAGTAGGATTGGTTTTGCAATTCAAAAGGGGTTGCAGCACAGCTTGTTGCCCGTTTACCTGCCACTTGTCTGTAATTTGTTGCTTTCATATTTTAATGAAAAGTTAGTAACTATATTAAGAATTAGCCAAATCTTTTGGCAATAAGTCCTCTAAGGGAACCAACCAAAGTAAAAAGTGTTGCAAACAAGCAAAAACCGCTATACAAAGGAAGTACAGTCCATTTTCTGGACCAAGGTACAACCTTCTTATGCACAAAGCACATCTCAATAGGGAAATATATGGTCAAGGGCCAAAAGATGATTGATCCCGCAAACGCGAGGACCTCATTGAAGTAAGGGAACAACACCCCGACTGCCACGGTCAAGACCACATATGTTTTCTAAAACATAACCTAAGACGGTTTAATCTGAAACCTGGCCATAACGACACCTTCAAATTCAGAATGTCCCTCGTCAATATGCTGTCGGGGTATTTTTCTGTATACCATTTTTCCACAATTGCAAACAAAGTTTGACTGTAAATCTGATAACACATATTCAAAACACAATTATGTAATCATGAGCAGATAATTAGTTGTAACATAACGGGCTTCTATAATGGGATCTACCATTTAGGGGGTGTTTGGCATTAAATTCGCAAGTTTGCGTTTGGTATAAATGGGTCTGGGCTGAACTCGTGAACGGGTTGTGTTCAGGTTGACCCATTAACCTGTTTATTATATAACTTTTAAAAAAACAAAAAGATAGATGTCATACCTTAACTTAATGGATATTTAAGCCACAACTTAAAAGATCCAAAAGATAATTAAGAATAAAACTTTAAACATAAATATTTATATACATTTGTACTTTTGGATGTAAAAATGTAGTTTTAGAGGATTAATATGCAAAAAGATATAAAAGAACATTTTGGTTGTTAAATGGGCTGTGTTCGTTTTAACCCACGAAAACACATGCGTGTTCGGGTCCATGTGTATGACACGATCTTCCGATTCGTGTCGGAACACGACCTATTTAACAACCCGATGATAATCTGTAACATGAAAACGCAAGGCCAAACAGTCGTTTCTATTAACCGCCTAGTAAACTAAGGTCATGTGATACCTGGTAACCACCAACTAAGTGAAGAACAATGCATGCATTACCAAAATCAACAAGCCAATACGGTTCATAAAACCCGAACCCGGTCAACAGATTCCCAGGAATCAAATCTCCAAAGGCAGCATAGCCGAAGGCACCACAACATAGGTAAAAAGAAGCAATTATAAAGACTGCAATAGTAGAAGTCTTCTTCATGGTCACTTTTTGAGATGGAGGTGATTTTTACAACACTCGCGATTTTGTTTTTATTTTTTATTTTTTTTTGTAAACTAATCATATCAAACAGGTAAATATGGAATTAAGAAGAGTAAACGAGTAAGATTATAATGTGAGCTCTGCAACGATGGTGGCAGTTTTCCATCTTCATCATCATAGTTTCCTCCTGCCATTGAGTCTGATTCTGGATTCTGCATGTAGTGAGGTTGTCAAGAGTGTTCAAACCGTCCAAACTGGTCATTGGTTTGATTTTGCCGTCGGTTTTCTGTCTTGACTTTTTGTTGGTCAGTATCAAAATTTTCAAACTGTAGCGAACGATTTGGTTTTCAATTTAATGATAACCAATTGTGTAAAACCGGACCGACCGGAAGTTACCATTTTAGTAACTTATTGGTGTGTTTCGAATAATAACTTACCATTTTAGAATTGTTCGTTAGCCGGAATGTATCACAAATTTAACTTTTTTATTTGGAGTTAAATGCCAAAATCGTCCCTGATGTTTGTCACTTCATTCCAAAAATGATACTTTTTGTATCTAGGTCTCTAAAACTTCACTTTTGTTGCTTTTTTTATCCAAATGACAAACTGGGTTAGAAATTTCTGTTAACGTCACCCTTTTTGTCGTTTTCCTTATTTTAATGAAGGGTATGATGATCATTTTATGTCTAATTTTATTTTAACTAAAAAACCCTCAAAAAATATAATAGAATTGTTCATTGGGCCCGAAGTGTATCACAAATTTAACTTTTTTATAACCAATAGACATAGTGTGATGGTAAGGTGTCTCATCTCTATCTAAGAAAAGTAGTTTCAAATTCTATAAGATGTAGGTTATGGTCTATTTATGCTAGAAAACCTAAGAGTTGGTGTGTTAAAAAAACATTAAACAATAAATTAACCTTTTTAAACAAAAAAAAACTTAATTAGGTAGTGATACCAAAAGAGTGCTGCTAGTACTTAAACAATGTGCCAAAATATTTAAGTTTTCTTTATTTTTTTCCTTATGGCTCGGCCATCAGCTTTAACATCTAGACCATAGCGAGACTAAGGCGCGCTTGGGAAGCATTAAATGGTGTATATGATCCTAGAAGCTATTACTCTAAGAAAACGTTCTTCCCAACCTTAGAAAGAACTTAGGAACGGTCGGAGCTGAACTACGAAGAGTTTTCTGTTCTAAGCAGCACAGCCCCACAATGGACGCCACTTGTTGAAACAACAGGAAGCATCAAATGGTGTATATGATCCTAGTGCGAATAGGAAACTGTATAGGATCACGATCTTGACAATACAGCCATACAGGCATAATATCTCGACCTGACAAAATCTTAGTTGTCTCAGCTTGACAACTAAAGACTAGAAACACGATCGCTTTGTTATCTAAGAAACAACAAACAGGTTACCGGGCTAAGTGGTTTATATAATTGAATAACACGTCACAACTAGCCCGGGTCAAATGACATTATTCTCTAAGTGTTACATTGTTCTGTAACATTCTAATATTGATACAACTGTTTGATACAAGAGAATGGGCTAATACACCCAATAAAATTTGCTATCACCCCCTTATTAGCTTCAAACAGAATATACTATTAACTATTTACTAGCCAAATCTTTTGGCAATGAGTCCTTCAATGGAACCAACCAATGTAAAAATGGTTACAAGCAGGCAAAAAATGGTATACACACCAAGTAAAATCCATTTTCCCGACCACGGTACAACCTTCTTCTGCACAAAGTGCATCTGTACAGGGAAATATATGGTCAACGGCCAAAATATAATCGAGCCTGCGAACGCGAGGACCTCATTGAAGTAAGGAAATAACATCCCAACTGCCATCGTCAAAACCACATACGCTGTTCTAAAACATAACCGAAGTGGATTTAGTTTGAACTCGGGCAGTACCGACACCTTCACGCTTCGCGTGTCTTTCCCGAACTCGCTGTCCGGAAATTTTTCCTCGTACCATCTTTCCACTATTACAAACATTGTCTGACAGTATACCTGGTAACCACCAACTAAATGGAGAACAATGCACGAGTTACCAAAGTCAACGAGCCAATACGGTTCATAAAACCCAAACCCAGTCAACAGATTTCCAGGAGTCGAGTCTCCAAACGCAGCATACCCGAATGCACCACAAAATAGGTAGAAGATAGTACTTGTAAGGATCGCAATTGTCGAAGCCCTCTTCATGGTAACTTTTTGTGAAGGAGGTGACTTCAAAGTGCTCTACATGTCACAAACATCAAATAACTGTTTGGAGAAATTGACTCGCGATAAAATAAAAGATTGGGTAAAATAACTTTTCGTCCTTTATGTTTATACTAAGTTTCAGTGGATGTCCTTTACCTTTAAAACTGTCAATAATCATCCGTCACCTTGTAGAAACCTTGCACGGTCTGTCCTTTGACACTAACCCAGTTAAATTTTCAGTTAAATCTAGTCACATAAGGGTAGTTTAGTCTTTTTTATGGTGTTTCGAGAGAGAAAGGGTGTTTATATCTCTTATTTTTTTTATTCTTTTTGTTTTATCTTTAATATACTTTTTTTAAATAAATGATGAAATGACTAAATTGCCAAAACTTAACTGAAAATTTTAACTGGGTTAACATCAACGGACAAACCGTGAAAGGTTTTTAAAACGTAAAGGATGATTCCTGACATTTTAAAAGGTAAAGTACATCCACTGAAATTTGGTATAAACATAAAGGACGAAAAGTGTAATTTACCCTAAAAGATTTATGGAACGGATTATATGTTATACCTGTATTTCAAGAAGGATTAACGTGAAGTTAAATGCAAATGCAATATCTCCAATAGCTTGAGCAACCAACCATACTTTCTGTGTCGGTTTAGCAGTTGAGATCCCAAAGATGCTACCTTCGATTTTCCCTTTTGCTGCAATTTCATTTTCAACAAACATTTATATTGTTTGCGGTCCATAAACAAGATCGTGTATCGATATGCTGAAGATAGAGATATGTACCGATTACTTGGGCTAATCCAAGGCCCATTCCGATAAAAGAATAGGCGAATGACATAATTGCGGCAATAATTGAGAGCCATTTTGTATGAAAAATGTTGGGTATTTGAGAAAGGAATATTTGAACTATTCCGAACATAAGCATATAATGTCTATCCTCAAACTCACAAGCAGCGTCATGCCCTTCTTTGTGGTAACAATTTGATTGCAAGATCGCTCTGTCACCCAGCCAAAACGTTTAAGCCCGACTAATACGTTAGTCAAGATGTCACCAAATCAAAGTAGCAACAAAGTATAATTATGTTTTGAAACTGCACAAGACCGGCCGTTTTTTACCCTATCATACCGTTTTTTAGTCGAAGTGTCGGACTAGCTGGTTGGGCCGGGAACCGGCGGTCGGACCAGGAAACCGGCCTGTTGAAACGGATTCTTATTAAAAAAATCAATTTTACGCTATTTATTTTGTATAATATTTACGGCATCACCCGGTTCTTACATCCGGTTTGACGGGTCCGATGACCCGACTAGTGGACCGCTAAGGAGACCAGTTCGACCTCCGGTCCAGTTCTGAGAACATTGATTTAAACAGAACAACGATCATTTTCTTAACGAACTTAACAGAGAGAATCGCAGGAAACGTTAGCATACCTCATGCTAGTGGCAGAAGTGATTGTATACACGACTCCTGTTTTGAATATACTGAAATACAGCAAGCATCCACACGCCACACCATGCTTATACCCTGAAATCCAATGTACATTAGTAGGTATAACCATATAAGTAAAATGAAAGTAAATGCTTATGATCCGAAAGTTTAGATGATGGGATGAAACAAAGGACCTAGAATGGTGTGAACGGCCTGCAAGTGGGACTGGTTCATAGTGGTGTTGCTGGTTTTAGGGTTGAAATACAGATGAATGTCACAGATAAAGTATGCGGAAACAAGGGTGAAGAAGCCGAAGATCAGCACAGATAATGGGCCCGCAATCCATCCCACCTGTGCCATGCTCCAAGCTAGTGATAAAACGCCCGATCCTATCACCGCTGTTATAATATGTGCTACGGCTGTCCATACGGTTCCTTCAATCAACAACACAAAGCTAATTAATAAATAGTTCAAGTGTTATCATCAAATCAAATTCAAGGCTAAGTAGTTAATGCGGTAAAATATCGGAAAATCGGTCAAGGACCGATATTTGAGATATTCGGTTATCGCAGTGGGATATCGGTAATTTTAATATCATGCTAAATTTATATATATAGCAATCTATCACTAACAATTCAGTATACTCTACTATCATTAACAAATTAACCTTTTGCAACTTGAGAAACACTAACAATTGTAGCAAGTAGGAACTGACTAAGATTTAAAACACTAACATTTAACAATAACAACTAACAATTAAGACCTAAAACACTAATAGCAACAATAAGAAGAAATAAGAATAAAGGTACTGACATCCATCGGGAAAATCTGTGATATATTGGTCAAATACTGGTCCAATATCGGTCAATATCGCTGATATTATCGGTACTGATATTCTGACCGATATTTTGCACAGTTGTCTCGGTAGGGGACCGATAACCGAGATATATCACTGATATATCGGGATATTAACTACATGGATTCAAGAAAGTAAAATAAAATAGCAGTCAATGAGTTTCAATTAGCAATCTCCATTGATAAAAGTCATAAATCTCCATTAGAAATCTCCATTAATTAAAGTCATAAAACAAACACCAGATCCTATCATTCTATCTGTAAAACATGCAACAGAGCTATCTATACAGTTCCTTCAATTAACAACACAAATATAACACATAAAACCCTAGGTCTCATCATCAAATTCAAAGTATAACAATGAAATCGAACTGATATAAGATAAAAATCCGAAGTTCATTGACTTTCAATTAAAAAGTGAAGAAATGAAGAAGAGCAGACCAGTGAGGTTGTGGTTTGAGGTCTGTAACAATGGCGGTTGTTCTTCCTCATCATCGAAGTCTCCTCTCGCCATTGTTGATGGATTTCAAAGCTACCAAATTCTGGTTGCAGATAGTTATCAACAACCCAGGCGAAACTCATAAAAACGTGACCATAAATTTAGGAATCATAACTATTTTAATTTTTGTTTTTTTTAAACCACGACTTTCTTGTGTTTTGTCACCGCACTCGTGGTTCCACTTTGACCACACTATGTTGTCTTAACCGAGAGCTCTGTTGTCCCACTCCGGCCAGACTATATTGTCTTAACCGAGCTCATGCTAGCTTCAGAGTCGTCTTCTCCCTACTTTCTTTTAGGGCTAGCTCCCACTCGTTACTAACTCATACTCTTTCATACCTTACTTGTGCCTATAACTTAAGAAGGAGGTTAAAGAACACTAACTCGATTAACTCTTTCCCTACAACCGTACTTGTGACACTAATTAACTTACTTAAGACCCTATAAGCACCATCCTCCCTATTATATTAGGGCTCTTGGAGAAAGTACTGAGTCTTGACTTGGTACGAAGGGATCGATCAAATCAAGACTTCCTGTATGGGGGGAATCCTTTATTCTCAATAAAGATGCCTCAACTGGATAAATTACACAATTCTTCTGGTCATGCCTTTTCCTCTTTACTTTCTATATTGCCATATGCAATGATGGAGATGGACTACTTGGGATCAGCAGAATTCTAAAACTACGTAACCAACTGCTTTCACACCGTACGAACAACATCCGGAGCAAGGACCCCAACAGTGTTCTAAAAGCTCTCTATCCAATAGCCGCTTATGGCCTCCCTTCCTTCATCGATGTGCTTAAATTAGAAGAGAAGCCATAAAGCGAGAAAATAACCCAGCCCAGTATGGAAGAGGCAAAAACCAGTTTCTTTCGTAGTGACGAATCACCAAAGACTACAGCAGTGTCTACAAGCGGGAAAGGTCATCCGTCATCCGCGCTAGAGCGCCCTTCTTTGGGTCCATATGGCTGGTAGGGGTAGCATTGACTATTGGAGTGAGCCAATCCTTTCTTTGGTTCTTTATAGCAGATAATAAGTATAAACTCTGGGGGTATGAGTGCATGATTCTTTCACCCACAAGCTTAGAGAAAGAGACCGAAGGAGGATATGAAAAATCCGCTGATTCCCTAAAGCTAGAGCTGCTACTTCCTTTGAACTACTCCGAGATGGTTTCAAAGAAAAGCTCACTAGCAGAAAAAGGGTTTTGAAGAAGCCGACATTGAATTGACTACCTAAATTGCCAGCCTTTCTTTCAAGATCAAAATAGTACTACTACTCCTATGATTTCATTACAGGGAAAGGAAGTGAAACTCGGAAAAGATGTAAAGAACAGGCCTGCTTGAGAGTGGAACTTACCTTAAGATTCAACCCAGCATCCTGCTAGATGGGCGAAGGAAGGGGCTAACTAAACCGAAAGAAGCTGTGGGACTACTTCACGCAGTAAGTCCGGCAAGTCAAGAAGGAGCTCTAGTAGGTAAAGCCACTAGGGCTGGTTAGCTTGAAGCAAGGGTCTGGTATAGTAGGGAGCTGTACCCTTGATGCAGGGGTATATCGTAAGGGATTGATGTTGCTGTGAAAGAATACCCCTAGCCTTCAAACAAAGGTGGAGGTTGAGTCATGGGTTGTGTAGTAAAGGAAAAGGTTGCATCGTACCCTGTTGTTGAAGCGCAGGTCCTCAGCAAGAAGAATAAAATTTGGATGTTTTGTACGGGTATTGATTCCGGATGGGAATGGCATGCTCAGGAAAGTCAGAAAGCTAGGTGCCACACCAATGCAGACAGAGAGGCAAGAGCTGGAAAGAGAGGATTAGATGAATTGAATCAATCGTTTTTTGATATCCTGGTCAAACTCTCCCCATCTATGAGCTGATTGAGCGCTCTTTCTCTTTGACACAGAAAAGAGTCTATCTAATCAAGGTATACCGGGCCTAGTAGGAGGCAAATCTCCTATTGTTCTTACAGAATATGCTCTTCTTGTTCGAGAATCAGCTTTGCATGAACTTGTTCCTTCTAGCTTGTTTTGAGCTGTGGTACCTAACCCTGACCCGAAGTAGGGAACTGCGAGCATCAAGCTTCAGGCATCGGGCCTCAGGTAAAAGAAGTTGGCATCGAGTAAGGGATCCTAGCCTCGTGCGAGGTATGCAAACATGGTAAGGAGTCAGAAGCTGGTATCAGAGGTAGGTGAAATCGAGTTAGGCACTCAAGGCATCTGTCTACGGGCAACAGGCTGAAGGAAGTAGGCAAGTCTGTATCTGCTACAAGCACAAGCGAGGCATGGGAAGGCCTTCCTATTCAAACTCTTGATCTCGGACATGGAAGCTAGCTTCAGAGTCTGGCTTAGGTGTTTCCCCGGGAACCCCAACTATCAGCTGCCACTTAATAGTCGTATTTCACGTATAAGAACAAGCAGGGTCACCAATCAATGATCCGGATATCGAGGATTATATCGGAGACATTAAGGCTAGGGACGGACAGTGTGAGGTGGCTTAGAGTTTCTATTGTATTGTAAATTATACGAGTGTTGTTATCATACCGCTACCGTGACGAACCAAATAACATTGATACCAGTATAGGGATTATTAAAACCGGTTCGTTTTCATAGTTTAGGTCGATGTGAAATAGGTATCGATATCCTTTTAGGCATATTCTATTTTTTTTTCTCTTTTGGTTGTTATACCAAGTGTCAATACTGTAATGAATACGAAGGGTTCTCACTAGTTATTATTATAAATTAGATAGTCTATAGGATACCATGATTTGAAAATAAAACAATGTAATATGTTTCAATTATGAAAAAACAAAGATTCGATATTATCTATATTTCAAGATCTAGATCATTATTTAAAGTATTTAAAACACGAAACCATGAGAGGACAAACACAAGTTTGTTACTACTTTGTGACATTGACGGGAGAGCATCGTTAATAATCAACCTCATTGGTCATGAAGTATATCGTCAACAATCTATTTGATTTGAAAAAAAAAAAAAAAACCTTAAGCTTATTATTGTAATGTTTACCAACATAGATTATCATTTTTCATGGTTAGAAACCAGTAGAACTTGTTGGATTTAATTCCATATTGAAATCATAATGTTGGGTATTGGGGGTTTTAATGAATTTTGACATAGAGTTTAGCACATAGAAATTTATGGGTTATAAATATGCTAATAGTTTGGAAACAATAATATTGCCTCGTTCAAGTACTTTGGCATGGCTCGGCTCTCTATTGGTGACAAATAAGAAAAGAAAGATTATTCACGGATCATGACAACGCAGTGGATTCTATGCGTAACATCCTAATCCGGCTTGGGCTGACGTGTTAGTTATAGAAATTTGCGTAACTATAGAAATTTACGTGTCAGTTATATAGTACATCAGAGGTTAGAACATCATTTCATAAATTGTAAAACTTTACATTATTTCAAATAAGTCAAAATATTGTACAAAACATTTTAAAGTTTCACGAAAATCCATGTGCGTCTTTATTTCCTCGAGCCATCCATCTAAGTCTTCCCGAATAATCCTTGCAACTTAACGTACATAAGAAGGAAAATGTACGCCTGAGTAAACGAGGTTTACTCAGTGAGACAACAACAATATAATATACAATTTCCTAACGATGTCTATATATATCAAACAATATACATATAACACATTCAGTTAGTTACCTTCAGTGCGTCACATTCAGTAGTTTAGCGCGTAGTCAGTTCACATTCAGTGTGTCACATAATCACATTCAGTAGTTCAGTTTTTCGGTGCATTACCTTTCGGTGCGACACAATTAGTAGTTCAGTGTGTCTCATGATCAATATATGCTAAACAATATAACTCTATATATAAATACAATATAACACAAAATCTTGAAGGTCACATAAGCATGCATTAACGAATCTAAATTTCCAACTACGAGGTAGTAGAAACCCAAATTTGTACACATAAAGTTGTTTTAGAGTTTGTACCTTGACAATCGATATCTTGTCTTCCAATGGATATTTGATATTTGTTTACGAGTATTCGTAGAAACCTTATTCGTAGAAACCTACATTGCGGTCATGTATCTCATAAGGTCGTGTACAATTGTTTAGATATTTATTCAAAACAAATAGGTTCATTTACTTTATAAAAAAAATATTCTTAGTATGTTTATCATATGTATTTCATGAAACATAAAGCTAATTTTACTAATTATAAAAAGATAATAAGTAAATAAAACATTAAATCTAAGTTTAACTAAACAAAACATTAATTAAAAATGAATGTTGGCCACAAGATTTGAGCTTACTGTTATAAAACAAATGATTTAACCATTGAGCTACTTAGTCACATGTGTTTATTTAATGAAATCTGATGTGTTAAACTAGAAATCTGATGACTAAAAAGAATGTCTCGCAAGATTTGAACCCAAGACCTATAGGTTATAAGTTAGAGTCTTAACCAATGGACCACTTAGTAATTTATGTTTAATTTATGAAATCTGATGTTTTATATAAGAAATCTTGTGCATTTAACAGAAAATCTGATAATCTCTAGGTTATATTGTGACTCCTAGGTTGTAAACCATAATCTAAACCAACTGGGCTACCCGAGCCTTTGTGAAAAAGAATGACTCCTTAATTATTTACTTACTCAGTTCACTGGTTTATCTTTTTCTTCTTCATCTTTTATCTAAAACTAGCATTCACATATTTAAATCTATATTCCATTTTCATTAAAGATTAACCTTTAAGTTTCAAAAATAAAGATTTAGTTTATGGTTAACTTGGTCAAAAACGCTTTTGTCTAATGGAGAATGTTCATGAAAAATAATTCATGCAATGATATTTTATTTAAAAAAATTCTCATCCATCCATTTCTTATAGAGTAAATTGCACAAAACATCCTGTATGTTTCCTCAAACTTGCAGGTTCCAGCCTTAATGTTTAAAAGTTGCTAAAAACAGCCTTTAAGTTTATTTTTCTTGCGGGTTCAATCCTTTACAGCTAACCACGTTATCTTCTTCAGTTAAGTTCCCTCACATGCATAACATGTGAGGGTATATTCGTCATTTTGGTTGATCTTCCACCCACTTCAATTATAAAAAAAAGAATATTTAAGGTTTAACCTAGTTTAAACGAAGTTTGGTAAAACGTACGCGACTACAGAGGAGCACGATTACCGTTTGATAGTGTTTAAGTCTAACTTGCGACGTCCTAAGCGTCACCAGTTGCTGGATCCGACTACTGAACACGGTGTTACGAAGTTCTCTGATTTAACGGCATCGGAGTTCCGTGAGAGGTATCTAGGGTTGAAGAGTCGTTTGTCGTTCCCGTCTGATGCGAATAAGGCGCCGATTCTTCCAACTGATGGTAATCCTGAAGAGTATGATCAAAATTTGTGTTAATCTTTACAGCTTAGTGGGCTAGCTTAACAAGATTCCTATCTTAATTCTGGGTTCGCCGGAATCCGGCGAAGTCGCCGGAGAAGAAGACCGAAAAAGAGGGTGTTTGGTTTTTAAAAGTTTGGTTTTCTTGCACATTAGTCCGTGCGGTTAGAATTTTTTTAAAATAGGTTAAATCTTAAATATTCTTTTTTCTTATAATTGACGTGGGTGGAAGATCAACCAAAATGACGAATTTACCCTCACATGTTATGCATGTGAGAGAACTTAACTGAAGAAAATAACGTGGTTAGCTGTAAATGATTGAACTCGCAACAAAAATAAACTTAAAGGCTGTTTTTCGTAACTTTTAAACATTAAGGCTGGAACCTGCAAGTTTGAGAAAACATAAAGGATGTTTTGTGCAATTTACTCTTTCTTATATGATTGTCTGCCAACTTTTGTATTTCTATTTTGCAAGTATTTCATTTGAAAGTATTCCACTTGCAAGGATATAAGTATTTTATTATTATCGTTGTTACTATGAGATTTTAAAATTTGTTAACAAGAAATTATATATTTATTTGTTATTATTATTTTAAACTTCTAAATTTTAATAAAGAAAGACATATATACACATATATTTTTCGGTTATTACATTATGGTCATATCGAAATGAGATTTTGTTTTCACACTAGAATAGAAGAATCAATCTGTTTCTGACTCCATTCTTATTTTTTGTGGGTGGTCAATAGAAATAGTAATGGGTTGAGTGGCTGCAAAACCCACTTCTTTTCATGTAATAGTTTTTTGAGTAAATTGTTATTTTAGTCTATAAGGTTTGATAAAATTGTCAGTTTAGTGGAAATAGTTTCTTTTTGTTATTTTAGTCAAAATAGTTTTGTTCTCTGTCATTTTAGTCTCTGAATTTTGTCATTTTTTTGTCATTTTTATCCAACCCACTAACTCCATTAAAAAAGTTTAGTTAACTTAGGTGAATTTTGGTCAAACCACATTTTCCTTTTTTTTTTTGCAAGTGTGGTATAGGGATGATGTTGTGCCGGTTTACAGTGAAGATGATGGCGGTGGTTGTTGGTTTTATGATGATGGCGGTGGGGTGGGTGGGTGGTGACGGTACAAGTAGGTGGTGGCGATAATAGAAGGTTGTGATTGGGTGGCTGGTGGTGGTGGTCGATGAAAATGACAAAAAATGACAAAAGTCAGGGACTAAAATGGCAAAAGAAAAAAACTATTTGGACGAGAGTGACAATTTTAGTCAAATCTCGGAGACTAAAATGGCAATTTACTCTAGTTTTTTTTTGCAAGCTTCTTGCTAGTTTGTAGTATTATTTGGCCTTTAAATTTAAATATAAGGTCTAAATCAGGATTACCTTTTTGTGTTCTTGATAAAATTAGACCTAGTTTGACAAAAAAAAAAGTGGATTTTTCACAAAATGATGAGTTTACCATCACATGAAATGATTAAAGATTATCCAAGAAATGTACTTGGACTAAAGATTTAGTTTAAGAATCAAAATATGTAAATATTGATGGAAATGGTGTTCTATGTCGTTTTAAAACTCAAAAATGAAGAATTGGCATGTAAATTTGGCCAAAGGTAGTTTATGAAGTTTACTTGCACTTAACTTAATGTGTTTGAAATGTTATAAGTGTAAACGGACGTGATTAAGAAATATACAATTGTAAAGTTTGAATTCCATGAATAATAATATTTAAGGTGTTGTGTGACTTAAGGTGTTGTGTGATATCATAGAATATTAATAAGAGGGTATGAATGTTTATTGAGACCACGAGTCTCACATATGTTGTAACTTGACACATCTTGTTGAGATTGAATAATCAGTTTGAAGTCTAACAACATCATCCAATTTAATAAAGGAATATTGGATTTTAATAATCCTAACTATTCGTCGTTGGCCGCCAACAGTTTCAACTTCAAAAATAACCATTGGTAGTCCCAATTATTAACATATTGGCCTATAATGGACCCTGACTAAAAGAACCCTAACGCCGTTAGTCTCCGGTCGCCGGAACAATGTTTTTGGCCGGAAAACTCAACATTTTTGTCCCAAACCTCTTTGTAATCTTATTACGAATCTTTATTAACCTTTTTTCTAGTAAAAGCCCAATTATTGAAGTCGCCGAAAAACTCTTTTTTCGCCGGAAAACTTATTTTTGGCCGGAAAACTCAACTTTTTGGCCGGAAAACTTAATATCTCCTTCCCAAACCTCTTTGTAACCTTAGACCGGACCTTTAGAAACCTTTTTTGGCCAAAAACGGTTTACAGGAGGCCGGAGACTAACGACATTAGGTTTCTGTTAGTCAGGGTCCATTGGTGGCTAATATGTCAATAGTTGTGGACTGCCAGTGGTTATGTTTGAAGTTGGGTCTGTTGGCGGCCAACGACGAATAATTGGGATTATTAAAATCCAATATTCCTTTAATAAACACTTCAGAGCGACTTGTTATGATTTACGCAAAACAAAACGTGGATCAAATGTGCGTATAACAAAGCTAATGATTTCATACCATAGGGGGAACTTTGTAACACCTTGTTGGTGGTTTTTCATGCATGATCTGAAATGATGAAAAAACACAGAAACGGTCAGGATTTTAAAATGCTAAAAAATACTATGGTTTTTTAACCTCGTTTTAAACAAGGGTTACAAGTATGGATAGTGTATAAAAATGGTATAAACTCACTTAGTTTCTACTAATCCTTTTAAATTAAACATTTTCAACCAAGATGATACAAATAGACTATAAATGTTGCGTCTCTTAGGCTAGGGGATTTTGGGAATAATCTTTCTTGTGTAATGGATTATTCCATATTTGCATATGTTACTAACACTTAAACTCATTATTGAACAACTTTTTAGCTTGTAACAAAAGCACAAATTTTGTTTAATCGTTTTCGATAAACGTGTTTCGAAATATATACTTACGGAACCGTTTATGATATCATGAAAACAGTATTATAATGGATTTTGAAAACTGTGAGTGTTACTAGGGTTGTTAATTCTGTTGGACCAGCAGGTTTAAATATGCAACGTGAATATGACTTATAGCATTATTCGTGTCAAAGATTTTAATACTAAGTTGCACACATATGAACATGACCATTTAACCCACTTTTTTAAATGAGTCATGAATGTTTTGACGAGTTACAAAGTCAACCATTTTCTTATACGAGTCATCCCAAACCTCACATGTTTTTAAAACGGGTCAATCCAAACACGACTTGCATTTTAAACAGATAGTGATAGTCAATCCAAAACCTTTATTTAATCATGTCGTATTTAAGTCGTGTCAAGAGTTACCGCCGCTAGGCGTTACACGTAACCTACGCAACAATCAAACCACTTTATTTATTTATATATAAAGTTGTTTTTTTAGAAGAGCGAGCTGTATTTAAATTATTTTTAATTTTTAAATAGACTTAAATGTCATTTAGTTTCTGTGGTTTGAGTCATTTTGATAGTTTAGTCCAAATGTTTCATTTTTCGTCCGTGGGTTAAAAAAGGTTTCATGGATGCCATTTTAGTCCACTGAGTTAACTTCGCCCATTTTTTCTGTTAACGAGAAGGGCAATTCGGTCATTTTATATGGCCAAATTCTTCTTTCTAGTTTACAAGATATATATAAAATGACCAAATTGCCCTTCTCGTTAACATAAAAATGAATGAAGTTAATCCAGTGGGCTAAAATGGCAACGCTGAAAACTTTTTGGACCCACATACAAAAAATAAAACATATGAACTAAACTGGCAAAATTGCCCGAACTACAATGACTAAAATGACATTTAACTCTTTTAAATATTTAAAAATTGAATATACTTTTTCGTATATTCCATACATGTGTGTGCATAGGTTGTGGATGAATCTTATTTTTGTTCTACAGAAAGAGGAACCAGAGAAGAGAAAAGGCCACCACCCATCACATATATTATTATCATCTGATCTAAACAAACAAGAATCAAGGCAAAAATGGGTGGGGGAGACTATGAGGATGAAGAACAAGAAACACCATTGTTGCAGAACTCATCTCATAATCATATAAACACTGGTTTGCTCTGTTTCATTATCTGTAGCTTTTGATTATTATCTATAATATATCGTTGAATTTTCAAACTAAAACCATACCAATAACCAATCTGAATCAATCACTATATGATCGGATTATGTTATAGTAGGTGTTGACTTTATACAACTGGTCGTAAGAATCGTTAGGCGCTAGTTGGTTGGTGGGTACCAACTAGTGATTAATCGGGATTAATCAGATTGGGTTTTATATGTAATTTTCAGTTTTATATGTATGTACACATATTTTTATATGTATTTTTTTAGGTAGACATGTTTTAACACATTCTTCGACCCATGTTTTCAAGTAGATAGGATTAATTGCCAGAATTTACAGGTTTTGGTTAAGAATCTGGCCGAATAGCTAGACTCCCAACGATTTTTGGCCAATTAGGATTGGATTTGACCATTGTTGACCGCCTACCGATTAATTGGCCAATTAGATATAAATTACTCAGTGGTGAACCTGGTCTAGCGATTAACCAACGACTGATTGGAGGCTAGTCGGGATTTTTACAACTATGGGTACTGGTGTTCGTTTTATGGTTTTTGATCGATGTAAAACACTTGTGGATTGTTATACCGAGTGCCCGCATCATGCATCAGTCAATCCGATACCGACCGAAAACCCACTGCGATAGCACGGGAAATCCTACTAGTTCACACAATATTCAGATGCGGTCACCAATGACATGTCATACAGGCTGTATGGGTTATACGTATGATAGGAAGAAAATGGTCATATATTGACACATAAATGATTGATTTGACTACTGACAAAGTTATATGACCATTAATATCACTAGAAAAAAAAACCTAAATATTCATGTTGACCAGATATTTTTTCCGATATAGACATGAAAATTAGCCGTCCTCAAAAAACATGGGCTAAGCCTAGCTAGCACCCAAAATCGGGGCTAAGCTCCAAAAGCGAGGGCTTAGCCATCTTGGCAAGGTCTGATGTGGTGGCTTTTGATTGGCGGAAATGACGGCTGACTACTTTGCTGAAGGCTAAAATTTATGTCTATTTTTGAAAAAAAAGATCTAGTCAACATGACTATTTAGGTAATTTTCCCTTTTTCGCCCTGTCATATGGCCGTATGATGTGACAGCTGGTCTGGTGTACACTTTTTAGGGGTGGTGTTTGTATAGCATCACTTGTTTGGTATGTAGTTAGAGATTTCATGTTAACGATTCAGTTTCGATTACTCGAATTGTATGATATTTAGGGTTTTAATCAGTTCGGTTTTCGATTTGTATTGTTGATTGAAGGAACTGTATGGACAGCACTAGCACATATTATAACAGGAGTGATAGGATCAGGTGTTTTATCACTAGCTTGGAGCATGGCCCAGCTCGGATGGATCGGTGGCCCGTTATCTCTGTTACTCTTTGCATTTTTCACTCTTGTTTCTGCATACTTCATCTCTGATGTTCATATATATATGCAAACCCGAACACTGGCAACACCACTGTGAACCAGTCAAACTTGCAGGCCGTTCACACCATTTTAGGTTCGGTTTTTTGTTTAAGTTTAACTTCAGATTCATAAGCATTTAGGGCTGCAAACGAACCGAACAAACACAAACAAGACCTGGTTCGTGTTCGTTTGTTAAGAAATGTATATGTTCACGAAATGTTCTGAACACTTATCGAACGAGATTTTATGTTCGTGTTCGTTTGTTAAGGAAATGAACGTGTTCGTTTGTGTTTGTTTGTTAATTTTAAGCAACAAACGGAAATGGACGTTGAAGAACACAAATGGACACAACTAATGAAACAAACGAACACAAACAATCGTTCATGAACAAAATATATAATACACTGATACTTGTTAAAGATTTTATTTGTCGGAACTTTGAAGTATTTAAATAATATATAAAAACTAAAAACACTAATGAACTATCGAACAATAAACAAACATGTTACTGAATGTTCACGAACGTAAATGAACGAACTCGGCTTCTGTTCATGTTGTTCATCTAATTAAACGAATGAAATTTCTTGTTCGTGTTCGTTTGTTTAATAACGAACGAACACAAACGAACTTCCCACCGAACGGTTCACGAACTGTTGCTGACCGTTTGGTTCGTTTGCAGCCCTATAAGCATTCACTTGCATTTTGCGTATTTATTCTTGTGCAATTTGGTTTTCAGGATATAAGAATGGGTTGGTGTGTGGATGCTTGGTGTATTTCAGTATATTCAAAACAGGAGTTGTGTATACAATCACATCATCAATCAGCATGAGGTATATTGTTTTAACCAACTGTCAACACTTGGATGAAGATGAAAATGGGAGCAAACAGCTTAAACAAAAGAACTCGAGTAATCGAGTTACGTGTATATATAATAGAGTAAAGTACACGGTTGGTCCCTGTGGTTGACAAAAATTTTTGATTTGGTCCCTAGCTTTCCAAAAGAACACGGATGGTCCCTGTGGTTTGCACTTTGTAACGTATTTAGTCCCCAACTTTTGCCAAAAGTATGTTGATGGTCCCTGTGGTTTGCACTTTGTAACGCGTTTAGTCCCTAACTTGGGCATGCTGAAACCTTTAGATTTGTTAGTTGGGGACTAAATGCGTTACAAAGTGCAAACCACAAGGACCATCCGTGTACTTTTGAAAAGCTAGGGGCCAAATCCAAAATTTTGTTCAACCACAGGACCGTTCGTGTACTTTACTCTGTATAATATCTTAAAATCTTTAGATATCGATAAATAAGAAAATGTTGATGTGTCATATTTACGTAACACACCGGATACTATATAACACATACCGGATACTATAACACATAAAATTTGTCATTAATGTTTTGGATTCAGAATTTGTTGTTACAATGATTTGGTGAAATCTTGGTTATAACATTAACCATCGTCGAATGTTTTGAGTGTGTGACAGAGCAGTTAGGCAATCAAATTGTTACCATGAAGAAGGGCATGAGGCAGCTTGTGAATTCAATGATACATATTATATGCTTATGTTTGGAATGGCTCAAATAGTAGCTTCTCAAATACCCAACATTTTTCATACAAAATGGCTCTCAATTATTGCTTCAATCATGTCTTTCACCTATTCTTTTATTGGAATGGGCCTTGGATTAGCCCAAGTAATAGGTACATATCTCTTATCTTCAACATATTGATATACGATATTACCGTTGGACTAAGCCAGAAATAGGCAGGTCGGGTCGGGTCAGGTTGGGTAAGAGGTCAAAAATGGGTCGGGTCAAAAATGCGGTTTTAAAAAAAATATCAATTTGATTCGTGTAAAAAGGGGTTCTGACAAAATGGACTCGGGTTGAAAATAGTCGTTTTTGAAAAAAAAAAAACAATATTAAAATGGGTTTACCCACTATATATTTTATGGTGGAAAGTATCGACGGGTAGAGGCGGTGTAGGTGGCGTCTGGCGGTGACGGTGACAGCAGCAACGACAACGATGGTTGTGGCGGTGGCGATGACGGCGGTCTAGAGGTGTACAAACCGTTTTTTATGCTATAAACAAACAGTTTTTTTTCTCAAACCGGTTCGTTTTAGAACTGGTTTTAAGGTTCAAACCGCAAACTGATTAAACAGATTCGGTTCGGTTTATAAACTGGTTTGGGACCAAAAAACCAGTTTTTAACGACCGGTTTCAAAGTATGGGAATACGAACCATTCTACAAACCACTGGTCGAATCGGGTTGAAACCGGTTTTTACGAAAACCGTTTTTTTAACTGGTCTGTTTTTTATTCCGGTTTTCTTTTTTTTAAACCGGTTTTTTTGCCCACCTCTAGGGGTGGCAGTGTCACGATGCTGGCCCGTTTTGGACCTGTTTTAAAAGTGGCCCATTTTGAGTTTCGACGCGTTGTATAATTTGAGTTGACCCGTATGAATTCATGCAATTTCTTTTAAACAAATCAACTCTTTTCTTGAAGAATATGTCATGATTGTCACCCTTATGTTGGACCACAAACTATATAAATAAAAGTAGTTTTAAATAAATTTGCTTGTTGAATATGAAATTGCAGCAAAAGGGAAAGTTGAAGGTAGCATTAGTGGAATCTCAACTACTAATCCCATACAAAAAGTATGGTTGGCTGCTCAAGCCCTTGGAGATATTGCATTTTCATATACATTTTCATTGATCCTTCTTGAAATACAGGTATATAATATCGCCATAGTTCTAATATAGCGTATAGAGTAAAATGCCAATTTCGTCCCTTAGGTTTGGCTACTTTGCGACCTTCATCCAAAGGTTTGTTTTTTCGCTTCTGGATTCAAAAGGTTTAAAATCTTACCATTTTCATCTGACTCGTGAATTCCATCCATTTTTTAATGATAGGTCAGGGGTATTCCGTCATATAATCTTGCCATTGTGATATAAATAAACAAAACAAATAGATAAAATGACGAAAATGCCCCTAACTTAACGTAAAATGGATGGAGTTAACGAGTCAGATGAAAATGGCAAGATTTCAAATATTTTGGATCCAGATGCGAAAAAACAAACCTTTGGATGAAAGTCTCAAAAAACGGCCAAACCTCAGGGATGAAAATGGCATTTTACTCTTTATATTTTTATATTTCTAGCAAGTTAGTTTCTCCAAGTAATTAATAATTATGTGATGCATATGACATGTAGAGCACTTTGAAGTCACCACCATCTCAAAAGGTAACCATGAAGAAGGCTTCCACCATTGCAGTCTTTACAACTACAATCTTCTACGTATGCTGCGGTGGTTTCAGCTATGCAGCATTTGGAGATTCGACTCCTGGGAATCTGTTAACCGGGTTCAGGTTTTATGAACCATATTGGCTCGTTGACTTTGGTAACGCGTGCATTGTTCTCCATTTAGTTTTAGGGTATCAGATATACAGTCAGACACTATTTGCAATTGTAGATAATATTGTGTGGTGAATAAAGAACATCGTTAAGGACAAAGTTTTTGGTAGGTGAGGTAATGGTGGTGTTACCGATCCGTGAATTGGTACTCGATTACCTTTACCAACTTTAACAAATTTAATAGGACAAAAATCATGGAAAAAAGAGATTTTACCTTGGTCCCCAGTGACGTGATTAGTAGCACCAGTGTCCATATCCCATGGGTCTTCACCACACATCGTCAAAAACCTTATATCTGTCAAACAATTCACTAAAGATAACAATGTTTCTGTGGAATTTGATCCGTATGGTTTTTCTGTGAAGGACTACAAGAGTGGGAAGATCCTAACCAGGCATGATAGCTCTAGCCCACTTTATCCTCTCACCAAGAACACTGCTTCAGCTTCCGCTTTTGTTGCTTCATCTTCATCAACCGATTTTTGGCATGATCGTCTTGGACATCCAGGACATCATATTATGGATTTTTTTCATTCTAGTCATTTAATTTCGTGTAATAAGCGATCACGATCGCTCGCTTGTCATTCATGCCAATTGTCGAAACATAAACGATTACCATTTGCTAATTCAACTTCGTCTACTTTATTACCATTTGATATTGTTCATTGTGATTTGTGGACGTCGCCCGTTCTTAGTAAATCTGGTTACAAATATTATATGGTGTTGGGTGATGATTACACTAATTTTACTTGGGTTTTTCCATTGAAATACAAATTCGAAACTTTTTTCAAATTTGCCCAATTCCATAAATATGTTAAAACCCAATTTCACATTGATATTAAGTCGTTCCAATGCGACTTAGGGGGTGAATTTGACAACACAAATTTTGAAATTTTGCTACGGCAAATGGTCTTCACTTTAGGTTTTCATGCCCACACACTTCCCAACAAAATGGGAAATCCGAACGCATGATTCGTCGTCTAAACGAAATCATGTTCTGTCTCTTAACTCATGCTTCGCTTCCATCCAATTTCTGGGTCGAAGCGCTTCATACAGCTTCCTATCTTCATAACATCCTACCGTCCGCCAAACTACGGTTTATAACCCCAATGGCTTCTCTCTATGGTCGTCAACCTGATTACGACCACCTCCGGGTCTTCGGATGCGCATGTTATCCGAACACGTCCTCAACCCGACCCCATAAATTAACCCATCGGTCCTCCCTTTGGGTTTTCCTTGGATACCCCGCTCATTTTCGGGGTTATCGGTGTCTCAACCTTTCTACCGGAAAAGGTAATCCTCTCACGGCACGTCACTTTTGCGGAGACCGTGTTCCCGTTTTCTAAACCCTCCTCACCTGTAGACCATACCTTTCTAGAAAGTGACATCTCACCACTTCTTTCACCACCTACATCTTTCCACATGCCCCACACACCCCTACGGATCCACCATCTCCTAACCAGCCTGAACCCAACTCTTCTCCGCCAACCTCGCCCTCTCCTACATCGCATCAGCCGCCTCCCTACCTATTACCTACCAGCAACGAAACAAAAACCTTCCTCCACCAAAACCTATCTACACTAGCCCTTCTACTCAGCCCGCTAACTCGGGTTCACCGTCTCCCACGTCTCCCGCAGCCCCTACACCTCCTCCGCCCCCTCCCCCACCCAGACACCGATGGTCACACGCACTCGTGATGGAACCATCAAAACCAACACACCCTACACATTACATACTTCCGCAAACCAACCTATCTCACCGGTACCTAAATCCCATATTGATGCCCAATCGGATCTTAATTGGCTTGATGCTATGAAAACTGAATACAAAGCTTTACAGGATAATAATACATGGGAATTAGTGATTAGACCTCCGGATGCACATGTCATCGGTTGTATGTGGTGTTTCGCCATAAGTTCCATGCTGATGGCACGTTGGAACGTTATAAGGCCCGCTTAGTTGTGAATGGGAAATCCCAGCAGGTTGGTATTGACTGTGATGACACTTTTAGCCCCGTCGTAAAACCATCCACTATACGCACTGTCCTTAGTCTTGCGGTTTCGCGGGGATGGCAAATAAATCAGTTAGATGTTAAAATGCGTTTTTGCATGGTGATTTGAACGAAACTGTTTATATGCATCAACCACCAGGTTTTAAGGACCCTTCTAAACCACATCATGTTTGTAAGCTACAAAAGTCTCTCTATGGCCTCAAGCAGGCCCCTCGGGCATGGTACCAACGGTTTGCAAAATTTATTACTTCTTGTGGTTTATCAGCACGGTTAGTGACACGTCCTTATTTGTCTACAAACACGGTAATCAAATGACGTATCTTCTCTTTTATGTAGACGATATTATACTCACAGCTTCCACTGATACATTACTTCGTCAAATTATTGGCTCACTATCCAATGAATTTGCTATGACGGACTTGGGCTCTTTGCATCAATTTCTGGGTATCACGGTCACCCCTAAACAAGGTGGTCTATTTTTATCGCAAGAGCATTACACACATGACATTATTGCTCGGGCTAACATGACAAACTGTAAGCCATGTGCCACACCTGTGGACACAGCTTCTAAATTAAGTGCTTTATCTGGTCCCCCGATTTCAGATGGTTCATTATATATAGCCTTGCTGGTGCACTGCAATATCTTACGTTTACACGTCCTGACATTGCCTATGCAGTCCAACAATTTGTTTGTTTATGCATGATCCTCGTGAACACCATTTTCAATTTTTGAAGCGTATTCTACGTTATTTAAAAGGCACGAGTGATCAAGGTATTCTTATTCGTCCCTCCAAGTCTAATGCTCTAATTGCATATTCAGATGCTGACTGGGGGATGTCCGGATTCCCGGCGTTCTACGTCAGGCTATTGTGTTTTTCTTGGAGATAATATTGTGTCATGGTCATCAAAACGGCAAGCTACCATTTCTCGTTCAAGTGTTGAGGCTGAATACCGTGGGGTAGCTAATGCCGTTGCTGAAACGAGTTGGTTGCGCAACTTATTGACATAACTACATGTTCCGATTCGTACAGCCACTGTTGTCTACTGTGACAACATATCAGCCGTTTACTTATCTGAGAACCCCGTTCAGCACCAACGTACTAAACATGTTGAGTTGGATATTCATTTCGTACGCGAAAAGGTCAGAATTGGCGCAGTTCGGGTCCTCCATGTTCCTGCTGATTACCAATACGCTGATATTTTTACAAAAGGGCTGCCTCGTCAACTTTTCTGTCGTTTCAAGTCCAGCATGTGCATTCAGCCTTCTTCCACTCAGACTGAGGGGGTGTATTAGCGTGGATATTATTTTAGGATAATATATTAGAAGATTAGTATCATGTATTATTTGTGTTTATCTGTTTCCTATTTTAGCTCCTAAGAAGTCGGTCCTAGTCCTGTATATATATTTTAGATATTACTGAATAAGAGATCAAGGAATTACGATTACCTTTACAGGCCTTTGATGCGTAACCAAGCCTCTAAAGCAGTAGAGTCAGTTTCAAGAACACGAACCAGGAGATCGTCGGAGAGGGTACTGTAAATCCACTGCAGAACAATGGCATCGATCTCCATCCATGACTCGTAGTCAGGATCAGTTTTCTCTGGTGAAGGGTGCCATCGATGTGGTTTGTTACCTTGTAACCACGAGCAAAGTTAGGATCAGTTTTCTCTGGCGCAGTTGGTGTCCTGGACAATTCCTTTATCTTCATCAAAGTCATCCATCCTGACTTCAAAGAAAGGTTCTCTGTCTTCACATCCTTTAATCTGTGAGTAGCTTGTAATCTCTAAGTCTCTAGGTTAGGGAAGATTAGAGGCTATCCTTTAGACCTCTGAAGAAGGGACAACATTCCTATGCTTCTAAGAGATGTGGCATATTTTAATTTTCATAGCCTTTTATCAAGGAGTGATAGGATTTTCAAAGGATGTTGATAAGGCTAAGACCTTCTAAAGCTTATGAAGGATTTCCTGTTTGAACAACTTCAATTTTGAAAAGTGTTGGTATACTTAAAAAACTTATCCTTTTAAAGATTTAACTTTCTCTTCCTTGTAAATGAACCAGTGGTTTTGTTGTTTTCTCTAAAACTGTTGGTTCATCTTTTTCAACCAGAAGTTATTTGTTTCTCCAATAGCTTTTGTCGTTGAGTTTTTGTTGTTCTTGGTTGATTTCAAGGAGTAACAGTAGTTTGTCAATGTTGACTGAACCATCAGTTTGATTCCTTGCTTCAGTTGTTGGAAGAAATTGAATTTCTGGAACTGATTCTGGTTAGATTTCAAGTGTTTTTGCTCTCCTAATGACTGCTACCGGTCTCATATTATTTTCAACTTCTGTGTTTTGTCTTCAAGTCTTTTCTTTTAGCACTTTCAACAAATCATTCCATATGTGCATTTCTTTACTTATTATGGTGCTAAGTAACCGTATACACTTCCATTTTCACTATACTACATGAATTTAACAAGTACTTGTCTCAAAACACAACTAAATCGACCAAACTGTTTCATCAAACATGTTGTGTGCGTACCATCAACAAAACATAATGTACAAGTGATTTAAGCACATTTTTCCTATTTCATCCATAGATTAATCAAAACTACATGTAACTTCAAACATTAACACTATACTAATTTGCACAAAATCTTCACTGAATATCCAAGAAACGTTGTTTGCCATTTTTGATTTTTTTTAAACTTTTTTTTGGCTTTTTTACAGTGAGTGGAAACTTCATCATTCTTACCATACAAGTGGGTTTTACCCCAAATCACCAATATCATCAAAATGAGGCATAATATAACTTCCACATGTTAATATTAACTAGCATTCATGTTCATTTTCATAAAACATTCACGAATTTCACATAACCCTCTCATCAACAATCACTAAAACATGAAATTCAACTTACTTGGTGATAACAACACTAAGATGATCATAAATCTTGGTTCATGCATGAATATTCAGCCAAATTTCACTTCAGTTTTGATGGTTTGCAAGTGTTTGAGGGGTTCTCCCCTCCTCCTATTGTCCATATTGATGCACACACACAAACACTGAAGTGTGTGTGTATGTGTGGTCTATTTTTTTTTAATATTACAACTTTCTAACTTTCTCATTTTGGTCCCTCAAGTTTGGTATTTATATTTTTATGGCTAAACTCATTCTTATAAGTTGAAACATTTACTTATACTTTAACTAAGTTCATAAATCCTAGTTACCATTCTAACAACAATTGTGTTTACATATATTTTTATTTTAACATATTACATATATAAGGATTCTGGGGTGTTACACATTGAGTCTGACAAGTTTATCTTGTCAATACGTGGAACCTTTGTAGGATTTGGATATTTATCTAATGGTATGTTTAAGTTAAATGTTTATGTTCCGTTTGCTAAAGAATCCTTTTGCATTGCTTCTTCTAGTAACAAAGTAGATAATGAATCAAAATTATGGCATGCTAGATTAGGACATGTTAATTATTTTAGAATGAGAGACATGTCTAAAATGAGCTTGATACCCACTTTTGATATGAATAATAATCAATGTCATACTTACAAGTTAACCAAGATAACACGAAAACCTTTTAAAGATGTCAAAAGAGAATCTAAGGTTTTAGAGCTCATTCATTCTAACTTATGTGATTTTCATAATACTCCCTCGCTCGGAAATAAAAAAATATGTTTGACCTTTCTTGATGATGCTTCTAGGTTTTGTTATGTCTACTTGTTACATACAAAGGATGAAACTTTAGATGAATTTATAATATATAACCAAGAAGTAGAATTGCATCAAAAGATTTGATTAAAAATCTTCGTACATATAGAGGTGGTGAATATTATGATCCAAATTATTTTCAATCTAATGGTATCATACATAAACCACTGCTCCTTATACACCTCAACAAAATGGTGTATCTGAGAGGAAGAATAGGAAACTAAAAGAAATGGTTTAATTCCTTGTTGTCTTATTCGGGTTTGAGTGAAGGATTTTGGGGTGAGGCTATGTTAACATCCTGTTACTTATTGAATAGGGTCCTAAATAAAAGTGTTGGAAATTATGATAAATAATATTATATTAATGATTAATATAATAATTATTTAATGATTAAAGCAAATGAATGAGAGATCATAAGCTTTAATTGTGTGTTGGAACTTTAAATGTATGAGAAGTTGTGCTTGTCCCACATTGGTGGAGAGATAAATCTTTTGTGGATTTATAATTAGAATTCCCTACACGAATGTATTCTTGTGTGACAACTCACATCCAGTGGCAACCAGGAGGGTGCGAAGCACCCGACACGCGCACGCGCCCGGGCACGGGCACGGGACCTGGACGAGGGCGATGGGCGCAATGTGCTTTGTTTTAGACACGCGAGAGATAGAAACCGTATGGTTCATACAACACACACACACCCAACTAATTCCCTAACTTTGCATCTCTGCGCACTCTTGTTTCAGGTATATTTTCAGGTGCTAGGCTAATCCCGGCAGTACAATCTGCTTAAGCTGTTGTACCATGGGAAACAGACGGGTTCACCTGGGTGGCCCGAAATCTATTTTAAGGGAAACGTGATCTTCACGTGCCTCAGTCACCATTGTTCATGTTTTTTCTTCTATTTTTCTTTGTAATCTGTTCTTAGTTAGTTTACAATTTTGTATTGTATTTTCTTTCAGTTTTGTTTAGTTCTTCTTTATATGTTTTAATCAAAATATTGATTAATAAAATTGTTGTTTTATTTATTTGTGAACGGTTGTCCTACAAGCTTAAAACATATTTTAAAAACCTGTTCACTGTTTTGGTTTTTAAAAGTTTTATAAACAGTTACTTTTGTTTATTAGCAAACTTTTGTAGTTTGCATTGGTTTTATGTAAACCAATTTATTTCTGCCTTAATCTGATTATTTTGCCTCTTGTTTCAGAAATGGCTACTGTTCATGCTACTACATCAACAACCATTAGATCCACTTCCACCACCATGGGACCATTAGTTGGTACCCAAATGGCCCAAGCTGTGGCCAATCATGCTGAGAAACCAGAAAAGTTCACTGGTTTGAACTTTAAGAGATGGCAACAAAAGATGTTTTATCTGACCACCTTGAACTTTGCGAGGTTCTTAACTGAGACCCCTCCTGTTCTTGCTGAAGTGACTAGTGATGTCCAATCTGTGAGTGCAGTGGATGTATGGAAACATTCTGAGTATCTATTGTAACATCCGTCAAATACAGATTTACCAAACCCGCTCCGTTTATTAACCGAACAATCAGTTATAAATTTCGTTGCGAATTTAATGCCCAAAATAATTTTAAACGATACATAATTAATTATTATATGGGAATATATAGTTTGTTTTTGAAAAACTGTCAAAAATAAGAAAATAAAACAATTTGGCTCTGCCGGGTTTCGAACCCCCGTCAGTCGCCGGGTCAACACAGACTTAACATTCAACACTTAAACCACTGCGCCACTGATGTTTCTTGTTAAATGTTAGAATCATTTAATTCATAACATGACTTTCCGAATTCAAAACCGGCGCCCAAATGCAGTCGTCGGAAATCTCGGCGATCTCGCCAATAATTTAATGATTCCTTCAGTTATAACGTAAACTTTAAACACACATCGGTTATAACCGACGCCTGAGTCTGCGACATAAACTATAACCGCCGGAAAACGTAATGACTTTGAATCAAGTCGGAAATTGGACCAAGTTCATCGATAACCTGCCTTATAAATACCCCCTTGAACCTCTGCAAACATTTTCGCTCAAAACCGCACCCTTTCTCGGCGAAAACTCACTCGCCGGAAATCTTCTGCTCATCTCCGGAAAACCGAACCCTCCACTTCTAAGCCTTACTAAACCCCCTGAGCTTATACCGAAGTCACCCACATCCTTTTCAAGCTTTCTGAAGACTCTCTGCTGCAAGACACACGTCGCCGGAAGTGTTTACTGTCGCCGGAGTTTCGCCGGAGAAACAGAGGAATCCAGTCGGTATACCTCACGCTTAAATCCTTCATTCTTTTTATTTAATCCCACATGTAATTAACCATCAGACTCTAACGAACATGATTTAATCATCGAACCAGTCGGACTTCCGATTCTGGTTAAAATCAACGAAGAAGACGAAGTTCTGTAATGTTTAAGTATAATTAAAATCAAGTTATAACTCGGGTTGGACACACAGTCCAGTGGTGGACTGTGTGCACAATAAACACGTAAACGTCTCGAGTTCGAATCTTGTCCCACGCATGCTGCCTTAATAAAAATGCCTTTTTGTTAACCGAACCGGAGTCACCACTGTTATATGTTAAGTATATTAATAACCGGAATAATAACCAAGTTATACACACAGTCCAGTGGTGGACTGTGTGAATGTTTAAACGCACGTCACGAGTTCGAGTCCGGTCTACTGCACCGACTCGGACAATTATCTAACTTTTTAAAATAAGACAGAAATGAAAATACTTAGTTTGTATTTAAGTATAATAAAAATCAGTTTAGTTAACAAGTTGGACACACAGTCCAGCGGTGGACTGTGTGTTAGCATAACCCACAGGTCCCGGGTTCGAGACCTGTGGAGCGCACGGAGTCACGGATTAAAATCGTTTTTAAGAAATAAAGGATTTTCTGTTTAAACTAATTAGTATATAAATATAATTAAAAACAGAAATATTTCAGGTTAGACACGTAGCTCAGTTGGTAGAGCTGCGTGCACGCGTACGGGAGGTCTCGGGTTCGAGCCTCACTCAGCGCACAATTACTCGCATACGAACCGGTCAAGGTCAAGGTCAACGGTCAACGGTCAATGGTCAACGGTCAAAAAAAGTCAATTTTTTTATTTATTTATTTTAATTAAAAATACTTAAAAATAACATTTTTAAGGTTAGAAAATAGCCTTAAACTCACAAAAATACACCCAACAATCCTACTAAATTGGATTAATAAAATCCGTTTACTTACCGAACCATAATGTTATTTATCTAGGTTAATTTCACTCGTGGTTAAAACCACTTCGCGTGCATTCAACATCATCAACCGAACGCACCCACTGTAGTGAATCTTACAACTCCCCCTTTTTTTAATTACACGTTTTGGGGTGTGTCATGTGTCACAAAATAATTAACTCGTTTATTTAAACTTGTGCCATACCATATCGTGATCTAAACTTAGATTGTTTATATTGTTGTGATTATTTATTTTATTTTGTCAACTCATATGAAATTCATTCATTAAGCCCATCACTTCCTCGTGGGAGACGAGTTGAACAACGCGTGCCTTAAAACCAAACCATTATTGTTCATGTGTGTATCATTGAGTTTTATATTGTTTGTAGTTATGTCTTTCATATTATCATGTTTATGCAATTCATTCATTAGGCCCATCAGTTCCTCGTGAGAGACGAGTTGAGCAACGCGTGCCTCTAAACGTTTCATTATTGTTCATGTGTGCTTTATTTAATATCTAATGATTGTTGAATAAGTTTATATCTATTTTTACTCATGTGTGGTTGTGCACTCATTTTATAATTAATTAAATAAACTTGTTCAAATGTTTTCCATAGGATTCACTCGCCAACTTTTTGTTGATCCAAAAACCCTTTTACACATGATACAGGTGAACAGGATGAAGCAAGGAAAACATAGGAAATGGCTTAGAAGAAAACAAAGAAGCTTAGATTGATGTTAGGTCATGATGTAATTATGGTTATATCTTCCTATTAAATTGTATTTAATGAATATGAAACGTATAATAAATGTCATGAGCTTTGATGATAACCCAATCATGCCCCGATCACCTTTTCCGCTGCGGGTCGGGGTGTGACAGATTGGTATCAGAGCCATGACTATAGGGATATAGGATAGGTTATTAGACCCTTAGAGCCTATACTATAGTATGCCTAAATTTTAATTGATTAGGTGGTTACATACAAACTTGTGATATTTATATGTTTCATATTTGTTTATATTTACAGTCAAACATACATGCTTACATAACATTCATTATACATATATCAATGTTCATATATTCAATTCATTTTTCATACTCTCATTATTCAAAGATTTGGTTGCAATTTTCAAATCTCATCAAAGTAAGTTCTGCGACGGGCATGTAGTAACTGGAAGGGTACAAGTACCGGTAGTCGGAACGTCCTGTCTAGGTTGGCATTCGTATAAATCCAATATAACGGACCAGTTTGCCTACCTGGGGACTAACGATGAGAGTACGAAGGACCTATTAGGCCAAAGCATGCCACACCAAACGTCGTTCGAACTAACCCACTTTGAGGTGTCACTGTGTCTACACCTGGACACATTCCGAATATCACACGTTGTATACATATTTCTCGATTTTCTCCGGGTTTTAGTGTACACAACCAGGCAAACCCGTGCGAACCATATGAAAAACCGGTATTCATGGGGGCCCACATGATTACAAAGGTGAAGTATGGCGGCATGTAGGGCCTAATGGCGAGCAAAGCCCAAGACATCCTATGGATGTAGTAGATTTATTTTTCTATAATTATTTTATGAATGTTCATTCCTAGTGCGACCCATGAACCCAAAAACATCCAACTCACACTCTTGACATGTATTCCTTGTAGATGTCTTCTAACCTCGCTTGTAGGAAGATGAGAGCAGGAAAAGCCCGCGAGCGCATGGCTGCCCTAATCGCTCAACAAATGGCTGCCGTAATACCCAACATTGTAATCCAAGTACAACAAGCACTTACCGCTAATCCTGTCAATCAAGAAAATCAAAACGTTATCAACTCTTCCCCAAATACCACTAAATGCACCTACAAGCATTTCAAATCATGCGACCCTCCAAAATACAAAGGGACTGAAGGTGTCACCGCTCTCCTCCATTGGTTTGAAGAAATGGAGAACACTTTTCTAAATTGCGATTGCCCCGATGATCGCAAAGTGCGTTATGCTACTGGTCGATTATATGGGATAGCACTTACTTGGTGGAATACAGAGAAGGCCAAACGAGGTGTGGAAGATGCTATGACCTTAACTTGGAATGAATTGAAGGAAATCATGACCAGACCAAGGAGCGAAATCAAGAAATTAGAAGATGAATTTTATTTGTTGAAGCAAAAGGAAGGAGACCACACCACGTACAACAAAAGATTCCTCGAGTTACAACAAATGGTTCCCAACATGTTCACTCCCCTCTACCGTTTGATCGAGCACTACATTCGTGGTCTTCCGTCAAAGATTCAAGACCCTGTAATAAGTACCAAGCCTGCAACTTTGGAAGCAGCAATGGAGCTTGCAACAGAGCTCACTGAGAACCGAATCCGGAACAAAAACTTCAAGGAGGAGAAGAAGAAGGATAAAGAATCGACTGAAACCTCCGACTCCACCCAAACCGAATCCCCTTCTCAACCAAATCCTAAGAGAAAAAGAGACGGGCAACTTTTCGCTGCTATCCAACGGAATCAACCAATTTCACACGCCATACCCATCCAAGCTATCCCAATCACCCAAGTGGCACCCAACTCAACTTACCCAAATAAGAAGCCATATCTTGGACCTCACCCTCGATGCAACAACTGTTTTTATCACCATCCCCTTACCTTACCTTGTCGACTATATGCAACTTGTGGACGCTATGGTCATTTGAGCAAGGTTTCCGCACCTTTCAAAACCAAATCTGTTCCCCTACTTAAACCATGAACCAAACCTACCAACAACCCCAATACCCGATGTTCCCATATGTTCGAGCTTGTTTCAATTGTGGCGACCCTACCCACTTTAGAAACACATGCCCTCAATTGGTTAACGTCATAAACGCTCAAGCCCAATCAAACCCAGTTAACCAAGTAAATCAAGAGAACCCAACCGCTAGGCCACCAGCTAGAGGAAGAGTCTTCAACATCAACGCCAATCCTGTCGAAGATAATGACGGCCCAAACGAAGATACCCAACTAGTCCTCTTCACCGAAAATCCAGATTCAACTTCTATCGTTTAGTTTTATGTTTTTTTATCACATCGAACCAATCATAACTTAAGGATAAAGCCAATGAAACTTTGACGAGAATACGGTGGATACGCCGCTGGTACTTCCTATATATAAGTATTCTTGTCAAAGGATCAGAAGCATTATCTGGCGGTTATGAGAGGTTCCATGTGTAGACTGTTAGAGTAATTATTGTTTATTATTTCAGTACATGCAATTTCATAGGCCGCCGCTCCCCATTACATTATGAGCGTTGAGCATGTTCCCCATTTCATTATGAGGTTGAACCTGGCATGCCCACATACGATCGGCTCCGTTTGATTGAGCCTTGATCGCACAGACATTTTTCATTTCAGTACATGCAATACGATCGGCTCCGTTTGATTGAGCCTTGATCGCACAGACATTTTCATTATCAGTATCTTGTGGTTGTTGTGTTTGTTGTAGAGTCGCATAGAACTAATCATAACTTGCGGATAAAGTCAATGAGAATTTGACAAGAATATGGTGGATACGCCACTGGTACTTCCTATATATAAGTATTCTTGTCAAATGATCGGAGGCATTATCAGGCGGTTATGAGAGGTTCCATGTATAGGCTGTTTGTGTGATTGTTGTTTAGATTAAGTTTATTTTCAGTACATGCAATACGATCGGCTCCGCATGATTGAGCCTTGACCGGACAGACATTTTTCATTTTCAGTACATGCAATACGATCGGCTTCGTTTGATTGAGCCTTGATCGCACAGACATTTTCATTATCAGTATTTGTGGTTGTTGTGTTTGTAGTAGAGTCACATAGAACTAATCATAACTTGTGGATAAAGTCAATGAAAATTTGACAAGAATATGGTGGATACGCCGCTGGTACTTCCTATATATAAGTATTCTTGTCAAATGATCGGAGGCATTATCAGGCGGTTATGAGAGGTTCCATGTATAGGCTGTTTGTGTGATTGATGTTTAGATTAAGTTTATTATTTCCAGTACATGCAATACGATCGGCTCCGCTTGATTGAGCCTTAATAGCACAGACATTTTCATTTTCAGTACATGCAATACGATCGGCTCCGTTTGATTGAGCCTTGATCGCACAGACATTTTTCATTTCAGTATTTTGTGTTTGTTGTATTGGTTGTAGAGTCATATAGGACTAATCATAATTCACTGATAAAACCAATGAAAATTTGACAAGAATATGGTGGATACGCCGCTGGTACTTCCTATAGATAAGTATTCTTGTCAAAGGATCAGAGGCATTGTCAGACGGTTATGAGAAGTTCTATGTAGGATTTAGTAGTTTCTTGATAACTAATCATAACTTGTGGATAAAACCAATGAAAATTTGGCAAGAATATGGTGGATACGCCGCTGGTACTTCCTATATATAAGTATTCTTGCCAAAGGATCAGAGGCATTATCAGACGGTTATGAGAAGTTCCATGTAGGATTTAGTATTGCCTTGGTTGAAATTTGTGTTACATTTATATCATCTTGCTATTTAAAGAGATTGGATTGTGTTCCATTTCTACATAAACTAACCTCTCCATCATAACAAACGAGAGAGGAACTGTCACCATTCAAACATATATGCTATCATCAAACATATATGCTATCAGAATGTGGATTCAAATATTAGCTGTTGTGTTTATTTGTGTAGATTGTAGTATTAGAAGTTTTGCCTTAGGATATAATCCTACCCTTCCAAGCATATCCAAACTTTTATGCATGATATCATAGTTAGCGAATCAATTCTGCTTATCAATACTTTTACAGTAGGCAACAAAAAGCGATTCCTGTGATAGGGTACTTAACCCTTACAAGGAACGTTACCGCCTCAAACAAAAACTTAAACCCTTACTTTTCCTAAGCATGTAACTGTCAAACTAAACACCATCATTCTTTTAGTCAAATATATCACTATTTAAATTTCGGGACGAAATTTCTAAAAAGCAGGGGATACTGTAACATCCGTCAAAAACGGATTTACCAAACCCGCTCCGTTTATTAACCGAACAATCAGTTAAAAATTTCTTTGCGAATTTAATGCCCAAAATAATTTTAAACGATACATAATTAATTATTATATGGGAATATATAGTTTGTTTTTGAAAAACTGTCAAAAATAAGAAAATAAAAACAATTTGGCTCTGCCGGGTTTCGAACCCGGGTCAGTCGCCGGGTCAACACAGACTTAACATTCAACACTTAAACCACTGCGCCACTGATGTTTCTTGTTAAATGTTAGAATCATTTAATTCATAACATGACTTTCCGAATTCAAAACCGGCGCCCAAATGCAGTCGTCGGAAATCCCGGCGATCTCGCCAATAATTTAACGATTCCTTCAGTTATAACGTAAACTTTAAACACACATCGGTTATAACCGACGCCTGAGTCCGCGACATAAACTATAACCGCCAGAAAACGTAATGACTTTGAATCAAGTCGGAAATTGGACCAAGTTCATCGATAACCTGCCTTATAAATACCCCCTCGAACCTCTGCAAACATTTTCGCTCAAAACCGCACCCTTTCTCGGCGAAAACTCACTCGCCGGAAATCTTTTGCTCATCGCCGGAAAACCGAACCCTCCACTTCTAAGCCTTACTAAACCCCCTGAGCTTATACCGAAGTCACCCACATCCTTTTCAAGCTTTCTGAAGACTCTCTGCTGCAAGACAAACATCGCCGGAAGTGCTTACTGTCGCCGGAGTTTCGCCGGAGAAACAGAGGAATCCAGTCGGTATACCTCATGCTTAAATCCTTAATTCTTTTTATTTAATCCCACATGTAATTAACCATCAGACTCTAACGAACATGATTTAATCATCGAACCAGTCGGACTTCCGATTCTGGTTAAAATCAACGAAGAAGACGAAGTTCTGTAATGTTTAAGTATAATTAAAATCAAGTTATAACTCGGGTTAGACACACAGTCCAGCGGTGGACTGTGTGCACAATAAACACGTAAACGTCTCGAGTTCGAATCTTGTCCCACGCATGCTGCCTTAATAAAAATGCCTTTTTGTTAACCGAACCGGAGTCACCACTGTTATATGTTAAGTATATTAATAACCGGAATAATAACCAAGTTATACACACAGTCCAGTGGTGGACTGTGTGAATGTTTAAACGCACGTCACGAGTTCGAGTCCGGTCTACTGCACCGACTCGGACAATTATCTAACTTTTTAAAATAAGACAGAAATGAAAATACTTAGTTTGTATTTAAGTATAATAAAAATCAGTTTAGTTAACAAGTTGGACACACAGTCCAGCGGTGGACTGTGTGTTAGCATAACCCACAGGTCCCGGGTTCGAGACCTGTGGAGCGCACCGAGTCACGGATTAAAATCGTTTTTAAGAAATAAAGGATTTTCTGTTTAAACTAATTAGTATATAAATATAATTAAAAACAGAAATATTTCGGGTTAGACACGTAGCTCAGTTGGTAGAGCTGCGTGCACGCGTACGGGAGGTCTCGGGTTCGAGCCTCACTCAGCGCACAATTACTCGCATACGAACCGGTCAAGGTCAAAGTCAACGGTCAATGGTCAACGATCAAAAAAAGTCAATTTTTTTTTATTTATTTTAATTAAAAATCAATTAAAAATACTTAAAAAATAACATTTTTAAGGTTAGAAAATAGCCTTAAACTCACAAAAATACACCCAACAATCCTAATAAAATGGATTAATAAAATCCGTTTACTTACCGAACCATAATGTTATTTATCTAGGTTAATTTCACTCGTGGTTAAAACCACTTCGCGTGCATTCAACATCATCAACTGAACGCACCCACTGTGAGTGAATCTTACAACTCCCCCTTTTTTTAATTACACGTTTTGGGGTGTGTCATGTGTCACAAAATAATTAACTCGTTTTATTTAAACTTGTGCCATACCATATCGTGATCTAAACTTAGATTGTTTATATTGTTGTGATTATTTATTTCATTTTGTCAACTCATATGAAATTCATTCATTAAGCCCATCAGTTCCTCGTGGGAGACGAGTTGAACAGCGCGTGCCTTAACAACCAAACCATTATTGTTCATGTGTGTATCATTGAGTTTATATTGTTTGTAGTTATGTCTTTCATATTATCATGTTTATGCAATTCATTCATTAGGCCCATCAGTTCCTCGTGAGAGACGAGTTGAGCAACGCGTGCCTCTAAACGTTTCATTATTGTTCATGTGTGCTTTATTTAATATCTAATGATTGTTGAATAAGTTTATATCTATTTTTACTCATGTGTGGTTGTGCACTCATTTTATAATCAATTAAATAAACTTGTTCAATGTTTTCCATAGGATTCACTCGCCAACTTTTTGTTGATCCAAAAACCCTTTTACACATGATACAGGTGAACATGATGAAGCAAGGAAAACATAGGAAATGGCTTAGAAGAAAACAAAGAAGCTTAGATTGATGTTAGGTCATGATGTAATTATGGTTGTATCTTCCTATTAAATTGTATTTAATGAATATGAAACGTATAATAAATGTCATGAGCTTTGATGATAACCCAATCATGCCCCGATCACCTTTTCCGCTGCGGGTCGGGGTGTGACACCTATGCCGCAACTATGTGTTGAATGGCTTGTCAGATGCCTTGTATAACGTGTATCTCAAGGTTCCAACTGCCAAAGAATTATGGGAGTCGTTGGAACGCAAATACAAGACTGAGGATGCGAGTACTAAAAAGTATGTTGTGGCCAGATTTTTGGACTATAAAATGATTGACTCAAAAATTGTTATAAGTTAAGTTCAAGAATTGCAGATTATTCTTAGTGACATTTTGTCTGAATGAATGAATCTTAGTGAAACATTCCAAGTGGCAGCAATTGTTGAAAAGTTGCCTCTTAGTTGGGTGGACTTCAAGAATTACCTTAAGCATAAGCGAAAGGAAATGATAATTGAAGACCTTTTGGTTCGTCTTCGTATTGAGGAAGACAACAGGCCGTCACACAAAGTTAAGTTGAAACTTCTGCAAAAGTGAACCTTGTGGAACATGGTCAATCCTCAAGGGATCACAAGGGTAATAAAAGCCACAAGTTCAATGGAAAGGGGGAAAAAAGGTGTTGACCTTGGGCTAAAGAAAGGTGGTGTGAAGAAGAAGGTTGGTCCCTTTAAAGGGAAGTGTTACAACTGTGGACAAATCGGTCACCGTGCTGACCAATGCAAAGAGCCTAAACATGACACGCCTCTTATGGTTGATGGTGGTCATGATTTCAGACCTCACTGCCATGATGGAGGAGGTAATTTTGGTGGCTAATGAGCCAAAAGGGTGGTGGGTTGACAATGGGGCAACTCGCCATGTGTGCCCAGACAAAACTCTCTTTAGTACATTTAAAGAGGTGGTGGGAGAAGAGAAGTTGTACATGGGAAATGCTTCTACAACTGACATCAAGGGAAAAGGTGATGTGATCTTAAAGTGGACTTCTGGGAAAGAGCTCACTTTGAAGAATGTGTTTTATGTTCCTGACCTGCGCAAGAGTCTTGTGTCGGGTTGGATGCTTAACAAGTTTGGCTTTCGTTTGGTTTTTGAAAGTGACAAGTTTGTTTTAAGTAAGTGTGGTATGTTTGTTGGAAAGGGCTATGCCCAAAATGGAATGTTTAAACTTAATGTAATGTCTGTTAAGAAAAACATGAATAAAAATGCTAGTACTTCTGCTTACTTGGTTGAGTCTCCTAATGTTTGGCATGGATGTCTTGGTCATGTAAATTTTAATTCGATGCGTCGTTTAATTAAATTAGATTACATACCAAATTTTTCATTGACTCTAAAACAAAATGTAAAACATGTGTTGAAGCCAAACAAACAATATCATCCTTCAAATCAGTTGAAAGAATAACTGAACCCCTTGATCTAATTCACACTGATGTGTGTGACTTAAAATCAATTCCCACCAGAGTTGGTAATAAATATTTTATTGCTTTTATCAATGACAATACAAGGTATTGTTATGTATACTTACTTATGAGTAAGGATGAAGCAATTGACAAGCTTATCTTGTATAAAGCTGAAGTTGAGAATCAACTCAACAAGAAAATAAAACGTGTGAGAAGTGATAAGGAGATGAAATGTTTCACCATTTGGGAAGTATGTGCAAAAAGTGGCATAATACACGAGTGTACCCCTCCTTATACACCTTAATCAAATGGCATTGCGGAGCGAAAGAATCGTACACTCAAAGAAATGATGAATCCTGAGCCAGGATATGTGGGGGGAGGCCATTTTGTCGGCCGATTTTTTGTTAAATAAGATACCTTTCAAGAATAAAGATGTAACACCTCATGAGTTGTGGTGGGAACATAAATCATCCTATATATACTTGAAAGTATGGGGGTGCCTAGCCAAGGTAATTGTTGCACCTCCTAAGGCACTTAGAATAGGGCCCAAAACTGTTGATTGCATTTTCATTGGATACGCAAAAAACGGTAGTTCCATCGTTTTCTTGTATATGAATCTAAGAATCATGATGTGCACAAGGACTCTACCATAGAGACAAGGCCAAGAAATGTGACTTACTTTGAAGAAGAGTTTCCTATGTTAGTACAAACTCATGCGAGTTCTTCAAATCATGCAAGTTCATCAACAATGGTTGTGAGATTGTTCGAGAGGAAACTCAAAAACGACAGAGGCTGAAGAGGGTGAGCAAATAAGAAGTAAAAGGCAAAGGACGGAGAAATCCTTTGGGTCTGACTTTCTTACATACATGGTTGAGAGTGAGGCCTCAAACCTATCGAGAAGCAGTCACCTCTTCAGATGGACCGCAATGGAAAGAAGCCATCAAGAGTGAAATTGACTCTATCTTGCAGAATCATACTTGGGAGCTAGTGATCTTGCACCAGGGTACAAGCCACTTGCATATCAATGGATATTTAAGAAAAAGATGAATGTTGATGGTTCTGTTGACAAGTATAAGGCTAGGCTTGTGATCAAAGGGTTTAGACAAAAGGAAGGTCTTGACTATTTTGACACATACTCGCCTGTGACTAGAATAACCTCTATTAGATTGGTGCTTGCAATTGCAGCTTTGAGAAACATGGAAATACATCAAATGGATGTAAAAACCACATTTCTCAATGGGAATTAGAGGAAGAGATTTACATGGAGCAGCCAGAGGGTTTCTCTGCTCCTGGCCAAAAAGGCAAAGTGTGTAAACTCGTCAAGTCATTATATGGCTTGAAGCAAGCTCCAAAACAATGGCATCAAAAGTTTGACCAAGTTAACTTAACAATGGTTTCAAAATAAATGAATACGATAAATGTGTCTATGTGAAAGATACTTCTAAAGGTTATGTGATCTTATGCCTTTATGTAGATGATATGCTTATCGTTGGGAGTGATGAAAAGATGATCAGATCTACTAAAGACATGTTGAAAGCGAGATTTGACATGAAAGATATGTGTCTAGCTGATGTGATTCTTGGAGTAAAGATCATTAGAACTCAAATTGGTTTGGTGTTAAGTCAATCTCATTATGTTGATAAGATCCTTCAGAAGTTCAGTCCAGAGGACACGAGTGTAGCTCAAACTCCAATTGATACCTCTCAACATTACTAAAAATAGAGGCGAGGTGTTGCTCAATTGAAATACTCAAGGATCATTGGCAGTCCTATGTATCTCATGTCATGTACTCGACCAGACTTAGCATATGTTGTGATAGGCTAAGTAGATATACTAGTAATCCTAGTTCAAAAGCACTGGAAGAGTATGAAAAGATTATTAAGGTATTTGAGATACACAAGAAACTATGGACTGCATTATGGCCAAAACCCAGCTGTTGTGGAAGGATTCAGTGATGCCAACTGGATTTCCGATATGAAAGATCTAGATCTAAAGTGGTTTTGTGTTTACCCTTGGAGGAACAGCTATATCTTGGAAGTCATCCAAACAAACTCTTATAGCTAGATCCACGATGGAATCTGAGTTTATCGCGTTAGATAAAGCTGGAGAAGAGGCATAATGGTTACGTCAATTCTTGGAATATGTTCCAAGATGGCCTAAGCTTGTGATGACCATTTGCATACACTGTGATTCCCAATCAGCTATTGGTAGAGCTCAAAATGCAATGTATAATGGCAGATCAAGGCACATACGACGTCGGCAACACGATACGACAACTACTCTCAACTGGAGTTATCACGATTGACTATGTCAGGTCAAAGGATAACATTGCGGACCCGCTTACAAAAGGCTTAAGCAGAGAGGTAGTACATAAGTCGTCAATGGGAATGGGACTAAAGCCCTTGGAGTAAGTTTGTACCACGGAAAACCTATCCTAGAAGATTGGAGATCCCATTATCTAGGCTCAATAGGACCATCTAACTGTACGAGCTGAGGTCATTGTGGGGGAGTACCTCAACATACAAAGGGAGTTACAAACTTCCTAGTCCATTCCTACTTGAAATCAGTGATATCAAAAGAGGTTAAGCATATGGCTTTTAATGATATGTAAATCACCTATGTTAGAGAGAAGTTGGGTCGCTTCAAATGGAATTGGGGGCACAATTCCTAGAGCTCTCGCAGAACAAGGATAGTGTTCCATGACCATAACGGACACAACTATGAGGGTTAGCCAGACTAGGAAAAGAAATGTGTGATGTGTAATAATGTCTACGTAAAAAGGGGTTGGTTCAAGGACATCGCGTCTACTAACCGCTAGGAGACTAAGTACATGTCACAAATGGGGGTTTAAAAGGAAACCTACCTATCCTGCATTACTTAACCGCTGAAATTTTATTGTGACACTCGAGTGTGTGGGATGATCTCCATTCATGTGGGGGATTGTTGGAAATTATGATAATAATATTATATTAATGATTAATATAATAATTATATAATGATTAAAACAAATGAATGAGAGATCATAAGTATTAATTGTGTGTTGGAACTTTAAATGTATGGGAAGTTTTGCTTGTCCCACATTGGTGGAGAGATAAATCTTTTGTGGATTTATAATTAGAATTCTCTACACGAATGTATTCTCGTATGACAACTCACACCCAGTGGCAGCCAGGAGGGTGCGAAGCACCCGACACGCGCCCGCGCCTGGCACGGGCACAGGACGAGGGCGATGGGCGCAATGTGGCGCATTGATGGCGCACTTTGCACTTCGCACGCTCGGTCATTTTGAATTTTAATCAGTTGTTATATACAAAGCTTTGTGCTTTGTTTTAGACACGCGAGAGATAGAAATCGTATGGTTCATACAACACACACACCCAACGAATTCCCTAACTTTGCATCTCTGCGCACTCTTGTTTCAGGTATATTTTCAGGTGCTAGGCTTATCCCGGCAGTACAATCTGCTTAGGCTGTTGTACCCTGGGAAACAGACGGGTTCACCTGGGTGGCCCAAAATCTGTTTTAATGGAAGTGTGATCTTCACGTGTCTCAGTCACCATGTTCATGTCTTTTCTTCTATTTTTCTTTGTAATATGTTCTTAGTTAGTTTACAATTTTGTATTGTATTTTCTTTCAGTTTTGTTTAGTTCTTCTTTATATGTTGTAACCAAAATATTGATTAATAACATTGTTATTTTATTTATTTGTGAACAGTTGTCCTACAAAAAGGGCCAAGGTAACCCCATATGAGATCTGGCACAAAAAGGCACCAAACTTATATCATCTTAAAGTTTGGGGTTGTAGAGCTGTAGTAAGGCTCACTGAACCTAAGATGATAACCTTGGTGAGAGAGAGGCATTGATTGCATATTCATTGGATATGTGGAACATTCTCCTATTCATAGATTCTATGTGACAGAACCAAATGATTATGTGTCTGTGCACTTGGTAATTGAGTCAAGAGATGGAGATTTTGGGAATGAGGATAGGTTCTCCTCAGTGCCTAGACTTAAAGATGTGCCTCAGAGCCTAAAATATTTAGAAATAAACTCTGTCAATACGAAAGATGTACCTTCCACTAGTACAGGACCAAGGAAAAGTACTAGGGTAAGGAAAGCCAAGAACTTTGGTGATTTCCAACTTTATTTGGTTGAAGGATCGAGAAATAAATTTGAATATCAATATCAATATTGTTTCAATATTGAGGAAGATCCGAAAATTTTCAGTGAAGCAATGGCTTCAAGGGATGCTTCATTTTGGAAAGAAATTATTCAAGATGAAATTGATTCAATCATGCAAAATAAAACCTAGAAGTTGACAGATTTCCTCCTAGATATGAACTATTAGGATGTAAATGGATTTTCAAAAGGAAATGAAAGTGGATGGAATCATTGATAAATTTAAAGCCAGACTCGTGATACAAAGCTGTAGGCAAAAAGAAGGAATTGACTTCTTTGATACATATGTTCTGGTAGCAAAAATATCCACAATTAGGTTGTTGTTGGCTTTAGCAGCTATCCACAATATTGTAATTCATCAAATGGATGTAAAGACTGCATTCCTAAGTGGTGAATTAGATGAAGAAATATATATGAAACAACCAGAAGGTTTCATTATGCCAAGAAATGAACATAAGGTTTGCAAGCTGGTTAAGTCTTTATATGGCTTGAAACAAGCTCGTAAACAGTGGCATAAAAAATTGATGATGTGATGTTGTCAGATGGTTATATACTTAATCAAGCTGATAAATGCGCATATAGCAAATTTGATTCCTCAGGAAAAGGAGTTATAATTTGTCTATATGTTGATGATATGTTGATATTTGGTACTGACTTAGGTCAAGTTATTAAAACCAAAGAGTTCTTGCCATCAAAGTTTGCTATGAAAGATATGGGACAGACAGAGGTGATGCTTGGTATAAAGATTACTCGAGGGAACAATGGTATATCAATCTCTCAATCGTATTATATTGAGAAGATCTTGAAGAAATTCACAGTTTAAATTGTTCTCTAGTTGTAATTCCTATTGATCCTAACATTAGGCTTATGCCTAATCAAGGTAGCCACATATCTCAACTTGAATATTCCAAAGAAATAGGATGTTTGATGTATGCTATGATCAGTACAAGGCTTGATACAGCTTATGATGTGGGAAAACGTAGTAGATATACAAGTAACCCGAGCACACATCATTGGCAGGCAATATACAGATTGTTTAAGTACCTGAAAAGAACTATAAACTATAGTTTGTGTTATTCAAATTTTCCCTTAGTAATGAAGGGTTTACTGATGCAAGTTGGATAAACAATAAGGAAGATCATTCTTCCATAAGTGGATGGGTGTTCCTACTTGGTGGAGGTGCTATCTCCTGGGCTTCAAAGAAGCAAACTTGCATCACAAATTCAACAATGGAATTTGAATTTGTAGCTTTGTATCCAAAACGATATCACCTATATCTATTAGATGTGATAATGCAGCTACTTTGGCTAAGGCTTAGAACCAAGTGTATAATGGAAAGTCTAGACACCTAGGAGTTAGGCATAGCATGATTAGAGAATTAATTATGAATGGAGTTGTATCTGCTGATTTTGTAAGATCTGAGTATAATATGGTTGGTCATCTAACTAAAGGGTTAGGAAGAGATCTCGTGAACAAATCAGCCAAAGGGATGGGCTTAAAGTCCATACTTTAATATCCTATGTCAAGACACCTAATTCCCATCTAATACAATGTTAGATGCAGAATTCAATGTGGAAAGCTTGTCATAAAGATATTGGAACACAACATGAGAATCATCCCAAGGTTTGTGTTTAGACTGCAAGATAAAGTAGGTTGAAGTATAACTTCTTAATAGTTCTTTGATAAATTGCATTTGCAGGTGCAAGAATAAAGAAACTACCTATAAGAGTATGAAGTTTAGCCGCTTCAAGAAGAGCTTGGACTTGGCTTTGATATACTCTTTGAAGGATTGGACATAGGCTAGTAAAATATAATGTCATGTAAGAACATACGGGTTGTAAACTTATGTGTATTTTACCTTCAAGTATTCAAATGGATAGAAGGGTTCAATCCATAGAGACATCCCGATATTCGAATATTTGGATCGTGTAATTTACTAAGATGAAAATTCAATCCTCAGGACATTTTCATTTATGCATGAGTTTGAGATCTTTGAGAATTGAGTTGAGTTAATCATGAATATCACTGAAATGAGGGAGGATTGTTGGTAATTTTAGTGATTATCAAAATTTGTGGTGATATTGGATTAACTTGTCGAATGGACACTCGTTAATTAATCGAGTTAGGTGTTGCAGGAATGACGGACTTGATTGTCGTAACGACGTAGTGTGTATAATCATTAGATTTGGGCCTAATATTCAGATTCGGGCCTCATATATCTGTTAATATATTAATGGCATGATTAAAATATATGGACCTAGTGAACATGGCCTTGGCAGGCTTACGTATGTCATAAAGTACAAATCGCTAGTTCATTTAATTTAATAAAATAAAGGTATAAATCTTGTATGTAGATATCTATTAAATTAAGTCAAGATATTTGGTCAGTTATGTGGAACCATAACTTGCCGAAATTTGGAGATATTTACAAGTTTTCGAAAACAAAAAGATATACACATGAATTCCCTATTCGCATTGAAAACATACGGTATTTTTCACATCTCAAAATACAATCTTGTTCTTGTTCAAAATTGAGTTTAATATGTTCGAACTTTTGATAACACCTATCAAATGGTTCGTCCTCATACGACTCTCAATTTAATTCAAGCAATTTTATTTGATTCATTGTGGTCTTCACAGATTCAACCAATAGAGTTGCACCAAATCTTGTTGAGTGCATCCTTGGTGATCTTCTCTTATACTTGCATAACAATTTTCTATGTTGATTGGTCATGGTTTATTTTTAAACACTTTTTGGTTTAAGAGCCATAGTTGATGTGATTTTAAAGTTTTCAATGGATATTTTGTAGTGATTAGTTTCTAACCATGTTTATGTACTGTGCATGGAGAAGAAATGAGTGAATGTACATTGGACTTTTTGTATTAAAAAATAATGAACTTGACAAATTCGATTATTCGATTAATTTGTAAATGCACATTAGACTTGGAAATTTAAAGGGCATACGTAAAACCTCTTTAAATTAATAAATTATTAACAATACATCGTTAAATTCATAAAATATCTCAGTTCCAACATTTATTTTTGGGTCAGGAGTATCCTTTGTATAAAACCGGATTTTTTTTACACTACGAAAGCGGTATGAAGACGGGTTTGAATACACTAGTTCCACCCTGCCCACCCGCACCTCCAAACTTCATAATTCCCTTTGATCACCAAGTTAATCTCGATTACGCTAAAATAACTAACATTTTTCTTCGTTTTACGGATGCGGATCGTATGTGTTTTTGGATGTCCATCAGGTTGTTGATGATGAATTTTTTGTTGTTTATGTGTGTGGTCAAATGCTTCAAGTTGTTGGCTTCCTATTGTAAATTTGTTAGTATTAGTATATCATCATCATCAACAACGTTTGTGTTTGCTTCTAATATGGGTTATAGATGGAACTGATAACCGATAAATTGCTATGTGTGGTTGTATTCCATTCCATGGTGGAGTCGATTTCAAATTTTCTTCAAGTTATGTTAAATGAGAAATTTGCAGAGGCTATGAGGAGAGATGATGTAAAAGCCATAGTTTTGACTGGTAAGTTGTTGATTCCAGCTTTTAGTTTAATTGGATTTTCTTTATTTTTTTGTTTAGGGTTTGTTTGGTAAGAATGAACAAGAAGGTTGCTCGTTAAAACTGATTTCAGCTGCGCCCGCCTTTCGCAAATTTTATCTAGGTGGTTTTCAACCTCAGATGACAAGAAGAGAAGCTAACTGTATGCTACACAAATCTCTTTGATTGCTGCTTGTTTTTCATTCATATGAATTATGATCTGTGAATAAAACTACATTAAAATGCAGTCGTCAGTTACCCCTCATTATGCCCCTCATGACGACGCACAAACCTATAGATGAAAACTAGGGTGTTTAACTATGTGGTTCGACTCTTGCAGCCAGAGGCGTACCCACAACAATAAGGGTAACCCTCTCACTATGGCGCACAAACCTATAGATGAAACCAAATGACCATAGTTATCACAAAACCCTCATAATAGCTATGGAAAACATTGCTCCTCTGATGATACGATACCCGTATAAATAATACTGAAGCAAGCATTGGAGCTATGGGCTCGAAGGTTTTCGAGAAGCTTGATGTCTGCACAGAGTTACCATATACTGTCTCCGGGTCTCTTCTACTTTCACAATTTTATCAAAGAGTTGTTTTTTCTTTTAATTTTGCAATTTTTACTTTTTTTTTAAATAGTTGGTTTGTTTGAGCATGCAGTTGTGTAACAAGGATTAGGCAGTTGTTTTAGGATGCCGTAGGGGGGAGGACTGATGGACCAATGATTCTACCTCAACTTATTTCATCAGACAAGGAAGATAGTTCTCTTGAATTTTTTTCTTTCATCATCAGCAGATCTTACATAACCCAACATAACGATTTCAAAATAGTCAAAGGAATAAAGATTTTAACTAGTGATTAAAGCACCCAATTAATTGTGCTCATAAGAAAGTTAATGGGTCATAAATATGAATACCTTATTGATTATGAGAATTAAGGTGCAATTGATGGTAGGAATTGTCTTAGAATTAGGACCGGGTACATTTGAACGACTTGATAACTGAAATCGATGCGAAACGTCGAGATTTAATGATTGTTAAGAGGTGCGAATGACCGGGTATCAGACTCTCCCCCGCGGCACGCTGAGAGAATTCTTTACGTTATTGTGTGGCGCAACAGCCACGTTAACTAGTTCAACTGGCGTCGTCTCCTCGTGACTTGCAAGAGCGAGGTGCATCCCCGCATGGCGCAGGTGGAAGGCAATTCCATAATTTTATTTATCTTTCACACTTTTAGCCCCTCAAGTTTGTTAAACCACAAAAATGCCTAGTTTAGTTAATTTTAACGAATGCCTTTAATGTAATATCATGCATAAAACATGTAAAGACTGAGGATTAGTGTGTATAATAATAATGTGTGTCTCAAAAACAAATATGATAACATGAATTTCCAAAGTTCATTTCATGGATAATAATTCGGATTACATCAAATGTTACTACTTATCCATGGAAATTGTAGCATTAAAACTAATATCGTTAACTAAAAAATGTTGCAAAAGATGAGAGGCACAAATTGATAGAACTATGATCGTCTAATATAAAAAAAACGTGGAAAACATGCTACTTAAACTTAGGAATATTGGATTTTAATATTTCCAACTATTCACCGTTGGTCGCAACAGTCCCAACTTCAAAAATAACCACTGGCAGTCCCAACTATTGACATATTGGCCACCAGTGGACCCTAACTAACAGATACCTAATGTTGTTAGTCTTCGGTCGCCGGAAAACCGTTTTTGGCCAGAAAAATGTTTCTAAAGGTTCGATCTAAGGTTACAAAGAGGTTTGGGACCGGGATGTTAAGTTTTCCGGCCAATTAGAAGTTTTCTGTATACGAAAAAAAGAGTTTTCCGACGACTTTAATAATTGGAGCTTTTACTAGAAAAAGCATCCTAAAGGTCCGTAATAAGGCTACAAAGAGGTTTGGGACAAAAATGTTGAGTTTTCCGGCCAAAAACGTTTTCGCGGCGACTGGAGACTAACTGCGTTAAGGTTCTGTTAGTCAGAGTCCATTGGAGACCAATATGTTAATAATTGGGATTGCCAGTGGTTGTTTTTTAAGTTGAGACTATAATTAACAGCTAACAACAAATAGTTAGGTTATTAAAATCCAATATTCCTTAAACTTAAACTATCCTTCGTATGTACGTAGATTCTAGCGTCAGCACACGTATTCACAAGTGTGCATCCTTCTATGCACGCACAAATAAAAAAACAAATATATAGATAAATTATAAAGTTATAATAAAATACCTATAGAAATGCCGCAAGAGTAATCATGAGAAAAACTGTTAGCATATGCATATTCTTCATAATAAATTCTTTCAACTACCAGATACATTATTTACAAAAGAAATGACTACTATTTATAACAAAAATCAAAAACCGAAATGAGAACTGAATGCTCCACCAGCTATGCATGAACATATGTGAACTAATACATATAATATGTATGAGCTAGCACATTTGTTTAGTTTTATATATATTTATATTAGGTTAGAACCCCGTGATACATGGGTTAAATAAATGTAATTTCATTTAGTAAGTATAAAAAGTTACATTTAAAAAAAAACTCGTGTAGTGTGCTGGTTAAATAAACACATGTAATAAATATATATAATGAAATTACATAACACATAAAGTCGTTAATATATGCTTTTTTTAAATGAGCTTTGACGTACTATTCATTTATTATAACATTTTACTTTGTTTTTTTATTATTAACGCGTTATAACATTTTACTTTTGTCTTTTTATTTAGTATTAGTTAAAAACATGAGATTTGATTTACTATTCACATATTATAACATTTTACTTTGTTTTCTATTTATTATTAATGCGTTTTAGCACATGGGCGAAGCTTTTAAGGGGCGGACTCCGAACTTTTCGCTCAGTAGTGGAGAATATTAGTTTTCGTATATAAATTTTTTAGTATATACGTTTTCGACCCCCCAGTTTTATAGAAATTTTTAGGTCCGGTGACTTCCTCCCCTGGTCGGAAATCTCAAGCTTTGCCACTGTTATAGCATTTTACATTTGTCTTTTTATTTATTATTAGATTATAAATTTGTGTACTACACGGGTTGAATCAAAGATGGAATTGAAAACACAAGAGATAAGCGGAAAAATAAAAGTTTATTATAAACAGAAAAATAAAACAAAAGGTTAAAAATTAAATATATAAAGATAAATTGGAAATTATGATTTAATAATATTATTTCATAGGAGAAAATATCCACCACGTTTGGCGTAATGGTTGAGAGGCTTGGGTTCTCTAATGGAGACTCAAGTTCATCTTCACTTGTGTCACTTTGGTGGATTTGGCGATGATGGATAGAGTCTAGCCTCCATGCAGAGGTGTCAGGTTTTATCTTGAGCCCACCGGATTTTCGTCCCACGAGTGGAGTGCGGCAACAGGCCTCTCCAATTTGGGGAGTGAGGTGGCCTAACACAAGAAATTCGCCGTTCAAAAAAAACAAAGAGAGAAACATAATAATTATGATTTGATATTGTTATTTAATAAGATAGAGAAAAAATGAGAATGAGAAAAAAAACATAAAGTAATAAATAAATAAATAACAAAATAATATATAAATAATAATAATATATAATAAATGTAATATACTAATTATATTAGTAGATATAATCTAATATAGTAATATTAATAATAATTATTATTTATTATTAAATTAAATGAGAGTGTGTGACATTAATTAGAATGCTTCATTAGATTTAGAAGATTAATATAATATATATTATATATATATATATATATATAATTATAGGTTCAAGAGTGAACTAATCTTGGTCTTTGATATTTTTTTAGATTAAAATGGTAAGATTGTCATTAGCCAAGTATGTTTAATGAAAATCCCTTAATTTTCCATCTCTTAACTCTCTCTCTCTCTCTTTCTCTCTCTCCTTTTTAATTTTCTTCATCATTTCTTTATTCATAGATTTTGTTTTAATTTTAACTTGAATATTGTTTTTCTTTTATTATCCGTATATATAAATATCACAATATATTGTTTTTAACTTTTTTATAATTTTCTATAATATTGAAAATTTTCTCTGAGATTGAAATTGTAATTATTTTTGGGCATTGACTTTTTTTTGAATATGTGAAGAAGTTATATATTTTTGCATACATGTGAGTAGTTTCGTTTTCATTAATTTCATAAGTTTTATATGAATCTACTCGTGTGCATGCATAATATAATATATGTTAACATACACTCGTTAATATACACATATGTAACCCTTTCTGAATATAATACATAAATGTATAAAAGTCTGTATACATGTGTATAAACTAACAGTTTGTATCTTTTATAAACTGATAGTTAACGAGACTGTACACATGTGTATAAATTAACAGTTGTGTATTTGTATAAACTGATAGTTAGCGAGACTATACACATGGGTATAAACTAGCATCTGTGTATCTTGTATAAACTGATACTAGCGAAAGTACCTGTACACAAAGTGTATCTTGTATATACGGAAACTTGCGAGATTTTAGGGATTTTGATTATATTGTTTAATAAATGAAATTTACAAAAGACGCAAATGCCCTTATCATAACTAATTTAAAGGGGAGTTACAACATTATAATTACAATCTTGCCATTGTTTAAAAATCTCTAGATTATGTAATCCATGGCCCATATAAGTCACCACTGCGATAACTAATTTGGCTCGTCCTTATACGATTACTCAGTCGAATACATCATTTATCCGGTGATTACAACAAATTACATCCTTTTTATTACACCCATTCTGTTACCCGTTCCTATTTTGTTAACAATTCCTACTGTAAGTGTCCTTATATGATTACTCAGTCCGATTATATTGTATTTGCCATCTACTTACAAATAAAAATAATTTCACTTGTAACCCCTTTGTGATACTGATGGCATCTTCTGATTCATCACATATATACCCTCCTCGTCAATCTGATGGGTTCAAAGTTCAAAAGGCTAGAAAAGTCCTGGAAGAAGCTTGTTTTGGGTCGGATTTTAAGGTGTCCGAGTGGCTTAACTGGTCCCTATTAAAGTTAATGGTTTCATATGGAGGTTGTTGCAGAATTGGGTTCCGGTTGGGGAAAATCTGCGTGTGAGAGGGGTTAATACCATTATCTGTTGCTGCAAAGAGTGTGCGGGGTTTCGGAGTCGGTCACGCATGTTTTTCTTGAGTGCCCGGTAGCCAAGGCGGTGTGGAGGAAGATCTCTGTTTGGTGTAACTGGGACCTAATTGTAACACCCCAACCCAGAAGGGTTGACGTGTCACTCTTACAGATATCAATCCAAAAACCAATCCAACAAAATAATAAAAGATTCCTAATTACATTTTCTTGCATTACTGAAATGAAACAAAACTTGATCTTCAAGGCACTCCTCACTCATTTCCCGTGTTTATTACCTGTCAAACAATTACGACAAACACAAAAAGAAAAATACGGCTGAGCAAAAAAGTTGCTCAGTAACGAATCAATAGTACATGTAACAGACGAACAGATGAGAACGAAACCCCACATAACGGAAGTTGAACTAAAACTGACATTGAGCCATATTTGAGACCAAAATCAATTTTTCCTTCTCTCAAATTGCTTTACTTATAATATAATATTGTTTAAAAATCCCACTTCCTTTAAAACAAGAGAATTGTCGAAATACTATATTAATAAATTTAGAGACCGAATCTAGATTGTTTCCTAAAATCTTATTTAACAAAAGAACCATATTTCTAATTTTAAAAATATATATTTAATAATAAAAAAAAAAATTTAGATAAGCTGATTTTGAAAACTTGAGAACGGATACTCGAAACAAAACTGTTCTACAAACAAATAATGAGGCGGACACCAGGACAAATGCTGAAAACAGATACTGAAATTCTGGCATTGAAACGGATACTTATGAAACTTAAATCCAAAACTTATACTTATACTGAACATATAACAGATACTGAACATAATCAGATGTATATAAACATATCATAACGGAGACAAGACATACGTGACAACATATAATAATAAAATAAGTCACGTAATATAGAAGCACCCACGAGCCTAAACAGAGGCATGCATGGCCATAGTCCATGCGCCGAGGTGGTGCGTGTGGGCGCACACACATTATTCCATCTCAACAGGAGTCAGGAGTCAGGAGTCAGAGCTAAGATCGATCTATTCGCCTCTAGGGGCCAGGTGCTACACAAGCACAAACTAGAGACGCCGTGAACTTTAGTTACGCACCGTCACGATGAGTGTCATGTCGTTGACGCCCCAACGACAAGTCTAAACGTATAATTGCCCGGGTGACAGAGTACAAAGCGTATCAGAAATAAAAGTATCTTGATATAAGTCTAAAGAGAACATGCAATAACGAGCAAAAAATGTAAGGTCTATTGCATGCTACAATAAATACGAATCATATAACAATACGAATCGAAACATCTAACGTAAACATCCGTACTACAAAGGGATATGAATAAAATACCATGATGGCAAGGACAGGAATCCAAACCAACAAGAAACGAAAATTTAAAAGTATACTACGATAAAAGAAAACAGAATCCGTACCTTAGATTTAAGGAGCAAAGCTAACAAACTACTCGTCTTCAAAATCAAAATACCTATTATCCCGGTATACGTAAATCAGTTTCATAAAAACTTATTTACTTTAACTAATTGGTTGTTAAGGAATTCCCACCACAAATATTTGAATCTTATTTGTTATACCTATAACTTAACAAAACTTTTCTATAGTTTGTAAATAATACCCCAATAGTCCAATGGAATAAGGTTTTGCATGATATCTTCATGCACGTGATTTATCATTGGAAAAGTAATAGGTTGCAAGCCTTAAAATAATGATAATTACATATTCAACAATTCTTATTTTACAATGGATTTACGAGACTGAGATTTTCACAAATTCATTTAAAAATTACTTGATAGTGGCTAAAACATTGAACCAAAGAACTTGGCTTATTATCTTCTTCAACCCAACCCCAAATCAAAAGAAAGCCATGGTCTCTGTTCAATAGGAAAATTAACGAAGGAAACAAGAATGTGGTTTTAGATCCTTACCTAATGAGTCGGACGTAACAGAGAACGAAACAGCTATGCGCGAGTAAACATAAGCGAGTCGGGCGGTGGCGGTACGAGGGCTTCGCAACAGCGGTTTAGCGATGCGGTGATAGTCAAGGCGGAGTAAAGTGGCGACGAACCTAGAGCAATGGCTGAGTGCGGTTGCGACGACTTGAACAACGGCTGACCATTAATCGGAAAATGCGGCCGAAGTGTATAGCAATGAGCGGCTGTGACAAACGCCTGCAACTAGATGAACCAGAAACAAGTTGGCGTTCGAACTAGAGGGTGTCGCGGTGGCGGTTCACAGCTGCTGGAGAGTCATGGTGAGGCGCGACGAAAACTCTGAAGGGACAGATTCAAGGGCGATTTCAAAGGCAAGGTTTATAGGGTTTAAAAAGATTTAATGATCTGCCAATCTTGTTCCTTAATTCTCGTCCTTTTTGTTTAATATGGGTAAGGGTTTGAACGAGAATCAACATGGATTTGAAAATTATTAATAAGTCTATAAGTAAAAGCATCCACCATTAATTCTTCGATTCCCATTTGAATTTCTAGAATTCCCATTTCATTTTGTAACTTATACTTATTAATTTAAACAAAACATCGACTTATACTTATTAATTAAAACAAAACATTAGTTTCACATATATGTACATATGAAAACAAATCCTATTGTTTTTGTAACAAAATCATAAATATGAAAACAAAATACGATATTTGTTAAATCTAAAATTATTATTATCATCATTTTATTTTAATATACTTCTCTGTAAAAATCGAGTTGTTACATTACAGGCCTCTCGTCCCTAGAGCAGTTTGTTCGGGAGTATACGCGACTGGATTCTTATGTCAATAGTACATTGCTTTTGTGTATGATTTACTCCACTTTATGGGTAATCTGGAAGGAGAGGAACAACAGGCTCCTTAAGGGGGTCAAGTGTTCTTTGGAGTCGGTTTCCGAGGATGTTATTAACTTCTTGTTCGGATGGGTAAAATATCTTTGAAGTTCTGTGTTGATAGCTGGGAAGGTTAGGTTAGCAAGCCTTGGTAATTTGTTTTTTTTTTTTGTTATTTTATGTTTTGTATAGTTGTGTATGTGCAGAGTATGTTCTGAACTTTTTGTCTTGTTTAGATTTTTACCCCTTGTTGCTGTTTTACCAGCTAATCGCTGGTATTTCTTTTGTGGTATGAGAAGTTTTGCGGTATGAGAAGTTTTGCTACTATTCAAAAAAAATTAACATTTGCTTGATTACTCTATGTTCATGTATCATTGTTTATTTAACATTGTTCATTTTTTTGTTTATCTGATTGATCAATACAACGATCAGGCACATGTGCATTATGTTGATAACGCCCGTACTCGTCACCGATCGTGCACATGTGCATTATGTTGATAACACCTATACTCGTCATTCATAAACTTTTAACCATCATTAACATAAACATGCACATGTGCATCACGTTAGCAACACCCCATAATCATAACTAATCATCATGTTAACCATTAATACATAACCGTGCACATGCGCATCACATTGCCAACACCCTTTAATCATCTCCCTATAATCATATGTTAACTGTCAACACATTCCCATGCACATGTGCATCATATCGCTAACACCCTATAATTATCACTCTAACACCCTATAATTATCACAGATAAACTGTTGACCCCCTATAATCATCACTGATAAACTGTTGACCCACTATAATCATCACTGATGAATTGTTGACCATGTATACATGGTTGACCAATAAACTGTTGACCATGTATACATCATTGACCGTTTAAACATTATGCGTACACATTCCATATGTTTTATTAATTATGATATTTATGTCCTCTTTTTATTCATTTTATTTTTTGTTTATATAGAGGAACAATCCTATATTGAGCATTGTACACACGGTACATATTATGTTCAAAAGAAGGACAACCAAAAGATACTTGAAGTACTTATATATTTATTATGACTTTGTTTTTTGTTTACGTTCCTTGTTTATACTTATTGTTTATCTATTTAACGGTATAATATTCACTATTTTATTCATGACCAACTAACATAAATTACCAACATGTCCACCGTTTCATCATCATCCACATGTACATTACCCAATGCATGCATTTTTAACATTGAAACCATAGCATCTAAACTTATCAGTGAAATGTTTTTTAATGTCATTATGTTTTAAGTACATGTACTCCATTTTCAACCTACCTATTATACATTGCAACGTATACATTATGCACACGTGCATTGCCACCATATACTACGTCAAACAACATTATACATTACTACCTCTACGTTATGCACATGTGCAATGCCAACATAAACTATGCCACACATCATATCACATCAATAGGTACTTGTGCATTTCCAACATATACTATACCATACACCATACAACATTGTAAACTACATATCGTATACCAAACACCATCATGCAATACCACTATGCATAATAATATATAAATATGCACATGTGCATTGGCAACATAATCATTTACGTCACAACAATAAACACTTGTGTATTTCTAACATATACTATACTAACCAACATATAACATTTGAAAACGTTGTAAACTGAATATAATCATCTGGAAACACATCATATATCACCCCTATGCATACTAATTCACCTTATGCACATGTGCGTTTCCAACATATACTATACCATATTACATCAAATTACCGAATTAAGATAATATAGTTGTCATCTTCCAGTAAACAAATATAGATTATCAATAAAAAAATAACTAACATATAAACTACTATACAAAACAACCATAATTTTCGATATAACACGTTCTATGCAACTTTCTTTCATTAACGGTGGAAGTTTTCCACAATCTCGTCGCCCTTATCATCCATCACATCGTGCTTTTTACTTGTCCTATTCCTTGTATTTCTTTCTCCTTCAATAACTGCAGATGACATCAAACAACATCGTTCAACATGAAAGTAACAATTGGATGCACATGTGCATTTTGTGACAACTGGCAACTTTCGGATAATTTCGTACAATTAAACTATTAATTTAATCATGCAATTATATGTTAAAACGCCATGTTCTGCTAGATTACATCTTGTATATCTGAAAATGTCATGAATTACATTTAAATAGTGCATATTATTCATTTTGATCATCGCGCCTGAAAACAATTAGACAATGCACTAAAACAACTAGTATACTTGCCGGTTAGACTAGCTATGTCAGCACTAGTTTGGTACTCAGCTTAATGATGGTTTTAGGACTTAGATGGAAGTCCAATAGCAATCATATATTAAATCCTATATGGGAAAACAAGGATTTGGGATAACACCTTCCGGAAATAATTTTAAGAACCTAAAAGTGTCCGAAACAGACAATAAACAACCCTTTCAGCAAAATTTAGCATTTTAGCTTTTAACAAGCTAACGTAATATCCAGAAATAAGTCTGAACATTATAATATGCTTACAAAAGTGTTGGAAATTAAATGGTCTCATAAAAACAAATGAAAACATATAGAGTGCACAACTTAGCATCTTAACCATCCGAAACGGAACGATCACCCGAACACAACTAGAAGTATCTAGTGAACTATGTTAACACTATTTTGACGTCATACAACTAGTTAAAGTCACCCGACACCTTATTACACTTAAAAACACCTAATGCACATAACACCCTAACTAAACATCTTAGATTCTAACTAGTTAACTTAACTTACCATTAAAACCCAACCAAGACCCCCCCCCCCTTTTGTGGACGGTCAAAGTAGGGTCCCCACAAGCCACCTACTTGTCCCCTAATCTTGATTATAGTTTGGTGGTTAATAACATAGTTTAGAGGATGATTATGTTGTATGGAACTATAAGGGGACAAGGACAAGGTCATCTAGCATCCTCCTACCTTATCTTCATCCAAAATTTCAAACCATCTCACCTCTCTTGCTCCCTCTACCTCATGGCTCCACCATCACCAAACACCTCATCTTTCTTTTGTTCATCAAGCCATTTCAAGTATATACAAGGGTGTCTCAAAGCTAAGTAAGAAGGTTTCAAGTGGAAGAAGCTAAAGGACCTCTTTAGAGTGCTTTTATCCACCTTGTTTCTTCATCTTCATCTTCTTGGTTTCACTTGCCACTTCCCTAGCCACTAGAGCTAGTTGTAAGCCTCTTGATCTTCATTTAAGCTCATGTCACTAGTATATTATCAATGTGCAAGTTAAACCATCAAGAAACATAAACTTTAAAAGATAAACACATGAAGAAATCTTATAAGCTAAAGAAAATAAACATAATCTTGAAATGAAATAATGTTGTGTATGATTATTTTGTGCTAAGCTTGATGCTCATCATATGTAGACTTGTTAAATGTAAAGATCTAACAAGTTATATATGGATCTTGAAAGATCCATGAAGAACAAAGTTGATGAACTTGATATATTCCACTAATAAACTAGTTAAAATGGTTTACTAGTCATGAACATGAATTTAGAGCTTTTCTTGAAAATGTATGAACAAGATGTTAAACATGGATTTTTCACAAAGTTGTGTAATTAGTGGATAATTAGTGTTTTTGAAGTTAAATAAACATGTTAAACTTAGATTTAAAAGACTACATGTTTTTTATGAAAATATGAGTTCATCATCATGTGAAAAGTGTATGTATGAGTTTGTTTAAACTTATAGAAATTATTGTGTTTGATCAAGTGAGTTTTGTAAAACTTAAACACATGTTTTAAACATGGGAAAACTCCTAAATCTAAGGGAAACTATGGCCAAATTTTTATAAAAATTCAACACTTAGAAAAATATAAAGTTTACGACTAAACTTTGATTTTTAGATGTTTAAATATATTAAACATGGTCATACCATATTTTTATATAAAAATACAAGTTAAAAAAATAAAGATTTCTTAAAGTATAAATATATATTTAGGAAAATAATATTTAGAAGTCACCAAGTATTTGTGTGCTATGGTATACTAAGTGTATTATATGGTAGTAGGCAAATTAGGGCATTCAAAACAATAAACTCCCAATGGAGTATAAACACACATACCTTCAAAATACCAAAAAAAATACCAAGGAAGATTATACACAAAATTCCCATACTTGGGTGCATGGACAAATACAACAAAATATATATATAAACTTATATATATTCCTTGATTGATATGGACTTGGATAACTGGATGGACTTATACACAAAATATATATATTTAACAAGATTGGTAGAAATGTATATATTTCATACAAGCCTTAAAAATATATTATTTTTAAGAAAACTAATTTCCGAAAAATATAAAAATTACTAGAAAGGATTTTTATCACTTAATGGGAAATACATGAACGATAATACATAAATACATGTATACTTGCCTAAGTATACATCTGGTGAATAACACCAATATACTTATACTAAAAATAATATTAGAAATATTATTTACAAAGTATACATATTTATTTTGGAAAAATTAATATAACTAAACGTATAATTTGACTTGATCAAAGAAGTATAAACACAAGAATACTTAGAAAAGTATAAGTATACAAATACAAGTATAAGTTAAAAATCATATTAGTTTTAAGAACCCATCTTAACTTGGAAAATACATATTTATTCAAGAATAAATATAACTTGGGCTAGGCCCAATAACATAAAGACATGGGCTAGGCCCAATGACACAAGGACATGGGCTAGGCCCAATGACACGCGTGCTAGGCATGAGGACAAGGAACGAACGATGCCGTTCACACACTATTCAAGACTCGATAACAAAATATATATTACTAATTCAAGAAATAATTAATCAATAAAACAATTAAAGAACAACTAACACAAGATGGGAACTTGTACATAGATCAAGCATAGACTTAAGTGTCTAATGGGATTTAGAACACTTGTAGGTTTCGGTTCTAAACCAAGGAAAAACATTTGTGAGTTTACACAAGGAACGCAAATCCGTGAGTTCATGTCCCCCTTTCCTTTTAAGCGTTTTCGGTTTTATAACATTCGAGGAAATACATGTTAAGACATATGCTATGTTAGTTATGGAATTAGACGATAACAAGATCGATGTGCGTAAGTAGGATTGATAACAATATAACATTAGTAACCATTAATCACTTAGTGACCAAGGTGCAAAAGGTGTAGATCTATTGAGCTTTAGGCACGCTCCACTCCTAGTTGTATACCATGGGGTGCTTTTGTGATCCCAATTGAGAACAAAGTGTCTCGGTTTGGTTATTTACTTACGATACTTAGTATCGGAGGGCTCGCTACCCACTGATAGATCCTTAAATTCCATAAATATTTTACATACCTGGATTTCAATATTGGATTACAATTATGACAACTTATTCGAAAACAAAACTACATGAACTCGCTCAACTTTTGTTGATTTTTCAAATTACATGTATTTCAGGAAACAAGGCGTAACTGGTGATGGACCCTCGGAAGATACAACGATGGCCGATTTTGGAGGATTTGCCTCATATATCCCTTCCTCGTTTGGGCATATAGGGGTCAAAACCTCGATTTAGTTCACGATTATAACAAACATATTTTGGTATGTAACTTAACTAAATGTTGTTTGGATAACTTATGAAACTTGTTGGAAACTTGTAAACTTTGAATTTGAATTTATGTAACACATGGCATCGTTGTTGGTTATGAATATGTTTACACGATTGATTGCAATGATTACCGTTAAGTCACACGTTTGCGCTTCCGCTACGACCAGGGTGTGACACATTTACTACCAGCTGCCTCATCGACTAATAACCAACCTTTTTTGGCTTTTCGTTTAACACTTTTGTATTCACCTTTCTTATCATCTGGCAGTTTTGTTGCCCTTCGTCATTCTATCTCAACACAAATGTTATTTTCTTCGCTTTTTTCCGTTTTATACCTACAATAATAATTGAACATAATATAACCAAAATGCAATTTCAATTAGTATGTGCATTAAACAGCTTTTTTTCATCACCGTAAATGATATGCATTTGTGCATCTATATGCGCTTTGTGCATTCACATTTCATTGTCATTATGCACTTGTGAATCAATATGCACATGTGCATCACATATTCTTATAATGATATTTAAAATCAATCCATATGTAAAGTTCAATGTTATATGCTCAAATTTAGTATGCACATATCCATCACTTTAAACAACAATAGAATCTAATTACAAACAAAACTGCTCATGTTCGCTATGCACATGTGCATCACATGAAACAATAACACAATCATATTTTAATCACACAAAATCACAATAACACCATCATATCCTAATTACACAAAATCATGTATCTTACACAAAAATTCTCAATTTCACTATGCACGTGTGCATTACCTAAAACAACAGCACCAACATATTCTAATTACACAAAATCATCTACACTTATCCTAAACAAATCTGCTCAAATTCACTATGCACATGAACGATATTATTAAATTTATTTGCTCAAATTCATTATGATACACTCATTGAATCATCTATTTTTATATTCATGTTGCCCTAATTGCGAACATACGAACAGATTAAAAATCCACAATGCTTATAATCACGTTGCCCTAATTACGAATGGATAAAGAATGTACGATCGATGATTATGTTCCTAATATATATTATACGACTAACTTTGGACGAACTTTGGGAACTAACCTCGATTATATGATTATCTGCTGATAAAGATGTTTCATGCTTCAATATGGTGAACTGATGATGGTGAAGTAATGATGTATTCGAGACGATGACGTAATCGACGAACAGTTGAGTATTGTTGAGAGATTCACGGACGAATTGTTGAGTATTGTTGAGAGATTTAGGTTGAGGATTGAGAAATGTTGAGAGATCTGATCTAATCGATGTGGAGAGAGTGGACGTGAAAGTTTGTATAAAATGTAATTTAATTTGTGCTTGAAGTCTAATATTTTAAAAGTTGTTTGGTATTTACAAAATTGCCCCTGTTCACATTGGTTCTCGCGGTTCTCGCAATAAGGGTGGTTCTTGCATGAACCCTACCCTATATATACATATAGAGAGAGAGAGAAGAGAGAAGTGTCAGCTTGAAACATAGGATGTTGTAATTTGATATATTTTTCTAAAATTTGTAATTTTTATGATAAAAATAATTAATATATATGTATTTTCGGAATAAACATATTACATACTTCTTATATGGAATTGGTTCCCAAAACATGTAATTTACATTGGCATTCAGTAATATATATATATAAGAGAGAGAGAGAGAGAGAGAGAAAGGTTATTGTACAAGAGGAAAGAAGTGTACGAAGTGTAGAAGAGAAGTTTGGCCTTTGATTTGCAAGATTAATGGTTGAGATTAAGTGGTCCCCAAATATAGAATTCACATAACTAAAAACAAAGGAACAAGTGGGGGAAAATGTAAAACAGAAAAATCCAATATTGTTAACTTATAAACCCACTTCCCCCTTTATTTTCAAACGGCTATACCTTTTTCATACTTGATAATTTTTTTATAAAAATTACACCGTATTAACGAGCATTTCATTCTCTTTAATTCGAGCAGCCTATTGCTATATTTTTCTTAAAAAATATTTGTGGGATTTTGAATACCCATTACGTGATTTTGAATACACAGTAAGTGATTACGTGATTTTGAGTACCCATTACGTGATTACTTGATTTTATTATAGTATTTTATGTGAAACCCCACTAAGTGATTACGTAATTACGTAACAATAATTGATTATGTATTATTACCTGACTACATGATTTTAAATACATATTTCGTGATTACATGATTTCATTATAGTATTTATGTGAAAGCCTACTGAGTAATTACATATAAACAAAATGTAATACATAATATTTCATATGGAATACTAATATTTCAGGTATAATCACGTATTAAGGATGGAATTATGTACAAAACATTAGCCAAACCAACCTATAAAAACAACACAATGTCGTATATTGAGATTTAACCACGTAATAAAGCATAAAAAAATCAAGTTCTTGTTATTAAAGGTGTAATAACGTAATAAGCAGAATTGTATTAACATTAGTTATAACAAATCATATTGAATGTGTAATCACGTAATCATTTACATTAAATGCTAACGATTTACATAAATGCGTAACGATTTATGTTGTATGTGTAATCACATAATGGGAATTAAAAAATACTTAGTCGTGTACCCGGTATTCAAAGTCGCGTAATGGGTATTTGAAATCATGTAATCATTTAATGGGTATTCAAAGTCCTGTACATTATTTTTAAGAACACTATAGCAATAGGCTGCTCGAATTAAATAGAATGAAATATTCGTTAATACAGTATATTTTTTAGAAAAATATTAACGTATGAAAAAGTTACAGCCGTTTGAAAAATCAAGGAGGGAACTAGTTAAATAGAGAAAAGACCATCATACCATTCCCTTCTTAAATTAAGAAAAACAAATGTGTGGTCATGATTCTCTCACACAATTCGTACAAAATTTCTCTCTTGCACATGATCTTTTATCTATATTAAAATATAGGTAATTATTATTGTTACTAAACAGATGATACGTGTCTTTCATGGGTTTATTTTATCATACAGTATAGATTTATGATAACATAAAAAAAATTTAGAGAAGTGTGAGAGGTTATGTTTTCTTTCAATTTTGGAGTGTTGTTTAACGTAGCTATTTTATCTTCTTGTATTCCTTTTGAAGTTATCAAATTTATTTATTTTTCACTTTTAACTTTTTTTTTTGATTTAGGTCACCACCTCCAACTTCTTTTCACATAATATCACGTAGTATCACAAGTTTTTAAGTTTACCTTTTCTTTTATATATTAGCATTAATATTTTTATATTGTTATTGGTATTAGACGATCTCATTAAACGGGGTATTATTATCAGTCATAATAGATGTTATCTATGTGAAGCGGCGAGGGAGTCAGTTAATCATATTTTCACGGACTGCAAGGTGGCCTTTTGGTTTGGTAAAAAATCAGCAGTTGGTGCAAAATAGCTTATATTAGCGTTGGTTCTGTAACATCTTCTGTGTAATAAGATCACGAAGACAGCGGTCCGATCCATTATTTTGACCGCCTGTTGGTGCCTTTAGAAAGCTCGTAACAATTTGGTGTTCTCCTACAATCCGATTAAGGTGGAAAAGATTATTGGAGAAGTGATTTCCTTTAGTTACTTATGGCTTTGTAACAGGGTTAAAAATTTGAGTGTTGATTGGCTTTCTTGGAAAGCCTTTGTGTTGTAATTTGGCAGTTTGGTTGTTTTGTTGCCCTGCTCCTTTTGCTTCTTGCTAAAGGTGCAGTGGTCTGTTTGGAATGAAAATAGCAGTTCGGAAAAAAATTTGTATTAGTATTCTCGTTACAATAAAACCTTCATAAATTCTTGATAAATTAATAGCCTCGATAAAATTAATTATTTGTCCAGTCTCAACTTGGACCAGTACAAAATTAAACCTCAATCGATAAAATAATAAGATAATAACTTTTTTGAAATCTCAGTGTGTATATATTGGTACCAATTAATAATTACCAAAATATTTCAAATTCTAAAATTGCCTAGTAAAAAATAACCTACAGTCACTTGTTTATTGTTTAACTTTAAATCCATATTGAGTTCATCTTTAAATCTGTTCATTGCACTTAAGAGTTGAGGCATTATCTTCTCCAAATCTTGTTGGGTGCATCCTTGGTGATCTCTCTTATACTCGCATAACAGTTTTCTTCGTTGATTGGTCATGGTTGATTTTAAACACCTTTTGGCTTAGGAGCCATAGTTGATGTGATTTTTAAAAAAAATTCAATGGATATTGTATAGTGATCAGTTTTCAACCATGTTTAATGTATTGTACATGAAGAAGAAATGTGTGAATGTACATTGGACTTTTTGTATTTAAAAACAATGAACTTGACAAATTCGATTAATTTGTAAATGTACATTAGAGTTGGAAATTTAAAGGACATGCGTAAAACCTCTTTAAATTAATAAATTATTAATTTATCAATATAATAATACATCGCTAAATTAATAAAATATCTCGATTCCTATATTATTAATTTATAGAGGTTTTACTATACGTAATCAAACCATATGTGGGTTTTTAGAGATTACATTTTGCAATTATTTGTCATACAAAAAACATACAACTCCATGAAGAGTAATTTGTCTGATTAGATTCTCCATGTGTAGTTTATCTTAATAATAATCTTTAATTTATCATTATATATTAATTTCTTACGTTCATTATCTTTTTTAAGTTAAATACATATATGTTTTAATTTTTTTTAACATTATATATTCTATATTATATAATTATATAATACTATAATTTGTATCATTCTTAGGCTTTATGAGTTGTACTTTATGCTTAGTTTTTGTATAGTGCATTAAGATGTTGTACTTGGTTGTTGTATTGTGCATTAAGATGTTGTACTTGATATTTAGTTTACAACTTCTTTAAGCACCTATTTGGTGTGGTGAAGCTATTTTGGTATGGTGGAGTTGTACTTTACTTGGTTTAAACTCCCTACTTACTTTCATTATATATATTATATATAGATATAATTTACAACATACCATGCATTATTTTGGTTGTTGTATTGTGCATTAAGATGTTGTATTTGATATTTGGTTTACAACTTCTTTAAGCACCTATTTGGTGTGGTGGAGCTATTTTGGTATAGTGGAGTTGTACTTTTACTTGGTTTAAACTCCCTACTTACTTTCATTATATATATTATATATAGATATAATTTACAACATATCATGCATTATGGTTTGTACCTTAATGCTTAGTGGGTTGTATCCACTAAAGACAAGCTTATATATGCAACATACCTATACATTATGGTTTGTAGCATAGTGCTTAGTGGGTTGTACCCACTAAAGACAAACTTGTGTGTGTGTGTGTGTGTATATATATATATATATTTGTAGCATAATGCTTATTGGGTTGTAATGTTTTAAAAACCGGTTTAAACCGGCCGGCTGTACCCGATGAACCGTCCGGTACACCCGGTTAAACCACATTTGAGCCATATCCGGTTCGTTATAAAAACCGAATTTTAAAACATTGGTCGGATGTATCCACTAAAGACAAATTTGTATATTTATATTTATATATAGTAGTATAGGGGAGGGTTATCTTGAGAACACCTAATTTTGTGAGAACCATGAGAACAAATCTCATCCATAGATCATCCTAAATTAAAGGCTAAGATTAGATGAGTTTAAATTTAAGGGTAAATTAAAACATAAAGGGTATTATTGTCCAAAGATTAAAAACAAACCTCACAACCAAAATATCACGGTATGTCTATACAATCGATCAAAACAAATAAAACCCTAACGGCGATCATGCGATCCAAAACCCTCACCTCGATCGATCGATAATATCAACTCCGACGCATTTTCTGGTAGGTTCATCGTCGATCTATCAAGTCCACTGCTCCAAAATCACCGGTAACTTCCCACAATCCTCATTTAATTCTGAAACTTCGATTTGATATGAGTATTGAAACTCCATTGTTTTGTTTAGGGTATTCTTCAACAATCTATCAACTACGCCTCTCAAAATCATCGGTAACTTTATCTCATTTGATTCTGTAATTTCAATTTGATATTAACATTTTAGCTCGGTTGTTCTGTTAGGGTTTAATTAATGCGTTAAATTGTTAAGGGTGTTCTAGAGAGAGTTTGAGAGTGGTGTAGGAGAAAAATGGTAGGATGCAGAAGAAAAACATACAGAAATGACTAGTTACAGAACATAACAGACTAATCTACTCTTTACTCTGTTACAAGATTACTTTACAAGGGAATAATCTGTGTAAAATAAGATGTTTACACATGTGTAAAATAATCTGTTTACAATATTACTTTACAAGGGAAAAGCGTAGGATGCAGGGAAAACATGTGTAAAGTAATCTGTTTACAAGATGTTTACACATGTATAAAGTAATTTGTTTGAAAGTGGTATGGGAGGAAAAGCGTAGGATGCAGGGGAAAACCATACAGAAATGACCAGTTACAGAAAAAAGTCATTCCACTTGCTACTTCACTAAATGAGATTGTTACTAGCAAATATAGGAAAATTGTACTTGTATTTCTAAATGATGTTTAATCATAAATACTCAGTGAACAAAAGTGCATAAACCATTTGCAAACCTATTTCCATGATAAGTTAATCTTTCCTCCTTGATGAGTTAGTTTATTATTTAAGTTTACAAGTGAACATGTTGATGTATTGCTCAGTTTAGTTTTTGTATTTACTAATGACTTTAATGAAATAGGGTGCTTTTGCAAGTATACAGGAAAGCAAAAATGAAATGTAAGAATCCTAAAAGCTATTCTGAGATTTATAAATATTTATTGTAGAGTTACTGAATGATATAGCTCGTAAAAGTCCAAGAATATTAAGGATTAAAGCAAAAAGTTTTTCAAACACAAAATCAAATCCAGACATACTTGATAATGATAGTTCTGACCACAGTGAAGAAACTGGCAAGTAACAAATCATTTTAAAAAAACAAACTGAAAGCAAACAATAAATTTTGTCGACATTCGGTTACAGATAATGAATTGACATTGAAGGTGGATCGAGTTAATACATTATCAGAAATGGATGATGTAGTGGAAAGACAATTAGGTATGACAATTGCATTTTCATAAATCATTAAACTAATAAAATAAAGTCGTGGTTAAATTCTATAATTTCAACAGAAAGTACAAGGAATTTGAAGATGACTTTAAGAAGACAGAGGAATGAGATGATGAAAGAACTGCTAATAAAACACATAATAAACTTAGATGTTTACACATGTGTAAAAAAAGACTTAGTTATTATTGAATTTGTGTAATTAAGACACTTACACATGTAAATATGATGTTTACACATGTGTAAGTAAGTTATTTATACATGTTTTTAACTGCTTTATATTGTTTTAACAGAAAAAAGAACGGAACAAGAAATGGCGAAAAAGGTTGCTAAAAAGAAGTCAAATAAAATCCAAGTTGTCACATGTGAAGGTATGTAATATAAAAAATATATATAATAAAGTTTACACGTGTATAATCATCTTTTTAGTATTGAATTTGAGTGATCAATCAATTTACACATGTGTAAATAAGATGTTTACACATGTGTAAGTACACTGCTTACGATTGCGTATGTCATCTTGGTTAGAATTGAATTTGAGTGCTCAATCAATTTACACATGTGTAAATAGGATGTTTACACATGTGTAAGTAATCGGTTTACGAATGTGTAAATCATATTGCTTAGCATTGAATTAGATTGATAAATCAATTTACACATGTGTAAGTAATTTGTTTACGAATATGTAAAATCATCTTGGTTAGCATTGAATTTTAGTGATCAATGTGTAAATAAGATATTTACACATTTGTAAAGTAATCTATTTACAAATACTTGAATCATTTTGCTTAGTAATGAATAATCTATTTACACATGTGTAAATAATATTAGTAGTAATGAATTTGAGGGATTAATCAATTTACACATGTGTAAGTAATCTAAGTTAATGATTAGAGATTAAGATTTTGAACAAACTGCTGCTTATGCATATCAATTAACAATGTGGTTTAAAATACTTTTGCATATAATTTGAAACAGGAAGCAAAAAGAGAAAAAGAAAAGTAGCTCCAACAAAAAAGGCAACAAATCAAAAAAAATCAAACCAAGAATGAAGCGGGTACGAAGAAACAGAAGACGAAAAAAGATGTTGGATCAAGTAAAAGAAAAACGATAAAAACGTTAGGGACCCTTTGTATTTCAGCATAAGAACAAGATCGTCTCCAATAAAGATGTTAATGTATAAAAGCTTTGACTGACAAACAAAGAAAGATAGTCCGGAAAATGGGATTTGGCAAAATTCTATCATTACAGATCGATACGCTCCCAGGAAAGCTAGCATACTTTGTGGTTGACCATTTCGATCCCAACACTATGGAAATACGATTTGGAAGGATTGCTATCAAGGTAGATTAAGAAGTGATACACCAATTGCTAGGGATTCCAAATAGTGGTTTTGATTTGTCACCCCTTAAGCCATCGAAAGAATACACACCACTTGGAATAGCTTACAAAAAAAGGCATAATGACAAGTTAACAATTAAAGCGAAAAATATTGTTGACAAGATATCTTTTGGAGATGATAATGAGGGTTTGATGTTTAAGCTTGATTTCTTAGTCTTGTTTGTCAACACAATGATCAAATGTCATTACAATGGATTGTGCAAAGCTGGAATCGTTGACTTCCTGAATGAAGACATGGACTTCTCAAAGATAGATTGGTGCAAATATGTTGTTCACCTTATTAAATGATGTAAAAAAGGGTGGTAGAACGGGACCTTTCTTCCTACTTTCGTGGCGCACTAACTATTTTGATGGTATAAATTTCTTCATTTGTATTCATTTATTAATTAATATTGTAGTTTGATAAAAAAAAAGTAATGAGTACTTGATAACTTTTTTGCAGCTCTTATACGTAGATAGTGTGACATGTAAAGGAATTAATGAAGAGCGAACAGTTTCAACACTAGAATATTGGACAACACAAAGACTACAACTTAGAGAAGACATGGAGATTGAACAAGGGGGATTTGGAAGGGGAGAGTTCAGAGGCTTATTTGTAGAAGAAGAAAGTTCTGATAACGAGACAAGTCAAGAAACTAACTTAGAGAAAACACAAACAGAAGAAAGTGAAGAAACTGGACCAGCCATGATAGATCCAAACAGCTTGGAGGTATATAATACAATTAACACAAAATATATTTGTATACATATAATATTTAAAACAAAATCTTGTAAATTAGCTAGTTTACATATATTTAAGTCTTTAAAATAGAAACTTACGCATGTGATTAATAAATATACACATGTGTAAATAACATGTTTACACATGTGTAAGTAATCTGTTTACGAATGTGTATAAATCATCTTGGTTAGTATTGAACTTGAGTGAATAATAAATATACACATGTGTAAATAAGATGTTTACGAATGTGTATAAATCATCTTGGTTAACATTGAACTTGAATGACTAATAAACTTACACATGGTAAATTATATGTTTACACATGTTTAAACTGTATGTTTACACATGTGTAAAACAGAAACTTACACAACTGTAAAACAAATAACTTGATTATTTTTTACAATTACCACTTTAACCAAGCACACTTAAGAGAGGTTGGTACAAGTTACTATTGGATTGAAACACACAAGAACAGTTTTGAGAAGGCAGTAGAAAAAGTTTGGCGGACCTCCCAGAAAGAGAGGAAGTAAAAAATTTTGTCGAAAGTTACAAAAAAAAGCTCAAAAAGCTTTTCAATCAAAGAGAAGATGAAACAACACCGCCAACAACAAGAACAAACGATCCAGCTGTTGAAGTAACAGTACCAACAGAAACTGAAGCCCAAACTCCTACACAAAATGTTGATACTGATGGAACAACAGAAAAATGCAACAATCAGACAGTTTCAAGTCAACCATCTTTCAGTTTAGGAATTAGCCCAATTCTAATTCCGTTCCTAGACAATGACGATGCTGAAAAACAAAATGAGGAAGATGTAACTGAAAGACCACAAAGAATCAAACATCCATCATATCCATCAAAATCTCCATATTTGGTAAGAGTGGATGATATTTACCAAAGAAGAGCTAAGGATCTGGGGTTATTTGATGAAAGGTTCAGAAAAACAACAACTGGAAGCATTTCATTAGTTCTAAAAAAAAACAGATTGATTATTTTGTATCAGGTTTTAACATCAAATTGCGAAACTTTACATATAGGATTCAAGAAGACAAAACTGAAAAGGAATCTGATGGCGACAGAGAAAAACAAGACTGCACATTATGTCAGGAAGAATGCAAATTGAAACTGAATTCGAGTATGACATAATCAATTTTCATTATTTGAATATGTTTTTATGTTAGTAAATATATTCAGCTATATGTATAATTTTTTAATGGATATGTTATGACAGGGATAACGTGTTCGAAAGTGTTTCTGGAAACGTAACAAAAACGTTTCTGTTAAAATCTTTAGAACCAGGTCAGACATTGCTAAGCAATGTCATAGACTGCTGGGCTGCGGTTTTAAATTACAATGAACATTATCGAAGCCCAGGTTCAGAGAAAAGACTTTTTTTATACAAATGTGATGGTAAGTTCAAACTTTTTACCTGTTTTGTATAACATTAGCTTAAAACAATAAAATACGTTCGAATAACAAGTCTTTTGTCGACACAGAGCATAGGCATCCTTGAACATAAAAAAAGGATGAAGTTGGGCGACTGGAAGTGATTGAATCAAGCATTAAGGAATTGTTAAAAGGATCAGATGATGGAACTGATTTAAAAAATTTTGGAGTGGTGTTGATACTGATTGCTGAGAATAACCACTACTACCTTGTATGTTTTGACTTGAGAAATTCAGCGATTGAAGTAATTGACAACATTGCCGAAGGAAAAAGCTTTGTTGGTCTAAAAGAAAGTGATGACTACAATAAAAAAGATACCGTGCTTAAAGTGGTAAGTCGTATTTACATCTTCAATAGAATGTTGACTGAGAATTTACACATGTGTAAATAAGATGTTTACACATGTGTAAAACAGAATTTTGAATTTAGACATGTGTATGAATAACTAAAATGGGTTAACAGTTTTACATATTCAATAGAATGTTAACTAAGAATTTACACATGTGTAAACATAATTTTGAATTTACACATGAGTATAATAACTAAATGGGTGACAGTTTTACATCTTCATAGAATGTTAACTCAAATTTAATATTGTATGAATAACTAAAATAGGTTGACAGTTCCTCTTGGGTTATATTTCATCTATGACGGGTCAAATGAGAATTAGATATTAAAAGTAGCAACTGTATTCAAATGGTTACAAACTGTTCAAATTGCTTTATTCTTATAATTATATTGTTATTATGTTAGTATAAATTTTGTAATCATAGACATCAGTCATAGATAACATCAAAAATTCAAAGAAAAATCATTGTTGACAGGTCAACCTGACCAACTCGTCTGACCCGCCCATTTACCACCAATGTTCAGAAGTGCTTAATTTGTAAAACAGGTTTTTTATTTGTTTATATTCTAGTTGGTAATTATTGATATAGATGTTGGCACCTATATTGCTTGTAAACTGTAGAAATAATAACACTTACAAATTATTGTTGTTGAAACAGAAACACATGTTTGTAGCCTATTTGAAAGCAGTTGGTCATCCAAAATGGAAAGAAATACAATATGTAAAACCTCGAAAACTGAAACTCGCTTGGGCAACAAAGAAAAATGGAATTGATCGTGGAGTATTTGTCATGAGACATATGGAGGCTTACGGCGTAAAGAAACTGGGACTGTGGATTCAAAACAGAGAAAAGCAAGAAACAAGAATTTCAGATTAATTTGCTCAGACAAAAATACGCTGTAAAGATTTTGCTTTCAAAAGCAAATCTTCACAGAGAATTTGTGATCTAGAAATGTAATGGATAACTGGAACAGTTTGTTTTTAGACTATCAGTCATACCAAACAAAGTTCCTTTGGCTATGTTGGTTTGAAGTTTCAGAACTTTTGCTATATTGTTTAATGTTCGTATGGTTATCGTTTTTAGGTTATCAGTCAATACTAAACTAGTTTATTTTGCTATATTGTTTTGAATTTTTGAAAATTTTGTTATACTGATAAAAAAGATGATGACTGCTTGGAAGGTTATCTTTATTATTAGTTGTTTCTATTCGTATGTATGTTTCTTAATGTGTTGTTACTTGATTGACATTTGTTGTGATAAGTGGTGATCTAATATACAACAATTTATATATCATTATGCTCCATAACTTATAGTTCAATTAACATGATTGGTTTAAATTTGCAACTCGCAATCCGATACATTTTGATCCTAAAAGACAAAGCAAAATGCCCGTAGTGATGTCTTGATCTAAAAGCCGATATATATTGCCCGGAGTGATGTAGTATTCTTGTTAGTTGCAAATTGTGAATTATTGATGGTTCTAAAGTTGCATTGAAACATTTTAAAAACTGTTAAGATGCGTGTGACGAGAATTTCACCCACGAAGTAGAAGTGATCGTAAGTATACGCCATGTGAATCTTATGCCTTTGAGAGGATACTGCATAGCTACCACGCCATATGAAGGTTATCAACGGATTATTGTCACGAATTTGGTTAAGAATGGGAGTCTGTATGATCATTTCTTTGGAAATCAATCCGCCCGGGCTAACCTAAGTTGAACGATTCGTAAAAATACTGCGATAGGTGTGGCTCAAATGTTGGCTTATTTGCATCAGGGAGCCCAGCCAACAATCATTCATATAGATATAAAAAGCTATATGATAAGTTAAGAGTGACAAAAATGACTCAAACTAGTATACCACAATCACATCCATTCAAAAAGGAATCTACCAAAATAAAATTATTCAAGACTGCCATTAACAAACTTCAATAGTATTGTGTGTCAATTAACTGTGTAAAACATATGTAAAACCCTTAATGTATGTAAATCGTAAAATAAAAAAACTGAACACTTACACATGTGTAAAACAGAAACTTACACATGTGTATATTATTAAAACTCTGAAATAGTAAAACTATAAAATCCAGCATCAAAAGAAAATATAAACTTCATTCACCATCACCATAACATCTTCATCATGATCTTCATCACTATCTTCAACTCTATCTTCATCACTATCTAAATCGATATTTTCATCAATTTTTTCACCATTTTCTTCATCATCCTCTTCATCAACGAGACTTTGTTTACTTTTTTGTTTTTTCCTCTTTTTTGTAGGACAGTTACGAGAATCATGGTAGACACGTTTTCCACACAATTTGCAATTCCTTTTTTTCTTCTTGCTCTTAACCTTCGCTTTCTCTCCCGGGTCAATCAAACGACGAGATGTACCACATCCTTTATTCCTAAGACCTTGGGGAGCCACAAAAGAAAAACTAGGAGGTTGTGATTCACCAACCAATTCTTCAAAGACACCACCCCTATTACTAGAACTTGGATCAGTTGGAACCTCTTCAAAAATTTTGTTCTTAATAAGCTTGATTTGTTCCACAAACGAAGCAAGAATCACCCCGTAACCGGTCACCACATTGATGAGCTAAATTTAGCGCCTCTGGCCTAAGCTTAAAGCTTTCTGAGTTGTCAACACCATAATGGAATTCAATGTTGAACACTTTCTTAGGCATTGCATCTTTTTTCCATCTTGGAGCTATATACTTGTCAGGAATTTTGTTTATACCTCGAAATCAGTATGCAGAAAAAACATGACGACATGGATATCCAATGCGTGTAAATAACATACATGAGCATGTAACTGAATTAACACTCAGATTGATCTTAACCTGCAAATATAATAACTTTCTCTATTATAACACACCGATAATGATATATATCTGAACACATGAAAGATAAAGCAGAAATAAAATTATGAAAAAAAAGAGAATTACCGTGTAATCTCCAATAACGGTCCCTTTTTCAAAGTGAGAAACCGTATAATGTTCATAACCATCAACGACATCAGGTCTACCATTCATACATGCTAATAAGGCTTTAGATATCTCTTTTTTGACCTCGTTAAAAATGCTTCTGGTATATACTAATGCTGCATGTGCTTCTATAGGTAACGGAGTGGATAAGACGGGAGATGTTGAATCGGTTTTATGCTCAAATTCCCGTTGCCGATAGCATTGACCATCAATTGCCATATCAAAACACAACATAAATTGAACCAAAGTATTGGATGCGCTAGAGTATACCTTAAAAAGTGTGTTCGAGCTTTCACATCGAGACGTCGTTTTCATTAAACAACACATCGGTATGTCCCTAAAATAACCTGGGACCCACTGATCTCTAATAGAAAACATAACAGACAACCACTTGTGACGCTGCAACTTGCAATTATTCATCAATAACTCCCATCGCTTCTCAAACGTGGCGGGAGTGATAAAAACAATCCAGACCAACTTATGTATATGTTTCCTCAAGTTGTTATTCTCTAACACATCACCATCAATCTGTAGATAAAATTATTAAAAATTAAATACCATTAGTACATACATTTAATAAAAAAACACAGAAACTAGGAAAACATAAGTACACGTGTGTAAAACTGACAAGAATAATTATTTTCCAATTACATGTACCTTTAGAGGAAGTTTATCCATAATATGCCACATACATAAGCGATGGACGAATTCATTGAAAACTTTAGCTATGGCTTGTTTCATTGCTGGGTCTTGGTCGGTTAACACTAGCCTCGGTTGTTTACTTTAGAATTTATAAAACAATGTTACGCTATTCTTATGGTGTAAAACAGAAACAAAGTTACACATGTGTAAAACAGAAACACTTACCATGTGCTTGAAGAAATTGTTCTAACAACCACGTGAACGATTCAATAGTTTCATCATAAAGAAGAGCAGCGGCAAATGTTACACAGTTCTTATGGTGATCAACCCCCGTAAAAGGAACAAAAATCATATTATACCTACCACATAATGATAAAAAAAATATCAGAAAAGAAAACAACTGAAAATGAAAAAAACAAACAAATTCTTATTGGTTAGTACTGTAGGTGGCATCAAATGCTAACACTTCGCCAAACACTCTGTAATTGCACTTCATAATCTCATCTGTCCAAAATAAGGACCTAAGCTCTCCACCACGAATTACGTATTCACAGTAGTAATTTTCTAAATTAACTTTACGTGCATCCATCATATTTACAACCATCTGAGCATCTCTTGGACCAATGAAAGCTCTTAAATCTTTGCTGAAATTTTTATATTCTATCATGGTACCACGGACTTGTCCCCCTTTAAAAACAGTTTGCATCTTATAGGCAGTCGACGGACCAGCTTTAGCTAAACTTAGTCGATGAATGAAATCTTGGTCACTAAATTCTAGTTGCCGCTTGTTGCGTGTCAAATCCATGTTAACAATTGAAACTAAAGGGTGATTGTGAGACTCGACAAATTCGTATAGCCGTAAACCAGGATTCTTGCCAAAAACTTTAATCTTTATTTTAGCTTTACTGTCTGAAACCTTGTAATTAGTGCTACGATGCAACTTGGAAGATGACTTCACAAGCATTGAATCAACTTTTTGGCAATTGGGTTTCCCGATCGACTACAAACAATATACCTAAGTGTAATTGTGCCATCTTTTGATTTCTTAGTTGTCGACAACCTAATATCAAATCCAGCCTTCTCAGCATATGACTGATACATGGAAGCTGCATCTTCCTCCTTAGCAAAGACCGTACCCACAACAGGTTTATACACATCCCTTACATTGGGTATCCAATATCTAGTACCATTTGGTGAATCATAAAAAATACTACGAACCGATTCCTGAAATTCTGTATATGTGGCTCTATAATAACATAAAATAGAATATATGGAACATCAAATTATGATACGATAAAGACTTAGCATCAATAACACATAATGTAGAATAAACAGTTACACATATGTAAATCTGAACAAGATGGAAGGAAAGCCATTAGTATTTACACATGTGTAAATGTGAACAGAATGCTTACAAATACCAAGTTTCAAGATCTTAAACAAACCACACAAGCCTCATGATAACCCCAAGTATGCAATTACACATGTGTAAAGCAGAACACTAACTAACGAAACTAATTTAAGTCGAGACAATACAAGATAAATGATAACACATCAAGGTACATACAATTCAGAAAAATAAAAACTCATACTGATATTGCATTAAAATAAGAAACAAATACATACACACTAAAGATACTTGTAAAACAAATAGAGTAGTATTACCTTCTTCATCAAAAACATTGCTATTAATGGAATTGTTCAGTGCATCATCAAAGCTGGACACATTCTGCACATTCGACATCAAGTTGTTTTGCTCCCCAAACAGTTGATACACCACCTACTTCAGCCAGATCTTCTAATTGTTCCTCATGATTAACAACATTTATGCAATTCGAATCACTGTTGCTCTCAAAAGTTATAGGACAAACCATGACTGTAAATCACCAAACAAAAACAATTAGGGCAAATTAAGAGCAAATATGTAAAATCAACATATTCAAATTGAGATTGTGAAACATAAAAACAAAATCAACAATCATTGAAAATAGAAATTCAATTAAATTGTAACAAAAACAACAAATCAACAGAGATTAGAATTGAATAAACAATAATTGAAAACCTGAATTGATACCTGCAAATCACTGAGAATTTGATGAATATAGATTCAGAATGATTGAAGAATTAAATCAAACGTTGAAGAAAGTCGTCGAACGATTCAGATCTACGACCTAATAAGATATCATCATCTCCGTGATTTCATTCTTAGCACGTGATTTGAATTCTGAGATCTGAGATTTGTGTGTGTTAATAGATGATGATTATAAAAGAAAAAGGAATTGTACAATTCCTAATTTACCCTTTTCATTAAAACACATGGGACAAAGATGAGTGGCTGAGATTTGTTCTCATGGTTCTCACAAAAATTAGGTGTTCTCATTTAAACCTTCCTCTAGTAGTATAATTTGCAACATCTAAATAGGGATGGGCTCGGTACCAACCGGTACCGAAAATCCCCAAAAGTGGATACCGGTGCCAAATATATTCGGTATGGTTCGGTATTGGTACTGGTACGATACCGGTATTTGAGGGTAAAAACTGGTAAATACTGGTATCGAAAATGTTAAAAGTCGGTACCGAATCGGTAATGAAATGCACCCGGTACCATTTGTTTTATCCCTACATTTAAAGGCTAGAGTATATTGTACACTTTATTTTAGTGTTTTTTCCTAGAGCAATTTCTTGTATTATGTGTTTGATTTGATTATAACCTTTTAAAATAACGCCCATGAATTTATTACATATCTAGTATTTTTTAATTGTTTGACATTTGTTTCTTTTGCTCTTTAAAACCAGATATCTCTTCATTATCTCTTTCTCTTAGATCTCTTACTCTCTGTGAAACTCTCTCTCTTAATAGTAGACACTTTCCGACGAGTTTTTTTCGACCGTTTACGGACCTTACGCGGTCGTATTATGTAGAGAGAGGAACATCAATAGGGTTTCAAGAGAGAGAAACAGATCGAGATGACACGCTTTTAGCCCCCGCCGCAACACGGGGGAGCTTACATCTAGTTCCGATATAATATCAATCATCAATCTATTATTAGTGAATGCTGGGAATAGTGGGCAGTGGCGAAGCTTGAGATTTCCGACCAAGGGGTTGAAAACGTATATAACTAAAAAAATTATTAAACCGGGGGGTCGAAAACGTATATACCTAAAAATTCTATACGAAAAAGACATACCGGCACTATTGAGCGAAAAGTTCGGACGCCCCCAGGCTCCCTCTAAGCTACACCCCTGATAGTGGGTGTCAACTCGACTTAGATCCCCTTAATCCGCTACCGATGCGTTTACATATAAGACTATCTCCAATGCTACGGGCGCCCTTAGACGCCACGTCATCTGCCACATCATATCCTTACAAATCCTTACAAACTCTTATTTTATCTTCAACCCTACAAATATCCTTACCATTCTTAATTTCCACCTTATTACCTACCCACTACACACAATATTTATATAAAACATTTTTTTTTTACTTTGATCCCACCATATTTACAAAAACCAATAAAAAGAACGCCCTTGGGAAGGGCTTATATGCTAAGGGCCACCTAAGGATAAAGTCTTCCAATGGTAAAGGCTTGCAGGGTCAAGGGGCTTCTAAGGGCATCCTTCAAATAGAAGCATTGGAGTTAGTCTAACTACTGTTGAATTTCTGATTTGTTTTAGCATTGGTAAAATGGTTGTTGCCTCTATGTGAACCCGGGTTCGATCCTCCAACCACCCCGTTTTTCTTTGAGTGCTGGACATGTACATTGTTTTTTGATTTGTATACAATTTTACGTATTTGTTTGTTTTTCTTCGTTTTACGGATGCGGATCGTATGTGTTTTTGAGAAGCTTGTTGTCTGCTTAGAGTTACCATATATCGTCTCCGGGCTCTTCTACTTTCACAGTTTTATCGTAAGGGCTGTTTTTTTTTTCTTTTAAATTTGCAATTTTTAAATAGTTTGTTTGAGCATGCAATTGTTAAAGATCGTTTTTAACTTAAGTTCAAGAGAAGGAAGGGTAGAAAGAAACTAGAGAATATGAAATGGGTAAGATATGGCGAACTGTCACAGCCGGCCACCGTCTGAGGTGGTCTGGCACGAGGCGGAAGGCCGAGTTCAAACCGAAACGCAACGGAAAGTTTGGATTTTTACCTCAATAGGCCTGAGAAGAAAAGAAAGAGATTTGACGGCGATACATAGTTGTCAATAGCGACTGTAGCGATCGCTATAATGCGCTACATAACGTATAGGTCTAGGCTCTCTATTAGGGTTGTAGCGATAGATAGATAGCCTGACATTATTTCAGAAACAAAAATCGTTCTAGGTTTTAGATTTTTATTTGAATATAGCAGTTCCTTAATATATGTTAGCTCTTTCCTCTTCATGTTTACATTAAGTTTTGAGGTCAAATTTCTAATTTTTATGCATCAAGTATGTCTAGGGTTCGCTACGCATTTGTTGAAGAATTGTTTGTGGATTTGTTTTAAAACATAGTGCCTTTATAAACTACATTGGCTTTATTTTTTGGTATGTTTTTATTTAGTGAAATTACAATGCATAAGCAAACTATTCGAAAACCCCAATGTCTCCGCGCGCCATCAGAAAACCTCAATCGACTCTTTCCACACACGCACGGACAATGAAGCAAACTATTCGAAAACCCAATTGTTTCTCCCGCAATGTGCGTCATTGAAAACACTAGTTCTATTTGAAATGGAGTTTTGTTCAAAATTAAGTATTTGTCATCGTAAACCAAGGATTAACATCTTTTTATAGAGTACAGATACCGTACCAAACCCAAACTAGTACAAAAAGGAATCTTTTAATAGCGGTGTTTAACGTTTTGTAACGTACAAATCACTACGCTATTTATAATAAGACTTTTTTTGCATCGGTTTTCATGACGGAACTAACTGGCCTAACATTATGTCAAAAACACAAGTTCATCAACTGTTTTAATTGATAACTCGCCAACTTATAACTCTAAAGTAGAACGGTCTTTATGAGCAAAAACTCTTTAAGTACATCGGTCCATTTAGTGGTAAAGTTTGTTTTTATTTTGTTAAGTTTGCTCGTAAAAAATTCTATACAAAAATACCTCTGAGTTTTCGGGAATAATATCTTGATTTATGATTACCACCAGGCAACAGAGCCCGAGCTTGTAACACCATAACCGAATATTTTTAGATGGAACAAAGCAAAAAGAATTAAGAAAAAACATTTGATAATTAACCAAACTTAACCGAAACCAACCCATATCCGACAGTTTAACCGACCATCTGTTATAGTTATGGTTAATACTATTCAATTAACCAAACCCACGGTTAACCAACTTTGCTATCTAGAACTGAAACCGGGAAATAAAAAAAAAAGTGAATTGAAAATCTTAAAAAAACGAACTGTGGCCGGACATGATGGCGGCCGCCACCCTTTCTAGGGCTTTTTCTTCCTCAAATGGTGACGAATAGGGTTTGGTTATTTGTGTGTGGCTTAATGGAGATGATATAGAGCGTAGGTGGGCTCTAATACCATGTATGATCATAAAAGACTAAATTAATTATTGATTAAGGTTGTGCTACAGTATACAAAGATCATAACAACACCCTAGAAACCTAAAATGAGCCCGCGGGTTAATACTAAGACCATGGAAGTGGTATCGTGGTTGGCCAAACCACATGCACTACACCACTCCCTCCCCATGTGAAATGGCATTTTGGGCTCTCCTTCATGGTTTGTATCACGTAATGAAAGAGAGATTGTGATTAGTTGGCTAGTGTGTTAGTCAATCCATTTTTTTCCGGTTTCAAACCAAATGTGATTTTCATGGCCTTGATGACATGAAAGCCACATGACAAAAAAAAAACAAACCGAATGACCACTACACATAACCTAATAAAAGTAATAATATAGAGATTATAAGAAAACTCTAGAAAATCTAATAATAATAATATAGTCAATGTTAACATGGTGTAAATAATAAAGGTAATAATATAGAGATCATAAGAAAACTCTACAAAACATAATAATAATATAGTCAATGTTAACATAGTGTAAAAACGGACAGATGTATGAATTTTATCCTAATAATATTAAAGAGAGTTAAGTTTAATTTACCATTGCGTAGAAGAAAGATTTTTCGAAAATTAAGAAAAATATATGAATGACTAGAAAATATAAGGCTTACAATCAAGTTCTAATAATAAAAAAAGTCAGCTGCTTTATCTGCAAATCCAACAAATCTCACATCCAGTTTCTTCAATTCAATCAATTGTTTTTTTTTTTTTTTTTTGAGTTAATTATTGTTTTCGTCCATGTGGTTTGTCAAAAATCACTATTTCAGTCCATTAGTTTAAAAATTGCGATTTCAGTCCCTGTGGTTTCACTTTCGTAACCATTTCAGTCCACTTTGCAACCATTTTAGTCCATGTACTTACAGAATAAATGGATTGAAGTGGTTACGAAAGTGAAACCACATGGACTGAAATGGTTACGAAAGTGAAACCACAGGGATTGAAATCGCAAATTTTAAACTAATGGACTGAAATAGTGATTTTTAACAAACCACAGGGACGAAAACAGTAATTAACTCTTTTTTTATTCGTTTCAAATACATTAACAATAACCCGGAAAGATGGAAACACTTAAAATCAAGTAACCTGAAATGACCCACATAGCCCATTTATTTAAACGAGTCAATAGGGTTAGCGGGTTGTAAAGGAGCTATATACAGGTTAAACATGTTATAAACGTGTTGGCAAGATGTAAATTCGTTAAGGCGTTCTATTACTTTTTTAAATCTAATTTAAATATAGAAAGAAAGGATCTAAAGGTTAGGCAGGTCGACCCGAGCCCAAACGTTTTCAAATAATATTTGTTTTGAGCTTATGATCTCCCTAAGGCTGTAGCAACGACAACCCGATGAACTTATATGATAGATGAAACTTCAGTTGTTTTTGTCATAGATACATATATGTCCAATGGACCAATATCAACAAGGGTTAAAGTTGATCACTGAAAGGCTCTTATCACCACGCTCGCGCACACACAAAGAGTAAAGAAACAGATGGAAATAGAAAATAACATATGATTATAAATGATAAACAAAAGCATTAGTTTACAAATTTGAGAAAAAGCTGACACTAAAAGCCGTTATAACATCAATAACAGATAAAGTACACCTTGAGTAGTTGTCATACGTTGTAATACTGAAATTATGCACTGTCAAAGCCAAATATCCGGAAAACACCTGCAAAAAGGGTCAGGCGGGTTGAACAACGGATCAAACTGAAAATTTTGTAAGGGTCGGGTTCCAGAAACACTTACCGTATATAAAGTTCATTTTATTTATTATAGATAGTGAAAAAAAAGGGTAAATGCACGTACCCCTGACCGCGGAGGGTTCTCCCTCCCCAGGCTAGCTTAGCCCCATAGCTGCCTGGCGGTTACTACCCAGCAGGATTATTCGGGCCGAGCTGGACTCGAACCCGCGTCCTCCCGTTTGGAATGGGTGAGGCTGGCCACTGGGCTAACATGAATGCAAAAGTTTATGTTAGAAAGGTTTTATGTATTAATAAGAGTAAATTGCCATTTTAGTCCCTGAGATTTGACCAAAATTACCATTTTAGTCCAAATAGTTTTTTTCTTGCCATTTTAGTCCAAATAGTTTTTGTTTTCTGCAATTTTAGTCCCTGACTTTTGTCATTTTCATCCAACCCAGGTGAATTTTGGTCAAACTACATTTTTCTTTCTTTTTTAGCAGATGCGATGGTATGGGGATGGTGTTGTGCCGGTTTACATTGAAGATGATGGCAGTGGTTGTTGGTTTTTCGATGATGGCGGTGGTGTTGGTTGATGACGTGGGTGGCGGAAAAGTGTCCGTGTGGTGGAAATGGTGGGTGGTGATGGTGGCAGGGTGGTGATGGTGGCAGGGTGGGTGGGTGGTGACGGTGCAGGCAGGTGGTGGCGATGATAGAAGGTTGTGATGGGGTGGGTGGTGGGATGTGGTGGTGGTGGTCGATGAAAATGACAAAAAAATGACAAAAGTCAGGGACTAAAATGGCAAAAAACAAAACTATTTGGACTAAAATGGCAAAAAAAAACTATTTGGACTAAAGTGGCAATTTTGGTCAAACCTCAGAGACTACAATGGCAATTTACTCTATTAATAGTGAACTTCGGGTAACTCCTATTGTTTTTTAAGCTTTTTCAATAACAGTTTACCCGTCAGAAGCAAACTACAACCCAAAAAGGGAAATTTTGATCCTATTGTGTATCGTTTTGGCTCTTTTGATTTTGGAAATGTTTTTATCAATATACTGTTTCTTATACACATACTTCTCCAGAGACTACAATGGCAATTTACTCTATTAATAGTGAACTTCGGGTAACTCCTATTGTTTTTTAAGCTTTTTCAATAACAGTTTACCCGTCAGAAGCAAACTATAACCCGAATCGACCCAGTTATAAGTAAATGGATCAAAATTCATTGTTTACCTTCATCAGCCTGATACTTATTTTTGTCATCACCAGCATAAGCAAGCAAATTGAACTTTGGATTCCATTCCACGCTATTCATGGCTGCCCGACATGGGATTTGGTGAACTGACCGCCCCGTTTGTACATTTGACTGTCATTCCAACGGCGGCATTATTTTACATGATTATTTACAAGTTTTTTTCCCACATCTAGATCCAAAAGGTTTGAAATCTTGCCATTTTAATCTGGATCGTTAAATCCATTCATTTTTCTACGTTAAGTCAGGGGTATTTTCGTCTTTTTTTGTAAACTTAAAGGGCAATTCCATATTTTTCACTTAAGGCTAAATGCTAAATGCTTGTACATATAGTGAAAAAGTCCGAATTGCCCTTTATGTTAACAATAAAAAAAAGAAAATACCCCTTACTTAACGGAGAAAATGGATGGAATTAACGAGCCGGATGAAAATGGCAAGATTTCAAACCTTTTGGATCCAGATGCGGGAAAACAAACCTATGGACAAAAGTCACAAAACTGGCCAAAACTTAGGGATGAATATGGCATTTTACTCTTTTTTTAATTACCATTACTATTATACTGTTATAATTATCATCAAGTATCAACAAACAGAATAACTGTCAAAGAACTTTAAATACAAGAAACACATACTATGTCGATGAACAAGTCTTCACTAGCAGAAGCAATATATTCACCAGTGTGATTAAAGCTTATGGTCCTAACTGGCCATCTGAAAAAAAAAATATATATATATATATAATAAAAATTACATTATATACATCTGAATCCAACATCAATACATCATATAAAAATTATTTCACTCTTATCGTATGAAATGACTCACTCAAGTTTTGTGAATGTTCGCACACACAACATTTCTGATATATCCCAAAGGCTGACTAAAGAATCAGCACTTCCAACAGCAAAATATCTGTCACAGCACAAAAGATGAAATAAGGTAATTTGCATCAGAGGAAGTGCCACATAAGCATGAAAAGGGGCATCAGGCGATCAAATTACTAAACTAGTTCATTTCAAAATTGTATGATAAACAGGTTGGGACATTATCGAGTATACTTACCAAAACAGACCACCAATCTAAGTATGTTGCTATTCTATGACATTAGCTAGGGATGGGTCAGTACAGTTACAGTACACGTACCGGTACCGAATCTGAACATAACTGGGTACCGAATTTATTGGTACGGTACGGGTATCAATGCAAGTATTTCAGAACTGTACCAGCTTTGGTACCACTTTGTTTTTTTTTGGGACTCGTATCATACGGGTACGAAATAGGTAAAATCGGTGTAAATACCAATACGATACTGGTACCAAATAGGTAAAATCATTATGAGTACCGTAAATACCATAATACAAAATAAAACATCATTTAAAGAAACCTCTTAAGGTTCTATATATAATTCGGAACTGGTACCATTTTTTACCAATACCAATACCGATTCCGATTCCGAAATCAATAAAACTAGGTACCAATACATCATACATGTACCGAATACCTAAAATTGATACGGGTGCGGAATTCGGGAAAAAAAGCTCATCCCTAACATTAGCATTTAAAGTTTCAAATAAAATTTGTAGCAATTTTATTTCTGAAAACGACATATCAAGTTTTTGATGAAAACAGTTAGGTAATTTGAACAAACCTTCCTAATGGGTCAATTGCAATGCAATAACAACCAGCGGTATGAGCTGTCAAGGTATCAACTGCTTTAAGAGACGGATATGCAAGTACTTCAACGGTACCTAGAGAGATACGTCACGAAACAAATTTAATAATGACAATGTGACATGATAAAGGATGATGAATTATGTATGCAGACGCTATCCAGTAATTCAACTTCTTCCATTAAGGTCATCCATATAGTTGAATACAAAAGTAGTACTTTTTCCTACTATATTTTATGATTTTTAGTTATATTTTCTACGGAGTAAAATGCCCTTTTCGCCCAAATAACCATTTTACGCCTTTGAACACGCTTACACGCATAGAGTCTTTGATTACGGCTTGACGAAAATCCGGTTCTTCCAAATAACTTATAAAACCTGAATCTCTATTAAATTTTCTATAAAGATTATAATTCTTGAAATGAGACTTTGACTTTCGTCCAAAGGTTTGTTCTTTTTTTTTCCGCATCTGGATCAAAAAAGTTTGAAATCTTTCCATTTTTGTCCAGCTTGTTAGCTCCGTCCATTTTTCTCTATTAAGTCAGGGGTAATTTCCATCTTTTTGTTGACTTAAAGGACAATTCGGTCTTTTTCAGGGGTATTCGGTCTTTCTACATAAAGTGAAAAAGACCAAATTACCCTTTAAGTTAACAAAAAAGACGGAAATACCCCTGACTTAGCGGAGGAAAATGGATGGATTTAACGAGCCGGATGAAAATGGCAAGATTTCAAACCTTTTGGATCCAGATGCGGGAAAACAAACCGTTGGATGAAAGTCGCAGAACTGGCCAAACCTCATGGATGAAAATGGCATTTTACTTTTTTTCTAAATAAAGCTTAAAAAGTATAATTACTCAAAAACCATGTATTCTCACCGTTTCCCGTAGTCAAGAAGAACATATCTCCAGTCATTTTCCATGCAATCTCATTTACCTGACAAACAAACCATTGAAGCTATCAAAACATATCACTAACGCGTGTGCTAAAACAAAATTACAAAAAAATAGCATTGGACTATTGGAGTTCTTGACAATTTGCACCACATAAAAAATACTCAAGAATGGTTGTTCACGATTTCATCACTCCATTCAACCGCCGATTTAAAAAGGGGGCAATAGTGCAAAATACAAATATTACAGAATTGTCATCGCTAAAATAAGATCATATAATAGAATTACAGCGAATTGTTTGAATGTAATTTTTACCTCATAATTAAATTTGCGCTTATGAATGACCTTGAACTTTCTAACATCCAGTATTGTAATTTCATCGTCCTATAAAATATAAAAATTAGCAGGGACTAAACATATGTAAATTTAGGTACTTGGTTTTATAATACGCGCATAATGCGTGATGCACCCGATGCGCTGATGAGAGTGCATCGCCACAGCTGAGCGTTGCGTTTACATGATGCGGGGATATCGCCGATTTCGCATAATGCGCTCCGATGCACACAACATTGTTTGTTTATGGTTTTTTTTTCAGATTTTATGAAATGGGTTGGGTTTTTACAATAATTAAAATCTTAGTATGCTTGATTTGGACTATTAAGGTTCCTAAACACTTTTTGTGTTTCTAGAAACATTTTAGTATGCTTGATTTGAACCAAAAAGAACAACTCTTGTCTTCTAATTACGTCAATTGTGTTGAGTATGTATTTTATAAGTTGTTATGTATAAACAATTTTTGGTATATTTTTATATAGAGCGCATCGCATACATGATGCGCTCGCATCACGCATCAGATTTTTGGAAACCAAACGCATCGGAGCGCATCACGGATTCAAAACCAATTTTAGATAATTATAAAATCTCGGAAATAGAAAGCAAAATGCACCCTGTTCCCAACAGCTACATGGGTCCCATCTGGTTTATAAGTGATATTAATATTTTCGCCGCTAAGTTCTGCTTGCTGTGAACATTTACCACCTGTAATATTAACGCTTAAGCATAAGGATTACTTGCGAAAATCCTTCGGTTTTCATACAAGAACTTTAGTTTCAGTTAAAGATTTGGTAATGGAAAACGAAGTGTTACTTACTGCGAACATCCCATAGCCGAACAGTTTTGTCACCTGATGCAGTGGCAACCAAATCAGCGTGTTTAGGGTCCCAACACAATTGATCCACACTGTCGGTATGCCCCTTTAGCTCAAGATCTTTAACCTTACTCTGCAATACACAGTATCCACATGAACTATATACAATAAGCTACAATGTACAATTCAATTTAGTCTGGATCCCAATCGAGTGTGATCATACAGACACGTTGATAAGGAACTGATCCAAAAGTTGGCACGCTACTTGGACCAGTTGAACCGAGCGAAAACGAGTAGAAAAGGCCCAAACCTCAAACGTGCATAACTTGGGCTAGAAGTGGAATTACAAGGCCCGTAACCAAGGTCTCGAGCCGGATCATGTTCACCAGCTGTCGCAGCCAAATTCCATCGATTAGGGCTCTGATTGAATCACGAAAAAGGCAAAAACTTCCCCTAACTTTTAGCTAATTTCATTTCTTTCCTTCTCGTCTAAAACGTATAAATCTTTGATTGCATTAACTTACGTGTTTATCTATAGCCTTAACTCCAATAATTATTAGACGGTTTGTAATTTCGAAAATTTGACAAACCATTATCCATTCATTTTTATACCAAATTACTTTATGAACTTCTCTTGTGTTTCGCTCTCTGTCACACACATAATACAAACTCCAAAACCAATAATTTCAATTTTAAATCAATCACATCACCCGCAGCAAGGAATTAGGTGTTTAAATAAGTTACTAATTGGTTGTGTCATTTTATCAAACACCTGGTGTGCAACATGCTAACACATGAAAAACAGAAACAAACAACACGACTTACATGACCATGGGGCTCAATATGCCACACCCGAGCTGTTTGATCAACGGAACCCGAAGCAAGCTTGGTTCCAGTGCAATTCCAAGCTACTGAATGTACCTGTTAAATTAGGGTTCATGAGAATGGTTGAGTGATTAGGGTTTGGTGATAAATTGGGGGAGAGTGAGAGTGAACCTTCTTCTTGTGGCCCTGATACTCTCTGCTGTGGAGGTTTTTGAATGGGATTGTTTCTGCCATTGTTATTGCTCCTGCTGCTTTGTGTTCTGAAGAGTGTTTTGTGTGAAGAACTAATATTGAAGTTTATGGGGCCAAATGTATGTAGTTTTTTGTTTTATGGGGCCAATTACATAAGAAAATTTTATGAATGCTCTTAGAGAAGTCGGTCTAGCCTTCAACCTACGTGTCTATGATTAGTTTTTAAAAAAATTGTACGACGGAAGAACCTGAATTTGAGACTTTCTACACTTAAAATATTCTAACGAAGGTATTCATGCTTAGATGGCGGCTCAAGATCAGCCTCATAAAAACCTATATTCCCAGAGGAGTTCTACCCCGTGGAAATGCTCTTTAATGGAATCATTGTTACTTCCATTTTATTAAAATTTTGATGTTTGTTTTTAATTTCAGGGTTTTAGTTATGTTTATCAGTAGTTACCTTCATGGATATTATTCGTTAAAACTGTTATGGTTTCGTATTTCTCTCAGGTCAGAGGGTATGGGGGGCCACCCTTGCCATCTCAGCCTCTATGGCGCCTGGGTGGTGGTGCCACCCCACACCATCGGTTTTAAGGTGGGGCGCTATAGGGTGCTCGCCAACATGTTAACTTTGAAATTGAGAGGGATTGAGGTAGGTGGTCAAACTTTATCCGTTGCCAACATTGTTTTTTTTTAAGTTTTTTTATTCAGATATAAATACAAACCTATCCCAAACTAAAACACACACCAATCACAACTAAAAAATGTCATCCGATTCTTCGAGCTCTTCATCGGCGGTTTTATCGTGAACAAGGAGGAGACGACGAAGAAGACAAGTGACTTTGTATATATTTTTTTATTTTAATTATGGCATTGTATGGTTTTTATTTAAATTGTGGCATTTTATTTATATTATTTCAATTATGGCATTTTATTTTTATTATTTAAATCATGAGTATAAATTAATATATCAAAATTAAATAATTTTTAAATTTTAAAAAAATAATTAGGTAATGATGAAGGGGCTTTATCCCACACCCTGTAAGTTAAAAGGAGGACGTTATAAAGCCTCCTGGGCTGATGTGTGATCCTAGGTGACGCTGACTTGTCCTGATAAAGCCCTAAGGGCTCCATCCCACACCCTCCAACCTGACTATTAAAAAGCGAGCATTTTAGTATACGTGCTTGTTTGATAGATCTTGGTTTTATTAGACTATGTGGTATACGTGCGGGATCTTGGTTTTATTAGACTATGTGTTGTGGGGCAATAAGCCCCACCACATAACCAAGTAGCGCGGAACATCACAACGCTAGGGCGTGAAGGGGCAAGTTGTGGAGCTTTTAACAAGTGTGAGGACAGGTTTGTTTAATTGTTTATTTCTATTACTATACTAAATAATATAAATAATATTAAAGAACAACGTTGGCTTTCATTGCTATAGTTGTACAATTACTATATTTTTTTTATTTTTGAAGTTTCAAATTCACCATTATATTATTTATAGCTATAATTTGTAACATTCTTGTGAAGTTAGGTTTGTACCATAAGCTTTGTTGATTATTTGGCTCTATTTTGGTATTTATTTATATACTATTATTTTATACTATTATTGTAATATTTTGTGCATTATATAAGTTGTAATGTTGCTTTGTGGTTTTTTATGTTAATTTATTTATTTATATCCTAATATTTAGCAACAAGTGTTTGCATTTATAAGTTGTACATGCGTCCAAATGTGTGCATTTATAAGTTGTACATGTTTTTAAACACGGCACAACATGCGTGTGTGGTTAAACGTTTTTACATCATCTATTTTTTCCCGTTTGACAGGTTCATCGTAACGCCCGGGTCCTAGATCGACTTAGTTATTTTTTTATATGTTTTACGTTTTTGTTTAATTTCTTCGTATTAACACGCTGCAACTTTAGTGTTAGTGATCGCTGGTAGTAGTGTGGCATTGGTGTTCGCCCCCGCTGCAACGTGAGGGTGCTTAATACTAGTTGCGTAATAAATAGTATATGCCTTTAACACAATAATTTTATTTTTTTTTCTCTTATAACTTTCCTCCGTTGCTTTTTACAATAACAAAATAAAAAAAAATTGAAAATTGGCCGAGCCTATGCCCACTAAACAATTTATTACCTTTTCTTTACAAAACTAAATATCTTTCAATTTAAAACTTAATAAAAATCGGGTTACTTCCTTCGTGAAGCGATGATGTATCCACTAAAACGAATTTTCTATGCATCTATATAATGCACTTTAGATGAACAAAATTGTAAATTTATATGTATGTTAGATAAATTTAACACAAGGCATTCATTCAACTATCAAATTATTAAAGTTGAATTTAATGAAGTTTGCTATTAATTAATTATTTATATTATTATTATTATTATTATTATACAACACTTTGGGTAAAAAATGTAATTTCGACGCGATACTAAGAGGATACGATATAGTGAGTTATAAAGTGAAAGTTTGAAAGTCATAATTTCACCATTACTATCATCAACAATATCCTTTGCAAATGTTTTCTCACAATATGATTGAATGAGAGAATTTAAGGTACAGAACTTATTATTATTTTATTTACAAATGATATGTTGTTCTCTGGTATTTATACCTAGAAGATTTGGCGGTTAATCTGGTAACCGAACATGAACATGATGTTGCTTGGCGGGCAAAGCAACTAACAACCGCCCTAAATACATGATAAACCAACTTAAGTTAATATCTGAAATGTCACATACATAGGATATGAGTAAGTTTGATAATGTGCAGATAATTATAATATAACTTGATGTCAACGTTTATCTTCCAACAGTTACTCCCTCCAAAATCTCAATCCTTTCGTTCAATTCAGTTATAGAGATAGATATTTGTCATCAAAGGGCAGTTTGAAATCATTAATTAAATTTTATTCTGTTTTAACATGCATTAATTCTATTTCTTGATGTTGCTAGAGGATGAATCATTTAACTCTTGGACCCACTTGTGTGGAACCCACTAAGTAAACATTGAGATTGACACCTATAAGTCAACATCACCATTCAGTTTGGCAGGTCATATGTTAATGGTGTCATTTTTCGCCTTTAACGTTACTGGGTTTACGTCCATGGCTTTTATAGCTAGTGACATTCTGGGGGTGGGTAAAGCTTTAGGACCAATAGGTCATGGGTTCGATTCTCACAAAGGGGGTTTTTCTATATTTATTAGCTTTCCTCCTGAATTGGTGTTTAGGCATTATGCCTAGTGGGATGGATATGATCGGGTGGTTCCACTGGTGGCATGATGATACTCCACTGGTCCGTCAGTGATGCAAATTTGCCGTTAAAAAAAAAACTTTAGTGGGTTTACACAGATTTTAATGTTTTTAGTGTGTTTTGTTGGTTGTACTTGTTATTATTATTTTTTTAACGGTGAGCATAAGCCTAGGGTTATATCCACCCCAATATGACAAGAGTGAGAATTGAACTTGAGTCTCTATTGAAAAATTCAAGTGTTCTACCGGTAGCCCACAAATAGAGGGATAGTTGTACTTGTTGGAGTTGGCTTTTGGTAAGACTTTGCGCCATGTGGCAGCCCAGTTAGCAATGGGACGTTTTCTAAAATGGGTTTAGTGGAGATGCGAGGTATTATCTTAAAAGGGGTGTTAAACAATTAAAAGGAGCATGCTTGTGATTGGTCAACCTCATTGAAGCATGGCGTGGTTTCAACAACGCCAGGGACTTTTTTTCAAAAAACACGCTAGATGGCACCCGTGGGGGTGGGAATGGAGGCGTGATTGGACGTGATTTGGGGGGAAAAGCGCAAGATCACGCCCACTACGAGTGGTCTAAGTTCCTTTTGAATACATTCTCTTTTGTTGTTGTCCGTTCAAGAAAGTATCTAACAATTTGTGGATTTATTATTATTTTGTCACTAGATGGTCTCCATTGGGAAAAACCAAGGGCATATTAAAATGGCAAGTACAATCAACAGGTGGTGGTTTATTGGCAAAGTCAAAAGTCTTTAAATACTTGGATTTGGGAGTCGAAGATCTTCTATTCAAGTCCCATAGACAAGGGTTAAAAGAAATTTCTCATTAAAAAAATAGTAAAAGTACAACAGATACTATATCCTAGTCTAGAATTATCCACTCATAGAACGTATCACCATTTTAATTTAATTAAGAAACTTAATATACGAAAAGGACTTGATTTTAAAGTTGGTTTTAGGCCTCGCAAAGAGAGGTTGTTCTGTCTTTGAAAAGGACTTGATTTTAAAGTTCGTTTTAGGCCCCGCAAAAAAGGTTGATCCGTCTTTGAGTTGACCTCAACGTTGTTTAGACTGTAGTCACGGAGAGAGGGGTAGAGGAGAGTTGAAGCTACATAAACAGATTAGCCTTTAGAGAACAACATGGGATGTGAACTTTGATTTTCTTCAAGAATCCTAAACGATGATATTAAGGAGATTATTACTTTTCTATTCTTGTCTTCTTTTTATTGGGACTTATATTTATTTAATATTAAATAGATTTTCAAATCATAACTTTTCTTCCTAAACTTTTACTTATTACTTCTATTGAGTATTGACAAGATTTCAATGATGTTGATTGTAACATATATTATAAACATTGCCATAGATCTCAAGACTGTATTTTCATATTGAAGGGAAGTATAACAAGTAAAATGTATTATGTCTACAAAAACCACTTCACTTTTATTCTATTCCTTTATTTATTTACTTAATATTACTACTATTATTGTTGTTACTATTTATAATTAATATTATTACAGTATTTGGTTACTAGCATCCTTAACTCTCAAACTTCACCTTTTGAGGTTTCTTCGGGCCTTGGACCGAAACTCCTTTTTCGTGATGCACCATGAGTTTGGGAAAGTGCTCAACTGCACCCCAAATAAAAACACGTTATTTTGTGTAGCTTTCCCTATATGATAAACCAACGGCTAATATAAACTTACACTGCTGATGAGTTTCGCTCCGTACCACGCGGAATCTGCACCGTAAGGGGGTGGAATAACTTTTATTCCATCGGCTATGGAAGGGGTAAGGAGATCATGTAATTCCTTCTCTAACCTTTCTATGGGTTGGAAAAACCGATCATAAAAGAAAATAACCACCATCAACAGATTTAGTTAACAAAGGGAGAAGATTTGTACACTGTCAGTCAACGCATAATATTAAAAGCACATGGTATAATAACAAACAACGAGCCATGTGGTGTAAGAAGTAGGGGTGTAAACGAGCTGGGCCGCTTGTGAGCTACTCGAGCCAGTTCATTAAAAGCTCAAGTTGCAGGTAGAGCTTACTTGGAGGAGCTCACTTAATAAACGAGCCCAAGCTCGAGCTTGACTAGGCTTGAGGCTTAAACAAGCCTATTACTTGTACAAATATAGAAAAGAAAAATTAACACAATATATTATATAACAAAATTTTATGTATATAAAAATGATAAAAATAAAAAGTAAATAATATATATGGGAGGGTTATCTTGAGAACGCTAAATATTGCAAGAACCGTGAGAACGAACAAAAAACCACGAGAACTTGGTCAAAAACAATTTAAATTCAAATTTCTTTACACTTATCATTGTTATTCTAGTACAATATTAGAAATTAAATTTACACGTTTAAATTTACATGCATTCGTAAATAAAGAAAATTACACATGTGTAAAACATTTATTAAGAGTGATTTTGAGAGGAGAGATGAACTACTTAAAGATTAAATTCTTTTTTTGATGTTGTATTTTAATTATAATGAGGTTTGTATTAAAAAAATGATTTTGATTGGTTTTTTCCATTCGTTCTCACAGTTCTCGCAATATTTAGCATTCTCCAGATAACCCTCTCCCTATAATATTGTGTTATATATAAAGATTATATTATATACATAAATGAAAATAATTATATATGTATATAAAAGTTAACAAATAATAATCTAGCCAAGCTTGAGCTTGAAAATTACTCATGAGCCAAGCTCGAGCTTTAGATGCACAACTTGAAACGAGCCGAGCTTGAGCTCGAGCTCGCGTAAGTTAACGAGCCAAGCCCAAGCTTACACGAGCTCGAGATCAGCTCGGCTCCTTTACACCCCTAACAAAAAGTAATTTGGTGATGCATAAATAATCTACCATTACACCCGATACTCCATTATACATTATACATTATACATTTATACCTGCTACTCCAGGTAAGCATGCTGTTCCTCCAGCTAAGACAATGGTCTTAAACCAGCTTTCACAGCGTTGGTCAACTCAGCATCGTGGCAATGGTCAATACAAAGTGCCACTGCCTGATGCAAGCCCATTGCACGCCTGTACACAGAAATCGATAAATATCATGACGAAAATAAAACGACTGAAAAGTGAAGATGAAAATAATAACGAAAAGTCAAAAGATACATGTAACATGTACATACATTCCTGCAATACGTGGTTGGAATAAAATCTCTCCTGTTTGAAACCGTTCTTTTGCAAGTGTAAACCAACCTGCAGCTGCCACTTCATATGATGCTTCCGTATCCTTGCTTAATTCGGCTTCATAATCAAGAGCAACATAACAGAGGTTCTACATGTCATATAACCACGCGACATCAGTTTATCGTATAAGAAGGTAACCAACTTTGATCCAATTACTGTTTTAGGTGACCAACTTTCTTAACACCAAAAAAACCATCTGAATAAAATTTTGATTTACGATAATCTGACCCATGACCAGTCAAATTCGATGAAGTGTCAACTGACTGACTGACTTGTCTAACTTTTGACCATTTTGACTTTTCCCTGAAGTGCTGAAAAAAAGGTTATCATAGGTCATTTTACCTTATATAGAAACTTTTAGAACTTTGATGGTAATTTCTGACCTAAAATAAGTTGGTTTACTTTTTATGCCAATTTATATTTTTTTTAGTAAAACGCCATTTTCGTCCCTGAGGTTTGGCCAATTTTGCGACTTTCGTCCAAAGGTTTGTTTTTCTGTATCTGGATCCTAAAATCTTGCAATTTTCATCTGGCTCGTTAGCTCCATCCATTTTTCTCCGTATGTCAGGGGTACTTCCGTAACTTTTTCCTAACTTAAAGGGCAGTTCGGTCTTTTTCACTTTATGTAAAAAGACCAAATACCCCTGAAAAAGACCGAATTGCCCTTCAAGTGAACAAAAAAGACAAAAATACCCCTAACTTAACGGAGAAAAATGGATGGAGTTAACGAGCCGGTTGAAAATGGCAAGATTTCAAACCTTTTGGATCCAGATGCGGAAAAACAAACCTTTGGACGAAAGTTGCAAAATTGGCCAAACCTCAGGGACGAAAATGTCATTTTACTCTAGTTTTTATACCTCTTTCAGTGACCTCACTGTGTATAATGAATCAAAATGTAGGTTTCGCTGCTGCATTTGCTCCCTAAGGTATCCCGTAAGTTTTAAGGCTCCAACTCCCATAGCTTCCACACCGACTTTGTGCATTATCTTACCATTTAAAACTGGAAATACAACACAAAAGTTATATTACAAAATGCTCAAAGTGATGAATATAAATTGTATGTGGGCATTTATTTGTTCAAACAAAGTCAGCATACTTGGGACAACAGTTGTTTGATGAAAACCGATATTTACAACAATTCCTGAAGTTCTTTTTGCTGCAAACAAAGCTAAAGTTGCCTGTAACATCGTTGAAATACAACATTAGGCGAGCAAGAAGCAATGAGAAAAGCTGGATTAAAATGCCATTTTCGTCCCTAAGGTTTCACCAGTTTTGCGACTTTCGTCCAAAGGGTTTGTTTTTCCGCATCTGGATCCAAAAGGTTTGAAATTTTGCCATTTTCATCCGTCTTGTTAACTCCATCCATATTTCTCCTTTAAGTCAAGGGTATTACCGTCTTTTTTGTTAACTTAAAAGGCAATTCGGTCTAACGGATTCGGTCAGGGGTATTTTAAATGCTTGTACATAAAATGAAAAGACCGAATTGCCCTTTAAGTTAAAAAAAAAAGACGAAAATACCACTGAATTAATGGACAAAAATTGATGGAGTTAACGAATCGATGGAAATGGCAAGATTTCAAACCTTTTGGATCCTGATGCGGAAAAAACAAACCTTTAGACGAAAGTCTCAATACTGGCCAAACCTCATGGACGAAAATGGCATTTTACCCTCAAAGTTATTTTACAGATTATAATATCCTTACACCTACTATTTTAGTGAATTTTGATTATTATCTTTAAATAATATTTAGGGATAAAGTATACCTGGCTGACTGCACAAACAGCAGGAACATTCATGCCGAATAACGCTGAGTGTATTGCTTCTTTAAGTTGTCTTCTTGCAGCTTTAGCAGCTTCCGTATCTTTACATATTTAGATAAGAATGATTGGATGCATGGTATATATTTCGTTCTTAAACTAGTTTATGTGACATTATTAGAAGCATACCGTCATATTGACATAGTGGAACTGACACAACAATTGGTTGCATGGATGATTTCACCTGCATCCTGCATGTTACTCAATTGCACGGTCAAGGAAAATCCCATATTCTATGAAGGGAGTAAGATTCTAGATCTTAAAGGGTTTATTACACCAAAATGTATCAAACCTTCACATTGTTATCTTTATATACAATGCGCTATATTTTTAACCATTTGCAATTGAGCTGCTATAAACAGGAATAGGCTGCAAATGAACCAAAAGTTCGGCAAACAATTCGTGAATCATTCGGCGGGAAGTTCGTTTGTGTTCATTCGTTTATTAAACAAACGAACACAAACAAGAAATTTCTTAAATGAACGAACATGAACACATGCCGCGTTCGTTCATTTATGTTCATGAAGTTCGGTAACGTGTTCGTTTGTGTTCGATAGTTCATTAGTGTTTTTATTTTTTTTATTTTATTTAAATACACTTCAAAATTCCAACAAATAAAATATTTAATAAGTGTTGGTGTATTACATATTATGTTCATGAACGCTTGTGTTCGTTTGTTTCCATTTGTGTTCATGAACATTAGCTTGTGCTCATTTGTGTCCATCAATGTTCGTTTCCGTTCGTTGCCGAAAATTAACAAACAAACACAAACGAGCACGAACAAGTTCATTTCCTTAACAAACGAACACGAACATAAAATCTCGTTCGGTGAGCGTTCATGAACAGTTTGTGTCTTAACAAACGAACATGCCGTTCGGTTCATCTGCAGCCCTAACCAGGAATAATCATTGCCACATCGCTTTTTTCCAGTTATTGCAAGGTCAATTGTATCAAATGGTAACGGAATAGAAGTGTGTTACACCAAATTGTATAAAGATAATGAATTCTTATCTCATTTGATACAATACCTGTTATAAATCGTTGCATAAAAATGACGAAGCCTTGAATACATTGGAGACTCGATATTACCAAATTCCTACAAGTAAAGTTAATCTTTTATATAACATTATATAATAAAGTTAATGTTTTGTACCATAAAAACAAGTTATTGTAACTATCATTTACCAAGAACGTTGCTGATCGTCCCGATGGAGAATCAAACTTGCTCCAACCAAATTTACAATAGCCAGAACCACCTTTGTAAGAATTAAAACAGAAACCGTCTCATTGCATATTTTAAATTATTCGATTATTGAACCTCCAATAGTGAAATCAGATAAATATCATTTTCCATATTCAAGAACGTGTATAGTAATTACATACCATCAATGATTATAGCTCCAGGAACCTGTGCTCGTAATCCATAGATATGCATAAATGATTGCATCTGAGAAGATGTTCTACAATCACAGATTAAGAATGTAGGCACTTCCAATTAAATTTAAATAAGTGTACTGATCAAATTTCATTGTATCAAGTTTCATTACTCATTCTTAGAAATCCAAATATGATTCAAGAAGTCAGTCATGAACTGTCTCTAGGTTTATAAGGTTTCTTGTTCCGGTGTTTCCTATATATTGAGGTTTCCCCTCCATTGTAATTACACCATTCGGTAATATTATTCCAGTCATTACTTTTACATGGTATTTAAATAAACAAATTAGAAACTTTCTTGTTTATGTGTAATGAGTTATAGAAAATTTTTTGCCATGTCATTTTCTTTAATTATATAAGATATTTATTTTTATATGATATTAAGTATCAGGTGTAAGTTGCAACTTGCTGTTAATGTATATTTCACAATAATACTTAAATAAACAGACAAGAAACTTTCTGATTTAATGTGTAATGAGTTATAGAAAATTATTGCCATGTCATTTTCTTTAATTTTATACGATATTTGCTTTTTATATGATATTAAGTATCAGATGTAACTTGCTGTTAATGTATATTTCACAACGAATTTGTCAAACTATAAATATAGTAACGATTTTTTTCAAACTAAGAACATTATCTGGTCGGTGTGACGGTGTCTACTCTTTTTTCTCAAAGACATTAGCAATGTTAAATGAGTATACAAGGTTTCAAACCTATAAGTGCACGTGAAGATACTGGAAAATAATTAAAGGCCAAATTGTGTCTCGTTATAGCTAAGAACTAAAAATACAAGCCCTAACCGCCTTCGCTTAAAACAAACCCTAGACAAAGCGGCGAGCCGCTGCCCTGTTCCTGTTCTCCCGTTCTGTTCCCATTCCCAATTACTGTTCACGACCACCCGCTCATGTTCCAATTCCAGATTCAGTTCAAGTTGGACATGATTAACATAATCATCAATCACCTATGCTCCAACTTGAGAAGGTGTGTTAAATAAAATACAAGATTATTAATCTGTGTTTAACCAGGGGCTTTCTCTAGGTTTATAGGGTTTCTTGTTTCCTATATATAGAGGTTCCCCCTCTATTGTAATTCCACCATTAAATAATATTATTCCAGTCATAGTTATTAAAAGCCCTAGCTTCTTGAGCCTAGGTGCATTTTCCAGGTGAGGCCCCCCGCTTGAAGTTGATGACACCTTTGATGGTATTGATGACGGTCTTAATGACTGATGAAGAACAAAGATCATTTGACCCTTACTATTTATTACTTTTTGAACTTTGGTACTTTACTTTGAACATTTTGTAATTCAAGATTTGGAATTACATTAGAATCTTGATTCTCGACGATTTTAGAACTTTTGGTACTAATTACATGATATTAAATGTTATATAATAGCTTTCGTTTATTTTTGAAGAATACTGTTATTTTTCTAATACATAATATATTTTCTAACTTTTTCTTCCAGGCCCTCCCTCTTTTCGCGCCGTGAGCGCACCTAGTGCCTTTGATAACTATCTACTTAATACAATTTGTAATCTGTTCATAAATACATATCACATATGTGATATGAACAACTTAATTAGCCCTTGCTTCACAATCAAAACCAACACAAAACAGTTCAACTAACTGAAATAACCGTCATCTACAACACCTACAACAAACTCCAAATAATTCAAATCCAGTACCAAAACAAAAAACTTACAGAAGTGGAAAACCAGATCGCAAATTAACCTCCGAGAAAAATATAAATTCCCACGGAACAACCTGATTCTGAAGATAATACATCCACAACTTATTATCAGACACAATCACTCTCCACAATTTACAAACAGCAGCGAGTCTCGCCACCTCGTGCGGCTGCAACAACTTCACGATTTGCATAAACACATCGATTGGTATCCGATCGAACTCTCCGGTTGAAGACGAACACATAAAAATCTGATCGAACAACGTTACACTCGATGAAGTTGATGAAAAGCTGGAATTAATCGATGAAATTGATGTGTATTTCTGGAACTCGAACGGTTTGAGACTGATTCCCAGACTTTTCTGATGAGATTTGACATTGAGAGTGAGATTATTGAGTGAATTTGGGGGAAAATTAGGGTTTGTTTGTGTGTGAGAGTGAGTGGTGACGGTTACGGTGGTCAAACGTGGCGGGTGTTATGAAGGAGTCAGGGGGTGAGGTGGGTTGAATATGGCCGTTAGAATTGACTTTGGTGGGACCGGTGGGATTTACAAGTGTGGTTTTGGATAAGGCAAGTTTAGTCAATATTGTTGGGTATCATTATGGATTTAGGGAAAGTGCGAGGAGAGAGATGGTGAGAAATCAATCTTGACCAACGTTACTTGTTACTTATCACTTTGTAAGAGTGAGAGGAGAGTGGGTGAAAAATTAGTTTTGGTAGGGGTTTGTAAGAGGGGAAGAAGAGAGAGGCGGTGTCGAGAATTGGGGGGGCTATATTTGAGATTTTGGATGTCTTCTACAACTAATAAAAATAGAAACTTATATGTATAAACAAAAGGGGAGAAGAGAGGTGAGAAATTTGTCTCTATAGAGTTGTGGGGGATTGTACCCATATTCGATTTCTTGTGCGATTACTAAAAATGGGTCTTTAAAATAGAAATTTACATGTATTAACAAAAGTCATTAGTCCGGGTTCGGCTCAAAGTCTAACCGAGTCGAATCTTGAACTGACAGGAGTACTTAAAAATGAAGGCCAGATTAATATAGATACATGAATAAAAAATAGAAGATGGGGTACCTACATAGGAGAGGAGAAGTGAGCAGAAAATAAAAGTGGAACTGCCAAGTATTGAACTCACGACATCACATATGGCATTAAGAATGTCACACCCGCTAAAATCAGAGTTAGGTGTGACCTCTTGGTATCGTTACATATACAACAAAATATATATAATCAATGCTTGAGGAATGTTGAACGCCAAGTTATTTATACACCTTCTAGGTAGGTGTTCAATCTAAAAGTCTATCTTAGACATTTCAAGGTATTGGACTTCTAAGGTTTCTGAACATGTCACATATTTCCAACCATGACTTTGTTAAATGTTACCTGAAAAATATACTTAAAACGTCAACGTAAAGTTTGTGAGTTCACATGTTTGTTCTACCAAATAGAAGTCATTTTCCTTAAAAATGTTACCTAGATTGTTATTAAAATAAATAATAATAGACACGTCTTTTGAAAGTGAGTCGTACTTGCCATAAAAGATAAACACAACTTCAATAGTGTGCCATACAAGCCAATGAAAGATAAACATATATTATAGTAGAGTGGCACACCGGCCAATGATAGATAAACATATCTTTATTAGCATAGCACACAGGCCAACAAAAGATAAACATATCTTTAGTGGTAGGGTAATCAAAGTCTAAGAACTAACCCGAATGGAAAACTAACTGACCCGACCCGATACCCGCGAAGCCCATATAACATAACTCAAATGACGATCCTAAATACAAACTCGGTTTCGGTTTTTTCATAATCGGATCTCCGGTCCAAGCTCCAAGACCGAACCTGGACCATTTGACCCCCTTTTTCCCGGTACGAATTATGTCAAATATCATTTTATATCTTGTAGCATATAACCATTATTTATTTAAGTTAAATAATTAAATATTAATGGTTTAATCAAATACCCTAGTTATTTTCAAAATTAAAGCTAGAATCCCTAATTTCCTATAATACTAAAACCCCTGACTTTAGATCTAAGTCCAATGCCACTTAAACTTTATTATTTGAACTTGATAGAATGTCACTTTGGAATTCTCCCAACATTCTTATTTCAAGCATCCTTATGTGTTGCTTTAAGCTGGCTAAGGTGAGTTTACATAGCCCATTATTTTTATTTTTTCGGGTGAATCATGTGTTTATATACATTTTTAATTATTTGGATCTACTATTTTTGAATTATTACATTTACAACTATGTCTTATGTGTTATTCATTATGTTACTTGTCTTAGACATGTTTGTTTAACTATTGCCAATTTTCAGTGTTTCTAATTGTAGTAGATTATAGAACTATAAGTTGACGAATCCACCCTATTAGATGACACTGGTGTTACTTGTTTTAGACATGTTTGTTTAACTATTTCCAATTTTCAGTGTTTCTAATTGTAGTATATTATAGCGCTATAAGTTGACGAATCCACCCTATTAGATGACACTGGTGATTGAAACAACTGTCACACCCCGACCCGCAGCGGAATAAGAGTCGGGGCATAATTGGGTTATCACCAAAGCTCATGATGTTTACTAATTTGTTTCATATTTATTAAATTCAAATTACATCTCAAATGTTCAAGTCAAATTCATACAATACAAGGAAAGGAAAAATTAACTAAAACAATCCAACATCTAAACTGGTTTATTCTTCTAGGCCGCCCTATATGTTTCTTGCTTCAACTTGTTCACCTGTATCATGTGTAAAAATGGGGGATTTTGGGTCAACAAAAGTTGGCGAGTGAACCTTATTAGAAAACGTTTATTTTTTATTTCTTGTTGTAATTAATATGGAAAAATTGTGCAATAATCATATATGAACAAACGTATGTAAACAAACAATCACAAACCACCTTGCATGAGTATATGACATGAATGATAATGTATATGTTGGCAACGTCTCGTTCACGCTCATAGGTAATGGGGAACGGACGGCCTATGATGATGTATGTGAGATCAAGGCTCAATCAAACGGAGCCGATCTTATGTTGGCAACGCCTCGTTCACGCTCATAGGTAATGGGGAACAGCTCACGCTCATAGGTAATGGGGAGCGGCGACCTATGATAATGTATGTACTGAAAATGATAAATTTATTCTAAACATTAACCACACAAACAATTGATATAAATTGGCAATTCATTTGATCATGAATATGATGGATGCACAAGTGTTTAATTAAAATAAATAAATAGCGACACATGATACACCCAAAAATGTGATTAAAACGGGGAAGAGATTCACTCACATTGGGTGCGTTCGTTTGATAATGTTGGATGCGCACGAGTTTAGAGAGTTGATCGACGAGGAATAACTAACCTAAATAATAACGAAAAGGTACGGTAAATAAGTGGATTTTATTAACAATTTTAATAGGATTTTTAGATTTATTTTTGTGAGTTTAAGGTCGTTTTCTAACTTTAAAAATATTATTTTTAAGTATTTTTAATTGATTTTTAAATTAAATACATAAATAAATAAAATAAAAAAATGTTGACTTTTGGGTTGACCGTTGACCGTTGACTGTTGACCGGTTCGGTCTTGTATAAGTATGCGCTGGGTGAGACTCGAACCCGTGACCTCTCGTACGCGTGCACGCAGCTCTACCAACTGAGCTACGTGTCTAACCCGAAATATTTCTGTTTTTAATTATATTTATACACTATTTAAGTTAATCCGAAATCATTTATTTTTTAAAAAGGATTTAATTATATCGGAACGGTGCACACAACAGGTCTCGAACCCGGGACCTGTGATTCAACGTTGCACACAGTCCACCGCTGGACTGTGTGTCTAACCTGGTTAATATTCTGGTTTTTATTATTCTTAACATCTTTCAGTGACTTTACCCGGTTCGGTTTTAAAAAGAGCATTTTTATTTTAGAGAGTGAGGTTGGGTTAGGGATCGAACTCGAGACGTGTGATAGTTGTTAGCACACAGTCCACCGCTGGACTGTGTGTCTAACCCGTTTATTATACTGATTTTAATTAATCTTCTAAACATAGTCGACTTCGTCTTCTTCGCTCAAAGACTCAGTCGACGATTATTCAACTGTTCTTGATTGAGTCGTTCATCGAACATATTACTGGTTGAAATGTGATGAATAAAATGAGTTCAGGAATCGAATGTACCGATCAGACTGTATTTTCTCAGAATTCCGGTAATGGACGTCGGCTCTGATTTGTGTATTCCTTCTGATTGAATCAATTAACAGTTTTGTTCGATTAGTTATGAAATTGGGGTACTAAACAAGGATTAACAGAAGGTTTGAATGATTATACCGATTCACAGCGTGAGTTTGGAAATTCCAGAGGTTTTCCGGCGAGAGCAGAATATTCCGGCTACGTCGTCTGGGATTGATTCTGATTGATGGATTGAAGTTAGTAATAGTCTAACAATGGATTGAAACAGAAAGAGTCGAGGTATTTACCGTTTTGAGGTGAGTCTCGGTTTTCCGGCGAAAGTCCGATGATTGCAGAAAATCTCCTGCGAGTGAAATTGATTCGAGAAATGGTGCGATTTTGAGCGAAATGATTACCAGAGGCTTGGGTGTGCATTTATAGGGAAGAATCAAGTTGAATTGGGTCTGATTTTAGTCTCGATTCATTGGTCAGCCTTTCTCCGGCGGTTATGACTGATGTCGCGGAACTAGACATCGGTTATAACCGATGTCGATGTCAATACGTACGTTAAGTCAAAAGAAACCGTCGATAATTGGCGAAATCGTCGGATTTTCCGGCGACTGCGGAATGGGCGCGCTGTTGACTGAATTTGATTTCGAGTTTTGTTACATGTATTAATTGTTTCGATATATCATCAAATAACAGAAGTGGCGGAGTGGTTGAGTGGGTGTGAGTTAGGTTTCCCGGCTGACCCGGGTTCGAATCCCGGCAGCCTGTTTTCCTTTTTAGTTGTTTTATTTTTACTTTTTAACAATTATACTTTTTAAATCCTAAATTGTTTATTAATTATTTATTGTTTAAAATTAAAATTAATCATAAATACGCAACGAAATTTTATAACTTGATATTCAGTTAATAAACGAAGCGGGTTTTGGAAACCCGTTTTTCGACGGATGTTACAGTATCCCCTACTTTTAGAAATTTCGTCCCGAAATTTAGGTAGTAGTGGTAACTGGAAAAAGATGTGGGTATTTCTCGCGCATTGAGTCTTCACGTTCCCAAGTAAACTCAGGTCCTCGTTTCGACTCCCAGCGTACCCTGACAATTGGGATACGACTACGTCTTAAACATTTCTCTCCGAAGTCCATAATTTCTACTGGTCTTTCAATGAAATGCATAGATTCATCGACTTGAATGTCTTCTAGAGGAATATGGAGATTTTCATCGGCGAGGCACTTCTTCAAGTTCGATACGTGGAATGTAGGGTGAATTCTGTTGAGTTCTTCTGGTATGTCAAGCTTGTATGCTACAGGTCCTAATCTTTCGAGTATCTTGAAAGGTCCTACGTAGCGTGGTGCTAGCTTGCCCTTCTGGCCAAAACGAACTACTCCCTTCCACGGTGATACTTTTAAAAGTACATGATCACCAATGTTAAACTCCAAAGGCTTTCGTCGTTTGTCTGCATAACTCTTTTGACGACTTTGTGCCGCTAGAAGATTGTTTCGAATTTTATGGATCTTGTCTGTTGTTTCTTGAATTAGTTCTGGACCGGTGATTTGAGCTTCTCCAATTTCGTGCCAACATACTGGAGATCGGTCCTTACGACCATATAAAGCTTCGAAAGGTGCCATGCCGATACTTGAATGATAGCTGTTGTTGTACGAAAATTCAACTAATGGTAGATGAGCGTCCCAATTCCCTTTGAAGTCTATGACACATGCTTGAAGCATGTCTTCAAGAGTGTGAATGGTGCGTTCAGATTGTCCATCAGTTTGAGGATGATAAGCGGTACTGAGGTCTAATCGTGTACCCAAAGCGGCTTGTACGGCTTGCCATGTTCGTGAAGTGAAACGACCATCACGATCTGAAATAATGCTTAACGGTACACCATGACGGCTTACGATTTCGCTGATGTAGATACGAGCTAACTTCATTCTTGAAGTCCTCGCGAATCGGAATGAAGTGAGCTGATTTTGTAAGACGATCAATGATTACCCATATAGTGTCATACCCACCGGAAGTGCGAGGTAACCCGGTAATGAAGTCCATGGTTATGTTTTCCCACTTCCATACAGGTATTTCAGGTTGGACTAGAAGTCCTGAGGGTCTTTGATGTTCAGCTTTTACTTTAGAACAGGTAAGGCACTTGGAAACAAAAACAGCAATATCCTTTTTCATGCCAGGCCACCAGTAGGTGTATCGAAGGTCTTGATACATCTTGTCGGCTCCTAGGTGTACAGAATATCGTGTTTTGTGCGCCTCTTTCATAAGGAAATCGCGAAGGTTATTGTGATCGGGAATCCATATGCGATCTAGATAATACAGAATACCGTCGGATTTTGTTTCGAGTTTAAGTTCTGCTCCACAAGATAGCTCATTGCGTATGTCGTTTTCTGTTATAGAAACATGTTGAGCTTCTCGGATTTGATCTTTGATGTCGGTTATGATTTGCGAACATAGAAGACGAATGGAGTTCGCATAACCCTTTCGACTGAGTGCATCGGCCACCACATTTGCCTTGCCAGGATGATACCGAATTTCACAGTCGTAGTCATTAAGAAGTTCGACCCATCTTCGTTGCCTCATATTCAACTCCTTTTGGTTAAAGATATGTTGGAGGCTCTTGTGGTCAGTGTATATTTCACACTTGGTACCATAGAGGTAATGTCTCCATATCTTAAGAGCGAACACAACAGCTCCAAGTTCCAGGTCGTGGGTAGTATAGTTCTTCTCATGCACTTTGAGTTGCCTAGAAGCATAGGCTATCACTTTTCCCCTTTGCATAAATACACAGCCTAGTCCTTGCCCTGATGCGTCGCAATATACTACAAAGTCATCGCAACCTTCGGGGAGTGTGAGGATAGGTGCGTCACAAAGCTTTTGCTTAAGGGTTTGGAAGGCTTCTTCTTGTTTAGGTCCCCATATGAAGGGTTTTCCTTTATGTGTCAAAGCCGTGAGTGGTACAGCGATGCAGGAGAAATTTGCAATGAAACGGCGATAATAACCAGCCAAACCAAGGAATGATCTTACTTCGGTTGGTGTACGTGGTGCTTGCCATTCTTGTACTGCTTTGATCTTTGAGAGGTCGACATGTATTCCCTTGTCATTGACGACATGTCCAAGGAATTGTACCTCCTTTAACCAGAATTCGCATTTGGAGAATTTAGCGTAGAGCTTTTCGGTTCTTAAGAATGTGAGGATGAGTCGAAGGTGTCGTTCATGATCAGACTTAGACTTTGAGTAAATGAGAATGTCGTTGATGAAGACTATAACAAAGCGATTGAGATAGGGTTTGCAGACTCTGTTCATTAGATCCATGAAGACAGCTGGAGCGTTGGTTAGACCAAATGGCATGACCATGAATTCATAATGACCATAACGAGTTCGGAAGGCGGTTTTTGGGACGTCTTCTTCATGTACTCTGAGTTAATGATAGCCAGAACAAAGGTCGATCTTTGAAAAACAGGTGGCACCCTGGAGTTGGTCTAGAAGATCATCGATGCGAGGTAATGGATAGCGGTTCTTGACCGTTAATTTGTTGAGTTCTCTGTAATCGATGCACATGCGAAACGTTCCATCTTTCTTCTTCACAAACAGAACAGGTGCACCCCAAGGCGATGAGCTAGGATGTATGAATCCTTTGTCGGTCAGTTCTTGTAGTTGACTGGCCAGCTCTTGCATTTCGGATGGGGCTAACCTATAAGGAGATTTCGCGACGGGTGTAGCGCCAGGTATAAGATCAATGCGGAATTCGACTTCTCTCATGGGAGGAAGTCCTGAGATGTCGTCGGGAAAGACTTGTGGGAATTCTTTCACTACAGGTGTATCTTCGAGTTTCTTCTCCTTGTTTCCCTTCTTGACAACATGAGTTAGGAATGCGACATAATTCTTGCGGAGATATTTTCGGGCTTGAAGACAGGACATCAGTTTGAGTCCTTTCGAAGGGGTTTCTCCAAAGATTCGTAGGGTTTGACCGTCTGCAAGAGGAATGCGAATGAACATTTACTACTTCAGCATGATGTCGGCTGAGCCAGTCGATGCCGATTATAATGTCAAAACTTCCCAACTTCATAGGAATGAGGTCAACTGGAAAATCGTGATCGTTTAGAGTGAGAGTACAGTTTCGGATAATGGAGTTTAATGAGACCGGTTTTCCGTCAGCAACTTCCACCGTTATGGATTCCATGAGTTTATCACGGGTTTGGTTGAGGAGGGGTTCAAATTCTAAGGACACAAAACTCTTATCCGCGCCAGTATCAAATAACATGGATGCATAACTACCATTGATGAGAAACGTACCGTTAACCACGTTGTTGTCGGCCCTAGCTTGGTTGGCATTGATGTTGAAAGCTCTTCCTCTAGCAGGTGGAGGAGCTTGGTTAGCTTGGTTCACCGGATTTGCTTGAGCTTGAGCATGTATGATGTTCACCAAGCGTGGACAAGTGTTTCTAAAGTGGTTTGGGTCTCCACAGTTGTAACAAGCCCGCATGGGTTACATCATGGGGTAATTGGGTTGGTAGTAGGTTTGGGCCGTATGTTGTGTAGGTGGTAGTAGTAGGGGTTGTTGGGCTTGACCCATTATTTGATGGTGGGTTTGGGTTGTGGGTTGGTTGCGGTTCATTCGATGCAGTGTGCGGCAGGTTTGGATGGTGTGACCTGCACGGCCACAGCTGGTGCAATATTGACAGGGGTGTTCGGGAGAGTGATGGTATTGGCAACGGGTGCATTTTGGGTATGGGCCGGAGTATGGCTTTTTATATGGTGCAGGTGAGGGGGCAACTTGAGTGATGGGTGCAGCAGGGATAGGGAAATTTGTTTGGGTGACAGCAAAGTTTCTGGTATTTCGTTTCCTCTTGTTAGCAAACTTTGAGGAGGAGGTGGAATGGTTTGAAGTTTGGCCCTCAACGGGGGCTTTCTTTTTCTCGTCCTTAAATTTACCGTTGCGAATACGATTCTCGGTAAGCTCGGTAGCTAATTCCATAGCAGCTTCGAGAGTTGCAGGCGAAGTGCTGAGAACTGAGTCTTGAATTTTCGAGGGGAGGCCTCGGATGTAGTGTTCAACCAAGCGATACACTGGGGTGAACAAGTTAGGATCCATCTGGTTCAGCTCAAAAAATCTTTTGTTGTAGGAAGTATGATCTCCTTCCTTTTGCTTCAGCGTATGGAATTCATCTTCCAACTTCTTGATTTCGCTTCTTGGGCAGAAGCGTTTTGTCATTATCTCCCTTAACTCTTCCCACGTTAAGGCCATAACATCTTCAACTCCTCTCTTACCCTTCTCGGTGTTCCACCAGGTCAGGGCTACCCCAAATAGTCTCCCGGTTGCGTAACGTACCTTGCGATCCTCGGGACAATCGCAATTTAGGAAGGTGTTTTCCATTTCCTCAAACCAGTGGAGGAGAGCGGTGACACCTTCGGTCCCTTCATACTTTGGGGGATCGCAAGATTTGAAGTGTTTGTAGGAGCACCTCTTGGAGGAAGGGTTGTCGACGTTTTGATCCTCTTGGTTGGGTGGGTTGATGGGATTCGCGGTGAGAGCTTGTTGGACTTGAATAACGATGTCAGGAAGCACCGCGTCCATTTGTTTTGGGATTTGGGTGGCCAAGCGTTCGTTTGACCTTCCTGACTTTCGACCTCCACGTAGCTGCCTAGCCGACATCTACAGGAACATACATAGGAAGATTGTGAGTTTAAGAAGTGTTTAGGTGTCATGTGTCGTTAAAAGTAATAAAATAACATAATCATCAATAATGAAACTACATCCATAGGATGTCTTGAGTTTGCTCATGTTTGGGCCTCCAATGTCCCCCATACCATCGCCGGTATAGTCATGTGGGTCCCCATGACTATTGGCTTAGTAGGATTCACATTGTATTGGCGGTTTAACACTCGCATCACCTGAATGAAAACCATGAAATATGTTTGCGAGATGTATGGTCGGAGGGTGTCCAGGTATAGACACAATGACAACTCAAAGTGGGTTAGTTCACACGACGTTTGGTATAGCATGCTTTGGCCTAATGGGTCCTTCGTACTCTCATCGTTAGTCCCCAGGTAGGCAAACTGGTCCTTTATTTTGGATTTATACGAATGCCAAGCCTAGACAGGACGTTCCGACTACAGGTACTCGTACCCTTCCAGTTACTACATGCCCGTCATGAGAACTCACTTTGATGTGATTTGAAAATACAAAAATCGTTGTAAAAAAAATCATATGAATTGTGAGGTGTGTGCTCTCATGGATATGGTATGTTATGAGAATATGATTCATGATAGGCATTGTATAATAATATGTACTTATGAACATGCTTGCATATCATTGAATGTAACAATAAACATAAAGCATATAAACATCATGAATTTTGCATGTAACACACAAACAATTTAAAATTCTAATCAACTATAGTATAGGCTCTAAGGGTCTACTAACCTATCCTATATCCCTATAGTCATGGCTCTGATACCAATCTGTCACACCCCGACCCGCAGCGGAATAAGAGTCGGGGCATAATTGGGTTATCACCAAAGCTCATGATGTTTACTAATTTGTTTCATATTTATTAAATTCAAATTACATCTCAAATGTTCAAGTCAAATTCATACAATACAAGGAAAGGAAAAATTAACTAAAACAATCCAACATCTAAACTGGTTTATTCTTCTAGGCCGCCCTATATGTTTCTTGCTTCAACTTGTTCACCTGTATCATGTGTAAAAATGGGGGATTTTGGGTCAACAAAAGTTGGCGAGTGAACCTTATTAGAAAACGTTTATTTTTTATTTCTTGTTGTAATTAATATGGAAAAATTGTGCAATAATCATATATGAACAAACGTATGTAAACAAACAATCACAAACCACCTTGCATGAGTATATGACATGAATGATAATGTATATGTTGGCAACGTCTCGTTCACGCTCATAGGTAATGGGGAACGGACGGCCTATGATGATGTATGTGAGATCAAGGCTCAATCAAACGGAGCCGATCTTATGTTGGCAACGCCTCGTTCACGCTCATAGGTAATGGGGAACAGCTCACGCTCATAGGTAATGGGGAGCGGCGGCCTATGATAATGTATGTACTGAAAATGATAAATTTAATCTAAACATTAACCACACAAACAATTGATATAAATTGGCAATTCATTTGATCATGAATATGATGGATGCACAAGTGTTTAATTAAAATAAATAAATAGCGACACATGATACACCCAAAAATGTGATTAAAACGGGGAAGAGATTCACTCACATTGGGTGCGTTCGTTTGATAATGTTGGATGCGCACGAGTTTAGAGAGTTGATCGACGAGGAATAACTAACCTAAATAATAACGAAAAGGTACGGTAAATAAGTGGATTTTATTAACAATTTTAATAGGATTTTTAGATTTATTTTTGTGAGTTTAAGGTCGTTTTCTAACTTTAAAAATATTATTTTTAAGTATTTTTAATTGATTTTTAAATTAAATAAATAAATAAATAAAATAAAAAAATGTTGACTTTTGGGTTGACCGTTGACCGTTGACTGTTGACCGGTTCGGTCTTGTATAAGTATGCGCTGGGTGAGACTCGAACCCGTGACCTCTCGTACGCGTGCACGTAGCTCTACCAACTGAGCTACGTGTCTAACCCGAAATATTTCTGTTTTTAATTATATTTATACACTATTTAAGTTAATCCGAAATCATTTATTTTTTAAAAAGGATTTAATTATATCGGAACGGTGCACACAACAGGTCTCGAACCCGGGACCTGTGATTCAACGTTGCATACAGTCCACCGCTGGACTGTGTGTCTAACCTGGTTAATATTCTGGTTTTTATTATTCTTAACATCTTTCAGTGACTTTACCCGGTTCGGTTTTAAAAAGAGCATTTTTATTTTAGAGAGTGAGGTTGGGTCAGGGATCGAACTCGAGACGTGTGATAGTTGTTAGCACACAGTCCACCGCTGGACTGTGTGTCTAACCCGTTTATTATATTGATTTTAATTAATCTTATAAACATAGTCGACTTCGTCTTCTTCGCTCAAAGACTCAGTCGACGATTATTCAACTGTTCTTGATTGAGTCGTTCATCGAACATATTACTAGTTGAAATGTGATGAATAAAATGAGTTCAGGAATCGAATGTACCGATCAGACTGTATTTTCTCAGAATTCCGGTAATGGACGTCGGCTCTGATTTGTGTATTCCTTCTGATTGAATCAATTAACAGTTTTGTTCGATTAGTTATGAAATTGGGGTACTAAACAAGGATTAACAGAAGGTTTGAATGATTATACCGATTCACAGCGTGAGTTTGGAAATTCCAGAGGTTTTCCGGCGAGAGCAGAATATTCCGGCTACGTCGTCTGGGATTGATTCTGATTGATGGATTGAAGTTAGTAATAGTCTAACAATGGATTGAAACAGAAAGAGTCGAGGTATTTACCGTTTTGAGGTGAGTCTCGGTTTTCCGGCGAAAGTCCGATGATTGCAGAAAATCTCCGGCGAGTGAAATTGATTCGAGAAATGGTGCGATTTTGAGCGAAATGATTACCAGAGGCTTGGGTGTGCATTTATAGGGAAGAATCAAGTTGAATTGGGTCTGATTTTAGTCTCGATTCATTGGTCAGCCTTTCTCCGGCGGTTATGACTGATGTCGCGGAACTAGACATCGGTTATAACCGATGTCGATGTTAATACGTACGTTAAGTCAAAAGAAACCGTCGATAATTGGCGAAATCGTCGGATTTTCCGGCGACTGCGGAATGGGCGCGCTGTTGACTGAATTTGATTTCGAGTTTTGTTATATGTATTAATTGTTTCGATATATCATCAAATAACACAAGTGGCGGAGTGGTTGAGTGGGTGTGAGTTAGGTTTCCCGACTGACCCGGGTTCGAATCCCGGCAGCCTGTTTTCCTTTTTAATTGTTTTATTTTTACTTTTTAACAATTATACTTTTTAAATCCTAAATTGTTTATTAATTATGTATCGTTTAAAATTAAAATTAATCATAAATACGCAACGAAATTTTATAACTTGATATTCGGTTAATAAACGAAGCGGGTTTTGGAAACCCGTTTTTCGACGGATGTTACAACAACATAATATCCATCCCCAAATTGAATTAGGGATGACGAACTATCAATTGTGAGTGGTTGGTGCACTATGTTTTTCCATGTTTGTTTTCACAAGTCAGCTTTTGATAACGCCATGACATGTGAATTGTTAAACTATGTTAAATAGTATCTATATTACACGTATGTTACTCACAACTATTGATAGTTAACACTTGATTTTACACATGTTTTAGGTTACAAAGTTTGAAGTTGTATTTCCAATATTTGCCACACTTACGAGTTTTGGACTTAGTTTTAGTTCAATACACATTATGTTTTGTTTGTTTATGTGAGCAATTTGTTTCTTTTTGTTTGGTTGGATACTTAATTTGAATTTAATATATTTCAATATTCAAACTAGTTATTGTGTACTATTGAACAATCTGTATTCGTGACCTCTCGACGGTTTCACTGTCAGTTGGGGTGTTACACATTTGTTTATGTTCGTTCATTTAATTAATTGAATGAAATTCTTTATTTGTTCATTTATTAAACGAACTTTCCGCCGAACAGTTCACGAACACTTTGGTGGTTCGGTGAAATGTTCTATTCTTTTATATCTCTAATGGAATGGAAAGGATTTAGGAGCTCTTAATTACCATTGTTGTATTTAAAATTTGGATATAATAATTAAATAACTTTGTATACACACATACACACTATAATGCATATAAGGAGAAAAAAAAGGTAAATCTCATATAATTTTAAGACTTTAAAGAATGAAAACTTTTGAAACATATAATACAATTATTCAAAATATATTGTTTATAGAAAAACCAACTTTCCGTCACGATTTATTAAACGGTCATAATTTTTCATGCGTTAATATTTTCTAAAAGCCATAACACCATACAAATGAATATTTTATTCTATTTAATTTAAGTATTATATTGTTATAATTCATTTATATAAAAAAAACAACACCATATAAGTCGGCACAAAATGAATTCTTTGACAGGGGAGGCGAGAAAATGAACTTATGTGAGGATTCAGTCACGCCAGTCTTTTTTTGTAAAAAATATTTAATTTACTTTTGTTTACTTATACAAAATTTCATTTATCTACTTTCGCTTACATATGTGTATGTATGTATGTATGTATGTATTGATATTTTATATCGATAAAATAAGTATTAAACAAAAAATGTGGACTTATGTTTGTCAATCAAGGGTACATGTATCATTAGTAGTCAAGATATAGTTTATTTGTTAAATAAGTTTTCTTTTTGGAAAACATTTGTTAAATAACTACCTATACAATCTTATTTCTAATCATCTTATTATTCAATGTATGTATGTCGTTGGTTACATAAAGAAATAATTGGTTAGTTAGGTCAACTCTTGTATGTAAATTTTGTTCATGGCATTGTGCTTGCTACTATAGGGGAACATTGACTTTGTTATTAATGAAAATGTAGGGGAAAGGTATGTAAATATCTTTATTGTCATGATTTTGTGTACGTTGATGCTATGAATAATCAAGTAATGTTTTTAGTATGTGGTACAATGGAGGTGGTTATTTATTAAATGGGCCATGCTAAATAAATTTCTTCAACATAACAATCAAACAATCTTGTTTAATACACTATTACATTGTGTCATAAGACTTGCTATATGAATAAAGAAAAAAGTAACATATTACTAAAAGAAAAGAGAAAAATAGCAAATTTTCCATTACTTTGAAAGTGGGCAAGGAATCTTATGACTTTTAGGTGGATGGTATTTTTAGGATAAAAATGTAACATTTTTATTAACAATTTTGATTCATATTGAGTATTTCCTGATTTCCTCTATCTCCACTTGGGTCCGCCAATACATATGTGTATGCATGATATACATTCCCAATGGCATTTTGGGACCGGTTGAACAACTAAGTGATTGATTATCTCCTTACATGATTAGATAATATTATATCTTATATAATAGATCTTACATATACAAAAAGTGTTGGTACATATGAGTCATATATAGTTTGATTAGTTTAAAACACTAAATCATTACAAGAATAAGAAACAAACTTATATAATTTATTTATTTTTAATCAGTAGTTCATATTTTTAAAAGTTTTTTTCTTACCTATAAATATATATGTTATATACTTAAAAAACATTAAACTAATTTGTTTGTATGTTTTCTTAATTTTTAAACGTTTAACTACACATATGTAGCTTTGTGTAAGTTATGTATAACCTACTCATGACTTACTTACACATATGTAGGTTTAAAAAAAAACGAAAACAAAATTTGTTTGATTCTTTTTCTGTTTTTTAATCTAGAGAAACTAATAAACCTTACATACGTTCATTTTCTTATATTTAAATTACTGTAAGAATGAAAGGGTTGTTATTTTAGTTCTTCCAAAAAAAAAACTTGTGTGTTTTTCTACAACCTTTTAAGATAATATGTACTACTAAGATAAACACAAACTATGTTAGAAATTCATGTATTAAACATTTCAAGATATTATGTACTACTAAAGTGTGTTTGTAATTGAGTTTGAAAATGACTTTTTGACTTTTTGAAAAAAGCCAATAAGTTAAAAAGGTGTTTGGTAATGGTAAAAGTCCTTTTAATTTTGTTTTTTTGTAAAGGAATAAAAAATTATTTTGAAAAGTCATAAAAACCTGGTTTTTTAATGATTTTTGGCTTTTTACACATAAAATTACCAATCTAATCTCAGTTCTTAAAAATAACAACCAACCATAGAAAATTATATCATCCTTTTTGTCATTTTTTTCTTTTTTCTACTACAAAAGTCAATCCAAATACTTTTTCAAATTATATAAATTAGTGTGTGGAAAAAAGTAATTCCAAATCTTAAAAGTCAATCCTAATTTATATAATTTTGTCATGTGACATACATTTACTTATTTATTATTTATCAAGTATAAAGAATATACATGTGAATTTCAATTATGCATTTAATGTTGTCTTAACTTTAAACTCAATATTTAATTACATCATTTAATATTTATTTTAGATTTACAAGCAATAATTAATAGTTTCATCCATAACACGGTTTTTTTGGGAGAACAGGAATTACAAAATAAGTCATTTACTTTTACAATCTAAAAAACTTACCATGTCAATTCCAATTAGGCATGGAAAGCATGATATTTGATAGTTAAAGGTCATTTGCAAGCAAGTAAACCTTAAGTACATTGAGAGCTAGCGTCTTCGTACGTCATAGGGATGAGCAAATAGTACCGGGTACTGTTACCGAATTTATCGAACCGAAACATTTTCGGTACCGATTCGATACTGACTTTTCACGTTTTCGATACCGGTATTTACCCTCAGTTACCGGAACTAAACTGTACCGTACCACGTATATTCGGTACCGATACCTATTTTTGGAGATTTTCAGTACCGATTGGGTACCGAGCTCATCCATAATGTTGATTAAGGGATTTTAATTCTTACAAGGGCATCAAGAACTTTGATCCTCACAAATACATTCGAAAACTAAGCTTTTTCACAAGGCTTTGATTGGGGTATAATTTATGTGTCTTCAATTTAATGAACTTTCACATTGAAGACTAAGATCTTTACAAAATGCATGGAAAATATCAAATTGTGTTAGTAATTAAAAACTTCGATTTTTACTATATTAACATAAAGTATAATGCCATATTGTAGTCGTAATTGTAGCTATAGTTGTGTGTGATGTTGTATATGCACTAAATTCATATGTCCATATACAATTTGTTGACAAATGCACATGTCTTGATTTCGAAGTATAAAGAGAAATGTTGGGTTGAATATGGTTAAAATTAAACACATACAACAATCATTTAAAAGCTTATTGCTACATGTCGGGTGAAACTCAGGTGACTTGGGGTGTTTGGAAGATGGAAAATAGTTGACAAAACTCATGTAAATAACATAACATGGCTTCTATATCTATAATAGGTTCATCATAAAGCACACACTAACCCACCATAGTTTTCCCAAATCCCCATGCCCACACATTACTTTGTTAGATTTATAGTGCAACACACTATTTAATGCTACACACTATTCAACCCCTGACCTAAACGGGCAAAGGGCAGACAATTACAACAAATACAACAGATATTTACACCAATCTACCCAACTAATATAATTACAAGACGATCTATTTTTAACACAAGCGAAACCTCTCAACTTTATCTCCCCTAAAATATCTTGCGGGCTTCGTCTGATCTGATTGAAAACCATCTTGTTCCTTCATTTCCAAATGCACCAACACAAAATTATCACCAAGCCTTGAATGATCTTTTTCGCTTTCTTTCCTAATCGAGTGAAATTTGGATATTCAAAATATCTTTGAAGTCGAAAATATAAATCGGAGGGATGTTGCACCAGACACTGAACGCCGACCATACCTGATCCGCCATCGAACACGTAGTAAATAGATGCTCCACTGTTTCCTCTAAGTCGTCACAAAAAGGACACATAACCGATGTAATATCCACGTTCCTTCTTCTTAAATTAACTCTCGTAGCTAATCTATCCAAATTACCTCTTCAAAGTCATAATATTACATTTGAGAGGCACCCATTTACACCATTTAAAGTTAGGAAGATGACTAGTTCCTCTATCAGCAATAAAGCCTTTTGGACAGCCTTCACCGAGAAACCGTCTTAATTACCGTCGTTCCAAAACCACGAATCCTTATTATTGGATAACATCACCATATTAAGATAAACATAAAATAAATAACCCATTATATATATTCGTACAATAACCCAACGTAGTTTTACACTTTGGCTATAAACTATTTCTCAATATATTCATCTTAAAACCTTATATACTCGTTAAAAAATTGCTAGTATGTGTAGTTAAGGTAAAAAGAAGAAAAAGCAGACAAGACTCGATCATGTTCTTAGTTTGAAAAATCGTATTTCTATTCATAGGCTGGCAAATTCTTTTTAAACTATACAGTAACAAGTTACACGTGATACCTAAAATTATATCGTATATTAAATGAAAGAAAATGACTATGTCAATAATTTTCTATAACTCACTACACATAACCAAGAATTATTCTTACTCCTATAATTATCATTAAACAAATTCATGAACTTAGTATCTTAAGAGTTTTAACAATGTTTCAAAATTCAAATAATAATATTTCAACAATTGGTGAGATAACGGCGTGAAGTAACGGTTGTTGGTGAGGTTAATGAGTCAAATAACGGGGTTGGTGAACGGATAAACAATGTTAGAATGATGCAACTCTTGACGTCTATATATAACCCCGTTACTTTCCCCCTTTTCCTCACGTCCAACCACTAAATAGAGTTACCAAACGCCCTTCTTTCTCTCTCTTCTCTCTCTCTTATATTATACATACATACATACATACACACACATATTTCTATATATAATTCACAATTTCATAGCATTTCCGCCGGCGATTTCAAAATTTCTCGAGTATAATTCCTACTCCTTGACCTAATTTCCGATCACAAACCGTTTAATCGACGTTTTGATCTTCAAAATTCGACTCAGGTTCGTTGTTTATTTTAAATTTTGATCATCATCATTATTGTGCAACTGTGGTGATTATATGCATATTTTTTGGTTGATATACTTGTTAAATGTTGAACTAGATTTCTGCATTTATATAGAAAAGGAATTTATAAAATTTGAGTTTTCATCGTGATTATCGTCATCATCGTGCAATTGTGGTGATTATATGCGTATTTCTGACTGTTATACCTATTAGTTGTTGAATTAGGTTTAATTCTGTATTGATTTTGTATTTGTTTGGAAAATTAGAAAATGAATTCATAATTTGAGTTGTTCATCGCGATTATCGTTTTCATCGTGCAATTGTGGTGGTTATTTGTTAGCATATGCGTATTCCTGATTGATATACGTGTTAATTGTTGAATGAGGTTTATTTCTATGTTGATTTCTGTATGTATCTAGAAAAGGAATTGGTAATTAGAGTTGTTCATCGTGATTATCGTCATCATCGTGCAATACTGGTGATTATTTGGTACGACATGTGTATTCTATGTTGATATACGTATTAGTTGTTGAATTAGGTTTATTTCTATAATTCTTTGTTGATTTTTGTATTTAGCAGAAAAGGAATCTATAACTTGAGTTGAAATGGTCAAATTTGGTCGATTTTGCTGACATCGATCGAATTTGTTTTGATTCGATTGGATAAGTTGTTAGTTTCATGACACTGTGATGATATATTAGAATTTCGATAATTTCAATATACTTTTGATTTTTTTGGATGAAGAATAGTGGTTAATTGATTATCTACGGATGAATTTTAATGGATCTCGGTTCACTGCTAGTCGGATTCATAATTTTTCGGTTTTTTTGCACTGTCAGTACCGAACTGGTATCGATACGGCATTCGATTTGTGTTTTTACTCATTTTCGGTTTCGGTATTTGCTAGTTTAGGGTGAAATAAATAGGTTTGAATAGGCTGACTATCTGTTTATGCATACGATTAGTCGAAATTGCTATTGAGATGATGGATTTCCTTCATTCCTTGATGAATTTATTTCTTTTGCAGAATCATGTCACGCTACCATGAAGATGATGAATTTGTGGCTGATGAATATGAAATGGAAGATTTAGATGATAATATGGATTATGAGACTAATGACAGAGATATTGGTTCAGACTCTGATGGGGATGAATATGAGTACATGGTTTGTTTTAATCCCTTAGAATTAATACACATAATGTTAAAATAATGTTCAACTACAATAAACTGTTTTAGATATTTATTACATTGACTAATAAATAATTATATTGAAATAATGTTAAGTTTCAATACACTATTTTAGTATTTGTTAACATTGACTAATAATATCAAATCTACTGTAGAGTAATAAGCTGCAAGATACTTCTGCTGCTCAAGCAAGAAGAGGCAAAGACATTCAAGGTATTCCCTGGGAAAGGCTCAGCATCACCAGAGAGAAATATCGGCAAACTCGACTCGAACAATACAAGAATTATGAAAATATCCCTCAATCCGGGGAGACATCAGAAAAGGCATGTAAAGCGACAAACAAGACGGGCATGTTTTATGACTTTAGACGGAGTTCAAGATCCGTTAGATCGAAAATTCTTCATTTTCAGGTTTGATTTCTCACTCTTCACACATACATAGGTTATTTGCATCATTTCTAAGTACGTGTTCAATAACCTTTTGTTTGTTTGTTTGTTTGTTATCGACTTTAGTTAAGAAACCTAGTATGGGCTACATCAAAGCATGATGTCTACTTTATGTCGCATTCCTCTGTCTACCACTGGTCTTCCTTAAAATCCAAGAAGACTGATGTCCTTAATGTATATGGACGCGTGGCACCATATGAGGTGCGTGTCTCCGTTCTTTTTCGTTCAAAAATTTCATGTCATTTGAATTTTAGTAGATCATGATTTAGAACTTTCGGTTTACAGAATTACCCTGGAAGTCTACAAGAGGGATTTACTCAGACCCAAGTTAGTACAATTGCAGTTAAAGATAATTTGCTCGTTGTTGGTGGGTTCAAAGGAGAACTTATATGCAAGGTAACATTTTTACATCATGATTGTATAAATAAACTTGGTCATATAATATGTGTAACATTTTTATAATATTTGGTTATTGGGTGCAGAATTTAGGTAGACCGGAGTTAGCTTCTGCACAAGGACAACTTACGATGAAAATGCTATAACTAACGCTCTAGACATCTATACTACCCCAAGGTATATTTTTTTGTTTTCTTGTTGTGAAACTAACTTTATGATTTGGAAACTGTCTTTTAAATTTTATTTAGTATTTTCCTTATCTTTTATGCAGTGGTGCAGTCCATTTAACAGCTTCAAACAACGATTGTGGAGTCAGAGAATTTGATATGGAAAATTTTAGGATGACTAAACATTTCCGTTTTCCTTGGCCAGTAAACGTACGCTCTCTTGAGATTAATTCTATTGTCTTCTTCGATTAAGAGTGTAGATTAATTTCTTGTTTATTGTTTATGTATGCAGCATACATCTACTAGCCCTGATGGAAAACTTCTTACAGTTGTCGGGGACAACCCTGAAGGATTGTTGGTGGATTCCCGTTCAGGAAAGGTAAATTTGTTATTCGCGATATCATTAACTTTGACTCTGTTGACTCTTCTTTTAGTTTGGCTTTTTCTAAGAAAGACAACTTAAAATTTTTATAAAACCCTTTGAACTTATAAAAATTTCTATTTAAGTCAAAGAAGGCGATGGCGTCGATAACTTTGACTGTGTTGACTTTTTTAGCATAGCCCTGATGTGGCGTTGATGTCAACGTGAATCCCGAAAACTGTTTACGTGCTGACGAGGTTGAAGATGACCTTAAAATTGAAAAGAATAAAGTACACTGATGGTCCCTACGGTTTACCAAAAGTTTGGATTTAGTCCCTAGCTTTCTAAAAGTACACGGATGGTCCCTCTAGTTTGTGCTTTGGAACACATTCAGTCCCCCACTTTACCAAAAGTCACATGGATGGTCCCTGTGGTTTTCACTTTGTAACGCATTTAGTCCCTAACTTGGCTAGGCTGAAACCTTTGGAGACTATAATTTGGGGACTAAATGTGTTACAAAGTGCAAACCACATGGACCATCCGTGTACTTTTGGAAAGCTAGGGACCAAATCCAAAATTTTGGTAAACCACAGGGACCATCCGTGTACTTTACTCAATCGGAAATTTTGAAACTTCGACGTTTTCATACAAATTGCTTTATTTTTATTTTTAAAGTCCAATCTCCAAGAAAATACGATGTTATTCACTTTTGATATATAAATATAATGTATATAACAAAACTTGTCGAATGTTTGTAGACAATTTAAAAACCTTGTTACTATTTAGTGTTTTCAATGTTTTAAAGATGTAAGTTATAATGTTTGCAGACAGTTGCATCCTTGAAAGGACACTTGGATTTCTCATTCGCATCAGCATGGCATCCCGATGGTCAAACGTTCGCGACAGGGAATCAAGACAAAACCTGCAGAGTTTGGGACGTCCGAAACCTGTCAGAATCCGTAACAGCTCTTAAGGGCAACATAGGAGCCATTAGATCTATACGTTATTCATCCGACGGTCGGTTCATGGCCATGGCGGAACCTGCTGACTTTGTGCACGTGTTTGACGTCAAAAGCGGTTATGAGACAGAACAGGAGATTGATTTCTTTGGTGAGATATCGGGTACAACGTTTAGTCCTGACGCAGAGTCGCTATTCATCGGAGTATGGGATCGTGAGTATGGGAGTCTACTGGAAATGGGACCGAAGCGCAATAACGTTTATTTGGATTCGCTATTTTGACGACCGCGGAATCGAATAAAGTGATGATTTTTTTCAAGTGTAAAAATCTTTATTTTTTTGTCATGTGTAGAAATATAGAGATGTACAGAAGCTAGCAAAGAGACTGGCTATTGAAATCAGAGTTGTATAAAACTTGATGGTAAGTTATAATAGACTTTCATATATTAAACTACTGCTACTGCATTAAGAACATGTGTTGTGGATCTTAGTTGATTGTTGCGCTTACAACATAAGGAGTATCACAGACAGCCATATGCGAAGGTGAAGGTGGTTACGGATTCTGCCCTTAACACTGAGTCGGGCGAGGGCGCCAAAGGTATCGAAAGCGAACGGGACGAACACGTCTTGATTCTCAATGCAAGCTTTTTCTGCTTAGCTACTTTGCCCGTCTCCGCCTTGGTTATCCCCTGGCCGCCATAAACCCGTGTTACTAAAACCATACAAACACAATGTGTATTATTGTGTCATTAAGAACATATTAAACATGCTATAGCATATAGCCTTATTACACTAAGTGTTGTAGTGTAGTGTAGTGGGTTAACAACCAAAGTAACTGTCACATAAGCAGTGAGGCTTTAACTAACTTACCGTTTCACAAATCACAAGGCTGTAGTGGTTTAACTAAAGTTTTAAATAAAAGAATCAAATAAAGAATTTGATGATTGGTTGCAATGGTGGACACCCCATCTCAACTTCGACATTCACTTAAGGGATTGGCGAGAAGGGCCTTGGGGCCCAGTGGCGGTGAAACTCTGAGAATGTAGCAAACGAAATGCATCGAAACTTGGGATGATTTTCTCATATCCTTTTATTTCTCAAACTAAGTCATTTAAATACAAGGTAACTGAGGGTGGTCCATTGATAAAGGTAGAGTCTTTAAACACCTTAGGAGGGGAAGGTATTGGTTTCAAGTCTCACAGACGACAGAAATAAAAAAAATGCCGTTCTGCGTTAAAAAAATAGTCATTTAAATACAACGCAACTTAAAGGAATTAACTTGAACAAAAAGAGTAGAAGGAAATAACTTGAACAGAAAGAAATATTTGGGTCGCTTGTTGACTTAATGTTCATAACGGTAGGTTTCATTACTTAACGTCTGGGCCTGTTTGCTTGCATGGGCTGGCCCTGAACTGCTAGAGCATGGTCGCATTTATATTTATAGAGTTAATACGTTTTTCGTTATGTGGTTTGTCAAAAATATACTATTTCAGTCCATTAGTTTAAAAACTGCTAAAAAAGTCCATGTCATTTCCCTTTCGTAACTATTACAGTCCACCCTCACTAACGTCATCCAGTTATTCTGTTAGTTTATTTGAAATGACCATAATGCTCTTGTTAAAACTAAAACAAATAAAGAGTTAGTTACGTCTTTTTGTCCCTGTGGTTAGTTAAAAATAACCATCAAAGTCCGTTCTAAAAATTGCCAAGACACCACCAATATTTTCACAAATTTCACCTTCAACTCACCAGCAATGGCGGTTAACAGCTTCATTTATCTACTATTCTTTACTGCTACTCTCCATTCTCTTTGTTTCCTCAAATCCAATCAGAAGATCACCTGCTTCGGCTTCACACTCTCTCCACTTCATCCATCTCAACATCTCCCACCACCACACACACATAACTGAACGATGGCCACCTCCACCACCCATCCTGCCAACCACCGTCATCAAACTACCAGCCACCCTACCCTCACACCCATGGCCATGCTTTACAAAGCTAACTCCTTTTCTACCATGAATTATACCAATTTCGACCACTACACAGGCAACCGCCCATACTTCATCTCCACCCCTCAAGTTTTCAGGTAGGCCTCAAGTTTTCTGTAACAACCCGACTTTCTGGTTGTCTCCGTTTTACCGTTATTTCATTTATAACCGCTTTGTACTCGTGATTCTATTATAAAAGGGTTAACAGTAATTTAAACGCATTTTATTTGCTTAATTATTGCAATTAGACGCTTAATACTCGAACGCCCATCACAACGCAAACTTAACGCGCTTATCTACGTTATTATGTGTGCTTATGTGCTATACATGTTTTATGCTCGCTTAACTCAATTTATCACACAAATACATAACAAAATGCTTAACGCCTCGCTAAAATGCTTAACGTACTTAAAATAACTAACTAATGCGAACAAAAACACCAAACAAACAACCGACACGTGAACTGGAAACAATTAGAACAAAGTAGACCAACTCGTACGAATTGACCAACTTGTACGACTTGACCAACTCGTACGACTTGGCCAATTCGCACGAATTGCTTCCTAACCTCACTTTCCCTCTCCTCTATAAATACCACACTCTTACCAACACACTCCCCCTTGCTGCACTCCGCACAGAACATCTCATACTTGGATTTCTCTGTTTTCCAAGTAAGTAACAACGCTTTTCACGCAAACCACAACGATTTACACGAGTTTATCTCCGATTTCATCCAAACTTATTCAGTTTAGGAAAACCTTCATCTTTTTTTATAAAACTTTCTGATTTTACCTTGGATTCACACTTAAACGAGTATATTGGGCTTAGCTTTGGCTTCCCAAGTTAGAAATTTGTTATTTCAACTCACCAAGTGTGTAATCCCAAGAAAACTCTTTTTAAACTCGATTTTACACTAAATTCGCACCAAAACCGACATATGTTTCGTTCACTAGATAGTGGGACGAAGCGGTGTCGAAACCGTCATGAAAAGGACTCGAAATCACATCATTTCAGACGAAAACTCAGTCCCGAACGCACGAAGACGCAAAACAGTCCCTCGTGCGAACTGGACTGGCTTGTACAAATTGGCCCAGTTCGTACGAACCAGTCCAAGTTCCCACAAGTGACTAACTCGCTCCAAAGACCTCTCCGGCACTAGGTTTGATCATTTGCTTAAGGCTGGAGGATGAACACTCGATTTCCCGAAGAACGACGCGAAAAACACTCTATTTTGAAACGAAACATGTTAATTCGCACCAAGCCTAACTCGTACGAAGTGCACAATTTGTACGAACTGGCCTAGTTCATACGAGTCACAATTCGTATGAACTGCATGTTCCCCCATGACTCTCTGTTTCGACCGTTTCAGCACTATGGAAGACTGATGCACTTTTGTTCCCACATGCAGCCTGATCCGACGCTCTTCCCGCTCCGTCTCACTAGTGTTTAACTGTTAAACACGCACTGTGAGTATACTTGACCCATTTTTTCTTTAAACAAACACTGCACACGATACTTAAAACGCTTTAAACGCAAACCGCTCTCGCATGCTTATACGTGAAACGCTGAATTGTTGTGTGCTACGTTTACGCTTGATGACTTGCACTACCACCCTTAACATGATAGCAGCTATAGGTTGACCCGTTACCCGTAGGTTCGGGGGTTGTTAAGGCATGCTTTACTTTACTTGTTTACGTAAGCGGACACTTCGGTGAACATGTGACGCGCATCTCACGCGCGGTCTGTTGGTTAGCTTGTATCAATGCTAATAGCTTACATGATTCACTTAGTACGTTTATACATGCTGGTTTCGCGAAACGTTTTACTACTATTATTTATGCTAAACTTGTGTACTCACCTTCACATTATGTACTGACTTTTATTTTAATGTATGTAACAGGCTGATGGATCGTATGCTGAAAACTAATTAGGCCCTAGATACACGCCTAATTTCGTTGTGTTTTGTTATGTTGCTTGAGAAAATTTTGTATTTATTTATGGATACTTGTATGGACTTTGTTAGCTTTTATGAAATTTGAACTTAATTAAATATTGTCGCAATAATAGTAGTTATGGATCTTCTCGAGCAATCTCGTCGCTTAGTGCCCGTCCTGATGTTTCCGTCATCGGTTGGGGTGTGACATTTTCCTACTGACGTTGGTTGTGATGGGGAAAATTAGGTAGCCAGATCTGAAGAAACACGGAAAGTGAAAAGTAAATGAAGAATACGGTACTATTTTGGCTATTTTTAGAACTAATGGACTGTAATGGTTATTTTTTAACAAACCACAGGGACAAAAAACGTAACTAGCTCTTTATTTAATTTTAATAACAGGGGCATTATGGTCATTTCAAATAAACTAACAAAATCACTGGATGACATTAGTGTGGGTGGATTGTAAGAGTTACGAAAGTGAAACCACATGGACTGTTTTTGCATTTTTAAACTAATTAACTGAAATAGTGATTTTTGACAAACACCTGGGACAAAAAAAACGTAATAATTCATATTTATATTTATATATAGTACAAAACCTATGTGGGAAATAGTGTCAGGCAACTTATATACTACAAAACCTATGAGGGGGAATAATGCAAGGCACCTGACACTTTCCCATTGGTCCAGCCAAATTACGATTTTGCTCCGTTTAAATTTACAGTTTTGCCATTGTTTTGTTTTTTTCCTCCAAGCGAAATTATGATTTTGCTCTCAGTTCAAATTTACACTTTTGCCATCGTTTTTGTTTTTTTTTTTTCTGTCAAATTACGATTTTGCTTACAATGTAAAATTACAGTCATGCAATCGTTTTAGTTTTTTTTTCTTTTTGACAAAAATATGGTAGTGTTTTGTTTTAATTGGTTGAATCGGCGTAATTTTTACCAGTGCCAGGCAACCTGGCAAATGCTCATTTGTCCTAAAAAATTACAATTTTGCCCAAGCTCATTTGTCCTAAAAAATTACAATTTTGCCCAAGTTTAAAATTAAGTCTTTTCATCGTCTTAGTTTTTTTTTAGCAAAAGTATGGTAATATTTTGTTTTTTGGTTGACTCGATGTAATTTTTTTAAGATCATGTTATAAGTAGTATGTACAAGTAGCTGAAACACAGAGATACATGGTAATATTCGGATTACTAATTCAAATATTTCTCTAAAGCATAGTTCCCCACATAATTCAACATTTCAAGTTTTCAACCCCTCATTCAAACCTTCTATACTTCACTTCTCATTGCAAACGCTTCAAAGTTCAAACACATCTAAATAAATGCGTTTGACCTTTTGTAAATTGTAACCATAGTTAGTCAATTTAATTTGTTACATCACCATTTTGGAAATTTTAAGCTTAAATTGGTTATTGGCATAAAACACCATTTTTACCAAAATCTATCAATTTCCATTCTTGAATCAAAACTTTGATTTTTTTTTCTCGAACCATGGCTATTTTATTAAAAAGTAGAAAAGACGGGGCTAGCAAAGAGCTAGGAATCCCAAACAAACAAAATTACAAAAAATGTCTTTACTCTCTCACGTTAAAATCGCTCCATCTCTCCCAAACTAAGCTATCGTAAGACGATCTATTTTTAAGCCATAAGAATGAGTCATCTTTTATGTCGTCGACCACTTTCATCACATGAAATGGACTCTTGTCAAAAATCTTTCCATTGCGTGCCTTTCGGATTCTCCACAACCTTTATGACTTTGAATACATTGGTGATCTTTGATCATTCTCATCCATTAATGATGGTTAAAACTTAAAACACTTCACAATGAAAAATCCCTCTTTGAGTCAATTTAGATTTTTTTTTGAACTGTGAGTTAAATTATATCGGACAAACTTTACCAAAAAATCAAATAGGTAAAGCTTAAATTAAACGATATATATTATATGATTAATGAATCCTAATTAATTGTTCTTAAACACCATTTTTTTGGCATAAAACACCAAAAAAAAGCTTGCATCGAGAATCACCACGTGTTCATCCCGTTTGCTTTCGATACCTTTGGCGCTCCCGCCCCTGACGCGGTGCGCTTTCTCAAGCGGGTTCAGCAGGTGGTAAATAGTAACACTGCGCATGTTAAGGGCATAATTTTATGTTTAGTAGGGTAGGGTTTGCTATTGAGAAGGAGTAGCGGCGCAACTTGTTACCCGTCTACCTGTCATTAGTTTGTAAATGTCTCTATTTTATTAACAAATTAAACATATGAACGCACTTAAAAAATGCTTTCAAACCTTTAGACATAATATTCCATAAGTTTTCAAGTTTTAAGTATAAAACAATTGGCAATTTCATGTATATAATGGCACTCATACTTTATATCACAATTTGTAAATATGTCAAAGACTGATTATTTTGTAATTAGTTATGGCTAAAAGTCTAAAACCAACTTCCTTTTGTCCTCTTTTGTTGCGTTCGTTCGAAACACACTAGAATGAAAATTCTATTGCTTGGAATAAATGTGGCTAGCATAGGATTTTTAGCAAGTATCAAATTGTCTATATTAAGCCCTTCAGCTATCAAATGATTCACTTTTCACCCAGACATGGTATTTTTATTTTTGGCCTTAAGTTTATTGTTTCCTGACAATTTGATCCAATTTACGATTTGCTAAAATAATGAAGGTTGGCACGTCAATAAGAACCATTCATCAGTAGATGTTAGGATGGTTGTTGTAGGCAATGACCACACCTGTGGGGAGAGGGGTGTACTATGATGCAATTTATTTTTATTATTATAATTTATAACAATCAAATCAATCATTTAACTCTACTTTATCATTTCTTTCTTTTTATATATTTTTATTACTTACTCTACTTTATCATTTATAATATTTTTATTACTTACTCTATCTATCACATGTTACGATCCACAACACACTTTAATTGAAAAAAATGTAAAATCTCATGCTTACACACTTTTTGTTTTCACATTACACATGAACCACAACACATAATCTTAATATTCCCCGTATACATTATAAAAAATCGGATGTTACATCATCAATATTCAGCTTAATGGAAAATTACAGAAATGACTATACAAAATATCAAAAGTTATGCAAGATGAACATAAGTTCACTCCAATGAACCCACAAGAATCGTGCAAGTATATATATTACTTCGAGTACTGTTTCTAAAATCCAAATCTAACATCCATTCACTTTAACAAACTTACATTCACTTCACATTATATAATATATCCACATCTAAAACCACGTTTACAAAATCAAGCGAATTCACAAACACGTAGTGATACGTGTTGTAAAGCAAAGCTCAACTGAAAATTCAATTCGCTACCCATAGATCGACTGAAAATCCAATTCGCTACCATAAATCGACTGAAAATCAATTCGCTACACATACCGTACTAAATTTTGAACATTTTATTAAAAAATAAAAATCGTAATACTTTCATCATTTCATGTTATTATTTTTAACATTTTTGAGGACTACTTTTTATTCCCATTTCAAAATAAACATAAATAAAAACAAAAGTACTAACCCAAGTACCAACTACTTAACTAGATTACCATGTATCTCTGATCCAAAACCATCCAATAACACACCACCACCTAAGCACATCAAAATCTTTCCCCCATCATTTCCCTCCTCACAATAATCTTTATCTCAACCAATATATCTCCTCAACCTCAACCTCATCTTCATAACTTCATTCTTCACATTCTTCTTCACTCCACCAATCCACCACCAATGGCCACCGCCTTCTTATCTGCCCCAACCTTCCAAGGCCTCCGGCCACTAAACAAACCCACCGACCCCATCACCCTCTTCACCACCAAACCCTCCTTAACCGTCACCCCAAAGAAGAAGTTCAACTGTGGCATCAAGGCTGAGCTCAACACCTCTTTGGTGATCAGTTTAAGCACTGGTTTATCGCTCTTTTTGGGGAGGTTTGTGTTCTTCAACTTCCAAAGAGAGAATGTGGCTAAACAAGGGTTGCCGGAGCAAAATGGTGTGACACACTTTGAGGCTGGAGATACAAGGGCTAAGGAGTATGTTAGCTTGTTGAAGTCTAATGATCCGGTTGGGTTCAATATTGTTGATGTGCTTGCTTGGGGCTCCATTGGACATATTGTGGCTTACTATATTTTGGCTACTTCTAGCAATGGATATGATCCTAACTTTTTTTAAGTTTGTTTTGGTTGGTTGGTTATGTGGTTTGGATTTCATGTTTTTATGGTTAATGGATGTATTATTGCTTACTGTATATTGCATGTATTATTGAACCCTAAGTTTTTTCATTTTGCCATTATGTGTTCGTGTTAATGAATTTGGTATGCTTTTTGCTAGGGTAGTGTATAAGTCAGTAAAAATTATTGAAACCGGAAATCATAGGGAGTGTTACGTGCTTGTTTGGTTTAGTACTCATCCTACTCGGTTGCTAGATCTACAATATAGGATTTCTTAGTTCATGTGAATCGTCTATATCTACACGCGCTTTCAACTTCCCTGTGGATTGACTCTATACTAAGGTTGGTCACGAGGCAAACCAGGTTAGTGAGTGCTCAGCTTGGTTTGTAAACGAGTTGAACGAGCTAGGTTTAGTTTATAAACGATCCAAGTCTAGCTGACTCATGAGTCAATTTCGACTAATCTTTTTTGAGCAAACTTTGTATCACTAGCTATATGAACGGCTATTAGTATATTGGCAAGTGAGAAACAATTAGTACTTGGTAAGTTGGTATTAGGCTAAAATTACGACATGAAGAAAAATATATATAATCACTTCTTTATAGAACGATGTGTAATTTGAGCCAACGGGCCTAGCCGCCTTGGTTTTGTAAACGATCCAAGCCGAGTTAGCTCGTTTGACATGCTAATCAACTCTGACTCGAGTGAGCTTTTCTAAACTATTTCCTATCGTGATTCAAGCTACCAACCCACCCCCCCCCTTTGTACCCATAACACTTCGTCCAAGTTGACCATCTTATCGTTGGACTCATCTTAATCTTCCATAGTTCTAAAGACCCATGCTATTCAGGGCCGTCTCCGAGAATATCAAAAACAATCTGAGCCCTTGGTGAGGTAAAAAAGTTGGGCCCTACCCGCCTGGCCGCCTGGTCTAGTCGTCAGCTCCAGCGCGGTGTTCTTCCTATTGTGTTGCATATTAAAACATTCTAAAATGGATAGATTTTTAGCACTTATAAATCTGATTCTTCTTCAAGGTTTTATTTACTACATGTTCACTTAATTAATTATATACATATTTATTTAGTACAAATATGCCATATCTTATTTATAAAAATTACATTAATAGATAGTTGTTTTACATATAATTATATAGGGACTTTATATAATTATCAACTCAACCAGATGATCATTTTTTTAGTTATTAGCACTTTTTTTTTTGTTTATGCTCTTGTTATTTGTTATTTAACCGTTTATTTATATTTCTTACCAAGACCCAAACCAAACCTAATTCTTACTCTTATACTCATATACTTTTTTAGCTTTTTGGATAATTAGTTATCCTTGCTTTCTACATCGTGTACGATTCGTGTTCAAATTACATCTTCTTAGTTACTTACGTGTTCATATATGTTTAAGCACGCATAGTTACAATTGTTATTTTGCCAAAGCCATTAACTATGTACAAGTTGACCTTAACAATGTCTTAACACTATAGGATTGATGACTGCCTAAGATTCATTTTACCCCTTTCGAAGGGAATGTACGGTCATTGTTAAGTACTTTCTTGACCTAACGTTTTACAAGTTTAGGTGTGCATAACGTCTTACATTTAGGTTTGGTTTTGCCTTTGTACTACGTTGGAGTGTTTACATGATTACATATGATACTACTTTAGACATGTGAATTGTTATTTTCAAATTTACAATACATACATACATACATACATACATACATACATACATACATACATACATCTACATACATACGTAAACCTAAGTATGCTCACCAACAATTCTTTGTTGATGTTATTTTCGTACGTGTTTATTCACATAGAGCTTGGACTTTAGTTAAATCAATTTAATCTTGTTGTTATGTTATGCTATGTACATGTACAAATCGTATTTTCTAAATTCCATGTATGACATTTTAATTTTAATTAAATGATAATATTTCAACTTTAGTAGCATGAGTCTTCGAGCATCATTCATACGTTGCACTTCGACGTTTCTCCCATTGGTTAAATGAATGAACATGTATGTATGAACGAATAAATATTCGTGTTCATGATTGCATTAAGGATTTGAATTTGTGCATCATCTTTTATCTGTTCATGATTGCATTAAGAAATTGAATTTGTACATCGTCGTTTAAATAAGCTAATTATAAACAAACAAACAAACACACATACAACAAACCTTAATAAGCAAACAAAGATGAATGTGAATTAAGAAATACTCATTTGTTTTTTTGTTGTTTAAGTGAATAAAAAAAGCTATCAATGCTTGCTCCTTTCTTAAACAAGGATACATAACATCCCATAAATGGTTCGTTATATGTTTAGTCCATTCTAGTTAATACTAACAAGTCTAGAACATGATTTACCATTGTACAACTACTTTCATATCCGATAACTTTGTTTTAGATATTATGCAACTGTTCTTTTTTTGACGTCTCTCCTTATTAGCTATTATCAATCAAGATACCCTCCTCTTTACTAAAAAAAATTCTCTATCCAAGAATGGAGTGGTGAAACCATCATTCATAATGTAGAAGTAGAATGCTCTTATACAATAAAGCAACCATATAGAAGAGTAAAGTACCAGATGACACTGTGATTTATCAAAATTTTGAATCTGATCTATAGCTTTTCTGAAGTATACGGATGGTCCCTCTGGTTTGCATTTTGTAACATATTTAGTCCCCAACCATCAAATCTAAAGGTCTAGCATGTCCAAGTTAGGACTAAATGCGTTATAAATTGCGAACCACAGGTACCATCTATGTATTTTTGGAAAAAAAAGTATGGACTAAATCCGTTAATGCAAACTACAGGAACCATCTGTGTACCTATAGAAAACTAGGGAACAAATCCAAAATTATGATAAAACAACAGAGACCATCAGTGTACTTTACTTTCCTAACAAGTTGTTCTAGTGGTTAGTCATTTGGTTTCTCTCATTGAGGTCTCAACTTCAACTCTCACAAGTATCATTTTGAAGGACATTGGTGGTGGCAATGAAGCTTAGAACTAGGCCTCAATGGAGATCGCCAGTTCGAAACCGAGCCAAACCGGGTTTTACCGCGGTGAGCCTTCGGGCGGGCGGGTGGCTCAGATATGCATCCAACTCTAACCGTTATGAAGGAGGTGATGCATTTACTCGATTGAAGAAATCCAGAATAGTTATGTAGGTGTACTTTACTCAATAACGATATACGAACGTGTGTTAAAAGAATTCTTTATATAATTAAAAAATTATAAATGTTCAAAGTCAACACACTGAAAACTATATAATAATAATAATAATTTAATAATTTCTGGGTGATTACTTCAGAAACCATTATTAAGCAACACCTACCTTTTCATCACCGTCAATCTCACTCCATTCTGGCATTCTCCGTTCACCTTCCACTACAGTCATCCTTGTTTAACCCCAAATTCAATCACAGTTCTCCCACAATCGATCCGATCAACAACATCCAGCTCTCAATTTGCTCAATTTTAACCTTGTATGAACCAATTAATTAGATATCTGTGTGTGTGCAAGTTAGGGTTTGAAACTTGAAAGTATAGATCCAAATCTCGATTTGAACAATTTGAAGCTGATAACGAAGCAGTTACGTTAGTGTGTGCACAAGTTAGGGTTTGAAATTTGAAAGTATAAGATCCAAATCTCTCGATTTGATCAATTTGAAGCTGTTTACGAAGCAGTTATGAGAGAATGATTCGTACATTAGCGTGTGGTGCAAGTTAGGGTTTGAAACTTGAAAGTATGTCTGGAGAATCGATCTGATCTTGATTTGAAGCAATTATGGGAGAATGATTCGTACATTGTGGTGTGTACAAGTTAGGGTTTGAAACTTGAAAGTATGTCTGGAGGTGATCACAATGATAGAGATGAATTATTGCCTTCGAATTCGGATAGAGATTTGGAAGGTCAGATTTCAGTCATTTCGTCTCCGAGGTCATCTGGAAGAGGTGGTAAGAGTATTAAGCATATCTGGAGTAGATTAGATCGAGCGTTTTCTGGCCGACGGCTTAGTATTAAACGCCGATCGCCTAGTGCACGCTGGTCGGATAGGGATAGGGACCGTGTGTCGCCGAGAAGAGGTGGAGCGATTGGTGGTGATGATGAGATTTTAGGTGATGGTGCTCCGCCTGAATGGGCGTTGTTGCTTGTTGGATGTCTGTTAGGGCTTGCTACTGGTCTATGTGTTGCTGCGTTTAACCGTGGGGTAAGTTACTGGTTTTTGCATTGTAGTTTTGAATAATTATAGAGGTTGAAACATTTATATATGTGATATATGAATTCTGTGTTTTGTAGATCTGTTTTGGTTTTAAAGTGTAATGAATGATGCTTGTGACTTTTGAGGGTTGAAATGAAACTATAATTAGTGCCTTGACCTTGAATTCTGCTTCAAAGGGGTGTTCGACACTGTGTTTTGAAAGTGATTATTATTGTTATTACTGATTATTTAGGTGTCATTTACTTTTAAACCGATAAACCTTAGTTATCTTTAAAGGGATGTTTGACAATTGACACTGCGTATTGAAACAGGCAGATAATCAAGTGTTTGTATAAAGTGAAACTGATCCCGGTGTCATTTTACATGTAAACCTCAATAAACCTTTATTATCTTCAAACAGCAACAGCTCATTCCAGTAGTATCTCCTACAGCCCAATTTGTTACAACTGATTATCTGATTGTGATTATTTCATATCATGTAATTAATTCCAAAACACAATACCAAACACCCTGATAAAGGGAGGGGCGTTTGACACTACGTTTTGAAAATGATTATTTGACTATCGCATTTTCAAATGGCAGATAATCAACTATTTCAGTAAAGAGTGAAACCGATTGTCATTATCTGATTGTTTAAGGATCACATAACCACTGATTCTGATTGTCTAATTATTTAGGGGTCTTATTACGTGTAAAGCTCAATAAAACTTAATTATCTCCAAACAGCATGATTATCTGATTCTAGGGTTGCAAATGAACCGAACTAACATGGACAAAGCCATGTTTATGTTCGTTTGTTAAGGAGATAATGGTGTTCACGAACTGTTCATGAACACTTACCAAACGACATTTTCTGTTCGTGTTCGTTGATTAAGGAAATGAACGTGTTTGTGTTCGTTCACTAAATTTAGGTACCGAACACAAACAGATGTTCATGAACACAAACAAATGTTCATGAACACAAACGGACACAAACAGGCGTTCATAAAAGGAATCGAACATATATTAAAAGGTATGAACTATACAATAGACTAATACTTATTAGTGGGAATTTTGAAGTATTTAAATGGAATTTAAAAATAATAAACTTTAATGAACTGTTAAACACAAACGGACGGACATATACGAACACGCTATCAAACGTTCACAAACATAGATGAACGAACACGACCTCTGTTCATGTTTGTTCATTTAACTAAGCAAACGGAACTTCTTGTTCGTGTTCGTTCATTTATTAAACGAACGAACTTCCCGCTGAACGCCTGAACGGTTCATGAACTGTTCGTTGAATGTTCGGTTCGTTTGCAACCCTATCTGATTCCATTTATTTCATATCATATCATGTAATCACTTTTAAAACACAATACCAAACTCCCCTGGTAATGAGGTAGTGATTACAGGTGCATGTAATACACGGATGGGCTTGGGCCGGGACTCCAAACGAGGGTGCTGCGTGGCTACGGTTACAGCAGCTGTCGGACACCTGGCATCGGATTCTTCTGATTCCGGTCACTGGAGGAGTAATCGTTGGAATGCTGCACGGTTTGCTTGAAATCTTAGACCAAATAAAGCAGGCAACTCCTGGAACTGGGTCAAGCTTCCTTTCTGTATTCTTTCCAACAGTGAAAGCTATTCAAGCTGCGGTAACTTTAGGTACAGGCTGTTCATTGGGCCCTGAAGGCCCAAGTGTAGATATTGGAAAATCATGTGCAAATGGGTGCTCGTTAATGATGGAAAATAATAAAGAGCGCAGGATAGCTCTTGTTGCAGCTGGTGCTGCTGCTGGCATAGCTTCAGGTTTTTTACTTATTTCTCTTGATTTTCTCCATTTTGAGTGATGTTTGCATTGTGTTTTGAAAGTGACTATCTGGTCATTGTGTTTTGAGTAAATTGCCTTTTTCGTCCCTGAGGGACAAAAAAGTGACCAAACCTCAGGGACAAAAGTCATTAATGATCAGTTCTTAGTGTTGCAGAAAGCTCATTCAAACACTCTTCTTCGTTTCAGGTTTCAACGCAGCAGTTGCTGGTTCATTCTTTGCCATTGAAAATGTTTTAAGACCTCTGCGTGCTGAAAACTCACCTCCATTTACAACCGCAATGATAATATTAGCATCGGTTATTTCTTCAACCGTTTCAAATGCTGTACTTCGGGAAAAACAGGCGTTTACAGTGCCTACTTATGATTTGAAATCTGCTGCTGGTATTTTATTCTATTTCACACTTAATATACAAGTTTATATCTGGACTAATTTCATATATATCTATCTAAAAATTCAAATGTTCATATAATTCTCCTTCTAAACTTCATAATGTCTTATTCTCGCTTTCAGATAAAATATCGTATTTACCCATTCTGTGTAAACAAAATAAAGAGTAAAATGCCATTTTCGTCCCTGAGGTTTGGCCAGTTTTGCGATTTCGTCCAAAGGTTTGTTTTTCCTCATCTGGATCCAAAAGGTTTGAAATCTTGTCATTTTCATCCAGCTTGTTGACTTCATCCATTTTTCTTCGTTTAGTTAGGGGTAGTTAAGTCAGGTGAAAAATGGATGGAGTTAACGAGCTGGATGAAAATGGCAAGATTTCAAACCTTTTGGATCCAGATGCAGAAGAAAACTTTGGACGAAAGTCGCAAAACTGGCCAAACCTCAGGAACGAAAATGGCATTTTACTCCAAAATTAAACTAGTAACTTATACTAGTCTGTTTCACTGAATGGACAAATAAGGAAACAACGGTATTACTTTAAACCAACTTAGCATTTGATGTGAACTTCGTTTATCTAGTAAAAACAAAATGTTTTTTTAGTGTTTTGAAGGGGTAACGCGATATTATATAACTAACCCTAAAGAGTCTTAGGATCCTGTAAAAAAAGACATTTTTCATGAGAAGTGTGAGAAGGCATAAGAATTGACATGTAAGCATCCTGTTTTGGACTTAGGCATGATGTTTTGGGTTGTTTTGAAAGAAAAAACACCAAACATAACAATTTAAGACACAATGCAATGAGTTCTAGGCTTAAAACTTAAAGCATCATTCCAAGAACGTTAAGTAGTGTGTTTTAAGTGTTAAGCAATGTGTTTTAGTTGAGTTTTAAATTTCACGCCCATAATACATTGCGTTGTGTTTTAAATTGTTATGTTTCATGTTTGATGTTTTTCTTGCCAAAACAACCCAAAACATCATACCTAAGTCTAAAACATGATGCCTATATGTCAATCCCTGTGCCTGCCTTCTCACACTTCTCACGAAAAAGGTCTTTTTTACAGGAACCTCACCCTAACTAAAGATACATATGTTTTTTTTTCGACTTTTAGGAGTATATATATTAATATATATAAAAATTCTTCCTTTTTATATCAGTTTATGGTGTTTGGAGAATAAAATTTATTTGTATACATGCAGAACTACCACTATATCTGATACTGGGCATGTTGTGTGGGGTGGTTAGTGTATTATTCACCCGTTTAGTAACATGGTTCAATAACGCATTTGAATACATCAAAGAACGGTTTAATCTTCCTGGTGTCGTGACACCGGCTCTAGGTGGTTTAGGAGCCGGAATAATAGCACTTAAGTACCCTGGGGTTCTATACTGGGGATTCACCAACGTCGATGAAATTTTACATACCGGAAAGATAGCTTCTGCACCTGGAATCTGGCTTTTGGCTCAGTTATCGATAGCTAAAGTTGTAGCCACGGCTCTATGTAAAGGGTCTGGGCTCGTTGGTGGATTGTACGCGCCAAGTTTGATGATTGGTGCTGCGGTGGGTGCGGTTTTTGGTGGCTCCGCTGGTCAGTTGATTAACTCGGCTATTCCCGGGAACAATGCTATTGCTGAGCCACAGGCCTATGCGTTAGTAATGCTTTTTTCGTTTTTTCCCCTTTTCTGATTAGTGATATGAATTTTTTGTTGGTGGTTATGAACTTGTGATATTATATTATAGGTTGGAATGGCTGCAACCTTGGCTTCAGTTTGTTCAGTCCCGTTGACTTCGGTTTTACTTTTGTTTGAGTTGACCAAGGATTATAGAATCTTGCTTCCACTTATGGTAATTTTACGGGATAATGTATACACTAAGGTCATATTGAAGAAGTTACACGAGTGAATCAAAATACAGTTTACGGGCCACCCAAGTTCCAATTTGGTTTCATTTATGCTAGTTCTAGCACGGATGATGAAAACACCTTCTCAAATTGAATTTGAAATAAAATCATGCTGGTTTAGGGTTAATGCATCAATTTTTTTTATATATATATTTTAAATATAGGGTATGTTTGGTATTTTAAATATAGGGTATATTTGGTATTACACCTTTTAGTATTATTAGTAGGGCTGCAAATGAACCAAACGTTCAACGAACAGTTCGTGAACCGTTTGGTGGGAAGTTCGTTTGTTTAGTTAAATGAACGAACATGAACAAGAAATTTCGTTTTTTTAGTTAAATGAACGAACATGAACAGAGGCCGCGTTCATTCATTTATGTTCGTGAACGTTCAGTAACCTGTTCGTTTATGTTCAATTGTGTTCGATAGTTCATTAGTGTTTTTAGTTTTTACATTTTATTTAAATACTTCAAAATTCTGACAAACAAAATATTTAATAAGTATTAGTGTATTATGTATTATGTTCATGAACCATTGTTTGTGTTCGTTTGTTTCCATTTGTGTTCATGAACATTAGTTTGTGTTCATCAACGTTAGTTGCCTAAAATTAACAAAGAAACACAGATGGTGCATTTCCTTAACAAACGAACACGAGTATAAAATCCCGTTCGGTAAGTGTTCATGAATAGTTCGTGAACATATATATTTCTTAACAAACGAACATGAACAAGGTTCGTGTTCGTTTGCAGCCCTAATTATCAGGCATTATGGATTTATAATACTGTTCAAAAAATTGAAGCCGGGGGCATTTTGTCGTTTTACATTGTGGCAATGTTTTGATTAGAATTGGCATACATGAAATCAAATGGATGCTTAGGTGACGTAACTTTTTAGTATTGGCTATGTATCATCAACCCTTATTTAGTTCTTGAAAAATGTCAATAAATTAAATTATTAGTTTATTTAAAACTTTGTTATAAATGTTGTGTTTTTCAGGGGCTGTTGGGTTAGCAATATGGGTACCATCTGTAGCAAACCAGTCAAAGGAGAGTGAGGGATCTGATACAAGAAAAGGTTATTCTGTGCTTTCACCTGTTGACAAATTTGAAAATTGGAGACACACAGGTGATATTGATGATCTCGAACTTTGTATCATGGGACCCAATGATAACCATGAAACTATTGATGAAGATATTATACTGGAAGATTTAAAGGTTTAACCTTTATGCTTTTCTTAATTTATATATAGATCTCATCACGAGCAAATTGCATGAAATAGAAATAAACTTCACACTTTTTTCCCAATTTTAGCAACCAACTTTACACCTTGTTAGCAATCTTAGCAAGGAATTGGCTGTTCCATAGGTAGGTCATATATATACATATATAGGGTTAAGATCATGTGAGAACCTCTAGGGTAATTGAGAACCCTTAGAACGACCACACATTTTTCCTAAGCAAAAATGCAATAACTATTTTTTTTCTGGCTAAATGGCAGCCTTTTCTGACAGTTTTTTTTATATATACACGTGTATATTGTCAATTTTTAACTATACATATGTGTATATCTGTGTTTAAAATTGAAAAATCAGTATTGTACATCCATGTTTGATAATGTACATGTATGTAGATAAATGAAGATTATGGTTCTGAACATGTTTTTTTCTAATGTATATGTGTAAATACGTGTTTAAAATTAAAAAATAAGTATCATACCCATATGTTTGATAATATACACTTGTATAATGTAAAAATTGACAATATACACCTGTGTATAATTAAAAATTGACTATACCCATATGTATAGTTCCCAAAAAAAACTCTAAAAATTGACAATATACACCTGTGTATAATTAAAAATTGACTATACCCATATGTATAGTTCCCAAAAAAAACTCTTAAAAATGTGCGATTAGAATTTATTTTTGACTTAGAAAAAATGTGTGGTCCAAAATGGTTCTCACGGTTCTCAATTTCCACTAGGTTCTCTTAGGATCCATGCCCTATATATATATTATATGCCTCGTGGACATAGTATTTGATGTTGAATATAGTTATTGTTTTTGATATTACTTTTCTTTCCCTAAAATGTCATTATTTTCAAACCTGTAAATAAATTTGTACTACAGTATTTTTCACATTTTTTTGTATATTTTTTCACTTTTTTTTTGTACATATTTTCTTTTGGATATGGCAATTGGGATGGCATCAGCTAGTAATCAGTTAAATGGGTTGGTTGCTAAGATTCGTAATAATTTATAAGTTGGTTGCTAAAAAATGTAAATCTTGTATCTATTTCATGCAGTTTGCCTAATTTATACAAGTACAAATATTTTGTTTCATGGTGAGAATATCGATTATTTTGTTAATCAGGTGTCACAAGCCATGTCAACCATCTACCTTAGTGTGGGATTATCCTCAACTATCAAAGAGGCTATACAATGTATGGATAATGGTCAACAAACATGGTGCTTGTTGTTGACCCTGAAGAACATTTGGAAGGAATTTTGACTTACGGTGACATTAAACGTGGCATGTTGAAAAACTACGATGAAATCGATGGGGCTTCTTCAACTCCAGATGTATGTTATTAGTTTATATAAACATGCTTTTTATTTCCCTTTTACACATGCATATATTTGTTATATATATCCTTCAGATTTTCATCATATCTTTTCAAAATCTTAAAAATAGAATTTTTACCCATTCCTTAGCAAGTAAAGTAAAACCGGTTAATTATTACAGTTTGTTTCACCAAACAAACAAAGACAACATTATGTGGTGGGATGATTCGCAGTGGTAATGTTGTTTTCCTATTTGTTTATCAAGTGATAACAGAGTAAGTAATTTGATTTTATTTACTATGAAATTGATAAACATGATATTTTTGATGTTTCGAATGGGTAATTATGAGATTTATAGTAGAGGTGGACAAATTGGGTTTTTTAAAAACCAGTCCTGTTTTTTAATTGAACCGGGTATTATCTGGCAAAAAGAAACCGGTTCATCAAAAACCGCTTTGATGTGATGAAAACCTGAACCGGTAACAACCGGTTCGAACCGGGTTTAAAACCGGTTTGGGACAAAAAACTGTTTTTTTAACAACCGCTTCGGGTTATAAACCGGTTTCAATGATCGAGAATATGAACTGGTCTACAAACCGCCGAGTCGGATCGGGTTGAAACTGGTTTTTTTCAAACCGGTCAGGGTTTTTTTTTTCAAACCAGTTTTTTTGCCCACCTCTAATTTATAGGATATATATGAAATTTTAAACTTTTGGAGCATATATGAAGTTATTCCTTTTTTAAAACTTATAACATGTTACACTGAATAAACAAAGAAAACATTAAGCGTTGGGATGATTCACAGTAATGATGCTAGTTCCTATTTGCTTATTTAGTGATAAACATTGTTACAAAATGGATAAACCTGATATTTTAATCTTTTTGAAAGGATAGCTGTGATGATATGTGATTCAGAAACACATGCATGAAATTATTTCTTAATAATATTAAACTGAACTGTTTTGCAGTTTAACGAGTGTCTTGTATCTTCTGTGTGCACACGAGGAATAAACTATCGTGGGCGAAAACGCGGGCTTTTAACGTGCTACCCTGATACTGATTTGGCAATCGCTAAAAAATTAATGGAAGCAAAAGGAATAAAACAACTGCCAGTGGTACAACGGGCTGTCGATTTTCAAGAGGAAAGAAAACGTAGGATTGTTGGTATTCTTTATTACCATTCAATCTGGAACTGTCTCAGGTGACATAACGTCTTTCATGCTAATTTCTTATCATATGTATATATATATATACACACACTCTTTTATTTCATTTATGTTTTTGTATGATTATTAGGGCAAAGCTTACATAATAGAATCAAACTGTATTTTTTTTCTTATTTTAGCAACCGACTTTAAATTAGACGCAAAATTAGAAAACAACCAACATGCAAGTTACATATTATTGATTTATTACCGATTGGAGCAACAACTAACTATTTCAACCGGTAGCATATCGTTTTTTGCTGATTTAAAAAAAAATGTTGACACAGCATCTTATGTCACATTAAATAAATGTTTGGAACATAAACTTTACGTAAAATATTATGTTCTTTAAACTTGTAAATAAATGTATCTTTTTTAATGTTTTCACTAGTGTTGTAAGAATCGCTAGGCGTTAGTCGGCCGGTGAGGTACCGACTAGCGATAAATCGGATTGAGATTTTATATGTAATTTCAGTTTTATATGTATGTTGACGTATTTTAACACCTTCTTTGAAATATTTTCAAGTAGATAGGATTTACAGGTTTTGGTCAGGAATCTAGCCGGAATCACTAGACTGCCACTGTTTTTCGCCAATTAGGACTGAATTTGACCACTATTGACCGCCTAGTGAATAATTGGCCGATTAGATAAACATCACTCGGTGAACCTCCGACTAGCGATTAATTGGCGACTAATTGGAGGCTAGTCGCTATTTTTACAACCATGGCTTTCACATAAGAATTTTTTTGGCATATTTGACATTTGGCGTGGCGGGGTAGCCTCCATGACATTGAGTGCCACATCATCAGTTTGCAAGTTAATTCAGTTAAAAAGAGTTCGCTTGCTTACTAAAATCAGTAATATTGCAAGTTAGTTTCTATTTTGCGTTCCGTTTTAAGTTGGTTTCAAAAGTTAGGAAAATAACCAAACACGCTTCACAATAATTATAGTAATAACCAAACAAGCTACAAGAATAAGTTTTATCTAATCTTGAACCGTTTTCGTGCAGAGAGGAGTTGCATAACAGGGGGCAAGAGTATCAACCGAGGTCAGAGGACCATACCGAAGAGAAGATTTCCAATGGCCATTAATTCGTATCATTTGCCACGTTGGACATTTCAAGTGTTCGCCTATCTGGCAGACCATACAATAGCAGAAATTTTGAAAATTATAGTCGTCAAAATGACACAAGGGTATCCTGAATACGCAAGACTCGCGTGTTCTCAAATCAAGATGTTACTATATTATACGTGTAATATGATACAAGATGTTACTATATTATACGCGAATAAAGCCTAATTTAGTACGGTTTGTTCATGTTTCTCTTTTTGTTCGGTCCTTGATGGATACAATCATCGATTTTAATTGTATAATATATCAAACGGGTGTTAAATGAGTTGTCAAGACACATGAATCTGAATGAGACATGAGTTTTTGCGTGTTTACGATCCGTGTAACTCGAAATTTTATTTTACTTTTTTTTTCTTCATATTTATACTATTTTTTTTGAACGGAAACTTTCATTAATTAACCAAAAAACACAGCCAGCCCAAAACAGGGGAGACCAAACAAACACGAGATTACATCGACAAATTTACACTAATCATCCCATGAAAATTCCTTATGTTTCGAACGACTAGAGAACATAAGGAATCCCAACGCCTTCACACCTGACTGATGATGTATTCAATTTTAATCCTTTTATTGGAGAATAAAAAATCGTTCCTCGCCTTCCAAATACTCCTAACACCCTATCATAACCAAGCCGTGGATGATATCTTCCATTCCGAAATCCCCATCGAAGCATGAATGTTCAGCAGGTCTTTAAAAGAGAATGCAAATATGTTAGGAATCTTACACCAAGTGATTAGATGCTGCCATATTAAAGCCACCACCCAACAAGAAGAGAACAAATGATCGACTGTTTCGTCTCCGGAGTTACACAACGGGCAGGAGACATCATCAACATACACATTTCTATTTCTTAGCGCCACCCTGGTTGGTATTTTTCCCATCGCCCGCCACACGAAAATGTTGCACTTCAACGGGCCCACTTGCACCACTCCAACACATTACTACTGCTCACATCCTCCCCGAAACACAGCACCTTCCTAACATTTTTTACCGAGAACTCACCCGTCGCACCTCCGATCCAGTGCCAACAGTCGGGGTGGGTCCGAAAGAACCACCCCGAGAACCGCAGTGACAAGCTGCTGAAACTCGTTGGTCTCATCCAAACTGTGAGGATGTCTTCCAGTTCCAAATAAGCTGTCTGTTCAAGCCGACACCGCACACACGGTCCTTAACTTTGCACTTGTTGACAACCTCCAAGCAAAACAAAGCCGGGAATTTATCCCTGAGCGGTTCGTTAACCAGCCAAGGGTCCAACCAAAAACTCACATCCGAACCATCTCCCACAATACCTTTAAAACAATTCCGAATAGGGGAACCATTGGCAAATATGCTCGAGATCAGTTTAGCAATATTTCTCCACACTCCACCTAGAGAAGCTTTAAAAGGGACATATTCCCAACCCGTTCTACTCGAGTGAATGGACTCAATGATTTTCCTCCAAAGATTGCTTGATTCGGTCTTGAAACGCCAACCCCATTTAACAAGTAAAGCAATATTCATATTCCTGAGTCTATTAATGCCGATGCCACCGAACTGTTTAGGTAAAGCCACTCGCTCCCACGCAATCCAATGCATTCTCTTAACTTCGCTCGACCCTCCCCACAAAAATCTTTTGATAAGCGCTTCTAGGTCATCAATCACCTTTTTAGGGGCTTTGTATAGCAAGAAATAGTAGTTAGGAAGACTTTCCAAAACGGACTTGATAACGGTGACTCTCCCTCTGCGTGGACTTCCAAACCGCAAGACGGCTTTCGAAAACGTCATAAACCGGTTTCCAATTATTAATCCGGTTCATATTAGCCCCAACCATAATCCCAAGGTATTTGAAAGGCAGAACATCCGGCTTGCACCCCACCACACTGGCCAAAACGACGATCTCACCTGACACCTCTCAAATTCCGTACAAATTTGATTTGGAAATATTGATCTTGAGAGCTGAACAGAGGTGAAAACATCGGAGAATTATAATAATATTAACAACTTCGGCCTTATCCCTATCACCAAGGATGATCGCGTCATCCCATACAGAAGGTGAGAGACCTCCAGACCCTGAAACGGCATTTGAATACCCTTTATCACCCCCGCCATTCGAGCCTTTTCAATCATACAGGAAAGAGCTTCCATGACCACCAAGAAAAGAAAAGGAGATAGAGGATCTCCTTCCTCATCCCTTTGTTGCATTGAAATTCAAAAGTAGGAGACCCGTTCACTAGAAACACGATCTGGCCGACTTAACGAACCCAAAACACCTCAGAAGAAACCCCATCTGGTTGAGAATGGAAATCAAAAAATTCCACTTCATGTTGTCTCAAAATCAATTTTCAGAATATAACATTACAAATTTACGACACAATATATGATATAATGATGTATATGCATAATTAGGTGTAAAGTTATGAAACTTATGCTTATTTCTCTTTTTATCTTTTAACTAAAATACCTAATCAGTTTAAGTTATGACATCATAGTAACGAAAAAATTATTCGGGTAAACCTCGGGAAACGACATGTTTAGACTCGAACCGTTCACCACAAATTTCATGTTAGTTTTGGTATCAAAAAAGAAACTAAAACTTCTTTTAAACAAAGAATTTCCCAATATATTTTCACACTTCTTCAAATCAAGTACTTGAAATAAAAATTGCAATTTATAAATAATATAAGGTTATGATATCTCATTATCTCTACTCCCCCCCCCCCCCCCCCCATAACACCACAAAAATTTACATCTGCGGTCCAAGCGGCAACCTATTCATGAACTGAGGATGGTAAATCGACGAACCATTGGCGGCTAGGTTCAAACCAGGGTCCGACACAGGCTCGGCCTTTGGCTCACCTTTTGGCACCATCATTCCCATGTCACTCATTTGTCCAAGAAACGGATGAACCGGCATTTTAGCTTGATTAGGTACCAACCCAGCCATAGCCATTTGAGTCAGGTTTACCCCATAGCCATAGCCATGGGGACCGGGCTGCAAACCGTATTGGGTCCTATCAAATCTAGCCATAGGGTTATGCACTTGAGACGGTTGAACCGATTGAGCTTGTGTGCTAGTGGAGTTATGACTGCTGTTACGAGCCGCTGGAACACCGTGATTGTGTTTTCCTTCATATGTTGTGATCACGGATTTAAGGTCGTGCGAAGCCCTCTCTACGTGTTTCCTTACTGTGCATCCCGTGCTCGTGCACTTGTAGTAACTCCTAAATTAAAATTGTAACATAAACGTTATTTACCGTTCAAATTATGGTTAAATCGGGATAGGGGTGTAAACGAGCCAAGTTGCTCGAGATCGGCTCGCTAAAAGCTCGAGCCAAGCTTAAACGAGCTCAAGACCGGGCCAAACAAAATAATAATAATATTATTATTATATATAATTATAATACAAGTAACTAATTAATATATATTGTGTTATTTGATAAATTTATGAAAATAATTATATGTATAAATTAATTACTAAATAGAGTAAAGTACGCGGATGGTCCGTGTGGTTTATCAAAATTTTGGATTTGGTCCCTAGGTTTTCAAAAGTAGACGGATGGTCCCGGTGGTTTGCACTTTGTAACACATTTAGTTCCCAACTTTGCCAAATATCACATGGTTGGTCTCTCTGGTTTGCACTTTATAACGCATTTAATCCCTAACTTGGACCTGCTAAAACCTTTAGATTTGTTGCTGGGGACTAAATGCGTTACAAAGTGCAAACCACAGGGACCATCTGTGTAGTTTTAGAAAGCTAGGGACCAATCCAAAATTTTAGTAAATCATAGGGACCATCCGTGTACTTTACTCTAATAAATAATAAACGAGTCGAGCCTGACCCAAGCTCAAGCTTAAAAAGTTACTCATGAGCTGAGCGAGCTCTGTAAAGTTAAAGAGCCGAACCCGAGCTTAGGCGAATCGTTTACACCCCAATAAAGGGATAATATATATACCTTGGATTTGGATTTCCTTTAACAACTTTCTGCCCGTATTTACGCCAGCGGTACCCATCATCAAGAATATCCACCTCACTCGTGGTTTGCACAACTACTCGCGGCTCCCTGATGGCTCGAGTGGCCCCACTTACATCGGCTGCATATGCTTCAACCTTTCTGGAGTATCAAATAACATCCACAGTTACAAAATAGATTTAAAAATATGTTATGTATAGACTGAAGACAAAAAAGATCGTTGAACCTTCGTTTCGACTCAGGTTCATCTCCTTCACCGTCACAACCCAATGAAACGCTGCCATGTGTCGCCCGATCATCATCTTCTCCTTCTTCATCATTAGAAAACGTCAAAGAGCCATCCACAGGATCACTATTTTCAAACTGAGTTCCATGATGATTAATGGTTGATGACGTCACTTCAAGATTACCATCCTGCCCCCACTCGGTCCCACCTTGAACGTCACTACATGACCCGAACCCTGATCTACGGCCGGGAGGAGGTTTCGGATGATTGTGGGCCCCTTTGTAAATAATCTCGGTTATGTGACCCTCATGGGATCGCTCCACCTTCTTCTTAACCGGACAATTTGCATGAGTGCATTTGTAATAGCTTCTCGGAAACTCACTACCCTTCACTTGTTTTTGCCCATACTTTCTCCAATTATACCCATCATCACTAACGTGATTACCGTTATCGCCGTTCGTTAGTTGATCTACTACATCTTCTTCATTATGTTCTTGAACGGTATTCCCATTAACACCACCATTTTGTGCGGTTTCAATAGTTTGCCACGACATAAAAGGCGGATTCACCTAAATGTACATAAACCGCAAGAAATATAACGTATGTTCAACATTTCCTTCGTAAGGTAGATGATATATTTAATGAATATAAATATAAATTACCTGGTTAGAAATAGGGGCGGGCTCGGGAACAGTTTTAAATGCAAAAGATGAAGTGTCGAATTGCTCGGATAAATGATCTTTATTCGGAGCAAATTGGAATTTTCCGGTTGTTGGAGATGGTTGAGCCTGATAAATAATATTTAAGAAAATCTCTACATATTTAGCTATTTGGCATTGTGTTTTGAAAGTAAAATTTTTTGAACATCACAAGTAAGGGCGTGAACGAGCCGAGCCGCTCGTGAGCTACTTGAGATCAGTTTGCAAAAAAGCCCGAATTGAGCCGAGTTTAAATGAGCCCAAACCTAAAGTGGAGCTCATTTAATAAGCGAGCCTCAGCCCGAGCTTCATATACTAAACTTGACTAGGCCCGCGAGCCTAAACATTATAAATACAATAATTTTTATTTAATTTATTGAATATATAACTGCATGATAAATATCATTACATATAGAATTATGATAAGAATAACTAAATAAAATATATTATGTCACATATATAATTATAAATATATTATAAAAATATTAGTACGTGTATATAAAAAAAACTTAAATAGTTAATAAATAATATACGAGCCGAGCCCAATCAAACTCAATATTACTCACAAGCCAAACTTGAGCTTTAGAAATAGAGCTAGAAACAGATCGAGCTCAGCTCGAACTCTCTGAACTTAGAAGAGCTCGGGCTGGGCTCGGTTACACCCCTAACACAACAACAGCCTATCCTGCAATCGTTTTGTTACAGATGATTATCTAATTCTCCGATTCTGGTCATTTCATATCAGATAATCACTTTCAAAACACAATATCAAACGCCGCGAAAACAATAACCAAAATCTTCGAATCCACGTTAAACAAGACAATAGTTGTAAAGAACTTTACCAATGAATTCGACAGGAAAAACCGGGGAATCTAAAAGCGAAGTCGGACTAAGACCCGGAGGAATCGTCAAATAAGGAGATTGCTTCGCCACATCAGCAGACGGTCTAATGCTCTCTGTATCCAACCTAGGAGCATTATAACCAGCTCTAGCAGCCATTCTTTCAACAAGACCCGACCGCGAGCTGCTACTTTCGGCTCACCAAACCCACCATTTTGCAACCCAAATTGTTTATCCGGCCCATGAAAGGTGAACCATCGGCTCGGTTATCATCCTTAGGTGGTTCTGGTCCAGATTCTGGTTCAGGTTCAGCAACAAGCCCCGAGCCTGCTTCGCGCAACATAGCCGAAAAGAACGATCTAGGGCTCGAGCTAGGAGCCATCCAATCTCCGATTACACCAACATGGTCATCAAATCCACCCATCAAATGACCAAATATCAACTCCTCACACAGTCACACTGAAACATGAACCATTGATATAAATAACTAAATACACCAACTTTTATAAAAATCTGCAATTTCTGATAAAAAAGATTGTAAATTTTACAACTTTTACTAAAAATGGAAATGGGTTTCAAATTTTATTTCATCTTACACCCAAATTAAGTGGATCAAAACATTTCATCATCTTGGTGTTCATAAATTATCAAAATCACCCCCTAATTTAAATTATTGAACCAAAATCCAAATTTCTGATAAAAGATTAAAAATTTAACAACTTTTTGTAAAAATGGAAATGGGTTTCCAAATTCTTGAACATCCACCCAAATTAAGTGGATCAAAACATTTCATTATCTTGGTGTTCATAAAATATATAAAATCACCCTCTAATTTAAAATCTTGAACCAAAATTCAAATTAAAACAAAAACTAGCAAACAAACAATCCCATTTCATCAAAATCAAAGATCTACACAATACCCACAAACCCTAAACAAATAATAAATAAAATTAATCACATAAAAATTGGCAAATAGGTATATACAAATTATAAAATTCAAATTTCCCTATGAACAATAAAAAAATACCCAATAAAAAAAGATTGTGATTAGTGAATACCCACCTGGTTGAACACAAAAGATGGATGAATGAAGGGAGACAGCCAGTCAAAAGGGTAAATTTTGTTGCTTTTAAAAAAAAAATCTTTAAGATGAATTGATTCTTGTGTCTCTGATTAACAACCAACAGCTTCTTTCATGAATTCATTCCAAGAAAAAGTCTTTTCAACAGAGAAAAATCTGAAATCTGTCTGTTTTTCTGTCAAATTTGAAGACAAATGTGCAGAGAAAATATAATGGTAAAAACAAAGAAAAAAGGTTGGGATTATTGTGGTGGACCATAAATGATTGGAATCTTTGGGAGAGGGAGAGCTAATTGAGTTATTAAAGTTTTTCTTTTTCTTTTTTTTATTTTTAACAAATTTATTATTGCATAATGAAAAGTGTAGTCATTATATTTATTATTATTTAATGAATGCTAATTGCTAAAACCATCACCATATTTAAGAGCATTTATAAAAATAAATAATTGGGGTTATAATATTAAAAACCATAACGTATATTTATAATTATTTTTGTTATACTAAAAGTTAAATTACTATTAAAATTCTATAATATATGGAATGAGTCAAGTTGAGCATAAGTTACGGTTTAAACTGGTTTTTAGCTCTATTTTTAGTCTCGAGCTTGGCTTATGATAGATTTTTAAACTAAAGTTCGGCTCTTTTATTATTTATTAGTTATTATGTTAATTATGTTAATTAATTTATATATATTTATAATTGTTTTATTTATATTTATAATTATGATTATAATATTTATCATAAGTTTATATATAGTAATTATTATTATGTATGTATATATTTAATACAAAATAAAAGTAAAGCAAATAATGTGGTTTGTTTAGGTTTGCGAGTCTACTAGAGCTCGATAAGTAAAGTTTGGACTCGTTTATTAAACGAGTTTGTTTTTATATTCGAGCTTGTTTGAGTTCGAATTTTAATTCAAACTTTTAGTAGGTGAATCTCAAGCAACACAACAATTGCCATTTACACTTAGTAAAAGTGGAATTGAATGTATAATGTTTTCTATTACAATTCTTTAGAATTTTTTTAGTCAATTACACTTTAAGAATGCATTCTACGAGTATAAATTAAACATACAGTTTTTTTTAACGGCCAACTAAATCACCAGATATGTATTATGGGATGTCCTCGGTCGACCAAATGTATCATCTTCTCCATAACGGTCAGAGTTGGATGCATACCCAAGCCACCAGTTCCGGAGAAAAACCGCTTGCCCGAAGGCCCACTGCGGTAAAACCCGGTTCGGCTCGGTTTCAAATTGGCAACCTCCAGAGAGGTCTAGATCTAAACTTCATTGCCACCACCAATGTCCTTTAAAGTGATGCTAGTGAGAGTTGAACTTGAGACCTCAGGAAAAGAAACTAAGTAACTAATCAGTAGACCAATTTGTCAGGACAATTTAAATGTATAGTATTTGTTTCTTTATAATTTAACGTATGTATCAATGTATTCCATGTTATCTACAAATTATTTTAGAAAAGAAAGAAAAATGATGCCATAAGAGTAATTAAACATGTAAAATGTTTGCCGGGTGTTTGCTTTATTGTCTAAGTCGTTTTTGGTATTGCCACACAATTAAGTCAAAATGGGTTGTGCTACACTATAATGGGAATAGGACAATAATGAAATATAATAAAACTTATTAAAGACTATTTATTTGGAAGCATACGGCTGAATATTGGACCGTATTAATTGCTATGTCATCATTGGCAAAAACAACCATAAACTATACCATTTTTTGGCCATCATTCTTTTTTAGTTCCTCACACTTTTTTGGTTTTTAGTCCTCGTGTAGTAAAGTGGATGTGTTTTTTTACTTGTTTAAAAAAAATTACAAAGATTGTCATTTGTAAATTACAAATTTTGTTATATTTAAGTTATATATAATATGTAACACTAATACTTCATTATTCAGATAGGTGTTTAAAATATATATTTATTGATATACATGAGGCGATTCGTTATTTTACTTTCTCTCTCATTCAAAACGTCTGAAATACCATTGGCCTCAATTTTTACAACAATAGTTAAAATGCCAACTCAACCCTCATATCGGTCGCATGTCATATTCTTAGCCCCTTCCCTCTCAAAAGCTCCTCCTCACCATAGATGCTTTTAACTTGTGTTTTTTCTTGTTCTTTCTCGCCGCTCATGCTCATTTATGGGTAATGTCACACCCCAACCGATAACGGAATCATCGGGGCGTGTCACTAGGCGAATCAGATTGTTCAAGAGAAATTCCATAACACTATTAATGACAATATCTTAAAGGTCCGATTTCCTATACAATCAAACAATATCTCATAACAATTATTACAAAACACAAAATCTATTATGCTTTTCTAAGGATAAAGCCCTAAGTCTGTTGGTGCATAAAATCATCAACCTGTCACATACGTTAAAATAAAAGTCAATACATAAGTGAAGGTGAGTACACAGGTTTAATAGCATAATAGTAGTGATCAAGCGTTTACGCATAACCAACACGTAACACGTAGAGAAAGTGAATCTAAATAAGCTAACAATAATGATACAAGCTAACTAACACGATTGCGAGGTGGAGTATGCGCGATACGTGTTCACAACAGCGAACACGCACGTAAAGTAAATATGCGAGCCTTAATAACCCCCGAACCAATCGGGTGCTGAGTCCAAACTATAGTACTATCGTTGCTAAGGGTGGTCTGCAAGTCCTCATTATTCACACATAGCAAACAAACATTCATCGATTCACGTATAACATGCGAGAGCGGTTAGCGTATAAAGAGTTTAGCGTTGTGTGTAGCGTGTTTTGATATAGAGAACGTATGTAACACCCAAAGTGTGTTTTAAACGAAAAAGGGCTCAAGTATACTCACAGTCGGTGCTCAATGAAGAAAACACGAATTGTTGTGGATTGAAGGGAGCGCCGGGATCAACCTGTAAGCGAGAACAGAAGGGCATCAGTCTTCCGAAGTGTTGAAACGGTCGAAACGGGTGAGGTTAGGTAACAACTTCGGGCGAAGTTGTACCAAAACTGAGGTTTGGTAGCAACTTCGGGCGAAGTTGTATCCCAACTAAGGTTAGGTAACAACTTCGGGCGAAGTTGTACCAAAAGTGAGGTTTGGTAACAACTTCGGGCTAAGTTGTACCAAAACTGAGGTTTGGTAACAACTTCGGGCGAAGTTGTACCATTCCTCTTTGGTCAACACAAGTTCAGGCGAAGTTGTACCATTCCTCTTTAGTCAACACAAGTTCGGGCGAAGTTGGCACCAGTCAGGTGACAACTTCAAGCGAACTTGTCCCTTTTGGAGCGAACTTGTCTATTTTGGTTCCAAAATCGAGTGTTTTCGCGTCTTTTGCTGAGGAAATCGAGTGTCCATCCCTCCAATCTTGAGAGCGAGTTTTAGTCATTTTACAGGAACTCGGGCTAATCCGTGCGAACTTATCAGTTCATACGAGTTAGTCCAGTTATTGTGAAGTGACTGCATCGTCCTTGTGTTTCCGGATCTACGTTTCCCCTTGAAACAGACGTAAATTCGAATCCATTTTAAGTATATTGTTGACAATGCCTCGTTCCACTACTTAGTGAACGAAACATACATCATTTAGTCCGTTTGTGGTGTTAAATCAATGCTTTAAACAGTTTTACTCAAATCTAACGGGTTGTGAGTCGAAATCATCAAGATTTCTAGCTTGGAAGGCCAAGTCTAAGTCCAAGATACCCGTTTAAGTGTAGATCTAAGCTAAAATAAAAAGTTTTATAGAAAGAGTTGAAGATTTTCATAAACATAGGTGTTTTGATGAAAACGAAGGTAATCCTTGTGTAAAATCATAGTGGAAAACGTTGTGGTTTGCATAATAAGAGTGGTTTCTTACTTGGAAATTAAAGAAATTCGGTTTTGGGAGTTCTGGAGCGAAGTTGCAGCAAGGAGAGCATGAATGGAGGTGCTGGATATTTATAGGTGAAGAGGAATTTGGGCGGCAGGGGATAAGTTCGGGCGAACTTGGCCAGTTCTCCTTGGCTTGTGCAAGTTCGAGCGAACTTGACCCTTAATTTTGGTCTGGTCAACTTCGGGTGAAGTTGGGTATACCCAACTTCGTGCGAACTTGGCCTGATGACTGAGTTTTGTTCGTCATTTGTTCGTTAGGTGCTCGTTTGGCGATTCGATTCGGATTAGCTAGTTACGTTAAGCGTTTTAGCGAGGCGTTAAGCGTTGCGTTATTAAGTTAATGCGATTTAGCGATTCGTGTAAGCGAGAGCGTTGTGATAACGAGTATAACCATATAACGTAAAGCACACATAACACATAAGTAACATAAAGTAACATAATTAAGTTGCAATTCAGGTTTGCGTTGAGAGTTGCGAGTACTAAGCGATTTCAAATGTGATAAATAAGCGATATGATATGCGTTTCAAAATAGTTTAACCATTACAATGAATCTCAAAGTACAAACGAGTTCTAAACAGAAATAAACGGAAATAACGGGATTTGGATAACAATCCGAAAGAACGGGTACAGTCTCCCCTCATTTTGACGACTCCGAGCTTTCAAGAGATTGTCTCTGATTTGGAGGATTTTGTCTGTCGTTTCTTGTATTAACTCGGGACCGGTGAGTTGAACGTCGATCTCGTGCCATATAATAGGCGATCAACATTTTCTACCGTATAATGCCTCAAAAAGTGCCATTTGAATACTAGTATGATAATTGTTATTGTACAAAAATCTATTAAAGGTAAGTGCGTATCCCAATTACCACCGAAATCTATAACATACGATCGAAGCATGTCTTCGAGGGTGCGAATCGTGCCTCAGTCTGACCGTCGGTCTGAGGATGAAATGCGGTACTAAGATTGAGAGTCGTACAGAGTGCGGATTGAAAAGTCTCTTAGAGACGTGAAGTAAAGCGACCGTCGTGATCAGAGATGATGTCACGGGGCGTCCCGTGTCGACAAATGACTTCCTTGGTATAGATTCGTGCTAATCGTTCTACCTTATAGTCTTCTCGTATGGCAATTAAATGAGCAGATTTCGTAAGGCGATCGACGATAACCCAAATGCTATCGTGACCAGAAGAGGTGCGAGGGAGTTTTGTAACAAAATCCATAGCTATACTCTCCCATTTCCACATCGGGATATCGGGTTGTTCGAGTAAGCCAGAGGGTCGTTGATGTTCGGCTTTAACTTTCGCACAAGTTAAGCATGTAACGCTCCGTATTTTCGCGTTATTTATTTATTATTCTTTTATTTATCCAACATTATTTATTTAAATTATATAATAATTTAGTTATTTATTTGTAATTATTTAAATCATTTATTTAGAAAATATTCAATATTCTCTAATTATTAAATTATTCTTCTAACAAGTATTTACTAATAAGTTAAAATCAAAAGTTCAAGATATAATTATATATATATTCTTTTCTTTTGCAAGATTACTATACTAAAGTTGTATTTGGTTTTGTTAAAACCAAGCTAAACCACAAGGTCTAATTTAGTTATTGGCGAAAACTCAAGGGATTAAAATAAAAATATGGAATTAATTCCATTTAGATTTGAAGTTGCAGAATGTATAGTTGCTGCCCGTTACTTTTCTTTTCCGATTCCATGCAACCGATCACACATCAATGATAAACGTTATGATCGTTTCTGATGTCAACCATTACTCAAATTATTGCATTTAACTTCTCACTGATCAATAGTACCCTCGTATACCTTCATGTCTTTAACCCTTCTCCGGACGTTTGGTAGAGTGTAGATCAAACATACACACCATATTCTGTCCCGAGTCCCACCTCCGTGAATTCCTTAACCGATCGATAATTAAACACAGAAAGCATTAACCCCGGTCATCCTTTTATACTCGATTCATCCCCACTTTTTCACCCTTCACATTTTCACACCTCTCGCAATCACTGTCCCTCCGTCGTATACCTGTCCTGTCGAAGGAAAACCTACAACTCCGCCGCTAAAAGCTCGCCGGAAAGACTCGCAGTCGTCAGAGAAGACGACCGGAGACTCGCTGGAACCTTCGTTCCACTTTGTTTCGGTATAACCTGTTTCTATCTCTTTTTAACTGATTCAATCATAACTATCTAACTGAAACAGAAAATTTATATTCACACATACAAACTGTTACGTGTTGGTTCTCATATGAATAAAGAAGACAACAGCTACGATTATGATAAAGGTTTTCAAATCACAAAAATCAAACACCAAGCTGGCCAGACCAGCTGGTGTTATGTGTTGCTGTTTACTGGGGTGACCCGAGTTCGAAACCCGGCTGTACCAGTTCCTTCGCTGGTTCCGAGGTTGATACTTAGGCCCGTTGGGCCGGTCCCTAGTGGGCCAAATCTTTTTATCTTTTTTTTGTTTTGTTTTGTTACTGGGCCACTGCGAACCGGGCCAGGCCAGATGTGGGCCGAAAACTTGGATTAACAGATTTAGATATAATCTGATTTAATAACTAAAATCAGTAATATATTTATATTATTGTTTATAAAAAAATCAGTCTTATTATTATTATTAAAATTATCATTATTATTTGTGTCATTATTATTATTATTATTATCATTATTAACTTTATACTTATTGTATTTTGTTAAACTATCATTTTATTACTAAACTTATTATATCCGCAATCTACAAATATAACACCTATCGAGTTAAACTTAATCGAAATAATCTACAACTTATAATCGAGCGTTTTTCTATCTAAACTTAACAAAATACGCAACTCGCAAAACATTAAATAAATTCTGAATCTTATTCTAGGTTAAACTCCTTTGTCAAATCATCATCCTTATTCGTGCGAATCCCAAGCAATTTATACACAACCAATGTGAGTATACTCGATCCCCTTTTTGTTTTATCACTTTTGGGGTGTAACATGTATTCTATACCAAAAACACGCAACACTTGAAACTTATTTGAAACATACTCTATCCATTTAAACATGAAACATGAAACTTGTGATACTTGAGACTTTGATGCTATGTGAACGTTTAATCCTTGTGTGCAGTTCCGCCTTAACAATGGTAGTACTATGCATATGCTATAGGGGTAATATACCCGTTAGTCTTTGGGGTATTGTTAAGTTAAACACATTAACCTCCCGTGAAACTTTGGGATAGGCAACATTAACGCATTGAAAACTTGGGCTATCACTTGGACTGTGTTAGCTAGCATGGTGAAACTTGTTATATGTTTTCGTGTTGGATATGAGTCTTTTTATCCTACTATGCTATGTATCAAACTTGTATACTTGCTCAACATTATTTGTTGATCATATTTTAATACATGTTGCAGGTTGTTAGCCAAGATGATGTGAAGAAATCAAGCTAGGACAAGCTCTAGAAACACACTTTAAATATTTGTTATGCTTTTTCCTTTATTTGAAACATTGTATTTGAATTCTTAGTATTTATGAAATTGAATTTAATTATATTGTCACAATAGTGTTATGATGCTTTTGAACGATTTGTTCGTCTCATCCCGATGTTTCCGCCATCGGTTGGGGTGTGACAAAGCATTTAGAAACGTACAAAGCGATATCCTTTTTCATGCCCTGCCACCAATACCTAGAACAGAGGTCCTGGTACATCTTGTCGGCACCAGGGTAAATGGAATATCGCGACTTATGGGCTTCGGTCATCAGTAACTCTCGAAGGTCGTTGCGGCTAGGGATCCAAATGCGATCGAGAAAGTAATAGATACCGTTAGACTTATTCTCCAGCTGGGTTTCGGCACCGCATTTCATTTCCTCATACAAGGTATTCTCAATGAAACATGTGTGTTCGGTTTCGCAAATCAGGGTTTCGAGTTTATTCCGGGTTTGAATGTCATGAATGCTATACACATAACTTCGTCGACTGAGGGCATCGGCTACGACGTTTACTTTGTCGGGATGGTAAAGTATCTCACAATCATAGTCGTTGAGAAGTTCAACCCATCTGCGTTGGCGCATGTTTAGTTCTTTCTGGTTAAGTATGTGTTGTAAGCTCTTGTGGTCGATGAAGACCGTACACTTTGTACTATATCTTTAACGCAAAAACAACTGCAGTCGAGTTCGAGATCGTGGGTATTGTAGTTCTTCTCGTGGAATTTGAGTTGTCGAGACGCATACACAATAACCTTGTCTCTTTGCATGAGAACACAGCCGAGACCTAGGTTAGAGGCATCGCAATAAACAACGAAATTGTCGTCTCCGTCGGGAAGTGCGAGAATGGGAGTGTCGCAAAGCATACACTTGAGAGTCTGAAAGGCTTCCTCCTGTTCGGAACCCCAAACAAAAGGTTTATCCTTATGAGTCAAATAGGTGAGGGGTACGATGATTTTCGAAAAGTCAGCAATGAATCGACGGTAGTAACCTGCCAATCCGAGGAAAGAACGGATTTCGGACGGATTCTTTGGAGTATTCCAACTCTTTACAGCTTCAATTTTGGCGGGATCGACGTGGATTCCTTGGTTGTTGACGACGTGACCGAGAAATTGAACTTCATTAAGCCAAAATTCACACTTGGAGAATTTGGCGAAGTTCGAGAACTAAACGGAGATGTCGCGCGTGTTCGGCTCTCGACTTCGAGTAAATAAGAATATCATCGATAAAAACAATGACGAAACGATCAAAAAATGCTTTGCACACACGGTTCATCAAATCCATGAAGACCGCAAGTGCGTTTGTGAGTCCAAAGGGCATGACCACAAATTCATAATGGCCATAGCGAGTATGAAAGGCGGCTTTTGGAATTTCTTGCTCATGTACACGTAGCTGGTGATATCCGGAACGCAAATCAATCTTCGAAAAACAAGTAGCACCTTGGAGTTGGTCAAATAAATCATCGATTCGAGGAAGAGGATATGGGTTCTTAGTTGTAAGCTTGTTAAGTTCCCTATAGTCGATGCACATTCGGAACGATCCATCCTTCTTTTTCACGAAAAGGACGGGTGCACCCAAACGTGATGTGCTCGGGCGTATAAAGCCTTTATCAAGAAGTTCTTGAAGTTGGCTAGATAGCTCGCGCATTTCGGATGGTGCAAGGCGATAGGGAGATTTAGCGACAGGTGTAGCGCCGGGGATTAGATCAATACGGAATTCGACATCACGAGTAGGGGGTAAACCAGGTAAATCGTCGGGAAAAACCTTAAGGAATTCATAAACAACAGGTACGTCTTTCAAGGTTTCCTTTTCCTTCTCCGGGTTCACGATATGGGTTAGAAAAGCGATGCACTGCTTGCGCAAACCCTTGTTCGCTTGGGTACAGGACAAAAGCATCAACTTCTTTGAGGGTGTTTCGCCGTAAACATGTAGTTGATCAACGTTTGGAAGGGGAAAACTAATCATTTTATCGAAACAAACGACTTCAGCATGAGTCTTGCGAAGAAAATCCACGCCTACTATGACATCAAAGCTACCTAACTGCATAGGTATGAGATCCATCGAGAAGCTGTGATTGTTAAGTTCGAGAGTATAATCACGTAAGACGGAGTTTACGGTAATGGTTCTACCGGTGGCGATTTCGACGTCGAAGGTACTTGGGAGATTAGCGCGTTTACGTTTTAAAAGTTTTTCGAATTCTAACGATACAAAACAGTTATCGGCTCCAGTATCAAATAAACAAGAAGCATAAATACCATTAACGAGGAACGTACCATTGACAACATATTTGTCATTCGAAGCCTGGTGGTGATTGATGTTGAAAGCTCTTCCACGCACAACCAGTGGTTGTTACTGCTGCGGCAGCTGTGGTGTTGTTGCTGAAGCTGCTGCTGCTGTGGTTCTTGTTTGACAGTACGGTGCGGGCAGACATTGCTGAAATGACTTGGGTCGACACAAGTGTAGCAAGCATGTGCCTGAACTGCTAGTGCTTGCGGTGCCTGGTTGACTGACATAGCATTGAGAGGTGCTGGCAGTGCCGCGAGAACTGGAGGAGCTTGCTGACGCGGACCAGTGCGACGGTGCGCCTTGAAGTGCCCATAGATGTTGCAATTGGCACAAAAGCGGAAGTTTCCTCCAACCGTATGATGGTATGTGCACTTGGAGCATAGAGGGTGAGGTCCAGTATACGCACGCTTAGAAGCTGGTACGTTGGGAGTAGCAGCTTGGCGAGACTGAGAGTTCGGTGCTGGGACTACTGCGCAGTTCTTGTTGTAACCCTTTCACTTGCGGTTCTGGTGATTTGACTTGGAGGCTTGAGATGGAGCAGTATCGGCTCTTGGCTCAACAGTAGCTTGGCTGAGGTTCTTTGTCGGGACCTTGAAAGCTCCAGCCAAGACTCGCTTGTCATTGATCTCGGTTGCGAGTTGATAAGTCTCTTCGATCGTAGTTGGTCTTGCTGCTGATGACAAAGTCGGCGACGTAGTCGAGGAGTGTGCGGAGATACTTCTTGATAGTTTTCTCGGTAGTATCCACTTGACCTGGGCAGATGAGGCTGAGCTGCTTGAAGCGAGCGGTGAGACCAGCATTGTCACCATCGATTTGTTTGATACCCTAAAATTCATTTTCCAACTTCTGGATTTCGTGCGGTGGGCAGAACTCTTTGATCATGAGCTCCTTAAGTTCTTCCCACGCGAGAAAGTAAGCTTCATTGTTACCGCGCCTGTTGCGCTCGGCAGTCCACCAGTTAGGTGCCCTTGATTGAAAAATTCCAGTGGCGTTAATGGTGCAGAGGTTTTCATGGCATCCGCTTTGCCTGAAAGTGACTTCGATCGAGTCGAACCAATGAAACATCTTGATTGGTCCATCTTCGCCTGTGAAAGCTGCCGGACCGCAGGCTTTAAACTGTTTAAACTGAATCGAGATTTCGGGGCATTGTTCTTGGAGTCGACTTATGAGTTGCTTCTCACGGCTTGGATCTCGCTGACGATTTGAGGGATCACTTTGGCCATCTCTTTGGCCACGAGGGAAGCGATGCGCTTGTCAGCGTTGTTCCTTTGAGCGGTGCGACGAGTGTGAGAACCCATGGATGCCATTTGCGAAAGTGAGATTATGTAGAATGGCACATATGGAAATTAGACGAGATTCGATTATAATGGGTTTTGTTTAAAAGCTTGTGTTTTACAACATATACTTATTATTATTGTTATTATTATTATTCACATAAGGCACAAAACACGTAAGCACGTAAGCACATAATCACGTAGGCACATAAGCATTAAGCACATATTTTGCACATATTCACCATCACTAGATCTTACGTAGCACGCTATGAGATGCCAGTAGTATAAGCGTAATAAGCGAGTAACACTGCGTATGAGGACATTCGCGTAAGAGGGTTGAGCATTTTGGTTTGGTTTGTGATTAATTAGAGTTTTAGATTACGAGAGCTGTGCGAGTTGTGTGTATTTTCGTAACGCGAAAGCGATAAAACGTGAAATCGATAAAGCGTAAAATCCACAAAATTTAAACACATAATTAATAATAAAACTCGATGATGCGTAAAATCGGCGATTGCAGGCTTAAATCAATTGGGAGCGTCCTGGGTTTTGAGACAGCGACTACCCAACGCGATTCGAAAATTCTCTGAATTCGGGCACACGATTTGGCCTAATAGACAAATGCTCTCGCCGTACTACGGTTAATGGCCTTTATCCTTCCAGTTACGTTGTGCCCGAGTCATCGAAATAATCGAGACTTTGATGAGATTGAAAATCGAGAAGTGGAATTAGTTATTAAGGTGCGAGTTTCAACCCTAACTTAACAACTTCGTTCCATGTTTGTGGTTTTCACCGAACGCGTTGGGAGTTCCACGGGAATAGAGGTGGAGATTGTCGTTAAGATATGGTATCACTCCTAACTTAACGAATGAATCTCGTGCAGTAAATAGTACGCGGAGTGAGTGATCTTATCGAGAGTTCTTGGTTTTCATACCTAATCCCGACACAATCACTCGTTTGTGTTATACGAGCGTTTTCAGGCGTGTACATTGTGTTAGCCTTAGGAAAGGCATGTAAGCATTTAAGACAAGTAGTTTAGGTATTTAAGTCGAAGAGCGGTCTAATTTGGTACTTAGACTATAGACTAGGTCAAACATGGCAATTCTACCTATTTCCTTACAGTTATGGCTCTGATACCAATCTGTCACACCCCAACCGATGGCAGAATCATCGGGGCGCGGCACTAAGCGAATCAGATTGTTCAAGAGAAATTCCATAACAACTATTAATGACAATATCTTAAAGGTCCGATTTCCCATACAGTCAAACAATATCTCATAACAATTATTACAAAACACAAAATCTCTTAAACAAACCAATCCGACAACCTAGATTTCTATTATTCGTTTCTAAGAATAAAGCCCTAAGTCCATTGCTGCATAGAATCATCAACATGTCACATACGTTAAAATAAAAGTCAGTACATAAGTAAAGGTGAGCACAGGTTTAATAGCATAATAGTAGCGATAAAGCGTTACGCATAACCAGCATGTAACATGTAGAGAAAGTGAATCTAAGTAAGCTAACAATAATGATACAAGCTAACCAACATGACTGCGAGGTGGAGTATGCGCGATACGTGTTCACAACAGCGAATACGCACGTAAAGTAAATATGCGAGCCTTAACAACCCCCGAACCAATCGGGTGCTGAGTCCAAACTATAGTACTATCGTTGCTAAGGGTGGTCTGCAAGTCCTCATTATTCACACATAGCAAACAAACATTCAACGATTCACGTATAACATGCGAGAGCGGTTAGCGTGTAAAGAGTTTAGTGTTGTGTGTAGCGTGTTTTGATATAGAGAACGTATGTAACACCCAAAAGTGCGTTTTAAACGAAAAAGGGTTCAAGTATACTCACAGTCGGTGCTCAACGAAGAAAACACGAACTGTTGTGGATTGAAGGGAGCGACGGGATCAGCCTGTAAGCGAGAACAGAAGGGCATCAGTCTTCCGAAGTGCTGAAACGGTCGAAACGGGTGAGGTTAGGTAACAACTTCGGGCGAAATTGTACCAAAACTGAGGTTTGGATACAACTTCGGGTGAAGTTGTATCCCAACTGAGGTTAGGTAACAACTTTGTTTAAAAACACATATTTTTAGGGTTTGATGGGTTGTGAATATGTGTTAAAAATTAAGTAGGGTTGGGTTGTGTAGGTGAAAGAAAGATATATTGGTTTTTTAATAAAAGGTTGGGTTGGGTCATCAAGAGCCTTGTAGGAATTGATGTGGTGGTCTTACGTGGAAAGTGGGGGTTACATGCTGTTGAGATGTTTAATGACTTAATACTTAAATTCTAAAGATGACACAAAATATTGCAACACATATCCATTGTAGTGCTTATTATTTAACATTTTAACTTTTCATCTCGTAACGGAGTTGGTTTTCCCACAACCAAGCTCTATCATAAGAATATGTTCAGTTACACATATTGTCCCTGTGGCAAGGGCCAAACTATGCTTTACGTTTCGAGTTTTCATAAATTTCACTTTTTGTCCTAAGTATTTGCTCGTGTATAGAACATTTGGTCATGACACTAATTGTACATAATATGTGTTAGGTTTTTTATGCACCTACCTTTTTGACCCCTTATATTTAAAAACCTTATAAAAAGAATTGAGAAATTAAAATCCCATCACACCCCCACCCGACCCCCTAATTTTTCATTCTTCCCTTTAAACATCACCTTAATCGCCTCTGCCTCCTCCGCCATCGTTGCCATCAAGCCTTTCCCCCTGCTTCTTCCCAACAAGAAACAATAGAATCACTCCCTCCATATATACTTAATTACAAACCTCCTCCGCCATCGTTGCCATCAAGCCTTTCCCCCTGCTTCTTCCCAACAAGAAACAATAGAATCACTCCCTCCATATATACTTAATTACAAACGTACAATAAGATCTAGTCGATCGTTCGAAGCCACTGAGGTCAACATCCAGACTTGTTTTACTACACGACTCTATCTTCTTGATCAATTAACATGAGTTTGATTATTATACTTGGATTTTGTCACAACTCTTACCGGGTTTAGTTTGGTGTTTGGTGATCATAGGATTTAAGGGCATTCCAAACCCATTCCCCATCTTTAAAATTTTAAAAAATCACTTAAAAACACCATTCCATCCCATTCCCCATCCTCATACCCTATCCCATATCATTAAGAAAAATTGAAACAAATTCTCATATTTGGAGAAAACTCAAGCGAATCCTTTATTTGTGGGGATACGGAATGAGATGTATGAGGTTTCTAGAAAACAAAAGATAAATTTAGGGAATGATGATTTTTAGCTTATCTATAAGAATGAGGATAGTGATTAGTGAATATGATGTGAATGCTTTCTAAAGCACGTAATCACGAGGGCCCAACAACAACTACCCTTTTATCCTCTATATATCTTCCTTTAAAATTTTATAATTTAGGTTTTCTCAGTTTTGTTAACTTTTTGATTGGTTTTGCTTTCTTAAAATTTCACATAGAGCATTGACTTCTTCCTTCGGTTTGTGTTTTTATATATATGGAGATGCTGATTTATAGTTTTTTTGTTGTAGCTTAGGGGGACGGGGCACTCCACGGGTAGGGGCATCCGGGTTCGAATTAGTTCCAGAACATCGCCGCCACCCTCAAGGGTAGGCAAGGCGGTTGGTTAAGCTAGTAGGTTGTGTAAGGGTAGAATTTGTTTGAGACGGGATTAGTGGGTGGATTTTGATTGATTGCGGCATTTAACTTTTTTATAATTTTTAAAATAAAATAGTTTATGGTATGAGTAGGTGCGCTGCTAATGTTTACTAGCTAATAAGTACTTTGAGACAAATTTAATATATCAGGTGTTAGTTGGTGAGGGTTAAGATTCATACTCTTGAGTGTTTCTTTTAGTGTGATTCTTGATTCATTGGACTAGAGTTTTACAACAATTGTCAATTGACATGTGGCAAATAAGCGTAACAATGGAGCGTCACCATTCCAACCTTCATTAGGTTGTGAAGAGTAACAAAACAGAAATTTTAATGTACGACAATAATAGGGATCAAAGTATCACTTGATATTAAAAGAATAAATCTTTAGATTATTTTTTTGTGATAAAAACTATAATATGATATTACTAAGACCAAAACATTATAATTATATTATTATTATTATTATTATTATTTTATTAGAGTCAAATGGACAGAGAGAGAGATTATTTAATCTGTAAAAACAAGTGTCAGTTTTATCCGATTCTATAAAACCAAAACATTATATTATTATTATTATATTATTATTATTATTATTATTATTATTATATTATTATTATTATTTTGTTATGTACGCGCTTTAGATTGTTTTAAAATAAAATATCTTTGAATTTAATTTGCCTGTCGGGACCCACTCAAAAGGATTCTTTTGACCAAGTCTTTGTTTGTAGTTTGTCTCCCCCCACCTCAACCCAAATAAGTGGTTTTTTTTTCTTCTTTTTACAGTCTTACAGTAAATTACAGTTTTTGTTCATACGGGTTACAGTTGCAATATTTTATAATTCAAAATGTATTGTAAATTACATACTATAATTTTTATTTACTGCAATTCACTCTATCAAAATTTGGCGGGTATTATGTGATCAAGATTAAACTAAAAGGTGGATGAAATTAGTAAATGGAGGGAAATGGCAATAAATAGAAATTTTGGTTTTTAATTTGCTAGACATTTCAAATTTGTAAAATGTTACAATGAGTTATAAACTACATGAACCAAAACCGTAATTTACTCTTTAACTTAATATATTATTCTCCCAACATATGACCTACGAATCCTTTTCAAAAACCCAATATTATAACCCACGGATTTTTTGTAACTTGTATTTCCACATCACCTCAGTTAAAATTATATTTATTTTATGTATATTAGAAACATGTATATTATATGAGTTAAATAAAAAAAATATTAAATAATTGTAATGAAAACTTGTAAATTTGAAAGGCATATAAGTAAAAAAATAAAGAAAAATAAATAGGGTTTGAAAGCAAATAAAATAAGCGGAAAATCTTTAATGTGACTCACAAAATTGTAACACATGACGCTAAGTTATTTATTAGGTATAGAAGATAGAAGATAAATGTGTATATCATATGCAAGTTTAGTTTAGGTATAAGTTTCTATACATTTTGTTTTGAATTACATATAAAAATATTATAAAATATTCATACCACGCAACGGAAAATTCACATTATTATTTGTTTAATAACGTTACTATTTGGTAAATAGTTATAACGTTTGAAGATAGAAACTAATAACTATCGATTTTATTAAAGACCCCACCGGTCTTTGTATAGGACCTTTTATGATTCACTCCCTTTCCATGAAGTATGTTTTTATGATATTCATGTCTTAGACACTTTGTCTTTATAATTTTTATGATATATATATATATCATAATAATATATATATATATAGGGGACCGCTAAAATGAAAACAACAACGAGTTGCGAGAACCGTGAGAATTTTTTGATCCGAAACGAGTTGGGCCAAATTTTTTTTTCATAAACGTAGATGAATACATCATAAACACATGTGTAAAAAAAAATTCAAAACTACATACACGACAATTTTTTTACACATGTGTTTATGATGTATTCATCTACGTTTATGAAAAAAAATTTTGGCCCAACTCGTCACGTATGGTATAGTTCTCACGGTTCTCGCAACTCGTGATGGTTTTCATTTTAGCGGTCCCCTTATATATATATATATATATATATATATATATATATAGGTAGAGGATCCTGTAAAAAAGACCCAAAGTGTAGAAGGGTAAGAAAAATCTAAACCATTAGATCTTTAATCTAATGGTTGAGATATTGATGGCAATCTTGTAAATAGATAAACAATTAAAATAATTATTTTTTTAGATTAAGTGTATAAAGGTAAAATTAACATTTTTAATTTTAGAAAGTCACATGCAATCCACATGCAAGTTCCCCTTTTATTTTTTAAACGCCAATAACTTTTTACACGTAACTTCGTTTTTTTTTTAAATTACACCATAATAACGAGTGTTTTTTAATCTTTAATATGAGTACCATATTACTATACTTATATACAGAAAAACATTACATTCAATCGAATGTTTCAGTTAATGGTTTTTTGTTTCAGTTCATGGTGTTGTATAATTATTGAATGGTGTTATAGTTAGAGGATCCTGTACATTAATCTAAAAGTGCGAGAAGTGTGAGAAGGCATAGGAATTGACTTGTAGGCATCATGTTTTGGGCTTAGACATGTTGTTTTGGCAAGAAAAACTCAAACATAACATTTTAAGATGCGGTGCAATGAATTCTAGGCTTAAAAGTTAAAACACATGTCAAGAACGTTAAGCGTGTGTTTTAAGTGTTGAATAGTGTTTTTTAAATTGCACGCCTATAATTCGTTGATTGTGTTTTAAATTGTTTTGTTTGGTGTTTTTCTTGCCAAAACAACCCAAACACATCATGGCTAAATTCAAAACATGATGCCCACATGTTAATTTCTATACCTTTTCACACTTCTCACACTTTTAGATTAATGTACAGGATCCTCACCCTGGTGTTATATACTTATTGAATGATGTTATATATATTTGAATGTGTTATATATTATTGAATGGTGTTATATACTTATTGAATGGTGTTATATAATATTGAATGGTGTTATATATGCGTGAAGTGTTGTTGCAGTGTTATTCGTAGTGTTTTTATAGAGATCTTTAAAATGGTGTTTTATACTTATTGAATGGTGTTATATACTTATTGAAGGGTGTTATATAATTATTGAATGGTGTTTGCAGTGTTATTCGGTATTCCTATAAATTAGGGTGGCGGTTTATGGAAGGTTTTGAATTATTTAAATCAATGATAAAATTACTTGATTACCCTTTTCAATTAATTTAGATCTAATGGCTGAGATTCTTTCTTATCTTTCTCACACTTTTGGTCTTTTTTACAATAACCTTACCTATATATAGGTAGAGGATCATGTACAAAGTGCCTAAAGTGTGAGAAGTGTAAGAAATATTGTGGAGATGACATGTGTCCTCAATCTAAATTAATTCAAAAGGGTAAACAAGTAATTTTCTCATTAATTCAATTAATTGATAACCTCCTATAACCGCCACCCTTCCATAACCGCCACCCGTTGATTCTTTGTATGATGTTTTAAACTTGCATTCATGGTGTTTTAAACCTGCAGTCCATTACGTGTTCTTCGTATGGTGTTTTAAACCTGCATTCATGGTGTTTTAAACATGCAGTCTAGTATGTGTTATTCGTATGTTCTTCATATGGTGTCTTAAACATGCATTCATGGTGTTTTAAACCAGCAGTCCAGTATGTGTTCTTCGTATGGTGTTTTAAACATGCATTCATGGTATTTTAAACCTGCAGTCCAGTATGTGTTCTTCGTAATTTTTTTTGTCTATATAAATATAACAATATGGTACTCATATTGAAGATAAAAAAAGCTTGTTAATATGATGTAATTTATTTTTTAAAAACGTTACGTATAAAAAGTTATTGGCGTTCAAAAAAGATGGGTGAAACTTGCATATGAATTAAAGTTGATGTAGTTTTTTTATTTAAAAATACAATATAAAAAGACACTATTACCCCTAATATAGCCAAATTAGTCAAAAAAAATAAAACATAATTTACATTTTAAGCCCTTCTTGATCTCAACCATTAACTACAAGATCTAAGGGCTTAATACACTTCTTACACTTCTCACAAAACCACCCTTTTAACACAAACCCTACCCTATATATAGGATTCGGTTCAAGAGAGAACCAATCCCAGTTGCGAGAACCATGAGAACTCCTATCATCCAATAGCATATTTACACATCACCCATAACCAAATTAAATCAAAAGGGTATTTTAGTCTTTTACTTCCCATGTCACATCTTTTCTCGCTCTTCTATTTAAAAGTCAGCATGTCATATATTTTCTCTCTTCTTTTAAAACTCAGCATGTCACATCTTTTATCTCTCTTCTATTTAAAATTCAACATGAGAAATCTATTGAGTCGTGATTTTTGGGTGAGTTCGTTTGGTAAAATCTTCAAATTTCGTAAACCCGAAATCGGGGTGTCGGGGCGTAAAAAGATGTTTGGCGTAAAAAAGTTTTCGTAAAAAGTTTTTTATAAAAATAGAATATTTTTGTATGGCGTAAAATATATTTTGTTTTTTGTAAAAAAGTTTAAACAGGTAAAAAAATATTTTTTTTTGTAATTTTTTTAAAGTTTAAAACCACGTGTAAAAAAGTTTAAACCCACGCGTAAAAATGTTTAAAACCGGCGCGTAAAAAACCTTTTATACCGGCGCGTAAAAAATTTAAAACCGCGCGTAAAAAAAGTTTTAAACCGACGCGTAAAAAAAGTTTTAAACCATCGCATTAAAAAGTATAAAACCGTGCGTAAAAAAAGTTTAAAACCGGCGCGTAAAAAAAATTAAATCGGGCGTAAAAAAAGTCTGAACCCGCGCATAAAAATGTTCAAAACCGGTGCGCAAAAAAAGTTTAAACCTTACATAAAATAATTTTCTTACTAATGATTCAAGAATAATAATTTATTTAATGCACAATGATTACAATTTTAATTACGAATCATTAAAGAGCTTAGTAAAAATACCAATTTACATTTATCCCACTAAAAACAAAAACTCATTAATTAAAGCACAATGATTACAACTACTTTATTGTTTTTTAATCTCATCCATTAAAACATTTTTAATCTATAGCTTATATTGGTTCACACGGTTCTCACAACTCAAGATAGTTTCTATTTTAACCCTTTAAAATATGGATAATTAATCTTTTGTTTATAGTTTTGTAGCATTCAGTATACATTTAATCTATTTTTAGGGTTTTATTTACATTAATTATTTTCATTAAGTATGATTACTCCATTGTTGAGAAGAGTTAGCAAAAACACTTGTGTTGGTTTGAAAATTATTGGGTAGCCATCAGGTTTGGGTTATTAACAACTTTACTTCGATTCTTGAGGGGCTAATTATGTTAATTAAAAAAAAGTTACTTAATGACCTTAATATTACATGAGTTTCTAGTGTGTTTCTATTGGGAAGGAAATTAAAAAACTGAAAGTAGATAGTCACCCTCGAGAAAATAAAAGAATTTATATAATATAATAAATGAGAAAGTAAAAGAATCTATATAATATAATATAATATAATATAATATAATATAATATAATATAATATAGAAAAAGGGATCCGTTTTACTTTGGGTCATACCATACCTGTGATTTTGGATCTATATAAAAGAACATAACTCAACAATGGAGGCCACTTTCTCTCTAAACCCTAACTGAATACCTTCATCGCCTTCTTCATTCTTCTTCTGATCATCATAGAACCCTAAATGCTAAATGCCAAACCTTTCAGCCGCTAGTTCACTATACTTTGTGGATTCGGATCAACCACAGAGATGAATCAGATCCCTTGTATTCTTTTGTCTCAGTTGTTGATATCTTTCACACTTTCCCTTTTTCTCCAAACCCTTACTACATCCTGTTCTTCCTTCGCGATTCATCAATATTAATCACATGTATGTTTTTTCCTTTCTAATCTTTGATGTTTTTGTTCTCTGAATGAATCATGTTAATCGTATTTTTTGGTTTTTTGTTTTTGATCTCATAAACTCTACATACTCAATGTCTACATATGGTTCTTTTCTATGGCGATTCTTCAATTGGTAACACATGTATGTTGTCTTTTTTAATTTTGATGTTTTTGGTATGTTATTGTGATAAATCTTTGATTTGTTGTTTTGATGTCACAAACCCAACATATTGTATCTCTACCTATTCTTCGTTTTTTTTTTCCAATTATTTAGTTGTAAACACATGTATGTTGTTTCTTTTTGATCTTTGATGTTTTCGGTTTATTTATGTGACAAGTCTTTGAATCTTGTTTTTTTTTTCAAAAACCCTACATTCTAAATTTGTTCATCCACTACTTTATTTGACAATGATTCCTCAATCGGCTTCACATGTATGTTTTTTTGTATGTGTTTTGTTTAGTAATCAAATATACAATTTTATTGTGTTGTTGATTTCATAAATCATGATACATAATGAATGATATGTAATCCGACTTTTGCGTTTTTGGGATCGTCCTTTGATTGTGAGTATTAACCTTAATTTTTTTTTTTTTTGTGTTTAACATATAGTTTATCTTGGATGGTTTATGTAATTACTAATTCGCAACATGGATGGTTTATATAAATACTATTCGATTTCAGGTCTTCCTTGGGTACCCCTTCAAGAGTGGTTCAGTATGATGGTACATTGTTCTTTAGTACATTGTACATGTCTATGTGATTATATGTTGTTTTGAATTATTGAAAAGTGTTCATGTTTGATCTATTGTTTGCAGATGGTGAAAGATGGAAACAAATTAATTTTGATAAGCATCTTGCACAGCTAAGTGGAGTTCATGTTCTTTTCATCCTTGGCAATGGAGGTAGCTACAAGCACGTGAACTTTGTGTTTATTCTGAATGAAGTAGATACAGTTCCAAATCAGCTTTAATCTTCTTCGGGATGAATGTTCTGCTTCTGGTAATATTAATTTATTCAGTTGCAAATTACATATGATGATGATTTACATATTAGTGTAATTGCTTTTGCAGCTTTTGTCAACGATGCCCAATTTTTATTTTAAGAACAATAATAATGATGATGAATCAATGTGTATCATAAGCTTTGAATCTTTATTAATTTATTTTGAATCTTTATTAATTTGAAGTAAAGTTTAAACCATAAATGCTTATTAGTAACTTATAAAATATTGTGGTCATAAATCATTATGCCTAATTTTGGATATATAAAGGTTGCTTGCCATAAGTTATCACGCATACAAAACTACTTCGAAAGATTTCTTTTAAATTGCTTGGAATGTTTTGTTTTGTTTTGTAAGGATTTAATGTGTTAAGAAACAATTCATGTCAGTATTGTTTAGTAAACTAATTTCATTTTCAAACAAAGTTGCTGCAAATTCACATTAAGAAATATATAGAAATGGTTATGTCATCTTATCCACTTAACGGTTTGTCGAGTGCAGGTGGGGTTTATAACATAAATTATAGGTGTTTTGGTTAAGAGTTGCATGTATTCCCGTATTCCAGAACTTGAAAAGGATATTTGGGGTGTGATGGAATCACTCTGTTCATCAAAAGGCTTCTCTTTGCTTCTTTCTTCATATTATCTGCAAATCAAGTGTAAGTAATCTGAATCTATAATCTCTTTTTTCATTAATAGATCTAACGCAGTGTGGAAGAAGATTGGATTTGAAGATTGAAAATCTAAAATTTAGGACTCTGGATGTAATTTTGTCTACACAATCGATCATCTGTAGAAATGCCCTTATATCATTCTCCATGAAAATATTGTTTTGATATGAGTTCACATGTTGTTATGAACCTTTGTTGAAAATGTGATTTGAAATTTATTTTACAAAAATGTGTTGTTTCTTTTAATAATTTTGTTATCATTTTTTGGCCAAACTAATAGCTGCGAGACTGTACCGGAGAGTCCAGCCGCTCACCATCTGATTCGGATCTTCAACGGAATATAACCAGAGATGAGAACCAGAATCTCTGGTGAGCTTTTTTGTCCATGTTTTTCAATATATATTACAAGTTCTAAATTTCAACCGATATAAATTTTATTTTAGAAAAGACAATGACTCGAAGTAAATTACTAAGAGTAGCTTTGAAAAGTAAGCATGGAGCTTTTGAAAGTTTCATATATTCTTGGAGTTGATAAGATGAGGGACGTTAAAAAAACAATTTTACATAGGCAACAGTGAGAACCACATAACTACTTACATGTTTTAGTTTAACCGTAATGTATAATTATGACGGTCTGCGCTCTTTCTAACTTGTATTATTTTTCAAAACACTATGGAGTATTTAGTTTCATACGATTCTATAGTTAAAATTGCTTGATCAGTTGATTGTGGCCACTCACCACTAGGCCATAATGCTTGCTAATAGGTGCTATTATCTGAGCCTCTTTTTTTTTCTATAATTGGGCGTGTAGTTGGAATCTTTACCTACGCTTTTGGGTGAACTCATCTATTATGTTGACGTGATAATTCCGTTGATATTGCATAATGTAATATGTCTCATGTTGATATAATATCTAAGTTTAGTTAACTGCAGTATTCATCTTTGTTAAAATTTCAGTTTAAACTTGCGTCCAAATTTTGAATCACTTGCCATTGAACTGTCTAGAAGTGGAACTTTTAATTCATTTACTTGTGAATGGTTGATTTTTTATTTTTAATCCCAAGCGGGTGAATAAAAAAAAAATGAAGCTAAAGCAATTGAAGGTTAACTTATAACCCTTTTTCACCAATATGAAAAGTTAACCTGTTATGGTCCCTTACTCAACCTGATCGCTCATCCAAATCAGGAATCTGCATGTCTTCAAATTATCAACTCCCTTTCATTCTTTTTGGTTGACTCTTTTGTGTATTATACCTGAAATAAACAAATATGTGATTCTTCTTAACTTCTTAAACATGCACACATTACAGTATTGCATTTGTTATATGTTTGATAGTCTAACTGCATTACAGTTCTATAATTATCATTTTGGAAGTTTCTTTTTGTCATCACCCATTTCAAATAAACAAGAAAATGCTCATAACTAATTTCATTAGTGAAATAGCTTTAATTGATAAACTTTATTCAGATGGTTTTTTTTTGGTAAATAATGAGAAGTTATCTAAATAACATTTTGTTTGTTTATACCTTAGGACGACTAGAGGTCTTGATTTTTAGTCACTTTACTATTTCTTTGCTGGTTCACTGGTTATCAAGGGTGCCTCAGATGATAAAAGAAATTGCAAAAATTTTGACAGGAGATGCGGATCGTTGGTGATTTTTGAAGAATCATATTATTGGTCTTGATTCTCATTTCTCTCATAAAGTGGTGACAGTGCAACCGGGTAATATTAAAGACATACAAGTTGCTGATGATTATCTCACTCATTGACCTCAAAACTCCAGGTTTATAACTTCACCTATTTCCATGTTCCAACACATGTGGTTATTTAATTTCATTTGTAATTTGAAAATTGAAAATAAGATTATCTTGATGTACTATTTTGTAGGCAAAGAATTCAGTGGAGTCCATGCAATTAGTGAGTTTGCTTGAGAACAAGTTCTTGAATTTCTGGAGATTAAAGGAATACTGTTATAAGTTAAAATCGCCAGAATTTTTAATCATGAAAAAAAAGAGAAAAAAAAAAACTTTTTGAGCTAGAAACTAAGAAAAGTAGCGCAGGCCTACGTAATCTTCGTTGGGGATGGTGACTCTGACCTAGAATGCCTCTGGGATGTGTGAAATCAAATTGCATAAAAAAAAATACTGAAGCCTATTGTAATCCGAGTTGGGGATGGCGACTCTACAGTCGGAATACCTCTGGGTTAGGTAAATCATCGTCTAAGCTCAATAAAAAATAAAGAAAAAGAAAAAAAATTTGGTTTTAAATTCTTTTGATTTTGATATATAACGGTTAGGAATTGGTCCAGTTATCGTTCCTTTGTTCTATAAGCTTGAGGCGGGATTAGGTGGACTGTGGCTTGTAGTGTGAGACCCTAGGTAAATTGGCTGCACTTGAACTAAATTTGCATGATAAGGACTTGGAACCGGGTTTTGGGTTTAAGAGGACAAACATATTTGCAATCGCGGCTAACACAAGTTTTGATCTTAATAAATATGAGTAGCTTTTGTCCCGAGTAGTTGCTTTTCTCTGATTCCGTTTGCATAGATTCTTTTTCGAGGACGAAAAAAGAGTAAGTGTGGGGATATTTGATGTATTGTAGAATGCATCGTTTATTCGTGTATAGTTGGTACAATCTTTATTAGTTTTAGTTTCGTTTTCCGTAGAATAGTTAGTCTTTTGATCCAATTGCGTTTTGCAGATCGTATGAGCTTAAAGTAGCCGAGAAGCGTGAAAATTGAGTAGAAATATGAATTTGTTAAGTCTTGGAACGAATTGGAGAGCTCGGGAGCTGAAATGAATTAAATTCTTGAAAACTAAGCTTCTGGCGGGCCGCGACTAACTGGGCTATTACTTCTCGCCACCCGCGAGAAGCCCATATAGTGATGACTTCACTTATGCGGTCGCGGGGCGCGACTTGATGACCAGAACCCTCTCGTGGCCAGCGAGAGGGTGTTATCTGCAGATGATTTTGAATTCAGCTGAGATTTGGGGATATAAAAGCAATTTTATCATTATAAAACCCTAGTTACGAATTTTGGAGTTCTTGAAGTCAATCTTGGAGCCGTTTAAGGAGAGTTTAAGAGTTCGAGAGCAAAGGAATCATCCGACCAAGCGAAGATCGAAGATTAGAGGCTTGCTCGGGTTCTCACAATCCTTGTTTGTCTTATTTGCCTTTGTCTGAACTTGTAATGATGAATTCTAGGTTGTTAATTCTTGTTTTGCATTCGTTTATGACTGTTTGGCTAAACGCATTAACTACCTAGACTATGATGGGATTGATATAAAGTTTACACCTTTTTCGTTAATTACATGTTTGTTATGGACTAATTGTGCTCTGTAAGCAGTTTGTTTATCTGGCTTGGTGTGTATGCATGCTTTGATTTGGTTTTCTGTTTTCCATTACTTCATATGATTCTTGGTGACTGCCTATATCACGGAATAAAGTCGTATTAGGTTGTGAATTTTGGTGTCTATATCACAGAATAAGTTCATAATCTTTAGGGTTAAGTGGCCATTCAACCTTAGAAGTGATCGTTAACAGGTTACTAGATTCTAGTGTTCTACTAGTCCTAATACCTGAAAAGTGAGGGGCTATTGATAGATCTTACCCGGCGAATTGCTATAGTCGGTCTTTGGAAAAAGTCCATGCCTTTGTTGACCCGTCGGTTTATTAGTCTATCAAGTCAAGTTTAGATATTCAAACTACCCTAGATCTATAATTGGAAAATAGTAGGTCGTCATTAGGGTACTCACACAATATTAGACAACTGGAAAGACGTCTAATCAACCGGTAGGATTAACAGCCTAGGTAACGCCATAAATTTCACCTCGAGAAGGGTTGAGGGGTTTAGCTGGTATTTAATGGGTTTAGTATCATAAGATCCCGGTTCCAGAAAACGAGTAATTAACTTAATCGGTAAACGCTTAAAATCAAATCAGGATTCTAGTCTAGGTAGTCTTCATCACCGCTTGAGAACAACTTCCGTCCTTAGTTCGTATTAGTTAATTTAGTCGTTAATTAGTTTTAATATAGATTTCCTTAGATTTCTAGTAACCCCCCCAAACAATCAAAACAGTTTTAGTCGTGTCCGTTTTAGTCTTTCTGAGTCTAGTAGCGTAATTCATAGAGTCCTGTGGGTTCGATATCTGGACTAACTTAGGTTATACTACATTGATCGGTACACTTGCCGATTGTGTGGTTTAGGTTTAAGTCGAGTCTAGAATTTAAAGCTTTCTAGTGTTGAGTCTAGAGTGTCTTAGTTAGTTGATTTTTACAGTCCGTTCAGCACACATCAAGTTTTTGGTGCCGTTGCCAGAGACTCTTGGCAATTGCGTTATTAGCTTTGATAGACTTTCCTGACACATACTTGCTACATGTTTTGTTTCGTTTTGAGCCTTTGTTTTTTTTCTTTTTAGTTTAATTTGAGTCTTAGTAACTATTGTCTGTTTTCTCTTTGTTTGCAGTGGATGCCACATCTGCGCTCGCAGGTACCACCCCCGAAGCCACCTACAGACAAGTCAATCGTCTTGTCTTCATCTTTCCAAGTAAGTACACCACTTCCCTCATCTTCCACCGCTTCTGAATCTACCCCCAATCTAAACCACCCACATTTGACTTCACCCTGAAGTCTTCACCCCATAATTCACCACCACCCTCCCGTCCACAAAGCCCACCCGTCGTCCAAATGGCCGACCAAAGACAAACCGTCCACCAACAAGCCACCCAAGGTTTCACGGGTCTCTCCTCACCCATCACTGTCCCACCCATAGTGAACCAAAACTCATGGCAAATACCCTCATATGCCATGACAGCCATCACCAATACCATTCAGTTCCATGGTCGCGATGACGAGGATGCATCCGCTCACATAAATCGTTTCTCTCGCATGCTCGCCACCTTTAGCCTTCATGGAGCACCCGAAGATGCCACCTATCTTCAGCTTTTCCCGTTTTCGCTTCCGGGCTGTGCAGCTACATGGTTGGACTCTCAGCCAACCGGTACTTTCACTACTTGGGCAGCCCTTCGTCAAGCCTTTCTGAACAAGTATTTCCCACCTGCTAAAGCTTCACGTCTTCGCGATCAAATTCACTCCTTCCGCATGGAGCCTGATGAGCCGTATTACCTTGCTTGGGAGCGCTTCCAAAACCTAGTCGCCCGTTGCTCTCAGCATGGTCTTTCCAATTGGGCTTTTTGTGAGAAATTTTACAACGATCTCACCCAAGAGACTTCTGATCGTTTTGACACTAATGCGGGAGGTCACATGATGGAATACTTACTGTCGTCGAGTGTTTAGAGCGTTTCGAAAGCTTTGCCCAATCTCAAGCTCAGTCGCAATCTGACCGACGATATTCAAGTGGTAATTCAAATACCACTACTAGTGCACCCACTCGAGGGGTGAACCAGGTCGACCTGGATCCTAGTATAGCCGTTGTGTTAGAAAACCTCACTCGCGAGCTTAAAGAGATCAAGGAAAAAGTTGATAAGTGTGAGTATTGTCGAGGGGGTCATGATACTAGTGCGTGTCCATTGTTGATTGGTGAGGAACAGGTCGATTTCGTAGGAGGAGGTCTAGGTAGAGGTCAGGGTAGTGGTTTTGGTAGCAATTTTAACTCAGGGTGGCGTAATAATAATAATAACTTTCGTTCCACCGGTAACCCCCTAGTTTCCAAGTAGCTCAAAATCCCAACAGGGGGCAGGGTTCATTCTTTAGTGGGGGTCAAATGGGCAGTTCAATAAGGGGTTCAATACTAGACTGGGGGTGAGGGTTCAAATAGTCAGGTTCAACCAAATCAGGGGTCAAATAGTGATGTAGGGGGTCATCTTCAGCCTTTAGAAGCCATGATGAGTCAAATACTCGTCAAAGACCAAACCACCCAAAAGGTTCTCACCGAACATGACCTTCTACTTAAGAACCACCAAGCTTCACTCCACAACATTGAAAGGGTCATCGGTGATATGTCTAGGAAACTTGAGGAGAGATCATCCGGGCAGTTCTCAGGTACCACCCAATAGAACCCTAATGCCCAAGCCAAGGCCATTACCACCTGTAGTGGCAAGACCATAGGGAACCCGAGAGTATAGGAGAGAGTTGAGAGTGAGGATGAGGAGATAGTGGATGAGGAGATTGAGATGGAGGCACCGGGCAAAGTGCAATCTAGGCTAGTCCCAGCAAGTACCGCACCGCCCGGTGAGCCTGTAGGAGAGAAGAGAGTAGAGGGACCACCCGTTGCGTGTCCCGTTTCCTTCACGTCTTAGGAATCAAAAGTACTCTGAGGAATACGGGCACTTCCTAGATATCTTCAAGCAGTTGAAGATCAATTTACCCTTCATAGAGGCACTCCAGTCCATGCCTAAGTGCGTCAAGTTATTAAAGGACCTTCTTAGAAATAAGGACAAATTAGGGGAGTTATCTAATGTCCTGTTGAATGGAGGGTGTTCCGCCGTCGTTTTGAACAAGCTTCCCGAGAAGCTCACCGATCCCGGTATCTTTACCATCCCATGTCTATTCGGTAGTAACAACAAGACGCGAGCCTTAGCCGACCTAGGTGCTAGCATCAACTTGATGCCCTTTTCTATTTACGAGAAGCTAGACTTAGGCGAGCTTTCACCTACCCGTATGACATTATCCTTAGCCGATCGGTCCGTGAAGTACCCAAGGGGAATTGTCGAGAACTTGCTAGTCAAGGTCGACAAATTCGTTTTTCCCGCCGATTTGTTATTCTTGATATGGAAGCTGATGAGCGAGTTCCTATCATTTTAGGTCGTCCTTTCTTGCGTACCGCCAAAGCTCTCATAGATGTCTATGATGGGCAAATTACTCTTAGAGTTGGTGAGGAGAGAGTTACTTTCGAGATTGATCGTTCCATGAGCCACCCGAGTGGTTCCGATGATTATAGTGGTCCATGTCATTTCGTCTATTTCTTGAATCATTCATCTCGTGTGTAGACCATTGTCTAGAGTTCATTAGTGGTGCCGACTTGGTAGGAGGAGAGATAGTTGAGGAGAAAGTGTTAGATGTAGAGGAGATAGGAGATGAGGGGATTTCTATAATTCCCGAAGTGTTAGAGGTTAGTGATGACACCAGCCGACCACCACCCTTAGAGCTTAAGGTCCTTCCATCTCACCTAGAGTATGCCTATTTAGGAGAGGGATCCGAGCTACCGGTTATCATATTATCAAAATTATGGAATGGTGAGAAGTTGAAGTTGTTGGATGTGTTGAGGGCCAACAAAGAGGCCATTGCATGGAGGTTGTCTGACATTCAGGGTATAAGCCCTTCTTATTGCACTCACCGGATACTCATGGAGGACAACTTTAAGCCGGTGGTGCAACCGCAGAGGCGCCTCAATCCAAACATGCAAGAGGTAGTGAGAAAGGAGGTGATGAAACTCCTAGAGGCCGGGATGATATATCCCATTTCAGATTCTCCATGGGTGAGTCCCACACAGGTTGTCCCTAAGAAGGGAGGGATGACCGTTGTCATGAATTCGAAGAACGAGCTTACCCCTTCTCGCACGATCACGGGTTGGCGCGTATGCATCAATTATCGCAAATTGAATGATACCACCCGAAAAGACCACTCCCCATTGCCCTTTATTGACCAGATGTTGGAGCGTCTCGCGGGTTAGCAGTTTTACTGTTTTCTTGACGGTTTTTCCGGTTATTTCCAGATCCCTATCGCACCAGAGGATCAGTATAAAACCACATTCACATGCCCCTATGGAACTTTCACGTATAGACGCATGCCATTTGGGCTGTGTAACGCTCCGGCTACCAGCTACCTTTCAATGATGCATGGTCGCTATTTTTCAGGATATGATAGAGAGTTCCATGGAAGTTTTCATGGACGATTTTTCAGTGTATGGCGATTCGTTCGAGCAACGTTTGGTGAACCTCGAGAGGATGTCGAAGAGGTGTGTTGAAACGAAGTTGATGCTTACTTGGGAAAAGTGTCACTTCATGGTGACCGAGGGGATTGTTCTAGGTCACAAGATTTCGAGGGATAATACAGAGGTAGATAGGGCAAAGATTGATACTATTAGTAGGTTGCCCCCACCCACGAGCGTGAAGTCGATCCGTAGTTTCTTAGGTCATGCGGGGTTCTATAGACGTTTTATTAGGGATTTCTCTAAGATCACACGACCCATGACCCGCTTGCTAGAGAAAGATGTTCCATTCGTCTTTGACGAGGAGTGTCTCAAAGCCTTCAACTTTTTGAAGGAGCAGCTTGTTAGTGCACCCATTCTTATCTCGCCCATTTGGAGCTTGCCGTTTGAGCTAATGTGCGATGCGAGTGACTATGCCGTAGGAGCGGTTTTAGGACAAAGAAGGGAAAAACATTTCCACCCGATCTACTACGCGAGTAAAACACTAAATGACGCTCAAGAGAATTACACCACGACGGAAAAGGAGCTCTTAGCCGTGGTTTTCGCTTTCGACAAATTCCGCTCATACCTCGTTCTCTCTAAAACCATAGTCTTCACCGATCACTCAGCGTTGCGGTTTCTGTTCCAAAAGAAAGACGCTAAACCTAGACTTATCAGTTGGATCCTCTTACTTTCCGAATTCGATATCGAAATTAGAGATAAGAGCGGGGCCGAGAATGTGGCCGCCGACCACCTATCACGTCTAGAAGATCCCAAGAGAGAGGAGATTCGTGAGGAGGAGATAGGGGACACATTCCCTCATGAGTCGATAGAGTTTGTTAATGCCGAGGAAGAAGGATTGCCGTGGTTTTGTGACTTAGCAAATTATGTATCTAGTGGCAATATTGTTAAAGGAATGAATACACAACAGCGTAGGAGGTTTCTTAGTGAGGCGAGGAAGTATTTGAGGGATGACCCTTTCCTGTATAGGATAGGAGGAGATAGGATCCTTAGGCGTTGTGTGTCTAGAGAAGAGTGTATGAACATCCTTAAACATGTGCATGAGGGTCTAACGGGAGGCCACCATGGCGCTCATACGACTGCACAAAAGGTGTTCGATTGTGGTTTTTATTAGCCCACCGTACTTCGTGATGCCGAGGGGTTTGTGAAGGCATGCGATGCTTGTCAACGAACTGGCAAAATTTCGGCCAAGGATGAGATGCCTCAGAACCCAATCCAAGTGGTAGAAGTATTTGATGTTTGGGGAATAGACTTCATGGGACCGTTCCCCACCTCGAAAGGGAACCGGTATATTCTCGTGGCGATTGACTATGTGTCAAAGTGGGTTGAGGCTCAAGCTCTTGCCACGAATGAAGCCCGAGTGGTATTGAATTTCCTCAAGAAACTCTTTTGCCGTTTTGGTACACCCAAAGCCTTAATTAGTGACCGTGGTACTCATTTTTGCAATGCATTGATGGAGAAGTTGCTTGCACGCTACGGAGTCACTCATCGTTTTTCTACCGCATACCATCCACAAACAAGTGGACAAGTGGATAATGCGAATCGGGGTGTCAAGCGTATCTTAGAGAAAACTGTCGGTAAGAATAGGAAAGATTGGTCCGACAAGCTTGACGATGCATTATGGGCGTTTAGAACCGCCTATAAGACACCATTAGGAACCACACCATTCATGATCGTCTACGGAAAAGCTTGTCATCTCCCCGTAGAGCTAGAGCACCGTGCCCTTTGGGCTTTGAAAACCGTTAACCTTGACATGACCAAAGCCGCTAGAAAACGTTTCTTTCAAATTCATGAGCTAGAGGAGCTTAGGGATGCGGCTTATGCTCGATCTTGGAGCATCAAGGAAAAAATGAAAGCCCTACATGATCGCAAATTGAAGAAGATCAAAGAGTTTAGTAAGGGCGATCGAGTGCTACTTTACAATTCTAGGCTGGAGTTATTTGCGGGAAAGTTGAAGTCGAAGTGGTCGGGTCCTTACATGGTGCATGATGTGTCTCCGTATGGAGCGGTTGAGATAATGGACGAGTCCGATGGCCGAAGTTGGAAGGTAAATGGCCATCGTTCGAAGCACTATATTGGGGGAGCGTTAGATAAGAGTGAAAGGGAGGTAACTCCTCTCGAAATCCCACATAAAACCACCACTTAGTGTCTTGAGTCGCGGCTCAAGTGTAGAGTTTATACCGGTTGTATTCTCGTCTATTTTTGTTTATTTTTCGTAACTAACGGTTTTCTTTGGTAGTTTGTCGGTCTTTGTTTGTGTTTCTGAGTCATTTTGCAGGAATTCTATACCAAGGATGTGCAGGGAATGAGGAGAAAAACGAGTTCCAGGTAAGTTCCAGAGTTGGAAAAATTTTGGGTTGTGATTTGGGGGTTTGGTTAAGTGTTGAAAAATTTTCTAAGGTATGAACTGGTGGAATTTTCGAAACTTTCTATGAATTTGCCTTCTGGCGGGGCGCGAGTACCACCACCTAATCCATTCGCGGCCCGCGAGCGCCTAATAAACACTGATGTCATTAATACGGTCGCGGGGTGCGACTCCCTGACCTTATCCACTCGTGGCCCGCGATTAGCCCTATCTGCAGCCGGACCCCATTTTTAACCCTAATTTTCACTTGTTTGCCTTACTTCTTCTTCTCCATACCGCCGAGCACCACAAAAAACCACCTTAGACCTCCGAATTTCAACCCTTTTCACTCAAATCAACCACCCCCATTCACCCATAACTGCTATTCCACTTGTTTCCACCATCAATTTGCAACCATTCACCATCCATTTGGGATTTTCACGAGGGTTTCAAGCTTCAACCGTATTCATCTTACTTTTCTTCTCTAATCCGATTCCAAGGTATGTTTTCTTGTAATTTTTGTACCATGAGTCCATTATTTCAGTTTTTGTTTAGAATAAAGTTGGATTTTGAGTTGGGTTTCAGTTAGTGTTAGGAAACATTTTAGTTTAATCTTGTAGTTGGTCATAGGTTTACTTATATGCACGTACAGGTACAAAACACTTCGCCCGTACTCAATCTCCATTCGGGCGAGGTTGTTTATGACTTATGATTTTGTAAACGGTAACCCGATCTTTCATTAAATGCTTAGTTTTTCGGTTTCAACCGCGAAAGAAATGCTATACGGTTGATCTTAAAAAAAAATCCCAAAAATAGTTTGTGACTTCTAATGATCTGCTTTGCTTTGTTTTGTCAAATTTGAATTGTTTTGCGGATGTCAGGTAAAGGTTCGTCGAGTAAGAGGGGCAGGAAATGGGGCCCGACGGCTCGCCCCCAAGGTGTTCCGGAGGAACCAGTTCAACAAGAAGAGTATATCCACTACAGGGAAGTGGATTATAGGGGCCCGGGAGTTCCACATGGCCAGAGCACAAGACTTGTAGATAGCCCGTTGTTGCAATTCGAGTTGAACTCAGGAGAGTATGATAGGTTGGGTTCTTTGATTTCAGTTGACTTGTTGAAGTTTAGAAGGATGGATTGGGGCTTGTTAGATCGTTTGGGGGCCGCCCGGTTGAGCATTTGTTAGGACCGAGGTTCAGGAGAGTTTTAGATTGTGATGCTCGGCAGTATAAGGAGATTACCCTTGAGTTTCATTCCACATTCGATTACAAACAAGGGAATTCCTTTGAGAAAGATGTGGTATTCTTTGCTCTAGGTAGACAATCTTATGAGATGACCATTCCGCAATCTGCGGTGGCATTGCAGTTCTACACAGAAGAAGAGGTGCAGTCACTTGATTTTATTACAAGTCTTCAGGGGGTTTTTAAGAAAGATTATGATAACAGTGTTAAGGCGACTGAGTTGGCCAGCTTTTTGGGAACTATTTTGAGGGTTGCTTATTCGAACAGCATGGTTGCAAGTGATATCACCGACCCGGTTCTCCGTTTTGTCCACAAGATTCTGGCAGCTACACTGGTTGGGAGAGGTCAAGGTGACAACAAGGTTAATCAGGTTAGTTTGTTTTGCTTGATGTGTATGGTGGAGCAGAGGCCCGCAAACTTGGCTACTATCTTTGCATGGTCGATGAGGAGACCGTGGAGGGGCGGTTCTGGTGCAAGGATATATTGTGGTCCTTACATTACTAGGTTGGCGGAGAGTTTAGGTGTGTTTGGTAGGTTTCCCGGCTGATAAGATGAGAGAGGGGCCGACACCGGGGTTTATGAGGATTAAGGATCTACAGGCTATGGGTATTTTGCCTTATTCTGACCCGCCAGAGTGGGACCATGTGAGTCAGGGACCACTGGTACCACCACCTCCAGGGTCCGCTGCAGCTGCAACACTTCAGGGAGCTATTCCGCCACGTTATCAGCAGAGGACCCGTCAGCAGATACCAATGCCTCAGTATCCTCGTAGGCCACCACGCCCAGATCCACTCACTTTGGATTCTTTGTATGACCGGATGGAGACCGGTTTTGGCGATTTGCGGGTTATGTGGATAATCAGTTTTGGAATGTTAGGCAGGTGATGATGGAGAGTCGTCGGATGCACGAGCAGGGTCAGCAGAGGTTAGAGGATGGTATGAGGTACATGATAAAGGGTATGCATCTTGCGGTTCCCCCGTTCTTTAGGCAGCCACAGGCAGGACCGAGTGATTTGGTAGGGGTTGATCCGTATCATGTTTACCAGCAGGGATCGGAGGATGCAGACGATGATGAGTGATTGGAGGCAACATCAGTGGTGTTTTATCTAGTATCTTTTATTTTTCTTTTATGCTGTTTTTAATCTAACTCGGCCTGTATCCGTAATTTTGAATACTTTGGTACTTGGTTGGGATGGTTTGGGGTAGGATATTTGATTTGGTGATGTTGGATGTTGAAAACACTTTTACTTTTATTATGCCATGTTAGTAGGTTGTTTGATTATAGGTATGGTGTTTATTTTTGCCGTTTCTGTTCGCGTGTCCGAGAGTTAGGAATTGTTTGCTGAGCGTGTTCGGACTGAAGGGCATATGTGGAATTGACTGGCACATTGACAGTCTCGCATATAAATTCAGCTAAGTCGTTTCACTTGTATATTCTGTATTTCATCTTGCTTTTACTTTTTATTCCTAGGTAGTTAGTAGAGTCGATTCTCGTCTTTGCATTAGGGACAATGCAATTTTTAAGTGTGGGGATGGGATACATGGTGTAAATAGGAGTCGTAGTCGTAGAGTTAACTGAGTTTATTGCGTAAAAAAATTGAAAAATTAAGAAAAATCTCTTTTGAAATAAGAAGTTTGCAAAAATTGAAGACGGAAAATGATAGAAAAGATGGGTTTCTACTCGGGTTCAGATAATGATAATATGAGTTAAAAATAGTCGAGCTTGTGTCTAGTTTGGGATATGTGAATAGGCCCGGGGTTTGGTTCTAGGTTCCTTTGATCTTAATATATCTTAATTGTCGGTTTGCTAGTGGGTACTCGTATAGGAAAAATGGGAAATTGAAACCGCCAATAATAGTATAAGGAATACCGTTATAAGTTAAAATCGCTAGAATTTTTAATCATGAAAAAAAGAGAAAAAAAAAAACTTTTTGAGCTAGAAACTAAGAAAAGTAGCGCAAGCCTACGTAATCTTCGTTGGGGATGGTGACTTTTACCTAGAATGCCTCTGGGATGTGTGAAATCAAATTGCATAAAAAAATTACTGAAGCCTATTGTAATCCGAGTTGGGGATAGCGACTCTACAGTCGGAATACCTCTGGGTTAGGTAAATCATCGTCTAAGCTCAATAAAAAATAAAGAAAAAGAAAAAAATTTTGGTTTTAAATTCTTTTGATTTTGATATAAAACGGTTAGGAATTGGTCCAGTTATCGTTCCTTTTGTTCCTTTTGTTCTATAAGCTTGAGGCGGGATTAGGTGGACTGTGGCTTGTAGTGTGAGACCCTAGGTAAATTGGCTGCACTTGAACTAAATTTGCATGATAAGGACTTGGAACCGGGTTTTGGGTTTAAGAGGACAAACATATTTGCAATCGCGGCTAACACAAGTTTTGATCTTAATAAATATGAGTAGCTTTTGTCCCGAGTAGTTGCTTTTCTTTGATTCCGTTTGTATAGATTCTTTTTCGGGGACGAAAAAAGAGTAAGTGTGTGGATATTTGATGTATTGTAAAATGCATCGTTTATTCGTGTATAGTTTGTACAATCTTTATTAGTTTTAGTTTCGTTTTCCGTAGAATAGTTAGTCTTTTGATCCAATTGCGTTTTGCAGGTCGTATGAGCTTAAAGTAGCTGAAAAGCGTGAAAATTGAGTCAAAAGACTCACTATTCTACGGAAAACAAAACTAAAACTAATAAAGATTGTACAAACTATACACGAATAAACGATACATTTTACAATACATCAAATTTAAACTATGATCCTCTTTTCAATATCAAAACTTGTTTTTGTATGATCAAATTATTCTTTTCTGTGTACAATACCTTCCTAAAATATTCAACATACATTCAATATAAGGAATAAACATGCCACCTAAATGTCAATATTACTCATAAACTTTCTAATTAAATTATCGTGTTCCAATATTTACTAACTTGAAATTTAAAGTTTTTAATAAACCGTGTTAAGGTTAATGTACTTTAACAAACAGTAAATCATAAAATTAAATATTCTATGTACTATATTATAAAAATTGATATTTTGTCAAAAATCTCATTTATGGAGTGGATTTGGTAAAAAAAAACCAAGTCTTTTTATTTTATTTGACAACGTAATTGGACATACCTCCATATACACAACGTTTGTTATAAAAAGAGAATTAAAAACGTGATTCAAAATGAGATGTCATAAAAAAAGTGATTGATAGTTTCGTTATTATCGTCCTTCATTGCAAATTATTTCATCTACATATGTCAATTAGTGTAAAAAATAACATAAATCCAATAAAACACTTGTAAAAACATATTTTATGTCATTTTATGAAATAAATCTATTTCTTAAAATTAATTTTTTTACCCGCGAAGTTCGCGGGTGATAACCTAGTTTATTTAACGTATCAATATGGAATGCAAACAGACAATAAATTGTACCATATTGAAATGGTAAGTAAATTCTAAACCAAACCCTAGGTTTTTTTTTTATGTTTTCTTGAAGTGAAAATAGAAATCATGAGAAAAGAAGGGTTTTATGATTATTTTTTGGTTTTTGGTGATATTTTTGTGTGTGTATTGTTATTGAAGCTCATAAGTTTCATGATTTCAAATTACTGATGCATGTTTAAAGGTTTTTGACCTAACTTGATAAATTGAGGGTTTTATGTTAAAGTAAGTTAAAACCATCGTAAAAGGATGAAAAACCCTAAATCTTAAAAAAATATATGTTAGTATTCATTAACTGGTATTATGAAAGCCTAAATGAGTATGTTTTGGAGAAGGCATCCTCCAAACGAGACATTGAGTTTTGTTGTAAAATATATTTTAATTGTGCTTCAAGGAAAGATATGATGGAAGCTCGTGACTCAAGGAATCTTGATGTCTGGATGGATATTTAGGCATTGATCTTATTGTGTGTAACTATAAATATATAATTAATGATTACTTAGCTAAGAGTACTTTTGGATCAAATGGTGATGAAAGAATTGCAATGAACACATAATTTATTGAGGGGGTTTCATTCACATAAGTTTATAAGTTCATCAAGCGTATTTTAAGTGAGATTTATTCAACATATGTTTATAAGTTCATCAAGCGTATTTGAAGTGACATGTCACGTAGGTGTCATCTAAGTAGGAGTGGGTTCATAGTCTCACACTCACTCAAATTAAAGATGAAATAGTGGTGAGTGGTGAATGGAGATTTTTTTTTATCTTTTTGATTTTTTTACAATACAAAATAACACAAAAATAAAAGATAACATTAATTTAATAATTTTTAAACCACACCACTACATGATTAAAAATCCATAAAACTAGAACTAGTATCCGCTGCTATGTGACGGGGTTCAGTACAAACAATGACAAATTTTAAATATAATACATTCAAGATCAAATTGCTATTATAAATACTACAATAAAACACAACATATATAAAGACAAACTACTATTCTAATCTAAACACTTTTAAAAAGATACAACGCCAACAATTTTTCTTTCTATACGACACGACTAAACCTAATGCGCCTAACCTATGCTAATGCATCTTCGTGATACAACTGGTTATCTCGTCTTCGTTAAGTTGTTGGTTGTCCAACTGGTATAGCCGGTCGGTCCCGTTTTGGACCACAATCTTCCTTCATTGGTCGATCTGTTTTTAGACCACAACTTTACTTTATAGTGAAACAAGTGTCCATCCATGTTAGACATGTTAACTTTAAAGTCATTTCTCAAGAGTTGGTCTTTTTGACAAGACTCCTCCTGCCCATGGACACACGCATGACTTTCTTCTGGCTCAACCTTGATTGGAACATCTCTTGGAACATGTGGTGGTTGTGAGGGTAAAGCATTTGCAACGCCAACATTGCATGCTCTCGAATTCATATCATGGATTACTATAAAAACAAAATGAAGGAATATCTCAAAAACTCATAAACAATATTATCATGATGATATGTGATATGCTTGGTTTTATCTATATTTTACCGATCGAATTCCCTACATTTTCATGAGTTTGTGTGTGATTTTCCCGTGTTTTTGGTGCTAATTTGATTAATTTGTGGATTTGTAGGACACGGTGGAAAATCAGGTAATAAAACGATGAAAACGAAGAATATTGTACGAGTTTGAGGTATCATGGATAAGCGTGTCGGAAAAGATGAAAAGAACAAAATTCTGGATTTTTTGGAGCCCTTTCGGAACGCAAAAAAATACGGTATACGGTCCCAAGGGACCTCGAGTGTTTATTTTAATTGAAGATGCCTTGCGGACCGCAAAGCATAAGCCTTACAGTCCGCAAGAGGTGCAGTTTTATGAAAAAAAAATTGTTTAAAAACCCTACAGCCGTAGGGTTTGGAGATCTCGCAACTCAGACAATCCTCAACAGCTTGGAGGCAATTTTTGAAGATTTTAGAGCAAAGTTGAAGGCTAGGAAGCTTTGGATTGTAGATTGGAGCGCCTCGGGTTTGGTTTGCGCTTGTTCTTCGCATTCTTAAACATAAAACCATGTTTTCTCTTGTTTTCAGATATTAGTTAGTTTTGTTTTTGAATATTATGACTAGCTAAACCTTTATAGTTGCTTAGGTTTGATGAACTAGACATGTGGTTGATGATTGATGTTGAATTTTGAATGGCTTGTGTGATTTACATGATTATACCTTGTTATTGTTCTTGATTTTGCATGTTAGTATTGGTTGTGATTAATTTTTTGATTGTTGGTTTTCTTAATCTAGGCATATAGAGATATTCCCTAGTTTTAAAAACCATTATGGGTCGTTAATCTTAGGGTTTTTGGTTTAGATCTTGTCATTATAATAATTCGAGAGAAAAGTCAAGTTTGCAAGTTATTAGCTTGGCGTTGTTTGGTAGATTGGGTGACCGATAACTAGGATTAATTTGCTTATTCTCATCTAGGGTTTCCTAGGATTTCAGTTTTCAAGGTCTAATTTGTTTCACAATTTGAGGATTTTGGCACCTGAGTTGTCATGTATCTAAGAATTGTGGGATTTGGCTTCGATAGGTCGAGCGAGTTTAGTTTAGCACTTCACACATTGTCCCACTTTCAAGCATAGTTGATCTTCCTTAGAGGGAGGTTTATTGGGTTAGAGCCGGGTCTCCAATCATTAGCCAATATCAGGATTCAATGCATGTGTCTAGGGTTTCAATACCTAAGTAGCTACTTTCCCCATATATGATCTTAGATCCAGTTTCCTAAGTTTGCTCGCGTGTTGCGTCTAGTCTGCTATCTTGAGTTGTTTTAACTATAATAGCTGATCATATAACATTATAGAGCTTGTTTTGACATGTCGGACTTGCCATAAGATCCATTCGACCATCCCGACCCTTGTTTGTTCATACGACTAGTTAACTAGCGTAAACTAGCCGTAACGGGTCAAAACACTTCGAAACACTTTCTAATCAGAAGTTAGGTTTAATCAACCATATTACATGAGATCTCTTTCTCATATGGTTATAAACCACATTTTATTCACTCTTCTGTCAAATTCGTCTTATACGCATTTAATAAACTTCTGACGAAAACTTCCCGTTTGGACATATCTGTGTAGTTGGTTAAAACTTAACCAAACAAAGTAAACTATTACATTTTGATTAAGTTCATCGAAAGACGATTTCAACAATGTATGATACATCTACAAACATCTCTGTTTGGACCCTTAAATGTCTAAAACCAAACCAAAGGTCAAAACTAAACTTATTGCAAAGATCAATAGTTTTGACCATTTTCGGGTTTCCAAACAGAAAAACTTTCTAAATAAAAGTTATAAAGCAAACTTCGATTTAGTAAACTGGAAATTTTCAAAATTTTTCGACAAAATTATCGATTTTTAACGTATTTAACAAAAACAACATAGAAGGCTGCCAAAATTCATATATTCTAAAACATATAGACTTCTTCAAAGTTATGATGTTTCCATAATCCACATTCATCCACAAACATCAGCACAACAAAACCTTTACAAACATCCTTATTTCTAGGAAACACTTGATCTTTTCGAGCACGATTAAGCAAGTCATCATCAATCAAGTGAGTACATAGTTCCCACTTTCACATTTTCAAAATGTTTTGCTTCTGTTTTCAAGTTTTCAGAACAACATATATGGTTTCTATATACAATATGCTTTCAAATTGTTTAAACTTGGTGGTGCGTCATCCATAACATGAGTACGTTCATTAACTTTGGACAAGCCGACGGGTAGTATGTTATGGTACCATAGGATTGACAATCTCGTTTCCAAATTTCCTGGGGTTTGTGAGGGAAGTTTGGGGAACGACAAAATCTGTGCATTTGACAAACCCTTTGGAAGTTTGTCCGACGAGTCAACATAGGCTTGAATGTATTCACCATAAGACCACACTTGTTTATACAAAACGAAACTGTTGGTTTACACAAAACAAGACGATTGGTTATACAAAACAAGACGATTGGCTTATACGAGATGGTACACTTGGTTTGTACAAGGATACAAATGGTTTTCAAACAAATATATAAACCATACATTTTAAATATATAAATCATACATTTTATGAGAAAACAATTGTTTACTTACATGGTTTTACAAAGGAACGCTTTTTGTCAAGATTCATGGCTACAAGGTTTTCTTTAATATGTTGAACATATTATGTCACACCCCGACCCGCAGCGGAAAAGGTGATCGGGGCATGATTGGGTTTTCATCAAAGCTCATGACATTTATTATAACGTTTCATATTTATTATTACAATTTAAAGGGAATTCATACAATCATAATTACAACATGTTCTACACATCTTTCTAAACTTCATTATTTTCTTCTAAGGCATTTCCTATGTTTTCCTTGCTTCATCCTGTTCACCTGTATCATGTGTAAAAATGGTTTTTGGATCAACAAAAAGTTGGCGAGTGAATCCTATGAAAAACATTTAAACAAGTTTATTGAATTGATTATAAATAAAGTGCGTAACCACATATGAGTAAATATAGATGTAAACTTATTCACAAATCAGTTAATATTAAATAATGCACACATATACAATAATAGATTGTTTTGAGGCACGCGTTGCTCAACTCGTCTCCCACGAGGAACTGATGGGCCTAATGAATAAGTTTTGAGGCACGCGTTGTTCTACGAAATGATGGGCCTAATGAATGAGTTTTAAGGCACGCGTTGTTCAACTCGTCTCCCACGAGGAACTGATGGGCCTAACAAATAATTTGCATACAACTTGACAATATGTAATACATAACTACAAACAATATTTACATTCTAAGTTTAAGTCATAATATGGTATGGCACGAGTTTGAATAAACGAACTAGTTTTAGTGACACATGATACACCCCAAAATGTATAATTAAAAAGGGGAGTTGTAAGATTCACTCACATTGGGTGCGTTTGGTTGATGATGTTGAATGCGCACGAAGTTGGATTTAACCACGAGTGAAACTAACCTAGATAATAACATAATGGTTCGGTAAATAAGCGGATTTTATTAATCAATTTTAGTAGGATTATTGGATATACTTTTGTGAGTTTAAGGCTATTTTCTAACTTTAAAAATGTTATTTTTAAGTATTTTTAATTTAAATAAATAAATAAAAGTAAATAAAAAAAATGTTGATTTTTGACTGTTGACCATTGACTTGTTGACCGTTGACCGTTGACTTGTTGACCAGTTCGGTCGGTTATATGTGTGCGCTGGGTGAGACTCGAACCCGTGACCTCCCGTACGCGTGCACGCAGCTCTACCAACTGAGCTACGTGTCTAACCCGAAATATTTCTGTTTTTAATTATATTTATACACTATTTCAGTTAATCCGAAAATCATTTATTTTAAAAAGGGTTTAATTGCATCGACTAGGTGCTCGCCACAGGTCTCGAACCCGGGACCTGTGGTTTAGTTTGGCACACAGTCCACCGCTGGACTGTGTGTCTAACTTGGTAAATAATCTGGTTTTTATTATACTTATATACAAACTAGATAAATTCATTTATGTCCTTATATAAAAAGTTTGATAATTGCCAGAACCGGTGCGGTAGCCTGGACTCGAACCCGCGACGTATGATTTAAACTGGCACACAGTCCACCACTGGACTGTGTGTCTATCTTGGTTATTATTCCGGTTTTCATTAAACTTAACATCTATTTGCGAGTGGATCCGGTTCAGTTTAAAAAAAAGGAACATTTTTATTAAAGCGAGTGTGCGTGTGTCAAGGATCGAACTCGGGACGTATGCGTGTTTATTTGCACACAGTCCACCGCTGGACTGTGTGTCTAACCCGAGATATAACTTGATTTAAATTATATATATATATATATATATATATATATATATATATATATATATATATCCGAAAACTTCATCTTCTTCGTTAAACTTAACCCAGAACCAATGTCCGACTGTTTCGACAAATTAATCAATTTCTTTAGTAAGTTGTGATTAACTACATATGAGATTAATAAAAAATGAGAGAGATTAGGTATAAGATATACCGACAGAGATCCCCTGTTTCGCCGGCGAGATTCCGATGACAGCAGGTTATTCCGGCGACGTGTATCTTGAGCTTGAGGTGAGTGTGGGTGGCTTCGGTATGAGCTCTAGATGTTCTGTTTTTAGAGTAAGGCACTGTGATGAAATGGGTTCGGTTTTCCGGCGAGTTGCAGAAAGTTTCCGGCGAGTTGTTCTTGCCGATTAAGGACTTGTAGAGGGGTTTACGAGTGTATTGAGGGCTGATTCGAGTGAATAGCGATTTGGTTCTCTGACTGCAAGTACTCATAGACTTCCAAAACCACGGCTTGCTTAAAATTAAACGGAAATTTTGTAACAGTGATAACGGTTTGCGAGTTAAGTGTTTGATTTTGATTTCGGTTAAGAATTGATTGTCATAATCGTTCTTTAAAACGTAAACGTTTGAAACAGAGCGGTTATTTACTGAAATCTCGCAATTGACTCGCATGGCATGAATATTTATATTTATTGATTTCAATTATTTCCCAAAGAGTGCAGGTAGCCTAGTGGTGCAATGTGTGTTTGTTTGAGCGGGAGACCCGGGTTCGAAACCCGGCGTCTCTATTTAATTTTTATCTCCTTATTTATTATTGATTATTAATTATAGTTTTTAAAGTATAATATATTGATTAATTGTGTATCGTTTAAAATTAATTTGAGCATTAAATATGCAACGAAATTTTTAACTGGTTGTTCGGTTAATAAACGAAGGGGTTTGGTAAATCCGGTTTTTGACGGATGTTACAGTATCCCCTACTTTTTAGAAATTTCGTCCCGAAATTTAAGTAGTGACATATTTGTCTAAAAAGGATGGTGTTTAGTTTGACAGTTACATACTTAGAAAGGAGTAAGAGTTTAAATTTTTGTTTGAGGCGGTAACGTTCCTTGTAAGGTTGAGTACCCTGCTACAGGAATCGCTTTTTGATGCCTAAGATAATGAATATTGATAAACAGAGTTGATTGACTATATATGATTTCATGTGCAAGAGTTTTGATATGTTTGGAAAGATAAGGTTATATCCCTAAGCAAAACTTCTACTACTAAAACCTACATGGAACTTCTCATAACCGCCTGACAATGCCTCTGATCCTTTGACAAGAATACTTATATATAGGAAGTACCAGCGGCGTATCCACCATATTCTTGTCAAATTTTCATTGGTTTTATCAGTAAGTTATGATTGGTTCTATGATGTGATTCTAGAACATAAATAAACACAACAACCAATATCTGAGTCCTAATTCTGATAGTATACATGTTTGAATGGTGACACAATCAAATTTCTTTAAATGATAAGATGATATGAACGCTCAATCAGTGAGTATAAAACAAACTTCAACCAAGACATTACTAAATCCTACATGGAACTTCTCATAACCGCCTGATAATGCCTCTGATCCTTTGACAAGAATACTTATATATAGGAAGTACCAGCGGCGTATCCACCATATTCTCGTCAAATTTTCATTGGTTTTATCAGTAAGTTATGATTAGTCCTATGTGACTCTAAAACATAAACAAAACAACAACCAAAGCTTGAGTCTTAATTCTGATAGTATACATGTTTGAATGATGACAGTACCTCTCTCGTTTGTTATGATGGAGAGGTTAGTCCATGTAGAAGTGAGACACAGCTCAACTTCTTTAAATGATGACACTGTGATATGTCGTGAGGTATGATGATATGAATGTTAAATCAATGAGTATAAAACACAACTGAAATAGTAATTTGCATTAAGATTCTTGGATATATTTCCAATTTATAACTGGGATACGGGAAAATTGAGATAACATAAAGAAAAACGTAAAAAAAAAACTAAACGGTTGGAGTTAAATCTTGATTTTTGGTGAAGGGGACTAGTTGGGTGGTTTCGTTTGGGCCGTCATTATCTTCAACAGGATTGGCGTTGATGTTGAAAACTCTTCCTCTTGCTGGTGGCCTAGTGATTGGGTTTCCTTGATTTGCTTGGTTAATTGGGTTTGCTTGGGCTTGGGCTTGGGCGTTTATGATGTTAACCAATCGAGGGCACGTGTTTCTAAAGTGGGTAGGGTCGCCACAATTAAAACAAGCTCGAACATATGGGGACATGGGGTATTGGGGTTGTTGATATGTTTGGATCATGTTTTGAGTAGGGGGTGAGGTTTGGTTTTGAGGGGTGCGGCAAACCTTGCTCAAATGACCATAGCGTCCACAATTCGCACATAGTCGACAAGGTAAGGTAGATGGATGGTGATAAAAACAGGTGTTACATTGAGGGTGAGGTTCAAGGTAAGGTTTCTTATTTGGGTAAGTTAAGTTGGGTGCTACTTGAGTGATTGGGATAGCTTGGAGGGGTACGGCTTGCGAGGCTGGTTGGTTGCGTTGGGTGACAGCGAAAAGTTGCCCGTCTCGTTTTCTCTTAGAAATGGGTTGAGAAGGGGATTCTGTTTGGGTGGTGTTGGAGGTTTCAGTCGATGCTTTATCCTTCTTCTTCTCCTCCTTGAAGTCTTTGTTCCGTATGCGGTTCTCGGTGAGCTCTGTAGCTAACTCCATTGCGGCTTCCAAGGTTACAGGTGTGGTACTTATTACAGAGTCTTGAATCTTTGAAGGAAGACCTCGAATGTAGTGCTCGATCAAACGGTAGAGGGGAGTGAATAAGTTGGGAACCATTTGATTTAACTCAAGGAATCTTTTGTTGTACGTGGTGTGGTCGCCTTCCTTTTGTTTCAACGAATAGAACTCATCCTCTAATTTCTTGATTTCGCTCCTTGGGCAAAATCGACTTGTCATGATTTCTTTCAATTCATCCCAAGTTAAAGTCATAGCATCTTCAACACCTCGTTTGGCCTTCTCTGTATTCCACCAAGTAAGTGCTATTCCAAGTAAACGACCGGTAGCATATCGCACTTTGCGATCATCGGGGCAATCGCAATTTAGAAAAGTGTTCTCCATTTCTTCAAACCAATGGAGGAGAGCGGTGACACCTTCAGTCCCTTCGTATTTTGGAGGGTCGCAGGATTTGAAATGCTTGTAGGTGCATTTAGTGGTATTTGGGGGAGGGTTGATAACATTTTGATATTCTTGATTGACAGGATTAGCGGTAAGGGCTTGTTGGACTTGAATTATAATGTTGGGTATTACGGCAGCCATTTGTTGAGCGATTTGGGCAGCCATGCGCTCGCGGGCTTTTCCTGCTCTCATCTTCCTACGAGCGAGACAAGAAGACATCTACAAGGAATACATATCAAGAGTATGAGTTGGATGCTTTAGGGATTTTGTATCGTATTTAGGAATGAACATTTATAAAATAAATATAAAATAATAAATCTACTACATCCATAGGATGTCTTGGGCTTTGCTCGTAATTGGGCCTTGCATGCCGCCATACTTCACCTTCGTAATCATGTGGGCCCCCATGATTACCGGGTTTTTCATATGGTTCGCATGTGTTAGCCTGGTCAACGTACACTAAAACTCGGAGAAAATCGAGAAATATGTATGTAACGTATGATATTCGGAATGTATCCAGGTGTGGACACGGTGACACCTCAAATGGGGTTAGTTCGAACGACGTTTGGTGTGGCATGCTTTGGCCTAATAGGTCCTTCGTACTCTCATCGTTAGTCCCCAGGTAGGCAAACTGGTCCGTTATATTGGATTTATACGAATGCCAACCTAGACAGGACGTTCCGACTACCGGTACTTGTACCCTTACAGTTACTACATGCCCGTCGCAGAACTCACTTTGATGAGATTTGAAAAATGAAAAATGCGACAAAATCTTTGAATAACGAAAGTATGGAGATGATTTGAATATGTGAACATTGAAATATGTATGATGAATGTGTATGTAATCATGTATGTTTGACTGTAAGTATAATTCACTATGTATCACAAAATGTAATATTGGAAATGTTTGCATGCATTTGTGTATGTAATAAATATGAAACAAATAAATATCATAAGTTTGCATGTAACCACATAAACAATTAAAATCTAGTCAACTATAGCATAGGCTCTAAGGGTCTAATAACCTATCCTATATCCCTATAGTCAAAAGCTCTGATACCAATCTGTCACACCCCGACCCGCTGCGGAAAAGGTGATCGGAGCATGATTGGGTTTTCATCAAAGCTCATGACATTTATTATAGCGTTTCATATTTATTATTACAATTTAAAGGGAATTCATACAATCATAATTATAACATGTTCTACACATCTTTCTAACTTCATTATTTTCTTCTAAGGCATTTCCTATGTTTTCCTTGCTTCATCCTGTTCACCTGTATCATGTGTAAAAATGGTTTTTGGATCAACAAAAAGTTGGCGAGTGAATCCTATGAAAAACATTTAAACAAGTTTATTGAATTGATTATAAATAAAGTGCGTAACCACATATGAGTAAACATAGATGTAAACTTATTCACAAATAACTTAATAGTAAATAATGCACACATATACAATAATAGATTGTTTTGAGGCACGCGTTGCTCAACTCGTCTCCCACGAGGAACTGATGGGCCTAATGAATGAGTTTTGAGGCACGCGTTGTTCTACGAACTGATGGGCCTAATGAATGAGTTTTAAGGCACACGTTGTTCAACTCGTCTCCCACGAGGAACTGATGGGCCTAACAAATAATTTGCATACAACTTGACAATATGTAATACATAACTACAAACAATATTTACATTCTAAGTTTAAGTCATAATATGGTATGGCACGAGTTTGAATAAACGAACTAGTTTTAGTGACACATGATAACCCCAAAATGTGTAATTAAAAAGGAGTTGTAAGATTCACTCACATTGGGTGCGTTCAGTTGATGATGTTGAATGCGCACGAAGTTGGATTTAACCACGAGTGAAACTAACCTAGATAATAACATAATGGTTCGGTAAATAAGCGGATTTTATTAATCAATTTTAGTAGGATTATTGGATATATTTTTGTGAGTTTAAGGCTATTTTCTAACTTTAAAAATGTTATTTTAAGTATTTTTAATTTAAATAAATAAATAAAAGTAAATAAAAAAAATGTTGATTTTTGACTGTTGACCATTGACTTGTTGACGTTGACCGTTGACTGTTGACCAGTTCGGTCGGTTATATGTGTGCGCTGGGTGAGACTCGAACCCGTGACCTCCCGTACGCGTGCACGCAGCTCTACCAACTGAGCTACGTGTCTAACCCGAAATATTTCTGTTTTTAATTATATTTATACACTATTTCAGTTAATCCGAAAATCATTTATTTTAAAAAGGGTTTAATTGCATCGACTAGGTGCTCGCCACAGGTCTCGAACCCGGGACCTGTGGTTTAGTTTGGCACACAGTCCACCGCTGGACTGTGTGTCTAACTTGGTAAATAATCTGGTTTTTATTATACTTATATACAAACTAGATAAATTCATTTATGTCCTTATATAAAAAGTTTGATAATTGCCAGAACCGGTGCGGTAGCCTGGACTCGAACCCGCGACGTATGATTTAAACTGGCACACAGTCCACCACTGGACTGTGTGTCTATCTTGGTTATTATTCCGGTTTTCATTAAACTTAACATCTATTTGCGAGTGGATCCGGTTCAGTTTAAAAAAAAGGAACATTTTTATTAAAGCGAGTGTGCGTGTGTCAAGGATCGAACTCGGGACGTATGCGTGTTTATTTGCACACAGTCCACCGCTGGACTGTGTGTCTAACCCGAGATATAACTTGATTTAAATTATATTATATATATATATATATAAAATATATCCGAAAACTTCATCTTCTTCGTTAAACTTAACCCAGAACAATGTCCGACTGTTTCGACAAATTAATCAATTTCTTTAGTAAGTTGTGATTAACTACATATGAGATTAATAAAAAAATGAGAGAGATTAGGTATAAGATATACCGACAGAGATCCCCTATGTCACACCCCGACCCGCAGCGGAAAAGGTGATCGGGGCATGATTGGGTTATCATCAAAGCTCATGACATTTATTATAATGTTTCATATTTATTATTTCAATTTAATAGAAGTCATACAATCATATCAAACAAATACAACATGTTCAATTCATCCTTCTAAACTTCATTATTTATCTTCTAAGGCAATTTCCTATGTTTTCCTTGTTTCTTCCTGTTCACCTGTATCATATGTAAAAATGGTTTTTGGATCAACAAAAAGTTGGCGAGTGAACCTTATTAGAAAAACAGTTATTATTTATTTCTGGTTGTATTTAATATGGAAAAATCGTGCAACATTCATATATGAACAAATGTAAATAAACATACAATAACATCAATTGGCATACAACAACAAACCATTAGCATACGATATCAAACCACAACAAACAATAACATACATTAACAAACCAACAGTATACAATAACAACAATTAATAACATACATTAACAAATCAACAGCATACAATAACATATCAACAGGCATAAATAAATAATATAAATAATGAGATGATATGAATGCTAAATCAGTGAGTATAACACAAACTTCAATCAAGATAATACTAAATCCTACATGGAACTTCTCATAACCGCCTGATAATGCCTCTGATCCTTTGACAAGAATACTTATATATAGGAAGTACCAGCGGCGTATCCACCATATCCGGTTTTTGACGGGTGTTACATATTACAATACCAAACACATTTGATACATGTTTGGTTACAAGGTTTTAATTCAACGACTCTCATAGTCCGACGAGGTATTGCAGTACAAATTCATGGCCATGAATTTGACTACAAAAGCTATGTTACTCAACAATATTCATAGTTGACCTTTATTTTCACATATGTTTCAGGTAAAAATGTTTGATGTTATGCAAACATGGTACATATAGGAATGGACTCAAGCCTTAGTTTTACTTTAAAATAAAGAACAGTTGCTTGTATTTGTTTCGTGTTTTGAAAGACAATATAATTCAATAAAACATAAACTTTAGTAACATGTGTTGTGAACAATTTTGTAACGTGATTCCCTGATGTTTCCGCTGTGGTTTGTGACAATATGTTTCTGCCGCGGTTTGTTATACACGATCGGCGTGTTACATACATACATACATACATACATATATAGCACATATATATACATATATATAACAGAATTTCTTTTTTTTTCCTTACTTTAAAAAACTTAGGAAACTAGCTTAAATTTTCAGACCAATAACATTGTAATAGGTTGTATACACATTTTATCCAGCACCTTAAGGGTATACTCTATTCTAAAATGTGTTGAATCTTAATATCACTTAATCCCTCATCAGGATTTATACTAAAATATTGACCTCTTACCTTCCTATATTCTTTATTGCTAGCGAAAATGTCAAAAAGATTAATGTGGTTGTTTGCCTTTTCATAAGCCTCCACAAGTGTCTTTGTTACTCAAGAACTTTACCATCCCTCAATTTCTGATTTGAGACAACAGACTTGTAGCGTAACCCTCACTTAGAATTACTTTATTAAGGAGAAAATTAAATGAACTAAAATAGTCTTCAAATGAACTTGTATGTTTCAACTTCTTGATTTCTTCCATAGATGTTGCGGTATTTAAAACTCTTGTTTCTTGATCCAGGTGTTAAACAAGCTCGAACTAAGTCTTACCCATTTCGGTGATCCCATCCATTCATCTAAACTTCTTAAACCCCTCCAAAGTTCATAATCGGTTGGTGGTTTTGAATAATCGAGTTTGTAGCCACAACAATGAGCCCTGCCATCAAATTGTATCCCACCACAAGAACACCACTAGATACCATTGATACCAAAAAATGGTAAAAAGGCTAATAGAAGAACAATAGAATAAACTTAGAGAAGAAGGTATTCATCTAAACAATTAGCTGCCATTCTAATTCACGAGTCCAGTTTATGTATATGAAAACACTACAAATATAACCCTAAACTATTAGAAATTTACAGTTTAACCTCTTTACTGTTTAATATCTAACACTTTTTGACTAGGTTGGTTGTGTTTTGAGGACAAGTTGAGTTTCGGGGATGATCACGAGTTCAGATTGTGGATCATGTTGGAAAGGTCATTTTGGAAACCCATTTGTTGTTGTAGGAAATCTTGTTGTTATTGGAACCAACCAGGGTGTACCAAGGTTTCTCTTCGTGAGACATAATATTGCGATTGATTGTATCGAAAAAGGTCTGCTCGGGTTGGTGTTGGGATCATTTGGGTTCATGGTGTTGAGATTGTCTGCTAACAAATGGGTTATAGAGTATAGAGAATGTTTAATGTGTGTTAAAAATATAGGTTTATGTGGTATTTATATTTGAGGTGTTTTAATCTTCAATGCCATTACCACACTCCTGAAGAATCCATTCACGACCATGCGACATGTGTGTCAGTGACTGTGAGCCAGCGTGGCATGCCGAGGCCCATGCCATGTGCTCTAAATGAGTGTACTTGAATGGTATATAATTTTTGGGAGCGTAGGGATCGAAACGAGCTGATCTTGATTGGGCTTGAAGAGACTAAACTCATGTTTGGTTTGATAGGGCTAAAGTCCAGACTTGGCTAAAAGAAGGATTTGAGATTGCTTCAAGTTCGGATTAATAAGTTTGAATACATATATGAATTGCTCTTGTCACCAAATTTATTTCAAACACATGTATAAGTTATACAGCACTGGGATTAATTTTAGATAGAAAATATAGAAATATTTGTATGATAGTGTGTTTTCTGTTTGTTTGTTTCTTTCTTTCTTTATTTTTTTGTGTTTAAGGGCTTCTTTTGTAAACTATTTAACGCTGGTGATAACTACTAATTTTATTTATGTTTGATTTCTTGTTCTTTTTCGCGATTTATGTTGATTCTAGGTTGTGTTAGATGGATGTGATTTGAATATGTGCGATTAACATAAAAAACTTAACACGTCGCTGTAATGGATTTACCCATTATAATCTTTAAATATTCCCGTTGCTCAAATTTGAATTTGAGACCTTCCCTTTAAGAGGCAAATGTCTCTACTCAATAGGCTACCCCACATTGACCTGTAAATTTACTATATGAGTTTAACACTCTCTTCAACATAACTACATCAAACTGATTGCAAGAATGAATCAAATATGTAAACTTGGGCGCACCATTGTAATGATAAAAATATAATAAAATAGTATATATTATATTATATTTGTAACTATTATTGTGTATAATAATAATATAATAATAATAATAATAATAATAATAATAATATAATAAATAGATACATAAAAAAATCAAGTAAACAAACGAGTACAAAGTGACCTAAGGGTGTATGCTTAGACAAACTTTCCCCCATCCAATCATATTATGCCGTGTCATTTCTTCCCTCTTGCCCAAAAAACCTAAGGGGTGCATGCTTAAAATAAGATTAGGCAAACTAATTACAAAAAAAGAAAAAAACAAAACATGTGATTGGTTGAGAAGTAGTGGGCCAACCACTTACCCTCTCCTTCTTCTTTGCCGCAAGCGGCAACTCTTTCCCGCAAATCATTCTCCCGATCGGCAAAATGTGGTGTGGCGGTGGGCATGCCGTGCGGCATGTGGGTTGCCGATTATGTTTGCCTAACCCACCCCGTACACCCTAAGTTTAGGCTAGTGAAATTACTAAGCGAGTAAGGTTTGAAATTTACACCATCCAGCTTAATTTGTTTACACCAATAATTACTTGTAATATAATATCCGAGGGGTCTTACCTCTATTACATTTCTCTATAGAGCTATTGAAAGCATGTTTCTTTTACTTTTTTTTAACCCCTTAAGCATGTTTCTTTTACTTTTTTTTAACCCCTTATGAACTAATTTTGATTTATGGTGGAAAATAAAGAACAAAGCCCAGCCAATCCGGTCTTTTAAAGTTTAGCCCAATATGGGTTTTCTCTTGGCCGATTCCTTTTTTTTAAATAAGCAGCCAGGGATACGCCTAGTTTTAGGCATGAATGCACTATTTCAAAACATAAGTTGATAACATTTGCTCTACAAATTTATATACTAATACATTTTATAATTCTCTATAAACTACATCAAGTAACTTTGCTATGGTTCTTTTCTTTTTTCTTTTTTTTTTAATAGTGGCAACCTACAAATAACAAAATTGATCAATATAGTCAAAACTATCCATCAGCGGAACTAGAGGGTGACATTCTGACTAGGGATGAACAAGTGGTACTGGGTACCGGTATTTACCGGTTTTGACCTTCAAATACCGGTATCAATAATGAGCTCGGTACCTGTTGGTACCAAGCTAATTCCTAATTCCGGCCGACTAAATTTGTATGATATACAACATTGTTGCTTGCTTATTGGGCTTACAGCAATATCACTGGTACATAGAGATGGGCATAAAAACGGTTCAAACTCGAACCGGTAGAAACGAACTGAACCGGTTCCAGTTCCTACCCGAAATTAAGTAGAACCGGTTCCGGGTTCAAAATACCCGTTGGTTCCAACCCGGTTCCACAATTTTACCATTTGAATCGGGTCGTACCCGGTTCCTACCCGTACCCGGTTCACTAGTACCCGGTTCCACCAGTACCCGGAAATGCAGTTCTAGAAGGAACCGGTTATACCCGTTAAAATGTTACCGTTGGAACCGGTTTATAGCCGTTAAAATGTTACCGTTGGAACCGATTCTATATATATTGTTTAGAAATCTATTGTTTAGCACACAATTTCTCATATATATTCTTCTTGTTACATTTCTTTCTTGTTCTTTTTCACATTCTAATCAACAAATGGCCTCAAAGAGTTCCAAAAACGTAAATTCCCAATCCGTTAACAATGTTCCTCAAGATCAATCGGTTCCATATGTGGTTGGAACATTGTCTCATAATCGCAGTAAGGAAGTTTGGAGCGATTGGGAGTTGGTCGAGATGAGTGACGGCTCGCAAAAATCTCAATGTAAACATTGTGGATCGTTATTAGCCAAGGAATCAAACTCAACGTTAACGAAGCATATTAATAAGTATTGCAAAGCTTTAAAGGAAATGACATCCGGTCAAGTTCCACTATCCAAAGATGGTACCATTTTTTGTTATGAGCAAAAATTAGCTGGCGATCGGATGACGAAGTTGGTGATACAAAAAGCGTTGCCGTTTGGACACTTCGACGACCCCGATCTTACTAATCTTATTCGGGAGACGCTACAACCTCGCTATAAACATGTAAGTCGTCGCACTTTAAAACGTCTTTGTTTAAGTTTATGGGAAAATGCAAAAAAAGATTTAATTGTTTTTTTAAGAATTTAAAAACTAGTGTAAGCCTAACTAGTGATGTGTGGTCGGCTCCACATGGTTTACCGGAATCGTACATATGTGTCACCGCTCATTGGGTTGACCCGATACATGGCAAATGATGAAGCGTACGATTGCGTTTGACAAGTTTCCTTCTCCTCATACGGGAGAAAATATTTATAAAATTATAAATGACACAATAATTAAATACGGTTTAGAAGATAAAAATTTTTCAATATATACGCTTCAAACAACACAACGGCGATTGAAAAATTAAAGTGAAGTACAAACCAATACTTGATGGTGTTTTTTTTCACACACGATGTGTTGCACATATACTGGTTCTGAACCGGTTCCCAATAGTAAAATGGCAGTTTTGACTGTCAGGAACCGGTTCTGAACAGTAAATGGCTGTCAGGAACCGGTTCTGAACAGTAAATGGCAGGTTTGACTGTCAGGAACCGGTTCCCAACACTATCAGAAACCGGTTCCGCATCATACCCGGTTCCACACCATACCCAGTTCCATAATACCCGTACTCGGTTCTACACGGTTCCATATTCTTGGGTGTGAACCCGGTAGGAACTGGACCCGGTTCCATACCATACCCGGTTCCAATGACATCCAAGCAGAACCGGGTCTGGATTGGAACCGGTTACGGGTAATAATAAAACCCGATTATGCCCATCTCTACTGGTACATTTACGAAGTGAATTAATATTTTTATTGTTACCCATGGTTAAAAGCTCATAGTATCACTTTTTGTATCATAACTTGTTTTGTGTATTCAGTTATAAAATTTCCAATCATTATTGTAAATTTGATTGACAATTATAATCCCTTTTAACGACCCATCTTTTTGGGTCGTGACCAGGCTTTTAACCGGCCCGGGTCTTAAATTTGTTTTTTTTTTCTAATACCGGGCCCTTAACCCAGTTTTGGCCCGGTGGGTTCGAATGGCAACGTGGGAGTTCAGGACGACCCTCATCATGGTCCCGAGCTTTACCTATTTTGATCTTCCCTAGTGGAAAACTCTAATTTACATATTATGATTGAAGATGAAAAGAAGTAAAGAAAGACAAGCACTTGCTTGCCCACTAGACCTCCTGTATACACATGCAATCCACCATTGAAAGTAATGGTGATTTAGTTATAAAGGTATCACATATATGGTTGGATATGGTTCCTTTGATGATCTGATTTGTTTGAGTTTTCTATTCCAAACCATGTGTGTGGATGAAAGATACTTACTATGCAACAAAAAGGTGGCAGTGTCTTATTCTGTTTTTGCGAAAGTTGATTAGTCTTCAAGTGTTTTTTCATGTCTTTTACCCATCTACATTCAGTTGACTTCCTTCCATCTTGATATGCCATTTAACCAAACTTCAATCCTACCACATTTCAATAATGTTACGAAAGAGATTTTAACCTACTGGTATCATAGTGTGTGAAGTGTTGTCCCTCCCCGTGAGATCGAGTGCTCGGGTCCCATTATGAACATTTATGTAGAATTAGAGTGTGTTTGTTAATCGTTCCAAAAAACATTTCAATAATGTAAGCAAATATGAGTTAATTGTTCCAAAAAACATTTCAATAATGTAAGCAAATATGAGTTAATCGTTCCAAAAAACATTTCAAGTAAACAAACATGGGTATGTTTACTACTTGACACTTATTATCCTATCACATTTCAATAATGTAACAAAATTAAAAACGTGTACATCTTAAAAAGCGTGATATAACTATGTGAAATAAACTAATATATACTTAGATTAAATGGTCTATATGCTTAAACTCTTATACTATTTATGTAATATTAATATAGAAGGGTTTTATCAACTATATCACCAATGATTTTAATTTTTGGTGGCATGTTCAATTGTAACATTTGTATTCAATGTAGTCGGATTTGCCATGTTATACAAACGAGACCTGCCGATTATCGTTTTTTCTATACCTTTGTATTAATTCAATCCTGATAGGATTTTTTTAATTATAGAGTACCTATGTGTCACGTGGTCCATCCCACTTCTTTATATGAGTTACTAGTTTCGCCCTGCCTTAGACTCAGGAGAGCGGCGCCGGCTCTCGACTAGTGGTGCGTATGTCGTAAACACGACTAGGCACGTACACCTCTTCATTGGCATTGACTCCGTCCCCCGATAAAGTCTAGGACTAGCCAATAACCCAAGCGTTCAAGCACAACCCACATCATTGCGATCTTCAAATATTTGGCTCGTGACACTCTCCCACCACCATTTCATGCACGTCCTTGTGCATGCTCGACGTCCCATACCAGCTCGCATAATTGACAATGCATGAATCCCTTATGTTGAGCATGATTCACTTTAGGAGGGTAGGACACCCGAAAACACAACAATGATCTTCTGTCGTGCATGTTCAATATAGTACGTCAGTTCTGGTTATGAGTGGCGCTGACGTCCGCCGCATCGGATTAGGTGCGAGGATTCACCATGTTTCAGAAATACGAGGAACCTGAATAGTTGTAGCAGCTTTCACAAAACTTCACTTTTACGGCGTTGCTTGGACCGTAGGTTTTTGAACAAAAACACGGAGGGCTTCACTACAACTATACTTCAGGGTTCACGCGATCCCATACTTGTGGAATACAAAGACCTTTGCCGACGCAAACCCGTATTTGGTCTTCTCCCACCACCATTGCGCAACTCATTTGGTTAAGAGTCACGTTTCAACGTATTCGACAATCGTTCTGCTCTGATAAAAAGTTGTCTCAGGGTGGCTAACCCGACAAGATTTGCTTTTTAATTATACTTATATACACATTGTTTAGTTGATACAATTTATTAAAACTAAAACTGTTAAATAACAGTTATGCGGTCATGAACTAGAATCGAACTGGAGACGTGAATATCGTATTTGCACACAGTCAACCACTGGACTGTGTGTCTAACCCGTTTGAAACAGCCGTTTTAGTTATATAAAACATTTCACCCCACTTCGCCTTCTTCATTTTGAATTTGAACTACCCCTTATACCCGCCCGATTTAATCTGTTTCACTTCTGTTCTTCTTTTAACCATCTGTTCATTATGTTAATTAGATAATATTCAAAGGAAAAAGGCAGGAGTCTACCATAGAACAGAAGTGGAGGTTCACGATTTCCGGCGGTTGAATTCCGGCGACTGACTGTGTTTTTCCGGCGAACAGGGAGGGGGGTGGTGAGCAGAGGAATAATGCGAGCAGAATGAGCGAGTTGATTATGAGAGTTCGACTAGTATCTATAGGGGGTGGCAGGAGGTTTCGACCTCGCTTGATTTTGGTAACATTATTTGATGATTGGAAGAATTGTACTTCTCCTAACCAGAATTCGCATTTTGAGAATTTAGCGTAAAGCCTTTCAGTCCTTAAGAGTGTAAGAATGAATCGAAGGTGTCGCTCATGATCGGATTTTGACTTGGAGTAGATAAGAATGTCGTCGATGAAGACTATGACGAAACGGTCGAGATAGGGTTTGCATACCCTGTTCATTAAATCCATGAAGACAGCGGGGGCATTGGTTAACCCGAAGGGCATAACCATGAACTCGTAATGACCATAACAAGTTCGGAAGGCAGTTTTTGGAATATCTTCTTCGCGCACTCTAAGCTGATGATAACCAGAACGAAGGTTGATTTTGGAAAAACAGGTGGCGCCTTGAAGTTGGTCTAGAAGGTCATAAATACGAGGCAGTGGATAGCGATTCTTAACCGTCAAGTTGTTGAGTTCTCTATAATCAATGCACATGCGAAACGTTCCATCTTTCTTCTTCACAAAAAGAACAGGTGCACCCCAAGGCGATGAGCTAGGACGTATGAATCCTTTGTCAGTCAGCTCTTGCAGTTGGCTGGCCAGCTCTTGCATCTCGGATGGGGCTAACCTATAAGGAGATTTTGCGACCGGTGTAGCGCCATGCACAAGATCGATTCGAAATTCGACTTCTCTCACAGGAGGAAGTCCTGAAACGTCGTCGGGAAAAACTTGCGGGAATTCTTTCACGATTGGAATATCTTCGAGCTTCTCTCCTTGCCTTCCTTCTTGACGACGTGAGCTAGAAATGCGACGTAATTCTTGCGAAGATAACTTCGGGCTTGAAGGCAGGACATCAATCTGAGCCCCTTCGAAGGAGTTTCCCCAAAGATATGTAGTGTCTGACCGTCGGCGAGAGGAATACGAATGAATTTTTCGTGGCACACCACTTCAGCGTGATGCTGGCTGAGCCAGTCCATGCCGATGATAACATCGAAACTTCCCAATTTCATGGGAATGAGATAAATTAGGAAATCGTGATCATTTAGGGTGAGAGTACAATCGCGTATAATAGAATTTAATGAAGTGGGTTTTCCGTCAGCAACTTCCACCGTCAGAGATTCAACGAGATCATCACGAGGTTGGTCGAGGATAGATTCGGATTCTAAAGACACAAAGCTCTTATCCGCACCAGTATCGAATAATATGGATGCATAACTATCATTTATGAGAAACGTACCGTTGACCACATTGTTGTCAGCCCTGGCTTGGTTGGCGTTGATATTGAAAGCTCTTCCTCTAGCAGGTGGAGGAGCTTGGTTGGCTTGGTTTACCGGGTTTGCTTGAGCTTGGGCATGGATGATGTTCACAGGCGTGAGCAAGTGTTCCTGAAGTGGTTTGGGTCCCCACAATTGAAACAGGCTCGCATGGGTTGCATCATGGGGTAGTTGGGCTGGTAGTAAGGTTGGGCTGCGAGTTGTGCAGGCGGTAGAAGTAAGGGTTGTTGGGCTTGGCCCACCATTTGATTTTGGGTTTGGGTTGGAGGTTGACTGCGGTTCAATCGCTGAAGGGTACGGCAGGTTTGGATGGTGTGACCCGCACGGCCACAACTTGTGCAATGCTAGCAGGGGTTTTCAGGAGGGTGATGGTATTGACAACGGTTACACTTTGGGTGTGGGCCAGTGTATGGCCTTTTGAATGGTGCGGCTGGAGGGGCAACTTGGGTGATTGGAGCAGCAGTGATGGGAGGGTTGGTTTGGGTGATAGCAAAGTTCTTGCCATTTCGCTTCCTCTTACCAGCAAACTTCGAGGATTAACCTGAGTGGTTTGGAGTTGGGGTCTCAATAGGTGTTTTCTTCTTTTCATCATTAAATTTGCAATTTCGAATGCGATTTTCAATGAGTTCCGTAGCTAACTCCATTGCGGCTTCGAGTGTTGCAGGCGAAGTGCTTAAAACCGAATCTTGGATTTTCGAGGGGAGGCCTCGAATGTAGTGTTCGACTAGGCGGTATAATGGGGTGAACAGATTGGGAATCATCTGGTTCAACTCGAGAAATCTCTTATTGTATGAAGTGTGGTCTCCTTCCTTTTGTTTCAATGCGTGAAACTCGTCTTCTAGCTTTTTGATTTCGCTTCTTGGACAAAAGCGTTTCATCATGATTTTCCTTAACTCTTCCCAGGTTAAGGCCATGGCATATTCAACACCTTGCTTACCCTTTTCCGTGTTCCACCAGGTAAGGGCTACCCCAAACAATCTCCTAGTCGCGTAACGTACCTTACGGTCCTCGGGACAGTCGCAATTGAGAAAGGTGTTTTCCATCTCCTCAAACTAGTGAAGGAGAGCGGTGACACCTTCAGTCCCTTCATATTTTTGGGGATCGCAGGACTTGAAGTGTTTGTAGGTGCATTTGGGGGTTTTGGGAGGAGGGTTGGCGACGCTTTGGTCTTCTTGGTTGATGGGATTAGCGGTGAGGGCTTGCTGAACTTGTAGCACGATGTCAAGAAGCACTGCGGCCATTTGTTTAGCAATTTGCGTGGCCAAGCGTTCGTTTGACTTTCCTGACCTTCTACCTCCACGTAATTGCCTAGCCGACATCTACAGGAACATATGTAGGAAGATTGTGAGTTCAAGAATTTCCTAGGTGTCATGTGTCGTAAAAAGAATGAAAACAACATAACTGAAAATAATTTAACTACATCCATAGGATGTCTTGGGTTTGCTCATGTTTGGGCCTCCAAATGTCCCCCATACCATTTCCTGTGTAGTCATGTGGGCCCCCATGACTATTGGGCTTGGTAGGATTCACATTGGTGTCGGCGGGTTAACACTCGCACCACCCGAATGAAAAATCGTAAAAACATGATTACGAGATGTATGGTCGGAGGGTGTCCAGATGTAGACACAATGACAACTCAAAGTGGGGTTAGCTCACACGACGTTTGGTATAGCATGCTTTGGCCTAATAGGTCCTTCGTACTCTCATCGTTAGTCCCCAGGTAGGCAAACTGGTCCTTTATTTTGGATTTATACGAATACCAAGCCTAGACAGGACGTTCCGACTATCGGTACTCGTACCCTTCAGTTACTACATGCCCGTCGTGAAAACTCACTTTGATGTGATTTGAAAAATACGAAAACATTGCAAAAATCTTTGAAAAGAAATCATGGAAATTGTGAAATCGTGAGGTGTTTGCTTTTATAGATATGACATGTTATGAGGATATGAACTATGATGAGCATTGCATATTAACATGTACTTGTGAGAGTGCTTGCATAATATTGGGTGTGATAATAAACATGAAACATATAAACATCATGAATTTTCATGTAACACATAAACAATTAAAATCTAATCAACTATAGTATAGGCTCTAAGGGTCTAATAACATATCCTATATCCCTATAGTCACAAGCTCTGATACCAATCTGTCACACCCCGACCCGCAGCGGAATAAAAGACGGGGCATGATTGGGTTATCACCAAAGCTCATGATATTTACTAAGAAGTTTCATATTTATTAAATTCAAATTACAATTTAAATATCCAACAACAACAAAAATCTAAACGTTTGTTCCAACGCAATAACTTGTTTATTCTTCTAGGCCATCCTAAGTGTTTCTTTCCTCAACTTGATCACCTGTATCATGTGAATAGAGGAGATTTTGGGTCAACAAAAGTTGGCGAGTGGACCTTGATAAAACATTTAAAATAATTGCTTGTTTTGTTTATTAAAGAAAATTGTGCATAAATCACATGTGAGCAAATATATACAAGTAACCAATCACAAACCACATTGAATGAATATATGACATGAATGATGATGTATCTGAGATCAAGGCTCAATCAAACGGAGCCGATCTAATGGCACCTGATGCTCAACCCGTATCCCACGAGGAACTGATGGGCCTAATGAAATGAGTGCACTGAAATGATAAATTTAATCCACATATAAACCACACAACAACCAATACACATTTGATCACAAAATGATATAAGCACAAGTGTTTAAATAAAATAAAGGAATGGTACGACACATGATACACCCCAAAACGTGATTAAAACGGGGAATTTGTAGAGATTCACTCACAGTGGGTGCGTAGTCTTGGTTGATGATGAGTGCGCACGAGTTGAGAATTTGACCGACGAAAGAATACTAACCTAAAATAACAACGCGATAAAATTGATAAATAAATAAATAATAACTTTTTGATTAAAAACCTTTGTTTAGATTTTTAAGTTTATTTTTATGATTTTTATTAATTTTTTAAACCTTTGTATTTTAGGTATTTTTAATAAGCTTTTCTTTTAATATAACTATAAAATAAATAAATAATTAAATAAAATAATAAAAAAATATTTGTCAGTCTGACAGGCTGACTGTCAGACCGGTTCGCTAGGGGGGTTGGTATGCGCGTGTATAGAGTCGAACCCGAGACCTCACGTTCACGTGCACGCAGCTCTTCCAACTGAGCTACGTGTCTAACCCGACATATTCTGGATTTTAATTATATTTATACACACTTTAGATTATTTCTAATTTAATTAAATTTACAAAAAGGTTTCAGTAATCCGACCGGTGCGTGCCAAAGTGCTCGAACACGCGACCTTAGCGATGTTTTGCACCCAGCCCAACCAACTGGGCTGGGTGGCTAACCCGACAAGATTTGCTTTTTAATTATACTTATATACACATTGTTTAGTTGATACAATTTATTAAAACTAAAACTGTTAAATAACAGTTATGCGGTCATGAACTAGAATCAAACTGGAGACGTGAATATCGTATTTGCACACAGTCCACCACTGGACTGTGTGTCTAACCCGTTTGAAACAGCCGTTTTAATTATATAAAACATTTCACCCCACTTCGCCTTCTTCATTTTGAATTTGAACTACCCCTTATACCCGCCCGATTTAATCTGTTTCACTTCTGTTCTTCTTTTAACCATCTGTTCATTATGTTAATTAGATAATATTCAAAGGAAAAGGCAGGATGTCTACCGTAGAACAGAAGTGGAGGTTCACGATTTCTGGCGGTTGAATTCCGGCGACTGACTGTGTTTTTCCGGCGAACAGGGAGGGGGGTGGTGAGCAGAGGAACAATGCGAGCAGAATGAGCGAGTTGATTGTGAGAGTTCGACTAGTATTTATAGGGGGTGGCAGGAGGTTTCGACCTCGCTTGATTTTGGTAACATTATTCGATGATTGGAAAAATTAGCCAGAAGGATGACAGCCGAGCTAATTGGGTTTGCCAAAAATACATCCCGAGCTAGCTGTCGGAGGTTTCAAATAAGAAAGGAAAGGTGCGTGATGTCGGATCCAGTTAGTTGCAGGTTTCAACATATATTCGACATAAGAGTTTTAAGATCTTAATGTTCACACAACATGTGTGTGTAGACCAGCGGTGTTGCAGTGTGAGTGTGACCGAGGGAACCCGGGTTCGATTCCCGGTTCACCCATTTTTTTTAAAACCGCTTTTCTTTAGTTGTTTTTATTCCTTTTTAATTATTATAAATAATTATTAATTAGTTGATTTGTTTTTCTTAATTAATGGATTATATCTTTAAATTTTATTTATAAATTTATTTTTAAACATTAAATTTAATCATTATATATAAATAAATAACTAAACACGTAAACAAATATTCTTTGATTGATAAAAGAGGCGGGTTTTCGAAGCCCGATTTACACAAATGTTACAGTATCCCATACTTTTAGAAATTTCGTCCCGAAATTTAAGTAGTGGTTGCAACTGGAAAGAGATGCGGGTATTTCTCGCGCATTGAGTCTTCACGTTCCCAAGTAAACTCGGGTCCTCGTTTTGACTCCCAACGCACTCTGACGATTGGAATACGACTTCGCCTTAAACGTTTCTCACCGAAATTCATGATTTCCACTGGTCTTTCAACGAAGTGCATCGATTCATCGACCTGAATGTATTCTAGAGGAATATGGAGGCTTTCGTCGGCGAGGCACTTTTTCAAGTTTGATACGTGGAATGTGGGATGAATTCTGTTAAGCTCTTCTGGTAGGTCAAGCTTGTATGCTACAGGACCTACTCTTTTCGAGTATCTTGAAAGGTCCTACGTAGCGTGGTGCTAGCTTGCCCTTCTGGCCAAAACGAACCACTCTCTTCCACGGTGATACTTTTAAAAGTACTTTATCACCAATGTCAAACTCCAAGGGCTTTCGTCGTTTGTCAGCATAACTCTTTTGACGACTTTGAGCCGCTAGAAGATTGTTTCGTATTTGACTGATTTTGTCGGTTGTTTCTTGAATCAATTCAGGTCCGGTGATTTGCGCTTCACCAATTTCGTGCCAATATACTGGAGATCAGCATTTACGACCATATAAAGCTTCGAAGGGAGCCATGCCGATACTTGAATGATAGCTATTGTTGTATGAAAACTCGACTAACGGTAGATGAGCGTCCCAGTTCCCTTTGAAGTCTATGACACATGCTCGAAGCATGTCTTCAAGGGGTTGGATGGTGCATTCAAATTGACCATCAGTTTGAGGGTGAAAGGCGGTACTGAGGTCTAACCGTGTACCCAAAGCGTTTTGTACGGCTCGCCATGTTCGTGAAGTGAAACGACCATCGCGGTCCGAAATGATGCTTAACGGTACACCATGACGGCTTACGATCTCGTTGATGTAGATACGAGCTAACTTCTCGTTCTTGAAGTCCTCGCAAATCGGAATGAAGTGAGATGATTTTGTAAGATGATCGATTATTACCCATATGGTGTCATACCCACTGGAGGTGCGAGGTTACCCGGTAATGAAGTCCATGGTTATGTTTTCCCACTTCCATACAGGTATTTCGGGTTGGACTAGAAGTCCTGAAGGTCTTTGATGTTCAACTTTCACTTTGGAACATGTAAGGCACTTGGAAACAAAAACATGATATCCTTTTTCATGCCAGGCCACCAGTAGGTGTATCGTAGGTCTTGATACATCTTATCGGCTCCTGGGTGTACAGAGTATCGTGTTTTGTGTGCCTCATTCATGAGGAAATCACGAAGGTTGTCACGATCGGGAATCCATATGCGGTTTAAATAATATAGAATACCGTCGGATTTGGTTTCAGTTTTGAGTTCAGCTCCACATGACAGCTCATCGCGTACGTCATTTTCCGTTACAGAGTCATGTTGAGCTGCCCGGATTCGATCCTTGATATTGGTTATGATTTGCGAACATAGAAGACGAATAGAGTTCGCATATCCCTTTCGACTGAGCGCATCGGCCACCACGTTTGCCTTGCCAGGATGGTACCGAATCTCGCAGTCGTAATCGTTGAGAAGTTCGACCCATCTTCGTTGCCTCATATTCAACTCTTTTTGGTTGAAGATATGTTGGAGACTCTTGTGGTCAGTGTATATTTCACACTTGGTACCGTAGAGGTAATGTCTCCATATCTTGAGAGCGAACACGACGGCTCCAAGTTCCAGGTCGTGGGTGGTTGAATTCTTCTCATGAACTTTGAGGCCTAGAGGCATAGGCTATCACTTTTCCTCTTTGCATCAATACACAGCCTAGACCTTGCCCTGATGCGTCGCAATAAACCGCAAAGTCATCGCAACCCTCAGGAAGTGTAAGGATAGGTGCGTCATAAAGCCTTTGCTTTAAAGTTTGGAAGGCCTCCTCTTGCTTAGGTCCCCAAATGAAGGGTTTTCCTTTGTGAGTCAAGGCCGTGAGCAGAACGGCGATACGGGAAAAATTGGCAATGAAGCGTCGGTAGTAACCAGCCAAGCAAAGAAATGACCTAACTTCGGTAGGGGTGCGTGGCGCTTGCCATTCCTGTACTGCTTTGATTTTCGAAGGATCGACATGAATCCCTTTGTCATTGACGATATGACCAAGGAATTGTACTTCTCCTAACCAGAATTCGCATTTTGAGAACTTAGCGTAAAGCTTTTTAGTCCTTAAGAGTGTAAGAATGTGTCGAAGGTGTCGCTCATGATCGGATTTTGACTTGGAGTAGATAAGAATGTCGTCGATGAAGACTATGACGAAACGGTCGAGATAGGGTTTGCATACCCTGTTCATTAAATCCATGAAGACAGCGGGGGCGTTGGTTAACCCGAAGGGCATAACCATGAACTCGTAATGACCATAACGAGTTCGGAAGGCAGTTTTTGGAATATCTTCTTCGCGCACTCTAAGCTGATGATAACCAGAACGAAGGTCGATTTTGGAAAAACAGGTGGCGCCTTTAAGTTGGTCTAGAAGGTCATAAATATGAGGCAGTGGATAGCGATTCTTAACCGTCAACTTGTTGAGTTCTCTATAATCAATGCACATGCGAAACGTTCCATCTTTCTTCTTCACAAAAAGAACAGGTGCACCCCAAGGCGATGAGCTAGGACATATGAATCCTTTGTCAGTCAGCTCTTGCAGTTGGCTGGCCAGCTCTTGCATCTCGGATGGGGCTAACCTATAAGGAGATTTTGCGACCGGTGTAGCGCCATGCACAAGATCGATTCGAAATTCGACTTCTCTCACAGGAGGAAGTCCTGAAACGTCGTCGGGAAAAAACTTGCGGGAATTCTTTCACGATTGGAATATCTTCGAGCTTCTTCTCCTTGCCTTCCTTCTTGACGACGTGAGCTAGAAATGCGACGTAATTCTTGCGAAGATAACTTTGGGCTTGAAGGCAGGACATCAATCTGAGCCCCTTCGAAGGAGTTTCCCCAAAGATACGTAGTGTCTGACCGTCGGCGAGAGGAATACGAATGAATTTTTCGTGGCACACCACTTCAGCGTGATGCTGGCTGAGCCAGTCCATGCCGATGATAACATCGAAACTTCCCAATTTCATGGGAATGAGATAAATTAGGAAATCGTGATCATTTAGGATGAGAGTACAATCGCGTATAATAGAATTTAATGAAGTGGGTTTTCCGTCAGCAACTTCCACCGTCAGAGATTCAACGAGATCATCACGAGGTTGGTCGATGATAGATTCGAATTCTAAAGACACAAAGCTCTTATCCGCACCAGTATCGAATAATATGGATGCATAACTACCATTTATGAGAAACGTACCGTTGACCACATTGTTGTCAGCCCTGGCTTGGTTGGCGTTGATATTGAAAGCTCTTCCTCTAGCAGGTGGAGGAGCTTGGTTGGCTTGGTTTACCGGGTTTGCTTGAGCTTGGGCATGGATGATGTTCACAGGCGTGGGCAAGTGTTCCTGAAGTGGTTTGGGTCCCCACAATTAAAACAGGCTCGCATGGGTTGCATCATGGGGTAGTTGGGCTGGTAGTAAGGTTGGGCTGCAGGTTGTGCAGGCGGTAGAAGTAAGGGTTGTTGGGCTTGGCCCACCATTTGATTTTGGGTTTGGGTTGGAGGTTGACTGCGGTTCAATCGCTGAAGGGTACGGCAGGTTTGGATGGTGTGACCCGTACGGCCACAACTTCAACTTGTGCAATGCTGGCAGGGGTTTTCAGGAGGGTGATGGTATTGACAACGGTTACACTTTGGGTGTGGGCCAGTGTATGGCCTTTTGAATGGTGCGGCTGGAGGGGCAACTTGGGTGATTGGAGCAGCAGTGATGGGAGGGTTGGTTTGGGTGACAGCAAAGTTCTTGCCATTTCGCTTCCTCTTACCAGCAAACTTCGAGGATGAACCTGGGTGGTTTGGAGTTGGGGTCTCACTGGGTGTTTTCTTCTTTTCATCATTAAATTTGCAATTTCGAATGCGATTTTCAGTGAGTTCCGTAGCTAACTCCATTGCGGCTTCGAGTGTTGCAGGCGAAGTGCTTAAAACCGAATCTTAGATTTTCGAGGGGAGGCCTCGAATGTAGTGTTCGACTAGGCGGTATAATGGGGTGAACAGATTGGGAATCATCTGGTTCAACACGAGAAATCTCTTATTGTATGAAGTGTGGTCTCCTTCCTTTTGTTTCAATGCGTGAAACTCGTCTTCTAGCTTTTTGATTTCGCTTCTTGGACATAAGCGTTTCATCATGATTTCCCTTAACTCTTCCCAGGTTAAGGCCATGGCATCTTCAACACCTCGCTTACCCTTTTCCGTGTTCCACCAGGTAAGGGCTACCCCAAACAATCTCCTAGTCGCGTAACGTACCTTACGGTCCTCGGGACAGTCGCAATTGAGAAAGGTGTTTTCCATCTCCTCAAACTAGTGAAGGAGAGCGGTGACACCTTCAGTCCCTTCATATTTTGGGGGATCGCAGGACTTGAAGTGTTTGTAGGTGCATTTGGGGGTTTTAGGAGGAGGGTTGGCGACGCTTTGGTCTTCTTGGTTGATGGGATTAGCGGTGAGGGCTTGCTGAACTTGTAGCACGATGTCAGGAAGCACTGCGGCCATTTGTTTAGCAATTTGCGTGGCCAAGCGTTCGTTTGACTTTCCTGACCTTCTAACTCCACGTAATTGCCTAGCCGACATCTACAGGAACATATGTAGGAAGATTGTGAGTTCAAGAATTTCCTAGGTGTCATGTGTCGTAAAAAGAATGAAAACAACATAACTGAAAATAATTTAACTACATCCATAGGATGTCTTGGGTTTGCTCATGTTTGGGCCTCCAAATGTCCCCCTTACCATTTCCTGTGTAGTCATGTGGCCCCCCATGACTATTGGGCTTGGTAGGATTCACATTGGTGTCGGCGGGTTAACACTCGCACCACCGAATGAAAATCGTAAAACATGATTACGAGATGTATGGTCGGAGGGTGTCCAGATGTAGACACAATGACAACTCAAAGTGGGGTTAGCTCACACGACATTTGGTATAGCATGCTTTGGCCTAATAGGTCCTTCGTACTCTCATCGTTAGTCCCCAGGTAGGCAAACTGGTCCTTTATTTTGGATTTATACGAATACCAAGCCTAGACAGGACGTTCCGACTATCGGTACTCGTACCCTTCCAGTTACTACATGCCCGTCGTGAAAACTCACTTTGATGTGATTTGAAAAATACGAAAACATTGCAAAAATCTTTGAAAAGAAATCATGGAAATTGTGAAATCGTGAGGTGTGTGCTTTTATAGATATGACATGTTATGAGGATATGAACTATGATGAGCATTGCATATTAACATGTACTTGTGAGAGTGCTTGCATAATATTGGGTGTGATAATAAACATGAAACATATAAACATCATGAATTTTCATGTAACACATAAACAATTAAAATCTAATCAACTATAGTATAGGCTCTAAGGGTTTAATAACATATCCTATATCCCTATAGTCACAAGCTCTGATACCAATCTGTCACACCCCGACCCGCAGCGGAATAAAAGACGGGGCATGATTGGGTTATCACCAAAGCTCATGATATTTACTAAGAAGTTTCATATTTATTAAATTCAAATTACAATTTAAATATCCAACAAACAAAATTCATACAAATACAACAAAAATCTAAATGTTTGTTCCAACGCAATAACTTGTTTATTCTTCTAGGCCATCCTAAGTGTTTCTTTCCTCAACTTGATCACCTGTATCATGTGTAAAATAGAGGAGATTTTGGGTCAACAAAAGTTGGCGAGTGGACCTTGATAAAACATTTTAAATAATTGCTTGTTTTGTTTATTAAAGAAAATTGTGCATAAATCACATGTGAGCAAATATATATATGTAGCCAATCACAAACCACATTGAATGAATATATGACATGAATGATGATGTATCTGAGATCAAGGCTCAATCAAACGGAGCTGATCTAATGGCAGCTGATGCTCAACCCGTATCCCACGAGGAACTGATGGGCCTAATGAAATGAGTGCACTGAAATGATAAATTTAATCCACATATAAACCACACAACAACCAATACACATTTGATCACAAAATGATATAAGCACAAGTGTTTAAATAAAATAAAGGAATGGTACGACACATGATACACCCCAAAACGTGATTAAAACGGGGAATTTGTAGAGATTCACTCACAGTGGGTGCGTAGTCTTGGTTGATGATGAGTGCGCACGAGTTGAGAATTTGATCGACGAAAGAACACTAACCTAAAATAACAACGCGATAACTTGATAAATAAATAAATAAATAACTTTTTGATTAAAAACCTTTGTTTAGATTTTTAAGTTTTTTTTTATGATTTTTATTAATTTTTTTAAACCTTTGTATTTTAGGTATTTTTAATAAGCTTTTCTTTTAATATAACTATAAAATAAATAAATAATTAAATAAAATAATAAAAAAAAATTTTGTCAGTCTGACAGGCTGACTGTCAGACCGGTTCGCTAGGGGGGTTGGTATGCGCGTGTATAGAGTCGAACCCGGGACCTCACGTTCACGTGCACGCAGCTCTTCCAACTGAGCTACGTGTCTAACCCGACATATTCTGGATTTTAATTATATTTATACACACTTTAGATTATTTCTAATTTAATTAAATTTACAAAAAGGTTTCAGTAATCCGACCGGTGCGTGCCAAAGTGCTCGAACACGCGACCTTAGCGATGTTTTGCACCCAGCCCAACCAACTGGGCTGGGTGGCTAACCCAACAAGATTTGCTTTTTAATTATACTTATATACACACTGTTTAGTTGATACAATTTATTAAAACTAAAACTGTTAAATAACAGTTATGCGGTCATGAACTAGAATCAAACTGGAGACGTGAATATCGTATTTGCACACAGTCCACCACTGGACTGTGTGTCTAACCCGTTTGAAACAGCCGTTTTAATTATATAAAACATTTCACCCCACTTCGCCTTCTTCATTTTGAATTTGAACTACCCCTTATACCCGCCCGATTTAATCTGTTTCACTTCTGTTCTTCTTTTAACCATCTGTTCATTATGTTAATTAGATAATATTCAAAGGAAAAGGGCAGGAGTCTACCGTAGAATAGAAGTGGATGTTCACGATTTCCGGCGGTTGAATTCCGGCGGTTGAATTCCGGCGACTGACTGTGTTTTTCCTGCGAATAGGGGGGGGGGTTGGTGAGCAGAGGAACAATGCGAGCAGAATGAGCGAGTTGATTGTGAGAGTTCGACTAGTATTTATAGGGGGTGGCAGGAGGTTTCGACCTCGCTTGATCTTGGTAACATTATTCGATGATTGGAAAAATTAGCCAGAAGGATGACAGCCGAGCTAATTGGATTTGCCAAAAATACATCTCGAGCTAGCTGTCGGAGGTTTCAAATAAGAAAGGAAAGGCGCGTGATGTCGGATCCAGTTAGTTGCAGGTTTCAACATATATTCGACATAAGAGTTTTAAGATCTTAATGTTCACACAACATGTGTGTGTAGACCAGTGGTGTTGCAGTGTGAGTGTGACCGAGGGAACCCGGGTTCGATTCCCGGTTCACCCATTTTTTTTAAAACCGCTTTTCTTTAGTTGTTTTTATTTCCTTTTTAATTATTATAAATAATTATTAATTAGTTGATTTGTTTTTCTTAATTAGTGGATTATATCTTTAAATTTTGTTTATAAATTTATTTTTAAACATTAAATTTAATCATTATATATAAATAAATAACTAAACACGTAAACAAATATTCTTTGATTGATAAAAGAGGCGGATTTTTGAAGCCCGATTTACACAAATGTTACAATAAACATTAGTAATGTTATGTTATTTGACATATATTTAATCTCCAAAAAGTAATTTCTTTATAATTTAACATGTCCGAGTACTCACCGTGTATTCTTCGTCTAGACCGAGTACTCTCAACTCCCCGGTCGACCGACTGGGAGCGCCTAGTGACTTTTGCAACCATGACTGCAGCACTACCACTATTGATCCATTGGTGTCGGTCTCTGTCACCGTTTTGGGTACTCAACCTCTTGTGTATAGGGATGGCAACGTGTTAACTTTAGGATGAGGTGTGATAATCTCAATATAAAAGGCTACTTGATATACAAAGTTGTTAGGATCTGAGTTTGAATTGTTGTAAATGTTTAAATATGGACTTAATGAATGATGATAAAACAAGAGTGAATGTAGCGGAAATGTAAACTTTGATCCACAACAATTGGAACATTGTTTTCATTAACATGCTTTTGTAATATTAATCATGTATGCATGTAAATCACAATCTCCTCCTCAGCCTAAGATCACTATATTTGTTCATACATAATGCAATAACTAAGATAGATTGATAAGTGATGAAACTGATGAATAGAACAGTACATGCACTGTTCTATTTATAGTACAATCGTAACCTTTGAGCATCTTATGATGATGTCACTATGCAAGTGACATCTAACAACTATAACAAACTATAACATCTGCTAGACTAAACTTTGTTCTAGTAAAACACAATATAAAGTCTATTGGTAACAACTGCTAGGATATCCACTGTTGGGCTTCAGCAGAGCTTTGCCATATCAGTGCTTGTATTCTTCATCACTGTTTTTCTTTGGAAGATCTTTCCAGCAGAGCTTTAACACAACAGAGCTTTGATACCAGTCTTTAGTCTTCAACAAAGCTTTATCAATAGATGATCTATTATTATTATGGATCAGAGGTTTGTAGAATATTTTGGCTTTTCTATCACCCATTCTTTTCTAGGGTTCAATTTCCAACAATATCCCCCTAGAACAGATGATGCCAAAACTAATCTTTATTCCTCATCAATGATTCCCTTATTTGTCCTTTGAATTGAAGTTCAAATTCTAGGACAATCATGTCATCAACATCCCTTTCAAGCTCAAGATTCATCAGATCTTGGAGGCCAGCTGCATCCAGACCATATGCATCCTCCATTCTTACCTTTTTAGCTCTACCATCTGACCTAAGCAAAGTTAATACATGGGTGTCTACGGATGACTTCCATTTTAGAATTTTTGAGTCAGATGGTTTTCTTGGGTGAAGAGTTATTTGAGATGAGTTTGGTGAGGTGGGTCTGCTGACAAGTCTTGAAAGTGTTTTTATGAGCTTATCACTTGCAACATCAGTATGATAGAGTATTTGATTCTTGATTCCCTCTTTTCTTTGTTCTTTATACCTCTGTTGACCTTCTTCTTCCATCTACTTTTGCCTTTTGCTGGGGTTTAAGGCAATTGTGGGTAAGACAGTGGTTGTAGGATATGCTGGCCTTTTTGGAACTGAAGGATCTTTCGTTCTGAGCTCTTCCAATCTTTTGTAGGTATCCACAACTTTAGAGTCTGACCACCTTACAATTTGCCTTGTTGTTCCATACTATGCAGCAACTAGTTCAGCTTTCATTCTTTTGATCTTCAAGGCATCGTCTTGATCAACATATTTTTCCTTTTTCCAATTTGGTGGAGTTGGCTTTTGCAAAGGATCTTTAAGCATAGCCTAAATTCTATCAATTTCTTCTTTAAGATCATTCGCAGACCAATTCTTGAATTGAGCTCTTGTTGCTTTATATGGTTTGTGTTGCATTATATGTTCAAGGTAGTCTTGTTCCAACTCTACATCAAGCTCAGCATTTACAAGTCTTTCTGACATAGACTTACTCATGTCTTAAGATATTCATCTAGGTTCTTTGGCTTTCATATCCAAGAAGAGACGGAAACTCTAGCTTTGAAACATTCCCTGCTGTGAAAAATGATTCAATTTCTTTTTGAACACCAAGGAGTTCTAGAGGATACTGAGCAACAAAAGGTATGATTGATGGTGGTTTATAAGTGGATTTAGATGGAGGTGATGAGAGTGATGTGGACAGTGGTTGTGATGACAAAGGGATTGGTGATTGAATCTCTTCATCAGCTTCTTTAACAACAAAATTTTTCTTTTTACGTTGAAATTTGATCTTTGGTGAGGGTGGATGTTCAGGAAATCTTGGTGGTTTGGTTAATGGTTGGGTTGATGTTGGAAAATCGATTAAGGCAGTGGATTGGGTAACATCTGTTGGAGCATTTGTTGTTCCAGCATCTGTTGTCACAACATCTGCACTAACATCTGTTGGGTTGGTTTGTGGTGTTGATTTCTTTGGTGGTGGTTTGGGTTTGGTTTGAGCAGATGATACATTAAGATTAGGACCATCAGTGGTTTTAGAAGTGGTGGACGTTGGTTGTCTGGCTTTTCTAGCAGGCTTTCTTTTTCTTGAAGTACCAACATCTTCCTTTTCCATCTGCATAGCATGCTCCTGTTCAACCAACTTTGTAGCTTTAACTTCTAATGTATCTTGTCTCTTCTGCTTATTATCAGCAATCTTTTCTGTCTCTTTATTCAGGGTCTTATCAATCCCTTTTCCAAAACTGGCATCTGATGCACAGCAGTGGTTTGTTCTGGCTCTTGTTGCACATTTGGTTTTGCAACTGAATCGGGCTACAACTTTCTCAGTGAATCTTTCTCCCCCTTTTTTGGCATTATCATCAGCTTCTTCTATAATGATTGTAGTCGGGGCAGAGCTAACTCAGTAAATGGTCTTTGATGGATTTGATGTTTGCTTGTGTATCTTTGTATCTAGCCTCAACCATATTCTTGATGAGCTTCATATGGGTTTCATGCTAAAATGTCTGCTAATTATCTTTGAGCTAGGATAATTGATTACACAATTTCCATAGTTCATCAGCACTCTGTGGTGTGGATGGTTGAGGTTGAGAATTTTGTAGCACTTGTTTTATCATGGATTTGATATCATCAATTGATGATTCTATGGTAGTGCTTCTCTCCATCAATTCTTGTATTTTAATTTATCACCTAAATGAATAGGATCATCTAAATTCCTACCAGAGGTAGTTGTATTTGGATCATCAACATGATACAACTCAATGTTTTTAGAACCAAATGCCCCTTTGTCTTGGTACTGGGGACCTCCAACTGGGATGTAACCTCAGCAGTTGCTGCCTTCAAGGAAGTCTTACTTATGTAATCGCTGTCTAACTGAGCCACTGTTGTGGCAACAATTGTAGTAGTTGCTTCACTTAGTAGTTGTGGAAACATTTACTGTTCTTCCACCATTTTTATGGCGTTTTATGTTAAATTTCCATTTTTGGCGTTTTATTTTCATCAATTGTCTTTTAATCATTTTATTTAACATAATGGCGTTTTTTAATATTAAGACATTCATTTATAATGGCGTTAATTATAATAGTTAAGAGATTACTAAATAATATTACGGGAAAACAAACAAATAAGACATTATAGAAAAAATACAAGAGAACAATTAAAAGTCTTCATCGGATGTGATAATGTCTGAGAAGTACTCATCACTCCCTTCGTCATCTTCTTATGATTCCTAACCAAAATGCTCATCTTTGTCTTCAGTTTTGACGGCGTTCTCGCCCTCGAGTACTTCACGCCTCCATTTAAAAATCCCCTCCAACGATGTCACTATTGGTGTTATCTCTGCATTTAAACATATTGCATTGCATAATTGTTCTATAAACGAAAGTCCCTGTTCAACCGGTATGTTTTCAATGGTGTGGTCTTCTATTTGACCGTTGTTCCAAACAACCGTCACCCACTCATATTCTTCATCATAACCCCATGATGGAATTATTGGCTCTTCATCAAATTGACTTGCATTATTTATAAGAAATTTTCTCCTCAATCGCCTTATGACAGTTTATGTTTATCACCAAGTTGTCCATAGGAATTCCAAGTTCCAGAATCCTCAACTGCACTTCTTCCATATTAAGTATGCTGTTTTATTGTTTTTACCATAACCTTTTTTCTGGAATTGTATTTTATAACGAACCTGTTGATTGAAGTTTTAAACCCCCAAGAGATTACAGTTTCTATTTTCCTTTTTGTGTAATTTTCTTGAAAGTATTATGATGTTTAGCTTTTTAAGAGATTGGCGTTTTTGTTTTTTTCGAGTATGCTCAATGAAACAGATGTTAAGTTCATTTATATGATGCGTTTTAGGCGTGAGATTTTGGGCGAGAGTTTGTTCCTCATTGAATGTTAAGTATTAAAGTCTCTGACGTTTTTTGGCGTTTTGCTTTGCTTTTTTTTATTACTACAATAATGTTTCTGGCGTTTCATATGCTTTATAATTAATATGTCAGAAGTGGCGTTTTAAGCATTCTATTTATGGCAGATTTACCTTTATACCCTTAATGAACCCTGCACACGTTCTAAACTTATAGATATTTACAAAAACGTCACCGCATCATTCTCAGCCACAAATCAGAAAGATCTTGTGGCTGATAATCGTTCTCACCGTTTTCACAGTTTTAGACGTTTTCCCCAAATCCCTCCCATATATATATACCGTGGTCATAATGATTTGGAGGGCATCAAAGAAACATATACCTACTCTGGTGGTTTTAGAAAAAAAAAGTAGATTAATGTAGGCTCGCAACTCTGCAAACAATGTGGAGCTGAACCAGAAACAGCCGAGCATATCCATCCATTTGAAGTGTGTACCCCATGTTAATTTTGTGTCCATTTAAGAAACATGTAAATGCAAGTAAATTTTATAACTTTTATTGATATAATGATATCTCTATATAGAATTGGTTGAACCAGCTTTTGGAAATGTTCACGTTTAAAGTCACACACAAATTTATGTTTATATAGAGAAAGTTGATGTTAAAATATTATATAACAGGGCATAGTGTTTTACATCCCAAAGAAAAGATTCCTGGGTTTAATTAATTAATTAAAGGTCAAACCATTGAACCAACCAACCATCATATATATTAAAAATCAAAAGGTTTAAGTGATTGAGTTTCAGATGTTTTGAGTCATCCATGTCAACTCACTTCATTTGCCACTCACCAAACATCACAATTACCAGTTACTTTTCATATTTACATTTTTTCTTTAGTACTTCATATTCACAAACTCAAAATTTATTTTCACACTTCAAAATGCCACGCTTTGGACAAAGCGGAGCGTTTAGGATTCTTTTTCAGACAAAATGTGATGTGAGGTGATTTGACTGTCAGTCTTTGTCTTTTGACTTTACTCTAAAACGCCCCGCTTTATAAATAGCAGGACGTTTTGAGATGTATGAATAGACCAGTTACGTGTGTGAATAGTCTGGGCCTTTCTTTCTTTCTTTCTTTATTTCTTCTTTCTTTCTTTCATGTATTTCATCACTTTGCATGTACAAAATAAATATGAATTCATACATAGTACATATAATAGAGTGAGGGACAAATTTATTAACTTGTAAACAAAGTAGCTTTCTAGCTAGCATCAATCCCTGCCCCCTCCTCTCTCTCTCTCTCTACACATATATTATATTTTTATATTATATTATGGAGATTGTGTGTGTGAGTGTAGATGGGTGTGATAATTGGAAGTGGAGTGGGGTGATGTGCATGACTGTATGCCTTTGCGTGCAGGATCTTACATTTGCTAGTAACCATCGTGTCACCTGTCAGCAGTTATCACCAAATATAAATGCCCACACTCAATCATACAATAACATCCAAGTGTCTTTCTCTCTCTCACACAGTAGAGAGAGAAAGAATACATGTTTCTTTGCAGTGAAAAGGGGTAGGCAATTAGGGTTTTTGATGAAAGAATAATGACACAACAACAAAAAGAAGATGATGCTTTTTTTAATAAAGACAAAAAGGGGTATGCAATTAGGGTTTTGATGAAAGAATAATGACACAACAAGAAGAAAAGATGATGTTTTTATTATGATAAAAAGAAAAAGGAATATGCAATTAGGGTTTGATGAAAGAATAATGAAACAACAAGAAGAAGAAGATGATGTTTTGAAAAAACCAAAAAAAAAAAAAAAATATAGAAAAAAATAAGGGAAACTGGGGAAGCATAAGCAAACACAAGACACGAGGGGGATACCATCTTGCTAAGTAGAGGAAGAATGGGGAGCAAAGAGTCCTTATTTTCATAGTCTTGTAGTTTACCAGACAAAATATGCTTACTTTTAGGGTTTTCAAGTTTCGGTTCCATTTGCCAACGACATACATCCCCACCACCCCCTCCCTCTTAATTATTATTTACTTATCCACTATTCTACTTTCATTAAATAACAAACACTACTATACTAGCTCCCACAAAAATAATTTACACCATATCATTTAAATAACTAAAAGTCATCGAGCTTTTGACCCAGTGATAAAAGGAAAAATCCTCTAGGTATTTAGATAGAAGGAGATTAGAAGTTTAATTTCTGTAAAATGTAACATTTAGCAATTAAAAAATATTTAAATAACTTAAAAACATATATAATGAAATCCAAACAAAAAGGAGTTTCACATATATTCTAATAGTACTTCAAATTTTATATATATTTCAGATTTTGGTGTAGTGTCTCTTCAAAACACTAAAACTCATATTTGTGTGGTTTAAATCATGAAGCATCCTTGTACTTTGATGGCACTGCCCCCAAAAAAATGAATAGACAAATAGTGTTATTAAATAGACACAAATAGTTACACAATATTTGGTTAAATATGATATTATGCTTTTTCTTGACAAGTATGAGAGATTTGGTGTCTTGAACTGACGGAATTGTGAAATGTGAAGGGATATAAAAAAGAATTCTATATTTTTACAATATTATGTATGGCGCTACTAATAGCACCACAAGCAAAGCACATTTAAGTTGGCTCAATGAACACTTAGGCTTTCCGTTCCCATTTCACAACTTTTTACTATCACATCATTGCCACGTAGGTATGGGCTCTTACTCACTTTATTACTTTTTAGTGTATAACGGTTTTACGGATTTTCACTATCTACCACACATTAAAATAATATTTAAATCTAATAAATTTAAAAAAAAAAGAAATAATGGATTCGATTGGCAAGAATATTAGTCGCACCATAGTTATTAAAGACGCTAGACACACTCAAGACGCATAGGCCCCCACCTGCTAGACACAGAGCAAAAAAGGCGAATACCTAAGAAAAAACACACAATATATTTTATTTAAAATATACTATGTATTAGAAAAATAATATTATTCTTCAAATAAAAGAAGCAAAATCTATTATATAACATTTAATAGCATCTGTTTAGTACCAAAAGTTCTAAAATGTTAGTTTTTATTAGTCTAGAAAAGTAATTTTTCTTAGATAAAAGTTGAAATCAAGCTAAAATATTGCCAGAATTTAGAGAATTTAACAAAAAACTCTCTAGATTTTATGAATCTTGTCAGAATGTGCGTCTCAACCATCACATGGAGAACTAAAGCACAATCGCATATGTTTAATAATTATGGTCCCACCATCCCTTCGACGTTACCCTATCCAAGACCTCCCCCTTTCACGCCGCTGTGTATTGGTGTTTAAGGCCCATCTCATGTCCGGGGCTGCCACCGCATCGGGCGTGAGTCGGCTACAAACGGTTAGGTGAAATCCTTCCTATAAATGCCCTTTTGTGCGAGACTCTTTTATGGGATGTTAACGGGATTAGGTTTGTGATCACAAACACCCAACAAGGAATTACCCTAAATCCTTCTCAAAAATTTATAAAAATAATAATTTACAAATATTAACATATTTGGCAATAAATGTTAACATATCTAGAAAACTGAATCTTAATAATTCAAGTTGTGGCCCAATGATCCACAATAATGAATATTGCCAATGTGATCAATAAGGATGAAGAGAGTGGTTAAACACTTTGAATAGGTAAACTCCACATTCACCCAATCACATAGTGCCATGTCAATTCACCTATTTTGTTTACTTAATGCTCAAAAATGTTGCGGTGGTTTACCTATTGGGGTTTCGTAAACTATTTAAAAAAAAAGAAAAAAATTGTGATTGGTTAAGAAGGAATGGACCCCACCACACCCCACTCTCTCTCCCCTTCCCTCCCTCTCTCCCGATTCGGTGAACCTTCCCTGACTATCTCTACATTTCGGTGAAATTGGGATCGGCAAACTTGATGGCGGTGGATGGGACTTCGGTGCCGAGTGGGTTTACCGCCCCACTCCGACACCCTAATGCTCATAATTTCACTTTTTACATTTATTTCAGTTTTTCCAATGACGTAGATCTGTCAACTCCTAATGAAAACTTGAATGATTTTTATCTAAATTAAGATATTGTAAATTATTTTAGATTGACATAAGTGAAACTTAATTATATATGTAGTTACTTTTCCGTTAAGATGTGATTTCTTCGCCAAAAAAAAGATTAGGGTCATTATTGGTCATATTGTTGGTATTCACTATCTATATTACTATATAAAGCATTTCCTATGTACAAAATGATAAATTCCTATCAAAATTTAAGATGACAAATGAATAGTGATCAAGTTAAAATGTCTAACTTTTGTCATTTTCTTCCATTCATACACCTTTTCCCTTTATCAATGGGTATTTATGCTAATAAATCAATACTATATATTAGATTATTTATAAATAATAAAAAAATAAGCTCATGGGTAATTAACTCATCACATTCATCAAGAACACATATTCCAAATACGTTCTATTGTATTTGTGTATTTGGACTAAAGGACTTATTAGTGAACAAAAATTAATCAAATTTAATATAAAATGTGTTTTGTAATTTTAGAGAAGTTAGTTAAAATTTAGATGTAAATTGTCGACTCCGCCGCAATACGCGGGTCTCTCACTAAATAAAAATACGTTCCAGTATACTATATAATGTTTATCATAAGCGTTTTCGTGCGTTGCAGCCGCGAAGGGCAAATGCTTTTTTTTATAAACACAACGTATATACGATTTTTTAACGTTTTCAGATTTGAATTATGTTCTCTGCCCATATTGTCGATTCCGCTGCAACGCGCGGGTTCCCTACTAGTTATTAACAATGGATCATAGATTGAATTATTAGAAATCAATTTGTTTGTATATTAGTAAACTTCTATAAAATAAATTTATAACTCTATATGCTTATTAATTTAAAATTGTTAATTTGTTAATCTTTTAAAAAAAATAATTAAACTAAACCCTTTAAAAGAATTAAGTTTATAAAAATTATAAATATACTTACTTTAATAGTTTCTATTATACAATTTTTTATACTTTCCATAAAATGAAACAACTCTACCTAATTATATGAACTTATTGAACTTTTAAATATATGTATTATATACTTTTTAATTTTAAGTATCTAATATTTCAACGTTAATAAATTAGATTATACAATATTAAAATTAAAAAGTTTAATATAATTAATAATTTGGTAATAAAACATCAATGTAAAAAATATGATATTGCAAAAATAAAAGGACATTTGTAAAGAAGAATGATGCACTGTAAAAAAAATTAATATTAATGTTTTATAAGTATTGATGTTTGTGATTGAACACGTTTGTGAAAGTTGTAAGAATATACCTTGTAGATACTTAAAAAAAGACATGCTTCGATCTGCATAACGTTGATGATCAACAACCTAAAAACATAACTAATTTCCAAAATAAAAGTCTCGCAAGTTTCATAGGGACAACCAATGCGGAGGAAGTCAACATGCTTATAACTCGGTACCCATACTTAATAATATACTTTTTCTTTAATAAAAGATGCAACATACCTATATTTTATTACCGTATCATGCATTGCGTACTCTATATTATTTTACCTACTAACACATGCAATATTGTATAATTTTGTAAAATAAATTACACTGGGTAAATTTGTAGAGAGGCGTAAGTACGTTTTGTTTCTCTGCATTTTGTCTGCTTTTGGATGCATCTCTAGGGTTTTGTGCTGATGAAGACGACATATCATTTCTCATATATGTTAATTTATAAAAGAAAAAAACCTATGATGGTCTGAAGGAAACTTTGACAATCTACACCTTATATAGAGTTGGAAAGGTCCACCAATAACGAGACTTAATAATAGACATCCTCTTCAACCTCAACATCTCTCTCTACTTGATAAATGTAATTATCTAGTTTTTTAAGAGTAATCTGATCTTACTCGTAATTCGACATCATTGCCTAACATGAGACTTGAACATTTGATCTTACAGAGAAAGACACCATTTTACATACCTTGATACGCTACACCAAATATACTAGCTAAGAGTCTAATGTACAAAGTAAAAAACTAACATCCTATTCCTCTTGAGCCTCGGCGAATCCGACAAGAAGAGTTATATGATTACGTATATACTAGTTTGGTAAGAGCATGTATACACACTGGATCACCTAGGGTTAGACCTTTATATTCTTGAGTTAACATACATTAACAAATATAAATCCTAAATTAACAAGTTGCTATCCTTTATGCATCGGATCCGCCATGAATTCATGCTCGGATAATTGAACTAACCATTTGTGAACAAGTTAGATCATTTACAAGGATTGATTAACTTACCTTAATCCTAAATTACCCTAATACGTATCCATAAGTCTATACTAAATAAATCTATACTACTCACGCACCCACTAAACCTACTTACTTTAAATCTATGCCAATGTACACTAGAAATACGTCTTTAAAGCTATGTTCTTGGGAAAACACATTTGCCACATTTCTTCATATTGTTAGGGTAAAAGCCCTTTGGTCCATAAGTCTTCTCTTCATCAAAATATTACCACTTTCCTTCTAGTATATGGTCCAGAAAGATAATTAACTAGTGAAATTATGTTGGGATAAACATATGCTGAAACTTAAACAATTAACCGGTATATAAACATGTAAAACAAAGTTATATAAAGTAGTTGACTATGATAGATGCAAGCATTACTAAAACACAAAACAGTTCATGATAATTAACAAAACTAAACCACTTACACTAAAATAAACATCCCTCTTAAAACTAGACGGTGGTGATAGATACATAACAAATACATTTATCAACAAATAATGTTTATTCCATTAAACAACAATCACATTCCCTCCTAAAAGCAAGAAATTAGTTGCCTTGTTAGAAACATTTTGCCAATAATAAGCATATCACCATGCAGGATTAGGGTTTCTAGTTTCACATAAAAACCTTAATTAAAAGATCATGCATACTAGGTATACATATATCATGTTAATTATTATTAATGTATATAAATTCTAACAACCATTAACTAATAATCATATCAATGCCAAGAAGAAACAGAAAATAGAGGTTGATTCTGCCAACCTAAGAAGAAAGAATCATCAACAACCTCAAGATTATAACCTTCACTCGGATAATGGAGTCTCAATAACAATTTCGCCTGCGAAAGCGCGTACGCGCTAAGCGGAACATTTCGAAAACCTGAGCTTCTCATCATCACTTCCCACGATCGAAACCGTTCGTGTCTCTCTTTCCTTCTATCTCCTTCCTCCGCCACTATATCAGCAATCTCTCTCCCAAACCACACTTGCTCCACCTCAATCCTCTCCCTGCTATTCGGCGGTAGAGTCGCTTCTAGCGACTCGAATATCGACGTGTAGTACACCAATCCTTCCGAAAATCTTTGTAGAAAAATAGGGTGATTATGGTTAGCTTCTTGTTCGGCTAAAGTTACAATTCTGGGGTTCAAAGATTTGATCTTTCTGAGTAGTAAACACAGTTTGTCCCGGTTTTTTAACAGGCGATGGAGGTATAACACGCAGTTAACTGCTAGGGTTTCATTAGGGTTTATGGTTACTGATGATAAATGGTCGATGATTTGATCTACTGTTAGGATTTCGGTGTTGGTGTTAGGGATTAAAAGTGGGTAGAAACGAAACCGTAGGCCGAGTGAGTGTGCGAATATGGAGAGACGGTCGCCGGTTCGGCGGAGGATGGTGAGGTTTGTTCCGGTTGCGGTTATGCGAAGAGATGGAGGCGGGTACCGGTCTGCCATAGCTTGCATTAATGGCGGCCATTGCACACCGTGCATGATGTTGAAGTCGAGTATATGAATGTTTTGTTGATGATGATCATTTTGTTGTTGGTGTTGGTGATGATGGGATTGATCTATGGCTTCTAAGATTGCTTGGTTTGCTGTGAGTTGACAGAAACGGATGTATGGTGTGATTTGGTTTAATGATAGATAAGATTGGAGAATTGGGTCACCATATTCTGTCATGAATATGTTGTTGTTGTTGTTGTTGGTGGTGGTAGGTTGTGGTGGTGGTGGTGGGTGGAGGTTGAGGATGATGGGAAGAGGCGGCGGGTGGCGGGGGAGGTGGAGGCGGAGGGAGAGGGCTTTGGTGAAAGAGTGGACTAGCCGGTGGGCGGCGTCGCCGTAGGCGGAGGAGTTTGTGGAGAGGACGGAGATGAGGCGGTGGGCCGCGGTTAGATCAGAGCGAGCTATCAGTTGAGCCGCGGTGAACAAGAGTTGGCGCATGTGGATGGATGGTGGTGTTTGTGTGGTTTCAAACTCCGGGTCTTGGTGTTGGTGTTGCATCTGTGGTGGTGCCGGTGGAATAGTGGTGGTGGTGGCGGCGGTGGTGGTGGTTGTTGTAGATTGTCTTCAATGTTTTGGTCTTGATGAGAAGGGTGAGAGGATGAGCCCAACATTTGGATAAGGATAGAGGTGTTTGATGGTTTGTTGAGTAGTTGATTAATAGGTAGTTTGGATCCCTTTTACATTGTCCTGTAGAACCCTAAAATCCTTCTTACATAGTGACTGTGTGAGATGCTTGCATCCAAAACACCTGAAGAGAAATCATGAGCGTGCGTGTTATCCCAGATATGCATTTATGAACCCCTTACAACACACACCCCTACACCCACATAGCATATACACGCATACACATACAACAAATACGAGTACAAATACACATACATAGTACGCCTACACAATAGGAGTGTAACGAGTCAAGTCACTAGTAAGCTATTTAACATTGGCTCGTTAAAAATTTTAAATTTGAGCTTAAACGGGTTTGAGCTAAAGAACTCAAACCTAAAAATAAGTTTGTTTGGTAAACGAGTCCGGACCTGAAAAGTAAACTTGTGAAATAAACAAGCTCTAGACTAATCTTCATTTATCAAGCTATAGCTGACTCGCTAGCTTAAACAAATATGTTATTTGTATAAATTTTAATTTAATATAATATATATCATTATATATTAAATTATGATATAAATAAGTAATATATATATAAATATATATCTATATATATATATATAATCCTTTTGTTTATAACTGAATATTAATATATAAAAATGTATAAAACTAATTAATAAATAAAAAACAAACCAGATTCAAGCTTTATAATTAACTGGGCTTAAACCCGGCTCGACTCGTTATACCCTTAACACACACTAGCCACAAAACTTACGCTGCAAATACACACGTAATATGGCACTTACACATGCATGCATATGCATATAATTAGGAGTAAATTATAAAAATCGTCCTTTATGTTTACACCATATTGCAAACTATGTCCTTTGTCTTCAATATATACAAGAAACGTACTCGACGTTTGCAAATCATTGCATGTTACGTCCTTTAGCCCTAACACAGTTAGTTTTCATGGTTAAATTTGACTAAGTCAACCCCACATAAGAGTATTTTGGTCATTTTATCCTAAATGCTAAAATAAATAATCATAAAAAACAATAAATAAAACAATTTTAAAATTATATATGTATATATACTTATAAATATATACAGACACCAAATACTTATAAATTTGACTACCACCTACCCCTATCACCACCACAACCCACCAGCTACCACCGCCATCATTGATTTGCCCCCACCACCACCACTTCACCTGCCACCATCACCACCACCGATTTGTCTCATCTGTAAAATCGATCCCCAACCATTACCTCCATTTACTCTCTCTCTCTCTCAAAAATTATCCTACCACCACCACCCACATGCCGCCGCCATTCTTCCTCAACCAATAAACTAATAATTTTACCGACCATTCAATCCTACATTACAAAATCCAAAAAATTAATATAATAAATACATAAAAATAAAATAAAAAAACATAAGCCCAATTGTAGATCAAGAAACAAACCCAGAAACATGAACTTTTGTCCAAAATCAAGCAGATCAAAAAATAAACCCAGAAACATGATTTTTGTCCACAATTAAAAAGGTTTAAAACCGGATTCTTGAGTTCTTGAATAAGATGAGAATACTTACAAAATGTAAGATCTGTAAACAATACAAAGGAAAAGATGATCAATTGATGATAATCATTGATCTATACAAACCACAATAACAAGATCTCACACGACATCAAACAGAATACAAATGATCTGGATCAACCAGTACAAACTCTAATCGCCTGGATGAGAGAGACAACTGATATTTTTAAAGAGATAATGCTAAGGAATACAGTAACAACCCTTTTATATATAGGTCAGAAAGATACTTTCAATCAGGCTCTTCAAGTATCCAGTTGTTGCACTTTAATCCTTATTAGTTGTAACTGGTTGTAACAGGCTCTGTTGTCAAGGCTCCCTCAGGCGTGCGCCTAGGCCCACTTTTCAGGCTCATCCCAGCCTTCTCGCTTCGCTTCAAAAGCCCCACTTTCAGGCCCCCAGATGCATTTTCAGACCAAATTCCAACAAAATTCCGGTCAAAAATCATTTGAACAGGTTTAAACATGTTTGAAACAATTATAAGAACCCTAAATAAACCTCGAAACAACCTAAAACAACTTAAACTAACCTTAAAGAAGCCTAAAACATGTCTAAAATCCCTAAAAGTTGTATTTTTATACTAACGACTCGCCAAAAAAAACTGTCGCTTTTTAAGCGCCTTGGATTGAGGCCCAAGGCTCACCCTTTGCGCCTTAAGTGTGCCTTACGCCTTTGACAACTATGGTAACAGATTGAAACAAATTATAACAACTAATAATATGTAACACTTTAATGTTGTAACATGAATTAGCATATTACCATAACTTAATTTAAATGCCCCCATAATTCATGTTATATAAACCCAGACTTTCACAAAGAGTTTGATGTTGGCTTGCATTCAAACCCTTAGTGAATATGTCTGCAATCTGCATTTCTGTACTAACCTTCTCAGGTTCAATAATCCCAACTGCAATTTTCTTTCTCAAAATATGTAAGTCTAACTCAAAATGTTTTGTCCTTTCATGAATACAGGATTTTGAGAAATAGAGATTGCAGATTTGCTATCACAATATAATTTAACTGCCAGACTATACTTAACCTTCAATTCAGTTAATACATTCAATATCCACATAATTTCACAAGTAGCTGAGCACATTGCTTTATACTCAGGTTCTGTTGTGGACCTAGATGTAACACTTTGTTTCTTGCTTTTGTAAGAAACAAGTGTATTGCCCAGAAATATACCAAACCCAGTGACAGACCTTCTGGTCTTTAGACATTTTGCCCAGTCAGAGTCAACAAACCCTGCTAAAACCAAACCATCAGACTTCTTAAAACTTATACCACTTCTAGGAGACTATTTTAAGTATCTTAACAATCTTAATGCAATATCAAGATGTGACTGATAAGGACTATGCATATACTGACTTAAAAGCTGAACAGTATAGCTTATATCACGTCTAGTTAATGACAGATATATCAACTTCCCTATTTACCTTTGATACCCATTAATATTTTCCAAAGACTTCTGTTCTTTGCTACATTTGTTTGTAACAAGAAAACTCTGCTCAATTGGTGTTGTAACAGGTTACAACCCAGATATCCAAACTCATTTAACAACTCATGACAATATTTTTGTTGAGACAAACAAATACATCCATCCGAATATAAGACTTCAATGCCTAGAAAATATCTAAGTATTCCAAGATCTTTAATTCGAAAATTTTCTCTTAAACACTTCTTTATTTTTTTTCAATTTCAGTTTTATTATTACATGTCACTGCTATATCATTAACATATACTAAAAGAACAATAAACACATCTTGTTTGGACAATACAAACAAGGAATAGTCACAACACTTTAAACAAATCCCATAAAAGTTAACACATAATTTAACTTTTCATTCCATTATCTTAGGGTCTGCTTAAGACCATACAAAGATTTAACTAATTTACAAACTTTATTATTATTATCTTTTGAAAAATAACCTTGAGATAGAGACATAAAGACATCCTCAGTTAATGTACCACACAAAAAGGCATTATTTATATCCATTTGATATAATGGCTAATTGTTATTAACAGTAAGTTTAAAGACAATTCTCACAGTAACCATTTTCATAACAGGTGAAAATGTTTCACCAAAATCAATACCCTCTATTTGATTAAATCATTTGGCCACCAACCTGGCCTTATATCTTTCTACTTCCCCATTAGCTTTGTATTTGATTTTATATACCCGCTAGCACTCTATAGGCTTTCTACCCTTAGTGATATCAACTAAAACCCAAGTGTTATTCCTATACAAAGCTTCCATTTCATTATTCATTGCCTCTACCCACCTATCATCTTTAGCAGCTTCACTATAAGAGGTAGGTTCAACAGTCTTATTTAACGAAACAACAAGACATTTATTTTCATAAGACAAATTAGCATAACTAACCACTCTTTATATACCATACTTTACTTTACCCTCAACAACAAAGTCAACAAATAATCTAGGCATAGAAATATTTCTAGAAGACCTTCTAACATTTTGAATACCCTCAGACTGGGTGGTCACATCAGTTGATCCTGAAGTATCCTCTTCCCCGCCATTGTTACCCTGACAACTACTGCTCGCTTGATCTATTGATTGTACAACATCAACACCAGAATCAGGGGCTGATGTAGAGGGTGACAATGGCTGCTGATCATCACTAACAGGATCATGAGCACCATGTGTACCCTCCTCATCATTGGGCATGTTAGGAACTTCAGATGAAATACTTTCAAAAAAATTTAAGTAATTAAGATTTATATCAAAACCAATTTCCTGGTTATCCAAAGATTTATTTTAAAAGGGATAAACATTCTCATAAAACTTTAGATCTCTTGAAAAAAATATTTTCTTGCTATCTAAACTCCACAATTTATATCCCTTTTTAATATTTGAATTACCAAGAAACACACATTTATAAGCATGATATGCAAACTTATCATATTCATTTAACACTATACTAAAGCACAAACATCCAAAGTTCCTTAAATGAGACAAAGAGGAACTAAATTCAAACATCATTTTAAAAGGACTTCTACCATTCAACACATAGGAAGGTAACCTATTAATTAGATACACAACAGTTAGCACGCAGTCAAACTAAAACCTTAAAGGTAGACCACCCAGACCACCCGGAAACATCAAGGCCTTAGCTGTGTTTAAAAGATGCCTATGTTTCCTTTCCACCACACCATTCTGTTGTGGTATATAGGAACAAGTGGTTTGCTGTAAAATACCTTTAGTTTTACAAAACAAGTTCATTTGACTATTGAGAAACTATGTCCCATTATCACTTTTAAAAATATTGAATTTCTTCTTAAACTGAGTTAAAACCAGTTCATAAAGTCTTTTAAGTTTTCAAAAACTTCAGTCTTACTTGACAGAAAGTAACACCACACAGCCCTAGAATAGTCATCTACAATAGTTAAAAAATATTTGAACCTATCATAACTTATAACCTTATAAGGTCCCCATAAGTCTAAAGGTACTAAGTCACCTACATATTTAGACTTATGTTCACTTAAAGGAAATGGTACCCTAACTTGTTTAGCCCTATGACAAACATCACAAGGACCACGTTCAACAGAATTTATTTTAAGTCTTTTTTTAACACAGCTAAGACTTGATCTAAAGGGTGCCCTAGCCTACTATGCCAAGTATAAGATTTCACATAACTATTAAAACATGCATTAACAACATTACCATTATTCCCTACAAAATACAGACCATTATCCTCACTACCATTCACCAGGATTCTCTTTGAATTGGAATCCTGTAACACACAAATATCTTCATTAAAAATTACAGACACATGATTATCCTTGGCTAATTTATACACAGACAAAAGATTAACATAGTAATCAAGAACATAGAAAACATCTTTTAACAATATATCATCAGTCAGTTTTAGATCACCAATTTTCGACACTTTAACACTTGTTCCGTTAGGATGAACAACAGTAATATTAAATTCTGACACCTCAACTGCATTTATCAAATTTTTATCTGATTTAACCATATGTTGACTAGCACCTGAGTCAACAATCCACCCAAAAGTACTACTAAAACTGACTGAACTAGAGCAACTAACAAAGTTAACCAGACTAGAAAAATTAACAAAGTTGGAAACATTCAAACACTCACTTCATTTGAATTCTGAGAATCAAATCCACTTTTCTCACCAACTAAACTCAACAAGTTGGTGATCTGCTCAGATGTAAAAGGTAATCCAGACACACTAGTAGAAGTAGATGACCCAACAGCACAGTATTTACTTATTATTATTACCAGAAAAATTATTTTTAGTTGCCTGATTAGTATTAACCCTTTTCTTGAACCCAGGTGATTACCCAACAATTTCAAAACATCTATCAACAGTGTGTCCTATCATATTACAATGAGTTCACTTCAAATTAGGATTAGGACCTCTATTCAGTCTCCTTTTAGGATCAAACACTTGATTAGGTTTAGAAACAAAAGACACATTTTGTGTTTTTAACCCACTCATAGACAATCTATGTGACTCTTTTCTAGAAACAATAGAGAAGGCCACCTTTACAGAAGGAAATGGTTCCCTTGTCAATAGATTTGTTCTGACTGGCTGATAAACATCATCAAACCCCATAAGAAACTGCATTAGTTTTAGAGTGAATTAAAAGTTTTGTCCTTTATCTTTATATCAAATTTCAGGCAGTGTCCTTTGTCTTTAAAATTGACGGGTTTTATACTTTATGTTTCAAAATCTTACACGGTTTGTCCTTTAGCCCCAACTTAGTTAAATTTAACCGTTAAATGAAGGACATATCCGTCTTTGTACTTATTTAAAGAAAACATTTTAGTGATTTTAATAACTAAAACAAAATAACTTATATTATAAAAAATATATGTGTATATATCTAAACTCTCTCTCCCTCTAATAAACAAACACTCTCCTTATTTCACCACCCCACGCCACCGCACCACCCCCGTGCTCGCAAGACCTGTACATATAATCAAAATGGCCTTCCCAACTTCCCTTTGATCTGTCATCATAAAAAACCCTATAATTTTCATATCATTAGCAAAGCCAAAATTTCAGACAATATACCAATTGAATTCTAAGCGGAAATCATGAAAAGGTATAGACTTAAACCTGAGATCGAATATGTCTAAATTGTTGACTCGGAGATCTGAAGGGATTAGAACCAGATGCGGCGTTGATGATGATTAAGAGGATTTTGTAAGCCATTAGATCTGTGCGTGGTGGTTGGTGGTGGTAGAGTGGAGGCGGTGAACTGCAATGGAGGTGGGACCGGAGATGAGCGGCCATCACCGTAGAGATGGCCTAAATTGAAGGTTGAGGTGCTATATGGATGTGTAATTTGGTGACTTGTTGATGAAATTGGTTGAAATGAAGGTGAAGTTGTTGTTGAACATTGATAATGGCGTAGAAAGAGTGAAGTTGTTGTTGAACATTGATAATGGCGTAGAAAGAGAAACAGAGTATGATTGACATATAAATATGGTAATATATAATTAATTTTTTTTCGTGTTAAACTTATTTAAATGGTTTTGTTAAATTAATGGGTAAAATGACAAATTTGTCCTTCACTTAACGATTAAATTTAACTAAATTAGGGCTAAAGGACAAACCGTGTAAGAATTTGAAACATTAAGTACAAAACCCGTCAATTTTAAAGACAAAGGACATCGCCTGAAATTTTGTGTAAAGATAAACGAAAAAACTTGCAATTCACTCTTAGTTTTATTAATGTTAAAAAATCATTAAAATCCTTAGCTGCTTGACAAAAACATGAAGGCAAATGCAATATAGCATCAAATTGCTTCCACATTGTTGTCAATCTATTATAATATTCAACAACAGAAGTACCATTTTGTGAAATGCTATTGATGTGTACAAAATGCAACATATAAATTACATCAAATGAGGCGTAAAACCAACCCTATTTCAGTACAAATGTTGGAAAAAAGCACATTTATTTGTTTCTTTTGAATTATAGGACCAAATGAGCTTAAAAGAACAAAAGAAGCAAATAAGCAGCCAAAATCAACATAAATACTAGAGGAATGAATAACGTGACACGCCCGACCCCTCAGCAGCACCCCAAAATGCAAAAACAAGAAGACAGAAGCTGACCACGGGGTCGTGCCCAACCAAGCATGGGCCTTGGTCAGACCTGGCTCCTGCAGACAAGACAAAAGGAAGGTTCCACGCCTACCACGGGGACGTGCTCACCAAACCAGGGCCGTGGTAAAATTTTTAGATTTGCAGAATCTTGATAGTACAGCGAAGAGTTGACCACGGGGCCGTGTCCAGATGCCACTGGGGCGTGTGAGCCCCTCTGCTGACAGCTGCAATTAATGAAGGAAGAGAAGGAGATGGCCACGGGCCGTGCCCAGTGGACACGGGGTCGTGGTCGGGGCAGTGTTCTGACTATAAATAGGGTGCTTGGTTCACTTCAAAAGCATCCTTTGGCAAACCACTTCTCTCTCATTTTGCCACCATTCCACCACCACTACAACACCAACACCCACCACCATCATCCATCTATCATCTTTAGAGTGTGTAGTAGTCTCGGGATCCAAGATTGATTGTAAGAGTTCTTGTCAAACAAAGGCCATGCTTGGCTAATCTCTTACATCACTTGGTGAAGACAAGTTTTTAATGTATTACTTTTGATTTTTATTTTTTCGGCACTTTTTAAGTGGGTATGTATTAATGACTTTAATAAATAGTTTCTTATGTTGAAAATGAATTTTCCTAACCATTTCTTCATGATGTCATTGATTTGCCCATTCGTGTCTTTACGGTCTTTATAAAGCACGTTAACTAAGAGGGTTAGAAGGGTGGTTTGGTAAAGTCTTGTCTCGTTCAGTATATAGATCCTGCCAGGACTTGGTTCAAGCTTACTAGGACCTCCTTCAGTGCCTTATGGTATTGGATGGTGGGGGTGCGAATAGCTTGAACCCCTCATATGTATACTACTATTAAAACATTAAACCAACGTCTTGGGATTGTATCCTTGCTGACTCAAACCACTTGGCCGAGGGTAACGTCACCTTCAAAAGAGGGGCCTACCACTTTTCGCATTAATAACTTACTTAGTTATCTTCCAATATTCCAATCTTTTGGGATTGTATCCCTCCTGACTCAAACCACTAGGTCGAGGGTAACGTCACCTTCAAAAGAGGGGCCTACTACTATAACTAAGATAATCTCTTAAAAAGTCCGAAAGTCCGAAAGTGCGAAAATCATTATAGGGTACATTAAAGAGGATTCGGTCCAGGTGATTCTATCTTGTCTATTTGTATTTCATTTTTATTTATCTTTTCATTTTTATATTTACTTTTATGTTTCAATACTTTTATAAAAAATTTGGATCGATTAGACGTTGACGCTAAACCGGTATTAAAAGCCCATGTGTCCTTGGACGACCTTGGTATCTTACCAGCACTATACTACGCTCGCGATGGGTGCACTTGCCCTAGTGTGTGTTTAGTGTTAGTATAATATCGTGTTTTATAAATTTAAAACTTGACTAATGCTTAAAACAGACTTAAAATATTAATAAAATCATATCACGCTCGACACGCACCACTATTAATCATTTTTATACAAATCATATACATCAGAACCATCTACCTTGTAAAATGACACTTTAAGATCAGTCCGTACTTCAGAAGCTAATTTAGAAAACACTTGACCAAGAAACAATTCCTCATAAATAGAATTCAACAACCCGGTAAGAACTACAAAGTTACATCTATCCAACTTATTAGCAAGAATCTCATCATCCGTTGACTTCTCACACTTACCATCTATAAAGCCATACTTATTCTTCGCCTCTAAGGCAAGCTTCATAGCAGTAGACCAAATAACATATTTTGCAGTACCTTTTAGCTTAATACTTACAATGGTTAAAGCACTAGAATCACTAGGATGAAGGTATAAGGGATCTCCTATGTCAAGTTTGCTAATCAAGGTCTGTGATGTACTACCAGTATCACCCATTATAACAACACACAAAATATACAAATAACAATAAAAAAATAACAAAGACAATCAAATCAATAAGAACCACAAACGGCAGGCTGTGTCAGAGGCCGGATTCCTAGTTCATCACTCTATAGGTGGCAGGACAATTAGCTTAACACAGGTGCACAACCTCACTAACCAACCAATAGACAAGAACAATACTCAACAACAAAGAACACAGAACAGAGACGAGAAGAACAAACCAACAGATAAACTGGTCCTCACTACCCCGGTATCAATTAGACCAACAACAAATAAACCGGTCCTCACTACCCCGGTTCAATCAAAAATAAACAAGAAGAAGAACAATCTTATAGAAGCGTTTAACTCCCTCCAAATGAATCTGAGTTTGTAACCTTCTAGGGTTACGAAACACAGATCAGATGCTCAATCACAACCTGGTTAGTTTGCCCTAGAAATCTCTATGATTTCGAGAGACCAACTCAGGAAGTAATAACAACCAGAAGATGAGAAATCTTCCAACAGTATCAGCAAGCCCTAACTAGGATTTCAGCTACACCAGATCTGCAACGGCATGATTTCTAAGGCACAGATCCAAGCTGTTCTTCAAGGATTAAAGTACACGATCTACAAAAGAAACCTAAACACTCACAGCGGAACAACCAAGATCAGTAACAAGAGCTACTAGAGCTCTGATACCATGTAAAATGGTATGGTAATCAACATAAACAATACAAAACAACAGAGGAGCGCAAAAAACTTTTATTGATTTACCCAAACCAGAAAACTCCCTCAGATAACTAAGATCTCACAAAATGTGAGATCTGTAAACAATACAAAGGAAAAGATGATCAACTGAGACCACGACAACAAGATCTCACACGAGATCAAACAGATCACAAACGATATGGAACAACCAGTACAAACCCCAATCGCCTGGATGAGAGAGACAACTGAGAATTTCAGAGATATAATGCTAACGACTACAGTAACAACCCTTTCATACATAGGTCATAAAGCTACTTCCAATCAAGCCCTTCAAGTATCCAGTTATTGAACTTTAGTCCTCAGGACATTCTACAAGCACCTCATACTTCTGAACATTTACACTTATAATCCTTATTAGTTGTAACTGGTTGTAACCGGTTGAAAAAATTATAACAACTTATAATATGTAACACTTTAATGTTGCAACATGAATTAACATATTGCCATAACTTAATTTAACAATTCTCAGCAATAGCGGACATAAGAACCAATAGGAGCGACAGAAGAACCAATAGCGACATGTTGTCATCGCTAAAACCTTGAAATTGCAGCAGGTGGATAAGGCAGGCTTTTTCCCTCCATTTCTCACTTTTCACCTAAATCTCTTCTCTTCTACCGACGGGAACACACGAAAATTGAGCAAACTGTTTAGTTTTTGTTAAATTTATTCTTTAATTTGTTCTATATATGTTATCCTCCTTAATTTTTGTGTATGTATGTGTTTATGCTTGAGAAATCGGACCATCACCATCACTTCTCCGGTCACCACCATCATCCCTGCCGTCACCACCTACTAGGAACTTTAAATTAAGGTTAGTTTTCTTTTTAATTTCGTTCAAGATGAGAAATTGTGTAATTTTTGGTTAATTAGTATAGGGTTTGTGTAGGTATGTGTATGTAAGTAAATGTATGTATGTGTATATAGATGTATGTAAATGTGTGTATTTGGTGAAAATGTGTGTATGTAAGTATGTATGTGTGGATGTAAGTGTATGTATGTGTTTATGTAGGTGTATGTAAGTGTGTATGTGTGTATGTTAGTATGTATGTTTGTATGAAGTATGCAAATGTGTGTATGTTAGTATGCAAATGCGTATGTAAGTTTGTGTGTAAGTATGTAAATGTGTGTTTGTAAGTATGTATGTGTGTATAAAGTATGTAAGTATGCGTATGTAAGTATGTAAATGTGTGTTTTCAAATATGTATATGTGTATAAACTATGTAAATGTGTGTATGTAAGTATTTATAAAGTATGTGTTAATGTGTCTATGTATGTATGCTAGTATGTATGTGTGTATTTAGTGTATATGTATATGTAAATGTGTATGTAAGTTTGTAAATGTGCGCATGTTAGTTTGATAATTTCCTATGTTTATGTTTAGGTTTGAAAAAAATATATTTAAGTTTGATTATTTCTATGTTTATGTTTAGGTTTGAAAAAAATATGTTTAAGTTTGATAATTTGTTTTTTTGTGTTTAAGTTATTATATTAGTTTATAAAATACCCGCCCGAAATTGAAATCATAATTTAAAAGATAATGAACATAGAAAATACCCGATCGAAATTGAAATCGTCATTTAAAACATAATAAACATAGAAAATAATCGCTGGAAATTGAAATCATCATTTAAAACATAACAACTAAGAAAATGCCCGATCAAAATTGAAATAATCATTTAAAACATAACGAGCATACCCGCCCGAAATTTAAACAATAATTAAGAACATAACAAGCTTAATAAAACGCACCCAATATTGAATTCGTCATTTAAACATAATGAGCTTAGAACTACCTGCCCAAAATTGATTTAGAAATTAATTTCAGGTGTCCCCGTTTAGTTTGAAACTGCTTTTTAAATACTTTATCTCATTTAGGATGTGAATGCATATTACATGTTGTTTGTTTAAGATGGATTTGGTTATCATTTTCTCTTTGCTCCTCGGGTATATATTGTATTACGTATATACTTGGGAGCTAAGAGGAAATGTTGTCGAATTTTTCTTAAACGAAAAAACATGTAATACACATTCATATATGAGACAATCAAATCAATAAGAACCACAAACGGCATGCTGTGTTAGATGCCAGATTCCTAGTTCATCACTCTATAGGTGGCAGGACAATTAGCATAACACATGTGCACAACCTCACTAACCAACCAATAGACAAGAACAATACTCAACAACAAAGAACACAGAACAGAGACGAGAAGAACAAACCAACAGATAAACTGGTCCTCACTACCCGGAATCAACTAGACCAACAACAAATAAAACCGGTCCTCACTACCCTGGTATCAACTAATCAACAATAGATAAAAGACACAAGACAAAAGAAGAACAATCTTACAGAAGCGTTTAACTCCCTCCAAATGAATCTGAGTTTGTAACCTTCTAGGGTTACGAAACACAGATCAGATGCTCAATCACAACCTGGTTAGTTTTCCCTAGAAATATCTATGATTTCCAGAGACCAACTCAGGAAGTAATAACAACCAGAAGATGAGAAATCTTCCAACAGTATCAGCAAGCCCTAACTAGGATTTCAGCTACACCAGATCTTTTCCAAGGCACAGATTCAAGCTATTCTTCAAGAATTAAAGTACACGATCTACAAAAGAAACCTAAACACTCACAGCGGAACAACCAAGATCAGTAACAAGAGCCACTAGAGCTCTGATACCATGTAAAATGGTATGGTAATCAACACAAACAATACAAAACAACAGAGAAGCGCAAAACGGTGACAAAACTTTTATTGATTTACCCAAACCAGAAAAAACTCCCCCCAGAACCCTAGATCTCACAAAATTTGAGATCTGTAAACAATACAAAGGAAAAGATGATCAACAGAGACCACAACAACAAGATCTCACACGAGATCAAACAGATCACAAACGATATGAAACAACCAGTACAAACCCCAATCGGCTGGATGAGAGAGACAACTGAGAATTTCAGAGAGATGATGCTAACGACTACAGTAACAACCCTTTTATACATAGGTCATAAAGCTACTTCCAATAAAGCCATTCAAGTATCCAGTTATGAACTTTAGTCCTCAGACAATTCTACAAGCACTTCATACTTCTGAACATGTACACTTATAATCCTTATTAGTTGTAACTGGTTGTAACAGGTTGAAACAAATTATAACAACTTATAATATGTAACACTTTAATGTTGCAAAATGAATTAACATATTGCCATAACTTAATTTAACAATTCTCAGCAATAGCGGACAAAAGAACCAATAGGGGCGACAGAAGAACCAATAGCGACATGTTGTCATTGCCAAAACCTTGAAAGTGCAGCAGGTAGATAAGGCAGGCTTTTTCCCTCCATTTCTCACTTTTCACCCAAATGTCTTCTCCTCTACCCACGGGAACACACGAAAATTGAGCAAACTGTTTAGTTTTTGTTAAATTTATTCTTTAATTTGTTCTATATATGTTATCCTCCTTAATTTTTGTGTATGTATGTGTTTATGCTAGAGAAATCGGACCACCACCATCACTTCTCCGATCACCACCATCATCCCTGCCGTCACCACCTACTAGGAACTTTAAATTAAGGTTAGTTTTCTTTTTAATTCCGTTCAAGATGAGAAATTGTGTAATTTTTGGTTAATTAGTATAGGGTTTGTGTAGGTATGTGTATGTAAGTAAATGTTGTATGTGTATATAGATGTATGTAAATGTGTGTATTTGGTGAAAATGTGTGTATGTAAGTATGTATGTGTGGATGTAAGTGTATGTATATGTTTATGTAGGTGTATGTAAGTGTGTATGTGTGTATGTTAGTATGTATGTTTGTATGAAGTATGCAAGTGTGTGTATGTTAGTATGCAAATTCGTATTTAAGTTTGTGTGTAAGTATGTAAATGTGTGTTTGTAAGTATGTATGTGTGTATAAAGTATGTAAATATGTGTACATAAGTATGTAAATGTGTGTTTTCAAATATGTATATGTGTATAAACTATGTAAATGTGTGTATGTAAGTATTTATAAAGTATGTGTTAATGTGTCTATGTATGTATGCTAGTATGTTAGTGTGTATGTATATGTAAATGTGTGTGTGTAAGTTTGTAAATGTGCGTATGTTAGTTTGATAATTTCTATGTTTATGTTTAGGTTTGAAAAAAAATATTTAAGTTTGATTATTTCTATGTTTATGTTTAGGTTTGAAAAAATATGTTTAAGTTTGATAATTTGTATTTTTGTGTTTAAGTTATTATATTAGTTTATAAAATACCCGCCCGAAATTGAAATCATCATTTAAAAGATAATGAACATAGAAAATACCCGATCGAAATTGAAATCATCATTTAAAACATAATGAACATAGAAAATAATCGCTCGAAATTGAATCATCATTTAAAACACAACGAGCTAAGAAAATGCCCGATCAAAATTGAAATAATCATTTAAAACATAACGAGCATACCCGCCCGGAATTTAAACCATATTCAGAACATAACAAGCTTAATAAAAATGCGCCCAATATTGAATACGTCATTTTAATTTCATCTTGTCCCTGTTTAGTTTGGAACTGCTTTTTGAATACTTTATCTCATTTAGGATGTGAATGCATATTATATGTTATAGATTTGGTTATCATTTTCTCTTTGCTCCTCGGGTATATATATTATTACGTATATACTTGGGAGCTAAGAGGAAAGGTTGTCGAATTTTTCTTAAACGAAAAACATGTTATACACATTCATATATGAGATAAAGTGTTCAAAAAGTGGGTTTAGCAGCCTACCATTGTCTTGTAAACCCCAAATTAAATTATTTTTCAGATGCATAATGCCTATCGATAAAAGTTGGCTTGATTCTCCACGTTAATCACCTCACCACGAGCAAGGACTCAAATCCTTTATCGTGATGTGCGAAGGATTGTTCGTCAATGAAGTGAATGTTAGATGTCCGAGTAAGAAATGTAAAAATTATGGCTTAATATCCATGACAAAAATAAAATACCATTTGCAAGTTCTTGGTTTTTCGAAGAATTACATGAAGTGGGTCTATCATGGTGAAACGCCTTGTCCTCCAGTTGTAGAAATAGATGCCGTGGCGCCACCGGATAGTATGGAAAACTTTATTGATGATGTCAGGGGGAGCGCATGGAAAAAGATACAGACCTTAACCTACAGAACTCTGGTGGAGATACTAACAGTGTTAGTGATGATTTTGAAGCGCTGGTAGAGGAAGTTGTAACGGAATTATATCTTGGTTGTACTAAGTTTTCTTCCCTTGAATTTTTAGCAAAGCTTATGAATTGTGCTCTCTTCTAGAAAGAACACTAGTCGTAGCAAAATTTTCCCGTTTGTAATGAGAGTCGATGGGTCGATAAAGACACAAAAGGCACGAAGGTAGCTCGCAAAGTGTTACGATACTTTCCTTTGATGCCTAGACTATGGCTCTTGTATTGTTCAAGGTGCATGGCAAAAGATATGATATGACATAGTACTGGACGATCAGAAGATGGGGCTATGTGTCATCCAGTTGATGGATCTTCATCGTAGGACTTTGATAGAAAGTACCCAACCTTTGTGATGGAGCCATGAAATGTTCTCCTAGGGCTTGCAGCTGACGGTTTTAATCCGTTTAACGGTAACGAATCCTCAACTCATACTACGTGACTGGTTATACTCACCACATACAATATGCACCTATGGCTATGCATGCAATAGTCCACATTCATGTTGACCTTGTTGATTCCTGGCCCAAAATCACATGGGAAAGACATGGACGTTTTCCTTAGACCGTTATTGGATGAGCTTAAACATTTATGGCAGTCATGTGTACGTACTAAAGACGCAATGACAAACACATTCTTCACGATGAAGACGACGTTGTTATGGACCATAAACAGCTTTCCTACCCATAGTAGTCTATCAGCGTGGAGCGGACAGGGCTACAAAGCATGCCCGACTTGCAACGAAGACATTCCTTCAATGCGTGTAACTGGTAAATGTGTGTATGTTGGCCATCGTCGGTTCTTAGATGCCAACCATCCGTGGAGAAATAGTCTCGACTTTAACTAGAGACCCGAGATAGGAGACCCTTCAAGACAGTTTAGTCCTATTGACATAGAAGCTCAACTCGGTCATCTAATTTATCGTCTACCAGGCAAGCATCTAGATTTTGGAAGTGGGAGGATAACTCGGGCAAATTTCAAGCTGACTAGTCCAAACGAAGCATATTTTTCAAACTTGAATATTGGTCTTCTCTGCAACTAAAACACAACTTAGATGTAATGCATATCAAGAAAAATGTGAGCGACAGCTTGCTTGATCCTCTTCTAATGAATGATAATAGCAAAGACACGCCAAACGCATGGACTGACTTGGAAAAACTAAATATTTGGCAGACACAATGGTTGAAAAAATCGGGTGACAAGCTCTTAAGTTCCCACCCAAAATACTCATAAAGTTTGATGATCGAAAGCTTTTCTGATAGTTTATAAAAATGTTAAACTACTGGATGGGGTTTGGATCTATTATCAGCAAGAGGGTGACAGATAACAACGTTAACATTACTGGGTTAAAATCTCATGACTGTCATATTCTCTTCAACGTTTGATACCGATTGGGGTTAGAGGGCTTTTGACCAAAGATACATCTACACCAATAGTAGACCTTTGTATGTTCTTTAAGCATCTTTTCTCTAGAACATTATTGGTGGAGAGGATATGAAGAAAACGAAGGATGACATTCTTATCATCTTATGCAAGAAAATGGGGATTTCGTTGTGGAAAAAAGAAAGTGTTGGGTGTTTGATCTAAATGTCGCCCGATTAGCATGGCGTTTAGCAAACATCTTTCATCCATCGAGAAAAAGCAAGATAGAATGGTTTGTCCTCAAAAAATTCATAGAAGTCAGGGAGTACATGAAGTGAGTGTTCCTATCTTTAACTTTTCATAATCTGTTAATTAGTATTTTTCCCTTCCTTACTTGCTTAAATTTATCATCAGTGTAGTGAATTCAAATCTACACATCCTCAAGATGATCTTAAAACCAAATTTTCGGGGTGGTTTCTCGATATGGTATAACACATATATAACACGCATTAATCTACATCCATTAGGTAATACATATATAACAAGCATTACTCTACATCTGTTAGGTAATACATATAAAACAAGCATTATTACTCTATATTTGTTAAGTCCATTCGCTGAAAACACAAAATTCTTCAGACTTCCACCCAGAGTTGTATACTCTTTCAATTGGTTCGAAAATAAATGATGATACTTATACTGCTTGCATAGTTAACAGTGTTAGGTTTATAGCACTTGAACGTGATGCAAAATGCGCAACGCAAAACTCTAGGGTAAAAGTGGTTGGAGAGAACATTGTGAAATTTTATGGCCAATTAGAAGAAATTATTGAGTTGCGTTATACAAATGGTTATTCAACTATCCTATTTCAGTGCAAGTGGTTTGATACTCGAAGGGGTGTAAAGTATGACAATAGTATAACCAATATAAGCATTGAGCACGAATTGGACAAATACGATCAACTCATATTTGCTTTGCAAGCCAAACAAGTGTTCTTCATCCAAGAACCGTATCGAAACCAAAAAATTAAACATATGAGGGTCGACTAAAACGTTAAGCATCGACAATTAAATGATAACTGTGTTGAGAAGGTGCATAATGTTGACAATGACTTAGCTGAAGATATTGACGTTTCCACAACAACTCTTCATCTGATAGTCCACTTGTCATCGACCTCACCCAATACTTTCAAAGAGGGTATTCTTATGCTACCACGGGTGAACCTTCAACTAAAGTTAATCCGCTAACGGCTACCATCAATGAAGTGTTTAAGGTCGAGACTGATTATTATGATGCCGATCCCAATTTTGACACCGAGTCTGATTAAAAGAAGAGTTAGTGTAATTTATATTAATTGGTATTTTATAATCACGTGTTAAATCTTTATTTGCATATGAGCTAAACTTGTTATACTTTTTTATTAATTTGTATTTGATAGACAATTGTGTAACATCTATAAGTCTTTTAGGAAAAATGTTTTCTCTGGGTTTGTGATTGTTTATTTGATGGCTGATGTGGTCCCCCGGGACAAGGGGGCAACGGAGCCGGGGATCCGCCACATCCGGATCCTTTTGGGTGCGAGACTCATGAGACAGGCGATAAGTATTATTATAAATTATTTTTTAGTAATTTTATTTCACTTATTATAAATGTTGTCACTAATTGTTTTTAATTTTAATTGTATCAGTTCCCGTGAGGATAGTAAGGGGGAAGGCTAAAGACGAAAAGCTTCGCCAATGGGTTAAAGCGAAGGGGCATGTGTCTCTTCATTTTGATAGAGATGAAACTTATAACTCTGTTGGTGAACCAAACGATCTATTTGCGCGGAAGGCAGCTATGCATATGTGGCGGACCATCCCGTTTGAGAAAAAAAAATGGGTTGGGGCTTTGTTAGACAATCACATAAGGATGCCATATTAATCACCTCAAGGTAAATAAGTTAAAAGTAAATATTTATAAAGTAAACCGCTTGATAAAATGGGTTGCCGTACCATTAGCAAACGTAGATGTTTAATGGCCGCAAACGCAGCCACAAACGGGTCGTAAACACAGTTGTTTAACGGTTGAAAACGCAGCGGTTAACGTCCCGTTTGCAGCCGTTAAACGAGTCGTAAACGCAGTTGTTTAACGACTGCTAACAGGTCCTAAATGCAGTCATCGAACGGCTACAAACCCAACCGCAAACGGGCCATAAACGCAGTCGTTAACTGCTACAAGCTGTTTAATGGCTACAAACGTAGCCGCAAACGGGCCATAAACACATTCATATGGAAAAACACTTGTTGAAAGTGCAAGCCTGCACTTGAATCTAGTAATTTACATAAGTTATTCATTATTGAAAATGAGATAGGGAGTTTTTTTATTTATTTATTTTTCATATGGCATTTTCCTTCTTTCAAAATATTTGTGTTATTCATAATATACTTCTATTTTGCAGGCTTTCTATTTTGTGTTGAAAAAGTGTGATAGGAGTTGCACCTTATAGAGTACGAATATTTTTTGATGGAGCACTTGATTACTATGTTTCTTAAAAAAATCTGAAAAGAAGTTGTTAAGGGTCATCGTATGTATTTTTTTAGTCATTTAACTGATTATGAACTATGAATGGTCTAACGAGTCAATCTGTTAATATTTATTAGTTGGTATTAGGAAAGTAAGAAAAAAACTAAGTTTGTAAAAAAGGCCTCAATTTTAGATTTTGCTTTAGAACTCCAAAAAGATTGAGCCAGCCCTGTACCTATCGTACCATAGTATAGTTTAGATGAGAACCAAGTATTGAATCAAGACACGACTTTCTTACTCAACCATTAATGTTGCCTGATTGATTTTTAAGGTAACTAGTGGGTATCAACTGGCGCTTCGCGTCGGGTCGAAAATTCAAGGGGCTCTGCTTTGTAGATCGAAACGTAACCCGCATGTTGCAGTGGAGGCGTAAAACCGCAACAAAAATTAAAGAAATCGAAATGCTACCGAAGACTACACATTATTAAACAGATGTAACTTTATATATAAAAAAATGAAACCTTGATATTGTTGATAATATTCAAAAGTTTATATACAAAACTAAACAAATCCGGTTGCCAACCCGTGCGTTAGACTATAAAAAAATAGCGTAGGTACGTCGGTTCAAATAATCACATAGCACCGAAGAAAATAACTAATTACGAAGCAGCGAAAGACACGACATTGAATGTTAACATCTCCAATTTTATTTTGTTGGAATGGTTAACTAACATTTGTTTGTCATGAGTGAAAATTTTTTAAAAGCAATTGTAACTTAAACAGACCTTTCCAAAAATTAAGAAACACTTCATGTATTTAGATATTTTAAAATCATAATTAAATAAGTTTAAAGTTATGCATTACATCTTAAAGTCAATAAAAAATACGTGATAAAATGAATCATATATATGTTCTTAGAAAATAAAGTGAGGAAGAAAGTGTCTTAAGGTACATGTCATTCACTAACTCCAAATCATATGATATGTTATGGTTAAGATTTTGAGTCACCAATATGTCAAGTTATCAATCTGAAACTACAAGTTGTTCTATATATATATATATATATATATATATATAGATCTACACGTGTGTATGGCTAGGATTTCATCATCAAATCATAAAATATACTAGTGTATTTCATCATCAAATCCTGACCATTGATCTACACAATGTGTATGGCCAGGATTAGTTCGCACAGTTTACAAATACAGTAGTGTTCACTCTTGAATCTAATCCTATATATATGTTTATAGCAGTAATAATTATAATAATCAAGTGGAGGTCATTTCTAAAAAGGTGAATTATATATATACATATATATACTAATTCATAAATTCAAATGATGGTAAAAATTTCGTCTTTTATTATAAACTAGGTTTTTGATAATCGCTGCGTTGCAGCGAACTTTTTTTTTTATTTAGTCCGTGTTTATATGTGTTTTGAAATCACTACAAGCGCGTCGCGCATGGAACCGCTGACAAAAGTAAAAAGAAAATATAGAAAAAAACACTAAAAGATATCCGAAAGAAAATCAACTAAAAAAGTTGTATGGTAATGATGTTGTTCGTATGAAACCCGTGGTCAGAGATGAGCAAATGGTTCTGGGTACCGGTACCGAATTTCCTGAACTGAAATATCTTAAGTACCAATTCGGTACCGACTTTTAGTGTTCCCGATACCGGTTCGCTACCGGTTTTTACCTTTATATACCGGTAGTAACCGGTATTTTGGTTCCAGTACTGATTCGGTATCGGTTGACACCGAACTCATCCCTACTTTTGAAACTAAAAAAATCATTAAAAGTTGAAGAAAATCAACAAAAAATGTTGCACTATACCATTGTTCGTATAGTACTCGTGATCAAGGATGAGCATGGCAACGGGAGTACAGAATTTCCCGAATTAAAAGATTTTCAAAATCAATTTGGTACCGAGTTTTGGCGTTTTCTATACCAGGCTGGTGCCGTTTTTACCTTCATGTACCGATAACAAACTGGACCGTACCGTATTTTCGATATTAGTATCAGTTGACATCAAGTTTATCTATCTTAAAAAGCAAAGAAAATAATTAGTATTGTAGTATTAAATAATAAAAGTATTTAAAAATATATATAATATATATTATTATAATAAATTAAAACACTATTCGTAGACTTTGCTTTTTAATATATATAATTTTTATTTGCACCCCTGTAGTTTATTCATTTCATTTTTTTTACTATTTTCTTTAAGCACTTTACTTTTCTACCCTAAACGTTGATAACGTTATCATACAACTCTTAAACTTTAATGAAGTTGTTGGTTTAAATTCAACGTTGTCTACGTGTTAATTCACATGAGTCACTTTGTGTTAAATTTCCGTATTTTGGTTTTACATTGTTTCTCCTGCCTCGCAACACAGGGGGCTTAAGATAGTTAAAAATAAAAATAAAAGTAGGTTAGAAAATATAATGTAATAGACAAGGTGTCTCTTAGATTAGATTCACTCATTTAATGTTAATATTTTATAATGAGTTAATTGGTGTGGAAAACCATTTGTGTGAAAGGACTAATAGCCCGTAAGCTGGTATTTTCATGATTAACTTGGCTCCTAGTCATGTTACTGAACTTATACAACTCTTTGGAAGGTTGGGGTATTGCGAGCAAATCTTAACCACCATTGAGTTGTTCAATGAAGTGCAAGTTTTCTTATTTATATTTTTAGTGATAGAATAAAAAGATCTCATGTTCTGGTTACCTCATTTTCCCTCATGTTTACTATGTGTACTAGAATGTACAGATAGACTGGTTTGAAGATGTCGATTTAAAGTCTGTCCATTGAACCATCCCTGGTTCGAGTTCTTGAACTAGTAAAAATGAATGTTACAATAAAACTGGTTTAGAAACATCGTTTCCATGTTTTCTTTCTATAACATCTCTAATTTATGTCCTCCAACTAAACTCGTGGTCCCGGTCAGGATCCACTAAGGCGAATGACTCAAACTTGTGATGTTACCGAATAAACAAAGCCGTCGTCCTGGTCTAGATCGCGCTACTTTGTCGGATTATCTAAACCCCCTTTTATTAACAAAACTTAACTTTTATCCACAGATAGATCTGATGCTTTATCCGAAGCCTCCCGAAGGATCTGGTGAAATGCCAGAAGCCTTTCACCTGATCTGGTGTTGCACCCGAAACTTGTCACTTGGATCTGGTTCAATAGTCTTTTGTAGGATTTGCTTTAATACCAGAAGTCTACTGTAAGATCTGGTTCAATACAAGAATTTTATTGTAATGGTTTAATACAAAAGGCTTACCACCGGATCCGCTTGGATACAAAAGGTGTACGCACTCCTAATGTTAAAGTTAAATTTGTTAACTAGTAAGAAGTTAGATTTTCTTGTCACAAAAGATAACAAATAAAGAATTATTAAAATATAAACACACTATATAACTAAAAATTAAAATACTAAATTAAATAAGGTTCAACAAATCCAAGACACTAGATGATTATAACCATTTGAAGATTACAACATTTGACATGTGGCGACTATCGACTTGTAGCATACTCAAAACCCAGAGAATTGCGTATAAAGTGTACATCAACTCAAAAAATACATAATAGATAAACTAAGTTACCCGTGCCATTTATTAACATAGATTTGGGGTAGAACATTGGGATTCTACCACTAAAGGAGGGTCTGGTCAGCACTACAGGCCTTTCAAATGGGACCTAAATGGCACACTTGGAAATGGAATGAAACTGCTATTTTTAGGATGTTGGCTGGGGGTGTGCACAGTCGTGCACAAGTACATGCACGAACATGCATTATACTTTTTGCCGGCAGAATCTTCAAAGATCAGGTACTTTTCAGGAGTCTTGGTACATGCACGGCCGTGCTTGTAGGAAGCACGGCAACGGAGTAGTCATAATCTCTGGCTATTGTACTTCTTGTCCTTTTTTATCTTTTCTGCAAGTGTCTTAATGGAGAATGCACGTGCTTGTGGATGTGCACGGTCATGCCTCTTCCTAAACTAACATGTTCTTTGTTGTTTGTTGCTTATGAAAGGTAGTGCTTGGAGTCGTGCACGGCCATGCTTGGCTTGCACTTTGTTGGGTTTCTTCCGTTTTCATCATTTTTCATTTCTTTTTATTCGAGGAGTCGAAAAGGCTGAAATTATCAAAAAAGAATGATTTAGGTAGTGTTTCTTAATGATAATGCCTCAAAAATGACCAAAAATATGGGTGATTATGCATGGAAAATATGTATAAATGATGGCACATCATTTATTAACCTCCTATTAAGCCTCAGCATCCATTTAACTTAATGTGCGTGCTAAAAACTTAGCTACACTGAGTGAGTCATAATTTTAATAAAACTAAGAGTTAAAAGATTGTATAAAACATTAGGTAATTCTCATCAAACCACATTTTAAAATCAAACATGCACATAAACTTCAATCGTAAATAAGCATTAGTTTGTCAAGCAAACTTGACCGTTAACTGCTTGACACAGAGCCAAACAGGATGTATAAGGTGTAACATCCGTAAAAACCGGGTTAACTGAACCGCTTCGTTTATTAACCGAACATCCAGTTAAAATTTTCGTTGTGTATTTAATGCTAAATTAATTTTAAACATTACATAATTAATAAACAATTTAGAATTAAAAACTATAATTGATAAAAAGTGAAAATAAAATAAATAAAAAAAAAGAAGGCTGCCGGGTTTCGAACCGGGTCAGCCGGAAGCCTTATCACACAAACACTTAACCACTCCGCCACTTGGCTCACTTGTGCTATCCAGTGAAACAATAACATTTATAATAAAACTTGAAATCGAATTCAGTCAAGAGCGCGCCCATTTCGCAGTCGCCGGAAAATCCGACGATTTCGCCAATTATCGACGGTTTCTTTTGACTTAACGTATGTATTAACATCGACATCGGTTATAACCGATGTCTAGTTCCGCGACATCAGTCATAACCGCCGGAGAAAGGCTGACCAACGAATCAAGACTGAAATCAGACCCAATTCATTGTGATTCTTCCCTATAAATACACACCCAAGTCTCTAGAAATCATTTCGCTCAAAATCGCATCATTTCTCGAATCAATTTCACTCGCCGGAGATTTTCTGCAATCATCGGACTTTCGCCGGAAAACCTCTGGAATTTCCAAAATCACGCTGTGAATCGGTATAATCATTCAAACCTTCTGTTAATCCTTGATTACAACTCAATTTCACAACTAATCGATCAAAACTGTTAATTGATCGACAGACGGAGTTCACAAAACAGAGCCGACGATCCTTGCCGGAGTTCTGAGAAAGACATCTGTTTCGTACATTCATTTCCAAAACTCTCTCTATCCATCTCATTTCAATCACTTATAAATTTCGTTAATCGAATCAAACAAGAACAGTTGAATAATAGTTGTCTGTGTCTTGGAACGAAGAAGATGAAGTCGAACTTATGTATAAGTATAATTAAAACAAGATATTAAACCGGGTTAGACACACAGTCCAGCGGTGGACTGTGTGCAAACGATTAACACACGTCTCGAGTTCGATCCTTGCCACAACCTCACTCTCTGAAATAAAAATGTTTTTTTTAACCGAACCGGATCAACACACTGTAAGATGTTAAGTATAATAAAAATCAGTATATTAACCAGGTTAGACACACAGTCCAACGGTGGACTGTGTGCAACACTAAACAACAGGTCCCGGGTTCGAGACCTGTTGTGAGCACCAGTCCGATATAATTAAATCCTTTTTAAAAATAAATGATTTCTGATTAAATTAAATAGTGTATAAATATAATTAAAAACAGAAATATTTCGGGTTAGACACGTAGCTCAGTTGGTAGAGCTGCGTGCACGCGTACGGGAGGTCTCGGGTTCGAGCCTCACCCAGCGCATACATACACACGACCGAACCGGTCAACAGTCAAACGATCAACGGTCAACTGGTCAAAAAGTCAAAAATTTTATTTTCTTTTATTTATTTATTTTATTTAAAAATCAATTAAAAATATTTAAAAACAATATTCTTAAAGTTAGAAAATTTCCTTGAACTCACAAAAATAAATCGAACAATCCCATTAAGAACACTAATTAAAAATACTAATCTCAAATAAGAGTTTATTTATTTATCGAACTATTATGTTATTATTTAGGTTAGTTCCCTTGCCGATTAAATCCGGATTCGTGCGCATTCATCATCAATCTAAGAAACGCACCCACTGTGAGTGAATTCTTACAAATTCCCCTTTTTTATTCATGTTTTGGGGTGTATCATGTGTCGCTTAAACTAATTCACTTATTCAAACTCGTGCTATACCATATTATGATCTAAACTTAGAATGTAAATATTGTTTGTTGTTATGTATTACATATTGTTAAGTTGTATGCAAATTATTTGTTAGACCCATCAGTTCCTCGTGGGAGACGAGTTGAACAACGCGTGCCTTAAAACTCATTCATTAGGCCCATCAGTTCGTAGAACAACGCGTGCCTCAAAACTCATTCATTAGGCCCATCAGTTCCTCGTGGGAGACGAGTTGAACAACGCGTGCCTCAAAACAATCAATTGTTGTATGTGTGTGCAATATTTAATATTATGTGTATTGTGAATAAATTTACATCTACATTTACTCATATGTGGTTATGCACTTTATTTTATAATCAATACAATAAACTCGTTTAAATGTTTTTCATAGGATTCACTCGCCAACTTTTTGTTGACCCAAAAACCATTTTTACACATGATACAGGTGGACAGGATGAAGCAAGGAACACATAGGAAAGTGTCTTAGAAGAAAAATAATAAAGTCTAGAAAGATGTATTGAACATGTTGTACTTGTATGATTTGATTGTATGATGTTCTTTAAAATTGTAATAATAAATATGAAATATTATAATAAATGTCATGAGCTTTGATGAAAACCCAATCATGCCCCGATCACCTTTTCCGCTGCGGGTCGGGGTGTGACAGATTGGTATCAGAGCTTTTGACTATAGGGATATAGGATAGGTTATTAGACCCTTAGAGCCTATACTATAGTTGATTAGATTTTAAATTGTCTATGTGGTTACATGCAAACTTATGATGTTTATTTGTTTCGTATTTATTACACACTCAAATGCATGCAAACACTTCCAATATTACATTTTGTGATACATAGTGAATTATACTTACAGTCAAACATACATACTTACATACACATTCATCATACATATTTTAATATTCACATATTCAATTCATCTTCATACTTCCGTTATTCAAGATTTTGTCGCATTTTTCATTTTTCAAATCCCATCAAAGTGAGTTCTGCGACGGGCATGTAGTAACTGTAAGGGTACAAGTACCGGTAGTCGGAACATCCTGTCTAGGTTGGCATTCGTATAAATCCAATGTAAGGACCAGTTTGCCTACCTGGGGACCAACGATGAGAGTACGAAGGACCTGTTAGGCCAAAGCATGCCACACCAAACGTCGTTCGAACTAACCCCACTTTGAGGTGTCACTGTGTCCACACCTAGATACATTCTGAATATCATACGTTACATACATATTTCTCGATTTTCTCCGGGTTTTAGTGTCGTAACCAGGCTAACACATGCGAACCATATGAAAAACCCGGTAATCATGGGGGCCCACATGATTACGAAGGTGAAGTATGGCGGCATGCAAGGCCCAATTACGAGCAAAGCCCAAGACATCCTATGGATGTAGTAGATTTATTATTCTATATTTATTTTACGAATGTTCATTCATAAATACGACACATGACCCCTAAAACGTCCAACTCATACTCTTGATATGTATTCCTTGTAGATGTCTTCTAATTCCGCTCGTAGGAAGATGAGATCAGGAAAAGCCCGCGAGCGCATGGCTGCCCAAATCGCTCAACAAATGGCTGCCGTAATACCCAACATTGTAGTTCAAGTTCAACAAGCCCTTACCACTAACCCTGTCAATCAAGAAGATCAAAATGTTGTCAACCCTCCCCCAATTACCACTAAATGCACCTTCAAGCATTTCAAATCCTGCGACCCTCCAAAATACGAAGGGACTGAAGGTGTCACCGCTCTCCTCCATTGGTTTGTAGAAATGGAAAACACTTTTCTAAATTGCGATTGCCCCGATGATCGCAAAGTGCGATATGCTACTGGTCGTTTACTTGGAATAGCACTTACATGGTGGAATACAGAGAAGGCCAAACGAGGTGTTGAAGATGCTATGACTTTGACTTGGGAAGAGTTGAAGGAAATCATGACAAGACGGTTTTGCCTAAGAAGCGAAATCAAGAAATTGGAGGATGAGTTCTATTCTTTGAAACAAAAGGAAGGCGACCACACCACATACAACAAGAGATTCCTCGAGTTAAATCAAATGGTTCCCAACTTGTTCACTCCTCTTTACCGTTTGATCGAGCACTACATTCGAGGTCTTCCTTCAAAAATTCAAGACTCTGTAATAAGTACCACACCTGCAACTTTGGAAGCAGCAATGGAGTTAGCTACAGAGCTCACCGAAAACCGCATACGAAATAAGGACTTCAAGGAGGAGAAGAAGAAGGATAAAGCAACAACTGAAACCTCAAACTCCACCCAAATCGAATCCCCTTCTCAACCCATTTCTAAGAGAAAACGAGATGGGCAACTTTTCGCTGTCACCCAACGCAATCAACCAGCCTCACAAGCCGTACCCCTCCAAGCTATCCCAATCACTCAAGTAGCACCCAACTCAACTTACCCAAATAAGAAACCTTACCTTGGACCTCCCCCTCAATGTAACACCTGTTTTTATCACCATCTATCTACCTTACCTTGTCGACTATGTACGAATTGTGGACGCTATGGTCATTTGAGCAAGGCTTGCCGCACCTCTCAAAACCAAACCTCACCCCCTACTCAAAACATGATCCAAACATATCAACAACCCCAATACCCCATGTTTCCTTATGTTCGAGCTTGTTTTAATTGTGGCGACCCTACCCATTTTAGAAACACGTGCCCTCGATTGGTTAACATCATAAACGCCCAAGCTCAAGCAAACCCAGTTAACCAAGCAAATCAACAAAACCTAACCACTAGGCCACCAGCAAGAGGAAGAGTTTTCAACATCAATGCCAATCCTGTTGAAGATAATGACGGCCTAAACGAACCACCCAACTAGTCTCCTTCACCAAAAGAATCAAGATTCAACTCCAACCGCTTAGTTTTTATGTTTTTCTTTATGTTATCTCAATTTTCACGTATCTCAGTTATAAATTGGAAATTTATCCAAGAATCTTAATGCGAATTACTATTTCAGTTTTGTTTTATACTCATTGAATTAACATTCATATCATCATACCTCACGACGAATCTCAGTCTCATCATTTAAAGAAGTTGGGTTGTGTCTCACTTCTACATAGACTAACCTCTCCATCATAACAAACGAGAGAGGTACTGTCATCATTCAAACATGTATACTATCAGAATTAAGACTCAAGCTTTGGTTGTTATGTTTGTTTATGTTTTAGAGTCACATAGGACTAATCATAACTTACTGATAAAACCAATAAAAATTTGACAAGAATATGGTGGATACGCCGCTGGTACTTCCTATATATAAATATTCTTGCCAAAGGATCAAAGGCATTGTCAGGCGGTTATGAGAAGTTCCATGTAGGATTTAGTAATGTCTTGGTTAAAGTTTGTTTTATACTCACTGATTTAGCATTCATATCATCATACATCTCAACGTATTTCAATCTCATCATTTAAAGAAGTTGGGCTGTGTCTCACTTCTACATAGACTAACCTCTCCATCATAACAAACGAGAGAGGTACTGTCATCATTCAAACATGTATACTATCAGAATTAAGACTCAGGCTTTGGTTGTTGTGTTTGTTTATGTTCTAGAGTCACATCATAGAACTAATCATAACTTACTGATAAAACCAATGCAAATTTGACAAGAATATGGTGGATACGCCGCTGGTACTTCCTATATATAAGTATTCTTGTCAAAGGATCAGGGGCATTGTCAGGCGGTTATGTCACACCCCGACCCGCAGCGGAAAAGGTGATCGGGACATGATTGGGTTATCATCAAAGCTCATGACATTTATTATAACGTTTCATATTCATTATTACATTTTAAAGGGAAACATACAATCATAAATACATCATGTCCTAAACATCATTCTAGACTTCATTGTTTTCTTCTAAGGCATTTCCTATGTTTTCCTTGCTTCATCCTGTTCACCTGTATCATGTGTAAAAATGGTTTTTGGATCAACAAAAAGTTGGCGAGTGAATCCGATGAAAAACATTTGAACAAGTTTATTGAATTGATTATAACATAAAGTGCACAACCACATATGAGTAAATATAGATGTAAATTTATTCACCAATCATTTAATATTAAATAATGCACATACGTACAATAATGGATTGTTTTGAGGCACGCGTTGCTCAACTCGTCTCCCACGATGAACTGATGGGCCTAATGAATGATTTGCAAATAACTTGACAATATGAAATACATAACTACAAACAATATATATACATTCTACGTTTAGATCACAATATGGTATGGCACAAGTTTAAATAAACGAGTTAATTTTAATGACATATGACACACCCCAAAACGTGTAATTAAAAAGGGGAGTTGTAAGATTCACTCACATTGGGTGCGTTCGGTTGATGATGTTGAATACGCACGAAGTTGGTTTTAACCACGAGTGAAACTAAACCTAGATAATAGCATAATGGTTCGGTAAGTAAGCGGATTTATTAATCAATTTTAGTAGGATTGTTGGATATATTTTTGTGAGTTTAAGGCTATTTTCTAACCTTAAAAATGTTATTTTTAAGTATTTTTAATGTAAATAAATAAATAAAAGAAATAAAAAAAATGTTGATTTTTGACTGTTGACTTTGTTGACCGTTGACTTGTTGACCTGTTGACCAGTTTTATTGTGTAATTGTATGCGCTGGGTGAGGCTCGAACCCGAGACCTCCCGTACGCGTGCACGCAGCTCTACCAACTGAGCTACGTGTCTAACCTGAAATATTTCTGTTTTTAATTATATTTATATACTAACTGAATTAATCCGAAAATCATTTGTTTTAAAAACGATTTTAAATGTCTCGCTCGGTGCTCTCCACAGGTCTCGAACCCGGGACCTGTGGGTTAGGTTAACACACAGTCCACCGCTGGACTGTGTGTCTAACTTGGTAAATATTCTGATTTTTATTATACTTATATACAAACTAAATAATTTCATTTCTGCTTTATATAAAAGTTTGATAATTGCCCGAACCGGTGCGGTAGTCCAGACTCGAACTCGTGACGTGTGATTTAAACGTTCACACAGTCCACCACTGGACTGTGTGTCTATCTTGGTTATTATTCTGGTTTTTATTAAACTTAACATCTATTGCAGTGAATCCGGTTCGGTTAAAAAAAGGAACATTTTTATTAAGGCGAGTGTGCGTGGGACAAGAATCGAACTCGGGACGTATGCGCTTTTTATTTGCACACAGTCCACCGCTGGACTGTGTGTCTAACCCGAGTTATATCTTGATTTAAATTAAACTTATACACAACTGATAACTCCGTCTTCTTCGTTAAACTTAACCAGAAACAAAAATCCGACTGGTTCGATGATTTAATCCAGTTCTTTAGTGTGTTGTGATTAATTACATGTGAGATAAATAAAAAGAGGTGAGAGATTAAGTGTAAGATATACCGAACAGTGGCTCCTCTGTTTCGCCGGCGAACTCCGATGACAGCAGATTATTCCGGCGACGTGTGTCCTGCGGCAGAGGGTCTTCAGGGAGCTTGAGGTGAGTGTGGGTGGCTTCGGTATGAGCTCTGGGTGTTCAGTGTTTAGAGTAAGGCACAGAGGTGAAGGGTTCGGTTTCCCGACGAGTTGCAGAAGTTTTCCGGCGAGTGGAATTACGTCGGGAAAAAGTATGATTGTGAGCGAAAAAGCTAACAGAGGTTAGAGGGGGTATTTATAGGGCAGAACATCGACGAATTTAGTCCGTTTTCCGTCTTGATTCGTCGGTCAATAAGTTTTCCGGCGGATATGACTTGCATCGCGGGTTCAGACGTCGGTTATAACCGATGTAATAGTTAAGGCTTCGGTTAAAACAGAAGAAACCGTCCAATCTCGGCGAGATCGTCGGGATTTCCGACGACTGCGATTAGGCGCGTCGATTTTGAATTTGAGACTTATGTTATGTATTAATTGTTTCCAATAATGAACAAGAAACACAAGTGGCGGAGTGGTTTGATGGATGAGTGTTAAGGCTTTGCTGAATTCGCTGGCTGACCCGGGTTCGAAACCCGGCAGCAGCCTTTTATTTTTATTTCCTTATTTTAAATACTTTTTCAAATATAAATTATATATTCCAATATACTTATTAATTATGTATCGTTTAAAATTAATTTGGGCATTAAATACGCAACGAAATTTTTAACTGTTTGTTCGGTTAATAAACGGAGCGGTTTTGGTAAATCCGGTTTTTGACGGATGTTACAGTATCCCCTTCTTTTTAGAAATTTCGTCCCGAAATTTAAGTAGTGATATATTTGTCTAAAAATGATGGTGTTTAGTTTGACAGTTACATACTTAGAAAAAAAAGAGTAAGAGTTTAAATTTTTGTTTGAGGCGGTAACGTTCCTTGTAAGGGTTGAGTACCCTGCTACAGGAATCGCTTTTTGTTGCCTACGGTAAAAAATATTGATAAGCAGAGTTGATTCACTAAGTATGATTTCATGCGTAAGAGTTTTGATATGTTTGGAAAGATAGGGTTATATCCTAAAACAAATTTTCTAATACTACAACCTACATGGAACTTCTCATAACCGTCTAACAATGCCTCTGATCCTTTGACAAGAATACTTATATATAGGAAGTTTGCGGCGTATCCACCATATTCTTGTCAAATTTTCATTGGTTTTATCAGTAAGTTATGATTGGTTCTATGATGTGACTCTAGAACATAAATAAACGCCACAACCAATGTACCAAGAAATTACTAAATCCTACATAGAACTTCTCATAACCGCCTGACAATGCCTCTGATCCTTTGACAAGAATACTTATATATAGGAAGTACCAGCGGCGTATCCACCATATTCTTGTCAAATTTTCATTGGTTTTATCTGTAAGTTATGATTGGTTCTATGATGTAACTCTAGAACATAAATAAACACAACAACCAATATCTGAGTCCAAATTCTGATAGCATACATGTTTGAATGGTGACAGTTCCTCTCTCGTTTGTTATGATGGAGAGGTTAGTTTATGTAGAAATAGAACACAATCCAATTTCTTTAAATGGTGAGATGATATGAATGTTAAATCAATGAATGTAACACAAATTTCAACCAAGACAATACTAAATCCTACATGGAACTTCTCATAACCGCCTGATAATGCCTCTGATCCTTTGGCAAGAATACTTATATATAGGAAGTACCAGCGGCGTATCCACCATATTCTCGTCAAATTTTCATTGGTTTTATCAGTAAATTATGATTAGTCCTATGTGATTCTAAAACATAAATAATCACACAACCAAAGCTTGAGTCTTAATTCTGATAGTATACATGTTTGAATGATGACAGTACCTCTCACGTTTGTTATGATGGAGAGGTTAGTCTATGTAGAAAATGGAACACAATCCAATTTCTTTAAATAATGAGATGATATGAATGCTAAATCAGTGAGTATAATACAAACTTCAACCAAAACAATACTAAATCCTACATGGAACCTCTCATAACCGCCTGATAATGCCTCTGATCCTTTGACAAGAATACTTATATATAGGAAGTACCAGCGGCGTATCCACCATATTCTTATCAAATTTTCATTAACTTTATCCGCAAGTTATGATTGGTTCTATGTGACTCTAAAACAAACACAACAACCAACACTTGAGTCTTAATTCCGATAGTATCCATGTTTGAATGATGACAATACCTCTCTCGTTTGTTGTGATGGAGAGGTTAGTCATTGTGGAAGTGAGACATAGCTCAACTTCTTTAAATGATGAAATTGAAATACGCTGAAATGTATGATGAACAAACTTCTACCAAAACATACTAAATCCTACATGGAACCTCTCATAACCGCCTGATAATGCCTCTGATCCTTTGACAAGAATACTTATATATAGGAAGTACCAGCGGCATATCCACCATATTTTTGTCAAATTTTCATTGACTTTATCCGCAAGTTATGATTAGTTCTATGTGACTCTAAAACAACCACAACAACCAAAACTTGAATCTCAATTCTGATAGTATACATGTTTGAATGATGACAATACCTCTCTCGTTTGTTGTGATGGAGAGGTTAGTCTATGTAGAAATGGAATACAATCCAATTTCTTTAAATGATAAGATGCTATAAATGCTAAATCAGTAAGTACAAAACAAACTTTAATCAAGACAATACTAAATTCTACATGGAACTTCTCATAACCGCCAGATAATGCCTCTGATCCTTTGGCAAGAATACTTATATATAGGAAGTACCAGTGGCGTATCCACCATATTCTTGTCAAATTTTCATTGACTTTATCCGCAAGTTATGATTAGTTCTATGTGACTTTAAAACATAAACAAACTGAAATAGTAATTCGCATTAATATCCTTGGATAAGATTCCCATTTATAACTGGGTTACGGGGGAATTGAGATAACATAAAGAAAAACATAAATACTAAGCGGTTGGAGTTAAATCTTGATTTTCGGTGAAGGGGACTAGTTGGGTGGTTTCGTTTGGGCCGTCATTATCTTCAACAGGATTGGCGTTGATGTTGAAAACTCTTCCTCTTGCTGGTGGCCTAGTGATTGGGTTTTCTTGATTTACTTGGTTAACTGGGTTTGATTGAGCTTGAGCGTTTATGATGTTAACCAATCGAGGGCACGTGTTTCTAAAGTGGGTAGTGTCGCCACAATTGAAACAAGCTCGAACATATGGAAACATGGGGTATTGGGGTTGTTGATAGGTTTGGATCATGTTTTGAGTAGGGGGTGAGATTTGGTTTTGAGGGGTGCGGCAAACCTTGCTCAAATGACCATAGCGTCCACAATTCGCACATAGTCGACAAGGTAAGGTAGGGGGATGGGGATAAAAATAGGTGTTACATCGAGGGTGAGGTCCAAGGTATGGTTTCTTATTTGGGTAAGTTGAGTTGGGTGCCACTTGAGTGATTGGGATAGCTTGGATGGGTATGGCTTGTGGAATTGGTTGATTACGTTGTGTGACAGCGAAAAGTTGCCCATCTCGTTTTCTCTTAAAAGTGGGTTGAGAAGGGGATTCGGTTCGGGTGGAGTTTGAAGTTTCAGTCGATGCCTTATCCTTCTTCTTCTCCTCCTTGAAGTCTTTGTTCCGGATTCGGTTTTCGGTGAGCTCTGTAGCTAACTCCATTGCTGCTTCCAAAGTTGCAGGCGTGGTACTTATTACAGAGTCTTGAATTTTTGACGGAAGACCTCGAATGTAATGCTCGATCAAACGGTAAAGAGGTGTGAACAAGTTGGGAACCATTTGATTTAACTCGAGGAACCTTTTGTTGTATGTGGTGTGGTCGCCTTCCTTTTGCTTCAACGAGTAGAACTCATCTTCTAATTTCTTGATTTCGCTCCTCGGGCAAAACCGTCTTGTCATGATTTCCTTCAACTCTACCCAAGTCAAAGTCATAGCATCTTCAACACCTCGTTTGGCCTTCTCTGTATTCCACCAAGTAAGTGCTATTCCATATATACGACCGGTAGCATATCGCACTTTGCGATCATTGGGGCAATCGCAATTTAGAAAAGTGTTCTCCATTTCTTCAAACCAATGGAGGAGAGCGGTGACACCTTCAGTCCCTTCGTATTTCGGAAGGTCGCATGATTTGAAATGCTTGTAGGTGCATTTAGTGGTATTTGGGGGAGGGTTGATAACATTTTGATCTTCTTGGTTGACAGGATTTGTGGTAAGAGCTTGTTGGACTTGTATTACAATATTGGGTATTACGGCAGCCATTTGTTGAGCGATTAGAGCAGCCATGCGCTCGCGAGCTTTTCCTGCTCTCATCTTCCTACGGGCGAGGCTAGAAGACATCTACAAGGAATACATATCAAGAGTATGAGTTGGATGTTTTTGGGATCATGGGTCGTATTTAGGAATGAACATTCATAAAATAAATATAGAAAAATAAATCTACTACATCCATAGGATGTCTTGGGCTTTGCTCGTAATTGGGCCTTGCATGCCGCCATACTTCACCTTCGTAATCATGTGGGCCCCCATGAATACCGGGTTTTTCATATGGTTCGCATGTATTAGCCTGGTTACGTACACTAAAACCCGGATAAAATCGAGAAATATGTAACGTATGATATTCGGAATGTATCCAGGTATGGACACGGTGACACCTCAAAGTGGGGTTAGTTCGAACGACGTTTGGTGTGGCATGCTTTGGCCTAATAGGTCCTTCGTACTCTCATCGTTAGTCCCCAGGTAGGCAAACTTGTCCGTTATATTGGATTTATACGAATGCCAACCTAGACAGGACGTTCCGACTACCGGTACTTGTACCCTTCCAGTTACTACATGCCCGTCGCAGAACTTACTTTGATGAGATTTGAAAATTGCGACAAAATCTTTGAATAACAAAAGTATGAAGATGATTTGAATATATGAACATTGAAATATGTATGATGAATGTGTATGTAAGTATGTATGTTTGACTGTAAGTATAACAAATATGAAACAAATAAATATCATAAGTTTGCATGTAACCTCATAAACAATAAAAATCTAGTCAACTATAGTATAGGCTCTAAGGGTCTAATAACCTATCCTATATCCCTATAGTCATGGCTCTGATACCAATCTGTCACACCCCGAACCACAGCGAAAAAGGTGATCGGGACATGATTGGGTTATCATCAAAGCTCATGACATTTATTATAACGTTTCATATTCATTATTACATTTTAAAGGGAAACATACAATCATAAATACATCATGTCCTAAACATCATTCTAGACTTCATTGTTTTCTTCTAAGGCATTTCCTATGTTTTCCTTGCTTCATCCTGTTCACCTGTATCATGTGTAAAAATGGTTTTTGGATCAACAAAAAGTTGGCGAGTGAATCCGATGAAAAACATTTGAACAAGTTTATTGAATTGATTATAACATAAAGTGCACAACCACATATGAGTAAATATAGATGTAAATTTATTCACCAATCATTTAATATTAAATAATGCACATACGTACAATAATGGATTGTTTTGAGGCACGCGTTGCTCAACTCGTCTCCCACGATGAACTGATGGGCCTAATGAATGATTTGCAAATAACTTGACAATATGAAATACATAACTACAAACAATATATATACATTCTACGTTTAGATCACAATATGGTATGGCACAAGTTTAAATAAACGAGTTAATTTTAATGACATATGACACACCCCAAAACGTGTAATTAAAAAGGGGAGTTGTAAGATTCACTCACATTGGGTGCGTTCGGTTGATGATGTTGAATACGCACGAAGTTGGTTTTAACCACGAGTGAAACTAAACCTAGATAATAGCATAATGGTTCGGTAAGTAAGCGGATTTATTAATCAATTTTAGTAGGATTGTTGGATATATTTTTGTGAGTTTAAGGCTATTTTCTAACCTTAAAAATGTTATTTTTAAGTATTTTTAATGTAAATAAATAAATAAAAGAAATAAAAAAAATGTTGATTTTTGACTGTTGACTTTGTTGACCGTTGACTTGTTGACCTGTTGACCAGTTTTATTGTGTAATTGTATGCGCTGGGTGAGGCTCGAACCCGAGACCTCCCGTACGCGTGCACGCAGCTCTACCAACTGAGCTACGTGTCTAACCTGAAATATTTCTGTTTTTAATTATATTTATATACTAACTGAATTAATCCGAAAATCATTTGTTTTAAAAACGATTTTAAATGTCTCGCTCGGTGCTCTCCACAGGTCTCGAACCCGGGACCTGTGGGTTAGGTTAACACACAGTCCACCGCTGGACTGTGTGTCTAACTTGGTAAATATTCTGATTTTTATTATACTTATATACAAACTAAATAATTTCATTTCTGCTTTATATAAAAAGTTTGATAATTGCCCGAACCGGTGCGGTAGTCCAGACTCGAACTCGTGACGTGTGATTTAAACGTTCACACAGTCCACCACTGGACTGTGTGTCTATCTTGGTTATTATTCTGGTTTTTATTAAACTTAACATCTATTGCAGTGAATCCGGTTCGGTTAAAAAAAGGAACATTTTTATTAAGGCGAGTGTGCGTGGGACAAGAATCGAACTCGGGACGTATGCGCTTTTTATTTGCACACAGTCCACCGCTGGACTGTGTGTCTAACCCGAGTTATATCTTGATTTAAATTAAACTTATACACAACTGATAACTCCGTCTTCTTCGTTAAACTTAACCAGAAACAAAAATCCGACTGGTTCGATGATTTAATCCAGTTCTTTAGTGTGTTGTGATTAATTACATGTGAGATAAATAAAAAGAGGTGAGAGATTAAGTGTAAGATATACCGAACAGTGGCTCCTCTGTTTCGCCGGCGAACTCCGATGACAGCAGATTATTCCGGCGACGTGTGTCCTGCGGCAGAGGGTCTTCAGGGAGCTTGAGGTGAGTGTGGGTGGCTTCGGTATGAGCTCTGGGTGTTCAGTGTTTAGAGTAAGGCACAGAGGTGAAGGGTTCGGTTTCCCGACGAGTTGCAGAAGTTTTCCGGCGAGTGGAATTACGTCGGGAAAAAGTATGATTGTGAGCGAAAAAGCTAACAGAGGTTAGAGGGGGTATTTATAGGGCAGAACATCGACGAATTTAGTCCGTTTTCCGTCTTGATTCGTCGGTCAATAAGTTTTCCGGCGGATATGACTTGCATCGCGGGTTCAGACGTCGGTTATAACCGATGTAATAGTTAAGGCTTCGGTTAAAACAGAAGAAACCGTCCAATCTCGGCGAGATCGTCGGGATTTCCGACGACTGCGATTAGGCGCGTCGATTTTGAATTTGAGACTTATGTTATGTATTAATTGTTTCCAATAATGAACAAGAAACACAAGTGGCGGAGTGGTTTGATGGATGAGTGTTAAGGCTTTGCTGAATTCGCTGGCTGACCCGGGTTCGAAACCCGGCAGCAGCCTTTTATTTTTATTTCCTTATTTTAAATACTTTTTCAAATATAAATTATATATTCCAATATACTTATTAATTATGTATCGTTTAAAATTAATTTGGGCATTAAATACGCAACGAAATTTTTAACTGTTTGTTCGGTTAATAAACGGAGCGGTTTTGGTAAATCCGGTTTTTGACGGATGTTACAGTATCCCCTTCTTTTTAGAAATTTCGTCCCGAAATTTAAGTAGTGATATATTTGTCTAAAAATGATGGTGTTTAGTTTGACAGTTACATACTTAGAAAAAAAAGAGTAAGAGTTTAAATTTTTGTTTGAGGCGGTAACGTTCCTTGTAAGGGTTGAGTACCCTGCTACAGGAATCGCTTTTTGTTGCCTACGGTAAAAAATATTGATAAGCAGAGTTGATTCACTAAGTATGATTTCATGCGTAAGAGTTTTGATATGTTTGGAAAGATAGGGTTATATCCTAAAACAAATTTTCTAATACTACAACCTACATGGAACTTCTCATAACCGTCTAACAATGCCTCTGATCCTTTGACAAGAATACTTATATATAGGAAGTTTGCGGCGTATCCACCATATTCTTGTCAAATTTTCATTGGTTTTATCAGTAAGTTATGATTGGTTCTATGATGTGACTCTAGAACATAAATAAACGCCACAACCAATGTACCAAGAAATTACTAAATCCTACATAGAACTTCTCATAACCGCCTGACAATGCCTCTGATCCTTTGACAAGAATACTTATATATAGGAAGTACCAGCGGCGTATCCACCATATTCTTGTCAAATTTTCATTGGTTTTATCTGTAAGTTATGATTGGTTCTATGATGTAACTCTAGAACATAAATAAACACAACAACCAATATCTGAGTCCAAATTCTGATAGCATACATGTTTGAATGGTGACAGTTCCTCTCTCGTTTGTTATGATGGAGAGGTTAGTTTATGTAGAAATAGAACACAATCCAATTTCTTTAAATGGTGAGATGATATGAATGTTAAATCAATGAATGTAACACAAATTTCAACCAAGACAATACTAAATCCTACATGGAACTTCTCATAACCGCCTGATAATGCCTCTGATCCTTTGGCAAGAATACTTATATATAGGAAGTACCAGCGGCGTATCCACCATATTCTCGTCAAATTTTCATTGGTTTTATCAGTAAATTATGATTAGTCCTATGTGATTCTAAAACATAAATAATCACACAACCAAAGCTTGAGTCTTAATTCTGATAGTATACATGTTTGAATGATGACAGTACCTCTCACGTTTGTTATGATGGAGAGGTTAGTCTATGTAGAAAATGGAACACAATCCAATTTCTTTAAATAATGAGATGATATGAATGCTAAATCAGTGAGTATAATACAAACTTCAACCAAAACAATACTAAATCCTACATGGAACCTCTCATAACCGCCTGATAATGCCTCTGATCCTTTGACAAGAATACTTATATATAGGAAGTACCAGCGGCGTATCCACCATATTCTTATCAAATTTTCATTAACTTTATCCGCAAGTTATGATTGGTTCTATGTGACTCTAAAACAAACACAACAACCAACACTTGAGTCTTAATTCCGATAGTATCCATGTTTGAATGATGACAATACCTCTCTCGTTTGTTGTGATGGAGAGGTTAGTCATTGTGGAAGTGAGACATAGCTCAACTTCTTTAAATGATGAAATTGAAATACGCTGAAATGTATGATGAACAAACTTCTACCAAAACATACTAAATCCTACATGGAACCTCTCATAACCGCCTGATAATGCCTCTGATCCTTTGACAAGAATACTTATATATAGGAAGTACCAGCGGCATATCCACCATATTTTTGTCAAATTTTCATTGACTTTATCCGCAAGTTATGATTAGTTCTATGTGACTCTAAAACAACCACAACAACCAAAACTTGAATCTCAATTCTGATAGTATACATGTTTGAATGATGACAATACCTCTCTCGTTTGTTGTGATGGAGAGGTTAGTCTATGTAGAAATGGAATACAATCCAATTTCTTTAAATGATAAGATGCTATAAATGCTAAATCAGTAAGTACAAAACAAACTTTAATCAAGACAATACTAAATTCTACATGGAACTTCTCATAACCGCCAGATAATGCCTCTGATCCTTTGGCAAGAATACTTATATATAGGAAGTACCAGTGGCGTATCCACCATATTCTTGTCAAATTTTCATTGACTTTATCCGCAAGTTATGATTAGTTCTATGTGACTTTAAAACATAAACAAACTGAAATAGTAATTCGCATTAATATCCTTGGATAAGATTCCCATTTATAACTGGGTTACGGGGGAATTGAGATAACATAAAGAAAAACATAAATACTAAGCGGTTGGAGTTAAATCTTGATTTTCGGTGAAGGGGACTAGTTGGGTGGTTTCGTTTGGGCCGTCATTATCTTCAACAGGATTGGCGTTGATGTTGAAAACTCTTCCTCTTGCTGGTGGCCTAGTGATTGGGTTTTCTTGATTTACTTGGTTAACTGGGTTTGATTGAGCTTGAGCGTTTATGATGTTAACCAATCGAGGGCACGTGTTTCTAAAGTGGGTAGTGTCGCCACAATTGAAACAAGCTCGAACATATGGAAACATGGGGTATTGGGGTTGTTGATAGGTTTGGATCATGTTTTGAGTAGGGGGTGAGATTTGGTTTTGAGGGGTGCGGCAAACCTTGCTCAAATGACCATTGCGTCCACAATTCGCACATAGTCGACAAGGTAAGGTAGGGGGATGGGGATAAAAATAGGTGTTACATCGAGGGTGAGGTCCAAGGTATGGTTTCTTATTTGGGTAAGTTGAGTTGGGTGCCACTTGAGTGATTGGGATAGCTTGGATGGGTATGGCTTGTGGAATTGGTTGATTACGTTGTGTGACAGCGAAAAGTTGCCCATCTCGTTTTCTCTTAAAAGTGGGTTGAGAAGGGGATTCGGTTCGGGTGGAGTTTGAAGTTTCAGTCGATGCCTTATCCTTCTTCTTCTCCTCCTTGAAGTCTTTGTTCCGGATTCGGTTTTCGGTGAGCTCTGTAGCTAACTCCATTGCTGCTTCCAAAGTTGCAGGCGTGGTACTTATTACAGAGTCTTGAATTTTTGACGGAAGACCTCGAATGTAATGCTCGATCAAACGGTAAAGAGGTGTGAACAAGTTGGGAACCATTTGATTTAACTCGAGGAACCTTTTGTTGTATGTGGTGTGGTCGCCTTCCTTTTGCTTCAACGAGTAGAACTCATCTTCTAATTTCTTGATTTCGCTCCTCGGGCAAAACCGTCTTGTCATGATTTCCTTCAACTCTACCCAAGTCAAAGTCATAGCATCTTCAACACCTCGTTTGGCCTTCTCTGTATTCCACCAAGTAAGTGCTATTCCATATATACGACCGGTAGCATATCGCACTTTGCGATCATTGGGGCAATCGCAATTTAGAAAAGTGTTCTCCATTTCTTCAAACCAATGGAGGAGAGCGGTGACACCTTCAGTCCCTTCGTATTTCGGAAGGTCGCATGATTTGAAATGCTTGTAGGTGCATTTAGTGGTATTTGGGGGAGGGTTGATAACATTTTGATCTTCTTGGTTGACAGGATTTGTGGTAAGAGCTTGTTGGACTTGTATTACAATATTGGGTATTACGGCAGCCATTTGTTGAGCGATTAGAGCAGCCATGCGCTCGCGAGCTTTTCCTGCTCTCATCTTCCTACGGGCGAGGCTAGAAGACATCTACAAGGAATACATATCAAGAGTATGAGTTGGATGTTTTTGGGATCATGGGTCGTATTTAGGAATGAACATTCATAAAATAAATATAGAAAAATAAATCTACTACATCCATAGGATGTCTTGGGCTTTGCTCGTAATTGGGCCTTGCATGCCGCCATACTTCACCTTCGTAATCATGTGGGCCCCCATGAATACTGGGTTTTTCATATGGTTCGCATGTATTAGCCTGGTTACGTACACTAAAACCCGGATAAAATCGAGAAATATGTAACGTATGATATTCGGAATGTATCCAGGTATGGACACGGTGACACCTCAAAGTGGGGTTAGTTCGAACGACGTTTGGTGTGGCATGCTTTGGCCTAATAGGTCCTTCGTACTCTCATCGTTAGTCCCCAGGTAGGCAAACTTGTCCGTTATATTGGATTTATACGAATGCCAACCTAGACAGGACGTTCCGACTACCGGTACTTGTACCCTTCCAGTTACTACATGCCCGTCGCAGAACTTACTTTGATGAGATTTGAAAATTGCGACAAAATCTTTGAATAACAAAAGTATGAAGATGATTTGAATATATGAACATTGAAATATGTATGATGAATGTGTATGTAAGTATGTATGTTTGACTGTAAGTATAACAAATATGAAACAAATAAATATCATAAGTTTGCATGTAACCTCATAAACAATAAAAATCTAGTCAACTATAGTATAGGCTCTAAGGGTCTAATAACCTATCCTATATCCCTATAGTCATGGCTCTGATACCAATCTGTCACACCCCGAACCACAGCGAAAAAGGTGATCGGGACATGATTGGGTTATCATCAAAGCTCATGACATTTATTATAACGTTTCATATTCATTATTACATTTTAAAGGGAAACATACAATCATAAATACATCATGTCCTAAACATCATTCTAGACTTCATTGTTTTCTTCTAAGGCATTTCCTATGTTTTCCTTGCTTCATCCTGTTCACCTGTATCATGTGTAAAAATGGTTTTTGGATCAACAAAAAGTTGGCGAGTGAATCCGATGAAAAACATTTGAACAAGTTTATTGAATTGATTATAACATAAAGTGCACAACCACATATGAGTAAATATAGATGTAAATTTATTCACCAATCATTTAATATTAAATAATGCACATACGTACAATAATGGATTGTTTTGAGGCACGCGTTGCTCAACTCGTCTCCCACGATGAACTGATGGGCCTAATGAATGATTTGCAAATAACTTGACAATATGAAATACATAACTACAAACAATATATATACATTCTACGTTTAGATCACAATATGGTATGGCACAAGTTTAAATAAACGAGTTAATTTTAATGACACATGACACACCCCAAAACGTGTAATTAAAAAGGGGAGTTGTAAGATTCACTCACATTGGGTGCGTTCGGTTGATGATGTTGAATACGCACGAAGTTGGTTTTAACCACGAGTGAAACTAAACCTAGATAATAGCATAATGGTTCGGTAAGTAAGCGGATTTTATTAATCAATTTTAGTAGGATTGTTGGATATATTTTTGTGAGTTTAAGGCTATTTTCTAACCTTAAAAATGTTATTTTTAAGTATTTTTAATGTAAATAAATAAATAAAAGAAATAAAAAAAATGTTGATTTTTGACTGTTGACTTTGTTGACCGTTGACTTGTTGACCTGTTGACCAGTTTTATTGTGTAATTGTATGCGCTGGGTGAGGCTCGAACCCGAGACCTCCCGTACGCGTGCACGCAGCTCTACCAACTGAGCTACGTGTCTAACCTGAAATATTTCTGTTTTTAATTATATTTATATACTAACTGAATTAATCCGAAAATCATTTGTTTTAAAAACGATTTTAAATGTCTCGCTCGGTGCTCTCCACAGGTCTCGAACCCGGGACCTGTGGGTTAGGTTAACACACAGTCCACCGCTGGACTGTGTGTCTAACTTGGTAAATATTCTGATTTTTATTATACTTATATACAAACTAAATAATTTCATTTCTGCTTTATATAAAAAGTTTGATAATTGCCCGAACCGGTGCGGTAGTCCAGACTCGAACTCGTGACGTGTGATTTAAACGTTCACACAGTCCACCACTGGACTGTGTGTCTATCTTGGTTATTATTCCGGTTTTTATTAAACTTAACATCTATTGCAGTGAATCCGGTTCGGTTAAAAAAAGGAACATTTTTATTAAGGCGAGTGTGCGTGGGACAAGAATCGAACTGGGGCGTATGCGCTTTTTATTTGCACACAGTCCACCGCTGGACTGTGTGTCTAACCCGAGTTATATCTTGATTTAAATTAAACTTATACACAACTGATAACTCCGTCTTCTTCGTTAAACTTAACCAGAAACAAAAATCCGACTGGTTCGATGATTTAATCCAGTTCTTTAGTGTGTTGTGATTAATTACATGTGAGATAAATAAAAAGAGGTGAGAGATTAAGTGTAAGATATACCGAACAGTGGCTCCTCTGTTTCGCCGGCGAACTCCGATGACAGCAGATTATTCCGGCGACGTGTGTCCTGCGGCAGAGGGTCTTCAAGGAGCTTGAGGTGAGTGTGGGTGGCTTCGGTATGAGCTCTGGGTGTTCAGTGTTTAGAGTAAGGCACAGAGGTGAAGGGTTCGGTTTTCCGGCGAGTTGCAGAAGTTTTCCGGCGAGTGGAATTACGTCGGGAAAAAGTGTGATTGTGAGCGAAAAAGCTAACAGAGGTTAGAGGGGGTATTTATAGGGCAGAACATCGACGAATTTAGTCTGTTTTCCGTCTTGATTCATCGGTCAATAAGTTTTCCGGCGGTTATGACTTGCGTCGCGGGTTCAGACGTCGGTTATAACCGATGTAATAGTTAAGGCTTCAGTTAAAACAGAAGAAACCGTCCAATCTCGGCGAGATCGTCGGGATTTCCGACGACTGCGATTAGGCGCGTCGATTTTGAATTTGAGACTTATGTTATGTATTAATTGTTTCCAATAATGAACAAGAAACACAAGTGGCGGAGTGGTTTGATGGATGAGTGTTAAGGCTTTGCTGAATTCGCTGGCTGACCCGGGTTCGAAACCCGGCAGCAGCCTTTTATTTTTATTTCCTTATTTTAAATACTTTTTCAAATATAAATTATATATTCCAATATACTTATTAATTATGTATCGTTTAAAATTAATTTGGGCATTAAATACGCAACGAAATTTTTAACTGGTTGTTCGGTTAATAAACGGAGCGGTTTTGGTAAATCCGGTTTTTGACGGATGTTACAGGTTATGAGAGGTTCCATGTAGGTTTTAGTAGTAGAAGTTTTGTTTTAGGATATAACCTTATCTTTTCAAACGTATCAAAACTCTTGCGCATGAAATCATACTTAGTGAATCAACTCTGTTTATCAATATTCTTTATCGTAGGCATCAAAAAGCGATTCCTGTAGCAGGGTACTCAACCCTTACAAGGAACGTTACCGCCTCAAACAAAATTTAAAATCTTACTCCTTTCTAAGTACGTAATTGTCAAATTAAAACACCATCCTTTTGAGACAAAATTTCGAGACGAAATTTCTAAAAAGTACCGAAACAAAATTTAAAATCTTAAATTTCGAGACGAAATTTCTAAAAAGTAGGGGATACTGTAACATCCGTAAAAAAACCGGGTTTACCGAACCCGCTTCGTTTATTAACCGAACATCCAGTTAAAATTTTCGTTGTGTATTTAATGCTCAAATTAATTTTAAACATTACATAATTAATAAACAATTTAGAATTTAAAAACTATAATTGATAAAAAGTGAAAATAAAATAAATAAAAAAAGAAGGCTGCCGGGTTTCGAACCCTGGTCAGCCGGAAGCCTTATCACACGAACACTTAACCACTCCGCCACTTGACTCACTTGTGCTATCCAGTGAAACAAATAACATTTATAATAAAACTTGAAATCGAATTCAGTCAACAGCGCGCCCATTTCGCAGTCGCCGGAAAATCCGACGATTTCGCCAATTATCGACGGTTTCTTTTGACTTAACGTATGTATTAACATCGACATCGGTTATAACCGATGTCTAGTTCCGCGACATCAGTCATAACCGCCGGAGAAAGGCTGACCAACGAATCAAGACTGAAATCAGACCCAATTCATTGTGATTCTTCCCTATAAATACACACCCAAGTCTCTAGAAATCATTTCGCTCAAAATCACAATTTCTCGAATCAATTTCACTCGCCGGAGATTTTCTGCAATCATCGGACTTTCGCCGGAAAACCTCTGGAATTTCCAAAATCACGCTGTGAATCGGTATAATCATTCAAACCTTCTGTTAATCCTTGATTAGCAACTCAATTTCACAACTAATTGATCAAAACTGTTAATTGATCCGAACAAACGGAGTTCACAAAACAGAGCCGACGATCCTTGCCGGAGTTCTGAGAAAGACATCTGTTTCGGTACATTCATTTCCAAAACTCTCTCTATCCATCTCATTTCAATCACTTATAAATTTCGTTAATCGAATCAAACAAGAACAGTTGAATAATAGTTGTCTGTGTCTTGGAACGAAGAAGATGAAGTCGAACTTATGTATAAGTATAATTAAAACAAGATATTAAACCGGGTTAGACACACAGTCCAGCGGTGGACTGTGTGCAAACGATTAACACACGTCTCGAGTTCGATCCTTGACACAACCTCACTCTCTGAAATAAAAATGTTTTTTTTAACCGAACCGGATCAACACACTGTAAGATGTTAAGTATAATAAAAATTAGTATATTAACCAGGTTAGACACACAGTCCAGCGGTGGACTGTGTGCAACACAAAACAACAGGTCCCGGGTTCGAGACCTGTTGTGAGCACCGGTCCGATATAATTAAATCCTTTTTAAAAATAAATGATTTCTGATTAAATTAAATAGTGTATAAATATAATTAAAAACAGAAATATTTCGGTTAGACACGTAGCTCAGTTGGTAGAGCTGCGTGCACGCGTACGAGAGGTCTCGGGTTCGAGCCTCACCCAGCGCATACATACACACGACCGAACCGGTCAACAGTCAAACGGTCAACGGTCAACTGGTCAAAAAGTCAAAATTTTTATTTTCTTTATTTATTTATTTTATTTAAAAATCAATTAAAATAATTTAAAAACAATATTCTTAAAGTTAGAAAATTTCCTTAAACTCACAAAAATAAACCGAACAATCCCATTAAGAACACTAATTAAAAATACTAATCTCAAATAAGAGTTTATTTATTTATCGAACTATTATGTTATTATTTAGGTTAGTTCCCTTGCCGATTAAATCCGGATTCGTGCGCATTCATCATCAATCTAAGAAACGCACCCACTGTGAGTGAATTCTTACAAATTCCCCTTTTTTATTCATGTTTTGGGGTGTATCATGTGTCGCTTAAACTAATTCGCTTATTCAAACTTGTGCTATACCATATTATGATCTAAACTTAGAATGTAAATATTGTTTGTTGTTATGTATTACATATTGTCAAGTTGTATGCAAATTATTTGTTAGGCCCATCAGTTCCTCGTGGGAGACGAGTTGAACAACGCGTGCCTTAAAACTCATTCATTAGGCCCATCAGTTCGTAGAACAACGCGTGCCTCAAAACAATCAATTGTTGTATGTGTGTGCAATATTTAATATTATGTGTATTGTGAATAAATTTACATCTACATTTACTCATATGTGGTTATGCACTTTATTTTATAATCAATACAATAAACCCGTTTAAATGTTTTTCATAGGATTCACTCGCCAACTTTTTGTTGACCCAAAAACCATTTTTACACATGATACAGGTGGACAGGATGAAGCAAGGAACACATAGGAAAGTGCCTTAGAAGAAAAATAATGAAGTCTAGAAAGATGTATTGAACATGTTGTACTTGTATGATTTGATTGTATGATCTTCTTTAAAATTGTAATAATAAATATGAAACATTATAATAAATGTCATGAGCTTTGATGAAAACCCAATCATGCCCCGATCACCTTTTCCGCTGCGGGTCGGGGTGTGACATAAGGCTCCATCAATCGCCCATAACTACTACGCCATCATGCTCACACGGTACCATTAATAGGCACTAGCAATAGATGCTAGTTATCAATCATATACATCGAACATCAAAATTGTTTTAATCACCGATCATCAATCACTTAACTTTTAAAATTTAGTCAAACAATACTAGTTTATAGCATTAATCAATAACACATAATAGTTAGTAGCTATTTCAGAGAGTATGACCATTTAAGATAACATGCATATCAGCCCAAAATAGTAAAAATAGGGCATCTAGAACTCACTTGAAAGTGTATCTGTAATGCCTGGCGTTTTCATACTTTCCATATTTAGAAAGCTCGTGTTGTATTTCTATTTTTGGAAACTTTGTATCTTGTATTCGTTCTTTTGTTGTAATCGTTGTAATCATTGTAAACCGAGACTTGAATCATAATGAAAACTCGTATTTTTATTCCTATTCGTGTTATGCTTATTCGTAATCGTTTTATACTTAAACATATTCATACATTCATGCTTGATATTCGTAAACGTGTGACAACTTGCAAATACATAACAATCGTACTTCATACGAGACCTATTCGTGATTCTAATACTTAATCCTACTCGTTTTATACTGGGTGACCTTTAGTACGTGTTATATATGCCTAACAACCTTAATTTATTCATAAAACATCAATATCTAACAAATAATTATTATATGAACCGATTAAATAAAAAAAGAATGGTGATCTGCCCGCAGCCCGCAGGCCTTGCGGACCGCAAGGAAAAACCCTTACGGTCCGTAAGGGGGTCTGGGCGGGCAGAATGTTGCTCAACCGCGAATTTGGCACGAATCCCATCATTCCACCTCCCCAATCACCTTAAACCTCCATTAAACGCCTCCAAACTAACCCTAATCCTTCTTCTATAAAACCCAAGCCTCCTTCAAGCATTTTCACACTTTGAACACTCCCTAATCTCTCCCAAATCACTCTCAAATCAGTTGCTAATCCTAAATCCAATAAGAATCATCACCTCTTACAAAAGTGAGCATAACTTGCTCATTTCTTAACCATTTCACTTGATTCTTCTTCCTACTTGCTTGGATAATCCTTAGGTTTGATTCCACGGGTTCTCCTTGGAGAATCCAGACCTGGATATTCACCTAAAGGGCTCCAAACTTTCTGTTTTGATAAAAACTTTTGTAAACTTATGTTCTACTTCATACAACCTTGTGTTCTTGAGCTCCTAATCAATTTTATGATTAGTGAAGCCTAACTAAGCTTGTTTACATGAACTAAGGGCTGTTTACACCCTAAACTTTCTGTTTTCAATGAGCTTTAAGCTCACAAATGATGCCAAGTTTTAAACTTGATGTTAGTGTGACTACCCGGCTAGCTTGGGCTATCCTACAACTAAGTCCACACATCACTTGATGATTTCTCATCACTATCCCAAAGTAGTCTTCTAGATGAAAGTAACACAACCCCGTCTAGCCTTCGACATGTGTCGACGTCGGCTCACCAGGTTGTAGCTTACTTGGCTACTTGATATAGTGATAAACATGTATTCCATTTCTTCATTATTCTTGTACTTGTTCTTGACCCTCCTTGTTGTCTATGACAACTTGTGTAGTGGTGAACTCTTATGAGGTTCCTAAATCGATGGCTATGCCACCTACCTCCTACATGACTTATATGATATCCTTGTGGACTTATGATATGATATAACTATTATAATCTAAATATACTTAAACCGAAACCTTGATAATGACTACATAATCATGTGTCAAGTTAATAATTTAATCACTAAAGTGTATGGTTCCTCGTTAGATTCTAATAGGTGTTACAACCTATGAAATCACATAAACCCTAATGGGTTCCCATAGTGTCAAAACGAGTGCTAGACCTTAGTGAGTATTTCCGTATACTTTACTTTGTTATGTAATATTCCGAATTCCGAATCTACCATAATCATCCAAACACTCACACCTACGTTTTCCTCTTGTAGGATAACCCGGTGCTCCTCCCGCAACCAAACAACTCTTCACGGAACTAACAAGTCGAAAAGCTTGCAAAACCGTGAGTACACTCGACCCACTTTTCGTTTATTCGCTTTTTGGGTGTAACATGTTTACCATATATAAAATCACTAAATTTAAACTTTATGAAATGCACGAAACAATACAATATTCATGAATGCTTTGATACATTACTCGTATGCTTATATCTTGGACCATTCATATGTAAAAGCATAGTCAATAGCTTATCATAAGCCTTTATTTGACATGTATAGCGCTATAGGAGTAACGCACCACCTCACTTGTGAAATCTAGAGGCCATGTTAAAATATCGTGATTGCATTACCAAGGGTATGACTAGAAATATTGCATGCCATGTATCATGCTCTCGTATGAACTTAGTATCATGTGGATTCGTTTTAAACTTTATTCGTAATGTATGCTTATGCTTAAACTTGTGTACTCGCATTTGCTTTTGCATTGAACTCTATTTTAAGAACATGTTACAGGTTGACGAAGATGATGCTATGAAATCGAAGTAGCGTTGATGCTAGATACACACATAGACGTTTAGGTTTATTAATCTTGTATCAAATTTTGTCAAACATTATGTTTATTTGAAATTTCCATGTATTGTAATGACAATTATTGTATGATATGAAATTTGGATTAATTAAATATTGTCACGTTAGCGTTGTGAGCAATGAGCAATCTATTTCGTCCCCCTCAATGTTTCCGCCATTGGTTGGAGTGTGACAGTATCAACGTTTACTATAAACTTGTTGTGTTAACTTTCTAGAGATCTAGGTAATCAGGTCAAACATGGTTAAGGTTCATATGTGAAAAGGGTCAAACAGACATTTACATGTACTAAGTCACACTAAGAGATCATCAGATAGATATTCTGAAAATCCTATAAGTATTCCCGAATACTTAACCCTTATCCATGTACTAGATACTTTGTGAATACTTATAAGTATATACTAACATTAGACCTTAGTTAGTACTTTGTTAATCTGCCCATACTATCATTTGTGCATACTACAATTTACGAATGCTTTTTAAGCATACTCTCTTCTTTGCGAAAACTTCTGGGAAACCCTTAAATGTTGGATGTAACCCCTTTTCTTCTCAACTTTACGTCAAGATTCCAACTTATTGTTGGAAATACATCAATGTTATCAAATAACATCGCTCTATGCATTAAGCATCAACAGCATGCAACTTTTTACGTAAAACATACCGTTTTCGCAATATCCAGTGACTCGAACTCAACCAGTCAAAACATCTTTCAAACTGATTCTTCTTTCTCAAACTCGATCCACAACTGTGTGAAATTCTTTACTCGTTGTTTTCCTTTGATCAACACTCAAAACCGACTTGTGTACCCTTCCAAACAGATCTTTCTCTCTCTAAACTCTCTATGTAACCTTGGAAAAGAAGTAAGAATGAGAGAGGATGGAGGTTGATCCCATTTTGAATATTAGGGTTTACTCCTTGCAAATTACCATTTTTTTCCTCATGGGCTTTCCCTGATTATTTCCCTTTTGAACTTTTGGTCCATGATTATTCTTTAACCAAACATCAAGTTCATAATTACTGTTGTTACTATATAGTTACACATCAATATAAGTTTTGGGGTTGATGATTTGTTACATAGTTGATGTTTTACTACGTTTTGAGTTGTTATAGCAATCTCTTACGACACTTAGAATCTCGTTTAACGATTGGTTGATGATTTGTTACATAGTTGATGTTTCACTACGTTTCACATTGGGTTTGTTTGCACCATGTGATCTTCCAATCTGTCCTCTCGCGTGAATTGATGATATCACAAAGTGACCATTAGTAGATAGGTTATGAGACGCGTGGGTGAAAATATAATTACATTTAAGTTTGTGAGTGTTTTTAAAACAAAGGGTAAAAACTGTTTGATAAATCATAGGTTTTTAAGTTTAAAGATATTGTACGTAGTTCCATTATTATAAAGTGTTTTATAGACAAGTTAAAAAAAATATGAGAAATGATTTGGATATAATGGATATTTAGGGTTTAGGATTGTAGAATGTGTGTAATTTCAAGATTTGTAAATCCCAAGAAGAACAAGGAGATGGGCAGTTGAAAGAGAGATCATTCACACGTAAAGCCTTTAATGTAACATGCACTTGACCCCACCCCATCTTCCATCCTTGCTTTGGTGAATAAATAACAAAAAAATTGCGTCCTTCTAGTTATACAAGAATCATCACTTTCGTCCAAAAGTTTGGACACGTACTATATTAGTCTCAAATAACTTTAGTTGCCCCGAATTTTTCGTTCAGTAGTATTATATATGTAGTTTTTGTATAGAATTTTTGAGTATATACGTTTTCGCCCCCCAATTTTTAAGGGTAAGCTTCGCCACTGAGCAAAATGTAGTCATATCACAACATAACATATTGTTTATTAATCATTTATCAATTTTATGTGTGATTCCTCTCACACATATAGCATTCATTACAAATAGGTTCAGAACCGTTAAAGTTGTTGTACCTTGTTTTCCTCGTTTCATTCGTATAATAAGATAAAAAAGAGACTCTTTCCACGGGAAACAAATCATGTCGACAAGATCTCGTTTACTCTTGTCGTCACTCTAGAAACAACATTTTCATGTGTTAGAAGCTCAACGAGCCTCACTCTTTTCTCCTTGCGACGACATTACAACGCATAAGTCATGAAGATGACGACGACAATAACAATAGTAATAGCGATAGCGATAGCAAAGACATTGTCCCTAAATTGATTATTGTGATAGATATTGTATGCACATGTACATACGAAGGTGTTCTTGATTTATTTTTATTAAATGTGTTTTTCATATTTTATTTTCAAATGCATATGCATTTTTTTTATTAAATAGATTAGTCTTACAACTCACTCAAAGCATAGATGTTATTATTATTTTTTTAATTATTGTATGTACATATATTTTGTTTCTCATATTATATGGGTGGATGTATCCACACATCCCTCCAAAGTTATCTACACATCTCCTAACCCTATAAACTCTTATTGCCCAATACGCCTAATAAAGGGCCCATCTACACACCCCTTATAGTGCTATACGTCCCTCATTCTCAATCCTCTCATTTAATGGCAATCATTGGGTGTCAGCCAATAATTTCCTAGTGATTGGCATTTTATATGGAATAAGTTGGTGGGGTTAATGCTTGAAAATTTAGGAAGATAGTGAAATATTATTGTAAATAAAATTGATAGATTTTTGTATAAAATGTACATGTAACCAGTTTTAATAAATTAATTAGTATAAAATATTTCTTAGATATTTTATAAAATAAGGTTTTATAAAATAAATGTATTTATAAAGTTTTTAGTAAGTTTTTTATTTAGTATAAAAACAATTTGTATGTATCAAAGTTTTATTTAGTAATTATTATAAAAAACTTCTTAGAATTTTTGGTAAACCAAGGTTATAAAATATATCAAGTTTTAATTTGTTTTTTAATTTATTAAGAAACTACATTTTTTTTTTATAAAATGTGGTTTTAAAAAGTTGTATGTTATAAAATGACAAATATTTTACTTATAAATGTGGTTTTTAAAAAAATAGGTTTAAAAAAATTGCTTTTCACTTATCATTTTCTTAACGCAACAAGAAACGTAATTCAAAATGAAATTGAACATCGGTTTATATTATAACCCAAAATATGGCACTTTCATACAAAATGTAATAAAATGATACCCTAAACCCTAAACGTTAATCGTTACATATTATTGAATTCGCGTACGCTTCGATGATGTCAAGAGTACACCGGGGGTGTTGCTAAGACCACATCAAGAGCTCACCCAGTGGAGGTGGTTGGGGCAGTGGGTAGTGTTGCTACCCTAGGTTCCAAGGGCTTTGATGCTATCAAGACTACTTCGGGGGTGTTACTAAAACGACATCAAGAGCACACCCAGTGGAGGTGGTTGGGGCAGTGGGTGGGGAGTCGACTTCATTACCCACTGCCACTATGGTGCGTCCCTTGGCATGAATCTGAAATAGGTACGCGGGCGGGGACTACTTTGAATCTGAAATAGGTAAGCAGTGCACTTCTCCCTAAGGATTACGCGGCCACCACTGTCAAAACACCGACTTCCGATATCCTGTTAAGAACGATTGGTTAAAGTGTTAGACTCGACATTCGAAATTGTATTATTTTAAAAGAAAGAATAAACAAATCTGATAACTACCACACCCCACCCACCACGGCACCACCATAGCCCACCACCACCCTCAAAAACCTCCACAGTGACCACCCGCCACTGCCACAGCCGACCACCTGCCACCATAGCCCACTACCACGACCACCACAACCTACCACCCACAACCCACCACCACAGCCACCACCCACAACCCACCACCACCACAGCCACCACCCGCAACCCACCACCTTACCACAGCCACCACCCACCACCACCTTACGACAGCCACCACCCGCAACCACCACCTTACCACAGCCAACCACCACAAACCACCACCCTCAACCGCTACTAAAGCCTACCACCCACCACCAAACACCAATTTATCCACAGCCTACCACCCTCCACCACCTCACCACCGTCAACCACCACAAACCTTCACCGTCAACCACCATAAACCTCTACCGTCCACTGCCACAAACCACCATGAAACACCACCATAAACCTCCACCGTCCACCACCACAAACCACCATGAAACACCACCCCAATCACCTTCAGCCATATTAACCAACCCAACAACCACCCTAACACCATCACAAATGCCCATAGTAACCACCAAAAATTAAAACATCAAATACGGAAAACGTGCTAACCTTGAATACTCCAACCGTATCAAGTGATACGAGAGAGAGAACAATACGAGAGACAAAGAATTCGTTCATGTGTGTGTACTTCCGGGTCATCATGGTGTGGTCCAAGAATTTGCCTTAGTGGTCCAACTTTGCATATCCGGATGTAAATGTGGTTTGTAGCTAAAAGGGGCAAGAATACACATGTATACGCCTCTCATAGTGCAATGTGGGGCGTATATATCTACATTTTCTGACCACTTTTTCGTATTTATCAAAAAGTTGTCAGCTTTTTAAAACCTATACGCCTCTCATTGCACTATGAGGGGCGTATACAAGTATTAATTCCTAAAAAGTTGTGTCTATAAGTCCCTCATTGTACAATACGGAGCATATGTACTTAATGTATCAAAAAAAGTTGTCAGAAATCGTACGTGTATACGCCTCTTATTGCCCTATGAGAGGCGTATTGATGTTTTTTTCTTGAAAAGATGCAGTACGTATTATAAAAGTTGTTGTATCCGTATCCATCTTCACATCAACCATGGTTCTTTGCAGATGTGGTAGGCAAGCTGCACTCAAAACATCTTGGACCGAAACTAATCCCAGACGTCAATTTTACACCTGCTCTCAATTGGTATGTATTTTAAGAAGTATTTTTTACACTTATAAACATTAACTCGTCTTCCGTTTCAGTGTTCTAAATGCAAATTCTTTTTGTGGCACGATCCTCCATTATGTAATCGGTCAAGTCAAGTCATTAGAGGGCTGTTGGATACGAAGGTTGTGCTTGAAAACGAAGTCATCCTTTTGAGAGAGGAGGTTCGAATATATAAATTGCAAGTGGCAGAAATGGAACATAATCGTTCAAGGGCCGTTCGTCGGAGGGAAAGATGTTTGATAATCTCTTGGATTTTTTTTGTGTTGTTTGTCTTTGTGTTTGTCATTGGCACTATTTAGGTTTATGCAAATTATGTAATCGAATGTAATGGCTCTCATATTTTGTGTTTTATCGAAATGTTATGTATTGAGAGTATATTTGATGAAATCTGTTACCTTTTTATTATAGAAAAACATAACATGAATACTACAAAACGTTATTATTAAAATAAAAATTTATTATTAACAAAAATATTGATTATATTAAAATGAAGTTTTTCATTAAAATCACCACAAACGTTTATATAAATTCAACCACGCAAACTATTAAGCATAGATAACAAAACAAATAAAGATTTGTCCGTACAATCATAGGTTACAAAGATAACCGAACAAAATAAACATAACGTTCGCACATTGTTTAAAATCAAATTACACCCAAACAAAACACGGAAATACTAATCCAACGGCATGTCGTCACTGGTGTCATCAGAATCAACACCATCACCCGACAAAGGGATCTGCGTAGCGGACGGTGGGGACTGCGTGCTGGACGGGCCGCCTGCGTAGGGGACGGGGCTGGTTGCATGTCGGGCTCTAGATAAACACGTGGTGGCGGCAGGGGTCGAACTGGCAACCTGGCCTCGGTACGCCTCTCAGCCTCGCTGGTAATCAGCCACTCTATCACATCGTGCAGCCTGTCTGTCCGCCGATCCTGCTGTAACTGTCTCCCAAGAATCTTCGTCTGATCTACCACAAGCCTCTCTAGGAGACGCTGGGTGGACAGAGGCAGCCTCACCGCATGATAAACTCGTCGAGGATGTTGTGGGGGCTCCTCCGGGGGCACATTTGGCGGATGCCCCTGCTCAACCATAGCCTCGACGTTTCCGTCTCCAATAGGCTCCTCAGCTACATGAGGCATCTCCACCTCACCGGCCTCCCGCAGTGGCTGATGTACAAGCTCCTGGGGTACAAAAATCCGACCGTCCAAACCCACAAACCTATACCAAATATTCGGAAAGTTCACCGCTATGCACATCCCTGTCAACGTCCGTAGCTCTAAATACACAAAAGGTGCCGGCGGTGGCAAATCGTCAATGTAAGGAAAATACTGGGCACAGTATTGGGCAATATGCGTGATGAAAGCCCTTCCAAACATACGGCCATGCCTCTGTCGTTTACTAAGAGGCAAAATACTCCGCCAGGCAGCGATGTAGGGCGCACGGCGTCCCCGTGAGTAAACAATAAAGAAAGAACAGGTCGTTCTTCATGACCCACTCGAGGCTTTTGCCACGCGCAGTGATCGACGTGGCAATGCAGCGGTGCATGTAACGAACAAGTGGGTCAGGAATCAACAAGACAGGGGCCTTCGACCCGAAGGGAACATCACAGAGGGTGGGCCACCACGCAAGTAACTGGTCATCAGGCATGGATGATATCGCAGTGGTATAGATGTCTTGAACCAAATCGTCAAACACATAAAATCCGGTGCCGACCGCAAACTCACGCAAAGACATATCCTGTCGCTGCCCGAGTAAACAGAAGGATACCTCTGAAGGCGGTGGGGGTGCGTGTGGATCATCCATATCCGAGTTAGGCTGATCAGCCGGTCGTGGACGAAAAACGAAAGTGGAGAGAAACTCCACCAACAAAGGCCTATGGGACGGTGCGGCCGCCAGTGAAAACATACGGTCCCATGGGGTATTATCCCCGATTAATCGCTAAACCCTATACTCCTTCCCACACTCCCTCAACGCATCCCAAGACAGCGCCCTTTGCTGCCCCACCTTTTGCTGCCGGATTACCCTAAAACGTCTGCCTTCCCTAGTGTGCGTTTGGTACGGCATATAAGGATACCACGCACAATTACCACCCGCCATCTCATCGAATCCCCCTGCCGGTGCCGCGTCTTCCTCGTCAAACGACATATCTGCAATTATTAAAACACAATACATGTAAATAATTATAAGTGTTCCATAGCTTTCTTTGTTGTACAGTGGGTTTAATGAAAGATAATAGAATAAATCTGTAAATCGGGTTTGCCCAAAACACATAGCTTTCACTCTGTCCGGTCGTATCATTCAACTACAGTCTATGGTCGAGCTAGTATCATCAGTGAATTTCGACCAAATTTTGTAGAAAATCAACATTCAGTTAAACCAAATAGACATCCAAATCGTAATTGCAGTCCTACTGATCCAAATAGACATCCAAATAAACATTCAGTCCTACTGGTCTAAATACTCTAAAAATTCGAAATCAAATCAACAAAATCAAACCGACGATGGGGGAGTGGTGGAGGCGCTCGTTGTGATGTCTATGTTTACCGGCGATGAAGGGATTATCGATGACAGTGGTGGAGACTGTGTGGTGGAAGAGTGTACCTTGTAAAGATTGGTGGAGACTGATTGATTTTGACCAGGGGTGACACCACCACCACCACCACACCACTACCAACGTCGTCAATACCCATAGCCGAGCACCACCACCGTGTAACCCTAACCCCGTCGGACCAAAACAAAAAAAACAAGAATAAACAGGACAGATAACTTGTTACTAACCTCATGATTTAATCTGGAGCCTATAGCTTGATACGAGGGAGAGATCAGATACGGAAAGGGTTAGTGTGTGTTTTCTTGGTGTTTGGTGTGTGTATTTGAAAATGTTTTGATCTATCCCCCCCCCCTTAGTGTTGTGAAAAGTTGTTTGAATACACCTCTCATTGACCAATACGATGCATATTCCCTGCCCACCATATGCTGTATATCAATGAGAGTCATATAGGATCTGGTATACGGCCCTCATTGACCCATACGATTCTAATTGTACCATTTTTTACAAAAATAATTTGTTTTATATTAGGGTTTTTATATTATAAAACAATATAATTAATAATTTTTATAAAAAATTTGTTACATACATTATATTTGAAAGATAATATAATGTAAATAACACTGTTTTCTTTAAACGAAATACTACGATTAAACAATTTTAAGTGTTGCAACGAAACATACACTAAGTTATTAAAGCCTCTACGTAGACTTCTTTTACCGCCTAGTAACGCCCGACCCTGTGCAATATGTGACATGTACATTGTCTCACATTCCATAGATATAAGACAATGTAAGCAATGCACTTCTCCCTAAGGATTACGCGACCACCACCGTCAAAACACTGATTTTCAATATCCTATTCAGAACGATCGATTAAAGTGTTAGAATTGACATTCGAAAGTGTATCACCACATCCTACCACCCACAACCAACAACCCACCACCACCATAGCCACCACCCACAACCCACCACCACCACAGCCACCACCGACCATCACCTTCCCACAGTCAACCACCACAACCACAATCAACGACCACACCTACCACCCACCACCACCTTACCTAAGTTAATAAAGTCTCTACATAGACTAAGTGACATGTACATTTTCTCCCATTCCATAGATTCCGTACTTCGGTATATACTCCATATCCCAGTTGGTACTGGCATCGGACAATCTTCTGTTAATTACATCGGTATATACTCCATAAGCCCATTCATAAATTTTTATATAAAATGTATATGTATCAAGTTTTTATAATTTAAGTATTAAAAGAATTTTCTTAGATATTTTATAGAATAAGGTTATAAATATATTGTACCATTTTTACAAAAATAATTTGTTGTAGATTAGGATTTTTATATTATAAAATATATTGTACCATTTTTTTACAAAAACAATTTGTATTTATCAAGTTTTTATTTGTTCTTTATTTATTAAGTATTTTTATATAAAATAAGGCTATAAAATATATCAAATAAGGTTATAAAATATATGAAATTTTAATTTAGTAATTATTATCATCAATTTCTTAATTGTGTTTTAATATGTCTATAATTGTGTTTCACTTATCATTTGTTAACCATAACGCAACAAGAAACGTAATTCAAAATGAAACTGAATGTCGGTTTATATTATAACCCAAACATGGCACTTTCGTACAAAATGTAATAAGAAAATTTCTAAACCTAAACCCTAAACCCTAAATTCATGTGTCAAAACATGGTTTATATTATAACCCAAAAGGTGGTTGGGTCAGTCGAAGGTGGTTGGGGTCCGTCAGTGCGGGAGTCGACTACATTATCCCTTGCCACTCTTGCGCTTCCCTTGGCATGAATCTGAAATAGGTAAGCAGTGCACTTCTCCCTAAGGATTACGCGGCCACCACCATCAAAACACCGACTTTCGATATCCTGTTAAGAACGATTAATTAAAGTGTTAGAATCGACATTTGAAAGTGTATTTAATAAAGATAATAATAAACAAATCCGACAACTACCACACCCACCACAGCACCACCATATCCCACCACCACCCTCAACCACCTCCACATCGACCACCCGCCAGCATAGCCTACCACCACGACCACCACAGCCTACCACCCACAGCCCACCACCACCACAACCACCACCCACAACCCACCACCACCACAGTCACCACCGACCACCACCTTACCACAGTCAACCACCACAAACAACAACCACCACCCCACCGTCCCCATCCCACGAACATCCAAGGCCTCAAACAATAATTACCACCCTAACTCCACCATAAACGGCCAAAGTAACCACCAAAAACAAAAAAAAATAAAAATAAAAAATGGAATACGAGCTAACCTTGAATACTCCAACCGTATCAAGTGATACGAGAGAGAGAACAATACGAGGGACAAAGAACCCGTACGTGGGTGTGTACTTCCAGATCTTCATCTTGTGGTCCAACTTTATTGTGCATATCTAGAAGTAAATGTGGTTTGTAGCTAAATAAGGCAAGAAAACACATCTATACGCCACTCATAGTGTAATGAGGGGCGTATAGATCATGACTTTCTGACCAATTTTCAAAAAGGTGTAAGTGTATACACTTCTCATAGCACAATATGTCACGTATATGAAAAAAGGTGACGTGTATAAGGCCCTCTCGACCCATACGATTCGTAACAAAATTTAATAAATACGGGTTTTTATGTTATAAAACAATGTAATTAATATTTTTTATAAAATAATTGTTACATACACTATATTTGAAATATAATATAATGTAAATAACATTGTTTGCTTTAAACGTAATACTACAATTAAACAATTTTAAGTGTTACAACGAAACCTACTCTACGTTTATATATTCTCTTCGTTGACTTCTTAACTACCTAGTAACGCCCTACCCTGTGCAATACATGATATGTACATTGTCTCCCATTCCATAGCTTCCGTACTTAGGTATATACTCCATAGCCCATTCGGTACTGGCATCAGGCAATCATCTGTTAACTTAACCATGATGAAGTGGCCACCTTCCACATAAGCAATCGATATAACAGAATGGTCTGGGTTCACCTCCGGACCATCAAACATGGGGAAGTAAGTTTGACAAACACCGTTGCTTAAATGCTGAACAATCACACAAATTTCTGAGCCACCAACAATCCCGTGTAGGGCATGAACATCCAACATGTAGTTGGTGCAGGTTCCACGTTCAACCAATTTATTGATCGATATACCACATTGTAGCACCCCTTATCAAAAGAGTCGAGAATACGCCACCATTGTTCCTTGTTTATGAACATCTCGTCGAGTAGCTGCTGGCGGACCCACATCCACTGATTCTGCTCCAACCCCAAACCCATAGCTATGGATCGAAATCCACAGTTACCGTCCGGTTGAGCATCTTCCATATGTGTTATGTATCTCCGGTACATAGTTGGAAGCCAATCCGTAAAACGATCGATCATGTGTTTGTACCTATAATTGGAAAAAACACATAGTGGGAAATCTAAATAACGGAAATAAATGTATGTATGTTTGTTTGTATGTATGTATCTATGCATGGATGTACGTATGCATGCATGCATGTATGTATGTATGTATGATGTATGTATGTATGTATGTATGTATGTATGTATGTATGTATGTACGTATTCTATTCCCACCCCACAAACAGCGGAAAATGTTCATTTGGCTTCGGAATTGTATTTTTAGCTTTATTTTTCTTTGAACGACTACGTTGCACAAACGGATTTTGAATGTCCTCGTTCCTTTGTGATTGGGTTTGGGTATTTTTACGCCTCGCAACCTCCTCCATTTGTTGTTTTGCTTTCGTAGATGGGCGCCCCCGAGTATCTTGTGGTACCTCAGGCGGTTCATGGTCAGTCATACTTGGATCCACAACCGCTTTTATCTTCGACAACATACTTGTTAACACTATCAGTGGTTGCGCTTGTAGTTTTTGTGTAACCCTATCCATTTCCACCCGAAGATCACAACCATCTTGCTCATCTTTTTCTGTCGAAAAATCAAGCTTTGTCCAGAATTTGTCTATCGAGGAAAGAGGAATTTTGCAATCTATATTTAAATAGTCATAGTTAAAACCCTTTGATTATATATACAAATTAAAATGATATTATCTATTTATAGTTGATATATTACATATGAAGAATAGTAAGAGGCCGAAGCCTGTTTTATTACCTGTATTTTCCCACCACTCCATCTGACAAGCACATGGCAAGCCACAACCCGTAAAAAGCTGATGGCCACAAGTCCCCCCTGCCCCCCGCAACGCACGTAGCTTTTTCCTCTCGACAAGCAACAAGTCTAGCGCTTTTTGGGAACATTACCGCGTATGTTATCAAAAAATGGTATTTTGTGGTCCCCCATTTGCATGGACCGACTTTCCTGAAAGCTGAGGTTTATTTGTATGCGCTGAGACTGAACAACTTTGTCAAAAAGCCACACAAGTCTATGGAGCGAGCTGTTTAGCCCCTTAACATATCTCTTAAACTTAGCATGCTGGCTTTCAACTCGGTTGGTTGTGTGTTGACAAAGTTAGGGACCGTGTTAGTCCATGCTGAAACAAACTTTTCTTTGTACTCTTTCAGCCATACATTATGCAAATAGTCCAAAACTTCTAAAAAACAAAAAATAATTATTTGTAATGTTAGTATGTATATATAGTTGCATAAACGTATGTAAACTAATATAATATGTACTTGGTTGATGGTCGTCTATCAGTCGCGTATAGAGCCGCTCAAAGTTATAATTGTATAGTGTCAGAGTAGGAGAAGCACACAGTCGAGACCAAGAAAGCTTGAATATTTTCCAGTCTTCATCTGTAAATTTTGCCCGACAGTGTTTTAGAATATTCTGTGAGATGTGCCACCTACATAACAGTTTTGAAGCTTTTGGGAATACTGTATCGCAGGCTTTCATCAAAGCTTGATTCCTGTCTGTTACTATTACACGTGGCTCCATACACTCTACCAACAATTCTTTGAGCCTCTCTAGAACCCATAAGAAGTTATCCTGTTTTTCTCTAGAAACAAACGCATGAGCCACACAAAAGGACTTGTGTGTTGATGTCACACCTACAACTTGTATAAACAGAAGTTTATACTCATTCGTTTTGTAGGTAGCATCAATCATCAACACATGTGGGAATGCACGCCACATTACGTATAAGTCCCGATGAACGAAAAAAACATCCTCAACCGCATTTATAGAGGGATTCACCCTGGTGAAATAAGTGTACCTTTCTTCTTTCAACATCATCTCCAGTATCTGCATTGGTGTTCGATCGCCGTACATTTTGAGTTTAATCTTTTTTATCGCGTTTTGTACGTCTCGTAGAATGCACACGCTACGTGGTTTTGTTTTCTTAGGGTTAAATGTATATACGTGGGCTCCATGTTTTGAAAATAAAGTCTTTCCACCAGTGATTCTTCATCTGGGGTCAGCCTTCTCCAAACGCGTGACCCTCGAGGAATTCTAAAGGCTCATGGTTATGATTGTTTTTAGTATCCACTATGCTCCAATTTCCACTACTTGCGTCTCGTTTCCCTATCACCTTAAAAGGACAACCAACCTTTTTACTACCGAAACGCCGAACTGTTGCTTTACTTTTGTGTTAGCCTTCACGGTCGCATTGCAACCATATCTTCACGGTCCTTGCTGGCGAACCTTCGCCTCTTGTTATCGTTCGTTGGGTCACCATGACGTAACCTTTCGCAACTTCACTTTGGTAAACCCACTCTTTCAACTCTTCAATTGTCCCAAATACCTGAAACAAAGGTACATTATAAGGTTGTTAAAATGATTTTTTTACAATGAATTCTACGTATGAATGAAAAATCTGGGTTCATTAATATAATTATGTGGTCGGAATTTTTTGTTAAAAAATCGGGCCGTGATCAGTTTCATGTATATGAATGAAATTTCGGGTCGGATCGGTTCCGGTTGGATTTGTAAGAAAATTGGGTCGTGTCGATTCGGATTCTTATACAACCTAATACAATGTAATACCTAATAAACGATATATTAACGAATAACACGTAAGTAACGGTTATGTCATACCTTTTCTGATTCTTTCCGGTCGTTAGTGCCTTCCTTGTTAGCGCCTTCCTCGTTAGCACCTTTGTCACCGTCAACACCTTCGTCCTCGTTGTGACCCCATTCCTCAAAGTGCGTGACGCCTTCATCGACTTCTTTATAATTTTCCTCAAAGTCCTTAGCACCTTCCCCGTACTCTATGTTGTGTTGTTTTTCCGTATACGTATGGTAAGTCCCGTACGCGTGATGCGGATATTTTTTAGCCACGTAATTTGGTCCCGCCTCGTCTATGAACACCTGGTTCAAATCAGGCAGTATGGGGCGCACACTCACGTCATCACAACGAAGCACGGACACAACCTCTTCCTCACCTCGATCAACATCGGTAAACCAAACGCTTTCGGAGACGTATGACTGGTTTGTATCTTCGCTAAAAAAGGAACTAAAGTCCCAAGATGACATCGTGATTTGATCGGGCGGTTTTACTTGTGAATTTTCAACATTATTTTGTAAAAATTACAACTTTTGAAAAAAAATGCTCCCGTCTCCAAGGATAAACAAACATTTTAACTTCGATATGTAGCGTATAGGGCAATGAGGGGCGTATGTGAGTATTTTTCCAGACCTTTTCAGACTGAACTCACTGTCGTGTCAGTCTGCTACCTTAAATTCCTCAAACATTGTATCAATGAGGCCGTATAGCTCAACGAGGAGTGTATAGGGTTAAATCCTCCAACTATCTCCAGCTTATACAGGTCTTATAGTGCAATGAGAGGCATATTGATTCACCTTTTTTCATTTTCCTGACACCATTTAATGCATTCTCCCCTTATATGACCCTTATTGCCTAATACACTACTGCTGGGGGAGGGGGTGTGTGATTTAATTTGGGGGATGTACCAATACCCTCACACTATTATATTGTACATGAGCACGTGCATATATTGGTAATATAATGTTTTTGCTCTCGATTTGTTTTGTAAATAAATTAACTTTGCATTACATATAGAATGTTGTATGTATAACATTTTTGGAATATTGTCTTTGTGATTTGATTATTTACGAAAATACAGCATTATGAATCACAAACATGTTTAGAGTATGCGATTTTTGGTTGTAAATTTACTTGTTTAATTTTTTTCCAACTTTACACGTATTTGTTTGTACTATACATAAAAAAATGTCAAAAGAGATCGATAAGCAAGAGAAATAAAGCAAGCGCACGTTTTTATTATTGTTATTTTTAATACAAATTACTTTAATAGAGAAATATTATTAAACACTCATATGAATAGAAATGATTATATGATTCTAATGATTGTTAAGTGAACATGACAGTATATCATGTATGTTTGTGTGAACATTATTTTTCTTCATGTTTCTAGACTAGGGATAAGATTGGCAATAACGTACTTGTCACACCCCGACCCGCAGCGGAAAAGGTGATCGAGGCATGATTGGGTTATCATCAAAGCTCATGACATTTATTATAACGTTTCATATTCATTAAAACATTTTAATGGGAAATATACAACCATAATTACATCATGTCCTAAACATCATTCTAGGCTTCATTGTATTCTTCTAAGGCATTTCCTATGTTTTCCTTGCTTCATCCTGTTCACCTGTATCATGTGTAAAAATGGTTTTTGGATCAACAAAAAGTTGGCGAGTGAATCCTATGAAAAACATTTGAACAAGTTTATTGAATTGATTATAAAAGAAAGTGCACAACCACACATGAGTAAAAATAGATGTAAACTTATTCACCAATCATTTAATATTAAATAATGCACACACGAACAATAATGGATTTGTTTTGAGGCACGCGTTGCTCAACTCGTCTCCCACGAGGAACTGATGAGCCTAATGAATGAATTGCATATAACTTGACAATATAAAATACATAACTACAAACAATGTATACAATCTAAGTTTAGATCACAATATGGTATGGCACAAGTTTAAATAAACGAGTCAATTTTAGTGACACATGACACACCCCAAAACGTGTAATTAAAAAGGGGAGTTGTAAGATTCACTCACATTGGGTGCGTTCGGTTGATGATGTTGAATGCACGCGAAGTTGGTTTTAACCACGAGTGAAACTAACCTAGATAATAGCATAATGGTTCGGTAAGTAAGCGGATTTTATTAATCCATTTTAGTAGGATTGTTGGACGTATTTTTGTGAGTTTAAGGCTATTTTCTAACCTTAAAAATGTTATTTTTAAGTATTTTTAATGTAAATAAATAAAAGAAATAAAAAAAAATGTTGATTTTTGACTGTTGACTTTGTTGACCGTTGACTTGTTGACCTGTTGACCGGTTTTATTGTGGAATTGCATGCGCTGGGTGAGGCTCGAACCCGAGACCTCCCGTACGCGTGCAAGCAGCTCTACCAACTGAGCTACGTGTCTAACCCGAAATATTTCTGTTTTTAATTATATTTATATACTAATTGAATTAATCCGAAAATCATTTATTTAAAAACGATTTTAATTATCACGCTCGGTGTTCTCCACAGGTCTCGAACCCGGGACCTGTGGTTTAGGTTAACACACAGTCCACCGCTGGACTGGGTGTCTAACTTGTTAAGTAATCTGATTTTTATTATACTTATATACAAACTAAATAATTTCATTTCTGTCTTATATAAAAAGTTTGATAATTATCAGGACCGGTGCGGTAGTCCGGACTCGAACTCGTGATGTGTGATTAAACGTTCACACAGTCCACCACTGGACTGTGTGTCTATCTTGGTTATTATTCCGGTTTTTATTAAACTTAACATCTATTGCAGTGAATCCGGTTCGGTTAAAAAAAGAACATTTTTATTAAGGCGAGTGTGCGTGGGACAAGAATCGAACTCGGTACGTAAGCGTGTTTTATTTGCACACAGTCCACCGTTGGACTGTGTGTCTAACCCGAGATATATCTTGATTTTAATTAAACATATACAATACTGAACTTCGTCTTCTTCGTCAGACTTAACCAGAATCGGAGTCTGACTGGTTCATCGATTTTAATCAAGTTCTTTTAGTGTGTTGCGCTTAATTACAGGTGAGATTAATAAAAGAACGAGAGATTAAGTGTAAGGTATACCGAACAGTGGCTCCTCTGTTTCGCCGGCGAAGCTCCGATGTCAGCAGGTTATTCCGGCGACGGGTGTCTTGCGGCAGAGGGTCTTCAGGGAGTTTGAGATGAGTGTGGGTGGCTTCGGTATGAGCTCTGGGTGTTCAGTAAGGCTCAGAGGTGAAAGGCTCGGTTTTCCGGCGAGTTGCAGAAATTCTCCGGCGAGTGAATTTACGTCGGGAAAGAGTGTGATTGTGAGCGAAAAAGCTAACAAAGGTTAGAGGGTGTATTTATAGGGCAGATCATTGACGAATTTGGTCCGTTTTCCGTCTTGATTCGTCGGTTAATGATTTTCCGGTTATAACTTGTGTCGCGGACTGGACATCAGTTATAACCGATGTTGAGGTTAATGTTTACGTTAAGTCATAGATAACCGACGACGTTTGACGAAATCGTCGGATTTTCCGGCGTCAACGGGATTTGGGCGCGTCAGTTGAGGGTTTTGATTTCTGTTTCATTATTTGAATTAATTGTCCGGATATATTACTAAAAATACAAGTGGCGCAGTGGTTGGATGGAAGAGTGTTAAGGCTTTGTTTGACCAGTTTGACCCGGCTGACCCGGGTTCGAAACCCGGCAGCCTTGTTTTATTTTTAAACCACTATTTTTAATACTTTTTCAAATATAAATTATATATTCCAATATACTTATTAATTATGTATCGTTTAAAATTATTTTGGCCATTAAATACGCAACGAAATTTTAACTGATTGTTCGGTTAATAAACAGAACGGGTTTGGTAAATCCGGTTTTTTGACGGATGTTACAGTACTGGTACCGATGCCTAAAATACCGATATGGAATTTGAGAAAAAGTGGATACCGAATACCGTACCGTATATATTGATTCGGTATCGGAATCGGTATCGGTACTGGTTTTTCGATACTTTACTGCATTGGTACCGCTTTGCTTTTTACATTGTTTTCCCTAATCTCCATAACCGATGGATACGAACCATTGTATTACAAATAAGTTTGAATTATTATCCTAGAAGATGCCATGAATGAATACACTTGGGCCATGCTGCTTTTTACTGATAATGAAGAATGGCATGAACAATTTAGAAAAAAATTTGTAGAGTTGGGATATCGGTTTGGAATTTAAATCTATATGTAAAAGTACAATATAATGAAAAAATAATAATGAATGAGTACAAGATAATCTGGCACATATGCATAACTTATTTTATTCAATACACTCAATCATGCAACTACTACCAGCATCCACCTATTCTTCATTTCACAAACTATTCAAACACTTATATGTTTAGTTTACAAAAACAATAAATAACTAAATTGATTGTAAACAAATATTTAACTGGTTTAAAATAAAGAAAATACATCACCCAAATTAACTCATCTACCATATATTATTTAGAGTAAACTGCCAAAATGGTCCCTGAGGTTGGTCACTTTTGCCACTTTTGTCCAAAACTCAAATCTTTTGAATCTGGGTTCCTATGGTTTCAATTTTGTTGTCATTTTCATCCAAAAGCGATATCTGGTCAGATTTTTCAGTTAACATCCAACTTTTTTGTCATTTTCCTCCCTTTTAATGAAGGGAAAAATGATTAGATTTTTTTAATTTGTTATAATAAAACGTTAAAAGACCATCTGTTTTTCTTTAAAAAGGAGGAAAAAGAAAAAAAAAAGCTGGACTTCAATTGAAAAATCTAACCAGAATTTGATTTTGGATGAAAATGACAACAAAATTAAAACCATAAGAACCCAGAATCAAAAGATTTGAGTTTTGGACTAAATTGACAAAAGTGATCAAACCTTAAAGACCATTTTGACAGTTTACTCTATTATTTAAAATAAAAAGTGAAGGATAAATTAATTTCATAGTTGCAAAAAAAAAACTTTGGAATTCCTTAGTAAAACTCGGTACTAATACCGATTTTTTTTAAATTACAGATTTGAGACAAGTATGTTATTAGGTGATACCACTTAATTACTTGAACTCATTTACTTGCACCAAATATGTTGGTAGATAGAATAATCATAAAAAGTATAATAAATATGTTGAATTCGTTAAGAACTTCAATATGTTAAAAGTGTAATAAAGTATCTCATCTTTCAAGTTAGCTTTTTAGGTGAGTTTAAGATCGGTTTTTGGGTAACTAAAATCTTATCTTGTGACTTTAACCACATAAAATCATAAAAGGGTATATTTGATATATGTGGTTAGTATACCAGTGCCTTGGTGGCCATTTTAGTAATTGATACCCAACAGTCGATATAAAACCAGGTATGAGACACTGTTTTACACTGAAATATAAGGACTTGAATTGCAAAGTTCCTTACATAACCAATTTGCATTCATATTAAAGCAAGTATACAGCAAATAAATAGAAGCTTAATCATTAAAACAATATAGAGCTAAATTCTTAAAAATATCATTAAAACAATATATTTATTGCCTATACTCTCTCCTCAAATTCTTAAAAATATCTTTTGTTAATTTACTGATAAGTTAAATTTATGAAGCTATCTTTAACTACAATTTGGATCATTTCTGGGTTTTAATCTATGCCCAAAATATGTTCTTTTCATGGCTGGGCCGGGCCAACAAAATTAACGCAATATTATTTACTTTAGATCATTTTGTCTACAACAAAATGCATTATACTAGTATTAAGCTACTTTAAAGCCAATAGGATGGTGGTTCATTGACAAAGACACAAAAAACCTTTAAACACGTGAATTTGGGAGAATGAGATCTTGGGTTCAAGTCCTACAGACGTCAAGAAAATTAAGCTACTTTAAAACTATAACGTAATAATTTACACAATATCCTTCTGTAGTCACCCACATACCATAGTTATACAACGATTTACGTGTAACATAGGTATTTTAGTTATAATATCTACAAACACCGATGCTTTCTATCTCCTCTGTAAACGGTTTACTTGTATTTTCTTACGGGAACAATATACAGCATCGATGCAACCATAATGGATGTTTATGTGTTTATTGTGAAACTTGGTGCAATACCAATCCGAAGGACCCGAACGATTAATGCCAAAAAAAGTATAAGGGTGGTTCGGTTTTGGTCTCATGGTTAGGCTCAGAAATGATCCAAATTGTAGTGTTTGGTCCGGCCCAGCCATGAAAATAACATATTTTGGGCTTAGATTAAAACCCAGAAATGGTCCAAATTACAGTTATTCATATATTAACATAAAGAATATGAATTGTATTTGGGTTGAGCAATTCTATTAGGGTTATATAGGAAAACAAAAATGCTACAATCAGTTTTGAGTGTTGCTTATTTAGAAACGGTTCTATGTTCCATCACACCATGCGTTTCGAAACACGATTCCAAATCAAATCAAAACAAATCTTATGTCATCAAGCTACGTTAAGCAACGATAAGAGTACTCAAAAGTGTTTGGGACATCTCAGGTGAATCCCACATCTCTGATTGGGATGGAGGCAAACTTCACCTACAACAATGAGTCGATAGAGTGCGATTGTGATACTCTAGACGGACCTCATATGTTTAGAACTTGTGTTGTTTGCGTCGTCAGAGACCTGTTAAACCTACTAGGAACGTCAGAGACCTGAGAAACAGCATGCCTCAAAAATCACCAGCCCATTTTAGGCGCATTAGTTGTAGATCAGAGAGCTCACACTAACTGCCCTTAAGTGAGAGCAATCCAAAGATAGTGACCTTCCACAAGGCTGACAAATCATGTCCTAGTAGGTTTACCATGTCTCTGACGACGCAAACAACACAAGTGCTAAACATAAATACGACTCGTTTAACTACTTTATATTCAATGTCTATAACAGTTGTTTGTTTTATGCACCAAGAAGGATAAATGATGGATCCTAACCTTCTAATATTAATTATTTTTAAAATAATGAAAAATCACATGGTGTATTTACTAGTAAACAGATCTAATCATGTCTTGTACAGGTTACCTAATGCCAGCGAGTGAGTTCCACCTAGAGCGGATAATGTCCATGAGGCTACCCATCTTTGGGTCGCTCATTCAAGAATGCGCAACTGAAGTTTCAAGTTGGGTTGCTCTCATTCATGAACGCTTAACTATGAAGTTGCTCACAAGAAACTCACAGCTTTGTTTTTGATTGACAGTTCATCTTGTGAGCGAAGCAAAAATATTGTTTGTACGAGTAGCCGAATACTACACTTCATACCCACTAGCGACTTGATTACGCCATTACCGCTTTCTTTTGAAATTTTTCATCAACATTTTGGCATCATCATAATTATACACGTTTCCACCCATTTTTGCCAACTTTTTATAGCTGCAACAATTTTCAAAACTACAAGACTACAAGTTATCTACATCTAAAATAGATTATCACTAGTATCATTGAGACATCCGATTCCATTGTTTTTTGCTGCCCTTTTTCTGCGGTAGCTTAAACGGGCTCCAACTTTTCCTACGCTTGGAGGTTTCACAAAATAAACCGGAAGCTAACGCTTGTTGTAGCCATAGCTCAAATTCTTCTTCTTCGTCGGTCATTTCTGCATCTAAATCCCATGGATATCTGCTCGAGTTTGCCCGTTGACTTTTCTCTAGCCCCACCATGTTTACGTGAAAACTTGGACGATGTGTGTTCGGCCTACAAGCCATACCCTGCACACACAAACATTTAGCTTCTTACGTTCTCAAGTATTTAGGAGGCGTTTGGCATTGCATTTTGGATGTGATCTGATTTCATGGTTTTCTTAAGTTTCGGTTTCTACCTCGAAACCGATTATTTAGGAATCAAATAATTAGTTTAGGTTATCCAATTTTAAAGTTGCAACAAAAGTCGTTTTAATTATCTGATTAGAGTAAAATGCCATTTTCATCCCTCTGGTTTGGCCAGTTTTGCGACTTTCGTCCAAAGGTTTGTTTTTTCCGCATCTGGATCCAAAAGGTTTGGAATCTTGCCATTTTTATCCGGTTCATTAACTCCGTCCATTTTTCTCCGACAAATCGGGTATTTTCGTCTTTTTTGTTAACTTAAAAGGGCAATTGGGTCTTTTTCACTTTATGTACAAGCATTTAGCATAATGTACAAGTATTCAAAAACCCTTTTAACTTAACAAAAAGACAGAAATACCCCTGACTTAACGGAGAAAAATGGATGTAGCTAACGAGCCGGATGAAAGTGGCAATATTCCAAACCTTTTGGATCCAGATGCGGAAAAACAAACCTTTGGACGAAAGTCGCAAAACTGGCCAAACCTCAGGGACGAAAATGGCATTTTACTCATCTGATTATTTAAGTCTCGTTTGACATGTAAATCTCAAAAACTACGAATCTGCACAAGTTATAAAAAAAATAATTAATATACATAAAAATTTGTAAGTGCAGACCTGACAAATGGCCCATTCTGAAACATCAAATATTCTGCTCTCGGCACAAACAAATGCACGCGGAATTTCCACCTAAATGAAAGTTTTAACAATTAGCAGACTACGGATAAAAAAAGAACTGTAAAATATATAAATACTGCCCCATTAACGATATGTACAATTCATGTAGATTTTAATTAGCAGTATGCCAATCTTTACCCTTACTGCATTGAAGATAAAAGCTAAGTTGGAGAAATTGTTTGATTTAGTGATAGGGTTAACTAAGCGTAGACCGGGAATTAGCACATTATACACCCTCCATCCCAAATAACTATCACCCACAAACAAAAACAAAATAAAAAGATGTGCAACTAATGCAATTTTCAGCTAATAGAATGTTAAATTAATCCTTAATGTGTATCTACGATATGGTACAAACGAGCCGGGCCAAAGCATTACACTAGTCAAGCTCGGCTGGATTCGAGCCTATGTTTTGGGCTCGAGCTCAGCTCATATACAGAAATTGAAGTTTGAGATTGGATCGTCTCGAGCTAATTTGAGAAAAACCTTAAAAACGAGCCAATGCTCCGGCTTGAGCTTGTCTACAGTACCTTAAACGATCCAAAGCTCGGCTCGAGCTCAACTTGATATTAATTAATACATAGAAGTCTAAAAAGAGTTAAGTTGAAACTTAAAAATACACAGGGCTCGTTAAGGCTTGACGAGCCTAAGCAATCTTTCTATTCAAGGCTCGAGCTCGGGCTCGATAAGTGAAGGAGCTTTATTTGAGGCTCGTGTTGGGCTCAGGCCCCATAAGGCTCGGCTCGTTTCAAGTTTCTTATCGATCCGATCACGAGTAGCTCGCGACCGGCTTGGCTCGTTTGCACCCCTAGATATTACTGACTTGCCAGTTCTAGTTCACTAATTCAGTTATGTGATACAGTTCTTGAATTATTAATTAACGGTTCACACGATTAACGGATTATGTTTCGAACAATCAAAAATTAAATAAAATAAACAAGGATCTCCAAACCTTCTGAGGCCGATCAAATACGAGTGAGCCTTTGTATTCTACCCACCCATCACCATCTTTAGCTTGATGATATTGACAACAATCCTGAAGCAAATACATTATTAATTATTTAAATATATAATAGGAAAGAAAATGATTTAATAGTCGGAATCAAGGGCCCACCTGACACCATCTTGCCTTAGACTTGGCCCTATTTGTACATATCCATATATGCGAATGACCACATTTTGTGCAATGTATTCGTCTTGATTCCTCAGAACAGTATTCGGAGCTTTCCTGCTATATAGTGAACATAAACAGCTATTAGACGAGAATAACGGATATAAAAAAAAATTAATTCAGAAATAAGTCCAATACCTCTTGGCCCAAGAAAAGTCATGAACGTGAAAAATTATGAAAATAATATTTAAATGGTTATGAAAATTGAGGAGTCTATATAGACATAACGCTAACAAATAATCGCATATAAAGATCCTTTAGCTTTTTAAAGTTTAATAAAAAGTCCATTCATTTACCCTTGTATCCAGTTCCATATGTCAAGTGGACAGTTTTTTTGCTGACATGGACAAATTAGCCAAATGCCCAAATTACTATTGTAATTAGCCTTCTAATTTGGATATATTTTTACTAATATAATATAATAATAATAGAAAAAATGAAGAAGAGTAATTAAATTCCACATCAGCATTTTACTCAACATGGAAACCAAGTCATCAACTTTTGTCCGCTTAACGTAAAAAAACCGTGGCAAAAGAAACCTTACTGTTAATGATAACTAATTTAAACGAATTTTTTTTCATGCAATAATAAAGTCCATTGATTATGTGCTAATTCTGTGAAAACCCATAGGGTCTACTGAAAAAATTTTTTCTTACCTAATTACGTAAACTATATAACCACCTAATTGTCCAACAAAACCTAGATGCAATTCTATACGGGTTTAACATATACCTGATGGGAAGTACTTGGAGACTTGTGGGACAGACTCTTAGATTCTTCTTTTCTCAGCTGGTCATCATAGTCTCTTTTTTTCACGGAATCAGAAAGAACCTAACCGTAATGCGACATCAGTTGCATCTATGTATAAAAATATTTACCAAAAAAATAATGATAATAAAATAACACACTTACCTCGTATGCACATTGAATCTTTTTAAAGGATTCACTTGCAAGTGGACTTCCCATGTGTTTATCAGGGTGCACAAGCATGGCCTGAGAAGACGGTAATAATAATCGAAATATGAGCAAAAGAAGGGGTAAAATTGTTTTTTTTTTTTGGTGAACAAAATGGGAGTAAAAGGGTGTTTAGATGTGTTTTTGAAAGTGATTATCGGATATTGGATAATTAGAATCAGATTATCAGCTAAAATAAAACATGGTGTGGCAAAAGTAGGGATGAGCTCGGTATTGAACCATACCGTACCAATCCCGAAAATTGCAAAAAGTGGGTACTGGTAACGGTACCGAAAGTGCTCAAAACGATACGGTGCGGCATTCGAAGGTAAATCAACCCAAAATACCAGTACCGTACCAAAAGTACCAATCCCCAAAATGGCAAAAAGTTGGTACCGAAAATGGCCTGGTACGATTCGGTACCCGGTACTGGTTTGGTTTCGGCACCGGGTATCATTTTCTCATCCCTAGGCAAAAGTGCCTAGAGGTGCTTCTGTTGTACAGAGTTGTAATAATCATATAATCAGATGATTTGGTGTTTCACAAATTCTGATTATTTAAATAATCATTAGAGAAAATGAGCAAAAAAGACTTTTGTGAAAAAAAAAATTGGGAGTAGAAGTCTGAAATTTCAACTAATTATATGTTTTATTGCAGCTAGTAGTATGAAACTCATTATTTGACCCTTAGTAATCAGACATGGTTGCTTATCCAAACAACAATAAAATTGATCATTTTGAAGTCGCAATAATCTTAGATCAGTTTCAAAACACAAATCCGAACAGCTAAATAATCAGATGACAGGAAGCCAATTTGTAGCAAAAGGCCAAAAAGTGTTTGGATGTGCTTCTATTGTAGGGATGAGCATTTGGTACCAGGTACCAGTGCCGAGCCATTTTCGGTACCAACTCAATACTCGCTTTTTGCGTTTTTCGGGATTGGTACTTTCAGTTCGTACTAGTTCGGTACCTTGGATCAATTTACCTTCGAATACCGGTACTGTACCGTACTAGCTACTTTCGGTACCGGTACCAATACCCACTTTTTGTGTTTTTCGGATTGGTACTTTCGGTTCGGTACTGGAACCAAGCTTATCCCTATGCCATTGGATGGATGTTTTAATAATCATACAATCAGATGTTTGGGTGTTTGGCAATTTCTGATTATTTAAGGAATCCATAGATAAAAGACTATAAATGACATTTTTTGTGAGAGAAAATAAGTAATTCTTTTTACAAAATATTTTTTTTCTTTTGCAAATAGCATGAAACTCATTATTTGACCTCTAGATAAAAACACAATCAGAAGCCGAAATTTGTTTATCAAAACCAGCATACCTTTCTCCTATATTCCTTCTTCAACAACACGGCATCAATTTTCTTGTAACGAGAAAAATCTAACGCCTCATAATGATCCAAACATCCAAGAATTCTTTTCATCTCTTTAATAGCCTCACCATCATCTTTGACAACAGGGACAGTCAACGATTGCTTTTGTTTATTTTCAACAGTTTCGGTAGTAGCCGGTTTGCTTGTAGATTTATACGAGTGCACTGTTTCCGGTTCGTCATTCGGAATTGAAAACTCACTCTCTGACACAAACTCATCGTCAACAAATGATTCGGCTATTTTCGGTTCTTCAACATGTGTTTTTTTCGTTTTCGCTCAAATTATCACTCCATTGAATCATGCAGTTTAACGCATCGTTTGAGAGGAAAGCGAGGTTAATTGATACGAAAACTCCCGACCAACCAGCTTGATTTTTTACAAAATAAAGAGCGTATATTGTTGCCATTAAAATCACCAATCTTGCATGGTTTAGGGAGAACACATAACCTGCAATACGTAATTGATATGTATTAAAAGGTTGAACACGTGACTTACGTTGCGTAATATCTCTAATGGATCAAAGGGGTTGTGTATCATTTATATATATTGTAAAACGAAGAAGAAAAATAAGACTAACCTCCAACGATAAATAACAAACCGGTAGTCCAAAAGTTGGCGTACATCCATAATACTAAAATGGCAAACAACCCTACGATAAATAGACCGGGTGTGTATCCCAAGTAGTGCACAGCACAACCAGCAGCTCCCTGAAAAAATGTAGTTCGTAATTGTTATCGCAAATTGGACCAAAATTACCGTACCAAGCGTAGTAATCATGACTTGTGCATCAATAGATGGGTTGATTTGGGTAAAAGAAATTTGCATTCGGGTTGATCTGGGTCTACTAAAAAATTACAACGGGTCAATTTGGGCAGACTCAAATTTTAAAAGCGGGTCAAAATGAGTGACGCTTAAAACATTTGCTAGCTTAAAATGGGTCCAAATAGGCGAGCAACACCCATGACTAGTTTGTCGCCTCCACCACCACAACAGCCGCAACCACCGTCATCACCAAAGCTGCCATCACCGCCACCATGGCCTCTTCCAACCTCACCGTCAATGCCACTGCTGACGTCACCATCGTTGCCGCCTCCTCCGCTAGGGTCTTCACCACCACCGCGAATATACATGGCCACTAGCAACCACAAATATAAATAGGGTAATTTTGGTCAAAACCTGTTTCGACCCAAACCAAAGTGATAGTTTTTTATAATGGCCCATTTTGACCCGAATTCAATTTCACTCGAACCCGTTTTGACCCGAACCCAGTCTGATCCAAAACCAAACCCGACCCATAACATAAAAATTAATAAGACATATTAAAATGTTATATGATGAAACAACCACAAAAGAGAGTATAAATATCAGGTTAAATTCAAAAATACCAATGCACAAACTGATCTCATAATCTGTATACAACATAATATCAATACATATAACATCAATATATAAGTCAAGATTCAACAAAAACATCACAAACAAATGATAAATAACCTTACCATACTAACAAGAACATAAACCAAGCAAGAAACCGAAGTCAAACTAAGAAACCAGCTCCAAATAACGATAAGCAGCGCGACGGTCCCCAACCCGAAAACCGACTTAAACCCTCTAAACACACACTCTTTCCACTGAACCAACAACAAACACAACAACCCACAAAGTCTCCCACACCCATAACAAACCCTAGGCCAATGCAGCCCAACAAAAACTTCAACTTTATTAACTAACCCACTAGCAGCTTTCACAGCCACTGCAGAGCAACAATAACCCTCCAATAATACCCACTTCAACCCTTGATTAACCAACCCGATATCTTCCATAATAATTGATTCTAACAACTTCTGTTGAGTAAAGATTCAAGATTATCCATAAAGGTTGAAACTTGATGAAAATAAAGTCTGAAAGAGGGTGTGATGAGCATGAATTAGCTTCACATGTACGTTTTGAAAAAGAAAACTTTTTTTTTGTTTGAAATTGTGCTCTTTTAGTGGTTTGAAGACTGGTTTTTTTTTTTGTGGGTTTTGTGGGAAGTGGATTGGTGAGTGTTAGAATTGGGGATTTTGGGTGTTGAGAAGTGGAATTGAAGTGGGGGGGATTTTGATCGGAGGTGGGTGAATTGGGTGGGAATCTTTGTGATGGAACCCTAATATTTGTTGTGGAAAAAGAGTAGAACAGAGAGTAGAAGTTGGGGTTTGTGTCACGTGGGAGAGGGGATTATTTGAATTTTTAGATCGTATACACAAATTTGGTTAGGGGTTGCAAATCGTGTATTATTAATTAACTGAACCATAACCAATTAACCGACAAAAGCAAATTAGAAAAATCGATCCAAATAAAAAATCGGTGGATCGATTAATGGTTTTTTTGAAAACTGAAGGTAGTGAGTCGGTTATGGTTATCAATGTTTCCATACCCACCACAAACCGGATCGAACCGACATGTAATAAATCTTTATAGGATTTAGGACTTTTCACCCCATTTTTTTAATATTTGATTTTTTATTAAAAAAAATTAGTATTTATAGGTAATTCATATCGTTTTGTGGTTTTAGTTTAATGTTTATTTCAATTTATAAAATATATTACATCACTTTATTTAAATATTCGTTAATAATCAGTATTAATATTATAGGTATGTATTTTTTAGTACTATGTAATATACTAATATATACAAATATGCAGTAACAATTTATTCCGGCTTAAAAATATTAAGCTATTTTTAGCTAGGCTAAATATACAATTAACCACCCACAACCGACCCGCTATAACCATCAAAACCAATTAACCTTAACCGCCATAACCGATTAGTTATGGCTATGGTTATCCATTAACCGACATCACAGTTATGGTTATCGTTTTAGGCCAAAACCGACCCAAACCGACCATGCACACCCCTAATTATTTGGTTTAATAGGTATCTAATAACGCTAATAATACAAGTATTAAACATGAATACGGCTCATTTAACTACTCAGTATAATAACGCGAATAATACAAGTATTAAACATGAATACAACTCATTTAGCTACTCTATACATATAATGTTGATAATACAGTTGTATATTTTATGTATTAAGAAGAAGAAATGTTGTATCCTAGCCCCCTGATTATATTTAATATAAAAAGGTAAAAAAAACATGTATTGTATTTCAAAAACTGTTTTCGTGCTTATACAAGTACTATTTCAATAACATGTTTTATCGTGTCTTATACAAGTTACCTAATGGCAGCTCTAAATTTGGGTGTGTTTGGGGTTGAGTTTTAGTAATATTATCATATAATTTATATTTGTTGGGTATCTTTAATTGTCTGTGGATTAATTCGATATCAAACGGTATTGTATCGAAAAGTATTGATACTGAAAATAAGTAAAATTATAAATCGAATACCGTATCAATTATGGCGGTACGGTACAGGTGTCGATACCAAAAAACCCTAAAAATGAATATCAGTACTGATACTGATTTTGTTGGGTCATATCGGTTTCGATAAGGTACCAATACTCGGTATAAAAATGGTCATCCCGGTCTGTGGTTATATTCTTGTGCATACTCCTAACAATCTATAATTTTAATGTAATCTCTTTTTAACACTTTCAATATACTATTTATTATTTTTTTAAGATTATATGATATATTTGTTTTGGTGTGAGTGTTTTTTAAGATTATATCATATATTTGTTTTGATGTGAGTAAAGAGGTTCGACAATCGGTTTAGATCACCTAATACATGTGTATATAAATATTGTTTCGAGTTTAAAAAAAATTGTTTTTATGTATAAAAGTTGTAAGTGATGAATGCTTTTTATTAACTAAATATTAAATATTGTTTATTGCATTTGTTTTTCTCTTAGAGTAAATTGTCATTCTAGTCTCTGAAGTTTGATCAAAATTGTCACTTTAGTCAAAATAGTTATTTCTTACTATTTTAGTTCAAATAATTTTGTTTTCTGCTATTTTAGTCCCTGACTTTTGTTATTTTTGTCATTTTCATCCAACCCACAAACTCCATTTAAAATATTTAGTTAACTTAGGTGAATTTTGGTAAAACTGTGTTTTTCTTTCATTTTTTGCATGTGTGATGGTATGGGGATGGTGTTGTGCCGGTTTACAGTGAAGATGATGACGGTGGTGTTGGTTGATGACGTGGGTGGCGGAAAGTGGCCGATGGTGGTGGGGTGGGTGGGTGGATGGTGACGGTGCAGTCATGTGGTGGCGATGATAGAAAGTTGTGATGGGGTGGGTGGTGGGAGGTGGTGGTGGTCGATGAAAATGGCAAAGAATGACAAAAGTCAAGGACTAAAATAACAGAAAACAAAACTATTTTATATTTATATTAGATCAACGTTAACGTACCTAATGCACGTATGTTGACTTAACTACAGATGTCATTTGGTGAAATTCTCGGTTTTATTCAAAAGAATAGTTTCCTTTTTGGTTTTCACTTATTTCATTTTGGTCTATGAAACTAATGTCATTTGTTCTTGTCGTATAATGAAATTGTACAAATTCTATTTGGACCTAAACGATTTGCGTAACTTAAATTTTAACATAAAAAAAAACCTTCTTTAAACTCCCAAAACATTATTCCTCGTATGATTGGATTGAATTAGGTGTTTATCTTCACAAAATGATGGTGACTGGTGGCCAATTTAATATTCAGAAACTAGATCTTATTTCAATTTAGATTTCTGGTCGTCGGGATACTCATATGTGAATAAGATGCTTAAAAGCGAGTTGAGGGAGGGGGATTTGGGTTTATTCTTGAGATTATGTTTTATACTAATTTTGATAAATTGCATAAGTAGTCTTGTATGTTAAAAAAGACTACATGCGAATCTTATTTGAGTGCGGTCGAGATTTTCGCCAAACTTGAGTGACGAAAACCGTAATTAACCCTATCTGACATAGAACAAATATAGTTAATTACGGGTTTTATCCTTGCAACTTGCCTAGAATCTCAATTTTGATTCAAAAATGATATTCCCTGGTTTCAATGTATGTGGTTCCCATTTTATTTCATTTTAGTCTAACAATGACACTATATGTTGATTATGTTAAATGGAAGGGTATTTTTAGTCTTTTTACACTTAAGGGACTAATCATGTAATTTACTCAGCTTAATGTTATACTAAAAACAACGTTTCATACCCAACCCACTCATTCTTTGCCGCCCCCTTTCTTCTCGCGCACGATCCACCTCGTTCCCCACCCTGTTCCGTCACACTTAAACATCGTCTTGAACCTAAAATCTAGATAAACACAATCGGGACCTAAGCTAAAATTGTAAATACACCAAAAACCACAAATAACACTATCTCACACACATAGACATTGAAAACATGAAGGCTTTAGATTATCATAACTATTCGAATCGGAAATAGTTATAATGGGGCTATCCTCTTACACAACTGATTGTGCGTGGGTTTCGTTGGTGGGCTATAGTGTTGTTTAACGGAAATGATGCTGCGAGTTTTAAGGTTGCTTAAGATTTTATTCGATTATTACCCGGTGTTTAAACCCTAATTTCCCCATGATCAAACCATTGCATATCCACCCACTTACTGAACTTCGATTACAACCACCCCATAATTCGGGTTATCATCACCCTAGGAAGAGATTTGTAGTTAGGGAATCACACCACATTGGACCTTCATAGATGATAATTGACGAAACCCAATATCGATGTACAATTGAAGAAACCCAACATATCAATATGGAGCTCTTCCCTTCATGTTTCTTTTGCAATTCTTTCAAAGTTTTTTTAGAGATATTTAGGTAGCTTAGGAATGTATAAGTTTTTGTTAGTTTTTTTAGTTGTTTTAATTTCTAGATAATCCGGATTCTAAACTTTTTTCCAAGCAGACTTTATTTTTTGAAAATTTAATTACCTTCCCCTTTTAGTATAAAATTTAATTTAATATTTATAAAATGACTTATAACTAACTAAAAGACATAGAATTCAATGGATTGCTATACAAATTTTATACTAGAAGACTTTTATAGTACAAATCAAATCATGTAAGAATTTTTATAAAAGTAATCAAAGTTTTAAAATGTTTTCTAGATTTTACAAAATACTTGAAAAGGGGCTATGCATACTCACATGTTGCGAAGATAAACACTGTGACAACCTAGCATAATTTGTAGCGTTTTGAAATAAATCCTAAAAATTATCCTAACATAATAAAATATGCAAGTGTATATAAAACGAATACGATGACATATGGATTTCTAGGTTCATATGGTTTAGGGGATTTTTAGTTTAAGTTAGTGAAGATAGTTAAAGTGTTAAAAGTATATAAATACAAATCACAAAATTGCTATTTGAATATATAAAGAGTTAAATGTCATTTTAATCCATGTGGTTTAGGCCATTTTGTCAGATTAGTCCAAAGTTTTCATTTTTCGCCTGTGGGTCCAAAAATGTTTCACCATTGCCATTTTAGTCCATTGGGTTAACTTCATCAATTATTAATGTTAACAAAAAGGACAATTCGGTCATTTTATATGGTCGAATTGGCCCTCTAGTTAACAGAATTACGTATAAAATGACCGAATTGTCCTTCTTGTTAACAGAAAAATGGATGAAGTTAACCCGGTGGACTAAAATGACAACGGTGAAACCTTTTTGAACTCATAGACGAAAAATGAAACCTTTGGACTAAACTTGCAAAATGGCCCAAACCACAAGGACTGAAATGAATTAGCAATTGAAATAATATAAGTTTCGAAGCGAATAACAAAACACATAAATCGGAAATACAATGGATGCAAAAATAAATCGAATTATGAATACGGATAATCCGAAAGTGTCACACATGTTTGGGTTACGTGGTCTTTATATACCATTTTCATTATTCATTGGATATAAATAGAATATACAAACATGTTATGGTATCAGAGCCATAAAACTCTATACATCTTCTTCTCTCCAAACTATTTTTTCCCTACCACAAAACCCTCGTTGATGACATTGTTCATAGTTTATTTCTACCAAGATCTACATGCCAAAATACACTACACCATCACCACATTTCCCTTCAAATGTTCATTCCGATCAAAACCTCCAAATTGTCACATAACATGGGTTATGTAGTAGTCTGGGTTATCGATGAATAATTATATTTTTATGGTTATTCTTGGAATGTGTCGCTTACTCGCATGTAAGTATTGATATACATATGGAGATGGGAAATTTGGTCATTTTAGTCTATTGGGTTAACTTCATCCATTGTTTATGTTAACGAAAAAGGCAATTCGGTCATTATATATGGTCAAATTGCCCTTCTAGTTAACAGAATTACGTATAAAATGACCGAATTGCCCTTCTTGTTAACAAAAAAATGGATGAAGTTAACCCGGTTGACTAAAATGGCAACGGTGAAACCTTTTTGGACTCATAGACGAAAAATGAAACATTTGAACTAAACTTGCAAAATTGTCCAAACCACAAGGACTAAAATGAATTAGCAATTGAAATAATATAAGTCTCGAAACGAATAACAAAACACATAAATCGGAAATACAATGGATGCAAAAATAAATCGAATTACAAATACGGATAATCCGAAAGTGTCACACATGTTTGGGTTACGTGGTCTTTATATACCATTTTCATTATTCATTGGAGATAAATAGAATATACAAACATGTTATGGTATCAGAGCCATAAAACTCTATACGTCTTCTTCTCTCCAAACTATTTTTTTCCTGCCACAGAACCCTCGTTGATGACATCGTTAATAGTTTATTTCTACCAAGATCTACATGCCAAAATACACTACACCATCACCACATTTCCCTTCAAAGGTTCATTCCGATCAAAATCTCCAAATTGTCACATAACATGGGCTATGTAGTAGTTTGGGTTATCGATGAATAATTATATTTTTATGGTTATTCTTGGAATGTGTCACTTACTCGCAAGTAAGTATTGATATACATATAGAGATGGGAAATTCTGTCATTTTAGTCCATTGGGTTAACTTTATCCATTGTTTATGTTAACGAAAAAGGCAATTCGGTCATTATATATGGTCGAATTGCCCTTCTAGTTAACAGAATTATGTATAAAATTACCGAATTGCCCTTCTTGTTAACAGAAAAAATGGATGAAGTTAACCCGGTGGACTAAAATGAAACGGTGAAACCTTTTTGGACTCATAGACGAAAAATGAAACCTTTGGACTAAATTTGCAAAATGGCACAAACCACAAGGAATAAAATGAATTAGCAATCGAAATAATATAAGTCTCGAAACGAATAACAAAACACATAAATCGGAAATACAATGGATGCAAAAATAAATCGAATTACAAATACGGATAATCCGAAAGTGTCACACATGTTTGGGTTACGTGGTCTTTATATACCATTTTCATTATTCATTGGAGATAAATAGAATATACAAACATGTTATGGTATTAGAGCAATAAAACTTTATACCTCTTCTTCTCTCCAAATTATTTTTTTCCTACCACAAAACCCCGTTGATGACATTGTTCATAGTTTATTTCTACCAAGATCTACATGCCAAATTACACTACACCATCACCACATTTCCCTTCAAAGGTTCCTTTCGATCAAAACCTCAAAATTGTCACATAACATGGGCTATGTAGTAGTCTGGGTTATCGATGAATAATTATATTTTTTATGGTTATTCTTGGAATCTGTCGCTTACTAACATGTAAGTACTGATATACATACGGAGAAGTGGAAGAGCGTTATAAGGTCTGCTAGAAGGGACGGTGGGCGACAACAAAGTTAACTAATGGGAAAATGATGCTTAGTTGTGAGAGTATAGTCCTTGAGTTTACGAGTAGTAAAAAGACAACTTTGCCCCTCATGTGAGGGGCACATGACTCCACTTAACTTAGAAAATGAATGGGGTTAGGCTAAAGGACATAGGGCGTACAAAGTAGTAAACATTTAGGACATTTAGTGTAATTAGTAAAGACTAAGGACATATAATGCAATAGAGTATAAAGTTAAAGGACATATTTTGTAATTTACTCGTTTTCTTACCAACAACTACTTAAATTTCAATATTGTTTCCTCGTTATGAAGTTTTTATATATGTTAAAATCAAGTGATCTAAATAGAACTAATAAATACAAAACATGATTATCATTTTTTTTCAAGTTTAACCTATAGTAGAATGTAACTGTGAAGAAAAACATTAACAAATAATTCGAGGAAGGATCCAGTACAAAAGTCTTTAATCGTATGAAGCATGCGCGAGAAAGAGAATCATTCATTTCAATTGATGAAAGACTAAAATTTTAGCGGTGGCATTTTGATAAATATCATGTTCAAACAATTAAAAAAGTAAAAGAAAATGTATTCCCCTCTTTTCTCACTTGAACTTCTTCCCCTTGATTTTCAAACAACTGTAACTTTTTCATACATTAATATTTTTTTTAAAAGATTACACCATATTAATGAGCATTTCATTCTCTTTAATTCGATCATACTATTGCTACGGTTTTCTTAAACTTTTTTACAAGACACATGATTACAGATTCAACCTAACTCATTACGTGACTACACATTCTATATAAATCCATTATGTGATTACATATTCAATATGATTTGTTATAGTTGATGCTATTACAAGTATGCTTATTACGTAATTACACATTTAATAATAAGAACTTAATTGTTTTATGTTTTATTACCTGATTAAATCTCTAATATACGACATTGCGTGGTTAACTGATGAAATCATGTAATCACAAAATGAGTATTCAAAAATCACGTAATCACGTAATAATACACAGTCAACTATTATTATGTAATTACATAATCACTCAGTGGTGTTTCACATAAAATACTATAACACAATCACGTAACTTTATAGTTTAAAAATTTAAGAAAACTATAGCAATGGTCTAATCGAATTAAAGAGAAGAAATGATTGTTATACGATGTAATTTTTTTAAATATTAATATACGAAAAAATTATAACTGTTGGAAAATTTGGGGTGAAATAAGTAAGAAGATACTATATTACCCTCTTCATTTAAATTAAAAAGTATACTTGTCAATTTTGGAATGTCTAGATACTTTGCATAGAATTTTCATCATATACATAATCCAAGCACCAATGATAATAATCAAGTGGTGTAGGTAGTGTAAGGTTTACCGGTTAAAAAAATAATCAACTTTTATAAATATTCATTTTAACCTTTAAATGAATTATGAAAAAAATTCGTAGGTAGAAAGTAAAAAAAATGTAAAAGTAACTTTTTTAAACTTATCTTAGGTAGAAACTAAAAAAAATGTAAAAGTAACTTTATTTATTAAAACTTAGATTAAATTAATATTGTTTTGTTTTTTTATTTTAAAGACAACAGTCCCATTATGGTGCAATAATGCATTTAGATTTTAGATAACGCAATGAAATCCATATCCAAATACAGACCACATATTAAGTGAAATCCATTTAGATTTTAAATCGCCAAGTGACGAACATAATATATTATTATGTGCAACAATTAAACTTCATGTGAAGATCAGAGATCAAGAACTCAAGATGGCAAGCTACAGTGATGTCTTCATTGACCCTCAAGCCTTCTTCTCCAGTTGTTGCAGTGAAGGGTTTGCCTTCACTTCCTTCAAAAACCCCATATAGGGTTTATGCAAGTGGTGGCAAGAAGATTAAAACTGACAACCCTACGGTTATTGATCTCTCTCTCTCTCTCTAGATCTCTCTTTCTCTCTTATCAGTTTATAAGATCTGAGGAGGGTTTTCTTTCTTTGTTTTGACAGGAGTTAATGGTGGAATGGCATTGAGGGATGGCCTAGACGCATCTGGAAGGAAGCCAAAGGTTTTATATCGTATAGATAAACACCACTGACACACTATCCACATGCACTATACATAGTTGTATATATGATGTGTTATACTGAAAGATCATAAGTATGAGTTGGTATTAGATCAGATCATACGAGCCGTATGAGTTGGTGTCCGTTTAGATCATGCGGGCCGTTTGAGTTGGTGTCTGTTCATATCACGCGGGCCGTATGAGTTTGTGTCTTTTTAGATCAAACATGCCGCATGAGTTAATTAGATCATAGGGGCCGTATGAGTTTGTGTCTTTTTAGATCAAACGTGCCGCATGAGTTAATTAGATCATACGGGCAGTATGAGTTGGTGTCCGTTCAGATCATGCGGGGCATATGAATTGCAGTTTTGTTTAGCTAGGATCATACAAGCCATATGATGTGTTAACAAGACACATAAGTGATTGGTGTGACGGTACACACTCTCATAGAAGGGCGGTCCTAGGTAGAGGGTTGGGTGGGCGGATGCACCCTTGAAAAAAATTAGTGTATTTTATAGAAAATCCCGATCGCACTGCTTGAAAATTTGATTAAACCCCTAGTTCACACCTCCAGAAAATATTTCCTGGTTCGTCACTGGTACACAACCCGTATGACCATTTTTGCGTGTTATACTGTCCGTATGATGGACGTTAACGGGTGTTTGTATAGTGAGATCGTCTATCTTTCATCTTTCACGATCCCGTCCAAAATATCATCAACTTAAAACTAAATTTGGTTATGAATTGTGATCCAGGGAAAGGGTGTTTACCAGTTTGTTGACAAGTATGGTGCTAATGTTGATGGATACAGGTATTTATATAACATCTACAATTAGTAATTTTTTTTTTTTTTAAATTCATTTTCACAATATCTGAAGAGATCAAGTAATGAACATGATGAATTGACATCTGATCTGACTCACAGTCCTATCTACAATGAAGATGAATGGTCTCCAAGTGGTGATGTCTATGTTGGTGGTGAGTAATCTGTTCTTTGTGTTATATTTTTTAGTAGTTATGACAAAATAAAAAATATATTATAGCATTACATACTGTACGAACTAGGTTCACAATTTTATTAAAATAATAACAATATAAATAATAACGATACTCTCGTTATTTGTGGGAAATTCTACTAGTACAACACCGGTTACATAAACTAAATAAAAGAATATAAATACAACTAAATTGTACCAATCTTGATTCAAGTCGACGTCTTTGGAAAAACTTCAAGCGCACCTTGTTGTTTGAAACTCCGCTACAAGACAAACAAAAAAAATTGTTGACAATTTTGGTTGAGGCACGTGTTCACACGCTTCGCTTAAAACAGATTCCGCGCCTCATCTCAGACAGTTCTGTCTCCCAGGGTACAACAACTGAAGCAGTAGTTGTACTGCCGGAGATGCCTCTATGCCCGAGATTACTCCGGGTATAATTTGGCGTTCACTTTTATGTTGGAAAACAAATAAAGATAAGTTGGTGATGGTGAAAGAATGAGAGAGTACTCCTCTCTAAATTGTATAGAACTTTGTGCCTAGAAATATTCCTCTAGTATTTCGCTTTCATCTCTCTTTTTTCTCTATTCTCTTTCTTTTTCACCAACAAAGAGCCATAAGGTTTCTTTTATACTCAAAACTAAAACTCCATATTTAATTTCTATTGTTTAAAGATAACTATAACAATAAAAACCTTCATTATGGGTTTAATGATTATAACATTCATGACATTAATTTACATGTTAATGTTATATTGAATAAAATAATAAGACATAATAAAACTTTCATCATGATTCTTGAATAGAGATTAAAAGTCATAAAACTACCAATTTATGACAAAGATGAATTTATACTAGAGTCACCAAAGTTTAGAAATATTCAATTCAATCACTCAACTTCGAGCATCGATATTCTATTCATCTTAGCTCCATTTTGGACATAGTTTGATTCATTATTATGATACTCTCACAACATAGAACACAAACCCACGAATTATTATTTATACAACACATATATAAATATAATTATTGATGTCCAAAATATTTAGTGAAAAACCCATTTTCACTAAAATTTCCAATAATCCCCCACATGAATGGAGATCAATTAAAAACACTCAAAATTCTCCGATGAAAATTCGACAGTCGAGTATTGCAGGATAGGTAGGTGTAGCCTTTGAACCTTCCTTTGTGAAGCATACTTAGCCCACTAGGGTTTTGTAGACGTGATGTCCTTGAATAACCCCCCATTTGTGTAAACGACAATATACATTCACACAATACTTTCCCTAGCCGGGCAATCTCCTCATTTTCGCGTCCAATAATGGTCATGGAACACTTTCCTGGTTCTGCGGGAGCTCTAGAAATTGTGCCATAATTCCATTCGAAGCGACCACACTTCTCTCCAACATAGGTGATTTCCCTTTAAATCATTAAAAGCATTATGGTTTACTATGATTTACACGAATCATTTAACCACATATTATGCTTGTCACACCCTGTAACATTTGTCAAAAACGGGTTTCCAAAACCCGCTCCGTTTTGTAATCGAATATCAAGTTATAAATGTCACGTTGTGTATTTATGGTTATTTTGATTTTTAATGATACATAATTAATAAACAAACTAAACTATAAAAATTATATTTGATAAAAAGTGAAAACAAAATAAATAAAAATAAAATATTGCTGCCGGGGCTCGAACCCGGGTCAGCTGGAAATTGAAATCCAAAGACTTAACACACACACACATCACCACTCCGCCACTTGTTGTTTTCTGTTATCACTAGGAAACAAATGAAACTTATATTCAAACAGAAAACAACCTGAATGCCAAACCATAACCGAAATCGGTCACCAATCGTCCAAAGACGATTGATTACTCGCGAATTACTGAACAAAACTGGTAAACCGACGATCCTAATCAATTCGGATTTGAATGAACTTCAATTTTGATCATGATCGGTTTTTATAACCGAAAATAATCAATGTCTGAATTACTTCAATCAAGACCCCTCTAGCGACTCAGAAACATCATACAAACTTTCCATTTCACTTTCGTCATACATTCAGTCCATCAGAAAGCTTAAATCAACTCGCCGGAAAAACTCTGCAAGTCGCCGGAAAACCGTATTCTTCATCAAAACAGTAAGTTTTTCAATACCTTCGTGGTCTATCGATTGTTAAGCTATTTCTGACTCAAACCTTCCAATTGAAATCAAATTCAGACGTCGTCATTGGATAATTTCTGCTCGCCGGAAAACTTCTGAAAATCCTATTCTTCCGCTGTAAAACGGTATAGCCATTCAAACCTGCTGATAACTCTTATTTAGTACTTCAATTCCACAGTTAACTAAATCAAAACTATTAATTTGTTCGCCAGTTGAAGTTCGGAAAAACAGAGCCGACGCATTGCCGGAAATTCTGTGATAAATCATTTCTACGGTATGTTTACTTCCAACACCGTCTCTGCCATTTCATTTTAGTCTTATGAATGATTGATAATCGTAAAAGCAAGAAACAGATTAGTAACACAGTCGACTGTAAATTGAGCGAAGAAGACGAAGATAGTTAAGTTATAAGTTTATTTAAAATCAGTAATATGAACGGGTTAGACAAACAGTCCAGCGGTGGACTGTGTGCAAACAAATTTCATACGCGACGCGAGTTCGATCCCTGATACACGCACCCTCTCTATTATAAAAGTGTTTTATTTTTCTAACCGAACCGGGTTAACTCAAATAGATGTTAAGTATAATAAAAACCGAAATATTAACCAGGTTAGACACACAGTCCAGCGGTGGACTGTGTGCAACACTAACTCGCACGTCACGTGTTCGAGTCTGGTTAACGGCACCGGTTCGATGATTTAAAATCTTTTTTTTAAAATAAATGAATTTTTAATAAATCGAATTAGTATATAAATATAATTAAAAACAAGATTATTTCGGGTTAGACACGTAGCTCAGTTGGTAGAGCTGCGTGCACGCGTACGGGAGGTCTCGGGTTCGAGTCTCACCCAGCGCATACATGCACACTGACCGAACCGGTCAACAAGGTCAACGGTCAACGTGTCAACGCAAAAATAAACAATTTTTTTTTATATTTTTATTTATTTAATTTAATTTAAAAAACAATTAAAAATACTTAAAAATAATATTTTTAAAGATAGAAAATACCTTAAACTCACAAAAATATATCTAAAAATTCCATTAAATCCTTAATAAAATCCACTCCTTTACTATATTTTTCCGTTATTATTTAGGTTAGTAATTCTCGTTGTTCAACTCTCCCGACTCGTGCGCATCTCATCATCTCCAATCAAATGCACCCAATGTGAGTGAATCTTTACAAATTCCCCGTTTTAATCACGTTTTGGGGTGTATCATATGTCTTGCTATATATTATATTTAAATCATTGTGCATACATCATATCATGAACTTGTGTATTCAGCTTGTTTCAACTGTTGTGCGGTTATTGTTAGATTCAATTTATTATTTCAGTACATGTAATTTTATAGGCCGCCGCTCCCCATTACATTATGAGCGTTGAGCATGTTCCCCATTACATTATGAGCGTGAACCTGGCGTGCCAACATACGATCGGCTCCGTTTGATTGAGCCTTGATCGCAAAGAAATTTATCATTTTCAGTACATGCAATACGATCGGCTCCATTTGATTGAGCCTTGATCGCACAGTTTCATTCATGTTATTTATCGTATGATGTTGGTATGTTAATGTATGCTATCATATGTTATTGTATGTTATAGATGTGATTGCAATTGCTACTGCTTGATTATTTACATTTGCTCATTTATGATTATGCACAATTTTTCATTGATAAACTAACAAGAAAATCAATAATAAATGTTTATCTAACAAGGTTCACTCGCCAACTTATGTTGACCCAAAAACCCCCATTTTTACACATGATACAGGTGAACCAGCTGCAGCAAGAAACACTTAGGATTGGACTAGAAGAATAAAATGATATAGAGTTTGGGATTGTTTTGTTTGGTTTATTTTCTTTGTACTGTATGGACATGTTTGGATATTTGGGAATGTAATTTTGACTTTAATAAATATGAAACATATTAGTAAATATCATGAGCTTTGGTGATAACCCAATTATGCCCCGACTCTTATTCCGCTGCGGGTCGGGGTGTGACAGATTGGTATCAGAGCCATGACTATAGGGATATAGGATAGGTTATTAGACCCTTAGAGCCTATACTATAGTTGATTAGAAATTTTAAGATTTTTGTGTGTTACATGCCAAATTTCATGATGTTTATATGTTTTATGTTAAATGTTACATTCAATGTTATGCAAGCATGTTTCATAAGTATATATTATCATATAATGCCTATCATGAATCATATTCTCATAACATATCACATCCATGAAAGCACACACCACATCATGATTGCTTTTACAATGATTTTTGTGTTTTCAAATCTCATCAAAGTGAGTTCTCATGACGGGCATGTAGTAACTGGAAGGGTACCAGTTGTAACATCCGTCGAAAAACGGGTTTTCGAAACCCGCTTCGTTTAATAACCGAACAATCAGTTTTAAATTTTTGTTGTTTATTTGTGACTTATTTTAATTTTAAACGATACATAATTAATAAACAAATTAGAAGATATAAATTATAATTGTAAAAAAATAAAAATAAATTAATTAAAAAGGAAAACCGGCTGCCGGGAGTCGAACCCGGGTCAGCCGGAAATCCCCACAAACTTAACTTTCACACAATCAACCACTCAGCCACTTTGATTCTTTGTTAAAATACCAAAACAATTAATTAAAAAGATGAATCGCGGAAGTCAAATCCAGTCAAAATCGCGCCCAATTAGCAGTCGTCGGAAATTCCGACGACTTCGCCGATAATTAACGTTTTCGTCCAATTTAACCAAAGAATTAACTCTAACGACGGTTATAACCGACGTCTGAACCCGCGACACCAGTCGTAACCGCCGGAGAACGGCTGACTTTGAATCAAGACTGAAATCCGACTCTATACGTCACGATTCTTCCCTATAAATTCACCCACAATCCACTGGAAGCCTTTTCCTCGACGAAAATTCACTCGCCGGAAAATACCTGCAAATCGCCGGAAAACGAGACTTCCATCTACACGGTAATTACTTCGACTTTTCTGCTTCATTCCTTTATTAGACAAAATTCTAATATCAAACCCTCACCCAGAATCCTTTCCAGACGACGTTGCCGACTTATCTGTTTTGCCGGAGAAATTCTGAAATTTCAAGAACCTGCTGTTAACCGGTATGATTCTTTTAACTTACTGATAGTCGTTACCCAGTAGTTCCATTTCACATCTAATCCCTCCAAATTTGTTGGCAAATCCTATTAGCCGAAGCTCACCAAAACGGAGCCGACGACCTTGCCGGACATCTGAAGAAAGACGAACAGTTTGGTACAATCAACTCTCAAACCTTTTTCCGTTCATTACTTTACGATGGCTCATAACGCTCGTTAAGTTAATTTAACAAATAACAGTCAATTGGTCGATGTCTGTGTTTTGAACGAAGAAGATGAAGTTGTGTATAATATAAGATTAATTAAAATCGGTTTAATGAACGGGTTAGACACACAGTCCAGCGGTGAACTGTGTGCAACAAATACACATGCGACGCGAGTTCGAATCCTGTCCCAGCCTTACTCTCTCGAAATAACAATTGCCTTTTTAACTGAACCAGGTTGACTCACAAACCATGTTAAGTATAATAAAAACCGAGTTAATAACCAGGTTAGACACACAGTCCAGCGGTGGACTGTGTGCACGCTAACTCACAAGTCCCGGGTTCGAGACCTGTGTCAGCACCGGTTCGATACGTTTAAATCTTTTTAAAAATAAATGATTTTCGGATTAAACTAAATAGTATATAAGTATAATTAAAAACAAATTATTTCGGGTTAGACACGTAGCTCAGTTGGTAGAGCTGCGTGCACGCGTACTGGAGGTCACCGGTTCGAACCTCACTCAGTGCAACAATATAACCGACCGAACCGTACGTCAACGGTCAACAGTCTCGGTCAACGGTCAAAGTCAACATTTTTTTTATTATTTTTATTTATTTATTTAATTTAAAAATCAATTAAAACTACTTAAAAATAACGTTTTCAAAGTTAGAAAGTAGCCTTAAACTCACAAAAATATAACCAAAAATCCTATTAAAATAGTTAATAACATCCACATACTTACCGTACCTTTTCGTTATTTATTTGGTTAGTTATCTCTCGTCGATCAATCCCCTAAACTCGTGCGCATTCAACATCTTCAAAGAAACGCACCCAATGTGAGTGAATCTCTACAATTCCCCGTTTTAATCACATTTTGGGGTGTATCATGTGTCGTTATTTATTTATTATAATTAAACATTTGTGCATCCATCATGTTCATGATCAAATGTGTATCCATTGTTTGTGTGGTTGAAGTTAGATTAATTTATCATTTCAGTACATACATTTAAATAGGCCGCCGCTCCCCATTACCTATGAGCGTGAGCTGTTCCCCATTACCTATGAGCGTGAACCAGGCGTTGCCAACATAAGATCGGCTCCGTTTGATTGAGCCTTGATCTCACATACATTAGCATAGGCCGTCCGTTCCCCATTACCTATGAGCGTGAACGGGACGTTGCCAACATATACATTGTCACTCTTATTTCATGTTTAAGCAAGGTGGTTTGTGATCGTTATGTTTACATGCATTTGTTCATATATGATTATTGCACAATTTTCCTGAATTAATTACAATAAGGAATCAATAACAAATGTTTTTAACAAGGTTCACTCGCCAACTTTTGTTGACCCAAAATTTCCCATTTTTACACATGATACAGGTGATCAAGTTGAAGCAAGAAACATATAGGGCGGCTTAGAAGAATAAACCAGTTTAGATTATGGAATTTGTTTTAGTTAATTTTTCCTTTCCTTGTATTGTATGAATTTGACTTGGAACATTGAAATGTAATTTGGATTTAATAAATATGAAACATATTAGTAAACGTCATTAGCTTTTACAATGATAATCCAATTATCCCCGACTCATGGTTCTCAGACGTGCGGTCGGGGGTACACAGTACCGGTAGTCGGAACGTCCTGTCTAGGCTGGCATTCGTATAAATCCAAAATAAAGGACCAGTTTGCCTACCTGGGGACTAACGATGAGAGTACGAAGTACCTATTAGGCCAAAGCATGCTATACCAAACGTTGAGTGAGCTAACCCCACTTTGAGTTGTCATTGTGTCTACACCTGGACACATTCCGACCATACATCTCGTAAACATATTTTGTGGTTTGCATTCGGGTGATGCAAGTGTTAAATCGCCAATACTAATGTGAATCCTACCAAGCCAATAGCCATGGGGGCCCACATGACTATACAGGTGAAGGTATGGGGGACATTTGAGGCCCAACATGAGCAAACCCAAGACATCCTATGGATGTAGTTGCATTATTGATATTTATGTTATTTTCATTTTTCTTAAAGACACATGACACCTAAAAAGACTCCATAAACTCACAATCTTCTTATGTATGTTCCTGTAGATGTCGTCCAGACAACAACGAGGGGGTAAAAGATCAGGAAGGTCTCAGAACGCTTGGCCACACAAATCGCGAAACAAATGGCCACGATACTGCCTGACATTGTGGTCCAAGTACAACAAGCTCTCGCCACAAATCCTACTAATCCTCCCCAACAGATGACCAGAACATCGCAACCCTCCTACCAGCAAGTGCTCATACAAACATTTCAAATCTGTGATCCTCCTAAATTTGAAGGGACCGAAGGTGTCACCGCTCTCCTCCATTGGTTTGAGGAAATGGAAAACACCTTCCTCAACTGCGATTGTCCTGAGGATCGCAAGGTGCGATACGCCACCGGGAGATATTTGGAGTAGCTCTCACTTGGTGGAAACTGAAAAAGGGAAGAGGGAATTGATGATGCAATGGCCTTAACTTGGGAGGAGTTAAGGGAAATCATGACCAGGCGTTCTGTCCTAAAGAGTGAAATTAAAAAGTTGGAGGACGAATTTCATTCTTTAAGCAGAAGGAAGGGAGATCAACCTACCTATCAACAAGAGTTTCTAGAGTTGAACCAAATGGTTCCAAATTTGTTTACCCCAACTTATCGTTTGATCGAGCATTATATTCGGGGACTTCCCTAAAAAATTCAAGATTCAGTTCTCAGCATTTCACCGGTAACACTTGAAGCTGCTATGGAGCTAGCAACTGAACTGACCGAGAATCGAATTCGCAACGGGAAGTTTAAAGAAGAGAAAAAGAAAGCCCCTGTTGAGGGTCAAACTTCAAACCATTCCATCTCCTCTTCTAAGTTTGCTAACAAGAGGAAGCGCAACACCAGAAACTTCGCCGTTACACAAACAACCTCCCAATTCCTGCTGCACCCATTACCCAGGTCGCTCCTTCACCTGCACCATACAAAAGACCATACTCTGGCCCGTTACCAAAATGCAACCGTTGCCAATATCACCATTCTCCGATTATCCTTGCCAACATTGCACCAGCTGTGGTCGCGCAGGTTATACTGTTCAAACTTGCCGCATGCCTCAGCGAACGAACCGCCACCAGCCTCCAACCCAAACCCACCAACAATTAATGGGTCAAGCCCAACAACCCCTACTATTTCCACCCACCCAACATTTAGCCCAAACATATTACCAACCCAATTATCCTATGGGTCAACCCCATGCGGGCTTGCTACAATTGCGGAGACCCAAGCCATTTCAGAAACACTTGTCTAAGGTTGGTAAACATTATTCATGCTCAGGCCCAAGCCAACCCGGTGAATCAAGCGAACCAAGCTCCTCCACCTGCAAGAGGAAGAGCTTTCAATATCAACACTAATCAGGCTAGAGCTGACGGCATGTGGTTAACGGTACGTTCCTTATAAATGGTAGATATGCATCTATGTTATTTGATACTGGTGCGGATAGAAGTTTTGTGTCCTTAGAATTTGAACCTATCTTAAACCAAAATCGGGATAAGCTCATGGAATCCATAACGGTAGAAGTTGCTGACGGGAAACCAGTTTCACTAAACTCTATTATACGCAACTTTACACTCACCTTAAACGACCACGAATTCTCAGTCGACCTTATTCCTATGAAGCTGGGAAGTTTTGATATCATAATTGGTATGGACTGGCTCAGTCAACATCAGGCAGAAGTTGTATGTCACAAAAATTTATACGTATTCCTCTTTCAAACGGTCAGACTCTTCGAATCTTTGGAGAAACCTCGTCGAAGGGGCTCAGCTTAATGTCTTGTCTTCAAGCCCAAAAATATCTTCGCAAGAATTATGTCGCGTTTTTAGCTCATATCATCAAAAAGGGAACCATGGAGAAGAAACTTGAAGACATTCCAGTAGTAAAAGATTTCCCGCAAGTTTTTCCTGACGACATTTCAGGACTTCCTCCAGTTAGAGAAGTCGAATTCCGTATTGATCTTATACCTGGTGCTACACCAGTTGCAAAGTCTCCTTATAGGTTAGCCCCCTCTGAAATGCAAGAGCTAGCCAGTCAATTACAAGAGTTGACTGACAAGGGATTCATACGTCCTAGTTCATCGCCTTGGGGTGCACCTGTCCTTTTTGTAAAGAAGAAAGATGGATCGTTTCGTATGTGCATCGACTACAGAGAGCTCAACAAATTAACAATCAAGAATCGCTATCCTTTACCTCGCATTGATGATCTTCTTGACCAACTCCAAGGTACCAGCTACTTTTCCAAAATCGACCTTCGATCTGGTTATCATCAACTTAGAGTACATGAAGAAGACGTCCCAAAGACCGCATTCCGAACTCGTTATGGTCATTATGAATTCATGGTCATGCCATTTGGTTTAACCAACGCTCCAGCAGTCTTCATGGACCTAATGAACAGAGTCTGCAAACCTTATCTTGATCGATTTGTTATAGTTTTCATCGACGACATTCTTATTTATTCAAAGTCTAAGTCTGATCATGAGCGTCATCTTCGACTCATCCTTACACTTCTAGAGAATGAAAAGCTTTACGCCAAATTCTCCAAATGCGAATTCTGGTTAAAAGAGGTGCAATTCCTTGGACATGTAGTCAATGACAAGGGAATACATGTCGACCCCTCAAAGATCAAAGCGGTACAAGAATGGCAAGCTCCACGTACACCAACTGAAGTAAGATCTTTTCTTGGTTTGGCTGGTTATTATCGTCGTTTCATTTCAAACTTCTCTCGCATTGCTGTACCACTCACGGCTTTAACTCATAAGGGAAAACCTTTCATATGGGGACCCAAGCAAGAAGAAGCCTTCCAAACCCTTAAACAAAAACTCTGTGATGCACCAATCCTCACTCTTCCTGAAGGTTGTGATGACTTCGTGGTCTATTGCGACGCGTCAGGGCAAGGATTTGGCTGCGTTCTAATGCAAAGAGGAAAAGTTATAGCTTATGCTTCGAGACAACTCAAGACGCATGAGAAGAACTACACCACCCATGACCTAGAACTTGGAGCCGTTGTGTTCGCTCTTAAGATATGGAGACATTATCTCTATGGTACTAAGTGTGAAATATACACTGACCACAAGAGTCTTCAACATATCTTCAATCAAAAGGAGTTAAACATGAGGCAACTAAGATGGGTCGAACTTCTAAATGACTACGACTGTGAAATTCGATACCACCCTGGCAAAGCAAATGTGGTGGCTGATGCACTTAGTCGAAAGGGTTATGCGAACTCCATTCGTCTTCTATGTTCGCAAATTATAACTGACATTAAAGATCAAATTCGAGAAGCCCAACACGTTTCAGTAACGGAAGATGATGTACGAAAGGAGATGTCCTGTGGAGCTGAACTTAAAATTGAAACTAAATCTGACGGTATTCTGTACTATCTAGATCGTATATGGATTCCTAACCACAACAATCTTCGTGAAATTCTTATGAATGAGGCTCACAAAACACGATACTCTATACACCCAGGAGCCGATAAGATGTATCAAGACCTACGATATACCTATTGGTGGCCTGGAATGAAAAAGGATATTGCTGTTTTTGTTTCTAAGTGCCTTACATATTCCAAGGTGAAAGCTGAACACCAAAGACCCTCAGGACTTCTGATCCAACGTGAAATACCTGTATGGAAGTGGAAAAACATAACCATGGACTTCATTACCGGGTTACCTCGCACTTCTGGTGGGTATGACACTATATGGGTAATCAATGACCGACTTACAAAATCAGCTCACTTTATTCCTATCCGCGAAGATTTCAAGAACGAAAAGCTAGCTCGTATTTATATCAGTGAAATCGTAAGCCGTCATAGTGTACCAGTAAGCATTATTTCAGATCGCGATGGTCGTTTCACTTCACGAACATGGCAAGCAGTACAATCCGCAAATGGGTACGCGATTAGATCTCAGTACCGCCTATCATCCTCAAACTGATGGACAATCTGAACGCACCATTCAAACTCTTGAAGATATGCTTCGAGCATGTGTCATAGACTTCAAGGGAAATTGGGACGCTCATCTACCATTAGTTGAATTTTCGTACAACAACAGCTATCATTCAAGCATCGGCATGGCACCTTTTGAAGCTTTATATGGTCGTAAGTGTCGATCTCCAGTATGTTGGCACGAAATTGGGGAAGCTCAAATCACTGGTCCAGAACTGATTCAAGAAACCACAGACAAGATCCATCAAATTCGAAACAATCTTCTAGCGGCTCAAAGTCGTCAAAAGAGTTATGCAGATAAACGACGGAAGCCTTTGGAGTTTAACATTGGTGATCATGTACTTCTAAAAGTATCACCGTGGAAGGGAGTAGTTCGTTTTGGTCAAAAAGGCAAGCTAGCACCACGCTACGTAGGACCCTTCAAGATACTCGAAAGAGTAGGACTTGTAGCATACAAGCTTGACCTACCAGAAGAACTCAACAGGATTCATCCCACATTCCACGTATCAAACTTGAAGAAGTGCCTCGCTGATGAGAACCTCCACATTCCGCTGGAAGATATTCAGATTGATGAATCTATGCATTTTATTGAAAGACCTGTAGAGATCATGGACTTCGGAGAAAAACGTTTACGATGAAGTCGCATTCCAATTGTTAGGGTACGCTGGGAGTCGAAACGGGGACCTGAGTTTACTTGGGAACGTGAAGACTCAATGCGCGAAAAATACCCACATCTTTTTCTACTACTACTTAAATTTCGGGACGAAATTCCTAAAAGTAGGGATACTGTAACATTTGTCAAAAACGGGTTTCCAAAACCCCTCCGTTTTGTAATCGAATATCAAGTTATAAATGTCACGTTGTGTATTTATGGTTATTTTGATTTTTAATGATACATAATTAATAAACAAACTAAACTATAAAAATTATATTTGATAAAAAGTGAAAACAAAATAAATAAAAATAAAATGTTGCTGCCGGGGCTCGAACCCGGGTCAGCCGGAAATTGAAATCCAAAGACTTAACACACACACACATCACCACTCCGCCACTTGTTGTTTTCTGTTATCACTAGGAAACAAATGAAACTTATATTCAAACAGAAAACAACCTGAATGCCAAACCATAACCGAAATCGGTCACCAATCGTCCAAAGACGATTGATTACTCGCGAATTACTGAACAAAACTGGTAAACCGACGATCCTAATCAATTCGGAATTTGAATGAACTTCAATTTTGATCATGATCGGTTTTTATAACCGAAAATAATCAATGTCTGAATTACTTCAATCAAGACCCCTCTAGCGACTCAGAAACATCATACAAACTTTCCATTTCACTTTCGTCATACATTCAGTCCATCAGAAAGCTTAAATCAACTCGCCGGAAAAACTCTGCAAGTCGCCGGAAAACCGTATTCTTCATCAAAACAGTAAGTTTTTCAATACCTTCGTGGTCTATCGATTGTTAAGCTATTTCTAACTCAAACCTTCCAATTGAAATCAAATTCAGACGTCGTCATCGGATAATTTCTGCTCGCCGGAAAACTTCTGAAAATCCTATTCTTCCGCTGTAAAACGGTATAGCCATTCAAACCTGCTGATAACTCTTATTTAGTACTTCAATTCCACAGTTAACTAAATCAAAACTATTAATTTGTTCGCCAGTTGAAGTTCGAAAAAACAGAGCCGACGCATTGCCGGAAATTCTGTGATAAATCATTCCTACGGTATGTTTACTTCCAACACCGTCTCTGCCATTTCATTTTAGTCTTATGAATGATTGATAATCGTAAAAGCAAGAAAAGATTAGTAACACAGTCGATGTAAATTGAGCGAAGAAGACGAAGATAGTTAAGTTATAAGTTTATTTAAATCAGTAATATGAACGGGTTAGACAAACAGTCCAGCGGTGGACTGTGTGCAAACAAATTTCATACGCGACGCGAGTTCGATCCCTGATACACGCACCCTCTCTATTATAAAAGTGTTTTATTTTTCTAACCGAAACCGGGTTAACTCAAATAGATGTTAAGTATAATAAAAACCGAAATATTAACCAGGTTAGACACACAGTCCAGCGGTGGACTGTGTGCAATACTAACTCGCACGTCACGCGTTCGAGTCTGGTTAATCGGCACCGGTTCGATGATTTAAAATCTTTTTTTAAAAATAAATGAATTTTTAATAAATCGAATTAGTATATAAATATAATTAAAAACAAGATTATTTCGGGTTAGACAAAGTAGCTCAGTTGGTAGAGCTGCGTGCACGCGTACGGGAGGTCTCGGGTTCGAGTCTCACCCAGCGCATACATGCACACTGACCGAACCGGTCAACAGGTCAACAAGTCAACGGTCAACGGTCAACGCAAAAATAAACAATTTTTTTTATATTTTTATTTATTTAATTTAATTTAAAAAACAATTAAAAATACTTAAAAATAATATTTTTAAAGATAGAAAATAACCTTAAACTCACAAAAATATCTAAAAATTCCATTAAAATCGTTAATAAAATCCACTCCTTTACTATATTTTTCCGTTATTATTTAGGTTAGTAATTCTCGTTGTTCAACTCTCCCGACTCGTGCGCATCTCATCATCTCCAAACAAACGCACCCAATGTGAGTGAATCTTTACAAATTCCCCGTTTTAATCACGTTTTGGGGTGTATCATGTGTCTTGCTATATATTATATTTAAATCATTGTGCATACATCATATCATGAACTTGTGTATTCAGCTTGTTTCAACTGTTGTGCGGTTATTGTTAGATTCAATTTATTATTTCAGTACATGCAATTTCATAGGCCGCCGCTCCCCATTACATTATGAGCGTTGAGCATGTTCCCCATTACATTATGAGCGTGAACCTGGCGTGCCAACATACGATCGGCTCCGTTTGATTGAGCCTTGATCGCACAGACATTTATCATTTTCAGTGCATGCAATACGATCGGCTCCGTTTGATTGAGCCTTGATCGCACAGTTTCATTCATGTTATTTATCGTATGATGTTGGTATGTTAATGTATGCTATCATATTTATTGTTGTTATAGATGTGATTGCAATTGCTACTGCTTGATTATTTACATTTGCTCATTTATGATTATGCATAATTTTTCATTGATAAACTAACAAGAAAATCAATAATAAATGTTTATCTAACAAGGTTCACTCGCCAACTTATGTTGACCCGAAAACCCCCATTTTTACACATGATACAGGTGAACCAGCTGCAGCAAAAACACTTAGGATTGGACTAGAAGAATAAAATGATATAGAGTTTGGGATTGTTTTGTTTGGTTTATTTTCTTTGTATTGTATGGACATGTTTGGATATTTGGGAGTAATTTTGACTTTAATAATATGAACATATTAGTAAATATCATGAGCTTGGTGATCACCAATTATGCCCGACCTTATTCCTGCGGGTCGGTTGGTGCACACCCCGACCCGCACGGAATAAGAGTCGGCATAATTGGGTGATCACCCGACCCGCAGCGGAAAAGGTGATCGGGGCATGATTGGGTTATCATCAAAGCTCATGACATTTATTATAACGTTTCATATTCATTAATACAATTTAATGGGAAATATACAATCATAATTACATCATGTCCTAAACATCATTCTAGGCTTCATTGTTTTCTTCTAAGGCATTTCCTATGTTTTCCTTGCTTCATCCTGTTCACCTGTATCATGTGTAAAAATGGTTTTTGGATCAACAAAAAGTTGGCGAGTGAATCCTATGAAAAACATTTGAACAAGTTTATTGAATTGATTATAAAATAAAGTGCACAACCACACATAAGTAAAAATAGATGTAAACTTATTCACCAATCATTTAATATTAAATAATGCACACACGAACAATAATTGGATTTGTTTTGAGGCACGCGTTGCTCAACTCGTCTCCCACGAGGAACTGATGGGCCTAATGAATGAATTGCATATAACTTGACAATATGAAATACATAACTACAAACAATATATACAATCTAAGTTTAGATCACAATATGGTATGGCACAAGTTTAAATAAACGAGTTAATTTTAGTGACACATGACACACCCCAAAACGTGTAATTAAAAAGGGGAGTTGTAAGATTCACTCACATTGGGTGCGTTCGGTTGATGATGTTGAATGCGCACGAAGTTGGTTTTAACCACGAGTGAAACTAACCTAGATAATGGCATAATGGTTCGGTAAGTAAACGAATTTTATTAATCAACTTTAGTAGGATTGTTGGATGTATTTTTGTGAGTTTAAGGCTATTTTCTAACCTTAAAAATGTTATTTTTAAGTATTTTTAATTGATTTTTAAATAAAATAAATAAATAAAAATGATAAAAAAAATGTTGACTTTTTGACTGTTGACTTGTTGACCGTTGACCTGTTGACCGGTTTGATTGTGTAATTGTGTGCGCCGGGTGAGGCTCGAACCCGAGACCTCCCGTTCGCGTGCACGCAGCTCTACCAATTGAGCTACGTGTCTAACCCGAAATATTTCTGTTTTTAATTATATTTATATACTAATTGAATTAATCCGAAAATCATTTATTTCAAAAACAATTTAAATGACTCGCTCGGTGCTCTCCACAGGTCTCGAACCCGGGACCTGTGGTTTAGGTTAACACACAGTCCTACCGCTGGACTGTGTGTCTAACTTGTTAAATAATCTGATTTTTATTATACTTATATACAAACTAAATAATTTCGTTTCTGCTTTAAATAAAAAGTTTGATAATTGTCCGGACCGGTGCGGTAGTCTGGACTCGAACTCGTGACTTGTGGTTTAAACGTTCACACAGTCCACCACTGGACTGTGTGTCTATCTTGGTTATTATTCCGGTTTTTATTAAACTTAACATCTATTGCAGTGAATCCGGTTCGGTTAAAAAAAAGGAACATTTTTATTAAGGCGAGTGTGCGTGGGACAAGAATCGAACTCGGGACGTAAGCGTGTTTATTTGCACACAGTCCACCGCTGGACTGTGTGTCTAACCCGAGATATATCTTGATTTTAATTAAACATATACAATACTGAAACTTCGTCTTCTTCGTTGGACTTAACCAGAACTAATGTCCGACTGGTTCGACAATTTAATCATGTTCATTTAGTGTGTTCCGCTTAATTACAGGTGCGATAAATAAAAAGAACGAGAGATTAAGTGTAAGATATACCGAACAGTGGCTCCTCTGTTTCGCCGGCGAAACTCCGTTGACAGTAGATGATTCCGGCGACGTGTGTCCTGCGGCAGAGGGTCTTCAGGGAGCTTGAGATGAGTGTGGGTGGCTTCGGTATGAGCTCTGGGGGTTCAGATTTTAGAGTGATGCACAGAGGTGAAAAGGTTCGGTTTTCCCGCGAGTTGCAGAAATTCTCCGGCGAGTGAAATTACGTCGGGAAAGAGTGTGATTGTGAGCGAAAAACCTAACAGAGGTTAGAGGGGGTATTTATAGGGCAGAACATCGACGAATTTAGTCCGTTTTCCGTCTTGATTCGTCGGTCAATAAGTTTTCCGGCAGTTATGACTTGCGTCGCGGGTTCAGACGTCGGTTATAACCGATGTAGTAGTTAAGGCTTCGGTTAAAACTGAAGAAACCGTCCAATCTTGGCGAAATCGTCGGGATTTCCGACGACTGCGATTAGGCGCGTCGGTTTTGAATTCGAGACTTATGTTATGTATTAATTGTTTCCAATAATGAACAAGAAACACAAGTGGCGCAGTGGTTGGATGGTTGGAAGTTAAGTCTTTGCTGAATCCGGCTGACCCGGGTTCGAAACCCGGCTACGCCCTTTTATTTTTATTTCATTGTTTTAAATACTTTTTCAAATATAACTTATATATTCCAATATACTTATTAATTATGTATCGTTTAAAAATAATTTGGGCATTAAATATGCCACGAAATTTTTAACTGATTGTTCGGTTAATAAACGGAGCGGGTTTGGTAAATCCGGTTTTTTTACGGATGTTACAGTATCCCGTGCTTTTTAGAAATTTCGTCCCGAAATTTAAGTAGTGATATATTTGACTAAAATGATGGTGTTTAGTTTGACAGTTACATACTTAGAAAAAGTAAGGGTTTAAATTTTTGTTTGAGGCGGTAACGTTCCTTGTAAGGGTTAAGTACCCTGCTACAGGAATCGCTTTTTGTTTCCTACGGTAAAAATATTGATAAGCAGAGTTGATTCACTAAATATGTTATCATGCGTAAGAGTTTTGATATGTTTGGGAAGATATGGTTATATCCTAAAGCAAAACTTCTAATACTACAACCTACATGGAACTTCTCATAACCGTCTAACAATGCCTCTGATCCTTTGACGAGAATACTTATATATAGGAAGTACCAGCGGCGTATCCACCATATTCTTGTCAAATTTTCATTGGTTTTATCAGTAAGTTATGATTGGTTCTATGATGTGACTCTAGAACATAAATAAACGCCACAACCAATGTACCAAGAAATTACTAAATCCTACATAGAACTTCTCATAACCGCCTGACAATGCCTCTGATCCTTTGACAAGAATACTTATATATAGGAAGTACCAGCGGCGTATCCACCATATTCCTGTCAAATTTTCATTGGTTTTATCAGTGAGTTATGATTGGTTCTATGATGTAACTCTAGAACATAAATAAACACAACAACCAATATTTGAGTCAACATTCTGATAGCATACATGTTTGAATGGTGACAGTTCCTCTCTCGTTTGTTATGATGGAGAGGTTAGTTTATGTAGAAATAGAACACAGTCCAATTTCTTTAAATGGCGAGATGATATGAATGTAACACAAATTTCAACCAAGACAATACTAAATCCTACATGGAACTTCTCATAACCGCCTGATAATGCCTCTGATCCTTTGGCAAGAATACTTACATATAGGAAGTACCAGCGGCGTATCCACCATATTCTTGTCAAATTTTCGTTGGTTTTATCCGCAAGTTATGATTAGTTCTATGTGACTCTACAACAAACACAACAACCAAAACTCGAGTCTTAATTCTGATAGTATCCATGTTTGAATGATGAAAACACCTCTCTCGTTTGTTGTGATGGAGAGGTTAGTCATTGTGGAAGTGAGACATAGCTCAACTTCTTTAAATGATGAAATTGAATACGCTGAAATGTATGATGAACAAACTTCGACCAAAACATACTAAATCCTACATGGAACCTCTCATAACCGCCTGATAATGCCTCCGATCCTCTGACAAGAATACTTATATATAGGAAGTACCAGCGGCGTATCCACCATATTCTTGTCAAATTTTCATTGACTTTATCCGCAAGTTATGATTAGTTCTATGTGACTCTACAACAAACACAACAACCAAAACTTGAGTCTTAATTCTGATAGTATCCATGTTTGAATGATGACGATACCTCTCTCGTTTGTTGTGATGGAGAGGTTAGTCATTGTGGAAGTGAGACATAACTCAACTTCTTTAAATGATGAAATTGAAATACGTTGAAATGTATGATGAACAAACTTTGACCAAAACATACTAAATCCTACATGGAACCTCTCATAACCGCCTGATAATGCCTCCGATCCTCTGACAAGAATACTTATATATAGGAAGTACCAGCGGCGTATCCACCATATTCTTGTCAAATTTTGATTGACTTTATTCGCAAGTTATGATTAGTTCTATGTGACTCTACAACAAACACAACAACCAACACTTGAGTCTTAATTCTGATAGTATCCATGTTTGAATGATGACAATACCTCTCTCGTTTGTTGTGATGGAGAGGTTAGTCATTGTAGAAATGGAATACAATCCAATTTCTTTAAATGATAAGATGCCATAAATGCTAAATCAGTAAGTACAAAACAAACTTCAATCAAGACAATGCTAAATTCCACATGGAACTTCTCATAACCGCCAGATAATGCCTCTGATCCTTTGGCAAGAATACTTATATATAGGAAGTACCAGCGGCGTATCCACCATATTCTTGTCAAATTTTCATTGACTTTATCCGCAAGTTATGATTAGTTCTATGTGACTCTACAACAAACACAACAACCAAAACTTGAGTCTTAATTCTGATAGTATCCATGTTTGAATGATGACGATACCTCTCTCGTTTGTTGTGATGGAGAGGTTAGTCATTGTGGAAGTGAAATACAATCCAATTTCTTTAAATGATAAGATGCCATAAATACTAAATCAGTAAGTACAAAACAAACTTCAATCAAGACAATGCTAAATTCCACATGGAACTTCTCATAACCGCCAGATAATGCCTCTGATCCTTTGGCAAGAATACTTATAAATAGGAAGTACCAGCGGCGTATCCACCATATTCTTGTCAAAATTTCATTGGCTTTATCCTTAAGTTATGATTGGTTCTATGTGATTTTAAAACATAAACAAACACAATCAACCAAAGCTTGAGATAACATAAAGAAAAACATAAAACTAAACGATTGGAGTTAAATCTTGATTTTCGGTGAAGGGGACTAGTTGGGTGGTTTCGTTTGGGCCGTCATTATCTTCGACAGGATTGGTGTTGATGTTGAAAACTCTTCCTCTTGCTGGTGGCCTAGTGATTGGGTTTTCTTGATTTACTTGGTTAACTGGGTTTGATTGAGCTTGAGCGTTTATGATGTTAACCATTCGAGGGCACTTGTTTCTAAAGTGGGTAGGGTCGCCACAATTGAAACAAGCTCGAACATATGGGAACATGGGGTATTGGGGTTGTTGATAGGTTTGGATCATGTTTTGAGTAGGGGGAGAGATTTGGTTTTGAGGGGTGCGACAAACCTTGCTCAAATGACCATAGCGTCCACAATTCGCACATAGTCGACAAGGTAAGGTAGATGGATGGTGATAAAAACAGGTGTTACATCGAGGATGAGGTCCAAGGTATGGTTTCTTATTTGGGTAAGTTGAGTTGGGTGCTATTTGCGTGATTGGGATAGCTTGGATTGATATGGCTTGTGAAATTGGTTGATTACGTTGGGTAGTAGCGAAAACTTGCCCGTCTCTTTTTCTCTTAGAAATGGGTTGAGAAGGGGATTCGGTTTGGGTGGAGTTTGAAGTTTCAGTCGATGCCTTATCCTTCTTCTTCTCCTCCTTGAAGTCTTTGTTCTGGATTCGGTTTTCGGTGAGCTCTGTAGCTAACTCCATTGCTGCTTCCAAAGTTGCAGGCGTGGTACTTATTACAGAGTCTTGAATTTTTGACGGAAGACCTCGAATGTAGTGCTCGATCAAACGGTAGAGGGGAGTGAACAAGTTGGGAACCATTTGATTTAACTCGAGGAATCTTTTGTTGTAGGTGGTGTGGTCGCCTTCCTTTTGCTTCAACGAATAGAACTCATCTTCTAATTTCTTGATTTCGCTCCTTGGGCAAAACCGCATTGTCATGATTTCCTTCAACTCTTCCCAAGTCAAAGTCATAGCATCGTCAACGCCTCGTTTGGCCTTCTCTGTATTCCACCAAGTAAGTGCTATTCCATATAAACGACCGGTAGCATATCGTACTTTGCGATCATCGGGGCAATTGCAATTTAGTAAAATGTTCTCCATTTCTTCAAACCAATGGAGGAGAGTGGTGACACCTTCAGTCCCTTCGTATTTTGGAGGGTCGCAGGATTTGAAATGCTTGTAGGTGCATTTAGTGGTATTTGGGGGAGGGTTGATAACGTTTTGATCTTCTTGGTTGACAGGATTAGCCGTAAGTGCTTGTTGGACTTGGATTACAATGTTGGGTATTACGGCAGCCATTTGTTGAGCGATTAGGGCAGCCATGCGCTCGCGGGCTTTTCCTGCTCTCATCTTCCTACGGGCGAGGCTAGAAGACATCTACAAGGAATACATATCAAGAGTATAAGTTGGATGTTTTTGGGATCATGGGTCGTATTTAGGAATGAACATTCATAAAATAAATATAGAAAAATACATCTACTACATCCATAGGATGTCTTGGGCTTTGCTCGTCATTGGGCCTTGCATGCCGCCATACTTCACCTTTGTAATCATGTGGGCCCCCATGAATACCGGGTTTTTCATATGGTTCGCATGTGTTAGCCTGGTTACGTACACTAAAACCCGAGAAAATCGAGAAATATGTATATAACGTATGATATTTGGAATGTGTCCAGCTGTGGACACGGTGATACCTCAAAGTGGGGTTAGTTCGAACGGCGTTTGGTGTGGCATGCTTTGGCCTAATAGGTCCTTCGTACTCTCATCGTTAGTCCCCACGTAGGCAAACTGGTCCGTTATATTGGATTTATACGAATGCCAACCTAGACAGGACGTTCCGACTACCGGTACTTGTACCCTTCCAGTTACTACATGCCCGTCGCAGAACTTACTTTGATGAGATTTGAAAATTGCGACAAAATCTTTGAATAACAAAAGTATGAAGATGATTTGAATATATGAACATTGAAATATGTATGATGAATGTGTATGTAAGTATGTATGTTTGACTGTAAGTATAAACAAATATGAAACAAATAAACATCATAAGTTTGTATGTAACCACCTAAACAATTAAAATTTAGGCAACTATAGTATAGGCTCTAAGGGTCTAATAACCTATCCTATATCCCTATAGTCATGGCTCTGATACCAATCTGTCACACCCCGACCCGCAGCGGAAAAGGTGATCGGGGCATGATTGGGTTATCATCAAAGCTCATGACATTTATTATAACGTTTCATATTCATTAATACAATTTAATGGGAAATATACAATCATAATTACATCATGTCCTAAACATCATTCTAGGCTTCATTGTTTTCTTCTAAGGCATTTCCTATGTTTTCCTTGCTTCATCCTGTTCACCTGTATCATGTGTAAAAATGGTTTTTGGATCAACAAAAAGTTGGCGAGTGAATCCTATAAAAAACATTTGAACAAGTTTATTGAATTGATTATAAAATAAAGTGCACAACCACACACGAGTAAAAATAGATGTAAACTTATTCACCAATCATTTAAATTAAATAATGCACACACGAACAATAATGGATTTGTTTTGAGGCACGCGTTGCTCAACTCGTCTCCCACGAGGAACTGATGGGCCTAATGAATGAATTGCATATAACTTGACAATATGAAATACATAACTACAAAAATATATACAATCTAAGTTTAGATCACAATATGGTATGGCACAAGTTTAAATAAACAAGTTAATTTTAGTGACACATGACACACCCCAAAACGTGTAATTAAAAAGGGGAGTTGTAAGATTCACTCACATTGGGTGCGTTCGGTTGATGATGTTGAATGCGCACGAAGTTGGTTTTAACCACGAGTGAAACTAACCTAGATAATGGCATAATGGTTCGGTAAGTAAACGTATTTTTTTATCAATTTTAGTAGGATTGTTGGATTATTTTTGTGAGTTTAAGGCTATTTTCTAACCTTAAAAATGTTATTTTTAAGTATTTTTAATTGATTTTTAAATAAAATAAATAAATAAAAATGATAAAAAATGTTGACTTTTTGACCGTTGACCTGTTGACCGATTTGATTGTGTAATTGTGTGCGCCGGGTGAGGCTCGAACCCGAGACCTCCCGTTCGCGTGCACGCAGCTCTACCAATTGAGCTACGTGTCTAACCCGAAATATTTCTGTTTTTAATTATATTTATATACTAATTGAATTAATCTGAAAATCATTTATTTCAAAAACAATTTAAATGACTCGCTCGGTGCTCTCCACAGGTCTCGAACCCAGGACCTGTGGTTTAGGTTAACACACAGTCCACCGCTGGACTGTGTGTCTAACTTGTTAAATAATTTGATTTTTATTATACTTATATACAAACTAAATAATTTCATTTCTTCTTTAAATAAAAAGTTTGATAATTGTCCGGACCGGTGCGGTAGTCTGGACTCGAACTCGTGACTTGTGGTTTAAACGTTCACACAGTCCACCACTGGACTGTGTGTCTATCTTGGTTATTATTCCGGTTTTTATTAAACTTAACATCTATTGCAGTGAATCCGGTTCGGTTAAAAAAAAGGAACATTTTTATTAAGGCGAGTGTGCGTGGGACAAGAATCGAACTCGGGACGTAAGCGTGTTTATTTGCACACAGTCCACGCTGGACTGTTGTCTAACCCGAGATATATCTTGATTTTAATTAAACATATACAATACTGAAACTTCGTCTTCTTCGTTGGACTTAACCAGAACTAATGTCCGACTGGTTCGACGATTTAATCATGTTCATTTAGTGTGTTCCGCTTAATTACAGGTGCGATAAATAAAAAGAACGAGAGATTAAGTGTAAGATATACCAAACCGTGGCTCCTCTTTTTCGCCGGCGAAACTCCGGTGACAGCAGATGATTCCGGCGACGTGTGTCCTACGGCAGAGGGTCTTCAGGGAGCTTGAGATGAGTGTGGGTGGCTTCGGTATGAGCTCTGGGGGTTCAGTTTTTAGAGTGATGCACAGAGGTGAAAAGGTTCGGTTTTCCGGCGAGTTGCAGAAATTCTCCGGCGAGTGAAATTACGTCGGAAAGAGTGTGATTGTGAGCGAAAAACCTAACAGAGGTTAGAGGGGGTATTTATAGGGCAGAACATCGACGAATTTAGTCCGTTTTCCGTCTTGATTCGTCGGTCAATAAGTTTTCCGGCGGTTATACTTGCGTCGCGGGTTCAGACGTCAGTTATAACCGATGTAGTAGTTAAGGCTTCGGTTTAAAACTGAAGAAACCGTCCAATCTTGGCGAAATCGTCGGGATTTCCGACGACTGCGATTAGGCGCGTCGGTTTTGAATTCGAGACTTATGTTATGTATTAATTGTTTCCAATAATGAACAAGAAACACAAGTGGCGCAGTGGTTGGATGGTTGGAAGTTAAGTCTTTGCTGAATCCGGCTGACCCGGGTTCGAAACCCGGCTACGCCCTTTTATTTTTATTTCATTGTTTTAAATACTTTTTCAAATATAACTTATATATTCCAATATACTTATTAATTATGTATCGTTTAAAAATAATTTGGGCATTAAATACGCCACGAAATTTTTAACTGATTGTTCGGTTAATAAACGGAGCGGGTTTGGTAAATCCGGTTTTTTTTTACGGATGTTACAATGCTTAACCTCACAACAATGTCACTGAATATTATAGGAATGGACTAGGACGTATTTAAACTCCCTTTTATAGTTTTAGGGGGATATATAAACATACATACTAGCACATATATAAACATATATATTAGTTTTGCCCCCACAGTGACTACTCTTCGGTTAATGATTAAGTTTGCCTATTGAACCTAGATCTTGGGATCTCCAGTCAACTAGGTTAGGTTTCCCTCATGTCCCTTTTTTTCATGGGCTTTAGTCTCATTCCACAACTTGATCTCTTATTAACCCATGGTTGTTGGATCCAAAATTATTTGTTGACTTTGCTAAGTCAACAACGATTGAGATCAGTTGTCCTAATGTGTTCTTGACTCGCTAATCAGTTATGTCTTTTAGTTGATTCGTAAGACTTATAACTCATGATCTCAACTCGGATCTAGTTATGTACATTGTCTTTAGAATTACATGAAACTCAATTCATGGCTAAACACGTTTTCATCATGCTTGGTATGTCATAATTGACATCTTACTAGATTTTTAATATAACCAATTGGCACTCGAGTCCAATCTACTCGATTGACTCCACATAACCATTGTGTACTCCACTTGGTCATATGTTTGCAATATATATAAGGATTGCTAAAATCCTTATTGCCAAACCTTCAATATTCAAATGCAAGTCACCCCCCACATTTAAGTGTAATTGGATAACATCCAAATGGGGTGATGAAAGGTTCTCCCTTTCATTTTGAGTTTGAGAAAACTTTCAACTCTTACCATTTCTACATATCCAAAGGGTTTGTTTCTTAAATGGCTCAGCCCCCCACATTGCTTGCATTTTAATTAGGCTTGAGTAATATCATTCTTGATGACTTTTTAGACCCACATGATAGGATAAAATTATCCATATCTTTTTTCAATGCAATCGTCGAATTATATTACTCTACTCAGATTAATATTGCTCAAAAGAGCTTCTGAGCTATACGAGTTCTTCACATATGAAACCATATGGAATCATTACAAATGATCTATTTAGCCAGTCCTCCCAACTTATCCCTTTGGACTAAAATGAAGTTATATTTATAGTTTTGTTTTAGCACAAAATTCGTTCTTATGTCATCATATATTTTGAATGTTTAAAGTTAATTTAATCACCGTCGAGCATATAAATTAACAAGTATTAGTCTAGCATGCTTTAGACCACAATACTCTAGCATGTGAACAGAAGATGCATCATTCTGATTCTTCACAGCCTTAAGAGATAACGCACTATCTCTTCCAACATTCGTTTCTTAGGTTAGACACAATAATGAAATTTTATTTCACCATTCCAAAACTACCGGTTTTAGAAAGGTCTCAAAACCATAATTAACTCCATCCATTAGGATCATAAATCGTTTGCCTTTGATCTCCAAGGCTCACCATTGACTTCCTAAGGACTTAAACATAAGTCTTTATCCAAGTCACTTTGATGAACGATCTTTGTATAAAATCACTCGAGTCTTGAGATATAGTCAATTAGATTGACTCTCAACACCAAAGCATTCACGTATGCCTATAGTGATATATACATTTACGTTGTTGTTTCGTTAATACCATGTATTAGGATACTCTCCCAAATTGAGGACCAACCCTCCACATAGTTTAAACAACATTGATGGTAGTAGAAGCATCTACAAGTCCATCACTATTTTAAATCTCCCTTAATAAATTTGCTAAATTTATTAAAATCATTTACAATAATAACATACATTTCTTTCATATGTTATATTCTTTAAAAACTTACATGTGCATTTCCATGTTGATGCTCTTAACATTAGATGACATATCTCGTTTCCGTGTATTTCATCTCAAACCGTTCACCACGTTTCTCACGAAGTCGTTATATGTTTGATGTTCGATTTGTCACTTATTACATAAGTCATGATCACAACCCACTCGTTGTGTTCGTGTAAATTACTTTTTACACTTTGTATCAAAATGTGTATCCTTTTTACAAATTATTAGTAGTCCTAAAAATAATATACGTCTTGTATATCTTTTATTTATTTAAAACCATTTGTTTATGTAAAATAAACCCAAATGGTAGTCCACCTTTTTAAATAAATAAAAGCGAACATATATAAAATGGATACACGAATGATATATAAACATCAAATCTGAGAGTGTTATTAACTTCAACACTTTCAACCGAGATAAACACAATTATATCGTTTCGTGTCATGTTTTGAGGTACTCCCTCAATGGAACACATATAACTTGTTTCAACTTGAAACTCTAAACTTGAATAATCAATAAGTTATCCAAAAATATAAAGTTGTTACAATTAACTACTCATAAGTAGTTGAGCAACTTATTATATCCATAATAACCTCGAGTTGTTTTTACCAAATAGTCTTTCCGAGACCATTATACGGCTCAAGACGAAATACTTTCCATGGAAGCATCGAATCAGTTATAATTCGCAAAGAAATGTTTTATTCGTTCAAAAGATTTCTCGTTTTTGCAAGTGTTTTAAAATGAAACCTATATACATTTATGTTTTTATTACAAATCAAGACAATAAACCTTATAATAGTTTAAATAAAACAGTTTCAAATTCGCTCGTTTGAAAATAAAATAAATAATTTTAATAATTGGTTTATCATTTTCAAACCGTTTCTAACCCGCTCGTTAGAAAGTAAACGATTACAAATCGTTAAAATGAATAGTTTCTAAGAGAACCGATTCTAAGGCGCTCATTAGAACTTGAACGTTTAACAAACATTCAAAGTATTTGGTTCTATATATATTAAATTGTTTCTAACGCGCTCGTTAGAAATAAAATTAATACACAGATTCTCATAAGCCTGTTTTGGTTTATTTAAATGAACGTTTTCTAACACGCTTGTTAGAAATAAACATAAACCTTTTCTAACACGCTCGTTAAAAAATATATATATAATGATTACAAATCATCTTAAATAGTTTATCATTGTTAACCTGGTTCTAACCGCTCATTAGATATTTAAATGAACGTTGGTTTATTTAAATGAACGTTTTCTAACACGCTCGTTAGAAATAAACATAAACCTTTTCTAACATGCTCGTTAAAAAATATATATAAAATGATTACAAATCATCTTAAATAGTTTATCATTGTTAACCCGATTCTAACCTGCTCGTTAGATATTAACGATTGCAAATCGTTAAAATAGTTGGTTATAAGATAAACTAATTCTAATTCTAATATGCCTATTAGATTTTAAATGTTTGACAAACATTCAAACTATTTGGTTTTCAATAAAATAAACCAATTCTAACATGCTCGTTAGAAATTTAAACGAACACTTATTGACATAATCCTTTTTTTTGTATAAAATAAATGCTTCCCTTAAAACAGATTCGCGCCTCCTCTCAGACGGTTCTGTCTCCCAGGGTACAACAACCGAAGCAGTAGTTGTACTGCCGGAGATGCCTCTCATGCCCGAGATTACACCGGGTATAATTTATGTTCACTTTTATGTGGGAAAACAAATAAAGATAAGTTGGTGATGGTGAAAGAATTAGAGAATACTCCTCTCTAAATTCTATAAGAACTTTGTGTCCTAGGAATATTCCTCTAGTATTTCTCTTTCATCTCTCATTTTTCTCTATTCTCTTTCTTTTTCACCAACAAAGAGTCATAAGGTTTCTTTTATACTCAAAACTAAAACTCCATATTTAATTTCTATTGTTTAAAGATAATTATAACAATAAAAACCTTTATTATGGGTTTAATGATTTATAATATTCATGACATTAATTTACATGTTAATGTTATATTGAATAAAATAATAAGACATAATAAAACCTTCATCATGATTCTTGAATAGAGATTAAAAGTCATAAAACCACCAATTTATGACAAAGATGAATTTACTAGAGTCACCAAAGTTTAGAAATATTCACTTCAATCACTCAACTTCGAGCATCGATTTCTATTCATCTTAGCTCCATTTTGGACATAGTTTAATTCATTATTATGATACTCTCACAACATAGAACACAAACCCACGAATTATTATTTATACAACACATATATAAATATAATTATTGATGTCCAAAATATTTTGTAAAAAATCATTTTCACTAAAATTTCCAACACATACTTTTAAAAGAAATTAAAACCATTATTAACGTTTTGACTTACAACACGACCTATAAATCGTCAAAACCGAGCTGTGAATATTCTAGTAGAAACGCCTAACACGTAGACTAACTCTTGGTTACGTTATAAAATGCAGGCACAAACGGTTTGTTGATTTGGGCGGTTACCTTGGCCGGAATTCCTTGGTGGAGGTGCACTTCTGGTTTACAGCACAAGTGCTTTGGCACAATAAATGAATCTTCATCTTGTTACTACAAAGTATGGTTGTTTAGACTATCATGTAAAATACAAGAACAAACTATCAACCAGCATGTACCACCTCTTTCTATGCTAATTAAGTAGATAATGTGCTTTTCTTTATGCCATTTTTCCCTTCCTTGCATTTTATTATTCCAAAGGAACTAATTTGTATACATCGATACATAGTGAAAGTGTTAAATACAATATGCGTTAACGTACAATATGAAATTACGCACGTTATAAAACTCAAAATCCATGCATGTTGAGAACCATAATCATGCATGTTGAAATATCATAACAATACGTGACGATGTTTTTCAACACGCGTGATTTATGGTTTTTCAACATACGTGATTAGCGTTTTGAGTTTTATAACGTGCATAATTTCATGTCGTTCGTTAAGGAATATTGTACGTAACCTTCCCCTTATACATACAACAAGTACAAATTTAACATGATACAACATACAAAAACACAACTTTAATTAGATGTGTATTGTGTACAAACTAATTTCCTTATGTATATCATGTAGATTTTTGGTTTCCACTTCAACAAAACTTTAGTAATCATAGAAGAGGATGTTAACTTATTCGAGCACATAAAGAGAGAACGTATTTAGCAAACTACTTGCACAGTTGCACGTATCTTGCCTTGTTAATAAATACCAAAACACAAGCAAAAAAAATAGTTTGACTTTGACGAGTGACTATGAGAAGTGCTAAAACAATAAATGAAAAAAGAAGGCAAAAGAAGATGAAAAGGTGACGCCATGAAAAAGGGTGGATTACTGGATTTTGAGAAATTGGAAGGCTTAGTGTTGTACCTAGGCTGGTCTAGGTCCAACCCATTGAGCTCGAACTAGCCCAAACCGTATACTTTATACAAATGAAGAAGTATACTAAAAGTCTAAAAGTGACTCCACCTCACTTCTTGGCTTCTTGATCCTCCCATTACACACTCTCCCTAACTAAACTTCTTTATATGTGATATATTGCTTATGACATTTATCTATATACTTAATACAAACTTTATCATACACGAGTTATCCTCAAGGTTACAATCTCGGGACCTCTTAGCCTTGAGACCCCTTTCCAACTGATAATCTCCATGTTCTAATTCCATCCTAGGCTCGGAATAGGCTAGAACCGCTCGAAGACCCGACCGACCAGCTCCTATTGTAGAAGCACTTCTAACATCCGTTATAGCAACAAATATATATAACCTCTTTAGCTCTTGATACCATAGATATTTCCATATTTTTGTGTGTTGTTAACTTGTAACAGAATATAAAGGCCTAAAACCTTAGCACCAAATATAGTTAGGTTGTTTAGTTAATCAAATATTCCAATGTTTAACCGTTACTTATTAATGCTTAAGAGGCCATAACAATACCTAAATTAGGCCTAATTCCATTCTAACTACTAAAAGGTAAGGTTGGAGAACTCGCTAGTCGCTAGTCGGTCGGTGGGGTGGAGACTACGGACTACTCGGGATTAATCGGATCGGGTTTTTTGTATGTAATTATCAGTTTTATGTGTACATATACACATTATATAGGTAAATATTTTAAGTAGCTGGGTTTTAACTCTTACTCAACTCATTTTTTTAGCGTACAAGCTTAATTGTTGGAATTCACATGGTTTGGTTGAAAACTGGCAAGAACTTAGAGGTTTAGGCCGGAATATACAGTTTTTTTTTGCCAGAACCTGGCTGGAATCGCCGATTATTTTAAGTAGCTGGGTTTTAACTCTTACTCAACTCATTTTTTTAGCGTACAAGCTTAATTGTTGGAATTCACATGGTTTGGTTGAAAACTGGCAAGAACTTAGAGGTTTAGGCCGGAATATACAGGTTTTTTTTGCCAGAACCTGGCTGGAATCGCCGTTTTTGGCCGACTGGCTAGGTCCGACTAGCGATTAATGGATTAACGAAAAATTACTCAATTACTAGTCGCCGACTAGTCGAGATTTTACAACACTGCTAAAAGGTAAATGTAACTCGATTTGAATTATTATATAACCAAACAATGAAACCAGTTTAATTTAGCTTAACCTGCATGGTTTCAAGGTTTGAGCCGATCTATTGTTAGGTAGTTAACATTGGTTAATTATGTAACTGAATTTGGTCAACGGCAACCCTTCCTGTAAAACATCGACAATAACTGAAGTTGTTCGATTATGTAACTGCGTTTGGTTGCAGGACTAAGATTCTAGTTAAGACTTCTCCGACACACAAATCAACCTAATCCCATTTTAAATCCATTCTTTCTGTACGGTCTTTATTTTCACATATATATATATTTTTCTCTTATATAGTTAACAAGTAATCACGTCCCTGTTATTAGGTTGGAGTTTCCATCAGGGCTAAACAAGTGAAGATTAAAATAACTAGCGCAATAATCATGTTTTTTTTTGTCATATATACGATGAAGATTATGTCAGACAAAATTTTATCTAAACAAAGAGTATGTGGCGTAATGGTGATATCAACTAACAAGATGTGTAGGAGATATATACCTCGCCAAGTTGTTAAGTGTTCAGCTCCTATAACGGACAGATTTGTTAACTTAGAGTTAGAAGAAGTGTGTATGAATTAGCTGATAAAAAAAAGGATTTGTGTTTGTCTCTATAACATTAAATGTTTTGAAATATAACTTGGGCTACGACCGAGTTACAATTCCCACATGCAGACTTTATTTACATGGCGACGTAAAGGTCTCAAGGAGCTGGATTACATGGCAAAAAATCGTAGGTGTTTAATTTCTTGATTTAAGGCTTCAATTTCAATCAAGATTTTCCACCAATTTTGTCAAATTTCCAGACTTCATTTTATAGCTAATAACACGTAAATCATTAATTAAAATATTTTACGTGTTTGTTTGTGTTAAATTGATTTATTTCGGCTAACTTGCAATTTCGAAAATTTGAGAAACCTGATAAAATTAGAAAATCTCTATAAAATGGCACCTCATATAATTATTTATTCATTTAGAATTTTCAACATTTTTTTTGAGAAATTCTCTCTTTTTTACTTATTTGTTTCTGCTATGCTCATTTTATTTCTAATCTTTTATTCCAAATTAACAAGATGAGTTTCTTTGAGAAAATCTTTCTTTATTACTTATTTTGCTTGTGATTATAGTAACCGAACGAAAAATGACCATACGGTGTAGAGGGGCTTGAAAATGGGACGTTATGCGACACTTGGATGACACGTAAGCATGCGTTAGAAATGGGGCATAGTGCAAAAACGGAATGTGTGAGACGAGACATGGAAGAGCAGCGTTATTCGACACATGGCACACACTTTTATACTTAAAAATTATATAAAATCTATTAAATTTAAATAAAAAACATTAACATTAATTGCATCCAATCACAAGCGGCCATGTCGTCTCCCAATATGCCCGGTGGAAATCTTGCCGCCCCTTCAACAACGTCAGAAGGGTGTGGTGTATGCGGCGTGGAAAGGCATAAACGTCGCTTATCCACGCCCACACCGTGTGTTCTAAGTGACTAGTTAGTTCCCTCTAAAATTTCAATATGAACTTTTCAAAAACCCTAGTATCTAAACGAATTTACATGTCAACCTATTTATTAAACCACTTATGCTAAGATTAACTTGTTTAATAAATACAAATTTACATGTCAACCTGTTTATTAAGCTACTCTTAATTTGGATCAATGACGGCAAACTAGCATACCATCGTATCATGAGTAGAATCACCTGATTATATCATTCTCCACAAAGCAATAATGCCTATACACCAATTCAGGATGAAACCCAATAAATCTGGAAAAAAAACCCTCTTGTGAGGATCAAACCCAGGACCTAATGGTCCCTAAGTTTTATCCCACTCCTAAAATACCATTAGACTATAATGTTATGGACATTAACTTGTTTAATAAATATGTTATTTTACTGTGATTTTTTCATATCGTGTCAAGTTTCATCCCCGTAGGCATGGGCGTAGCTTAGAGGGAGGCCGGAGTGGCGCCCGACCCCTCGAACTTTTCGCTCAGTAGTGTCCGGTATGTCGTTTTCATATAGAATTTTTTAGGTAGATACGTTTTAGACCCCCGGGTTTTATAATTTTTTTAGGCATATACGTTTTCGACCCCCCGCTTTTATATGTCAAGCTTCGCCACTGCCCGTAGGCCCCCTGCTTCTCACATTCCACTCATTAATTAATTCACTACAAGAAAAAACCCTTGTAGGGACAACATTTTTTAAGCCTATACGGAGGACATGTTGTCTATATTGGTCTTTTTCACCTATAGAGAGGACATTCGCCCCTATAAAAATTGTCTCTACAGCTCTGTCCCTATAGGTCACAAGAGTCGTCCCTATAGAAACACTTGTTGAGACGACATGTCGTCTCTACAAGTTTGTGAAATAAAAATTATTAAAAAAATAAATAATGTTTATTAAATAAAAAACAAGAATAAATTAATAAACTTAATTGGGCTTATATTGACGATCAGGTTCGTGCAACCAAAAGGTGGTCAAATGGGATGCACACATACACGTACACGTACACATACACATACATACACACACGTACACGTGCACACTAACACATACAATTACGTACACATACACACGCATGAATACACTAACACATACATACACATGCCTATACTAACACACACATATGTACATAAATATACATATCACCACACATACACATGCATACTAACACATACACAAGTACACGTGCACACTACACACACATACACACATGCGTACAATAACACATACACACACACACACATACACACGTACATATATATAAGGGTTGTTGGATTTTATCACCCCCCCAACTTTTGGCTATTACCTGCTGCCACCCTCAACTATCACTTTGACGTCCGTCAACCCCAACTTAACACTTCGTGTGTTCTGTCATTACGTCGTTAAGTAATCACTAACTTTTGATCTTGTTACTATACTTTTAGGGTGTCCAAAGATCCCTAAAACTTCCTAAGATCCCTATGACACCCCCAAAAGTATAGTACCAAAATCAAAAGTTAGTGATCAGTTAACGACGTGGTGACAGAACACACTAAGTGTTAAGTCGGGGGTGACGGGCTTCAAAGTGATAGTTGGGGGTGGCGGCGGCAAATAGCCAATAGTTAGTGGTGATAAAATCCAATAACCCTACATACAAATGCGCAAACTAACACGTACACACGTACATGAGCCCGAGCTGGACAAAGCTTGAGCTAAATTAAGTTGTGAGAACTCGAGCTCGGCTCGTTGGAAGTTTATCAAGATCACTTAAATATTTATAAAGAACAAATACTACACTAAGGCTCAAGAACATGCCTGACGAGCTTCACCTTCAGGCTCGATAAATAAACAAGCTTTATTTTATGCATAGGCTCGGCACAGGCTCGACAAAACTCGACTCGTTTCGAGCTTTATCTCGAGCTAATCTCGTGCAGCTCGTGAGTCGCAAGACTCGTGTGTACCCCTAGCGCAAACACACGCACACACAAACATACATACATACGTACGTACGTACATACATACATACATACACACATATAAGTACATACATAGACACGTACACATATATATACACACATACTAAACATACATACCCAGAACATATATATGGGATGTTTGATATTTCGTGTTTTTTATGTTTTAGTATGTAGTATTCCATATATATATATATATATATATATGGGATGGGTAAAATGAGAATCACCTTGAGGTGTTAGAACCGTAGGAACCAATATTAGACATTGATCAAGATAGTTTTAATGGATGAGATTAAAAGACAATAAAGAAATGTAATGATTGTGTTTTTATTAATGACATTTGTTTTCTAGTGACAAAGGGGCATAATTACTATAGATTTAATGATTTGTATGATTATTGATTTTGTTTTAATTAATAAGATTTGTTTTTTAAAAAATTAAACATGCATTATTAATTTTCTTTTAATTCTCATAAATTTTTTATTTTAATTCTCAGTTTCTTTTGCGTGCGTTTTAAAACTTTTTTTACGCACCGGTTTAGGACTTCTTTTACGCACTGGTATAAAACTTTTTTTACAAGCGGTTTTAAACTTTTTTTACCGCGGCTTGAACTTTTTTGCGCGCGTTTTAATATTACGTGCCGAAAAAACTTTTTTACGACCCGGTTTTATAAAATTTTTTTACGCCAAATTTTTTACGGTTTTCAACTTTTTTACAAAAAAAAAACTAGTGGGATTACCCGCGCTCCGTGGCGGGAATTCGATTCGGTTCGTCACGTATCTGCCCGACTCTTGTTGTTTACAATATCAAAAATTAAGCAAACTACGTATTCGTTTTTTAAAGAAAACTAACAAACGTATTAAAAAAACAAATTAGTAAAATCATTAAAAACTTGTATCACATATATAGTGTGGGGTTTAAAAATGAAAAGTAAAATAAAATATTTGTTTATTTATTTTTCTTCACACCAAAACCAACCATATCAAACTAACCAACATTTTTACTGCACAATACACAATAATGACTAATTAAAAGTTGCAACTTAACAAAATTTTGCTCTGGAAAAAGAAAGTCAAATTGACCAATCAGAAAAAAAGCACCGACAAAGCATATGAATATTATGTATAATAGATTTTTTACCAAAAAACAATTTTTTTTGATTTTAAGAGAGAGAGAGAGAGTAGATATGACATTTTGATGAATAGAAAAGTCTGATAAGACTTTAAAGAGAGAGAGAGAGAGAAGACATGATATTTTGAGTAAATTACCAAAATAACATTTAAGATTTAAAATAATAGTGTATAGGTGACATGATCTGATTGGTGAAAAGTGGTTCTCACGGTTTTTACAAATGGGGATGGTTTTCATTTGAACCGATCCCTATATATATATATATATATATAAGTTCAAATAAACATCTATTAAACCAAATAAAATTAATTTTATTATAGAACCTAATTATTTATTACTTAATAAAATGATAGTTATATAATTGAATATTATTTTTTTGGTATAATCATGAATAAAATAAGAAATAGTTAATTTGGCTTATAGGGACGACAAGGTGAATATTTTTTTTAAATTTAAATATATTTACATATTGGGAAGACATGTCTTTCTATAGGTTAATTTTTTTTTGAAATTTTCGGGTGGGAAATTTTGCCTCCTAAACGAATTTTAATTATTTTTACATATAGGGATGACATGTCTTTTCTATAGGTTAGTTAATATATTTTTTCAAATTTTCATGAATTTGTGGGAAATTTTGTCTCCTAGATGAAATTTTTTTACCTTTCAAAACTTTTAGAGACGATATGTCATTTCTATAGGTTAGTTTATTTATTTTTTATTTTTTTCAAACCTTTTAGAGACGATATGCCCTTTTATAGTTTAGTTTATTTATTTTCTAAAATTTTTATTTCAAACATTTTAGAGATGATATGTCCTTTCTATATGCTAGTTTATTTATTTTTTAAAATTTTTATTTCAAACATTTTAGAGACGACATGCCGTGTCTATAGGTTTAAATATATATATCTTTAGTTAAAAAACAAGAATAAATTAATAAATTTAATTGGTTTATAGAGAAGACATGTCGTCTTTATATGTGAATAATATTTTTTGTATTTTTAATTGTTTATTAACCAAAATTAAAAAACAAAACAAAATAATGTTTCCCTATAAAGACGATATATCCTTTCTACAGGTTAGTTTATTTATTTTTAAAAATTTTTATTTTAAACATTTTAGAGACGATATATTCTTTCTAAAGGTTAGTTTATTTTTTTTTTACAATTTTTATTTCAAACATTTTAGAGACGACATATCTAGTGTGTTGCAATGTGAGTAATATCTAAACGAGTATAGACTTGAACTTACATAAGGCTTCTAACTAATGAAGCATAAGTAAATAATCTCATTTATCCTTTTATCCTCTAAACGAGAGCAATATTATTCGTTACATATATAAGGACTCATTTAAGGTTAAACTTTTGGAACGAAAGTAATGCCCCATTGGGTCTATCTCAGCATGTTATGATATTATCATGTAAGAGATATCTCTGAGATCTATTATATCAAAAATTGTGTTAACAATTGTCACACCCCAACCGATGGCGGAAACATCGAGGCGGGACGAAATAGATTGCTCATTGCTCATAATACTAAAAGCGACAATAATTAATTAAATCCGAATTTCATTTCATGCGTAAATTGTCATACATTGCAAGGGAAAATTCAAATACAACATTAACTAAGACAAAATTTGATACATCAATAATAAACCTAACGTCTATGTGTGTATCTAGTCTCGACGCTACTTCATTTTCATAGCATCATCTTCATCAACCTGTAACATGTTTTAAAATACGAGTTCAATGCAAAAGCAAAGGTGAGTATACAAGTTTGAGCATAGCATACGTATAAGCATAAGTTTAAACAAATCCACATGGCAACTAAGTTTACATACGAAGCATATACAAGGCATACGATATTTCTAGTCAACCATCTGTTTTCGCAACTAGTATAAATAATTCAACATGACCACTCGTTCACGGACGGTGCGTTACTCCTATAGCGCTATACATGTCAAATGGAGGCTCAAAATAAGCTAATGACTATGGTATCACATACGTTCGGTCCTAGTATAAGCATAACATACGTATCAAAGCGTTCATGTATAATGGATTGTTCGTGCAAGTAATAAAGCATAAGTTTCGTGTTGTTTTTGATATGTAAACATGTTACACCCCAAAAGGGGTAAACATAAAAGGGGGTTCGAGTATACTCACGGTTTTGCAAGCGTTCCGATTTAGCAAAGTCCGTGAAGGTGTTGTTGTGTTGCGGGATGAACACCGAGTTATCCTACAAGAGGAAAAAGTAGGTGTGAGCATTGGAATGGTAACGAGAGATTCGGGATTTGGAATAATTCATTCAAAGTACGTATACGAAAATACACACTAAGGTATAGCACTTGTCCTTGACACTTATAATAACCCATAAGGAGTAGGTGTGGTTTCATAGGCTCAAGACCTATAAGAATCGTTGACAAGGAACTACACACGTAGTGACAAACTTATTAACTTGATAGATGCTTATTTAGTCATGATCAAGGCTTCGGTTCCAATGATTATATTATAGTCCATAGGTATATATATATATATCTAGTTATATAATCATGTAGGAGGTGGGAGGATAAACCATCCACTTAGGTACCTCTTAGTGTCATGTAATTCAAGTAGGAGGTGGGAGGATTAACCATCCACTTTGGAACCTCGTATGATGTTCACCACTATACAAATTACCATAGGTAACAAGGAGGGTCTTAGAACAACAACAAGAATGTAAATGACAAGAATGTAAAGTGTGTCGCCACTATACCAAGTAGCCAAGTGAAAAACAACCCGGGGAGCACACATCGACACACGTCGACGGCTAGGCGGGGTTGTGACACTTTAGGACTAGCAAGCTACTTAGGATAATGATGAAAATCATCAAGTGATGTGTGGTCCAAAGTTAGGATAGCCCAAGCTAACCAAGGTAGACACACTATCATCAAGCTTTTGGCTTGGCATCACTTGTGAGCTTAAAGCTCTTCAAAACAGAAAGTTTAGAGTGTTAAAACACTCTTATTTACATGTTTAACAACCTTGGTTAGTCTCACTAATCATAGCTTTGATTGTAAGCTCAAGAACACAAAGTTGTTTGATGAAAACATAAGTTTTGAAAGAGTTTTGTTAAAATCAGAAAGTTTCTTGCACTTCAACCTCAAATATGAAGGAGTTCCATCTCGGTTTTCCATGGAAAACCTAAGGAAACAATCCTAGAGGTGTCCCAAGTGCTAGGAAAGAAAGAACAATGAAAAAGGTGAAGTGGAAGTGAGCTAGAACTCACTTTGAAGACCTTGAACTTTCTGCTCAAATTCTGAGATTATTAGCAGATTTGAAGTTATTAGAGAGTGTTTTAGTGGAGTTTGCAAAGTGGAGAAGTGTAGGAATAGGTTGGGTTTTATAGGATGTGATTAGGGTTAGTTAGGTGGGTGTTTAATGCAAGAAGCACAATCCTTGTGCACCAAAATTGACCAATCCATGAGCTTAAACAACTTTCTGCCAAACAGATGGCTGGCAGGGCGCGAGAAGGAATGGGGGACACGCTGGAGGCCCGCGAGAAGCTGGGAGAAGTTTCATTTTTGGCAATTCAGCCCCCTGGAGTTTATATTTAAGGGTTTAGGGGTGTTATAAGCATAAAAAGTGCATTTTAAGGGGGTTTTAAGTCAGTTTATCGTAAGAATAATTATAACCAAGTATGATTGCATATATGTATCATGTATAAGTATCGTATAATGTATGTACGTCACGTATTTGCAAGTTCATCACACGTTTACGAATATCACAAGTATGCGTTACATGTTTGAATGTATAAGTATAAAATGATTATGACTAAGTATAACATGAATAAAATATGATTTTCCATTATGATTCAAGTCTCGGATTACAATGGTTTACAACAAAGAATAATTACGAGATACAAGGCTTCCAAAATAGAAATACAAGACAAGCTTTCTAATTAAGGAAAGTTACGAAAAAAGTGGAGCGTTACAGTCTCCCCTCCTTTAGGAAATTTCGTCCCGAAATTTAGGAAGATGCAACGAAGAGATGCGGATACTTGGTCTTCATATCACTCTCGAGCTCCCAAGTAAATTCAGCACCACGTTTTCCTTTCCATCAAACCTTGACGATAGGAATGCGACTGCGCCTTAATCGCTTGATTCCTCGGTCCATGATTTCAACTGGTTTCTCCACAAAATCAAAGTCTCGTTGATTTGAAGATCTTCGAGTGGAACTTGAAGTCCTTCTTCGGCCAGACACTTCTTGAGATTCGAAACGTGAAACACAGGATGAACATTGTTGAGCGTTTGAGGTAGATCCAGACGATACGCTACCTTGCCAATCCTCTCGAGAATATTGAAAGGACCTACATAGCGAGGAGCGAGCTTGCCTTTCTTACCAAATCGAGCAACACCTTTCCAAGGGGATACCTTGAGAAGTACGTTATCACCCACGTTGAATTCCAATGGTTTGCGTCTTCTGTCGGCTTCGAGCTTTGAGGAGGTTATCACGGATTTGTAAGATCTTGTCTGTTATCTCTTGTATCAGTTCGGGACCGGTGATTTGAGAGTCTCCGATCTCGTGTCAACAAATAGGCGAATGACACTTACGACCATACAATGCTTCAAATGGAGCCATTTGAATACTTGCATGATAACTATTATTGTACGATAATTCTACCAATGGTAAGTGCGAATCCCAGTTGCCACCAAAATCGATTACGCATGACAGAAGCATATCTCCAAAGTTTGGATAGTACGCTCTTTTGACCGTCAGATTGAGGATGGAAAGCGGTGCTAAGGTTAAGATGAGTGCCAAGGGTGGATTGAAATGTTTGCCAAAGGCGGGAGGTGAAACGAGCATCGCGATCGGAAATGATGTCAATGGGAGTACCACGATGACTGATGATTTCATCCGTGTAGATACAGGCCAATTTCTCGACCTTGTAATCTTCACGAATGGCAAGGAAATGAGCGGATTTGGTCAATCGGTCAATGATAACCCATATACTGTCATGACCAGATGAAGTACGAGGAAGCTTGGTAATGAAATCCATAGCAATACTCTCCCATTTCTAGACGAGAATTTCTGGTTGTTCGAGTAAGCCAGAGGGGCGTTGATGTTCAGCTTTCACCTTAGAACAAGTAAGGCACTTTGAGACATAGGGAGCGATATTTTTTCTTCATTCCAGGCCACCAATAGGATGTACGAAGATCATGGTACATCTTGTCAGCGCCAGGATGAATGGAGTATCGGGATTTGTGAGCTTCATCCATCAGGGTGGTTCGAAGGTTAAGACGATTGGGAATCCAAATGCAATCATGGTAGTAAAGGATACCATCGGGTTTAGCTGCGAGTGGGTTTTGGACTCCACAATTCAACACGTTATTGAGGTTACCCTCGTTAATGACGGAAAATTGTGCTTGGCGAATTAGCTCATGAAGTTTTCCCACGATTTGGTAACAACAAATACTCTTGACATGAGTTTTACGACTAAGTGCATCGGCTACAACATTTGCCTTACCAGGGTGGTAGCGAATGTCACAGTCGTAGTTGTTTAACAATTCTACCCAAGGACGTTGACGCATGTTGAGTTCCTTTTTATCAAAGATATGTTGAAGGTTCTTAGGGTCGGTGAAGACCGTACTGTCACACCCTGACCCGCAGCGGAATAAGAGTCGGGGCATAATTGTGTTATTACCAAAGCTCATGATGTTTACTAAAATATTTCATATTTATTAAATTCAAATTACAACTTAAATGTTCAAATCAAATTCATACAAATACAAGGAAATGAAACTAAGTAAAACAATCCAAAGCTTAAACTGATTTATTCTTCTAGGCCCTCTTATGTGTTTCTTGCCTCAACTGGATCACCTGTATCATGTGTAAAATAGGGGAAATTTTGGGTCAACAAAAGTTGGCGAGTGAACCTTGTTTAAAAACATTGTTATTGATTTCTTGTTGTATTTAATATTGAAAAGTTGTGCAATATTCATATGTGAGCAAACATATATAAACAAACAATCACAAAACACCATGAATGAGTATATGACATGAATGATAATGTATTTTGAGATCAAGGCTCAATCAAACGGAGTCGATCGTATGAAATGTATGATGATGTATGTGAGATCAAGGCTCAATCAAACGAAGCCGATCGAATGAGGCACCTGTACTCAACCCGTCTCCCACGGGGAGCTGATGGGCCTAATGAAATGCATGTACTGAAAATGATAACTTTAATCTAAACATAATCCACACAACAATTGATACATATTGAATACACATTTGATCACGGATATGATGGATGCACAAGGGTTTAAATATAATAAATAATTAAGCGACACATGATACACCCTAAAAATGTGATTAAAACGGGGAATTGGTAGAGATTCACTCACATTGGGTGCGTTCTTTTGATGATGTTGGATGCGCACGAGTTTTGGGATTTGATCGACGAGGAAAACCTAACCTAAAATAATAATGAAATGGTTCGGTAAATAATTGGATTTTATTTGAGACTAATACTTTTAATTAACAAATTTAATAGGATTTTTAGATTTATTTTTGTGAGTTTAAGGTCATTTTCTAACTTTAAAAATATTATTTTTAAGTATTTTTAATTGATTTTTAAATTAAATAAATAAATAAAAAATAAAATTTTTGACTTTTGTTGACCGTTGACCGGCCGTTGACCGTTGACCGGACCGTTGACCGATCGGACTGTGGTTGAGTGTGCACTGAGTGAGGTTCGAACCCGGGACCTCTCGTACGCGTGCACGCAGCTCTACCAACTGAGCTACGTGTCTAACCCGAAATATTTCTGATTTTAATTATACTTATATACTATTTAGATTATTCAGAATTATATTTAATTTAAAAAGGTTTTTAAATCATTGAACCGGTGTGAGGGCCTGGACTAGAACCCGCGTCCATAGCCTTGTATTGCACACAACCCGACCAACTGGGCTGTGTGACTAACCCGAATGATATGCGATTTTAATTACATTTATATACTATCTGCGTCTTAATATATATCATTATTAAAAATGGTTGGAAATTTGTAAGAACCGGGCAGCGTGTTAGGACTCGAACTCGGGACCATGATATTAAATTTGCACACAGTCCACCACTGGACTGTGTGTCTAACCCAGTATAATATTCAGTTTTAATTAAACTTATACACATATCGCCTTCGTCTTCTTCATTTATAAAGACACGGAACCAGATGCCCGACTGTTTTTGTTTAATTCGATTATCGAAACTTATAATTGGTTGGAAAGTATTAGATAATGAGATTAAAGAACAGAATTGTACCAAATAGGATGTTTTTCTCAGAACTCCGGCAAGGGTCGTCGGCTCTGATTTGTGAATTCCGTCTGAGCGGATCAATTAACAGTTTTGATCAATGAGTTGTGAAATTAAGTGACTAAACAAGAGATATCAGGGGGTTTAGATGATTGTACCGATTTACAGTGTGATTTCGGAATTTCCAGAGATTTTCCGGCGAGTGCAGAATTTCCGGCAACGTCGTCTGGAACCGATTCTGGTTGAAGGATTGAAGTTAGTATATGTCTAACAATGGATTGAAAACGGAAGAGTCGAAAAATTTACCGATTTGGTGTAAGTCTCGGTTTTCCGGTGAAAGTCCGGCGAGTGCAGAATTTCTCCGGCGAGTGCTAAGACTTCGATAAATTGTGCGATTTTGAGCGAAATGGTTACCAGAGACTTGGGTGTGTATTTATAGGGAAGAAACAAATGAATCGAGTCCGAATTCGATCTTGATTCGTGGTCAAAACTTTTCCGGCGGTTATGACTGGGATTGCGGGATTAGACATCGGTTATAACCGATGTCGAAGTTAATACACGCGTTCAGTCAAAGGAAACGGTCGAAGTCTCGCGAAATCGTCGGTAATTCCACTGCGGATTGGGCGCGCTGATTGCTGAATTTGATTTCGAGTTTTATTATAAATATTATTTGTTTTAATAGTTATCACAAACGAGTCAAGTGGCGGAGTGGTGAGATGTTTGTTTGTTTGATCCGGCTGACCCGGGTTCGAAACCCGACAGCTTGATTTTATTTTTTAGCACTTGTTTTTACCATTTAATGATTATAGTTTTTTAATTCTAAAATATTTATTAATTATGTATTGTTTAAAATTAAAATGAACCATTAAATACGCAACGAAAATTATAACTGAAATATTCGATTAATAAACAAAGCGGGTTTTGGAAACCCGTTTTTCGACGGATGTTACACGTCCACTTTGTACCGTAAAGGTAGTGTCGCCAAATCTTTAACGCAAAAACAACTGCACCAAGTTCAAGGTCGTGCATAGTATAGTTTTTCTCATGAGTTTTGAGTTGTCTCGACGCGTATGCGATAACCTTGTCCCGTTGCATAAGGACGCAACCAAGACCTTGGTTTGAGGCATCACAATACACGACGAAATCGTCGTTTCTATCGGGAAGTGCAAGGATAGGAGCATTACATAGCGTGTCCTTGAGGGTTTGAAAGGACTCCTCTTGTTCGGGACCCCATACAAAAGGTTTATCTTTTTGGGTCAAGGACGTTAAAGGAACGGCAATCTTGGAGAAGTTCGAGATGAAACAATGGTAATAACCAGCTAAACCAAGAAACGAACGAATTTCAGAAGGCGATTTAAGTGCAATCCAATTCTTCACAGCTTCTATCTTTGTAGGGTCAACATGAATACCGAGTTCATTGACAGTGTGACCAAGAAATTGAACCTCTATAGGTACGTCGTCTCCAAAATCCGGTAATGCGAAAGGCTGGAAGGCATCGTCGTCATCGGATAGCATCTCCGGATCACTCTCGGTGTCCGATGTGAAAACCTCCGGCTCATGTGCGACCTCATCGTCCGAAATGATGGCCATAGGGTCGTGAACGTCAGACAATCCGCTCTTAGAGGAAGACATAGGTACCTGTAATATAACAATCATGACATATGCACATATATTAACTACTAACACTCATTGTATACAAACAAAGGCAGTCATCACTTAATCATGTATTTACGTTATCCCTACGTGAGTCTTTATCTCGCAAGTCTACCCCATGCAACTAACCAACCTTTGTGACCTTACTTATGTTTCTTGTCTTCCTTTTGTAAAATATTTGTTCCATGGATCTTGGCGTTTTGTAAATGCAATGAAAAGTATTTTGTAAAAGTATTTTGTGAGAGAACCCTAATGATTGTAGTCTAGACTTGATAAGGAATCCTAGTTCGCTTCAATCGAAGCTCTGATACCAAGATGTCACACCCTGACTTTTGCGGAAGCATATTATGTGTGACTTGATTAATATCATTGCATTCAATTATAACAAACAACTATATGCTAGAAAACATGATGTTCATCCATTACTAAATTTCATAACATTACAACCCACATAGTTTAATTCCGCACCAAGACTTCGAGGTTAAGGTACAAGCTAACCAAATGTTTAAAGTTCCATTTTGACAGAAGACATAACTTAAACCAAGACTTTGACTTGTGTGTCTTATCTAGGATAAAACATTCAAGTCAAACCCTACAAAATATGGATGGCATCATTTATGGTAGACACGTCTTGAAAACTTTCAACCTTCGCCAGATCCATCAATTCCCTTAAATACATGTAGTTTGAAAAACATCAACAAAAGTTGAGACGAGTTCATGTGTTTGCATGTGTGTACAAATAACCTTGTAAACATTTGTAAGTATGTGACTGTAAACCGGTATGAAAGCGTCTATGAACAGATCAATTAATGATTTGCAAGGTCATTAATATGTGTGCAATGGCGTAGGAAGGCTCAAACCTAGCAGATTTTGTACCGGGCTTCCGGCTGGAAGACATAGTCACCACCTTCGGCCATACCCGGCCCAGGGGTGGGGCTCGCAACACCCAAATAGATCTATCACTCATGTCCCTCGGTCCTTATACGAGGATTAATGGTCTTAAGTATGCGCCTACCCATTCACATGATCTAACAATTCATTCCTTAGCTAACCATACCCTTTGAATTCATTGAAATGTTTGTAGCATGTATTTCACCCCCGAAGTTATAAAACTGAAAATAGTTAAAAGAAAAAGGGGGACATGAACTCACTGTCTTGCGTTCTTTGTTTCCAGTGTAACCCGAAGCTGCTACTAGTGTGCACGACTACCTACAACGTACCACGGTTTATTAGACGGGCGGGTCGTGCCTTAACTTAGTATTAATTTGTGTCTTTGAGTTACATTTCAATGTGCCATCAATTTTTATTCCAAGTATAATTGTTATTTGTCAAAATGATAAACATTTTAACTTAAATTAAATCTTGGAATATTAGTTGAAATAATATATTTTAACTTGTCACACTTATATGTTTGTATGCAAATATTTCCCAAGGATGGGTGGCGTATTCCGGTGTGTATTTATACGTATGACAGTACGTATTTTTATTGTGTGTAATAAGTATTCTTGTACTAAATTTTTGTATTAACTTTTCCGGAATAATATTTCTAATAAAAATTCATCAATATATATATACTCTCATAACATATATTTTTAAGAGATATTACATAGAAAAATTATTTATAATTTTTCTTTTCGTAAAATAATTGTATTTTCATATAAACTTCAAAATAATATATTTTCAAGTTTAACTTAGAAAATATATATATAAATCCACTTCCTATCCAAAATAATATATTTCAAGTTTATTTAAGAAAATACATTTTCTCCAAAAATAATGTCTTCAAATGATTTCAAGAAAACATAAATTTTGATCTACCCAAAAATAATATATTTTCACCTTGTCAAAAATATGTTCTATTTTTGTAATAATAGTAGAAATCACATTATCATTCTCTTCATGTCCGAAATACCAAATTACCGTAATATTCTTATGAACTTTAAATTCCGGAATATTTGTAAGTTATATTCCTTATTTGGTTTGTCCAATATTTTGGGTGTAAATTATATATTCATACCCTTGGAATATTGGTAATATTTTGGATTATAATTTCTTGGTATTTTGGTGAGTTATATTATTTCAAGTCCTAAAATAATATAACTAATACACATGATATACAAATATTCACACACAAGGTGACATCTAAATATATGTTTCTCAAATACATATTTAGTCACTTTTATTTTCAAAAACCATCCTCCAATACTTGTAATTTTTGTAACAAAATCTATGGCAAGCTCTATATGAAAATTCATGGTTTAAAATATACTTGCAAATATTTGTTCAAAAATAATTTTTCTAAGTGTTTAACTTTTAGAAAAATTTCGTCATAGTTTCCCCTTAAAAATGTAGGTTTCCATGCTTTCAAGCATATCATTTCTTTTATAAATCAACACAATCATTAATATATCAACCAATACTTACCAATTTGCCAAAATCATGCATAAATTACCACTTCATGAACTTGAAAGTTTACAAAAACTTGTAGTATCTTACTAGTGGTTTTAGTAAGCTTAGTTACACTTTAATGTGTGGTTGTTTATTTAAAAACTTCATTTTTTGATGAATTTAGTTCTTTACAACTTGTGATTCAATTTTCTAAAAACGTTTCTTCTTGAGTTTTTCTTGTTACACATATATTCCTACACTTGATTAACTACCTTAAACATGGTTAAGTTCTTTAAGAACCAAGCTTAAGTAAACTTTGTATTTCTAACTTTGTTTTCTTGAAAAATCATTCTTGAAATCAAAGATTTAAAAGACTTTTTATTTACTTTAATTATTACTTTACTTGAAAAACAATTTTCACTTCAAGTTCATGATGTAAATATGGATGATTACTTTGATCTTAACATAATCATCCCCTCATCTTGCTAGATTATGTCTTTAATCACTATCTAGCAAGAAAACATGATGATCAACATTACAAACATGAGCAATCAACAATCAACAAGCATAACAACACTTACACAACTTGTTTTTTATGATTTTAGTCTTATGTTCAAGTTTCATGTTCAAGATTCATAGTGTTCTTCAAGATTAACAACTTGTATCATACTTTAACCACCAAAACAAGATGTAAAATAGAGTGTAGAATGATCTTACAACTAGCTCAAGGGTAGGGGTGATCACTAGATGAAAAGGTGGTGGATAAAAGCTCTAGAGAGTGGTCCTTCAAACTCCAATGGTTCCAAGCTTCCTAATCAAGATCCTAGCATCCTAGTATCACCTTAGATTGCTTGAATGTTGGATGAAAATGGAGGTGGTAGTGTGGTGGTGTTGGGCCGAGATCAAGGAAGAAGAATGGAAGAAGGAGGTGAATTTTTGGTGTTATGAGTTTGTGTCACAACTATAGGTCCTTATGTCCTTTTAACATCCAACATCTCATTAACCATTAGATTATGTGTTCAATATCTTACTAGCATATCATATTAAGATAATCAAACAAATCAAGGTGGTGGGGCCACCCTTGTAACCGTCCACCAAGGGTGGGGGTCTTTAGTTGGGTTTCAACTCCAAGTTAGGTTATTTAGTTAGGATCTTAAGTGTATTAGTTAGTGTTATATGTGCTTAGGGTTTTTAAGATACAATATGATGTTCGGTGACCATAACTAGCTTCATAACATTGAAATAATGCTTCTAGCTAGATTTTGGTGTTTCGGGTAATGTCCGGTTTTTCGGTTGGTTATTGGTTTGTTAAAGTGTTAAATCATGCAGTTTAGTGTGCTTTATGTTCCCTTTCATGACAGTTTAATTCCCAACACTTAGGAAGGCATCCTGGACCATTTAACCTCATTTCAGCATTTTATCATAATGTTTATTTGCTGAATTTTGCTGAAATATGCAGAATTCTGCAGTTTATGAGTGTTTTAGGCACTTTCCGGCACTTAAACTATCTCTAGGAAGGCAGTTTCATGATCCTTACTTTCCTACACACCATACTAGTGTAACCCTTGTTCCCGGGGCTCATTTTGTGTCTTTACCTCATGTTTGTCTGAGCACTGAACTCCCGTCAGTACTCCTAGTCAATTCGTTAACTTGTTAACTTTGTTTCGTGCACTATTTAAATCATAATGTGTTGCATGCATTAATAATATGAAATCATGCAACATGTAATGCACTTGGATGTATATGACAATAATCAGAAAGTATTCATGTCATTTATTCAAATCAGGCACAGCCATTAAGGCACTAATTGGTGTTTAACGTGTACGGAATTACCTGGAAATTTGCCAGTTGTCACATTCTTCCCCCGTTAACTAAATTTCATCCCGAAATTTTAAGCTGAGTTATCGGTTGCAGGGGAGTTCATGAACAAGTGTGGATACTTAGATTTCATTCGATCTTCACGCTCCCAGGTGAACTCTGGGCCGTGACGTGAATTCCAGTGAACCTTGACAAGCTTGACTTTACTCCTCCGAGTCTTGTTTGACTTTCCAGTCTGTAACCTCAACGGGTTCTTCAGTAAAGTGGAGAGTGTCATCGATATGCACCTCATCCGCAGGGATGAAACTGTCTCTTGAGTTGGACTTTTCTTCAGGTTTGACACATGAAACGTGTCATGCACACCGTGTAGATCCTCGGGTAGTTCTAGGTTGTACGCGATGGTACCAGCTTTCTTCAATATCTTAAATGGCCCAATGTAACATGGATTTAACTTGCCACGCTTCCCGAATCGTGCTACACCTTTCCAAGGTGAGACTTTCAATAACACCATGTCTCCTACTTCAAACTCCAAAGGTTTTCGTCTTTGATCAGCATAACTCTTTTGTCGATCCCGAGCCGCCCTGATGCGCTCCCGGATCTGCATGATCTTATCCATTGTTTCTTGAACTAGTTCAGGGCCAACCATCTGCTTATCACCAGCATCTGCCCAACATAACGGTGATCGACATTTACTGCCATAAAGAGCTTCGAATGGTGCGGCTTGAAACTTGTATGGTAGCTGTTGTTGTAGGAAAACTCAACGAGAGGTAGATGAGTATCCCAACTGCCACCTAAGTCCATTACGCAAGCGCGAAGCATATCCTCCAATGTTTGAATAGTCCGCTCGCTCTGACCGTCGGTTTGCGGGTGAAAGGCCGTACTCAGATTCAACTGAGATCCAAAGGCCTCTTGAAAGGATTGCCAAATCCTTGATACAAACCGTCCATCTCTATCTGATATTATCGAGATAGGCACTCCATGTCGTGCTACTATCTCTTTGAGGTATAACTCAGCTAGCTTCCTGATGCTATCTTTTTCTCGAATTGGTAGGAAATGTGCGGACTTCGTCAATCGGTCCACTATTACCCATATCATATCGTGCCCTCTCGGAGTTCTGGGTAATTTTGTTATGAAGTCCATCAAAATCTATTCCCACTTCCACATGGGAATCTCCGTTTGTTGCAGAAGTCCAGAGGGTTTTTGATACTCGGCCTTAACCTTAGCACTGGTTAGGCACTTCCCAACATAAATGGCGACGTCGCTCTTGAGTCTTGGCCACCAATAATAATCCTTCAGGTCTTGGTACATCTTGTCCGATCCTGGGTGGATCGAGTACCTCGACTTATGAGCTTCATTAAAAATAACCTCTCGTATACCGCCATAAAGTGAAACCCAAATGCGTCCTATGAAATACAAAGTTCCTTCCTCGTTAGGAACCAATTTCTTCTCCATTCCTCAAAGATATTCGGCTTCAAGATTCTCTTTCTTAAGAGCTTCTTGTTGAGCGCCACGTATTTGAAGTGAGGTCCGTCCGAATAGTCATCTCTAAAGCTTGAACTCTTATAGGTTTAACCCTTTCCTTTCGACTTAAGGCGTCTGCTACCACATTCGCCTTTCCAGGATGATACTTGATCTCGCAGTCATAGTCATTCAGCAACTCTACCCATCGTCGATGTCGCATATTAAGATCTTTCTGATCAAATATGTGTTGCAGACTCTTGTGATCTGTGAAGATAGTACATCGAGTACCATACAGATAATGTCGCCAGATCTTCAAGGCAAATACCACTGCACCTAGCTCCAGATTGTGAGTGGTATAATTCTTCTCATGTACCTTGAGTTGACGTGAGGCATAAGCGATAACCTTTTGGCGTTGAATGAGCACATAACCCAATCCTTGTCGCGAAGCGTCATAGTATACCACGAAGTCTTCCATGCCTTCGGGTAAGGATAGTATCGGTGCATCGCATAGCCTGTGCTTGAGCAGTTGAAAGGCCTCTTCTTGCTTGTCTCCCCACTCATACTTCCTGTCCTTCTGAGTAAGGGAGGTCAACGGTTGAGCTATCTTGTAGAAATTCTCGATAAACCTGCGGTAATAGCCTGCTAAACCCAAAAAATATCGAATCTCAGTCGGCGTTTTAGGAGTTTCCCGGTTCTTGATTGCCTCAATCTTTGTGGGTCCACATGAATGCCATCTTCGTTTACCACATGGCCGAGAAACTGTACCTCTCGTATCCAGAATTCACACTTCGAGAACTTAGCGTAGAACTTTTCCTTCTTTAGTAGTTCTAAAATGGCTCTGAGGTGTTGTTCGTGCTCTTCCTTCGTCCGTGAGTAAATTAGAATATCATCGATAAATACAATCACATATTTATCGAGATATGGCTTGCATACACGATTCATCAAGTCCATAAATACTGCCGGCGCGTTAGTCAAACCAAACGGCATCACGAGGAACTCGTAGTGTCCATAACGGGTTCTGAACGCAGTCTTTGGTATGCTCTCCTCTTGGATCCGTAATTGATGATATCCCGATCGAAGATCAATCTTGGAATAGTAGCTCGATCCTTGCAGTTGGTCGAATAAATCATCAATCCTCGGTAACGGGTACCGATTCTTGATGGTTAGCTTGTTCAGCTCTCGATAGTCGATACACATTCGAAAGCTACCGTCCTTCTTTTTAACGAACAGCACTGGAGCTCCCCAAGGCGAGAAGCTCGGCCTTATAAATCCCTTGTCCAATAACTCCTGAAGCTGCGTGGACAACTCTTGCATCTCAGAAGGCGCAAGTCGATAGGGTGCCTTATCCACAGGCGCGGCGCCTGGAACCAAGTCAATGCGGAACTCGACTTGTCACTACGGAGATAATCCTGGCAAGTCTTCGGGGAAGACCTCGGGATATTCTCTTACCACATGGATATCTTCAAGCTTCGGCTCTTCGGCTTCCTTATCCACTACATGAGCTAGGAAGGCGACACATCCCTTACGTAGACACTTCTGTGCTTTCATACAATTGATGATTCGCAAAGGCGTATCGTGTTTCTCTCCATGAATCACGACCGTCTCCTCATTCACTATTGGAATGCGAATGATCTTCTCATGGCACATTATCTCCGCGCAATTGCTTGACAACCAATCCATCCCAACTACGACATCGAAGCTTCCCAAATCGACGGGTAAGAGGTCTATTGAAAATTCGCGCTTTCCAAACTCCATAACACACCCTCTAATCACCTCATTCGCTCTACAAGCTTTCCATTAGCTAGTTCTATCGAGTACGGGACGTCTAACTTACTCGCAATTAAACAAAGAAAATTCTTAAAATCTAAGGATACGAAGCTAAAATCGGCACCAGTATCAAACATCACAGATGCATATTGTTGATTAATAGGAAACGTACCAGTAACCACGTTTGGATCCTGGCGTGCTTCCCTGGCTCCAATGGCGAACGCCCTTCCATGAGCTTGATTATTTTTAGGGCAGTCCCGCTTAAGGTGCCCTATGTCACCACAACCATAACATCCTTGGCCGCGTCCATTTCCATTACCACCCTGGTTGTTGTTATTTCCTCCACGGTTTTTGTTTCCTTCTTGATTCCCATTCATGTTTCTGTTTCATTACCTCCTTGATTAATATTTCCTCCCTGGTTTCTGTTTCCATAACCATTCCCACCACGGTTGCCATTACCGTTACCACCCTAGTTTCCGTTCCCACGTCCTGCTCCATACTAACACGTCTCCTTAGAATGACCAATTTTTCCGCAAGTTTCACATTTTCCATATCTGCACCTACCAGCATGATGAAGTTGGCAGGCGTCGCACTTCGGTAACGTACCCACATACCCTCTTTCCTTATTTTCAGCATTTGCAGCACCAGTCCGTACCTCGGCTGGCGGGTTGGTATCTCTACGCTTGTTGGCATTGTTGTTGTTTACCCGAGTGCCCTTTTTAAGTTAGTGAATTTTCTCTTGTTATCCCCTGATGACTCCACATGAGTCTCTTTCTTCTTAGTTTCAGAAATCGAAAACTTTCCCAACCTAATTGCTTCCTCCGTAAGTGCTACGCTCTGGTCAATAGCCTCAGCGATAGTCGGAGGCTTGGAAGTTGTCACCAGACTCAGAATTTGAGGTGCCAATCCCTAGATAAAACGTTCAATCCTTTTAAATTCTAGCTCCATCAAATAAGGGACTACTCTTGACAAATCATGAAATCTCTGGATGTATTCCGCCACCTTCGGACCATCCATCTTCAAATTCCAGAATTCAGTTTCCAACTTCTGAATTTTGCTCGGGAACAGTACTTCTTACGCATCAGCTCCTTCAGTTCATCCCATGTTAGTGCGTATGCAGCATCTTCGCCCAAAGTATGCACCTGAAGGTTCCACCATGATAGCGCCCCGTCTAGAAACAACCCTGAAATGTAGGTGACTCTTTGTTCTGGTGCGCACTGGCTCATCCTCAATACAGAGTCCGTTTTCTCCACCCAGCGTACAAAAGCGACTGCACCCCCAGTGCCATCGAAATTCAAGGGCTTGCAGTCCAAGAATATTTGTTCAAAAATATTTTTCCTAAGTGTTTAATTTTTAGGAAAATTTCGCCATAGTTTCCCCTTAAAAATGGAGGTTTCCATGCTTTCAAAGCATATCATTTTCTTTTATAAATCAACACAATCATTAATATATCAACCAATACTTACCAATTTGCCAAAATCATGCATAAATTACCACTTCATGAACTTGAAAGTTTACAAAAACTTGTAGTATCTTACTAGTGGTTTTAGTAAGCTTAGTTACTCTTTAATGTGTGGTGCTTATTTAAAAACTTCATTTTTGATGAATTTAGTTCTTTACAACTTGTGATTCAATTTTCTAAAAACGTTTCTTCTTGAGTTTTTCTTGTTACACATATATTCCTACACTTGATTAACTACCTTAAACATGGTTAAGTTCTTTAAGAACCAAGCTTAAGTAAACTTTGTATTTCTAACTTTGTTTTCTTGAAATCAAAGATTTACAAGACTTTTTATTTACTTTAATTATTACTTTACTTGAAAAACAATTTTCACTTCAAGTTCATGATGTAAATATGGATGATTACTTTGATCTTAACATAATCATCCCCTCATCTTGCTAGATTATGTCTTTAATCACTATCTAGCAAGAAAACATGATGATCAACATTACAAACATGAGCAATCAACAATCAACAAGCATAACAACACTTACACAACTTGTTTTCTTATGATTTTAGTCTTATGTTCAAGTTTCATGTTCAAGATTCATAGTGTTCTTCAAGATTAACAACTTGTATCATACTTTAACCACCAAAACAAGATGTAAAATAGAGTGTAGAATGATCTTACAACTAGCTCAAGGGTAGGGGTGATCACTAGATGAAAAGGTGGTGGATAAAAGCTCTAGAGAGTGGTCCTTCAAACTCCAATGGTTCCAAGCTTCCTAATCAAGATCCTAGCATCCTAGTATCACCTTAGATTGCTTGAATGTTGGATGAAAATGGAGGTGGTAGTGTGGTGGTGTTGGGCCGAGATCAAGGAAGAAGAATGGAAGAAGGAGGTGAATTTTTGGTGTTATGAGTTTGTGTCACAACTATAGGTCCTTATGTCCTTTTAACATCCAACATCTCATTAACCATTAGATTATGTGTTCAATATCTTACTAGCATATCATATTAAGATAATCAAACAAATCAAGGTGGTGGGGCCACCCTTGTAACCGTCCACCAAGGGTGGGGGTCTTTAGTTGGGTTTCAACTCCAAGTTAGGTTATTTAGTTAGGATCTTAAGTGTATTAGTTAGTGTTATATGTGCTTAGGGTTTTTAAGATACAATATGATGTTCGGTGACCATAACTAGCTTCATAACATTGAAATAATGCTTCTAGCTAGATTTTGGTGTTTCGGGTAATGTCCGGTTTTTCGGTTGGTTATTGGTTTGTTAAAGTGTTAAATCATGCAGTTTAGTGTGCTTTATGTTCCCTTTCATGACAGTTTGATTCCCGACACTTAGGAAGGCATCCTGGACCATTTAACCTCATTTCAGCATTTTATCATAATGTTTATTTGCTGAATTTTGCTGAAATATGCAGAATTCTGCAGTTTATGAGTGTTTTAGGCACTTTTCGGCACTTAAACTATCTCTAGGAAGGCAGTTTCATGATCGTGTAACCCTTGTTCCGGGGGCTCATTTTGTGTCTTTACCTCATGTTTGTCTGAGCACTGATCTCCCGTCAGTACTCCCAGTCAATTCGTTAACTGTGTTAACTTTGTTTCGTGCACTATTTGAATCATAATGTGTTGCATGCATTAATATTATGAAATCATGCAACATGTAATGCACTTGGATATATATGACAATAATCAGAAAGTATTCATGTCATTTATTCAAATCAGGCAAGTCATTAAGGCACTAATTGGTGTTTAACGTGTACAGAATTACCTGGAAAGTATTCATGTCATTTATTAACACATAATACGCTTATAGGTACAGCCTGTAACATACGCTTCCGCAAAAGTCAGGGTGTGACAACCGGTACTTTTCGGCTTTTAATTACGCGATTAACAGACGTTTAAGGCGATAATAGATAGTGCTTAAGACACGTATTAACTTAATTAGGCTCTTGGAGTGCCTAGGAACGTCTATCCGACCTCATAGTGCGCGTATGGCGATTTGCGGGAAAACTTCTGAACGATAAGCAATAACGAACTGACAACGGAGAAAAATACTAACAATGCCGACAAACACAAATGTTATACGACTAATTTATGCATATGAACTTGTTTTTGCGGAATTTCGGTGCTTCGAATGGCACAAAGCGCTTACACGTACGAAAAACGCGACTACAGGAACGCACCGGCAACGAAACGGAGGCATCAAACACCTGTTTCACCTTCAAAATAGATATATTCTGATAAATTTAGCTCCGTAATTAAATTTTAACATTCGTAGACGAAATCGGATCGAAAAACGGACAAGAAACGGCGAACGTGCCAAATTTCGCGATTTTAACGAAACCGACGAACAAACACACTAAATGATGACTACGAACACTATTTTACGTGCTTTCGATCCTAAACTTGATTTTGTGATGCTACTGTCGTTCGGGAACGGAAACAGGTTTCAGAAACGCGATCGGGCCGGTTGAAAACGCTAGGATCGGGCTTATGGGCCTTGGGCCCAACCTATACAAACCCACACACACAAACACCATTACACACACTTCACTCTCTCTCTCCTCAACAACTCTCTCTCTAGAAACACCAGAACCGGCAACGACAACCAATCGGCACGGCGGCGCTCCAGCGGGCGTTTTCCGGCGCGTCAAGGCGCGTACCTCCCCCCTAAATCGACCATGCTGAACACGATTCCGGCCTCCATTTCTCGATTTGAGCAACACGAGCGGTAGTTTTCAGCGCCGGCAACCGCGAATCAAGTTTTCTCCGGTAAACCCCCTTTATCTCTCCTCCTTCTTCATCCTTTCGTTAGATCTGTTTAGATCCGAGACTTTCTGGCCGTTTTGTTTGTCGTTTCAGGTTCAAGGAGGGGGGTGACGACGCAACAGTGGTCTTCACGGTGAACCCCAGCGACGAAAGACGGCGGTGATAGGGTGAAAACCCTAGGTGACGGCGGCGTGGTGATGGTGGCCGGTTGAGCACGCCGCAGCCGGCGGCGCAGGGAACAGCCGGCGGCGGTGCTGGTGGTAGCTGGTCCGGTGGGGTGGGTGAGGTGAAGGTTCGAGGTTGGTTTGGGTTCTTGGTTCGGGTCAGATTCAAGGTCCGGATTCGAGTCAACTCAGCTTGACTCGGTTCGACTCGGCACAACCCGACTCGGTTCGGTACAACTCAGCCCGAATCGGTTTAACTCAGTGTGGTTCGAGTCAACTCGGTTCAGCGGCTCGGTTTTGGTGCGGGTTCGGTTCGAGTCAGTCACTATGAGTTAACCCGGTTGAGTCGGTCAGCCGGTCAACTCAGTCAATGAAAGTCATCTCAGTCAAACCTGGTCACAACTAGTCAACTTAGTCAATGCGGTCAACGGAACGACACGAGATTTGGTAAATAATAACAATGCGGAATTGCTATGTTTCATTTAGTTTACTTTCTCCTTATTTACACAAACCGAGCTCGACCCGACCGATTTACGCCTACACATTATTAAACTTAGTAGTTTATGGCATTAATTATACGTTCACCAAATCAATATGTGATATAAAATAAATGTGTATACATATACAAAATATTAAACTTACATGTCAAAGTTGTAGCAGTGATGAAAACATTTTATATATGATTGAATTGAAATATTACGTTTTGAAAATATATCGACACTTAGTTGTCGGGATCGCCCAAAAAGAGAGGAGACTCTGTTCGTTTTTCCTAAAAATCCATCATACGGAAACTTGTTTTATTATAACGACGAAATCAATCGGGATTCAAGGCATTTATGAAAATAAATATGATTATATACTTACTTTCGACGACTCCTTAGGAGTCGCAAAACAAGTTTACGACATCTTCACGAACACGGCTTACAAGTTAACAGAACACGATCATTTTTATAAAATAAATATAATTATTTTATATTTATTTCGAACATTAATAACTCGGAATATTTCTATAAAATAAATATAATTATTTATATTTATTTCAAACCTCAAGAACTCGGAAATATTTTATAAAATAAATATAACTATTTATATTTATTTCAAACGTCGACTTTAAACTCTTTTATGAACAAAATAGAATTATTACATCTATTTCAAATGTCGATGACTCGAATACTTTCGAAAACACAAAGATTTGAATATTTTATAAAATAAATATAAATATTTATATTTATTTTCAACGCCTAAAATAAAATACGACACTTTATCGTAAGAATATAACGAGCGTTGGATCTATGATTTTTGTAAACGATACGCAAGACCATTACTCGGATACAGAATGTTTTACACGTATGTATATATATACTTTATATATATATATATATATATCTATTTTACTTACGTCTACGAAGATCACGTCGAGACGCGACATGATTTTCTTCCACGTACTTCTATACGAAAACCAACACGACTCGTAGGTATATTTATATTAAATATATAAATATATATGTATTCATTTGAAGACTAAGTCACTTTTCAAGACTTTGTTTTATTCCAATTATAAATGGAATCAAAGAACCATATATTGGTTCTTTTAAGTCAAGATAATAACACCCTTGAGACGATTCGGTAGAGCTCAGACACGTAGTTTAACTTCGTTGTCTTATTAGAAACTTATAAGCTTGATTCCTTGTTAGGAATGCCATATTTGTACGCTAGCGAGTTCACGTTCTTGGAACGACACTATGGAATCACATTAAGCTAGCTAAACACATGGACAACAAGGTGAGTTCATAACCCCTACTTTTTACTTTTTTACATTTTTATAAATGTTTTCGGGGGTGGAAAGACATGTAAGTTTTGACAAAGTACACAAATTTCGAGAAACAAAAGGATTCATATTTCTAAACCATGTTGCGAAAGGATTTCAATTAACTGAAATGGTTTACGAAAGGTTTATACTCAATACACCAGTTTTAGAAAACACACGCGTATTTTCAGAACGTGCATGAGTTTCATGGCTAGTGACGGGATTGTCATAGCTACAACTTAAGGACTGGATTTTCCTGGATACAACTTAAGGACTGGATTGTCCTGGATACAACTTAGGGACTGGATTGTCCTTGATACAACTTAGGGACTGGATTGTCCTGAATACAACTTAGGGACTGGATTGTCATGGATACAAACACATGGACTGGATTGTCCACTACTCAACACTAAGGGCCGTAGGGTCGCTTAAAACTGTACAGTGAAGTCCTCGCTACATACTAGAACTATAATCGCCTGCTAGTCTACCGTCTTGAGTAAACGGTTGGCGAGCCACTTACTAGCTTGGGGTGGATTATAGGCTCATGCGGGGCATGTTGTCTTTGTCGTACGCGGACATCGACGGTTATTCAGACATTAAAAAAACAAGGTTTTCAATTAACATGCCGAAAAAAATGGTTTTATTATGTTTTCTCAACAATATTTAAACCGGTTACTAAGAAGATTTGTTTAAAATCTTTTTCAAAGCAAACTATGAACTCGCTCAACTTTATGTTGATTTTTCGCATGTATCTTTCTCAGGTATATAAAGTCAAATGATGGCACGGTTGGAATAGGAGAACCCTTTGGGACTCGAGTACTTAGCGGGTGTTCAACTTTTATTAGTCTTAGCTAAAATTAAACACTTCCGCTGTGCAATGAAGATACCAGTCTAGTCACGCCAGCCCTGATATTTCAGGGTGTGACAGATTGGTATCAGAGCTATAGGTTTCAGCGAATTAGGTTTCTATAGAGATACCTAGGCTTTTACCTCATTTTCCTTTGGGGACTTAGCTTATTAAGACTTGAACACACATAACAGAATGTCTAGAACATACATGGGTTCCAACCGTGGCCGTAAATAATGAGTCAACGTATTGATTCATAAACATACATTAGTGTGGTGTTTATACAAATTACACGAAACAATTACATACGCTAAGCAAAACTTGAAAGTTTTGAGAACACACACTTAAGACCTTTGGTTAACTTATGACAAAAATTCATTAAAGGTCGTTTCGCAGGAACTACGACTATTAACTCGGGTAAACGATTTTATCTATGCCATCTATGCTATTTTACTAACCCGGGCAGGTAAACTACGAAAAACAGAATGCCGATGCGCATGATTACATGAAACTTAGCACGTACATCGCAGATGTAAGAATACAAAACGTATGAATAGAGACAAGGCCTTTGAGAAAACATGAACGAACGATTTCAACAGCAAGACAAATCTCGTCAGTTGAACGACTGTCGGTCAGAATACAACTATCGTCATATAGCCCTGCAAGTGGCATGAAACACGCCAAGGTACGTCCAAACGAGGACTTTACGAACTATTGGAAATCATGATTTCGGGCATCGCAACAGAAAATACAAGTCCTCACATCTCCCCACTCCCCTAATGGCAACTACGTCAAGATTAACATCTCGTGGTGATGTCACATAACGCTAGGTCATTGCACAAAATTTGAGGTAAGTCTTAAATTCTTTTGTTGAATATTCAGACTTTTACATGCAGGGAGTAGATTCTTGCATCTCTACTCTTTCTAAAGTTCATCTCATCACGGGGATTTCATTCATAACTAGTGAACACCCAATTACAGTTCTTGATGAATTTATACGTTACGCATGCATTGGTTGTTTGGCATGTGGTTAACTTGATTCATGGAAACCATCGGGGACTCCACATCGAATGGGTTGTTCTATACTGTTTTCGCTATATCGATTTTTGCATTTCAACCTTGATAACTTATATTATTGCAAGAGTTGACTCCTTGATATCGAGTCAGCTAAATTCCTTGAATCACTTTTCTTGACAAGCCACATACATGGTTTTGTATGGCCATGTTAAAACTTCCTTGGAAATATATATATCGTTGTTGGTCGATATCTAAATCAAGTTTAGTTGGCTAAACTTGCTCACTATACATATTCAATTCAAGGATTCCATATGATGGATTGGGGTCATCATATTCAAAGTAATATCAACAAGCATTTTATTTGTTTCGAACCATAGTAGACTTGTTTAATCTTAACTCCACTAAATCGTTGTTGTGTACGAAACCTTGGGGCGGCTTTTCAATAAATTGAAGCTTGTGCTTATTTCGTCTACACACTTCACATACGGGTTTAAGTATTTGTTTATATATTCATAATTAAATCCACTTTGCTGATTCGTTATCTTGGAACATTCTTAATACAATCATGTATTAAGAAAAGAGTACACGATTTCATGACTTGTTCCGGTGTACCTCTAACGATTATTTCAACACCACTTGCAAACTCGATGACATTCATTTGTTATTTATTTTGTCATCGACCAGAGTTTCTGTGAAATTCATTTGGAATAAATTTTTGAATTTACTTCGTTGAACCTTCTATCTTATTGCAACCACGGTGAACTTGTTCGATCACCGCTATTGTTGAACTAATTCAGTCACTACAACGCCTTATGGCGTTGACATAAACTTGTAGCTTGAGCTAATTATGGTCAATCGTTTCATGCGAAACTACGGGTGCCTTTCGTTTGGCTCATCATTCAAATGATCTTAATGCAACTATGTATTAAGAAAATGATACACCAGGATCAGTTGTATTTCGGTGTATCATTGCAATTCGATAATGTCAAACACAATTTTATTTCATTTAATGGTTCGATAGTTGACGAATCATTTCATAGTCCTATTCTATTTGAGCTTGTTGATTATGAGTTCCAATCATACAATAAATAACATAAGGTACTGTTGATTGTACGCCTATCGTTTCTAGAGTTCATTTGCATATTGTGATCGTCCATTTGCAATCTGATTGGTTGACTACCTCTTTTCTTGGGATCCAGTAAACTTAGTCACACAGGTGACTGTATTATAACACCTCGTTCACTTGACATCAATTCAGAAAACAAACTCCATTGAACCGTTGAATTCTTATTGTTGTGGTAAGTCATTATATTCATATTATTCAGACGAGTCTTGATTCATTCTCGTAGTCAACTACCTCGGTATTATTCATACTTACTTGTGCATGACAAAACTCTAAGGAGATAATAAAGTCTAAATTTCGAGGACGAAATTTCTATAACAGGGGGAGAATGTGACAATCGGTACTTTTTGGCTTTTAATTACGTGATTAACAGACGTTTAAGGCGATAATAGATGGTGTTTAAGACATGTATTAACTTAATTCGGCTCTTGGAGTGCCTAGGAACGTCTATCCGACCTCACAGTGCGCGTATGGCGATTTGCGGGAAAACTGCTGAATGATAAGCAATAACGAACTGACAACGGAGAAAAATACTAACAATGCCGACAAAAACGAATGTTATACGACTAATTTATGCATATGAACTTGTTTTTGCGGAATTACGGTGCTTCGAATGGCACAAAGCGCTTACACGTACGAAAAAACGCGACTACAGGAACGCACCGGCAACGAAACGGAGGCATCAAACACCTGTTTCACCTTCAAAATAGAAATATTCTGATAAATTTAGCTCTGTTATTAAATTTTAACATTCGTAGACGAAATCGGATCGAAAAACGGACAAGAAACGACGAACGTGCCAAATTTCGCGATTTTAACGCAACCGACGAACAAACACACTAAATGATGACTACGAACACTATTTAACGTGCTTTCGACCCTAAAACTTGATTTTATGATGCTACATGACGTTCGGGAGCGGAAACAGGTTTCAGAAACGTGATCGGGCCGCTTGAAAACGCTTAGATCGGGCTTGTGGGCCTTGGGCCCAACCTATACAAACCCTAGCTATTTAAGGGCACCCACACACACAAACACCATTACACACACTTCACTCTCTCTCTCATCAACAACTCTCTCTCTCTAGAAATACCAGAACCGGCGGCGACAACCAACCGGCACACCGACGCCTCTGTCGGCGGCGGCGCCCCGGTGGTCGTTTTCCGCGCGTCAAGGCGCGTACCCCCTAAAGCGACCATGCTGAACATGATTCCGGCCTCCATTACTCGATTTGAGCAACACGAGCGGTAGTTTTCGGCGCCGGCAGCCGCGAATCAAGTTTTCTCCGGTAAACCCCCTTTATCTCTCCTCCTTCTTCATCCTTTCAGTTAGATCTGTTTAGATCCAAGACTTTCTGGCCGTTTTGGTTGTCGTTTCTGGTTCAAGGAGGGGGGTGACGACGCCAGCAGTGGTCTTCACGGTGTACCCAGCGACGACAGACGGCGGTGATAGGGTGAAAACCCTAGGTGACGACGGCATGGTCATGGTGGCCGGTTGAGCAAGCCGCAGCCGGCGGCGCAGGGACCGGCCGGCGACGGTGCTGGTGGTAGCGGGTCCGGTGGGGTGGGTGAGGTGAAGGTTCGAGGTTGGTTTGGGTTCTCGGTTCGGGTCAGATTCAAGGTCCGGATTCGAGTCAACTCAGCTTGACTCGGTTCGACTCGGCACAACCCGACTCGGCTCGATACAACTCAGCCCGAATCGGTTTAATTCAGTGTGGTTCGAGTCAACTCGGTTCAGCGGCTCCGTTTTGGTGCGGGTTCAGTTCGAGTCAGTCACTATGAGTCAACCCGGTTGACTCGGTTAGCCGGTCAACTCAGTCAACGAAAGTCATCTCGGTCAAACCTGGTCACAACTAGTCAACTTAGTCAATGCGGTCAACGGAACGACACGAGATTTGGTAAATAATAACAATGCGGAATTGCTATGTTTCATTTAGTTTACTTTCTCCTTATTTACACAAACCGAGCTCGACCCGACCGATTTACGCCTACACATTGTTAAACTTAGTAGTTGATGGCATTAATTATACGTTCACCAAATCAATATGTGATATAAAATAAATGTGTATACATATACAAATTATTAAACTTACGCGTCAAAGTTGTAGCAGTGATGAAAACATTTTATATATGATTGAATTGAAATATTACGTTTTGAAAATATATCGATACTTAGTTGTCGGGATCGCCAAAAAGAGAGGAGACTCAGTCCGGTTTTCCTAAAAGTCCATAATACGGAAACTTGTTTTATTATAACGACGAAATCAATCGGGATTCAAGGCATTTATGAAAATAAATATGAATATATACTTACTTTCGACGACTCCTTAGAAGTCGCAAAACAAGTTTACGACATCTTGACGAACACGGCTTACAAGTTAACCGAACACGGTCATTTTTATAAAATAAAATTATTTTATATTTATTTCGAACGTTAATAACTCGGAATATTTCTATAAAATAAATATAATTATTTATATTTATTTCAAACCTAAGAACTCGGAAATATTTTATAAAATAAATATAACTGCTATATTTATTTCGAACGTCACTAGTTTGAATACTTTTATAAAATCAATATAAGTGTTTCTATTTATTCAAACGTCGACTTTAAACACTTTTATGTACAAAATAGAATTATTACATCTATTTAAAATATCGATGACTCGAATACTTTCAAAAACACGAAGATTCGAATATTTTATAAAATAAATATAATTATTTATATTTATTTTCAACGCCTAAAATAAAATACGTAAGAATATAACTAACGTTGGATGTAAACGATACGCAAGACCATTACTCGGATACGGAATGTTTCACACGTACGTATATTACTTATATATATATATATATATTATTATAATATACTATTTTACTTACGTCTACGAAGATCACGTCGAGACGCGACATGATTTTCTTCTACGTACTTCTATACAAAAACCAACACGACTCGTAGGTATATTTATATTAAATATATATATATATATATATATATATATTATGTATTCATTTGAAGACTAAGTCACTTTTCAAGACTTAGTTTTATTCCGATTATAAATGGAATCAAAGAACCATAGATTGGTTGTTTTAAGTCAAGATAATAACACCCTTGAGGATCGTTGTTAACGATTCGGTAGAGCTCGGACACGTAGTTTAACTTCGTGTCTATTAGAAACTTATAAGCTTGATTCCTTGTTAGGAATGCTATAGTTGCATGCTAGCGAGTTTACGTTATTGGAAAGACACTATGGAATCACATTAAGCTAGCTATACACATGGACAACAAGGTGAGTTCGTAACCCCCACTTTTTACTGTTTTTACATTTTTATAAGTATTTTCGGTGGTGGAAAGATATGCAAGTTTTGACAAAGTACACAAAATTTCGAGAAACAAAAGGATTCATATTTCTAAACCATGTTGCGAAAGGATTTCAATTAACTCAAATGGTTTACGAAAGGTTTATACTCAATACACCAGTTTTACAAAACACACGCGTATTTTCAGAACGTGCATGAGTTTCATGGCTAGTGACGGGATTGTCATAGCTACAACTTAAGGACTGGATCCTGGATACAACTTAAGGACTGGATTGTCCTGGATACAACTTAGGGACTGGATTGTCCTTGATACAACTTAGGGACTGGATTGTCCTAATACAACTTAGGGACTATTGCCTTGATAACTTAGGGATGGATTGTTGATCAACTAGTGGATTGTCTGATACAAACACATGGACTGGATTGTCCACTACTCAACACTAAGGGCCGTAGGGTCGCTTAAAACTGTACAGTAAAGTCCTTGCTACATACTAGAACTATAATCGCCTGCTAGTCTACCGTCTTGAGTAAACAGTTGGCGAGACACTTACTAGCTTGGGGTGGATTATAGGCTCATGCGGGGCATGTTGTCTTTTTCGTACGCGGACATCGACGGCTATTCAAACATTACAAAAACAAGGTTTTCAATTAACATGCCGAAAAGAAAATGGTTTTATTAAGTTTTTCAACAATATTTAAACCGATTACTAAGAAGATTTATTTAAAATCCTTTTCAAAACAAACTATGAACTCGCTCAACTTTATGTTGATTTTTCGCATGTATCTTTCTCAGGTATTTAAAGTCAAATGATGGCACGGTTGGAATAGGAGAACCCTTTGGGACTCGAGTACTTAGCGGGCGTTCAACTTTTATAAGTCTTAGCTAAAATTAAACACTTCCGCTGTGCAATGAAGATACCAGTCTAGTCACGCCAGCTCTGATATTTCGGGTGTGACAGGTGAGACCCAATGTAGCCCTGTCTTGGCTGATCACGGTTGGCATGAACGATGGCTGCAACGGCTTGGATGGGTTGAGGGTTCGGCAGAGTAACAACCGCGCAATTTTGACCAGAAGCCTTCCGCTTCTGTTCTTGGGGTTGTTGTTGTTTCTGGGGTTTTTAGGTGAGGGTTCAACGGTGGCAAGTTCGGCGGTGGCTTGGTGCGCGCTTTTCAGCGAGGCATTCGCGACATTCCTACGCTCGACCTGGTTGCTGTTAAGGCGAGCAGCCTAGCGGTAGGTTTCCTCGATAGTTGCTGGGAAGGCAGCTTCCACGAGGTTCATGAAGGAGTCAGGCAGGCAATGGATGTACTTGTTGATAGCCTTCTCGGTGTATCAACTTGGGTGGGGCAAAGGATACTAAGCTTCTTGAAGCGTTGGGTTAACTATCATTATCATCCCCATTTTGCTTGAGGTACCAAAACTCTTGTTCTAGCTTCCTAAGCTCATGTGGAGGGCATAATTCGTCTCTCATGATTTTCTTCATTCGTCTCTCGATCGGAACACCCCTGTGGCGTTTTGGGTACGCAGATCGTCGGGACAGCCACTGTGACGGAACGTGAGTTCCATGGCTTCGAACCAAGTCAGCAACGCTGTGGCGCCATCCTTACCTGTAAACTCCAAGGGTTTACAAGCAATGAAGTGCTTGAAGAGGAATTGCGTCTTAGGTTTTTCCACCTTGGAGTCGACCGAACCATGAAGTGATTCAGTGTTCTATTGGATCTTACTAACAATATCCGGCATGATTCGGGCCATATGGTTGGCCATTTGTTCAGCGACGAGGTTCGCGAGTTCTTTCTTGGAGTTGGAACGAGAGTTCTTCTTGCTCTTCTTGTGTTCATCGGATGAGCTTGGAGATGCCATCTAGAAGTTCGAAAGGAAGAGAAAGGATGAGACTTGATCATAATGTAAAAATAAGTTTGGCATGTATAAGTACGTAAGCATGGTGTAACACATATATTTCACATAATTAGCATGAATTCAACAAGTATGGCATGTATAAAAACGTATGAATGCGTATAAGGAGTATAAGTTCACGAGGAGTATTATTGTTTTTTGATTGCGATAAACGTGCGAATTGTGTAATGGTTTCAAATGAATAAGGTAACAAGTATAAAATCACATAAAAATTGAGATAACATAAAAGATTGGCTCAATAAAACATGGGATTGTTTCGGGTAGAGAAACATCGACTATTCCAAAGTGAAGCGAAGATCCTTTCGAATTAGAGAAACGTGTTTTGGCCTATAGGTAAAATGCTCTCGTCGAGAAGCGATTAACGGCATTTACCTTCCAGTTACTACACGTCTCTAATCGATCGAAAAATCGAGACTTTGGCGAGATTGAAAATCGAGGAATGGGACTAGTTGACAAGGTGCGGGTTTCACCCCTAACTTGACAACATCGTACCGTAAGTGTGGTTTATCTCTTACTAACGAGGAGCAAATTCCGACTCATTTGTAAGACCACTAGAGTATGAAATGGAAGTTTTTCCATCAAGATGTGGATATCACTCCTAACTTGATGGCGCAACTTCGTGAAAAATCGAATACGTGGAATGAGGGATTTCACCAAAAATTGTAAGTCATTGGACCTATTTTGGTGCAAATCGTCTCGTTTGCATCACGAGTGTCTTCAAGTCTTCAAGTGTATTGTGTAAAATATCTTAGGAAAGACATTATGTATGTATTAAGACCAAAAGAAAAGGAAAGAAGCAATGAGGAAGAATAAAGTTTTAAGCATGATAATAGAATGGTCAAAACAGACACTTAAACTATAGACTAGGTCGAACATGACAATTCTACCTAATTCCCTAAGTTATGGCTCTGATACCAATCTGCCACACCCCCACCGATGGCGAAAACATCGAGGCGGGACGAAATAGATTGCTCATTGCTCATAATACTAAAAGCGACAATAATTAATTAAATCCGAATTTCATTTCATGCGTAAATTGTCACACATTACAAGGGAAAATTCAAATACAACATTAACTAAGACAAAATTTGATACATCAATAATAAATCTAACGTCTATGTGTGTATCTAGTCTTGACGTTACTTCATTTTCATAGCATCATCTTCATCAACCTGTAACATGTTTTAAAATACGAGTTCAATGCAAAAGCAAAGGCGAGTATAAAAGTTTGAGCATAGCATACGTATAAGCATAAGTTTAAACAAATACACATGGCAACTAAGTTTACATAAGAGCATATACAAGGCATGCGATATTTCTAGTCAACCCTCTGTTTACGCAACTTGTATAAATAATTCAACATGACCACTCGTTCACGGGTGGTGCGTTACTCCTATAGCGCTATACATGTCAAATGGAGGCTCAAAATAAGCTAATGACTATGGTATCACATACGTTCGGTCCTAGTATAAGCATAACATACGTATCAAAGTGTTCATGTATAATGGATTGTTCGTGCAAGTAATAAAGCATAAGTTTCGTGATATTTTATATGTAAACATGTTACACCCCAAAAGTGGTAAACATAAAAGGGGGTTCGAGTATACTCACGGTTCCGATTTAGCAAAGTCCGTGAAGGGTTGTTTGTGTTACGGGATGAACACCGAGTTATCCTACAAGAGGAAAACGTAGGTGTGAGCGTTGGAATGGTAAAAGAGAGATTCGGGATTTGGAATAATTCATTCAAAGTACGTATACGAAAATACACACTAAGGTATAGCACTTGTCCTTGACACTTATAATAACCCATAAGGATTAGGTGTGGTTTCATAGGCTCAAGACCTATAAGAATCGTTGACAAGGAACTACACGCATAGTGACAAACTTATTAACTTGATAGATGCTTATTTAGTCATTACAAGGCTTCGGTTCCAATGATTATATTATAGTCCATAGGTATATATATATCTAGTTATATAATCATGTAGAGGTGGGAGGATAAACCATCCACTTAGGTACCTCTTAGTGTCATGTAATTCAAGTAGGAGGTGGGAGGATTAACCATCCACATTGGAACCTCGTATGATGTTCACCACTACACAAATTACCATAGGTAACAAGGAGGGTCTTAGAACAAGAACAAGAATGTAAATGACAAGAATGTAAAGTGTGTCGCCACTAAACCAAGTAGCCAAGTGAACTACAACCCGGGGAGCACACATCACACACGTCGACGGCTAGGCGGGGTTATGACACTTTAGGACTAGCAAGCTACTTAGGATAATGATGAAAATCATCAAGTGATGTGTAGTCCAAATTAGGATAGCCCAAGATAACCAAGGTGGACACACTATCATCAAGCTTTTGGCTTGGCATCACTTGTGAGCTTAAAGCTCTTCAAAACAGAAAGTTTAGAGTGTTAAAACACTCTTATTTACGTTTAACAACCTTGGTTATTCTCACTATTCATAGCTTTGATTGTAAGCTCAAGAACACAAAGTTGTTTGATGAAAACATAAGTTTTGAAAGAGTTTTGTTAAAATCAGAACGTTTCTTGCACTTCAACCTCAAATATGAAGGAGTTCCATCTCGGTTTTCCATGGAAAACCTAAGGAAACAATCCTAGAGGTCCCAAGTGCTAAGAAAGAAAGAACAATGAAAAAGGTGAAGTGGAAGTGAGCTAGAACTCACTTTGAAGACATTGAACTTTCTGCTCAAATTCTGAGATTATTAGCAGATTTGAAGTGATTAGAGAGTGTTTTAGTGGAGTTTGCAAAGTGGAGAAGTGTAGGAATGGGTTGGGTTTTATAGGATTGATTAGGGTTAGTTAGGTGGGTGTTTAATGCAAGAAGCACAATCCTTGTGCACCAAAATTGACCAATCCATGAGCTTAAACAACTTTCTGCCGAAACAGAGGTTGGCGGGGCGCGAGAAGGAATGGGGGGACACGCTGGCAGGCTCGCGAGAAGCTGGGAGAAGTTTCATTTTTGGCAATTCAGTCCCCTGGAGTTTAAATTTAAGGGTTTAGGGGTGTTATAAGCATAAAAAGTGCATTTTAAGGGGGTTTTAAGTAAGTTTATCAGTAAGAATAATTATAACCAAGTATGATTGCATATATGTATCATGTATAAGTATCGTATAATGTATGTACGTCACGTATTTGCAAGTTCATCACACGTTTACGAATATCACAAGTATGCGTTACATGTTTGAATGTATAAGTATAAAATGATTATGACTAAGTATAACATGAATAAATATGATTTTCCATTATGATTCAAGTCTCGGATTACAATGGTTTACAACGAAGAATAATTACGAGATACAAGGCTTCCAAAATAGAAATACAAGACAAGCTTTCTAATTAAGGAAAGTTACGAAAAAAAGCGGAGCGTTACAACAATGCTTTGACTTATGTAACATATACTTGTCGAAAGAATGTCATCTTTATAGAGACAAGTTTGTTTTAGTTGCTCCCACTCATTTTGAGGTAGGTACATTAATCCACTTGGTTCTTGATGAAAATAATTGCGTTAGGATTTCATCGCATTATGGTGTTTGCATTAACCCATAGATGGATTATATTGGTTTATAGACAAAATGTTCTTTAACCTTGAGTCTAGAACTTTCAGGTTGTTTTATGAACATGTAAATATGTCTGCCAGTTGTTAGGGAAAGTTGTCTTAATGTTCATCTAATTTTTATTTTCGAGTTAATTACTGTTTTCGTCCCCGTGGTTTGTCAAAAATCACTATTTCATTCCATTGGTTTAAAAATTACGATTTCAGTCCCTATGGTTTCACTTTCGTAACCATTTCAGTCCCTTTGGTTTCACTTTCATAACCACTTCAATCCATTTATTCTGTGAGCACAGGGACTAAAATTGTTGCGAGGTGTACTGAAATGGTTACGAAAGTGAAACCGTAGGGAATGAAATCGCAATTTGTAAACTAATGGAGTGAAATCGCGATTTTTGACAACCACAGGGACGAAAACATAATTCACTCTTTATTTTTTTTTTCAATCCTTTTAGAGACGATATGTCCTTTCTATAGTTTAGTTTATTTATTTTCTAAAATTTTTATTTCAAACATTTTAGAGACGATAAGTACTTTCTATATGTTAGTTTATTTATTTTTTAAAATTTTTATTTCAAACATTTTAGAGATGACATGTCGTCTCTATATGTTTAAATATATATTTTTAGTTAAAAACAAGAATAAATTAATAAATTTAATTGGTTTATAGAGAAGACATGTCGTCTTTATATGTGAATAACATTTTTTGTATAATTAATTTTTTATAACCAAAATTAAAAAACAAAACAAAATTATGTTTTCCTATAAGGACGATATATCCTTTCTACAGGTTAGTTTATTTATTTTTAAAATTTTTTATTTTAAACATTTTAGAGACGATATATCCTTTCTAAAGGTTAGTTTATTTATTTTTTACAATTTTTCTTTCAAACATTTTAGAGACGACATATCTGTATGTTGCAATGTGAGTAATATCAAAACGAGTATAGACTTAAACTTACCATAAGGCTTCTAACTAATGAAGCATAAGTAAATAATCTCATTTATCCTTTTATCATCTAAGCGAGAGCAATATTATTCGTTACATATACAAGGACCCATTTAAGGTTAAACTTTTGGAACTAAAGTAATGCCCCGTTGGGTCTATCTCAGCATGTTATGATATCTATCATGTAAGAGATATCTCTGAGATCTATTATATCAAAGTTTGTGTTAACAATGCTTTGACTTATGTAACATATACTTGTCGAAAGAATGTCATCTTTATAGAGACAAGTTTGTTTTAGTTGCTCCCACTCATTTTGAGGTAGGTACATTAATCCACTTGGTTCTTGATGAAAATAATTGCGTTAGGATTTCATCGCATTATGGTGTTTGCATTAACCCATAGATGGATTATATTGGTTTATAGACAAAATGTTCTTTAACCTTGAGTCTAGAACTTTCAGGTTGTTTTATGAACATGTAAATATGTCTGCCAGTTGTTAGGGAAAGTTGTCTTAATGTTCATCTAATTTTTATTTTCGAGTTAATTACTGTTTTCGTCCCCGTGGTTTGTCAAAAATCACTATTTCATTCCATTGGTTTAAAAATTACGATTTCAGTCCTATGGTTTCACTTTCGTAACCATTTCAGTCCCTTTGGTTTCATTTCATAACCACTTCAATCCATTTATTCTGTGAGCACAGGGACTAAAATTGTTGCGAGGTGTACTGAAATGGTTACGAAAGTGAAACCGTAGGGAATGAAATCGCAATTTGTAAACTAATGGAGTGAAATCGCGATTTTTGACAAACCACAGGGACGAAAACAGTAATTCACTCTTTATTTTTTTTTCAATCCTTTTAGAGACGATATGTCCTTTCTATAGTTTAGTTTATTTATTTTCTAAAATTTTTATTTCAAACATTTTAGAGACGATAAGTACTTTCTATATGTTAGTTTATTTATTTTTTAAAATTTTTATTTCAAACATTTTAGAGATGACATGTCGTCTCTATATGTTTAAATATATATTTTTAGTTAAAAAAACAAGAATAAATTAATAAATTTAATTGGTTTATAGAGAAGACATGTCGTCTTTATATGTGAATAATATTTTTTGTATAATTAATTTTTATTAACCAAAATTAAAAAACAAAACAAAATTATGTTTTCCTATAAAGACGATATATCCTTTCTACAGGTTAGTTTATTTATTTTTAAAAATTTTTATTTTAAACATTTTAGAGACGATATATCCTTTCTAAAGGTTAGTTTATTTATTTTTACAATTTTTCTTTTAAACATTTTAGAGACGACATATCTAGTATGTTCTAATGTGAGTAATATCTAAACGAGTATAGACTTAAATTACATAAGGCTTCTAACTAATGAAGCATAAGTAAATAATCTCATTTATCCTTTTATCATCTAAGCGAGAGCAATATTATTCGTTACATATACAAGAACCCATTTAAGTTTAAACTTTTGGAACTAAAGTAATGCCCCGTTGGGTCTATCTCAGCATGTTATAATATCTATCATGTAAGAGATATCTCTGAGATCTATTATATCAAAGTTTGTGTTAACAATGCTTTGACTTATGTAACATATACTTGACGAAAGAATGTCATCTTTATAGAGACAAGTTTGTTTTAGTTGCTCCCACTCATTTTGAGGTAGGTACATTAATCCACTTGGTTTTTATGAAAATAATTGCGTTAGGATTTCATCGCATTATGGTGTTTGCATTAACCCATAGATGGATTATATTGGTTTATAGACAAAATGTTCTTTAACCTTGAGTTTAGAACTTTCAGGTTGTTTTATTAACATGTAAATATGTCTAGCCAGTCGTTAGGGAAAGTTGTCTTAATGTTCATCTAATCTTTTTTTTTTGAGTTAATTACTTTTTTCGTCCCTGTGTTTGTCAAAAATCACTATTTCAATCCATTGGTTTAAAAATTGCGATTTCAGTCACTATGGTTTACTTTCGTAACCATTTCAGTCCCTTTGGTTTCACTTTCATAACCACTTCAATCCATTTATTCTGTGAGCACAGGGACTAAAATTGTTGCGAAGTGTACTGAAATGGTTACGAAAGTGAAACCGTAGGGACTAAAATCGCAATTTTTAAACTAATGGACTGAAATCGTGATTTTTGACAAACCACAGGGACGAAAACAGTAATTAACTCTTTATTTTTTTTTCAATCCTTTTAGAGACGATATGTCCTTTATATAGTTTAGTTTATTTATTTTCTAAAATTTCTATTTCAAACATTTTAGAGACGATATGTCCTTTCTATATGTTAGTTTATTTATTTTTTAAAATTTTTATTTCAAAGATTTTAGAGATGACATGTCGTCTCTATAGGTTTAAATATATATTTTTAGTTAAAAAACAAGAATAAATTAATAAATTTAATTGGTTTATAGAGAAGACATGTCGTCTTTATATGTGAATTATATTTTTTGTATAATTAATTTTTTATTAACCAAAATTAAAAAACACAAACAAATTATGTTTTCCTACAAAGACGATATATCCTTTCTACAGGTTAGTTTATTTATTTTTAAAAATTTTTATTTTAAACATTTTAGAGACGATATATCCTTTCTAAAGGTTAGTTTATTTACTTTTTACAATTTTTCTTTCAAACATTTTTAGAGACGACATATCTAGTGTGTTGCAATGTGAGTAATATCTAAACGAGTATAGACTTAAACTTCCATAAGGCTTCTAACTAATGAAGCATAAGTAAATAATCTCATTTATCCTTTTATCCTCTAAGCGAGAGCAATATTATTCGTTACATATACAAGGACCCATTTAAGGTTAAACTTTAGAACTAAAATAATGCCCCATTTGGTCTATCTCAGCATGTTATGATATCTATCATGTAAGAGATATCTCTGAGATCTATGATATCAAAGTTTGTGTTAACAATGCTTTGACTTATGTAACATATACTTGTCGAAAGAATGTCATCTTTATAAAGACAAGTTTGTTTTAGTTGCTCCCACTCATTTTGAGGTAGGTATATTAATCCACTTGGTTCTTGATAAAAATAATTGCGTTAGGATTTCATCGCATTATGGTGTTTGCATTAACCCATAGATGGATTATATTGGTTTATAGACAAAATGTTCTTTAACCTTAAGTTTACAACTTTCAGTTTGTTTTATGAACATGTAAATATGTTAGCCAGTTGTAAGGGAAAGTTGTCTTAATGTTCATCTAATCTTTTATTTTTTTTTCAAACCTTTTAGAGACGATATGTCCTTTCTATAGTTTAATTTATTTATTTTCTAAAATTTTTATTTCAAACATTTTAGAGACGATATGTCCTTTCTATATGATATATATATTTTTTTAAAATTTTTATTTCAGATATTTTAGAGACGACATGTCGTCTCTATAGGTTTAAATATATATTTTTAGTTTAAAAAAGAATAAATTAATAAATTTAATTGGTTTATAGAGAAGAGATGTCGTCTTTATATGTGAATAATATTTTTTGTATTTTTAATTGTTTATTAACCAAAATTAAAAAACAAAACAAAATTATGTTTCCCTATAATGACGATATATCCTTTCTACAGGTTACTTTATTTATTTTTAAAAAATTTTATTTTAAACATTTTAGAGACGATATATCCTTTCTAAAGGTTAGTTTAATTATTTTTTTTACAATTTTTATTTCAAACATTTTAGAGACGACATATCTAGTGTGTTGCACTGTGAGTAATATCTAAACGAACTTACATAAGGCTTCTAACTAATGAAGCATAAGTAAATAACTTCATTTATCCTTTTATCCTCTAAGCGAGAGCAATATTATTCATTACATATATAAGGACCCATTTAAGGTTAAACTTTTGGAACGAAAGTAATGCCCCATTGGGTCTATCTCAGCATGTTATGATATCTATCATGTAAGAGATATCTCTGAGATCTATTATATCAAAGTTTGTGTTAACAATGTTTTGACTTATGTAACATATACTTGTCGAAAGAATGTCATCTCTATAGAGACAAGTTTGTTTTAGTTGCTCCCACTCATTTTGAGGTAGGTACATTAATCCACTTGGTTCTTAATGAAAATAATTGCGTTAGGATTTAATCGCATTATGGTGTTTGCATTAACCCATAGATGGATTATATTGGTTTATAGACAAAATGTTCTTTAACATTGAGTTTAGAACTTTCAGTTTGTTTTATGAACATGTAAATATGTCATCCAGTTGTTAGGGAAAGTTGTCTTAATGTTCATCTAATCTTTTATTTTTGAGTTAATTATTGTTTTCGTCCCCGTGGTTTGTCAAAAATCACTATTTCAGTCCATTGGTTTAAGATTGCGATTTCAGTCCCTATGGTTTCACTTTCGTAACTGTCACACCCCGACCCGTAGCGGAATAAGAGTCGGGGCATAATTGGGTTATCACCAAAGCTCATGATATTTACTAATATGTTTCATATTTATTAAATTTAAAATTACATCCTCAATATTCCAAACATGTTCATACAATTACAAAGAAAGATAATCAACCAAACAATCCAAAGTCTAAACCGGTTTATTCTTCTAAGCCATCCTATATGTTTCTTGCTGCAGCTGGATCACATGTATCATGTGTAAAAATGGGGGTTTTTGGGTCAACATAAGTTGGCGAGTGAACTTTGTTAGAAAACCATTTGCTATTGATTTCTTGTTATATTTATTATGGAAAATTGTGCAATGATCATATGTGAGCAAACGTGAACAATCATACAATAACAATATCAATAACAAACAATAAATACAACAACAAACCAACTTGCATGAATCTATAACATGAATGATACTGTATATGTTGGCAACGTCACGTTCACGCTCATAGGTAATGGGGAACGGACGGCCTATGATAAATGTCTGTGCGATCAAGGCTCAATCAAACGGAGCCGATCGTATGTTGGCAACGCTTAGTTCACGCTCATATGTAATGGGGAACAGCTCAACGCTCATATGTAATGGGTAGCGGCGGCCTATGATAATGTATGTACTGAAAATGATAAATTTAATCTAAACAATAACCACACAAACAGTTGATACATATTGAATACACATTTGATCATGGACATGATGGATGCACAATTGTTTAAATGTAAATAATGATAAGACACATGATACACCCCAAAAACGTGATTAAAACGGGGAATTTGTAGAGATTCACTCACATTGGGTGCGTTTGGTTGAAGATGATGAATGCGCACGAGTTTAGAGGATTGATCGACGAGAATTAACTAACCTAAATAATAACGAAAAGGTATGGTAAATGAGTGGATTTTATTAATAATTTTAATACGATTTTTAGATATATTTTTGTGAGTTTAAGGCTATTTTCTAACTTTAAAAACATTATTTTTAAGTATTTTTATTTGATTTTTAAATTAAATAAATAATAAAAATACATAAAAAAATGTTGACTTTTGAGTTGACCATTGACCGTTGACCGTGACTGTTGACTGTTTGACCGGTTCGCTAGTGTGCACGTATGCGCCGGGTAAGGCTCGAACCCGAGACCTCCCGTACGCGTGCACGCAGCTCTACCAACTGAGCTACGTGTCTAACCCGAAATATTTCTGTTTTTAATTATATTTATATACTGTTTTAATTTATTCAAAATTCATTTATTTTTAAAAAGGATTTTAATCATCTAACCGGCGTGCGTAACAGGTCTCGAACCCGGGACCTGTGGTTTAGTGTTGCACACAGTCCACCGCTGGACTGTTGTCTAACCTGGTTAATATACTGATTTTTATTATACTTAACATCTTCAGTGAGTTAACCCGGTTCGGCTAAAAAAAAACATTTTTATTTTCGAGAATAGGGTCGTGATAGGAATCGAACTCGAGACGTATGTTTATTGTTTGCACACAGTCCACCGCTGGACTGTGTGTCTAACCCGTTTATTATAATCTTATAATCATAATCGACTTCGTCTTCTTCGCTCAAGAACACAGATAACGATTAATCAACTGTTTCTTGCTTAATTCGATTAACAGGCGTATGAATGATTAAAATGTAACGGATAGGAAAGGTTTTGGGAATGAACATACCGGAATGACGATCTTTCTCAGAACTCCGGCGAAGCCGTCGGCTCTGTTTTTATGAACTTCGTCTGAGCGGACCAATTAACAGTTTTGATTAGCTAGTTGTGGAATTTAAGTACTAAACAAGGGTTATCAGAAGGTTTAAAAGATTATACCGTTTCACAGCGCAATCTAGGAATTTTCAGAAGTTTTCCGGCGAGTGTTGATTATCCGATATCGTCGCCTGGAACTGATTCTGATTGAAGGGTTTGAGTTAGCAAAAGCTTAACCACTGATAGAAGATGGAAGAATTGAGAAACTTACCGTTTTGATGGAAGACACGGTTTTCCGGCGAAAGTCCGGCGAGTTCAAAAAGCAATTCCGACGATCAGAAATTAGAGTAAACGTGAAATTAGAAGTTCTGGGAATGTAATTGAGTCGCGAGATGAGGATTTTGTTGAAGTAATTCAAGAAGTGAATGTTTTCGGTTATAAAAACCGAACATCACATGAATTCAAGTTCATTAACGACTGAATTGATTAAGAATGTCGGTTTATCGGTTATAATCTAGAATCCGCGATCACTCAAACGTCTTGGACGGTTGGAAGCCGATATCGGTTTCAGTTTGGCGCAAACAGGTTGATTCACAGTTGAACTTATGTTTTAATTGTTTCCTAGAACTCACAAAGACATCAAGTGGCGGAGTGGTTATATATGCGCGAGTTAAAACTTTGAGGCTCACTCGGCTGACCCGGGTTCGAATCCCGGCAGCCGGTTTTCTTTTTTATTTATTTTATTTTCACTTTTTATCAATTATAGTTTTTAAACTCTTATTTGTTTATTAATTATGCATCGTTTAAAATTAAAATAAACATAAATACGCAACGAAAAATTTATAACTTGATATTCGATTTAAAAACGAAGCGGGTTTGGAAACCCGTTTTTTGACGAATGTTACAGTATCCCCTACTTTTAGAAATTTCGTCCCGAAATTTAAGTAGTAGTGGTAACAGGAAAAAGATGTGGGTATTTCTCGCGCATTGAGTCTTCACGTTCCCAAGTAAACTCAGGTCCCCGTTTCGCTCCCAGCGTACCCTAACAATTGGAATACGACTCCGTCTTAAACGTTTTTCTCCGAAGTCCATGATCTCTTCTGGTCTTTCAACGAAATGCATAGATTCATCGATCTAAATATCTTCTAGGGGAATATGGAGGTTTTCATCGGCGAGGCACTTCTTCAAGTTTGATACGTGGAATGTGGGGTGAATTCTGTTGAGTTCTTCTGGTAGATCAAGCTTGTATGCTACAGGTCCTACTCTTTCGAGTATATTGAAAGGTCCTACGCAGCGTGGTGCTAGCTTGCCCTTCTGGCCAAAACGAACTACTCCCTTCCACGGTGATACTTTTAAAAGTACATGATCACCAATGTTAAACTCCAAAGGCTTTCGTCGTTTATCTGCATAACTCTTTTGACGACTTTGAGCCGCTAGAAGATTGTTTCGAATTTGATGGATCTTGTCTGTGGTTTCTTGAATCAATTCTGGACCGGTGATTTGAGCTTCCCCAATTTCGTGCCAACATACTGGAGATCGGCACTTACGACCATATAAAGCTTCGAAAGGTGCCATGCCGATACTTGAATGATAGCTGTTGTTGTACGAAAATTCAACTAATGGTAGATGAGCGTCCCAATTTCCCTTGAAGTCTATGACACATGCTCGAAGCATATCTTCAAGAGTTTGGATGGTGCGTTCAGATTGTCCATCAGTTTGAGGATGATAAGCGGTACTGAGGTCTAATCGTGTACCCAAAGCGTCTTGTACGGCTTGCCATGTTCGTGAAGTGAAACGACCATCACGATCTGAAATAATGCTTAGAGGTACACCATGACGGCTTACGATTTCGCTGATGTAGATACGAATTTCTCGTTCTTGAAATCTTCGCGGATCGGAATAAAGTGAGCTGATTTTGTAAGACGATCAATGATTACCCATATAGTGTCATACCCACCAGAAGTGCGAGGTAACCCGGTAATGAAGTCCATGGTTATGTTTTCCCACTTCCATACAGGTATTTCAGGTTGGACCAGAAGTCCTGAGGGTCTTTGATGTTCAGCTTTTACTTTGGAACATGTAAGGCACTTGGAAACAAAAACAGCAATATCCTTTTTCATTCCAGGCCACCAGTAGGTGTATCGAAGGTCTTGATACATCTTGTCGGCTCCTGGGTGTATAGAGTATCGTGTTTTGTGTGCCTCATTCATAAGGAATTCACGGAGGTTGTTGTGGTCAGGAATCCATATGCGATCTAGATAGTACAGAATACCGTCGGATTTAGTTTCAATTTTAAGTTCAGCTCCACAGGATAGCTCCTTTCGTACATCGTCTTCCGTTACTGAAACATGTTGGGCTTCTCGAATTTGATCTTTGATGTCGGTTATGATTTGCGAACATAGAAGACGAATGGAGTTCGCATGACCCTTTCGACTGAGTGCATCGGCCACCACATTTGCCTTGCCAGGATGATACCGAATTTCACAGTCGTAGTCATTAAGAAGTTCGACCCATCTCCGTTGCCTCATGTTTAACTCCTTTTGGTTGAAGATATGTTGGAGGCTCTTATGGTCAGTGTATATTTCACACTTAGTACCGTAGAGGTAATGTCTCCATATCTTAAGAGCGAACACAACGGCTCCAAGTTCTAGGTCGTGGGTGGTGTAGTTCTTCTCATGAGTTTTGAGTTGTCTAGAAGCATAAGCTATCACCTTTCCTCTTTGCATTAGAACACAGCCTAGTCCTTGCCCTGAAGCGTCGCAATAAACCATGAAGTCATCACAACCTTCAGGAAGAGTGAGGATAGGTGCGTCACAGAGTTTTTGTTTAAGGGTTTGGAAGGCTTCTTCTTGTTTGGGTCCCCATATGAAAGGTTTTCCTTTATGAGTTAAAGCCGTGAGTGGTACAACAATACGAGAGAAATTTGCAATGAAACGGCGATAATAACCAGCCAACCAAGAAATGATCTTACTTCGGTAGGTGTACGTGGCGCTTGCCATTCTTGTACTGCTTTGATCTTTGAGGGGTCGACATGTATTCCCTTGTCATTGACGACATGTCCAAGGAATTGTACCTCTTTTAACCAGAATTCGCATTTGGAGAATTTGGCGTAGAGCTTTTCATTCTCTAAGAGTGTAAGGATGAGTCGAAGGTGTCGTTCATGATCAGACTTAGACTTTGAGTAGATGAGGATGTCGTCGATGAAGACTATAACAAAGCGATCGAGATAGGGTTTGCAGACTCTGTTCATTAGATCCATGAAGACAGCTGGAGCGTTGGTTAGACCAAATGGCATGACCATGAATTCATAATGACCATAACGAGTTCGGAAGGCGGTCTTTGGGACGTCTTTTTCATGTACTCTGAGTTGATGATAACCAGAACGAAGGTCGATTTTTGAAAAACAGCTGGCGCCTTGAAGTTGGTCAAGAAGATCATCAATGCGAGGTAATGGGTAGCGGTTCTTGACCGTTAACTTGTTGAGTTCTCTGTAGTCGATGCACATGCGAAACGTTCCATCTTTCTTCTTCACAAAAAGGACAGGTGCACCCCAAGGCGAGGAGCTAGGACGTATAAATCCTTTGTCTGTCAACTCTTGCAATTGACTGGCTAGCTCTTGCATTTCGGATGGGGCTAACCTATAAGGAGATTTTGCAACTGGTGTAGCTCCAGGTATAAGATCAATGCGGAATTCGACTTCTCTCACGGGAGGAAGTCCTGAAATGTTGTCAGGAAAAACTTGCGGAAAATCTTTTACTACTGGGATGTCTTCAAGTTTCTTCTGCTTGGTTCCCTTTTTGACGACATGAGTTAGAAATGCGACATAATTCTTACGGAGATATTTTCGGGCTTGAAGACAGGACATTAATTTGAGCCCTTTCGATGGGGTTTCTCTAAAGATTCGTAGAGTCTGACCGTTTGTAAGAGGAATGCGTATAAACTTTTCGCGGCATACAACTTCAGCATGATGTTGGCTGAGCTAGTCCATACCAATTATAGTGTCAAAGCTTCCCAACTTCATAGGAATGAGGTCAACTGGAAAATCGTGATCGTTTAGGGTGAGAGTACAATTGCGTATAATAGAGTTTAATGAGACCGGTTTTCCATCAGCAACTTCTACCGTTATGGATTCCATGAGTTTATCACGAGTTTGGTTGAGGATGGGTTCAAATTCTAAGGACACAAAACTTTTATCCGAGCCAGTATCAAATAACATGGATGCATAACTACCATTGATGAGGAACGTACCGTTAACCACATTGTTGTCGGCCCTAGCTTGATTGGCGTTGATGTTGAAAGCTCTTCCTCTAGCAGGTGGAGGAGCTTGGTTAGCTTGATTCACCGGATTTGCTTGAGCTTGAGCATGTATAATGTTCACCAAGCGTGGACAAGTGTTTCTAAAGTGGTTTGGGTCTCCACAATTGTAACAAGCCCGCATAGGTTGCACCATGGGATAGTTGGGTTGGTAGTAGGATTGGGCTACATGTTGGGTAGGTGGTAGTAGTAGAGGTTGTTGGGCTTGACCCACTATCTGATGGTGGGTTTGGGTTGAGGGCTGGTGGCGGTTCGTTCGCTGAGGTATGCAACAGGTTTGAATGGTGTGACCTGCGCGACCACAGCCGGTACAATGTTGGCAGGGATGATCAGGAAAGTGATGGTATTGGCAACGGTTGCATTTTGGGTATGGGCCGGAGTATGGCCTTTTATATGGTGCAGGTGAGGGGGCAACTTGGGTAATGGGTGCAGCAGGGATGGGGAAATTTGTTTGTGTGACAGCAAAGTTTCTGGTGTTTCGTTTCCTCTTGTTAGCAAACTTTGAGGAGGAGGTGGAATGGTTTGAAGTTTGGCCCTCAACGGGGGCTTTCTTTTTCTCATCTTTAAATTTACCGTTGCGAATTCGATTCTCGGTAAGCTCGGTAGCTAGTTCCATAGCAGCTTCATGTGTTGCAGGCGAAGTGCTGAGAACTGAGTCTTGAATTTTCGAGGGGAGACCTCGAATATAGTGTTCGACTAAGCGGTAAACTGGGGTGAACAAGTTAGGGACCATTTGGTTCAACTCTAAAAACCTCTTGTTGTAGGAAGTATGATCTCCCTCCTTTTGCTTCAACGAATGAAATTCATCCTCTAACTTTTTGATCTCGCTTCTAGGACAGAAGCGTCTCGTCATGATTTCCCTTAACTCCTCCCACGTTAAGGCCATTGCATCTTCAATTCCTCTTTTACCCTTTTCAGTATTCCACCAGGTAAGAGCTACCCCAAATAGCCTCCCAGTTGCGTATCGTACTTTGCGATCCTCGGGACAATCGCAGTTGAGGAAGGTGTTTTCCATTTCCTCAAACCAGTGGAGGAGATCTGTGACACCTTCGGTCCCTTCAAATTTCGGAGGATCGCAAGACTTGAAATGTTTATATGAGCACTTTTTGGAAGGAGGGTTGCCGATGTTCTGGTCTTCTTGCTGGGGAGGATTGATGGGATTTGCGGCGAGAGCCTGTTGGACTTGAACTACAATGTCAGGAAGCACCGCGGCCATTTGTTTTGCGATTTGGGTGGCCAAGCATTCATTCGACCTTCCTGACCTTCTACCCCCTCGTTGTTGCCTAGCCGACATCTACAGGAATATACATAAGAAGATTGTGAGTTTATGGAGTCTTTTTAGGTGTCATGTGTCTTAAAAAAAATAAAAATAACATAAACATCAATAATGCAACTACATCCATAGGATGTCTTGGGTTTGCTCATTTTGGGCCTCAAATGTCCCCCATACCTTCACCTGTATAGTCATGTGGGCCCCCATGACTATTGGCTTAGTAGGATTCACATTGGTATTGGCGGTTTAACACTCGCATCACCCGAATGAAAACATGAAATATGTTTACGAGATGTATGGTCGGAAGGTGTCCATGTGTAGACACAATGACAACTCAAAGTGGGGTTAGCTCACACGACGTTTGGTATAGCATGCTTTGGCCTAATAGGTCCTTCGTACTCTCATCGTTAGTCCCCAGGCAGGCAAACTGGTCCTGTATTTTGGATTTATACGAATGCCAAGCCTAGACAGGACGTTCCGACTACCGGTACTTGTACCCTTCCAGTTACTACATGCCCGTCATGAGAACTCACTTTGATGTGATTTGAAAATAAAAAAATCATTGCAAAAAAAATCATGGAAGTGATGTGGTGTGTGCTCTCATGGATACGATATGTTATGAGAATATGATTCATGATAGGCATTGTATAATAATATGTACTTATGAACATGCTTGCATAACATTGAATGTAACATTAAACATAAAACATATAAACATCATGAATTTTGCATGTAACACACAAAAATTTTTAAAATTTCTAATCAACTATAGTATAGGCTCTAAGGGTCTAATAACCTATCCTATATCCCTATAGTCATGGCTCTGATACCAATCTGTCACACCCCGACCCACAGCGGAATAAGAGTCGGGGCATAATTGGGTTATCACCAAAGCTCATGATATTTACTAATATGTTTCATATTTATTAAATTCAAAATTACATCCTCAATATTCCAAACATATTCATACAATTACAAAGAAAGATAATCAACCAAACAATCCAAAGTCTAAACCGGTTTATTCTTCTAAGCCATCCTATATGTTTCTTGCTGCAGCTGGATCACATGTATCATGTGTAAAAATGGGGGTTTTTGGGTCAACATAAGTTGGCGAGTGAACCTTGTTAGAAAACATTTGCTATTGATTTCTTATTATATTTATTATGGAAAATTGTGCAATGATCATATGTGAGCAAACGTGAACAATCATACAATAACAATATCAATAACAAACAATAACATACAACAACAAACCAACTTGCATGAATCTATAACATGAATGATACTGTATATGTTGGCAACGTCACGTTCACGCTCATAGGTAATGGGGAACGGACGGTCTATGATAAATGTCTGTGCGATCAAGGCTCAATCAAACGGAGCCGATCGTATGTTGGCAACGCCTAGTTCACGCTCATATGTAATGGGGAACAGCTCAACGCTCATATGTAATGGGGAGCGGCGGCCTATGATAATGTATGTACTGAAAATGATAAATTTAATCTAAACAATAACCACACAAACAGTTGATACATATTGAATACACATTTGATCATGGACATGATGGATGCACAATTGTTTAAATGTAAATAATGATAAGACACATGATACACCCCAAAAACGTGATTAAAACGGGGAATTTGTAGAGATTCACTCACATTGGGTGCGTTCGGTTGAAGATGATGAATGCGCACGAGTTTAGAGGATTGATCGACGAGAATTAACTAACCTAAATAATAACGAAAATGTATGGTAAATGAGTGGATTTTATTAATAATTTTAATAAGATTTTTAGATATATTTTTTTGAGTTTAAGGCTATTTTCTAACTTTAAAAACATTATTTTTAAGTATTTTTAATTGATTTTTAAATTAAATAAATAATAAAAATATATAAAAAAAATGTTGACTTTTGAGTTGACCATTGACCGTTGACCGTGACTGTTGACTGTTTGACCGGTTCGCTAGTGTGCAAGTATGCGCCGGGTAAGGCTCGAACCCGAGACCTCCCGTACGCGTGCACACAGCTCTACCAACTGAGCTACGTGTCTAACCCGAAATATTTCTGTTTTTAATTATATTTATATACTGTTTTAATTTATTCAAAATTTATTTATTTTTAAAAAGGATTTTAATCATCGAACCGGCGTGCGTAACAGGTCTCGAACCCGGGACCTGTGGTTTAGTGTTGCACACAGTCCACCGCTGGACTGTGTGTCTAACCTGGTTAATATACTGATTTTTATTATACTTAAGATCTTCAGTGAGTTAACCCGGTTCGGCTAAAAAAAACATTTTTATTTCCGAGAATAGGGTCGTGATAGGAATCGAATTCGAGACGTATGTTTATTGTTTGCACACAGTCCACCGCTGGACTGTGTGTCTAACCCGTTTATTATACTAATTTTAATTAATCTTATAATCATAATCGACTTTGTCTTCTTCGCTCAAGAACACAGATAACGATTAATCAACTGTTTCTTGCTTAATTCGATTAACAGGCGTATGAATGATTAAAATGTAACGGATAGGAAAGGTTTTGGGAATGAACATACCGGAATGACGATCTTTCTCAGAACTCCGGCGAAGTCGTCGGGTCTGTTTTTATGAACTTCGTCTGAGCGGACCAATTAACAGTTTTGATTAGCTAATTATGGAATTGAAGTACTAAACAAGAGTTATCAGAAGGTTTAAAAGATTATACCGTTTCACAGCGCAATCTAGGAATTTTCAGAAGTTTTCCGGCGAATGTTGATTATCCGATATCGTCGCCTGGAACTGATTCTGATTGAAGGGTTTGAGTTAGCAAAAGCTTAACAACTGATAGAAGATGGAAGAATTGAGAAACTTACCGTTTTGATGGAAGACACGGTTTTCCGGCGAAAGTCCGGCGAGTTCAAAAAGCAATTCCGACGATCAGAAATTAGAGTAAACGTGAAAGTAGAAGTTCTGGGAATGTAATTGAGTCGCGAGATGAGGATTTTGTTGAAGTAATTCAAGAAGTGAATGTTTTCGGTTATAAAAACCGAACATCACATGAATTCAAGTTCATTAACGACTGAATTGATTAAGAATGTCGGTTTATCGGTTATAATCTAGAATCCGCGATCACTCAAACGTCTTGGACAGTTGGAAGCCGATATCGGTTTCAGTTTGGCGCAAACAGGTTGATTCACAGTTGAACTTATGTTTTAATTGTTTCCTAGAACTCACAAAGACATCAAGTGGCGGAGTGGTTATATGTGCGCGAGTTAAAACTTTGAGGCTCACCCGGCTGTCCCGGGTTCGAATCCCGGAAGCCGGTTTTCTTTTTTATTTATTTTATTTTCACTTTTTATCAATTATAGTTTTTAAACACTTATTTGGTTATTAATTATGCATCGTTTAAAATTAAAATAAACATAAATACGTAACGAAAAATTTATAACTTAATATTCGATTTACAAACGAAGCGGGTTTGGAAACCCGTTTTTTGACGAATGTTACAGTAACCATTTCAGTCCATGGGGTTTCACTTTCGTAACCATTCAATCCATTTATTTTGTAAGCACAGGGACTGAAATGGTTGCGAGGTGGACTGAAATGATTACGAAAGTGAAACCATAGTGACTGAAATCGCAAATTTTAAACTAATGGACTAAAATAGTGAATTATGACAAACCACAGGGACGAAAACAGTAATTAACTCTTTATTTTTTTAATCCTTTTAGAGACGATATGTCCTTTCTATAGTTTAGTTTATTTATTTTCTAAAATTTTTATTTCAAACATTTTTGAGACGATATGTCCTTTCTATATGTTAGTTTATTTATTTTTTAAAATTTTTATTTCAAACATTTTAGAGATGACAGGTCGTCTCAATAGGTTTAAAAATATATTTTTAGTTAAAAAAACAAGAATAAATTAATAAATTTAATTGGTTTATAGAGAAGACATCTCGTCTTTATATGTGAATAATATTTTTTGTATTTTATATTTTTTATTAACCAAAATTAAAAAACAAAACAAAATTAGGTTTTCCTATAAAGACGATATATCCTTTCTACAGGTTAGTTTATTTATTTTAAAAAAAATTTATTTTAAACATTTTAGTGACGATATATCCTTTCTAAAGATTAGTTTAATTATTTTTTACAATTTTTATTTCAAACATTTTAGAGACGACATATCTAGTGTGTTGCAATGTGAGTAATATTTAAACGAACTTACATAAGGCTTCTAACTAATGAAGTATAAGTAAATAATTTCATTTATTCTTTTATCCTCTAAGCGAGAGCAATATTATTCGTTACATATATAAGGACCCATTTAAGGTTAAACTTTTGGAACGAAAGTAATGCCCCATTTGGTCTATCTCCGCATGTTATTATATCTATCATGTAAGAGATATCTCTGAGATTTATATATTAAAGTTTGTGTTAACAATGCTTTGACTTTTCTTAACATATACTTGTCGAAAGAATGTCATCTTTATAGAGACAAGTTTGTTTTAGTTGCTCCCACTCATTTTGAGGTAAGTACATTAATTCAATTGGTGCTTGATAAAAATAATTGCGTTAGGATTTCATCGCATTATGGTGTTTGCATTAACCCATAGATGGATTATCTTGGTTTATAGACAAAATGTTCTTTAACCTTGAGTTTAGTACTTTCAAGTTGTTTTATGAACATGTAAATATGTCAGCCAGTTGTTAGGAAAGCTGTCTTAATGTTCATCTAATATTTTATTTTTTTTCAAACCTTTTAGAGACGATATGTCATTTCTATAGTTTAGTTTCTTATTTTCTAAAATTTTTATTTCAAACATTTTAGAGACGAAATGTCCTTTCTATATGTTAGTTTATTTATTTTTTAAAATTTTTATTTCAAACATTTTAGAGATGACATGTCGTCTCTATAGGTTTAAATATATATTTTTAGTTAAAAAACAAGAATAAATTAATAAATTTAATTGGTTTATAGAGAAGACATGTCGACTTTATATGTGAATAATATTTTTTTGTATTTTTAATTGTTTATCAACCAAAATTAAAAAACAAAACAAAATTATGTTTTCCTATAAAGACGATATATCCTTTCTACAGGTTAGTTTATTTATTTTTAAAAATTTTTATATTAAACATTTTAGAGACGATATATCCATTCTAAAGGTTAGTTTAATTATGTTTTATAATTTTTATTTCAAACATTTTAGAGACGACATATCTAGTGTGTTGCAATGTGAGTAATATCTAAACGAACTTACATAAGGCTTCTAACTAATGAAGCATAAGTAAATAATTTCATTTATCCTTTTATCCTCTAAGCGAGACCAATATTATTCGTTACATATATTAAGACCCATTTAAGGTTAAACTTTTGGAACGAAAGTAATGCCCCATTGGGTCTATCTAAAAATGTTATGATATCTATCATGTAAGAGATATCTCTGAGATTTATTATATCAAAGTTTGTGTTAACAATGCTTTGACTTATGTAACATATACTTGTTGAAAGAATGTCATCTTTATAGAGACAAGTTTGTTTTAGTTGCTCCCACTCATTTAGAGGTAGGTACATTAATCCACTTGGTTCTTGATGAAAATATTACGTTAGGATTTAATCGCATTATGGTGTTTGCATTAACCCATAGATGGATTATATTGGTTTATAGACAAAATGTTCTTTAACCTTGAGTTTAGAACTTTTAGGTTGTTTTATAAACATGTAAATATGTTAGCTAGTTGTTAGGGAAAGTTGTCTTAATGTTCATCTAATCTTTTTTTTTTTTTCAAACCTTTTAGAGACGATATGTCCTTTCTATAGTTTAGTTTATTTATTTTCTAAAATTTTTATTTCAAACATTTTAGAGACGATATGTCCTTTCTATATGTTAGTTTATTTTTTTTTCAAAATTTTTATTTCAAACATTTTAGAGACGACATGTCGTCTCTATAGGTTTAAATAATATATTTTTAGTTAAAAAACAAGAATAAATTAATAAACTTAATTGGTTTATAGAGAAGACATGTCGTCTTTACATGTAAATAATATTTTTTTGTATTTTTAATTGTTTATCAACCAAAATTAAAAAACAAAACACAATTATGTTTCCCTATAAAGACGATATATCCTTTCTACAGGTTTGTTTAATTATTTTATAAAATTTTTATTTTAAACATTTTAGAGACGATATATCCTTTCTAAAGGTTGGTTTAATTATTTTTTACAATTTTATTTTCAAACATTTAGAGACGACATATCTAGTGTGTTGCAATGTGAGTAATATCTAAACGAACTTACATAAGGCTTCTAACTTATGAAGCATAAGTAAATAATCTCATTTATCCTTTTATCCTCTAAGCGAGAGCTATATTATTCGTTACATATATAAGGACTTATTTAAGGTTAAACTTTTGGAACGAAAGTAATGCCCCATTGGGTCTATCTCAGCATGTTATGATATCTATCATGTAAGAGATATATCTGAGATCTATTATATAAAGTTTGTGTTAACAATGCTTTGGCTTATGTAACATATACTTGTCGAAAGAATGTCATCTTTATAGAGACAAGTTTGTTTTTAGTTGATCCCACTCATTTTGAGGTTGGTACATTAATCCACTTGGTTCTTGATGAAAATAATTGCGTTAGGATTTCATCGCATTATGGTGTTTGCATTAACCCATAGATGGATTATATTGGTTTATAGACAAAATGTTCTTTAACATTGAGTTTGGAAGTTTCAGGTTGTTTTATGAACATGTAAATATGTCAGCTAGTTGTTAGGGAAAGTTGTCTTAATGTTCATCTAATCTTTTATTTTTGAGTTAATTATTGTTTTCGTCTCCGTAGTATGTCAAAAATCACTATTTCAGTCCATTGTTTAAAAATTGCGATTTCAGTCCCTATGATTTCACTTTCGTAACCATTTCAGTCCCTGTGGTTTCACTTTCGTAACCATTCAATTCATTTATTTTGTAAGCACAGGGACTGAAATGGTTGCGAGGTGGACTGAAATGGTTACGAAACTGAAACCATAGGGACTGAAATCGCAATTTTTAAACTAATGGACTAAAATAGTGATTTTTGACAAAACACAGGGACGAAAACAGTAATTAACTCTTTATTTTTTTTTCAATCCTTTTAGAGACGTATGTCCTTTCTATAGTTTAGTTTATTTATTTTCTAAAATTTTTATTTCAAACATTTTAGAGACGATATGTCCTTTCTATATGTTAGTTTATTTATTTTTTAAAATTTTTATTTTAAACATTTTATAGATGATATGTCGTCTCTATAGGTTTAAATATATATTTTTAGTTAAAAAACAAGAAAAAATAATAAATTTAATTGGTTTATAGAGAAGACATGTCGTCTTTATATGTGAATAATATTTTTGGTATTTTTAATTGTTTATTAACTAAAATTAAAAAACAAAACAAAATTATGTTTTCCTATAAAGACGATATATCCTTTCTACAGGTTAGTTTATTTATTTTTAAAAGTTTTTATATTAAACATTTTAGAGACGATATATCCTTTCTAAAGGTTAGTTTAATTATTTTTTACAATTTTTATTTCAAACATTTTAGAGACGACATATCTAGTGTGTTGCAATGTGAGTAATATCTAAACGAACTTACGTAAGGCTTCTAACTAATGAAGCATAAGTAAATAATTTCATTTATCCTTTTATCCTCTAAGCGAGAGCAATATTATTCGTTACATATATAAGGACCCATTTAAGGTTAAACTTCTGGAACGAAAGTAATGCCCCATTGGGTCTATCTCAGCATGTTATGATATCTATCATGTAAGAGATATCTCTGAGATCTATTATATCAAAGTTTGTGTTAACAATGTTTTGACTTATGTAACATATACTTGTCGAAAGAATGTCATCTTTATAGAGACAAGTTTGTTTTAGTTGCTCCCACTCATTTTGAGGTAGGTACATTAATCCACTTGTTTCTTGATGAAAATAATTGCGCTAGGATTTCATCGCATTATGGTGTTTGCATTAACCCATAGATGGATTATATTGGTTTATAAACAAAATGTTCTTTAACCTTGAGTTGAGAACTTTCAGGTTGTTTTATGAACATGTAAATATGTCAGCCAGTTGTTAGGGAAAGTTGTCTTAATGTTCATCTAATCTTTTATTTTTTTTTTCAAAACTTTTAGAGATGATATATCCTTTCTATAGTTTAGTTTATTTATTTTCTAAAATTTTTATTTCAAAAATTTTAGAGACGATATGTCCTTTCTATATGTTAGTTTATTTATTTTTTAAAATTTTTATTCAAACATTTTAGAGACGACATGTCGTCTCTATAGGTTTAAATATATATTTTGGTTAAAAAACAAGAATAAATTAATAAATTTAATTGGTTTATAGAGAAGACATGTCCTCTTTATATGTAAATTATATTTTTTGTATTTTTAATTGTTTATCAACCAAAATTGAAAAACATAATTTCCCTATAAAGACGATATATCCTTTCTACAGGTTAGTTTATTTATTTTTAAAATTTTTTATTTCAAACATTTTAGAGACGATATATCCTTTCTAAAGGTTAGTTTAGTTATTTTTTACAATTTTTATTTCAAACCTTTTAGAGACGACATATCTAATGTGTTGCAATGTGAGTAATATCTAAACGAACTTACATAAGTCTTCTAACTAATGAAGCATAAGTAAATAATCTCATTTATCCTTTTATCCTCTAAGCGAGAGCAATATTATTCGTTACATATATAAGGACCTATTTAAGGTTAAACTTTTGGAACGAAAGTAATGCCCCATTGGGTCTATCTCAGCATGTTATGATATCTATCATGTAAGAGATATTTCTGAGATCTATTATATCAAAGTTTGTATTAACAATGCTTTGATTTATGTAACATACACTTGTCGAAAGAATGTCATCTTTATAGAGACAAGTTTGTTTTAATTGCTCCCATTCATCTTGAGGTAGGTACATTAATCCACTTGGTTCTTGATGAAAATAATTGCGTTAGGATTTCATCGCATTATGGTGTTTGCATTAACCCATAGATGGATTATATTGGTTTATAGACAAAATGTTCTTTAACATTGAGTTTAGAATTTTCAGTTTGTTTTATGAACATGTAAGTATGTCAGCCAGTTGTTAGGGAAAGTTGTCTTAATGTTCATCTAATCTTTTATTTTTGAGTTAATTATTGTTTTTGTTCACGTTGTCAAAAATCACTATTTCAGTCCATTTGTTTAAAAATTGCGATTTCAGTCCCTATGATTTCACTTTCGTAACCATTTCAGTCCCTGTGGTTTCACATTCGTAACCATTCAATCCATTTATTCTGTAAGCACAGGGATTGAAATAGTTACGAGGTGGAATGATATTATTACGAAAGTAAAACCATAGGGACTGAAATCGCAAATTTTAAACTAATGGACTTAAATAGTGATTTTTGACAAACCACGGGGACGAAAACAATAATTAACTCTTTACTTTTCTTTCAATTCTTTTAGAGACGATATGTCCTTTCCATAGTTTAGTTTATTTATTTTCTAAAATTTTTATTTCAAACATTTTAGAGACGATATGTCCTTTCTATATGTTAGTTTATTTATTTTTTAAAATTTTTATTTCAAACATTTTAGAGATGACATGTCGTCTCTATAGGTTTAAATATATATTTTTAGTTAAAAAACAAGAATAAATTAATAAATTTAATTGGTTTATAGAGAAGACATCTCGTCTTTATATGTGAATAATATTTTTTGTATTTTATATTTTTTATTAACCAAAATTGAAAAACAAAACAAAATTATGTTTTCCTATAAAGACGATATATCCTTTCTACAGGTTAGTTTATTTATTTTTAAAATTTTTATTTCAAACATTTTAGAGACGATATATCCTTTCTAAAGGTTAGTTTAATTATTTTTTACAATTTTTATTTCAAACATTTTAGAGACGACATATCTAGTGTGTTGCAATGTGAGTAATATCTAAAAGAACTTACATAAGGCTTCTAACTAATGAAGTATAAGTAAATGATTTCATTTATCCTTTTATCCTCTAAGCGAGAGCAATATTATTCGTTACATATATAAGGACCCATTTAAGGTTAAACTTTGGAACGAAAGTAATGCCCCATTTGGTCTATCTCCGCATGTTATGATATCTATCATGTAAGAGATATCTCTGAGATCTATTATATCAAAGTTTGTATTAACAATGCTTTGACTTATGTAACATATACTTGTCGAAAGAATGTCATCTTTATAGAGACAAGTTTGTTTTAGTTGCTCCCACTCATTTTGAGGTAGGTACATTAATCCACTTGATTCTTGATGAAAATAATTGCGTTAGGATTTTATCGCATTATGGTGTTTGCATTAACCCATAGATGGATTATATTGGTTTATAGACAAAATGTTCTTTAACATTGAGTTTAGAACTTTCAGGTTGTTTTATGAACATGTAAATATGTCAGCCAGTTGTTAGGGAAAGTTATCTTAATGTTCATCTAATCTTTTATTTTTTTTTCAAACCTTTTAGAGATGATATGTCCTTTCTATAGTTTAGTATATTTTTTTAAAATTTAATTTCAAACATTTTAGAGACGATATGTCCTTTCTATATGTTACTTTATTTATTTTTTAAAATTTTTATTTCAAACATTTTAGAGACGACATGTCGTCTCGATAGGTTTAAATATATATTTTTAGTTAAAAAACAAGAATAAATTAATAAATTTAATTGGTTTATAGAGAAGACATGTCGTCTTTATATTTGTGAATAATATTTTTTGTATTTTGAATTGTTTATTAACCAAAATTAAAAAACCTTCCAGTCGCGTAACGTACTTTACGTTCCTCGGGACAGTCGCAATTGAGGAAAGTGTTTTCCATCTCCTCAAACCAATGAAGGAGAGCGGTGACACCTTCAGTCCCTTCATATTTTTGGGGATCACAGGATTTGAAGTGTTTGTAGGTGCATTTGGGGTTTTGGGAGGAGGGTTGGCGACGCTTTGGTCTTCTTGGTTGGGAGGGTTGATGGGATTAGCGGTGAGGGCTTGTTGAACTTGTAGCACGATGTCAGGAAGTACTAGCGGTCATTTGTTTAGCAATTTGCGTGGCCAAGCGTTCGTTTGACACTTCTGACCTTCTACCTCCACGTAATTGCCTAGCCGACATCTACAGGAACATGTGTAGGAAGATTGTGAGTTCAAGAATTTCCTAGGTGTCATTTGTCGTAAAAATAAATATGAAAACAACATAACTGAAAATAATTTAACTACATCCATAGGATGTCTTGGGTTTGCTCATGTGTGGGCCTCCAAATGTCCCCCATACCATTGCCTGTGTAGTCATGTGGGCCCCCATGACTATTGGGCTTGGTAGGATTCACATTGGTGTCGGCGGGTTAACACTCGCACCACCCGAATGAAAATCGTAAAACATGATTGCGAGATGTATGGTCGGAGGGTGTCCAGGTGTAGACACAATGACATCTCAAAGTGGGGTTAGCTCACACGACGTTTGGTATAGCATGCTTTGGCCTAAAAGGTCCTTCGTACTCTCATCGTTAGTCTGCAGGTAGGCAAACTGGTCCTTTATTTTGGATTTATACGAATGCCAAGCCTAGACATGACGTTCCGACTACCGGTACTCGTACCCTTCTAGTTACTACATGCCCGTCGTGAAAACTCATTTTGATGTGATTTGGAAAATACGAAATCATTGCAAAAATCATGGAAATCGTGAGGTGTGTGCTTTCATAGATATGGCATGTTATGAGGTTATGAACTATGATGAGCATTGCATATTAACATGTACTTGTGAGTGTGCTTGCATAGTATTGGGTATGAACATGAAACATATAAACATCATGAATTTTACATGTAACACATAAACAATTAAAATTTAATCGACTATAGTATAGGTTCTAAGGGTCTAATAACCTATCCTATATACCTATAGCCACAAGCTCTGATACCAATCTGTCACACCCCAACCCGCAGCGGAATAAAAGTCGGGGCATGATTGGGTTATCACCAAAGCTCATGATATTTACTAAAAAGTTTCATATTTATTAAATTCAAATTTCAAATTCAAATATCAAATAAACAAAGTTCATACAAATACAAAAAAAAGACCTAAATGTTTATTCCAACGCAATAGCTTGTTTATTCTTCTAGGCCATCCTAAGTGTTTCTTTCCTCAACTGGATCACCTGTATCATGTGTAAAACAGGGGAGATTTTGGGTCAACAAAAGTTGGCGAGTGAACCTTGTTAAAACATTTTAAATAATTGCATGTTTTATTTATTAAAGAAAATCCGTGCATAAATCACATGTGAGCAAATATATAAATGTAAACAATTACAAACCACATTGAATGAATATATGGCATGAATGATGATGTATTTGAGATCAAGACTCAATCAAACGGAGCTGATCTAATGAGGCACCTGATGCTCAACCCGTATCCCACGAGGAACTGATGGGCCTAATGAAATGAGTGCACTGAAATGATAAATTTAAATCACATAATAATAATCACACAACAACCATTTCATATTTGATCACAAGATGATATAGGCACAAGTGTTTAAATAAAATAATGGAATTGTACGACACATGATACACCCCAAAACGTGATTAAAACGGGGAATTTGTAGAGATTCACTCACCGTGGGTGCGTTTTTCTAGATTGATGAAGAGTGCGCACGAATTGAGGATTTGATCGGCGAACGAATACAAACCTAAAATAATAATGCGATAAATCGATAAATATAAACGATTTAATATTTTGATTAAATACTTTTTGTTAGGTTTTTAGGTTATTTTTGATGGTATTTTGTTGAGGTAAAATTATACATTTTATGTATTTTTAATTAGATTTTTAACCAAAGTATTAATATATATACAATAAATAAGATAAGATAAATAAATATAAAAAAATAATTGTCAGATCTGACGTCTGACCGGGTCGCATGATTTATTAAGCGTCGTGTGCGGGATTCGAACTTGAGACCTCTTGTTCGTGTGCACGCAGCTCTTCCAACTGAGCTACGTGTCTAACCCGAAATAAACTCCATTTTTATTACTTATATATACAAACTAGGTTTAATTATATTTTGTTTTTATTTAAAAAGGTTTTATAATGGTCAAACCGGTTTCAATAACCCGAATCGAACTCGGTACCTGAGGTTTCGTGTGCACACAGCCCAACCAGTTGGGCTGTGTGTCTAACCCGTAGTATCCCGGAGTTACATTAGTTATATAAACTTATAAATAGGTGATCTGATTAGGTATAAAAAGTTTGGGTTTTATTTCAAAAAGTCGGCAACGTGTGTGATTCGAACCCGGTATCGATAGTATGAAATGCATACAGTCCACCACTGGACTGTGTGTCTAACCCGTTTAAAAGACCAAGTTTAATTATACATATATCCTTCATAACTTCATCTTCTTCATTTTACCCAGACATTTGAACAACTGACGATTTCCCTTGAACTGAATTGTTTAGATTGAACAGAATAGACATTACACAGAGTAAGGGTTAGATGAGCGTACCGAATTGAAAGAGTGTTACACTCCTCCGGTTGATCTTGGTGTTGATCGGATATTTCCGGTGATTAATTCCGGCCAAAAACAGAACAACTTTCCGATGAAGCAGAACGTTTGATCAGAGAGAATAGGAGCAGCAACTCGAAGGTAGTGAGCGAGCTCAATTGTGATGGCAAGGCTAGTATTTATAGATTGAATGTTTCGGTTTTTCTTTTAATCCATGTTTATTGAAATCATTGATTCCAGTCAGTTACCCTCATAAAATTCGGGTTCCGCGCGTAACTTGCGATTTGGATTCGGTTACAATCAACAGAGGTCTCGCGGTATGATGATTGGAATAGCGGTTACGGATTTGATTGATGAACTTGCAGGTTTTTGCTCTTAAATCTATTATAGAACTTATTTATTTACAAATCAAGTCACTAAAGTGTGTGCAGAGTAGTGGTGTTTCGTGTGTGTGTGCAAGCGGGAGACCCGGGTTCAAAACCCGGCTACTCCTTGCAAATGTTTGTTTTCTTTTAGAGTTTATTTTTATTTTCATTTACTTATTATTATTATTATTATTATTATAGTTTTTAAATTCTACAATATTTATTAATTATGAAACATAAAAATATAACCGGCACTAATAGGATACGCAACGAACTTAAACTGAATATTTGATTGATAAACGAAGCAGGTTTTGAACCCGTTTTACATAAATGTTACAGTATCCCCTACTTTAGAAATTTCGTCCCGAAATTTAAGTAGTAGTGGTAACCGGAAAGAGATGCGGGTAAATTTTGCGCATTGAGTCTTCACGTTCCCAAGTAAACTCGGGCCCTCGTTTTGACTCCCAACATACCCCGACAATTGGAATACGACTTCGCCTTAAACGCTTCTCACCGAAATCCATGATTTCCACTGGTCTTTCAACGAAGTGCATTGATTCATCGACTTGAATGTCTTCTAGAGGGATATGGAGGTTTTCGTCGGCGAGGCACTTTTTCAAATTTGATACGTGGAACATGGGATGAATTCTGTTGAGTTCTTCTGGTAGGTCAAGCTTGTAGGCTACAGGTCCTACTCTTTCGAGTATCTTGAAAGGTCCTACGCAGCGTGGTGCTAGCTTGCCCTTTTGGCCAAAACGAACCACTCCCTTCCACGGTGATACTTTCAAAAGTACTCGATCACCAACACAAAACTCCAAAGGCTTTCGTCGTTTTTCAGCATAACTCTTTTGACGACTTTGAGCCGCTAGAAGATTGTTTCGAATTTGAAGGATCTTGTCGGTTGTTTCTTGAATTAATTCAGGTCCGGTGATTTGCGCTTCACCAATTTCATGCCAACATACTGGAGATCGGCATTTACGACTGTATAAAGCCTCGAAAGGAGCCATGCCGATACTTGAATGATAGCTATTGTTGTACGAAAACTCGACTAACGGTAGATGAGCGTCCTAGTTCCCTTTGAAGTCTATGACACATGCTCGAAGTATGTCTTCAAGAGTTTGGATGGTGCGTTCAGATTGACCATCAGTTTGAGGGTGAAAGGCGGTACTGAGATCTAACCATGTACCCAAAGCGGTTTGTACGGCTCGCCATGTTCGTGAAGTGAAACGACCATCGCGGTCCGAAATGATGCTTAACGGTACACCATGACGGCTTACGATCTCGTTGATGTAGATACGAGCTAGCTTCTCGTTCTTGAAGTCCTCGCGAATCGGAATGAAGTGAGATGATTTTGTAAGACGATCAATGATTACCCATATGGTGTCATACCCACTGGAGGTGCGAGGTAACCCGGTAATTAAGTCCATGGTTATGTTTTCCCACTTCCATACAGGTATTTCGGGTTGGACTAGAAGTCCTGAAGGTCTTTGATGTTCAGCTTTCACTTTGGAACAGGTAAGGCATTTGGAAACAAAAACAGCGATGTCCTTTTTCATGACAGGCCACCAGTAGGTGTATCATAGGTCTTGATACATCTTATCGGCTCCTGGGTGTACATAATATCGTGTCCTGTGTGCCTCATTCATGAGGAAATCACGAAGGTTATAGCGATCAGGAATCCATATGCGGTTTAAATAGTATAGAATATCGTCAGATTTGAGTTCAGCTCCACATGATAGCTCATCGCGTACGTCATTTTCTGTTACAGAAACATGTTGAGCTGCCCAAATTCGATCTTTGATGTCGGTTATGATTTGCGAACATAGAAGACGAATAGAGTTCGCATAACCTTTTCCACTGAGCGCATCGGCCACCACATTTGCCTTGCCAGGATGGTACTGAATTTCACAGTCGTAGTCGTTGAGAAGTTCGACCCATCTTCGTTGCCCATATTCAACTTTTTCTGGTTGAAGATATGTTGGAGACTCTTGTGGTCAGTGTATATTTCACACTTGGTACCGTAGAGGTAATGTCTCCATATCTTGAGAGCGAACACGACGGCTCCAAGTTCCAGGTCGTGGGTGGTGTAATTCTTCTCATGGACTTTGAGTTGCCTAGAGGCATAGGCTATCACTTTTCCTCTTTGCATCAATACACAGCCTAGTCCTTGCCCTCGTCGCAATAAACCACAAAGTCATCGCAACCCTCAGGGAGTGTAAGGACAGGTGCGTTACAAAGCTTTTGCTTTAAAGTTTGGAAGGCCTCCTCTTGCTTAGGTCCCCAAATGAAAGGTTTTCCTTTGTGAGTCAAGGCCGTGAGCGGGACGGCGATACGGGAAAAATTGGCAATGAAGCGTCGGGAATAACCAGCCAAACCAAGAAATGACCTAACTTCAGTAGGGGTACGTGGCGCTTGCCATTCCTGTACTGCCTTGATTTTTTAAGGATCGACATGAATCCCTTTGTCATTGACGACATGACCAAGGAATTGTACTTCTCCTAACCAGAATTCGTATTTTGAGAACTTAGCGTAAAGCCTTTCAGTTCTTAAGAGTGTAAGTATAAGTCGAAGGTGTCGCTCATGATCGGATTTTGACTTGGAGTAGGTAAGGATGTCGTCGATGAAGACTATGACGAAACGGTCGAGGTAGGGTTTGCATACCCTATTCATTAAATCCATGAAGACTGCGGGGGCGTTGGTTAAACCGAAGGGCATAACCATGAACTCGTAATGACCATAACAAGTTAAGAAGGCGGTTTTTGGGATATCTTCCTCGCGCACTCTAAGCTGATGATAACCAGAACGAAGGTCGATTTTGGAAAAACAGGTGGCGCCTTGAAGTTGGTCCAGGAGGTCATCAATGCGAGGCAGTGGATAGCGATTCTTAACCATCAATTTGTTGAGTTCTCTATAATCAATGCACATGCGAAACGTTCCATCTTCTTCTTCACAAAAAGAACAGGCGCACCCCAAGGCGATGAGCTAGGACGTATGAATTCTTTGTCAGTCAACTCCTGCAGTTGACTGGCCAATTCTTGCATCTCGGATGGGGCTAACCTATAAGGAGATTTTGCAAACGGTGTAGCGCCAGGCACAAGATCGATGCGAAATTCGACTTCTCTCACAGGAGGAAGTCCTGAAACGTCGTTGGGAAAAACTTGTGGAATTCCTTCACAATTGGAATATCTTCGAGCCTCTTCCCCTTGCTCCCTTCTTGACGACGTGAGCTAGAAATGCGACGTAGTTCTTGCGGAGATAACTTCGGGCTTGAAGGCAGGACATCAATTTGAGTCCTTTCGAAGGGGTTTCCCCAAAAATACGTAGTGTCTGACCGTCTGCGAGAGGAATACGAATGAATTTCTCATGGCACACCACTTCTGCGTGATGCTGGCTGAGCCAGTCCATACCGATTATAACATCGAAACTTCCCAACTTCACAGGAATGAGGTCAATTGGGAAATCGTGATCGTGTAGGGTGAGAGTACAATCGCGTATAATAGAATTTAATGAAGTGGGTTTTCCGTCAGCAACTTCCACCGTTAGAGATTCAATGAGATTAACACGAGGTTGGTCGAGGATAGATTCGAATTCTAAAGACACAAAGCTCTTGTCCGCACCAGTATCGAATAATATGGATGCATAACTACCATTGATGAGAAACGTACCATTGACCACATTGTTGTCAGCCCTGGCTTGGTTGGCATTGATATTGAAAGCTCTTCCTCTGGCAGGTGGAGGAGCTTGGTTAGCTTGGTTTACCGGGTTTGCTTGAGCTTGGGCATGGATGATGTTCACTAAATGTGGACAAGTGTTCCTAAAGTGGTTTGGGTCCCCACAATTGAAACAGACTCGCATGGGTTGCATCATGGGGTAGTTGGGTTGGTAGTAAGGTTGGGCTGCGTGTTGTGTAGGTGGTAGAAGTAAGGGTTGTTGGGCTTGGCCCACCATTTGATTTTGGGTTTGGGTTGGAGGTTGACTGCGGTTTAATCGCTGAAGGATACGGCAGGTTTGGATGGTGTGACCCGCACAACCACAGCTGGTGCAATGTTGGCAGGGGTTTTCAGGAGGATGATGATATTGACAACGGTTACACTTCGGGTGTGGGCCAGTGTATGGCCTTTTGAATGGTGCGGCCGGAGGGGCAACTTGGGTGATTGGTGCAGCAGTGATGGGAGGGTTGGTTTGGGTGACGACAAAGTTCTTGCCATTTCGCTTCCTCTTACCAGCAAACTTCGAGGATGAACCTGGGGCTCAATGGGTGTTTTCTTCTTCTCCTCTTTGAATTTGCCGTTTCGAATGCGATTTTCACTGAGTTCCGTAGCTAACTCCATTGCGGCTTCAAGTGTTGCAGGCGAAGTGCTTAAAACTGAATCTTGGATTTTCGAGGGGAGGCCTCGAATGTAGTGTTCGACTAAGCGGTATAAGGGGGTGAACAGATTGGGGATCATTTGGTTTAACTCGAGAAATCTTATTGTATGAAGTGTGGTCTCCTTCCTTTTGTTTCAATGCGTGAAACTCGTCTTCTAGCTTTTTAATTTCGCTTCTTGGACAGAAGCGTCTCGTCATGATTTCCCTTAACTCTTCCCATGTTAAGGCCATGGCATCTTCAATGCCTCGCTTACCCTTTTCCGTGTTCCACCAGGTAAGGGCTACCCCAAACAACCTTCCAGTCGCGTAACGTACCTTACGTTCCTCGGGACAGTCGCAATTGAGGAAAGTATTTTCCATCAATTAGGCCAGTTACTACATGCCCATCGTGAAAACTCACTTTGATGTGATTTGAAAAATACGAAATCATTGCAAAAATCATGGAAATCGTGAGGTGTGTGCTTTCATAGATATGGCATGTTATGAGGTTATGAACTATGATGAGCATTGCATATTAACATGTACTTGTGAGTGTGCTTGCATAGTATTGGGTGTGAACATGAAACATATAAACATCATGAATTTTGCATGTAACACATAAACAATTAAAATTTAATCGACTATAGTATAGGTTCTAAGGGTCTAATAACCTATCCTATATACCTATAGCCACAAGCTCTGATACCAATCTGTCACACCCCAACCCGCAGCGGAATAAAAGTCGGGGCATGATTGGGTTATCACCAAAGCTTATGATATTTACTAAAAAGTTTCATATTTATTATATTCAAATTTCAAATTCAAATATCAAATAAACAAAGTTCATACAAATACAAAAAAAGACTCTAAATGTTTATTCCAACGCAATAGCTTGTTTATTTTTCTAGGTCATCCTAAGTGTTTCTTTCCTCAATTGGATCACTTGTATCATGGGGAAAAAAGGGGAGATTTTGGGTCAACAAAAGTTGGCGAGTGAACCTTGTTAAAACATTTTAAATAATTGCATGTTTTATTTATTAAAGAAAATTCGTGCATAAATCACATGTGAGCAAATATATAAATGTAAACAATTACAAACCACATTGAATGAATATATGACATGAATGATGATGTATTTGAGATCAAGGCTCAATCAAACGGAGCCGATCTAATGAGGCACCTGATGCTCAACCCGTATCCCACGAGGAACTGATGGGCCTAATGAAATGAGTGTCACACCCCGACCCGCAGCGGAAAAGGTGATCGGGGCATGATTGGGTTTTCATCAAAGCTCATGACATTTATTATAATGTTTCATATTTATTATAACAATTTAAAGGAAATCATACAGTCATATCAAACAAGTTCAACATGTTCTATACATCTTTCTAGGCTTCATTATTTTTCTTCTAAGGCACTTTCCTATGTGTTCCTTGCTTCATCCTGTCCACCTGTATCATGTGTAAAAATGGTTTTTGGATCAACAAAAAGTTGGCGAGTGAATCCTATTAAAACATTTAAACGTGTTATTTGAATTGATTATAAAATAAAGTGCATAACCACATATGAGTAAATGTAAATGTAAATATATTCACAAAACACTTAATATTAAATATTGCACACACATACAACAATAGATTGTTTTGAGGCACACGTTGTTCAACTCGTCTCCCACGAGGAACTGATGGGCCTAATGAATGAGTTTTGAGGCACGCGTTGTTCTACGAACTGATGGGCCTAATGAATGAGTTTTAAGGCACGCGTTGTTCAACTCGTCTCCCACGAGGAACTGATGGGCCTAACAAATAATTTGCATACAACTTGACTATATGTAATACATAACTACAAACAATATTTACATTCTAAGTTTAGATCATAATATGGTATAGCACGAGTTTGAATAAACGAATTAGTTTAGGCGACACATGATACACCCCAAAACATGAATAAAAAGGGGAATTTGTAAGAATTCACTCACAGTGGTTGCGTTTCTTGGATTGATGATGAATGCGCACGAATTTGGATTTAACCACGAGAGAAACTAACCTAGATAATAACATAACAGTTCGGTAAATAAGCGGATTTTATTAATCAATTTTAATAGGATTTTTGGATATATTTTTGTGAGTTTAAGGCTATTTTCTAACTTTAAAAACGTTTATTTTTAAGTATTTTTAATTGATTTTTAAATTAAATAAATAAATAAAAATAATAAAAAATGTTGACTTTTTGACTTTGACCGTTGGCCATGACTGTTGACCGTTGACCGGTTCGGTCGTGTATAAGCATGCGCTGGGTGAGACTCGAACCCGTGACCTCCAGTACGCGTGCACGCAGCTCTACCAACTGAGCTACGAGTCTAACCCGAAATATTTCTGTTTTTAATTATATTTATACACTATTTAATTTAATCCGAAAATCATTTATTTAAAAAGGATTTAATTGTATTGAACCGGTGCCGTCAACAGGTCTCGAACCCGGGACCTGTGGTTTAGTGTTGCATACAGTCCACCGCTGGACTGTGTGTCTAACCTGGTTAATATTCTGGTTTTTATTATACTTAACATCTTACTGTGAGTTAACCCGGTTCGGTTTTAAAAAAAAACATTTTTATTTCCGAGGATAGGGTCGTGATAGGGATCGAACTCGAGACGTATGTTTATTGTTTGCACACAGTCCACCGCTGGACTGTGTGTCTAACCGTTTATTATCCTGATTTTAATTAATCTTATACACCAGTTCGAACTCATCTTCTTCGTTCAAAACACAGACAACGGTTAATCAACTGTTTCTTGTTAACATCAATTAACGAACTTTATAAGCGATTGTAATGCGATGAAATAGAGAGAGTTTTGGAATTGAATATACCGAACAGGTGTCTTTCTCAGAACTCCGGCAAGGATTCGTCGGCTCTGTTTTGTGAACTCCTTCTGTTCGGATCGATTAACAGTTTTGATTGCTTAGATATGAAATTGAGTTACTAAACAATGATTAACAGGAGGTTTAGTTGATCATACCGATTAACAGCGTGAGTTCGGAAATTCCAGCGATTTTCCGGCGAGTACAGAATATCCGGCAATGTCGTCTGGGATTGATTCTGGGTGATGGATTGATGTTAGTAATGGTCTAACAATGGATTGAAACAGAAAGAGTCGAGGTATTTACCGTGTTGATGTGAGTCTCGGTTTTCCGGCGAAAGTCCGGTGATGGCAGAAAAGTTCCGGCGAGTGAAATTGCTTCGAGAATTAGTGTGATTTTGAGCGAAAAGATTTCCAGAGGCTAGGGTGTGTATTTATAGGACAGAATATCGATGAATTGGGTCCGATTTCTCTCTTGATTCGTTGGTCAATTTTTCTCCTGCGGTTATGACTGATGTCGCGGGACTGGACATCGGTTATAACCGATGTAGACGTTAATACGCACGCTAAGTCAAATGAAACCGACAATCATTGGCGAAGTCGTCGGGATTTCCGGCGACTGCGAAATGGGCGCGTCGTTGACTGATTTTGATATCGAGTTTTGTTATATGAATTAATTGTTTCGATATATCACCAAAAAAACACAAGTGGCGGAGTGGTTTGGTGTGTGTGAGTTAAGTTGCTAAGCTTTATCCGGCTGACCCGGGTTCGAAACCCGGCATCAGCAATTTATTTTTATTTCATTATTTTTAATAAATTTTCAATTATAAATTTTAAATTCTAATATGTATCGTATAAAATTAATTTGAGCATTAAATACGCAACGAAAATTTTAACTGGATGTTCGGTTAATAAACGAAGCGGGTTTGGTTAACACGGTTTTTTACGGATGTTACAGTATCCCCTACTTTTAGAAATTTCGTCCCGAAATTTAAGTAGTGGCATGTTTGACTCAAAAGGATGGTGTTTTAATTTGATAATTACATACCTAGAAGGGAGTAAGAGTTTAAATTTTGTTTGAGGTGGTAACGTTCCTTGTAAGGGTTGAATACCCTGCTACAGGAATCGCTTTTTGTTGCCTACGATAAAGAATATTGATAAACAGAGTTGATTGACTAAGTATGATTTTATGCACAAGAGTTTTGATACGTTTGGAAAGATAAGGTTATATCCTAAAACAAAACTTCTACTACTAAAACCTACATGGAACTTCTCATAATCGCCTGACAATGCCTCTGATCCTTTGGCAAGAATACTTATATATAGGAAGTACCAGCGGCGTATCCACCGTATCTTGTCAAATTTTCATTGGTTTTATCAGTAAGTTATGATTGGTTCTATGATGTGACTCTAGAACATAAACAAAAAAATACTGAGTCCTAATTCTGATAGTATACATGTTTGAATGGTGACAGTACCTCTCTCGTTTGTTATGATGGAGAGGTTAGTCTATGTAGAAATGGAACACAATCCAATTTCTTTAAATGATGAGATGATATGAATGCTAAATCAGTGAGTATAAAACAAACTTCAACCAAGACATTACTAAATCCTACATGGAACTTCTCATAACCGCCTAACAATGCCTCTGATCCTTTGGCAAGAATACTTATATATAGGAAGTACCAGCGGCGTATCCACCATATTCTTGTCAAATTTTCAATGGTTTTATCAGTAAGTTATGATTAGTTCTATGATGTGACCCTAGAACATAAACAAACACAACAACCAAAGCTTGAGTCTTAATTCTGATAGTATACATGTTTAAATGATGACAGTTCCTCTCTCGTTTGTTATGATGGAGAGGTTAGTCTATGCAGAAGTGAGACACAGCCCAACTTCTTTAAATAATGAGATTGAAATACATTGAGATGTATGATGATATGAATGCTAAAATCAGTGAGTATAAAACAAACTTCAACCATGACATTACTAAATCCTACATGGAACTTCTCATAACCGCCTGACCAATGCCTATGATCCTTTGGCAAGAATACTTATATATAGGAAGTACCAGCGGCGTATCCACCATATTCTTGTCAAATTTTCATTGGCTTTATCAGTAAATTATGATTAATTCTATGTGACTCTAAAACATAAACAAGCACAACAACCAATACTTGAGTCTCAAATATGAAGGTATACATGATTGAATGATGATAGTACCTCGCTCGTTTGTTATGATGAAGGGGTTAGTCCAGGTAAAAGTGAGACACAACCCAACTTCTTTAAATGATGAGACTAAGATATGTCGTGAGGTATGATGATATGAATGTTAAATCAATGAGAATAAAACAAAACTGAAATAGTAATTCGCATAAGATTCTTGGATAAAACTTCCAATTTATAATCGAGATACGTGAAAATTGAGATAACATAAAGAAAAACATAAAAACTAAGCGGTTGGAGTTGAATCTTGATTTTTGGTGAAGGAGACTAGTTGGGTGGTTCGTTTGGGCCGTCATTATCTTCAACAGGATTGGCGTTGATGTTGAAAACTCTTCCTCTTGCTGGTGGCCTAGTGATTAGGTTTCCTTGATTTGCTTGGTTAACTGGGTTTGCTTGAGCTTGGGCGTTTATGATGTTAACCAATCGAGGGCACGTGTTTCTAAAGTGAGTAGGGTCACCACAATTAAAACAAGCTCGAACATAAGGAAACACGGGATATTGGGGTTGTTGATATGTTTGGATCATGTTTTGAGTAGGGGGTGAGGTTTGGTTTTGAGAGGTGCGGCAAGCCTTGCTCAAATGACCATAGCGTCCACAATTCGCACATAGTCGACAAGGTAAGGTAGATGGATGGTGATAAAAACAGGTGTTACATTGAGGGTGAGGTCCAAGGTAAGGTTTCTTATTTGGGTAAGTTGAGTTGGGTGCTACTTGAGTGATTGGGATAGTTTGGAGGGGTACGGCTTGTGGGGCTGGTTGATTTCGTTGGGTGACAGCGAAAAGTTGCCCATCTCGTTTTCTCTTAGAAATGGGTTGAGAAGGGGATTTGGTTTGGGTGGAGTTTGAGGTTTCAGTTGATGCTTTATCCTTCTTCTTTTCCTCCTTGAAGTCTTTATTCCGTATGCGGTTCTCGGTGAGCTCTGTAGCTAATTCCATTACTGCTTCCAAAGTCGTAGGTGTGGTACCTATTACAGAGTCTTGAATTTTTTAAGGAAGACCTCGAATGTAGTGCTCGATCAAACGGTAAAGAGGAGTGAACAAGTTGGGAACCATTTGATTTAACTCAAGAAATCTCTTGTTGTATGTGGTGTGGTCGCCTTCCTTTTGTTTCAACGTATAGAACTCATCCTCCAATTTCTTGATTTCGCTTCTTGGGCAAAACCATCTTATCATGATTTCCTTCAACTATTCCCAAGTCAAAGTCATAGCATCTTCAACACCTCGTTTGGCCTTCTCTGTATTCCACCATGTAAGTGCTATTCCAAGTAAACGACCAGTAGCATATCGCACTTTGCGATCATCGGGGCAATCGCAATTTAGAAAAGTATTTTCCATTTCTTCAAACCAATGGAGAAGAGCGGTGACACCCTCCGTCCCTTCGTATTTTGGAGGATCGCAGGATTTGAAATGCTTGTAGGTGCATTTAGTGGTTTTTGGGGGAGGATTGACAATGTTTTGATCTTCTTGATTGACGGGATTAGCGGTAAGGGCTTGTTGAACTTGAACTAGAATGTTGGGTATTACGGCAGCCATTTGTTAAGCGATTTGGGCAGCCATGCGCTCGCGGGCTTTTCCTGATCTCATCTTCCTACGAGCGAGACTAGAAGACATCTACAAGGAATACATATCAAGAGTATGAGTTGGATGTTTTAGGGATCATGTGTCGTATTTAGGAATGAACATTCATAAAATAAATATAGATAATAAATCTACTACATCCATAGGATGTCTTGGGCTTTGCTCGTAATTGGGCCTTGCATGACGCCATACTTCACCTTCGTAATCATGTGGGCCCCCATGATTACCGGGTTTTTCATATGGTTCGCATGTGTTAGCCTGGTTATGTACACTAAAACCCGGAGAAAATTGAGAAATATGTATGTAACGTATGATATTCAGAATGTACCCAGGTGTGGACACGGTGACACCTCAAAGTGGGGTTAGTTCGAACGACGTTTGTTGTGGCATGATTTAGCCTAATAGGTCCTTCGTACTCTCATCGTTGGTCCCCAGGTAGGCAAACTGGTCCGTTATATTGGATTTATACGAATGCCAACCTAGACAGGACGTTCCGACTACCGGTACTTGTACCCTTACAGTTACTACATGCCCGTCGTAGAACTCACTTTGATGAGATTTGAAAAATGACAAATGCGACAAAATCTTGAATAACGGAAGTATGAAGATGATTTGAATATGTGAACATTGAAATATGTATAATGAATGTGTATGTAATTATGTCTGTTTGACTGTAAGTATAATTCACTATGTATCACAAAATGTAATATTGGAAGTGTTTGCATGCATTTGTATATGTAATAAATATGAAAGAAATAAACATCATGAGTTTGCATGTAACCACATAAACAATTAAAATCTAATCAACTATAGTATAGGCTCTAAGGGTCTAATAACCTATCCTATATCCCTATAGTCAAAAGCTCTGATACCAATCTGTCACACCCCGACCCGCAGCGGAAAAGGTGATCGGGGCATGATTGGGTTTTCATCAAAGCTCATGACATTTATTATAATGTTTCATATTTATTATTACAATTTAAAGGAAATCATAGAGTCATATCAAACATGTTCAACATGTTCTATACATCTTTCTAGGCTTCATTATTTTTCTTCTAAGGCACTTTCCTATGTGTTTCTTGCTTCATCCTGTCCACCTGTATCATGTGTAAAAATGGTTTTTGGATCAACAAAAGTTGGCGAGTGAATCCTATTAAAACATTTAAATGTGTTATTTGAATTGATTATAAAATAAAGTGCATAACCACATATGAGTAAATGTAAATGTAAATATATTCACAAAACACTTAATATTAAATATTGCACACACATACAACAATAGATTGTTTTGAGGCACGCGTTGTTCAACTCGTCTCCCACGAGGAACTGATGGGCCTAATGAATAAGTTTTGAGGCACGCGTTGTTCTACAAACTGATGGGCCTAATGAATGAGTTTTAAGGCACGCGTTGTTCAACTCGTCTCCCACGTGGAACTGATGGGCCTAACAAATAATTTGCATACAACTTGACTATATGTAATACATAACTACAAACAATATTTACATTCTAAGTTTAGATCATAATATGGTATAGCACGAGTTTGAATAAACGAATTAGTTTAGGCGACACATGATACACCCCAAAACATGAATAAAAAGGGGAATTTGTAAGAATTCACTCACAATGGTTGCGTTTCTTGGATTGATGATGAATGCGCACGAATTTGGATTTAACCACGAGAGAAACTAACCTAGATAATAACATAACGGTTCGGTAAATAAGCGGATTTTATTAATCAATTTTAATAGGATTTTTTTTGGATATATTTTTGTGAGTTTAAGGCTATTTTCTAACTTTAAAAACGTTTATTTTTAAGTATTTTTAATTGATTTTTAAATTAAATAAATAAATAAAAATAATAAAAAATGTTGACTTTTTGACTTTGACCGTTGGCCATGACTGTTGACCGTTGACCGGTTCGGTCGTGTATAAGCATGCGCTGGGTGAGACTCGAACCCGTGACCTCCCGTACGCGTGCACGCAGCTCTACCAACTGAGCTACGAGTCTAACCCGAAATATTTCTGTTTTTAATTATATTTATACACTATTTAATTTAATCCGAAAATCATTTATTTAAAAAGGATTTAATTGTATTGAACCGGTGCCGTCAACAGGTCTCGAACCCGGGACCTGTGGTTTAGTGTTGCATAGAGTCCACCGCTGGACTGTGTGTCTAACCTGGTTAATATTCTGGTTTTTATTATACTTAACATCTTACTGTGAGTTAACCCGGTTCGGTTTTAAAAAAAAAACATTTTTATTTCCGAGGATAGGGTCGTGATAGGGATCGAACTCGAGACGTACGTTTATTGTTTGCACACAGTCCACCGCTGGACTGTGTGTCTAACCCGTTTATTATCCTGATTTTAATTAATCTTATACACCAGTTCGAACTCATCTTCTTCGTTCAAAACACAGACAACGGTTAATCAACTGTTTCTTGTTAACTTCAATTAACGAACTTTATAAGCGATTGTAATGCGATGAAATAGAGAGAGTTTTGGAATTGAATATACCGAACAAGTGTCTTTCTCAGAACTCCGGCAAGGATTCGTCGGCTCTGTTTTGTGAACTCCTTCTGTTCGGATCGATTAACAGTTTTGATTGCTTAGATATGAAATTGAGTTACTAAACAATGATTAACAGGAGGTTTAGTTGATCATACCGATTAACAGCGTGAGTTCGGAAATTCCAGCGATTTTCCGGCGAGTACAGAATATCCGGCAATGTCGTCTGGGATTGATTCTGGGTGATGGATTGATGTTAGTAATGGTCTAACAATGGATTGAAACAGAAAGAGTCGAGGTATTTGTAACATCCGTCAAAAAACGGATTTACCAAACCCGCTCCGTTTATGAACCGAACAGTCAGTCAAAAATTTCGTTGCGAATTAAATGCCCAAAATAATTTTAAACGATACATAATCAATTATTATACGGGAATATATAATTAGTTTTTGAAAAACTGTTAAAAAACGCAAAATAAAAATACATAGGTTCTTCCGGGTTTCGAACCCGGGTCTGAACCGGTTCAACATCAGTCTTGTCGCACATCACACAAACCACTGCGCCACTTGTATTGTTTGATAAATATTGGAATCATTTAAATTATAAAGTGACGTTACGAATTCAAAACCGGCGCCCAATAGTTCAGTCGTCGGAAATCCCGGAAATCTAGCGAGTCTTAACGACAATTTACGTTATAACGTAAACCATTACTAAGACATCGGTTATAACCGACGTCTGAGTCCGCGACCAAAGTTATAACCGCCGGAGTTTTAATAATTTACGAATACAGTCGGAAATCAGACCAGGTTCTTCGACGATTTGCCCTATAAATTCACCCACAACCCACTGCAAACCTTTTCGCTCAAAACCACACCTTTTCTCGGCGTATTTCCACTCGCCGGAATTTTTCTGTTTGTCGCGGGATAACCGGGTTCCCCATTGCCGAGCCTTATTGAACCTCCTAAGCTTATACCGAAGTCACCCACACCTTTTGTAAACTTTCTGAAGGCTCGCTGCTGCAAGACACACGTCGCCGGAGGTGATTTCTGTCGCCGGAGTTCTGCCGGAAAACAGAGGAAAGCGAGTCGGTATACCTCACGCTTATTTTTCCTTCTTTTTACTTAAATCTCATCTATAATTAACCTAAAACGTTAAAGGAACCTGAATTAATCATTGAACCAGTCCGTCGTCTTTTCTGGTTATACCTTGATGAAGAAGACGATGTATTCGGTATCTTATAAGTATAATTAAAATCAACTTATTAATCGGGTTAGACACACAGTCCAGCGGTGGACTGTGTGCACATAAAACGCAAAGGTCTCGAGTTCGAATCCCGTTTCACACACGCCGCCTTAATATAATGCCTTTTTGTTTTGTTAACCGAACCGGAGTCGCTACAGGTATATGTTAAGTATATTAATAATCGGAATAATAACCAAGTTAGACACACAGTCCAGCGGTGGACTGTGTGTATGTTTAAGTCGCACGTCACGAGTTCGAGTCCGGTCTTCTGCATCGACCCGGACGATTATTAACTTTTTTTAAATAAGTCAGAAATGAAAACAAATATTTTGTATTTAAGTATAATAAAAATTGGATTATATAACATGTTAAACACACAGTCCAGCGGTGGACTGTGTGTTAGTTTAAGCCACAGGTCCCGGGTTCGAGACCTGTGGAGGGCACGTCCGATTCGCTCAAACTGTTTTTTAAAATAAAATGATTTTCGGTTTAAACTAATTAATGTATAAAGATAATTAAAATCAGATATATGACGGGTTAGACACGTAGCTCAGTTGGTAGAGCTGCGTGCACGCGTACGGGAGGTCTCGGGTTCGAGCCTCACCCAGCGCACTTATATTTCGCATTCGAACCGGTCAACGGTCACTCAACGGTCAACGGTCAGAAAAAAAATCAATTTTTTTTATTATTTTTTATTTAATTATTTTAATTAAAAATCAATTAAAAATACTTAAAAATAACATTTTTAAGGTTAGAAAATAGCCTCAAACTCACAAAAATACACCCAACAATCCTACTAAAATAGATTAATAAAATCCGTTTACTTACCAAACCATAATGCGATTTATCTAGGTTAATCTCACTCGTGGTTAAAACCACTTCGCGTGCATTCAACATCATCAACCGAACGCACCCACGGTGAGTGAATCTTACAACTCCCCCTTTTAAATTATACGTTTTGGGGTGTGTCATGTGTTATGAAAATAATTAACTTATTTATTTAAACTTGTGCCATACCACATCATGACCTAAACTTAGATTGTTTATATTGTTGTGATTACTTATTTCCTTTTGTCAAATTATATGAAACTCATTCATTAAGCCCATCAGTTCCTTGTGGGAGACGAGTTGAACAACGCGTGCCACAAATCAAATTCATTATTGTTTACGTGTGTATCATTGAGTTTATATTGTTTGTAGTTGTGTCATTCATATTATCATGTTTATGCAATTCATTCATTAGGTCCCTCAGTTCCTCGTGAGAGACGAGTTGAGCATCGCGTGCCTCTAAATGTTCCATTATTGTTCATGTGTGTTTCATTTAATATCTTATGATTGTTGATTAAGTTTACATCTATTTTTACTCATGTATGGTTGTGCACATATTTCATAATCAATTTAAATGAATTTGTTCAAATGTTCTCCATAGGATTCACTCGCCAACTTTATGTTGATCCAAAACCTTTTTACACATGATACAGGTGAACAGGTCGAAGCAAAGAAAACCTAGGAAATGCCTTAGAAGAGAACAAAGAAGCTTAGATTGATAGTTAGAATATGTTGTATCAATTATTGTAAATTTTCATTAAATTGTATTTAATGAATATGAAACGCTTAATAAATGCCATGAGCTTTGATGATAACCCAATCATGCCCCGATCACCTTTTTCCGCTGCGGGTCGGGGTGTGACAGTATTTACCGTGTTGATGTGAGTCTCGGTTTTCCGGCGAAAGTCCGGTGATGGCAGAAAAGTTCCGGCGAGTGAAATTGCTTCAAGAATTAGTGTGATTTTGAGCGAAAAGATTTCCAGAGGCTAGGGTGTGTATTTATAGGACAGAATATCGATGAATTGGGTCCGATTTCTGTCTTGATTCGTTGGTCAATTTTTCTCCGGCGGTTATGACTGATGTCGCGGGACTGGACATCGGTTATAACCGATGTAGATGTTAATACGCACGCTAAGTCAAATGAAACCGACAATCATTGGCGAAGTCGTCGGGATTTCCGGCGACTGCGAAATGGGCGCGTCGTTGACTGATTTTGATATCGAGTTTTGTTATATGAATTAATTGTTTCGCTATATCACCAAAAAAACACAAGTGGCGGAGTGGTTTGTTGTGTGTGAGTTAAGTTGCTAAGCTTTATCCGGCTGACCCGGGTTCGAAACCCGGCATCAACAATTTATTTTTATTTCATTATTTTAATAAATTTTCAATTATAAATTTTAAATTCTAATATATTTATTAATTATGTATCTTATAAAATTAATTTGAGCATTAAATACGCAACGAAAATTTTAACTGGATGTTCGGTTAATAAACGAAGCGGGTTTGGTTAACACGGTTTTTGACGGATGTTACAATGAGTGCACTGAAATGATAAATTTAATCCACATAATAATAATAATAATAATCACACAACAACCATTTCATATTTGATCACAAGATGATATAGGCACAAGTGTTTAAATAAAATAATGGAATTGTACGACACATGATACACCCCAAAACGTGATTAAAACGGGGAATTTGTAGAGATTCACTCACCGTGGGTGCGTTTTTCTAGATTGATGAAGAGTGCGCACGAATTGAGGATTTGATCGGCGAACGAATACTAACCTAAAATAATAATGCGATAAATCGATAAATATAAACGATTTAATATTTTGATTAAATACTTTTTGTTAGGTTTTTAGGTTATTTTTTATGGTATTTTGTTGAGGTTATATACCCTTTAAAATTATACATTTTATGTATTTGTAATTAGATTTTTAACCAAAGTATTAATATATATACAATAAATAAGATAAGATAAATAAATATAAAAAATAATTGTCAGATCTGACGTCTGACCGGGTCGCATGATTTATTAAGCGTCGTGTGCGGGATACGAACTTGAGACCTCTTGTTCGTGTGCACGCAGCTCTTCCAACTGAGCTACGTGTCTAACCTGAAATAAACTCCATTTTTATTACTTATATATACAAACTAGGTTTAATTATATTTTGTTTTTATTTAAAAAGGTTTTATAATGGTCAAACCGGATTCAATAACCCGAATCGAACTCGGTACCTGAGGTTTCGTGTGCACACAGCCCAACCAGTTGGGCTGTGTGTCTAACCCGTAGTATCCCGGAGTTACATTAGTTATATAAACTTACAGATAGGTGATCTGATTAGGTATAAAAAGTTTGGGTTTTATTTCAAAAAGTCGGTAACGTGTGTGATTCGAACCCGGTATCGATAGTATGAAATGCACACAGTCCACCACTGGACTGTGTGTCTAACCCGTTTAAAAGACCAAGTTTAATTATACATATATCCTTCATAACTTCATCTTCTTCATTTTACCCAGACATTTGAACAACTGACGATTTCCCTTGAACTAAATTGTTTAGATTGAACAGAATAGACATTACACAGAGTAAGGGTTAGATGAGCGTACCGAATTGAAAGAGTGTTACACTCCTCCGGTTGACCTCGGTGTTGATCGGATATTTCCGGTGATTAATTCCGGCCAAAAACATAACAACTTTCCGATGAAGTAGAACGTTTGATCAGAGAGAATAGGAGCAGCAACTCGAAGGTAGTGAGCGAGTTCAATTGTGATGGCAAGGCTAGTATTTATAGATTGAATGTTTCGGTTTTTTTTAATCCATGATTATTGAAATAATTGATTCCAGTCAGTTACCTCATAAAATTCGGGTTCCGCACGTAACTTGCGATTTGGATTCGGTTACAATCAACAGAGGTCGCGCGGTACGATGATTGGAATAGCGGTTACGGATTTGATTGATGAACTTGCAGGTTTTCGCTCTTAAATCTACTATAAAACTTATTTATTTACAAATCAAGTCACTAAAGTGTGTGCAGAGTAGTGGTGTTTCGTGTGTGTGTGCAAGCGGGAGACCCGGGTTAGAAACCCGGCTACTCCTTGCAAATGTTTATTTTCTTTTTAGAGTTTATTTTTATTTTCATTTACTTATTATTATTATTATTATTATAGTTTTTAAATTCTACAATATTTATTAATTATGAAACATAAAAATATAACCGGCACTAATAGGATACGCAACGAACTTAAACTGAATATTTGATTGATAAACGAAGCGGGTTTTGAACCCGTTTTACATAAATGTTACAGATATATCTCTAAGATCTATTATATGAAAGTTTGTGTTAACAATGCTTTGACTTATGTAACATATACTTGTCGAAAGAATGTCATCTTTATAGAGACAAGTTTGTTTTAGTTGCTCCCACTCATTTTGAGGTAGTACATTAATCCACTTGGTTCTTGATGAAAATAATTGCGTTAGGATTTCATCGCATTATGGTGTTTGCATTAACCCATAGATGGATTATATTGGTTTATCGACAAAATGTTCTTTAACCTTGAGTTTAGAACTTTCAGGTTGTTTTATGAACATGTAAATATGTCAGCCAGTTGTTAGGGAAAGTTGTCTTAATGTTCATCTAATCTTTTATTTTTGAGTTTGTCAAAATCACTATTTTAGTCCATTGGTTTAAAAATTACGATTTCAGTCCCTATGGTTTCACTTTTTTAACCATTTCAGTCCCTATGGTTTCACTTTCGTAACCACTTCAATCCATTTATTCTGTAAGCACAGGGACTGCAATGGTTGCGAGGTGGACTGAAATGGTTACGAAAGTGAAACCATAGGGTCTGAAATCGTAATTTTTAAACTAATGGACTGAAATTGTGATTTTTGACAAAACACAGGGACACAAACAGTAATTAACTCTTTATTTTTTTTTCAAACCTTTTAGAGACGATATGTCCTTTCTATAGTTAGTTTATTTATTTTCTAAAATTTTTATTTCAAACATTTTAGAGACGATATGTCCTTTCTATATGTTAGTTTATTTATTTTTTAAAAATTTTATTTCTAACATTTTAGGGACGACATGTCGTCTCTATAGGTTCAAATATATATTTTAGTTAAAAAAACAAGAATAAATTAATAAATTTAATTGGTTTATAGAGAAGACATGTCGTCTTTATATGTGAATAACATTTTTTTGTATTTTTAATTATTTATTAACCAAAACTAAAAAAACAAAACAAAATTATGTTTCCCTATAGAGACGATATGTCCTTTCTATAGGTTAGACCTTTTTTTTCAGAACATATTCGGAATGGTGGGAAATTTTGCTGCCTAAATTGAAATAAATTTTTTCCTAGCCAAACTTTTTTGAGACGATAGTCGTCTCTATAAGTTAAACTTTATTTTTTAGTTTTCATACATATTGCTCATTAATAAATTAAATTAAAAGAAAAATATTTAAAGTTATAGAGACAATATGTCGTCTCTATAAGTTAAAACTTTTTTTAAAGTTTCCAATTCAACAAACTAGAGAATAAAAAACGCAAAAAAAAGTATTTTCACCTTATAGAGTGGATACGTCGTCCCTATAAGATAACGTATCTTAAAAGGGACGATAACCCTATAGAAACAACATGTCGACTTTGTTGTTCCTATAGGTGTCCTCCCTATAAAGGTTTTTCTTGTACTATAAAATGTTACAGATAATATGATGAGCATAATAAGAACGAATATCTGGTGAGGTCATATCATGGATGTTAAATAAAAACAAAACAAGTAATTATATAGGACTTAATTAATAGCTAAAAGGAGTACTAGTGTCCAGCCATATGAAAATGATACTTAATTATTAAATTCTACATAAAATAGTTTTAAATTATATATAGTTAGGATGGTGGAACAAATCTCGTGCATCAAGTGTCTATTGAGGAGGACACTTAACAAATTTCACATTACATGAAATATTGGACTTGTAAAAATTAGATGAAATAAAAATACCTTAAACATATTTTGATAGAAGGGAAGGCAAGTACACTAAAATTTAAAGGGAAAATCCTTAAAATTTCTCTTTTTGGTATTTTACCAACGGTTTGTATCTTCGATTTTCTGTTGACATATAACGTCCATCAAACATATGCGGTTACGTTGGTGTTAAGATTGGCCGCCCGTGTATGGATCTAACAAAATCGAGCCATGTGTACAAAACGACAGTATTTTTATAAAAATCGACACCGCCACTCGTGTTTCTGTGGATGATGTCAAGGGCGCCGCCTTCTGTCTTACATACTTGTCCTAGGCGTCACTGATGGCGTTTGTTTTTAAATTAAACAAACACGGGGCTGAAGTGTTGATCAGTTCTGTTAAAACATAATGGAAAACATGTAAATAATACCTGATACAGCTAACAGGCCAGCAAAGAATCCAGTAAGAGATGCAACCATGAAGTTCGACATAGTTGTCAGCTTGATCTGGTTCCCCTTTAGGATGTATGTTCTTGATGGTAGTACCGAGTTCTTTAGGGTTGAAGAACTCATAGTAATGGAGAGAGAGGAGGGGCGATTTTGAGTGTGATGTTATGAATGTCTAACCCTAATCCCTCTCTAGTAATCTCCTTATATACACCAAAGGGAAAACCCAATTAGTTAATTAGGGTAAATCGACCCATCAATAATTGCGAACTAATTATATTATAGGTTTAATATATTTTGATCCAAATAAAATACAGGATTATAATGGCTACACAATTAAATATAACATAATAATTATATTTAATCTTACATTCTCCCACATAGCTGAGTAATCATTTATCATGAGCATTAGATAATTCTGATCAGAAGTTAATAGTCATTTTAGCTTTATACCAAGAACCATAGCATAGAAATACAGCCGTTGAATCATCATTCGACTCAGGACCCCCATTAGTCATACTACAGCCTCAATTTAAAACCTAACAGTTATGATCAAAATACGCAAATAAGCCCTTTACGTTTGATTTGTATTTATATTTGTCTATATGTCATTTATCGGTAGAACATATCTTAGAGACATACAAAATCAAACTGATGAGGAAAATTAACAGTTAATCATTCATAGTACAATATGCAGCTGTACATAGTCATCAATAAACCCGTCATTAAGCGCTTACATAATAGTTATGGGTGATAGACTTTTAGTTATAGGATCCTTAAGCATATCATGAATGCATTTGATACAATGATTTAGTTTCCTCAATTCGTCCATAAACGAATAATAATTTCGTATCGAAATTTAATGCAGCACCTCTTGAACGGTTACTATTCAAGGAGACATGGTAGCTGACTTTATCACAACAAGTCTTCAAATATATGGAGTTAATAAACTTATGAGTCCACTAATAAATTCTCAATAACAGTTAGTAACTTATTGCTTTGTGATCAGCAACGTATTATGTCATTGTAACTTAGGTTGTTGATATCAGTCAATTAGGACTCCTCCATGAGATGGGTTTTGTCTGCTGACATAAGGATATACCCCAAAATTACATTTTCTTATCTTTGAATATTACAAAGTTAGAGTAATCAACCGGTTTGAGTTCTCACTTCTTCTTTAAATTATATCCTCTAATTTCCTTCATAGATATTTTAATACTCCATGAGATGCTTCACATTAATCTAGACATATCTAGTGTGTTGCAATGTGAGTAATATCTAAACGAGTATAGACTTGAGCTTACATAAGGCTTCTAACTAATGAAGCATAAGTAAATAATCTCATTTATCCTTTTCTCCTCTAAACGAGAGCAATATTATTCGTTACATATATAAGGACCCATTTGAGGTTAAACTTTTGGAACGAAAGTAATGCCCCATTGGGTCTATCTCAGCATGTTATGATATCTATCATGTAAAAGATATCTCTGAGATCTATTATATCAAAGTTTGTGTTAACAATGCTTTGACTTATGTAACATATACTTGTCGAAAGAATGTCATCTTTATAGAGACAAGTTTGTTTTAGTTGCTCCCACTCATTTTGAGGTAGGTACATTAATCCACTTGGTTCTTGATGAAAATAATTGCGTTAGGATTTCATCGCATTATGGTGTTTGCATTAACCCTAGATGGATTATATTGGTTTATAGACAAAATGTGCTTTAACCTTGAGTCTAGAACTTTCAGGTTGTTTTATGAACATGTAAATATGTCAGCCAGTTGTTAGGAAAAGTTGTCTTAATGTTCATCTAATGTAGCTCAAAACTATTATAAGCTACTAGAATAGTGATGACCCTAAAAGAAATCTTTTGTAATGTAGGTAATAAAGATTCTTTGATAATTTATCTCTTCCTGAGTATAACCTTTGACAATCAATCTATGCTTCTTTGGTTCTTAACTTTTATATTAGGATTTGATTTGGTTATGAACACTCTTAGGTAATTCATTCAAATCCATACGTTATTCGAACACATAAAATCAGTTTTACTAGAAAACAATTTTATTCCATTTAGAAGATTGATTGACGTTAATGACTTCATTAGAAGAGATAGGATCAGTGAACTATTCCAAAATTCATTTAACTTCGTTGTGGAGGTTATGTAATCATCAAAGTTAGTAGGTTTTTAAACCTAGATGACCTCCTGAGTTGATTATTGGGTTTATTAGAAGTTTCAGTTTTGTGGATTAGCTCTTGGTTAGATTGCTATCATTTTCAGGATTCTAAGTTGTAAGAGTTGATGTAGTATGGTGTACAAGAGGTGTAATTGGAGTAAAATTCAGAGTAAAGTTTAATGACACTCTTCCCCTGCCTCTTGTATTCCTTGCAAGTCATGATAAAGACTTTTACTGCTTCCACTGACCTTAGAAGTTTTTAGAAACTCAGCATGCTTAAGGTCAATATTTAACGACCAACAAATTCTAAGTGAGAAATAAATTAATGATGTTAGTCATTGTAGTTTCTCTTGTTGAGGATTATGTTAGTTTAGGTAAGAAATCCAAGTGTGCCCACAATTAAGGAACAATGAAACTTTTGTAAGAGTAGCATTAGATTTTAAGGAGACAAGATTTGATGGAACAGTGTCGAGATGGAGCAGTGTCTTGTACAAGAGGTGTAAATTGAAGTATTGTGAAGTTTTCACTCCCCCACCTCTTGTAACTTTTGCAAGTTATTATCAAGACACTTAATGCTCCCACTGATCTCTGATATCTCTAGAAATACGTCTCTAGAAACGCTACAAGATAAGTTTCAATGAGGTATATGACGTGGGAATCTATTATTAATATGTTAGACTTTACTTGATTTCCTTAATGTCCAGATGTAATAAGAAACTTAGGGACATATTTAATAGAAATCATGTTAAGTACATATATGAATAGATTTTTTTAAAACCATGGGCCATATGAGACAAATTTAGATACATACAGATAGTCTTTAATTGATAAATGAATTATGTCTGAATATTCCATTTTGAATAAGTTCCACGAATGTTAATGAAATATAACTTATGGTGGATCCGTACTTATTCCTTAAGCCAAAATTTTTTAGAGCTTTTAACATCATGATTTAAAATCACTTAAAATGAGATTAGATGAAAAATCATCCTCATTAACCATGTCATGATTTCTCATGATTTTCGGTTATAACAGATGAAATTTATAGGTCTCATTTTCCTTTTGTCAAATTCTCGTTTGCATGATAACAAAAGTTGTAAAAATGTAAGGTATCATCTAGTTTCGTCTTATTAATGTTTCTATCCAGATATTGAGAACACATAATATGAGAGTTTAAGGTAAGTGTGACTTTATGTTGGCCATGTAAACCTCACCACTGTCATAATATAGCTTTAGTATTGATACTAAATTTTGATTAATTTACATAATATGTAAGGTATCATAAAGCGTAATTAGAAGACAACTTTTCATGGTCTTATAGCCTTCAAATTTAATTTTGTCACTAGCTCTCATGTTAGTTATTTGTTGAATTCTGGTAAGGAAACGTAGATAACTAGAGTCAACTTATCATGTGTTAATTGGAATATTTGGATTATCAGACTTAAAGATCATTAAAGGCGACTACCTATTTTAGCCAACTATTCTTCTGAATTATGGATAGTCTCGTTGCTTATGCTTAGTCTAATGGCATAATTATGCAATGAGATTCTCCCTTTAAGAACCTTAAAGTTGGTATTATTACATGTATTTTGTCAATAGACCTTAGAAGTATCCTCTTTTAGGTTTTAATGGTAATGAGGTGAATGACATCTAATTTTCCAGTTTTAGACCTTTCTTTTCTTGTACGTATGTTGCTGATTAACACACTCATTTTCCTTTGGGACTTTTGAGTGTTATTAGTTGATTTTAAGGCAACAAATTGTACTAATGGAAAATTAGTATGTAATGCACTGGAAAATTTACTTATTTTCATGTGTAAGCCCTTAATTTTATGGGTCATTATGATGTATTCACGGATGTCACTTAACCTTATAATTTAGAATTTGAAATAAGGCACGCATCTAAAGAGTTCTTTTGATTATTCTATAAAATAGATTAGTCTTAGGAAAAACTTAATCGGGAATAACCTTAGTGATAACATTTATGTTGAATGAGTTCTTGATTATCATAAGACATCATGTTCGACTTATCCTATTCATAATGCTCTACTTTTCTTCTGTAGAACTTTTATCAGAAGAGGGCAATAGGATTATCGTGTTTTTTAAGAGATAATCAAGGATTTAATTTAAGAGCTAATCTTATAGAAACTTTAAGTAAGGCAAAACATATTAGGATTAGAATTTTAGAGTGGATGAAATACTAATTTGTAGAAGAAAATTATAGTGAGTAATATTATGGGGTTTTAAAGTAAGGCAGACAAAAATTGATTATCTGATTAATGAAGGATCATTAATATGATAATCATTATTTGAGAAAGTTGTGATATGTCTATTACTAACATCAAAATAATAGACTTAGTTAAAATTCTACTTAAATGAAGATAAAACAGCTTGGCCAAAAGTGTAATCATCCGGTATGTGTGCAAAGTAATCATGACAAATCAGCTTTAGCCAGAAATGAGACAATCACCTTAGTTATGCACTTGTTAATAATGCTAGACATGAATGAATTAAATTAGCTTTGGCTAGAAATAAGCCATTTCTGTTTGTAATGCATAATTAACATAGCTTTTATTATACTTGAACAATAACTAGATGTATCAAATCAGCTTTGGCCAGAAGTGATACATCAGAAGCTCATTCAAGTTAAGCTATTCGGTTTTGTAAAATTATCTGATTCTGATTAATTTAGTGTTAACAAAACCAATTATTTAATAGCAAACCCCCTGTTAGCGCGGATCGCACAGGGTTCGGGGCGGAGCCCCGAGCTGAAATTTAGTTTACAATAATAGCCTAATGTAGTAGTGAGATTTCGGATAAAAATCTTGGATCTCTAATGGATCTCATAGGCAACTCTAATGAGTCTGAGATGGGCATCTCTAATGGATCTCTAATAAGCATCTATAATGAGTCCTTGATGAGCATCTCTAATGAGTCTGGGATGGGCATCTCTAATGGATCTCTAATGAGCATCTCTAATGGATCCGAGATGAGCATCTCTAATGAGTCCGAGATGGGCATCTCTAATGGATCTCTAATGGATCTCTAATGAGCATCTCTAATGAATCCGAGATGGACATGAGCATCTCTAATGCATCTCTAATGAGCATCTCTAAGGGATCTCTAATGAGCATCTCTAATGGATCCAAGATGCACATGAGCATCTCTAATCGTGGCAGTTCGTTGTGATAAGTTTGAAATTTGAAATCTTAGGGATTATGGGATATCTTATTCCTGTATTAATGTCAATTAAGTTTATCTAATTATTTTAAAAATTATATCCTTTTATAATAATAACACATTTCAAAAAGTTTTAATAAATAAAATAGATCAAAATCAAGAAAAACACCAAATAATCCAAATTAAGTTCCAAAATAAGGGAATTTTTCGAATTTCATTATGAACATATGATGAAACCTAATAATAAAATAATAATTTTGGGATCCGAAATCTTTATATTTTAGCATATTAATGTGATTTCGAAACAGTAACACTATCAGATGTGATTAAACATCCTTTTAACTCTAAAATCCATGAATTCTTGCTTTATTCGAATTTATGTTTCAAGTTATATCAGGTTTTTCATAAAAGTTTGTTTCCAGATTTTAATCTCAGAATAATGGATAAAATCAGAACTGATTTATCAACATACGTTCTGATACCACATGTTGATTACTTCTATTTAAACATAATGGAAAACATGTGAATAATACCTGATACGGAAAGCAGGCCAGTAAAGAATCCAGTCAGAGACGCAGCCATGGAGTTCGACATAGTTGTCAGCTTGATCTGGTTCCCCTTTAAGATGTATGTTCTTGATGATAGTACCGAGTTCTTTAGGGTTGAAGGACTCGTAGTAATGGAGAGAGAGGAGGGGCGATTTTGAGTTTGATGTTTTGAATGTCTAACCATAATCCTTCTCTAGTAATCTCCTTATATACACCAAAGGGGAAACCCAATTAGTTAATTAGGGTAAATCGGCCCATCAACATTGCCAACTAATTATATATAGGTTTAATATATTTTGATCCAAATAATATAAAAGATTATCATGGCTACACAATTAAATATAACATAATAATTATATTTAATCTTAAATGAAGCCCTATAACCGTCGAGGCCTGCGGTTTGCCTTTGGAAGCCTGTGTTTCGCCATCGGATGCCCGCATTTGTGTTTTCTCTTTAGTTTTAGTGTTAAATTCGGTTGTCATGCCGTTTCCTAGGTGGGGAACGATTCGTTCTATGATGAGTACTTCAAAGTGGCACATTCATCTTTGTTATGCTAGCCAAAGTGATTGTTAATTTTTAAAAGAAAAAATGGTAAGAGTGGCGGCGCCGCCCGTGACATCAACGATAGAAACAACGTTGATCAGAGACGCCAACGTTACAATAGATATGGGTGTTTCCAACACGTGACATGAGCTCATTGGACTTAAAGTAAAGTTGGTCGAATGTAAAACATATGCATCGCCTCCCGGGTTTTGGGGACATTTGTAATATTGGAAAGTGAAAGGGCCATGACATTCTCTCGTCAACCTTAGGAGATTCATGGAATTTTCTAGTTTAAACTATAACTAGTAATAAGACCCGCGTGCGTTACGGCGCGGGTACATCACAAACGTCGAACGGATTAGTCCAAGCGTAATGTGATGTGTTAATCCTGTAATAATATGCATTTCGACATATCCGACTGAACTCAATGTAACCTATAGATCCGTTGCAATTGGATTAAAATGTAAAGTAAATCGAGTTTATACCGTGCAACCATAACGTATTATATGCGACTCGACTAACTCGAATTTATACCATAAAGTCAAAACGTATTATATGTGACCCGCTTCATATGTAGGAAACATAAAAAAAAAGCCGAAAGCATACACCAAATTTACATCAAAATCTAAAAAAACAAAATAAGTTGAGGGGTCGGTAGAAGAATTGCCAAAACGTAATTACCAAAGTATAAGTAAAAAATGCAAGTTACAAAAGTAAAGGGTAAAGAAAATGAAAATTGTATATGCCAAAAATATGAACGAAAATTTTGAAAGTCAAAAATGGTGATTTCACCGACTTTGTAGTTTAAGTAGTATAGATAATAACATAAGTACGGATTTTAAAACTAGAATTTAGTTCTTTTTGTCATTATATGTAAAGGGAAAAGAGAATTCTATTATATATATCGTACTTTTTTTACTTTTGTATGTAACTAACCTTGTGTTATCGTGCTAACTTAATAGTAAAAAATATATTTATTAAAACGGTATATGAATAGTAACTTTTGTTTATATACAATGACTTGAACATAAAAGTAATCCTATTAGTAACAAAGAACATGATGGAAATCGATCAAGGGTACCACATGGTAACAGGCAAATCTGCATCCGACAAAAAGCTTTGATCAGAATTCTCTTCACCAAAGCTGAAAGTGCCGTCGTTAAAACGATTCAAAACGGCTTTGATCACATCTTTCTTCCCACCACAATGTGACGACGATGAAGAAGATGGTGATGATGATATTGTAAGATTGGGTGGTTGTGCTGGTGGTACGATGGTGGAGAATGCGTGGTGGTTGTTAATGAGATCACATTGGGGATTATATTGGTTGAAAATGGTGGAGAAGCAGGGTACTTGCTGCTGGTTGAAGATATTATTGTTGTTGTAGGTGTGTTGACTTTGGTCAAAGGAGAGAGTGTAAGGTTCCATCAATGGTGGGAGAGATGAAGAACATTTTATTGTGTCTTCATGGCTTCTATACTTGTTTATGCTTCCCAAGTTGTTTTGTTTTTCATCAATTGTTCCTCTATTCTTGCAAAACACTCTACACAACACCAAGTCATCCTGTATAATAATACTAATATCATTAAATTAACAATAATATGTAAACATGCCCGCTAGATTCTCTTATTCATAGCAAAACTACTTGTAATGTCTAGGAGACGTTGGATAAGAGTAAATCTTTCATCTATCCTCAGGGGATAAAAAACCCGTTCCTAGTTAATAACAGTAATATGCATATGTATATATATGTGTATATGTTGCTAACACCTCACTGGTAATATCCGTCTGTAAAGTTTTGTGGTGATGAATAAAAATACTTTGCCATTCATAAAAAAACAACAGATACAAGTGTATATTTTTTTCATACTTATTATACAGAACTGGTTATATATATATATATATATATATATATATATATATATATATTCACATAATTAACAATCCACTATAACCATTAAAATACTATATTCTTGCAAATGACTAGACTGATGATAACCTTAATTAATTTGAAATTATAGATATTTATATATTAAAATCATATCATAATATTATATATTTTAATATCTTGATATATCAAAATATATTATCCGAATAAAAATATAATAAATCAGTCAACAAAACATTTTATTTTCATAGTCAAAAGTCAAAATGTATCATCAAAGTATAAACATCTTACCTACATAGAATACTCACCTTTTCACATACATGAACATCTATTGTCTGTTCATATCCAATATTATTGTGAATTATATCCGTAAAAACATACATGAACATTTTCACAATTTTCATAAACTATTTAATTATTGAAAATAGCCATATCATAATTTTTTAAACTTTCAAATAGTTAAGAGAAATTAATACCTTGAGTGAAGAATCAACCGAAGGTGTTTGAGGACCTTGTAGTCTAAATTCATGCATTACCCAGTTACTTTTCTTTCCCTTCGGTGCCCTTCCAAGATAGAAAACAAGAGTCTTTCTCATGCCAACAAGGGTACGGTTTCGAAGGATAGATCTGTCTTTTCCCGTTGCCTTCCAGTACCCTGACACCGTGGCCCTGTTTGTACGTAATCCGGTTGCATATTTTCGATCTCGATGGCTATAAAAGTACCATTCCTTGCCTCCAACACATGCGGTTTCTGAAAGAATGATGTGCAATTGAGTACTTCAAATACGTTGTCATTTATACATTCATGGATGTATATTTGATAAAAAAAAAAAGGTAAAATAAAGCATATAAATGTCAACATATGTATATGTTTCTGGAACTATAATGTATCCCCTATTGAATCAGTAAATAAAATAGTTTATAGTGATTATCCAATGGTTCCTAATATTAACTCATTAATAGCTATTGATTATGACATATCAAAAATGAGAAATCGTGAAATAGTTATAATGTGCAAGTAGTTTATGTGCTTGATAAGACTACACATATTAGCTATTGTACATGAATTATTTGATTGGAATTGTTCGTACCTTATCCCGATATTTTTAATATTGAAACTGATATAAACGTGTAGCTAAAACTAAATAGATGATAGAGTACTCTAAAATGTGAACACAATATTTAAGTGGTCTTAATTTATCAATCGTATACTTTAATTATATCATGTATACATATATGTCTTTATCAAAAACTAAGGGTGTAAACGGATGGAATTTAAGTTTGAAAGAATTCAATTTTTTTTTAGTATATGTGGCTCAACTTATTTTACTCTGAACGAATTTGTTATTATTATTATATATTATTATTATTATTATTATTATTATTATTATTATTATTTATTATTATTATTATTATTATTTTTATTATTATATTTGTGGGACATGAATGGGTGTTGTGTGAGGGCCAATCACGTGGGCAGTGGCGACAATTAAGCTTAAGCCAGGGCTATCCATATTTGGCCACACTAGCTTGATCACCTTCTTTTGAATTTATCATTTATGCATGAGGCTAAAGTGTCAAATCCCTAATAAATACAGATATTATGTATTATTAGTTATAATTATCTCAATTTTACAACTGTTTGAAAATTGTATCATTATCTTAGATTTTTGAGTTAATTACTGTTTTCGTCCATTTGGTTTGTCAAAAATAACTATTTCAGTCCATTAGTTTAAAAATTACGATTTCCGTCCCTGTGGTTTTATTTTCGTAACCATTATAGTCCACCTCGCAACTATTTCAGTCCCTGTACTTACAGAATAAATGGATTGAAGTGGTTACGAAAGTGAAACTACAGGGACTGAAATGGTTACTAAAGTGAAACCACAGGGACTGAAATCACAATTTTTGAACTAATGGACTGAAATAATGATTTTTGACAAACCACATGAACGAAAACAGTAATTAACTCTAGATTTTTAATTATCTTAGATTATTATTATTATTATTATTATTATTATTATTATTATTATTTTAGTTTTTTGGTCCAAGTGTGAAAACTTGTACTTAACATGTACACGTATTTGAGATGCTTGAATATACATTTTTATTTTTCTCAAAAAAATATGACAACCTATTCGTACCCGTATCAAACACGTATGTGAAAAGCATTGATTATATCTATTTTCTATTTCCGGTGAAGATAAAGGGATAAATGTCGATTTCAATATAAAGTGAAAGGATATGCAATAGTGAAAGAACAAATAGTTTCCGACTTTAATTACGTGAGTGACAAAATAACACGTAGATTAGAATATATACATATAAAATACTTCTATCTTCACCCAGAGCCGTCAACGAGAATCCCTCCAGCCTCTCAGCCAGCCACATCCACAACCACACACATTTACATACGTGAATATATATAATTATGAAAATATATTATTGCTATTATTGGTGAAGGATGTGTTGTAATATTCAGAAATTTTATGCGTATAACATATAATAAGTGAGAAAATAAATAAATCAATAGCGAGGTAGTATTAAAACGACATGATTTGAAACATCACTAGGAAAATAATTATGTTTTGTATAACAAATATAACCAGTTTATTAAATATATAAACTAAAGAACGACTCATTTAATATATAAATGTGTTACTGGCCTTGAAAACGACATCTTTAAATATAAGAGTTTTATAGTGTTCTTACATTAATTTTATAAGAGAGTAAAAATGTTAACATTTTAAAGATTTGATATATTGAATTTTAGTTTTTCCTCCAACTAATTTCAAATTTCAACTCTTATTTCGATAACTTTTTATTCGTTACTTCTAACTACTCGTTCTAAGATCTCTATTCTCTAATTCTTTTCATTCGATTTCTCATATATATATATATATATATATATATATATAGGGTTAGGATCATGTGAGAAGCACTATGCTAATTGAAAAACTTGAGAAGTATTCTGTACCACACATTTTTTCTAAGATTTTCGTAATATACACATACGTATAATTAAAATTGACTATATACATATGTGTATATTACGAAAAGCTTAGAAAAATATGTGGTCCAGTATGCTTCTCAAGTTTCTCAAATAGGATGGACTTCTCTTAAGATCCCTACCCTATATATAATATATATATAAGGGTTAGGATCATGTGAGAAGCATTAAGCTAATTGAGAAACTTAAGAAGCATTCTGGACCATACATTTTTCCAAAGTTATTCGTAATATACACATATGTATAGTTTAAAATTGGCTATATACATATGTGCATAATTCAATATACATATATGTATATACTCAATTCTAAACTATACATATGTGTATATTATGAAAAACTTGGGAAAATGTGTGGTCCAGAATCCTTCTCAAGTTTCTCCAATAGGGTGGACTTCTCTTAAGATCTCTACCTTATATAATATATAAAGTGTATCGTACAATATTGCTTAACGTACGACACATACACGATAGCAAAACCGTGCGTTATGTTAAAAAAATCACATGTACATTAAAATTGGGAAATCGAATGTACGGATTAAAAAATCATATGTAAATTTAAAATAGAGAAATCACATGTACAAAAGAAAGTAAAATTGCATGTATAAAAAATAAGTAAAAAGGAGAATCACATGTTATAAAGGAAATTTCACATGTTGTAAGGCAATCTTGTACGCGTCATACGTTAAGCCATATTGTACAATAGCCGACCTCTCTCTCTTCTCTCTCTAATATATATTTATCAATCAGAAAAAAGAGATAAAAAACTAAGCGTTTACTTGGGCTGAAGTCATTTTCTTAAATTACTACTAAGGGTATGTTTGGCATGAAGCTTGTAGAAGATTTTAGAAGCTTTTAGGAGCTACTAGCTTTAAGCTATTATAAAAAAGCTTCTACTCAATAAAAAGTCTTGTTTGGTTGAAGGAGTTTGAAGCTTTTAGGTTAGGAGCTTGAAGCTTTTGGTTAAACGCTCCTACTAGTAGTGCTTAGAAGGAGCTTGAAGCTTTTGGTTAAACGCTCCTACTAGTAGCGCTTAGAAGGAGCTACAAGCTTTAGGAAAAAATGTCTATTTTAACATTCAAAGGTAATAAACTTTTTAATGTCCATTTGGGTCCTTTTATATATTTATTAAAAACTCCGGCTACTCTGCCAAACACCTAAATATTCTAAAAAACTACAGCTATCAGCTACTATCCACCAACCACCAGCCACCAGCTTCAGCCACCAGTTACCAGCTACTTTTGCCAAACATATCTTGAGTCACGAGTTATTACTTACATTGCAAATTGCAAATGAACACTAATTAAATAGGTCGACCCGAAGTATGACACAAATGATGACACGAAGATATGAAACAACTTTAAGTGTGTGCGTTTATCTTTGACATAATTACGTATAGGAGTTGTGCTCGATTGAACGCTCATTTATTTAATGCGTCAACTAGCCAACCCAATACGATTAACAATCTAAGTTGTATATTTTCTGAAAGCGATTACTTAAACAATTTGATCAGTCTGGCCGTTTGTTTTTTACCTTTTTACCGACTGATTCAAGAATTTATCATGCAACCAAGCTATATAGTTTCGGTTATGGTTCAAAGGGTTAAACTGGTCGCTAAACCGAATTACTGTATTAAAATGACCTATACATACATACATATATATATATATATATATGTATATATATACAAATACACATAGATATATAATACCAAGTTTTAGAATATTAATGGGATTCAAAAGCCACATCTTTCTTTTCCCCCCTAATTTTCTAATCCATATGTTTTTTTTGTTGACTTCCCACGTTCTCTACCGCCACTATTTAGTTTTTAAGAATGATTATTATATTTGTAAAATATTTGAATTACTTTTATTGATTCTATGCATTTTAAAATGTATAGATGACTCATAGCTTATTGGATATTATTTCACATTTAATATATAGTTTAAACAGTTTGATTGGTTTATATGACTTCTATCAATTGTCAACATACATAACCGGTTTGGCGGTTTGGTTTGAAAATATATACAACCCAGCCTGTTGGCTCAATTAAGATTTTGCATCTTAAACCAACCAAACCACACTATAAACACTCACATATAATCATCAATAAAAATATATAAAAAATTCGCTATTCGTAGTGAAATAGGCGCGGTTCACAACTCAAAACCATAACTCTTAAGGGTAGATCATGAGTTATGAAGATAGCAATCAAATAAACTGCATGGTTTATATCAATTGGCATGTTAATGGATTGGGAAGTAAAGGAAAAGAAACTAGTAAACTTTTTTTTATAATATTTTTTTAGAAGGGGACGGTACCCTGGCAAATTTTATTACAAAAAGAATAACGAATGCAAACCTATAGAAACTAAAAGGTTTAAAGATTGAGTACCAGGAAGATCCCACGGTTCGCACTTGTTTAGATCGATTTCAACAAGAAGAGGTGAACCCGAGAGAGAAAACTTGTTGAACAAGTAATCGCATATCAACTCTTCATCGCGGGGATGGAATCTGAAGCCTGGAGGGAGTGTGGCCTCTACCAAACTTATGTTGCTCATGTTGGATCAATGAGTTTGTGTGTGTGTCTGTGTTTTGGTGTTGTGTTAGAGAGAGCGCCAAATAGAAAACTCCTTTTTATATATGAAAATGTATAAGATTCAGACTATTAATTATCTTAAATATAAAGTATGGTTGACTGAAAACTAACTGGAATTGGAAAGAAATGAAGGGTAATATGGTTATTGGAAAATAATAAAGGGTTATAATGGTCATTTAATAATTAATGATGTAATTACGTTTTATGATGTAATTATGTTTGATAAGAAGTGAGGTATGTCCAGCCAAGACAAGCCAGGATTGGTCACCAACTTCAGTTCACATTTAACACGTCTCATCATTTTTCATTTTTCCCTCTAAATTAAGACTCATTTTATGTAAGTTTTTTTCCCTCCTGCTTTTAGATTTCGGATACGTAGAGTTATAACCAGTGACAGATCTAGAAAACAATTATAGGGGTAACGTTTTAAAAAACAATAGGGTATAGGGGTAGCAAAATAAAAAAAGTCAAATTTTATCTTTTGGCAAATTGGAAATAAATAATCCTACCTAACTCATTTTGACGGATAATAATCCCAAGTCATTTATTGGAATATGATAATCCGACCTCATTCATCTTTTTTGTAAAATACTCCACCGTTAAATCAAGCTAACGTCGTTATAAAAAAGGGTGACGTGGCATCCACATGTTAAATGAATCAGATGACATGGATTATTTTAAATGACTTGGATTATTGACTGGGTATAAAAGGGCGATTACCCCAACATAAACACAGACTATCAAAACACCAACATGAACCCTAATTCTACACATTCATAAGCGAACCCTCAATCTACAAATTAAGCTTCTTCAATCGATCCCAATAACCAAACTATGAGTTCATCATCATCGTCTGCTTCAATTCGTTCAAAAAACCCCAAAATTTTCAGACTTGGCACCGATGGAAAAGTTTATTGTAACCATGAATTAGTTGCAATCCGTAGAGTGGCTGGAAATCAAAGTTCAAGGCAAAGAGAAGAGTTTTACGGATGCCCCCTATGGCCTGTAAGTGAATTTAAAAAAAAATTGATATTGATTTTCGAATTTTAACCAATTGTTTGTAATGCATGTGTATAGCAATCTGATAGCAAATTTTTCATGTGGAAACAAGAAGTCGATGTTGTGTTATCAAGTAATGCAACTGTCATTTCGTTGAGATGGACAATGCAAGACTGGTATTAGAGAAGACATTGATAGAAGAGGAGAATAAGAGTTTGAAAAAGCAATCAAAGAAAGCATGTTTTCTTGCTGTATTTGCATTGCAGTAGCGATGTCTGGTCAAATGCATTTACTGTGTAATAGGTTGTTTGTGTCGAATATATTGGCAAAAACCAATTTGATTGTGTGTTGATGTTTATTGCAGTAGCATGTTTTGGTTATATCGACCCCTTTAGTTCAAATGCAGTTAATATGTAATAGGTTGTTTGTGTCGAATGTATTGGCAAAAACCATTTGGTTGTGTAATGATGTTTATTATAGTAGCATGTATTGGTTATATTGACATCTTTTAGTCAAATGTATTGGTTCAAGATAGATTAACTGGACAAAACAAAGCCATAAATTAGTTGCTCAAAAGACATAAGACATACCATACAATAGATACAATAACAATGCTGCAACTACACACATAGATAGATAAACTGATGTCATAAGACATACCATTTAATAGATAGAATAACAAGTCTTCCTAGGATTACAAGTTTAACAAAAACCAAAACAAAGCCATAACAGTTGCATTCCATAATAAGTTTTAACAAAAACCAATACATAGATAGATAAACAAGTCATCAGTTGGTGGTGTTGGACATCTTTTTTGGCCTGCCCCTCCTAGCTTGACCCTAAGATTGTTGAGTGGAAGTGGTCTGAGAAGCTTGTACATCAGTTGGCTTTTTAGGCCTGCCCCTCTTTCTTTTCACTCAAGTAACTTCAGCTACAGGCTTGTCACAGCTTGATTGCTTATGACCTCTTTCATGGCAATTCTTGCAAGACATTAGTATACCATGCCTACTCAACTTACCAGATTTTTTCTTGGTTTCATGTGGATCCTTCTTCCGGTTCTTTTTGGGTCTGCCTGGACCAATCTTAACTGGTGGAGGGTCCAAAGGTAATTCAACTTGTGGCCAGTATTTTTCTGAAGGCAGTGGTGGGATAGTGTACTCATAGGACTTTAGATACACCTATTTGGTCAGGTAACTATAAACAAATTCCTCAGACTCCCTATGCATAAAGGCTGCAACTGCACACATATGATGACATGGGATGCCTGTTAAGTCCCATTTCCTGCATGTACATGTTTTGTTCCTTATTTCCACGGATACATCATCAAAGCTCTTAACTTGGAACAAAGTAGTGCTTGAAGGATACACAGTACAAGTATAAGCCTTATCCTTGTCTTTATCAAGCTTTTCAGTTTGGATTTAGGGCAAACAAACACATTTTACTGAACATCTCATTGTACTTGGTAACTAACCTGGTCATTACTGCTAACATTAAGTCTTCCAACATTTGAATTACATGCTTTGATCTGGACTGTATGATGAAACCATTAAATGTTTCTGCCATATTGTTGACAATAACATCAGTCTTAGTCTCAGTACTTAGATAGCACCTACAGAAGCACTTAGGATCCTGCTTTAGGAATGCATCAGTTGCCTCAGCATCCAAAATCCTCATTTCTTCAATTGCCCTTCCATGGTCATCTGTATTATATGCTTTGGCAGCCTTCCAAAACAACTCCTTAAGATCATCACCTTTGTGATTTTTGTGCCAATTAGCATATATATGCCTAGCACAATTCCTATGCTCAGAATTGCCCCATAAAGAGGCAACAGCATTCAACAATCCTAAATAAGTCAATAAGCACAAATTAATATTATATGAGGCAAATGTTAAAGATGTAATAAGAGTCAGATACAACTTACCTTTCGCTGGTCAGATACTAGTGTCCAACCTTTCCCTTCATCGGTTACTTCTAAGCACTTCTTCAGTTCATTCATGAACCACCCCCAACTGTCATTGTTTTCTCCTACCACAACAGCCCAAGCAACTGGGTACATCTGATCATTCGCATCCCTACCTATTGCAACCAATAACATACCACCTAGAAATGTCTTTATAAAACAACCATATAGACATAGTAGCCTTCTACATCAAGCTAAAAATCCCTTCTTAATTGGATCAAAGCAAATAAACAATCTAATGAAAACCTCAGTATCAGGTTCATTTCCATAATATTCTGATGGGACAGTCGCAAGCTCAAAAGTAGATGTTGGATTGGCTTCTTTCAGAGCTGCTAAGTATGCACCCAGCTTTCCATAATGTTCTTTCATTGAACCATGTAGTTTGATATGGGCATATTGCTTTGCTTTGTAAACCAGCCAATTGCTCACAATGACCTTGAATTTTTCTTTAACTGCATCCTAGATTTCCCTTGCCTTCCAATGAGGGTTAGCTTTGAAAATGTGTAGGAACTGACTAGCTATGAAGGAAGCAGTTAATTGTCTATTCTTCAACATATTTCTTTGACAACTATGTTCACTAACTACACTTTTCACAAGGTAACATGCCTTTCTAACATGGTAAGACACATACACCTTAAAGGGACAATTTTAAACACATCTAACACCAATTCTTCCAGCCTATTCTTGTCACTTACAAATACTTTCAGATTCCTACCATTTAAAATTGCATAGTTTCTAAAAGCATCTTTCACTGCTTCCCTTGTTGGGAACCTAGTACCAACTACCCAATCCCACTTAGTCCAGTCAGTATTTTCACTTACAACTGGAACAACTTCCTTGTACTTCTTACCCCTGATGTCATCATCTTCACTCTCTCCAGGTGAATTAATATCACCATCTAAGTCCTCATAGCTACTAGCTTCACTAAATTGTGTTTCTTCAACAGTGTTGTTACACTTGAACTCGTTCAATAACTTTTCAACCAATTGTTTCTTTGATAAATTGTTTTTCTTTAATGCAACCAAAGATGCCCTCCACTCCTCCTCATCATCATCATCAGAAACACCATCTAATTCATCTGGAGTCTGCATCTTCTTCTTCACTTTCTAATTCAGATCCAGATCCAGAAGGTTGTTTGGTAGGTGTTGACTGCCTAATCTGAATTTCCTTTATGACACCAACAGGACTTTTGTCTGTGTCAGTGCATTTAATAAACTGTGTAAGTTGTTTGGTAGGTGTTAATGTCCTATTTGCAGTACTTTTGTTAAACCCTTTGAAGACAGTTATGGCTACAGTTTGGGTTTCAGTTTGGGCTATCAATTTGGGCTTCAGTTTGGGCTTTGGTTTTACTGGTTTGGGCCTCTAGAGTAGGAGACTTACCTTGTGCATACAAATGCAGGATATGCCTGGCATCTTTCTCCCCCAAAATTTTCAGCATAGCCATGACATCTTTGTCATTGGTAATCTGCACAAGAACCATCTGCAAATTTCTTTCTAGGCATCAAGTAGAAAATTTCAAAATTCTTATCTTGGTAAGATCCACCCTCAATGACATAATCCATTAGCTCAAAATAAGACATCTTGTCTACTTCTACTTCAAACATATAAGTATCACTCCCTCATAGTGCAATTTAGGTTTTTCTTTCAACCTCCCACCGTGCCAAGCTTTGACAATTACATTGTCATCCATCCTGTTCGGTTTTAAGAGTGGTGTAAGGATTAAATCAATATTCAATCGCATAAACAACAACAATGTAGCAATAATTTTAGCATTTTAGCATACCTGAGTAATGAGTGTCGATTCGATTTGCAGCTTTCTTCTTCTTGAGATGGATTTTAGGGTTTTAAATAGAGGGGTTTTTGATCGAAGTCTGTGTTTATGTTGGGGTAAATGTCCAAAAACCAATACTAGATTTAAAATAATCCAAGTCAATTAAAATAATCCATGTCATCTGATTCATTTAACATGTGGATGCCACGTCACCCTTTTTTTATAAAGCATTAGCTTGATTTAACCGTGGAGTATTTTACAAAAAAAGATGGACGAGGTCGGATTATCAGATTCCAATAAATGGCTTGGGATTATTATCCGCCAAAATGAGTTAGGTGGTATTATTTATTTCCAATTTTCCTTATCTTTTTTACACTACCGCCGGAGCGTCAAAAGGTAGCGGAGGCTACCCCTTGATATAAGGTAGCTCCGCCCCTGGTTATAACATAAAAATATATAATAACTGTAATTAGAAAAATAAATAATATATTAAAAAATTGTTATCTTTTTTAGGTAAATAACTTTATATAAGTATTCTCATTATTAGGCTAAAGGGTGGGGGGTCATCGTTGGGACATGATTCGTCACGAAGGAACATGAATAGAAGGCTACACCACCCTCTTGCCTGATCTACCATGGTTTGTAAGATTAAACCATGGCAACCATGGTCCTCTTTTCCATTTTCCAAGATTTCCTTTCCTTTTCTATTTAGACAAAACTAAATTAAAATAAATAAGGGGATAGTGGTTTGGGTCATGACCACACCCTTAGGCTCTAGGGTGTGGTCATGACCCTCCACGTCAACGCCATGTCACCAACCTCTAATCCACCATCCAAAATCACTACGCTAAGGGTGTGGTCATGGCCCAAACCACTATCCCCTTAGTATTTTAATTTATTTTTCTCTAAAACAAGAAAATAAATCTTGAAAAATGGAGACTAGGACCATGGCTGCCATGGTTTAGTCCATGGGAACCATGGTGGATCAAAGGGGTGGTGTAGCCTTCTATTCATGTTCCTAAATGGCGAATCATGTCCCAACCATGATCCCCACACCCTTCAGCCTCAGGGTAGTGGTTTTGGATGGTGATTACAGGTGAGTGACATGACGCTGACGTGGAGGGTCATGGTGGTCATGAGGGTCATGACCACACCCTATAGCCTTATTTATGAGTCAACATACTGGTTGGTCTCTTATACCTTCAATAACTGAATTTATTAACTAAAGTAGGCTTGAGTTTACTCAAAATTGAAACTGACGGTCCATTGAACTAACCTATTTTTGAACGACAAATTTGGATCACTGAAACGAACGGTTATAAAGAAAACTAGGTTTTGTTTTTATCGTCTATGATCTAGCAACATAATAATGGATAATCCATTCCAAAATGCAATCCCAAGTGACCCTATAGAAATCAAAACTCAAATTGATCCATTTTTCAAGGTAATATATCACAATCATAATCCTCAATCAGCTCTAACCAACGCCTCTATCCAATGTTGAAATCTTTTAGATCGAATGAATACTTTAAACTCCTATGATCCGTGTAGATGGTGCTTTTAACCCCATAAAGGTAACACCTCCATATCTTTAATGCAAAAAACCACTACAGCGAGTTCCATGTGATGGTTGGGTTGTTAGATTCGTGAGGCTTTAGCCGGCGTGAAACATACGTTATCACATTCCTCATTGCATAAGTATACACCTCAGTCCTTGATACGATGAATCAAAATACACCACTAAGTCTTCATTACTACCAAACAAGGCTAAAACTGGATCCTTATAATGTTGACTTTTGATATTTTAAGTCTTTAACTTAACTTTAGACGCATTTGAGACTATATTTAGACATTTAGTCTCCTTTATCATTGACTATGTTTACATACATACGATTAAGGTTGTAAAAAACACTAGGCGCTAGTCGGGTGATGAGGTATGACTAGCGATTAATCAGATTGAAATTTTTATTTGTAGTTTTCAGTTTTATGTATACAGATACACATTTTTATAGCTAAAATTTTTTAAGCAGACATGTTTTAACCCACCCTAACTCAATTTTTAAGTATACAAGATTAATTGCTAGAATTCACATGGTTTGGTTAGAAACTGACGATAATTTACAAGTTTTGGCCGGAATTAACAAGTTTTTGGCTGGAATCTTGGCGCAACCGCCGATTTTTGGCCGCCCGACTAGGGCTAACCAGGACCGACTACGCCCGACTACCTATTAATGGAAAAATTAACAAAAAATTGCTCACTTACTGGCCGACTAGTCATGATTTTTACAGCATATACAACATATACGATAGATACTTTATACTTTACCCTTTTTAACTTTATCCTTTTCCTTTACATTACTTTTCACATGTCAAGTTTGTATTTTACAAAAATGTTAACTTTATACATATCTTTTCAAAGCGTTCCTCATACCTATGACTATGAGGCTAGAAGCTAAAACTATTTCTTTCATGAAACTATGCGTTTCATTAGAATACATACTACACTTTAAAAAAATTTATCGGTATGTATATTAGCCTAAAAATTCTATAAAAAGGGGTCTAGAAACTCACATGTGTGAGCTAGTAATGAATTGTATGAACCGGATGGTGTTGACCCTTTGCAATACACTTGGTGGACTAGATCGGTTCTGATCAAAGATTCATATGTAAAAAGGTCAACCTTTTCATAACATAGGCGACCAACAAGTCAACTCTCGCACAAGTCCTTTATGCAAGATCATAGTGTATTCGCATGGGCTTAGTTCTCGCACATAAATACCCTTGCATGTACATAACCAACCGAAAATTATCAGGTGAAATCTATCATATGAAAACTACTATGTGAGAACTATAATGCGAAAACCACTATGCAATTCTATGCGGGAACTATTATGTGAATATATCATGCGAAATCTTACTTGTCTTCTTCACAAAAACCTAAACGGATTAATGGCGGCTCACATATTGCAGGTCTGAAAAAATATCATGATACAGACTTTATGTATCAAAACACCTCGAAATCAAAGTCTATCATGTTCCCATCCATCATTTTTTGTAAACATATAAGCTTTTATGTAAATCTTACCTTAAATGTTGTTTGAGTAAATCTCAAGCTTCCTAAGCTCGAACCTTCCTTTCCTTCATGAGGACACCTCTGTAACGTTTGCTTCTGGTCTCGTATGAAGAACCCAAAACCATCGTGAGCTCCTATGCGAGAACCATGGCCAAAATGATATTTCTAGCTTGTAATGAAATGCTTTCTTTCTCTAGCCTCTTCATTTAGATTTTATCAAAGAGGAAATGGTTAAAGTGATAATAGGACTACTCACACCCCTTTCCATATTATTATTAATTATTATTATTATTATTATACTAAAACACAACTTCATAGCTGTAGTTAGTTTAGTAGGTTTTGATTTGAGTACAACGTTTTGTTTTGACCACCGGTTATCACGTGGGTATTATTTTCCTTTCACCTTCTCATTTCTAGCTGTAACACTCTTTGGTAGAGAGAGAAATAATAATAAGGAAGTTCCAGTCAATTTCTCGGTGTTGATCCTCGTTTAACTCTCTCTATGTTTGGTTAGCATCTACGTACGTTTCCATACTTCGCTCTTTAGAATTATAAAATGAAATGCTTTACTGTATTAGTCTATCACCTGCTAATGTTTGTTGTAAAACTCTTTGAGTAGAGAGAGGAACATCGACACATAAGTGTTGGCTAAAGTGAGAAATGACGCCGACAACCGTCATTTCAAGGGTCTACCATGGCGGCGAGGCTGTTCTAGTATGTTTCTCACCATTAGCTCTCTCTTATCTTTGTTTCTCTTCGATTATTGATGGGGAGGGTGTAACCTTAGTGTTAATGTCCGTATTTTGCGGGTTTTGTTGCGTTTTAAGTGATTATATGCTTTGAATGTGATAACTATGAGAGCTTGTGGTTTTGAAGGTTAATTGCTTAAATCGATGAAGTTAAAGTGCTTAGAGATGGAATGGAACATCTGAGGATGATAAACAAGGCAAAAGATGGTATTCGGGACGTGATTCAGCGTAGAGGATAGCTTGGAAGTGCATAAAACGTGAAAGAATGAAGTCCAGGGGCCTTTGGGTCATCATATGTGAGTTATATGTGAAGGAAAAGGGGCTTGAGGAATCCCGCCATAGGCTACAGTGGTGATTCCGTAACCGACGGCCAGGTCTAACAACAACAAAAGCAAGCAGCAGATCCCAACCGTAAGTTAAGGTTGGAGAATGTAGCTTACGGTTGGGCAGAACAAAAGGGAACAACATCTTCCATCCGTAACTTACGGTCTAGCTTGCCGTAGGTTACGATGGGTTCTGGGAAAACGAGTATTGTAGATGCACTTTGTGTTTGTCATTGTGCGAATAGACTAGATAGAGCATGTGCTGAATATTGTATAGATTAGATACGAACACACAACCCGAGTACGAACGCCGGATGAGCAAAATGGACACATTTCGTACGAAAATGTCATTTTCGTACGAAATGGTCAATTTCGTACGAAAATAGTAATTTTCGTACGAAATGGTCATCCCTATATATATGTGTTTTGTGTTCATGTGTTTGTAAGTTTTTGGAGGCTTCCTGAGGGGAGACGCTGGTGGAATCTCTCCAGGATCTCCGCCAGCCAGACAAGATGTATACCCTTTTGGTATGAATGAACATATGACTTCCGATGCATTCTTCTTCTACTCCATTTCTAATAACATTCTACTGAATCGGTTATGTTTTTCCAAACTTCCGTCTAGAACCACCGGATCTCGGACCCACAACTGGTATCAGAGCTACGGTTCTGATTCAATTGATCTAACAGTCGGTTGAATCACCTACGCTCATGAATTTTAGAGATTTATGATCTTAGGAGGGGTTTTAGACGTAAAACATCAAATAAACCGAATATCCTCGGATATACCATAAAATTGAAACCCTGGGATTGTTAGAAACTGATTTTCAACCAGATCTGTGCAAAAATGTTCTTGAAATTCGAAGAAATGTAGATTATCGGATTGAAAAACATTATCAGGCTCTCTTGTAAGAATTGATCATTTTTGTATGAAATGGTCATTTTTCCTACGAAATGGTCATTTTCGTAGGAATTGATCATTTTGTACGAGTTGCCTAAAAAAAGGAAGGCGTTGAATTTTTTTTGTTGATTGTATTGACGAGATGAACGTCTAGAAAAAATTGGTGATAGAAAATTTTTCGAGATTTTAACGTCTAATTCGGCATGTTCGGGGACACCGTCCAGATCTTCAGAGTACAGTTTTGATGATATGGTTACAAAATTGTTGAAGATAACGGGAGAGTAATGGATACCTGTGCAGAATGATGATCATTTGGTGTCGTGACTAGTAATGGGCCTAACGTTAAATTTGCATTTCATCAAAACTGCAATTTTAGGAAATTTTCCGCAAAATTTGGGTTTTGTGAGACGATGCTTAAAACGCCAGAATTTGCAAAAAATGAGGGGAATAAAAATTTGTCAAAACATTGAAAATTACGGCATTTTTAGAAATTCGGACGGTGCAGCTAGCATTCGGGTGGTTTTCGATGCAATAATCTGATGAAGAAAAGTGTCTTGGATTCTTCTGTAAGAGGTCAAAGTGTAGTCAGACTTCATTAGTGATGAGATCAGGTTGATGTCTACTTTTCGTAAAAGTGGGGTAGCAGAACTGAGTCTTGAAGGAGTTGTTTATCGGATTCTGTAGTCGTGATCACTGTAACAACTCGAAAATTCGTTGTTATCTTTTTCTTTGTTTTATCGCTGTACTTCTTTTGTAATTCCGAGATTCGACTTAATAATAAAGTTTATGTTAATTAGTTATAGTGTTGTACGTTATTATCACATCTAATCACTTAATAAATCGCATCGCTAATCTTATCTCATCGCAAATCGCAGTTATTATGTGGTTTTATGTTATTTATGTGTTATGTGTGTTTGTGGTTATGATTACGCTCGCTATCGCATCGCTCTCGCTCTCGAATCGCTAAATCACACTATTATATCAACTATAATGCTTCACACTTTAATTTAACGCTTAATATAACTATCTAATGCGAACCGAATAACCAAACGAACTCTTAACGCGAATCAACAAACGAATCTTGGTCACCAGGCCAAGTTCGGTCGAACTTGTCTACCACAAGTTCACCCGAACTTGCCTGAGACACAAGAACTCCCTTTTTCCATCAAGTCCGCGTGAACTTGCATATACATATGCAAGTTCGGCGAACTTAACCAGTCTTCTCTGAAAACTCTACAAGTTCGCGCGAACTTGTACAATCTTGTACAAGTTCGGCCGAACTTGTTGCCAGCTCTTGAGATTCTTGCCTCACCTATAAATACCCATGCTCCTCATTCATGCTCCCCTTGCTGACCAAGTTCGCCCTGAGCACTCAAAACCCGAAACCTTCGTGTTCTAAGTAAGAATCAACCCGATTCACTGCAAAACGTTTATCAACAATCTACAAAGGTTTACAACGATTTTGGCACAAGGCGTAGCCTTCGTTTTCATCAAAACTCATTCTTTTACGAAAACCTTCATCTTTTTCTTCAAAAACTTATGTTTTAAGCTTAGATCTACACAATACGAGTCCTTTGGCGATAGTAGAGACTTCCTAAACACGAGATCTGCAAGATCTCGGCTTGTAAGTGATAGATCTGAGAAAAACCTTTGAAAACCATTGATTTGTACACAAGATATGGACTTTTGATGATGTTTTGTTCATTTTCTGGTATGAAACGAAGCATCTATCATTCAAGATCCCAGCTCTGGAAGCACAAGGACGTTTATGTTGGTTTACACAAGCCGGACTAATCCGAACGAACCCCGAGTTCGCCCGATTAGCCCACGCTTTTGTAAAACGGCTAAAACAGCTCTAAAAGACCTCTCCGACCTAAGTTTGCTCAGTAGCACAGGGTTGGAGGGATGGACACTCGATTTTCCTCAGCAAACGACGCGAAAACGCAAGATTTTGGACCCGAAAACATCAAGTTCACTCGAGAATCACCAACTCCACAGGTCAAGTTCGACCGAACTTGCACCCAAAAGGGTCAAGTTCGACCGAACTTGGGCTAATCTCACCAAATCTCCTACAAGTTCGACCGAACTTGTCTATTTTCTTAAGAAACTATGCAAGTTTGCCCGAACTTGTCTCATCTGTAAGAGATCCTTACAAGTTCGCCCGAACTGACAAGTTTCTTAAGGAAGCTCATCAAGTTCGACCGAACTTGGCTCTAATCTCGCCAATTCTACACAAGTTCGCCCGAACTTGGCTACTGCCCAACCAAGACTTAACCATTTTAGCTTTTCGGAGACTGATGCACTTCCGTTCGCGTATGCAGGTGGATCCAGCGCTCTCCTCAACTCTCCTCAGATCCCGAACTCTTACCTAAACGCACCCACAGTGAGTATACTTGACCCATTTTCGCTTTAACACACTTTTTGGGTGTTACATACGTTCCTATTTCAAAATCACTTCACAAATCAAACTGTTTATCACACGCGAATAATCTGATTATATATGCTCAATACGTGATACTAGAAACATGTGACTAGGACTTATTTTTGTTAACTTGCCTCCTTAGCTAGTATGGTACTATAGTGTGGCTTACACCCGATGGGGTATAGTTAGGATGGACGCGCAAGCCTTCTCACGGTAGTTAGCATGAGAAATAAGCCTATGTTAATTGTGTAAATTGTTTTGGTGTATCATGATGTGTAGTTAGATTATTTCGTGAACGCTTTCTCGATTATGCTAGTAGTACTTAAACTTGTATGCTCACCTTTACTTAATTGTATTGACTTGTATTTTAACATATGTAACAGGTTGAGGATATTAGCTATGGATGCTTGGATGTTGCATGCTTAGCGTAGTTTAGTTTGTTTAGTTAGTTTGTTGATGTGTTTCAGATTTTGAACTTATGCATGAAATCTAGGGGAAATCGAACCCGGTTGAATTTTATGAGAAATCTCCGTTTTGTGATAATTGTTTAAATGTTACGTTTAATAGTATGGGATATTAAGCAGGTTGTGATATGTTAAATGATTGTTATGGAACATCTCGTGAAATCAATCTGGTAGCCTATGCCACTAACCCCGATGTTTCTGCCATCGGTTGGGGTGTGACAGATTGGTATCAGAGCACCATAACTTTAGGATAATAGGTAGAATTGTCATGATTCGACCTAGTAGCATGTTTAAGTACCCGATTGACCTATCTTTGACTTAAATGTTAAACTACTTACCATAATTGCTTAAATGTGCCTTTCCTAAGGCTAATACAGTAATACACGCTTGGAAACGCTCGCATCACACAAAACGAGCGATCAAGTCGAGAATAGGTGTGAAAACTGAGAACTCTCGATGAGATCATTTACTCGCGCATTCTCGCACGAGATATCTTCATTGAGTTAGGAGTGACATCCAAACCTCGACGAAAATCTCCATTTCTATCTAGGAATGAAGTTGCTAAGTTAGGGGATGAAACCCGCATCTTAGTAACTAATTCCGCAATTCGATTTTCAATCTCACCAAAGTCTCGGTTATGCCGATGGTTTGGAACACGTATTAACTGGAAGGGTAAAGGTCGTTAGCCACTTGCGGTGAGAACGTTTATCTATTAGGCCAAAGCGTGGGTCCAAATGCAAAGGGTAGTCGAATCACTTTGGCGTGTCAAATGTCTCAAAACCCCGGATACTCCCGATTGATTTAAGCCTATATCGTTGATTTACGCATCATCGAGTTTATTATTATTTACGTGTTTAAAATTTTGAGAATTTTCGCTTTATTCGATTTCTCGCTTTGATGATTTATCATATCATCGATTTCTCGATTTATCGCATTTACGCTCCATCGAATGTATACACAACTCGCACAGCTCTCGTAATCTAAAATGCCAAATTAATACATCAACCAAACTAATCGCTTAACTCACTTACGCTTATGAGGATGTGTCGCGGTATTAACTCGCATATCTCACTATTATATATCGCTTATATCTCGCATCTCGTATCGCGCTACGCATTGTTATTATTAGAAGGTGAATACGTGCAAATATGTGCTTACGTGATTACGTGCCTATGTGTTTATGTGATTTTGTGCCTTGTATGAATAATAATAATAATAATAATAATAAATATTTAAACATAACTCTATTATAATCGAATCTCATCTAATCTAAATCCTTCGTGTAGATGTCTTCTATGGGATCGCACACCCGAAGGAATCTCCAGCACAGCAACGCCGACAAGCGTATCGCTACAATGGTAGCCAAGGAGATAGCTAAAGTCATCCCGCAAATTGTCTCAGAAATTCATGCTGTAAGCAGCAACTCTTCAGTTGACTCCAAGGGAGATGCCCCGAAACCCCACTTCAGCTTTAAGCAGTTCAAGGCATGTGGACCGCTTACTTTCTCAGGCACCGAAGGGCCGAGTGCCATGTTCCACTGGTTTGACTCTATCGAGGTCACATTCCGCCAGAGTGGATGTCCCGAGGCTCTATGCACTGTCAACCCTACCGGCGTGTTTCAATCAAGGGCTCTCGATTGGTGGATAGCCGAGTGCTACAGGCGTGGGAACGACGAAGCTTACGGACTCACTTGGGAGGAACTTAAGGAAATTATGATCAAGGAATTCTGTCCTCCCTACGAGATCCAGAAATTAGAGAACGAGTTCTGGAATATCAAGCAAGATGGTCCCGATAACGCTGGTCTCACCGCTCGCTTCAAACAGTTGAGCATCATCTGTCCCGGTCAAGTTGATACGACCGAGAAGGCAATCAAGAAATACCTCAATGCTCTTGCGTCGCTGACTTTGTTCAAGCAGCACGCCCTACGACTATCGAGGAGACCTACCACCTAGCCGCTGAGATTAATGACAAACGAGTTCAGTCTGGTTACTTTAAAAGCAGCAAGGTCGCAAATCAGGCAGTCACCGAATCAGCAGCTCCTACTACCGAACAGCCCCGAGAGCCGAAGAACAGTCACCGTGGTCGCAAAAGGGAAAACCCGAGCAAGAACTTTGCTCTTACTGCTCCAGCAAACCCTCAGCCACTTCAGTCAGCAGCACCAAATGCACCGCCAGCAAAGCGTGTGTACACTGGTTCGCACCCTATGTGCCCTAAGTGCACATATCAACATGCCGTTGGTGGCAATTGCCGTTTTTGCATGAACTGCAACATCTACGGCCACTTTACAGTCAGCTGCCGTAGTGGTACTCGTCAGCCAGCTCCTCAAGCTCCAACAGCTCCAGCTTTACCTGCTCCTCAAGCCTACCAGCAGCAAGCTCCAAAGGCACGAGTGTGCTTCGTGTGTGGTGATCCGAACCACTTTGCTAATGTTTGCCCAAACCGCACTGTGAAACAAGAGCCTCAGCAGCAGCCACCACCGCAGCTTCAGTAGCAATAACAAGCTGCGCGTGGAAGAGCCTTCAATCTCAACCATCGCCAGGCTCAGAATGACAACAATGTTGTCAATGGTACGTTTCTCGTCAATGGTATTTATGCTTCATGTTTATTTGATACCGATGCTGATGATTGTTTTATATCGTTGGAATTCGAAAAGGTTTTAAAATGTCAGCGCGCTAAACTCCCAAAGAATTTCGATGTGGAAGTCGCCACCGGAAGAACCGTTACCGTTAATTCCGTCTTGCGTGGTTGTAATCTCGATCTCAACAACCATGTCTTCTCGATCAATCTCATACCTATGCAGTTAGGTAGTTTCGATATCATAGTAGGTATGGATTTTCTTCGTGAAAACCATGCTGAAGTTGTATGCTTCGATAAAATGATTCGTTTTCCTCTTCCTAGCGGTGATCAACTCCATGTTTATGGTGAAACTCCCTCAAAGAAGTTGATGCTTTTCTCATGTACTCGAGCACACAAATGCTTGCAAAAGCGATGTGTTGCTTTCCTCACTTATATCATGAACCCGGAGAAAGAAAAGAAGACTTATAAAGATGTTCCCGTTGTTTGTGAATTTCCTAAAGTCTTTCCCCACGATCTACCCGGTTTACCCCTACTCGTGATGTCGAATTCCGTATCGATTTAGTTCCCGGAGCTACTCTTGTTGCTAAAGCTCCTTTATCGTCTCACACCATCCGAAATGCGCGAGCTATCAAGCCAACTTCAAGAGCTTCTTGATAAAGGCTTCATACGCCCGAGCCCTTCGCCATGGGGTGCTCCTATCCTTTTCGTGAAAAAGAAGGACGAATCATTCCGTATGTGCATCGATTATCGTGAACTTAATAAACTCATGATAAAGAACCGCTACCCTCTTCCTCGTATCGATGACTTATTCAGCTTCAAGGTGCTACTTGTTTTTCCAAGATCGATCTTCGTTCCGGTTATTATCAGTAGACATTCCTAAAACCGCCTTTCGTACTCGTTATGGCCATTTCGAATTCGTGGTCATGCCTTTTGGTCTTACCAATGCACCTGCGGTCTTCATGGATTTGACGAACCGTGTGTGCAAAGCTTTCTTAGATCGTTTCGTTATTGTTTTCATCGATGATATCCTTATCTATTCGAATTCGAGAGACGAACACGCGCGTCATCTCCGTTTAGTCCTCGAACTTCTTCAAGGAAATCGCCTTTATGCTAAGTTCTCCAAATGTGAATTCTGGCTCGAAGAAGTTCAATTTCTCTGCCACATCGTTCACAGTCAAGGAATTCACGTCGACCCTACAAAGATTGAAGCTGTCAAGAGTTGGATTACGCCGAAGAATGCATCCGAAATCCATTCATTTCTTGGATTGGCGGGTTACTATCGTCGATTCATCGCCGACTTTTTGAAAATCTCATTCCGTTTACCGCTTTAACTCATAAAGACAAACCTCTTGTTTGTGATTCAATCAAGAGGAAGCTTTTCAAACTCTCAAGCGTATGCTATGCAACGCTCCCATTCTCGTTTTACACCAACAGAAACGACGATTTCATTGTTTACTGCGATGCCTCTAATCTTGGTCGTGGTTGTGTGCTCATGCAACGAGACAAGGTTATCGCGTATGCGTCTCGACAACTCAAGATCAACGAGAAGAACTACACAACCCACGATCTCGAACTCGATGCAGTTGTTTTTGCATTGAAGATATGGCGACACTACCTTTACGGTACTAAGTGTACAGTCTTCACCGACCATAAGAGCTTACAACATATCTTTAATCAAAAAGAACTAAACATGCAACAACGTCGATGGGTTGAACTTCTCAACGACTACGATTGTGAGATACGCTACCATCCCGGCAAAGCAAACGTCATCGCTGATGCTCTAAGTCGACGAAGCTATATATATGGTATTCGTGACTCTCAAGCTTGTGCTAAACTTGAAACCCTCATCCGTGCCGCTCAATTCGCCTGCTTTAACGAGAATACCCTTCAAGACGAAATGAAATATGGTGCCGAAACTCAGCTTGTATCTAAATCTGATGGTATTTATTACTATCCCGGTCGTATTTGGATTCCCAGTCGTGATAATCTCCGTGAATTGCTAATGATCGAACCTCATAAATCTCGATATTCCATTCACCCGGTGCCGACAAGATGTACCAGGACCTTCATCCTAGGTACTGGTGGCCGGGCATGAACAATGATATCGCCATTACGTCTCAAAGTGCTTAACTTGTTCGAAGGTTAAAGCCGAACATCAAAGGCCCTCTGGCTTACTTGAACAACTCGAAATCCCGATGTGGAAGTGGGAGAGTATAGCTATGGACTTCGTTACTAAACTTCCGCGTACTTCATCTGGTCACGATAGCATTTGGGTTATCGTTGATCATCTTACTAAATCCGCGCACTTTATTGCTATACAAGAAGACTTTAAGGTCGAACGGTTAGCCCGAATCTATACCGACGAAGTCATTTGTCGACACGGGACGCCTCGTGACATCATTTCTGACCGAGACGGTCGTTTTACCTCACGTCTCTGGGAGACTTTTCAATCCACTCTCGGTACTACTCTCAATCTCAGTACCACGTTTTCACCCTCAAAACGACGGTCAGACTGAGCGCACGATTCACACCCTCGAAGCCATGCTTCATGCGTGCATCATAGATTTCGATGGTAACTGGGATACGCATTTACCTTTAATCGAATTCTCGTACAATAATAGTTATCATACCAGCATTCAAATAGCTCCTTTTGAGGCACTGTATGGAAGAAAATGTCGATCGTCTATTGCATGGCACGAGATCGGAGAAGCACAAATCACCGGTCACGAGCTAATTCAAAAAACGACGGGCAAGATCCTCCAGATTAGAGTCTATTGAAAGCTCGGAGTCATCAAAAGAGTTACGCCGATAAACGCCGCAAGCCCCTGCAGTTCGAAGTGGGAGATCACGTTCTCCTAAAGGTTGCACCTTGGAAGGGAGTGGTCTGCTTTGGCAAGAAAGGAAAGTTAGCGCCTCGATACGTTGGTTCCTTTAGGATTCTGGAAAGGATCGGTAAGGAAGCCTATCGTCTCGAATTACCGGGGGAACTCAACAATGTACATCCGACTTTCCACGTGTCTAACCTCAAGAAATGCCTCGCCGAAGAAAATCTGCATGTCCCTCTCGAAGATCTGCAAATCAACGAGACGCTCCATTTCGTGGAAAAACCCGTTGAGATCATGGATCGAGAAACCAAGAAACTTCGACGCTCTCGCATACCTATCGTGAAAGTCCGATGGGAAGGCAAACGCGGCGCCGAGTTCACTTGGGAACTCGAAAGTGATATGTAAACGAAATATCACATCTCTTTGTTACGGCCACTGCCTAATTTCGGGACGAAATTCCCTAAAGTAGGTGAGACTGTAACAACTCGAAAATTCGTTGTTACCTTTTTCTTTGTTTTATCCCTGTACTTCTTTTGTAATTCCGAGATTCGACTTAATAATAAAGTTTATGTTAATTAATTATAGTGTTGTACGTTATTATGACATCTAATCGCTTAATAAATCGTATCGCTAATATCATCGGATCGCAAATCACGGTTATTTATGTGGTTTTATGTTATTTATGTGTTATGTGTGTTTGTGGTTATGATTACGCTCGCTATCGCATCGCTCTCGCTCTCGAATCGCTAAATCGCACTATTATATCAACTATAACGCTTAATGCTTTAATTTAACGCTTAATATAACCATCTAATGCGAACCGAATAACCAAACGAACTCTTAACGCGAAATCAACAAACGAATCTTGGTCACCAGGCCAAGTTCGGCCGAACTTGTCTACCACAAGTTTGCCCGAACTTGCCTGAGACAAAAGAACTCCCTTTTCCATCAAGTCTGCGTGAACTTGCATATACATATGCAAGTTCGGCCGAACTTAACCAGTCTTCTCTGAAAACTCTACAAGTTCGGCCGAACTTGTACAAGATTGTACAAGTTCGGCCGAACTTGTTGCCAGCTCTTGAGATTCTTGCCTCACCTATAAATACCCATGCTCCTCATTCATGCTCCCCTTGTTGACCAAGTTCGCCCAGAGCACTCAAAACCCGAAACCTTCATGTTCTAAGTAAGAATCAACCGATTCCACTGCAACAACATTTATCAACGATCTACAAAGGTTTACAACGATTTTGGCACAAGGCGTAGCCTTCGTTTTCATCAAAACTCATTTTTTTACGAAAACCTTCATCTTTTTCTTCAAAAACTTCTGTTTTAACCTTAGATCTACACAATACGAGTTCGTTTGGCGATAGTAGAGACTTCCCAAACACGAGAACTGCAAGATCTCGGCTTGTAAGTGATAGATCTGAGAAAAACCTTTGAAAACCATTGATTTCTACACAAGATACAGACTTTTGATGATGTATTGTTCATTTTCTGGTATGAAATGGAGCATCTATCATTCAAGATCCCAGATCTAGAAGCACAAGGACGTTTATGTTGGTTTACACAAGCTGGACTAATCCGAACGAACCCCAAGTTCGCCCGGATTAGCTCACGCTTTTGTAAAACGGCTAAAACAGCTCTAAAAGACCTCTACGACCTAAGTTTGCTCAGTAGCACAGGTTGGAGGGATGGACACTCGATTTTCCTCAGCAAACGACGCGAAAACGCAAGATTTTGGACCCGAAAACATCAAGTTCCCGCGAGAAACACCAGCTCTACAGGTGAAGTTCGATCGAACTTGCACCCAAAAGGGTCAAGTTCGACCGAACTTGGGCTAATCTCACCAAATCTCCTACAAGTTCGACCGAACTTGTCTAGTTTCTTAAGAAACTATGCAAGTTCGCCTGAACTTGTCTCCTCAGTAAGAGATCTTTACAAGTTCGCCCGAACTTGACAAGTTTCTTAAGGAAGCTCCTCAAGTTCGACCGAACTTGGCTCTAATCTCACCAATTCTACACAAGTTCGCCTGAACTTGGCTACTGCCCAACCAAGGCTTAACCGTTTCAGCTTTTCAGAGACTGATGCACTTTCGTTCGCGTATGCAGGCTGATTCGGCGCTCTCCTCAACTCTCCTCAGATCCCGAACTCTTACCTAAACGCACCCACAGTGAGTATACTTGACCCATTTTCGCTTTAACGCGTTTTTTGGGTGTTACATACGTTCCTATATCAAAATCACTTCGCAAATCAAACTGTTTATCACACGCGAATAATCTGATTATATATGCTCAATACGTGATACTAGAAACATGTGACTAGGACTTATTTTCGTTAACTTGCCTCCTTAGCTAGTATGGTACTATAGTGTGGTTTACACCCGACGGGGTCTAGTTAGGATGGATGCGCAAGCCTTCTACGGTAGTTAGAATGAGAAATGAGCCTATGTTAATCTGTGTGAATTGTTTTGTGTATCATGATGTGTAGTTAGATTATTTCGCGAACGCTTTCTCGATTATGCTAGTAGTACTTAAACTTGTATGCTCACCTTTACTTATTTGTATTGACTGTATTTTAACGTATGTAACATGTTGAGGATATTAGCTATGGATGCTTGGATGTTGCATGCTTAGCGTAGTTTAGTTTGTTTAGTTAGTTTGTTGATGTATTTCATATTTTGAACTTATGCATGAAATCTAGGGGAAATCGAACCAGGTTGAATTTTATGAGAAATCTCTGTTTTGTAATAATTGTTTAAATGTTACGTTTAATAGTTTGGGATATTAAGCAGGTTGTGATATGTTAAATGATTGTTATGGAACATCTCGTGAAATCAATCTGGTCGCCTAGTGCCACTAACCCTGATGTTTCCGCCATCGGTTGGGGTGTGACAATCACGTTGATGCCTAGCACACACGACTGCTTAGTGATTCGGAGTACCCATTTTAACCCTGCACTGCAAATGAAGTATTTTCTGGACTAACCGCCAGGAAATAGGGATGTCCTGTGGTTTTAGTGCTCCGTGCCATGCGGGGAGGGCTACATCCCCGAAAGCGTATAGACCACGGAAGCACACACGACTACTTAGTGGTACAATGTATCCAATTTAACTCTGCATTGCATTTGAATTATTTTCTGGACTAACCGCAGGAAATAAGGATGTCTTGTAGTTTCAGTGCCCCGTGCCCTCCGACCACAGCTAAATGTTTGCAATTCTAGACTAAAGAAGATGATATAATGGATCTTTCAGACAAAGAAGCGTACCAGTTGCTCATGAAATAGACTATACATTTGAGATTGTTATGAAAAACGAAGATTACATGATGATTGATTTTGTACGAAGAAGAGAAGATTACTGAGTATTGACATATAGTTTTTCCAGTGAAGATTTGTTAATTGAGCAGATTACCGATTTGCTAATCAATCTTTCAGGAGTATGCTCAAACGCGATTACGTAAATCAGGATTTTAGATTTTCGCGGGTATTCATTGATTTGAAGTTTACTGGTGTGGTTATTCGAAGTTTCTATCAATTGCCAGTTGAGTATTCAAAGATTAGGAGTTTTGCGGAATAGACTCTCGGTGCTATAGTGCTCACTCAAAAACTGAATTCGGATATGGTTAAGGTTAAAACGGAGAAGCTGCTGCATTGATAAGCTTCGAGTTGGTGTTTATTCAAGAAAATTTGTCGATCAGCAAATCAAAGGAGGTTAGAAACCGTGCAAACTATACCTGTTGATTAATTCTAGAGAGATAATTTTAAAGGGGAATTGGTGCTTTAATGTTGATAATGCAAACCCGGATCATCAATTAAGGGGGAATTTGTTGACGCGGTCTACGACATCGATAGATACCTTGATTAAAGCTGCAGAATATTCAAACACAACTCAGAGATTTCAAGATTAAGATTCGACATTCACATACAAGGGGGAAATAAATTGTTGATGCACTTTGTGTCCGTCACTGTGTGAATAGGCTAGATAGAGCATGTGTTGAATATTGTATAGACTAGATACGAACACACGACCCGAGTACGAACGTTAGATGAGCAAAATAGACACATTTTGTACGAAAATGTCATTTTTGTACGAAATGGTCAAATTTATACGAAAATTGTAATTTTCGTACGAAATGCTCATCCCTACATATATGTGTTGTGTGTTCATGTGTTTGTAAGTTTTTGGAGGCTCCCTGAGGGGAGATGCTGACGGAATCTCTCTAGGATCTCCGCCAGCCAGACAAGATGTATACTCTTTCGGTATGAATGAACATATCACTTCCGCTGCATCTTCTTCTACTCCTTTCTGTAATAACATTCTACCGAGTCGGTTATATTTTTTCCCAAACTTCCGTCTAGAACCGCTGGATCTTGGACCACACGTATGGATTGGTTTTTGGAGGTATAAAAGATATTTTGGAAACCCTAACATAATCATTCACTCCTTGGACGATTTTGGGAATTCAAAGAAGCAATTTTGAATGCACTTTCACTCTCTTCCATCATAATTTCCGTCAAATCAACCATAGTGAAGATGATTTCAACCGTTGTTCAAGCTTTTGAAGATCAAATCACCAAGATGAGCGACTACTTTTCTAGTGGTTTCCTCTAGGTGGAGGATTCTTGTAAGTAGACTGATTTTATGTTTTTGAACTTGTATTTGAACTTGGTAATCTAAGCATTCGATGCTTTTTATCATTTGATTTGCTTTGATTGATTGGATTGTAACGATTGGTTTTGATTTAATTCTTAATTCTGATTCATTCAATTCCGAGAATTCTAGTAATTGGGATATATTTGATAAGGGGTTAGGGTTGGTAATTTTAATTGATCATTCACATGATAACCTTTCATTGTTTTGCAATTGAACTTAGTAGTCATTGAATAATCACAACAGTTAATCGAATTATACAATCATGTCTATGTGATTGTAGCAACAGAACACATAATTGAAGTTTACTTTGAATCCAAAATCCGGAGGAACCATTATTTCTCCTATTGTTACAAACTAGTTTTTAGTAATGCTTAGTTTAATCAAACAACCGATTTTATGTTTTTGCAATTAGGTTATAAATACTTAATCAACAAACACTTTCCAACATACTCCTTTGGATTCGATACCCTACTTATTCTAGCTATCTAGTTTATTTAGGTTTTTGCATGATCCTTACGATAATCATCAAAATGGCGCCGTTGTCGGGGAGTCGTGCGCAAAGTGTTTTCTTTTAAGTGTTTTTAGAAAAAAATAGTAAATAAAAAAAGTCCAAAAATAGAGTTTTATTCGTTTTGTTCATAATTACATGTGGTTTCTTGTCTGTGTTCGTGCAGGTGAACTCCTACATGTATGCATCATACCAGAAAGTCCGGAAACACATCACCATTAGTATTTGATCCGGAAATTGAGAGAACAGTTCGGAAGATCCCAGTCATTCAACGAGAGAACAAGGTATTGCAATCACCAACACCGAAACTCAAATCAATGGAGAACTCAGGAAATCCGGATAAGCAAGCTGTAAACCCGCTTCCACAAACCCAGTTCTCACCAACTACCGCTCAACATTCACCTAATACTTCCATTCCGTTTGAACCACCACCACAATCAACCCAACCTACTACTACTCAAGTTCCGCCAATGCCACCACCACCGTTTCCCAATTTAGACACCTTCCACCATTCCCCTACAAGTCATCATCCTCTCAATACCCGTCATTCACCCAAACGTCTATTGCTCAGTACTATTCACCGTATGTGAGAATAGTATCTGATGAAAACGTCATTCCACCTACCCAAAATCAACTGGTTAACTCGTCAACCATATCTTCCCTACCAAACCAACCTTCAAAGTATCAGTCATCTCAACCACAACAGTTCGCATTAAGAGCTTTAATGTTTGATCAAAGAGATGGCTTGGGGGAATTTGGAGATGGTTACGACGAATATGAGAGTTATGCGGGTAATCAAGGTGATAGACAGGTGATGAATTTGGGGAATTACGAAGGGTATAACATAAGATTCAGATCTGTAGACAAAGGGAACCAAGAAACAGTCGGGTATCAACAACCAGGTCATTCACCTACATCGGTTAATACAAGACCAATAAATGTTCCAATACCACCACAGGTCCAGCAATTGCCTGCTCAGCAAAGACCACTACCGCTCCACCACTCTTAATTGATATCAAACTGAGATCCCGTGCATCCTCTGGTGTTAGCCCCTCATGAAAGGCATTGAGCAATTCCCACATTTGTATACCATGGTGTGGGAAATTCTTCAGCAACATCTTAAAACGGTTGAAGGATTCATGAAATAACTCACCAGATAGTTGTTGGAAGTTTCTGATATCCTTCCGAGCATCATTGGTCCTCTTCGGCGTGTAAAACTCATCCAAAAAAACAAATGTTGCATCTCGGGCCATGTGAAAATAGAAGCCGAAGGTAAAGAATGAAACCACTATTGTGCCTTGTCTTCTAGTGTGAATTGGAATAACACCAATTTAACGTCATCCGATGTAAATCCCTGACCCCCGATAGTATTGCAGCGAGCATCATAAGTGGTTATGTGCAAATACGGTTCTTCTGTTGCTAAACATATTGGGTAAACTTTGGATGGATTGTGCCCTAACTTCAAATAACCGACCACGTAACTGGGGTATCATAGCCGGAGATGGGTTGTTAGCAATCGCGGGTTTGAAATGACTTTCGACCCCCGCACCGGTCCTCGATTATACCGTCTAGGAATACCCTCAAAGTTGTTGACTGGTGGGATTATATTTCTCGGAGTGGTCTTTGCTGACCCGGTGCTTGCTGTGGCACCGGTGGAATCGGAATATTTACCGTTCTTGCATTAACTGACTGCTGATTAACTGGTTCAGGTGAATGCCATTTGGGTTGTGTAATGCCCTGGCCACCTTTCAGAGGTGTATAATGAGTATATGTTTTCAGATATGGTCAGTGACGCCTTAGAAATTTTTATTGACGATTTTTCGGTATTTGGGTCGTCATTTGATACATGTTTAGGTGAATTATCTAAGGTATTAAAATGTTGTGTGGAAACTAATTTGGTGTTAAGTTGGGAGACGAGCCATTTCATGGTTCAGGAGGGCACGTGCTGGGGCACGTAGTGTCAAGTAAGGGGATTGAGGTTGATAGGGCAAAAATTAAAGTTATTTCAACGCTACCTCCTCCTACTAATGTAAGGGCGTCTGTTCCATCTAAGGACACACCGGGTTTTACCGTAGGTTTATTAAGGGTTTTAATGTCATAATGAAGCCTTTACGTAACTTACTTCTGAAAAGATGTTCCTTTTGAGTTTAATGATGAATGTGTTAAAGCGTTCAATGTGTTAAAGGAACAGTTAGTACAAGCCCCGATCTTGCAATCACCCGATTGGACAAAACCTTTTGAAATACTGTGTGATGCAAGTGATTATGCTATCGTGGCTGTACTGGGTCAAAGAGTACATAAGAAACCGGTAGGTAACTACTATGCACGCAAAACTCTCTCTTATGCACAATTGAATTACACAAGAACAGAGAAAGAGTTGCTTGTCGTTGTCTATGCTTTAGACAAATTCGGGTCTTATATTTAGGGAAGTAAATAATTGTTTACTCTGATATAGTGGAGTAAAATACTTAATGGAGAAGAAGGATGCCAAACCGAGGCTGATTCAGTGGATCCTGTTGCTGCAAGAGTTTGACTTGGAAATCAGAGACAAAAATGGGTGTGAAAATGTGGTGGCTGACCACTTGTCTCGGCTGCATTTAGGAGTAGAGGACATCACACCTAAGATCAATGGACAATTCCCAGATGAATATATTATGTCTGTTAACACTACACTTTGGTATGCTAATTTTGCTAATTATTTGGTGTTAAGTACAGTGCCCGAAGCTGGGAACAAGAGACGGAAGCAGCAGTTCCTTATTCAGGTGAAGCAATACATATGGGATGAGCCAGATTTGTTCAAGATCGGTGCAGACCAGATCATTTGGAGATGTGTCCCAGATACGAAGTTCTTGGAAGTTATACATCACACCCACTCATCAGCATGTGGTGGCCATTTTAATGGTCAAAAGACGGGTCACCGGGTTCTTGAATGTGGCCTTTATTGGCCTACTTTGTTTAAAGATGCTTTTGAGTTTACTAAGCATTGTTTGAATTGTCAGAAAATGGGTGGGATTTCTAAGAGGAACGAGATGCCCATGCAACCAATCTTGGTTGTAGATGTTTTTTATGTATGGGGCATTGATTTCATGGGCTCGTTCCCCAATTCGTGTGGTAACCAATATATCCTGGTGGTAGTTGATTATGTTTCAAAATGGGTCGAAACAATTTTCACTAGGACCAATGACCATTCCGTTGTGTGTAAGTTTGTCCAGTCAAACATATTTTCAAGATTTGGAATTCCCCGTGTGATCATAAGTGACGGGGGATCTCATTTTAAAAATTTTCATTTTGGCAAACTTCTCAAATGGTATGGCATGGACCACCGAATAACAACACCATATCACCCACAGACTAGCGGACAGGTTGAAGTGTCTTATAGGTAGGTAAAAGAGATTCTGCAGTAAACCGTGCGAACCGATCGCAAGGATTGGTCAACCAAGTTGGATGACGCCTTGTGGACGTATCACACCGCATTTAAAACTTCTATTGGCACCACACCCTACAGATTGGTGTATGTTAAAGGTTGTCATTTGCCGAAGGAAATCACACACCGTGCACTTTGGGCAGTTAAACAGATTATACTGATACAGGTGCGCATGGGCATTTGAAGTTATGTGAGCTCGAGGAGTTACGCAACGAGGCATATGATACTTCAGTTGCATACAAGGACAAGATGAAAGCAGTGCATGATGCAAAATTGAGGCGTCAAGTTTTCACGGTGGGCCAAAACTTATGGTTATTCAATTCGAGTCTTAAATTGTTTCCAGGAAAGCTGAAAAGCAAGTGGATAGGTCCATTTGTCATCACGAGAATGGGAAATTTGAAGATGTGGAGATTGAGGACCCGGAGGATCAAAGACGCAAGTGGTGAATGGGCACCGGTTGAAGCCGTACTTGGACAATGATGATCTTAACACGAAATCAGTGGATGAGGTGAGCTTCCTTGCAAGTTCACCGGAGTATACGACCGAATGAGGGTCACAAGAATTCTGGCTGAAGACTAAAACTTAGCGCTACCGGGAGGCAACCCGGGATTTGGTACGTATGTCATTTTGATTTTGTTTAATTTTATTCGTTTTGTGTTAACGGTTTGAAAGGATTTTGAAAGTACACCCACAACACCACGTAAGTGTGGAAAGTTTGACGAAGCCCAGGTACGTTTTAGACCTAACTTGAGTGTCGAGGACGACACAAACTTTTTAAGGGTGGTGGAACAGGCGAGTAAATGGGTAAATCAAAAGAATAAAAGCTTTAATGAAAATCCATGATCCTTTCGAAATTGATTAAACCGTTGATTCATTCAAAAAATTGGAGTATGGTGTACCGTAGCTTACGGCCTCCAGCTGTAGCTTACGGTAGGAGGTGACTGGTTCAATCATCGATGGATTGCCGTAACCTACGGTCCTTGACCGTAGCCGACCGTAGGCTACGGCGGGGTGCAGGTGGCGACATGTGGACTCAGGTTGGGTAATGTTCGACCCGAATTAACTTTCCGACCCGGGTATTACCCAGATTCCAACCACTTATGCAGATTTTCTAACCTCCACTCACCACAAATCTAATCCTTATCTTCATCTTTCTCCCTTAAGATCTCTTAAACCTCCATAGCCACCTCAATCTCTAGTTTCTCCGTTCTTAACCAAATCAAACCGTTCAAAAGCCTAACTTGCTTGTTTTCTCGAGGGGAACACGAATCTTGATCCACTTTTCCATGAAACTTTCACGTTTTTGGGAAATCTGAGAAAAACGTGAAGAACCCTAATTTTGAAATTTGGGCCTTTTTATTCTAACTTGCAAATACCTTCAATTCAAGTGTTTTCTAAGCTATTTATGTGCAAAAAGTATGGTTTTGCTCCCATTTTCTCATGGTTGCTGAATGTGAGGTAATATTGCTCGATTCATGTTTGATAGGTGTTGTTCTAGCTATGCATTGAATTGTTAGTATATAATCTTGTTTCAAACTTGAAGTGTGTGTTGTTGAATGGATGCTATGGCTACTAGAAGATAGGGAATATTTGTTGAAACTTGTTGAGGATGATTGAATGTGAGGAAAATTTAAGTTTTGAATAAGGAAGTTCCCTAATTGGTAATTGTGGTGATGATATTATGTCTTAAACCATTAGTGAGAACTTTGTGAAATTGAACATTCAACAAGTATGTAGCTTTGGCATAGAACAAGTGTGGGAAGAGTCATAGGATTACACACTTATTCACTTTGGTTGGTTATTTGAGTTAAAGTTGAACTGATTTGTTCTTGTGTTGTTCGTTTTTGAATGCATGATGGTCAGAGAAAGAATAGCCGGAAAGGAAAAGGTTGGAGAATCATCATCCGCCCCAGATGTGTCAAACAAACGAAGAACAACGGGGGTAACTATACGCGATGCACCTATGGAGGATGTCCAACATGCTATAGGTGACATCCCGCTAAAAGTAGTTTGGGAAAAGGGCCCCTAAATAAATAAAAAAGGAGTTTCAAGCGCAGTTGTTCTATGAAAAGATGGGGGATGATCACTCGGTTAAGGAAAACATGGGTTTTGAGAAGTCGGTATGCAAGCCAGATTTTAGAGCTTTGGGATTCCATGAAAGGTTTACCGCGCTTGGTTGGGAGGCAGTGATTGATTTCGTGGGTAACGCGAAGGGAGAAGTTTATGTTAAAAGCATGATGGAGTGGTTGGGTACGTTGAAGAGAGATGATGGAAACAACTGACCAAAGACTGTCACCTGACGGGTCGGTCAACGGTAAGCCGTCTATTTTGTCCTTAGCCACTTTGAGGCAACTAGCCAAGTTTGATTTGAAGCCGGATAACTTTTACAAGTTGGTAAATGAAAAATGATTATTTCAATACATCAAAGAATATATCCGAGGAAAATTCTATGCTTTCGGAACAATTCATATTAGAAAAGGGGGTTGAGATGAAAAGGGACAACTTGAAGCCGTTGGTGAGGGTGCTTCTTAGTTTCGTGATTACGAATGTGGCTCCACGGCTGAGGTACAACATGGCAATAAAGACTTGGGAGCTCCTAGTTATCTATGACATTATGGCCGGTCAGTTGCATCTTTCGTTCAGGCAAATGGTCATGATGCACGTATGGCAGAGCAGAAATATGAAACTTAAGAAACTGATCCCCCACGCTCGACTGCTTAGTGCTTTGTTAAGAAAACCACGGGGTGATGTTGCAAACTGAATACTCCTACAACAAGCCGCATACAGTCTTCAGAATTGCGGATATGTGCAAGAGTGAAAAATTGAAATATGTGAAGACGAAAAAATGGTACAAAATAAAATATAAGGATGATGCGAAGGTAAAGGTGCTTCAATGGGGTAAGGAAGCACCGCAGCAGGGGGAGATGGATGATCTGGATTCAAGTGATGAGGAATTGTTGAGGAGGAATAGAGATGCAGGATTGATTACGGGAGAGAGCTCGAGTAGGCAAGCTGAGGAGCTGAGACAGTCGGGGTATTCATGGGGTGCATTCGATGACGAGATGCAAGCGAGGGTATAGAGTGGTAGACCATCGGATTATAATGGTTGGGAGATGTCTCAGAAGTCTATATATGATCAGGGCTCACGTCAGGATGCAGAGAAAGCGTCAACATCAGGAATTAATGGAGCATATGTCCCGACTTGACCGATTGCGACATTTGAATGAGCAGATGGGGCTTAATATGCGGGCTTACGATGAGAACCAAACGAGTAAGCATATGGACTATTATCAGGGGGTACCATATGTAGAAAATCCACCATACGTGGATTACAGTCAAGAGCCTCCTTACTAGCCGGGCATGCCAAAACATCCGACACCGCAAGTCCATGGGTCAATGTGGGTGCCTTCCGAGTACAGGACACTACATTATCAGAGCTCCTACCCATAACAACCGCCGTCTTATGAGTATCCATCTCAACAGGAACAATAGCAGGGAGAACCAGCTGCAGGAGGACTGGCCGATATCTTCGATATGAGTGTATTTTACGAGCATCTTGGAGGTTACTATGGTGGACCACCGGGTCCATCATATAGATGCGCACTCACTGATCCTGCTGTATTGATCAGGTCCAAGTGCTTGATCCCTTGTACTTTCGTTTATTTAGACACCTTTTATTTTTGTTCGTTTTGGTGGTGTAACTCTTTTGTGGTTGGGGGTGTTTAATTGAGTTTATGTTGGTTGGTTGGTTGGTTGGGTTATTGGTTGCTCATGGGTTGATATTTGGTGGTACTCGGGTTAGGTTAATAAAAGGCACCATACATTGGGGACAATGTATCCCAAGTGTGGGGATGTGGTAACCCGAGGGGGATTGGCGATAGAAAATGCTTGAATGATTAAAAGTGGTTGAATAAAAGTGAAAAAGCGAAAAAAATTGAAAATTTTGATTTTTTTTTTTGTCTCAAGTATGCTTGAACTAAATGAAAACCAAAATTTTCAATTGCTAAAAGGGTTTCTTGCTGATATTAAGCTAATCTAGATCCCTAGTCATGGTTGTCCCTTTAAGTTTCATGAGAGTATTTCAGACAAGTGTTTTTAGAGGATAATTGAAAAGAGATGCATAACTAGGGGTAACATGCTTTAGGAAGTACACATGCTACATGTCCGTAACCCTTATTCCTTTCGTTTTGTGAGCGGTTTGAGCCTGCTAGAATTGTTAGTTTGAATTCCAATAAATGTTCATTTGTTGAGAGTAGGACGTATGTTGCTTTATCTTAGAACTTGGGTGATTTGATACATGCTGAGATTGTGGATTTAGCGTATGCACATAGATGATAAAGGCATTAGTATCCTTTCATTGTTTTATCCATTGATTGTATATCTACCCACCTTAGCGACCTATTTTGAGCCATGAAGAAACACCAGATCTAAGCTAGATCGGAATCAATCTAGATCTGGGAGTTGGGTTTCTGCATAAAAAGGTTAATCCTAAGTTTGCTCGCCGATGGATCTGGTTCGCCGGAAGATCACTGCAAAACAGAAGCGTCGTTAGCCTCGCCACGGGGAGAATGGGGGTTCTCTCTGTGACCACCCTCCGCCGTGAGAATAAGTAAAATGATCAGAAAGTAATAAGTAGTAGAGAGTGAAAGTAAGTGAAAGTGAATGCATAGCTTGTACCTCAAGTCTCTTATTTATAGCCGGTATTTTGGGCGCCAAATTATAATGGAGAGTTAACGGAATATTCTACACCGTTAGCGGTTATTTTTCCATCCATGCTCATGGATCATAAATTGATCAGTGGTTGGGAAGATGCCACGTGTAAAGTGGTTGCTTCGAGATTTTCATGAAGGTTATGCCCTCATCGTGATTTAGATGAGCGTCCAGGATATCGCCAGGTTATATTCGGTTGTAACCGAATAAGGTCTTGCCCGATGGACATTAAATGCTTCTAGAAGATTTACAACTGTGAAGCCTTGGTCACTTTGCCACGTTGTCCAGTCAGTTATAACAAAAAGATTCCTTTTGTCCAGAATTGAGTTCCCTTCGCGCGAGTATGTTTTAGATCTGAGAAATTAACTTCAAGCTTAATTGTACCCTTGCGCAAGCCAGCACAAGGGTGTTAAATGAATATAGTCCTCAGTATCCCGCGCATGGGTAATCAAGTGATTGTTTGTTCCAGATCTTGTTTAAGTAGTCTGCGCGAGGTGCGCAGGACTTTATTTTTAAGATGGTCTTAGTGCCATTGTGGTATGGTCTCATATGCTTGCGCAAGGTTTTTGGGACCATACCCCTCAAGCTATATATCCTTCATTTGTTACACCCCATGTGACCCGTTTGATTACCAACTATGAATCACAAGTGTGTTTGGATATTTGATATAAAAAAAGGAAAAAAAAAAGAGAAAAAGAAAGAAAAGGAAACATATTAGTATGATATACCAAAGTGTTAGTCATTCATTGTGAATAAATGTTATCATGGTTTGGTTTATCTTTCTCCGTTAGCCACCTAAAAAGAAAATAAAAGACCAACAATTCCTTACCTTCACTCGAGCCCAAAACCCAGAAGTCCTTTTGATATGTGCTATGTTATGTGATACAATGGAGGTGTGATTGTCATACAAGCTTATGAGTACAGAGTTTCATTCTGGTTTTGAGTGACATATATACTAGCTCATTACACGCTAGTCCAGATAAAGCCGAGAGCAGAGTTGATTGAGAGGGGCGTGTTAGCATGTGTGTACTATTATAAGCATGTTTGTTTTAGTTAGGAAAGTCTTAAATTGTTTAAATGTGCATCATCTACTTGTCAGATTGTCAACCTCGATTTTGTCAGTCTATGGGACGGGTATGACTTGAGAACTTAAATTGTTAAATCGGTAAGGGATTCAAAAGTGACTTGTTCATACGGTGATTAATGTTTATGATGGTTGCTTGAGGACAAGCAAGGTTAAGTGTGCGAATGTGATGGAGAAGGTGAAACACCCGAGTGTTAATGTCCGTATCTTATGGGTTTTGTGGCGTTTTAATTGATTATATGCCTTGAATGTGATAACTACGAGAGATTGTGGTTTTGCAGATTAATTGCTTAATTCGGTGAAGTTAAAGTGCTTAGAGAAGAAATGGAACATCCGAGGATGATAAACAAGGCAAAAGATGGTGTTCGGGAAGTGATTCAGCCTAGAAGATAGCTTGGAAAACGTGAAAGAATGAAGTCCAGGGCCTTTAGGTCATTATATGTGAAGGAAAAAAGAGCTTGAGGAATCCCGCCGTAGGCTACGACGGTGATTCCGTAACCTAAGGCCAGGTTTAACAACAACAAAGGCAAGCAGCAAATCCCAACCGTAAGTTACGGTTGGAGATCGTAGCTTAGAGCCGGGCGGAACAAAGGGGAACACAATCTTAAATCTGTAACTTACGGCCTTGCTGCCGCAGGTTACGGTGGGTTCCGGGAAAACGCATATGGATTGGTTTTTGGAGGTATAAAAGATATTTTGGAAACCCTAACATAATCATTCACTCCTTGGATGATGTTGGGGATTCAAAGAAGCAATTTTGGACGCACTTTCACTCTCTTCCATCATAATTTCCATCAAATCAACCATAGTGAAGATGATTTCAATAGGTGTTCAAGCTTTTGAAGATCAAATCACCGAGATGAGCGGCTTCTTTCCTAGTGGTTTCCTTCAGGTGGAGGATTCTTGTAAGTAGACTAATTTTATGTGTTTGAACTTGTATTTGAACTTGGTAATCTAAGCATTCATGTTTTTATCATTCGATTTGATTGATTGGATTGTAACGATTGGTTTTGTTTTAAATCTTAATTCTATTCATTCAATTCTTGAGAATTCTAGTAACTGGGATATATTTGATAAGGGGTTAGGTTAGTAATTTCAATTGTTCTTCACATGATAACTTTTCATTTTTTTTTTGCAATTGAAGTAAGTAGTCTTTGAATAATCACAACCAGTTAATCAAATTATACAATCATGTCTATGTGATTGTAGCACCCGAACACATATTTGAAGTTTATTTTGAATCCAAAATCTGGAGGAACCTTGTTTTCTCCTATTGTTACAAACTCGTTTTTAGTAATTCGTAGTTTAATCAAACAAACGATTTTACGTTTTTGCAATTAGGTTATAAATACTTAATCCACAAACACTTTCCACCATACTCCTCTGGATTCGATACCCTACTTACTCCAGCTATCTAGTTTATTTTTGTTTTTGCATGACCCTTACGACAATCATCAATTAGCATGTATGGCCTGTGTTTCTTTATGTTCCTCTCATTTTTCCTCTAGGGTTTTCATTTTCTCTTTGATTTAAAACTAACTTCAACTACGAAGTTGTGTTCTAATATACAATATAATTTTTCCGTATGATCGTTGACTCTCTAATGTCATCTGATTAGTAAGTCTCAAGTTATTTTTGGGTAATCTGATGCTACTCTTTGATTTGATGATGATAAGGAAAGCTTACCCGAGAGGTCCTTAAACTTGTCCTTTATGCTAGACGGTTTATTTGTTAGTTATGACCGTAATCCTTTAGATTTTTGGGTTGTGTACGAAATTGACTAGTCAATGATGATGAGCGAAGCTTATCTAAGAGGTTCTTGATTTTTTTTCACTGTGCTGGATGGTTTATTTGTTTCTTGGCGGATGGTTGTAAACCTTTGATTTGGGTTGGGTAATGGGATGTAATCACTTGATGATGATCATGAACAAAGATTATCTTCTTGAATTAGTTCTATGTGCTGACTTGTTGGTGATGATTGTAAACCCTAAGATTTTCAGGTGTTTAAGGCAGTGATGACGTGCCTTGGTTCACCTGGGCCATAATCTAACCTGCACGCTAATATTGTGGGTGCAACGATATGCTGCACATTTTTGTTACATGGTCATTACTTGGTTGTGGCAAGTACGGTTCCCCACCGTAACTCGCGGTGGGGAAAACTTAAGCACATATTATGATAAGTAATGTCATTCTAAATATGCCTTTATTTTTTGTTTATGGACTTAACAATATGTGACACCCTCACCATGTGCGGAATCCATTGTGGAAACTTATTGTTATAAGTGACAAATGCATAAAGAAATTACTATTAATTAAAATAATGAATTACATTGTTTTGAATGCAAATAACAAGTTACAATGAAAAATGAAAATAAAACAAGTCTTGAATTTTTTTGATATCTAAGCCAATTCCTATGTGAGCAATCCAAGATCCTAGCTAATTCTTTAGACTTGAAAACATGTATAAAATAGGTCAACTACGATAGTTGGTGAGATGTATAAGTTTTAAGCATGATAATTTAATAAAGTTAAAGATTTCACATGTACAATTCATAACAACATAGACATATAACATATAATATAAAATGTCACACATGATCGATATGATGTTGATGTGGCGCAACCTTTATGGTTGCCCAAAAGTATGATGATGTGGCACAACCCTCATGGTTGCCTAAAGGTATAATTATGTGGAACAACCCTCACAGTTATCCAAAAGTATGATGATGTGGCAAACCCTCATGGTTGCCCTAAAGTATGATGTGTCAGTTTCTGATCTATAGGCCCGTAATCGTACTACTGATCGATATTGATATTGATACATGATTATATGTGCCATGTGTCCATAGTTTAAATTAATATGCATATATAAAATTTTTTATTATGTTTGAATTTAAAGAAAAGGTTTGTTGTACGGTTACATGTCTCCACCCCAAAGATAAAAGTATAAAAGGGGCTATGATCTCACTTGTGTTTTGATGAAGAACTAGAGCGTGTTCATCGATTAGTGATTGACCCTAAGTAATTAAAAGTAGTGATTAGGTTTTATAGATGTTATGATAATGATATTAGGTTAGTATGATTGGAATAATTTATGATAACTTATTAGTTGATTAGTTTTTGGAAAAGTGAATTCTTAACAACTTTTTGTGTTGATTTCTAATTGCGACTTAAAAATAGTAAAAGTTACCAAAAAATTATATAAATTAACATTTAACTAAAATAGTATGTCTTGAACCACTTATATTTAGAAAAGTTTACCGTTTGGGACATAGAAATAGGTCAAAACTGTGAATCTTTAAATATTGTCTAGTTTTACATACCTATTTCGTTTAGGTTATTTGGGGTCCGAACAAAAGAGTTTTCGATGTCCATACACCGTTAGAACGGAGATTCAATGAATCTAGTCATAGAATTAATATCCACTTTATTTATATAAGTTATGACCAAGTTATGGTCGTTATAAGATCAACATGGAATTCTGATGAAAACGGTAAAGAAACAAAGAAAGGCATTTGAAGACTTACTTGAAGCTTGAACAAAACTTCAATGGAGAAGGGATGAGATGAATTTATGGCAGTAATGGCGAGTATTTTTATTGCAAAATTGTGAAACAAAGTTGTAGGGGAAGCCTCATATTTGTAATTGATGCAAAATGAGGTGTAACTATGGAATTTCTTTGGGACAAAGTTAGTGGTGTTTGGTTCAGTGGAATTCAGTGGAGTTGAAATATCTTAAGATGTTTGATTTGTAGAATTTTTGGAACTTGGATCTCAATTTCAATCATCATGTATTTGGTTGACAAAGGAATCATAATTGGGCATTATTCCTTCAAATTTCTTTAATATAAAGGAATTCAAAATCTTTCCTACATGTGAATGAATTCAAATAAATTCATTGGAATCTGCGACCGTTTGACGTCGTCACATCTGCCCCCTCATCATTCATCATTGTGACAACCCTCGTTTAGCCAGGTTATCATCTGTACGTTCTAAATTACATGCATTAGTATATGTGGGCCATTTAGACTAGTTAGGCATAAACTAGGTCATACAATGTGTTGTATGTACATGACTATGCACAATTATAACATGTCCGGCAATGAATAGTAGTATCAACGATCATGCCAGTTTTATTTCAAGCTACAATGATCAATAGATGATCTAAAATAATAAACAACTATGATATACACTAAATGGAACAATAAAACCCAAATTTGATAAACATATTAAATTTTATCAAATTTAAGTATTATCTATGGATTTGATGATATGTTTGCACTATAAAACTGATAATTTTTTTAAAACTATATGTTCTAGCATGAAAGATTCAATATCTATTGCAATAAAATATATAACACATAGCCTAACATTTATATAAGTTAAAATGCTCTAAAATACTATATAAATAACTAAACAGTACCTACATTCTATAAAAAATGAAGATTAAATAACCCAGACCAGATTTGTGTCTTGAGTTATCTAGGCACCAAGAAAATAAGAACAAGAATTATAAACATTAATCACATGTTATTAGGGGAATCTAGGTATAAGTGATCTCTACACTACATTCATCAACTCATGGTACCATGGAATCATTTCACCACCATGGAATCATTTCATCACCACACTTCATCCACCCCACCCCACCCCACTCCTTGAACTGAGCCTACACCCATAAAAACTCAAATAAGACCCCAAAATACCATCACACACTTCAAACTACACCTAAAGTTATCTCAAACACTCTCTAAGTTTAAGTAAACTTTCCATCTCTCTCTCTCTAGAAAACCTTAATCATCCATGTCTTCCATGAATCATTTTAAGCTTTAAATGAAGGAAGAGCATGATTATACTTCAAAAGAAATAACAAATCATATATAAAAGGCACCAAGTTGTGTAAAAATCCAAGTAAGTTTGTTTGATAATATTAGGTTTTTGGTGGTCAAATGTAGAATTTCATGGGGTGATAAAGGAATCATCCATCATACATATGTATGTGCAAGGAAATTGCTCAATGATTCACCCAAATCTTGAAAATACATTCAACACACCTAAACTAATAAGTTCTATGTATCACATCTTGTGTTTGATAAACAATTTTGAAAGATTCTTGAACTAATATCACCAATAAGTTGTCATAATCATAAACATATAACTTTTTTGGAAATGGTCTTCAAAACATTGGAAAATAATTAACGGTAATAAAAGTGTATACTTCAAATTCCAATTGCTATGCAAATTCCAACTGCTATGCAAATTCCAATTACAAAACATTTTGCAAACCAAATGTATCCTTAGGGTTTGGTGGATTGTAAATTAGGAAACTACTTTGTGACAAAGTTGGGTTTTTTTTTTTTTGGTGGGGGGGGGGGGTGTTGAGCACGAAATTTGAAGAGAAACGAGTTTTTGTGAGGCCACGGATGATGGTGTGGGTTTAGAAAGGTTCTTGCAATCCCGATAAACTTAAATACACTTAATTTGATCGTTTCAAAGGTTTTTAAGCATATTTAAGGAAAGTTTTCTTCTACAGACTTGATTGTGATATAAAATGAATACGTTGGGCATCCAAGGCTGATGTATTAATTAAGTTAGACGTATTTGACGATTAATAGTCGGTAAGCAATAAATGAAGGTTGAAATGGTGCATGAAGTAGTAAAACCTAATTCTATTACATGAAAACACTGGTAGTGGCGGATACATAACTTTTTTTATAAGGGGGCACAATACGGGTCGGTTAAAAGGCAATATAAAATAACATAGTCCCCTAAACAGTTAAATATAATAACGACATTAACGGGTAAAATAACATAGTTCCAAACCACTGTAGTGAGTGGTAGTATGCGGCTTTAGCTGGCATGGAACATAAGCTATCACCTTGCACAAGTACACAACTCAGTCCTTGATATGATGCACTAGAATGCACCATTAAGTCTTCATTACCATCAGACAAACTTAAACCCGTATGCTTATAGTGTTAAACTTAGACGCTTTAAGCCTTTAGAGTTAAATTAGACACTTTATGCCTTTAGCGTTAATGTTAGACATGTGCGTTAATTTTAGACGCATTCGAGACTGTAGCGTTAACTTTAGATGCATGTATTCTCATCTATCATTGACTATCCTTACATACATACTCTAGATAACTTTATACTTTACCATTTTTAACTTTATAAAATGTTTCAAGTATCAGGTTTGTATTCCATAATAATGTTAACTTTAGACATATCTATTTAAAGCATTTTTGAGACCTATAAATACTAGAAGCCAAAACTATTTATTTCCAAAAGCTATCTACACATTATAATTTAAAACACTTTATTGAGTATGTATATCATCCCAAGACACTATGAAAAGGCTATTAACTCACATGTGATGTGGGAGTTAGTTATGAATTATATGAAGTGGTTGGAGTTGACCCTTTGCAATACGCCCATTCACCGGGATGAGAACTGATCAAATGTTCACATGTGAAATGATTAACTTTTCGCATAACATAGCTGGTCAATAGGCCAACTCTGGCACAAGTTGTATATGCGAGATCTTAGAGTTTTCACATGGGTTTAGTTTTCGCACATACCCTTTCGTACACATAACCAAACAAAAATTATCATGCAAAATCTATGATACGAAAAAAAACTTCTGTATGAAAACTACTATGCAAGAAGTACTATCGGAAACCTACTAAGCGAAAACTTATGTGAAATGTTACCAGTGTAATTTTTTAATATAAATACATGTAACTCTTTTAATGTTGTATTTTAATAATAATGGTGGTATAATATTTTTTGGCTTTGAATGATATCTACGCGAGTTCGTTGATATATAAAAACAATTGTGTTTTTATATGTAAACCGGCTTTCAACAAATGTGTCGAATTAATCCCCTAAATGACATGATTATTTTAAATTAACAAATGCTTTAAACTTGATTGCTAGTTTAAATCTTTAAAACTACGTAAGTCATTATATTTATGTGAAGTGTCATGATCATATATATAGTTATTGTAGTGGAAACGGATTTAGCATTTCTTATATGAAAATAAAAGCATTTTGATGACCAGGATGCCGTTTCTAATTTTGCAATAACAGACAAATTTATTGTCAACAGTGTTGCTGATAACGATAGTAGTCGATCTTGACATCAAAGTAGCAATGGCCAACTGAAATCCTCTCTTTGTTCTCTCCCTATAATCTCCCGCCAGATAACCACTGCATTTTTCTTCTTTATTTTGTGTATATTCATCTTTCAAATAAAAAGCAATTGTTATAATGACCAGTTATATAATCGAATATAGCCATCTGTCTCGTCTGCTTTGTCTTTATTTGTGTGTCTCATCTTTATTCTTTGCTGGTTAAGTGAATTCAAGCAACTTCTAAATCCCTCATCTTTTTTTTGCGGCGCGTTACATGTTTGAGCGTATTTGTGAAGCGTTACATGTTTGCACGAATTTGTGAAATAGACGTGAATATGTAAGATTTGCTGACGAGGTTTATAGGTGTGAGAAGACGAAGACAAATTGTCTGAAAATCACATTGCTACGCTTACAAATAGTCATTTTAATCTATACGGGTCCATAAACCATTTTATGTCGTTAGAACATGATGCTATAATAGAAGAGAAAATCATAATAATGGTCATTTCTGAGTATGTTTAGATGTTAAAGTGTTCATGTTAGAAAAGTTTTTACCTCTCTCAATAGACATTCAATGTGTGAAATTATCTACCTATATAGTTTAAGTCATGTAAATATTTTTATCGAATATCTATGTTTCTTCACTATTCACTTTATTACGTATTTTTCTTGTAACTAGTCTTAATTGTCATGTTTATACACTTCAAAATGTTTATGATAGTACGCTAAGGTAAAGACAATGTATATGGTTTTTTTATGATTACATACTTAAAATCTTGTTAGCCATGAACATTACAAAATAAATAATACTTAATGATCTTTTTCCTGATATGTTGGTACAATGGTTAAATGGTCTCTCCTCTCTAGTGGAGACGCAGGTTCGATTCTCGTTTGTGCCATTTTTAAGGGATATATGGTTGAAGGGACGAATCAGGGCTCTAATTCCGGTTCGAACATGTTTGGGGGGGGTTAGGGATTCAATCAGGTTCCCATGCATCAGGTGGCACGGTCTCATCGGTCGAGGAGTCGACCTTGGACATAACCCCAAGCATGATAGGTTTACACGTGAGATTCTTTACCATTAAAAAATATCTTTTAAGTAAATTATGATTTTCATCTATACGATTTGTCAAAAGTAATAGTTGGAATCCAAAGGTTTAGAAATTTGTGATTTCAATCTTGATCTGTCGTTTTTGTTATAATCGAATCTACTTAATTAAAATCATCCCACTTTTTTGTTAATTTTTTCTGAAAATAATAATATACCCTTATTAATAATAACTATAATTGATTCCCCGCGTTATGGGGTCGCTTTTTTAATGTGATTTGAGCGTACTTTTTTTTGTAATTTCTTAACGATCAAAGAGTAAATCGACAGATAACGTTCATAAAAATGAGCACAGAAATGTATTATTTGACATGACTCATGAAACGTAAAGTAACTCGAATTTATTAAGAATAATGAAAATGTATTATATTGACCGGATTCGTTTCTGAACAAATTTACGTCAAAATGTAGACCAACTGAAAACGTTCATAAAAATAAGTAAAAAATGTATTATATTTGACATGACACGTTTTCGATAAAAAATACGTTGAATTGTAAAACAACATGGATTTATACCTGACGTGTACATAAAGATAATCACGTAAAACTCGAGGGAGTTAAAATGACATGTTATAAAGTTTTTAGAAATTTTAGAAGGTTTAAGTGTCAATATTAGAAGTTGAGAGATGAATTTACCTAAAATAATAATAAAAGTTGAATGGTGAAAAACAAAAAAGATAAAACAATCAAGTTACTGTAGCTAACGACTTGGTCTGTTATATATAATAATAATAATAATAATAATTAAAATGAGTTAAATACAAAAAACTAATGGTCCCACTCATATTAAAATTATATATTAAATTGAGAATAAAACAATTATTTTCCAACCATCGATTTGTCAAATATTTGAGCAAAGTACAATTTGTCTCGTTGTACTTTGGTGATGAGAGCGTTGTTCACCCATCAAACGTAACTTTGCCGTCTGAGTTCTTTTGGTTTACAAACTTGTTTTTTTTTTTGCGTCCCTCCCTGTTAACTCACGGTTAAAAATGAGGTGAAATTAGATCTTCTTTTCTTTCTATCTCTCTCGTTAGAAAACCACCACCATTAGCATGACCTGCCACCACCATCACAACCACCACGGTTATCACCTCCACCATCGTCATCCACACCACCACTAGAAACTGCTCCCGTTCTTCCACACCTCAATGATATAGAATCCAAGACTATAAACACAAAATAATAATAAATTAATCAGTTCTATGTACAAAACCTCATAAATCTCACTTAAAACCCAACATCCAGAACAATTTAATCAAACCCAGATAAGAAAATTCTTACACGTTTAAGCCATCAATCAAACCTTTCAAACTATATTCCAATCATAAATATCAAATCAAGAAAACCCCAAAAAAATAACCAATCCCCAATTCAAAATCATGAAAATCAAACAAAACAAGAATATGGAACTCGACAAGCATAATCTTTGAACTTGAGGCATATATACCATGAATTTTGCCATTGTAGACCTTGATGAACAGTTCTTGTCCGTCTCCACTGAATCCGATGGTTTCATGGCTACATCCACACTCGCCATTTTCACAATCTTGCAAGTTTAGATAAGAGGATTTGTAACCCTTCAAGTTTTGTGTATTAAAGGCTATTTGGGGTTCTTATTTGATGGTTGTCTTTAAAAGACAAGAGTTTGTGGGAGGCAAGTGATCATGATGGTGGTGGTTTTCGAAATCGAGATCTCGAGAGAGGGGAAAAATGTGTGGGGTGCATATGTTAAGTAAGTTGCAATTTGCGTCCCTAGGGGTAAAAATGTAATTTCACCTTATTTTCAACAGGGAGATGACACGAAGAACACAAGAAACAAGTTCGTAAACCACAAGGACTCAAACGACGAAAATTAAGTTTGAGGGATGAACAGTGATGCGCCACCAAATCATAAGGACGCAAATTGCATGTTTTTTATGACCCAACACATTTATTTCCACAATTTCAGAATGGTGAAAACTAGTTACTGAACAAAAACTATGTTTTTGATTTCCCCAAACAAATCTACGCAAATTTGTCTTTGTGAAATTGTAATATAAATCATTGTGAACATATATATATATATATATATATATATATATATATATATATATATATATATATTATATATATTTACAAGATTACCTTCAAGAGGATTTTAAATTTCTAGTGGCTTTTTCGTACTTGTACATCAAAGACTGCACATTTCCTATTAAGTTTCCAATCAAGACTATTATTTACAAATTTGTAAATGAAATCCGTTGGAGATGTAAATCGATTCCTGTAGATCTGTAAATAGATCTTGTTGGACCTACAAAGCCAACCCATTGCCATTGGCACACGTGGAAAAAGCAACAAGAGAGTGAGATTTTTGATCGCCACATCCACCCAGATGAATGATATGGAACACTTGAAAGATATGAAATTGCGTGTGATTTTTGTCAAAGATGGAAATAGGGAAAAATGGCATCGGAGGTTTTTTTTTTGACCAAGATGAACGATCTGAAAGCCTAGTTAGACAATGTTGTTGCCACAATGCTAAAATCATTTTTCAGAAAAATGAGATTGAAATAGATCAATGGTGTGTCATGGAACTGATCTGATTATCTCTTCTGCCGATAAATTAGTGTAATCACATATGAATCTGGGGTTTCATGGGTCTCACTAGCAACGAGGGTATGGTCGTCAACGACTTTTTGAAAGTTGGCTTGGGTTTGAGTGGAAAAAGAACAAAAAGAGGGGGCATCAAAATTGCTTTATTGACTTGAACTAACTTGCAAGTAGCAATCTTCTGGAAGTGACGAATGGGTAATTTTTGTTTATTTATTGAGGTAAAGAAAGTTACAAAGTTATTTTATATTTATCTAACATCGGTAGTTTTGTTATTTCACAAAAAAAAAGTTAATAGATATCGATGATGTTATTATGGTGGACCTGATTGTAACGAAAATGGAAGATCAGAAACTGAAATTGCAATTTTTAAACTTTTGTATCCGAAAATATTACTTTTAATAAATCATAGGGATAAAACCGTAATTTACTCTAATCCTTTCAAAGTTACCAAGGATCTTGGGAACTATAAGTAGCTGACAAAATAAATAGGACAAGACTATCAAAATCATTGAATAAAAGTCCACTATAAATATTATTTTTTTATTACTTTACACGTTTGCAAGTACTGCACGATAACCTAATCCATAATATTTGACCAAATATATCATGAATCCTCTTTTTTAGCAATAAAAGCATAATTACTACCCAATGAGTCGCATTGTTCATGAAGGAAAAGTAGTCAAATTAAGTGCAGCTCAAAGCCGTCACCACTTTGTTGGGTGGTATAGGTATTGTGGGGGGAGAGACTAAGATTCAATTTCTAGTATGGGTGTAAACTTGTTATAATTTAAGAGAAGAGTCGTGGACCATAAAATATTTTTAAGGGGTGCGAACGAGGGTTTAACCAAATTTTCAAGCAGTGCGATCAAGATTTTGCCCTATAAAAATACAATAACTTTTTTTAAGGGGTGCGTCCGCCCACTCAGATCTCTACCTAGATCCACCCCTGTAGGAGAAGCGATTATCTAACCATTGTTGTTAAAAAAAAGTTTAAAAGTCGTTATTGAACCTTTTTGATCACTTAACTATACAAATAATTTATTTTTCCTAGTATGTGCGCAAGCAAACGCAAATAAATGTATGTTTTCATATATATGGCTAAGAGTTCGAAGTTTTACTTCTAATATAAAAACTGCTTATAAATACCCATCTCCACCACTCGGCCACCCACCTGATCACGTCCTCCACCACTGCGAGAAAGAAGTTAATACCCTCTTCCGGTTTTTCCACGAAAACATAATCCTTCGGCTTGCCTTGTCACAACTGAGTCAGTGGACAAAGCCCAGTTAGACATTTACATGCTGGAAAAAAAGAGAATACCACTGGCAAGGTCAGCCCATGGCCAGTGAAGTGATGCTTGGGCTTTAGGCCCCCAATTTCATATAAGCCGCCGGCTAAAGTGTTTTTTTTTATATAAGGTATATTCGTTTTTGGCTTAAAAGAAAAGTGGGCTTAGGATTTAGGAATTTTGTTTGGGCTGGCGATGAAAGAATAGAGATGGGCAAAATTGGGTCTTTTGAATACCCGGACCCGGTTCCAACCCGGACCCGGTTCCTCATGTAGTCAGTAGACCCGGTTCCTCTGTGGAACCGGTTTCAGTTCGCACCCGGGTATAAGTTTTTAAATGTGGAACCTGTTGTAACCGGTTCCGGGTAATTTGGAACCGGGTATGGTAGGAAACGGTTCTGTCGTATATGTGAAGAAAAGGCTGCAAGCTTCTGTGTGGAACCGGTTCTGTCGAGTCTTGTCAAGTCATAAAAAGCTGCATTTACTATTAGGAACCAGTTCCTAATATTTGAAACTGAATATTAATTTTAAAATCGGTTTTTTCTTGTATTTAAACCTCATTCTCTACACCACTTCTAATTTCATTTACTTACTACAAAAAATCATCACTTTAACCACTTCAAATCTAATACTATCAAAGAGATAACGATGGCTTGCAACGATGAGGTCGTGGATGTTTTGGAAACCAAAAGAAACCCCGTTATTGGAAGCACTTTGACTTGTGCTTGATGTCGGATAGCCATGAAATGGCTAGATGCAAGGGGTGTGGGAAGTTCATGAAGGCGTCGGCCAACTCGACGCTCAAGAAACACACCAACCGCCATTCTCCGGTGACAAAGGCGAAAAACAATGAAAAGGGTGAAGCATTCGGGACCGGGTCATCGAAAGTTTAGTTTGTTTTATGTATTGTAAACCCATTTGTGTTTTATGATTAGTATGTTTAGTGTTTTATGTGTTTTGTTTAACGTTTCATGTTTAGGTTGTTTATGTAACCGGGTACTTGTTTCTCGTAATAAATAGTTTTATGTTTATGTATTATACCTTGTTCTAACAAAGACTTATAAAAAAACTCACATTAAAAATATATTGGCGCCAGGTCTGGAAGGTTACCGTAGGAACCGGGTATGATAAGAACCGATTACGGGTACAACCCGGGTACGGGTTAGAACCGGTTCCGGAACTTATTTTTTTTCCAAAAATGTGGAACCGGGTAGGAACCATCGGGTATTTTGAACCCGGAACCGGTTCTACTATATGTCGGGTAGGAACCGGAACCGGTCCCAGGTAGGTTCCACCGGGTCGGGTTTGGAACCGGTTATTATGCCCATCTCTATGAAAGAAGAAGCACTATGCGTGATTACCTCAACCAACATGATTAAGACCATCCGTTGTCACGTCACAGGTGACATAGCGCCACCCCCGGTGCCGTATAGCATCGGCGAACAACGCCCCGGAGGCGCTATGTAGTGGAATTGGTTGTGGTTCGCGGAAATTATAACGACTACTTTTGTATTGTTTTCATAATGTACCGTTGAAAAAAATAAAATATTTCCTAAATCTATATATATACACACACAAAAAAAACAAACCTCATATGCTAACCATTCTACCTCCAACAATCTCACATACAAACCATTCTATATCTAATAAACTCAAAAAATATTATTTGCAATGCCTTCGCCTCCGGCGGAAGATTCGTTCATTGATCTCTACCAAAGATTCTTTTTCTGCGGCGAAACCGCGGAGGAGGAGGAGGAAGCGGTTACGAGTGCATGTGCCCTAGCGTTCAAGCCATGCAACAAGTTAATCGTTCTCCTCCGCTCCCAATATGGAGGAGAACATATGTTGTGCGAGACCCTGAAGCCCAAATGAGCGTTTAGTGAAGGATTATTTCGATCCTACACCGGTTCACGACCCCGTTGTTTTTAGGCATTGATTTCGGAATGTGCAAAAGGTTATTTTTTGGCATTAAGGAAGATTAGGAAGGTACGTATGACCACTTCAAGCAAAGAATCAGCGTGAGAGGATATCTAGGATTCACCTCAATTTAAAAGGTAACATCCGCGTTACGTGTACTCGCCTATGGAAACACGTACAACATCAACGACGAGTACTTGAAGATGGCGGAGAAAACACCATGCGATGCCATGGACTATTTCCGCCACAATATATTTTTACTTACTCGCATAATTTATATATAATTTTAAAAAACTTAAATACGTTTATATATAATTTATAATTTTTTTAGGTATATGCCAATTATATGGAAAACGTTACTTGAGAAACCCGAATTGGAACAACCTTCAAAAAATATATGAGGTGCATTTTGAAAAACATGAAATACCCGACATGATTGGTAGTTTGGAATGTCATTCAATGGCGTGGGTTAATTGTCCAACCACATGGCAAGGTCAACATACATGCGGTGATAAGAAATGGCCAACGTTGGTTTTACAAGCGGTTGCCTCTTACGACCTTTAGGTTAGGTCGGCCTTCTTTGATCTCGCGGGTGTATGAACAACATTAATAGTTTCGAGTTTTCACAATTGTTTGACAGTTACATTTTGGGTACGATACCGAAGCCGGGTTTCATGCAAATGGGAATGACTACGAGCATGGACACTATTTGGGGGATGGTATATTCCGGAGTATTCAAATATAGTCAAAACGTTTTCTTAAACGCTCGATATGAAAAGGCAATATTTTAAGATATAGTCAAAACGTTTTACAGATGACGTTCGAGTCTGTGCTATCTCTTCCATTAGCAATTTAGAGTCCGCCTTTGTTTCACCAATAAACTCACCCACATCACCTCACCACAACTTTACGGATGCTATGTCTGATTTTAGAAACAACGAAAACCTTTCGGAACATGAGAATGGATGGCTAGATGAGTCGGATGATGAAGAGTTTGGTGAATTACGACTCTTATGGATGAGATTCCGGAGATCGAGATTGATACTACAATAGGAGTTTCAGATGTTGAGTTCAATGCTACTAGAGAGTCCGTCAAATAGAGTGACGAGCATCCTTCAAGGAACATGAGACCAGGAGTGGACTGACGAAGAGGGCAGAGCTTCAGTGTTCGTACATGATCGGCTATTCGCGACATCACATGTGTTACCTCTCACAAGACATACCCTAGAATGAACCATACCTTTGCTAGGGGCACGTTGTGCTCGCCATGAAGATATGATCAACCCTTGGAAGGATAGAGTCAAAATGGTCTATAGAAAGTACAATTGGTTGAACCATCATATGCAGAGGATGGAAGAGGAGCATAAGGTTGAGTTGGCAGGTTAAGGAAATAAATGGAAGCACTGAAACAAGTGGACATGCATGGTCGACGCATCGAATCCACTATGGTTGTAGCCTGCAGTGTGCATCCTACTTGCCTCCGTCGCGACTCGTTTTGGAGATTTTACTTGTTCTTTGTAACATTCCGCAATTATTGTATTATCCGTTTCCGTGTTTTTTTTCTATTCAACCATTGTAATCCGAGACTTATGATCATAATGGAATTTATCTTATTTTATTTATCGTTATTTTTTATCAATAAATGTTCAATTAAACATAGGTGTTAGACATATAATCATCAAGACACGATTAAATCATTCAAAAACCGAATTATGTTGTATAAATTCGATATTCAAGACCCAGTCTATCAACTATTGTGTCATACTATGTTTATAAATTATGTTGGAAACTCAAATTTATACAAATAACTAAAGAGAAATGCATAAAACAAATAAGCCCATGAAATTAGGCTCAAATAAAACACAAAAATATATTAATGGACCAATTTTCAAGTTTCCATGTTTCCTTAAACCCTAATCCATCACCTATAAATACCACGCTCATTCCACCACTTTTCTTTGCCATTTCTTAAAGAATTCTTCTCCCCTCTTAAAAGTGAGTTCCTTCTCCTTTCACCTTCTTCTATTCTTCTTGTTTTTTTTTCTTTGTGTTTTCATACTTCCCATTTTGGAGAAATCCTTATTAATGTCACCAATGTTTTCCATGGCAAACAAAGATGGCGCATCACCAAAAGAAGGACCAATCTTGGATTTTCTTTTCCATTTTTTACCTTTAATTATGCGTTTTCAACTTACATTACTAACCATAATCAATTATTATAATGCCTAACTATTTATTATATGTCTAACATTACTAACCATGCTAACATTCACTAACATTTTAATCATGCTACTAACTACTAACTCTTTTACTTTTACAATTTGCTTATTTAGTCTTAAATTACATCATTATTATCAATATATTATTTATTATTACATTCTAAAAATGTATAAAACTAACTCTTTTAATTTTGTCATTTACCTATTTAGTCTTTTAATTAGATTGTTATTACTAATTCATTAATTATTATTACATACTAAAAAATATATAAAAGTACTAACTTCTTTAATTTTTGTTATTTACTTATTTAGACTTGCAATTTAATTATCAGTGCAATCCATTATTTTATTATTATTATTATTATTATTATTTTATTTATTATATTATTATTATTTATCTCTTATTGAAATCCCATTTATATTCTAACTTCTAAATCCTTGTACTTACACCCTTGTTCATCCTTGTTAGGATAATTTGGTGCTTCAACCTCTCAGGACGATCATCTCACGTTTGTGGAAACCACTTGCAAACAATGAGTATACTTGATCTCATTTTGTTTTAACACTTTTGGGTGCAACATGTATTTGTTATAAAACAAACAACACTTGAAACTTGTTATTCACAGTCTACCCACTTTTAAACATGGAACGATGTGATGCTTGTTAATCTTTTATGCTATGTAAACGTTTCGTGTATGTGTGCTCATTAACTTAGCTAGCCTACCTTAACAATTATAGCGCTATAGGATTAATGCACCGCCCTTGAGACTTGGGGTATTGTTACGTAAAACACTTTAACCTCCGTTAGACTTTGGGAAAGGCACTTTGCGTTGGAAACTTGGGTTTGAACACATAGTTTACACCGTTTCAGCATACTTGTTAACTTTCATATTGTTATTCATGTTGAGTATGATTATTAAACAATTTTATTCAAATTATACTATGTATCAAACCTGTATACTCGCCAACTTTTTGTTGATTTATTTTAATATATGTTGCAGGTTGATAGTCAAGATGGTGAAGAATCAAGATAGAATGGACTAGAAACACATATTGATAATAAACTATGTTGCAATTTAATTTATGCTTTGTTTAAGACAATGTATTCGAACTTAGAATTTATTGAAATTTGAATTAATTATATTGTCACATTTAGTGTTATGATACTTTGAACGATTTGTTCATCGCATCCTGATGTTTATGCCATCGGTTGGGGTGTGACAGATTGGTATCAGAGCCATAACTATAGTGAATTAGGAAAAGTAGGAATGCTTTTACCTAGTCTATAGTTTAGGAGCTTTCTCACTATGTGTTCTTTAAAACTACTTCCCTTCTATCTTATTTGCTTCCCTCTACTCTCTTTGGTCTTTTAACATACATGTCTTTTCTAAGGCTGACACAATACACACTTGGAGGCTTGAAGACACTCTTATAACACAATCGAAACGATTCATCAAAATAGGGGTGATTCCCACATTTGGTGATGACTTTCACTCAGCTATACTTTGAATTTTGCACGAAATTTACCCTCAAGTTAGGAGTGATATCCAAACCTTGAAGGAAATTTCCATTTCATATTTAGTGGACCCTTATCTTTTGATAAGTACCAACCACGTTAGGATACGATGTTATCAAGTTAGAGGTGAAACTCGCATCTTGTTAACTCGTCCCGCTCTTCGATTTTCAATCTCGCCAAAGTTTCGATTTTCCCAATCGATTAAGGACGTATAGTAACTGGAAGGACAAATATCGTTAGTCACTCATCGATGAGAGTATTTGTCAATTAGGCCAAAGCACGTTCCCTTAATTCGAAAAGGCCTTTGATTTACTTTGGAATAGTCTTATGTTAAGTTCTGCGACAATCCACGTTTTACGTTAAATCTCTTTTATGCTATCTCAATTTTAATGTGTTCTATATTTGAGCGTTACTTTCATTTCAAGCTTGGAGACACGAATCACACTATCTTCGAAATCTAAAACAATTAATAATAATCTCTCGTAAACAAACTAAATTTACGATGCTTTTATTATCTATGTTACACTATGTGAAAATCATGATCATGCTATGTGAAACTAATTGATTTTTTTTATTTGCTATGTGATACACTCATGAAAACAATTTTTAAACGAACATTATGATCAAAGTCTCATCCACTCTTTGTTTTGAATTCGTAGATGTCGTCATCTCGTCACTTTTCCAACTCATCCAAGAAGTCTATAACCACTCTCAAAAGAAGATCATGGCATTCATGGCCAACCAAATTGCTCGTATCGTCCCCAAGATCGTTAGCGAAATTCAAGCCTCAAACACTCCCAACTCCTCTGTTGACTCAAAAGTAACCCAACCTAAGCATGTAACCTTCAACTACAAGCACTTCGCCTCTTGCAACCCTAAGCCTTTCACTAGTAAGGATAGGGTGATCGCTATGCTTGAGTGGTTCGATAGCATAGAGGTTACTTTCATCAATAGCATTACTCAAGACACGCGGTGCTGCTGGAGTTTTCCAAGCTAGGGCCTTGGAATGGTGGACCAACGAAAGAAACATTCGTTCAAATGAGGAAGCTTATGCACTGCCTTGGGAGGAGGTGAAACACCTCATGCTGGAGGAATTTTGTCCTCTTCATGAGCAACAAAAGCTTGAGGAAGAATTTTGGGCTCTCAAGCAAATTGGTGATGACAACCTAGCCTATATCACCCGTTTTAAGCAGTTGAGTTTCATAGTACCACACCTAGTGTTGACCACTGATCGTATGATCAAGAAGTATATCAATGGGTTACCCTCCAACATGCGTGACACCATCGAGGCAGCCAAACTTGATAACATCGAGGCTGTCTATCGTCTCGCTGCTAGCCTAAACAACAATTGCATCCATGATAAACAAGCTGCTCTGCACCAACCAACTCCTCAAAACCAGCCAACCAAATCACCCAACAGTCAAGTGGTAGCAAAGGGTAAGAAGGGAAAGTTTCAAAACCCTGGCTGCAATGCGATTGTGCCTGCTGCAAACCCAAACCCTGTTGTACCAGAAAACACCAAAAAGCCATACACTGGGTTCATCACAAGTGTACCACTTGCAACTATCATCACCCTGCCAACTCCACATGTCACCATTGTACTACCTGCAACCGTTTTGGTCACACTACACCTTATTGTCGCAACAACCGTACACCACAAGTTCAACAAGCTCCCCAAGCCCAAAACCAACATTCTGCGTCCCCACGTCTTCCTTTTGAATAAATTTCAGGAGGAAATATCCTAAAGTAGGGGAGACTATAACATTCCGCAATTATTGTATTATTCGTTTTCGTTTTTTTTTCGTATTCAACCATTGTAATCCGAGACTTATGATCATAATGTAATTTATCTTATTTTATTTATTTTTATTTTTTTTTATCAATAAGTGTTCAATTAAACATAGGTGTTAGACATGACACGATTAAATCATTCAAAAACACAATTATGTTGTATGAATTCGATATTCCAGACCCAATCAATCAACTATTGTGGCATACTATGTTTACAAATTATGTTGGAAACTCAAATTTATACAAATAACTAAAGAGAAATGCATAAAACAAATAAATCCATGACATTATGCCCAAATAAAACACAAAAATATATTAATGGGCAAATTTTTAACTTTCCATATTTCTTTCACCACCTTAAACCCTAATCCATCACCTATAAATACCACACTCATTTCACCACTTTTCTTTGCAATTTCTCAAAGAATTATTCTCCCCTCTTGAAAGTGAGTTCATTCTCCTTTCACCTTCTTCTCTTCTTCTTGTTTTTTTTTTCTTTGTGTTTTCATACTTTCCCATTTTGGAGAAATCCTTATGAATGTCACCAATGTTTGCCATGGCAAACAAAGATGGTGCATCACCAAAATAAGTACAAATCTTGAGTTTTCTTTTTTATTTTTTTTACCTTTAATTATGTCGTTTTCAACTTACATTACTAACCATAATAAATTATTACAATGCCTAACTATTTATTATATGTCTAACATTACTAACCATGCTAACTTTAACCATGCTAACATTCACTAACATTTTAATCATGCTACTAACTACTAACTCTTTTACTTTTACAATTTACTTATTTAGTCTTACAATTACATCATTATTACCAATTCATTATTTATTATTACATTCTAAAAATGTATAAAATTAACTCTTTTAATTTTGTCATTTACCTATTTAGTCTTTTAATTAGATCGTTATTACTAATTCATTAATTATTATTACATACTAAAAATATATAAAAGTACTAACTCCTTTAATTTTTGTTATTTACTTATTTAGACTTGCAATTTAATTATCAGTTCAATCCATTATTTATTATTATTATTATTATTATTATTATTATTATTATTAATATTAATTTAATATTAATATTATTATTATTATTTATCTCGTATTGAAATCCAATTTACATTCAACTTCTAAATCCTTGTAATTACATACATTGTTCATCCTTGTTAAGATAATTTGGGGCTTCATCCTCTCAAGACGATCATCTCACGTTTGTGGAAACCACTTGCAAACAGTGAGTATACTTGATCCCATTTTGTTTTAACACTTTTGGGTGCAACATGTATTCATTATAAAACACAGACACTTGAAACTTGTTATTCACAATCTACCCACTTTTAAACATGGAACGATGTGATGCTTGTTAATCTTTTATGCTATCTAAACTTTTCGTGTCTATGTGCTCATTAACTTTGCTAGCCTAACTTAACAATTATAGCGCTATAGGATTAACGCACCGCTCTTGAGACTTAGGGTATTGTTACGTAAAACACTTTAACCTCTCGTTAGACTTTGGGAAAGGCACTTTGCATTGGAAACTTGGGTTTGAACACATAGTTTACACCGTTTCAGCACACTTGATAACTTGCATATTGTTATTCATGTTCGGAATGATTATTAAACAATTTTATTCAAATTAGACTATGTATCAAATCTGTATACTCGCCAACTTTTTGTTGATGTTATTTTAATATATGTTGCAGGTTGATAGTCAAGATGGTGAAGAATCAAGATAGGATGGACTAGAAACACATCTAGATAATAAACTATGTTGCAATTTAATTTATGCTTTGTTTGAGACAATTTATTCGAATTTAGAATTTATTTAAATTTGAATTAATTATATTGTCACATTTAGTGTTATGATGCTTTGAACGATTTGTTCGTCTCATCCCGATGTTTCCGCCATCGGTTGAGGTGTGATATTTTCTTCGCGTTAGTTTTACTAGGAGACGTGAGTTGATCATGTACTTACTAGGGGAACACTTTTGTAGAGAAGTTCTTATAACTTCATCTATTCTAAATGTATTGTTTTGATTAAACAATGTAACAAGTGATGCCTAATTTCCTAAATTCAATGTTATAAATATGATATTATGATTTGACCGTTATAATTTCTTAACATGTTTTGGATAATCATGATCATTTATTTTCCTTACATACGTGGTTGATTGTTATATTGTGTAAAAATGGATTAGCCACCCGATATTGTGTGTAAAAGAGAGGAAAATCATGTCACTTCCAACCGGTATTCCCAGTGGTAATGCGGGCGTTTCCTCTACCAACATGGAGGAACTAATCTAGATTATTGCTTAGCATGTGCTTCATGCACTGTCGTAGTATGGTGTTAATCGTGCTAGGAGCAGCAACGTGCAAAATTTCTTAAGATGCTCTAAATTTTATATTTAGGGTTGAGTCAGAGCAAAGATCGGATGGATATAAGGGTGATTAGTCAGGAGAGACTGAGGATCAGAGAAGGTATATGGAGTGATTTAACAACCCTCGAAAAGGTCCCATAACAATTCATCACATACGACAAGAACCATCACAAAAACGAGAAAATCCAGTTTTGGTCATCGTCGCGTGATTCACAGGCCTCACATGTAACGCCTCGTCATATTTCTATTTTAAAAATGTTCGTATTCGTATTATAATTTTAGAAACCTTTCATTCGTATTTTAATTTCAATCTCACAATTCGAGGCATTAATCATAATAAAATTCATATTTTTTATTCACACAACCGATCATATAAATACGTATTTATACGCAAACCGACACAATTATACGTATAAATACTTATACGCACATCCTCAATACTTTTATACTTTTTATATACTCAATAACATAATATATACTCAAGAAATACGAAGAAATATACCAATCATCTTTCCACCTCATCAATCCTCTACCACCTTCTTTAACCAATCATATTTAACCATTTTCCACTTCCTTTCTCCACCAATCATCTTTTCAATCCTCTTCCACCTTCTCTAACCAATCATTTTTCACTCTTTCCTACCTTCTCTACCTATAAATACCAAACTCCTTCTACCATTTCTTCACACCATTCTTCTCTCCATCTCTCTAATTCTCTCAATCTCTCTAAAACAAGAATTCTAAGAATTCTAAAAGGACACTAAGTGTTCCAACCATTCTTCTCTCAACGTCTCTACTTCTCTCAAATCTTCCAATCAAGGAAGAGAACTCTAAGAGTTCTAAAAGAAAACACTAAGTGTTTTAAAGGAAGCTTTGAAGCTCCAACCTCCAACTCTTCACGGAATCACCAAATGAAACTTTGCAAAACTGTGAGTACATTGACCCCTTTTGCTTTAAACACACTTTGGGTGCAATATGTTTTACTTGTTAAAATGCATGATTCACACAAATATGCTTTATTCATTAAATCCGTTATACATGCTTTGTTATGCTTAGGTTCATGCTAGAATTCATACTACTTGTTAACCTGCCTTTACATTTATAGCGCTACAGGAGTAGCACACAACCCGATAGGGTTTTTTTTAAGTTATATTCATTACGGTCTCGATATTGCTATATCGAGGGATGCTATTATTTATTCTTTACGGTCTCAATATTGCTATATCGAGGGATGCTAAACTCTTGTGGACACTTGGGTTTGGCTTTTAGTTATGCATGATAGTTTGACTTTGTATACCAAATTGCTATGTTGGATTGAAAATACTTTTTATACATATGTCACGAGTCTAAAACTAGTGTACTCGCCAATAGGTTGTATTGAACTATGCTTTCTAAAACATGTTGCAGGTTTTGAGATGATGTTGATGATGCATGGAACATAGTAGGATGCCTAAATACACATTTAAAACTTTGTATTCTTATTGTATTGTAATTCTTGTATTTCAAGTTGTTGTATTTGATTTCAATCTTTGTAATTGACTCTTTAGTAATGAAATAAATCCATTATTTAAACACTTATCGCAACTATTAGTGTTATGATGTCCTGAGCAATCTATTTCGTCTCACCCTGATGTTTCCGCCATCGGTTGGGGTGTGACATCACAAGTGATCAGTCAACACTCGGCTGAAGATGTATAAGTGAAACGCTCGGTACCGGTATGGAACTTACTCCTACCATATGCTTGAAAAGTAATCAAACCCTTTCCATTTTGACGTAATCCTTATAAATATCAGGAAGGACTTTAAAAGGGTATGTCTTTGGTTAGAGGTAGGAATTTATATATGAAAAGTGGCTAAAGGCGTAAAATGCCGGTTTTCTTTTTAGAAGTTATATATTTGTGACTTAGATATAAACTAAAGATCAATAGATTTGCTTATTTTATTTCAAGCAACTAGATAGCGAGATAGCTAAGTCAAATATTTTGTATAATTCAAAAGAACCAAATTTTACTAAAATAAGAGCATTCACATCCTAACCATCAAAATGTTACTGTTCATCTGTATATTTGGGGGGACACTGTTCACCCCCTATAGTTTTTTAATATATATTGAAAGTAGTTGTGAGTGAATGAGAGAGAAAATATAATGATAAAGGTATAAAAATATTATTTAATTGGAAGGAGAGAGAAAAATATTTGTTTTTAGTGTAAGTATATTGATATAGGAGTTGTTTTTAGTGGAATGTATGTATAGTTTTTAGGGAGCTGGATGTGAAAGCTCTAAAGGGTGTAAAAATAAAAAGGTTTAGGGTAATGGGTGATTGTTACAAAATTTATATTTTGCGGGTTTTGAAACGAGAGGTTTTATTTCAAATGGGTTAACTAAGGGGTTTTGTTTGTTTTTGGTGGAGAGATGAAAAGGAAAATAAGGTTGAAATGAAAAAAGGGTTTATAGTTCTAATGCCTCAATCATTTACTTACTTATATTAATCAGTAAGGACCGGGAATATATTGTCTTGTCAAGTCCTAGATTTGTAAGAACCGTACGAGCTATCACACAAGAAATGAAAAGTGAGCATTTAGTAAAGATATGATATTGAATGCTTGGTAAAAGCTCAAAACTCACAATTTGTGGGAAATGGTATAAGTGTGAAAATATATATACAATCAAATTTTAAAAAGATTGTCATGACTTTTTATAATTTTTTCTTTTATGGTTATTTTTATCACGGCGTTATCGGTTGTAAACTTTTAAAAACAAAATTTTTAGAACTTGGTTTTCTAACTTAAACTAAAAACAAGACAAAATAAGAAAAATATTTTTGAAAAAGATTTGGAATGTTTTAGCGGTTCCAAGTATAGTTTTGTGTAATGCTTGTTTTAGGACAAACTATTCAAATTCCCCACACACTTAAATAAATATTGTCCTCAATGTGTCCAAAATGAGTTATATTTGATTAAATGTGGAAACAACAAATATTTCAGAATATGGCTTTTGGACACGGGGGCGTGTTCGGTAGGCACGACCCCGTGTAAAAAGTGACAGTATCGAAAATTTTCAGAAGATGGGCACTGGGTCGTGCCTAAGAGACACAGCCCCGTGTTCAAGACTGTATTTTATTTGATACTGGGCGTTTTTAACACGACCCTGTGCCAAATGAAACACAACCCCGTGTCAGTGTGGCACGACCCTGTGTTTAGCTTATGTAACTGGAAATTTTAGAAAAACGAAGAAGAATTTGTACAGAAAAAACTGAAAAAGATTATTAGGTCGTTGATTTTAAACTTTCTTAAAATCCTTGTGTCCCCGGCAGCGGTGCCAAAAACTTGACGTGGTATATGATTTTTTGGTATATTTTTTAGTACTTTTTACTCGTTTATCAAGTTTTAAATTTATAAAACATGATATAGTGCTAGCACTCTCTACAACACGCTAGGGCAAGTGCACCCATCGTTGACGTAGTATAGTGATGATAAGATACCAAGATCGTCCAAAGACACAATAGTTTTTAATACCGGAATATCGTCAACGTCTAGTCTAACCAAATTGTGACAAAAAATTTTTATCTATTAGAATAAAGAAAGAAACTCAAAAATAATAAAAGAAACAAATCGACAACATAGAATCACTTGGTTCCGACTCATCTTTTATGTATCCTTTGATGATTTCCGCATTTTGGGTTTTTTAAGAGATTATCTTGGTTATAGTGGCATGTCCCTCTTTTGGAGGCAACATTACCCTCGACCATATTGGTCTGAGTCAGCAGTGACACAGTCCCCTAAGGCTGGAACATTGAAAGATAATTAAGTAAGTTATTAATAGAAAATGTGGCATGTCCCTCTTTTGGAGGAAACGCTACCCTCGGTCATATTGATCTAAGTCAACAGGGATACAGTCCCACTAGGCCGGTTTAAAATTTTAATAGTAGTTTATTTATAAGGGATTAAAGCCATTCTTACTTCTTCCGATTTGATACTATCTGGTCTCAAAGGAATTTCTAATAAGCTTGAATCAAGTCCTCGTAGGATCAACACACTGAACGAGGCAAGAACTTTACCCAAACCACCCTTCTAACCCCCTTTCAGGTAGTTAACGTGCTTTATATAGACCATAATGTAAGACCCTAACACGTTTTATCCGAAAAGACGCACCGGAAATACGAACCATAAAATTTCTTTCTTTATAACTGTTCCAACATACTTGAAAACCATTTAAAAACGACCTTTTTAAAATAAGTACATCGTTCATCCTTGGTTAGTGTAACCCTTATAACATATGAATGCAAACTACGTGACCACTTTTCCATACAATCCATGATCTTCAACTCGATCCTCGTCCACTTGTCCCTTATGTTTGATAATGATGATTCGAATAACCTGCGGTCACCATAAATAACTAAAACATTAGTAAATAGTGACATCATACATATTTTATGAATACATAAACAATCAATAACCACGTAGCAATCTATCTATGTATACTACTCCATGATGATGTTCTTCCGAATTTATTCTTTACATCGGGCATCCAATCTCTGAGAGCCCAACACTTACATACCTGCACTTTCATTTCATTCTTAGAAACAACTCAGTTAGTATTGCCAATACTCGTATAACGCCATGCATACCTTCATACGAGTCTCACTCATTTTGTTTTTTAACACGCATACATCTTGTCTAACCCAACTCTGTAGAGATAATAATCCTATTTCATACATGCATACCCCCTACGCAAACTCTTACGTACAACTTACATGCTTACATATTCATTTTAACAATCTTAACCATAAACATCTATACATGCATATATATATTACATCCATACATAGAAGGCTTATATACTTATTTTATTCCCATACATACTTGCCTACACGCTCCCTTTTTACCCGCACCGCATAACACTCTTTAAGGAGTTTGGTGTGCATTTCAGAAGCTTTAATAACGAGTTCTATACTCGCCCGTACCTCACTAAAACTATTTGGTAAGGTTGGGGTACATTATGGAAGTTTAATGGGGCTTAGGAATGGGATTACGGGGCCTGGAATCGAAGAAAACGAAGAAATCAAGGTTTTCGCGTCGACGGGGCGTCGGAAGCAACTTAAGGCGTCGGCCCAAATCCCCAGCAGCGTCGGCGACGCTGGTAGGGGCGTCGGCGACGCTGCCCTGCAGACCTTCACTCCGTTTTTGCCATTTTTAGCCATTTCGACCCCCGTCGATACATCCCGAACGTCCGAAAACGTAAATAACTTTTATCCAAACCCCCAACTCATTTTAAAACTTAAACCCAAGTCTCCATAACCCAAAACCTATACTTTTATCTAACTTTGGATTTGACCCGTTTAATTCTACCATGTACTTTCCTAACTAGTGAAGTACTTTTTACTCACTACAACAAAACTTACCTGAGTACTTCCATTAATTATACCTTCTTACATGATTCCCAAGATTCATACATACAAAAAGTCCCTTTAAATACTAAGAAGTGAGTCCGGAATCACTTACCTTATGCGTCCATATTTGTGTTCGCTTCCTTTTGTCCTCTTGACCCGTTAGCCATCCGTGCTTACGTCACTTTGACATAATGCTTATCCTTACATGTCACCACATTTACATTCTTGTTAATAAACATGATATTACATATCATCAAATCATATTTATTCCACATCTCGTATTTGACTTTTAATAGTCAATTCTAACAAGCACAATGCATAGATTTAACGATGAATCATTCTAATTTACGAAATTAAACATACCATCAAGTATAACATATAATGACCCATCATGCATCACTCGATCCTCTTAGTCTTACAATCATATTAGGATTTCTAATTATATTATTCTCACACTCGTTGGCATTTTCATAAAGTCAATGGTCAAGCATACAAACTTCTAACTTAGAAACACATGTCCGTATCAATGTAGTCGATCATACCAATGTCACTATAAACATTTCATACCCATATAGTGAAATACATCTAACCATGTAATCACCTAGTTACATACACATACACATGTATAATCATTTGTATGCATGTTAGCATTTTCACAACTTCACATCTAGTATATTTCATACTTAGCTAACTCAACATCATTCTAATGATCTCATATGCTTCACATTTAGTATATATTTACTTCTCAATTTCAATTAAGAAATTATTCAAACATATGGTGAACATCATACCACTCTAACATAGAGTACAACCTTCTAGTGCACCTTTTTTTACCAATCACATAACCAACCTAAACTTCTACATGTATTCCATCTAAAATACATTTCACATGTTTAATTAGCTCATAGTTTCATCTTAATACATGTTCACCCATCAATTACATACATTTCATCTACAATTGTCACTTAGGCATTACATCAAACACTTGGTGTGCGTACACCTTTTAATGCACAATGTACAAGCATTTCAAGCCTAATCTTCCTAATTCACATTATCAATCATCAAGTTCATTACCTACAACAAGTATCATTCTTTTTACAACACTCAACATAGCAAAGCATCACATTTACTTTAATCAATTTATATTAAACCATACTTACTAAAAAACCCCACTTTCTTGAACATAGATTTCCAAATCAAACCCCTCAATTGAGATGTTTACATCATTAATGGCACTAGTTAAGTGCTCCTAAACACCAATTTAACCATCCAATTCTTTTAATTTATCCAATTAAGGGTAGTCCATCAAAACCCACCAAAGATTTCAACTAAGAAAGTTTAAGAGATGAATTTGATACTTACTTGATCTTTAGAAGGTGATAAACACCTTGAAATTTACGGATTATCCATGCAAGTTCCTAACCATCCTCTTCTTCTTCATTTGTTTCACAAGAACACACACATCACACACACTATGTGTGTGTGTCGACATATACATCTGCCCAAAATAGGCTTTCCTTTTCCCCCATCTTCTTAATTAAGAGACTTTCCAACTTAACCCCTTTTTGCCCCCCATAGTTTTGTTATGCCACAAGAACTCATTCCACCTTACTAAACTTATAAGTTAACTAAGTTAAATAACTTAGTTACCTCCTTCTATGCCATAACATAAAGGATTATGCTAGCGAAGTTTTTGGGTCATTACAAGAACCTACTAGCGAATAAAATATACGGTTTTGGGGCATTACAAGTCTACCCCCCTTAAAGAAGGTTTCGTCCCCGAAACCTTGTTCATTTCCACTAAAAAAATAACTACCTTTTTTTTCATGGTCGTCATTATTCATTCATTAGACATAATAAGAATGAACTCATTGAATGCATACCTTTACATTCCGTATTCTTGCATAACGCTAGTTCCTAGCAAGCATCATCACTACCCATTCATTCGTCCAATAAATTCAAGATGAGTATTACAGCAAGAATGTACTCATGTTTTATTCGAAGGTTTCGCTCATGAATTAACATAATTGTTAACTTGCATAATGTTAGTTCCTACCTTCGTAACTTAAGCAAAATACTTTCATGTATTCAATGATTAGAACGAATCGATCGCTTCTACTTACTCATGAATCATGCTTAATACTTCATTCCTACGTTAGTCTCTTAGGGGCTCCTCACGACTTACCACCACATTTCAATATTAACATTTCTTCTAATTATTTTCCTTGTCACATAAGAAGTCGGAGCATGGTCATACATGTATCATAGAACATTCGGTTCTGGTATTGTTACCACTACAAAATTACTATTTCTTACTTATATATTCATACTTATCTCGAGAGTTAAACACCGTTCTAGGTTTGTTACCGTTACATTGTATTATGTACATTTCTAGGTTACACTCCGTATTATTTCATTCATGTCACCATCATTCGTCCATTTGTTTGTTTTATACATTACTTACTATACACACACCTGCAACTTGTTTAATGACCTCGAGTTTGAACTAAGCATTTCATTCCTTTCTTAACCTCTAAAAGTCAAATCTTCCAAACCATATCATATTCGGATCGGCCCGCCCCTTCATGAGTCCAAGCCAAAACTGAATTGACCTCGTCCATCCATGTGATGAGCTTCTGCTCGTGTGCATCCTTTCACCAACTCTACTAGCTTTATCACACCAAGAGTTCTACCACTCTTATCTAAAAAATTAAGGATTAACACATTTTGTTCAAATTCTTTCAAGCATGGTGTTTATCAAATCCTCTTGTTTACATACTAGCCCTTTCTAGATTCTTTTATAAACACTAGTTCGTTCAACCCGTTTGTAACGGGTCACAACATGATCGTTCTGTAACATATCGTTTCCATTCATTTGACCCACTCGTAACGAGGAACCATCTTTAACATACCATTTTCTTTTATTCGGATATTCATTATATTCGGTGTTAATTCACCTATATTCCTTCACAAATCCCTAAGTTACTTGATACATTACATTAAACATTTCATTTCTAACGTATTACTCTCGCATTTTGTAAATAATTATTTGCCAACTTCTGCAGTTTGACTTTTCAAAGTCAAACTACAACTTGTTACTTATTGTATATACATGTTGAAGTATGTGTTTGTACTTGCTTTCAGTTCGAACATACTTACAAAAAAACGTCATTTCATCATTTCAACGTTTCTTGCAAAAACGTTCCCTCCCCGTCTATACTTAAGCCATTCGTCCAGGTCTTAGCCCATCATTCACCCCAACTCTCATGAGTTCACCTTTATTATTATTTCTTTTTCATACGCCCATCGCGTAACTTTATTCGATGCTTTTTTCTTTCAACAAAACTTTCTGTTTATATGCTAATTCTAATCACCCTTCTTGTTATCTTATTGAAATTCGTCTATACTTACTCATATAACCCGTTTGACTCTAACAAGGTCAAACTGTCAACACATCCTTGACTAGGTTTCCACAGCTATCATCAACTCATCCCACGCATGTTCATATATGCGTCACATGTATATATGCACTCCTTTAGTAAAGCAACATACTTAACCCGGCAAGGCTACCGACACCACTTGCTTACAATGTTTATACTTACCTTAGTTGGGGAGAGAAGCGCATTCCCTCCTCCATTCTCATCCGATCCTTAATTGTTTATGGATCAATCTTTTCATTCTTACTTGTTTGGTTCATACTTACTTATGGATTCAAGCCCTTTCCATTCTTACTTTTCATTTCTATATACTTGATCCGTACATAAACTATGGATTCAAACTTTTTTTTTCATTCTTATTTTTCACTTTTATAAGTTTGATCCGTACTCACCTACGGATTCAAACTTTTTCATTCTTACATGTTTGATCCGTACATCAACTACGGATTCAAACTTTTTCATTCTTGCTTTTCTTTCTCATATGTTTGATCCGTACTCACCTACGGATTCAAACCTTTCATTTTTATAGAATTCCCTCACTTTCTTGAGAGTCTTACAACTCCTTTCACCCACACGTCAACCTTCTTCCCAATTCTTCCGGATATACATGTGATGATTATCATGGTCTCTTGAATGTCATATGCTTCTTGTGTACTGGCCAGGCACGCAATCCACATAATAGTTCCGTGCCTTCATGTAATCATCACCTTATACCCGGAGAAGTGGGTTTTAGTTCGTGCAACATCTTTAAAACCTTACCAAGACAATTTCATTGTCTTTCGTTGAACAATGGCCCTCTTTGAGGAGATTTTCTCGAAACCGACACCCATACTAATATTATGTACCTGGGGCCCATCTGTCAAACTACATGCTTTGGTATTCATCACTGCATCCTCGGATCATCCTCCTTAATCACTTAAGGTTACCTTGCATATACAATACAGTTAGTTTCTTTATATGAATACATATATATAATAACAATTCTAAAAGAAAACACTAAGTGTTTTAAAGGAAGTTTTGAAGCTCCAACCTCCAACTCTTCACGAAATCACCAAATGAAACTTTGCAAAACTATGAGTACATTTGACCCCTTTTGCTTTAAACACACTTTGGGTGCAATATGTTTTACTTGTTAAAATGCTGATTCACACAAATATGCTTTATGCATTAAATCCGTTATACATGCTTTGTTATGCTTAGGTTCATGCTAGAATTCATACTACTTGTTAACTTGCCTTTACAATTATAGCGTTACAGGAGTAGCACACAACCCGATAGGGTTTTTTTTTAAGTTATATTCATTACGGTCTCGATATTGCTATATCGAGGGATGCTATTATTTATTCTTTACGGTCTCGATATTGCTATATCGAGGGATGCTAAATTCTTGTGGACACTTGGGTTTGGCTTTTAGTTATGCATGATAGTTTGATTTCGTATACCAAATTGCTATGTTGGATTGAAAATACTTTTTATACATATGTCACGAGTCTAAAACTAGTGTACTCGCCAATAGGTTGTATTGAACTATGCTTTCTAAAACATGTTGCAGGTTTTGAGATGATGTTGATGATGCATGGAACATAGTAGGATGCCTAAAGACACATTTAAAACTTTGTATTCTTATTGTATTGTAATTCTTGTATTTCAAGTTGTTGTATTTGATTTCAATATTTGTAATTGACTCTTTAGTAATGAACTAAATCCATTATTTAAACACTTATCGCAAATATTAGTGTTATGATGTCCTGAGCAATCTATTTCGTCTCACCCTGATGTTTCCGTCATCGGTTGGGGTGTGACATCACAAGTGATCAGTCAACACTCGGCCGAAGATGTATAAGTGAAACGCTCGGTGTGGAACTTACTAACTACCATATGCTTGAAAAGTAATCAAACCCTTTCCATTTTGACGTAATCCTTATAAATATCAGGAGGACTTTAAAAGGGTATGTCTTTGGTTAGAGGTAGGAATTTATATATTAAAAGTGGCTAAAGGCGTAAAATGCCGGTTTTCTTTTGAAAATTTATGTATTTGGGACTTAGATATAAATTAAAGACTTATAAGCAATAGATTTGCTTATTTTATTTCAAGCAACTAGATAGCGAGATAGCTAAGTCAAATATTTTGTATAATTCAAAAGAACCAAATTTTACTAAAATAAAGGGTGTAAAAATAAAAAGGTTTAGGGTAATGGGTGATTGTTGCAAAATTTATATTTTGCGGGTTTTGAAACGAGAGGTTTTAGTTTCAAAGGGGTTAACTAAGGGGTTTTGTTTGTTTTTGGTGGAGAGATGAAAAGGAAAATAAGGTTGAAATGAAAAAGGGTTTATAGCTCTAATGCCTTAATCATTTACTTACTAATATTAATCAGTAAGGACCGGGAATATATTGTCTTGTCAAGTCCTAGATTTGTAAGAACCATACGAGCTATCACACAAGAAATGAAAAGTGAGCATTTAGTAAAGATATGATATTGAATGCTTGGTAAAAGCTCAAAACTCACAATTTGTGGGAAATGGTATAAGTGTGAAAATATATATACAATCAAATTTTTTTAAAAAGATTGTCATGACTTTTATAATTTTTTCTTTTATGGTTCTTTTTATCACGGCGTTATCGGTTGTAAACTTGTAAAAACAAAATTTTTAGAACTTGGTTTTCTAACTTAAACTAAAAACAAGACAAAATATACGGTTTTGGGGGCGTTACACGTAAATACATGAGTGAGTGAATCAACAAAACAAGAAGAGATCATAGAATAAAGTTCACTTTTAATATAAAAAAACTTGATATTAAAGTCATTAATACAAACCCAATTAAAAGTTAACCAAAGATTGAAATCAAAAGTAATACATAAAAGATTTTGTCTTCACCAAGTGATGTAAGAGATTAACCAAGCATGGCCATAGTTTGACAAAGGCTCTTACGATCGATCTTGGATCCCGAGACTACTACACAATTAAAACTCTAATGATTGTGGTGGATGATGATGGTATTGTGGTGGCAGGTGTGAGAGAAGTAGTTTGCAAGGGATGGCATGCGTGGGAGAAGTGGTTTGCCAAATGATAGATTGCAATTGAACCAAGCACCCCTATTTATAGCTAGAAACACGCTTTACACGGCCCCGTGCCTCCTTCTTCTCTGTCTTCATTTAATGAGTTGTGTCAGTCTGTATGCTCACACGGCCCCGTGTGTCAACAACACGGCCCTGTGGCCTTGTACTTGTTGTACTATGTAAAATTTTGCATATCTGGGAGTTGACCACGACCCCGTGTTTCTTGTCTGCTTCTGTTTGTCTTCTTATCCTTTGGAATCTGGAGTGGGGCACGACCCCGTGCTTATCTTCTGATTTGTTGTTTTTGATATTGGGGTGAAGTTCGGATGGTCGATATGATGTATCAACTTCCCTTCCTTTGTATTAATGTTGATTTTGCCGTTAATTTGTTTCTTTTGTACATTTAAGTTTTTTAATCCTAAAAATCAAAAGTATACAAAGAAACACATTTTTTCAATATTAGTACATAAAAAAGTTGATTTTATACCTTATTTGATACAATATATATGTTGCATTTGGTGCATATCACATCCTCCCTTGGTTTCTCTCCATTAGAATTACAAGAAAGGATGTCTATAAGGGATTTACTAGGTTTAGAAAATCCTAGCATAGATTGTTATGAATCCAAATCTGAATTCGGAGTGAATGTAGGATTTCTTCTTATCTCCTAGAATCAAGGAGCAAGCTTTAAAGATCAAACTTGAAAAGAAGATAAAGTTAAAAGTTTGAGTTTCACATTCTTTCGTGTTTAACAGTTTGCTTATTTAATTCTGTAAACTGTTTAATTGGTTGATTTATATAAATATAGTTTCATAACTATATAATTTTGTTGAGATTTTTTACTTAGAAAGAGTCCAAGACTCGGTGTCTGCAAAATCTAGGTATTCGTGTTATCGATCTTTGATCCCACTATTTCCAACATAGTTATCTTAGTACCATATTGAGGCAAACGGATTTACTTAACTAACTATGGGCGATAATAAATTAACTAACTTAGAACATCCATAAAACAATATTTGGTTCAGTTGAGCGACTATATACCAAGTCACCTTTACTGCATGAGTCAACTTAACAGTATAAAAATTACTTACAAAATCGAATTAAGTTAATATGTGATATTCACATATTCCTCTTAATTAGAATTCTCCATAAATAATACTATGAAGTTGGAGCTTGGGAGGTCATGTACTAATCGACCTTGTCTTAATTGTTGAGTGTTATGTGCCTTATGTCCAAGGCTTGATGCAAAACTACTATCGAGCCGGGGGTTTCACTAGAAGCAACCTCTCTATTCGTACAAGGTAGAGGTAAGGATGTCTACATCTTACCCTCCTGAGATCCTACCTTAGCCTTGCTATTGGTGGGATTAACGACTATGATGATGTTGGAGCTTGGGAACAAGAAGACCACTCTTTTTATGTCCAGGCAAACCGATGTTACTCTGTGTAGCCATTGTATGGTGTTCACTAATCGTTATTGTAGCAAAAGGATTTATTCATAAATAACTATGGAAGATCTATTGATGCAACATTGACACTAACCATGTTTGACATGAGTGTATACTAAGGTCCAAATTTCTTTATATGACATTTTTTATTGCTAACATGGCAACAGTAAGAAGTGGTTAGAAGAAAGTTTTCTTTGATCCAATTCTAGAAATTGAGTGAATTCCATTATGTCAATACAATTATGTCATTTGTATTTTCTAAAAACTACAAATAGAATATTGCAAAACCTGTTCTACTAATAAGATTGAAGGATGACGATTTAAATCTAGGTTTGTGATCAGTAAGATGACGAAACGAGGTGGTTCTCCAATTGGGAAACAACAAATCGAAACTCGCGAGTGAACAATAATGATCGAAGGAGTCAACGTCATGGATCGATTAACAACATAAATAGTTATCAAGTTTCAACACAACTTTAGGGATCTACAAAAGGTACATCTGGATTTTAATCAGACCGAGACAAATTCAAATTAGTTTCAACAATATTTTATGTTACCAATATTACTAAACACATGAATGAATCAGTGTTGGAGGAACATTGTCATCATTGGGATATGTGTCTCACGTTTATTTTGTGAAGAACTTGTCTAAATTGGGGAAACGATTCACATTTATTCGCTTTATTCAAGTGATGATCCTATGAGTTTGGTAAAAAAACTTATGTACCATATGGTTTAGAAATCACAATTTGTACTTTGATTTGGCTAGAGAATTGTTAACATGAATTAGAACTGGATGATGTGATCAAGGGTAACATAAAAGGGAGGCGGAATATTACTTTCAATAGGACCAAATAAAACACTAACCCTCAAAACACAATTTCTAAGACGGGTACATAGGTGTCATATGATTCAGTGGTCAAAGGGCATCAAGTACGAACACGAGGTAGTAAGTCTAACACAAAGGTCGAAGGGTTGCCCTTTGTGTGCTTGGACACCTAATGGTTTTAAGAGGGTGGCAAAATCTTGGGGTGAAGCTATGTTTTATGCAGAAGATAAAGATGAGTCTATGGTGTAGTCGAATGTATATTAAAACTTGGATAAAGTCTAAAATTTCAGACAAAGTCACAGTTTCCATTGAAGGAATTAACTATGAAGTTTTCACTTATGAATTTGTTGGATGGGTTCCTACTTTTCATAAGGAAGTGGAATTGGGTTCTATGTATGATGGTGGGCTGGAATCTAAACACTCCATCAACTCATCATATGATGTAGATAATATGTCTAAGGAGTCATCGATTGAGGTGAATGAAGATGGTAAAGATGCTAACAAGATTGAAACACACTTGGGGCCAATAGAGCTTGAGGAAGGAGAGGTTCAAATAAATAAATAAGAGGATATAAACGAGATCAGTAAGGTAAAAGATAAATAATGTTACGGTAAGTACCTAGAAGAGGGTGAATTTGCGAAACAACATCACGCTCGAGCTGAGCATTTTTTGTTAGAAAAACTAAGATATCAAACACTTTGTTAGAAAACTAAGATATCAAACACCACTTTTTAATGAACACGAATAGCATATTGGTATTGACGTGGAAGTCATGAAGGGGGTAGTTGAGTTGATGAGGTAGAACGTGAAGAAGGAGAACTTAAGTCGATAGAAAACATTAACAATAAGGTTGACGATGGATAATGGGGTTAATGATCAAGTTGTGGTTCAGTCATCCTAGTCTAGGGATAAGCAAACCAATAAAAGAGCTATGACGGGCTTTTAATGCTCACAACATGGAATCATTTTTCTACTAACTTGTTGAATTATGAGGAAGCTAAAGTCAATTCCAGGTGTCAAATCGGTTCTTCTTCACGTACGAGTTCTAAAGCGGTGATCGTGTTCATTAGCCCAATTTGTAATGGCTTGATATTTTGGTTCATCAATATACAATGTTTCGAAAATAGAGAATATGTGGCTATACAAATATCATAGAGGGAGAACTCAAGGCCCATTTTCTTTATCTCAGTTGTGTAAATGGATCGTATAGTTGCCTACGGATTTAAAGATACACGAAATAATAAAGGAAGAAAATATAGTATTCTCTTAACCGATGTTTTACAGGGGCAAGTTCAAGATATGATCAATAGAGTTGGTTCTAAGATTGACAAAGTCTGCGGAAATTCCAAGATGAAGGTTGACAATTAGGCCATTTTGCATTTGTGGTATAGTGCAGCGGGTTTTCGGTTCTATCATTGGGAGTTTGTTCTCGTATTTTCGCCATTAGTTTGTATTTTTGGTTTTTGTTTCGCGTGGGTTGTTTTAGGTTTTAATTGTGTTTCGTTCTGTCTAGTTTCTTATTAGACCAGGTTTAACTTTGGCTGTTTAAAAAAATAATTGGATAAGATCTGAATCTTACATACTAAGGTCAAAATCTAGATCAATATGTAACATGTTTCCATCAACAAAACATTAAAAATCACAATTAAAAAGATATTATATTATTAAACATGGCTTCCTTAATAATGTTAAGCTAAGTTTACCTTCTTATGATATATTCAGCCCCATAAAGCTGCTTTTCTTATTGAAGTTCTTATATATAAAATTACGAACATAACTACGAATTATAGATAGCATATTTCAATAAAGTTCATTCAAAGGGCATGGTCATACCGGTGACCAACTCTACCAAAGTTTTGAAATTTTGATCAGAACTTCCATTTGGTGCAACAGCCTTGTAAGCAAGATCTCTCAAACCATGAATTCTCTTATCTCGGTTTTTGGACAGTGAAAGAGCTTGTTCCAAAGCAAAATGAGTCGCATGTTTTGTGAACTTCCCACCTTGGATTCTCAACCCGATTCCCCAGCTCTCAGCCATCCAAGAATTTATATAATGATCTCCTAGAAATGGTCTGCATATCATTGGGACACCACTCTCCAAGGCCGAGGTCCATCCACCATGTGTTATAAACACCCCTATAGCAACATGATTCAACACTTGATCTTGTGGTGCCCAGGGTAAAACTTTCCCAATCCCATTAGCGCTTGTTCTCTCCAATAAACCTTTAGGGAAATGCATATGGGAATCTTTGTTTGTCACCCAAAGAAACGGGGTTTTGTTCTCTTCGAGTGCTTCAGCCAACTCGACAAGCTCGTGAGGTGGAGGCCTACAAAGTCTCCCAAAGCAGATGTAGGTAACCGTTCTTGTCTCTTGATTATCTAACCATGAAATGCAGGAAAACTTATCAGATTTTGACGGTGTTTCTTCATCGGATATGAGATTGAATGGACCGATGTTGAGGAAATTGTTCAACTTTGAAGAGAGGTTTTTGGTCAGATCAGGGTCTAGTTCTTGGAAAGAATTTATGGGAATGGCGGTTGCGCTTGCTAGGGATCTTCCCATTTTATGTAGCATGGTTGCTACCGGTGATTCGAGATTTCCCAATACAACTCCACTACACCTAGTCGAACTGCTTTGAGTCCGGGGATCAAGTCAACAATTTCGTGGTTGGGTCCTGCAGAACCTGTGAACCCAAAGGTTGATGAAACAACAATAAAAATAAGAACAATAATAGGGTTTCTATAAGGATAGCCTTAAAAAGTTCTTGTCTTTAGTGTATTTTTTTTACGGAAAATAAGTTAGCCCATATTCCGTATATAAATGACATAGTAAAAACTTATATTCTGCAACAAAAAAAATTGTTTTACCAATAGGACTACACCAACAACCCTCCCTTCAAGCTATAAATGCAGTTAATTCGATCTTCGTTTATACCATTGTATTTTATTCTAAGAAACTACTGACTACCCAACCATGAAGACTTTTGAAGATTATCAAGTCACATGGATGAACTATTTGGTACGAGGTAAACTTCCTCGGAGGCATCTTAGGGAAAATCTACACCATCCACATTAAATATGGGACCACTTATACTACTTATAATATGGCATTATTTTTTTAAATCGTATTGTATAAAATCGAGCATCTTTAAATTGAGTATGACATATTTTCTTAGTGTTTTTTATATTTTAATTGAGTATAATAATTTTTTCTTAGTATTTTGTTATTTCTTACGAATTGGGTAATATATGGGTAGAAGCAAATACAAAATTAGTTTTGTTTGAATAGGATAAGAAGGAATCCTAGCTTTTCTTTTTCAAATTAGTGTCAAAGATAAAAATGTGGTAATAGCCTATTTGTTAATCTTCTCTTTCCACGTGCAAGTCATATACATATTCCTCTCATTTTTAAACGTTTATAACTTTTTATACGACATTATTTTTTTTTAAAATATTGCACCACAAAATTCAATATCTTTTTATCTTTAATTTGAGTATCTTATTTCTATAAAAATTATTAAAACTAAAAAAAAAGTGTTGTATGTCTATGTTGTATAGTATTTTTAGCTGAATTTTTTGTACTATATTTTTGTGTATATTTTTTAATAATTTTTTTGTGCTACATTTTTTGTGTTTAATTTTTTATACTATATTTTTATGCTATATTTTTTTGTTCTTGATTTTTTATTTTACATTTTTTGTACTAATTTTGTAGTGTTTATTTTTTAGAAAACAAAAAAGTGAAACTTTGTCTCTTGGAATCAAAATGTCCTTTAATCCGACTTAAAAGAAATGTCACATATTATCTTTACAGTTCTTCTTAAGCTACTTAAACAAAACTTATTTTTAATGGATTTTCCCCCATTTTTAATATAACCATATTGTTTTACCATTATCATGAAAATTACCATTTTATAATTGTGTTGGTACCATTAGAATGGTAAAACAACACGATTTTCACAAAATGGTAAAAACATAATTTCGCACATTGTATAAATATAGTGTTATTTTTTATATAAATATGATAATACTACACTCACATCAAAAATCAAAATAAAAAACTTAATGTTCTAATTTTTTATAAAACTTATAAAAAAATTTATATACGTTTGGGGAATTTGAAGAAAATAAAACAAAATGTCTTCTTCTAAAAAAGACCATTTACCCTTTTTACTACACTTTGTTTTCGACCATTAATTTGTTTAGTCAATGGTCCACAATTCTTCTTAGAATATCTCAAACTTTGTAGTGAAACCTTTCTCTACGAATATGTTATCTAACGTATGTACCTAGGAGTGTAGCACACTTTTGCCCGATGAGATCAGTATAAAAATGTGTGGCAAGAGAACAAGTTCCTGCAGGCCAAAATGCCACCCAAGGAATGTTCATTTCTTCGGCAATATCACCCGAACACCCAACAAAAGCATCCACCACCAGGCAACTAACTCTCAGCCCAGTATCCATCTCCGCCACTCGAACACCCCTCTTGAACTCGTCCCCCGCCACTGCGAGAAACAAGTTAATACCCTCTTCCGGGTTTCCCATAGAAACATTGTCCTTCGGCTTGCCGTCAGATATATCATACGGCTTTATGTTGTCACAACTAAGCTCAGAGAACAAAGCCTTGTTAGACGCTTCGGTGCTGAAAAAGGAGAAAGCCACCTTAGGGGCCACGGACGCTAGTCTACGGACAAGGGTTAGCAGAAGGGCAGGGTGTGAGGCAAAAGGGAATGCAAAAACTGCAACATGTTTTTCCCATATGTTGTTGTTGCTGGTGATCTCCATTTGGCTGTTTTGATTCTGGATTAAAATGTGATGGTGGTAGGAAAGTTGTTAATATTCTTTTTTTTTTTTGAACAACAACAACGGAACCTTTATTCAACACAAAACCCGGCACATAGCAAGGCGCTATAGAGCCGAAAGGTACATCCCAGGTAATCAAGAGAACAATACATTAAGGGAAAAGATAAAACAATCAGACTGCATAACACTTCTTTATTCCAGAAACGAGAAATCCCTCCACTCGAGCATGTTATCCTTTGAAACCTTGATCTCTTGTTTAAACCAGTCAAACGACTCCTCCTTGATCTCTTCTACTAGTTTGTTTGGGTCCGTTATTGGTTTATTGATTGATTTATTGGTTATGGGTATGAGTATTTATAAGACTATTTTTGGGATCACAAATATCTTGTGCTTAGGAGGTTCTTTTTACATGTCACGTGTTAAGGTAACTATATTTGAAAATCGGAACCACATGTTTAACTGTTCCCAGTACTTGGCCACAGGGAGTGGCTTAGCGCCACCCCACCAGCTCATCGATTTTAGCGCCCTATGGCGCCATCAACCACCCCCCCCCCACCCCCAAACGCTCGTTAACAAGGGGGCGCTATCCCCTTATCGCCAGCACGCTAATGGACGTATTTTGGGTGGATCAAGGCATTTGGTCAACATGACCGTTGATCAACAGTCATTTAAAAAAAATAAGTTTAAAATTTATATTTTACCTATAAATACCTTACCCATTTTCTATATTTTTCATCTCTTCTTCCTTTACTCTTTATCTAAAATCTTTATAATTTTTTATCATAATTACACAATGTTTCCTAACAACCAAAACGTGTGGGATCCCAATCATCCGTTTTGGCAAAGTGTACCAAACAATCCCAACAACGAGCAAGAAGACCGAACCGAAGAGTCCCGCGAACGGATAAGCTTGGGTATTATCCGATGCCACCTAGCACCCCAACTTTCCCTCATCTGACCACGCCACTGATTCTCGGTTTTTATTGATACTATTCCCAACCGCCATTAATTTTCTCCCAAAACATTCCCCAAACCCAAAACATACCCGAAACCCAACCCACTTCCTCAAAAGGTGGACAATCGAGAAGGCACCGTAAGAAGGGTGAGAGCGAAACACGTGCTCCTAAGACGATCGAAAAGTGGACGCCTAGGAAAGAACTTGCGTTGTCACAAACATGGCTCGACGTGTCGGTGGATGAGATTGTTGGTAAATTTTCTCTCCATAAAGTTTTTTTATATATTTTTATAATTATACATTTATAAATATTTTTTTTACAAATATACATTTATAATTATTTTGTAATTTTATAGGAAACGGCCAAGATGTAAAAGTATTTTAGAGGCGTATACGTGAGAAGTTTTTCGCCGCAATGGGTCGTGGTGAATACCATTCGGCTGACTCATTTTCGGGCAAGTGGACCGCAATACAGACCAAGATTAGCAATTTTAACAACATACATAATAATCTCGTCAACAATCTTAGAAGAAGAAGCGGTTCGAGCGACGTGAACACTATGACCGCCGCACACAAGGACTAAAAAATTAATCATGGGCATGCATTTACGATGATACCTTCGTGGGAGCTTCTTCGCAAATCTCCCAAGTGGCAACTTGTACCGCCGTTTGACCCAACGACCCATCGGTCAAAACGGTCCAAATCAACATCGACTACCGAACCATCCGAGTCCGATGCTCGTACTACTATTAATCTAAACGACGACTTCGAGGAATTTGAAGAACCGCAAGAGTTGCGACGACCAAGGGTAGGGATAGAAGTAAGGCAGCTGCACGAGCACGAAACACGTCTTCTTCAACGCCATCGGATAGCCCGTCAAGGTTGGAAGAGTTCGAAAATAGACTCAACAAGCTTCTCTCGATCAAGGAAAAAGAGCAAAAACTAAAAATAGAGAAACAAATCCAGAAAGATATGAAATATCTCGCGAAAGACTTTTCGCAACTACCAGATGAGAACCAAGTCATTTAGAGGCTCATATGGCAAAAATTCGAGCGAAATATTTGTAGTTTTTTATTTTATTTTCTAGTACTTTATTTTTTTAAGTAACTTTGCATTTTTAAGGACTTTATAATGTTTTATTTATTTTAATGAAATTATGTTTTTATTTTGTTTTAAATAAAATTGGCATATAAATTAAAAAAATAAAATATATAAATAAAAAAATAATTAGGTAATGATGATGTGGGCTTTAAACTATTGCATACAAGTTAAAGGAAGGGGCTTTAAAGCCCCTATGTGGCATGGCGTTGACATGACGCTGAGGTGGCGTGATAAAGCCCCTAGGGGCTTTATACCACACTATGTAGCCTAACGAAGGACATTCAATATTTGGGCGACAATTTTAATCTAAGAAAATACGAAAACAACTTTGAATTGACTAATATAGCTCGTTTAATTAAACAAGTCAATCTCAACTTAACAAAAAGTGTTTAGTAAATGCGTTAACTCGAACACCACATGCTTAACAAACGTGTCGATTGTTAAACCCGTTTAAGGTTAATGTTTTTTAAAAGGTTTGTATTTAAATTGTAGAGGAGGTTAACAAAATTACTAACATTTAAAGTTTAACACTCCAATTTTTAATTTTCCCTTTCACTATATATGTTTCTCATGTATTTTATTTTTCTTATTGACCGGCAACAACATAAATTATATTATACATATTATACATATTAATATAAAGTTGTGATGAATAGTGTTTCAAATTTTTTAAGTATTTATTTTTTTATTTTTTAATATTTTTTATTTATTATTTAACTGATTTTAGTAATAAATTATACATATTAATATAAAGTTGTGATGAATAGTGTTTCAAATTTTTTTGGTATTTATTTTTTTATAATATTTCAAATTTTTTAAGTATTTATTTTTTTATTTTTTAATATTTTTTTATTTGTTATTTAACTGAATTTAGTAATAAATTAATATTTTATTATTTTCATATTATAATAGTTGTATTTAATTATAATTTAATTTGTATATATTAAAATTATAATTATAATATAATTTATGAATAGTTATTAAATTATATTTATATTTATTATATTATATTATATTATAATATTTTTTATATATTTATATTATGTTTAATGATTGATCATGTATAGTAATTTATAATTTAAATAATACATAGCTTTTTAATAATTTATTGTTTTATTTTAATAGTTTGTAATTATAATATATTTATTATTACTATTATTTTTATTATATTATTTATTATTATTATTATTTATTATTATTTATTATATAAAGTTTGATGAATATGTGTTTCAAAACTTTTAATATTTTTTTTTTTTTAATATATTTTATTATTTTTAGTGATTTTATTTAATAGTAATAAATTAGTAATAGTATACTATTATTACTTATTAATATAAAGTTGTGATGGATAGTGTTTCAATTTTTTTAATTATTTGTTTTTAATATATTTTATTATTATTTTATTTGATTTCAGTAATAAGTAATAAATAGTAATTGATAATACTGCTATTTGAATTTGTTTTATCAATAGTTTTTTTGGTATCAATTTTTAATATTTGTTTTTTTAATATTTTTAATTATTTTTATTTATTTTTAATATAATATTAGTAATAAATTTTAATATTTATATTTTTATTATAATAGTGTATTTGTAATTTAAATTTGTTTTTTATATTTTTAATATTTTTATTTATATTTATATATATTATATAATAATATTGTTTATGAGTTGATCATTAAATAGTAATTATTAAAATTTATGATAATATATATATAGCTTTTATATATTTTATTATTTTATATGTTAATAGTGATATAACTATAATTATTATAATTTAACAATTAATATAAAGTTGTGATATTTATGTATTCAATTTTAATAGTTGTTTTTTATTATTTTTTAATATATATTTTATTAGTATATTTTATTAATATTGCTTTTGTTAATAAATAGTAATAGTAATAGTAATATTGTTCTGTTGTTATACATATTATTATACATATTAATATAAAGTTGTGATGAATAGTGTTTCAAATTTTTAATTATTTGTTTTTTAATAGTATTTTTATTTATTATTTATTTGATTTCAGTAATAAATAGTAATTGATAATTTTTGGGTATTTGTATTTTTTTTATCAATAGTATTTTTTGGTATTCACTTTAATCTTTTTTAGTAATAACTTACGATCGAAATTTTAAAAAAAAAATCTAAATTTGCATCTATGTTTGTTTTTTAATATTCAAAGTTATTTGACCGCACATCGTAATGGTACGTTATTGCGAGCATCGGATTGGTATCAGTTCGATTAGTTATAGTATCAGTTTGATTCATGCAATTGGTATATAAATAACATATTATGTCATATTATATTATATTATATTATATTTTTGATAAACAATGATATAATTTTTATAATATATTTTTTATTCTAATTTTTGAGCATATGCTAATTTCTTGATTTTATTTTTTGAGCATTTTTTAAGTAATACGTATTCATTATTTAATTTAACTTTTTTCTACTAAGTTGTGATGAATAGTGTTTCAAAATTATTAAAAAAACTATATTAATATAAAGTTTTGATGAATAGTGTTTCAAAATTATTAAGTATTTTTTTAATTTTTTAGTAATATTTTATTTATTATTTATTTGATTTTAGTAATAAATAGTAATTGATAATTCTTAGGTATTTGTATTTTGTTTTTATTGGTAGTATTTTTTTGGCACTCAATTTAAATTTTTTGTAATAATTTATGATCGTGAAATTTGTAATAAGTTCTATATTTGCATCTACGTTTGTTTTTTTTAATATTCAAAGTTATTTGATCACACATTGTAACGGTACTTTATTGCGGGCATCGGATTGATATCAGTTCGATTAGTTATAGTATCAGTTTCATTCATTTAATCAGTATAGAAATCAACATATATATATTATATTATATTATATATTATTATTATTATTATATTAATAGAAAGTTTTGATAAACAGTGATATATTTTATAAGTATTTTTTTATTCTAATTTTTGAGCATATACTTATTTATTGATTTTATTTTTGGAGCATTTTTTAAGTAATACGTATTCATTATTTAATTGAATGTTTTCTAATAAGTTGCATTTATTAACAAAAAAACTAACTTTGCAACTATGTTTATTCGATATAAGGTTTTTAAGTATTTGTTTAAAATTTGGATTCTAATTCTAAACATATTTTGTTTCTTTTATAACTTTTAAGATACAATATTTTATAAATTAACGTCATTTACCTTCTTTCGTTGTTTTAATAATGTAGTACACTGCTTTATAAAACTCTAAATATACTGTTGTGAAATGCTTATTTAATATGCATTTCGATAAAAGCTTCGTTCAAAATTGAATGAGTCAAATATAATTGTTTTTTTTTTTTTTTTTTTTGTTTATGACCATGACAAACTGGATTGATAATTTGATATTGTCTAAACACATTTGGTTGCAGTACAAAGTACATTTTATATAATAAGCTATAGTCAGTGGCGGTAAAGAAATAAAGTAATACCGTCTGAACAACATTGGTACCACGTCAATTTCAACCGACATCGGTACAGGTATTTATACTTTTGAAACCTTTATTTTTTATAGTTTTTTATTTATGTAAAATATGTGTTAGTTGTATTTTTGGTCATATCCTGACTTTATTGTTTGGGGTTTATATTTCGGTCGCTATACAAAGTGTCAATTATGGTACCAATAATTTTTTATTGAACCGATACCAAATACTTCCCGCCGCAATGCGCGAGGAAAGTAAACTAGTGTTATATTAAAAGTGATCTAGCAAGGAGCTAGAGCACATGGAACATATCAAAATTATATCAAGCATTCTAATCAAACAATTGAAGTTTTGTTCTATTCTACTTTCAAAGAAAACTATTTGTCATGATACCATTGAACACCATATTTGTCCGGCTAAGAACTCTGTTGACAAGCTTCTCATTCCTTTGCTTCCATATTAACCAAACTATCACCAAAATAATTGCTTAAAGGTTTAGGGCAATGTATGTCGACTGTTTCCATTGAAGGTTTAGGGCAATATATGTCGGTTGTGGAATATCGGGCTGTCATCAAGGACCAGCTTGTAACAACCGATCTTTCGGATTGTTATCCGAATTCCGTTATTATCGTAAATTCCGTTTATTTTCAGTTTATACCCGTTTGTACTCTAGGATTGATATAATGGTTTTAAATTTACATCGCTTATTTATCGCATTTAAATCGCTTAATACTAGCAACTCTCAACGCAAACTCAATCGCGGTTAATTATGTTGCATTATGTTATTTATGTGTTATGTGTGCTATATGATTTATGGTTATACTCGCTATCGCAACGCTCTCGCTCACACAAATCGCTTAATCGCATTAATTTTATTACCGCAACGCTTCGCTAAAACGCTTAACATAACTATCTAATACGAACCGTATCGCCAAGCGAACAGCTAACACGAAAATAAATGAGCCATCAGGCCAAGTTCGGCTGAAGTTGGTACCTCAACTTCGCCTGAACTTGTTCAGGCAACAAAAACACCAGAACATTCAGCAAGTTCGCTCGAACTTATGCCAAGTTCGCTCGAACTTGGTCTCCACCAGCTCATTTCTCCTCCACCTATAAATACCCAGCACCTCCATTCATGCTCCCCTTGCTGCAAGTTCGCCCCAAAGCTCCCAAAACCGAAAACCTTTGATTTCCAAGTAAGAATCAACCCGTTTTTATGCAAACAACAACGTTTTACTATAATTTTGCACAAGGATTACCTTCGTTTTCATCAAAACTCTTCTGTTTATGAAAATCTTCATCTTTTTCAACAAAACTTCTTCTTTTCACTTAGATCTACACTAAACGAGTGTTTGGGCATAGCCTTGGCTTCCCAAGCTAGAAATCTTGATGATTTCAACTCACCAAGTGTTAGATCTAAGAAAAACTGTTTAATATATTGATTTTTACACAAAACACGGATTAGGTGACATATGTTTCGTTCACTATGAAGTGGAATGAGGCGTTGTCAAGCAAGATCTCAGATCCGGACGCACAAGGACGAAATCGGCACTTTGCACAAATGGACTAACCCGTACGAACCATCAAGTTTGCCCGGATTAGCCCGAGTTTCTGTAAAATGGCTAAAATCGCTCCAATAAGACCTCTCCAGCCTATGTTTTGCTCAGTAGCTCAAGGTTGGAGGGATGGACACTCGATTTCCTCAGCAAACGACTTGAAAACGCACGATTTGGTGACCAAAACAGTCAAGTTCGCTCGAAAAAGAGCAAGTTAGCTCGAAGTTGTCACCAGATTGGTGACCAACTTCGCCCGAACTTGTCAAATTCTCAAGAAATCAACCAAGTTGTCTGCACGTGTATAGTTTCCAGGAAAACCAGACAAGTTCCCCCGAACTTGTATCAACTCCAAGAACACAGTCAAGTTCGCCCGAACTTGTACCTATTTCTAAGGAAAAGGTACCAAGTTCGCCCGAACTTGTGTAATCCAGAAGAATTCAAGCAAGTTCCCCGAACTTGTGTAATCCAGAAGAATTCAAGCAAGTTCGCCCGAACTTGTGTAATCCGAGAATTCAAGCAAGTTCGCAACTTCGCCCGAACTTGTCTACTGCTCCTTCATGTTTCGACCGTTTCAACACTTCGGAAGATTGATGCACTTTTGTTCGCGTTTACAGGCTGAACCGGCACTCCCTTCAATCCAGAACCGCTTCGTGTTTGTTTATCAAACACTAATTGTGAGTATACTTGAACCTTTTTTCGCTTTAATGCACTTTTGGGTTTACATACGTCTCTATGTCAAAACACGCTACACACAATGCTAAACTCTTTTAACACTAACCGTTCTCAGCATGTTATACGTGAATCGCTGAATGTTTGTTTGCTATATGTGAATCATGTGTACTTGTAGACAACCCTTAGCAACGATAGTACTATAGGTTGGACTCAGCACCCGATTGGTTCGGGGGTTGTTAAGGCTCGCAAATTTACTTTACGTGAGTGTTCGCTATTGTGAACACGTATCGCGCATACTCACATCGCAGTTGTGTTGGTTAACTTGTATCATTATTGTTAGCTACTTATATTCACTTTCTCCACGTTTTACATGCTGGTTATGCGTAAACGCTTAATCGCTACTATTATGCTATTAAACATGTATGATCATCTTTACTTAATTGTATTGACTTGTATTTTAACGTATGTGACAGGTTGAGGATGATTTTCGCAGCAAATGGACTTAGGGTTTTTGGTTCATAAACATATAATAAATTTGTAATCGACATTGAAATTATTTGAAAATATTTGAATTCGTGATGATTATGAAATGATTGTATGTTGATTGTATGGTAAATTGACGCTTAAATATTGTCATTTAAAAATAGTCGTTGTGGATTCTCTCGAACAATCTGAACCGCTTAGTGCCGCGCCCCGATGATTCCGCCATCGGTTGGGGTGTGACACAGCTGATGGTACCCCTTTTCCCGGTTGATGACCCATGTCCCTTATGTCGAAAGACTTGCTTAGATTCTTTTGGGGAGCATGCATTCCACGGCAAAGAATTGCCGAGCTTTAAATATCGACGTGATCTACTTCGAGATGTGCTTTATGATGTCCTTAAGCGGGCATGGATCTCGGCAAAAAAGGAAGCCCCGGTGAACTTCTTGACCGATCCATTAGAAGGGAGATCTACCCTACGGCCCGCTGACATTCTTGTTTTTGGATGGGAAGGAGGGAAACACGTGTGCGTCGATTTGACAGGTGTGTATCCCCGCGTTGGGCTAGGGGACCACGGGTTTGTGGCAGGCGAGGCGATAACCAAGGCGGAGGCGGGCAAAGTAGCTAAGCACGAAAAAGCTTGCATCGAGAATCAACACGTGTTCATCCATTCATTTTCGATCCATTTGGCGCTCTCGCCCATGATGCGATGCGGTTCCTCAAGCGGGTTCAGCATGTGGTAAGTAGTAACACCGCGCATGTTATGTGGCAAAATTTTGTGTTTAGCAGGGTAGGGTTTGCTATTCAGAAGAGGTAGCGGCGCAGCTTGTTGCCCGTCTACCAACCATTCATCTGTAATCGTCTCTGTTTTATTATGAAATCAAGGTTTGGCAAAAAAACATTATTAATAATAATAATAATAATAATAATAATAATAATAAATATTCGTAGAATTCATTCACCCTTAAAGCTCGATCCATTGAAAAGGATCTTTTACTGTGTTTTCTGTCTTCTCTCCAATATATGTTGACTAGTCATATTTGCTTGTTGTATCTAAAATGATTTTTTTATGTATTTGAGAACTTCAAGTTTGTGTTTTATTGTCATTTTCATCCAAATCATTAACTTAGTTTATTTTTCTGTTAAGGTGAAGAGCTTTTTTGTCCTTTTGGATAAACAAACAAATATGAAACCTCATGGACGATTTTGACATTTTACTCATTCATTTTGTTTAATTTATATTTTTTTAATTACTTGTTTCCCTTTTATATAGGTTAGTATTTTTATTTTAATATATATATATATGTGTGTGTGTGTATGTTTCACTAAAGACATTTTGATAAAAAAAACGTCATAGTATTTATTAAGACCATGAGGTTTGGTTATATTTGCTTGTTTTGTCTAAAAGGACAAAAATGTCATTCACCTTAACTAAAAAAATTGGGTTAGTGATTTAAATGAAAATGACAATAAAATGCAAACCTAAAGGACACAAATACATAAAAAAATCATTTTGAATAGAACAAGTAAGCATTACCAAACCTCATGGACGATTTAACATTTTTCGGATTTAACTTTTCACTAGTTGTTCATTTGCCACAATATTATTATTCATCACTCCAAACTATCTATTTTTATATCCCATTGTCTAATTTTCTTTATCTGTTATTATAATCTCCAGCTTACTTAGTTAATTAAGAATGATACATATCCCAACTATATATTCTGATATCCCATTGTCTAATTTTCTTAATCTACTACTCTAATGTTGAGCTCGGTTAATTTATTAAGAATGATATATACCTTATGTCCCGTTTTCTTATTTTCTTTATCTGTTACTCTAATCTCGAGCTCGGTTAATTTATTAAGAATGATATCTACTAAAAGGTCTGTGTCCTGGTGTTGAAAAGGTATGTTAGCCATTCAAAAAACAAAACTAAAAATGATTTATAAGAACTAAAACAATAGAGAAACACCAACTCCAAAAAAGGTTCATTTATGATAACATCATTGGTTGTTTAAATAATTAAAAGGTATTATTCATTAACAAGTAAACTTTTAAATGGGTTGGCCTCAAACCATGGTTGGAAAACTCGCTAGTCGCTAGTGTCGATGAGGTGAGGATTAGCGACTACTCGGGATTATCGATTAATCGGGATTAATCGGATCAGATTTTTATATGTAATTTTCAGATTTATGTATAAATATATAGATTTTTATTTATAGGTAAATATTAAGTAGCTAGGTTTTAACTCTTACTCAACTTATTCTTTTAAGTATACAAGATTAATTGTTGGAATTCACATAGTTTGGTTGGAAACTTGCCGAAATCACCGATTTTTTGCTGCTGGCTAGGCCCGAATAGCGATTAATGGACTGTTTAACGAAAAATTACTCAATTACTGGTCGACTAGTGATTAATCGCCGACTAGTCGTCACCTAGTCACAATTTTAACAACACCGCCTGAAATACAACAAGAATATAAATGAGAAACTTTTTTTTTGTCGAGATCAAAGGGTGGTCGGCTACTTTTTATAGAATTATAAGACTTGAACAACTCAATTTTATATTTTTTACACTAACAAATATATATGAGTCAAGTTAATCTAACACGATGGTCACCTTATTCAATATCCATATTAGACTTGAGAAAACAAATATATTCAGCACGAGGCATATGCATTTATAGTAGATATATTTTCAACCACACAAAATAACAATTATTTTTGGAAATTTAATGAATAGTACATACTTCATTTTTTTATTTCCCCTTTGACTATATTTTTTTCTCAGTTTTTTTTTTCTTTTTGACCAGCAACAATATAAATATTATATTAAATTAAAACTGATCTACAAAGGAACTAGAGCACACATAACATTATCAAGAACAAATCAATATTATATAAAAAAATATTCCAATCTAAAAAGTGAAGTTTTGTTCTACTCTAATTTCAAAGAAAATTATTCACCTTGATATTTTGAAGACCTTATTCAGCCTGTTAGGCTAGTGGGTGTGGTGATGAGTCAACTTTGAAGGATGATCCTCCACGTAGGCGTCATGTCATAGTCTTAGAATAATGCCCATTTAGTGGAAATAGATGATGAGCCTACCCCACCAATTTTTATTTATTTTTTTTAACTAACAAAATTTTTTAACTTTATTTATCTAAATAAGATATAAAACTAAATTTATTAAATATTGAAATACCAAACATTACATAACTTAAAAAAAACAAACAAAAAAACTTAACTTTCATTTTTTTCATGATTTTTTCTTGCATTTTTCTTAAAGCGGCTCTTTTTTCTTCGGGAATAAGATTCAACGTCAGTCGTTAATATATCTCATTCTTTTAGTTGAATTTTTTCAATGTTCACCCGAACCTTTTCTTCCGCAACACGTTCCTTCACCTTCGCCTTTTGGGACGTGATCTCCGTGTACTCTTTGAATTGGGCCAAGAAAGCCTCCTTGTTCGCATCCTTATCGCTTTTTTTCTTCACTGCCGCTGCCTTTTTTGATAAGTCTCGACCCGGGGGACGTTCCTCCTCTTGTACCGGGTACTCTTCTTCGTCAAATTCGGCTTCGTCATTTAAATTAATTTGACACCTTGCGTCCGAGCCGCCGGCACTAAAAGTACCGGTTTCCGATTTTTTTTACGTTTAGCCATCTCGACCTCATTTGGAACCGGCGCCCACTTTTTGTGCTTTTTTACAACTCCCCAAGCCCGAATGTGTGGGAAAGGTTTATGACGTGTCGATGGATATTTATTCAACGCCGCTTTGAAGACATCCTCGTCGTTCATCCCGTTACGTTTATTTGTAAATATCCTATTATGTATCTCTGAAAAACGGTTGATAACGATAGCCATCTTTCGCCACTTTGAAGATATCGATTCGAGATCACAATAGTCCCCTTGGTCCATCATCGCAAGGAACTTTGGTACCACCTTTTTTTCCAAAAACTCTCACTGGTTTGGTTGTTACCTATATTTAAGAAAAGTATATAAGAAGTAAAAAATATATTAAAATTGTATTTAAAAAAAAACTAAACTATACATACCGACAACGGCGTTTGTAGATGAGCTGAAACAAGAGTGCCTTTTTTTCTAATATCTCACTAGAGTTTTGTTTCTTATGTAAAGAGTTTGAACCTTATGGAAAAACACACGTAAACAAGTGACTGCACCTGGTCCAGACACCACCCACAACCACCAATGATTCCCAAATTTTGCATCATTTCGCACTCTTGTTTCAGGTAGATTTTCAGGTGCTTGGCTATCCGAGCAATACAACCTACTTGGTATGTACCAGGTTTAGTTTTTTTTTTTAAATACAACCTGTCGGGCACTAAAGGACAAAAAATGGACGTTGTAACATTCGACCGTTTAAAAAAAATAAACGGTGAGATTTTTTGGAAAGAGGTACAACAATCCAAGCAGGTTGTATTGCTGGGGATAGCCAAGCACCTGAAAATCTACCTGAAACAAGAGTGCGAAATGATGCAAAATTTGGGAATTCATTGGTGGTTGTGGGTGGTGTCTGGACCATGTGCAGTCACTGTTTACGTGTATTTTTCCACAAGGCTCAAACTCTTTACATAAGAAACAAAAGTCTAGTGAGATATTAGAAAAAAGGCATGTTTGGAAGTATCGGGGCCGGCCTAATCGACAGGACTCGAAACGGGTCAAATAAGATGCAGACATAAAACACCAGCTACCGGCGTAAGCTACCGGCAGGTAGACCGTAGCTTACGACGGGTTTGGGCGTTACAAGTTGCTGCTGGCCGTAGCTTACGGCAGGGGGTTCTATTTCGGTAGAAAGTCTCAAACGTAGCTACGCAGGTACCGTAGCTAAGGGGGTTCTGGCAACAAAACAAATTTTCTCGATTTTTTGTATATTATTGCTTCTCGAACATTCGTATCCCCTAAGGCTTATGCAAAGGCCCGATAAACTTCCGGAAAGTAGCATAACCTACAAAAAGGTCGTAAAAACTTAATTATATCGCATGATTACGTTTCGAGAAATGTGTGATGCGGGAATGTAAATAAGAAAGGTTAGGAATCGTAATCCCTATGATTAGAAGTTATTATGTATGGTCCCTCATGGTCGATGATGTTGATAATGAATAAGAAATGAAAGTCATTAAAATGTAAATAGTGATGGCATGAAGTAACATGTGATGAAGTAAAGTATGTAAGTTAACGAATATGAGAAACGTTTATGTAGATTGCGGACGAAATAAATGTAAACGATTATGAAGCGGCACACCAAGAAGAAATAAAAATAATGATTGCGGAAGAAGTGGAAAGGTGATTGAGGGTAACCTTCCTCGGCTAGCCCAAGAAATAGAAAGCCACGTATTAGAGTGGTAGAAACAATTATGACAAGCAAGATGGATGAATTGAAAGAAATGATAGGCGAAATGCAAGGAAAGAAAAGGGGCCCGTAGATGTACCTATAAAGAGTTCATGGCTTGTAACCCCTTACTATACAAGGGGAGATTGATCCGATAGTGTGCCAAAGGTGGATCTCGAGTATAGAATCGGTGTTTATAAGAAGTCGATGCGAGAAAGAGGATCAAGTGTGTTTGCAATGGGCCTACTCCAACTCCAAGCTAAGGATTAGTGGGACGCGTATTGCAAAGAAGTGGGAGAAGATAAGATTCAAGCTTTAACGTGGTAAGAATTTAAGGAGCCTTTCTTGAGGTATCGATTGTCCACAATCTGCTATTGATAGAATCCAAGAAGACTTTTTACGTCTTCGCCAAAAAGGAGAATCAATCGATGAGATCACGAATATCTTCCTTGACAAGATGAAGTTTTGTCAAGACCTAGTAAGGACGGAAAGGATGAAAATTATTCGTTATCACGACATGTTGAAGGTCGAGTATCGAGAGTTTATAATTCCCTCTAAATGTGAAACGTCGAATGAGCTCATAAATTGGGCAAGAGAAAGGGAGAATGAATTAAAAGACAAGTTGAATGAGGGACAAAAGGCCAATGGAGAAGTCTACCAACCCAAGCCTATCAAAGAAGCCAATGTTTCAAGACCATGGAAAAAAGGAGAAATCAAAAAGTGGAATCTCGAGTTGTAAAACTCACGGGAAGCTTCACACGGGCGAATGCTTACTCGGTAAGAAAGGATGTTACAATTGCGGGCAAGAAGGGCACCCGTATTACAAGTGTCCCAACAATCCGAAGTTGTGTTATAATTGTTTTTAACCGGGGCATGTTAAAACGGAATGCCCGAAACTCCAACAAGGGGAAAAAGGGAAGGAAAGAAAGAAGAGCCGTCTAAGGCACGGGGAAAGATGGTTCAAATTACAACCGATGAAGCTAAAACTCACCCGGATGTTGTCTCAAGTATATTTTTAGTTAATTCTATACCTACATATGTGTTGTTTGATGCCGGGCTAGTAGGTCGTTTGTTTCAAATGAATTATTACATCACTCTTCTTTTATGATTGAAAAGATGCTAACGCCCCTAGAAGTAGAAATAGTTGATAGTAAAGTTATCTATTGCATGAGGTATGCAGAAATTGTAAGATTGTTATAGAGGATGAAGAATTTGATATCGATCTTGTGCCGATAGTTTTGGGAGAATTCAAAATAGTCGTAGTTAAGGATTGGCTAGCCCAAAACCATAGCGAAATCCAATGTGAAAGGAAGACTATTCATGTCTTAACACCCGGGGGAAAGTAGGTAAGTATACAAGGGGATAGGATCGTCGAGCCGAAACTTTGCTCCATTGTTCAAGCTATCAAGTATGTACGGAATGGGGGTAAGGCGTTCCTATCCTATGTAGTGGACACCGATCGAGTTGCCCCAAAACTCGAAGATGTTAAGGTGGTGAATGAGTTTTCGAATGTGTTTTCAGAAGACTTACCTGGACTTCCACCCAAGCGTGAAGTGGAATTTATAATCGAGCTATGCCCGGATGCCAAACCGTAGCTAAGGCTCCTTACTGGTTTAGCCCCGACTGAAATGAAGAATGACTCAACTCCAAGATTTGCTCGATAAGGGCTTTATACATCCGAGTGTTTCACCATGGGGAGCACCCGTTTTATTCGTTAAGAAGAAGGATGGCTTGATGCGAATGTGCATCGACTATCGGGAATTAAATAAATTAACGGTGAAAAATCGTTACCCATTGCCCAGAATTGATGATCTATTTATCAACTTCAAGGGACAAGTTGGTTCTCAAAGATCGATTTACGATCGGGGTACCACCAACTACGGGTACGAGAAGAGGATGTGTCCAAGACTGCATTCTGGACTCGGCATGGACATTACGAGTTTCTAGTAATCTCCTTCGGGTTGACGAATACCCCAGCCGCGTTTATGGATTTAATGAATCGGGTACGCCGAACTATGTTGGATAAGTTTGTGATTGTTTTTCATAGATGACATTTTGGTATATTCCCGAAGCGAGGTCGAACATGCTTCTCATTTAGAGGAAGTGCTAGAGACGCTCTGTAAGGAAAGACTATATGCAAAGTTCTCAAAGTGTGCCTTTTGGCTTAGAGAGGTGCAGTTTCTTGATCATAATTAATGCGGAAGGCATTCAAGTAGATCCATCCAAAGTGGAAGCGGTAATGAAAAGGGTTCCCCCAAACAACCAAGTGAAGTAAGAAGCTTTTTAGGTTTGGCCGGTTACTATAGGAGTTCATCTAAGATTTTTTTAAGATAGCCTCGCCTATGACTAAATTAACAAAGAAGAAGGAAAAGTTCTTTGGGGTGATGAACAAGAAAAGGGATTCCAAACTTTGAAGGAAAAGCTTTCGAGTTCTCCAGTGTTGACGTTACCAGATAGAACGGAAGATTTGGTTGTGTATACTGATGTGTTGCAACCCCCGACCCCTATTCCCGGGAGCCGGGCCGCGAGAACCGGCAACTGGTGGTATTGGTGTTTATTAATTTAGCAGCGAAATTTAAACATCAGGATCGTAGTTAGGAAATAAATTTCAGAGTTTAAACACCAGATATTATTGATAAACTAAAGGGATAAAACCCTTATTTAACAACGTTGTAGGGGTAAACCCTAATTTATGAAAATATAAACTTTTATGTAGGTAACTTTTATAGCCACTTTCTTTAAGCCTTCAGTGCTCCATAGCTGACTTCTTCTAGCTTCACATTAAGTTACCTGAAACACGTTTTAAAAACATTTTTATCAGCAAGGAATACTGGCGAGTACATTCCATTTTACATAATGACACAATATTATACTTCACAGTATTAAGAGCGATTACAATGTTTACTTCTACCTAAGTACTCATTCAATATTTGTCATGTTGACTATGGTCATATTACTATTGGCTAACTCATCGTCCAATAGCAACACTATATTCGATAGTGTATACAAAACCCCACATACCGGCAGCATTGGTAGAATACAAAAACTCAATCACTGTTAAGTAAAATTAAAACATTTGAGGTTTTGTAAAATAATTCAGTAGGAAAAGAGAAATGACTCACACTGATATCTTTGGTAATCCTATGGTTTTCTGGCAACTGTTCCTGATTGTTATCTATTAAAAACACACAATGCACGTGTGTTAGTAAAATAACCCAACTCACATTAATCCATACAAACGGGACAGAACTCCAACGGCTTAGTCTGACAGAGCCTCGACATACACGTTGGGTCCTATGTCAACCGAGTAGGATAAGTCACTTTTAGCCATACATCACGGGACAGAACTCCAACGGCTTAGTCTGACAGAGCCTCGACATACACCGTTGGGTCCTATGTCAACCGGGCAGGGTGACAAATCAATGAACAGGGGTTACCGTACTTACAACGTAGCAGAGCTTTGCTATTTAGGGGTATTATATCGAGCAACGTTTAGTTATTATAGGGACTGAGAGAGAAAAGAATTGAACGAACGAAACTGAGGCCAGAGGCCTCCTTTTATAGGCTGAAACCTGGTTCGCTCGCGCCCCGCGAGCCATTTCTTTGTCTCTCTCGCGGCCCGCGAGAGGGCTAGGCTAGGGCCTAGCTTTGGCCAGTCAACATGTAGGTCAGTCGGGTGTCGTGCCACGTGGCACGTTGTGGTGTCCCCGTTCATCTCCGGGTCGCGGCCCGCGAGGCCTAGGGGAAGTCCTGTCGCGGCCCGCGAGCTCAACCCCAGCTAGGGGCTGCCGCCCCTAGGACCCTTCTTCTCAGGGGCGCTGCCCCCGAACCCCCGCCAGGATGGCGTGTGAGATTATTTGGTTGTTGTTACATGATGCCTCACACCAAGGCTTGGGATTTTTTTGATGCAAAGGGGTAAGGTCGTTGTGTACGCTTCAAGGAAACTTAAGCAACATGAATGCAACTACCCGACTCATGATTTAGAATTGGTGGCGGTAGTGTTCCCCTTAAAAATATGGAGGCACTACCTGTACGGGGTATAATTCACGATTTACTCAGATCATAAAAGCCTCAAACACTTTTTCGAACAGAAAGATCTAAATATGAGGCAACGAAGGTGGCTAGAACTTATCAAGGATTACGAGTTTGATATCCATTACCACCCGGGAAAGGCTAATGTAGTGGCGGATGCTCTAAGTCGAAAAGACTATCCACCACCGATTCAGGTAAAGTCCATGAGGATGGTAGTCATGCCTAATCTTCCTGAAAGAGTACGGGAAGCCCAAATTAAGTTGATAAGTTCCGAAGATCCAAAGAAGGAGAGAACGAAGGGATTCACGCACAAGTTGGAAGAAAATGCGAATGATATGAAAACAAGGTATGGTCGAATTTGGATACCTTGGCAATGTGATGTGAAAGATCTGTTTTTAGACGAGGCTCATAATTCTCAGTATTCAGTTCACCCGGGAGCCACAAAAATGTATCGAGATTTGAAAAATTATCGGTGGCTGGGAATGAAACGGGACATTTTCAAATATGTCGCAAAGTGCTTGACGTGTTCTCAGGTAAAAGTGGAACTTCAAAAGCCGTATGGAAAATTACAACCTTTGAAATTCAAGTGTGGAAGTGGGAGCATGTAACGATGGATCTGGTGACTAAGCTTCCCAAAACAAGGAAGGCGCATGATGCTATTTGGGTGGTCATAGATTGCCTCACCAAAAGTGCCCATTTCTTACCTATTCGGAAGCTTATTGTAACAACTCGTAAATTCGTTGTTATCTTTTTCTTTTTATTTCCGTTGTACCTCTCATTGTAATTCCGAGATTTGATTATGAGAAAGTTATGTTAATGGAATTATATTTTGTCACATCAATATCGCATCTAATCGCTTATTAATCGCTAATTCAACACAATCACAAGTAGTTACGCTACTTCAAAAGCCGAGTGTGTTATTGTTTAATAAACACTTGTGTCATCGCATCGCTTATCTCATTGCATCACAAAACGCAGTTAATTATGTGGAAATATGTTTTATGTATGTTATACTTGTTTATGCTATGGTGTAAAATCGCTAAAACGCTCGCACGCTCACGTAACTCGCTCTCTCTCAATTCAATGATAATATAACGCTTAACGCTTCGCTAAGACGCTTAATATAACTATCTAATATGAACCGAATCGCCAAACGAACTCCTAAGGTGAAACAAACAAACAGAACTTGGCCAATAGGTCAAGTTCGGCCGAACTTGTGCATCACAAGTTCGCCCGAACTTGTCCAGGCCACATGAACTCTCTCTTACACAACAAGTCCGCCCGGACTTGTCTCAAAATACCAGTTGTTCTTCTTCCTTGTGGCGCCAAGAACAGATCCTTCCAGTTTCAGTTTCATGGGCGTTCGAATTCTCAACTGTTACACAATTTTATTGCTTTAAAAACTCACATTAAACTACATTTAAATGCACAGTTAGGATTAGGAAAGGTTATATATATCAACGTCAGCACATCTCCGGTTGTTCCTCCATCTTTTTCAATCTCTTTCAACCTCACAAAATCGCACATCTTCTCTGTCTCGTCGGGATTCACTGCCGCCAAAGCGACCGGAAAAACCTGCAACCGCCGCCGGAACTACTAGACTCGTCGGAGAAGACGACCGGCAGCCGCCGGAATCCTCCACCTGTTTTGCTATCACCTTGTCCTCCTTCTTTAACTTTTGTCTTCCTCTGTTTCCTCAATTTATACAATCCATAGTGATTAATAAACATGTAGAAGAAACAGAGTTCACTTCTGTATTTGAATTTTGAGTAAACTTCTGTTTTGCTCTCTGTGGTTTGGTCACTTTAATGGTTTTGCCCAAATCCTTTAAAAATAGCCGGTTTACTCCCTGATCTATAAAGCCCTTCATGATTTCACTCCTCGCCTTTAACTCCATTCAATTTTTTTGTTAACTGAAAGGGTATTTTGGTAACTTCAAATATAAAACTAAAGGTATTTTAATAAAACTACAAATAAAATATTTCTATTTATGTTTGATGATCTGGAATGGGGAGATGTATACATTATTGCTAAAGTTGAAGAAGTTCTCCTCTCAAAAGAAGCCATGAGAGATCTGAGTCTATTTGACAATCTTGCCAAAAAGAATGCATCTGTGGAAAAGAAGATGTCATAGACAGTGTAACATCAATCATCTCCTCTCCTCTCTGCCTAACTTCGCCAGAACCCTAACGCCGTCGTCGCCGCCATCACCGTCACCTGACAACTACAGCAAACCACCGTCACCTCCATCTCGTAACCCGCAAATCGCCGCCCCAAACCACTGTTCAAAACCCCCAAATCGCCCCCCAAACCTCCGTTCCAAAACCCCCAAATCGCCGTCCCAAACCTCCATCCCGAAATTTACCGCCAATCTCCCCTCTAATCTCTCTCCCTCAAATCGTCTCTCTGTCGGCTCACTGACTCTAAATGTCTGAAAAAATGGGTTGGTCGTCGGATGGTGGTTAGTCAATTAGAAGAGGGAGAGGGTGTGCTGAATGGTGATGGTAGGTGATGTATATGTATGTAGATCTGGTGGTTTGGGTTTGAATTATGTCGTTGGAGATGATGGAAAAGGTGGTGGGGGTGGTGTAAGCTGGTGGAGGTTGGGTGCAGTTGGTGCAAGGTGGTGTAAGCCGGAAATATTTGAATCCGATTTTTGAAGAATGAACAATGATGAAGAAGCCATGAAGATGCTATTTTGAATCTAACTTTTCTATATGAATTTTTTGGAGTTTTGAATCTGATTAGTTTAGAGAGAGAAGAAGCCATGAATATGCAATTTTTAATCTGATTTTCTAATATATATAATCTTTGTTGTTTTACTAAAATACCTTTAGTTTAATACTTAAAGTTACCAAAATACCCTTTCACATAACAAACAATTTGGATGGAGTTAAAGACGGGGAGCAAAATGAGAAAAGCATAGTAAACTATTGGAGGAAAATGACTATTTTTAAAGGATTGGGGCAAAACTATTAAAGTGACCAAACCACAGGGAGCAAAACGGAAGTTTACTCTTGAATTTTTAATTAACTGTTTTGATCTGGTTCTTTCATAAAGAAGATCATATAAAAAGTGTTAACCAACACCAAGCTGGATCTTGATCCAGTGGTGTTGGTGCGCATTGTTGAGCATAAGGTCACGAGTTCGAGGCCTGGTTTTGGCCGTTTCTGCGCGATTTAATTCTTTAGGCCATGGTTGGGCCGGCCCTTTGGGCCATTTCTTTTTATTAGCCGGATCGGGCCCGACTTGGGCTCTTGTTTTAAGGCCAGCTGTTGTTTGGGCTCTTAAAGACTGGGCCAGACTCTTTAAGCTTTTTATTGTTGAGCTAATTTGTAATACTATTGTTATTATTATCAGAATTATTATTATAATTAGCAGATTTTATTAATTGTTATTATTATTAGTATTATTATTATTAATACTATTATTATTATTATTGTTGTAATTCTATTTTGACAATTATAACCACTAACAAAACTATTTTTCACCTTTAATATAGCCTTCTTTTAGATAAATTGAAACATAAAATATTTCTCTAAACCTTTAACCAATTATTATGGATCTAGTTTTATTTAATCTTTATAAGTTGTGAACTCCTAACTTTTTTGGTATCATTACAATAATCACATAACTAAGTTATAAATCTCAATTAATCTATAATCTATATAATACTCGAAAAAGGAAATAACCTAATTAATGAATCTTGAACATCAGGATGTATATCCAATTAGCCTCTTAAACTTGATCGTTGCGTATTATTCTAGGTTAATCCTGCCACTCGTTATTGGAAACTCAAATCTCTACTCGTGCGTTACTTACAATAAATCGCAAACGCAACCACTGTGAATATACTTGATTCCCTTTTTGTGTTTTAAGACTTTGGGTGTAACATGTATTTGTATCAAAACACACAAAACACATGAAACTTATTATTCACACTCTATCCACGTTTAAACATGAAACATGTGATACTTGTTAATCTCATATGCTATGTAAACACCTCATGTATATATGCTCATTAACTTTGCTAGCCTACCTTAACAATTATAGCGCTATAGGATTAACGCACCGCCCTTGAGTCTTGGGTATTGTTAAGTAAATCATATTAACCTCCCTTGAGTCTTGGGGAAAGGCACATTTGCGTTGGAAACTTGGGTTTGACATATAGTGACATCGTTTCAGCGTATTAGTAACTAGTATTGTGTTATCATGGTTGGATACGAGGATTTAAACATTTTTTTATCGTATTATGCTATGTATTAAACATGTATACTCGCCAACTTTTGTTGATTGTTATTTTAATACATGTTGCAGATTGATTAATCAAGATGAAGATGAAACAAGCTAGGAAGGCCTAGAAACCCATCTATTTAATATATTATGTTTGGAATCTATGTTTTTTGTTTATCTGAGACAATGTATTTGAACCTAGTGTTTATGAAATTGAGTTTAATTAATATTGTCAGTTAGTGTTATGATGTTTTGAGCAATTTGTTCGTCTCATCCTGATGTTTCCGCCATCGGTTGGGGTGTGACAGATGGACACTCAATTTCCTCAACAAATGACGCGAAAACGCGTGAATTGGTGACCAAAACAGTCAAGTTCGCTCGGAATACATCAAGTTCGCTCGAACTTGATCAATATTGTCAAAAAGTACACAAGTTCACCCGAACTTATACTAATTTCAAGGAATCAGGACAGGTTCGCCCGAACTTGTATCATCCCTCAGCAAATAGGGCAAGTTCGCCCGAACTGGTCTCATTTCTCAGGAAATCAGACAAGTTTGCCCGAACTTGTACCTCCCGTAAGTCTAAGTAGTCAAGTTCGCCCGAACTTGTACCCCAAGGTGCAAGTTCGCCCGAACTTGTCTGCTGTTCCTTCAACCGTTAACCGTTTCGGCAATTCAGAAGACTAATGCACTTATGTTCGCTTACAGGCTGGATCCCGTCTCTTCTCTTAAAACGCACCGACAGTGAGTATACTTGAACCCCTTTACGCTTAAACGCACTTTTGGGTGTCACATATGTTCGTATATCAAAACACATCACACAACTCAAACGCTTATTCGCAATCCCGCTGTTACATGACTATACGTGAAATCTGCTGATTTGTATGTGCTATTTGATTGCTTGTACGCCACCCTTAACATGATAGTATACTAAAGGTTGACCCGCCACCCGGAGGCACGGGGTTGTTAAGGCTCGCATTTTCATTTCTCATTTATTTTCTCTTTAGGATGTGGACACTTGTTCGCATGGCTCGATCAATCGCGGTTTGTTGGTTAACTCGAATCTAGTAGTTACATAGTTCACAACTCTTACCAATGTCATGCAGTGTATGCTAAACGCTTTTATATCTATTATGTACACAAACCTGTATGCCCACCTTTACTTAATTGTATTGACGTTTTATTTTAACATATGTGGCAGGTTGAGGATATCTGCTATGGATGCTTAGTCGTAGGTTTTCCTTTAAAAAATCATGTAATAAATCTAGTGAAGATCGAACTTGATTTGTATTAAGAGATATTATGTTTTGTAATGATTAAACGTGAAATATTGGTTGATTGTATGGGAAGTTAACTGTTTAAGATATTGTCATGTAAATTTTTATGTAATTTCTCTTGAGACAATCTGGTTCGCCTAGTGTTGCGCCCCGATGTTTCCGCCATCGGCACTAGGCGAATCAGATTGCTCGAGAGAATCCATAACAACTGTTTACGCGTCAATATTTAAACATTCATTATCCCATGCTAACAAACATATAATCCATAAACAATTATTACAAATATCAAAACCTCTCAAACAAACATAATTCGATCTTCCTTAGATTTTCTATTACAATGCGTTTCTAGAGATAATTCCTAAATCCGTTTTGCAGCAAGTAGATCTCAATAACCTGCAACATACGTTAAAATAATTTGTCAATACAAAAATGTATTGGCGAGCATATAGGTTTTGATATAACAGCATAGTAGATAAAAATGTAGCGAATTCTTCATACATAAACATGATTCATACAACACATAAACTCACAAGACAATTTATCATGCTAACTCGCGGAGAGCTCGCGCGTACATCCTAGTCAAACCCGTCGGGTGAGAGCCCTTCTACAGTACCGTACTAGCCAAGGTGGAGATAACGAAAAGTGCCCTAGCTTATATGTTCTAGCAATCACGTATCAATATGTACAACAGATATTCGCATGTGATAAATTAGTTTAGCGTGCGTTGTATTTTTGATAAGAACATATGTTACACCCAAAAGTGCGTTAAAGCGAAAATAGGTCAAGTATACTCACAGTTGATGCGTTTAGGCTATACATGAGGTCCGAGATGAGTTGAGGAGAGCGCTGGATCAGCCTGCATACGCGAACGGAAGTGCAACATTCTCCGAAAAGCTGAAACGGTTAAGTCTTGGTTGGGCAGTAGCCAAGTTCGGGCGAACTTGTATGTAAACATACAAGTCCGAGCGAACTTGTACTATTCTGCTGAGTTATGAGTCAAGTTTGGGCGAACATGTGTAATTTCCAAAGAAAATATACAAGTTCGGGCGAACTTGTAAGATTTGTTTAAGGAATTGACAAGTTCGGCCGAACTTGTGAAGTTTCCTGAGAAACTTTGCAAGTTCGAGCGAACTTGAGGGTTTTTGATGATGGTGTCAGTTGTTTGGACTCAAGTTCGGCCAAACTTGACCCTTAGAGGTCAAGTTCGAGCGAACTTGACTAAGGTGCTGCACAAAAATCAGTTAAATCTCGAGCGAACTTGATGTTTTTGGGTCCAAAATCTTGCGTTTTCGCATCATTTGCTGAGGAAATCGAGTGCTCATCCCTCCAACCCTGTGCTACTGAGCAAACTTAGGTCAGAGAGGTCTTTTTGAGCGGTTTTAGCTGTTTTACAAAAGCGTGAACTAATCCGGGCGAACTCAGGGTTCGTTCGGGTTAGTTCGGCTTGTGTAAACCAACATAAACATTCTTGTGCTTCCAGATCTAGGATCTTGAATGATAATTGTTTCGTTTCATATCAGAAAATGAACAAAACATCATCAAAAGTCCGTATTTTTTGTAAAAATCAATGTTCAAAAGGTTTTGCTCAGATCTAAGCATAGATCTGAGTGAAAAACAGAAGTTTTATGTAAAAAGATGAAGATTTTGGTAAACAGAAGGCAATGCCTTGTGCAAAATCGTTGTAAAACGTTGATAAACATCGTTGTAGCTGAAATCAGTTTGATTCTTACTTAGAAAACAGAGGGTTCCGGGTTTTCGGAGCTCAGAGCGAAGTTGCAGCGAGTTCAAATGAGAGGAATGAGCTGAGTATTTATAGGCGAAGGCAAAAATGAGAGCTGATGGAGTCAAGTTCGGCCGAACTTGCATGGAAACATGCAAGTTCGTGCGGACTTGTGAGATTTTGGGAGTGTTGGAGCTAAGTTCGGTCGAACTTGTACGTATGTACAAGTTCGAATGAACTTGTAGATAAGCAAGGATTTTTGTGTTAATCTGCCAAGTTCGGCCGAACTTGGTAACACCAAGTTCGAGCGAACTTGACTTTAGTTGCTGGATTTTCTTTGTTTTTCGTCTTAAGAGTTCGTTTGGCGATTTGGTTTGTATTATATAGTTTTATCAAGCGTTATAGCTAAGTATTAAGCGTATTCAATGGTCATATTTACTTAAATTCCACAATTACTCAAAGTTCGATAAGTAAGCGATGAAACATGCGGCTTTGTTCCCAAGTCTTTCGAGAGTCGCGTTGCAGTTTAAGCGAGCAGATAGCCTTGGAAATTTCACGCAACGTTGATAGTATTTAGTTTGTGCGATATAAGTGTTGTGTTAGCGTGATGTAATGCGTTGTGATGTGATATAGTGCGAAAATATGCGATGTAGCTTAATAAGCGATTTAGATTACATTATGATCTGAATATCCGGTGCTAGGCGTAACGAGAGTGACGAGCTTGCGAGGAAGCGGGTTGTTACAGTCTCCTCTACTTTAGTAAATTTCGTCCCGAAATTCATTCAATAGGAAGACTTGGGAATTGACACGAATGGATAGCGATAAGGCGTTTAGCGTAAGTCGAGGATGGTCGAGCAGTCGATCGAGGATTGGTGAGTGAATGCATCTCGAAAGTGTATAGGGTTGTTGAGTAAAACGGATTAGTTGGCTCGTGGTTGATAATTCACGAGCTAGCAATCAAGAAAATGCTTTTAGGTTTTGAAAATTTTGTTAACTATTACAAAAGCGCTTTAAGGAAATCGTTTTTATGAAAATCTTCTCACAACGTGGCGCTAGGCGTTCGATTCCCATTGGGAGAAGGGTTTTAGTTGCAAAAAGCTTTTTGTAAAAATTCAAATATTTAGAAAAAAAAAATTTCCATTTAATTACAAAATTATAATGGTAAAACTAATTTTAAAGGTATCAAAAGTTTAATTAGTGTCAAACCCCGTATGGCATCTCTCCACGAAGGTTTGTAATATGGCTAAAACACTTATATATAGGAAGTACCAGCGGCGTATCCACCATGTTTTAGCCATATCGCCTCCGTTTCGTGGAGCGATGTCAGATGTGTTGATGCGGTATAGATAGATTTCGGTATCCTTGGTCCACTCGGTGAAGGGGGAAACCAAGAATTTATGAGGCTTGAATAACGTCGAACCACACATGGCATCCTTTCACAGAAGTTCGTAAATATGGCTAAAACACTTATATATAGGAAGTACCAGTGGCGTATCCATCGTGTTTTAGCCATATTGCCTCCGTCCTGTCGAGTGATGTCACGTGTGCCGACACGACACGGATATATTGATGATTAGAATAGCGAAGCGAGAGGTACAATAAAAGTCAAAATGAGATAACGAAAAGACGATATGCGGAGAGATAGCGTTCGAGCGTCGAGATGGGTAGCGATTATGCGATAAGCGATAAGCGACAAGCAATACGCGATAAGCGATACGATAAGCGATAAGCGATAAGAGGTAGATCCCTGCGGTAGTGCGATTGCGTTGAGGTAGATTCTTGGGGTATCTAGCGTTTGCGCGATTGAGAAAGCGATGAGGTGTTACGCCTTGCGGAAGTGTTTGCGTGTGAAAATAATCATCATAATATTATAGGTCTAATAACGTTAAAACTACACATGGCACGTCTCCACGGGAGTTCGTTAGCATGGCAAAGCACTTATATATAAGAAGTACCATCGGCGTATCCACCATGCTTTAACCACACCGCCTCCGTGCCGTGGATAGGTGTCACGCTTTGTTGACATGGTTAAAACGCTTTCCACCATGTTTTAACCATGCTATTAACGTTAGGGTACCATTAGAACTCTTTACGATCCCGTGCAGACCCCAAAATAATCCCGTGTGCACCCGCGATTAGTTTGGTGTTTGCATGTTTATCGTAACTTGTTTTAAGGGCGTGTAGTAGGGGTAGGAAAATGTATTATATCGTGATGTACTATATATCATTAGTAATAATAGCTAGTGTGTGCGCTTAGACTAAGTGCGATGAATCGAGAGAGATAGAGAGACATCGTTCGTGTGTTGAAGCGATATCAAATAATAGAATGATTATAAAGCATAAGTACTAACATCGAACGTCGTACCTTCGTTAACGTCGTCCTGCCCTTGGTCGAGGTTGGTGTCAACGTCTTCCTCTGCTGGAGCTGCGGCTTGGGTTGGTGATTCCGGGGGTGTCGACTCGTCTTGCTGTCGTGGTCCTGTGCGACATTTGTCGGTGAAGTGGTCGTAACGGTCGCAGTTAGTGCAATAATGGCAGCTGGCTCTAGCTTGGTGGTGATAGGTACACATCTGACACTAGGGATGAGGTCCGGTGTAGTTACGTCTTGGGTAAAATGGAACTGCTCGAAGAGGTTCAGGGTTGAGCGGCTCAGTCGCGGAGTAGTTGAAACTTGAGCTCTTCCTCTTGCGGCTAGGCTCGGCGGTAGCTTGTGGTGATATGTCGCCGTCGTCGGAAACGTCGTCGGTATCGTCCTCGGATTCATTGTCGAAACCGTCGGACAGTTTGATAGTAGCTTGATTCAGATTCTTGGCGGGATTTTTGGAAAAGTACCCTTTCAATACCCGATCGTCGTTGATTTCTGCAGCCAACTGATAGGTTTCTTCGATAGTAGTCGGTCGTGCAGCTTCGACAAAATTTCCCACACACTCAGGAAAAACACGTATGTACTTCTTGATAGCCTTTTCAGGAGTGTCGACTTGGCTTGGGCAGATGATTCTAAGTTGTTTGAACATAGCTGTGAGGCCGGCGTTGTCTCCTTCGATTTGCTTGATTTTCCAGAATTCGTTCTCGAGCTTTTGGACTTCGTGGGGAGGGCAATACTCTCTCTTCATGAGCTCCTTCAGTTCCTCCCATGATAGTGCGTAAGCTGCATCGTTTCCACGTTTGATGCGCTCGGCTGTCCACCAGTCGAGAGCTCGGGATCGGAATACTCCGGTAGCGCATGTGGTTTGGAAATGCTCAGGGCACCCACTCTGACGAAGGGTAACCTCGATGGCATCAAACCACTAGAGCATTTGGGATATACTTCCTTCACCTGTGAAGACCATTGGGTCACAGGCCTTGAACTGCTTAACACAGACTTTGGTGCGTTGGACTTAGAGTCTTCTGAGGTTTGAGAGTTGCTGAGGGCTTGAATTTGAGTAACGATTTGAGGAATGACTTGGCCATTTCCTTAGCCACAAATGATGCGATCCTCTGGTCGGACTTCCTTCGTGCTTGACGTTGAGAGTTGGAAGCGTTCGAAGACATCTACAAAAAGGTTTCGAATGAGATTAGATCATAATGATTTGTATTTCGCGATGCGATTTAGCGCGTTAAAACTTGTTTTAGTTAATATAGTAATACGTATTTCACATAGTGCCACATAGGAAAAACATACATCTCCTAAATTCTCACGTATTCACATAAGCGCGTGTAGCTACATGTTATAGGCATATATATTGATATTTAGATACGTATATATAATTGATGGTATTACGCGAGGACGCGATTAGGGGAGTTGTTATGAGTTAATTATGTTGCGAGAATTAGCTCTTGTTTTGGATTGCGATGGTTGTGCGAGTTGTGCATTAATTTAACGGGATGAAAGCGTAAATCGACAAATCGAAAACATAAAAGTTTAAAATTTGTTAAAACGTGCGCGAAGCACTTGAAAAGCGATGATGCGTAAAATCGACGATAGCGGCTTAAAATCAATGTAACGTCCTGGGTTTTGAGACAGCGACTGCCCAAAGTAATTCGATCATTACCCCGAGTTCGGACACACGCTTTGGCCTAATAGGTAAATGCGCTCACCGCCCCGCGGTTAACGGCATCACCCTTCCGGTTACTACGCGTCCCAAAGCGTTGGAAATAATCGAGACTTTGGTGATATTGAAAATCGAGGAGTGGGACGAGTTTTCAAGGTTCGGGTTTCACCCCTGACTTGATAACTTCGAATCCCTGATTGTGGTTTTAACTCCCCGACCCATCAGGAGGTTTCCACCGGATAGAATGGGAAATTTCCGCTAAGATGTGGATATCACTCCTAACTTAACAGACAATTTCGTGCAGATGAAAATACACGGAATGAGTGATTCGTCGAGATTTCACGGTTTTCACACCTATTCCCAACAAATTGACTCGTTTGTGTAATACGAGCGTTTTTCAGCGTGTGTTGTGGTTGCTTTAGGAAAAGCAATGTTTAGAAGTTCGTGCTGGAAGATCCTAATCAAGTTCGGGCGAACTTGGCATCACACTGATGTCAAGTTCGAGCGGACTTGACTATCTCAAGCGAACTTGGACAGGCAGTGTAACGCCTCGTATTTCCAAGATTTATTATTTTTATAAAAATTCACGCTCGTTTTCTATTTCCTGAGTCGCAACTTCAATCGGATCGAAAAACGATTTAAAACCGGAAAACTACGCGTTTTTACGCGTTTTAACGAAACGACAACTGAACGCAATCATTTTCGAGCGCCGACGTTTAAATCGCGTGTTTAAACCTAAAAATGATATTATACCCTGTTATGTCACGTTCGGGTTCGAAAACGGGTTTCAGAACCATAACGGGCCGCGTAAAACACATGAATCGGGCCTTAGGCCCAACACACTCAAAACCCTAGCCTATATAAACCTAACCCTCTCCTTCTTCATCATTTAGAAACCCTAGCCCCCTTTCTCTCTGAATTTCCGGCGACCAGAATCGATCTCCGGCGAGCTCCAGCGTTGGTCCGGCGACGACGGTTCACGCCGGCGAACCACCACCTCCCTCGCTCACACTCACCCCCTCAACCACCTCACTCTCCTCTCTCCCTCTCTGCAGTGGTGTCGCTGGCCACCAATCGGGTGGCGGCGCAGCAGGGGCGGCATAGCAGCGGCGGCAGCAATGGTTCAGCAACGGCGGTGTAGCAGCGGCGGCGGTGGCTTAGCGGTGGTGTTTTAACAGCGCCCGTGATCTCAGACCTGGTTCAGGCTCGGTTTCAGCTGGTTCGGGTCTTGAGTTTCCAGGCAGTAGCAACACTCGTGGCGGCGGCAGGCTTGATGACAGCAGCGGCAGCAGCAGGCTCGACGGCAGCAACACCGGCGTCAACCAACAACATGTTCGTCTCCGAAACCTCCGGTAACCCCTTTTAACTCATCCCCACTATCTTTGCTTTCTTTAAATCCTTCTAAACCCGAAATCCTTTTGTGGTTTCTCCATTTCAGGCGATGTTAATTCAAGTTCAGGTCAGTGTCGCTTTGGGTCGGATGTTCAACGATTCCGATATTGGTTCAGGCTGAGTTTGTCCGATTCTGTTTTGGCTTGGGCTCTTGTCGGGTCATGAGCGGTTCAACACGGCTCCGCACAGTTAGTCTGGGTCTCGGTCAAAGCAGGTTAGCGAGCAGATTCGGGTCAGCTTGGTCCATACACGTTTCGGTTCAAGTCGAACCTGGTCAAACAGTCAACACCAGTCAACAGCCGGCTCAGGTTCAACCTCGATTCAGTTCAGGTAGTCACATTTCAAGTGTTAAATTGGTTAAGATTCGATTCATGTTCGATTGTTGTTATTCCAGTTTTCAGCTCAGTTTGGCGTTCGGTCAAACCAGGTCAAACCTGGTCAACTGTGGTCAAACAGTCGCGGGTTCGAGACAACATCAGCAAACAACAGTTTCAGTTCGGGTCATACTCCTGTTCGATTCAAATTCTGTTCGGGTCAGCACGGTTCAAGTCCCGGTCAACTCAGTCAACTGCCGGTCAACTCGGGTCAAACAGTCAACTGTCGGGTCAATGCATGTTGTGGTATAATTTATCGACTCGAAACTTTGTAATGACGTTTTCATAACTAATTATTGTTTTAATCACGTAGCCGAACGTTATATAATTTGTAACACAAATAGATTATGTAAAAAAAAAATTATATTGTATCGTCGATTCTTGCAGTGTTTATCGTTGTGTTTTGACAATGTATCGACAACTCGCGTTGTCGGGATCGTTCTAAAACAGGGGAAACTCTGCCCGATTTTCGACTAATATATATATTTATTTATTATATCTATCGACGAGATATACTTATTCGTTACATCTTTCGACAAAATATATATTGATTTATTATACTTCCGGCAATATATATATTTACACCTTTCTGCTTTTCGACAAAATCCATTTAATTATTATATCGTTCGACAACATATTTAATTATTATTCTTTTCGACGAATATATATCTATTTAACGACAAGATATAAACAGTATTCCTTCCGACAAAATAAATATATGTTATATACTTTTCGAAAATGATACTTCTCTAACGACAATGTATGTATATAATATGTGTTTCCGACGAACAATATATATATTTAGCTACTATTCTTTTCGTTAACATGCATATATATCTAGTAATATTTTTCGCCAAAATATATAAGTACACATCTATTATTCTCGTCGACAAAACATAATAACTTAACGAAGGAATATATTTATCCAACTGCGAATATCTATATATCTTTTATACTTTTCGCCAAAAAAATATATATATTTATTGTATTATTTTGATAACACTTTTTGACGAATTTAACTTTAGAGTCGTTACATAAATTCCGTGCTAAACGTACACGTATCTTCAACTCCGATTCGATTATTCATCCATGTTCGTTGTCATTTAAGGTGGCATTGGTGTCCCATTTCTCCCACTCATCAACTCGTCGTGGAATTTTCAAAGAATACTTAGCAATTTTGTGAGTACACTCGACCCACATTTGTTATATATCACTTTTTGGGTGTAACATGTTTCCATATACAAAAATCACAAACACTTAAACTTTATGAAACGCACAAACAATCCTATACACATGACTACTTGAATCGTATACTTGTTGCTTGTCTAGGGATAAACGTTGTGCTATACTTTAGTCATTAACTATTTTTAGCCTTTGTTTGACATGCTTAGCGCTATAGGAATTCACGCATCCACCTCCATCGTGTTATTCGTGAGGTCATGTTAAAACATCGTGATTGCGTTACGGGTTTGATTATTAGCATTGCATGCCTTGATATTGCTCTTGTATAGATTTAGTTGCCATGAGGATTGTTAAAACTTTATTCGTATACGTATGCTAAGCTTAAACTTGTGTACTCGCCTTTGCTTTTGCATTGACTTTATTTTAAAACATGTTACAGGTTGAAGGAGATGACGCTATGAAAACAATATAGCAAGGACTAGATACACACAAATTAGACGTTAGGTTTAATGTCGACGTATCAATTTTGTTATGACTTTGCAAATGTTAGGTTTTTCTTTGTTTTGTTACATTGATGTATTTGACAATTCTTGTGAAATGAAATATGGTTTAATTAATTATTTTCACTTAATAATGTTGTGAGCAATGAGCAATCTCGTTTTCGTCTCATCCCGCTGTTTCTGCCATCGGTTGGGGTGTTACAGATTGGTATCAGAGCCATAACTATAGGGAATTAGGTAGATTGCTACGCTTTTGACCTAGTCTATAGTTAAGTACCATACTTGACCATACGTGATTCACATGCTAATTTCTTAAAACGTCTCTTATATGTTAAATTTATGAAATGCTTCACGTGTTCATACTCGTTACATTATTTCAATCATACGCCTTCCCTAATGCATATTACTCGATTATACTAAACTCGAAAACACTCGTATTACACAAGTGAGACGACTTCACCAAAATAGGCGTGATATCCACAATTTGGTGAACGATTCTCATTACGCTTATTCTTTATTTTTTTACGAAGTTACACCATCAAGTTAGGAGTGACATCCACACCTTGATGGAAAACTTCTCATTCAAACTCTAGTGGACTCTCGTCAAAGTGTCGAAATTAATTTTGACCCGAAGAGTGCCAACCACACTTAGGGTACGAAATCGTCGAGTTAGGGGTGAAACCCGCACCCTTGTCGATTAAGTCCCATTCCTCGATTTTCAATCTCGCCAAAGTTTCGATTTTCCAATCGATTAGAGACGTGTAATAACTGGAAGGGTAAAATGTCGTTAATCGCTCCCCGACGAGAGCGTTTTACCTATAGGCCAAAGCACGTTTCTCTAATTCGAAAGGATCTTCGATTCACTTTGGAATAGTCGACGTTTCTCTACCCGAAACAGTCTAATGTTTTCTGAGACTCTCTTTTATACCATTTCAATTTATACATGACTTTTTATATACTTGTTACCATTTCTTTCAAGTTTCTAATTTATTTTAAGGTTTTTACGCTATTCATATTAAACCTTTTCATCCACTTATACATTATTTGCATACATGATTTCAAAACGTCATCAACTAGTCTTATATTTCTCGGAAAGTCCGAAATGGAGACCGTCGTCGAGATAGGAGTGAATTCCTTACCTAGACGATCAAACTTCGTTTCCTTCCTTCCTTAAAACGATCTCACCAACGGATTAGGGGTGATTCCCATACCTCGGTGATCGTTACCAACCCTCCTTCTTGGAGACTTTATTACACAAACCACATGTTTAAATTGTATACCTAAATCTTTTACCATGTTGTCAAAATTCTTACTTAGACGAATTTCAAAATGTACTATTTTATCAAACGTATTTCCCATCCGGTAATCTATTTCATATAAATCCCATACGCATATACTTGGTCACCACATGAAACGTTTGTTTTACGATTTTCAAAGCTCGACAGAATGCTACCTACCAACTTAATCGGTCCAAGGAATACCTTGTCCACAAGTCTTATGTTTAACTTAATCACTAAAACACGCTCCCGTAATAACTTTATGTTAAAATTTTCGTTGTAAAAAAAAAAAAATCAAACCAATATCTTATAGGCATTATGGATCGTTGTACTAAAGGTGTGTTTGGGATTGCTTTTGCAACCTAATATTTTTTTTGTGTTTGAAAGCGCAAATATTAAATAATAAATAAATAAATACATAAAAATCTATTTTTAGTGTTTGGGTAATAATTAATAAAATATATAATAATAAAAAAAACTGATTTGTTTTACGTATTTTAGAGATCAAAGCTCGTCTATTTATAACTTTATATGTACATGTATATATATTTTTTCAAACACTCAAATAGTTGATTACCTGATTATTGTGATATCAAATAACATAATCAATCCAAACACTATCTTCCTACAGTATGTTTTGTTACAACTAATTATCTGACTTTGATTATTCAGAACGCATAACCTATTTTCAAAACTCAACCCCAAACACCCTCTAAATCTCTCATCGCGATTAAGAAAACATTTCGCTAAACGTTTTTTTCAACGGTCATTAAATCAATTAACACGGATTTCCTCTCAAGAGTCAACGTATCACAAGCACCACTAATTTCAAATCTTCTTATATCCTTTGAAAACAATGCGAACTTACTATTTTAATACCTTATCATACACCTCCCGAAATGTCACATGAGTTTCAAAACACGTGGGCAAGAAAACTTTATGAAGACCAACCATTTTCGACCTACTTAAATTCTCTTAAAACAAATGGTAGCACTCCCGTCTTTTACAAAATACGTAACACATAATCGATAAGTACTTTATATTCCTTTATATTCACACACTAGATCCTATATTTTAAGTTAAACTTAAGCCTATTTTAGAAGCGATAACCTCAAAGTTTTGCTCAAACAACAATACATGCGTATCCTCGTACATGGTTTAGTCAACTGTTGCATGACATTTTAATCATATCATTCGCTTTACACACCCTGATCTCTCGACTATTTTATGTAAATAAATTCGTAGCATTCAATTCATATCATACGCACAATTATCGTCTGTTACACTTGTTGACGTTCATAATTATACACATGTTCATGTTCATGAAAATACGTGTCATCTTTCATGCTTATTATAACACCTAATGGCATACCTCCCAACATCGTCCGTGGATAGGAGAGATTCCTGGCTCGTAAGTAATGCCCTACCTCTAAAATCACCAACGCGTTTTGGGCTTAATGCTAGTGGATGAGAGGAGAACTCCACAGTTAAGCGTGCTCAAGTGGGAGTAGTACTAGGATGGGTGACCTCCTGGGAAGTCTCCACCAGGGCAACCAAAAACAAAGTCGTGAGTTCCTGAATGGGCCACCCATCAAGGGCAAAGCGGACAATATTGGTGATAACGAGGGGCAGGGTGTTTACAGGGGTGTTACACTTATACTTATCATCACATTCATGCATATACGTCTTATATCCATGCTTATACTTATTTCCATACTTATGCTTATACTCATACACATACCTATACTTGTACTCGTATTCATATTCATGCCTATGCGCGAGCGGAACCCGAGGGATTCGCTTACGTGGGCCACAAGCTATTTGCACGCAAACATGCCTACGCACTACATTCTTACACGCACGCAAACTTATTTCCAGAATTTATGTACACCTTTATTCATGCGCTGCTAGTACAAGCTATGCGGATCATGTGATGATCGGTATAATCGCGGGTGCACACAGGATTATAGCGATAAGCGCATGAGAACCATAGAGTGTACTACCGCGTATGGTAACACACGGAACGTAACATTGCATCGAGTAACGAAACGGTCGCAACGTGGTCAAAACATGGTGGATACGCCGCTGGTACTTCCTATACATAAGTGTTTTCACCATGCTGCCAAACTTTCGTAATACGTGCCATGAGAAATTCGATGATTTACAGACCATAATATGACCTAACACGCCAGCTTTAAACAACTCACAACTGCATTGCTAAGTGCGCGCTACCCGATTATCCACGACTAGTCTTAATCCCTAACGTAATATTTTCGTTTGTTCGTATACATATGCCATCCTTACACGAGTATTCGTTGATCGAATCAATCGTTCGCTCTTATGCCTCCGTTACCACCGTTAACCTTGTCTTTTTATGCAACCACGTTTACAATCAATCGTGTAAGCATTCAAACCATAAATGCCATCTTACTCTAAAGTTATCTCCCATTCTCGTAGATAGCAACACGCTTGATTGGCCGCTACCTCGATAACTAGCTTATTTTAAATACCTAACCTTCTCGTTTTCCATCATCAAGCAACTCTCTACAAAACCGAGATTTATTAACGCTCTTCAAAGGCGATTGAACTTTCTAGCAACCTACGGTTCGACTACACTCACCATTAAACTGCATACCACTTCTTACGATAGCTTTTCGGCTTAGATGGCATATCATTGAGTTATTCAAGCTCGTTTAAACCGCTCTCCTATACGCATACTTACGCGCTTTACTTACGCTTGGTGGCTTTAATCTTTCTAGTCAAGCAACTTCTTCTTGCAAACCTAACTCTTCGATGTTCTAAACTTCATGCTTTCCCTCATGTGTCCAAACATCCAAGTCTCAATTTTAGACGATCATTCTATAGCCAAATCTTTCTAAAGTCTTCCTCTTGAATAAATTTCGGGATGAAATTTCCTAAAGGAGGGGAGACTGTAACGCCTCGTATTTCCAAGATTTGTTATTTTTATAAAAATTCACGCTCGTTTTCTATTTCCTGAGTCGCAACTTCAATCGGATCGAAAAACGGTTTAAAACCGGAAAACTACGCGTTTTTACGCGTTTTAACGAAACGACAACTGAACGCAATCATTTTCGAGCGCCGACGTTTAAATCGTGTGTTTAAACCTAAAAATGATATTATACCCTGTTATGTCACGTTCGGGTTCGAAAACGGGTTTCAGAACCATAACGGGCCGCGTAAAACACATGAACCGGGCCTTAGGCCCAACACACTCAAAACCCTAGCCTATATAAACCTAACCCTCTCCTTCTTCATCATTTAGAAACCCTAGCCCCCTTTCTCTCTGAATTTTCGGCGACCAGAATCGATCTCCGGCGAGCTCCAGCGTTGGTCCGGCGACGACGGTTCACGCCAGCGAACCACCACCTCCCTCGCTCACACTCACCCCCTCAACCACCTCACTCTCCTCTCTCCCTCTCTGCAGTGGTGTCGCTGGCCACCAATCGGGTGGCGGCGCAGCAGGGGCGGCATAGCAGCGGCGGCAGCAATGGTTCAGCAACGGCAGTGTAGCAGCGGCGGCGGTGGCTTAGCGGTGGTGTTTTAACAGCGCCCGTGATCTCAGACCTGGTTCAGGCTCGGTTTCAGCTGGTTCGGGTCTTGAGTTTCCAGGCTGTAGCACCACTCGTGGCGGCGGCAGGCTTGATGACAGCAGCGGCGGCAGCAGGCTCGACGGCAGCACCACCGGCGTCAACCAACAACATGTTCGTCTCCGAAACCTCCGGTAACCCCTTTTAACTCATCCCCACTATCTTTGCTTTCTTTAAATCCTTCTAAACCTGAAATCCTTTTGTGGTTTCTCCGTTTCAGGCGATGTTAATTCAAGTTCAGGTCAGTGTCGCTTTGGGTCGGATGTTCAACGATTCCGATATTGGTTCAGGTTGAGTTTGTCCGATTCTGTTTTGGCTTGGGCTCTTGTCGGGTCATGAGCGGTTCAACACGGCTCCGCACAGTTGGTCCGGGTCTCGGTCAAAGCAGGTTAGCGAGCAGATTCGGGTCAGCTTGGTCCATACACGTTTCGGTTCAAGTCGAACCTGGTCAAACAGTCAACACCAGTCAACAGCCGGCTCAGGTTCAACCTCGATTCAGTTCAGGTAGTCACATTTCAAGTTTTAAATTGGTTAAGATTCGATTCATGTTCGATTGTTGTTATTCCAGTTTTCAGCTCAGTTTGGCGTTCGGTCAAACCAGGTCAAACCTGGTCAACTGTGGTCAAACAGTCGCGGGTTCGAGACAACATCAGCAAACAACAGTTTCAGTTCGGGTCATACTCCTGTTCGATTCAAATTCTGTTCGGGTCAGCACGGTTCAAGTCCCGGTCAACTCAGTCAACTGCCGGTCAACTCGGGTCAAACAGTCAACTGTCGGGTCAATGCATGTTGTGGTATAATTTATCGACTCGAAACTTTGTAATGACGTTTTCATAACTAATTATTGTTTTAATCACGTAGCCGAACGTTATATAATTTGTAACACAAATAGATTATGTAAAAAAAAATATTTATATTGTATCGTCGATTCTTGAAGTGTTTATCGTTGTGTTTTGACAATGTATCGACAACTCGCGTTGTCGGGATCGTTCTAAAACAGGGGAAACTCTGCCCGATTTTAGACTAATATATATATATATATTTATTTATCATATCTATCGACGAGATATACTTATTCGTTACATCTTTCGACAAAATATATATTGATTTATTATACTTCCGGCAATATATATATTTACACCTTTCTGCTTTTCGACAAAATCCATTTAATTATTATATAGTTCGACAACATATTTAATTATTATTCTTTTCGACGAATATATATCTATTTAACGACAAGATATAAACAGTATTCCTTCCGACAAAATAAATATATGTTATATACTTTTCGAAAATGATACTTCTCTAACGACAATGTATGTATATAATATGTGTTTCCGACGAACAATATATATATTTAGCTACTATTCTTTTCGTTAACATGCATATATATCTAGTAATCTTTTTCGCCAAAATATATAAGTACACATCTATTATTCTCGTCGACAAAACATAATAACTTAACGAAGGAATATATTTATCCAACTGCGAATATCTATATATCTTTTATACTTTTCGCCAAAAAATATATATATATTTATTGTATTATTTTGATAACACTTTTGACGAATTTAATTTAGAGTCGTTACATAAATTTCGTGCTAAACGTACACGTATCTTCAACTCCGATTCGATTATTCATCCATGTTCGTTGTCATTTAAGGTGGCATTGGTGTCCCCTTTCTCCCACTCATCAACTCGTCGTGGAATTTTCAAAGAAGACTTAGCAATTTTGTGAGTACACTCGACCCACATTTGTTTATATCACTTTTTGGGTGTAACATGTTTCCATATACAAAAATCACAAACACTTAAACTTTATGAAACGCACAAACAATCCTATACACATGACTACTTGAATCGTATACTTGTTGCTTGTCTAGGGATAAACGTTGTGCTATACTTTAGTCATTAACTATTTTTAGCCTTTGTTTGACATGCTTAGCGCTATAGGAATTCACGCATCCACCTCCATCGTGTTATTCGTGAGGTCATGTTAAAACATCGTGATTGCGTTACGGGTTTGATTATTAGCATTGCATGCCTTGATATTGCTCTTGTATAGATTTGGTTGCCATGAGGATTGTTAAAACTTTATTCGTATACGTATGCTAAGCTTAAACTTGTGTACTCGCCTTTGCTTTTGCATTGACTTTATTTTAAAACATGTTACAGGTTGAAGGAGATGACGCTATGAAAACAATATAGCAAGGACTAGATACACACAAATTAGACGTTAGGTTTAATGTCGACGTATCAATTTTGTTATGACTTTGCAAATGTTAGGTTTTTCTTTGTTTTGTTACATTGATGTATTTGACAATTCTTGTGAAATGAAATATGGTTTAATTAATTATTTTCACTTAATAATGTTGTGAGCAATGAGCAATCTCGTTTTCGTCTCATCCCGCTGTTTCTGCCATCGGTTAGGGTGTTACAGATTGGTATCAGAGCCATAACTATAGGGAATTAGGTAGATTGCTACGCTTTTGACCTAGTCTATAGTTAAGTACCATACTTGACCATACGTGATTCACATGCTAATTTCTTAAAACGTCTCTTATATGTTAAATTTATGAAATGCTTCACGTGTTCATACTCGTTACATTATTTCAATCATACGCCTTCCCTAATGCATATTACTCGATTATACTAAACTCGAAAACACTCGTATTACACAAGTGAGACGACTTCACCAAAATAGGCGTGATATCCACAATTTGGTGAACGATTCTCATTACGCTTATTCTTTATTTTTTTACGAAGTTACACCATCAAGTTAGGAGTGACATCCACACCTTGATGGAAAACTTCTCATTCAAACTCTAGTGGACTCTCGTCAAAGTGTCGAAATTAATTTTGACCCGAAGAGTGCCAACCACACTTAGGGTACGAAATCGTCGAGTTAGGGGTGAAAACAATATAGCAAGGACTAGATACACACAAATTAGACGTTAGGTTTAATGTCGACGTATCAATTTTGTTATGACTTTGCAAATGTTAGGTTGTTCTTTGTTTTGTTACATTGATGTATTTGACAATTCTTGTGAAATGAAATATGGTTTAATTAATTATTGTCACTTAATAATGTTGTGAGCAATGAGCAATCTCGTTTTCGTCTCATCCCGATGTTTCCGCCATCGGTTGGGGTGTTACAGGCAGGTTCGGTCGAACTTGGTCAAGTCCGGTCTAACTTGATCAAGTTCGGGCGAACTTGATCAATTTCGAGCGAATTTGTCCCCCAAGTTCGGGCGGATTTGCTGTTCGTGTTCGTTTTCGGCGTTTAATCGATGCGTAACGGTCTGATTTGGTGTCTTAACTGTAGACTAAGTCGAACATGGAAATTCTACCTAATTCCCTACAGTATAGCTCTGATACCAATCTGTCACACCCCAACCGATGGCGGAATCATCGGGGCGTGGCACTAGGCGAATCAGATTGCTTGAGAGAATCCATAACAACTGTTTATGCGACAATATTTAAACATTCATTATCCCATACTAACAAACATATAATCCATAAACAATTATTACAAATATCAAAACCTCTCAAACAAACATAATTCGATCTTCCCTAGATTTTCTATTACAATGCGTTTCTAGAGATAATTCCTAAATCCGTTTTGCAGCAAGTAGATCTCAATAACCTGCAACATACGTTAAAATAATTTGTCAATACAAAAATATATTGGCGAGCATACAGGTTTTGATATAATAGCATAGTAGATAAAAATGTAGCGAATTCTTCATAAATAAACATGATTCATACAATACATAAACTCACAAGACAATTTATCATGCTAACTCGCGGAGAGCTCGCGCGTACATCCTAGCTAAACCCCGTCGGATGAGAGCCCTTCTACAGTACCGTACTAGCCAAGGTGGAGATAACGAAAAATGCCCTAGCTTATATGTTCTAGTAATCACGTATCAATATGTACAACAGATATTCACATGTGATAAACTAGTTTAGCGTGCGTTGTATTTTTGATAAGAACGTATGTTACACCCAAAAGTGTGTTAAAGCGAAAATGGGTCAAGTATACTCACAATTGATGCGTTTAGGTTAGAGATGAGGTCCGAGATGAGTTGAGGAGAGCGCCGGATCAGCCTGTATACACGAACAGAAGTGCAACAGTCTGCGAAAAGCTGAACGGTTAAGTCTTGGTTGGGCAGTAGCCAAGTTCGGCCGAACTTGCATGGAAACATGCAAGTTCGCGCGAACTTGTGAGATTTTGGGAGTGTTGGAGCTAAGTTCGGCCGAACTTGTACATGTATGTACAAGTTCGAGCGAACTTGTAGATAAGCAAGGATTTTTGTGTTAATCTGCCAAGTTCGGCCGAACTTGGTAACACCAAGTTCGAGCAAACTTGACTCTAGTTGCTGGATTTTTTTTTTTTCGTGTTAAGAGTTCGTTGGGCGATTCGGTTTGTATTATATTGTTTTATCAAGCGTTATAGCGAAGTATTAAGCGTATTCAATGGTCATATTTACTTAAATTCCACAATTACTCAAAGTTTGATAAGTAAGCGATGAAACATGCGGCTTTGTTCCCAAGTCTTTCGAGAGTTGCGTTGTAGTTTAAGCTAGCAGATAGCCTTGGAAATTTCACGCAACGTTAATAGTATTTAGTTTGTGCGATATAAGCGTTGTGTTAGCGCGATGTAATTCGTTGTTTGACTTTCTACCTGTTGTTTATTTGCCACAGCATTTATTCATTACTCCCCGCTATCTATTCTTATATCCCATTGTCTAATTTTCTTTATTTGTTATTCTAATCTCGAGCTCGGTTAGTTAATTAAGAATGATATATCAAGGGTTAATTTATAGGAACTAAAACAATAGAGAAACACCAAGTCCAAAAAAAAAGTTCATAAATCATTGGGTGTTTACATAATTATCAGGTAATATTCATTAACCAATGAAACTTAAATGGGTTAACCTGAAACACAAAAAGTTCAAATATGCTTTAATGATTTAAAGCGTATTTGGGTTGCCCGTGGTTTTATAGCCAGTGGCAACTTGGAGGTGGGATAAGGCTTTAAGACCAATAGGTCCTGAGTTCGATTCCCACAAAGGACCATATTTATTGGGTTTCCTCCTGAATTGGTGTATGAGTATTATGCCTAGTTGAGATGGATATGATCGGATGGTTTCGCTAATGACATAATAATACTCCGGTGATCTGTCAGTGATCTAAATTTGGCTGTTAAAAAAACATATTTGGGTTAGGGTTGATATATTTTGCATGGTTAAATATATGAGTTTGGTTTATAATCAATTATTCGAGGTGTCAGTCAGACATGATGACCACCCTATTTAATTCATATTAAACTTGTGAAAACAATTACATTCATCACGAGGCATATAAATTTATAGTAAATCTATTCTCAAGTCTCAACCACATAAAAGTATAACTGATTTTTAAATTTAATGAATAGAGTATACATCTATGCCTACCTGTTGGGATAACTGATTTTTAAATTTAATGAATAGAGTACACATCTATACCTACCTAGAGTACACATCTATACCTACCTAGTCGGATAACTGATTTTTAAATTTAATGAATAGAGTATACATCTATACCTACCTGGTCGGGAAGTCTTACCTACGCATAACGTAATAGTCTAGTGATATGGTGTTTGCTAGCTACGTGAAAAAATATTATGGATTCAAATCATTGCAAATACGAGGTTAAGTAATGCCAGTCAAGTTGAACTCAACGATAATTAGTGGTCATAGTTTATACATCTAGGTGTAAAAAGTTGTATACATCTATACCAAATAAATAGATGTGATCATACATAGTTTATCCGACGGCTTGACAAAAATCTTTATGCGAGCCAAAGAGACCCAAGCGGAGAAGGAGCTGATCATTAGAACCGTCGGCAAACTATAAAGGGGAAAGGAAGCAAAGAAGGATTGTGGATGTGGCTAGATAGAAACGTGTAAACAAGTAGAGCTTTGGTTTTATTGGATTCGAAGACACGCAAGATATTTCCATATCCAATCCAATTTGATATTTCCATTAAGCTAGCAACGTACCATTCTTTATCAAGATATGTCCATATGAGTCACCAACGTCTTCGCAACATGAGTCATATTTTTACGGAGGGTAACTTAAGTATAAATACTAGTAAAAAACCCCTATCAAAATTAACCAACTCATTTACCCAAAATAAATATTATCACATACTTTCATCGTCATCTTGTTTCTCTGGCAAGATTAGAATATTCTAGCAAAACTGGTTGTAAAAGATGACGATAGGAAGGTATCATTCACTAGTTTTATTTTCAAAGTAATATACTTTCCAGCCTAGCTAGTTAATTGGGTTATAACATGCTTGAGGTCAACACTTTAAACCCTATAACATTTTTTTTACAACTAATTTTTTCCTCAAATACTTACACCTTTTAATGATTAAACTTTGTTCTCCCCACAAGAGATAATTTCTCTTAATCATTAGGCCAAAATCTAAGTGGCTATAACGTTTTGTTTTAATTATTAGAACCAACTAGTTTTGCTTATGTTATTGAAGTTATATTCTTAATGAAAATGAAAATTATATTATGTATATAGTTATGTATAAAATTAAATATGCTAATATTTCTATATCTATACACTACAAAAATCATGAGGGAGAATAATGTCAGTTAGCTGTCTGACACCCTCTTATTGATTGATTCTTTTTATATATAACATTCAAGCCTTTAGCTTCATTAATATGTGTGTTTAGCCTCTTTGTTTAAAAAAAGGTTTTCTTTTAGTTGGTCAATTTTTTTATATGTGTGCTTAGTCTCTGCTTTAAATTTGGTTGTGTACATGTTTAGTCCCTCTACTTATATACTTTTAAGTAATTGATTGTCACTTTTTGTAGTTTTATTTTAAATCTTCAAGTTCGATAATATACGTGTTTAGCCCCTTTGTTTTTAGAAAAAAAAGTTTTTTTTTATTGGTTAACTTTGTTTATATGCGTGTCAAGTCCCTCTGCTTTAACTTTGGTAATATACATGTTTAGTCCCTCTACTTTTATTCATTTTAGTTTTTCATCTTTTAGCATTTTACCTTTGGTGTCGTAATGAATCAACCCGTAGGGAATAGTGACCGTTAGCTATTGATGGGCACCGCCATTATCCTTGGACTTTAATAAAGTTACTTTATAATTCCTAAACTTTATTAAAATAAAAATTATTTGACACTCGTATTTTTATCTTTGTCACAGTGTAATTTTTATTGAGATAGTGTTATGAGTAGTATGTACAAGTATCCGAAATACAGATCTGCATGTTATTAAACTGTGAAATATTTCGCTTACCGCCCCGCAACGGGGGCGGGCATAAACTAGTTCTTAACTATGTTGAATATAGTAATTTTTGTGGTTCAACGAAAGATATTTTACTTCTATTTTAAGTTATTTTTATTACTGTTAATTCAAACAGATTTTAAATTTTAAAATATTTTAATTTAATATATTGAGTTAATTACACCATTAGACCTTGTGGTTTTGTCAAAATAACAACATTGGGTACTATTATTTTTCTGTTGCAACATTGAGTCATGTGGTTTTATTTTTGTAACAATGTTGGGTATTAAGCCAAACCTTAGTTAAAAACTAATTATAAACAGGGGTATCCCTATTAAGATGATGGTTACTATTGATTGAAAATTTTTCACAATGATGAATTTTGATGGAAAACAACTCTGGATAAATTTCTGAAAGAATAAATAAAAACAATTCAAACATCAACTTTAACTCGTTTCTGGTAGGGAGTATGTTCACACAAAAGTAGTCGTGCTTTTCTAATTAAACGCCCTACTAAAAATCTAGCGTCCACTTTATCAACAGAGATAGTATATCACTTTTACTAATGAGTGAATGTTTATAAAAAAAAGTTATAGATCTTTTTTTGAACAGTGACTTTCTTTTTGAGTGACCCAATGTCACATCATCTAAACGACAGTCCTAGCCAAGATCTGCCCAGACTACGTTGTCTTAACCGGACCCGTGCTGGGTTGGTCAGACTTGGTTATGACGTTCCCTCAGAAACTGTATTGCCTTCACACGAGTTGCCTCGCTGAAGTAACAACTAGATGAAAACCGGGGTGCGGCCCAAGATCGAACCTCCTTGGTGGGTTTGTCACCATCATTGCTCAACCACTGAGCTATAAGCCCAGGTTATATCCACCATAATATGACACAAGTAGGAATTGAAATTGAGTCTCCATTGGAAAACTCAAATCTCCTACCACTAGGCCCTTTACATTTAAAAAAAAATATTTTTCTAATCAAACACCATATACCACACGTAATATTAAACCCACCCAAATCATTGCAGATAGTGTATCATTTTATGATCTGGTGAATGTTTTTCAAAATATTTATTATTATAATATTAGTTATTATACAGTGGCTTAATCCAAAATCAAATATTAATGGGTAAATATATATTTTAAAAAATGTTACAAAAACATAGTAGAAATTAGGTTAGATATATATAACAGACCCATAAAAGTATATATAATTGTCTCCATTTGTTTCATTAATTTAATAAAAAAATCACTCATGTCATTGGCAAACACAAAGTGTAATCGTATCTGTATATTGGTTGATTTTATCACATAAAAAGGGAAAAGGTGAGGGGGACTATATATGTTAAAAGCTTATTTTAATGACGAATATACCCTTGTTTTATAGTTAGATTTTAACTAAGGTTTTTTTAATACCCAATATTGTTACAAAAATAAAATCATAGAACTCAATGTTGCAACAAAAAAATGTTAGTACGCAATGTTGTTATTTTAACAAAACCACAAGAACTAACGGTGTAATTAACTCTAATATATTTTAATAGTTAATTTTAGTAATAATAATATATTCCTATACTTCTTATACTAATAAATAAAAATCTTTTTTTGACACATGTCACTTTCAGATACTTTCTCACCTTATTTTTCTATTTATCTCTCATATGAAATAATAATAATAATTTTAAAACAAAATTTTATATAAGAATAAATATTTGCTTTTCTGTAAATAATTTTAAACAAAAATTAAGATAAAGGGTAAATGTTGGTTTTTATTATGATCATATTAAATAATAATAATAATAATAATAATTTTAAAGAAAAAATTAGATAAGAATATATACGTTTGTTTTTATTATGATGATATTAAATAATAATAAATTTAAACAAAAAATTAGATACCGATAAATATTTGTTTTTCTATAATTAATTAAATAAAAATTTTGGAGTTCGATGATTGAAATTATGGTAAATTAAGAATCAAATTATCTCGTTTGATATATACTTAATAATTGTGACAGTGTCTTTTATCACTAGAATTAAAAAATTATTCTAGGTCGGGCATATGCTTCTATCAAATTGTAAGTACTTTTAGAACACATCGCTATAATGGTTTGGAATGTTCATTTTTAAAAGATAAATCCTGATATTTGTTGGTGTTATTATATGGCATTATATTTTATTTCACAAGTGCAATATACGAGTTTTTTTAAAGATATATTTTTTATTATTTAGTATATAAAATGATATTTCATGTAATACACGGGGTTCTAACCTAGTGTATAATATAATAGTATATATTTAAAAAAATGGTGTCTTAAGGTACGGGTGTAATTTGAAATTTTCCTTACCATGTTAATTATAAACGATTATAAATTTAATTTTCAAGATATTACGTAAATTATCAAATTTTGATAAATAATCTACATATATTTTTTTTAATGAAAGGAGGATAATAAATAAATTATGAAGTATTCTAAAATTTGGGTTGTCGGAATACTATGTATAAACGAACGAACAAAGCAAATCAATATCAACGGAAATGCCACCTTCCAAGTCTAATCCGTATAATTTAAATGCGAAATCACCGTAGGATTTCGGGACCGTGTAGATGAGATCGGTTATCTCAGTCTCGTGATCATCATCAAAGGTACGGACTCCATAACAACTTGTGTGCATGAATTTGGGTTTCCACTACCTTATAGTTGGAAATTTAGATTCGCTATTGTTTGCTTTTGTGATCTTTAAGAGTTTGTGCTATTATATTTAAATATATAGTTATGTTGTTTTAGCAAATAATGACTGAACTACTGATTGTGTCGCACCGAAAGGTGACGCGCTGAAAAACTGAATATGAACTACTGAATGTGATTATGTGACGCATTGAATGTGATTATGTGACGACTGAATGTGAACTGACTACGCACTGAACTATTGAATGTGACGCACTGAATGCGACTAAATGAATATGTTTTATATATATATATTGTTAAGAAAATGTATATTGCATTGTTGTTGTCCCACTGAGTAAACCTCATTTACCCAGGCGTACATTTTCCTTCTGTTGTACGTTAGTTTGCAAGGATATTTGGGAAGACTTGGAAGGATAGCTCAAGGGAATAAAAGACGCACATGGATTTTCATAAAATTTTAAAATGTTTTGTACAATATTTATACTTTTTGAAATAATGTAAAGTTTTACAATTTATGGAATGATGTTTTGACCTCTGATGTACTGTATAAGTGACACGTCAGCCCAAGCCAGGTTGGAGTGTTACCGCACACCTCATTTTATGATTTTGCACATCTTCCTGATGACATCCCCTACCAACCATCACCTACCCCTTCTCCTCCTACTAGTCCCTTTTCACACTCAATCATTCCATCGACACCAAACATTCCTCACTCACCCATTACTCCTACAAGTGCTAGTTCTTCATCCAATCCGTAATTTCCTCATCTTAATCCTCTTCCACGTCAACATCCTTTAGTCTTTGACAACATCCAAAACCTCGTGTTCCTTATAGTCCATCTGCCAATCAGGCTTCCATGTCCTCTCAAATCCATGTGGAACACACATCCTTCACCTTTTCCAATCGACATCCGGAGTGGCGTCAAGCCATGGTCGAGGAATTTACAACCCTCATAAAAAAAATGATTCTTGAACTCTTGTACCTCCGGATTGCCAAAACTAACGTTATTGATTGCAAGTGGTTTACATGATAAAGAAAGATCAACATGGTTTAATTACACGCTACAAAGCTCGACTAGTTGCAAAATGTTTTCGACAACAACCTGGCATTTATTTTAATGAGTCTTTTAGTCTTGTCATCAAGTCCACAATAATTAGAGTGGTTCTTTCACTTCTTGTCACATAATAGTGGCCACTTCGTCAACTTGATGTTCAGAATTCCTTTTACATGTGGTTCCCACAGTGATAGTCTACTTAATACAAACAGAAGGCTTTGTTGATCATAAACATCTGGATCATGTCTGTCAGTTACACAAATATCTTTACAAACTTAAGCAATCTCCAAGAGCATGGTTTCATCATTTGTCATAAGCCCTCTATAACTTACAGTTTATGGGCTCCAAAACAAACCCTTTCTCTTTTCACCTACTAATGTTGAAAACCCCTTCTCTACATCCTGGTCTATGTGGATGATATCATAGTAACAAGCAATAATAGACCTGTCGTTAATAGTGTTATTCAGTTACTTAGTAAAGCTTTTACCATCAAGGACCTTGGTATTCATGACAATTTTGCTAAGGTCTGAGCTGGTTCTTCAAGGAAACAATCTTCTTGTTTTCCGAAAGAAGTACATCTATGACATTCTACAATGTATTGCATTCATTGACTGTAAACCGGTTTTATCACCAACGAGTACATCACAACAATTATCACTTGGGGACAATCCACTGTTACCAGATGCAAACAAATATCATCAACCGATCGAGGCACTTCAATAAATCACATTATTTATGTCGGATATCACTTTTGCAGTCAACAACGTTTATGTCGGATATCACTTTTGCAGTTAACAACGTTTATCAATACATGCATTCCCCCACAAAGAACCATTGGTTACTCATTCGTCATGATTCTAGTTCCGATTTACAAGCTTTTATTGACACTCTATGATCTTGGTGCTACATATTTCTCCAAAATCCAGTCTTCCATGCTCAAACAAAGCATGTTAAAGTTGACTTTTACTTTTTTTGAGAAAGGTTGCACAAAGAAAATCAAAGACGTGTTCATATATACATAATATCAGATACGGACATCTTTAAAAAGCCTATGCGTACTCACATATTTACATTTTTACGATCCAAGCTACAGGTCGTTGCACGGCCTTAGCTTGCGGGGGAATATTAGCCACAATGTAGTTATAATGAGTTAAAATGATATTATGTAATTATAGTTAGAAGGGGTATTGTTTAAATTTGTTTAATATATAACCCCTTCTCATTGTAAACCTAATTACAATCAATACAACATATTTTACAATTTACACACATATAGGTGTTTGGGTTCTATTTATCGGATTTACTGGAATAAGAGACACATAATCACTTCCAAAGGCACGTTTTATCAATTCCAAGTTTAAGTTTAATCAGTTCCAAATTTAGATTTTAATCAATCAACTACAAAACTTGCTATTTCACTTGAAAGTTTGACAAATTACATAGACATAATCAAGGGCGTAGGATTCAAGGGGCAGGAGGGGGCGTCCGACCCCCGAATTTTTCGCTCAGTAGTGTTAATTCGGGACGTTTCGTATAGAATTTTGTAGGTATATACGTTTTCGACCCCCCGGTTTTATAAAAAAATTAGGTATATACGTTTTCGTCCCCCCGGTTTTATAAAAAAATAAATTTTTAGGTATATACGTTTTCAACCCCCGGTTTTATACTTTTTTTATTTATATAGCACAAATAAAATATTTAATTAGCCCAAACATCACATAGCCCAAATCATTATATTTGAAAGAATGTATATTATATAGCCCAATTCATTATATAGCCCATATAAAAATCCCACCCTATAAAAAAAAAAACCCAAATTCCTTTAGTTGTGACTACGACCTGAACAGAAGCCAGAAGGGGGGAAAAACGTTGTTGTTGTGCCTGCTCTTGTTCGACTGCAAGCTGCTGCGCTACCTGTGGATTGACCGGCTGCAGCTGCTGTGCTACTTGTTGTGGTCTTGTTCGACTTCTTCAATCTTCATAAGGTTAAAGGTATGTGTTTTTTTTATCTTTAGGTTTAATTTAGGGCTGCAATTTATGTGATTTAGGTTGAAATTAGGGGTGAAATTGGTCTGAATTTTTGCCCTAAACTTGTTGAAGCAATTTCTAATTTTTTTTAATGTCACTATAGATAGAAATCAGAGTTTGAAATTTTGGGTGATTTGTTAACTTGTTTTGTTATTAGAATATGCTATGAGGAAGTATAAAAGCATAACTTCTTTTTTCAAAAGAAAGAATAAAGAATTCAAACAGTATGATGACTTACATAGAAAGGAGATTGCTGAGAACTTTGATTTAGAGTCCATAATTGAAGAATTGGAAATTCTTAAAGGAAGACGGACATAACTATAATTTTTCATCCAACTGAACTGGGTACCCACTTTCCTCTTCTTTTTAATGTTTTGGTGTCTTTATTTCAATTGTTTGTTAAACAATGTTTACGTTTTAATGTTTGAGAACGTTTTTTATTTGATATTAATGTTTGACCCGATCCGACCAGAATCGAATCACCGACGTCCGACCCGAACATAGAAAATATTTTTTAGCTCCGGTGCCTTCCGACCCCCGAACTTTTTTTTCAAACTTCGCCACTGGACATAATTTGTACTTATCAACCAAATAGATTAAAGTCAATCAATGGGTTAGACATCATACAACACGATGAAATCTCTCCCTAATGAAATGACAAATTACTAATGCAACAGTAATCTATAATGAATTAATCATAGAGGGACATAATACAAGCCTCTCTATAAAGAAATGGCTATCTCGATGAATCAATCGCAAAACTTCTTTCAAGTGAATATAAAAATCATAACAGTACAATTTTCTAAAGAAATACATATGGACATGTTGATGAGCAAAATTTTCTAAAATTCAAAGATAAATCAAATGATTTAATAAAAATAATCAAACTATAACCCTGGGTTTATAGCTCAGTGGTCGGGCAATGATGGTGACAAACCACCAAGGGGGGTTCGATCCTGAGTCGCACCCGGTTTTCATCCGGATGTTACTTCAGCGAGTCAACTCGTGTGGAGGCAGTATGGTTTCCCGGGAACACCGTACCAAATTTGACCAACCCAGCGTGGGCACAGTTAAGACAACGTAGTCTAGACAGATCTTGGCTATGGCCGCCGTTTAGGCGGTGTGACATTGGGTCAGTCAACGTTAAAAAAGAAAAGAAAAAAAAAGAGCTGCCGATTTAAAGCCCCATCAGATTGCTTGGTAACTTACCTAAAATTCAATCTATCGACTTCTCTTCTCCAGCCCAATTGCTAGGGCCCAAAACCAATCTCATATGCTAAACATTTTAATATCGATGGCCTTTTTACATGATCCTTTGCATAAATAACCCATACCCGGAACTAGACCAGGCAAAAATTCCAGAACAGATTATTTTTGTACCCTGGTAATTTATACTTGTAACCGAACATGACCCTACCCGTAGGGTATAGGTATAGTATACATTTAATCTCAATACCCGTACCCGGTTAATATCCTATATCCGATACCGTTTTTTTATTACCCGATAGAATACCTAAAGTTTTAAAGTATAATTTGATGTTTACTTTACAACTTTTTATTTTAAGTTTATTAAAAATGTATATTATAAACAAATAATTTGTACTTGAGTGAATTTATGTTATTGTTATCAAATTTAATTATTAAATGAATTTATTTTTGTGTAAAATAAGAAAAAGAACTTATTTTTTTTAAAACCCGATATTAATATGAGGACCCATACCCGGTTCCAATACGTGGTTATACTTGAACCGGTCATACCTTACCCCGGTACATAGGGTATGATTTTTCTTCTCAGTACCCGTACTTAAACTCTATTCGAGTTCTCTCAATACCTGATTTTCCAATACCCAATCTTACCCAAAAACGATTCCATACCCAGAACAAGCTATAATAAGAAAAAAAAAACCCTATTAGTGCACCTCTATTTCTCTATTATATTTTCTTTTTCTCCAATCACTTGACCAGGTGGGAAAAAAATATTGCATATTTTAAACTCGTTTTCTTCATAAGCTACTGAATAATATAAGAGGGGAAACTAGTATATTTTGTAATTATATTGACACATGTATAAAAAACCAGTATATTTCGTAATTATATTGACGCATGTATAAAATGACTAACATGAAATAAAGCGTATCCAAAATGAACGGATAATACCGCTAATAACAAAAGAGGTGGTTACACAGGCATTTATTTAGGTATTTAAATAAAGCCAAAGATTAGTGTATACACCACATTTAGGGTAAATGGGGCAACTATGGGATGTGGGTTTGGGTTGGACGCGACTGGCGAGCTAAATGGCACGGATGGGAATTCTTCCTGATGAACCCGAGATGGAAGGCAAAGATGATTACCGTTGCCAATTAATTTGGGAATTTTAGACGGGATTTATTTTTGGAGTGTCTCATATAATTTTGGTTTATCGGGTTCAATTTGGGTAAAAAAAAACACTTCCTCATTGATGGATTCATTTGGGTGTATCTAGAGTGCCCCCTCACACCCTTATAATTAGCAATGTAGTTTTTTTTTTGAATGAAGAATGTTACAAAATAACCTTACTTCTAAATTACACTATATTAATCGTAATCTAACAAATGTCAGGATTTAAATTTTGATCTTCTTCCCAAAAGACAAAAGTCTCTACTACCCAATCAAAACTGAAATGACAATAAGTTGAAAATTACATCACTCAGTAAGTTTGGAATTCCAAAAAAAATTGTTATATTGTAAACACTGGTTCAGAATCGTATAATTAGTGAATTAATATTGTATAGCAACATCGATATTGTATAGCTAACTTTACATAGCATTATAATGTGTGGGTGTGAGTGTATTGTATTGTTGATGTATATATCTTGACATAGTTTTTCATATCATGAAATGGGTATAAATATAAAACATATTTATGCATAGAGGGATTCTACGGTTTTCAAAAAAATTGTGATATTATATTTTAACCCAAAACTATTTGACCTTTTTTACTTTTTACCCAAAAGTTTTTATTTTTTGAAATTTAACCTTACAACTTTTTTATTTTCAACTTTGGTCCCATATACTTTTCATATTCGCCATCTTTTTGTTTTACGTTCGGTTCTAAATTTTGCGAATTAACACTGCGTAACGTGCGTGTGTGGTTCAACGTTTTTACATTTTGTTCAAAAATTTCGAGTTAACACGACGCAACGTGCATGTGTGGGTTAACGTTTTTATGTCATCTATTTTTTCCCCGTTTAACAGGTTCGAAACTTAGTTATTATTTTCTTTCTTTTACTTTCGGTCTAATTTATTCGCATTGACACGCCGCAACTTTAGTGTTGGTGGTCCTTGACAGTAGTGTGACATTGATGCTATTTGGCACGGGCTTACACCCTCACCGCAACGTGCTGAGGAAGGGGGGGGGGGGGGGGTAATACTAGTTTATATTCAATTAAGTATGACATTCTAAAATATTATCATCAAAATAATAGAAGTGTTTATTTGATTTAATATCATTCTCACTCCAATAAAAGAGATTTAAGTAACATTTCAAACATGAAACATTACACTAACATCAATTCAATGAAACTCATGTTGTGTGACACCAGTGACCACCTCTACCAAAGTCTTGAAATTTTGCTCAGAACTCCCATTTGGTCCAACAGCCTCGTGCGCAAGGTCTTTCAATGCTTCAATTCTCTTGTGTCGGGTATTAGACAACGAGAAAACTTGTTCCAAAGCACGACGAGCCGCATGTTTTGTGAAAGTCCCCCTTCGATTCTCAATCCAATTCCCCAAGCTCTCTCAACCATCCAAGAGTTTATGTGTTGATCCCCCAAAAACGGCCTACATATCATTGGGACACCAGCTCCTACACTCTCCAACACCGAGTTCCATCCACCATGTGTTACAAACACCCCTATTGCCACATGATTCAACACTTGATCCTGTGGAGCCCAAGGTACAACTTTCCCATTCCCATTAGCGGTTACTCTCTCCAAGAAACCGTTAGGGAAATGCTTACTGGAATCCTTTTTTAGTGACCAAAGAAACGGAGTTTTGGTCTCTTCGAGTGCTTTAGCCAACTCGACTAGCTCTTGAGGCGGAGGAGTGAAAACTGTCCCAAAACATATGTATGCGACCGTTCTTGTCTTTTGATTATCTAACCATGAAATGCAAGAAAACTCATCACATGTTAATGGTGTTTTTTCTTTGGATATGAGATTGAAGGGACCAGTGTTGAGGAAGTTGTTCAACTTTGATGAGAGGTTTTCGCTTAGATCAGGGTCTAGTTCTTGAAAAGAATTTAGGGGAACCGCGGTTGCTTTATGTAGGGTTCTTCCCATTTTATGTAGCATCGTTGAAAACGGTGATTCGAGGTTGCCCAACACGACTCCACTTGGTAAGTCACCTAGTCGAACCGCTTTGAGCCCTGGCATCAAGTCGACAATTTCTTCGTTGGGTCCGACAGAACCTATGAACACAAATCTTGGGTTAACAAATATATGATTGTTCATGTAATGCATATTAGTGACATATTTGGTTTATATATAACCTACACATGTACATGTATGTAACAAGCATAAAATTTGATTAAAAAATTTAGACAACTAATTCAATTAGTTTTTGTTCTCACAAAAATTTCTTGTTTTAACACACATTCTTTTCAGATGTAACAATATGTTAAGAACCGTGAGAACTGCTAATTACATTTGTACTTATTGTTTTGAATGTGTTATAGACGATAGTTATTGTTTCTCTCTTCTACTAATTCTAGTTATATTCTATTCACTGCGTTATGCAGTTTTCACGATTCTCAACATGTGATGTTACGGTTATGCAAACGTTGTGTCTAACATACCTTTAAGTTGAGCAGTTTTTTCTCTAATGAGATCGGTATAAACATGTGCGGCCAGAGAACAAGCTCCAGCGGTCCAAAACGCCACCCAAGGAATGCCCATTTCCTCTGCCATATCGCCGCAAAACCAAAAAAAAGCATCCACCATGAGACAACTAATCTTCAGCCCGGTATCCATCTCCGCCACTCGAACACCCTTCCTGAACTCTTCCTCCGCCACGGCCAGAAACAAGTTAATATCCTCCTGAGGCGTTCCCTTAAAAACATAGCCCTCTGGTATGCCGTCGGACACATCATACCGCAATATGTTGTTGCAAGTAAGGTTAGAGAACAAAACATTGTTGGATTTTTCTATGTTGAAGAAGGAAAATGACATTAGGGGCCGCGGAAGCGAGTCTACGAGTGAGGGTTAGTATGAGAGAAGGGTGTGAAGAATAAGGGAATGTATACACTGCTACATGTTTCTTTTGATTATCCATTTGGCTATTTTGGTAGTAAATTGTTGTGGGTACATGAATATAAAAGGTGAACTAGTAGGTAGTATTGACCAAAAGAATGGGGGTTGGCTCATGCTTTGAATGAAGGGTGATCTAACTATCAAACTTTTTGGGCCAACAACCATTTTTAGGAATGTGTTGATGAGATTGTAACACATTTGTGTGCTTAAAATAATATTATTATTAATTTAAAAAAAAAAAAAACCCACAAGTGGATCTCGCAGAAGATTTGTACGGTCTCCAAGTGTTTGCCAGCTGGCGCGCTCCGTATATGTTACTACTTTTTATGGAAAAGTAGATAAAGATACACGTAGCTCGTGAACTCACATATATACCACGTATGAGTTACATATATGTATCTTCGCAAGTAAGATATAGATAGCTCGTCAATCCATGTATTCTAAGAGCTTATAAGAGCACGAGTTTAGTGCGCCCAGAGATGGGCATAAAACCCGGAACCGATTTCACCCTACCAGAACCGCGGGTACAGACCAGTTCTAGACCTGGCCGAAGAAAAAAGAACCGAAGCAGAACCAAAACCGGCCGAAATTGGTTCCACCTTAAACCGGCCAAAACACGGACCCAAAAAGACCAAAACCCGGACAAACTGGTCAAAACTCGGTAAAAAATCTGAACGCACCCGGAACCGGTTGTTGACTTTGTTGACCAAAACCAACCCGGTTCCTACGGGTTCCGGTTCTGAAAAAAACCCATTTTTTGCACCTCTTAGAAAATCATATATTTCCTCAAAAACAAAAGTTTTTACAGCATACTTTTCTATGCCTATAATTGCATATACATGATGCTCACAAGAGATACCATCACAATAGATACCATCAGCAAAGTGCTGGAAGCGATTCTATTACAAAACCATGAGCCGACTCGACTCGAGCATACCCTGCACACATGAACATATTTCTGAACCGCCAATCGAGTTACCGGGTTCCAAAAGACTTGGATGTTCTAAATATAGTTGAACAGACAATGGTTCAGTATTCATGGACTTAATAGGTGTTATCAAAGGAGGTTGTTGCCACTGCGTTGTGTGCGTTGGAATCCACCTATCGTTATTATCGCTTGGGAGCGAGCAAAAGTAAGCTGTGATTTCCCACTTCAAATCTGCAATATTTACAAGTTTCAGGCATTAATAACATGATGATCAGTGATCAGTCTTCTGTATGTATGTGATTCAAGGGTGTTAAATGGGTCATGTTCGTAGGTTGAACTCAACAGTGGCGAAGCTTGAGATTTTCGACGGGGGGTAGAAAACGTATATCCCAAAAATTTCTATAGAACCGGGGGGTCGAAAATGTATATACCCAAAAATTTCTATACGAAAGCTACATATATAACACTACTGAGCGAAAGCGTATATACCCAAAAAATTCTATACGAAAGCTGCATATTAAGACTCAAATTACACATTTACTACAAATGTATGTAAAGCAATTATGTTAAAACTATTAAACCTGACAAATTTTGTATAAAATAAGCAGGTAGTCTTGGGAAAAAGGGTAAATGCACAGTACCCCTGACCGCGGGAGGGTTCTCCCTCCCCAAGCTAGCTTAGCCCCATAGCTGCCTGGCGGTTACTACCCAGCAGGATTATTCGGGCCGAGCTGGACTCGAACCCGCGTCCTCCCGTTTGGAATGGGTGAGGCTGGCCACCGGGCTGACACCCCGTGGTTAATAAGCAGGTAGTCTTAGTTATCGCATAAAACAAATTTTTAAAATAGATGTTAAAACGGGTCCACTTGCGAATCCGTCAGTCAGGTGGACATGATCACGACCCGTTTATCAGTGGATTCAACAAAAACTTATCCAAGGCTGTAACCCTAAACCTTAAACCCAAATCCATAAATTTCATGTTGGGTAGAACGGCCGGTGCCCCGATGTGCATTTACGGGCGTTAAATGGGTCAGTTTTGTGGGACAAACTTTACACGAATCCAAAAATCGTGTCAAACAAATAGACCTTAACAAGACAGGAGTTTTCGAGAAGTTGATAAACATACGACATCTTTTATTCGAAATTTTATTTTAGTTTATTTTCTTGTTTTTTTGCATATTAATACTCTAAAAATAAAAATTTACTACAAACGTATATTAACAATTATGTTAAAACAATAGTTGTCGAAGGTGCACTCAAGGCACGAAGCGTGAGCCTTGGGCCTTAGTGCAAGGCGCTTAAAAAACAAGGGCCTATTATAAGTGAGGTGCATAGCATATAATACGATTTTTAGGGGTTTTAGACATGTTTAAAGTTTGTTTTGGGCTAGTTTAGGTTGATTTCAGGGGTGTTAAGGACTAGTATGATTGTTTCAGACCTATTCAAACCTTTTCAGACGAATTTTGGCCAGAATTTGGCCCCAAAAATGGGCCCGAGAGCCTGAAATTGGGGCTTTGGGCCTGAAAAGTGCGCCAAGCCTTGAGAACAGAGGTTAAAACCTCTGTTGTCAAGGCTCACCCAGGCGCGCGCCTAAGCCCACTTTTCAGGTTCATCCCAGCCTTCTCGCTTTGCTTCAAAAGCCCCAATTTCAGGCCCTCAGGCGTATTTTCAGGCCAAATTCCAACAAAATTCCGGTCAAAAATCGTTTGAACAGGTTTAAACATGTTTGAAACAATCATAAGAACCCTAAACAAGCCTGTAAACAACCTAAAACAACTTAAACTAGCCCTAAAAATGTCTAAAACATGTCTAAAATCCCTAAAAACTGTATTTTATACTAAACGACTCGCATAAAAAAGCCCTCGCTTTTTAAGCGCCTTGCATTAAGGCCCAAGGCTCACCCTTTGCGCCTTGACAACTATGGTTAAAACTATAAACCTTAAGTCACTTTTGTTTTAGAGTAAAATTCAAAATGGTCCCTGAGTTTAAGCCACTTTTGTCACTTCAGTTCAAAAAATAGTGAAACCTCTTGTATCTAGGTCCCTAAGATTTAGTTTTGTTGTCATTTTCATCAAATTGGCAAATGGGAATTTGCTGTTAACTTCTCTTTTTTTGTCGTTTTCCTCATGAAGGGTATAATTGTCATTTTATATCATAATATATCTTAATTAAATGAGGAAAACAACAAAAAAGGGGATAAGTCAATAGAAAATTATAACCCGGTTGGCCAATTGGATAAAGTTACAACAAAAATGAAACCAAAGGGACCCATATACAAAAAGTTCCATTTTTGGACTGGCAAAAATGACCCTTGTTTTATATTTCAAAATCTTGTCGACCCACGAACCAGCAATGTCCAACACGAACACAGTCTGTTTAGATAAACGTGTTCGTGGGGACCACCCGAAACCGACCCAACTCGTTTAAACTAAACTTAAACCACAAACTTCATATCAAGTTCGTGTCACATTTACCTTGAGCCGAACCCTTCGAAAGCGGTTCCAATTGAGAAAGCTTGATCAAGAACAATCTCATGGAGGACTCCAGATCTCCATCTTCTTCCATCCTTTCCCCTTGAACCCGGTTCACATTAATCTTAAACACAAACTTCTCAATCGGAATTCTATCTTTATCAAAAAACATAACCGCAACACTCTCAATCATCCCCTTCCCAAAGTAAGAAACCATGGCATCGAGAGACTCATGAATGTAACGATGAAGCTGCGGGTGTCGAGCACGATGAACCACCAAGTTCATGTACCGTCGTCTTTCAAAAGCACCTGTTGGGTAGATTGTTTGAGGAAGATGATTGATGTTATTGCTACTTGGAGGAATTCGACGAGTAAGAGTGATGTTTCTCTTTCAGGAGATTGATTTTGCTTGCGACCCATTTGAATTTTGAACCAGAGAACTTGATTCTGTCCCCAAATAATCTCTCTGTGTTTAGGGTTCTATAGTAAGTTTGGACCCCATGAAATTTTTGATCCGGTTCAGTGAATCTAATTTTTTTTAACGACCAGGCCAACATATAAAAGAATAAATTTAGAGTTACCTGTCATTACATTCACTTTGTCAACTCGAGCTAAATTTCAAAATTGTACAATTTCTCTTCCTAACATTCTCGAAACGTGTCATTTTATTTCAAAAACTAACTCTAGTAAAAAACTCAATTAGCTCAGGGGTGAAATTATTATTTTACATAGGTTTTTATTTCTTTAAACTTCTTTATTATTATTATTATTATTATAAGGGAACATGATTATTGTCATTTTACTTAGGTTTTTATTTTGATAAGCTTCTTTTATATTATTATTATTATTATTATTATTATAAAGGGACATGATTATAAATGGTTTGTTTGCTACATAAAGCCAAGTAATAACTCGAAAGGCTCATTAAGTAGACATACCCGCCTCCTTGTTCAGACCACCAGTCTCATCAACCTCCACTTGCTAAGAAAAGAGAGAAGATGGAGAGATTGAGCATTCTTCATACCAATAATAAAAAGAAAAACCCAACCACAGATATCACAAGTCATTAAAAAAACCCAAAAACAACAGGATCTAGCGAGGTCATGTTTTTTAAAAGAGTAATCGTACCTTCAAGACGTAAAATCTATGATTGAACGGAGGGATGTCTAGCGTAGATAGTGCATCCTCATTTTTATTTATCAAAAGACCAGTTATTTAATCACCTAAACACATCAATTATTCATAAAACTCTAAATAACACCGAAAGAAGAACAGACGTAGAATCGTTGAACCATGCACGCCCGTTGCGGCGTGTTACTGCGAAGAAATTAGACCGAAACGTATAACATAGAAAAGAATAACGAAATCGAGCTAGGATCTGCGCGTTATGACGAACTTGTCAAATGGAGAAAAATAAACCTTTTGTGACAGGCCTGCCAAACTCGAAAAAACCAACAAAAAAACGTTGAACCCCACATGCACGTTGTGACTTATTTATTCACAAAATTTAGAACGAAACATAAAAAACAAAACTTGCGAAAGGCGAAAATTATGGGAGATCACGTTGAAAATAAAAAGTGTTGAGGTTAAATTGGGTTAAAAGTAAAAAATAATCAAAGGGGTTAAAATGCAAAAGGTATAAATCTTTGGGTGAAAAAGTGAAAATTAAGTTTTTTTTTAAACATTCCCTAAGCATATGGTACAACAACATAAGCAACAAAGTATACCCTTATGGTTAACATACCTATTAGATGGTGTTAAAAATTTGGACTCAAAGAGTTACAAAAAGAACGTTCAAGAACTCAGGACAATAAACATTTTGATTTTATACTCAAGTGGTTAATATCACTAATATACAAAAACTCAAAAAGTAAATTTCTCAGATATTTACAAGAGTATCAAAAGACTTGGTAAATGTGTAAATGAACGGTGATTCAAAGATGAAGACTAAATTGCACAAATCAACCTTTATGTTATACCTAAACTACACTTTATACCTTTTACTATGAAATCGGTCAAACCCAACCTTTATGTTCATGTTTTGCTACAGAGTCAACCTTTAACACTAACCACGTTTATTTTCTTCGTTAACTTCCTTCACATGTGAGGGCATTATTGTCATTTATCTTATATCCTTATTTAATATATGTTTTTTTTAATTAAAACCGTAAACAATCTCTTAAACCACCGTCCACCACTTCCGTAACCACCAATCACTGTTGTCAACCATAAACATGCATACGTTTAATCCAGATAAAAATATGAATTCAATGTGGTCTGTTCATTAATTGATGTTTCTATTGGTTACACATGTTTGCAGTGAAAGAGCTCTAAATAGAGATCGAGGAAGTAAGGTTGTGGTTGTATTGTTTAAGTTTTCTGGTTTGTGCGTAACACCAGAGGCGTCTCTGAGAATTCACGTACCCTGCTCAAGCTTGAAAAAATGTGTTATTCCGTAATGTTTTGTTATTATTTAAAAAACCAAATTAGTATTTGGCTCAATAAATAACACTAAGTGGGCTAAGTTCTAAACCACATAAAATAATTTGTAAATAGGCCTATGTTAGAATTCGTATGTGTTTATCTATTTAAAAAAATAACATATATAATCGGTTTTTTTTAATCATGTGCCACTCAAAATCATAGGCCTTATGCAGAAGTCCTCCCCTACACCATCAAAGCCTGCCACTGCGTAACACACTAACACATTCTCACAGAGAGAGATAAAGGACTCAACTAATTTTTTGTCTTAACGAAAAGGTTGTGCCTGTTAAGTTAGTGAAAGACTTGCATTGTGAATCACATTTGAAACTTTCAAGTTTTAGTTGAGGTTTGACTGATCTAGAAAAAATAATAAAAAATAAAAAGATTTTTAAAATGACCAAAAAGCGCTTACATGTTTTGCATGTGAAGGCAGTTAACCAAGAAAATAAACGTGGTTAGTGTTAAAGGTTAACCCTCGGTGGCGGAACTAGTCCATTAAATCAGGAGTATCTCAAAAAAATTTCTTTTACTGTGCAATCATACAATATTAAAAAACGATAGCGCCGACATTAAATAAAGTATAATCTGGAAATCCATCTCCGGCGAAGGTTCAGGCAAACTCACCGGCATAACCAATAGCGGCGACATGCGTATTAACGACGACATTTGTTCATTAGCGACGACCTCATTACCGGCAAACACGTCGCCGCTAAAGTTGTGTTTTTTGTAGTGTTTATTGGCTTCTTTGTAAACACCAATACAATTGACCAGTGCGTAAAGGATGACCCACGGCATTTGGTTTTCTTTCAGAACCTGAGCTACGACCAAAAAGATTGTCACCATATGTATTTTGTGTTTTTATGGGCTTGGGCTTATCTAAATAATTTGGTTATTGTTTCAGTCGGGCTCCCTTATTTATAAGTTTGGGTTGTTAGGGGTATCATTTGTATAAAACCGAAAAAAAAAAAAAATTACACTACACATACGGATTTCAGCCGTAGCCCGTGCTACGGCTCACATAATATTGGTTCCGCCCCTGTTGACCCTTGTAACAAAACATAAACATAAAGGTCAGATTTAACCAATTTCATAGTGAAATGCATAAAATGTATGGTTGTCGCAATTTTGTTAAAGATGAATGAAAAGGTTGGTAGTTTCAATGGACAAATTTAAACACATCATGTTGAGATGACATTTAATTTCTTATCTACTTTTGCCTTCCATGTTGAAACACGCAGAGTCAGCAATGACATTTAATTCGTTATGTACTTTTTTCTTTTAATGCCGTGAAATGTAGTTTTGTTTTCTCAATAAAATGGTAAAATGGAAAAAATAACAAAAAAAGGTTAAAGAGAACTTATTTGCCTATCCATACAAGGGATGAAATGTGTAAATGGTAACTCGAGTTTGACCTCGTTTAAGTACAGCTCATCTCGTTTAGTTTTATGAAAATTCAAACTCAGTTTGTAAGCAAGTTTTTCAAGTTGAGTTCATCTTAAAGTCAACTCGTTTGTTACTTCTTAGTTAATTTATATACATTTATAATTAGTTATTATATATTTTTTAGTTTTACTTTTTACATATAACATAATATATACTATTTAGTTTTTTAGCACATTTTTATATATTATAATAATAAGTATTATAAAGGTATATACTTAATGTGTTCAATAAAAGTTATATAAAGTGAAACTCAGACTTGTTTATTTAATAAGCTTATTTTAGGCTCGGGCTCATTTACGGTCATCTCTATTTAAGATTTTAGCAAGACAATATCAAGTCATTTACAGAGCACATTAGCTCGTTTACCCTCGGTTGTGACCATTTAAGTAATTTTCAAAGCTTGTGACGAAAGGTGAGATTTGCGCAAATACTTACCAAGTAATTTACTTTAAATTATAGGGATCAATTCCTTTTCATGATTCAATATTGAGAATCAAGTTTCTCAATATTATTGCCACAATCTTACAACATTTTAATTCAAACCAATACATTATTAAGAGAACAACTAGGAAATATTGATAAGAGTAATTGAATGAAGCTTAAAAGTTCGGCTCAAGGTGTCGATTGGCACCGGAGACTATATCTACCAAAGTCTTGAAATTTCGATCAGAACTCCCGTTCGGTTCAACAGCCTTGTGAGCAAGATCTTTCAATGCTTTAGTTTTCTCATCCATGCTTTCGGACAACGAGAAAACTTGCTCCAAAGCGCAACGCGTCGCATGTTTTGTAAAAATCCCACCTTGAATTCGCAACCCGATCCCCCAAACTCTCTCAACCATCCAAGAATTTATGTGATGATCCCCCAAATATGGCCTACATATCATGGGGACACCAGCTCCTATACTCTCCAACATAGAGTTATATCCACCGTGTGTAATAAGCACCCCTATTGCAACATGATTCAAGACTTGATCCTGTGGAGCCCATGGTACAACTTTCCCAGTCCCATTAGCGGTTACTCGCTCCAGGAAACCTTTAGGAAAATGCTTATAGAGATCTTTGTTCATTGACCAAAGAAACGGGGTTTTGGTCTCTTCGAGTGTTTCAGCTAACTCGACAAGTTCTTGTGGCGGAAGCTTGAAAAATGTCCCGAAGCAAATGTAGGCAACCGCTCTTGTCTTTTGATTATCTAGCCATTTCATGCAAGAAAATTCATCAACTTTTGACGCTTTATTTTCCTTCGATATGAGATTGAAGGGACCGATGTTGAGGAAGTTGTTCAACTTTGAAGACAGGTTTTTGGTTAGATCAGGGTCTAGTTCTTGGAAAGAATTTATGGGAACCGCAGTCGCTTTGGCTAGCGTTCTTCCCATTTTATGTAGCATCGTTGCAAATGGTGATTCGAGGTTTCCTGACACGACTCCACTTGGTAAGTCACCTAGGCGAATCGATTCTAGTCCTGGGATTAAGTCGACAATTTCTTCGTCGGGTCCAGTAGAAACTGTGTACACAAATGTTGTTACAACAAATATATGCAAACATGTACAAAAATAAGAGAGTGACAAACAAACTTTAATTCAAGGGATAATCTTAAAGGATGTTATTTTTGTAGATCCAGTTAATTAATCCACACACTATATAATATTTGACTATCGTGGTAGTTACTCAAAAAGAGTAAACTATCAAAATGGTCCCTGATGTTTGGTCACTTTTGCTAGTTTAGTTCAAAACTCAAACCTTTTAAATCTGGGTCCTTGGGGTTCAAATTTGTTGCCATTTTCATTCAAAATAAAAATCTAATCAGGTTTTTCAGTTAACATTAAGTTTTTTTTTGTCATTTTCTTCTCTTTTAGTGAATGACAAAATGGTCTATTAACGTTTTATTATATCAAATTAAAAAAAAAATTACTATTTTGCCCTTCATTAAAAGGGAAAAAAAAATTGGATGTTAACTGCAAAATCTAACAAGATTTTGCTTTTGGATGAAAATGGCAACAAAATTGAAACCAAAAGAATCCAAATTCAAAATGTTTGAGTTTTGGACTAAAACTTAGGGACCATTTTGTCAATTTACTCAACTCAAAAATTTATATCCAACTATTACTTTATTATTTTTCGAGTAGGACTAGGTCTACTCTACTGTCTACACAATAATCCTCCTCTCAAACTATAATCCAAATGATTTGATCTACTTGTTACATATTGTCTATATCTTCACACACATATATATATATATATAGAGATAAATGCATTTCTTTAATTATTTTTGGAATTTTTGAGACAACCGAATCTGGACGGTCGAAAACTTTGCGACTGATTGTCGCTAAATTTGCGACCATTATGATTTCGCTCGCAAATTTTATAACTGTTACTTAGGTCGCAACTGTCCTGTTTTCTAGTAGCAATATACTATATAACTTATATACCAAATATCGAATCGAACACGTAAACATATACCTATAAGTTGAGCAGTTTTTTCCCTAATGAGATCAGTATAAAAATGTGCAGCTAAAGAACAAGTTCCAGAAGGCCAAAACCCGACCCAAGGAACGTTCATCTCGTCTGCCAAATCACCAGAAAACCCAAGAAAAGCATCCACCACTATACAACTAATCTTCAGCCCAGTATCCATCTCCGCCACTCGAACACCCCTCCGAAACTCATCCTTCGCCACTGCGAAAAACAAGTTAATACCCTCTTCAGGGTTTCCAACAGAAACATAACCCTCTGGCTTTCCATCAGATATATCATACGGCTTAATGTTGTCGCAACCTGGCTCAGCAAACAAAGCCCGGTTAGAAGTTTCACTGTTGAGAAAGGAGAATGCGACTGCAGGGGCTGCGGCCGCTAGTCTGCGGACTAGGGTTAGCATGAGAGCAGGGTGTGAGGCAAAAGGGAATGCAAATACTGCAACATGTTTTTCCCTTATGTTGCTAGCCATTTGTATGTTTTGAATTTTGTTTGATTGATTAGGGTATGAGTATTGTGTATATATTGTAAGATCACTAAAAGATGTATGAAGAATTTGGTAATTTGAATGGAGGAAGTTGTAACACATCATATTGAAAATAAGCAGATTTCATGATGATAATTTCAATGAGGTAGAATGGTATGTGCATTTATTTGTAAAAAAGTTGAAAGGGGACCATATATAGTTGAGATACACAAGTCTATGGTTTTCTTTTTCAATGTATTGATGATGATGTTTGACATGTGATCAGTTTGTAACTTGCAAATTGATAGATTATGTTTGTAGTTCTTTTAGCTGAGTATGTAGCAGATTCTGAATGGTCAAAACTAAGAAAATGATCTTTAAAAAATAATTCCATCTTTTAGCGATCTTTTCTTTCATTTTACGCAAAACTAGACGGTCTTCTTCCGGATACGAGTTGATATCGGCTGTCATTATCTCCCATTCCATTTGTTCTACCGTCTCTTGCTTCAGCCGAACCCGTTCATCTACTTCACGTTGCTTCGCTTGTGTCTTTTGGGCTGTACCTCGGTGTATGCTTTGAACTGGGCTATCAAGTCATCCATTTTCGAACCGCCCCCGATGAGGCTTGTTTTTTTTGCAGCGCTGCCTTTTTGGCTTTGTCCCTTCCCGGTGGATGTACCTCCTCTCAAACTTCATGCTCTTCGTCGTCAAATTCCGACTCGTCGTTTATATTTATCTGACATCATGCGTTCGAGCCCCCATCATTATAACTTCCAGTCTCCGAGGTTTTTGTTTGTTTAGCGCTTGCAACCTCGTTTGGAACAGACGCCCACTTCTTATTGGTTCGCATAACCTCCCATGCCCGGACGTGTGGGAAAACGACCCGATGCTCATCTTCGTATCTATGCATCGCCTCTTTAAAAACGCTTTCGTCACTCCACCCACTTGGACGATTAACATATAAATTATTATAATACCCGCAAAATCGTTCACGACCGGATACATCTTTCGCTACTTCGAAGCGACGGAATCGAGATCCCGATACGGACCTTGTTCCATAATCGCAAGGAATTTTGCTAGTATTTCTTTAAAAAACCATCGCCAGTTTGGTTGTTACCTATATTTTTATAATGTAACAAAAGTTATATATTAAAAAATGTAAAGTTTATATATTTAAAAAGTTTAAAATTTATATATATATTTTTCTAAATGTTCACATTAAAATTTTTATATTTTACATAACAATAATGGGGCATTTTGACGTGCTAATCCACGCCTTAGCTAACGCCTCTACCTCAATCTTTGTCCAAAGTTGTGGCTTCGCTCTCGAAGGTTGATCACCTGCTATACACGCCACTTGCTTCCCTTTTTTCTGTTTCGAGGTTTGGGGTTGCGTCTCCGGAACGTATTCTTTAACTTCATCTTCTACGGGTTGAGACAATTCTACCGGTGGCGGTGAAGGTTGTGGTTGCGATTGAATTATGAGTTGAATGGGTTTCGCATTAGCATTTGTTGCATGGATTGCATTTGGTTCAATTGAGCGAAAGCGCTAGGGATTTGTTGGAAACCTGAGAAAGAAAAGTGCGATGCCGACCTACTCGGATCCATCGTTGGATAGTAGCCGGGTTTGGGTTTGCGTTCGCGTTTGGGTTCGGGTTCTGGTTCTTTGGATTGTAAGGATCCATGGCAAAATTTATAAAAAAAGATTGAAGAATTTTATAGAGTTGAGAGAGAGTTTGGGTTGGAATGGTTAAAAATATGGTGAAAGATGTGTATTTAAAGATAAAATAAATATTTTTTTTAAATATAGCCATTTGAGGCATTTAATTCAAAATTTAACTTTTTTTATTTTTTTAAAAAAAGTTGTCGTGAAACAGAAAATGTTTGAAAGGTGGAAGCCTTGCGTGACCGGCGTGGGGAGGACGGTGAAGACGGGGCCGCCGTCCGGTCCTAGGGGGCGTGTTCAGGCCTGTCGCCATCCCTAGGCAGGACTAGGGCTGTCACACCCCAACCGATGGCGGAATCATCGGGCGCGGCACTAGGCGAATCAGATTGCTCGAGAGAATCCATAACAACTATTTATGCGACAATATTTAAACATTCGTTATCTCATACTAACAAACAAATAATCCATAAACAATTTACAAATATCCAATATCTCTCAAACAAACATAATTCGATCTTTCATAGATTCTATTACATGCGTTTCTAAGGGGGGGGGGAATCCTACGTCCATTTGCAGCAAGCAGAATTCATTAACCTGCAACATACGTTAAAATAATTTGTTAATACAAAAATGTATTGGCGAGCATACAGGTTTTGATATAATAGCATAGTAGATAAAAATATAGAGAATTTCTTCATACATAAACAAGATTTAAACAACACATAAACTCATAAGACAATTTCACATGCTATACTCGCAGAGAGCTCGCGCGTACGTCTTAGCTAAACCCCGTCGGATGAGAGCCCCTCTACAGTACTATACTAGCCAAGGTGGAGATAACGAAAAGAGCCCTAGCTTATATGTTCTAACAATCACGTATAATATATATAACAAATATTCGCGTGTGATAATTCAGTTTAGCGTGCGTTGTGTATATTTTGGTAAGAACGTATGTTACATCCAGAAGTGCGTTAAAGCGAAAATGGGTCAAGTATACTCACTGTCGATGCGATTAAAGGAGAGAGAAGACGACTGTTGGTAAACGGAGAAGAGCGTCAGATCAGCCTGCATACGCGAACGGAAGTACATCAGTCTCCGAAAAGCTGAAACGGTGAAGTTTGGTTTGAGCAGTAGGCAAGTTCGGCCGAACTTGTACGTAAACATACAAGTTCGAGCGAACTTGTATAGGTTTGCTGAGGTTTGAGTCAAGTTCGGGTGAACTTGTAAGTTTCTCAAGGAAACGTGATGAGTTCGGTCGAACTTGTGAGGGCCTGATAAGAGGAGAGACAAGTTCGGCCGAACTTGTGAAATTTCCTTGGAAACTTTACAAGTTCGAGCAAACTTAAGGGTTTTCTGTTGGAAATTGATCAAGCATACCCAAGTTCGATCGAACTTGACCCTGAGGGGTACAAGTTCGGTCGAACTTGACCTGAGTGCTGCTGAAAAAGAGTTAAATCTCGAGCGAACTTGATGTTTTCGGGTCCAAAATCTTGCGTTTCCGCGTCGTTTGTTGAACAAATCAAGTGTTCATCCCTCCAACCCTGTGCTACTGAGCAAACTTAGGTCAGAGAGGTCTTTTAGAGCGGTTTTAGTCATTTTACAAAAGCGTGGGCTAATCCGGGCGAACTCGTGGTTCGTTCGGGTTAGTCCGGCTTGTGTAAACCAACACAAACGTCCTTGTGCTTCCAGATCTAGGATCTTGAATGATAGATGCTTCGTTCCATATAAAAAATGAACAAAACATCACCAAAAGTCCGTATCTTGTGTAAAATCGAGTCTAAAAAGGGTTTTCTATAGATCTAACACTTGGTGAGCCGAAATCATTAAGATTTCATGTTCGGAAGGCCACAACCAAGTCCAAACGAACTCGTTAAGTGTAGATCTAGGGTAAAGACAAAAGTTTTTATAGAAAAAGATGAAGATTTTCGTAAAAGAATGGGTTTTGATGAAATGGAAGGTAAGAACTTGTGCAAAATCGTCGTAAAACGTTGATGAACATCATTGTAGTTGAAATCGGGTTGATTCTTAATTAGAAAACAAAGGGTTTCGGGTTTGAGAGCTCTGGGCAAACTTGCAGCAAGTTCAAATGAGGAAATGGAGCTGAGTATTTATAGGAAACTGAGAGATGAGGGATCTGAGGAGTCAAGTTCGGCCGAACTTGCATGAAATCATGCAAGTTCGAGCGAACTTGTGAGATCTTGAAGGGAGGTGAGTCAAGTTCGGGGAACTTGAGGGGAGATGAGGTTTGAGTTTTGGTCAGCCAAGTCCGGCCGAACTTGGGCTCACCCAAGTTCGAGCGAACTTGTCCAAATGTTGGGTTTCCTTCGTTTATTTCGCATTAAGAGTTCGTTTGGCGATTCGGTTTGTATTATATAGTTATATTAAACGTTATAGCGAAGTATTAAGTGTATTAAATGGTCATATTTACTTAAATTCCACAATTACTCAAAGTTCGATAAATAAGTGATGAAGCATGCGGCTTTGTTCCCAAGTCTTGCGAGAGTCGCGTTGCAGTTAAGCGAGCAGACAGCCTTGGAAACTCCACGCAAAGTCGATGGTATTTTAGCTTGTGCGAGATAAGTGTTGTGTTAATGCGATGTAATGCGTTGTGATGCGAAAATATGCGATATAACGTAATAAGCGACTTAGATTACATTATCATCCAAATCTCTGGTGCTAGGCGTAACGAGAGTGACAAGCTTGCGAGGAAACGGATTGTTACAGTCTCCCCTACTTTAGGAAATTTCGTCCCGAAATTTATTCGAAAGGAGGACTTGAGAATTAGTACGAATAGATAATGGTAGATAGCGGTAGGGCGTTTGGTGTAAGTCGAGGATGAGCGAGCGGTTGATCGAGAACTGGCGAGTGAAAGCGTCTCGAAGGTTAAAGAGTCGATGAGTGAAACAGATTAATTGACTCATGGTTAATAGTTCACGAGCTGGCGATGAAGAAAATACTTTTAAGTTTGAAAAATTTGTTAACCACCATAAAGAGCGTTTAAAGGAAATTGGGTTTATAAAAATCTTCTCACAACGTGGCGCTAGGCGGTCGATTTTCTATTTGAGAAGGTTTTACTTGTCTAAAAGATTTTTGTAAAAGTATTCAAAAATTCTTAGAAAAATTTCCCATTTAATTACAAAAACATAATAGTAAAACTAATTTTTAAAGGTATCAAGAAGTTTTAATTAGTGTCATACCCCGTATGGCATCTTTCCACGAAAGTTTGTAATATGGCTAGAACACTTATATATAGGAGGTACCAGCGGTGTATCCACCATGTTTTAGCCATATCGCCTTCGTTTCGTGGAGTGATGTCAGGCGTGTTGACACGATTATAGATAGATTTCGGCATCCTTGGTCCACGCGGTGAAAATGGGAAACCAAGCAATTATGAGGCTTGAATAACGTCGAACCCCACATGGCATCCTTGCACGAAAGTTTATGAATACGGCTAAAACCCTTATATATAGGAAGTACCAGCGGCGTATCCACCATGATTTAGCCATATTGCCTCCGTTCCGTGGAGTGATGTCATATGTGTCGACACGACATGGATAAGTTGACGATTTAAATAACGAAGTGGTAGGAACGAGAGGTGCAATAAGCTTTAAAGCGATAAGTGATAAGCAATAAACGATAGGCGATAAGCAATAAGCGATAAGCAAGGTAGATCCCTGCAATAGTGCGATTGCGTTGCTGTAAGCTCGCGGGGCATCTAGCGTTTGCGCGATCGAGAAAACAATGAGATGTTACGCCCTTGCGGAAGAGTTTTGCGTGTGAAAATAATCATCATAATATATAAGGTCTAATAACGTTCAACTACACATGGCGTCTCCACGGAAGTTTGTTAGCTTGGCAAAAGCACTTATATATAGGAAGAACCAGCGGCGATATCCACCATGCTTTAACCACACCACCTCCATCCCGTGGATAAGTGTCGCGCTTTGTCGACATGGTTAAAACGCTCATGTATCGGAAGTACCATCGGCGTATCCACCGCGTTTTAACCACGTTTTTAACGTTAGGGTACCATTAGAACTCATTACAATCCCCGTGCAGACCTCAAAATAATCCCGTGTGCACCCGTGATTAGTTTGGTGTTTGCATGTTTATCGTAACTTGTTTTAAAGGCGCGTAGTAGGGGTAGAAAAATGTATTATATCGTGATATACTATATAACATTTGTAATAATAACTAGTGCGTGTGTTTAGACTAAGTGCGAGGAATCGAGAGAGAGAGATAAAGAGATATCGTTCGTGTGTTGAAGCGATATTAAACAATAGTATGATTATAAAGCATAAGTACTAACATCGAAAGTCACACCTTCGTTAACGTCGTCCTGCGCCTGGTCGAGGTTGGTGCCGACGTCTTCCTCTGCTGGGGTTGCGGTTTTGGTTGGTGATTCCGGGGGTGTCGACTAGTCTTGCTGTCGTGGTCCTGTGCGACATTTGTCGGTGAAGTGGCCGTAACGGTCGCAGTGATGCAATAACGGCAGCTGGCTCTGGCTCGGTGGTGATAGGTACACATCTGACACTGGGGATGAGGGCCGATGTAGTTACGCCTTGGGTAAAATGGGACTGCCTGGAGAGGTTCTGGGTTGAGCGGCTCAGTTGCGGAGTAGCTGAAACTCGAGCTCTTCCTCTTATGGCTAAGCTCGGCGGCAGCTTACGGTGATGCGTCGTCGTCGTCGGAACCGTTGTCGAATCGTCCTCGGATTCATTGTCGGAATCGTCGGACAATTCGATAGTAGCTTGATTCAGATTCTTGGCGGGATTTTTGGAGAAGAACCCTTCCAATACCCGATTGTCGTTGATTTCTGCGGCTAACTGATAGGTTTCTTCGATAGTAGTCGGTCTTGCAGCTTTGACAAAATCGCCCACGCACTCAAGGCAAAGCACGAACGTACTTTCTGATGGCCTTTTTAGGAGTTCGACTTGGCTAGGGCAGATGATGCTAAGCTGTTTGAACCTTGCCGTGAAGCCGGCGTTGTCTCCTTCGATTTGCTTGATTTTCCAAAATTCGTTCTCGAGCTTTTGGACTTCGTGGGGAGGGCAGTACTCTCTTTTCATAAGCTCCTTAGTTCCTCCCACGATAGTGCGTAAGCTACGTCGTCCCATGCTTGATGCACTCGGCTTCCACCAGTCGAGGGCTCGGGATTGGAATACTCGGTAGCACAGGTGGTTTGAAAATGTTCAGGGCACCCACCTGACGAATACTCCGGTAACCTCGATGGCATCACAACCATTGGAGCATTTGAGATACACTTCCTTCACCTGTGAAAACCATCAGGCCACAGGCCTTGAATTGCTTGTAGGAGAAATTTAACTTCGGTGCGCTGGACTTGGAATCTTCGGAGGTTTAGAGTTACTGAGAGATTGAACCTGGAGATGATTTGAGGAATGACCTTCCAAGCCACGAGCGAAACAATCCTCTGGTCGGAGTTTCTTCGGGCTTGACATCCAGAGTTGAAAGCGTTCGAAGACATCTGGACAAAGAGATTTGGAATGAGATTCGATCATAATGATTTGTAATTGCGATGCGATTTAGCGCGTTATAAACTTGTTATAATAAAAAGTATTTCACATAGGAGCCACATAGGAAAACACATATCTCCTAAATTCTCACGTTTTCACATAAGCGCGTGTAATTACATTCTATATATATATATATATAATATTTTAGATACGTATGCATATATAATTGCGGTATAATGCGAGGACGCGGTTAAGAGGATTGTTATGATTTTGTTATGTTGCGAGAATTAGCTTTTGTTTTGGATTGCGATGGCTGTGCGAGTTGTGCATTAATTTAACGAGATGAAAGCGATAAAGCGGCAAACGAAAATCGACAAATCGAAAACATAAAAGTTTAAAATTTGTTAAAACGTGCGCGAAGCACATGAAAAGTGATGATGCGTGAAATCGACGATAGCGACTTAAAATCAATGGAGCGTCCTGGGTTTTGAGACAGCGACTGCCCAAAGTGATTCGATCATTCCGCCGAGTTCGGGCACACGCTTTGGCCTAATAGGTAAATGCTCTCACGCCCGGCTAACGACATTACCCTTCCGGTTACTACGCGTCCCAAAGCGTTGGAAACAATCGAGACTTTGGTGAAATTTTAAAATCGTTGAGTGGGGCGAGTTTTTCAAGGTTTGGGTTTCACCCCTGAATTGATAACTTCGAATCCCTGATTGTGGTTTCACCTCCCGGACCCATCAGGAGGTTTCCACCGATAGAATGGGAAATTTCCGTTAAGATGTGGATATCACTCCTAACTTAACAGACAATTTTGTGCAGATGAGATTACGCGGAGTGAGTAATTCGTCGAGAGTTCGTGGTTTTCACACCTATTCCCGACAAATTGACTCGTGGGTGTGATACGAGCGTATTTCAGCGTGTGTTGTGGTTGCTTTAGGAAAAGCAAGCGGGTAAAGTTCAATCCGAAGGGTTTTGGTCAAGTTCGGGTGAACTTGGCATCTATCTGTTGTCAAGTTCGAGCGAACTTGATCAAATTCAGTGAACTTGTTTTGATGTTGAGAAGGGACAGGTAAGTTCGGTCGAACTTGCAGTCGTCAACTTACGTTGGAATATCAATCGGCGAACTTGCCCTCAAGTTCGGGCGAACTTGTCTGTTCGTATGAGTTTTCCGGCGTTTATTCGATGCGTAACGGTCTGATTTGGTGTCCTAACCATAGACTAGGTCGAACATGGCAATTCTACCTAATTCCCTACAGTTATGTTATGGCTCTGATACCAATCTGTCACACCCCAACCAATGCGGAATCATCGGGGTGCGGCGGCGAATCAGATTGCTCGAGAGAATCCATAACAACTATTTATGCGACGATATTTAAACATTCGTTATCCCATACTAAAAACAAATAATCCATAAACAATTATTACAAATATACAATATCTCTCAAACAAACATAATTCGATCTTCCCTAGATTCTATTACATGTTTTCTAAGGGGGGGGGGGAATCCTACGTCCATTTGCAGCAAGCAGAATTCATTAACCTCAACAACTTAAAATAATTTGTCAATACAAAAATGTATTGGCGAGCATACAGGTCTTGATATAATAGCATAAATAGATAAAAATATAGCGAATTTCTTCATATAAACAAGATTTATACAACATATAAACTCACAAGACAATTTCACATGCTATACTCGCAGAGAGCTCGCCGTACGTCTTAGCTAAACCCCGTCGAATGAGAGCCCCTCTACAGTACTATACTAGCCAAGTGGAGATAACGAAAAGAGCCCTAGCTTATATGTTCTAACAATCACGTATAATATGTATAACAGATATTCGTGTGTGATAATTCAGTTTAGCGTGCGTTGTGTATATTTTGATAAGAACGTATGTTACATCCAGAAGGCGTTAAAGCGAAAATGGGTCAAGTATACTCACTGTCGGTGCGATTAAAGGAGAGAGAAGACGACTGTTGGTAAACGGAGAAGAGCGTCGGATCAGCCTGCATACGCGAACGGAAGTACATCAGTCTCCGAAAAGCTGAAACGGTGAAGTTTGGTTTGAGCAGTAGGCAAGTTCGGCCGAACTTGTATGTAAACATACAAGTTCGAGCGAACTTGTATAGGTTTGCTGAGGTTTGAGTCAAGTTCGGGCGAACTTGTAAGTTTCTCAAGGAAACGTGACAAGTTCGGTCGAACTTGTGAGGGCCTGATAAGAGGAGAGACAAGTTCGGCCGAACTTTTGAAGTTTCCTTGGAAACTTTGCAAGTTCGAGCAAACTTGAGGGTTTTCTTTGGAAATTGGTCAAGCATACCCAAGTTCGGTCGAACTTAACCCTGAGGGGTACAAGTTCGGTCGAACTTGACCTGAGGGGTACAATGCGTCGAATACTGAGTCTGAAAAAGTTAAATCTCGAGCGAACTTGATGTTTTCGGGTCCAAAATCTTGCGTTTTCGCGTCGTTTGTTGAACAAATCAAGTGTTCATCCCTCCAACCCTGTGTACTGAGAAAACTTAGGTCAGAGAGGTCCTTTAGAGCGGTTTTAGTCGTTTTACAAAAGCGTGGGCTAATCCGGGCGAACTCGTGGTTCGTTCGGGTTAGTCCGGCTTGTGTAAACCAACACAAACGTCCTTGTGCTTCCAGATCTAGGATCTTGAATGATAGATGCTTCGTTCCATATAAAAATGAACAAAACATCACCAAAAGTCCGTATCTTGTGTAAAATCGAGTCTAAAAAGGGTTTTCCATAGATCTAACACTTGGTGAGCCGAAATCATTAAGATTTCATGTTCGGAAGGCAACAGCCAAGTCCAAACGAACTCGTTAAGTGTAGATCTAGGGTAAAGACAGAAGTTTTTATAGAAAAAGATGAAGATTTTCGTAAAAGAATGGGTTTTGATTAAATCGAAGGTAAGAACTTGTGCAAAATCATCGTAAAACGTTGATGAACATCATTGTAGTTGAAATCGGGTTGATTCTTACTTAGAAAACAAAGGGTTTGGGTTTGTGAGCTCTGGGCGAACTTGCAGCAAGTTCAAATGAGGAAATGGAGCTGAGTATTTATAGGAAAGTGAGAAATGAGGGATCTGAGGAATCAAGTTCGGCCGAAATTGCATGAAATCATACAAGTTCGAGCGAACTTGTGAGATCTTGAAGGGAGGTGAGTCAAGTTCGGGCGAACTTGAGGGGAGATGAGGTTTGAGTTTTGGTCAGCCAAGTTCGGCCGAACTTGGGGTCACCCAAGTTCGAGCGAACTTGTCCAAATGTGGGTTTTCTTCGTTTATTTCACATTAAGAGTTCGTTTGGCGATTCGGTTTGTATTATATAGTATATTAAACGTTATAGCGAAGTATTAAGCGTATTAAATGGTCATATTTACTTAAATTCCACAATTACTCAAAGTCCGGTAAATAAGTGATGAAGCATGCGGCTTTGTTCCCAAGTCTTGTGAGAGTCGCGTTGCAGTTTAACGAGCAGACATCCTTGGAAACTCCACGCAAAGTCGGTGGTGTTTTAGCTTGTGCGAGATAAGCGTTGTGTTAATGCGTTGTGATGCGAAAATATGCGATATAGCGTAATAAGCGATTTAGATTACATTATGATCCGAATCTCGGTGCTAGTCGTAATGAGAGTGACGAGCTTGCGAGGAAACGGGTTGTTACAAGGGTTGTCCAACTGCTCGACAATCGAGGATTGCTCGACGATCGCTCGAAAAAGGCCCGAAAAATGATCGTTCGATTCCCGCTCAGTCTGTAAATGAGCCGCTCGACTCTGTTCGATTTGAAAACGAGCCTAGCATGAACAAAGGTCTGCTCGTCATCGATGGCTCGGTTTTTCTCGAATATTTTTATTAAATAATATATATATATATATATGTATATATTTATATATATAGAGAGAGAGAGAGAGTGAGAGAGAGAGATATATATAAGGGTTAGCTTCATTAGTGAACAACCCCTTAATTGTGAACACCAGGGAACTAATCCTAGCCTTGATTATCAATACACAAGTCTATACACATATGTAAATCAGTGGCCAGGATTTGATGATGAAAATACACTAGTGTATTTTATGATTTGATGATGTAAATCAATGGTCAGGATTTGTTCACTCAGTTCACAAATACACTAGTGTTCACTTTAGAGCCCCACCCTATATATATTATATATATATATATAGTTATATAGCTAAATAGCCCAAGAAAAATTAAAAGCCCAAGAAACATAGTAGCCCAACTCAATACCAAAACCTAACCCTAATTCCTAAAAATTCAAATCAACACCTACTCTCCTGCTTCATACCTCCTGCCACATACCCCGCTGTTCCTCAAGTTCAACTCATACGGATACGGTACAATTCTCCAACCTCCTGCCACAATATCTCGCTGCTGCTCATGTTCGATTGTGGAGGATCCAATCTTTTCTCACCGTACAATCTCCTACCTCAAACAATCTTTTCTCACGATGCTGCTCATCTCGATTTTACTTCAATTTTGATACCGAGATTGAACAATTGATGTACAATTTGTATTTCACACTTTATTTTAGGTTCTTGGTATTGTTAAGAACATATTTAGAATCATGATTTTAGTTATGTATTGCTTTCGTTAGTAAGGTGTTCGACATGTTTTAATTACGTTAGGATTTGTTTTTGTTGAATACAGCCTTGTAATAGTCTTGATTTTAGTAATTTTTTGTTGCTACAGATGTTTTAATTTTAGTGCTGAGAAAAACCGAGCGAAAATGATCCGCTCGATTAAATTCAATCCGAGCACGAGCATCACTTTTGTGCTCGGTTTTGCAAATTCGATACGATCGGATCGGAACGGCTGTAATTCAATCCGAGCATGAGCAGACCCTCGCTCGGATCGGATCGGATCGGCTCATAAACACCCCAGGCCGGACTCCATACCGAATAGTCTAACAACTGATATTTCAGAATCAAGACAATGAACATAAAAGGAAATAAAATACTAAACCTCTTTTGAAAAAAGTTAAAATACACACGATTTTTGATTATTTAATTTTTGTACATTCATGACTTTTATTAATAAAAATTCAGAAAAAAACATTTTGTTTATTAATAAAAAGTTATGATTTTAATAGAATTTTTTTAAAACAATTGTGTGTTTTTAAGCTTTTTTTTAAGTAGTTTTGGTTGTGTTTAGGGCTGTAAACGAACCAAACGTTCAGCGAACAGTTCATGAATCGTTCGGAGGGAAGTTCGTTTATGTTCGTTCGATTAGCTTAACGAACGAACACGAACAAAAAATTTCGTTCGTTTAGCTTGGCTTAGCTTAGCGAACGAACACGAACACATGACTTGTTCGTTCGACTGCATTCGTGAACGTTCGATAATATCTTCGGTTAGATTCGTTCATGTTCGTTTAATTATAATAAAATAACAAATAATAAACCTTTTATCTAAATATATTGAAAACCTAAAACCATATTTTTCTATGTTAGCTAAAATTTGGACATTCTAAGACATTTTTTGAGATAATTATGTCTAAATTAATTAAACTTGGTTCATCGTTTGGTGATGTATTAGACTTCTTATGTTTTAATTTATCATTGATGGGTGTATTTAACTACTTACATCCATTGTTTAAGGATAACAATGTTTTTATTTTTAATTTTTAAAGGGTAAATGTTCGTTTTTTATTTGCTTGCGTTTATTTGTGCTTGAGACCAGGACTCTTTGTGAGCAACTTAATTTCCTTAACGAATGAACACGAACATAAAATTATGTTCGATATGCGTTCGTTGAAAAGTTCTAGAACATGTTAATTTCCTTAACGAACGGACACGAACATGGCCTTGTTCGTGTTTGTTCGGTTCGTTTACAGCCCTAGTTGTGTTCACACTGGTTCTTATGGTTCTCGTCATAAATGATGGTTCCTAAATGATCTTCATCATATATATATAGGTGAAAGATAAAACGAAAACTCACTTGAGTTGAGAAAACTCAAGAAAACCCTATGTAACATTTTATTTTTTTCAAAAAAAAAACAAGGAATGTAACATAAATGTACTTGAACATTTTTATAAAAAAATGTAAATAGCGGCTACTAATTTTTTTTTAAATATTCAAAATTTTTATGTGACATTTTTTCGGACGTATATATTATGTAACATGAATTTTTTAACATTTAAAAAAAACTACTCGGGCGCTTTTTTGTTTTTCTTTTATAAAAATGTTCAAATATATGTATGTTACATTTTCTATCTTTTTTAAGAAAAAAATAAAAATGTTACATGGGGTTTTTACAAAAGTTTTTTGAGTTTTCTACTCAAGTGGGTTTAGTTTTATCTTCCCCAAATATATATATATATATATATATATATATATAGGGTGTAAGTTTTAAGTTCTTTGATGTTTATTAAAGAACACTTTTGGTAGACTTCTCGAAAGCTAAATAAATTTTGATAATCCTACAACATGTTTATAAAAAATCCCACGCTTATAAACTATACTCTTAATTCTGAAACACAAAAGTCTAATCAGAAAAACAAATCACACAGTCAACTACTGGAAAAATCAAATCTTATAAGCATTACCATGTGTTATCAAGAACTGAATTGTATGAAAAAGTTGTATTATTTACATTATAAGAAACCGTGTAACAAATATCACCAAAAGAACTTTTGTACAAATCATATATTTTATATCTTAACAAAGAAAACAAATATAGATATATGTTTTCCTAACAAAACAAAGTGTTTAAACATCTTACAAATTATATAAAACGTATAATAGCTTTCTTTTATAAGAAGTATAAAAAGCCACATTTGTAGAAAAAATTAAACGTATAATTATAGTTAGAACAAGTACCACTGCCAGAAAAGTCCAGTGTAGAGGTGCATAAATAAACCTGAACCCAGACTCGAACCCGGAAAAAAACCCAAACCCGGGTATTTGAAAAACCGGGTTCTTTAAACCCGAACCTGACCCTACCCAGTATGCATATTTTGTTCAATACCTGAATCCAAACCCAAACCCAAACTCAGACCTGAGTTTTCAGCATACCCGAGTTTCCGTAAAACCCGTACTTGGGTTTCCATAAAACCCGTACCCAGGTTTTCGTAATACCCGTAACCGGGTTTTCATAATACCCGGACCCGTTGTGTACAACAATTTTAATTGAATGTTTAGAGCTTGTGTGAGTCTTTTTTGGGCAGATTTCAAGGCATACAGTATGTAAAAATAAAGGTTTCCTTATATTTCTATGTTTTATGCCAAAAATATAATCGAAAACCCCGATCTATATCCAAACCTGAACCCTACCCGACCAATACCAGACCCTGGAAATAGGGTATTCTAATACCCGGTTATTGAAAACCCGAACCCGGGTACACAGGTATAGAATTTCTGATAAAAACCCAGACCCGAACCCGAGTATTAAAACAAACCCGGTTTGTGCATCTCTAGTCCAATGATGTTGCACTAGCCAACTCCCTTTACAAGCCCAACTTAACTCCATCAAATTATCCAGCCCACTAGCTCAATACCTTGTCAATAACCCAAGTCCACCTATTTAGCCCACTAAAAGATTATGCACCTACAAAGCATAATTAAAATTAATTCCAACAAAATGAATAGCATTGTTTCAAGATGCCTGTAAAAATCACATATTTTAATTATGGTTATGTCATATGTCTTTGCTAAATATAAAACAATAATAATGTGAACATTCTTAACTGATAAACAAGTTATGTCATTAGAATACATAAACACAGAGACAGTGGCATTCATATGTTAATATAATGTTTGGTCCAGTAGCACCTCAAAGTTGAGATTAAACTTATAAAAGTATTGTTATACATAAAGTTATAAGCATGACATAATATAATAAACATAGAACTATAATACCCTAATAGATTTCCCAATTTTTGGTTTTTGAAAGCTTGAAATTGAGACATTACATTCTCTTCTTTTACTTTATAATATGTTTCTCTTTCGACCGCACTCATTAGATCATTGTTCGAATACTCCTTACCCATTCAATTACATAAATTCGTCTTCATATGCTTCATTTTAGATTTTGCAACCGATAAAACCAACGCTAGCTTCAATAGCCGATAAACCAAAAGAAAAGTATTATGTTTTCCGGTTTCCACCATTACACGAGCAAGGTCACACATTCCATTCGATTTTGCAATTGTATTATCTTCCTTTAAAGTGTGATGAAAGACCATAAGATCATCAGAAAGACACCCTCTTTCTTCTTTACTAAGACTATCTCCAATGTTAAGAACGCACTTAGATGCCCTTAGCTGCTCACTCAACTTGCCACATCATATTCTTATAAATCCTGAATTTCACCTCCAACACAATAAACATCCTTAAATATCCTTATATTTTCCACATCATCACCTTTTTAAATTTTAATTTAAATATTACATAACTAAGAGAGTATAAATTAATGAATGAAAGTAAAATAAAGTTAGTGAAATACTGAAATATCTACTAAATATTATCTAATAAAAGAAATAAATAACTTTTAGAAAAAAATCAAAAGGATAAATAAGTAATAATGAAGAAAAGAAAATTATGGTAATATAAAAGGTGGAATAAAACTGATTAACCATTCATCTTTCTTAGTTATGTTGCCCTAGTTCTACCACAACCTCTACAACACATCTCATCTTTCTATACAAAGTTTTACCACAGTCGTTGCAACACATCTCATCTTTCTCTATAAAGTTTTTCGTCTCCCCCAATTTTCTAGTGAAAAACCTTACTCGTGTTGGGCTTTTAAAATATGGAAAGTAGCATAATTTAATTTCACAGGTAGCGTAATACATAAAACATAGAAAAATTTTGCAGATCCGCCCTGTGGGTTGGATCATACTTTGCTATGTGGGACGTGGATCCATCGCTACACCAACCTCTCCTTGAACCACCGTGGATCGCGTGGAAATATGCACGGAAACCACGTTCCACTTTTTCAAACTCCAAAAGAATTTGACCATTTGCAACCGCCCGAATTTTACAAAAAAAAAATTAATATTTAAACAACCCAATCACATCTTTTTTTACAAAATCTCTCTTATTCTCTATACTCTCTACGTCTCTCAACTCTATATAATCTACACCTTCTAAATTATATATCCCACCCCATAGCGTCACCAATTTCTTCCGAGGAAATCAACGAATTATATTTTAATGCAGTAATGGAAACGACACAAATAACTACAAACGAAGACGGAACCTCAACCAAATGGAGAACATAACAACAATGTTTAAATATGGATCATGAAGGTAATTTTATTTTTTGTGTACTTTATTATTTTTTTTGTAGTAAATTTTAGTGTAATTTATATTTTGTAGTTGTTATGGGTGGAATTTCGAGCTTATATACCGAAGGCATATCCTGATATTATATGCTTAATGCGACGACCAGGACATTGAACCAGGATATTTGGTAACATCCTGCGGGGGTATCCTGCTTGCTACTAACGATTTTCTTTGGTTGCAAGGTACCAACGTTAAAGGACTTGATCTACCTGAAGATTTGCTCAAGGTGGTTGAAAAGTGGACGATAATGGCGGAAGAATGGTCTTGTAACGGTCAAAATAGAAGAAAGGCATATTCTGCGAGGATTTCGGATGCTGGTCAATGCTATTAATGTTGTAACGGTTATATGAGCTGAAGACCCGGATTTATAGTTAATATGCACATGGAAAACAAGTTGAAACAAACCCCCAAACGTTCAGAAGGGAATATTCCCAGTATCCCGGAATAATAGGATGGTTAGTTATTTCTGTTTACTATAAATAGGGATAGCCAGATCATGGGAACAGACACACTTTCGAGCTCTCATACTCATACACTCTCTTTTCGTGTAGCAATCACACACTAACACTCGTCACTTACAATCATTGTACCACTTAGTAGCGATCTGAGCTATATCCTGCACTGTATCCTGAATATTCAAGCAATAAGAAGAACAAGGCAATCAACGATTGTCAGCTCCCGAGGTTTTATGCCGGAGATCTAGATTGATCATGGGCTTTCCTCGTACATCCGTGTCAATTTCTACTTTTATCGCATTTACTTGTTACTTCGATATAGTTCATTATCCTGAGACTATCATCCTGAAACTGTTTTCCTAATCAATCCACTTAGCATATTTTTGCAAATCACAATAGCACGCTACCTCACAAAACTAAGTTTGATCACTAAATTTCTTCGGTAATTTTTGACCAAAACAATTTGGAGCCCACCTGGGGCAAGTGGTGCTATTTTTAATCAAAACTTTGCTAAAAACACTAATCAGTTCTTTATTTCTAATCTTTTAGCGAGATTGTTTTTGATGGCTTCTTAGTCTGGTTTGATTCTTCTTTGATGCCTACATCCACCTCTGTTGCAACTGGTTCATTGCCTCCCCCACCCTCACAAGCTCAGACTTTCCAAAGGAGGAATGAAAGCCAGATACCAAGAGACACTACTACTGCTCAAAATGTCTCCAAATCCGGAGTTTAAGGGAGAACTCCTATTTTGCTTCTAATGACGAAATTTTATCTTAATTTGGTAGTATACAAGATTCAGATGAAGAAGCAACAGGAAACTAACCAGCTCATAATGAAGGAAATACAACTCTTGAAGTCCAACTCCAAGAGACCTGCTGAGGATATTGTTACCCCTTTACAGCCAAGAATGTTGAACTTCAGTTCGGCAGCATATGCTGAGGATACTCAGGGCAACGTCGTACCGAGTCACTCCCGAGCAATATCCCAGAAATTCCCCTTATCGGCCAGGATATCGACTGTCAGGGATCCAGGATATGCTCCAGGATATGGCCACAATCGCCAAGCTGGTAACTTGTCCATTAATACTAGTATGCCGACTGCTAACAACTTCGAATCTTCGCAGGATACAAGTGCAATATCGGCTATCCAGGGAACTCCAGAAATTAAAGGATATGATATCTAGTGTGCCTTGGGTAGTGCAACCAATATCAGAAGTATCCCAGGATAGTTACAACATATCTGCTTTGCTCGCCATATTTGTGATGCTAAATTTCCCAAGAGATTCCAAACTCCCAACATGAAGCTTTATGATGGCACGGCGGATCCTAAAGAACATATTGCTTAGTATAGGGAGAGGATGGAAGTAAATCCTATCCCACCAGACCTTAAGGAAGCATGCCTATGAAAGGCTTTAGTTCCACCCTAACATGATCAGCCTTGAAATGACTTTTAAACGTTCCACCTTATTCAATTACATCAATTGCTCATTTGGTTAAAATATTTAACAGTTAGTTTCTTGTAGTAGAAGTTTTGAAAAACTGACAAGTGACCTTTACAGGATAACACAGGGCCCTCAAGAATCCTTAAGGATTATGTTAACAAATTCAGCAGGGAATCCCTAGATATCCTGAATCTTGATGTTGCTACGGCAATGCAAGCATTCAAGTGGGATACAGAAGGATTCCCAATTTTATCAGGATCTTGTGATGAATCCTTGCAGGAATCTGGACGAAGCTCGGAGTAGAGCTCTAAGATATATCAGGCTTGAAGATGACAAGAAAATGCAAGAGAGGATGAATGCATCCTCAACATATGAATCAACGAATAGGAAGTCGGAATCCTCATATAAACCATACCGCTCTAAGCCATATGCTAAAAATGACAACAAATGAGTGAATGCTGTTGAGGATGAAGATGCTGAAGAATATCCTGAATTGTCAAAATATTGTTTTTCAGTAAATATCTCTGAACTAATATATGCCATGCAAGGACTAGGGGACAAAGCAAGGTGGCCAAGAAAGAACTAGAAAAAGGCTGATTGGAAGGATAAGTCCAAGTGGTGTGCCTTCCATGAAGATTTTGGATATGTAACAGAAGATTGCATAGCCCTAAGGAAAGAGATAAGCTACTTGCTGAGCAAAGGCTACTTAAAAGATCTTCTTGGCAAAAAAAAAGAATAAGGGTCAGGATACTGAGAAGGATCCTGAACGAGCAACATCACCTCCTCCAGACGCCAAGATAATCAATTTCATATCCGGAGGATCCGATATATGCGGAACCTCATACTCTGCCGCTAAGAGACATGCCAAGGAGGCTAAGGCAGAAAGGGGAGACAAGCCAACAAGGTATGACAACGCTTACAACTGAGAGGCATGCCAAGGATAATGATGACCGGGATAACATTCAGGATAACGGGAGCTCGGTCAACATTATTCAGTTGGAAACCCTGAAGAGAATGAACATTCCAGAAATGGAGATTACCTCGAAATCCAATGTGCTCGTAGGATTCAGTGGAGAAGCAAAGAACACTGTTGGAGAGATAAAGTTGCCTGTATAGGTTGAAGGAGTGAATTCAATGCAGCGTTTTTGTGTCATGGATTCGTTATCCTGCAATAATATTATATTAGGCAGGACATGGATTCATGATATGAAGGCTGTACCTTCCACCTATCATCAGTGTATCAGATCCCTACTCCTTGGGGCGTAGTCAAGGTGGAAAGCGATCAACAGGAGGCGAAGGAATGTTATTCCTCTTTGATGAAGGCCTCAACAAGATCTAAAGCAGGATAGCAATTAAATATACAAGCCCAGGATATCGTGGAAGCTTCAGAGCAGGATGTTAAAAAAATTATCCTGGATCAGGATAATCCAGATATCTCGATGCTTGTAGGGGCCAATATCCCTCAGGATATTGAGAATCAACTTACTAACTTTTTGAAATGCAGGATGTCTACGTTTGCATGGAAACACGAAGACATGACAGGTATATCAAAAGATATTATAACTCACAAACTTGGAATTGATAAATCTTTCAGGCCATGTTCAACAAAAGAGAAGGAAATTTCCCCCTGAAAGAAATGAAATTATACAAGAGGAGGATGAAAGGTTGCTCAAGTCCAAGATGATTAGGGAAGTCAAGTTTCCCAAATGGCTAGCAAACATGGTGGTGGTCCAAAAGAAGAATGGGAAGTGGAGAATTTGTGTAGACTACACAGACCTCAATAAAGCTTGTCCAAAAGATCCATTTCCACTATCCCATATAGATTCCATGGTGGATGCAACCGCTGGACATGAAATGCTGACTTTCATGGATGCATCCTCAGGATTTCAACAAATCCAAATGGAACCATCCGACCAGGAGGATACATCATTCATGACACCCACAGGTATATACTGTTGTGCTGCCATGCCCTTGGGTTTAAAAAATGCAGGTGCAACGTACCAGAGGCTGGTTAATATGATGTTTAAAGACAAACTAGGGGACACCATGGAGGTAATATTGATGATATGGTGGTGAAATCCAAGAAATCGGAGGATCACCTCTAGGATTTAGAGTGTGCCTTCAATATCCTGGACCAGTATAATATGAAACTGAATCCTGCTAAGTGCCATTTTGGAGTGGGGGCAGGAAAGTTTTTAGGATACTTGGTGACCAAGAGGGGGATAGAAGCAAGTCCAGAACAAATTAAAGCTATCCTGGATCTTAAATCACCATCCAACATGAAGGATGTTCAGAGGTTAACAGGAAGAGTAGCGGCATTAAATAGGTTCATATCAAGATCCTCAGAAAAATGCAAGGAATTATATGATATCCTGAAGAAAAACAAAAAGTTTGAATGGGGTGAAAGACATGAAGCTGCCCTGCAAGAGTTGAAGCAATATCTTTTAAGTGCACCCTTGCTGATGAAGCCTGAGGATGGTGAACCCTTATCCCTATATCTTGCAGTATTAGGGAATGCAGTAAGTGTTGTTTTGGTAAAGGATCACGAAGGTCAGCAGTATCCTATTCACTATGTTAGTAAAAGCTTATTAGACGCTGAAACTAGATATTTGCATTTAGAGAAATTGATATTAGCTTTGGTCATGGCATCAACTAAGCTTAGACATTACTTTGAAACACATAGGATGCATGTTAAAATTATCCTTTTAAAAATATGCTTAGGAAACCTGAAATGTCTGGTAGAATGGCTAAATGGTCTGTTAAACTAAGTGCCTATGATCTAGTATATGAACCTAGAAATGCTATAAAGTCTCAGGCCCTAGCAGACTTTGTGGCAGATTTTAGTAGTGATATTCAAAATGAAGCTGACTTAGAAGTGCAACAATTAGGTGAGAATTCAGGATCTTGGATATCGTATACTGATGGTGCATCTAACATAAGAGGTGTAGGATTGGTATATACTAAAATCGCCACAGGGGGACATATTACCCCAGGCTATTAGACGTGAATTTTTTTGCTATTAATAATGAAGCTGAATATGAAGCCCTAATAGCAGGACTAGAATTGGCTAAGAATATGAATGTTAAATGTTTACAAGTGTATGTTGATTCCTTGTTGATTACTAACCATTTCAATGGATCTTATGCAATCAAAGGTGAAAAATTAGCTGAGTATCTTGAAATTGTAAAAAAATTAGCAGGATATTTCGATGTATTTACACTTGAACAGGTACCAAGAGAGGAGAATGCTGAAGCAGTTGCTCTAGCAAACTTAGGATCTACTGTCAGGATACTAGAAGGAACTCGGATACCAATACTGCATATCTTATATCATGCGACGGAACATCCTAAGTCCCAGGAAAAACAAGTAGCAAGTGTTCAGGATCCTAGCGATGCGTATCCTGAAAAAGATCCTGAATCCTGGATGGCTCCAATCATGAAATATCTACAAGAAAATGTCCCAAGGGATGAGAATTATAGAGCTTTCAGGATGAAGGTATCTCGTTTTACAATAATAAATAATATCTTGTACAGGAAGTCTCTTGCAGGTCCATACCTAAGATGCTTAGAGGATCCTGAAACCAAGGAGGTACTTCAGGATATACACGAAGGAGATTGTGGCAACCACACGGGGGGCAGATCCTTGTTCTCGAAGGTGTTGAGAACATGATATTACTGGCCAACCATGAGGAAGGTTGCTATGGAATATGCTCAGAAACGTGATGCCTGTCAAAGACATAGCAATATACTGCATCAGCCTGCAGAACCATTATATCCTATCATGTCTCCTTGGCCATTTATAAAATGGGGGATGGATATTGTTTTGGTCAAAAAATTACCGAAGCAATCAAGTGATCAAACTTAGTATGTGAAGTAGCATGCTATTGTGATTTGTAAGAATATGCTAAGTTGGTTGATTATGAAAACAGTTTCAGGATATAGTCTCAGGATAATGAACTATATCAAAATAACAAGTAAATTCAATAAAAGTAGAAATTGACACAGGATGTACGAGGAAAGCCCTTGATCAATCTAGATCGCCGGCATAAAACCTCGGGAGCTGACAATCGCCAGCTGCCTTGTTCTTCTTATTGATCAAACAACCGGATACAACTTCGGGATACTGCTTGGATCAGCTCTAAGTGTTACAATGATCGAATAGTGTAAGTGTTGTGAGTGTTTGTGATTGCTGCTGCAACTAGAAAGTGAAAGTGTACGAAATTGTGTGTCTTACTGCTGATCCAGCCTCCCTATATATAGTAAACAAAAATAACTAACTATCCTACATTCTAGGGATGCTGCGAACATTCCCTTATGACCGTCATGGACTCCTTCTCCAGCTTCCAACGTTCATCTACTAACTGTCTTGAGCGAGTCTTCAGGAGAGCAAGCCCTCATATCCGATGCTACCTTGCAGCTAAAGAAAAACGTTAGTAGCAAATAGGATACCCCCACAGGATGTTACCAATATCCTGGATCAGTATCCTGGTCGCAGCATATAATGTCAAGATATGTTTTCAGGATATAGGTCAGAATTTCCACCCATAACAATTGTCCCAAAAAATATAACTGTTGGGATCCTGAGGTCCAAACAGTTGTATTTTTCCTTGTGTCGATCGAGGCACTTATTGAGATGTAGATGTGATGTGACATGGTGTAACTTCCAACACGATTTTTACTCATTGCTATCTATCTCTTGCCTATATCTTCCCTTCTTTCCCGAATACTTATCACAATAATCTCAGGAATTCAGGTAACTTCTTCTCTCCCTTCTCTCTTTTTTCTCTGTTCTGCTCTCGATTCCCCCATGGCTACTCGAACACGATCACACATCGGTGACTCCGTTCCAACCTTCTTCGAGCAAAACCTCCTGAAGGAGCCTACGAAAGAAGCTTGTTCTTTCGATAATCCTGATATCACCGCTCTCAGAGCCTCCGACACCTTTCCCGCCGGAGCAATCATTTGACCGTTTGACCGGAACCTCCGGTCTGACGTGTCTTCTTCTGAGTGGATCTGTTTCTTGTATTATCCCTTTTCCATCGGACTTCGATACCCTTTCTCAAACTTCATCATTCGCTTTTTTCACCTTACCGGTCTTAGTTTCACCCAAACTATGCCCATGGTTTGGAGGGTGCTAGCGGTGCTGGACTGGATCAAGACTCATCACATTCCGAGCTATGTGTTGAGGATATAGCCATCGCCTATCATTTATGATCCCATGGTTCTAGACGATTCCTTCTTTTCTCAACCTCCAAACACCCCCTCATTCTTAAGGCGACCAAAAATGAGGATGAGTGGAAACGGAAGTTATTCTTTGTAAAAAGGGACTCCATTGACAAGGGTGTTGATCTTCCTGTGAAATGGTTGACTGTTGGTAGGATTTAGGTTTTGGGAATATCCCCAAATGTATCCTAAACTTACATCCCGAACTGACATCCTTGTTTACTTCTTTTGCAGCGAATCTGAAAGAGCTAGCCCCTCCATCCGCAGAGTCGGAAGAAAGGATCAGTGCCATCTACCGGCTATCAGAAAGTGAAAGAAGCTTTTCTCCACTCCCCACAAGTTTAAGCCAACATTCAAGCTCCAACATGTGTGGTAAGAATACCTGTTCTTCATATCTTTGCATATATTTTGTTAGTTAAGATATCAGGATATTGAAAAGTTGAAATTTCTTCCCTTTCGTGCAGACCCAGCCAAGATCCCTGAAGTGTTTGACCTTGATGAACTCGACAGCTATTCTGGGCCTGCTCCGGTAAAGATAGAGCCAAGTTCCAAACCTTCCACCACGTCTAAGCCGCCTGTCAGTTCCAAGCCCACAGTCGCCTCCAAGCCTTCTTCAACAACTAAGACTCGTGTCTCCAGCTCTCGCAAGAGGAAAGAGACCGACTCCCTGACCACTTCTGCTGAAGCCTTTTCTTATGAGAACCAAGGGTTCTTTGAGTCCAGTGGCTTGATGACTTCTTTCCTTAATCAGGTAAATATCCTTATCCTGTATCCTTATCTGCACATATATGCTGAGCAGATATCTGATTATGTTATATAGCTGATACATGTGTTTCTAATTGCAGGGTCTTGGCCGCCTGACGCATCTTTACAAGGAAGCTTGTGGGGTCAACAAGATGCTAAAGGCCAAGCTAAAGAAGGCTGAAGCCACAATCGTGGACCAGGGAAAGATTGCCGCCAAGTCTCAGCATTACGAAGACAAATTCGAGGCGATGACCCAGGAGTCTCAAGCTGCTATGAAGAAGGCTGCCCAAGAAGCTCAGGTTATGCTGGATGCTGCTCAGACTCAACATGAGCAGGATATGATCACCTACAGGGAGGGCCTTAAGAGTTCCATCATCATTTTACTCCTTCAGGCCAGGTTGAAAATGGCCTATGAAGCCAGAGCTATGGGCTTTGAATGCCTAACCTGGCCCATTGGAGCCTGGGAGGTGAAATTGAAGGATCTCGATGGTAATCCCGTGGAGTATCCTGCTAAGCCAACGGTTGCAGAGCCTTCTAAGTCGGTTGAGGTAGCAGCAGAGGCTGGTGGTGAAGCTGGTGAGGATTCTAGGGCTAAAGCTGGAGCGAATGCTAGTGGTGATGTTGGTCGGGATGCTGAGGAAGTGAAGAAGGTTGGTGAAGATGCCACTGTGTGAGGGCATCGAAGTGGGCAATGATGGATATTATTGCTTAGGCCGGAGCCCACTTTTTTAATTTGAATGGTCTGTAATCCCCTAAACAATTATACTTTTCTGCACCTTAAACATTAGTATTTTGCGATGACCTGAGGTGGAGGATCCTGAGTTTTAGGACGAAGCCTTCGGTCATCAATGTTTATATGCTTTAGAACTTATCACATTCTTGGTGGATGGGTCTTGGTTTAAGACGAAGCCAAGAATGTGACATTTTGGTTTGTTAATAATAAACTAACCTTTCTGCTTTATCTGTTGTTGTTATATTTTATTTTGAAAGATGTTTTTTTAAACATTCTGATCAAATATCCTGCTCAGGATCCTGATAAGTTTTTGTCACCTTTAATGAACAACTGTTAGACAAAAACTTGGTTGAATATAATCTTTATAGAAAACTTAGGTTATCCAAATAAGATTTTCAAAACTCGATGAATAAGAAATCATACCAGGAATACTTAGGCAAAAACTTTCAATTCCAACCTTTGAATTCTTTGCAATGTCCCCAGCATGGATGTCCCCTGTCTGTGTAGGACATTGCATTAATGTACGGCATGCTCAAAGATTTCTTTACTTAGTGATTGAACTTCATAATACTTTATTCATAAAAGAATGTGTGTAAACACAATCACAATTTGGAAATTTTTAATTTTACAAACCCATAGTACCCTGGGGATAATCCCTTAGTATCCTGGGGATAATCCTTTAGTATCCTGGGGATAAACCCTTGTTTTTCGTGCGCTACAGGCGGGAGTGTATAAACTCTAAAACTTAGAAAGGTGAAAACCTTTAAACCTTAGAGAGTATGAAAATACCCTTTCGCGAGGGAGGGTGATCAATCCTCATATACCGTAAGGATCCGGGATATAGCCAACAATAACGAAATTCTCAGCCACTTTTACATGAACTGGTCCCACCATCTTGAACTATACCTGGATAGTTGCGCTCCAGGCGGGGTGTTTAAACCCAATTCGGAAGAAAGGTGAATACCTTTAAACCTGTGAAGGGATCTGAATCCCTTAAACGTGAGAGAGGGGGCCAATCCTCTAATCTTTCGATCCATCTTGAGCAAGTATCCTGAAGCATTATCTTGAAGCATATCCTATAAAACACCTTTAAACTAAGGTGGGTGTTAGCTTGGCTAACACCCCTTCGATGCTTAAGTCAGTATTGGTTTTCAAAGAATAATAACTTAAATTAAAAATATATATATTTAAAAGATATAAAATTCATACCATCCTGAGTTAGAAATCAAATTCTAAACTCACTTGAAATAAGCCTTAAGATGTATAGCATTCCAGGATCTTGATATCATATCTCCCTCCATGGTCTTGAGCCGGTATGCTCCTTTTCCTGATTCTGACTCAATCTCGTATGGCCCTTCCCACTTTGGAGCTAACTTCCCATCAGCAGGATTAGTCGTACTCTGAAACACTTTTCTCAATACCCAATCTCCAACTTGGAATCTTCTGGTTCTTAAATTCTTGTTGTACGACTTGGCTATCCTTTGTTGGTATGCTGACATCCTAAGCTTTGCCGCATCCCTTGTTTCATCAATAGTGTCCAACTCTTGACATAAGAAACTTGAGGATTCGCTTCAGGATCCCGTAGGCTTGACCTAGCTTTGAGTATTACCATCTCTGTTGGAATCACAGCTTCTGCCCCAAACACCAAAGAAAATGGGGTTTGCCCAGTAGCATTCTTCACAGTTGTTCTATCAGCCCATAGGATAAATGGTAATTCTTCTGCCCATTTTCCTTTTTAGCACCTAATATCTTCTTCAGATTATTGACAATTATCTTGTTCGAGGATTCTGCCTGTCCGTTAGCTTGAGGATGCACCGTGTTGACGTGATTATCTTAATTCCCCAACTTTTGCAAAAATCAGTAGTTCTTTTGCTGACAAATTATGAACCATTATCACAAATTATCTCCGTCGGTATCCCGAATCTTGTTAGGATATTCCTCTTGATGAAAGATACCACTTCTTGATCCCTTACTTGGACAAAGGCTTCTGCTTCAACCCACTTGGAGAAATAATCCGTCATTGCTAGCATGAAAACCTTCCCTCCGGAGCCTTTAGGAGTTTTCCTACTATATCCATCCCCTATTTCATAAATGGCCAAGGAGATATGATAGGATATAATGGTTCTGCAGGCTGATGCAGTATACTGCTATGTCTTTGACAGACATCACATTTCTGAGCATACCCCATAGCATCCTTTCTCATGGTTGGCCAGTAATACCCTGTTCTTAATACCTTCGAGAATAAACACCTGCCCCTTGTATGGTTGTGTCACACCCCGACCCGCAGCGGAAAAGGTGATCGGGGCATGATTGGGTTATCATCAAAGCTCATGACATTTATTATGCGTTTCATATTCATTAATACAATTTAATGGAAATTTACAATAAAGATTACAACATGTTCTAGCTATCAATCTAAGCATCTTTGTTCTCTTCTAAGGTATTTCCTATGTTTTCTTTGCTTCAACCTGTTCACCTGTATCATGTGTAAAAAGGTTTTGGATCAACATAAAGTTGGCGAGTGAATCCTATGGAAAATATTTGAACAAGTTTATTTGAATTGATTATGAAATATGTGCACAACCAAACATGAGTAAAAATAGATGTAAACTTATTCAACAATCATAAGATATTAAATAATGCACACATGGACAATAATGGAACATTTAGAGGCACGCGATGCTCAACTCGTCTCTCACGAGGAACTGAGGGGCCTAATGAATGAATTGCATAAACATGATAATATGAATGACACAACTACAAACAATATAAACTCAATGATACACACATGAACAATAATGAATTTGATTTGAGGCACGCGTTGTTCAACTCGTCTCCCACGAGGAACTGATGGGCTTAATGAATGAGTTTCATATGATTTGGCAAAAGGAAATAAGTAATCACAAAAATATAATCAATCTAAGTTTAGATCATGATGTGGTATGGCACAAGTTTAAATAAACAAGTTAATTATTTTTATAACACATGACACACCCCAAAACGTGTAATTTAAAAGGGGGAGTTGTAAGATTCACTCACAGTGGGTGCGTTCGGTTGATGATGTTGAATGCACGCGAAGTGGTTTTAACCACGAGTGAGATTAACCTAGATAAATCGCATTATGGTTTGGTAAGTAAACGGATTTTATTAACCTATTTTAGTAGGATTGTTGGGTATATTTTTGTGAGTTTAAGGCTATTTTCTAACCTTAAAAATGTTATTTTAAGCATTTTTAATTGATTTTTAATTAAAATAATTAAATAAAAATAATAAAAAAAATTTGACTTTTTCTGACCGTTGACCTGACCGTTGACCGTTGACCTGACCGTTGACCGGTTCGTATGCGTATTGTTGTGCGCTGAGTGAGGCTCGAACCCGAGACCTCCCGTACGCGTGCACGCAGCTCTACCAACTGAGCTACGTGTCTAACCCGTCATATATCTGATTTTAATTATATTTATACATTAATTAGTTTAAACCGAAAATCATTTTATTTTAAAAACAGTTTAATTGATTCGGACGATGCGCTCCACAGGTCTCGAACCCGGGACCTGTGGCTTATACTAACACACAGTCCACCGCTGGACTGTGTGTCCAACTTGTTATCTTTACTGATTTTTATTATACTTAAACACAAATTAGTTATTTCCTTTTCTGTCTTATTTCAAAAAAAAAGATAATTGTCCGAGTCGGTGCAGAAGACCGGACTCGAACTCGTGCACTTTGATTAAACATACACACAGTCCACCGCTGGACTGTGTGTCTAACTTGGTTATTATTCCGATTATTAATATACTTAACATATACCTGTATGACTCCGGTTCGGTTAACAAAACAAAAAGGCATTTTATTAAAGCGGCGTGTGTGAAACAGGATTCGAACTTGTGACGTTTGTGTGTTTATTGTGCACACAGTCCACCGCTGGACTGTGTGTCTAACCCGAGTAATATTTTGATTTAAATTATACTTATACGTTCCGGATACATCGTCTTCTTCATCAAGTTATAACCAGAAAAGACGACTGACTGGTTCAATGATTAAATCAGGTTCCTTTAACGTTTTAGGTTAATTATAGATGAGATATAAGTGAAAAGAAAAAGAAATTAGGCGAAGAGGTATACCGACTATCTTCCTCTGTTTTCCGGCAGAACTCCGGCGACAGCAATAAGCTCCGGCGTCAGGTGCCTTGCAGCAGCGAGTCTCCAGAAAGTTTGAAAAAGGTATGGGTGACTTCGGTATAAGCTCAAAAGGTTTAGCAAGGCTCAGAAATGGGGAAACCGGTTTTCCGGCGACGAACAGAAAAATTCCGGCGAGAGAGTTTTCGCCGGGAAAGGGTGTGGTTTTGAGCGAAAGTGTTTGCAGAGGTTCGAGGTGGTTTTTATAGGGCAAAACGTCGATGTATTTGGCCCGATTTCCGACTGGATTCGTCGGTTATGAAAACTCCGGCGGTTATAACTTTGGTCGCGGACTCAGACGTCGGTTATAACCGATGTCTTAGTAAATGTTTACGTTATAACGGAAGTTGTCGTTAAAACTCGCGAGATTACCGGGATTTCCGACGACTGAACTTTTGGGCGCCGGTTTTGAATTCGTAAAATCATGATATCATTTAAATGATCTTAACATTTAACAAATAGCATCCGTGGCGCAGTGGTTTGTGTGTTGTGTGTTAAGTCTGTTTGCTGGACCGGTACTGACCCGGGTTCGAAACCCGGCAGAACCAAAACATTTTTATTTTGCGATTTTTAATAGTTCTTCAAAAACTAATTATATATACCCGTATAATAATTGATTATGTATCGTTTAAAATTATTTTGGGCATTTAATTCGCAACGAAAAATTTAACTGACTGTTCGGTTGATAAACGGAGCGGGTTTGGTAAATCCGTTTTTGACGGATGTTACAGTATCCCCTGCTTTTTAGACATTTCGTCCCGAAATTTAAATAGAGATATATTTGACTAAAAGAATGATGGTGTTGACAGTCACATGCTTAGAAAAGAAGTAAGGGTTTAAGTTTTTGTTTGAGGCGGTAACGTTCCTTGTAAGGGTTAAGTACCCTATTATAGGAATCGCTTTTTGTTGCCTACTGTGAAAGTATTGATAGTCAGATTTGATTCGCTAACTATGATATCATGCATAAGAGGTTGGATATGTTTGGAAAGGTAATGTTATATCCTAAGGCAAAACTTCTAATACTACAACCTACATGGAACATAAATAAACACAACAGCTAATATTTAAACATAAATAAACACAACAGCTAATATTTGAATCCACATTCTGATAGCATATATGTTTGAATGGTGGAATTTCCTCTCTCGTTTGTTATGATGGAGAGGTTAGTTTATGTAGAAATGGAACACAATTCCAATTTCTCTAAATAGCAAGATGATATAAATGTAACATAATTTCAACCAAGGCAATACCAAATCTTACATGGAACTTCTCATAACCGCCTGATAATGCCTCTGATCCTTTGGCAAGAATACTTATATATAGGAAGTACCAGCGGCGTATCCACCATATTCTTGCCAAATTTTCATTAGTTTTATCCACAAGTTATGATTAGTTACCAAGAAACTAATAAATCCTACATAGAACTTCTCATAACCGTCCGACAATGCCTCTGATCCTTTGACAAAAATACTTATATATAGGAAGTACCAGCGGCGTATCCACCATATTTTTGTCAAATTTTCATTGGTTTTATCAGTGAATTATGATTAGTCCTATAACTCTACAACCAATACAACAAACATAAATTACTGAAATGAAATATATCTGTGCGATCAAGGCTCAATCAAACGGAGCCGATCGTATTGCATGTACTGAAAATGAAATATCTGTGCGCTCAAGGCTCAATCAAACGGAGCCGAACGTATTGAATGTACTGAAAATGAAATTGTCTGTGTGCTCAAGGCTCAATCAAACGGAGCCGAGCGTATTGCATGTACTGAAAATGAATAACTTAATCACACAAACAGCCTATGCATGGAACCTCTCATAACCGCCTGATAATGCCTCCGATCATTTGACAAGAATACTTATATATAGGAAGTACCAGCGGCGTATCCACCCACCATATCCTTGTCAAATTCTCATTGACTTTATTCGCAAGTTATGATTAGTTCTATGCGACTCTACAACAAACACCACAACCACAAGATACTGATAATGAAAATGTATGTGCGCTCAAGGCTCAATCAAATGGAGCCGAACGTATTGCATGAACTGGAAATGTAAATTGAACTGTGCGATCAAGGCTCAATCAAACGGAGCCGATCGTATTGCATGTATTGAAATGTAAAATGAAATGACCGATCAAGGCTCAATCAAACGGAGCCGATCGTGCGGGCACGCCATTGATCAACCGCATAATAAAATGGGGATCAAGCTCAACCTCATAAATGGGGGGGCTGCGGCCTCCGCAAATGCATATACTGAAAACAATAAATAATAATTACTCTAACAGTCTACACATGGAACCTCTCATAACCGCCAGATAATGCTTCTGATCCTTTGACAAGAATACTTATATATAGGAAGTACCAGCGGCGTATCCACCGTATTCTCGTCAAAGTTTCATTAGCTTTATCCTTAAGTTATGTTTGGTTCCATGTGATAAAGAAAAACATAAAACTAAACGATAGGAGTTGAATCTGGATCTTCGACGAAGAGGACTAGTTGGGTTTCTTCGTTTGGGCCGTCATTATCTTCGACAAGATTGGCGTTGATGTTGAAGACTCTTCCTCTTGCTGGCGGCCTAGTGGTTGGGTTTTCTTGGTTTACTTGGTTAACTGGGTTTGATTGGGCTTGAGTGTTGATGACGTTAACCAATTGAGGGCATGTGTTTCTAAAGTGGGTAGGGTCGCCACAATTTAAACAAGCTCGAGCATATGGGAACATGGGGTATTGGGGTTGTTGATAGGTTTGGGCCATGTTTTGAGTAGGGGAAAAGGTTTGGTTTTGAAAGGTGCGACAAACCTTGCTCAAATGACCATAGCGTCCACAAGTTGTACATAGCCGACAAGGTAAGGTAAGGGGATGATGACAAAAACAGTTGTTGCATCGAGGGTGAGGTCCAAGATAGGGTTTCTTATTTGGGTAAGTTGAGTTGAGTGCCATTTGAGTGATTGGGGTAGCTTGGATGGGTATGGCGTGTAAAACTGGTTGGTTACGTTGGGTAGCAGCGAAAAGTTGCCCGTCTCTTCTTCTCTTAGGATTGGGTTGAGAAGGGGATTCGGTTTGAGTGGAGTCGGAGGTTTCAGTCGATTCTTTATCCTTCTTCTTCTCCTCCTTGACGTCTTTGTTTCGGATTCGGTTCTCGGTAAGCTCTGTTGCTAACTCCATTGCTGCTTCCAAGGTTGCAGGCGAGGTACTTATTACAGGGTCTTGAATCTTAGACGGAAGACCACGAATGTAGTGCTCGATCAAACGGTAGAGGGGAGTGAACATGTTGGGAACCATTTGATGTAACTCGAGGAACCTTTTGTTGTAGGTGGTGTGGTCTCCTTCCTTTTGCTTCAACGAATAAAATTCATCTTCTAATTTCTTGATTTCGCTCCTTGGGCAAAATCGTCTGGTCATGATTTCCTTCAATTCGTTCCAAGTTAAGGTCATAGCATCTTCAACACCTCGTTTGGACTTCTCTGTATTCCACCAAGTAAGTGCTATCCCATATAATCGACCGGTAGCATATCGCACTTTGCGATCGTCAGGGCAATCGCAATATAGAAAAATGTTCTCCATTTCTTCAAACCAATGGAGGAGAGCGGTGACGCCTTCAGTCCCTTTGCATTTTGGAGGATCGCATGATTTGAAATGCTTGTAGGTGCATTTAGTGATATTTGATGGAGAGTTGATAACGTTTTGGTTTGCTTGATTGACAGGATTAGCGGTGAGTGCTTGTTGTACTTGGATTACAATGTTGGGTATTACGGCAGCCATATGTTGAACAATTTGGGATCATGGGTCGCATTAGGAATGAACATTCATAAAATAATTATAGAAAAATAAATCTACTACATCCATAGGATGTCTTGGGCTTTGCTTGCTGTTAGGCCCTACATGCCGCCATACTTTACCTGTGTAATCATGTGGGCCCCCATGAATACCGGTTTTTCATATGGTTCGCACGGGTTTGCCAGGTTGCGTACACAAAAACCCGGAGAAAATTGAGAAATATGTATACAACGTGTGATATTCAGAATGTGTCCAGGTGTAGACACAGTGACACCTCAAAGTAGGTTAGTTCGAACGACGTTTGGTGTGGCATGCTTTGGCCTAATAGGTCCTTCGTACTCTCATCGTTGGTCCCCAGGTAGGCAAACTGGTCCGTTATATTGGATTTATACGAATGCCAACCTAGACAGGACGTTCCGACTACCGGTACTTGTACCCTTCCAGTTACTACATGCCCGTCGCAGAACTTACTTTGATGAGATTTGAAAATTGCAACAAAATCTTTGGATAATGAGAGTATGAAAATAAATTGAATACATGAACATCGATATATGTATAATGAATATGTATATATGTATAATGAAGATGTATATGAGCATGTATGTTTGACTGTAAATGTAAACAAATATGAAACAAATAAATATCACAAGTTTGTATGTAACCACCTAATCAATTAAAATTTAGGCAGACTATAGTATAGGCTCTAAGGGTCTAATAACCTATCCTATATCCCTATAGTCATGGCTCTGATACCAATCTGTCACACCCCAACCCGCAGCGGAAAAGGTGATCGGGGCATGATTGGGTTATCATCAAAGCTCATGACATTTATTATGCGTTTCATATTCATTAATACAATTTAATGGAAATTTACAATAAAGATTACAACATGTTCTAGCTATCAATCTAAGCATCTTTGTTCTCTTCTAAGGTATTTCCTATGTTTTCTTTGCTTCAACCTGTTCACCTGTATCATGTGTAAAAAGGTTTTGGATCAACATAAAGTTGGCGAGTGAATCCTATGGAAAATATTTGAACAAGTTTATTTGAATTGATTATGAAATATGTGCACAACCAAACATGAGTAAAAATAGATGTAAACTTATTCAACAATCATAAGATATTAAATAATGCACACATGGACAATAATGGAACATTTAGAGGCACGCGATGCTCAACTCGTCTCTCACGAGGAACTGAGGGGCCTAATGAATGAATTGCATAAACATGATAATATGAATGACACAACTACAAACAATATAAACTCAATGATACACACATGAACAATAATGAATTTGATTTGAGGCACGCGTTGTTCAACTCGTCTCCCACGAGGAACTGATGGGCTTAATGAATGAGTTTCATATGATTTGGCAAAAGGAAATAAGTAATCACAAAAATATAATCAATCTAAGTTTAGATCATGATGTGGTATGGCACAAGTTTAAATAAACAAGTTAATTATTTTTATAACACATGACACACCCCAAAACGTGTAATTTAAAAGGGGGAGTTGTAAGATTCACTCACAGTGGGTGCGTTCGGTTGATGATGTTGAATGCACGCGAAGTGGTTTTAACCACGAGTGAGATTAACCTAGATAAATCGCATTATGGTTTGGTAAGTAAACGGATTTTATTAACCTATTTTAGTAGGATTGTTGGGTATATTTTTGTGAGTTTAAGGCTATTTTCTAACCTTAAAAAAGTTATTTTTAAGCATTTTTAATTGATTTTTAATTAAAATAATTAAATAAAAATAATAAATTTTTTTTTACTTTTTCTGACCGTTGACCTGACCGTTGACCGGTTCGTATGCGTATTGTTGTGCGCTGAGTGAGGCTCGAACCCGAGACCTCCCGTACGCGTGCACGCAGCTCTACCAACTGAGCTACGTGTCTAACCCGTCATATGTCTGATTTTAATTATATTTATACATTAATTAGTTTAAACCGAAAATCATTTTATTTTAAAAACAGTTTAATTGATTCGGACGATGCGATCCACAGGTCTCGAACCCGGGACCTGTGGCTTATACTAACACACAGTCCACCGCTGGACTGTGTGTCCAACTTGTTATCTTTACTGATTTTTATTATACTTAAACACAAATTAGTTATTTCCTTTTCTGTCTTATTTCAAAAAAAAAAGATAATTGTCCGAGTCGATGCAGAAGACCGGACTCGAACTCGTGCACTTTGATTAAACATACACACAGTCCACCGCTGGACTGTGTGTCTAACTTGGTTATTATTCCGATTATTAATATACTTAACATATACCTGTATGACTCCGGTTCGGTTAACAAAACAAAAAGGCATTTTATTAAAGCGGCGTGTGTGAAACAGGATTCGAACTTGTGACGTTTGTGTGTTTATTGTGCACACAGTCCACCGCTGGACTGTGTGTCTAACCCGAGTAATATTTTGATTTAAATTATACTTATACGTTCCGGATACATCGTCTTCTTCATCAAGTTATAACCAGAAAAGACGACTGACTGGTTCAATGATTAAATCAGGTTCCTTTAACGTTTTAGGTTAATTATAGATGAGATATAAGTGAAAAGAAAAAGAAATTAGGCGAAGAGGTATACCGACTATCTTCCTCTGTTTTCCGGCAGAACTCCGGCGACAGCAATAAGCTCCGGCGTCAGGTGCCTTGCAGCAGCGAGTCTCCAGAAAGTTTGAAAAAGGTATGGGTGACTTCGGTATAAGCTCAAAAGGTTTAGCAAGGCTCAGAAATGGGGAAACCGGTTTTCCAGCGACGAACAGAAAAATTCCGGCGAGAGAGTTTTCGCCGAGAAAGGGTGTGGTTTTGAGCGAAAGTGTTTGCAGAGGTTCGAGGTGGTTTTTATAGGGCAAAACGTCGATGTATTTGGCCCGATTTCCGACTGGATTCGTCGGTTATGAAAACTCCGGCGGTTATAACTTTGGTCGCGGACTCAGACGTCGGTTATAACCGATGTCTTAGTAAATGTTTACGTTATAACGGAAGTTGTCGTTAAAACTCGCGAGATTACCGGGATTTCCGACGACTGAACTTTTGGGCGCCGGTTTTGAATTCGTAAAATCATGATATCATTTAAATGATCTTAACATTTAACAAATAGCATCCGTGGCGCAGTGGTTTGTGTGTTGTGTGTTAAGTCTGTTTGCTGGACCGGTACTGACCCGGGTTCGAAACCCGGCAGAACCAAAACATTTTTATTTTGCGATTTTTAATAGTTCTTCAAAAACTAATTATATATACCCGTATAATAATTGATTATGTATCGTTTAAAATTATTTTGGGCATTTAATTCGCAACGAAAAATTTAACTGACTGTTCGGTTGATAAACGGAGCGGGTTTGGTAAATCCGTTTTTGACGGATTTTACAGGTTGCCACAATCTCCTTTGTATATATCCTGAAGCACCTCCTTAGTTTCAGGATCCTCTAAGCATCTTAGGTATGGACATGCAAGAGATTTCCTGTACAAGATATTATTTATTATTGTAAAACGAGATACCTTCATCCTGAAAGCTCTAGGATTCTCATCCTTTGGAACATCTCCTTCTTGTAGATACTTCATGATTGGAGCCATCCAGGATTCAAGATCCTTTTCATGACATCCATCATCAGGATCCTGGATACTCGCTACTTCCTTATCCTGAGGCTTGAAAAGTTCCATCGCAGGATACAAGATATGTAGTATTGGTATCTGAGTTCCCTCTGGTATCCTGACAGTAGATCCTAAATTTTCTAGAGCATCTGCTTACGCATTTTCTTCTCTTGGTACCTGTTCAAGTGTAAAATTTTCGAAATATCCTGCTAATTTTTTAACAATTTCAAGATATTCAGCTAACTTTTCACCTTTGACTGCATAAGATCCATTGAAATGGTTAGTAATCAACAGGGAATCAACATGCACTTGTAAACAATTAACATTCATATTCTTAGCTAATTCTAATCCTGCTATCAGAGCTTCATACTCAGCTTCATTATTAGTAGCAGCAAATTCACATCTAATGGCCTGGGGTAATATGTCACCCTATGGATATTTTAGTAGTATACCTAATCCTACACCTCTTATGTTAGATGCACCATCAGTATACAATATTCAAGATCCTGAGTTCTCACCTAGTTGTTGTACTTCTAAGTCAGCTTCATTTTGAATATCAATACTAAAATCAGCCACAAAGTCTGCTAAGGCCTGAGACTTTATAGCATTTCTAGGTTCATATACTAAATCATATACACTTAGTTTAATAGACCATTTAGCCATTCTACCAGACATTTCGGGTTTCCTAAGCACATTTTTCACAGGATAATTAGTTTTAACATAAATCCTATGTGTTTCAAAGTAATGTCTAAGCTTAGTTGACGCCATAACTAGAGCTAATATCAATTTTTCTAAGTGTGAGTATCTAGTTTCAGCATCTAACAAACTTTTACTAACATAATAAACAGGATACTGCTGACCTTCGTGATCCTTTACCAAAACAGCACTTACTGCATTCCCTGATACTGCAAGATATAGGGATAAAGGTTCACCATCCTCAGGTTTCATCAGCAGAGGTGCACTGGAAAGATATCGCTTCAATTCTTGCTGGGCAGCTTCATGTCTTTCACCCCATTCAAACTTTTTGTTTTTCTTCAGGATACCATAGAATTCTTTGCATTTTTATGAGGATCTTGATATGAACCTGTTTAATGCTGCTACTCTTCCTGTTAATCTCTGAACATCTGTCATGTTAGATGGTGATTTAAGATCCAGGATAGCTTTGATCTGTTCTGGACTTACTTCTATCCCCCTTTTGGTCACCAAGTATCCTAAAAAATTTCATGCCCCCACTCCAAAATGGCATTTAGCAGGATTCAGTTTCATATTATACTGGTCCAGGATATTGAAGGCACACTCTAAATCCTGGAGGTGATCCTCCAATTTCTTGGATTTCTCCACCATATCATCAATATACCTCCATGGTGTCCCCCAGTTTGTCTTTAAACATCATATAACCAGCCTCTGGTACGTTGCACCTGCATTTTTTAAACCAAAGGGCATCACAGTATAACAGTATATACCTGTGGGTGTCCTGAATGCTGTATCCTCTAGGTCGGATGGTTCCATTTGGATTTGTTGAAATCCTGAGGATGCATCCATGAAAGTCAGCATTTCATGTCAAACGGTTGCATCCACCATAGAGTCTATATGGGGCAGTTGAAATGGATCTTTTGGACAAGCTTTGTTGAGGTCTATGTAGTCTACACAAACTCTCCACTTCCCATTCTTCTTTTGAACCACCACCACGTTTGCTAACCATTTGGGAAACTTGACTTCCCTAATCATCTTGGACTTGAGCAACCTTTCAACCTCCTCTTGTATAATTGCATTTCTTTCAGGAGCGAATTTTCTTCTCTTTTGTTGAACGGGCCTGAAAGATTTATCAATTCCAAGTTTGAGAGTTATAACATCTTTTGATATACCTGTCATGTCTTCGTGTTTCCATGCAAACATAGACATCCTGCATTTCAAAAAGTTAGTAAGTTGATTCTCAATATCCTGAGAGATATTGGCCCCTACATGCACCGAGATATCTGGATTATCCTGATCTAGAATAACTTTCTTAACATCCTGCTCTGAAGTTTCCAAGATATCCTGGGCTTGTATCTTTAATTTCTACCCTGCTCTGGATTTTTTGACGCCTTCATCGAAGAGGAGTAGCATTCCTTCGCCTCCTGTTGGTCACCTTCCACTTTGACTACCCCCCAAGGAGTAGGGATCTTGATACACTGATGATAGGTGGAAGGTACAGCCTTTATATCATGAATCCATGGCCTACCTAATATAATATTATAACAGGATAATGAATCCATAACACAAAACCGATGCACTGAATTCACTCCTTCAACATATACAGGCAACTTTATCTCTCCAACAGTGTTCTTTGCTTCTCCACTGAATACTACGAGCACAGTGGATTTCGAGGTAATCTCCATTTCTGGAATGTTTATTCTCTTCAGGGTTTCCAACTGGATGATGTTGACCGAGCTCCTGTTGTCTACCAGTATTCTGCGTAGAAAATGATTAGCAATATATAAAGTAATCACCAGACCATCATGATGAGGATCTGAATGCTATCCCGGTCATCATTATCGAACGTTATAAGTTTGTCAGTCGTAAGCGTTGTCATCCTTGTTGGCTTGTCTCACCATTCTGCCTTAGCCTCATTGCCATGCCTCTTAGCGGTAGAGTATGAGGTCCCGCATATATCGGATCCTCCGGATATGGAATTAATTATCTTAGCGTCTGGAGGAGGTGATGCTGCTCGTTCAGGATCCTTCTCAGTATCCTGACCCTTATTCTTCTTTCTGCCAAGAAGATCTTTTAAGTAGCCTTTGCTCAGCAAGTAGCTTATCTCCTTCCTTAGGGATATCCAATCTTCTGTTATATGTCCAAAATCTTCATGGAAGGTGTTTTGGTCAAAAATTACTGAAGCAATTAAGTGATCAAATTAGTTTTGTGAGGTAGTGTGCTAGCAGTGTTTATGCAAAATGTGTTGGTTTGCTTGTTTGTAAAACAGTTTTTAGGATACAGCTCAGGATATTGAGATATAACAACAATCAAACAATAAGCAAAAATGTAAAGGTTGACAGGAGATGTACGAGGAAATCCCTTGATCAATCTAGATCTCCGGCATAAAACCTCGGGAGCTGACAATCGCACCTACCTTGTTCTTCTTATTACTTCAAAACTCAGGATACTGTGCAGGATAATTCCCAGATCATTGCTAAGTGTTACAAAAATTGCTAGTGAAGAGTGTTTTGTGTAATTGCGAGAGAAAGTGTTAGAATTCGAAAGTAGCGAGCGTGAGTACCATCACCTATCGATCTGGTTATCTGGTATTTATAGTTACAAAGAAAAACGAACTCTCCTAAAATGGTGGGATGCCTTGGAATATTCGCTAGTGAACGTTATTGACCTGGTATTGCGGCTTCAACGTCTTTCTTCTAACCATTTAGACCAAGTCTTTAGGTGAACGAGTCTTCGTGAATGTTGCGATCTTACAGCTATGTCCTGCACGCGAATAATTAGTAATCACCAGGATACTGCCTCAGGATGTTACCAATATCCTGGTCTGGTATCCTAATCGTTAACAGCTATAATTAAGTCAAGATATAATTCAGGATATGGGCTCAGAATTTCACCCATAACAATTGTCCCAAAAAATGTTACCGTTTGAGGATACCAAGCCCTAACGGTTACATTTTTACGAGTTTCAAGGTAATTAAGGGATAGGACTTTGATGTGACACTTGTGTTTGGATTGAACCTATGAAAGGAACAAATGATATTAAAGCCAAATAACATTATCCGAGCTTTGGTTCAACTATCAGAGGCTACAACCTCTGATGTACTTACACTGCTTTCCATAAAGACTGCTCATCCTATCATCTGCCTTCACAAAGCTTCAAGGTCTGCCAGAGTTAACAAGGGACAGAGGATAGTGATCAGAGTTTAGTCATTAGCTTAGTTAATCAGTGTAACAGTGCCAAGCACTGATAGTTAGTATAAGCAGTGTTTAGAGTTAGTTACATATTAGTTTCCTGTCACTATCAACCCTGACGTCATCAAAGATGCTCAGAGGTTAGATAGTTAGTATAAATAGGCAACTCATGTAACCTTTAAACTTGTCTCTTAAAAGATCAACTTTCGCATATCATCTTCTCTCATTTTCTCATTACCAAACTGTAATTGCAAAGGCTGAGGGAGAGTTTGTGAATCACATGCAAGTTAATCAACGTGAAAGCATGATGATGATGAAAACAAATGACCATTGCTTGTAGTAAAAGTTTTCCATCTTATTCCGCAGCAAATCTCTTTTTATTCAATCATTTTCCATTTTTGAAACAAAAACTACAAGTAATTCAAACTCAGATCCTAACAATTGGTATCAGAGCTTGATTCATCAAATTCGATCTAACAATCGATTTGGTTCGAATAGATCAGCTCTCTTGCTAATCAGTTTGGTTGTTTTTAGCTTGATATTCAGAGTTTTATTACGTTCAAAGTTTTTAAAACAAAAATCTGTGAAAAATCAACTGAAAATGTATCAAAACACACAGGATGCCAATTCTGGTTCCTTGTTCAAACCGCCGATGCTCAAAAGAAATGAATATTTCATTTGGCAACGGCGGATGGGTCACATCCTTGCTCAGTAAAACACCGGTTGCTGGAGATCTGTTGCTTATGGACCTCACGTTCCAATGGTTCAAGCACAGAGGATCCAACCAAACAAGTGCCATAAAATCCTGAAAACTTTTCGGAGCAGGATTTCCAGAAAATTGAATTGGATGCTAAGGCATTTAGCATAGTTTTCTTTGGCCTTACCCAATGAAATTTATGCTGGTCTACTCCATTGCAATAGTGCAAAGGAGTTATGGGATGCACTTAAGGAGCAATTCGGTGGGACTGAGGAAGTGATAGAAAGTAATAGAGAAGTTCTAAATCAGCAGTATGAAACGTTTTGTCACTTGAAAGGAGAGTCTCTAACACAACAATTTGAACGTTACAGCTGTCTCATCAGTGAACTTAGACTGGTTAACGTGGTTTTTCCTAATTCGACTGTCAATATCGTTTCCTTAGATCGTTACCAGATAAGTGGGAGACGGTAGCTTATGTAACGCAAAAATCTGTTGGGTTTAAAGATATGTCGTTGACACAACTTCATGGGATACTCCTCACTTATGAGAGAAGAGAGTTAAACCAGAAAAAGAAGTTGCAAGATTCTGGAAAAATGACTGATGATTACTCATTGGGTAATACAGCTCTTTTTGGCTAAGAAGAGGGTTTTGGCAGCAGTAAGGACCAAAGTTATGATCACTATATAATATTACATCTGGTGGGAACTTTGGATCTGAAACATATGTACCCAACTATGCTTTTACTGCTAGTGGGGAAAGCCAAACCTCTGAAAATCTATCCTTTGAGCTGAATGATTTACAACACATTGAACCTTCTGATCTTGAGGAAATGGATATTTTGCACCAACTGACCCTATTGAGTGTTAGGGCTAGTAAATTTTATAAGATAACTGGTAGAAAATTCCCAGGTTTGCATGGGGGGTTGAAGGTTGGCTGGATAAATCAAAAGTCAAGTGTTATAAGTGCAATAGGCTAGACATGCCAGAGAATGCAGGTCTCAAAGTTCTGGACCAATAGTGACTCATCCTAGCCCTAGACCTCAGCACACACAAAACATTGCTCATTATTCCTAATATGCCCCTGCTCAACATGTTCCAAAACATGCCTACTTTGCACATCCTGCTACCACTGTTCCAGTGCATTATGTTCAATCCACTGCTCCACAAATTCAATATGTTCAGGCACCATCTCATCCTCAAGTGCTTGTTCAACAAGCACCCATTGTTACACAACCTGCTCAAACCACTGTTAGTCTAGCAGAGGTTGGTCAACAAAGCTTTTTCACACAAAGTTATGTTGACTGGAGTAGTTTGCCTCAGGATTTGACTGATGAAAACTTTGGTTTAATGGCCAAAAATGATGTTGAACAAGAATTTTGTTAATGGCCTTAGAGACAATTGCTGAAGGTGTTGAATCTGTGGAGATAGTGTCAAAATATGATGAAGTTCAAGTTTGTGATGAAACAGTGGTTTCAAGTGAAGAAAGAGAAAATGCTGCTGATAAGGAAAGAACTCTCCTACTGACCCATGGAACATTGATGTGTGTGAAGATGAGTGTGATTGTGCTCTCATGGTTGCTACGAAGGTATCACCTCAGATCCTTAAAGATCTATGTTCTGACAAATTCATCATTGCTTTTGCAAACATCAAAAAGGTGAATGAAAACCTGAGAAACAAAATTTTAGAAGATGAACTTAATTTTGAAAAACTGATTAAAGAGTTAAAATCAAAGTTAAGTGAAAAAGATTCTGAAATGAGTAGCCTAAGACATGAATCAAGCATAACCAAGGACCAACTCCAAACTATGGTAGAAAAAAATTGTAAAAAGGAGTTAGAAGAAACCTCAAATCACTTGTGAAAAATGGGTTGATTCCTGCAAAGGTTATGAAATTATGCTTGATGCTCAGATTAAGAGCAACATCAAGTTTGGTGCAGGTTTTAGAGCCTATGACCAAAATGAGAAAAATGTTGCTGAAATTGATTCTGAGTTGGTTGAAGTTGTCCCTACAAATTTGGCTGGTGAAGAGATAAAAATCACAGATAAAGTTGGAAACAAAATTGTTTTGGAAAAACCAGAGGTTTCAACAAAAGATAAAGAAATTGAAAAATATCAGTTTAAACCAACCTGGTCAGATAATGATATCTTAGAGAACTTTAAGCAATGGACTTCACAATCACTGATGGTATTAAAGCCCCAAAAGCACTGGTGATCCCTATCAAAGATGTGCCAGCAGAGGTTACAACCACTGCTGAGAAAAAGTCTGATAGGAAAAGAAGAGTAAAGATTAAAAACTTGTTTTGTGAATTTTGTGAAAAAAGAAATCATGTGGCTGCAAATTGTTTTCTTTTAAAAGCCTATGAATTAACAAAACTTGTGTTATCAAAAACTCTTCAAAATGCACCATCTGCAGCAAACAAATCACTCAACTCAACAGTGTGCCTATCTCAGAAAACTATGAACAACAGTTAAAAGAGATCAAGGCAAAAGCACTTGAAAGAGAAAGTTTAAGTTCTGTTGGAAATAAATCCAAGCAGAGTTTTGAACCAATTGAAACATCTGTTACAAAAGCCTTAAACAAAACCTCTGTTCAAAGAGAGGTGCAAGTGACAGATGCCCCACCTTCAAACTCATTTCCAAGAGGGTATGGCCAACCTACTTATAAAAAGGTTCCTCATGCTTATGAAGGTTACAAAAAGCCTTCAAAGCAAAGAGTAAACAAGCACCCTTATGGATACAATCATCTGATAGGAAATGGTCAAGAGCAGATGTTACAAGAAAATTTCAAAACCACTAACCATTATCCTAGACTTGAGGCTGGACATCTGTGACTCCATCCAAAGCCATTTTGGCTTTAGACCAATCTTAACTGATCTATTTACTTAAATGTGCAGGGACCCTCTGCTTGCGTTAATAGCTTATGGTATGTAGATAGTGGAGGTTCCAGGCACATGACAGGATGTAGAGCCCTTCTCAAGGACTTCATGGCTCATGGGGGGGGGGGTGATATATCTTTTGGTAATAACTCAAAGGGAAAGGTTTTAGGGTTGGGTCGGTTCTGGCTAGTAAATCAAGTTTGAAAATGTGAATTTGATTGATAATCTGAAATTTAACTGCTGAGTGTCTCACAAATGAGTGACAAAGGATATGGATCCTTCTTCACTAAGAAAACTTGTCAAATTGTGGGACCAAAGGTTGTTAAAAGGATTGATCAAATTATTGCTGAGAGCAAAGCACAACTCACTGCACACAGAAGTGGGAATGTGTATGTGGTAGATATGCTAAAAGATAATCCTATGTCTGGGACATGTCTATTCCCAGTTGCTTCTAGCAAAGAGACTGAGTTATGGCACAGAATACTTGGACACACAAATCTTAAAACTATCACCACACTCTCAAAATAAAGTCTTGTAAGAGGTTTGCCTCAAAAGCAATTTTCCTGTGATGAACATTGTGTTTCCTGTTTAAAAGGAAAACAATCATAAAAGTTCTTTCAAATCAATTGAAGAGTCCAAAACAAGCCAGTGTTTACAACTGTTGCACATGGACTTGTTTGGCCCAGTGCAAATCATGAGCTTAAAACACAAAAGGTATTGCCTAGTGATAGTTGATTATTTCTCTAGGTTTACATGGACCTTCTTTCTTCATTCTAAGGATGAAACTGCAAGCACTTTGCAAAACTTTGTCTAACAAGTAGAAAAGTAATTTGATCTTCCAGTAAAAATATTTAGAAGTGAAAATGGAACAGAGTTTAAAAGTAGGGAGTTGGATGCTTTTTTGAGTCAAAAGGAATTGTTAGACAATATAGCATTCCAAGAACTCCAGAGCAAAATGAGGTGGTTGAAAGGAAAAACAGAACCTTAATTGAAAAGCAAGAACTATGCTAGCAGATTCTGGTTTACCCTTGTCCTTTTGGGCAGAGGCTATAAACACTACTTGCTATGTTCAAAACAGAGTTTTGATTAACCCCAAGCATCAAAAGACTGCCTATGAGATTTTGTATAAAATCAAACCTCTGATTTCATATTTTAAAGTTTTTGGCTGTCCATGCTTCATTTTGAACTTAAAAGATTCTATATCTAAGTTTGCAGCCAAATTTGATTGTGATTATTTTCTAGGATACTCAACCACTGCCAAAGCCTACAACTCTAGGACAAAGTGTGTTGAAGAAACTTTGAATGTGAAGTTCAATGAACTGTCATCACTGAAAATCCCAGCAAATCCTGCAGAGCTTTTTGATTTAGATAAATTCACATTTGCTGATGTTTCTATCAAGCTAGACAATGCAGGTACACCACAATCATCTGAAGAAGATCAAGATCAAGGATATGACTGTGTGCTTCCACAAACAAAAGTCTATTCTTCAAACAGAGGATCAAGTGCTACAAGCTCTTGTGTAAACTGCCACTTCTGGGTCAACAGTGGTTGATCCTCAAACCTCTGCCAGTTCACAAAATCAAACATCTGTCGATAAAAGTCCTACATCTGGGCACCAAAATCATCAGAATGTTACCTCTATACCCCCAATACCACCACCACCGTTCGCATCAGTGGCTGATACTTCAAATTTACCAGCAGAGGTTAGCTCAGATGATACACATTTGCATCATCACCTCAAAATGCATTGTTCCATACCAAGGTGATTTGATTTATCTCAAAAGCCATCCAACAGATCAAGTTATCGGCAACATCAAATCTGGGGTGCTCACACGAAGCCAATCCCAAAATATTTGTCTTTTTGCTAGTTTTCTATCACTCATACAACAAGTCAAGTACCAGAGGCACTGAAAGACAATAGCTGGGTAGAAGCCATGCAAGAAGAACTCCTTCAGTTCAAAAGACAACAAGTTTGGGAGCTTGTTCCACTGCCAAAAAATGTAAGTCCAATTGGCACAAAGTGGGTCTTCAAAAACAAAACTGATGAAAGGGGTATTGTTGTCAAAAAAAGCAAGGCTCGTGGTTCAAGGCTACAGACATGAAGAAGGTATAGACTATGATGAGACTTTTGCTCCTGTAGCAAGGTTGGAAGCTATTCGCCTGTTCTTAGCTTTTGCTGCTAACCACAACATAAAGGTGTTTCAAATGGATATAAAGAGTGCATTTTTGTATGGAAAAATCAAAGAAGAGGTGTATGTCTGTCAACCTCCAGGTTTTGAAGATGCATTCCATCCTGATCATGTCTACAAGCTCAACAAAGCATTGTATGTCTTGAAACAAGCACCAAGAGCCTGTATGAAACTCTATCCACTTTTCTCTTATCCATAGGGTTTACTAGAGGCAAAATAGATAAAACCATGTTTTTAAATTTAAAGGAAAAGATTTGATGCTTGTCCAAATTTATGTGGATGACATCATTTTTGGTTCCATAAGCACTGCTATGTGTGAAGAGTTTTGAAAACTCATGGCACCAGAGTTTGAGATGAGTGCAATGGGTGAGCTCCAATGTTTTATTGGTCTTCAAGTTAAACAATTGCACAATGGTACATTTATCCATCAAAACAAGTATGTGAAAGAACTGCTTCACAAGTTTGATATGGATGATTGTAAACCATGTAGCACACCCATGGCAACCTCCAAGCTAGTCACCATTGATGGTAAAGATGACCTTGTTGATCAAACTCTTTATAGAAGCATGATTGGGTCTTTATTATACCTAACTGCATCCAGGCCAGACATCATGTTTGCAACATGTGTTTGTGCCAGATCACAGGCATTACCTAGAAAGTCTGACCTTATTGCTGTAAAAAGGATATTCAGATACATAAAAGGTGCTCCCACACTTGGTATCTGATATCCAGCTAATGGGAATATTGAGCTTTCAGGTTTTTCAGATAGTGATTTTGTTGGGTGTAAAACTACAAGGAAGTCCACATCAGGAGGATGTCAACTCCTAGGTGATTGTCTAGTGTCTTGGAAAAGCAAAAAGCAGGTTGCAGTTTCAACATCCACTGCTGAGGCAGAGTATATTGCTGCTGCTAGCACTGCTCAACTCTTGTGGCTTCAAAACCAGTTGCTGGATTTTGGTATCACTACACTAAAGACTCCACTCAAATTGGACAGTCAAGCTGCTGAAAAAATCATTAAAAATCCAGTTTTCATTCAACTACAAAGCACATTGGGCATCACTTTGTGAGAGATTGCTATGAAAAAGGTTTGATTTCTTTGCATCATGTCCATACTTCAGATTAATGGGCAGATTTTTAACCAAGACATTGGATACATCTACCTTTGAAAAATTGATCTCAAGGCTTGGTATGCTAAACATGGATTAAAAACAAGTTTTCTTGTAAATCCATGTGTACAAAGCATCAAAATGTTTTCAGAAATTCAAAAATTCCTTAAAAATAGTTTAAAATTGAAAATTTTTCAATAAATCTTTAAAAGTCTGATCACAACATTGTTTGCTCAAAACCTCTGATAGGCTTTAAAATCTTATCCACTGATAAAGTGTATCCTCTGATTTCTATTTTTCCATCTCTTCAAAACCACTGATGGCTATCCTCTAATAGTGTTAACAAAATCAGTATTGTCCAAACCTCTGTCCTAAAACAGTGGTTTGCCACATCAACGGTTACTTTTCTCATCAAAGGTTACACGTGGCCAGATGTTAGCCATCAGATCTTGCAACAGATGCCATGTCATGTTCACTTTTTCAAAACCCCTATAAAACCCCTGTTTTATCTCACCAGTGGTTACCCTAAACGGTGTCGATTTCAAAATCTCAAAACAGTTTTTCTCTCAAACACCATGGCTCCCAAATCAAAATCTTCAAAATCCAAAGCAAAATCGCAACAAGAACTCCACCTTTCACTCTCATAATCAAAACCCCACACAATTACACTGCCATACTTGAAGAAAACGACGCAAATACCTCGCTATCATCCAATGATTCGAATTTTGCAAAAGTCTAAATTCTTGCACATGTTAACCGTCAAAGCCCCCATTTACATTGATGCTCTTCGTGATTTCTGGAAAAATGCAAAGGTTCACTCATCTGCTGATGGTGTTCCTTATACAATAATTTCAAGAGTAGGGGGAGTGTTGCTGCAAATTAGCCCCCAATCGATCTCGTAAGTTTTCAAGTTAAATGACATACAACACCCTGTGTCATTTCCCATTAATGAGATCCAAGCAGAGTTTCTGGAAAGAGGTTATATCAGCCAGTGAAAGGTATGACCATTTTTAAACCTAACTTTCCTGCTGAGATGAGATTTTTCTTTCACGCATTCTTATTTGTCTCTTAGAAAAATCCATTGCTTTCAATGAAATCCCATTGAACATGCAATATCTGGGGTATGCAATTTTAACTAACACCGATTTAAACTACTCCCAGATACTGTTCAATGATCTTGTGAATAATTTTAAAAATATTGAAAAAAGAAAAGCTTTTTTGATGCATCCACGTTTCTTGAGTGTTTACTTACAGGATCAAATTAAAGGTCTTGAAAGTAAAACTGGCGATGTGGTTAATCCAGGCCGCCTTAATCATGAAACTTTCACCAGAATAACAAACCAAGATAAAGTTGAGAAAACACAGGTAGAGGAGGATGAGCAAGTTTTACCAGAACAAAATGTTCAAACTCAACCTCTTGCTACTGAGCCCACTTCTCTTGGTGATCAGGGCAACACAACCGCTGCCCTGAAACCCACACCAAAAATTTCCAAAAAGAAAACCAAAACAACTTCCAAAAAGCCCACCAAACCCAAAAAGGGTCCTCTGGAAGATGAGATCCCAGAGGTTAACCCTGTGACAACACTAAAGTCACAAACCACTGCTGCTACTTCTTCACAGCAGATGGTTCAAAGATCTCCCTTCGGCTTTGAAACTCCTCATTCTTCCTCACAAAAGGAAAATGTTGTAGACACAGGGATACCAAATTATGAAGCTCTAGATCCACTTGGGTCTATCTTCCGTAGCCCCTCTCCCAGGGCAATGTCGCTTTCTACTCAACCACCTTCACCAATAACTTCACTTCCACCCACAATTGTACCATTGCTGAATGCAATTGAATTAGTTCAGACACAAACCAGCACTTCTCAACAACTTATTACTGAGAATATACTTCATCCAGTGGCTGGGTCTGATTCTTTATTCATTGCTAGCCCATCAGCAAATGAAGAGGCTGCATCCCTTGGGTTACATGTAACCCTTGGTGATAGTTCAACACAAGCAGCCACTACAATTGCTGAACTCCTAGTTCTCAGTTGGACAGTGGTTTCATTAATAAGACTTGGTTGAAGGCAACCACTGCTGAGGCAACAAATATTACCTCTATTGTGGGAAGTCCCCAGTACCAAGACAAAGGGGCATCTATGTTTGAAGCTGGTCCTAAGACCATTGCTCATGATAACATAGATATAACTACCACCACTGGTAGGAGTTCAGATGATCCTATTAAATTAGGTGATGATCTAAAATACCAGGATTTGACGAAGAGAGTGACCAGAATAGAAACTCTGTTGGTGAAATCAAAGATTTACTAAAGCAGATTATAGCTACAAAAAGTCAACCCTCTATTCTATCCACTTCTGATCTCAAAGAAGCTCTTAACCCTCTGGTTTCAACATCAACAACATTATTTGGATTTACAACACAAGCACCAGATAAATGATGTTAGAAACATGTTTGAATCAAGGTATCAAGATACTGCAGTAGACATTAAAGCCATCAAAGCACATCTACTCACAACCACTGGCCATGCACCTCCAACGGTTATATTTGTTACAACAGATGAAGCCAAAAAGGGGGAGAAACCTTTGGGTCCAAAGAAGCTTACAATAGATGATGATAAGGCCAGACCTACATTGAACATTCCAAGGCCTGATGGTTCAAAGAAGAAAGATTTAACTGAAGAAATTGTGGCCAAGGCAAGGGCTAGTCACAAGAAGAATGTGATTGAGGAGAGCAGAGTGTTGGTTGAGAAAAAGATTGATCAGCAAAAAGAAAAAGGAGAGGTTGGTACTTCATCAAAAAGAGCTCCTGCTAGAAAAGCCAGGCAACCAACATCCACACCTCCTAAAACTAAGCCTGAAACCAATCCAACCATGAAAAACTCTGCCTCTCAAAAACCTATCACATCTTCAAAACCACAACCCACATCCACACAAGCAGATGTTACAGCAACTGTTGTGTCAACATCTGTTGAGACAACAGAGGTTGCAACAGATGCAACTCCATCCACTACCATGATCACATTTCCCACATCAACTCAACCATTATCCACACCACCAAAAACCCACAACCACCATCACATACTTTAAGGTTTAAAAGGAGGAAAATCACAAAAGTGATAAATGATGATGAGATCTCTGCACCTCTTCCACTATCATCAACACCAGTGATCCCCACATCAGTGCTTACAACTTCTTCAACTCTTAAAGTCATTCCTGCATCAAAGTTGTATCCTCTTGATTTACCAGCAGTCAGGGAAGAGATCCTAAATTTCCTTTCAGAGGATGACCCTGACAAAAGAACAATTGTGTCCCTTGATGGCTATCCAAGACCAGCAAATGTTGATGCCAATCTAGAGTTGAAAAAGAAGTAAGCTGATGATATTGCCAAAAGAGAATCAACTGGTAAAAATGACAGAGAGATACAGATTATCATGTCCTTTCAACTGAGTAAACTCATCATTCTACAAAATTTTGTCAAGGATCTGAGCAACCAGTTGTCAGTAAGGGAAGATAGTTGCTCAAGAGTGAACTCATTGAGTATATCATGGAAAAGAAGATGTATAAGGCAACAAGGCCACAGTTCAGGGATTGGAGCATAGGAAATCAATAGAATGCAAGAAATGTTGAAAGACCCTCTTAAAAAGCCAACTCCTCCCAACTGGGATTTATACAAGAAAGATATCACTGAAAATGCCTTGAAGTTGAAGAGAATGAAGCGAGAATTGATTCAAAATCATTATGGTTCCAAAAACCAAGTGATGAGATGGGGTGAGGTGAGGGTGATAGACACTTACAAAAGTTTGGAAGAGAGAAGGAAAAAGGATCCATCCATGCCTCCCAAGCCTAACTATTCAAAAGAAGATGCTATCCTCAGAGCTCAACTCTCTAAAAAGTCTAGCTCAACATCTGCCACTCCACACTTGCCCTGCAACACAGGAAAAAGCAAGGGGAGATGAATGAAAAGTCTGACAAAGAGTTTGAGAATACATTTATCAAAGAAGGGATTCAGAATATGATTGATTATCACACAGATGATACAAGTGCCAAGCTGGCTAAAGATTTATCAAAGATGGCTCATTTACAAACTTCTGCAATAAAAGCTCCCTCAAGAAAACAATCAGACCCAAAAATTATAAAATGGAAGGTCGACAAAAACACCCATGAATTAACATTGCTCAAGTCTGATGGTGCAGCCACTAAACTATCCATGGAAGATGCTTATGAGCTTACAGTAGAAGACTTCCAAGAACTACTATGTTTAGAGCTGGTGAAGGATGCTGACGACATGGAATCTCTTAACTTTGAACTTCAATTCAAAGGTAAAATAAGAGAATTCCTTCTGACAATGCACATCTGTCGGCCCTCAGGACTTTGGGTATCTTCCCGGAAGGGACGGTATTCCGGCCATATGATTGGGAAATCTGGTCACATATGGCGTCCGATGAGTGGCTCTGTTTTAATGCTTATCCGTTTACCTTGGGCCTTCGATTTCCATTTTCTGATTTCATCACCGATTTCTTTCATACCACCGGTCTTAGTTTCAGTCAAACCATGCCCATGCTTTAGAGGGTTTTGGTAGTTCTTGATCACGTAAAGAACGAGCACATTCCTGAGCTCTGTGTCAATGATCTCCCCATTGCTTACCGCTAAGATTCCATGGGTCTAATCGGTTCCTGTTTGACTCCACTTCCGGCGATCCTTTGATACTCCGGGCCACCCAGAATGAAGAGGAATGGAAATCCAAGTTCTTTTTTGTAAAAAGAGATTCAATTCCTAGTGGAGCAGATTATCCGGTGAAGTGGTTAACCAAGGGTAGGAACTAGGGTTTTAGGGTTATCCTTAGATATATCCTGTTCAATATCCTGTCTAATATATTCCTTATGTTTGTGCAGCTGACTTCAGGAAACTAGCACCCCCTCGCTGATTCAGAGAAGAGGATCAAAGCAGTCTACCAGCTTACGGATTCCGAAAGAAGTTTCATTCCGCCTACAGCATCCTCAACCCAACACTCAAGTTCAAACATGTCTGGTAAGGATCCTGTTCAATATCCTTCGTATATTCTGTTAGTCAGGATATTGATTAATTAAGTCTAAAATTACCTCCATGTTTGTGCAGAATCAGCCAAGACCCGTGAGGTTTTCGACCTAGACGAGTTGGACAGCTATTCCGGACTTGTACCTGTGAAGAAAGAGCCAAGCTCGAAACCCTCCTTTGGATCGAAGCCCTCTTCAAGCTCCAAGAAAATAGTTGTTCCTATGCCTTCCTCATCCTCAAAGCCCCGGCTTCTAGTTACCAAAAGAGAAAGGAGACAGACTCTCCTGCTGCATCTGCTGACGTCTCTGTTTATGAGAACCTTGGGTTCGCAGAGTCCAGCGGTCTGATTAGCCAGGTAAATATCCTGATCCTGTATCCTGCAAGTATATACTGAAGTGATATCCTGAACATATATGTTGATACCTGTGTCCGGCTTTGTAGGGCCTAAATCGTCTGCTGGTTGTGTACGAGGAAGCTTATGGGATAGCCGTTTTTCATGAGGCCAGGACCAAAAAAGCAGAGACAACCGTCGAGGAGCTGAGGACAACGACTACCACGAGGACCCGCTGTTACGAGGACAAACTGAAAAAGGTCTGCCAGGATGCTAAGGCCGCACTCGAGAAAGCTACTTCGGACGCTCAGGCCAAACTGGATGCTGCACAAGCCCAACATGAGCTAGATATGGTCTCCTATCGTGATAGCCTCAAAGGGTCCGTGCTAATTTCCCTCCTCCAAGCAAGATTGAAGATGGCTTATGAAGGCCAAGGCTGCGGGCTTTGAATGGCCCACTTGGAATAATACCGCTTGGGAGGCGAAATTGAAGGATCTCGACGGCAACCTGTGGAATATCTTGCCAAGCCAACGGTTGCTGAGTCTTCCAAGGCGACTGAGGTGGCGGTCGAGGCTGAAAAGGGTCCTGGGGCTGATGCTAGAGCGGATGCCGGTGGCGATGCTGGTGGTGATGGTGAAGATGTGGTAAGTGATGCTGCCAAGGATGCTGCTGAAGGTGCTGCAGCATAAGGGCAGCGAGGTGGGCGATGATGGATATTGATGCCTAGCAGTGTTTATGAAAAATGTGTTGGTTTACTTGTTTGTAAAAACAGTTTCAGGATACAGCTCAGGATATTGAGCTACAACAACAATCAAATAATGAGCGAAAATGTAAAGGTTGACAGGAGATGTACAAGGAAAGCCCTTGATCAATCTAGATCTCCGGCATAAAACCTCGGGAGCTGACAATCGCATCTACCTTGTTCTTCTTATTACTTCAAAACTCAGGATACAGTGCAGGATAATTCCCAGATCGTTGCTAAGTGTTAGAAAAATTGCTAGTGAAGAGTGTTTGTGCGTAATTGCGAGAGAAAGTGTTAGAATTCGAAAGTAGCGAGGGTGAGTGCCGTGACCTATCGATCTGGTTATCCGGAATTTATAGTTACAAAGAAAAACGAACTCTCCTAAAATGGTGGGATGCCTTGGAATATTCGCTAGTGAACGTTATTGACCAGGTATTGCGGCTTCAACGTATTTTCTTCTAACCATTTAGACCGAGTCTTCAGGTGAACGAGTCTTCGTGAACGTTGTGATCCTGCAGCTATGTCCTGCACGCGAATAATTAGTAATCACCAGGATACTGCCTTAGGATGTTACCAATATCCTGGTCATGTATCCTGATTGTTAACAGCTATAATTAAGTCAAGATATAATTCAGGATATGGGCTCAGGATTTCACCCATAACCATTGTCTGAAAAATGTTACCGTTTGAGGATACCAACCCCTAACGGTTACATTTTTTTATGAGTTTCAAGGTAATTAAAGGATAAGACTTTTATGTGACAACTTGTAACTGCCCAGGCTATAAACACTCATCATTCCCCCTATATTGTCTCATCTCTATCGTCATTTGTCTTCCTCAAGAAATTAAAAGGTAAATTATTTCTCCCTTTCTTCATTCCTTTTCTTCTTCCTATTCTCTAACTCCGGCGAAGATATGACAAGACAGACAAGGTCAAGCTCTAGTGATTCTGCACCTTCGTTTACGCCACAAATCCTTCTTCAAAATCCCGAGAAAGAAGTTTGTTCGTTTGACAGTGCACATCTGTCGTCCCTTAGGACTTCGGGTATCTTCCCGGAAGCGACGATATTCTGGCCATATGATCGGAAATCCGGTCATATGGCGTCCGATGAGTGGCTCTGTTTTAATGCTTATCCGTTTACCTTGGGCCTTCGATTTCCCTTTTCTGATTTCATCACCGATTTCTTTCATACCACCAGTCTTAGTTTCAGTCAAACCATGCCCATGCTTTGGAGGGTTTTGGTAGTTCTTGATCGCGTCAAGAAGGAGCACATTCCTAAGCTCTGCATCAAGGATCTCCCCATTGCTTACCGGCTAAGATACCATGGTCTAATCAGTTCCTGTTTTACTCCACTTCCAGCGATCCTTTGATACTCTGGGCCACTAGGAATGAAGAGGAAAGGAAATCCAAGTTCTTTTTTATAAAAAGAGATTCAATTCCTGGTGGAGCAGATTATCCGTTGAAGTGGTTAACCAGGGGTAGGAACTAGGGTTTTAGGGTTATCCTTAGATATATCCTGTCTAATATCTTCCTTATGTTTTGTGCAGCTGACTTCAGGAAACTAGCACCCCCTCGCTGATTCAGAGAAGAAGATCAAAGCAGTCTACCAGCTTCCGGATTCCTAAAGAAGTTTCATTCCGCCTACAGCATCCACAACCCAACACTCAAGTTCAAACATGTCTTGTAAGGATCCTGTTCAATTTCCTGCGTATATTCTGTTAGTCAGGATATTTATTAACTAAGTCTAAAATAACCTCCCTGTTCGTGCAGAACCAGCCAAGACCCCCGAGGTTTTCGACCTAGACGAGTTGGACGACCTGTACCGGTGAAGAAATAGCCAGGCTCCAAGCATTCCTTTGTATCGAAGCCCTCTTCAAGCTCCAAGCCAGCCGTTGTTCCTAAACCTGCTTCAACGGCAAAGCCTCGTGCCAGCGGCTCTTGTAAGAGAAAGGAAACAGATTTTCCTGCTGCACCCTCCGCAGCGTCTGCTTACGAGAACGTTGGATTTGCAGAGTCCAACAGTCTCATTGGCCAGGTAAATATCCTGATCATGTATCCTGCAAATATATATATTGAAATGATATCCTGATTAGGTAGACTGATACCTGTCTCCGGCTTTATAGGGCTTAACACATCTACTGGCTGTGCATGAGGAAGTTTGCGGGACCGTCAAGATGCTTGAAGCCAGGTTGAAGAAGGCTGAGATCACTATCGCGGATCAAGGGAAGATAGCTGCTTCCAAACCCCAGCATTACGAAGACAAATACAAAGCGGTCACCCAGGAAGCTCAAGAAGCTATTAGGAAGGCCACACTAGACGCTCAGGTCAAACATGATGCTGCACAAGCCAAACACGCGCAGAATATGGTCTCCTACCGTGACAGCCTCAAAGGATCCGTGGTCATTTCCCTCCTTCAAGCCAGATTGAAGATGGCTTATGAAGCCAAGTCTGCGGCTTTGAATGCCCTTCTTGGAACATCGAAGCTTGGGAGGCAAAGTTGAAGGATCTCGGCGGCAATCCTGTGCGATATGTTGCCAAATCTAGAGCTGGTGAGCCTTCGAAGGCGGCTGAGGTAATGGTCATGGCTGGAGAGGAGAAGGATGCTGGTGGTGATGCTTCTCAGGATGCTGATGCCGAAGAGGTGAAGAAGGATGATGGTGATGCCGCTGTGTGAGGGCATTCAAGTGGGCAATGATGGATATTGATGCCTAGGCCGGAGCCCACTTTTTAAATGTGATGGTCTGTAACCCCTAAACAATTTACTTTTCCTGCATTTATCTTTCTGCACTTTAAACATTAGTACCTTTTGATGACCGGAGGTGAAAGGACCTGAAACCTTCGGTCAATGTTCATATGCTTTAACACTTATTCACACTCTTGGTGGATGGGTCTTGGTTTAAGACGAAACAAGGAATGTGGCATTTTGGTTTGCTAATAATAGACTAATCTTTTGAACTGGTCTGTTGTTGTTATGTTTTTGTTTTGAGAAATATGTTTGAAATATTCTGATCAAATATCCTGGTCAGGATACTGATAAAAAAGGTCAATACTTTTGTTATTTTTTTAAAATATTAGACAAAGCCTGGTTGAACATTACTTTATAGAAAACTTAGGTTATTCAGATAGGGCTTTCAAGTTTTGAAAAATAAAAAGCCATACCAGAAACACTTATGCAATAATTTCCTTTGAATCCTTCACAATGTCCCCAACATAGATGTCCCCTGTCTGTGCAGGATCAGCTTATTACATCAGGATATCATCCTTTAAGTAATTTTCCAATTGATCTTTCAACTTAGCAATCTTCTTTCAAACATAGTTGCATTTGTTCATATTTAAGAGTATTCGTGGGATTATCCAAAAACTTTGCATTTTACTGGGTTAAACCCATTTTCCACGCATATAAGCAGAACATCAAGACTTGAAAAGGTAAAAACCTTTAAGCCTTTGAGTTTTACCGGGGATATTACCCACGTTTCGTGCGCTACAAGCGGGAGTGTATAAACTTCAAGACTTAGAAAGATGAAAACCTTTAAACCTTAGAGAGTATGAAAATACCACCCTTTCGCGAGAGAGGGTGATCAATCCTCATACACCGTAAGGATCCAGGATATAGCCAATAATAACGAAATTGTCAGCCAGTGTTACATGAACTGGTCCCGCCATCTTGAACTATACCCGGATAACTTGCACTCCAGGCGGGGTGTATAAACCCAATTCGGGAGAAAAGTGAATACCTTTAAACATGTGAAGGGATCTGAATCCCTTAAACGTGAGAGAGGGGGCCAATCTTCTAGTCTTTTGATCCATCTTGAGCAGATATCCTGGAGTATTATCCTTAAGCATATCCTATAAAACACCTTCAAACTAAGGTGGGTGTTAGCTAGGCTAACACCCCTCCGATGCTTAAGTCAGTATTGGGTTTAAAAGAATATTAAATTAAGTATATTTAGAAGAGATAGAATTCATACCATCCTGAGTTAGAAATTAAATTCTAAACTCACTTGAAATAAGCTTTGAGATGTATAGCATTCCAGGATCTTGGCAACATATCCCCTTCCATGGTCTTAAGTCGGTATGCTCCCTTTCCGGATTCTGATTCAATTTCATAAGGTCCTTCCCATTTTGGCGCTAACTTCCCATCAACAGGATTGGTTGTATTCTGAAACGCTTTCCTCAAAACCCAATCTCCAACTTGGAATCTCCTAGTCCTTAAATTCTTGTTGTATGACTTGGCTATCCTTTGTTGATATGCTGCCATCCTTAGCTTTGCTGCATCTCTTGTTTTGTCAACAGTATCCAATTCTTGACATAAAGCTTTAGGATCCCGTAGGCTTGATCTTGCCGTAGGTATCACCATTTCTGTTGGAATCACTACTTCTGCCCCGAATACCAAAGAAAATGGTGTTTTCCCAGTGGCACTCTTCACGGTTGTCCTATCAGCCGATAAGACAAATGGTAGTTCCTCTGCCCATTTTCCTTTTTTGGCACCTAGCCTTTTCTTCAAGTTATTGACAATTATCTTGTTGGAGGATTCTGCTTGTCCATTAGCCTGAGGATGTACCGGTGTCGACGTGATCATCTTGATTCCCCAACTTTTGCAAAAATCAGTAGTTCTTTTGCTGATAAATTGAGAGCCATTGTCACAAATTATCTCGGCCGGTATCCCGAATCTTGTCAGGATATTCCTCTCGATGAAAGATACCATTTCTTGATCCCTTTCTTGGACAAAGGCTTCCGCTTCAACCCACTTGGAAAAATAATCCGTCATTGCCAGCATGAAACCTTTCCACCCGGAGCCTTAGGTAGTTCCCCACTATATCCATTCCCCCCTTCATAAATGGCCACAGGGATATGATGGGATATAATGGTTCAGCATGCTAATGTAGTATGGGACAACCGTTTTTCATGAGGCCAGGGCCAAAAAAGCAGAGACAACCGTCGAGGAGCTGAGTATAAAGGCTGCCACCAGAACCCGCTTTTACGAGGACAAACTGAAAAAGGTCTCCTAGGATGCTAAGGCTGAGAAAGCTACTTCGGACGCTCAGGCCAAACTGGATGCTGCACAAGCCCAACATGAGCTAGATATGGTCTCCTATCGTGATAGGCTCAAAGGGTCCATGGTAATTTCCCTCCTCCAAGATAGATTGAAGATAGCTTATGAAGCCAAGGCTGCGGGCTTTGAATGCACCACTTGGAATATTACCGCTTGGGAGACGAAATTAAAGGATCTCGACGGCAATCCTGTAGAATATCCTGCCAAGCCAACGGTTGCTGAGTCTTCCATGGCGACTGAGGTGGGGGTTGAGGCTGAAAAGGGTCCTGGGGCTGATGCTGGAGTGGATGCCGGTGGCGAGGCTGGTGGTGATGGTGAAGATGTGGTAAGTGATGCTGCCAAGGATGCTGCTGAAAGTGCTACAACATAAGGGAAGCGAGGTGGGCGATGATAGATATTGATGCCTAGGCCGGAGCCCACTTTTTTAAATTTGATGGTCTGTAACCCCTAAACAATTTACTTTTCTTATATTTATCTTTCTGCACTTTAAACATTAGTACCTTTTGATGACCGGAGGTGAACGGACCTGAAGCCTTCGGTCAATGTTCATATGCTTTAGAACTTATCACACTCTTGGTGGATGGGTCTTACATTCGTCGAAAAACGAGTTTTCAAAACCCGCTTCGTTTATTAATAAAATATTCAGTTATAATTTTTCGTTGCGTATTTATTGCTTAAATAAATTTTAAACAATACATAATTAATAAATATATTAGAATTTAAAAACCAAAATTTATAATTAATAATAAAAAGTGAATAAAAAAAATTGGAGACGCCGGGTTTCGAACCCGGGTCACCCACAAACCCAAGCACACAACACACCGCTACACCACATACTCAACATTTGATACAACCAAATCAAATAACCTTTTATACTCTCGAATATCTCGGATAGGTTCAAAAATACCACCCAATGTAACGGCACCCAGTCAACCGGAAATCACCAAGATTTCCGTTTCTCTTCAATTGATCACGAAACCGACTCTCAATCATGCATCTAGACTCAAACCGAGTCAAACCGCAGTTAATTGTGATCTGCTAACATCTCGCTATAACCGATTTTGGACCGAAAAACTGTAAACCGAAACCTAATTCAAGCTATCTCCTTCAACTATAAATAGGGGTTCTGGGAACTGTTTAGAATGCACGCAACCCATCTGCAAAACCTCTGTTCATTAGAATTCATCACCGGAATGGTCTGGTAGTCGCTAGAAAATATCACCGGGAAACCGAAATCGTGGTGGATCACATCACCTATAAATACCTTGTTAACCTCGTTTCCAAACTCGTTCAAACCCTTCTCGAAATCCTCTGCTTATTTCCCCAGCTCCGCTGACCTCAGAGCTTCATCTGCAAGTCGTCGGAGTTTTCTGCACAGTACTGGAATCAAACCGGAACTTCCATAACATTCTCCGATCGGTATGAATTCTTAACCTTTTCTGTCAGTTCTATTCGATTCATTTGTCTAATCTAAAACAGAAGATCAGTGAAATCAAATGTTCAATAAATCTGTTTTCAGTTTAAGTTATTGAAGAAGATGAACATCGAGTCGTTTATAAATATAATTGAAATCAGTATTTCAAACGGGTTAGACACACAGTCCAGTGGTGGACTGTGTGCATTTCATACTATCGATACCGAGTCCGATCCTTGACACAACACCTATCCACAGTAATAAAACGTTTTTTTTTAAACCGGAACCATATTAACTCGCTGTAAGATGTTAAGTATAATAAAATTTCAATATATAACGGGTTAGACACCCAGCCCAGTTGGTTGGGCTGGGTGCAACACAACACTGGAAACGCGAGTTCGAGTCCGAGCTCTCACACCGGTTCGACAGTTAAATCCTTTTTAAAAATTGAATAATTTCTAAATAACTTAATTAGTATATAAGAATAATAAAATCAGAGATTATTTCGGGTTAGACACGTAGCTCAGTTGGTAGAGCTGCGTGCACGTATACGAGAGGTCACGAGTTCGAACCTCACTCAGCGCATAGAAAACACAGTCTGACCGGTCAAGACCCGGTCAACGGTCAAAAAGTCAACCTTTTTATTTCTTTTTACTTATTTATTTAATTGGAAAATTATTTAAAAATACTTAAAAATAAGATTTTTAAAGTTAGAAAATTTCTTTAAACTCACAAAAATAAATCTAACAATCTCATTAAGAGCACTAATTAAAAATATTAATCTCAAATAAAATTTATTTATTTACCGAATCATTTCGTTATTATTTAGGTTATTTTTTTCACTCGTCGGTTGAATCATAATATTCGTGCGCATTCATCGTCATCAAGGAACGCACTCACTGTGAGTGAATCATTACAAATTCCCCTTTTTATTCATGTTTTGGGGTGTATCATGTGTCGCTTTAATTATTTCGTTTATTCAAACTTGTGCTATTACCATAACATTCTCCGATCGGTATGAATTCTTAACCTTTTCTGTCAGTTCTATTCGATTCATTTGTCTAATCTAAAACAGAAGATCAGTGAAATCAAATGTTTAATAAATCTGTTTTCAGTTCTAAGTTAGTGAAGAAGATGAACATCGAGTCGTTTCTAAATATAATTGAAATCAGTACTTCAAACGGGTTAGACACACAGTCCAGTGGTGGACTGTGTGCATTTCATACTATCGATACCGAGTTCGATCCTTGACACAACACCTATCCACAGTAATAAAACGTTTTTTTTTAAACCGGAACCATATTAACTCGCTGTAAGATGTTAAGTATAATAAAATTTCAATATATAACGGGTTAGACACCCAGCCCAGTTGGTTGGGCTGGGTGCAACACAACACTGGAAACGCGGGTTCGAGTCCGAGCTCTCACACCGGTTCGACAGTTAAATCCTTTTTAAAAATTGAATAATTTCTAAATAACTTAATTAGTATATAAGAATAATAAAATCAGAGATTATTTCGGGTTAGACACGTAGCTCAGTTGGTAGAGTTGCGTGCACGTATACGAGAGGTCACGAGTTCGAACCTCAATCAGCGCATAGAAAACACAGTCTGACCGGTCAAGACCCGGTCAACGGTCAACGGTCAAAAAGTCAACCTTTTTATTTCTTTTTACTTATTTATTTAATTGGAAAATTATTTAAAAATACTTAAAAATAAGATTTTTAAAGTTAGAAAATTTCCTTAAACTCACAAAAATAAATCTAACAATCTCATTATGAGCACTAATTAAAAATATTAATCTCAAATAAAATTTATTTATTTACCGAATCATTTCGTTATTATTTAGGTTATTTTTTTCACTCGTCGGTTGAATCATAATATTCGTGCGCATTCATCGTCATCAAGGAACGCACCCACTGTGAGTGAATCCTTACAAATTCCCCTTTTTATTCATGTTTTGGGGTGTATCATGTGTCGCTTTAATTATTTCGTTTATTCAAACTTGTGCTATTACCATTATATGACCTAAACTTATGATGTAAATATTGTTTGTTGTGATACGTGTTTACATTTTGTCAAGTTGCGTGCAAATCATTCATTAGGCCCATCAGTTCCTCGTGGGTGCCTTGAACATCGCGTGCCTCATTAGATTGGCTCTGTTTGATTGAGCCTTGATCTCATTGTTCATCATTTGGTGTGTGTGCTTGTGTATTAATTGATATTATGTGTTTTGTGTTTAAATTTACATTTACGTTTACTCATATGTGGTTATGCACCTTTTTATAACCAAAATAACAAATTCGTTCAAATGTTTTCATAAGATTCACTCGCCAACTTTTGTTGACCCAAAAACCATATTTTTACACATGATACAGGTGATCCAGTTGAGAAAAGATACACGTCGGATGGCCTAGAAGAATAAACAAGTTAATGCTTTGGAATGGACATTTAGTTTTGTTTCCCTTTGTAATTGTATGATTTTTGTTTAACACTTTAGTTTGTAATGAAAATGCATTTGAACATGTTATGCTTGTATGTCTATTGTAACTTCTTCTTTAAAGAGAAATAATAAATATGAAACTTTAGAGTAAATGTCATGAGCTTTGATGAAAACCCAATCATGCCCCGACTACCATTTCCGCTGCGGGTCAGGGTGTGACAGATTGGTATCAGAGCTTTTGACTATAGGGATATAGGATAGGTTATTAGACCCTTAGAGCCTATACTATAGTTGATTAGATTTTAATAGTTTATGTGGTTACATGCAAACTCATGATGTTTATTTGTTTCGTATTTATTACACACACAAATACATGCAAACACTTCCACTATCATATTATGTGATATTTAATGAGTTATACTTATTGTCAAACATAGCATGCTTACACATACATTCATCACGCATATTTCAATGTTCACATATTCAAATCAAATCCTCATATTTCCTTTATTCAAGATTTTGTCGCAATTTTCGTTTTTCAATCTCATCAAAGTGAGTTCTACGACGGGCATGTAGTAACTGTAAGGGTACAAGTACCGGTAGTCGGAACGTCCTGTCTAGGTTGGCATTCGTATAAATCCAATATAACGGATCAGTTTGCCTACCTGGGGACTAACGATGAGAGTACGAAAGACCTATTAGGCCAAAGCATGCCACCCCAAACGTCGTTCGAACTAACCCTACTTTGAGTTGTCATTGTGTCCACACCAGGACACCCTCCGACCTTATACTTTGCTGTCATGTTTTACAATTTTCATTCGGGTGGCGCAAGTGTTAAACATGCCAACACCAATATGAACCCTACCAAAGCCCAGTAGTCATGGGGGCCCACATGACTACCAAGGCCAAGTAAGGGGACATATGGAAGCCCAAACATGAGCAAAGCCCAAGACATCCTATGGATGTAGTAGGTTTATTTTATTCATTTGTTTTTGTGAATGTTCATTTCTAAATACGACACATGACACCTAAAACGTCAAACTCATACTCTCGATACGTATTCCTTGTAGATGTCTTCTAGTCTCTCTCGTAGAAGTATGAGATCAGGAAAATCCCGCGAGCGCATGGCTGCCCAAATCGCTCAACAAATGGTTGCCGTAATCCCCAACATCGTAGTTCAAGTTCAACAAGCCCTTATCGCTAATCCCGTCAACCCAACAACCAAGAAGATCAAAACATTGTCAATCCTCCCCCAAATGCCACTAAATGCACCTTCAAGCATTTCAAATCCTGCGATCCTCCAAAATACGAAGGGACTGAAGGTGTCACCGCTCTCCTCTATTGGTTTGAGGAAATGGAAAACACTTTTCTCAATTGCGACTGCCCCGATGATCGCAAGGTGCGATATGCTACCGGTCGTTTGTTCGGAGTAGCACTTACATGGTGGAATACAGAGAAGGCCAAGCGAGGTGCTGAAAATGCTATGACTTTGACTTGGGAAGAGTTGAGGGAAATCATGACAAGTTGTTTCTGTCCAAGAAGCGAAATCAAGAAACTAGAAGATGAGTTCTACTCTTTGAAACAAAAGGAGGGCGACCACACCACATACAACAAGAGATTCCTTGAGTTGAATCAGATGGTCCCCAACATGTTCACTCCCCTCTACCGTTTGATCGAGCACTACATTCGAGGTCTTCCTTCAAAAATTCAAGACCCTGTAATAAGTACCACACCTGCAACTTTGGAAGCAGCAATGGAGTTAGCTACAGAGCTCACCGAAAACCGCATACGGAATAAAGACTTCAAGGAGGAGAAGAAGAAGAAGGATAAAGCATCAACCGAAACCTCAAACTCCACTCACACCGAATCCCCTCCTCAAACCACTCCTAAGAGAAAACGAGATGGGCAAAATTTCGCTATCACCCAAGGCAATCAACCAGCTTCACAAGTCGTACCCCTCCAAGCCATCCCAATCACTCAAGTAGCACCCAACTCTACTTACCCAAATAAGAAACCTTACATTGGAACTCACCCTCAATGCAACACCTGTTTTTATCACCATCCATCTACCGTACCTTGTCGACTGTGTGCAAATTGTGGGCGTTATGGTCATTGGAGCAAAACTTGTCGTGCCCCTCAAAACCAAGCCTCACCCCCTACTCAGAACATGATCCAAACATATCAACGACCCCAATACCCCATGTTCCCATATGTTCGAGCTTGTTTTAATTGTGGCGACCCTACCCACTTTAGAAACACGTGCCCTCGATTGGTTAACATCATAAACGCCCAAGCTCAAGCAAACCCAGTCAACCAAGCAAATCAAGCAAACCCAGCTCCACCACCAGCAAGAGGAAGAGCCCCTTTTTTTCTTAAAAAAACCCCCCCCGGGGGGGGAAGGGGGGGGGGGGGGGGGGAAAAAGGGGGGGGAAAAAAGGGGGAAAAAAAAAACCGGACCCCCTTTAAGGAGGGTAAACCCAAACCAGCCAAAAAAAAAAACCTATTTAAGATTTTAACAAAAAAGGGGGGTTTAACTTTTTTAAAACCCAACCCCCCCCAAAAACCCTTTCAAAATTCAACACCAATTTCTTATTAAAAAAACCGGAAACCGAAATCGTGGTGTCACATCCATCCAAATACCTTTTTAACCCTCGTTCCAAACCGTTAAACCCCCTTCCCCGAATCCCCCTACTTATCTCCCCAGTTTCCCGCTGCCTCAGAGCTTCTCTGCAAGTCGTTCGGATTTTTTGCACATACTGGAATCAAACCCGGAACTTCCATAACATCTCCGATCGTATGAATTCTTAACCTTTTCTGTCAGTTCTATTCGATTCATTTGTCTAATCTAAAACAGAAGATCAGTGAAATCAAATGTTCAATAAATCTGTTTTCAGTTTAAGTTATTGAAGAAGATGAACATCGAGTCGTTTATAAATATAATTGAAATCAGTATTTCAAACGGGTTAGACAAAACAGTCCAGTGGTGGACTGTGTGCATTTCATACTATCGATACCGAGTTCCGATCCTTGACACAACACCTATCCACAGTAATAAAACGTTTTTTTTTTTTTTTAAACCGGAACCATATTAAACTCGCTGTAAAGATGTTAATATATAATAAAATTTCAATAATATAACGGGTTAGACACCCAGCCCAGTTGGTTGGGCTGGGTGCAACACAACACTGGAAACGCGAGTTCGAGTCCGAGCTCTCACACCGGTTTCGACAGTTAAATCCTTTTTAAAAATTGAATAATTTCTAAATAACTTAATTAGTATATAAGATAATAATAAAATCAGAGATTATTTCGGGTTAGACACGTAGCTCAGTTGGTAGAGCTGCGTGCACGTATACGAGAGGTCACGAGTTCGAACCCTCACATCAGCGCATAGAAAACACAGTCTGACCGGTCAAGACCCGGTCAACGGTCAAAAAAGTCAACCTTTTTATTTCTTTTTACTTATTTATTTAATTGGAAAATTATTTAAAAAATACTTAAAAATAAGATTTTTAAAGTTAGAAAATTTCTTTAAACTCACAAAAATAAATCTAACAATCTCATTAAGAGCACTAATTAAAAATATTAATCTCAAATAAAATTTATTTATTTACCGAATCATTTCGTTATTATTTAGGTTATTTTTTTCCACTCGTCGGTTGAATCATAATATTCGTGCGCATTCATCGTCATCAAGGAACGCACTCACTGTGAGTGAATCATTACAAATTCCCCTTTTTATTCATGTTTTGGGGTGTATCATGTGTCGCTTTAATTATTTCGTTTTTTTCAAACTTGTGCTATTACCATAACATTCTCCGATCGGTATGAAATTCTTAACCTTTTCTGGTCAGTTCTATTCGATTCATTTGTCTAATCTAAAAACAGAAGATCAGTGAAATCAAATGTTTAATAAATCTGTTTTCAGTTCTAAGTTAGTGAAGAAGATGAACATCGAGTCGTTTCTAAATATAATTGAAATCAGTACTTCAAACGGGTTAGACACACAGTCCAGTGGTGGACTGTGTGCATTTCATACTATCGATACCGAGTTCGATCCTTGACACAACACCTATCCACAGTAATAAAACGTTTTTTTTTAAACCGGAACCATATTAACTCGCTGTAAGATGTTAAGTATAATAAAATTTCAATATATAACGGGTTAGACACCCAGCCCAGTTGGTTGGGCTGGGTGCAACACAACACGGAAACGCGGGTTCGAGTCCGAGCTCTCACACCGGTTCGACAGTTAAATCCTTTTTAAAAATTGAATAATTTCTAAATAACTTAATTAGTATATAAGAATAATAAAATCAGAGATTATTTCGGGTTAGACACGTAGCTCAGTTGGTAGAGTTGCGTGCACGTATACGAGAGGTCACGAGTTCGAACCTCAATCAGCGCATAGAAAACACAGTCTGACCGGTCAAGACCCGGTCAACGGTCAACGTCAAAAAGTCAACCTTTTTATTTCTTTTTACTTATTTATTTAATTGGAAAATTATTTAAAAATACTTAAAAATAAGATTTTTAAAGTTAGAAAATTTCCTTAAACTCACAAAAATAAATCTAACAATCTCATTATGAGCACTAATTAAAAATATTAATCTCAAATAAAATTTATTTATTTACCGAATCATTTCGTTATTATTTAGGTTATTTTTTTCACTCGTCGGTTGAATCATAATATTCGTGCGCATTCATCGTCATCAAGGAACGCACCCACTGTGAGTGAATCCTTACAAATTCCCCTTTTTATTCATGTTTTGGGTGTATCATGTGTCGCTTTAATTATTTCGTTTATTCAAACTTGTGCTATTACCATTATATGACCTAAACTTATGATGTAAATATTGTTTGTTGTGATACGTGTTTACATTTTGTCAAGTTGCGTGCAAATCATTCATTAGGCCCATCAGTTCCTCGTGGGTGCCTTGAACATCGCGTGCCTCATTAGATTGGCTCGTTTGATTGAGCCTTGATCTCATTGTTCATCATTTGGTGTGTGTGCTTGTGTATTAATTGATATTATGTGTTTTGTGTTTAAATTTACATTTACGTTTACTCATATGTGGTTATGCACCTTTTTATAACCAAAATAACAAATTCGTTCAAATGTTTTCATAAGATTCACTCGCCAACTTTTGTTGACCCAAAAACCATATTTTTACACATGATACAGGTGATCCAGTTGAGAAAAGATACACGTCGGATGGCCTAGAAGAATAAACAAGTTAATGCTTTGGAATGGACATTTAGTTTTGTTTCCCTTTGTAATTGTATGATTTTTGTTTAACACTTTAGTTTGTAATGAAAATGCATTTGAACATGTTATGCTTGTATGTCTATTGTAACTTCTTCTTTAAAGAGAAATAATAAATATGAAACTTTAGAGTAAATGTCATGAGCTTTGATGAAAACCCAATCATGCCCCGACTACCATTTCCGCTGCGGTCAGGGTGTGACAGATTGGTATCAGAGCTTTTGACTATAGGGATATAGGATAGGTTATTAGACCCTTAGAGCCTATACTATAGTTGATTAGATTTTAATTAGTTTATGTGGTTACATGCAAACTCATGATGTTTATTTGTTTCGTATTTATTACACACACAAATACATGCAAACACTTCCACTATCATATTATGTGATATTTAATGAGTTATACTTATTGTCAAACATAGCATGCTTACACATACATTCATCACGCATATTTCAATGTTCACATATTCAAATCAAATCCTCATATTTCCTTTATTCAAGATTTTGTCGCAATTTTCGTTTTTCAATCTCATCAAAGTGAGTTCTACGACGGGCATGTAGTAACTGTAAGGGTACAAGTACCGGTAGTCGGAACGTCCTGTCTAGGTTGGCATTCGTATAAATCCAATATAACGGATCAGTTTGCCTACCTGGGGACTAACGATGAGAGTACGAAAGACCTATTAGGCCAAAGCATGCCACCCCAAACGTCGTTCGAACTAACCCTACTTTGAGTTGTCATTGTGTCCACACCAGGACACCCTCCGACCTTATACTTTGCTGTCATGTTTTACAATTTTCATTCGGGTGGCGCAAGTGTTAAACATGCCAACACCAATATGAACCCTACCAAAGCCCAGTAGTCATGGGGGCCCACATGACTACCAAGGCCAAGTAAGGGGACATATGGAAGCCCAAACATGAGCAAAGCCCAAGACATCCTATGGATGTAGTAGGTTTATTTTATTCATTTGTTTTTGTGAATGTTCATTTCTAAATACGACACATGACACCTAAAACGTCAAACTCATACTCTCGATACGTATTCCTTGTAGATGTCTTCTAGTCTCTCTCGTAGAAAGTATGAGATCAGGAAAATCCCGCGAGCGCATGGCTGCCCAAATCGCTCAACAAATGGTTGCCGTAATCCCAACATCGTAGTTCAAGTTCAACAAGCCCTTATCGCTAATCCCGTCAACCCAACAACCAAGAAGATCAAACATTGTCAATCCTCCCCCAAATGCCACTAAATGCACCTTCAAGCATTTCAAATCCTGCGATCCCTCCAAAATACGAAGGGACTGAAGGTGTCACCGCTCTCCTCTATTGGTTTGAGGAATGGAAAACACTTTTCTCAATTGCGACTGCCCCGATGATCGCAAGGTGCGATATGCTACCGGTCGTTTGTTCGGAGTAGCACTTACATGGTGGAATACAGAGAAGGCCAAGCGAGGTGCTGAAAATGCTATGACTTTGACTTGGGAAGAGTTGAGGGAAATCATGACAAGTTGTTTCTGTCCAAGAAGCGAAATCAAGAAACTAGAAGATGAGTTTACTCTTTGAAACAAAAGGAGGGCGACCACACCACATACAACAAGAGATTCCTTGAGTTGAATCAGATGGTCCCCAACATTGTTCACTCCCCTCTACCGTTTGATCGAGCACTACATTCGAGGTCTTCCTTCAAAAATTCAAGACCCTGTAATAAGTACCACACCTGCAACTTTGGAAGCAGCAATGGAGTTAGCTACAGAGCTCACCGAAAACCGCATACGGAATAAAGACTTCAAGGAGGAAGAAGAAGAAGGATAAAGCATCAACCGAAACCTCAAACTCCACTCACACCGAATCCCCTCCTCAAACCACTCCTAAGAGAAAACGAGATGGGCAAAATTTCGCTATCACCCAAGGCAATCAACCAGCTTCACAAGTCGTACCCCTCCAAGCCATCCCAATCACTCAAGTAGCACCCAACTCTACTTACCCAAATAAGAAACCTTACATTGGAACTCACCCTCAATGCAACACCTGTTTTTATCACCATCCATCTACCGTACCTTGTCGACTGTGTGCAAATTGTGGGCGTTATGGTCATTGGAGCAAAACTTGTCGTGTCCCTCAAAACCAAGCCTCACCCCCTACTCAGAACATGATCCAAACATATCAACGACCCCAATACCCCATGTTCCCATATGTTCGAGCTTGTTTTAATTGTGGCGACCCTACCCACTTTAGAAACACGTGCCCTCGATTGGTTAACATCATAAACGCCCAAGCTCAAGCAAACCCAGTCAACCAAGCAAATCAAGCAAACCCAGCTCCACCACCAGCAAGAGGAAGAGCTTACAACATCAACGCCAATCCTGTTGAAGATAATAACGGCCCAAACGAATCACCCAACTAGTTTTCCCTCACCAAGAATCAAGACTCAACTCCAATCGTCTAGTTTTAATGTTTTCTTTATGTTATCTCAATCTTTACGTATCCCAGTTATAAATTGGGAATTTATGTATCCAAGAATTTTAATGCGAATTGATATTACGGTTTTGTTTTATACCTTTACACATTGATTTAACTCTCATATCATCATACATCTCGACGTACCTCGATCTCATCATTTAAAGAAGTTGGGTTGTGTCTCACTTTTACATAGACTAACCCCTTCATCATAACAAACGAAAGAGGTACTGTCATCATTCGATCAGGTATCCTTTCAGATTTGAGACTCAAGCTTTGGCTGTGGTGTTTGTTTTGTAGATTTTAGAGTCACATAGAACTAATCATAACTTACTGACAAAGCCAATGAAAATTTGACAAGAATATGGTGGAGCATATGGTGGATACGCCGCTGGTACTTCCTATATATAAGTATTCTTGTCAAAGGATCAACAGCACTGTCAGGCGGTTATGAGAAGTTCCGTGTAGGTTTTAATATTGTCATGGATGAAGTTTTGTTTTAGGGTATAACCTTATCTTTCCAAACGTATCAATTCTCTCAAAACTCTTATGCGTGAGATCATACCTGGTCAATCAACTCTGTTTATCCATGTTCCACATTTCCATACTTTAGGCATCAAAAAGCGATTCCTGTAGCAGGGTATTCAACCCTTACTAGGAACGTTACCGCCTCAAATAAGATTTAAACTCTCACCCTCTTCTAATTATGTAATTGTCAAATTAAAACACCCTCCCTTCAAGTAAATATACCACTACTACTTAAATTTCGGGACGAAATTTCTAAAAGTAGGGGATACTGTAACATTCGTCGAAAAACGGGTTTTCAAAACCCGCTTTGTTTATTAATAAAATATTCAGTTATAATTTTTCGTTGCGTATTTATTGCTTAAATAAATTTTAAACAATACATAATTAATAAATATATTAGAATTTAAAAACCATAATTATAATTAATAATAAAAAGTGAATAAAAAAATTGGAGACACCGGGTTTCGAACCCGGGTCATCCACAAACCCAAGCACACAAACACACCGCTACACCACATACTCAACATCTGATACAACCAAATCAAATAACCTTTTTTACTCTCGAATATCTCGGATAGGTTCAAAAATACCGCCCAATGTAACGGCACCCAGTCAACCGGAAATCACCAAGATTTCCGTTTCTCTTTAGTTGATCACGAAACCGACTCTCTATCATGCATCTAGACTCAAACCGAGTCAAACCGCAGTTAATTGTGATCTGCTAACATCTCGCTATAACCGATTTTGGACCGAAAAACTCTAAACCGAAACCCAATACAAGCTATCTCCTTTAACTATAAATAGGGGTTCTGGGAACTGTTTAGAATGCACGCAATCCATCTGCAAAACCTCTGTTCATCAGAATTCATCACCGGAATGGTCTGGTAGTCGCTACAAAATATAACCCGAAAACCGAAATCGTGGTGGATCACATCACCTATAAATACCTTGTTAACCTCGTTTCCAAACTCGTTCAAACCCTTCTCGAAATCCTCTGCTTATTCTCCCCAGCTCCGCTGACCTCAGAGCTTCATCTGCAAGTCGCCGGAGTTTTCTGCACAGTACCGGAATCTAACCGGAACTTCCATAACATTCTCCGATCGGTATGAATTCTTAACCTTTTCTGTCAGTTCTATTCGATTCATTTGTCTAATCTAAAACAGAAGATTAGTGAAATAAAATGTTTAATAAATCTGTTTTCAGTTCTAAGTTAGTGAAGAAGATGAACATCGAGTCGTTTATAAATATAATTAAAATCAGTATTTCAAACGGGTTAGACACACAGTCCAGTGGTGGACTGTGTGCATTTCATACTATCGATACCGAGTTCGATCCTTGACACAACACCTATCCATAGTAATAAAACGTTTTTTTTTTAAACCGGAACCATATTAACTCGCTGTAAGATGTTAAGTATAATAAAATTTCAATATATAACGGGTTAGACACCCAGCCCAGTTGGTTGGGCTGGGTGCAACACAACACTGGAAACGCGGGTTCGAGTCCGAGCTCTCACACCGGTTCGACAGTTAAATCCTTTTTAAAAATTGAATAATTTCTAAATAACTTAATTAGTATATAAGAATAATAAAATCAGAGATTATTTCGGGTTAGACAAGTAGCTCAGTTGGTAGAGCTGCGTGCACGTATACGAGAGGTCACGAGTTCGAACCTCAATCAGCGCATAGAAAACACAGTCTGACCGGTCAAAACCCGGTCAACGGTCAACGGTCAAAAAGTCAACCTTTTTATTTCTTTTTACTTATTTATTTAATTGTAAAATTATTTAAAAATACTTAGAAATAAGATTTTTAAAGTTAGAAAATTTTCTTAAACTCACAAAAATAAATCTAACAATCCCATTAAGAGCACTAATTAAAAATATTAATCTCAAATAAAATTTATTTATTTACCGAATCATTTCGTTATTATTTAGGTTAGTTTTTTCCCTCGTCGGTTGAATCATAATATTCGTGCGCATTCATCTTCATCAAAGAACGCACCCACTGTGAGTGAATCCTTACAAATTCCCCTTTTTATTCATGTTTTGGGGTGTATCATGTGTCGCTTTAATTATTTCGTTTATTCAAACTTGTGCTATTACCATTATATGACTTAAACTTATGATGTAAATATTGTTTGTTGTGATACGTGTTTACATTTTGTCAAGTTGCGTGCAAATCATTCATTAGGCCCATCAGTTCCTCGTGGGAGACGAGTTGAACATCGCGTGCCTCATTAGATCGGCTCCGTTTGATTGAGCCTTGATCTCATTGTTCATCATTTGGTGTGTGTGCTTGTGCATTAATTGATATTATGTGTTTTGTGTTTAAATTTACATTTATGTTTACTCATATGTGGTTATGCACCTTTTTATAACCAAAATAACAAATTAGTTCAAATGTTTTCATAAGATTCACTCGCCAGCTTTTGTTGACCCAAAAACCCTATTTTTACACATGATACAGGTGATCCAGTTGAGAAAAGATACACGTAGGATGGCCTAGAAGAATAAACAAGTTAATGCTTTGGAATGGACATTTAGTTTTGTTTCCCTTTGTAATTGTATGATTTTTGTTTAATACTTTAGTTTGTAATGAAAATGTATTTGAACATGTTATGCTTGTATGTCTATTGTAACTTCTTCTTTAAAGAGAAATAATAAATATGAAACTTTAGAGTAAATGTCATGAGCTTTGATGAAAACCCAATCATGCCTCGACTACCATTTCCGCTGCGAGTCAGGGTGTGACATCTTGGTTTAAGACGAAACCAGGAGTGTGACATTTTGGTTTGCTAATAATAGACCAATCTTTTGATCTTTTCTGTTGTTGTTATGTTTTTGTTTTGAGAAATATGTTTGAAATATTCTGATCAAATATCCTAGTCAGGATACTGATAAAAATGGTCAATACTTTTGTTATTTTTTTAAAATATTAGACAAAAGCCTGGTTGAACATTACTTTATAGAAAACTTAGGTTATTCAGATAGGGCTTTCAAGTTTTTAAAAATAAAAAGCCATACCAGAAACACTTATGCAATAATTTCCTTTGAATCCTTCGCAATGTCCCCAGCATAGATGTCCCCTGTCTGAGCAGGATCAACTTCTTGCATCAGGATATCATCCTTTAAGTAATTTTCCAATTGATCTTTGAACTTAGCAATCTTCTTTCAAACATAGTTGCACTTGTTCATATTTAAGAGTATTCGTGGGATTATCCAAAAACTTTGCATTTTACTGGGGTTAAACCCATTTTCCACGCATATAAGCAGGAGTATAAGAACCTCAAGACTTGAAAAGGTGAAAACCTTTAAGCCTTTGAGTTTTACTAGGGATATTACCCACGTTTCGTGTGCTACATGCGGGAGTGTATAAACTCCAGGACTTAGAAAGGTGAAAACCTTTAAACCTTAGAGAGTATGAAAATACCCTTTCGCGAGAGAGGGTGATCAATTCTCATATACCGTAAGGATCCAGGATATAGCCAATAATAACGAAATTGTCAGCCACTGTTACATGAACTGGTCCCGCCATCTTGAACTATACCCGGATAACTTGCGCTCTAGGCGGGGTGTTTAAACCCAATTCGGGAGAAAGGTGAATACCTTTAAACCTGTGAAGGGATCTGAATCCCTTAAACGTGAGAGAGGGGGCCAATCCTCTAGTCTTTTGATCCATCTTGAGCAGATATCCTGGCGTATTATCCTGAAGCATATCCTACAAAACACCTTCAAACTAAGGTGGGTGTTAGCTAGGCTAACACCCCTCCGATGCTTAAGTCAGTATTGGGTTTAAAAGAATATTAATTAAGTATATTTAGAAGAGATAGAATTCTACCATCCTGAGTTAGAAATTAAATTTTACACTTACTTGAAATAAGCTTTGAGATGTATAGCATTCTAGGATCTTGGCAACATATACCCTTCCATGGTCTTAAGTCGGTATGCCCCCTTTCCGGATTCTGATTCAACTTCATAAGGTCCTTCCCATTTTGGGGCTAACTTCCCATCAGCAGGATTGGTTGTATTCTGAAACGCTTTCCTTAAAACCCAATCTCCAACTTGGAATCTCCTAGTCCTTAAATTCTTGTTGTATGACTTGGCTATCCTCTGTTGATATGTTGCCATCCTTAGCTTTGTCGCATCTCTTGTTTCGTCAACGATATCCAATTCTTAACATAAAGCTTCAGGATTTGCTTCAGGATCCTGTAGGCTTGATCTTGCCGTAGGTATTACCATTTCTGTTGGAATCACTACTTCTGCCCCGAATACCAAAGAAAATGGTGTTTTCCCAGTGGCACTCTTCACGGTTGTCCTATCAGCCGATAAGACAAATGGTAGTTCCTCTGCCCATTTTCCTTTTTTGGCACCTAGCCTTTTCTTCAAGTTATTGACAATTATCTTGTTGGAGGATTCTGCTTGTCCATTAGCCTGAGGATGTACCGGTGTCGACGTGATCATCTTGATTCCCCAACTTTTGCAAAAATCAGTAGTTCTTTTGCTGATAAATTGAGAGCCATTGTCACAAATTATCTCGGCCGGTATCCCGAATCTTGTCAGGATATTCCTCTCGATGAAAGATACCATTTCTTGATCCCTTTCTTGGACAAAGGCTTCCGCTTCAACCCACTTGGAAAAATAATCCGTCATTGCCAGCATGAAACCTTTCCACCCGGAGCCTTAGGTAGTTCCCCACTATATCCATTCCCCCCTTCATAAATGGGCACAGGGATATGATGGGATATAATGGTTCAGCAGGCTAATGTAGTATGGGACAACCGTTTTTCATGAGGCCAGGGCCAAAAAAGCAGAGACAACCGTCGAGGAGCTGAGTATAAAGGCTGCCACCAGAACCCGCTTTTACGAGGACAAACTGAAAAAGGTCTCCTAGGATGCTAAGGCTGAGAAAGCTACTTCGGACGCTCAGGCCAAACTGGATGCTGCACAAGCCCAACATGAGCTAGATATGGTCTCCTATCGTGATAGCCTCAAAGGGTCCATGGTAATTTCCCTCCTCCAAGATAGATTGAAGATAGCTTATGAAGCCAAGGCTGCGGGCTTTGAATGCACCACTTGGAATATTACCGCTTGGGAGACGAAATTAAAGGATCTCGACGGCAATCCTGTAGAATATCCTGCCAAGCCAACGGTTGCTGAGTCTTCCATGGCGACTGAGGTGGGGGTTGAGGCTGAAAAGGGTCCTGGGGCTGATGCTGTAGTGGATGCCGGTGGCGAGGCTGGTGGTGATGGTGAAGATGTGGTAAGTGATGCTTCCAAGGATGCTGCTGAAAGTGCTGCAGCATAAGGGAAGCGAGGTGGGCGATGATGGATATGTAGTATTGTTATCTGAGTTCCCTCCAGTATCCTGACAGTAGATCCTAAATTTGCTAGAGCGTCTGCTTACGCATTTTCTTCTCTTGGTACCTGTTCAAGTGAAATTTTCGAAATACCCCGCTAATTTCTTAACAATTTCAAGATATTCAGCTAACTTTTCACCTTTGACTGCATAAGATCCATTAAAATGGTTAGTAATCAACAGGGAGTTAACATACACCTGCAAACATTTAACATTCATATTCCTAGCCAATTCTAATCCTGCTATCAGAACTTCATACTCAGCTTCATTAATGGTAGCAGGAAAATTACATCTAATAGCCTGGGGTAATATGTCCCCCTGTGGCGATTTTAGTAGTATCCCTAATCCTACACCTCTTACATTAGATGCACCATCAGTATACAATATCCAAGATCCTGAATTCTCACCTAGTTGTTGTACTTCTAGATCAGCTTCATTTTGGATGTCACTACTAAAATCAGCCACAAAGTCTGCTAAAGTCTGAGACTTTATAGCATTTCTAGGTTCGTATACTAAATCGTATGCACTTAGTTTTACGGATCACTTAGCCATCCTACCAGACATCTCAGGTTTCCTAATTACATTTTAACAGGATAATTGGTTTTAACATGTATCCTATGCGTTTCAAAATAATGTCTAAGCTTGGTTGATGCCATGACTAGAGCTAATATCAATTTTTCTAAGTGTGAATATCTAGTTTCAGCGTCTAACAAACTTTTACTAACATAATAAACAGGATACTGCTGACCTTCATAATCATTTACCAGGACAACACTTACTCTGTTTCCTGATACTGCAAGGTATAGGGACAAGGGTTCACCATCCTCGGGCTTGATCAATAGGGGTGCACTTGAAAGATGTTGCCTCGTTCTTTTAGAGTAACTTCGTGCCTTACTCCCCACTCAATTTTTTTGTTCTTCTTCTAGGATATCGTAAAATTCCTTGCATTTTTCCGAGGATCTTGATATGAACCTATTCAACGCTTCTACCCATCCTGTTAATCTCTGCACATCCTTCATGTTGGATGGTGATTTGAGATCCAGGATAGCTTTAATCTGTTCTGGTTTTGCTTCTATTCCCCTCTTGGTCACCATATATCCTAGAAATTTTCCTGCCCCCACTCCGAAGTGACACTTAGCAGGATTCAGATTCATATTATACTGGTCCAGGATATTAAAAGCACATTCAAGACCCTGGAGATGATCCTCGGCTTTCTTGGATTTTACCACCATATCGTCAATATACACCTCCATTGTGTCCCCCAGTTTGTCTTTGAACATCATATTGACTACCCTCTGGTATGTTGCACCTGCATAAACCAAAAGGCATGGCAGTATAACAGTATATACCTGTGGGTGTCATGAATGCTGTATCTTCCTGATCAGATGGCTCCATTTGGATTTGCTGAAATCCTGAGGATGCATCCATGAAAGTCAGCATTTCATGACCGGCAGTTGCATCTACCATCGAATCTATATGAGGTAATGGGAACGGGTCTTTAGGACAGGCTTTATTGAGGTCTGTGTAATATACACAAACTCTCCACTTCTCATTCTTCTTTTGGACCACCACCACGTTTGCTAGCCACTTAGGAAATTTAGCTTCCCTAATCATCTTGGACTTCAACAACCTTTCAACCTCCTCTTGTATAATCGCATTCATTTCAGGAGCGAATTTCCTTCTCTTTTGTTGAATGGGCCTGAAAGATTTGTCAATTCCAAGTTTGTGAGTTATAATATCTTTCGATATACCTGTCATGTCTTCGTGTTTCCATGCAAACATGGACATCATGCATTTCAAAAAGTTAGTAAGCTGATTCTCAATATCCTGAGGGATATTGGTTCCTACAAGCACCGAGATATCTCGATTATCCTGATCCAGGATAACTTTTTTAGCATCATGCTCCGAAGTTTCCACGATATCCTGGGCTTGTATCTTTAATTGCTATCCTGCTCTGGATTTTGTTGACGCCTTCATTGAAGAGGAGTAGTATTCCTTCGCCTCCTGTTGATCGCTTTCCACTTTGACTATCCCCCAAGGAGTAGGATCTTAACACACTGATGATAGGTGGAAGGTACAGCTTTCATATCATGAATCCATGGCTTGCCCAATATAATATTGTAGGAGGATAATGAATCCATGACACAAAACCGTTGCATTGAATTCACTCCTTCAACGTATACAGGCAGCTTTATCTCTCCAACAGTGTTCTTTGCTTCTCCACTGAATCCTACAAGCACAGTGGACTTCGAGGTAATCTCCATTTCTGGGACGTTCATCCTCTTCAGGGTCTCTAGTTGAATGATGTTAACCGAGCTGCCATTTTCCACTAATATCCTACGTACAAAATGATTAGCAATATACAAAGTGATTATCAGACCATCATGATGAGGATCCTGAATGCTATCCCGATCATCACTATCAAATGTTATCACTTTGTCAGTTGTAAGTGTTGACATCCTCGTCGGCTTATCTCCTCTTTCTGCCTTAGCCTCCTTGGCATGTCTCTTTGTAACAACTCTAAAATTTTCGTTGTTATTTATTTCCAAGTATTTCCGTTGTATCTATCCAATTGTACTCCGAGATTCGGTTATGAAAAGTTTGTGTAAATTAAATTATGTTTGATTACAGTTATATCGCATCTGATCAATTATTAAACGCATCGCTAATCAAATCACACGCAATGATACTACTATACGAGCCGAGTGTGTTATTGTTTAATAAACACTTGTGCCATCGCATCGCTTATCTCATCACATCACAAATCACAGCTAAATATATGGTTTTATGTTACTTATGTGTTATGTGTGTTTATGTTTATGTTTGCAATCGCTATCGCATCGCTCTCGCGTATTCGAATCGCTAAATCGCACTATTACATCGCTTATAACGCTTAATACAACTATCTAATACGAACCGAATCGCCGAACAATTGATAAGCGAACGAAAAACGAAGAAAACCCAACATTTGAGTCAAGTTCGCTCGAACTTGGTGTTACCAAGTTCGGCCGAACTTGACTGGCCAAACACAAAACCTTATTTTCCCACAAGTTCGCTCAAACTTGCCTCGATTCTTCACAGAATCAGCAAGTTTGGCCGAACTTGACTAAAATCTCCTGAATATCTTACAAGTCCGCTCGAACTTGTACAAATATGTACAAGTTCGGCCGAAATTGACTCCCATCAGCTCTTATTTTGCCTTCACCTATAAATACTCAGCTCCATTCTCTCATTTGAACTTGCTGTAAGTTCGCCCAGAGCTCCCGAAACCCTTTGTTTTCTAAGTAAGATTCAACCCGATTTCAACTACAATGATGTTCAACAACGTTTTACAACATTTTACAACGATTTTGCACAAGGCTTTGCCTTCGTTTTCATCAAGTCTCCTCTGTTTACAAAAATCTTCATCTTTTTACATAAACTTTCTGTTTTTCACTCAGATCTATGCTTACCGACTGTTAACAACTTCGAATCTTCGCAGGATACAAGTGCAACATCGGCATTATCCAGAGAACTCCATAAATTGAAGGATATGATATCAAGTGTGCCTGGGGTAGTGCAACCAATACCGGAAGTATCCCAGGATAGTCACAACATATCCCGCTTTGCTCGCCATATTTGTGATGCTGAAATCCCCAAGAGATTCCAAACTCCCAACATGAAGCTTTACGATGGCACAACGGATCCTGAAGAACATATTGCTCAATATAGGGAGAGGATGGAAGCAAACCCCATCCCACCAGACCTTAAGGAAGCATGCCTATGCAAAGGCTTCGGTTCCACTTTGATAGGATCGGCCTTGAAATGGATTCTAAATGTTCCACTTTATTCCATTACGTCTTTTGCACATTTAGTTAACTTATTTAATAAACAATTTTCTTGTAGCAGGAGCTTTGAGAAACTAACAAGTGACCTTTACAGGATCACACAGGGACCACAAGAACCCCTAAGGGATTATGTTAGCAAATTCAGTAGGGAATCCCTGGATATCCCGAATCTTGATGTTGCTACGACAGTGCAAGCATTCAAGATGGGATTACAGAAGGATTCCAATTTTATCAGGATCTTGTGATGAATCAGTGCAGGAATCTGGACGAAGCTCGAAATAGAGCTCTGAGATATATCAGGCTTGAAGATGACAAGAAAATGCAAGAGGGGATGAATGCATCCTCAACATATGAACCAATGAATAGGAAGTCGGAATCCTCATATAAACCATACCGCTCTAAGCCATATGCTAAAAATGACAACAAAGAGTGAATGGTGTTGAGGACGAAGACGCTGAAGAATATCATGAATTGTCACAACATTGTTTTTCAGTTAGTATCCCTGAACTAATATATGCCATGCAGGGACTATGGGATAAAGCAAGGTGGCCAAGAAAGAACTAGCAGAAGGCTGATTGGAAGGATAAGTCCAAGTGGTGTGCCTTTGTTATGGGTGAAATTCTGAGCCCATATCCTGAATTATATCTTGACTTAATTATAGCTGTTAACGATCAGGATACCAGACCAGGATATTGGTAACATCTTGAGGCTGTATCCTAGTGGTTACTAATTATTCGCGTGCAGGACATAGCTGCAGGATCACAACGTTCACAAAGACTCGTTCACCTGAAGACTCGGTCAAAATGGTTAGAAGAAAGACGTTGAAGCCGCAATACCTGGTCAATAACGTTCACTAGCGAATATTCCAAGGCATCCCACCATTTTAGGAGAGTTCGTTTTTCTTTTTAACTATAAATACCGGATAACCAGATCGATAGGTGACGGCACTCACACTCGCTACTTTCGAATTCTAACACTTTCTCTCGCAATTACACACAAACACTCTTCACTAGCAATTTTTGTAACACTTAGCAACGATCTGGGAATTATCCTGCACTGTATCCTAAGTTTTGAAGTAATAAGAAGAACAAGGCAGCTGCGGTTATCAGCTCCCGAGGTTTTATGCTGGAGATCTAGATTGATCAAGGGCTTTCCCCGTACATCTCCTGTCAACCTTTACATTTTCGTTTAAGCTTTAAGGATGTGAACGCTTGTTCGTATGCCTCGATCAATCGCGGTTTGTTGGTTTGCATGAATCTAAGTAGTTACATCATTCACATCTATTACGTATGTCATGCGATGTATGCTATAAAAACAATCAAGCAATAAGCGAAAATGTAATGGTTGACAGGAGATGTACGGGGAAAGCCCTTGATCAATCTAGATCTCCAGCATAAACCCTCGGGAGCTGACAACCGCAGCTGCCTTGTTCTTCTTATTACTTCAAAACTTAGGATACAGTGCAGGATAATTCCCAGATCGTTGCTAAGTGTTACAAAAATTGCTAGTGAAGAGTGTTTGTGTGTAATTGCGAGAGAAAGTGTTAGAATTTGAAAGTAGCGAGTGTGAGTGTCGTCACCTATCGATCTGGTTATCCGGTATTTATAGTTAAAAAGAAAAACGAACTCTCCTAAAATGGTGGGATGCCTTGGAATATTCGCTAGTGAACGTTATTGACCAGGTATTGCGGCTTCAACGTCTTTCTTCTAACCATTTTGACCGAGTCTTCAGGTGAACGAGTCTTCGTGAACGTTGTGATCCTGCAGCTATGTCCTGCACGCGAATAATTAGTAACCACCAGGATACAGCCTCAAGATGTTACCAATATCCTGGTCTGGTATCCTGATCGTTAACAGCTATAATTAAGTCAAGATATAATTCAGGATATGGGCTCAGAATTTCACCCATAACAAAGGCACACCACTTGGACTTATCCTTCCAATCAGCCTTCTGCTGGTTCTTTCTTGGCCACCTTGCTTTATCCCATAGTCCCTGCATGGCATATATTAGTTCAGGGATACTAACTGAAAAACAATGTTGTGACAATTCATGATATTCTTCAGCGTCTTCGTCCTCAACACCATTCAATCTTTGTTGTCATTTTTAGCATATGACTTAGAGCGGTATGGTTTATATGAGGATTCCGACTTCCTATTCATTGGTTCATATGTTGAGGATGCATTCATCCCCTCTTGCATTTTCTTGTCATCTTCAAGCCTGATATATCTCAGAGCTCTATTTCGAGCTTCGTCCAGATTCCTGCACGGATTCATCACAAGATCCTGATAAAATTGGAATCCTTCTGTAATCCCATCTTGAATGCTTGCACTGTCGTAGCAACATCAAGATTCGGGATATCCAGGGATTCCTACTGAATTTGCTAACATAATCTCTTAGGGGTTCTTGTGGTCCCTGTGTGATCCTGTAAAGGTCACTTGTTAGTTTCTCAAAGCTCCTGCTACAAGAAAATTTTTTATTAAATAAGTTAACTAAATGTGCAAAAGACGTAATGGAATAAAGTGGAACATTTAGAATCCATTTCAAGGCCGATCCTGTCAAAGTGGAACCGAAGCCTTTGCATAGGCATGCTTCCTTAAGGTCTGGTGGGATGGGGTTTACATCCATCCTCTCCCTATATTGAGCAATATGTTCTTCAGGATCCGTTGTGCCATCGTAAAGCTTCATGTTGGGAGTTTGGAATCTCTTGGGGATTTCAGCATCACAAATATGGCAAGCAAAGCGGGATATGTTGTGACTATCCTGGGATACTTCCGATATTGGTTGCACTACCCCAGGCACACTTGATATCATATCCTTCAATTTATGGAGTTCTCTGGATAACGCCGATGTTGCACTTGTATCCTGTGAAGATTCGAAGTTGTTAGCAATCGGTATATTAGTATTAATGGACAAGTTACCAGCAAGGCGATTGTGGTCATATCCTGGAGCATATCCTGGATCCCTTACTGTCGATATCCTGGAGGATAAGGGGACTTCTGGGATATTGCTCTGGGAGTGACTTGGTACGACGTTGCCCTGATTATCCTCAGTATATGCTGTTGAACTAAAGTTCAACCTCCTGGGCTGCAAAGGGGTAACAATATCCTCAGTAGGTCTCTTGGAGTTGGACTTCAAGAGTTGTATTTCCTTCATCATGAGCTGGTTAGTTTCCTGTTGTTTCTCCATTTGATCCTGTATACTACCAAACAAAGATAAAATTTCATCATTAGAAGCAAAAATCAGAGTTCTTCCTGAAACACCGGATCTGGAAGCATTTTGAGCAGCAGTGGTGTCGAGCTGTTTGGCTTTCACTCCTTCTCTGAGAAGTCTGGACTGGTAGAGGAGGAGAGAGTAATGAACCAGTACAGCAGAGGTTGATGCGGGCACCGAAGAAGAGCTCAAACCTGACTGAGAAGCCATCAAAAATAATCTTGCAAAAAGATTAGAGAATAAAGAACCGATTAGTGATCTTAGAAAAGTTTTGATTAAAAATAGCACCACTTGCCCCACGGTGGGCGCCAAATTGTTTTGGTCAAAAATTACTGAAGCAATTAAGTGATCAAACTTAGTATGTGAGGTAGCGTACTATTGTGATTTGTAAGAATATGCTAAGTTGGTTGATTATGAAAACAGTTTCAGGATATAGTCTCAGGATAATGAACTATATCAAAATAACAAGAAAATGCAACAAAAGTAGAAATTGACACAGGATGTACGAGGGAATCCCTTGATCAATCTAGATCGCGGGCATAAAACCTCGGGAGCTGACAATCGCCAGCTGCCTTGTTCTTCTTATTGATCAAACAGTAGGATACAACTTCGGGATACTGCTTGGATCAACTCTAAGTGTTACAATGATCGAATAGTATAAGTGTTGTGAGTGTTTTTGATTGCTGCTGCAACTAGAAAGTGAAAGTGTACGAAATTGTGTGTCTTACAGCTGATCCGGCCTCCCTATATATAGTTAAAAAAATAACTAACTATCCTACATTCTGGGGATGCTGCGAATATTCCCTTATGACCGTTGTGGACTCCTTCTCCAGCTTCCAACGTTCATCTACTAACTGTCTTGAGCTAGTCTTCAGGGAGAGCAAGCCCTATACCCGTTGCTACCTTACAGCTAAAGAAAAACGTTAGTAGCGAATAGATACCCCCACAGGGTGTTACCTCCTGGATCAGTATCCTGGTCGCAGCTTATAATGTCAAGATATGTTTGCAGGATATAGGTCAGAATTTCCACCCATAACAGATATAGTGGGAAAACTCCCAAAGGCCACTGGAGGAAAGGTCTTCATGCTAGCAATGACGGATTATTTCTCCAAATGGGTTGAAGCAGAAGCATTCGTTCAAGTTAGGGATCAAGAAGTGGTGTCTTTTATCAAAAGGAATATCCTGACAAGGTTTGGGATACCGGCCGAGATAATCTGCGAAATGGCTCTCAGTTCATCAGCAAAAGAACTACAAATTTTTGTCAGAGTTGGGGAATCAAAATGATCACGTCAACCCCAGTGCATCCTCAAGAAAATGGACAAGCGGAATCCTCAAACAAGATAATTGTCAATAATTTAAAGAAGAGATTAGGTGCTAAAAAAGGAAAATGGGCAGAAGAATTACCATTTGTCCTATGGGCTGATAGAACAACTGTGAAGAATGTCACACCCCGACCCGCAGCGGAATAAGAGTCGGGGCATAATTGGGTTATCACCAAAGCTCATGATGTTTACTAAAATGTTTCATATTTATTAAATTCAAATTAAAACTTAAATGTTCAAATCAAATTCAAACAATTACAAGGAAATGAAACTAAGTAAAACAATCCAAAGCTTAAACTGATTTATTCTTCTAGGCCCTCCTATGTGTTTCTTGCCTCAACTGGATCACCTGTATCATGTGTAAAATGGGGGAAATTTTGGGTCAACAAAAGTTGGCGAGTGAACCTTGTTTAAAAACATTGTTATTCATTTCTTGTTGTATTTAATATTGAAAAGTTGTGCAATATTCATATGTGAGCAAACATATATAAACAAACAATCACAAACCACCTTGAATGAGTATATGACATGAATGATAATGTATTGTGAGATCAAGGCTCAATCAAACGGAGCCAATCGTATGAAATGTATGATGATGTATGTGAGATCAAGGCTCAATCAAACGGAGCCAATCGAATGAAATGTATGATGATGTATGTGAGATCAAGGCTCAATCAAACGGAGCCAATCGAATGAGGCACCTGTACTCAACCCGTCTCCCATGGGGAGCTGATGGGCCTAATGAAATGCATGTACTGAAAATGATAACTTTAATCTAAACATAATCCACACAACAGTTGATACATATTGAATACACATTTGATCACGGATATGATGGATGCACAAGTGTTTAAATATAATAAATAATTAAGCGACACATGATACACCCCAAAAATGTGATTAAAACGGGGAATTGGTAGAGATTCACTCACATTGGGTGCGTTCTTTTGATGGTGTTGGATGCGCACGAGTTTTGGGATTTGATCGACGAGGAAAAACTAACCTAAAATAATAACGAAATGGTTCGGTAAATAATTGAATTTTATTTGAGACTAATACTTTTAATTAACAATTTTAATAGGATTTTTGATTTATTTTTGTGAGTTTAAGGTCATTTTCAAACTTTAAAAATATTATTTTTAAGTATTTTTAATTGATTTTTAAATTAAATAAATAAATAAATAAATAAAAAATTTTGACTTTTGTTGACCGTTGACCGGACCGATGACCGGTCGGAGTGTGGAAATGTTGCGCGCTGAGTGAGGTTCGAACTTGTGACCTCTCGTACGCGTGCACGCAGCTCTACCAACTGAGCTACGTGTCTAACCCGAAATATCCTCTGTTTTAATTATATTTATATACTAATTAGATTAATTCATTTCTGTTTCTATTTAAAAAGCTTTGATAATTGCCAGACCCGGTTACAGAAGCAGGATTCGAACTCGGGAGCTATGGTTCGCGTGCACACAGCCCAACCAGTTGGGCTGTGTGTCTAACCTGTTAGTTTTCTTGATCTTTATTTTATTTAAACACTTTCTGTGAAGCGATATGACTCGTTCTAAAAACAATGGATTTAATTTCAGTGGATCGGAACACAACAGACTCGAACCCGGTATCATGTATGTAAAATGCACACAGTCCGGCGAAGTGTGAGATTTTCCGGCAGCGTAGTCTGGGACAGATTCTGGTTGAAGGATTGAAGTTAGTATATGTCTAACAATGGATTGAAAACGAAAGAGTCGAGAAATTTACCGATTTGGTGTAAGTCTCGGTTTTCCGGTGAAAGTCCGGCGAGTGCAGAATTTCTCCGGTGAGTGCTAAGACTTCGATAAATTGTGCGATTTTGAGCGAAAAGGTTACCAGAGACTTGGGTGTGTATTTATAGGGAAGAAAAATAATGAATCGAGTCCGAATTTGATTTTGATTCGTGGTCAAAACTTTTCCGGCGGTTATCACTGGGATTGCGGGATTAGACATCGGTTATAACCGATGTCGTAGTTAATACACGCGTTCAGTCAAAGGAAACAGTCGAAGTCTCGCGAAATCGTCGGTAATTCCGGCGACTGCGGATTGGGCGCGCTGATTATTGAATTTGATTTCGAGTTTTATTATAAATATTGTTTGTTTTAATAGTTATCACAAACGAGTCAAGTGGCGGAGTGGTGAGATGTTTGTTTGTTTGATCCGGCTGACCCGGGTTCGAAACCCGGCAGCTTGATTTTATTTTTTTAGCACTTGTTTTATGATTATAGTTTTTAAATTCTAAAATGTTTATTAATTATGTATTGTTTAAAATTAAAATGAACCATTTATACACAACAAAAATTATAACGGACTATTCGATTAATAAACGAAGCGGGTTTTGGAAACCCGTTTTTCGACGGATGTTACAGTATCCCCTACTTTTAGAAATTTCGTCCCGAAATTTAAGTAGTAGTGGTAACAGGAAAAAGGTGCGGGTATTTCTCGCGCATTGAGTCTTCACGTTCCCAAGTAAACTCAGGTCCTCGTTTCGACTCCCAGCGTACCCTGACAATTGGAATACGACTTCGTCTTAAACGCTTCTCTCCAAAGTCCATAATTTCTACTGGTCTTTCAATGTAATTTATAGATTCATCGACTTGAATGTCTTCTAGAGGAATATGGAGGTTTTCATCGGCGAGGCACTTCTTCAAGTTTGATACGTGGAATGGGGGATGAATTCTGTTGAGCTCTTCGGTAGGTCAAGCTTGTATGCTACAGGTCCTACTCTTTCTAGTATCTTGAAAGGTCCTACGTAGCGTGGTGCTAGCTTGCCCTTCTGGCGAAAACGAACTACTCCCTTCCACGGTGATACTTTTAAAAGTACTTGATCACCAATGTTAAACTCCAAGGGCTTTCGTCGTTTGTCTGCATAACTCTTTTGACGACTTTGTGCCGCTAGAAGATTGTTTCGAATTTGATGGATCTTGTCTGTTGTTTCTTGAATTAATTCAGGACCGGTGATTTGTGCTTCTCCAATTTCGTGCCAACATACTGGAGATCGGCACTTACGACCATATAAAGCTTCGAAAGGAACCATGCCGATACTTGAGTGATAACTATTGTTGTACGAAAATTCAACTAATGGTAGATGAGAGTCCCAATTTCCCTTGAAGTCTATGACACATGCTCGAAGCATGTCTTCAAGAGTTTGGATGGTGCGTTCAGATTGCCCATCAGTCTGAGGATGAAAAGCGGTACTGAGATCTAATCGTGTACCCAAAGCGGCTTGTACGGCTTGCCATGTTCGTGAAGTGAAACGACCAGAACGGTCTGAAATGATGCTTAAAGGTACACCATGACGGCTTACGATCTCGCTGATGTAGATACGAGCTAACTTCTCGTTCTTGAAGTCCTCGCGAATCGGAATGAAGTGAGCTGATTTTGTAAGACGATCAATGATTACCCATATAGTGTCATACCCACTGGAGGTGCGAGGTAACCCGGTAATGAAGTCCATGGTTATGTTTTCCCACTTCCAAACAGGTATTTCAGGTTGGGTTAGAAGTCCTGAAGGTCTTTGATGTTCAGCTTTTACTTTGGAACAGGTAAGGCACTTGGAAACAAAAACAGCAATATCCTTTTTCATGCCAGGCCACCAGTAGGTGTATCGAAGGTCATGATACATCTTGTCGGCTCCTGGGTGTACAGAGTACCGTGTTTTGTGCGCCTCATTCATAAGGAAATCTCGAAGGTTATTGCGATTGGGAATCCATATGCGATTTAGATAGTACAGAATACCGTCGGATTTGGTTTCGATTTTAAGTTCCGCTCCACAAGACAGCTCATCGCGTACGTCGTTTTCTGTTACAGAAACATGTTGAGCTTCTCGGATTCGATCTTTGATGTCGGTTATGATTTGCGAACATAGAAGACGAATGGAGTTCGCATAACCTTTTCGACTGAGCGCATCGGCCACCACGTTTTCCTTGCCAGGATGATACCGAATTTCATAGTCGTAGTCGTTAAGAAGTTCGACCCATCTTCGTTGCCTCATATTCAACTCCTTTTGGTTAAAGATATGTTGGAGGCTCTTGTGGTCAGTGTATATTTCACACTTGGTACCGTAGAGGTAATGTCTCCATATCTTAAGAGCGAACACAACGGCTCCAAGTTCCAGGTCGTGGGTGGTGTATTTCTTCTCATGAACTTTGAGTTGTCTAGAAGCATAGGCTATCACTTTTCCTCTTTGCATTAATACGCAGCCTAGCCCTTGCCCTGATGCGTTGCAATATACTACAAAGTCATCGCAACCTTCGGGGAGTGTGAGGATAGGTGCGTCACAAAGCTTTTGCTTAAGGGTTTGGAAGGCTTCTTCTTGTTTAGGTCCCCATATGAAGGGTTTTCCTTTATGAGTCAAAGTCGTGAGTGGTACAGCAATACGGGAGAAATTTGCAATGAAACGGCGATAGTAACCAGCTGAACCAAGAAATGATCTTACTTCGGTAGGGGTACGTGGCGCTTGCCATTCATGTACTGCTTTGATCTTTGAGGGATCGACATGTATTCCCTTGTCATTGACGACATGTCCAAGGAATTGTACTTCCCTTAACCAGAATTCACATTTCGAGAACTTAGCGTACAGCTTTTCTGTCCTTAAGAGTGTGAGGATGAGTCGAAGGTGTCGTTCATGATCAGATTTAGACTTTGAGTAGATGAGGATGTCGTCGATGAAGACTATGACAAAGCGGTCGAGGTAGGGTTTGCATACCCTATTCATTAGATCCATGAATACAGCTGGGGCGTTGGTTAATCCAAATGGCATGACCATGAATTCGTAATGACCGTAACGAGTTCGGAAGGCGGTCTTTGGGACGTCTTCTTCATGTACTCTGAGTTGATGATAACCAGAACGAAGGTCGATTTTTGAAAAACAGGTGGCGCCTTGAAGTTGGTCTAGGAGGTCATCGATGCGAGGTAAAGGGTAGCGGTTCTTGACCGTTAACTTGTTAAGTTCTCTGTAGTCGATACACATGCGAAACGTTCCATCTTTCTTCTTCACAAAAAGAACAGGTGCACCCCAAGGCGATGAGCTAGGACGTATGAATCCTTTGTCAGTCAGTTCTTGCAGTTGACTGGCCAGCTCTTGCATTTCGGATGGGGCTAACCTATAAGGAGATTTTGCGACTGGTGTAGTGCCAAGTATAAGATCAATGCGGAATTCGACTTCTCTCATGGGAGGAAGTCCTAAGATGTCGTCGGGAAAGACTTGTGGGAATTCTTTCACTACAGGTATATCTTCGAGTTTCTTCTCCTTGTTTCCCTTCTTAACGACGTGAGTTAGGAATGCGACATAGTTCTTGCGGAGATATTTTCAGGCTTGAATGCAGGACATCAATTTGAGTCCTTTCGAAGGGGTTTCTCCAAAGATTCGTAGGGTTTGACCGTCTGCAAGATGAATGCGAATGAACTTTTCGCGGCATACTACTTCAGCATGATGTTGGCTGAGCCAGTCCATACCGATTATAATGTCGAAACTTCCCAACTTCATAGGAATGAGGTCAACTGGAAAATCGTGATCGTTTAGAGTGAGGGTACAATTTCGTATAATAGAGTTTAATGAGACCGGTTTTCCGTCAGCAACTTCCACCGTTATGGATTCCATGAGATTATCACGAGTTTGGTTGAGGATGGGTTCAAATTCTAAGGACACAAAACTCTTATCCGCGCCAGTATCGAATAACATGGATGCATAACTACCATTGACGAGAAACGTACCGTTAACCACGTTGTTGTCGGCTCTAGCTTGGTTGGCATTGATGTTGAAAGCTCTTCCTCTAGCAGGTGGAGGAGCTTGGTTAGCTTGGTTGACTGGATTCGCTTGAGCTTGAGCATGGATAATGTTTACCAAACGGGGACATGTGTTCCTGAAGTGGTTTGGGTCTCCGCAGTTGTAACAAGCTCGCATAGGTTGCATCACGGGGTAGTTGGGTTGGTAGTAGGATTGGGCTATATGTTGTGCAGGTGGTAGAAGTAAAGGTTGTTGGGCTTGAGCCACTATCTGATGGTGGGTTTGGGTTGAGGGTTGATTGCGGTTCATTCGCTGAAGTGTGCGACAGGTTTGGATAGTGTGACCCGCACGGCCACAGCTGGTGCAATGTTGGCAAGGAGTTTCTGGGAGGTGATGGTATTGACAACGGCTGCATTTTGGGTATGGGGCGGAGTATGGCTTTTTATATGGTGCAGCTGAGGGAGCAACTTGGGTGATTGGTGCGGCAGTGATAGGAGAGTTCGTGTGGGTGACGGCAAAATTTCTGCTGTTTCGCTTCCTCTTACCAGCAAACTTTGAAGAGGAGATGGAATGGTTTGAAGTTTGGGCCTTAATGGGAGCTTTCTTTTTCTCATACTTGAATTTGCCGTTTCGGATGCGATTCTCGGTAAGCTCGGTAGCTAGTTCCATAGCGGCTTCAGGTGTTGCAGGCGAAGTGCTTAGAACCGAGTCTTGAATTTTCGAGGGGAGACCTTGAATATAGTGTTCAACTAAGCGGTACACTGGGGTGAACAAGTTGGGAATCATTTGGTTTAGCTCTAGAAATCTTTTGTTGTAGGAAGTATGATCTCCTTCCTTTTGTTTTAATGAGTGGAATTCATCTTCCAACTTCTTGATTTCGCTTCTTGGACAGAAGCGTCTTGTCATTATTTCCCTTAGCTCTTCCCAGGTCAAAGCCATGGCATCTTCGACTCCTCTCTTACCCTTTTCTGTATTCCACAAGGTAAGGGCTACCCCAAACAGTCTCCCGGTTGCATAACGTACCTTGCGATCCTCGGGACAATCGCAATTGAGGAAGGTGTTTTCCATTTCCTCAAACCAGTGGAGGAGAGCAGTGACACCTTCGGTCCCTTCATACTTTGGGGGATCACAAGACTTGAAGTGTTTGTAGGAGCACTTTTTGGAGGGAGGGTTGTCGACGTTCTGGTCCTCTTGATTGGGAGGGTTGATGGGATTTGCGGTGAGAGCTTGTTGGACTTGAATTACGATGTCAGGAAGCACTGCGTCCATTTGTTTTGCAATTTGGGTGGCCAAGCGTTCGTTTGACCTTCCTGACTTTCTACCTCCACGTAGCTGCCTAGCCGACATCTACAGGAACATACATAGGAAGTTGTGAGTTTAAGGAGTCTTTTTAGGTGTCATGTGTCGTTAAGAAAAATAAAAAAAAATAACATAATCATCAATAATGCAACTACATCCTTAGGATGTCTTTGGTTTGCTCATGTTTGCGCCTCCAATGTCCCCCATACCATCGCCTGTATAATCATGTGGGCCCCCATGACTATTGGCTTAGTAGGATTCACATTGGTGTTGCCGGTTTAACACTCGCATCACCCGAATGAAAACCATGAAATATGATTGCGAGATGTATGGTAGGAGGGTGTCCAGGTATAGACACAATGACAACTCAAAGTGGGGTTAGCTCACACGATGTTTGGTATAGCATGCTTTGGCCTAATAGGTCCTTCGTACTCTCATCGTTAGTCCCCAGGTAGGCAAACTGGTCCTTTATTTTGGATTTATGCGAATGCCAAGCCTAGACAGGACGTTCCGACTACCGGTACTCGTACCCTTCCAGTTACTACATGCCTGTCATGAGAACTCACTTTGATGTGATTTAAAAAATACAAAAATCGTTGTAAAAATCATGGAAATTGTGAGGTGTGTGCTCTCATGGATATGATATGTTAAGAGGATATGATTCATGATGAGCATTGTATAATAATATGTACTTATGAACATGCTTGCATAACATTGAATGTAACAATAAACATAAAGCATATAAACATCATGAATTTTGTATGTAACACATAAACAATTTTAAAAATTCTAATCAACTATAGTATAGGCTCTAAGGGTCTAATAACCTATCCTATATCCCTATAGTCATGGCTCTGATACCAATCTGTCACACCCCGACCCGCAGCGAAATAAGAGTCGGGGAATAATTGGGTTATCACCAAAGCTCATGATGTTTACTAAAATGTTTCATATTTATTAAGTTCAAATTACAACTTAAATGTTCAAATCAAATTCATACAATTACAAGGAAATGAAACTAAGTAAAACAATCCAAAGCTTAAACTGATTTATTCTTCTAGGCCCTCCTATGTGTTTCTTGCCTCAACTGGATCACCTGTATCATGTGTAAAATGGGGGAAATTTTGGGTCAACAAAAGTTGGCGATGAACCTTGTTTAAAAACATTGTTATTCATTTCTTGTTGTATTTAATATTGAAAAGTTGTGCAATATTCATATGTGAGCAAACATATATAAACAAACAATCACAAACCACCTTGAATGAGTATATGACATGAATGATAATGTATTGTGAGATCAAGGCTCAATCAAACGGAGCCGATCGTATGAAATGTATGATGATGTATGTGAGATCAAGGCTCAATCAAACGAAGCCGATCGAATGAGGCACCTGTACTCAACCCGTCTCCCATGGGGAGCTGATGGGCCTAATGAAATGCATGTACTGAAAATGATAACTTTAATCTAAACATAATCCACACAACAGTTGATACATATTGAATACACATTTGATCACGGATATGATGGATGCACAAGTGTTTAAATATAATAAATAATTAAGCGACACATGATACACCCCAAAAATGTGATTAAAACGGGGAATTGGTAGAGATTCACTCACATTGGGTGCGTTCTTTTGATGGTGTTGGATGCGCACGAGTTTTGGGATTTGATCGACTAGGAAAAACTAACCTAAAATAATAACGAAGTGGTTCGGTAAATAATTGGATTTTATTTGAGACTAATACTTTTAATTAACAATTTTAATAGGATTTTTAGATTTATTTTTGTGAGTTTAAGGTCATTTTCAAACTTTAAAAATATTATTTTTAAGTATTTTTAATTGATTTTTAAATTAAATAAATATATAAAAAAAAATTTTTTGACTTTTGTTGACCGTTGACCGGTCGGACTGTGGAAATGTTGTGCGCTGAGTGAGGTTCGAACTTGTGACCTCTCGTACGCTTGCACGCAGCTCTACCAACTGAGCTACGTGTCTAACCCGAAATATTCTCTGTTTTAATTATATTTATATACTAATTAGATTAATTCATTCCTGTTTCTATTTAAAAAGCTTTGATAATTGCTAGACCCGGTTACAGAAGCAGGATTTGAACTCGGGACCTACGGTTCGCGTGCACACAGCCCAACCAGTTGGGCTGTGTGTCTAACCTGTTAGTTTTCTTGATCTTTATTTTATTTAAACACTTTCTGTGAAGCGATATGACTCGTTCTAAAAACAATGGATTTAATTTCAGTGGATCGGAACACAACAGACTCAAACCCGGTATCATGTATGTAAAATGCACACAGTCCACCGCTGGACTGTGTGTCTAACCCATTTAACTTACTGATTTTAATTATATTTATAAACAACTAGCTGTTCATCTTCTTCGTTTTATGAGACCAGAGAATCATTCCAACTGTTTAATCAAATCTTATTGAATTAGTTGATTGATTATTACTGATAACTAAAATAATTTAAACAGAAAAGGATTTAAGGATGTTGTACCGAACAGGTGTGATCTCCGATGAAGTTCCGGTGACCGAAAAAAATTCCGGCGAAGTGTGAGATTTTCCAGCAGCGTAGTCTGGGACAGATTCTGGTTGAAGGATTGAAGTTAGTATATGTCTAACAATGGAGTAAAAACGAAAGAGTCGAGAAATTTACCGATTTGGTGTAAGTCTCGGTTTTCCGGTGAAAGTCCGGCGAGTGCAGAATTTCTCCGGCGAGTGCTAAGACTTCGATAAATTGTGCGATTTTGAGTGAAAAGGTTACCAGAGACTTGGGTGTGTATTTATAGGGAAGAACAGAATGAATCGAGTCCGAATTTGATCTTGATTCGTGGTCAAAACTTTTCCGGCGGTTATGACTGGGATTGCGGGATTAGACATCGGTTATAACCGATGTCGTAGTTAATACACGCGTTCAGTCAAAGGAAACGGTCGAAGTCTCGCGAAATCGTCGGTAATTCCGGTGACTGCGGATTGGGCGCGCTGATTACTGAATTTGATTTCGAGTTTTATTATAAATATTGTTTGTTTTAATAGTTATCACAAACGAGTCAAGTGGCGGAGTGGTGAGATGTTTGTTTGTTTGATCCGGCTGACCCGGGTTCGAAACCCGGCAGCTTGATTTTATTTTTTTTAGCACTTGTTTTTACCATTTATTGATTATAGTTTTTAAATTCTAAAATGTTTATTAATTATGTATTGTTTAAAATTAAAATGAACCATTTATACACAACAAAAATTATAACTGACTATTCGATTAATAAACGAAGCGAGTTTTGGAAACCCGTTTTTCGACGGATGTTACAAAGAATGCTACTGGGCAAACCCCATTTTCTTTGTTGTTTGGAGCAGAAGCAGTGATTCCAATAGAGATGGTGATACCAACGGCTAGATCAAGTCTACGGGAATCCTGAAGTCTTATGTCAGGAATTAGACACCGTAGATGAAACAAGGGATGCAGCAAAGCTAAGGATGGCAGCATATCAACAAAGGTTAGCTAAGTCATACAACAAAAATTTAAGGATCAGAAGATTCCAAGTTGGAGACAGGGTATTGAGAAAAGCGTTTCAGAATACAACCAATCATGCCGATGGGAAGTTAGCCCCAAAATGGGAAGGACCATACGAGATTGAGTCAGAATCAGGAAAAGGAGTATACCGGCTCAAGACCATGAAGGGGGATATGATACTAAGATCCTGGAATGCTATACATCTTAAAGCTTATTTCAAGTGAGTTTAGAATTTGAATTCTAACTTAGGATGGTATGAATTTTATCTCTTTTAAATATATATTTAATTTAAGTTATTATACTTTGAAACCCAATGCTGACTTAAGCATCGGAGGGGTGTTAACCAAGCTAACACCCACCTTAGTTTAAAGGGGTTTTGTAGATAATACCCCATGATACTTTCTCAAGATGGATCGAAAGATTAGAGGATTGGCCCCCTCTCGTTTAAGGGATTCAGATCCCTTCACAGGTTTAAAGGAATTCACCTTTATTCCGAATTGGGTTTAAACACCCCGCCTGGAGCGCAAGTATCCAGGTATAGTTCAAGATGGTGGGACTAGTTCATGTAAAAGTGGTTAACAATTTCATTATTGTTGGCTATATCCCGGATCCTTACGGTATATGAGGATTGACCACCCTCTCTCGTGAAAAGGGTATTTTCATACTCTCTAAGGTTTAAAGGTTTTCGCCTTTCTAAGTCTTGGAGTTTATACACTCCCGCCTGTAGCGCATGAAAATAAGGGTTTATCCCCAGGATACTAAGGGTTTATCCCCAGTGAAACTATAGTTTTTGAAAGATTCCAAAAATGTGACCATGATTACACACGTTCTTTCATGGAAGAAACGTTATAAAATTCGATCATTAAGTGAAGGGATACTCAAGTGTGTCATGCACTGATGCAATATCCTACACGGATAGGGGACATCCATGCTGGAGACATTGCAAAGGATTCAACGGTTGGAGTTGAAAGTTATTGCACAAGTGTTTCTGGTATGGTTTTTATTTTTCAAAGATTGAAAGCCTTATCTAAATAATCCAAATTTTGTATGGTATTATTCAACCGAGTTTTTGTCTAACATTTTGATTAAATGTAACAAAACGCTGAACATTTCATCAGTATCCTAACCAGGATATTCGGTCAGGATATCCAAAACAGGTTTTCAGAATAATAACATAACAACAACAGATAAGGCAAAAAGGTTAGTTTATTACTAATGTATCAAAAGGATGTACTCTTGGCTTCATCCCAAAGCGGGACCCATCCACCAGAAGTACAACTAGTTTTAAAATATATTTACATAAACAGTTGAAGGCTTCGTCCTGAAAACATAGGATCCCTCCACCTCCAACTGTTGAATTGTTCTAAAGCATGCAGGAAATATAAATTGTTCAAGTGCAGGGAAAGTGAATTGTTTGACAAACGTCAACCATCAAATTTAAAAAAGTGGACTCCATGAAGCCAAGATTCTCATAGGAGAAGGTTTGTGGCAGCAGTAGCAGGGTAATCAACACCCTTCCTCTTCTTAGATCCTGATGCCCGGGACCTAGTTAGAGAGGAAAGCTTAGGAACAACAGAAGAAGGTTTAGAGCTGGTGGCAACGAAGGGCTCCTTTTCACCAAGGCAGGCTTAGAAAAGCTGTCAAGCTCCCCTAGATCGAAAGTTGCAGGGTCATTGGTGGAATCTGTGTAAAAAGGGATTAATTCTAACTTTATTACATGATAATAATCTGAAGTAACCAAACATATGCAGGAAAATTTGAAACAGATATCCTTACAAGACATGCCAAAAGACTACCTACTTATGAGAAAGTATAACCTTGGAAGTTGCACGAAGTCACATGAACATCTACATCTTACTAAGTGTATCGAACAACGCAAAGAAAAATATACCGTTTGGATTTCAAGATCCTAATAGATATATTTTTGGGGACAATTGTTATGGGTGGAATTTCGAGCTTATATCCCGAAGGCATATCCTGATATTATATGCTTAATGATGCGGCCACGATACTGAACCAGGATATTTGGTAACATCCTGCGGGGGTATCCTGCTTGCTACTAACGATTTTCTTTGGTTGCAAGGTACCAACGTTAAAGGACTTGATCTACCTGAAGATTTGCTCAAGGTGGTTGAAAAGTGGACGTTAATGGTGGAAGAATGGGTCTTGTAACGGTCAGAATAGAAGAAAGGCATATTCTGCAGGATTTCGGATGCTGGTCAATGCTATTAATGTTGTAACAGTTATATGAGCTGAAGACCCGGATTTATAGTTAATATGCATGTGGAAAACAAGTTGAAACAATCCCCCAACGTTCAGAAGGGAATATTCCCAGTATCCCGGAATAATAGGATAGTTAGTTATTTCTGTTTACTATAAATAGGGATAGCCAGATCATGGGAACAGACACACTTCCGAGCTTCATACTCATACACTCTTTGTTCGTGTAGCAATCACACACTAACACTCGTCACTTACAATCATTGTACCACTTAGTAGCGATCTGAGCTATATCCTGCACTGTATCCTGAATATTCAAGCAATAAGAAGAACAAGGCAGCCGACGATTGTCAGCTCCCGAGGTTTTATGCCGGGGATCTAGATTGATCAATGGCTTTCCTCGTACATCGTGTGTCAATTTCTACTTTTATCGCATTTACTTGTTATTTCGATATAGTTCATTATCCTGAGACTATATCCTGAAATTGTTTTCATAATCAATCCACTTAGCATATTTTTACAAATCACAATAGCACGCTACCTCACATACTAAGTTTGATCACTAAATTTCTTCGGTAATTTTTAACCAAAACAGTAGTGTTGTTAGTTTCTTTTAATGTAATTTATATTTTGAAGTGTTGTTTATATTTTTTTAAGTGTTGTTAATTTTTTAGTGTGATTTCTATTTTAGTGTAATCTATATCATTGTCAAAAATATAGGTGCTCGCGATAGGTTGATGGCCGATTACTTTTCCGAAAACCCAGTATACACGGATAAAATGTTTAGGTGTCGTTTTCGAATGAGCCGTCGTCTTTTCTTACGTATAGCCAACGCTTTGGCAAATTATGACCAGATTCTTACATTAAGATGGGATGCTATAGGTAAAAGGGGTTTACCACTTTAGAAAAGTGTACTTCGGCAATTCGTCAATTGGCTTACGACACTAGTTACAATATGTGGGATGAATATTTGAATATGTTTAATAGAACTTCCCGAGAAAGCTTGTAAAAGTTTTGAAAATGTGTAGTCAAGCTATATAACATGAAGTATTTGTGAAAGTGAACAAAGAATGACATCCTAAAGTTGTACCAAGCACACGAAAGTAAACACGGTTTTCCTGGAATGCTTGGTAGCATCGATTGTATGCATTAACCTTGGTGTAATTACCCAAATGCATGGTGAGGTCAATTTACTCGAGGTGATCATGGTCATTCCACATTAATTCTATAAGTTGTGGCAATAAACGATTTTGGGTTTGGCATGCTTTCTTTTGTGTTACTGGTTTGAATAATCACATAAACGTTCTTGGCCAGTCGAATGTTTTCAACGATATCACTACGGTATGGGGCCCGATTCTAGGTTTACGGTTTCGGGAGTAGAATACAAGCACATAATATCTAGCCAATGGAATATACCCAACATGCGTGGCGATTGTTAAAACTATACCGTATCCAGAAGATGATAAAAGAAAGAAATTTGCCAAATGTCAAGAATCTGCTAGGAAAGATGTCGAACAGCTATTTCAGGTTTTACAACAAAAATGGCACATAGTGGCAAACCCAGCAAGAGCATTTACACCCAAAAAATGAAATATTGCATGTATGATTGTATCTTGTTGCAAAACATGATTATTGAAGACGAAGGTAATGCATATGTGAATATGATGAAAACGACGTTCATTAGAATGTTGTACCGGTTGATGAAGGGCGACGAGAGTCTAACGTGTGGGCGTTATACATTGAGACTACACATATCTATCTTTGTTTGGATTTGATTGAACATGTTTGGCAATTCGGTCGGGTCAACAACGAAGAGCAGTTTTCGTTTATTAGTTTAAAATTAGTAGTTTAAATTCGAATGTTATTTTTTTATTTTTTGAATGTTATGTAGTGTTATTAAATAAAATTATTTAATTTGGTTTGTTGTTTATTAAAATTAATTAATTAAAATAAATTTTAGAAATTCAAAAGTAAAAAGTGAATGGTGGTTTAGGCCATCACCACATCATATAGGGTGGTAGATTTGAGTGGTGGATGAGAATGGAATGACATGTTGCTAACGTGAAGGGTGATGACAATCATTTGAGTCATGATCAAACCCTCTGTATGTGAATGTAATATAGGTACAAGCTAGATGGGGTTAAAACATGGGTTGTTTCTTTATCTTGAGATTTTGGATGGGTTGACTACGAGTATTGAGTAGTCTGCTACCATGATGGTTTTTCTAGTGATTTAATTATTATTAGAATAGATATAATCTAAACTTTATCATAAGTAAATTATTATTACTATAGTTTATCTCCCAAGTATGTTGAATGTATTATAATTAGTTAAATAAATCATATTACCAACCATCACTTTTAAAGGTTAGTGAAGCCCAATCAATATCTTTTCGAAAGATTACTTTTATTCACAAAGTCACCGGACCAAAAACATAACCCGGCATAACCAGCACAAAAAGCGCAGACAAATCACTAAAAACCACACATATATATAGGAATATTACACCACTCTACCCAAGATACATTAGAAAATCTAGATCTATACTTGAACCAAAGAAAACCATAAGATTTCACCGTGTAAACCATGTCTTCCACCTTACATGTCTTGTTGTTAATCCTCTTCTCATTCCTGATATTCCACATAACTGAATAGGTAATAATGACCAAACCATGGATGGCCTTCGCCTTTTTTTATTCAATCTTGACATCTCTTGAAAGTCCATCAGATCCTTAAAGGAAAAAGCTAGCATAGGAGGAAGTTTACACCACCCACATATATGCTCACAAACAACCGAACCCACTATACATCCCATAAAAATGTGATCGATAGATTCCTGTCCTTTCTCGCATAAAACACAAAGATCCGAGTCGACAAGAACGTTCCGTCTTATAAGGGCCATTCTAGTTGGGAGCCGATCGAGGGACGCAAGCCACATGAAAATGTTACATTTCGCCCCCAAGAGCAACTTGCACCATTTTAGAATCGAAGATTGACCGCTTTCCTTCCACTGACTGAAACCATCAGCTTTTTTACTGAACTAACAATGAATCGATTGGATTCATCACCTAACCATAACCAGGAAAAGCAACAATAATTCTCTTCCACAAGAATAATATTGTTGTTTATTTTTTAGATCAGACAATCAAAACTTCAAACACAAGGGGAGTCCAACACTACAACAAATCCTTTGTTAATTATTTTAATCTTTAGTAGTATATATTTAGTCAAACTTAATATATAGTTTCACCTTAATATGAAATTAAATGGATGTTTTAATTTTGTAGGATAAAATTTTCAAAAAGTGGCAAGCATGAACAAACATCAGGTGCTTACTTGTATGATTGGGTTCGCCACATCCTTTTCATTCTTCCACATCTATCCACTATAATATCTACATATTCAATTATAGCTACTTAGATAAACCACCATTTAAGTATATGTATACCATATCATCTACCTTTGATTCCCATTTGTCTCTTTAGTTATTGTACATATATATATGTACCTTTAAAGCACTCTTTGTAGTTAGTTATATATATATATATATATATACCTTTAAAGCATATCTTTGTGTTTGATGATAGTCTCAGTATTTTCCTTTAAAAAGTATTGAAAAAATTTAAATACTATAAAGAAGTAACTAAATTGAGTAAAAAGAGTTTTTAGAAACCTGGGTTACGAGAACCTTGTAAAACACTTGTATTTTTGTATTCATAGCTTTAAGTGTAATATAAAACCTTATAAAACACTTGTAATTATAACTTTAATAAAACATTGAACTAGTTTAAATGTAGGAACCGTTCGTGCAAAATAAAATAAAAACAATTTCTATTACGATTACAACGGGAAAAATAAACGAAAGCAGTAAATTACAAGTACTGATTACAACTGAAATAGACAAAATACAAGAACTTGAAGACGAAAACTATGACGCTGGAAAAACGCCGGTAGCTGAGGTTCGTGTTTATCACGGGCCCATTAAAACAAATTCCGAGCCTCCCGTGAGAACTCGTTTTGTTTCCCAGGGTACAACAGCCGGAGCAGTGTGTACTGTCGGAGATGGCTCAAGGACACGAAGAATACCTTGAAGCAAGCAGGATGAAGATCAAAGAGAATTGGAAAGAACTTTGCATGTAGTTGTGAGTTCTGGTGTGTCTTCTTCAGCATCCCAAGTCCTCTATTTATAGTGGAGCTTGGTTGAAACAGCAAAACAGAATTAAATGAGAGAATTAAACTGCATTAAACGTCTTAAATGCACTTTAATTCGTCATGCCAGTCAAAGCTCTTAATGCGTCTGTTTCAACTGCAGATATAAAACTGGTGAAGTCTGGAAGCTGACTGCGAAGCCATGCTCGCGCGGCGCGCAAGCACTGTTGAAGTCTCGAAGCTGCTGCGAAGCCATAGCTCGCGCGCGCGCAAGCACTGTTGAAGTTCGAAGCTTCTGCGAGCCATACGCGCGCGCGCAAGCACGGTGCTCCAGTGTCTGCTTCCTTGGTTCGTGGTGCAGCGTACCCATGCGGCACACATGCGCGGGGCTATCTGTGACTTCAGTACCTGCGCGCCACCACGTAAGTCGCGCAGCATTACTAACTTCAGTACCTGCGCGCGCACCCTCATGCACACCAGTAGTCCGCACCTCGACTGTACCTTTCGCCCAGCGCATGCCCATCAACACTAGTCCTGCAACATCTGTCTCTGGCCATCAAAGTGCGCCATCAAAGCGCCACATTGCGCCAACGCCACGCCACGCGCGCGCCATGTGCGAGTGCGAGTTAGGGTGATCCGCACCCTTCGCGAGGATACTAGTGTGTGCTTCCATGAAACAATAAGGAAGGAGTGTCTCCACTTAAATACCCATTTAAGTTTCATCACTCCTCCTATGTGGGACAAGATGCTACTTTCCCATTCTACTTCATTATTCAGCATTCAATGCTTCAAACACCCAACTTTGAGCTTTGATATCTCATTCATCTTAGCTCCATTTTGGACGCGGTTTGGCTCGGTGCGAAGGCCTTCCAACATAGATTACAAACCCATAAATAAATATATAAAATAACCTCAGTTCTATTATATATTTATCGTCCAAAATCTAGGAAAATGCATTTCCTATAATTGTGAAATTACCATTTTCACAAATTTTCCAACAATCTCCCACATGAATGGAAACGATCTTCTCTTACAAGTTTCAACGATATAATTTGACAGTTGATAATGCAAGATAGGTAGGTTTTGCCTTTGAACCTTCTTTTGTGACTCATACTTAGCTTACTAGTGATATGTAGACACGATGTCTTTGAACATACCCCTGTTTTTGTAAATGACAATATGCTTCACACAATACTCTCCCTAGTCTGGCCAACCCCTCATTGTCATGTCCTATTATGGTCCTGGAACACTTGCCTGGTTTTGCGAGAGCTCTAGGATTGCGCACCCCACAATGCCATTCGAAGCGACCCTACTTCTCTCTCACATAGGTGATTCCATTAATCATTAAAAGCATCACAGTTTATTTGATTTCCACAAATTTTAAACCTAAATATGCTTAACCTCGCACCATTGTCACTGATTGGAATGGGCTAGGAAGTTTAAACCAATTTGGATTTGGGGTACTCCCCCACAATGACTCCTCTTAGGTAATATGATTAAGTTTGCCTATTGAACTTAGATCTTAGGATCTCCAGTCAAATAAGTTAGGTTTCCCTTATATTTCCGTTATTTTCACGGGCTTTAGTCACATTCCTATTGACGACTTATTAACTAACTCTCTGCTTAACCTTTCATAAACGGGTCCGCGATGTTATCCTCTGACCTCACATAATCAATTGTGATAACGCCCGTTGAGAATAGTTGTCGTACCGTGTAAATCTACGTTGAATGTGCCTTGACCTTCCATTGTACATTGAGCTTTGAGCTCTACCAATCGCTGATTGGCTGTCCATAATGTATGTAGATCGCTCGCAATGGTTTTGGCTATCTTGGAATGTTTTCCACAAATTGACATAGCCATTCCGCCTCCTCTCCTGACTTATCCAAGGTGATAAATTCAGATTCCATGGTGGATCTTGCTATAACAGTTTGCTTTGAAGACTTCCAAGCTATAGCTGCTCCCCCAAGTGTAAACACGTAACCACTTGTTGATTTGGAATCTTTACTATCTGATATCCAGTTCGCATCAGTGTATCCTTCGATCACTGCTGGTTGTCGGTTATAGTGCAGTCCATAGTCTCTTGTGTATCTTATGTATCTTAGCACCCTTGTTATACTTTTCCAATGGTCATGAATTGGATTACTAGTATATCTACTTAGCCTACTTACCGCGTATGCTAAGTCGGGTCTAGTACATGTCATTAGATACATTAGACTGCCAATAGTTCTTGAGTACTCTAACTGAGCAACTCCCTCTCCTCTATTTTTACTTAGATGTAGGGAAGTATCAATTGGAGTTCGATCTACACTCGTATCTCCTGAATTGAACTTTTCAAGAATTTTATCTACATAATGAGATTGACTTAACACGAGACATTTTTGGTTTTAATGATTTTTACTCCAAGAATCACATCCGCCAAACCCATGTCTTTCATGTCAAATCTCACTTTCAACATGTGTTTTGTAGCTTTGATCATTTTATCATTACTCCCAACGATAAGCATATCATCTACATAAAGGCATAAGATCACATAACCTTCATTTGTGTCTTTGAAATAAACACATTTATCACACTCATTTATTTGAAACCATTGTTAATCATTACATGATTAAACTTTTGGTGCCATTGTTTTGGAGCTTGCTTCAAGCCATACAAATACTTGATGAGTTTACATACTTTACCCTCTTGACCTGGGGTGGAGAAACCTTCCGGTTGCTCCATGTAAATCTCTTCTTCTAAATCGCCATTTAGAAATGCAGTTTTAACATCCATTTGATGAATTTCCAAATTTCTTAAAGCCGCTATAGCAATCACCAATCTGATGGAAGTTATACGTGTCACAGGCGAGTAGGTGTCAAAGTAATCTAGACCTTCTTTTTGTCTAAATCCTTTTATCACCAACCTAGCCTTGTATTTATCAATACTTCCATTAGTTTTCATCTTTCTTTTGAATATCCAACGATATCCAAGTGCTTTGCAACCTGGTGGAAGATCTACTAGCTCCCAAGTGTGATTTTGCAATATTGAATCTATTTCATTCTTTATTGCTTCTTTCCATTGAGGTCCTTCCGAGGAAGAAAACCGCTTCGCGATAGGTATAGGGCTCGCCCTCAACCATATAACTCACGAAGTCCGGACCAAATGATTTATCAACCCCTGGCCTTTTGCTTCGTCTAAGGTTACCCTCGTCAACCTCGGGTCGTACATGTGTGTCATCATTGATCACATCATCAACTTGTGTAGATGAGCTTTCACATACTTCGAAATTTGGTGTTAATGAAGTTGCCTGTGTTTGTCCTAGCATAGGAAACACATTTTCAAAGTATGACACAATGTTTGGATTTGCCTCCATGAAAGTGTTGTTTTGCACATTTGGGTTCTTGGAATCATAAACAAGAAATCTATGCGCGGTACTTTGGTGCGCATACCCAATAAATATGCAATCCACCGTTTTGGGCCCTATCCTAAGAGCCTTAGGAGGTGGTACCATCACCTTTGCTAGGCACCCCCACACTTTCAGGTATTTGTATGAAGGCTCCTTTCCTTTCCATAACTCATAAGGAGTTACGTCCCTCTTCTTAAGTGGTATCTTGTTTAAAAGATAATTAGTCGAGAGAATGGCATCCCCCCACATTTCGTGGCTCACTCCCGAGCTAATCAACATGGCGTTCATCATTTCTTTTAATGTATGGTTCTTTCGTTCCGCCATGCCATTTGATTGTGGAGAGTAAGGAGGTGTACACTCATGTACAATGCCACTTTTTGCGCATAAATCCGCAAAAGGTTCAACATATTCACCTCCTCGATCGCTCCGTACGGCTTTTATCTTTGTTTTAAGTTGATTCTCAACTTCATTTTTATACAAGATAAACCTACTTATTGCTTTGTCTTTACTTTTAAGTAAATACACATAGCAATATTTAGTACAATCATCAATAAACGTGATAAAGTACTTGTTTCCTCCAAGTGTGGGAACTACTTTTAAATCACACACGTTGGTATGAATTAAATCAAGGGGTTTGGTTATTCGTTCAACCGATTTAGATGATGATCTTGTAAGTTTGGATTCTACACAAGTTTCGCATTTTGAATGTGTGTCGATATGGAATGTTGGTATGCTATTTAAATTAATTAAACGGTGAATAGAATTAAAATTTACGTGACCTAATCTACCATGCCATTTCTTAGAATCAGAAAACTCAAGCATATAAGTAGAAGTAGTAGTAATCGTATTCATGTCTTTCTTGATAGCCATTACATTTAGTTTGAACATGCCATTTAGGGCATAGCCCTTACCAACATACATACCCCTTTTAGTGAGGACAAACTTGTCACTTTCAAACACTAAACGAAAACCAAACTTATTAAGCAACCATTCCGAAACTAGGCTTTTGCGCAAGTCCGGAACATACAACACGTTGCTTAGCGTGAGCTCCTTCCCCGAAGTCCACTTCAAGATCACGTTTCCTTCACCCTTGATGTCCGAGGTAGCCGCATTTCCCATGTAGAGCTTCTTGTCACCCGAAAGCTCTTTGAAGGTACTGAACATGGTCTTATCCGGGCAATCATGACGGGTCGCGCCCGTATCAACCCACCATCCTTTTGGAGTGTTAGTCACAATGTTGACCTCTTCCATATTGGCGGTTAGGTCGGACATCATTGCCACCAAAGGCATTCCATCCTCATCAACCATGTGCTTGCGCTTTGGCTTCTTGCATTGGTTTGCACGATGACCCGGTTCGCCAAAGTTGTAACAATTTCCTTGGAACGATGATTGAGGCTTCTTTTTCACAACCCCTTTTTTCGGTCCAAGCTTTTTCACCTTTGCTTTCTCTTTCCCTTTGTCCTTACCCTTCCCTTTGGCCTTAGAGGATTGCCCATGTTCAACTATGTTTGCGCTAGCCGAGGCCTTTGCAATAGTTCCCTTTTGAGCAATTCTATTGTCCTCTTCAATCCGAAGACAAACAATAAGGTCCTCTATAGTCATCTCCTTTCGTTTGTGTTTAAGATAATTCTTAAAGTCCAACCAACTAGGAGGTAACTTTTCAATCAACGCGCCGCCACTTGAAATGTCTCGCTAAGTGTCATGCCTTCCGCAAATATGTCGTGTAGTATAATTTGTAATTCTTGGACTTGATTCATGACGGTTTTCCCGTCTTCCATTTTATACTCCAAGAAACGGGCTACAACAAATTTCTTTGTTCCAGCATCCTCCGTTTTGTACTTTTTGTCTAAGGCGTCCCACAAATCTTTGGCCGTCTTGACATTATAGTACACATTATACAACGCATCCGAAAGGCCATTCAACACGTAGCCTCGACAAATGAAATCCGAATGCTTCCACGCATCTACCCGCACTGTGCTTGTGCGTCGGTCTCCCCTTTCGCAGGTTGGGGAGCGGTTTCACTTAGGAACCTCGCAAGGTTCATGGTGGTCAAGTAAAAGAACATCTTTTGCTGCCACCTTTTGAAGTGTAAACCCGAGAACTTCTCGGGTTTTTCGGCGTGATTGGCCACGATGGACGCTCCCACCGTGTTGGCCGTTAAGGGTGTTCCGGTCACGACATTGTTGTTGACATTCGTGTTCACATTTTCGGTCGACATTCTGAAATTAAAAATAGTCCAAGTTAATATTTAAGATCAAGTCTACTGTTTACGCTCAAACAGAATATTAACTTTTATTTTAATTTAATGTCAAGTCTTGTTTAGTCCGATTTTAAAAACCAACATTTAGGCTTCTAAGTCCAACTTTGAAGACCAAACAGAAAGTTGTAGTAAAATTAGGACCGAAACGAACTCGCTATTAGGCTTCTAAGTCTAACTTGAAGACCAAATAGAAAGTTCTATCGATTTTAGGACGAATTTTAGATGTAATCAAGCAATCTGTTTTCAACCAAAGTCGCTCTTTTTAAAAAAGAAAACAGAAAGAAAAAAAAACTTTTTTAAAACACAAACCGAGTGATAACAAAACTTGTTTGAGATCACTAAAAACGGAATGGTTTTAAAGATTACACGAACGTTGTTTTAAAAATTTGTTTTAAGATTGTAGGAACCGTTCGTGCAAAATAAAATAGAAACAATTTCTATTACGATTACAACCGGAAAAATAAACGAAAGCAGTAAATTACAAGTACTGATTACAACTGAAATAAACAAAATACAAGAACTTGAAGACGAAAAATATGACGCCGGAAAAACCCGGTAGCTGAGGTTCGTGTTTATCACGGGCCCCTTAAAACAAATTCCGAGCCTCCCGTGAGAATTCATTTTGTTTCCCAGGGTACAATAGCCGGAGCAGTGTGTACTGTCAGAGATGGCTCAAGGACCTGAAGAATACCTTGAAGCAAGCAGGATGAAGATCAAAGAGAATTGGAAAGAACTTGAATGTAGTTGTGAGTTCTGGTGTGTCTTCTTCAGCATCCCAAGTCCTCTATTTATAGTGGAGCTTGGTTGAAACAGCAAAACAGAATTAAATGAGAGAACTAAACTGCATTAAACGTCTTTAATGCACTTTAATTCGTCAAGCCAGTCAAAGCTCTTAATGCGTCTGTTTTAGCTGCAGATATGAAACGGGTGAAGTCTGGAAGCTGCTGCGAAGCCATGCTCGCGCGCGCGCAAGCACTGGTGAAGTCTTGAAGCTGCTGCAAGCCATACGCGCGGGCGCAAGCACTGGTGCTCTAGTGTCTGGCTTCCTTGGTTGCGCGGTGCGCGTACCCATAGCGGGACACACGCGCGGGGCTATCTGTGAGCCTACCTGCGCGCCACACAGTCGCGCAGCAATAGCTAACTTCAGTACCCTGCGCGCGCACAACTCAGGTGCACACCAGGAGTCCGCGCATCCTGGACTTGTACCCTTGCGCCCCCGCGCATGCCTCATTAACCATCGGTCCTTGCAACATCTGTCTCTAGCCAAGTGCAAAGTGCGCCATCAAAGCGCCACATTGCGCCTCAACGCCCACGCCACGCGCGCGTGCGGGTGCGAGTTAGGGTGCTCCGCACCCTTCGCGAGGATACTAGTGTGTGCTTCCATGAAACAATAAAGAAGAAGTGTCTCCACTTAAATACCCATTTAAGTTTCATCACTCCTCCTATGTTGGACAACATGCTACTTTCCCATTCCACTTCATTATTCAGCATTCAATGCTTCAAACACCCAACTTTGAGCTTCGATATCTCATTCATCTTAGCTCCGTTTTGGACGCGGTTTGGCTCGGTGCGAAGGCCTTCCAACATAGATTACAAACCCACAAATAAATATTTAAAATAACCTCTGTTCTATTATATATTTATCGTCCAAAATCTAGGAAAATGCATTTCCTATAATTGTGAAAATTACCATTTTCACAAATTTTCCAACAATAAATACTATAAAGAAGTAACTAAATTGAGTAAAAAGAGTTTTTAGAAACTGGGTCACGAGACCCTTATAAAACACTTGTACTTATAGCTTTAAGTGTAATATGTGGGGCTATTACATAATCGCCCACTCCACTAACTCTTTCTTCCCATTAAGTTATCAATTTACACGGTGTTGTACGACAGAATGGATATAATTATAATATATATATATATATATATATATATATATATCTATCTGCCTATATATATATATATATATATAGAAAAACCCACTTGAGTTAAGAAAACTTAAGAAAATCTTATGTAACTTTTTTATTTTTCTTAAAAAATAGGGAATGTAAATTACATGTTAATTAACCTTTTGTAACAAAAAAAAAGCGCCGAATGGTTTTTATTATAATTTTTTTTAAATTTCAGAGTTTACAAAAAATGCTAAAAAAACTGATTTTTTGTAATTTTTATAAAAAATCCACTCGGCGCTTTTTATTTTTTAATTTGTTACAAAACGTTCATTAACATGTAACTTACATTCCCTATTTTTTTAGAAAAAAAAAATGTTACATAAGGTTTTCTTAGGTTTTCTCAACTCAAGTGGGTTTTCATTTTATCCTTCCCCTCTATATATATATATATATATATAGGATAAGGATCCGTTAGGAACCACCCTTTATTATGAGAACCGCGAGAACCAGCATGAACACAAACAGTAATACCTTAAAAAATCTAAAAAACACCTAAATTTTTTTATATTTTTTTAATATTTTTTATGAAAAATTCGCTATATTTCGTTTACAATAAAAAAATTTGGGTAACAGTTATCAATCCACATGTGCATTTTTATCATTTCTTTGACAAATTCCGTAATACATTACAAATATTGGACAATTGTACTTTCATTTACACTACACGTGTAATACACTAATTTTTACGTTACCAATATTAGAAATGCACATGTGCATCTATATGTATCAACATGAAATAAGGTGTTTTGGTACACTACTTTGAATACACTTTCTCTTTCATCTATCATTCCATCCATAATACACTACCATGCATATGTGCATGTGTATCATTTCTTCGTCAAATTCCGTAATACGTTACAAATATTAGACAATTGTACTTTCATTTACACTACCATATGTAATACACTACTTTTTACGTTACGAATGTTAGAAATGCACATGTGCAACTGTATGTTCAACATGAAATAAGGTGTTTTGGTACACTACTTTGAATACACTCTCTCTTTCGTCTATGATACCATCCATAATACACTTCTATTACCTCCTACCATCCATAATACAATACCATTACCTCATACCATCTACAATACAATACAATACCAATACCAATATTTTCACTTTATTACATGTATATCAACACCATTTATATCATCCAATCAACATATTACATCATAAAGTGACAACTATAATCAAACCATCAACCACTAGATATAACTAACCAAAAAACAAGTGTACGGGCCTACTTCATCATTCAAAATCACAATCTTTTTTACCAAAACACGTTATATATTGGTTATACATAATGATGTACATGTGCATTTTTAATATTGGTAATGCAAAAAGTAGTGTATTAGGGATGGTATTGTAAATTAAAGTGCAATTGTCTACTACTGATAATGTATTACGGAATTTGTCGAAGTTATGATACGTATGCACATGTGCATGGATAACTGTTACTGAAAAAAAAAAAATTTGGGAAACGAAATATAGCGATTTTTATAAAAAAAATATTGAAAAAAATTGAGTGTTTTTTTTTTAATTTTTTTAGATTTTATTTTGCAATAAAGGTGGTTCTCGCGATTCTCGCAATAAAGGTGGTTCTCGCATGAACCTTACCATATATATATATATATATATATATAACTGACATATTTTTGTTACCATATGTCCATATGGCATTTCACACAACTAACTAAAATTTATCACAAAAATCGACCCATGTTAATTAGTAGTGCTAAAATACCATCATAGCTTGTGTACGTATTACACGAGGTGAAAACTATAAAGTACGTAATACACAAATATATCTTTTTTCATATGACTAAAATTCCGTATTACACTCGCTACATATAATAGTGTTTATAAATATTCTATTTTTATTATTGTGTGTCTTTAAAATGTAACTTTTTATTTTAAGTAAGCTAATATATTTTTTTATAAATAAGATTTTGACAAAGTGTAAAATACAAGGGTGGTTATCGTGCGAAGTGTATGCGAGTCGGAGATTCCGTCACGTGTCATTCCTTATTTTTTGTATAACATGTATGATTATGTATATAACATGCATAATTATGGTTTGAAACAACCCATGCGTAATTTTGAGTTTTGTAACACCCCGACCCGCAGCGGAAATATGAGTCGGGGCATAATTGGGTTATCACCAAAGCACATGACATTTACTATTATGTTTCATAATTAAATGAAGTCAAAGTTACATTTCTCAAACATCCAAACATGTTCATTCATTACAAAGGAAAATAACCAAACATGATAATCCAAATACTAAATCGTTTTATTTCTTCTAATCCAGTTCCTATGGGTTCCTAGCTGCTGCTGGTTCACCTGTATCATGTGTAAAAATGGGAGGTTTTTGGGTCAACATAAGTTGGCGAGTGAACCTTATAGATAAACATTTGATAATAATTTTCTGGTTAGTTTATCAATAAAATATTGTGCATAATCATAAAAGAGCACATGTATGAAATCAAACATTGGCAAACATCAGTACAATTATAACATATGATAACAATCGATAGCATGTATGAACATACCAACATCACATAATAATTAACATAAATGAACTGTGCGATCAAGGCTCAATCAAACGGAGCCGATCGTATTGCATGAACTGGAAATGTAAATTGAACTGTGCGCTCAAGGCTCAATCAAACGGAGCCGAACGTATTGCATGAACTGGAAATGTAAATTGAACTGTGCACTCAAGGCTCAATCAAACGGAGCCGAGCGTATTGCATGTATTGAAATGAAAATAAAATGACCGATCAAGGCTCAATCAAACGGAGCCGATCGTGCGGGCACGCCCTGATCAACCGCATAATAAAATGGGGATCAAGCTCAACCTCGATGGGTGGGGAGCTACGGCCTCGGCAATTGCATGTACTGAAATAATGATTTGCAAACAATAATAACTACTTAACAGCAGCAACTAACACACATGTCATGATATGATATATGCACAATAACTTAGTTATAATATGTAAATGAACAAGACACATGATACACCCCAAAAACGTGATTAAAACGGGGAATTTTGAAGGATTCACTCACATTGGGTGCGTTGGATTTGAGTTGGTGAGATGCGCACGATTTAGACGAAGCGAGTCAACGAGGAATCACTAACCTAAATAAAAATGGGAAAAATATATTAAATGGATGGATTTTATTAAAGATTTTAATGGGATTTTTAGATATATTTTTGTGAGTTTATGGCTATTTTCTATCCTTAAAAATGTTATTTTTAAGTATTTTTAATTGATTTTTAATTTAAATTAAACAAATAAATATTTAAAAAAAATAATATTTTTTTACTGTTTGACCGTTGACCATTGACCGTTGACCGGTTCGGTCAGCGGTAATACTTGCGCCAAGCGGGATTCGAACCGGTGACCTTCCGTTCACGCGCACGTAGCTCTACCAACTGAGCTACGTGACTAACCCGTTAGAAATCCCGTTTTAATTATATTTATACACTTATTCGAATTTACCGAAAATTCCTTTATTTTGCAAAACGTTTTAATCTCATTGAACCGGTGTTTGTGACGGGACTCGATCGCGTGACGTGAAGTTTGATTTGCACACAGTCCACCGCTGGACTGTGTGTCTAACCCGGTTATATTCTTGATTTATATTATACTTAACAACTACCCACTCTAACCCGGTTAGTTCATAAATAAAAGGAATGTTATTACGCAGAGTGTGTGTGTAGTAAGGATCGAACTCGGGACGTGTATGTTAACTTTGCACACAGTCCACCGCTGGACTGTGTGTCTAACCCGTTAATTATCCGAATTTTAATTACTCTTATGTTCAGCAATAGGTTCATCTTCTTCATCGGATTAAATTGTCAGCGTATTTCAACTGGTTAAGATTGATTTTGCGACTCTCAAAGTTCTTAAACACTATCAGTAATTCAATAGTAAGGAACGAAAAGAGTTTAAAGAACAGGATTTACCGATTGGAAATAAACACAGAATTCCGGCGAAAGTTTTGTCGGTACAGGAATTGAGCTCCGACTGTTGAAACAATTAACAGTGTGGTTCGATTATTTATAGAATTAAATCATCTAAACAAGGTTTAAATGAAGTGTAGGATATCTTACCCTTTCACAGTGAGATTCCGGCACTTTCAGAGACTTTCCGGCGAAGGTGGGATTTCCGATAAATGTTGGCTAAGATTGATTCTGATGATGGAATTTGGTTAGAGATTGACTAATCACATGTTTTAAATAAAAAGAGTCGAAGAAAATACCGTGAACATGCAAGTCCCGGTTTTCCGGTGAGTTGCAGAAAATTTCCGGCGATCGAATTCAGAGAGTCTTACGGTTCCGAATCTTTACGAAAATGAAATTGAGTGTTGTTGTGATAGCTATGATTCGCGCAAATGATCAGGACTTGGATTTAATCAGAGTTTGGTACATTTTCGGTTTCAAATACCGGAAGTGATGAAGTCTTTAAGTTCATTCAATTAGGATTTAATTAGAAACCGATATTCATCGGTTATGAGCTAGCCAAACGAAGTCGAAAGGATTTAGCGTTCAGTTTGCCGATTTCCGTTATTCAGACGTCATTAACCGTTAATTCATGTTTGCGTATAAAACTCAATTGTTTTCCTAATGTTAACAGAAAACAATTGGTGGCGGAGTGGTTAATGGATCGGTGGATAGGTTAGTTGAGGCTGTTGACCCGGGTTCGAGTCCGGTCAGCTACAAAAATTTTTTATTTATTTTATTTTAACTTTTTATCAAATATAACTTCTATAGTTTAGTATATATATTAATTATGTAACGTTTAAACTCAAAATACTCATAAATACTTAATGAAATTTCATAACTTGGTATTTGATTACAAAACGGAGCGGGTTTTGGAGACCCGATTTATACAAATGTTACAAGTTTAACCTACGTAATTTTCATGTTTGGTGTCATGCAGGTTTAGGGTAAATTACAAAAAAAAAACATCATTTATGTTTACACCATATTACAAACTATTTCTTTGTCTTCAAAGTGTATAAAAACCGTACTCGATTTTTACAAACATTTGCATGTTATGTCCTTTAGCTCTAACTCAGATAGTTTTCATAGTTAAATACGACTAAACAGACCCCACATAAGGGTTTCTGATCATTTACCCTTAATGCTAAAATCATTAATCATAAAAATTAATAAACAAAACAATCATGATTAAAAGAAATTTTATATATCATATAACATAAACCTTCTCTCACCATATATAAAGTTTGTATCTCTAACTACCCCCACCTGCCCACCACCCCACACACCACACCCAACAGCACAACCTGCGACTAGTTATTCATCAAAGTTCATCAAAATATCTGCACAATACCCCTCACTAGCGGAACTAGCCCATTAATTTAAGAGTATCCCAATATTTTTTTTACCATGTAATCATACAATAATAAAAAACGATAATAAATAAAGTAAAACATATACCTAATAGATTTGTCCTTTTTATAGTTGAAGTCGTTCCATCACATCGTCATCTTTTACTTTATCAAAACTTTCTTTTTCAACCGCACAAACAATAGCATTATTCAAATATTCCAGGCCCATTCGATTGCATAAATCCGTCTTGACAAACTTCAGTTTAGAAGAAACATCTCTCAACGGTTGCAGTTGCAACCCATAAAAACCAAAGCGAGCTTCACTACCTGATAACCAAAGGACAAGAACTATGTGTTCCGGTTTCCACCATAAGACGACCAAGATCACTTATTGTTAGGATTGAACCCTATACAAAGGAACAGATGATATAAAGCCAAATACACTATCCGTGGTTTGGTCCAACTACCAGAGTTTACAACCACTTGTCACCGAAACTCTGTCTTCCTAAGATCTGCTATCTTTACATCATCTGTCACAACAATTTGCCAAAAGTCTGCTAGAAGATAAGGAGCAGAGGATGGTCATCAGCGTTTTACTTTTATTAGTTTAATAATCAATGTAACAGTGCTTTGCACTATCAGATGTTAGTGATCAGTGTTTTTAGTTAGTTATTAGTTGTCAAATGTCACTATCAACCCTGATGTCATCAAAAGATGCTCAGTGGTTAGATAGTTAGTATAAATAGGTGAATCGATGTATCAGTTAAACTCGTCTATTAAAAGATCATTCACCAATTATCTTCTCTGAGTTTTCAGTACTATCAAACTATGTTGTAATTGGCCGAGGGGGAGTTTGTGAATCACATGCATAGTTTATCAACTTGAAAGCATGATGATGATGAAAACAAACGACCTTTACTTGTAGTAAAAGTTTTCCATCTTATTCCGCTGCATTATCTTTCTATTCAATCATATTTCCATTTTTGAAACAAAAACTACAAGTAAATCAAACTCAGATCCTAACAATTGGTATCAGAGCTTGGTCAATCAAAACTTGATTAAATTCAACTTGATTTGAAAGATCAGCTCTCCCTGCTAATCAGTTTGTTAGTTTTTGTTGAGAAACAGAGTTTTATTACGTTTAAAGTTTTTAAAACACAAATCTGTTGAAAATAAATCAGAAATGTCTCAAAACACATCAGATTCCAACATTGGATCTATGTTCAAACTACCAATGTTGAAACGAAATGAATATTTCATATGGCAACGTCGGATGGGTCACATCTTAGCTCAGCAAAACACCGGATGTTGGCGATCCGTTGTGTTTGGACCACATATTCCATTGGTTCCAAACACAGGGGATCCCACTACTCAAGTGCCAAAAATCCTGAAAACTACTCTGAGCAGGATTTCCAGAAAATAGAGTTGGATGCAAAAGCGTTTAGCATTGTTGCTTCTGTGCTACCCAACGAAATCTGTGTTAGACTGCTCCACTGTAATAGTGCAAAAGAGTTGTGGGATGCACTAAAAGAGCAATTCGGTGGTACTGAAGAAGTGATTGAAAACAATAGAGAAGTTTTGAATCAACAGTATGAGACGTTTTGTCACGTAAAAGGTGAGTCGTTAACACAACAGTTTAAATGTTTTAGCTGTCTCATCAGTGAATTGAAAATGGTTAACGTGGAATTTCCCAATTCGACTGTCAATAGTCGTTTCTTAAGATCGTTACCAGAAAAAATGGGAGACTGTAGCTTACGTTACTCAAACATCTATTGGGTTTAAAGAGATGACCCTCACTCAACTTCATGGTCGATCTACTCACATATGAGAGAGAGTTGAATCAGAGAAAAAGAGTTGCGGAGTCAGGGAAAGCAACAGACGACTATACTTTGGTAACATGCTCTTTATAGTCATGAAGAGAGTTCTGGTAGTGGGAAGAATCAGGTTATTGTCACAACCCTGACCCGCAGCGGAATAAGAGTCGAGGCATAATTGGGTTATCACCAAAGCTCATGACATTTACTAATATGTTTCATATTTAATGAAGTCAAAGTTACATTTTCAAATATCCAAACATGTTCATTCAATACAAAGGAAATAAACCAAGCATAACAATCCCAACTCTAAATCGTTTTATTCTTCTAGTCCAAGTCCTATGTGTTCCTAGCTGCTGCTGGTTCACCTGTATCATGTGTAAAATGGGAGTTTTTGGGTCAACATAAGTTGGCGAGTGAACCTTATTAGATAAACATTTATTAATAAATTAATTGTTAGTTTATCAATGAAAATTAGTGCATAATCATAGATGAACAAATGTAAATAATCAAGCAATGGCAAATAGCAGTCACAACTATAACATACAATAACACATGTCAGCATACATGAACATACCAACATCATACTGTAAATAACATAAATGAAACTGTGCGATCAAGGCTCAATCAAACGGAGTCGATCGTATTGCATGTACTGAAAATGAAAATGTCTGTGCAATCAAGGCTCAATCAAACGGAGCCGATCGTATGTGGGCACGCCAGGTTCAACCGCATAATAAAATGGGGAACATGCTCAACGCTCATAATGTAATGGGGAGCGGCGGCCTATGAAATTGCATCCAATAATAACTACTTAACAGCAACAAACTGAATACATAAATTCATGATATGATGTATGCACAATGGTTTGGTAATAATATATATACAAAGACACATGATACACCCCAAAACGTGATTAAAACGGGGAATTTGTAAGATTCACTCACATTGGGTGCGTTGGATTGGAGATGGTGAGATGCGCACGAATTAGATGAGCGGATCAACGAGGAATACTAACCTAAATAATAATGGAAAAATATATTAAATGGGTGGATTTTATTAAGGATTTTAACGAAATTTTTAGATGAATTTTTTTGTGAGTTTATGGCTATTTTCTATCTTTAAAAATGTTATTTTTAAGTATTTTTAATTGATTTTTAAATTAAATTAAATAATTAAAAATATAAAAAAATTGTTTATTTAGCGTTGACCGTTGACCGGTCGGTCAGCGTATTAGTTTGCGCCGGGTGAGGCTCGAACCGGCGACCTCCCGTACGCGTGCACGCAGCTCTACCAACTGAGCTACGTGTCTAACCCGAAATAATCTTGTTTTTATTTATACTTATACACTTATTCAGTTAACCGAATTTCTCTTTAATTTCAAAAACATTTTAATTCAACGGACCGGTGCAAGTGACGGGTTTCGAACGCGCGACGTATGGTTCATGTTGCACACACCACGCTGGACTGTGTGTCTAACCTGGTTATTATCTCGGTTTTTATTATACTTAACAACTAACTGGGTTATCCCGATTTAGTTTAAACAAAAAGGCCTTTTATTATACAAGGAGTGCGTATAGCAGGAATCGAACTCGGGACGTGCGTTTGTATTTTGCACACAGTCCACCGCTGGACTGTGTGTCTAACCCGTTTATAATTCCGATTTTAATTAACCTTATGTTATGTTGCGTCTTCATCTTCTTCGTTGATTTTACCCAGACAAACTTATTCCGACTGTTATGACGGATTCATGACATATACGCTTCTCAGGCATTATTCAGTAATTTACAAGTAGAGAATGGAGAGAGTTTGAGGAAAAAGATATACCGATTGATGTTGTTCACAGAATTCCGGCGGAGGTTCGTCGGTACTGAAAGTGAACTCCGTCTGTTGAAACCAATTAACAGCTTTGTTCGATTATTTAAGAAGTTGAGTCACTTAAACAAGGTTTAACAGAAGTTTGGGAGATCATACCCGTTCACAGTGTGATTCCGGAGTTTCAGGAGTTTTCCGGCGAAGGTAAGATTTTCGATAAACGTTGGGATCGATTCTGACGGTGGAGTTGTGTTAGTGACTGATTAATCACATGATTGAAACAGAAAGAGTCGGAGGGTATACCGTGTGGATGTGAGTCCCGGTTTTCCGGCGACTTGCAGAATTTTTCCGGTGGTCTGATTCAAGCTTCTCCGGTGGACTGTAAGGTTGCGGAAATGCAATTGGGAGTCTTGCAGAGTGATTTGAGTCGCAGGAAAGGTCTAGGATTGAAGTAATCCGAGAATTGAAGACTTTCGGTTATTAAACCGATCTACTTCCGAATTCCAGTTATACTCATGGCAGCATTGATTGGAATCGTCCGTTTATCGGTTATACTCGCTGAATCAGAGTATCCGAATCGATTTGGGTGATTGATAACCGGTTTCAGTTACAATGTGTAAAATCGATTGATTTACCTTAGTCCATAAAAACTATTTGTTTCCTAAACATGACAGAAAACAAACAAGTGGCGGAGTGGTCTTGTGAGTGTGCGTTAAGGCTTTGATGTGTAACCGGCTGACCCGGGTTCGAGTCCCGGCAGCTTCATAATTTTTTTATTTATTTTATTTTAACTTTTTATCAAATATAATTTTTATAGTTTAGTTTATTTATTAATTATGTATCGTTTTCACTCAAAATAATCATAAATATTTAATGTAACTTTTCATAACTTGGCACTTGATTACAAAACGGAGCGGGTTTTGAAGACCCGATTTTTACAAATGTTACGTTATGATCATTCTATTGACATAACTTCTGGAAACAATTTTACTTCTGATCCTTACACACCCAATTTTGCTTTTACTGCAAATGGGGAAAGCCAAAACTCTGACAATATGTCTTTTGAGATGAATGACTTACAACATTTTGAACCCACTGATCTGGAAAAAATGGATATTTTACATCAGCTAGAACTATTGAGTGTTAGAGCAAGTAAATTTTACAAAAGGACTGTAGGAAGTTTCCTGAATTACATGGGGGGTTAAAAGTGGGGTTGGATAAATCCAAAATCAAATGCTACAAGTGCAATAGGTTAGGACACTTTGCTAGGGAATGCATATCTCAAACTGCAGGTCCAATTGTGACTCACCCAGGCCCTAGACCTCAAAGCACTGCTCATTATTCCCATTATACCCCTGCACCACAAATGCAAAACACTGCACACTTTGCACATCCTGCTACTACAGTTCCTATCCATTATATCCGAACACATGCTCCACAGATTCAGTATGTCCAAGCACCACCTCAAGTGCATGTGCAACAAGCTCCACATGTCACACAAACTATCAAACCACTGCTCCGGCAGAGGGCAACCAACGGAGCTTCTTTACACAAGGCTTTATTGGCTGGAGTAGTTTGTCTGAGGATATATCTGATGAGAACTTTGCTCTAATGGCAAAAATTGATTTTGAAAATGAAAATATTTGCTTAATGGCCTTAGAAACTATAGTTGAAGGTGATGAGTATGAGGAACTAGTGTCAAAATCTGATGAGGTTCAAAGTTGTGATGAAGCAGTGGTTACACCAGTGGTTTCTCAAAACACTATTAATGAAGAAAAGACCTCTCTATCTGACCAATGGGATACAGATGTGCGTGAAGATGATTGTGATTGTGCTCTTATGGCTGCTTCCAAGGAGCTTCTACTTGCCTTGATAGTTTATGGTATGTAGATAGTGGAGACTCCAAGCACATGACAGGATGTCGAGCCCTTCTCAAGGATTTCTTCGCTCATGGAGGGGTGATATATCTTTTGGTAGCAATTCAAAGGGCAAGGTGTTGGGGTCAGGGTGTGTTCAGGATGGGAATCTCAAATTTGAAAATATTAACTTAATTGACAATCTAAAATTCAATCTTCTGAGTGTCTCACAAATGAGTGACAAAGGATATGGATCCTTCTTTACAAAAAAAACATGTCAAATTGTAGGACCAGAGGTTGTTAAAAGAATTGATCAAATCATTGCTGAGACTAAAGCACAACTTGTTGCTCATAGGAGTGGCAATGTGTATGCGGTTGATATGGTGAAAGAGAACCCTATGTCTAATACATGCTTGTTCTCAATTGCTTCCAGCAAAGAGACAGAGTTATGAGGAGACTGGGGCACACAAATCTGAAAACTATCACCAGTCTCTCTAAACAATGTCTTGTCAGAGGTTTACCACAAAAGCAATTTACTTGTGAAGAATATTGTGTTTCCTGTTTAAAAGGAAAACAACATAAAAGTTTTACAAATCAATTGAAGAGTCCAAAACAACCCGCTGCTTGCAACTGCTGGACAGGGATTTGTTTGGCCCTGTGCAAATCATGAGTCTCACAAAGAGAAGGTATTGTTTAGTAATTGTTGATGATTTCTCAAGGTTTACATGGACCTTCTTTCTTCACTCTAAATATGAAACTGCAGGTATTTTGCAAAATTTTGTAAAACAAGTTGAAAAGCAATTTGACCTACCAGTAAAAAAGTGACAATGGGACAAAGTTTAGAAACAAGGAGTTAAATGCCTTCTGTGAGTCAAAAGGGATTGTTAGACAATACAGCATCCCAAGGACTCTACAACAAAATGGGGTTGTTGAAAGGAAAAACAAAACTTTAATTGAATCAGCAAGAACTATGCTTGCAGATTCAGGTTTACCCTTGTCTTTTGGGCAGAGGCTGTAAACATTGTTGCTATGTTCAGAACAAAGTTCTGATTAACCCCAGGCATCAAAAGACTGCCTATTAAATGCTTTATAAAATCAAACCTCTGATCTCATATTTCAATTTTTGGCTGTCCATGCTTTATTTTGAACTTAAAAGATTCTATCTCTAAGTTTGTAGCCAAAGTTGACTGTGGTTATTTTCTGGGATATTCAACCACTGCCAAAGCCTATAGAGTTTTTAACTCTAGGACCAAGTGTGTTGAAGAAACTCTGAATGTGAAGTTCAATGAAGTCTCATCTTTGAAAATCCCAGCAAACCCTGCTGAACTGTTTGACTTAGATAAATTTACATTTGAAGATGTGTCTGTCAAGACTAATCATGCAGGTACACCACAATCATCGACACAAGAGCAAGGATATGACTACATACTTCCAAATTTCAAGATCATCCTTCAAGTAGAGGAGCAGATGTTAGTAACAATGGTGAAAGCTCTGCTGGTTCAATAGTGGTTAATACTCAATCTTCTGCTTGCTCTCAAAATCAAAACATTGTTGATAAAAATCCATCCAATGTGGATAAAAATCAACAAACATTCACAACCATACCAATCATACCTCCACCTCCATTCCAATCAGAGGCTGGACCTTCAAATTCACCAGCAGATGATACACATCTGCAGTCTTCGCCTCAAAATGCAATTGTCCCATATCAAGGTGATTTGATTTTCCTCAAAAGCCATCCAATGGATCAATTTATTGGCAACATAAATGAGGGAATGCTCACAAGAAGCCAATCCCAAAACATTTGCCTTTTTGCTGGCTTTCTATCACTCACACAACCTGTCAAGTACCAAGAGGCACTAAAATACAATAGTTGGGTAGAAGCTATGCAAGAGGAGCTCCTTCAGTTTAAAAGACAACAAGTTTGGGAACTTGTACCACTGCCTAAGGATGTCAGTCCAATTGGCACAAAGTGGGTCTTCAAGAACAAAACATATGAAATAGGTATTTTGTCAAGAACAATGCAAGGCTCAAGGTTCAAGGCTATAGACAGGAAGAAGGTATTGACTATGATGAAACCTCTGCTCCTGTATCAAGGTTAAAAGCCATCAGACTGTTTTTAGCTTTTGCTGCTAACCACAACATCAAAGTGTTTCAAATGGACATCAAAAGTGCATTCCTGTATGGAAAGATCAAGGAAGAAGTGTATGTGTGTCAACCTCCTGGATTTGAAGATGCATTTCATCATGATCATGTTTATAGGTCAAACAAAGCACTGTATGGTCTTAAACAAGAACCAAGAGCCTGGTATGATACTCTATCCACTTTTCTCTTATCCATAGGTTTTTTCAAGAGGTAAAATTGATGAAACCTTGTTTTTAAAATGGAAAGGAAAAGATTTGATACTTGTCCAAATTTATGTGGATGACATCATTTTTGGATCCACATACACTACTATGTGTGAAGAGTTCAGAAAACTCATGGCAGCACAGTTTGAAATGAGTGTAATGGGTGAGTTGCAATGTTTTCTTGGTTTACAAGTCAAACAAATGCACAATGGCACTTTCATCTATCAAAATAAGTATGTCAAAGAACTACTTAAAGATTTTGATATGGATGATTGTAAACCTTGCATCACACCCATGATAACTTCCAAACTAGTCACCATTGATGGTAAAGATGGCCTTGTTGATCAAACACTTACAGAAGCATGATTGGGTCTTTATTGTACCTAACTGCATCAAGGCCAGACATCATGTTTGCTACATGTGTTTGTGCCAGATCACGGTCACTACCAAGAAAGTCTGATCTTATTGTTGTGAAAAGAATATTCAGATACATAAAAGGTGCTCCCACACTTGGTATCTGGTATCCTACTAATGGGAACATTGAGCTTTCAGGTTACTCAGATAGTGACTTTGTTGGATGCAAGACAACAAGGAAGTCCACATCAGGAGGTGTCAATTCCTAGGAGATTGCCTAGTGTCTTGGCAAAGCAAAATTCAAGTTGCAGTTTTCACATCCACTGCTGAGGCAGAGTATATAGCTGCTGTAAGTTGCACTGCTCAAATCTTGTGGCTTCAAAATCAACTTTTGGATTTTGGTGTAACTGCTTTAAATACTCCACTCAAGATTGATATTCAAGCAGCTGAAAACATCATTAAAAATCCTTTGTCTCGTTCTACCACAAACCATATTGATATCAGACATCACTTTGTGAGGGATTGCTATGAGAAAGGTTTGATTTCTTACAACATGTCAATACTAAGGATCAGCTGGCAGATGTTCTAACAAAAGCTTTGGATACATCTACCTTTGAAAGTTTGATCTCTAGAATTGGAATGCTAAACATGGATTAAAAACAGTTTTCTAGTGATCCATGCGTAAATAACATAAAAATGTTTTCAGAAAATCAAAAAATTTCATCCTTAAAAATAGTTTAAAATTGAATTTTTCAACAAATCCTTAAAGTCTGTTCAAACCATTGATAGCATTAAAACACTGGTCGTTTAGAAAAGTCTATCCACTGCCAAAAGTGTATCCTCTAATAGTGTCAAACATTGTTCACAATCCAATGCCCATACCTTCAAACAGTGTGTTCCAAACAACTGTTTTCCATTTTCAACCAGAGGATACACGTGGTTAACGTTATTCGTCAGTGAATTGCATCAGATGCCACATCATCAATACTTTTTCAAAACCCTATAAAAACCCTATTTTATCCATAACAGATTTTCCACTTTATCGTGTCGAATTCAAAATTCTAAAAACGATTTTCTCTCAATCATGGCTCCCAAAACAAAATCAAAGGCGAAATCCAAACCAGAACGACCACCATTCACTCTCATCATCAAAACTCCTCATAACTACACCGCATTCTTTGAAACAACCGATTCAAATACAAGATATCATCCGATGATAAAATCTTGAAAGAATCGAAATTTAAGCAATGTTAACTGTCAAAGCCTCAATTTATCAAGAAGCACAACGGCAATTTTGGGCAAATGCAGAGGTTTATTCTCAAAAAGATGTTCCTTATGTCATATTATCAAGAGTGGGCAAAACACTGATGAAGATTACACCTCAATCAATCTCACAAGTGTTCGAATTAAATGATATGGCACATCCTGTGTCATTTCCTATCAACGAGATGCATGCTGAATTCTTGGAAAGAGGTTATATTGGACGACTTAAAGGTATGACAATCTTCAAACCTAATTTTCCTGCTGAAATGAGATTTTATCTTTCATACTATTTTAATTTGTCTCTCAGCCAAGACCACAGCTTTTAACGAAATTCCATTGAACATCTAATATATGGGTTATGCCATTTTAACTGGTTCGGATTTTAACTTTTCCCAGATATTGTTCAATGGTCTTGTGGCAAATTTTAATAACATTGCAAAAGAAAACGCTTTTCTGATACATCCAAGAATTTTGAGTGTTTATCTTCATAATCAGTTACCTGATAATGATGTTAAACAAGGCGCTGTTATAAACCTAGTCCGCCTAACTCATGAAACTTTTACAAGAATCACAAATCAAGATAAAGTTTCAAAAACACAAGTAGAGGAGGGAGAGCAATTTTTACCAGAACAAAATGTTCAATCTCAACCTCCTGCTACTGAGCCCACTGCTCTTGGTGATCAGGGCATTACAACCACTGCCCTGAAACCCACACAAAAAATCTCCAAAAAGAAACCAACGAAAATTACCAAAAAGCCCACTAAACCCAAAAAGGGTCCTCTGGAAGATGAGATCCCAGAGGTTAACCCAGTGACAACACAAAAATCACCACAAAACACTGCTGCTACTTCTTCACAGCAGATGTTAGAAAGATCTCAACCTGGCTTTGAAACTCCTCCTTCTTCCTCACAAAAGGAAAAGGTTGTAAACACAGGGATACCTAATTACGAAGCTTTGGATCCACTTGGTTCCATCTTCCATAGCCCCTCTCCCAGGCAATGTCTCTTTCTACACCACACCCTTCTCCAACAACATCACTACCACCTGCTATGTTGCCCTTGCTGAATGCAATAGAGTTGGAACAGACATTAACCAGTTCTTCTCACCAACCTATTAATGAGAATATACTCCAACAAGTGACTGATTCTGATTCCTTACTCTTTGCTAGCCCATCAGCACATGAAGAGGATACATCCCTTGGGTTACAAGTAACCCTTGGTGATAGTTCAACAAGAGCAACCACTAAAATTGCTAAACTACCAAGTTTTCAATTGGACAGTGGTTACATGTATAAGACTCTTTTGAAGGCAACCACTGTTGAGGCTACAAAGGTAACCTCTGTTCCAATGGGAAGTCCCCAGTTCCAAGATCAAGGGGCATCTATGTTTGAAACAGGGGTTGAAAACCCTGTTCATGATGATGTAGATATAACTACCACATTTTGGTAGGAGTTCAGATGATCCTATTAAGTTAGGTGATGATCTAAAATATCAGGATTTGACAGAGAGAGTAACAAAAATCGAACATTCTGTTGATGAAATCAAAGATTTACTAAAGCAGATGATAGCTATAAAGAGCCAACCCTCTGTCATAACCACTGATGATCTCAAACAAGCCTTAGACCCTCTATTTCAACAACAGAGATATTTTGCTGACCTTCAACATAAACATTAAATGCAAGATATTAGAAACATGGTTGATGCCAAATACATGGATACAGTTGCAGATATCAAGGCAATCAAGACTTACATCCTTCAAACCACTGGTACCACTCCTCCTACAGTAATCCTGGTAAACACTTATGATGCCAAAAAGGGGGAGAAACCTTTAAAGAAAGAAGTGCTAAATCTTGAAAGAGATGCACGACCAACAGTGGATATCCCTAAGCCAGATGGATCTAAGAAAGTTGATGAAACAGAAAACTTCTTGGCTAGGGAAATGATGAAAAATAAGATGAGGGTAAGAGATGAGGGCAAAGTGTTGGTTGAGAAAAAGATATCATTACAAAGAGAAAAAGAAGAGGTTGGTACTTCCATAAAGAAGAGACCAGTTAAAAAAACCAGGCAACCAACAACGACACCTTCTAAAACTCAGTCTGTTGATACTCCAACCACTGAAACCTCTGCTCCCAAAAAATCTCTTACACTTCCTCAAAAAGCTAAACCTACTTCCACCACAACAGATGTTACAACACCTGTTGTGTCAACATCTGTTGACACAGCAGAGGTTATAGCAGATGTTAACCCATCCACTGCCTTGATCATTTTTCCTACATCCACCCAACCAATACCAACACCCACAAGAATTCCTGATCATCCACCATCACCTGCACTCAGGTTCAAGAGGAGAAAGGTTACAAAGGTCATTAATGAAGATGAGATCATTCCTGCTCCACTTCTATTGTCAGCACAACCTCTGACCTCTACAACATCTGTTCCTCAATCTTCCATTCACACAACTGATCAACCATTGAAAATAGTTCCTGCAGTAGTAAAATTTCCTCTTGATTTACCAGCTGTAAGGGAAGAAATCAAGTCTTTCGACTCTGAAGAAAATCCTGAGAAAAGACTCATCCAATCTCTGGAAGGCTATCCTAGACAGCAAATATCGATGAATATTTACTACTTAAAGCCAAACAAGCAGAGGATATAGCCAAAAGAGATATAGCAGGTAAAAGTGATAGAGAACTGCAGAACTATATGCAGTTCCAGTTGAGCAAAGTCAGAGTTTTGGAAGATTTTGTTAAAGACTTGTGCAAGAAGTTATCTGAAATGGAAGATCAAAGTCTAAAACAGGACTACATTGAGCACATCATGACCAACAAGAAGTACAAAGCTACCAGGAAACAGTTCAAGGATTGGACTGTAAGTGATCTAAGAGAAGAAATATAGAGAATGCAAGAAATGCTAAAAGATCCTCACAAAAAGCCAACTCCTCCAGACTAGAAGAAATACAAGAAAATTTTGCTGACAGAGCTTTGAAACTCAAAAGGATGAAGGAAGAATTGATACAGAACAATGATGGTTCAAGAAATTAGATTACCAGATGGGGAGAGTTTAGAGTGCTTAACACTTACAAAAAGTTGGAAGAAAGAAGGAAGAAAGATCCAATCATGCCTCCTAAGCCTGATTATTCATCAGAGGATGTGGTTCATAAAGCTCAACATTCTAAAAAAGTCTGTCTCAACATCTGCCACTTCCACACTTGCCTTAAATCAATTAAAAAGGCAAGAGGAGATGGTTGAAGAAGACAAAAGAGTGTATGAACATATCAAAGAAGGAATCCAATGCATGATTGATTACCACACTGATGAAGCCAGTAAAAAGCTTGCAGAAGATCTTTCACAGTTGGCCCATCAATCAACTCTACCAACCTCAACAATAAAATGCCATCCTAAAAAGCCATCAGACCCAAAAATTCTAAAGTGGAAAGTTCACAAAAAACTCTCACGAATTGACTTTGCTCAAGTCTAATGGCGATGCTACCAAGATGAGAATGGAGTATGCATATGAGATGTGTGCAGAAGACCTCCAAGATCTTATGGATCTGGTACTCGAAAAGGATGATGATGATGATGATGATGATGAAGTATCTCTGAACTTTGAATTGCAATTTAAAGGACAAATCAGAGAATTTCTATTGAGAAATAAAGACCAAGAATAAATAAGTGTTTTGGTATCATCTGTTCTAAGGGAGATTGTTGGGATTGAACCCTATACAAAGGAACAGATGATATAAAGCCAAATACACTATCCGCGGTTTGGTCCAACTATCAGAGTTTATAACCACTAGTCACCTAAACTCTGTCTTCCTAAGATCTGCTACCTTTACATCATCTGTCACAAAAATTTGCCAAAGGTCTGCCAGAAGATAAGGAGCGGTCATCAGTGTTTTACTTTTATTAGTTTAATAATCAATGTAACAGTGCTTTGCACTATCAGATGTTAGTGATCAGTGTTTTTAGTTAGTTATTTAGTTGTTAAATGTCACTATCAACCCTTACGTCATCAAAATATGCTCAGTGGTTAGATAGTTAGTATAAATAGATGAATCGATGTATCAGTTAAACTCATCTATTAAAAGATCATTCACCAATTATCTTCTCTGAGTTTTCTGTACTATCAAACTGTGTTGTAATTGGCTGAGGGGGAGTTTGTGAATCACATGCAAAGTTTATCAACTTGAAAGCATGATAATGATGAAAACAAACGACCTTTACTTGTAGTAAAAGTTTTCCATCTTATTTTGCTGCATTATCTTTCTATTCAATCATATTTCCATTTTTGAAACAAAAACTACAACTAAATCAAACTCAGATCCTAACACTTATTCAGTTATGATATTGTTTTGGGTCTTGGGCTAACTTTATCAATTATATTTAGGGCCTCCTTTCAATTCTATTATTGTTACTTTGGACTTATTTTATCATTCGGATTAATTATTCTACAAGTTTTCGGGTTGTAAAATGTTTGAGCTTATAAAAAAATGGGATTTTAATAATATCAAGTACCCTACTTTTTGGTTAGGGGTATCCTCGTATTTTTTAGAGGTATTCTATGTATAAAACCGGAAAAAAACACTACAAATCCAGGGTTGAGCCATAGCCCGTGCTACGGCTCCTAATATAGTGGTTTCGCCCCTGATTCCCCTCACCCATCGCATTCACCACCACAAAATTCATCAAAATATCCTCACAATTCCTCATCCTATCAACATTCAACCTTGCTTGCATCATCAATTCACCTCATCCACAGCTATACAGGTACAAATACTCTTTTTTCACCATCATAAAAATTTTCCAGAACAATACTCAAGTGTAGATCCATGTATAGTCGGTTAAGTCAAACGTGTAAGATCTGGCGAATAACCCTACCAGTCGTTCCAGATCTAGACATCGCCGAATGAATCGTGCTTTAAGGCTAAAGGAGGGTTGTCGGATGACGGCGATCATCCGTGAGTCTTGACGACGGTTGCCGGTTGTGGTTAACGGAAAGTGGATGGAGGTTAGGGTTGTGCGGTGGTTGTCATATTATAGTGGTGGAGTGTCAAATGGTTGTCAGATTTCATGGTGGTTGGTGGTGGTAGAAAGGGTGTGGCTGGTGGTGGTAGAAAGGGGGTGGCAAGTGGGTGATGGTGGTGCTGGTAGGGGTAATACGGGAAAGAGAAAGAAGGTTTATATGTCATATATAAATAATATCTATACTATATAATAAAAGAAACCATTTGGAGGACACTTGTCATCATATTAGGCCATGCTTATAGATAATTATTATTTTAGTTTAATCTCTTCTAATTAATTATATATAACCTTCCTACTAAATATTATTTAGTTTAATATCTTATGAATAATTATTATTTAGTTAATCTCTTCTAATTAATCATAGATAACTCTCATATTAAATATTATTTTGTTTAATCTCTCCTACTTAACTATAAGTAATTATTATTTTATTTAAATTTAATGTATACTTCTCATTAATAATATTATTTATTTGATTTTCTATATCATATGATAGACACCTACTTTTTAATTGTAAGAATTTACCTTTATTCTTTTTCAATGATGTAATTATCTCTAATAAAATGCTAGACATAAAATCGAAAACCATTTTGGATGTCATCAATAACTTAAGACATAGTATAATTATATGTATAATATGCACTTTTTAATAAAATAATACCAAGCAGAATTACAAATATAAAATCATTGATTTTACTAATAATAACAAAGTCTTAATTTTTTTTAAAATAATTCAAAAAATATATGACTAAAAACATATGACATTATAATGCAGTTAACTCATTTATCATAATACAACCTCCCAACTATTCAATTATATTTTTTTTCAATCTTATATTACTAAATAAATAAAAAATTAATATTAAATCTTATCCTACTTTAAATGTCGAATAGAATACTTCTATTTAATAAAATATTATCCTTATATTTAAATTGTTAATTTAAGATATTTTTAAATAACCAAATTATTTATCACCAAAACCAAAGTTTGTATAAATATATTATTTATTTTTATTTTCATTATTAAAAAAAATTATTATGTTGATTTTATTACATAATTTTTAAACAAATTGTATATAACTTTCAATATTACTTTATATATAAAATTATATTTATTACGGGTTTTTAATATAATTTATATTTTATCACTCAAATGGCTTCTTATTTACTTCTTGAATAACATGTTTGGCCACTGTATCTTCTTTTCAATAATCATCTTCACAGTCACCATATCTATCGCGTACCGAGTATATCCATTAGTTTTTTTAAATATAATTTTCTTATTATTTGGCATATAAAATTATATTAATTCAAGCCAATACACGAGGGTTTTTTAAGATATAACTTTTTTATTATTTGGTAAACAATATTAAAGTTATTCAACTCGTGTAATACACGTGGTTTTAAAGACATAACTTTTTTATTATTCAATATATAATATTACACTTATTCAATCCGTACAAAATGGATCTTATAGATATAACTTTTTATTATTTAATATATAAAATTACATTTATTCAACCCGTGCAATAAAGGAGGTTTTTAAAGATATATTGTTTATTATTTAGTATATAAAATTCATTTATTCAACCCGTGTAATACACGGGATTATAACCTAGTATAATATATAGTATAATTTCTTTTTAATCATAATTGTTTTATTTATTAATTTTTATGATTATTGATTTTAGCATTTAGAGTAAAATGACCAAAATATCCTCATGGGGGTCCACTTAGTCAGATTTAACTATAAAAACCAACTGAGTTACGGCTAAAGGACATAACATGCAAGGGTTTGCAAACATCGAGTATGGTTTTTGTACACTTTGAAGGTCAGGGACATCGTTTGTAATCTGGTGTAAACATAAAGGACGATTTTCGTAATTTACTCTTTGATTTTTATAATGTGCGTAATTATGTCAAGTTAATTACATTGTGCCACCACGTTTAATTGAAGGCCTAATGTAGGTTAGATGCGCGGTTGAGATACTTGTGTACGCTTCGAACAATAAGCACTCTTGTACATTAACCGGCCTCATAAGATTTGTTGTTACAATTAATAATTATTATGCGGATTTAATTCATAATCAGTTAATACAAAATTATGATCAAAGTTAACAGTTTGCGGATGAAATTAATAATTAGTTATTATAAAGTTAGGATCAAAGTTAACGGTTTATATATGACGAATACAATATTTTTATAATTACTGTAAAAATGGGTAAAAAAGAAACTAATAATATTAAAATATGAATATATTACTATTTCATACTTTATAAAACAATTCTTTATTTAGGGTTATGGAAGGATTTGGGCAGAAAAAAGAATTGGTGATGTGAAATATGGTGGTGGCACGTGTCTAACTTTGTATTCATTTCTTATACGGTCATCTTGTTGGTACACCCCCCATATCTTATCTATACGCCCTTTCTCTATCTCTCTCTCTCTCTCTCTCTTATCTATCTATCTATCTATCTCTCTCTGTGGCAACCCGTAACTTCGAGGTAATAACCGTTCGTTCGCTTTTACAAATTAATTATATTCTTAACTAATTTAATTATACTACGAATACTTGAAGCCAAATCCTTATCGCTTGTACCTTCAAGGCATTTATGGATTGTAAACCACACTCTTTCAATGGCACAGAAGGAGCAGTGGGTCTTTTGCATTGGATCGAGAAAGTCGAATCTGTTTTAGAGATGTATGATTGCCCTGTCAACAATCGCGTAAAGTATGCAGCTGGCACACTTGAAGGAAATGCACTTTCATGGTGGAACGCACAGGTTCAGATGCTTGGATTGGCGGCTGCCAATGCCACTACCTGGAATGATTTCAAGGATTTAATCAAGGAAGAATACTGCCATAGAGATGATATACAGAAATTCGAGGTGGAGTATTACAATCTAAAGATGGTTGGATCTGAAATTGAAGCGTACACTAAAAGGTCCAACGATTTAGCTGCTCTTTGCCCGAATATGTCCGAGCCTGTGTACAAGAGAATTGAACTCTATCTCAAGGGTTTAGCTCCTGAAATTCAGAGTTTGGTAACTTCAGCTAATCTCCCTACGATCCAGCGAGTAATCCGTTTGGCACACCGTCTCACCGATCAGGCAGTGGAACAGGGCAAGTTTCCCAAGCGAAACAGTGCTACTACTGATACTATGAGCGACAAAAAACGCAAGTGGGATAACAACCAGAGTAAGGGTTCTAGCTCCTCTGAGCCTCAGTCACAGTAGAGAAAGTTCGAAGACAACAAGAGCCCCAATCAGCGAACTCCAGCAAATCAAAACCAGGGTGGTTACAAAGGAAACCACCCAAAGTGCAATCCTGTAACTTGCACCACAGTGGACAGTGTGATAAGAACCAATGTCAGAGATGTGACAAGCCAGGGCATGCGGCAAAAGATTGTAGGAGTTTGTATCCTGCAAGACAGAATCAACAACCTCAGGGCCAACAACAGCAAGGCAACAATAGGGGATGCTATCAGTGCGGTGCCGAGGAGCATATTAAAAGAAATTGTCCGCAGCTGAATAACAACACGGGAAAGGGAAACTATAACAACAACAATCGTGATAAGGGAAACAACGGCAGGGGTCGAGCCTTCATCATTGGGTCAGGCGAAGCAAGAAATGACCCTAATGTTGTGACAGGTAAGTTTATTCTGAACGACTGTTTTGTTTCAGTACTTTTTGATTCTGGCGCGGATCGTAGTTATGTTTCCACGAACTTTAGTACACTACTTAAGCCTGTCCCAACTTCTCTTGAACGTAAGCACACAGTTGAACTAGCTAAGGGCAAATCCCTCGAGGCAACACGTATTCATCTCGACTGTAGTTTGGAGTTATCTGGCCACAAATTTGTTATTAATCTCATCCCTATTACTCTTGGTAGTTTTGATGTCGTAGTTGGGATGGACTGGCTATCCCTAAATCGCGCAGAGATACTTTGTCATGAAAAGATCGTTCGCATCCGCCATCCTAGTGGTGAAACCCTTGATATACGAGGCGAGAAGGGTGGCGTTGTAGTAAGCATCATTTCATTCATGAAGGCCCAAAAGTGTCTACGAAAGGGCCATACTGCTATTTTGGCACTTGTCACTGATGTTTAAACCGAAGAGAAGAAGGTTGACGATATTCCTGTCGTTCGCGATTTTCCCGAAGTATTTCCTGAAGAACTACATGGTCTTCCACCTCACCGTCAAGTCGAATTTCAAATCGAGCTAACTCCTGGAGGGCACCTATAGCTCGGGCACCATACCGACTAGCACTGACCGAACTAGAGGAACTATCTACACAATTGCAAGAGCTCCTTCGTACTCTCATCGTTAGTCCTCAGGTAGGCAAACTGGTCCTTTATTTTGGATTTATACGAATGCCAAGCCTAGACAGGACATTCCGACTACCGGTACTTGTACCCTTACAGTTACTACATGCCCGTCATGAAAACTCACTTTGATGTGATTTGAAAATACAAAAATCATTGCAAAAAAAAATCATGGAAGTGATGTGGTGTGTGCTCTCATGGATATGATATGTTATGAGAATATGATTCATGATAGGCATTGTATAATAATATGTACTTATGAACATGCTTGCATAACATTGAATGTAACATTAAACATAAAACATATAAACATCATGAATTTTGCAAGTAACACACAAAAAAAATTTAAAAATTCTAATCAACTATAGTATAGGCTCTAAGGGTCTAATAACCTATCCTATATCCCTGTAGTCATGGCTCTTGATACCAATCTGTCACACCCCGACCCGCAGCGGAATAAGAGTCGGGGCATAATTGGGTTATCACCAAAGCTCATGATGTTTACTAATATGTTTCATATTTATTAAATTCAAAATTACATCCTCAATATTCCAAACAAGTTCATACAATTACAAAGAAAGATAACCAACTAAACAATCCAAAGTCTAAACCGGTTTATTCTTCAAAGCCATCCTATATGTTTCTTGCTGCAGCTGGATCACCTGTATCATGTGTAAAAATGGGGGTTTTTGGGTCAACATAAGTTGGCGAGTGAACCTTGTTAGAAAACATTTTATTATTATTCTTGTTATATTTATTATTAAAAATTGTGCAATAATCATATGTGAGCAAACGTAAATAAACGTACAATAACAATAACAATAACAATAACAAACCATATCATACAATAACAAACAATAACATACAATAACAAACCAACTTGCATGAATATATAACATGAATGATACTGTATATGTTGGCAACGTCACGTTCACGCTCATAGGTAATGGGGAACGGACGGCCTATGATAAATGTATGTGCGATCAAGGCTCAATCAAACGGAGCCGATCGTATGTTGGCAACGCCTCGTTCACGCTCATAGGTAAGGGGAACAGCTCAACGCTCATAGGTAATGGGGAGCGGCGGCCTATGATAATGTATGTACTGAAAATGATAAATTTAATCTAAACATTAACCACACAAACAGTTGATACATATTGAATACACATTTGATCATGGACATGATGGGTGCACAATTGTTTAAATGTAAATAATAATAAGACACATGATACACCCCAAAAACGTGATTAAAACGGGGAATTTGTAGAGATTCACTCACATTGGGTGCGTTCGATTGAAGATGATGAATGCGCACGAGTTTAGAGGGTTGATCAACGAGGATTAACTAACCTAAATGATAACGAAAAGGTACGGTAAATAAGTGGATTTTATTAACAATTTTAATAAGGTCTTTAGGTTTATTTTTGTGAGTTTAAGGTTATTTTCTAACTTCAAAAACATTATTTTTAAGTATTTTTAATTGATTTTTAAATTAAATAAATAAATAAAAATAAAAAAAATGTTGACTTTTTTTTGGGTTGACCGTTGACCATTTGACTTTGACTTGTTGACCGGTTCGGTCGTTTATATTGTTTGCACTGAGTGAGGTTCGAACTCGTGACCTCTCGTACGCGTGCACGCAGCTCTACCAACTGAGCTACGTGTCTAACCCGAAATATTTCTGTTTTTAATTATATTTATATACTATTTTAATTTATTCAAAATTCATTTATTTTAAAAAGGATTTTAATCATCGAACCGGCGTGCGTAACAGGTCTCGAACCCGGGACCTGTGGATTAACGTTGCACACAGTCCACCGCTGGACTGTGTGTCTAACCTGGTTAATATTATGGTTTTTATTATACTTAATATCTTTCAGTGAGTTAACCCGGTTCGATTTTAAAAAGAGCATTTTTATTTCAGATAGTGAGGTTGGGTCAGGGATCGAACTCGAGACGTGTGATAGTTGTTTGCACACAGTCCACCGCTGGACTGTGTGTCTAACCCGAGATATAATCCAATTTATATTAAACTTATATACTAACTACTTCATCTTCTTCGTTACAATAACACAGACAATGATTACACTACTGATCTTGTTTAATTCGATTGACAAACATATAATTGATTAAAATGAAATGGACAGGGAAGATTTTGGGAATGAACATACCGGAAAAAATGATCTTTCTCAGAACTCCGGCGAAGTCGTCGGCTCTGTTTTATGAACTCCTTCTGAACGGGCCAATTAATAGTTTTGATTAACCAAATTGTGAAATTGAATGACTAAACAAGAGTTATCAGAAGGTTTGAATGATTATACCGTTTCACAGCGGAATCTAGAAATTTTCAGAAAACTTCCGGCGAGTGTTGATTATCTGATGTCATCGTCTGGGATTGATTCTGATTAAAAGGTTTGAGTTAGCAAAAGCCTAACAACTGATAGAAGATGGAAGAATTGAGAAACTTACCGTTTTGATGAAAGACACGGTTTTCGGCGAAAGTCCGGCGAGTCCAAAAAGCGATTCCGACGATCAGAAATTAGAGTAAAAGTGACATTAGAGGTTCTGTGAATGTTATTGAGTCGCGAGATGATGATTTTGTTGAAGTAATTCAGGAAGTGAATATTTTCGGTTATTAAAACCGAACATCACATGATTTCAAGTTCATTCAAGGCTAAATTGATTAAGAATGTCGGTTTATCGGTTATAAACAAGAAATACAATCACCCAATCGACTGGAATGCTGAAAGCCGATATCGGTTTCAGTTTTGGCGCAAACAGGTGGTTTCTCAGGTGAACATATGTTTTATCTGTTTCCTACATTTCACAAAGGCAACTAGTGGCGGAGTGGTTATATGTTTGATGTTAAGACTCTCCGGCTGACCCGGGTTCGAAACCCGGCAGCCCTTTTTCATTTTTAATTGTTTTAATTTTATTTTTTAACAATTTTAATTTCCATAATCTAAAATGTTTATTAGTTATGTATTGTTTAAAATTAACATAGGCATTAAATGAGCAACAAATATATAAAACTGATTATTCGATTAATAAACGAAGCGGGTTTTGAAAACCCGTTTTTCGACAAATGTTATGTATCCCCTACTTTTAGAAATTTCGTCCTGAAATTTAAGTAGTAGTGGTAACAGGAAAAAGATGCGGGTATTTTTCGCGCATTGAGTCTTCACGTTCCCAAGTAAACTCAGGTCCCCGTTTCGACTCCCAGCGTACCCTAACAATTGGAATACGACTCCGTCTTAAACGTTTTTTTCCGAAGTCCATGATCTCTACTGGTCTTTCAATGAAGTGCATTGATTCATCGATCTGAATATGGAGGTTTTCATCGGCGAGGCACTTCTTCAAGTTTGATACGTGGAATGTGGGGTGAATTCTGTTGAGTTCTTCTGGTAGATCAAGCTTGTATGCTACAGGTCCTACTCTTTCGAGTATCATGAAAGGTCCTACGTAGCGTGGTGCTAGCTTGCCCTTCTGGCCAAAACAAACTACTCCCTTCCACGGTGATACTTTTAAAAGTACATGATCACCAATGTTAAACTCCAAAGGTTTTCGTCGTTTATCTGCATAACTCTTTTGACGACTTTGAGCCGCTAGAAGATTGTTTCGAATTTGATGGATCTTGTCTGTGGTTTCTTGAATCAATTCTGGACCGGTGATTTGAGCTTCCCCAATTTCGTGCCAACATACTGGAGATCGGCACTTACGACCATATAAAGCTTCGAAAGGTGCCATGCCGATACTTGAATGATAGCTGTTGTTGTACGAAAATTCAACTAATGGTAGATGAGCGTCCCAATTTCCCTTGAAGTCTATGACACATGCTCGAAGCATATCTTCAAGAGTTTGAATGGTGTGTTCAGATTGTCCATCAGTTTGAGGATGATAAGCGGTACTGAGGTCTAATCGTGTACCCAAAGCGGCTTGTACGGCTTGCCATGTTCGTGAAGTGAAACGACCATCACGATCTGAAATAATGCTTAAGGTACACCATGACGGCTTACGATTTCGCTGATGTAGATACGAGCTAACTTCTCGTTCTTAAAATCTTCGCAGATCGGAATGAAGTGAGCTGATTTTGTAAGACGATCAATGATTACCATATAGTGTCATACCCACCAGAAGTGCGAGGTAACCCGGTAATGAAGTCCATGGTTATGTTTACCCACTTCCATACAGGTATTTCAGGTTGGACCAGAAGTCCTGAGGGTCTTTGATGTTCAGCTTTTACCTTGGAACATGTAAGGCACTTGGAAACAAAAACAGCAATATCCTTTTTCATTCCAGGCCACCAGTAGGTGTATCGAAGGTCTTGATACATCTTGTCGGCTCCTGGGTGTATAGAGTATCGTGTTTTGTGCGCCTCATTCATAAGGAATTCACGGAGGTTGTTGTGATCAGGAATCCATATGCGATCTAGATAGTACAGAATACCGTCGGATTTAGTTTCAATTTTAAGTTCAGCTCCACAGGACAGCTCCTTTCGTACGTCGTCTTCCGTTACTAAAACATGTTGGGCTTCTCGAATTTGATCTTTGATGTCGGTTATGATTTGCGAACATAGAAGACGAATGGAGTTCGCATAACCCTTTCGACTAAGTGCATCGGCCACCACATTTGCCTTGCCAGGATGATACCAAATTTCACAGTCGTAATCATTAAGAAGTTCGACCCATCTCCGTTGCCTCATGTTTAACTCCTTTTGGTTGAAGATATGTTGGAGGCTCTTGTGGTCAGTGTATATTTCAAACTTGGTACCGTAGAGGTAATGTCTCCATATCTTAAGAGCGAACACAACGGCTCCAAGTTCTAGGTCGTGGGTGGTGTAGTTCTTCTCATGAGTTTTGAGTTGTCTAGAAGCATAAGCTATCACCTATCCTCTTTGCATTAGAACACAGCCTAGTCCTTGCCCTGACGCGTCGCAATAAACCACGAAGTCATCAGAACCTTCAGGAAGAGTGAGGATAGGTGCATCACAGAGTTTTTGTTTAAGGGTTTGGAAGGCTTCTTCTTGTTTAGGTCCCCATATGAAGGGTTTTCCTTTATGAGTTAAAGCCGTGAGTGGTACAGCGATGCGGGAGAAATTTGTAATGAAACGGCGATAATAACCAGCCAAACCAAGGAATGATCTTACTTCGGTTTGTGTACGTGGCGCTTGCCATTCTTGTACTGCTTTGATCTTTGAGGGGTCGACATGTATTCCCTTGTCATTGACGACATGTCCAAGGAATTGTACTTCTTTTAACCAGAATTCGCATTTGGAGAATTTGGCGTAGAGCTTTTCGTTCCCTAAGAGTGTAAGGATGAGTCGAAGGTGTAGTTCATGATCAGACTTAGACTTTGAGTAGATGAGGATGTCGTCGATGAAGACTATAACAAAGCGATCGAGATAGGGTTTGCAGACTCTGTTCATTAGATCCATGAAGACAGCTGGAGCGTTGGTTAAACCAAATGGCATGACCATGAATTCATAATGACCATAACGAGTTCGGAATGCGGTCTTTGGGACGTCTTCTTCATGTACTCTGAGTTGATGATAACCAGAACGAAGGTCGATTTTTGAAAAACAGCTGGTGCCTTGAAGTTGGTCAAGAAGATCATCAATGCGAGGTAATGGGTAGCGGTGCTTGACCGTTAACTTGTTGAGTTCTCTGTAGTCGATGCACATGCGAAACGTTCCATCTTTCTTCTTCACAAAAAGGACAGGTGCACCCCAAGGCGAGGAGCTAGGACGTATGAATCCTTTGTCAGTCAGCTCTTGTAATTGACTGGCTAGCTCTTACATTTCGGATGGGGCTAACCTATAAGGAGATTTTGCAACTGGCGTAGCTCCAGGTATAAGATCAATGCGGAATTCGACTTCTCTCATGGGAGGAAGTCCTGAAATGTCTTCAGGAAAAACTTGTGGAAAATCTTTTACTACTGGGATGTCTTCAAGTTTCTTCTCCTTGGTTCCCTTTTTGACGACATGAGTTAGAAATGTGCGACATAATTCTTGCGGAGATATTTTCGGGCTTGAAGACAGGACATTAACTTGAGCCCTTCGAAGGGGTTTCTCCAAAGATTCGTAGAGTCTGACCGTTTGTAAGAGGAATGCGTATAAACTTTTCGCGGCATACAACTTCAGCATGATGATGGCTGAGCCAGTCCATACCAATTATAATGTCAAAGCTTCCTAACTTCATAGGTATAAGGTCAACTGGAAAATCGTGATCGTTTAGGGTGAGAGTACAATTGCGTATAATAGAGTTTAACGAGACCGGTTTTCCGTCAGCAACTTCCACCGTTATGGATTCCATGAGTTTATCACGAGTTTGGTTGAGGATGGGTTCAAATTCTAAGGACACAAAACTTTTATCCGCGCCAGTATCAAATAACATGGATGCATAACTACCATTGATGAGAAACGTACCGTTAACCACATTGTTGTCGGCCCTAGCTTGATTGGCGTTTATGTTGAAAGCTCTTCCTCTAGCAGGTGGAGGAGCTTGGTTAGCTTGATTCACCGGATTTGCTTGAGCTTGAGCATGTATAATGTTCACCAAGCGTGGACAAGTGTTTCTAAAATGGTTTGGGTCTCCACAATTGTAACAAGCCCGCATAGGTTGCACCATGGGATAGTTGGGTTGGTAGCAGGATTGGGTTACATGTTGGGTAGGTGGTAGTAGTAAAGGTTGTTGGGCTTGACCCACTATCTGATGGTGGGTTTGGGTTGAGGGCTGATGGCGGTTCGTTCGCTGAGGTACGCGACAGGTTTGGATGGTGTGACCTGCGCGACCACAGCCCGGGGCAATGTTGGCAGGGATGATCAGGAAAGTGATGGTATTGGCAACGGTTGCATTTTGGGTAAGGGCCGGAGTATGGCCTTTTATATGGTGCAGGTGAGGGGGCAACTTGGGTAATGGGTGCAGCAGGGATAGGGAAATTTGTTTGTGTGACAGCAAAGTTTCTGGTGTTTCATTTCCTCTTGTTAGCAAACTTTGAGGAGGAGGTGGAATGGTTTGAAGTTTGGCCCTCAACGGGGGCTTTCTTTTTCTCATCTTTAAATTTACCGTTGCGAATTCGATTCTCGGTAAGCTCGGTAGCTAGTTCCATAGCAGCTTCAAGTGTTGCAGGCGAAGTGCTGAGAACTGAGTCTTGAATTTTCAAGGGGAGACCTCGAATATAGTGTTCGACTAAGCGGTAAACTGGGGTGAACAAGTTAGGGACCATTTGGTTCAACTCTAAAAACCTCTTGTTGTAGGAAGTATGATCTCCCTCCTTTTGCTTCAACGAATGAAATTCATCCTCTAACTTTTTGATCTCACTTCTAGGACAGAAACGTCTTGTCATGATTTCCCTTAACTCCTCCCACGTTAAGGCCATTGCATTTTCGATTCCCCTCTTACCTTTTTCAGTATTCCACCAGGTAAGAGCTACCCCAAATAGCCTCCCGGTTGCGTAACGTACCTTGCGATCCTTGGGAGAATCGCAGTTGAGGAAGGTGTTTTCCATTTCCTCAAACCAGTGGAGGAGAGCTGTGACACCTTCGGTCCCTTCAAATTTCGGAGGATCGCAAGACTTGAAATGTTTATATGAGCACTTTTTGGAAGAAGGGTTGCCGATGTTCTGGTCTTCTTGCTGGGGAGGATTGATGGAATTTGCGGCGAGAGCTTGTTGGACTTGAACTACAATGTCAGGAAGCACCGCGGCCATTTGTTTTGCGATTTGGGTGGCCAAGCGTTCGTTTGACCTTCCTGACCTTCTACCCCCTCGTTGTTGCCTAGCCGACATCTACAGGAATATACATAAGAAGATTGTGAGTTTATGGAGTCTTTTTAGGTGTCATGTGTCTTAAAAAAAATAACATAAACATCAATAATGCAACTACATCCATAGGATGTCTTGGGTTTGCTCATGTTGGGCCTCGAATGTCCCCCATACCTTCACCTGTATAGTCATGTGGGCCCCCATGACTATTGGCTTAGTAGGATACACATTAGTATTGGCGGTTTAACACTCCATCACCCGAATGAAAACCATGAAATATGTTTGCGAGATGTATGGTCGGAGAGTGTCCAGGTGTAGACACAATGACAACTCAAAGTGGGGTTAGCTCACACGACGTTTGGTAAAAGCATGATTTGGCCTAATAGGTCCTTCGTACTCTCATCGTTAGTCCTCAGGTAGGCAAACTGGTCCTTTATTTTGGATTTATACGAATGCCAAGCCTAGACAGGACGTTCCGACTACCGGTACTTGTACCCTTCTAGTTACTACATGCCCGTCATGAAAACTCACTTTGATGTGATTTGAAAATACAAAAATCATTGCAAAAAAAATCATGGAAGTGATGTGGTGTGTGCTCTCATGGATATGATATGTTATGAGAATATGATTCATGATAGGCATTGTATAATAATATGTACTTATGAACATGCTTGCATAACATTGAATGTAACATTAAACATAAAACATATAAACATCATGAATTTTGCAAGTAACACACAAAAAAAATTTAAAAATTCTAATCAACTATAGTATAGGCTCTAAGGGTCTAATAACCTATCCTATATCCCTGTAGTCATGGCTCTGATACCAATCTGTCACACCCCGACCGCAGCGGAATAAGAGTCGGGGCATAATTGGGTTATCACCAAAGCTCATGATGTTTACTAATATGTTTCATATTTATTAAATTCAAAATTACATCCTCAATATTCCAAACAAGTTCATACAATTACAAAGAAAGATAACCAACTAAACAATCCAAAGTCTAAACCGGTTTATTCTTCAAAGCCATCCTATATGTTTCTTGCTGCAGCTGGATCACCTGTATCATGTGTAAAAATGGGGGTTTTTGGGTCAACATAAGTTGGCGAGTGAACCTTGTTAGAAAACATTTATTATTATTTTCTTGTTATATTTATTATTAAAAATTGTGCAATAATCATATGTGAGCAAACGTAAATAAACGTACAATAACAATAACAATAACAATAACAAACCATATCATACAATAACAAACAATAACATACAATAACAAACCAACTTGCATGAATATATAACATGAATGATACTGTATATGTTGGCAACGTCACGTTCACGCTCATAGGTAATGGGGAACGGACGGCCTATGATAAATGTATGTGCGATCAAGGCTCAATCAAACGGAGCCGATCGTATGTTGGCAACGCCTCGTTCACGCTCATAGGTAATGGGGAACAGCTCAACGCTCATAGGTAATGGGGAGCGGCGGCCTATGATAATGTATGTACTGAAAATGATAAATTTAATCTAAACATTAACCACACAAACAGTTGATACATATTGAATACACATTTGATCATGGACATGATGGGTGCACAATTGTTTAAATGTAAATAATAATAAGACACATGATACACCCCAAAAACGTGATTAAAACGGGGAATTTGTAGAGATTCACTCACATTGGGTGCGTTCGATTGAAGATGATGAATGCGCACGAGTTTAGAGGGTTGATCAACGAGGATTAACTAACCTAAATGATAACGAAAAGGTACGGTAAATAAGTGGATTTTATTAACAATTTTAATAAGGTCTTTAGGTTTATTTTTGTGAGTTTAAGGTTATTTTCTAACTTCAAAAACATTATTTTTAAGTATTTTTAATTGATTTTTAAATTAAATAAATAAATAAAAATAAAAAAAATGTTGACTTTTTTTTGGGTTGACCGTTGACCATTTGACTTTGACTTGTTGACCGGTTCGGTCGTTTATATTGTTTGCACTGAGTGAGGTTCGAACTCGTGACCTCTCGTACGCGTGCACGCAGCTCTACCAACTGAGCTACGTGTCTAACCCGAAATATTTCTGTTTTTAATTATATTTATATACTATTTTAATTTATTCAAAATTCATTTATTTTAAAAAGGATTTAATCATCGAACCGGCGTGCGTAACAGGTCTCGAACCCGGGACCTGTGGATTAACGTTGCACACAGTCCACCGCTGGACTGTGTGTCTAACCTGGTTAATATTCTGGTTTTTATTATACTTAATATCTTTCAGTGAGTTAACCCGGTTCGATTTTAAAAAGAGCATTTTTATTTCAGATAGTGAGGTTGGGTCAGGGATCGAACTCGAGACGTGTGATAGTTGTTTGCACACAGTCCACCGCTGGACTGTGTGTCTAACCCGAGATATAATCCAATTTATATTAAACTTATATACTAACTACCTTCATCTTCTTCGTTACAATAACACAGACAACGATTACACTACTGATCTTGTTTAATTCGATTGACAAACATATAATTGATTAAAATGAAATGGACAGGGAAGATTTTGGGAATGAACATACCGGAAAAATGATCTTTCTCAGAACTCCGGCGAAGTCGTCGGCTCTGTTTTATGAACTCCTTCTGAACGGGCCAATTAATAGTTTTGATTAACCAAATTGTGAAATTGAATGACTAAACAAGAGTTATCAGAAGGTTTGAATGATTATACCGTTTCACAGCGGAATCTAGAAATTTTCAGAAAACTTCCGGCGAGTGTTGATTATCTGATGTCATCGTCTGGGATTGATTCTGATTAAAAGGTTTGAGTTAGCAAAAGCCTAACAACTGATAGAAGATGGAAGAATTGAGAAACTTACCGTTTTGATGAAAGACACGGTTTTCGGCGAAAGTCCGGCGAGTCCAAAAAGCGATTCCGACGATCAGAAATTAGAGTAAAAGTGACATTAGAGGTTCTGTGAATGTTATTGAGTCGCGAGATGATGATTTTGTTGAAGTAATTCAGGAAATGAATGTTTTCGGTTATTAAAATCGAACATCACATGATTTCAAGTTCATTCAAGGCTAAATTGATTAAGAATGTCGGTTTATCGGTTATAAACAAGAAATACAATCACCCAATCGACTGGAATGCGAAAGCCGATATCGGTTTCAGTTTTGGCGCAAACAGGTGGTTTCTCAGGTGAACATATGTTTTATTTGTTTCCTACATTTCACAAAGGCAACTAGTGGCGGAGTGGTTATATGTTTGATGTTAAGACTCTCCGGTTGACCCGGGTTCGAAACCCGGCAGCCCTTTTTCATTTTTAATTGTTTTAATTTTATTTTTTAACAATGTTAATTTCCATAATCTAAAATGTTTATTAGTTATGTATTGTTTAAAATTAACATAGGCATTAAATGAGCAACAAATATATAAAACTGATTATTCGATTAATAAACGAAGCGGGTTTTGAAAACCCCTTTTTTGACAAATGTTACACACTATCTACACCGATCACAAGAGTCTTCAGCATATCTTTGACTAGAAAGAGTTGAACATGCGACAGCGTCGGTGGGTCGAACTCCTCAACGACTACAAGTGCGCTATTAAGTATCATCCAGGCAAGGCCAACGTTGTGGCCGATGCCCTCAGTCGGAAGGAAACTAAACCTAAGTGTGTACGTGCGTTACAGCTTACCATACACTCTAATCTTCCTACCCAAATCCGAAACGCTCAGGTTGAAGCACTGAAGAAAGAGAATCTCGTAGCTGAATCCATGCGGGGCATGGAAAAACAACTCGAACGCAAGGAAGACGACACATACTACTTCATGGAGCGTATATGGGTTCCATCCTACGGAAATATACGAGAGCTTGTCATGGACGAAGCACACAAGTCTCGATATTCTATACATCCTGGTTCTGACAAGATGTTTCACGATCTAAAGGCACTGTACTGGTGGCCTAGCATGAAGGCAATCATAGCAAAGTATATCAGCAAGTGCTTGACCTGTGCCAGGGTCAAGACCGAGTATCAAAAGCCGTCAGGGTTACTGCAGCAACCTGAGATACCAACATGGAAACGAGAGCAAATTTCCATGGATTTTGTCACTGGTTTACCTAGATCTCAGCGAGGGAACGACACCATTTGGGTCATCGTAGATCGACTGATTAAATCTGCGCACTTCCTAGCTATTAAGGAAACGGACAAGTTCTCTACACTCGCTGATATCTATTTGAAGGAAGTAGTCGCTAGGCACGGAGTGCCAACTTCGATCATCTCTGACCGTGACCCGCGTTTCACATCTGAACTGTGGCAAGCAATGCATAAATCCTTTGGCTCACGTCTAGACATGAGCACTGCCTATCACCCGCAGACGGATGGTCAAACGGAACGTACTATCCAAACCTTTGAAGACATGCTGCGGGCGTGTGTTATTGACTTTGGTAACGGCTGGAAAGACATCTGCCCTTGGTGGAATTTTCCTACAACAATAGTTACCATACCAGCATTAAGGCTACTCTGTTCGAGGCTTTGTACGGACGAAAATGCCGATCACCTTTAAGTTGGGCTGAAGTTGGCGACAGCCAAATCACTGGCCCTGAACTCGTACTCGACACAACGGAAAAGATTGCCCAGAGTAGACAACGAATGGCGGCAGCTCGCGACCGTCAGAAAAGCTATGCTGATAAGCGTAGAAAACCGTTGAAACTCCAAGTTGGAGACCGAGTTTTGCTAAATGTCTCACCTTGGAAAGGCGTGGTTCGTTTTGGTAAACGAGGAAAACTCAATCCATGTTATGTTGGACCATTCGAGATCACGGAAACAATTGGCAAAGTGGCGTATAGACTGAATTTACCTGAAGAACTCAGTGGTGTGCACAATGTCTTTCATGTATCTAATCTGAAAAAGTGTTTATCCGACGAAACACTTGTGGTTTTGTTCAAAGAACTCAAGATTGATGATCAGCTTCGTTTTATCGAAGAACCAGTTGAAATCATGGATCGAGATATCAAAACACTCAAGCGCAGCAAAATTCCCATTGTTAGAGTTCGTTGGAACTCAAAACGTGGCCCATAGTTCACCTGGGAACGGAAGATCAAATGATGCGCAAGTATCCTCAGTTGTTCAAAAATAATGCACCAAACGCAGAAGTTGCTACTAAATTTCGAGACGAAATTCCAAACTAACTTGGGGGTGATGTGACACCCCACGAAAGCTCTCAGGCACATTAGATTCTTGAGCGACTGTTTGCAAATTTCGAGACGAAATTTCTGTCAACTTGGGGATGATGTGACAACCCGTAACTTCGAGGTAATAACCGTTTGTTTCGCTTTTACAAATTAATTATATTCTTAACTAATTTAATTATACTACGAATACTTGAAGCCAAATCCTTATCGTAATTGAACCGACCCGAACCATTTGAACAATGGCATAACTCGCGCAACTCGAAACTTAATAGGCTCGAGCTATAAGATGATTATTATACATTATACTATTGTTTGATTTATTTATACTTTTATATTTAGTTGAAAAAAAGATATACATAATATATAGTAGAGATGGGCATAAAAACCGGTCCCGAACCCAAACCGGTAGAACCGAACTGGAACCGGTTTCAGTTCCTACCCGACATTAAGTAGAACCGATTCCGGGTTCAAAATACCTGTTGGTTCCAACCCGGTTCCACAATTTTACCATTTGACTCGGGTAGTAACCGGTTCCTACCCGTACCCGGTTCCTACCCGTACCCGGTTTCACTAGTACCCGGAAATGAAGTTCTAGAAGGAACCGGTTATACCGTTAAAATGTTACCTTTGGAACCGGTTATAGCCGAAAAAGTGGAGACTAACGATAGAAAGAAACACAAAAATAACAAACACAATAGAAAGAAACATTACACAAACTTTATTAAAACACCAAACCAAACGGGTTACATCAAACATTGGAAGAACCGGTGCCGGAACCTTCTCCCGTCTCATTTTTCTTTGCCTTCGTCACTGGGCAATGCCGCTCAGTGTGTTTCTTAAAGGTTGAGTTGGCTGCGGCCTTCATAAATTTTCCGCAAGCTTTGCATCTAGCCATCTCGTGGCTGTCGGACATTAAACAGAGATCAAAATTCTTCCATATAGCTGGGTTTCTTTTCGTCTCTAAGACAGTAACAACTTGTTCGTTGCATGCCATAGGTATTTTGCAAGATTTTTGAGAAGATGATTGAGTTTGTAAGTTGATGATGGTGAGTGTTAAGTTTTGAAATGGTAAGTAGGGAGGGGTTTATATAAAAAAACCGATTTCGACTGCCAGGAACCGGTTCCCAACGGTAACATTTTTTTATCAGGAACCGGTTCTACGGTAACATTTTTTATCAGGAACCGGTTATAACGGTAACATTTTTATCAGGAACCGGTTCTGAACAGTAAAAGTCAGATTTTTCGACTGTCAGGAACCGGTTCTGAACAGTAAAAAGTCAGGATTTACTGTTAGGAACCGGTTCTAAACAGTAAAAGTCAGATTTTCGACTGTCAGGAACCGGTTCTAAACAGTAAAAGTCAGATTTTCGACTGTCAGGAACCGGTTCTGAACAGTAAAAAAGTCGGGGTTACTGTCAGGAACCGGTTCCACACAGGAATCGGTTCCACACCATACCCGGTTCCATAATACCCGTACCCGGTTCTACACGGTTCCATATTCTTGGGTGTGAACCCGGGTAGGAACTGGACCCCGGTTCCAATAACATCCAAGCAAAACCGGTTCCAGGTTGGAACCAATTCCGGGTAATAATAAAACCCGATTATGCCCATCTCTAATATATAGTAATATCAAAACATCAAAGATGTGCCTGCCAATCTTCTTTTAATGCTTTCACGCCAATTTTAATTCTTCTGTTTTCTTATGTGCGGCCCAACCCTTATCTCCCAAGCCCAGTTGCCATGTTTTTTTTTTTTCTTTTATTGAGGCCTAGCCCTCCAACAAATCTCAAACCGCCTCCAATCTCTAACCATTAAATATTAGATACATATGCATGAACCCCTTTTATTCTCAACCATCTCCTCCACTCTTCAACCCTTATCTACACTAAACCTACCTGCAAATATTCTGCCTCCCTCCTCTCTCACACGCTACAGTTGACGGAGATCGGGTCCCAAGATCATCACGCATTCGGTTAGTACGACTCACTCCGTAGTCTTTAATTAAGGTTTTGTTGTTTCGGTTTCGGTTTCGGTTTCGGTTCGTCATCGACTAAGATATTTGCATGAAATAGGTTTATGTATGGAACTCTTGTAAACACTATGTGCAATATAATATGATATAGTAGATTATATATGAATATATGTGTGTATGAAAATTGCTTTTGAGAATATAGGTATGATCGAACAATCAACAAATCTCTCTTGTTTTCATTAAAAGCCATTAATATGATGTACTTTGATTATTTGAGTTGGGAAGGTGGGGTCAATTCAAATTAGTGTTATGAATGTTTTTAATGTTGATACTGAAGTAAAATTTGAAAGTAATAAATTTGATCGATGGTGGATATCATACATTTACTAAATAGACTTTATTTTTTTTTATTTTTTTGGTATGGTGGGATAATAGCCGTATGTTTAATTACGAAGTCAAGAGTTATCGGGTTTAAATGGCGATTGGTATATTTGTAGTACTAAATTAGCATGCAAGATCTGTTACGAAAACTGTGAAGTCATGTATATGTTTACTTGTGTATATTTGTAGTATGAATATACATTTAAATATACGTGGGTGTGTTTACTTGTGTTTATGTGATCAGTAGTAGCATAGATTGGGGTGACTTATTAGTTGTTATACCTAGGAGTCCCAAATCCAAAGTTGAGGCGATAACTTTAAACCGTACAACGATCTTCTGGTTAGATGTCTAATAATGAGATAATGTTTATATCAGGGCTTACTGAACTTAGAAGCTTCTAAACTTGTTTTTTTTCTTATTGCTGTGCACCCTAAGGTGAGTTCACACTTTTATAAAAGCATGTATTCCCGGTGACTGGGGAACGGAATAAAACAACTACGTATTCTCCTTGGGTAGAATACAGGAAACCTTGTTCCCCTTGGGTGGGACAACAAGTTAATTTACTATTATATCACGTGTCTTAAGCGTACTAGACGGAAACTCTATCTGAAAGTCCCTACACATTTTATACCGATCAATCGTCGGGCCAATGGCGAACGGGTTATTAGTTGAATAGCGCTATTAGGTCTCACAAGCCTCACACCGTGCCGCAGAGGACGGACGTGAACTAATATACTTGGGCACTAGTCAATGACGATAGACATTGACGCGGGGCACTAAACATAACCACAGTTAGTAGTCAGTATAGTAACGGGTTTAATAGCTTAAAAAGGTGGGGTCGCTCCCCATGACATGTTTTTATAAGAACAGCGTAATTTAACAAACTTATGTTTTTGGAACAACACTAGACAACTGTGAACTCGCCAACATTTTTGTTGATACGTTACTGCATGTTTTGCAGGTCCTTAGGTACAGCACGGGAGCTTGCGTTGGAGAAGTGTCGTGGCTGCGTTGGTTATTTGATTTGGTTTTTAAAAAAATTATGGTTTTGAACATTGTTTGGATTTTTTTTAAGTTTGTTTGCTTCCGCTGTTGGTCAAACTATGTTTATGGAGGTTTAAACTTTATATCCCTAATCGTGTTGATGGTGATACTTTTTGATAGCTTAAATAATGGTATGATTAGTGGCTTGATCCTGGTCGGTCGCACATCTCGCGGTAAAACTCCGCACGTGGAAATTTGAGGATGTGACACTCTCTCTCTCTCGCTCTCTCTCTCTCTCTATATATATATATGTATCTTTACATCTATATAAAGCATTTCATATGGACGGGATTGTAATTTTGCATGGCGTACAAGTTTTGAAGCAATGTATACAAAAAGTGAAACACATTTGAAAGGGTACAATGGTAAAATCCATACCTTTTTTTAAGACGCCTAGGGGTGTAAATGTAAATCCTCTTTTGAAGACCCTTCTCTATTCGCCTTCATCACTGTCTCCTCACATCTCCCCTTGAATGCTATTGAATGATATCTTTCATTAAAAACCTTCACTTTTTCTCTTCCCCTCACTCTTTCTCTATCTAAAACCCTTCCATTTTATGTCTAAATGCAAGATGAAAGAGAGAACCGTGAGGTGCAATTGTGAGCTTAAATAATGGCATCGACATCGACGATCTTTTCACAACTCTTAATCGGCAAAAAGAGATCAGAGGGAACCGGCGAGGTTGCGAGGCTCTAGGGTTCCTTTGAACAAATTGAGAGACGAGAATAATTTGATGCCGGCGGCGGCTGCTGCGATTAAGGTAAGGATTAGGGTTCTGGGTGATGAAGGTGTTCTACGGATATGCTTCTTTCATGTTCTCTTCAAGGTCTTGTCTTTCGGCTTTTTATATGATCCCACATGTCTCCTCTTTAACCTTCATTCATATTTGTTGTTTTTCTTGTGTTCAAGCAGGGTGTCTTTACTTATTTCTTGACAAAACGCACCTGGAGGTAAGAATATATCTTATCTGCCTACATCTATACGAAGATGATGAATGCCTATGCTTTCTGGATAACAATCCCGTGAGCCCTGGGTAAGGTATCATATATTCATATGTCTAAGATGCAATTGAATTTTCCCCTCATATATAGAGACGTGTTTATGGAAATTTGGTTTTCATGTAACCGATAAAACCCTAAAGTAGATTCATTTATCCACATTCTATCCTATTCCACCATATAATTCTAAAGACAGGTAATTTTCAAAAATTGATAGTGGAGAGTAATTAGGGCTCTATATGATTACATCTTGGTTTTCAAAAAATGTGTGCCTCAGGCTTGCGTAAGGCACACAGGGCGATTGGACAACACCCCTTAGGGCCTTGAGGCAGCACTTCATGCACATGTGGGTCAAAATTAGGGCCCGGAAGAGGCTGGTATGTAAAAATGACCAAAAGGATGAAGCTCTTATGAATGGTTTACTTGATAAAGAAGGGTGATATGCAAAAGAGACAAGAGAGATGCAACTTTTGGTTGTGCATAAACCCAATTTGGTTGTACGTAGAGCAATGTTCTGTGTACGTGAGGCTTTCGCCTTGCGGGACCTAAAGACCTCGGAGCGCCTCATGCTTTTTGAAACCAAGAATACAATTTTTTTCATATGATTTATCCTCACATTGGTATAATTTGGGGCTTCCAGTTAATTTTGCACTAAATAATATATCTTTACCATTTTGTTAGTCACTTCCTTATTATTCCTAGATGCCCATTTCCATCTCTGGTAGCAACTCCCTCATCTGTAAGTTCTTATTAATAATATAATACCCCTCCCAAATGGCTTGTATTTTCTTGTATACATTGCTTCAAAATTTGTATGTGTGGCAAAATTACAATCCAGCCCATCACATTTGCTTTATATAGCTAATAATAGTCAAATTGACAAAACCAAATCAAAACTGAATCCATGACAATATTATTGATAAATTTCACTAACGTCTTTTTCTAAGATTTTACCAAAATGTTCTAATTACAAAATTAAGAATTTTGTGTATAAAATACCACCACCATAATACCAAATTAATTTTAATTAATAAAAACATTATCTTCTTAAATCATTACTATTAATTAGTAATAGTCCTCTTTAACTTTACTACCATAAAATGAGGTAATGAATAGATTTTTTTTATTTTTTATCACAAATCAATGGTAAACATGAATATGTTTGTCCTATAATATATGTAACAATTGCTTTAAAATTAGCTAATTATTTGATATATTATTTATCACATTTGATAACCATTGTTTTGTATATTACTGTTACTAAAAATAAGTATCAAATATCAACAAGTCACAACTAATACAACCATTGTAAGAGGATAAATTACCACACTTAATATTTGTACATAACAATTGAAATTCATAACTTTGAGGTGTTATGTTAAATCAAACGTACGGAAAAATTAACATTTACGAAAGTAATAATAAGATAAATTATAGTAAGAAATACTTTACTTTTTTGATGTAGTAGTAAATCTCACATAACCCAAAATTATAGGAGTTATGATATTGTGAATGTTTTGAGAGAATCAAGACAAAATTAACGTATATGAATCTCAATGCAGCCCAAAATCGTATGAATTACAATATGGATTTTCTTTGAGGGAATGAAAAAAAAAACAAGTTAATTAGATGGTATTGACTTACCATACGATAATATGCCTCAACTTAAAAGCAAGTCGTTCTTATAACTTGTTGTAAAAAACTACTCCTATTAGCACTATAGAAAGAGACAAGGAAGAGAGTATGAGGAATAGTTTTCTTATTGATGTAAAGCATGAACTACATAAGCCTCTATTTATAGGCTTACAAATATTAGAGTTAAGTAAATGGAGAGTCACTATATTATGATGAACAAATGTGGATAGTCACACATTAAAGATAATAATTCATAACAACATTTGCTTTATATAGTTATTAGACTCTTCACATATCATCTTAATCATAGGTTACAAAGTGCCCAAATCCCTAAAATACCCCTAAAGTGTCTTAATTTTTTGGACAAACTCAAGTTTACACCCTCTAAAATAGTTTGACACTCTTGTACATTTGCTTCAAAAAGTGTACATAATGTAAAATTACCAAAAGGGTAAAAATCCTAGTTCTCTTAATAAGGTAGTATAGATAACGTCTCACTAATTTTTGTACCAGTAAAACCCTAAGAGAAAAAATATTTTCTTTTGAGAATTTTTTTATCAGGTTAACAATAATGTGGTAATTTTGCAGATGGTGGTTGTCTTGTGCGCAAAAGTACCCTATATTAGCAAGGTGGTCATTAAAGCCACTGGTTCAGGTAATGCTTCTGTGATGTACTGATGTTTATATGGTGATTTGGTGAATCTTAAATGTTTTTTTTTTTGCTAATCCTTTTCTTATAATACTTTTAAGATCATCCCGAAAACACACACACTGATGTTATGTTTTTTTCTACAATTCAAATAAAAACTTTCAGATTCATTCAACTTGTTAGTCAACAATGGTGTGGATGCAGGGCAAGTAATTTTTCATGTAAGTATTAATAACCAAGATATAAAACTAGGGTTTTCCTGATTCTATGTCAAGAAAGTCAAATTATTTATTTATATACATTAACTGGTTATCTTGTTATTGTTCTAGGTTCAGACACACATTCATATAATTCCCTGTAGGGCCCGAGACTGCCTATGGGCTTCTGAGGTATGCCAAATAATTCTTAAGGTGTGTTTGGATATGTGTTTTGAAAAGGCATATTCGTAATTAAATAACCCGAATCAGGCAAACAACTTGAATCAAACAACTGTAGAAATAGTGTTTGGATCTGTTATTTGTCACTATGATAATCCAAAGCTTCATTGTTTGGCAAATTATGATAAAGTAAGAAATTAATAGATAAAATGACATTTTTGATAGAAGTACACAGGTTGTGTGATGGAAATAAAAATCAAATTAAGTTTAAAAAGAAATGAGGGGTAGATAAGTAATTTTATTTATTCATGATCAGTTTTGTTACAGGAGGTATGAAACTGATTATTTGACCCGGTCTGTATCCAAAGTCCAAACATTAAACTCTTTATTCGTTATCTATTATAATCATTGCTTCTATAGAATTTTTTTATGAGGAAAATCTTTTAATTCAACTTATGATATATGAATTTGATACACTATTGATTGCATAAATCGAGTTGAAGTTGTGATATTAAGGTATTTTCAAAACACAAATCCAAATAACTTCGTAGCTATCTAACATGGTTTAATGTGGTTGACACAATATATTTTTATTTGCCAAATATTGTTTGACAGAGCTTAAAGCGGCACCCCTTAAAGCGTAGTTGGTTTCAACAATGGCGAGCCATTTAAGCGACATCGAAGCGAGCTCGAGCCTAACTTTTAGCTTATTTGAGATTGTTCTCAAAATTGCTCGAGCCGAGCTCGAACTTTGGGTTTTACTCGCGAGCTGAGCTCGAGCTCAAATAAGTAGAGTTGAACCAAAGAAAAACATGACGAGCCGAGCTCGAGTAGTGAAAGGCTCGGTCTTGGCCCGGTTCATTTACACCCTAAGGTATTTGTGTCTTAGAACCTAAATCAATCACTTAAGATTGTTGCGATTAATGTTAGATAGAACTAACCAACTCAATCTGTTGTTAATCCCCTTACTTTTTTTTCATTTTTTAAGGGTTTTCATTTTACGCTTTTTCAGACTTGTTGAAAAGGCGGTTTTGACACGTTTAATCGACTAAATGCTTATTGTGACAACTATTATGGGTTAATGTTGGGTAAAACCTTCAACATAGTAATGAATCGATGAAGCACATGAAAGTTTTCTTAAGTTATGTTAGTTTCTTTTCTTTTTATTTCGTTGAGTGACACTTATATGAAGTTAAACTAGAAGCATGAAGAAACCTCACTAGATTTATTTTACAAGAATGTGAAATGTCAACAATGCGTACATTTAGCTGATAAGTTGTACTGAATTGCTTATTCTATCGTTTGTGGATTCGTATTGGCGTTTTAATTTAGTGGTCTTAGAAAATAGTCTCCGGCTTTTTTAGAAACCAACATATCTAGACGAAAGCTTTAAGACTAGAGGAGACTACGCCTTTTTTGTTTTCTTTTTTGTTTTCTATAACAATTTTCGCTTCCTACGTTTAATGTAAACTAAAGATCTGTCTAAATATTTTGTTGTGCAATATTTTGTTGTGCCAAATTCTATATAGAACGTAGCATGCTTTCATTTAACCATCCCGTGTAGCCGTTAAAAACTTAAATATAGTTTTTTGTCGTTTTAAGATTTGAATTATATTCCGCCCTGTATTATCGACTCCAGCGTAACGCGCGGGTTTCCTACTAGTATATGTATGATGTAAGTATTTGGAGACAACCCTTTTAATTGAGAAAACTTAGGAAATTCTAACTTCCCGACATTTTTTCACACATGTAATATACATGTTTTTAAGAGCTTTGAGCAAAAAAAAGCATCTGAGAGGATTTTTTTTTTAAATAAACAAGTTTTGCACAACGCGACTGTGTTACACAAAAACTTGTTTATTTTTTTAAATCTGGTTGGCGCTTTTTTATTATTTTTTTTTTGCTCAAGACCCTTGGAAACATGTATATTACACGTGTGATTTTTTCAAAAACAAAAAATGTCTGGAGGTTAGAGTTTCTTAGATTTTCTCAATTTAAAAGGTTTTTATCTATCTTTTCCCTGTATGTATGATGTATGATGTATATGTAAGTGTGTATGTGTGTCTGTGTGTGTGCGTGCGCACACTACGTAATAGAGAGTAAAGGTGTACCAATATTAACACCCTTATTATATAGTAGAGTAGATAGAAGATAAATAAGGGTTGGGTTCAAATACCTAGTCATACAAAGTGTATCAAACAGACTCCGATTGAATTCATTCTAACGGTATTGAAACCGTCTCGTCGAACTCTGCAGTTTTAAATTTCAGGTTTTCACTTTTAAACTTTTAACTAGTTGATTTTATAATTTTTGTTTCAGATCAATTGTCTTTTTATTTGGCATTATGATTTTTTTTTATTAATCTCGACATTGTTTGTATTTTTCTTGCCATTTTGTTATCTTTTTCGATCCGTTATATTTTTGTACCTTTTAAATTTAGAAGATTGTATAGAAAAATATTTTTTAAATGTTTGTCTAAGTAACATAGTATTTATCACGCATATAAAGAATACAGGCATATAAAGATAATGTAAGGTAGTTAGAAACATTAAACCTTACTCATTTTTGGACTTTTGGTATACCATTTTTCATTTTTTTTAAATTAACGTATTAAACTATTCCATTTTTCGGGTTTAGGTAAATTACCTTTAATAATCCTTTACATACTATTTTTTTTATTAGGGTTATTAGATTTTATGATTTCTAATTATTGGGCATTAGCCGCTGTTACTCTTAATTATCACTTTGACTTCCACCACTATCTATTTAATATTTTATCTGTTGTGTCACTCCGTAGGTAAACAATTGTTAGTGTTTGACTTGTGTTATTGATGATATTAGGCTATCACTTCGTGAATTACTAATGCAAGTGTTAAGTTGGAAGTGGTGGGAGTTAAAGTGATAGTTAGGAGTGGCAACGGCCAATATCTAATAGTTGTGTGTGATAAAATCCAATAACCCTTTTTATTATCTAGAAAAGACTAGAAATTTAAATTACAGTTTTAAAAGCATTATATATATCAGTAATTAAGGAATATAAATAGTAACTTTATTTATATAATAAGATATAGCTTTTTTATTTTTTATATAATATATTATAATAGTTTATTATTATATTTACTTTTAATAACATATTTTTTTCTTTTTTTAAAACCATGTATTTTCTTTTACTTTTTTTAATATTTTTTTCTTTTTTAGAACATATATTAATTTATAGATAATCTTATACTTCTTTAATAATTTACGTTTATAATTTTTTTCTAAAAACTGAAGTACATAGTTGTGCTTGATTTTTTCCCTCGACATTCCGTTATAAGTTTTGTTCAAAATAAAGTTGGACTCAAAATAAAATATTTATTTGGTATCATAAAATCGTATGATGATAAACTAAATCGTTTTAATGGTTTAGCTTTTAAACAATATGTTTTATTTTCAAATCACGTTTGTTTTCCATTATCATTTGCCCGGTTTCGCTGCAACACGCGACGCAAAAAAAAACTAGTATTTATTTACTTTATCCGCCAATCAAAATTCCAATATTATTCTTCTAGAGTATTACATACCTATAATATTGTGTTTGTATTTAGAGATTCAAAACTAATTATTACAAGAGTTACCAATGGGATGTTGGTTAACTAAAGACAACATTTAAACACCTAACTCTAACAAAGAAAGGTCCTGGATTCAATTCTCATAGACGGCAATGATTAAAATAAATTTGTCATTCAAAAAAGGTTTATTATAAGGCTACAGGGTGTGGTATAAAGCCTCTAAGAGCTTTCTCACGCCACCTCAGCGTCACGTCAATGCCATGTCACATAGGGGGCTTTAAAGCCCATTCTTTTAACTTGTATGCAATGGTTTAAAGCCTCCATCATTATTACATAATTATTATTTTTTATTTATATATATATTTTTTAATAACTACAAAATAAAAAAAACATAATTTCAGTAAAAATAAATAGAACATTACAAAGTCCTAAAAAATTGCAAAGTTACTTAAAAAAAGTACTAGAGAATAAAAAAAACTATATATATTTCGCTCGAATTTGTGCCTTACCAGCCTCCAAAATGATTCGGTCATCCTCTGTTAGTTGCGAAAAGTCTCTCGCGAGATATTTCATATCTTTCTGGATTTGTTTCTCCATTTTTAGTTCTAACTCATTTTCCTTGATCGAGAGAAGCTTGTTGAGTCTATTGTCGAACTCGTCCAACCTTGACGGGCCATCCGATGGCGTTGAAGAAGACGTGTCTCGTGCAGCTGCCTTACTTCTATCCCTACCCTTTGATCGTCGCAGCTCTTGCGGTTGTTCAAATTCCTCGAAGTCGTCGTTACATTAAGAGTAGTACGAGCATCGGATTCGGATGGTTCAGTAGTGGATTGATTTGGACCGTTTTGACCTATGGGTCGTTGGGTCAAACGACGGTACAAGATATCACTTGGGAGATTTGCGAAGAAGCTCCCACGAAGGTATCATCATAGACGCATGCCAATGATTAATTCTATAGTCGTTGTGGGCGGCGGCCATAATGTCCACGTCGCTCGAACCACTTCTTCTTCTAAGATTGTTGACGAGATTATTATGTATGTTGTTGAAATTGCTAATCTTGGTCCGCATTGCGCTCCACTTGCCTGAAAATGAGTCGGCCGAACGATATTCACCACGACCCATTACGGCGAAAAACTTCTCACGTATACGACTCAAAAATACTTTTACATCTTGGTCGTTTCCTATAATATTATAAAATAATTATAAATTTATAATTGTAAAAAAATATTTATAAATGTATTTATAAAAAATATATTTATAAAAATAAAAAAAACTTTATGGAGAGAAATTTTACCAACAATCGCATCTTCCGACACGTCAAGCCATGCATGTGACAACGCAAGTTCTTCCCTAGGCGTCCACTTCTCGATAGTCTTAGGAGTACGTGTTTCGCTCTCAGCCTTCTTACATTGCCTTCTCTATCCTCCACTTTTTGAGGAAGTGGGTTGGGTTTCGGGTACGGATTCGGTTTCGGGTGTGTTTTGGGTTTGGGATGTGTTTTGGGTTTGGGGTATGTTTTGGGGAAAAATGGCGGTTGGGAATAGTATCCGTAAAAACCAGGAATCGTTGGCGTGGTCGGATAAGGGGAAGTTGGGGTGCTAAGTGGCATCGGATAATACCCAAGCTCACCCGTTCGCGGGTCTCTTCGGTAACGGTCTTCTTGCTCGTTGTTGGGATTGTTTGGTACACTTTGCCAAAATGGATGGTTGGGATCCCACGCGTTTTAGATAAAAAATTGTGTGATTATAAAAAAAATTGTAAAGATTTTAGATAAAGGTAGAGGAAGAAGAGATGAAAAATATAGAAAACTGGTAAGATATTTATAGGTATAATATAAATTTTAAGCTTAATTTTTTTAATATGACCGTTGATCAACGGTTGAATGTTGACCATTTGCCTCGATACCCCCAAAAAGCGTTCATTAGCATGCTGGCGAGAAAGGGATAGCGCCCCCCCTTTTAACAACAGGGGTGGTTGGTGGCCCCCGGGGAGCTAAAATTGTGGACGTGGCGGGGTGGCACTAAGCTACACCCTATGGCCTAAGAGTTGATTCGTTTTAGTTATGGGTTAAAACCAAACTAATAATTGATGTTTTGATTTATAAATTTTCATGACTAACTGAATGTTTGAGTTAATTTGATTATTAGAAGTATGGTTATGCTAATTTATTACAACGAGTATTAAGTCCCCGTGTTGTGGCGAGGGTGTAAAATGATAACAAATAGCACCAATGCTATACTACAGCCAACGACTACCAACATTGAAGTTGCAGCGTCTTAATGTGGAGAAATTAGACCGACATATAAAATAGAGAAAATGATAACTAACTCGATTTAGGACTTGCGCATTGTGACGAACTTGTTAAACGGGAAAAAATAGACGACGTAAATACACTGAACCACACACGTACATTGCGAGATGTTAACTCGCAAAATTTAGAAGAAGCATATAACAAAACGTAAAATCGTTGAACCACACACACACACACATTGTTCCGTGTTAACTCGCAAAATTTAGAACTAAACGTAAAACGAAAAATTTTGCAAAATATGAAAAATATAGGGGATCAAAGTTGAAAGTGTAAAGTTGTTAGGTTAAATTGAAAAAACTAAAAACTATTGGGTTATAACTACAAAATTAAGTAGTTATGGGTTTAAAGTGAAATATCAAGTTTTTTTTTTCAAAAACCCCAAAAAATGGGTACAACACCTCAAAGCATCAAATTGTTCCGAATTTATATTATGTAAATAGCATAAAAATACGATCATTTAACTAATGGGTTGATTCGGGTTAGTAATAGGCTAAAACCGAACCTATAACTAATATTTTGATTTTTGAATGTTAATAACCAATTGGTTTCAGCTATAGACTAAAGATCAAATACAAATAAACTTAACATACAAAACGTAAAAACTGAAGAAAAAATCAAAAAAACGCGGTGGCATTTTTCGTAAATATTTGGTCTTCAAAATTACTTTACAGGATCATTTGTAGAGTGATTTTGGTCTTGTAGAGTAATTTTGTAAAATGTTCTTGTAGAGTAATTTTGATCTTTTGTAGAGTAATTTTGTAAAATGATCATGTATAGTAATTTTTTAGCATTTAGTTATGGGGTTTAGCTTTATGGTTTAGTTTTTAGCTTTTAGTTTTGGGAGGGGGGAAGGTTAGGTTTTTTTAGGTTTTTGGGGGGTGGGGGGCTAGGTTTTTTTTATCAAAATTACTCTACAAGAATATTTTACAAAATTATTCTACAAGATCAAAATTACTCTACAACAACATTTTACAAAATTACTCTATAAGACCAAAATTACTCTACAAATGATCCTGTAGAGTAATTTTGATAATTACCCTACGACCAAATATTTATGAAAATACTACCGCGTTTTTTTGCCTTTTTCTTCAGTTTGTACGTTTGGTACGTTAATTTTATTTTCACAGGAACTTAACTCTTCAGCTATAAGTGTTTCGGTTAATCCCATTATTAAAAATATGGTTATGCTAAATCAGTCAACCTTGGTTTAACTTTTTTTTTTAAACGGCTAAGCTTTTCCCCTCTACATAACACCTCTTAAGAATTAAACTTTCTTGATCTCCCCACAAGAGAACCTCGGTTTAGCTATCGCGCTATTTGACTTGGATGGTTTCAATTTAATTAATTTTAATTAATAAATCCATTTATACCCCGGTTCAAATAAAACATGAACAACTTTTTTTTAACGGCCAATAAATCCTTCAAATGTGCTACTGGCGAAATTCACTACATCGGGATACATTCGCCTCCAAAGCAGGGAAAACCCTCACCTAGGGCAAAAGCCCGTGAACACTAGCCCGAAGGCACGAGAATGCGGTGAGGTAAAACCTATTCAGTTCAAGGATCGAACTAGCGATCACCGCATACTCGCCTAGTCTCCCATCATCACCAGATGCCGCTGAAAACTAATGGGGGGAAGCAGAAATGTAACCTGGGTCTCTTAGAAACCCAAGTTTCTCCCTTACCACTCCACCATAAGCTCATCGGCAAATGAACAACTCTTTTTAACTTATGAAATACAATACATAACAACTAATACGTTTGTATAAACAAAATAAAAGAAACATCTGATATATATCATAGTACTTTTTAGAAATATAAATGTCGGTTTTAATGTTGATTCAATTAAGTTTTTTTGAAGGCAAGGAACGATGTGTCATCCATCATGACACCGGACGCTGTGGCCAAGGTCGACTACTCGACCGCCATCAGCCCCTTGGCTCTCCCCGGATGTGCAGAAACCTGACCTCCACCCGCCCGAAAGCACGACAATGGGATAATCGGTAAAACCCCGCCTCCCATCCAAATCAAACCGGCACCACCCTTATTCCCTCTTCACCTGGATGACACAGAAAATAATAAGGAGAATGAAAATCGAACCTGAATCAATAAATACCAATTCTTTTCACAATCACTCCACAACTACCCCATATTGGTTCATTTAAGTTAAATTGATTATTTATACACATATAAAAATAACAAAACCACAAAAAATAATTATAAATATATCATAACCGCCACTCGATTCAGTTGGCTATTATTTTTTAATGTTGTAGGATTGAAGCTAGTTTCGAATTCAGTTATATATTGCATCAAATAAAATATCAGAAATTCTTTTATTTATAATGAATTGGGTCAAATAAAATATCAGCAGCCCTTTTATTTTAACTAAGAAAAACAACCAGTATGTCAATTTTATAAACTATATTTTTTTCGACTTATGACATACTGCCTATAAAAGTTTACCAACATTAAGAACGTCGATTTTAATTAGTATCGGTTTGGTTCAATTAGGTAGTTAAATTATTTATGCTCATATAACAATAACCGAATCATAAAAATTAACATTAGATATCAAAATAACCATAACCAAACCTCCAATTTCTCAACCGATTTCCTTATTCCACTTCCATGACTTTGATTATTTTAGTTATGGTTCAACTATTATCATAGTTGTAAAAAAAGGTCTCTAAGCCTGAATACATCCTGAGTGGTCGCTACAAGGTAGGCTGTCGAGGCGACTTTCTTCAATTCCGCCTAATTACTCAGAATCGATCAAACGTAATCAACCTCGACCAGAATCGGATCTAGTAGGTCAAATCGGACCGAGTTTGATTTAAAAAAAAGTAAACATAATTTCTACTCCTATCATATTAAAGAATGAATATTATTTTCACGTATTTGTTATAAATATTAGTAAATTTATGTTATTTGACATATATTTAACTTTTGAAAACTAATATCTTTATAATTTAACATGTTTGAGTACTCCCCGAGTATTCTCTGCCTAGGCCGAGTACTCTTAACTCCCAGTCGACCGACTAGGTGGCGCCTAGCGACTTTTACAAGCATGACTTTTATTGAAAACCATTTTATAAATAAAATATAAAGAAGTTTACTCAAAAGAATTAGGCAAACACAAGAATGAAAGATATATATTAATGTGTTTTTAGTAGATTAAGTAGGAGTTTTAAGTGTACCTGCCAAGTACACCTTTTGTACTTTACCTTCTTTCTTTCTTTGTCTCTCTTTACCTTTCCTTGTATATTTATACTACTCACCACCCCACCCCTAATTATCTATCAATCACATAATGAACAAGCTCATGCGCCGGCTGGCTCGAGCTTCTCACTCCCTCCTCCGCTCCTCCTCCGCGGCTCTCGGTGGCTCTTCTGCTAGCGTACCGGAGGGCCACCTACCCGTTTACGTGGGCGAAGAGATGGAACGGTTCGTCGTAAGCGCCGAGCTACTAAGCCACCCACTCTTCATAAGCTTGCTTAACAAGTCGGCTCAGGAATATGGCTACCAACAGAAAGGTGTCCTACGTATCCCTGCCACGTCATCATTTTCCGGCGGCTTATGGAAGCTTTGAGGGTTGGTGAAGAAGCTTCTTATGATCTACAACATCTTTTGTCACAACATAATAATATTGATAACATCTATTGATGGTAGGTAGAGTGTGATCATTTTTAGTTTCGTATGTGTTACACCACTTGAGTTGTATATTAATTACTTTCTTGTGTTTATAAATAAATGTTAAAATGTTAATGACAAATTAAAATATATATAAAGTTTTTATTCCGAGTCTTGTATCTGAATACCTGTCTCATTACTTGTCTCAGACTTTTTGGGTTTTGTGTATTCTCATCAGGTTTGGTTTTTTTTTCATGCTTGTATAATTAAAGAGTTTGATAGGCAGCCAAAGCAATAGCGAGCTCTTGTGTGTGTGGGGGAGGGGGGTATTGTAGAGAATGGGAAAGAGTGGGCTCTATGCCATATCATGGCATCTATTAAGAAGAGACAATAAAGCACCCTCGTTAACATGGCGTAATAAAGCCCCTACCACCTTAACCATGCCCTGCAAGCTTAGGGGGAGGGAATGCCTGCGGGGAATGGCTTCGGGGAGGGGGGGTTGCCAAGCGGGGAAGGATTGTCAATGGTGGATCGGTGAGTGGGGAGTAGGAAAGAAGAGGTGTGGGCGGTGACTACTCACCGAGAAGGAAGAGAAGAGAGGGAGGAGAGTGAGTGGGTTAATGGTGGACTCCAACCCCTTTTAACCAATCATAATTTTTTTTTAGTTTTTAAGATAAATAGGTTTATTATGAATGTCAGTGTTTAATGCAAAATGAGGAGTAAAAGTGGGGATTTGACATGACATGAGAAGATTGGTAGGGTTGAGAAGTCACCACTCCCCACATGGGGAGCATTCCTTCCACCCATAGAGATGTTAGTTTGTTGGCTTGTCACTTTGATTTTTTCATATTTTTGAACCGGTATATGTTAAAAATAAAAAAGAATCAAAATGTGTTACATGAAAATGTAATTTGGTTGCATTTAAAACATGATTTAACTTTATTATAAGAAAAGGCAATATGAATTGGGAAAAAGAAGAGGAGGTTGAAGGTGACAAGCGTGGACGGTAGGGAGGGTGAGTCATGTGAGTAGTAGTGGAAATGGGGATTTTTTGCAAAGATTTTGCCATTTTAGGTATTACCAAAATAGCTAATATATTATTATCTTATATGTCAGTATTACAATTTGTACCTTTGTTTATATGATGGACTTTAAAGGGTACATATATGTTTTTAAAAAATAGAGAAAAAATATGTGGAAAATAATATAAATTAGGTTTTTGTAATTGTGATTTGAAACTTAAAAACAAGACTTGTGTGGATATAAACATGAGTTTGTCGTAGACGCTTCGCGTGTGTAGCAAAGACCAGACCATCCACGGAACATCTTTGCTCCTTTTGTGTAACAAGTGATTTGTATTTAAGAAAACCAGTTTTAAATTGTGTTTAGTTTTAGAAACTAAGCTCGTTACATATTATGAAAAATATATTTACAAGAATATTGGCATAGGCACTAAAACATACTTACCGACACTTGAGAGTGTACAAACGATGTAGTGATCTGTTATAAGCAACAAATTTATTAAAAGTCCACTACTGTACACATGCAAATTATTATGTCACACGTGAACTAGTGGATATTTTGTATAAGTCTCGTTTATTAATGTAAAAAGTGCAAAAGTTATTAAAATTGTTATTGTTTTTTTTTTTTTGGTTACGTATGATTTGATGAAAAATAAGTATTATTCGAGTTAGGAATAAATTAAAGAGAGGTTGTGGTGTTTATTAAAAAAATTTGATGAGATTTAATAGAGGTTATATTAATAATAGTTATTATCATTTATAAGTAAGAAACAATAAATGATTTTTCTAGAATAAATGTGTTAGGCAAAGATTAAGTAAAATCACATTAGCATATAATTAAACTAGTTAGATTACAACTATCTGCTCACACTTGAAAGTTGAAATACATATTGAGCCTTCCTTGTTTTCTCCCTATTTCGTGTATGTTTTGTATAGAGCTTTTAGAAGTTTTTAGGAGGTTCAAGCGTTAAGTTTTTAAGAAAAAACTCCAATTTAATAAAAAGCCTTGTTTGGTTGAAGGAGCTTGAAGTTTTTGGTTAAACGCTCCTACTAGTAGCGTTTAGAAGGAGCTACAAGCTTTTAGGAAAAAAAAATGACTATTTTAACCTCTAAAAATAATGAACTTTCTAATGTACCAACTTTTTAATGTCTATTTTGGTCATTTTATACATTTTATTAAAAGCTCCAGTCACTCTGCCAAACACCTAAATATATCTAAAAAGCTACAACTACAGCTTCCAGCCTCCAGCCACCAGCTTCTAGCCTCCAGCCACCAGCTTCCAGCTACCAACAACAGCTACTTTTGCCAAACATACCCTTGATGGTGCATTGTTTATGGTTCACGGTTGTTTTAAAGAAGAAAGAATTTATTTATTTAATTACAAGCAAAAATTAATTGAAAATATAAGTAGCATTGAATTAATATCAGAGAATTATTATAATTATAATAAAGTGTGAAAACGATGAGAACGGACATCAGCCATTAGGTCAAAAAAATCAATGGATTAGATTGGCGAGGTGGCGTTTTCGTAAATTTTCTCAACTTTATTACGGTGCCGCGCTTCATTAAGGGCAAAAAAAGTAAAAATGCAACTACAAAAAAACATACAATACGGGACCAAAACATATATTTTCTCAGAGAAACCTCCCCCAATTCGAAGAAAACGCCCTAGAAAACGCGAACAAGATATATAATGGCGTCGAACCGTCAAACAAGATCCAGCTGCAACAAACACAGTAAGTTAACTTGGATTTACATTATACTACTTTAATGATGTTTTTGGCGTTTAAAGATTATTATTCATTGCAGCTTCCATGGGTGAGGGATCTGGTGGGTCGCCTGCTCCAAAACGCCAAAAAAATACCGAGCATGAGAAAGCAATAAACATGGTACGGATGGTTATTTTTATTATGGTTTATGTTTAAAGTTTAATAAATGTTTATGTTTATGTTGATAGCTTGTTTCTGAACACCGAATTCGTTATGATAGTTTATGACTGTATTAGTAAAACGTCATCCTCCTTGCATCATTTGTATTGTTGAAAACGCCATTAAAATGCAATTTGTTGTCTGTATTGTACTTGTTATATATAACTTTTGTCTGGTTCTAAAACGCCATTAAATAAAACTTGTTTCATAGGCAAAGAGGGTTTAAGGCTAACAATAAATAAGCAGACAGGGAAAACCCAAAACGCCAATAAGAGGAAGGCGTCAAGTAAGAATGTTGAGGTTGATTACATTTACTAGACAAAACGCCTAAAACGCCTTGTATTTTGTAAGTTACTAGACAAAATGTCAAAAAATAAGTATAAACGCCACGATGAAAATAAGAAAGTCTAAAACGTCATTGATAATTTATAATTAAATTATAAAAAATGATAAACACCATATATTAAGCGGGTTAGAGAATGACAATCATACCCCGCGTAACATTTTGCGAGACCAGCCACATGTTAGGCCAGGATCTTCCGTTCTCACACTTTAAATCATTTTCTCCGGTTCCCGTTTCATAATAATAAAACACTTATATTATCTATACCCTTTATGAATGCATTCATTGGGGCAAACAGATAAACCATGATTTTAAGATAGAGTTAATTACGTTTTTCGTCCATGTGGTTTGTCAAAAATCACTATTTCAGTCCATTAGTTTAAAAATTGCCATTTCAGTCCATGTGGTTTCATTTTCGTAACTATTTCAATCCACATTCTTAATTTCATCCAATATTTGACCCTTTATTGCAAACTAATGGACTGAAATAGTGATTTTTGATAAACCAATGGATTGAAATAGTTACGAAAGTGAAAGCACAGGGACTGAAATGATAATTTTTTAAACTAATGGACTGAAATAGTGATTTTTGACAAACCACAGGGACGAAAAACGTAATTAACTCTTTTAAGATATTCAAGAGAGTTTATTTTTTTAAATAAGAGTAAAATTACTCTTTCGTCTTTCTACTTAACGTATATATTAGAGCTTATAAAGCTGAAACTCTTAAACACATTTTTGTCTCACATCGCTTGCTTGAATAAACATTGTGAAAGAAAATTCTTATGTAGAGAAAAATAGCTCAACAAAGTTCTTTAGCAAATTTTTTTAGCTGCGTCGATGACCCCTTTAGCCTGTTTAGTTTCAATTTTTTTTTTGGTTCATAGGCTAGTTCGAAGCCGAACCGAACCAAAGACTTCAGTTTTGGTTATGGCTATTGATTAAACCGAATGAACTGTCTTGTGCACATCCCTAAAATCACCTACCTAAATATTGTCTTCTCCGACGCATCGCATAAGGCATCACTCTAGTAGATTAAAAATACTCGTTTATTTTACTATATTGGTTCGTTTGTAGATCGTTTGATAGAGAAATAGTGATGGTTTTCTTAGGTATAATAATAGATTGAGGTATGCATATATACCTTTTACGACTTCTTAAATTCTTTATTTTAGTTTTTTTGTTTCGTGTTTGGTATATGTTGTATCTTAGTCTATTCAATTTTTCATTTTATAAGTAAAGTTTTGTTATATATGTACGCATAATATGTTTAAATTTTCTTGTGATGAGGGTGAACTGAAGGGCACACAAAGGGTGAGCTAGAGCTACCTAAAAAAGACTATATTTGTATTAACAGATGAACTGAAACAAAAAAAAATTATGCTTCGTTGAGAGTCGAACTCAAGACCTCCCGCTTACTAAACGGGTGCTCTAACCAACTGAGCTACGAGAGCTTGTTGTTTGATTTTCTCAACATAAAATCATAAAGTAACTATAGGTGGAAATAACAACTCTACTTTGTTCACCGTTAGATTGAGAGCAACCACAAATAGAAACAGGATGATGCTGAGATGTAATTCTGTTTTGGGTTTGTTCACCCACAAATGGCGCTTCGTGTTTAAGGGGCCTTTAGCGTTGTTTTTGAAGGTAAACTATGTTATGTGACATCCGGGATTGTTTATGTCACACCGGTTAGTTTTTGTTGATTCAAAACTATAAGCTTACTCTTTGGGTGAAATAAGTTTATTATCTACTTTTGAAGCGATCCCGAACACTCGTCGTAATTGAGTTAAATCGAGGGGATTTATATAAAAAAAAAACTTAATACATTCAATTATAAACTTAAAAGACTTAGTATTGCTATTCAGAAAGGGGTAGGGCACAGCTTTTTGCCCTTTACCTTGTATCTCGATGTAATTATTATCTTTTTATTAATTCTATTTCAAATAGCATACAATTTATATTGAAAATCAGTGATGACATAGGGAAATGCTTAATTAATCCTTTTACAAGTAGGTGGAAACATGCATGGTGTACATAAAGGGGATGCAAAATGCTTATGATACATGTGCAATGGTGACTATATGGATGATGACTCATGTTTATTCAATGTAAATTCAAGAAAATGCATTACAAACACCATATATCTCTTTGTCTCTTTGTTGGATAGGTTACTTGATCATGATAAATATCAATTTTCTCCACTTTTGTATCTATGATATTTAGTTTAGTGATTTTAAAAGTTTATATTTCATGTATATCCTTCTAAAACTTTATGGTATCAATTTTATCCTCGTAAAACAATTCAAAATATCATCGTTATCTCATAGACATTGAAAAAATATGTCATTTATAGTCACTTGTTACACTTGCTAACCAAGAGAAACTATACATGAAGATGATTTATAGAAGTAAGTCAGGAATATTGTTTGTCTATATGTTTATTCAGTTAATAACACAATTGTTATAAATATATGATTTTGTTTTATTTATTATATTAGATGGTATTTATTTAGTGTTTATTCAGTTATGATGAAATTTTGTACTTTTAGAAGGATATATAAAAAGGAGTAAACTGTCATTTTGGTCCCTGAGGTTCGGACAGTTTTGTCACTTTAGTCCAAATCTCAAACTTTTTGTATCTGGTCCCTGTGGTTTCAGTTTTATTGCCATTTTGGTCCAAAAATGATATTTGTCTTCTAAAATCCTACTATTTTGTCATTTTCCTCAGGGGCAAAATGGTTCATTTTAAACAGAGTTTAAGGTTTGTTTATTTATATATATAATATATATTAATACTTAAAATGACCATTTCTGTTTAAAATGACCATTTTGCCCCTGAGAAATAGGATAAAATAGTAGATTTTAGAAGACAAATATCACTTTTGAATCAAAATGGCAATAAAACTAAAACCACAGGGACCCAGATGCAAAAGGTTTGAGATTTGGACTAAAGTGGCAAAACTGCTCAAATCTCAGGGACCAAAATAAAGTGGATAAGCACTCTAAAGCTTGCGCAAAGAACCAGCATGTCTTTGTCCCTTTTGCCTTTGATATTTTTGGCTCCCTAGCGCCAGAAGCTATCCACTTCTTGACGAGGTTCAATGGGTCGTCTATAGCAATTGTTCAACCCCAAGGGGGCAAGGGTTTGTATTGGAAGGTTAGGGTTTGCAATTCAGAAAGGATTGGCGGCGCAGCTTGTTGCCCGGCTACCTTCTATTTTATGTAACTTGGCAAGTTTTCTGGCTTATATATGAATTATATTACTTTAAAAAAAATAATGAAACTGATTTCGATTATTTAAGAGTAATCTTACACCTGACCATAGAAGGTGCACTGACAAAACCACTGGCTCATACATGACAATTTGTCACAAACGAGACTCAACCAACGACCACCCCTTAAGAAGGTCATTGAGTACTGTAAGAGCACTGCACTGCCCGTTTGGTAGTTTAATATAATCTGTTTGGAATTAAAAACCTAAGATCGCAAGCTTAATTTATCACTTATAGCAACTTAATATATTACTTATCCTGTAATGATACATAATATAATTGCATCAAATCACAACATAGTTTCATCTTAACGTACTTGCACTTATACATATATGTGACTATGTTGTATTATTTCAGGTACAATAAAAAAAGGTGAAAGTATGTTATACTTCAATGAGTTACTCCTATCTTTAAACTTAATTCTTATTAAAGAATTTCATCAAAAGTTGGTTAAAAAAATATATCTCATATTCATTAATTTAAAACAAATGAATTAAATGCTTACAAAACTCAAAAATTATTACGATCGCGATGGGACTCGAACCCACAATCTCCCGCTCCGGAGGCGAGCGCCTTATCCATTAGGCCACGCGATCTTTTTGTCTTCTCTTGTTTAATTATTTTACTTCAACCATAATCAGTTATAATTTGTCAACAACATTTTTGACGTTCGAATTTTAATTCCTATAAAAATAAAAACACTGTCTAAATAAATCAATTTTAAATAAGTATTGTTTTTTAAACATACACTGTCTAAATAAATCAATTTTAAATAAGTATTGTTTTTTAAAATGTTTGATTTAGGGATATCAAATAATATATATTTTTGAAACAGATGCTTTATTAAATTTTTAAAAAGATTCATTAGATAGTAAATAGGTCACATGATAGTTTATTTATATGTATCGAATTTTACATCATATTTTTTGTATGTATATAAAACCAAAAAAAAGTCATGAGAAAAATGGATCTTTGATATACCAATTAAACAAAACAAGCTTTTAATTAAATTTATAGATATGAGATACAATAATAAATTTGGCATATTCACTTTATATTCACATAACAATAGAAATGTGCAAAATTAACTACTTTTTTATATAAGAAAGCAGATATACAAAATGTTGATACATGAAAAATGATAACCATACAAATACTTCACTTGTGAATAAAACAAAGTAAAAAACACATCCAGTTTCTCATATTCCAATACAACACAAAATAATTCCACGTATTTTATTACTATAAAACTAAAAGAACTTGTTTGTTATCAACATTAAGTAAGAATAAGATAATCATTCTCATGATTTTTTCTTAGAACGGACCTTTTGACGACCAATTTTTTAAGTTATTTCACAACGTAACTAAAATTGTAAAAGTTTTACTTTTGACTACAAGAAGTCACGCGGGTAAGGAAGAGCCCGCTACGTAGGCACCACATAGACCATGTGAGTTTTGTTTTCTACATCAAGAAATGCAAGGGCTGGTCAAGGGCAAAGGCAAAGCCTCATTGTTTTAAATTTAATAATTTTTTAATATTTAATGCATATGATTGGTTAAGAGGGTGGTCAAAGATGGCGTGGTCCATGGATATCATTCTTAGAGATTTAGGTATTGCAACACACACAAACACGAAAAAACTGCAAGAGAAAAATAATAAACGAAGATGACACGCGAGATTTACATGGTTTGGTTGTTGTGATCTATGTACACGAGCTGCAACCAGTATATTATTTATTGTTTTATGCCTTACTCGTTATGAGGAATACACGTACATGATGTCTATTTAGAATTACATATTAGGGTTACAAAAAGAAAACTAATAATTGGCTTTAATTAAATAAACGGGCCAAGCCTTTATGTCTTCAGTTTAAGTTTTTTGTTCTAAAATTGTATTTAATTTGAATTGGGCCTAACCTAAATCGAGCCTCCATACATAACCAAACAATCCCCCACTTAAAGCTTGATGATCTTCAAGTTGTCTTCCGTTGTGAACGTTTGAACCTCTTGTCATATGCCTTATCTACCTGATTGTAGTGGCCTTCTCACCAGTTAACTTGAGTCCCGTTGAAGGTCCCCCTAACCAGTCCTCAATCCATATCGACTCCATTTTTGGATCCTGGAACACCCCGAGAACAAACAAACTCTCCATGTGTTGCAGGTAATTCTCTGGAGAGACTTTGACCGTTGGAACATAGTTCTCTTAACCCACTATTTTTTGGTAACTCTAGCTGAAAGCTTGAAACACAATCCGTGCTCCCACTGCAACGAAAACCCTTGACTAGTAATTTGGATTCCTATCACGCTCAATTTGAATCTAACATGTAGTTTTGGGTTTATCTCCTACAAAAAAACCTTCTTATACCCTCGAGATTTTGGTCTTTTTCTGAATTGGGATGGTCTCTCCCTTGGACAGTAAAACAACCATGTAAAGCGAACCTCTTTTCTTCCTAAAGCTATGACAAATTCCCCTTAACAACTTTCCATCGCCCATTCCCGAACCTAACCTCATATCCCTGTTCATCCAACTATCCAACAAAAATCAACTATTTCTTTAAGCTTGGAATCACCCTGACATCCTTCAAAGTCCATGAACCTGACATCTTTTATATATTCTTCTATTCTTCGTCTATATCTTTTGAAAAATAATCACCATGAGTTCTTCATCAGATGAGGAAAATGTTGGGAATTTTTTTCTTAGCATGATGCTTGAGACGACTAAAATTGTTGCCGAGATGGAAGAAGATGGTGAAGACGTAGAAACTTCACAACCAAGAACGAGGGCCGTTGTGTTACATAGAGATCACGAAGATATATTATGTTTATACAATTTTTATTTTGAAAGTTTTGTTAATTAATTTTAGGATTGTTTTGAATAATTTATTAAAATTAGTTTTCAACCTTTACTTAAGGTGCTCATGAACGTTTGGTTGGTGATTATTTTGCTGAAAACTGTGTATACACTGACAAACAATTTAGGCGTCGGTTTCGAATGAGTCGACGATTGTTCGTACGTATTGCCAATTATTTGGCTAATTATGATTACTTTACACATTATGCTTTAATGCTAGAGGGAGAAGGGGTTTTACTACGTTTCAAAAATGCACTTCGGCGCTTCGTTAATGCCACACCTTAACCGATGGCGGAAACATCAGGATGTGGCACTAAGTGACGAGATTGCTCGAGAGGATCCATAACGACTATTTTCGCGACAATAATTAATTAAGTTCAAATTCCATAAATACTAAACAAAATCCATACAAACATCCAAAAGTAAAATACAAATTGTCTCAAGCAACATAACTAAGTTAGGCGTGTATCTAGAGCCTAATTCATTTCCAGCATACGATCCATCAACCTGTTACATACGTTAAAATAAAAGTCAATACAAACATGTAAAGGTGAGTACACGAGTTTGGCATAAGTAATAGTAATAAAAGCGTTTCGTAAAACCAGTATGTATAAACGTAGATTAAGTGAACATGTAAGCTATCAGCATCGATACAAGCTAACCAATTAGACCGCGTGTGAGATGCGCGTCGCGTGTCCACCGAAGTGTCCACATACGTAAACAAGTAAAGTAAATCGAACCTTAACAACCCTCGAACCTACGGGTGGCTGATCAACCTATAGCGCTATCACGTTAAGGGTGGTATGCGAGTCATCAAGCGTAAGCGTAACACACAACAATTCAGCGTTTCACATATATACATGCGAGAGTGGTTTGCGTTTCAAGTGTTTTAAGTGTCGTTTGTAGTGTAGTTTTTATAGAGAATGTATATAACACCTAAAAAGTGCGTTAAAGCGAAAAAGGGTCAAGTATACTCATAGTGCGTGTTTAAACAGTTAAACACGAGCGGGATGGAGCGAGGAAAGCGTCGGATCAGCCTGCATGCGGGAACAGAAGTGCATCAGTCTTCCATAGTGCTGAAACGGTCGAACCGGAGATTCGTGCGGGGAACAGGCAGTTTGTACGAGCTTGCTTCGTACGAGTTGACCTGTTTCATGTCCAAAATCGAGTGTTTTTGGCACATTTTTCAGGAAATCGAGTGTTCATCCCTCCAGCCTTAAGCTACTGATCAAACCTAGAGCCGAAGAGGTCTTTGGAGCGAGTTAGTCTCTTGTGTGAACTTAGACTTGGTTGTACGAATTAGTCAGTTGTATGAGCCAGTCTGGTTCACACGAGTGACTGTCTTGCGTCTTCGTGCGTCCGGGACTAACTTTTCGACTGAAACACATGTAATTTCGAGTCCTTTTCATGGAGGTTTCGACACCGCTTCTGTCACACCCCGACCGATGGCGGAATCACCGGGGTTAGTGGCACTAGGCGACCAGATTGTTCTCACGAGAAATTCCATAACAATTATTCACAACATTACTAAACGTTTAACATCGCATACTATAAAACATAATATCCTAAATAATCATTACAAAATCCGAAGTTTCTCATAAAAACAAACGGTTCGATTTCCCCTAGATTTATTACATTCCACTAAACAAAACAAAACAAAAGAAAATAAACTAAGCTAAGCATGCAATCATCCAAGCGTCCATAGCTAAATCCTCAACCTGTTACATACGTTAAAATACAAGTCAATACAATTATGTAAAGGTGAGCATACAGGTTTGAATACTACTAGCATAATCGAGAAAAGCTTTTGTGAAATAATCTAATTAAATATCATGATACACTAAAACACTTAACATAACATAGGCTCATTTCTCATGCTAACTACCGTGAGAAGGCTTGCGCGTCCATCCTAACTAGACCCCGTCGGGTGTAAGCCACACTATAGTACCATACTAGCTAAGGAGGCAAGTTAACGAAAACAAGTCATAGTCACATGTTTCTAGTATCACGTATTCAAGCATATACAATCAGATTATTCGCGTGTGATAAACAGTTTGATTTGTGATGTGATTTTGATATACGAACGTATATAACACCCAAAAAGTGCGCTTAAAGCAAAAATATGTAAGTATACTCACTGTGGGTGCGTTTTGTTAGGTTTGAGATTCTGCGAGGAGTCGAGAAGAGCGCCGGATCAGCCTGCATACGCGAACGGAAGTGAATTAGTCTCCGAAAAGCTGAAACGGTTAAGTCTTGGTTGGGCAGTAGCCAAGTTTGGGCGAACTTGCTGGGTTTTGGTGGGTTTAGAGTCAAGTTCGGTCGAACTTGATGAGTTTCCTAAGAAACTTGTCAAGTTCGGGCGAACTTGTAGGAAAACCTTACTGATTTGGCAAGTTCGGTCGAACTTGTATGGTTTCCTAAGAAACCAGGCAAGTTCGGGCGAACTTTCAAGAAACTTGGTGAAGAAACACTCAAGTTCGGTCGAACTTGACCCAAATGGGTACAAGTTCGATCGAGCTTGACCTGATAAGCTGGTGATTCTCGAGCGAACTTGATGTTTTCGGGTCCAAAATCTTGCGTTTTCACGTCGTTTGCTGAGGAAAATCGAGTGTTCATCCCTCCAACCCTGTGCTACTGAGCAAACTTAGGTCGGAGAGGTCTTTTAGAGTTGTTTTAGTCGTTTTACAAAAGCGTGGGCTAATCCGGGCGAACTCGGGGTTCGTTCGGATTAGTTCGGCTTGTGTAAACCAACATAAACGTCCTTGTGCTTCAAAAAGATCTGGGATCTTAAATGATAGATGCTTCGTTTCATATCAATAAATGAACAAAACATCCTCAAAAGTCCGTATTTTGTGTCAAAATCGATATTTATCAAACGTTTTCTCAGATCTAGAACTTACAAGCCGAGATCTTGCAGATCTCGTGTTTGGGAAGCCTCTGCTAACACCAAACGAACTCGTATTGTGTAGATCTAAGTTAAAAACAGAAGTTTTGAAGAAAAAGATGAAGATTTTGGTAAAAGAACGGGTTTTGATGAAAACGAATGCTATGCCTTGTGCCAAAATCGTTGTAAACCTTTGTAGATCATTAATAAACGTTGTTGCAATGAAAATCGGGTCGATTCTTACTTAGAACACGAAAGTTTCGGGTTTTGAGAGCTTTGGGCGAACTTGCAGCAAGTTCAAATGAGAGAAATAAGCTTGGTATTTATAGGAGGAGAGCTGGTGGAGGCATGTTCGACCGAACTTGATGGATCTTGGGAAGAATTATGAGTAAGTTCGGCCGAACTTGCATATACTCATGCAAGTTCGCGCGAACTTGAAAAAACAAAGGGATTCCTGGTTGCAAGGCAAGTTCGGGCGAACTTGTGGTAGTAAAGTTCGGCCGAACTTGGCCTGGTGACCAAGTTCCGTTTGCTGATTTCGCGTTAAGGGTTCGTTTGGCGATTCGATTCGCATTTATTAGTTATATTAAGCGTTAAATTAAAGCGTTAAGCGTTATAGTTGATATAATGGTGCGATTTAGCGATGCGATAGCGAGCGTAAACATAACCACAAACACACATAACACATAAATAATATAAAACCACATAAATAACTGCGATTTGTGATGCGATGAGATTAGCCAGGCGATTTAATAAGCGATTAGATGCGATATAACGTAATACACCATAATTAATTAACATAAACTTTATTATACTCGAATCTCGGAAATACATAAGACGGAAACAAATGAAAAAGATAAAAACGAAAAACAGAGTTGTTACAGTCTCCCCTACGTTAGGGAATTTCGTCCCGAATTAGGCAGCGGCCGTATCAAAGAGATGCGGTTATTTGTTTTCATATCACTTTCGAGTTCCCAAGTGAACTCGGCGCCGCGTTTGCCTTCCCATTGGACCTTCTCGATAGGTATGCGAGAGCGTCGGAGTTTCTTGGTTTCCCGATCCATGATTTCAACGGGTTTTTCCACGAAATGTAGAGTCTCGTTGATTTGCAGATCTTCGAGAGGGACATGCAGATTTTCTTCGGCTAAGCACCTTTTGAGATTAGACACGTGAAAAGTCGGATGTACATTATTGAGTTCATCCGATAATTCGAGACGATAGGCTACTTTACCGATCCTTTCCAGAATCTTAAAGGGACCAATGTATCGAGGCGCTAGCTTTCCTTTCTTGCCGAAGCGGACCGCTCCCTTCTAAGGTGAAACCTTTAGGAGAACGTGATCTCCCACTTCGAATTATGAGGGTTTGCGGCGTTTATCGGCGTAACTCTTTTGACGACTCCGAGCTTTCAAGAGATTGTCCCTGATTTGGAGGATCTTGTCTGTCGTTTCTTGAATTAGCTTGGGACCGGTGATTTGTGCTTCTCCGATCTCGTGCCATGCAATGGGCGATCGACATTTTCTTCCATACAGTGCCTCAAAAGGAGCCATTTGAATGCTGGCATGATAACTATTATTGTACGAGAATTCGATTAAAGGTAAATGCGTATCCCAGTTACCACCAAAATCTATGATGCACGCACGAAGCATGTCTTCGAGGGTGCGGATCATTTGCTCAGTCTGACCGTCGGTTTGAGGGTGAAAAGCGGTACTGAGATTGAGAGTAGTACCGAGAGCGGATTGAAAAGACTCCCAGAGACGCGAGGTAAAACGACCGTCGCGGTCAGAAATGATGTCACGAGGCGTCCCGTGTCGACATATAACTTCGTCGATATAGATTCGGGCTAACCGTTCGACCTTAAAGTCTTCTCGTATAGCAATAGAGTGCACAGATGTCACACCCCGACCCGCAGCGGAAAAGGTGATCGGGGCATGATTGGGTTATCATCAAAGCTCATGACATTTATTAAGCGTTTCATATTCAATAATACAAATTAAATGGAATTTTACAATAAATGTTACAACATGATCTAACTAACAATCTAAACTTCTTTGTTCTCTTCTGAGGCATATCCTATGTTTTCCTTGCTTCAACCTGTTCACCTGTATCATGTGTAAAAGGGTTTTTGGATCAACATAATGTTGGCGAGTGAATCCTATGGAAAACATTTGAACAAATTTATTTAAATTGATTATGAAATATGTGCACAACCAAACATGAGTAAAAATAGATGTAACTTAATCAACAATCATAAGATATTGAATGAAACACTCATGAATAATAATGGAACAATTAGAGGCACGCGATGCTCAACTCGTCTCTCACGAGGAACTGAGGGGCCTGATGATTTAATTGCATAAACATGATAATATGAATGACACAACTACAAACAATATAAACTCAAGGATACACACATGAACAATAATGAATTTGATTTGAAGCACGCGATGTTCTACTCGTCTCCCACGAGGAACTGATGGGCTTAATGTATGAGTTTCATATAATTTGACAAAAGGAAATAAATAAGTCACAACAATAAAAACAATCTAAGTTTAGGTCATGATGTGGTATGGCACAAGTTTAAATAAATAAATTAATTATTTTCATAACACATGACACACCCCAAAACGTGTAATTTAAAAGGGGGAGTTGTAAGATTCACTCACAGTGGGTGCGTTCGGTTGATGACGTTGAATGTACGCGAAGTGGTTTTAACCACGAGTGAGATTTAACCTAGATAAATCGCATTATGGTTTGGTAAGTAAACGGATTTTATTCATCTATTTTAGTAGGATTGTTGGGTGTATTTTTGTGAGTTTGAGGCTATTTTCTAACCTTAAAAATGTTATTTTTTAAGTATTTTTAATTGATTTTTAATTAAAATAATTAAATAAAAAATAATAAAAAATTTGATTTTTTTCTGACCGTTGACTATTTGACTGACCGTTGACCTGACCGTTGACCGGTTCAATTCGGAATACAAGTGCGCTGGGTGAGGCTCGAACCCGAGACCTCCCGTACGCGTGCACGCAGCTCTACCAACTGAGCTACGTGTCTAACCCGTTATATATCTGATTTTAATTATATATATATATTAATTAGTTTAAACCGAAAATCATTTTATTTTAAAAACAGTTTAAATCAATTCGGCGGTGCGCTCCACAGGTCTCGAACCCGGGACCTGTGGTTTAATCTAACACACAGTCCACCGCTGGACTGTGTGTTTAACATGTTATATAATTCGATTTTTATTATACTTAAATACAAATTAGATATTTCCTTTTCTGCCTTATTTAAAAAGAAGAGATAATTGTCCGAGTCGGTGCAGAAGACCGGACTCGAACTCGTGACCAGTGATATAAACAAACACACAGTCCACCGCTGGACTGTGTGTCTAACTTGGTTATTATTCCGATTATTAATATACTTAACATATAACTGTGGCGACCCGGTTCGGTTTAACAAAAAAAATGATTTTTATTAAGGCAGCGTGTGAAACGGGATTCGAACTCGAGACCTTTGAATTTTTAACGTGCACACAGTCCACCGCTGGACTGTGTGTCTAACCCGATTAGTTTCTTGATTTATTTTATACTTATATGTTACGGAAGTACATCGTCTTCTTCAATCAAGATAGAACCAGAGATAAAGTCTGACTGTTTCGAGTTTTATTCAAGTTCCTTAGCGTCTTACAGTTCATTAAGGTGAGATAAATGTGAAAAGGAAAAGAAATTGGGCGGAGAAGTATACCGACTGGACCCTCTGTTTTCCGGCAGAACTCCGGCGACAGCAATCAACTCCGGCGTCAGGTGTCTTGCAGCAGCAAGTCTCCGGAAAGCTTGGAAAAAGTATGGGTATCTCCGGTATAAGCTTCAGGGGCTCAGTGAGGTTCAGAAATAAGGAAATCGGTTTTCCGGCGACGAACAGAAAAGTTCCGGCGAGTGGAATTACGCCGAGGAAAAGTGTGGTTTTGAGCGAAAAGGTTTGCAATGGGTTTAGGGTGAATTTATAGGGGAAAACGTCGAAGCACTTGGTCTGATTCCCGACTGGGTTCATTGATTTAAATTTTCCGGCGGTTTGGTCGCGGACTTCAAACATCGGTTATAACCTATGTCCTAATAATAATTTACGTTATAACTGAAAATGGTGATAAAAACTCGCGAGACTTCCGGGATTCCGACGACTGAACTAAAGGGGCGCCGATTTTGAATTCGTAATGTCGCTTTATGAATTAAATGATTCTATTATTTACCAAACAGAACAAGTGGCGCAGTGGTTTGTGTGTGTGTGTTAAGACATGTTCCGGATCGGTACAGACCCGGGTTCGAAACCCGGCAGAGGTATAATATTTTTATTTTGCGATTTTTGACAGTTTTTCAAAAACTAATTATATATTCTTGTACAATAATTGATTACGTATCGTTTAAAAGTATTTTGGGCATTTAATTCGCAACGAAATTTTTGACTGACTGTTCGGTTGATAAACGGAGCGGGTTTGGTAAATCCGTTTTTGACGGATGTTACAGTATCCCCTGCTTTTTAGAAATTTCGTCCCGAAATTTAAATAATGATATATTTTGACTAAAAGGATGGTGATGTTTTGTTTGACAGTTGTATGCTCAGAAAAATGAGGGTTTAAGTTTTTGTTCGAGGCGGTAACGTTCCTTGTAAGGGTTAAGTACCCTATTCAGGAATCGCTTTTTGTTGCCTACTGTATTTGATAAGCAGAAATGATTTGCTAAAAATGATATCATGCATAAGAATTTAGATACGTTTGGGAAAGTATGGTTATATCCTAAGGCAAAACTTCTAACACTACAACCTATATGGAACATAAATAAAAACACAACCACTGATATTTGAACATAAGTAAACACAACAGCTAATATTCGAACATGAATAAACACATCAGCAAATATTTGAACATGAATAAACACATCAGCAAATATTTGAATCCACATTCTGATAGCATATATGTTTGAATGATGGAAGTTCCTCTCTCGTTTGTTATGATGGAGAGGTTAGTTTATGTAGAAATGGATCACAATCCAATCTCTTTAAATAACATGATGATATAAATGTAACACAAATTTCAACCAAGGCAATACTAAATCCTACATGGAACTTCTCATAACCGCCTGATAATGCCTCTGATCCTTTGGCAAGAATACTTATATATAGGAAGTACCAGCGGCGTATCCACCATATTCTTGCCAAATTTTCATTAGTTTTATCCACAAGTTATGATTGGTTACCAAGAAACTAATAAATTCTACATAGAACTTCTCATAACCGTCCGATAATGCCTCTGATCCTTTGAAAAGAATACTTATATATAGGAAGTACCAGCGGCGTATCCACCATATTCTTGTCAAATTTTCATTGGTTTTATCAGTGAATTATGATTAGTCCTATAACTCTACAACCAATACAACAAACATAAAATACTGAAATGAAATATATCTGTGCGATCAAGGCTCAATCGAACGGAGCCGATCGTATTGCATGTACTGAAAATGAAATGGATGTGCGCTCAAGGCTCAATCAAACGGAGCCGAACGTATTGAATGTACTGAAATTGAAATTGTGTGCTCAAGGCTCAATCAAACAGAGCCGAGCGTATTGCATGTACTGAAAATGAATAACTTAACCACACAAACAGCCTATGCATGGAACCTCTCATAACCGCCTGATAATGCCTCCGATCATTTGACAAGAATACTTATATATAGGAAGTACCATCGGCGTATCCACCATATCCTTGTCAAATTTTCATTAACTTTATCCGCAAGTTATGGTTAGTTCGATGCGACTCTACAACAAACACCACAACCACAAGATACTGATAATGAAATTGTCTGTGCGCTCAAGGCTCAATCAAACGGAGCCGAACGTATTTAATGGAATTGTATGTGCGCTCAAGGCTCAATCAAACGGAGCCGAACGTATTGAATGTACTGAAATTGAACAACTTAATCTAAACAACCATCACACAAACAGCCTATGCATGGAACCTCTCATAATCGCCTGATAATGCCTCCGATCATTTGACAAGAATACTTATATATAGGAAGTACCATCGGCGTATCCACCATATCCTTGTCAAATTTTCATTGACTTTATCCGCAAATTATGGTTGGTTCGATGCGACTCTACTACAAACACCACAACCACAAGATACTGATAATGAAATTGTATGTGCGCTCAAGGCTCAATCAAACGGAGCCGAACGTATTGCATGAACTGGAAATGTAAATTGAAATGTGCGCTCAAGGCTCAATCAAACGGAGCCGAACGTATTGGATGAACTGGAAATGTAAATTGAAATGTGCGCTCAAGGCTCAATCAAACGGAGCCGATCGTGCGGGCACGCCCTGATCAACCGCATAATAAAATGGGGATCAAACTCAACCTCGATGGATGGGGAGCTGCGGCCTCGGCAAAAGCATATACTGAAAACAATATATAATATATAATATACCATAATTACTCTAACAGTCTACACATGTGATAAAGAAAAACATAAAACTAAACAATAAGAGTTGAATCTGGATCTTCGGCGAAGAGGACTAGTTGAGTATCTTCGTTTGGGCCGTCATTATCTTCGACAGGATTGGCGTTGATATTGAAGACTCTTCCTCTTGCTGATGGCATAGTGTTTGGGTTTTCTTGGTTTACTTGGTTAACTGGGTTTGATTGGGCTTGAGTGTTGATAACGTTAACCAATTGAGGGCATGTGTTTCTAAAGTGGGTAGGGTCGCCACAATTGAAACAAGCTCGAGCATATGGGAACATGGGGTATTGGGGTTGTTGATAGGCTTGGGCCATGTTTTGAGTAGGGGAAAAGGTTTGGTTTTGAAAGGTGCGACAAACATTGCTCAAATGACCATAGCGTCCACAAGTTGCACATAGACGACAAGGTAGGGTATGGGGATGGTGATAAAAACAGTTGTTGCATCGAGGGTGAGGTCCAAGATATGGTTTCTTATCTGGGTAGGCTGAGTTGGGTGCCACTTGGGTGATTGGGATAGCTCGAATGGGTATGGCATGTAAAACTGGTTGATTTCGTTGGGTCGCAGCGAAAAGTCGCCCGATTCTTCTTCTCTTAGGATTGGGTTGAGAATGGGATTCGGTTTGAGTGGAGTCGGAGGTTTCAGTCGATTCTTTATCCTTCTTCTTCTCCTCCTTGAAGTCTTTGTTTCGGATTCGGTTCTCGGTGAGCTCTGTTGCTAGCTCCATTGCTGCTTCCAAAGTTGCAGGCTTGGTACTTATCACAGGGTCTTGAATCTTTGACGGAAGACCACGAATGTAGTGCTCGATCAAACGGTAGAGGGGAGTGAACATGTTGGGAACCATTTGATGTAACTCGAGGAATCTTTTGTTGTAGGTGATGTGGTCTCCTTCCACTTGCTTCAATGAGTAAAATTCATCCTCTAACTTCTTGATTTCGCTCCTTGGGCAAAATCGTCTGGTCATGATTTCCTTCAATTCGTTCCAAGTTAAGGACATAGCATCTTCCACACCTCGTTTGGCCTTCTCTGTGTTCCACCAAGTAAGTGCTATCCCATATAATCGACCGGTAGCATATCGCACTTTGCGATCGTCAGGGCAATCGCAATTTAGAAATGTGTTCTCCATTTCTTCAAACCAATGGAGGAGAGCGGTGACGCCTTCAGTCCCTTTGTATTTCGGAGGGTCGCATGATTTGAAGTGCTTGTAGGTGCATTTAGTGGTATTCGGGGAAGAGTTGAAAATGTTTTGGTTTGCTTGATTGACAGGATTAACGGTAAGTGCTTGCTGAACTTGGATTACAATATTGGGTATTACAGCAGCCATTTGTTGAGCGATTAAGGCAGCCATGCGTTCGCGGGCTTTTCTTGCTCTCGTCTTCCTACGGGCGAGGTTAGAAGACATCTACAAGGAATACATGACAAGAGTATGAGTTGGATGCTTTTGGGTTCATGGGTCGCATTAGGAATGAACATTCATAAAATAATTATAGATAATAAATTACTACATCCATTGGATGTCTTGGGTTTTGCTCGCTGTTAGGCCCTTCATGCCGCCATACTTTACCTGTGTAATCATGTGGGCCCCCATGAATACCGGTTTTTCATATGGTTCACACGGTTTCTGCCAGGTTGCGTACACAAAAACCCGGAGAAAATCGAGAAATATGTATACAACGTGTGATATTCGGAATGTGTCCAGGTGTAGACACGGTGACACCTCAAGGTAGGTTAGTTCGAACGACGTTTGGTGTGGCATGCTTTGGCCTAATAGGTCCTTCGTACTCTCATCGTTGGTCCCCAGGTAGGCAAACTGGTCCGTTATATTGGATTTATACGAATGCCAGCCTAGACAGGACGTTCCGACTACCGGTACTTGTACCCTTCCAGTTACTACATGCCCGTCGCAGAACTTACTTTGATGAGATTTGAAAATAGCACAAAATCTTTGGATAATGAGAGTATGAAAATAAATTGAACACATGAACATCGATATATGTATAATGAATATGTATATATGTATAATGAATATGTATATAAGCATGTATGTTTGACTGAAATGTAAGCAAATATGAAACAAATAAATATCACAAGTTTGTATGTAACCACCTAATCAATTAAAATTTAGGCAGACTATAGTATAGGCTCTAAGGGTCTAATAACCTATCCTATATCCCTATAGTCATGGCTCTGATACCAATCTGTCACACCCCGACCCGCAGCGGAAAAGGTGATCGGGGCATGATTGGGTTATCATCAAAGCTCATGACATTTATTAAGCGTTTCATATTCAATAATACAAATTAAATGGAATTTTACAATAAATGTTACAACATGATCTAACTAACAATCTAAACTTCTTTGTTCTCTTCTGAGGCATATCCTATGTTTTCCTTGCTTCAACCTGTTCACCTGTATCATGTGTAAAAGGGTTTTTGGATCAACATAATGTTGGCGAGTGAATCCTATGGAAAACATTTGAACAAATTTATTTAAATTGATTATGAAATATGTGCACAACCAAACATGAGTAAAAATAGATGTAACTTAATCAACAATCATAAGATATTGAATTAAACACTCATGAATAATAATGGAACAATTAGAGGCACGCGATGCTCAACTCGTCTCTCACGAGGAACTGAGGGGCCTGATGATTTAATTGCATAAACATGATAATATGAATGACACAACTACAAACAATATAAACTCAAGGATACACACATGAACAATAATGAATTTGATTTGAAGCACGCGATGTTCTACTCGTCTCCCACGAGGAACTGATGGGCTTAATGTATGAGTTTCATATAATTTGACAAAAGGAAATAAATAAGTCACAACAATAAAAACAATCTAAGTTTAGGTCATGATGTGGTATGGCACAAGTTTAAATAAATAAATTAATTATTTTCATAACACATGACACACCCCAAAACGTGTAATTTAAAAGGGGGAGTTGTAAGATTCACTCACAGTGGGTGCGTTCGGTTGATGACGTTGAATGTACGCGAAGTGGTTTTAACCACGAGTGAGATTTAACCTAGATAAATCGCATTATGGTTTGGTAAGTAAACGGATTTTATTCATCTATTTTAGTAGGATTGTTGGGTGTATTTTTGTGAGTTTGAGGCTATTTTCTAACCTTAAAAATGTTATTTTTTAAGTATTTTTAATTGATTTTTAATTAAAATAATTAAATAAAAAATAATAAAAAAAATTGATTTTTTTCTGACCGTTGACTATTTGACTGACCGTTGACCTGACCGTTGACCGGTTCAATTCGGAATACAAGTGCGCTGGGTGAGGCTCGAACCCGAGACCTCCCGTACGCGTGCACGCAGCTCTACCAACTGAGCTACGTGTCTAACCCGTTATATATCTGATTTTAATTATATATATATATATTAATTAGTTTAAACCGAAAATCATTTTATTTTAAAAACAGTTTAAATCAATTCGGCGGTGCGCTCCATAGGTCTCGAACCCGGGACCTGTGGTTTAATCTAACACACAGTCCACCGCTGGACTGTGTGTTTAACATGTTATATAATTCGATTTTTATTATACTTAAATACAAATTAGATATTTCCTTTTCTGCCTTATTTAAAAAGAAGAGATAATTGTCCGAGTCGGTGCAGAAGACCGGACTCGAACTCGTGACCAGTGATATAAACAAACACACAGTCCACCGCTGGACTGTGTGTCTAACTTGGTTATTATTCCGATTATTAATATACTTAACATATAACTGTGGCGACCCGGTTCGGTTTAACAAAAAAAATGATTTTTATTAAGGCAGCGTGTGAAACGGGATTCGAACTCGAGACCTTTGAATGTTTAACGTGCACACAGTCCACCGCTGGACTGTGTGTCTAACCCGATTAGTTTCTTGATTTATTTTATACTTATATGTTACGGAAGTACATCGTCTTCTTCAATCAAGATAGAACCAGAGATAAAGTCTGACTGTTTCGAGTTTTATTCAAGTTCCTTAGCGTCTTACAGTTCATTAAGGTGAGATAAATGTGAAAAGGAAAAGAAATTGGGCGGAGAAGTATACCGACTGGACCCTCTGTTTTCCGGCAGAACTCCGGCGACAGCAATCAACTCCGGCGTCAGGTGTCTTGCAGCAGCAAGTCTCCGGAAAGCTTGGAAAAAGTATGGGTATCTCCGGTATAAGCTTCAGGGGCTCAGTGAGGTTCAGAAATAAGGAAATCGGTTTTCCGGCGACGAACAGAAAAGTTCCGGCGAGTGGAATTACGCCGAGGAAAAGTGTGGTTTTGAGCGAAAAGGTTTGCAATGGGTTTAGGGTGAATTTATAGGGGAAAACGTCGAAGCACTTGGTCTGATTCCCGACTGGGTTCATTGATTTAAATTTTCCGGCGGTTTGGTCGCGGACTTCAAACATCGGTTATAACCGATGTCCTAATAATAATTTACGTTATAACTGAAAATGGTGATAAAAACTCGCGAGACTTCCGGGATTCCGACGACTGAACTAAAGGGGCGCCGATTTTGAATTCGTAATGTCGCTTTATGAATTAAATGATTCTATTATTTACCAAACAGAACAAGTGGCGCAGTGGTTTGTGTGTGTGTGTTAAGACATGTTCCGGATCGGTACAGACCCGGGTTCGAAACCCGGCAAAGGTATAATATTTTTATTTTGCGATTTTTGACAGTTTTTCAAAAACTAATTATATATTCTTGTACAATAATTGATTACGTATCGTTTAAAAGTATTTTGGGCATTTAATTCGCAACGAAATTTTTGACTGACTGTTCGGTTGATAAACGGAGCGGGTTTGGTAAATCCGTTTTTGACGGATGTTACAACAGATTTGGTGAGACGATCAACGATAACCCAAATGCTATCGTGACCGGATGAAGTACGCGGGAGTTTAGTAACGAAGTCCATAACTATACTCTCCCACTTCCACAACGGGATTTCGGGTTGTTCGAGTAAACCAGAGGGCCTTTGATGTTCGGCTTTAACTTTCGAACAAGTTAAGCACTTTGAGACGTACAAGGCGATATCCTTTTTCATGCCCGGCCACCAGTACTTAGGACGAAGGTCCTGGTACATCATGTCGGCACCAGGGTGAATGGAGTATCGAGATTTATGAGCTTCGTCCATTAGCAACTTACAAAGATTATCACGACTGGGAATCCAAATGCGATTGAGATAGTAGTAAATACCATCAGATTTAGATACAAGCTGAGTTTCGGCACCACATTTCATTTCGTCTTCCAAAGTATTCTCGTTGAAACAGGCGAATTGAGCGGCACGGATGAGGGTTTCAAGTTTAGCACAAGCTTGAGAGTCACGAATACCATATACATAGCTTCGTCGACTTAGAGCATTGGCGACGACGTTTGCTTTGCCGGGATGGTAGCGTATCTCACAATCGTAGTCGTTGAGAAGTTCAGCCCATCGACGTTGTCGCATGTTTAGTTCTTTTTGATTAAAGATATGTTGTAAGCTCTTATGGTCGGTGAAGACCGTACACTTAGTATCGTAAAGGTATGTCGCCATATCTTTAACGCAAAAACAACTGCACCGAGTTCGAGATCGTGTGTAGTGTAGTTCTTCTCGTAGATCTTGAGTTGTCGAGACGCATACGCGATAACCTTGTCTCGTTGCATGAGAACGCAACCAAGACCAAGATTAGAGATCGCAGTAAACAACGAAATCGTCGTTTCCGTCGGGTAAAACGAGAACGGGAGCGTTGCATAGCATACGCTTGAGAGTTTGAAAAGCTTCCTCTTGCTTGGAATCCCAAACAAAAGGTTTGTCCTTATGAGTTAAAGCAGTAAGCGGAACGGCGATTTTCGAGAAGTCGGCGATGAATCGACGGTAATAACCCGCCAATCCAAGAAATGAACGGATTTCGGAAGCATTCTTCGGTGTAATCCAACTCTTGACAGCTTCAATCTTTGCAGGATCGACGTGAATTCCTTGACTATTAACAATGTGGCCGAGAAATTGGACTTCTTCGAGCCAGAATTCACATTTGGAGAATTTAGCATAAAGGCGATTTCCTTGAAGAAGTTCGAGGACTAAACGGAGATGACGCACGTGTTCGTCTCTCGACTTCGAATAGATAAGGATATCATCGATGAAACACAATGACGAAACGATCTAAGAAAGCTTTACACACACGGTTCATCAAATCCATGAAGACCGCGGGTGCATTGGTAAGACCAAAAGGCATGACCACGAATTCGAAATGGCCATAACGGGTTCGAAAGGCGGTTTTAGGAATGTCTTCTTCCAACACGAATAACTGATGATAACCGGAACGAAGATCGATCTTGGAAAAACAAGTAGCACCTTGAAGCTGATCAAATAAGTCGTCAATACGGGGAAGAGGGTAGCGGTTCTTTATCGTGAGTTTGTTAAGTTCACGATAATCGATGCACATACGGAATGATCCATCCTTCTTTTTCACGAAAAGGACAGGAGCACCCCATGGCGAAGTGCTCGGGCGTATGAAACCTTTATAAAAAAGCTCTTGAAGTTGGCTTGATAGCTCGCGCATTTCGGACAGTGCGAGACGATAAGGAGCTTTAGCTACGGGAGTAGCTTCGGGAACTAAATCGATACGGAATTCAACATCTCGAGTAGGGGGTAAACCGGGTAAATCATTGGAAAGACTTTAGGAAATTCACAAACAACGGGAACGTCTTTATAAGTCTTCTTTTCTTTCTCCGGGTTCACGATATGGGCGAGGAAAGCAACACATCGCTTTTGCAAGCATTTGTGTGCTCGAGTACATGACAAAAGCATCAACTTCTTTGAGGGAGTTTCACCATAAACATGAAGTTGATCACCGTTGGGAAGCGGGAAGCGAATCATTTTATCGAAGCATACAACTTCAGCATGATTTTCACGAAGAAAATCCATGCCTACTATGATATCGAAACTACCTAACTGCATAGGTATGAGATTGATCGCGAAGACATGGTTGTTGAGATCGAGATTACAACCACACAAAATGGAGTTAACGGTAACGATTCTTCCGGTAGCGACTTCCACATCGAAAGTCTTTGGGAGTTTGGCGCGCTTACATTTTAAAACCTTTTCGAATTCTAACGATACAAAACAATTATCGGTACCAGTATCAAATAAACATGAAGCATAAATACCATTAATGAGAAACGTACCATTGACAACATTGTTGTCATTCTGAGCCTGGCGATGGTTGAGGTTGAAAGCCCTACCCCGCGCAGCTTGTGGTTGCTGCTGCTGCTGTGGTGGCTATGCTGGCTGCTGCTGAGGCGGCGGTGCTGGCTGCTCTTGCTTAACTGGACAATTCAGGCAGGCATTGGCGAGATGGTTAGGATCACCACAAACATAGCACACGCGTGCTTTTGGAGCTTGCTGATTGGCTGGAGGAGGAGCAGGTAAAGCTGGAGATGCTGGAGCCTGAGGAGCTGGCTGACGAGGGACGGTACGGCAGCTCACTGTGAAATGGCTGTAGATATTGCAATTTGTGCAAAAACGGCAGTTGCCACCCACTACATGATGATATGTGCACTTAGGGCACATCGGGTGAGGACCAGTATACGCACGCTTGGCAGGAGGTGCGTTGGGTGCTGCGGATTGGAGCGGCTGCGGGTTTGCTGGAGTTATCACGCTTGCGACCTCGGCGACTGTTCTTTGAATCGCAGGGCTAATCGGTAGGAGGAGCTGCTGATTCAGTAACTGCTTGATTTGCGACCTTGGCGTGATTCTTGAAATAACCAGACTGAACACGTTTGTCGTTGATTTCTGTGGCGAGCTGATAAGTCTCCTCGATAGTAACAGGGCGTGCTGCTTGCATAAAGTCAGCGACGCAATCGGGGAGAGCATTGAGGTATTTCTTGATTGCCTTTTCGGTCGTATCCACTTGACCGGGACAGATGATGCTCAACTGTTTGAAGCGAGCAGTAAGACCGGCATTGTCAGGACCATCTTGCTTAATGTTCCAGAACTCGTTCTCCAATTTTTGAATTTCATACGGAGGACAGAACTCCTTGATCATGATCTCCTTAAGTTCCTCCCATGAGAGCCCATAGGCTTCGTCGTTTCTCGCGCCTGTTGCGCTCGGTTGTCCACCAATCGAGAGCCCTCGACTGAAACACGCCGATGGCGTTGATAGTGCGCAGTGCCTCGGGGCATCCGCTTTGGCGGAAGGTAACCTCAATCGAATCAAACTAATGGAATATGGCACTCGGTCCTTTGGTGCCAGAGAACGTTAGAGGTGCGCAAGCCTTGAACTGCTTGAAGCTCAAGCGGGATTTCGGAGCATCACTCTTGGAGTCAACAGACGAGTTGCTGCTAACCGCTTGAATTTCGCTGACAATCTGTGGGATCACCTTAGCCATTTCCTTGGCTACCATAGAGGCGATGCGCTTGTCGGCTTTGCTGCGCTGGAGATTCCTTTGGGTGTGCGATCCCATAGAAGACATCTACACGAAGGATTTAGATTAGACGAGATTCGATTATAATAGAGTTATGTTTAAAATATTTATTATAATTATTCATGCAAGGCCCAAAAACACATAAACACGTAGCCACATAGACACATAAGCACGTAAGCACATATTTGCACGTATTAACCATTTTAATAATAACAATGCGAAGTACGATATGAGATGCGATATAATAGCGAGATATATGCGATATATAATAGCGAGATAAGCGAGATAATACCGCGTATGAGACACACGTCCTCATAGGCGTAAGCGAGTTAAGCGATTAGTTTGGTTGGTGTATTAATTAGCGTTTCAGATTACGAGAGCTATGCAAGTTGTGCATACATTCGATAGAGCGTAAATGCGATAAATCGAGAAAACGATGATATGATAAATCATCAAAGCGAGAAATCGAATAAAGCGAAAATTCTCAAATTTTAAATACATAAATAATAATAAACTCGATGATGCGTAAATCGATGATATAGGCTTAATCAATTGGGAGTGTCCGGGGTTTTGAGACATTGACTACCCAAAGTGGTTCGACTACCCTTTGCATTCGGACCCACGTTTTGGCCTAATAGATAAACGTTCTCACCGCAAGCGGCTAACGACGTTTACCCTTCCAGTTAATACGTGTTCCAAACCATTGGCATAACCGAGACTTTGGTAAGATTGAAAATCAAGAAGCGGAATTCATCATTAAGGTACGGGTTTCACCCCTGACTTAACAACTAGTTCCAAATTGTGGTTATGCTCACCGACTACATCGGGCGTTCCACTAGATAGAAATGGAGATTTTTCGTCGAGGTTCGGTATCACCCCTAACTCAACGAAGATATCTCGTGATGAGTAATACGTGGAATGAGCGATCTTATTGAGAGTTTGCGGTTTTCACACCTAATCTCAACTCGATCCTCGTTTGTGAGATACGAGTGTTTCTAAGCGTGTATTTTGTATTAGCCTTAGGAAAAGCATATTTAAGCATTTATGTCAAGTAGTTTAGCATTTAGATCAAAGAATGGTCAATCGGGTACTTAGACATGCTACTAGGTCGAACATGGCAATTCTACCTATTATCCTAAGGAACTCGCTCTGATACCAATCTGTCACACCCGGCCCGATGGCGGAATCACCGGGGTTAGTGGCACTAGGCGACCAGATTGTTCTCACGAGAAATTCCATAACAATTATTCACAACATTACTAAACGTTTTAACATCCCATACTATTAAACATAATATTCTAAATAATCATTACAAAATCCAAAGTTTCTTATAAAAACAAACGGTTCGATTTCCGCTAGATTTATTACATTCCAACTAAACAAAACAAAAGAAAAATAAACTAAGCTAAGCATGCAATCATCCAAGCGTCCATAGCTAAATCCTTAACGTGTTACATACGTTAAAATACAAGTCAATACAATTATGTAAAGGTGAGCATACAGGTTTGAATACTACTAGCATAATCGAGAAAAGCTTTTGCGAAACAATCTAATTACATATCATGATACACCAAAACACTTAACATAACATAGGCTCATTTCTCATGCTAACTACCGTGAGAAGGCTTGCGCGTCCATGCTAACTAGACCCCGTCGGGTGTAAGCCACACTATAGTACCATACTAGCTAAGGAGGCAAGTTAACGAAAACAAGTCCTAGTCACATGTTTCTAGTATCACGTATTCGAGCATATACAATCAGATTATTCGCGTGTGATAAACAGTTTGATTTGTGATGTGATGTTGATATACGAACGTATGTAACACCCAAAAAGTGCTTTTAAAGCGAAAATGGGTCAAGTATACTCACTGTGGGTGCGTTTTGTTATGTTTGAGATTCTGCGAGGAGTCGAGAAAAGCGCCGGATCAGCCTGCATACGCGAACGGAAGTGAATCAGTCTCCGGAAAGCTGAAACGGTTAAGTCTTGGTTGGGCAGTAGCCAAGTTTGGGCGAACTTGTGTGTAAACACACAAGTTCGAGCGAACTTGCTGGGTTTTGGTGGGTTTAGAGTCAAGTTTCGTGTCGAAACTTGATGAGTTTCCTATGAAACTTGTCAAGTTCAGGCGAACTTGTAGGAAAACCTTACTGATTTGGTAAGTTCGGTCGAACTTGTATGGTTTCCTAAGAAACCAGGCAAGTTCGGGCGAACTTTCAAGAAACTTGGATAAGAAACACTCAAGTTCGGTCGAACTTGACCCAAATGGGTACAAGTTCGATCGAGCTTGACCTGATAAGCTGGTGATTCTCGAGCGAACTTGATGTTTTCGGGTCCAAAATCTTGCGTTTTCGCGTCGTTAGCTGAGGAAAATCGAGTGTTCATCCCTCCAACCCTGTGCTACTGAGCAAACTTAGGTCGGAGAGGTCTTTTAGAGCTGTTTTAGCCGTTTTACAAAAGCGTGGGCTAATCCGGGCGAATTCGGGGTTCGTTCGAATTAGTTCGGCTTGTGTAAACCAACATAAACGTCCTTGTGCTACAAAAAGATCTGGGATCTTAAATGATTGATGCTTCGTTTCGTATCAATAAATGAACAAAACATCCTCAAAAGTCCGTATTTTGTGTCAAAATCGATATTTATCAAACGTTTTCTCAGATCTAGAACTTACAAGCCGAGATCTTGCAGATCTCGTGTTTGGGAAGCCTCTGCTAACACCAAATGAACTCGTATTGTGTAGATCTAAGTTAAAAACAGAAGTTTTGAAGAAAAAGATGAAGATTTTCGTAAATGAATGGGTTTTGATGAAAACGAAGGCTATGCCTTGTGCCAAAATCGTTGTAAACCTTTGTAGATCGTTGATAAACGTTGTTGCAGTGAAAATCGGGTCGATTCTTACTTAGAACACGAAGGTTTCGGGTTTTGAGAGCTCTGGGCGAACTTGCAGCAAGTTCAAATGAGAGAAATAAGCTTGGTATTTATAGGAGGAGAGCTGGTGGAGGCATGTTCGGCCGAACTTGCTTGAAATTCATGCAAGTTCGCGCAAAATTGATGGATCTTGGGAAGAATTATGAGTAAGTTCGGCCGAACTTGCATATACTCATGCAAGTTCGCGCGAACTTGATAAAACAAAGGGATTCCTGGTTGCCAGGCAAGTTCGGGCGAACTTGTGGTAGTCAAGTTCGGCCGAACTTGGCCTAGTGACCAACTTCCGTTTGCTGATTTCGCGTTAAGGGTTCGTTTGGCGATTCGATTCGCATTTATTAGTTATATTAAGCATTAAATTAAAGCGTTAAGCGTTATAGTTGATATAATAGTGCGATTTAGCGATTCGAGAGTGCGAGAGCGATGCGATAGCGAGCGTAAACATAACCACAAACACACATAACACATAAATAATATAAAACCACATAAATAACTGCGATTTGCGATGCGATGAGATTAGTGATGCGAGTTAATAAGCGATTAGATACGATAATAACGTAATACACCATAATTAATTAACATAAACTTTATTATACTCGAATCTCGGAAATACATAAGACGGAAACAAATGAAAAAGATAACAACGAAAAGCAGAGTTGTTACAGCTTCGTCCCACTACCTAGTGAACGAAACATATGTCGGTTTTAGGTCCGTTTTAGTGCAAAAATCAAGTTTAAAACAGTTTTCCTAGGATTTAACACTTGGTGAGTTTAAATTAACGAGATTTCTAACTTGGGAAGCCAAAGCTAAGCCCAATATACTCGTTTAAGTGCGAATCCGAGGTAAAACAGAAAGTTTTATGTAAAAGATGAAGGTTTTCATAAACAAAATAATTTTGGATGAAATCGAAGATAATCTCGTGTAAATCGTTGTGGTTTGTGTGAAAAGAGTTGTTCTTACTTGGAAAACAGAGAAAAGTGGGTAGAGGATGGTCTGTGCGAAGTGGCAGCAAAGGGAGTGCGTGGGTGTCACACCCCGACCCGCAGCGGAAAAGGTGATCGGGGCATGATTGGGTTATCATCAAAGCTCATGACATTTATTATGCGTTTCATATTCATTTAATACAATTTAATGGAAATTTACAATAAATATTACAACATGTTCTAACTATCAATCTAAGCTTCTTTATTCTCTTCTAAGGCATTTCCTATGTTTTCTTTGCTTCAACCTGTTCACCTGTATCATGTGTAAAAAGGTTTTGGATCAACATAAAGTTGGCGAATGAATCCTATGGAAAAAACATTTGAACAAGTTTATTAAATTGATTATGAAATATGTGCACAACCACTCATGAGTAAAAATAGATGTAAACTTATTCAACAATCATAAGATATTAAATAAAGCACACATGAACAATAATGGAACATTTAGAGGCACGCGTTGCTCAACTCGTCTCTCACGAGGAACTGATGGGCCTAATGAATGAATTGCATAAACATGATAATATGAATGACACAACTACAAACAATATAAACTCAATGATACACACATGAACAATAATGAATTGGTTTTGAGGCACGCGTTGTTCAACTCGTCTCCCGCGAGGAACTGATGGGCTTAATGAATGAATTTCATATAATTTGACATACTGACATAAGTAATCACATCAATATAAACAATCTAAGTTTAGGTCACGATATGGTATGGCACAAATTTAAATAAACGAGTTAATTATTTGAGACACATGACACACCCCAAAACGTGTAATTAAAAAGGGGAGTTGTAAGATTCACTCACAGTGGGTGCGTTCGGTTGATGATGTTGAATGCACGCGAAGTGGTTTTAACCACGAGTGAGATTAACCTAAATAAATCGCATTATGGTTTGGTAAGTAAACGGATTTTATTAATCCATTTTAGTAGAATTGTTGGGTGTATTTTTGTGAGTTTAAGGCTATTTTCTAACCTTAAAAATGTTATTTTTAAGTATATTTAATTGATTTTTAAAATAAATAAATAAAAATAATAAAAAATTTGATTTTTTTGCTACAGTTAACCGTTGACTTTGACCGGATCGAATGGAGAAATTGTGCGCTGAGTGAGGCTCGAACCCGAGACCTCCCGTACGCGTGCACGCAGCTCTACCAACTGAGCTACGTGTCTAACCCGTCATATATCTGTTTTTAATTATATTTATATATTAATTAAGTTAAACAGAAAATCCTTTTATTTTAAAAACGATTTAATTGAATCTGACCAGTGCGCTCCACAGGTCTCGAACCCGGGACCTGTGGCTTGCGTAACACACAGTCCACCACTGGACTGTGTGTTTAACATGTTATATAATTCAATTTTTATTATACTTAAATACAAACTAAGTGTTTTTATTTCTGACTTATTTAAAAAGGTAAATAATTGTCCGGGTCGATGCAGAAGACCGGACTCGAACTCGCGACGTGCGATTTATACATACACACAGTCCACCGCTGGACTGTGTGTCTAACTTGGTTATTATTCCGGTTATTAATATACTTAACATATAACAGTGTGACTTCCGGTTCGGTTAACAAAAAGGCGTTTTTTTATTAAGGCGGCGTGTGTGGAACAAGATTCGAACTCGAGACCTTTGTGTGTTTATTGTGCACACAGTCCACCGCTGGACTATGTGTCTAACCCGAGTTATTTCTTGATTTATATTATACTTATATGTTACCGATAGTTCATCTTCTTCGTTGGTTTTAACCAGAATCGGAAATCCGACTGGTTCAATGTTTTAATCGGTTTCTTAGCGTGTTTCAGTTCATTACAGGTGAGATATAAGTGAAAAGAAAAAGAATTAGGCGAAAGGTATACCGACTAGCTTCCTCTGTTTTCCGGCAGAACTCCGGCGACAGCAACAGGCTCCGGCGTCGGGTGTCTTGCAGTAGCGAGCCTTCAAAAAGTTTGAAAAAGGTATGGGTGACTTCGGTATAAGCTTAGGGGGTTCAGTAAAGCTCAGGAATGGATAACCCGGTTTTCCGGCGACAAACAGAAGAATTCCGGCGAGAGAGTTTTCGCCGAGAAAGGGTGTGGTTTTGAGCGAAAAGGTTTGCAGAGGTTCGAGGGGGTATATATAGGGCAAGTCGTCGATGTATTTGGCCCGATTTCCGACTTAATTCGTTGGTTTGAATTTCTCCGGCGGTTATAGATGGTGTCGCGGACTCAAACGTCGGTTATAACCGATATAGGTTTAAAGTTTACGTTATAACGGAAGGATTTGTTAAATACTCGCGAGATTGCCGGGATTTCCGACGACTGAACTTCGGGCGCCGGTTTTGAATTCGGAAAGTTATGATATGAATTAAATGATCTTAATAATTAACAAATAGCATCAGTGGCGCAGTGGTTTGTGTGTTGTGTGTTAAGTTTGTTGCTGGACCGGTACTGACCCGGGTTCGAAACCCGGCAGGAACAAAACATTTTTATTTTGCGATTTTTAACAGTTTTTCAAAAACTAATTATATATTCCCGTATAATAATTGATTATGTATCGTTTAAAATTATTTTGGGCATTTAATTCGCAACGAAAATTTTAACTGACTGTTCGGTTGATAAACGGAGCGGGTTTGGTAAATCCGTTTTTGACGGATGTTACAGTGGGTGTGGGTATGGTATTTATAGAGGAGGAGGAAGGAGGGTAAGAGGGATCCTCGTGCGAGTTGGGAGTGCCTCGTGCGAGCCGGGTGTGCCTCGTGCGAAGCGCCTGACTCGTACGAGGTGTCCGGTTCGCGCGTCGGCTGTTTGTTTGGTGTTTTTGTTTGTCACAATTAGTTCAAGTATGTTGAGCGTTTTAGCGAGGCATTAAGCGTTGTGTTGTGTCTTAGTGTGATGAATCGAGTTAAGCGAGTGAGCGTTTAAGCAAGTATAAAACATATATAACACATAAGCACACATAATAACCTAAATAACCGCGTTAAGTTTGCGTTGTGATGAACGTTCGAGTGTTAAGCGTCTAAATCTGATAATTAAGCGAGATAAAATGCGTTTAAAACATTGTAACCCTTTTATAATAGTATCTCGAGTACAAAGTGGTTACAAAACGAAGTAAACGGTAAAACAGAGACAATCAGAAATGTCAGGTTGTTACAGTCAATTAGCGTATGACACTGCTAGTAATTCATGGGATGAACATTTAAGGATGTCCGAGAGAATGATATTGTGAACCTTTATAGCAAGGTCTATTTACGTAGGCCAACGAAGAAGGATATCGGAAAGCTTTATGCATTCCATGAAGAGAGACATGGATTTCCTAGGATGTTAAGAAACATTGATTGTACGCATTGGCAATGGCGTAATTTCCCTACTACATAGCGCGGTCAATATATGCGTAGTGATAGAGGTTATCCCTCAATATATTAGAGTCCGCTTGCTCACAAGATTTATGGATTTGGCATGCCTTTTTTGGGGTTGCAGGTTCAAACAATGCTTTAAGCGTACTTGCAAGATCTCATATTTTCGACGATATCATTAACGGTACGGGCCCTAATCCTTCTTTCATGCTCAATGAGGTGTGATACAAGTATGGCTATTAATGAGCCAACAGGTTATACCCATCCTATACGGCTATTGGTAAAACTATTCTTGAACCGATGATGAAAAAAGAAAAAAAGTTGCGAAGTGCCAAGAATCGGCAAGGAAAAATGTCGAACGGTTGTTTGGTGTGATAAAGGCAAAATGGGGGATAATACAACAATCGGCTCGTGCATTTGAACCAAAAAATTGAGATACATTATGTATGCTTGTTTAATACTATATAACTTGATTATTGAAGATGATGGTAAAACAATATGCGAATAGGATCCAAATGACATTTATGGGAACGTTGAGCTGGTTGACGAGGAACAACAACAATCAAATTTGTGGGCACTACGCAGAGCACGTGCATGAAAACCTATGTACAGATTTAATCAACTATATTTGGAATAACTTTCGTGTCGATCACGTTGATTGCGAGTAGTGGTGTTCGTAGGTTTAGGCAAAAATTATTTTATGATTTTAGTATGTAATTTGTGTTTTTTAGTTGTTATCTTCTAGAATTTTATGCAAATTTGAATTTTCTTAAAAATATTTGTATTTACTATAAATAAAATAGATTAGACGAATGAAAAATGTGTTTAAAAATAAAATACATTAAGTAAAAAAAAACTATTAAAATTTGGAAGGAGGAAGAAGTGGAAACACACCCCATGTTTGGGGGAGAGTGATGAGGTGTAAGGGGAGGGTGGGAAAGACAACTAGTACTCTAAACGAATCAAATGTTCAACAAAAAGTTCGTGAACCCTTTGGAGGGGAAGTTTGTTTATGTTCGTTCGATTAACTTAACGAACGAACACGAACAAAAAATTCGTTCAGTTAAACGAACACGAACAAATGTTTCATTCGTTCGACTGCGTTCATGAACATTCAGTAATCTGTTCGGTTACGTTCGTTCATGTTCGTCCGTTTATCTTCGCTTGTGTTCGTTTGATTATATTAAAATAAAATAAATTATAAACCTTTTATCTAAATATGTTAAAAACCTAAAGCTCTATTTTTTTCTAAGTTAGCTAAAATTTGGACAATCAAAACATTTTTTTTGTGATAATTATATGTAAGTTAGTTAAACTTTGAATGATTATGTCTAAGTTAGTTAAACTTGATTTATTATTTGTTGGTTGTAATAGACTTCTTGTATTTAGATTTATAATTTGATTGTTGTATTTAACTAATTATGTCTAAAGTTTAAGGTTAACAATATTTTTTCTTTTTTATTTTCAAGTTGAATATTTGTTTAAATTTGTTTTATTTCCTTTGCGTTCGTTTATGTTCGAGATCGGTGTTCACTACTACCTGTGTGCGAACAATTGAGTTTTCTTAAAAAACAAACACAAAGATAAACTTTTGGGTTTTTTTTCACGTAACAAAAATCTTACATGACCCAAACCAACAAAAACCTTCAAACATTCTTCCCCCTTTCTTCTTCTTCTTCTTCAACTCCAATGGCGATTTCACCCCGATTCCTCTCTCCAACACTAACCTTCATCCCCTCAACTCATTTCCCACACAATCCGTTACCATTCCGTCAACATTCACGGCGATTGACGCCCAAAGCGTTAACGGAATGGAGAGAGTACGAACAAGCGGTTAAGGATAAAGATCTGGGTAAAGCTCTTCGATTTCTGCAGGATATTCCACAGGTTAATGATTTGCAAAGTGAATTGGTGGAGTTGCAGAGAGATTGGGAGGTGTTGGACACGTGCTTGAATGCTGATGATATGAGACTTGTTGCTTCTGCTTATGCATTTTTGAAGGATAAAGGGTTCTTGAATCAGTACGGAAAGTATCGCAGTATTGGTAATGTTTTATACAGATTGTTAAGTTTTCATATGTTATTTATGAGTAGAACATGATCACTAGGGGTGAAAATTTATGACACTAAGACAGGGTTTGGGCAAATAAGTGGGGTTGGGTTAGTTTCGGGTTGAACCCACGAATCTTTTTAGCTAAACGGGTCGTGCTAGTAGTAGTAGCCGGATGGGTTTGCGGATTGACTGGTTTAACCTGATAGGGTGCAAACGAGCCCGAGCTCGGTTAACTTATGTGAGCTCGAGCTCGGCTCGGTTCGTTGGTAGTTTCTCAAGTTCGAGATTGGCTCGTTTATTATCTCTTAATTAATATATTAAATAAAACTAATATAAATAATAGACTTGGTTAGGCTCGGCTTGGCTCGGGCTCGTTTACTAAACAAGCTTATTTTTAGGTTCAGGCTCGGCTCATAAACAAGCTTAAATAAGCTCGGCTTGGCTGGTTTACTAGACAACTTTTAATAGGGGGTAAATGTTATTAAATATTAATAGAAACTAATATTACACTAAGGCTCGATAAGACTGACGAGCTTCACATGTCAGGCTCAAGCTCGGGCTCAATAAGGCTCGGCTCGTTTCGAGCTTTTTCTCGAGTCGCCTGGGTTTTGCAAAGCGTGCCTAAGGTGCGAGGCACGCTTTTTCCAAAAGGCGCATTTCTTTTGGGTCTGAGGCACGCGCTTTATGTAATTTGGGTGTTTTTATGTGGTTTTTATGCATTAAAGTGTTGTACAATAGGTTATTGGCTTGTACATGTAGGTAAATCAAGTATAAACCTTATTTATAGCTATTTTTTGGATTAGGGATTGGATGACTGGTTACGTAGGGACCGTTTCGTTTTTGTAGGCTGGTCCGGCCTATTAGTCTTTCCTTGTGCCTATTTCGCCATAGGGGGTTGGTTCATGGGTACAACCTTTGTAACTTCATGGTATACCTATGGATTGGCCAGTTCCTATTTGGAAGGCTACAATTTCTTAACTGCTGCAGTTTCTACTCCTACTAATAGTTTAGCACATTCTTTGTTATTACTATGGGGTCCCGATTCCCGAAGCACAAGGAGATTTTACTCGTTGGTGTCAATTAGGCGGTCTGTGGACTTTTGTTGCTCTCCACGGCGCTTTCGGACTAATAGGTTTCATGTTACGTCAATTCGAACTTGCTCGATCTGTTCAATTGCGACCTTATAATGCAATCGCATTCTCTGGTCCAATTGCCGTTTTTGTTTCTGTATTCCTGATTTATCCACTAGGTCAGTCTGGTTGGTTCTTTGCACCTAGTTTTGGTGTAGCAGCTATATTTCGATTTATCCTCTTTTTTCAAGGATTTCATAACTGGACATTGAACCCATTTCATATGATGAGAGTTGCCGGTGTATTGGGCACTGCTTTGCTATGCGCTATTCATGGTGCTACCGTAGAAAATACTTTATTTGAAGATGGTGATGGCGCAAATACATTCCGTGCTTTTAACCCAACTCAAGCTGAAGAAACTTATTCAATGGTCACTGCTAATCGCTTTTGGTCCCAAATCTTTGGGGTTGCTTTTTCCAATAAACGTTGAACCTATAGGATATATATAAAAATCTATATAATCTCCTTGCGCCTTAGGTACGAAAAGCCCACCGATTTTGCGCTTTGCGCCTCATTTAGACCTTGCCGCTTTTGTGCGCCTCTCGCTTTTTAAAACCAAGTGAGCCGCTCGGGTCGTTTGCACTGATAATTCTATTATGTTGTTTTAATATGTGTACAATGTTATTTTATGGTTGAACTCGAAACTTAAAGCTAAAAGAGAAATTGACATAAGTTTTTATGATTAAAATATAATTATTTTATATGCATTTGTATTTTTGTTGTAAAAATGTAAACTTAAAGTATTAATATGCGGAAAAAATAAAAAAAATGAAAAAGTTGGGTTAAATGGGTCTTGTTTGTGTCAACCCGTGAATATTTGTGTTGTTTTCGAGTTCATACATCTAACATCGGTTTTGGGTTCGGGTTTGTGTCAAATTTCTGGTTCCTGTTGTGTTGAACTTGTAAACCAGCGAACATGACCCATTTAACACCCACAACGATCACAGACAGTCCCAGAAGCTGACATAATTTTGAGTGGATTATTGCTTATGGTTGTTTTTGTTGATGAATGCTTTGGCAAAATTACAGGTTTCAGGGGTTGTTATTAAAAACATTGATCAGCAGAGAAAGAATTTTGAGTGTTTTGATATAAGCAAACTGTTTATGATTATCATATAAGTATTGGAGGGCCTTTTAAGTAGAGAATAACATCAACTGCATAGACCTTGCTAAGATACTCAAGGTGGTTAGGTAACCGCATAGACTCAGTTATCGTTGTTCTCTATTGAATGGTTCCCTAGTTATCTAATGGGAAATAAGCAGTTTGAGATAAATAATTTGGTAGTTTCTTATTCAAATTGCTTACATGTTTATGATTATTGTGTTTTGTTACAACATAAACATATGCAAACACTATCGAGCTAAAGATACGAGTTAAATAAGTTAGGGGTTGTTTGTTTAGCTCTTAATGAGGTTCTTAATGGTTCAGACCTCTTACTGGTTCAGCACTTAATGGTTCAGACTGTTTGTTTGCGAGCAGACGTTTAAATGATTCAGACATTTGCCTCTGAATGGTTAAGAGCTCTTATCTGAATTGGTCAAACATTTGCCTCTTAACGGTTAAGCATTATACTGGCTCTTAATGGTTCAGACCTCTTAGTGGTTCAGTACTAATGGTTGGTTCAGCACTTACCCATTCAGAAGTTGCCAAACAACCCTTTAGTCTAGCAAGTAGCAGTTAAGCTCTTGAACCAATTTCCATTTGTAATTCTTGTAGTGTCCTTTGATCAAAATAGCAACAATAAGCTCACTCATGTAGTTATATTGAGTTTCTCTACTTTATCATCAACATATTTATTCTTATTCATGATTATTCCAACACCTGTTTCACTATTCTAGTGTGCTTTATATACAATCATGCACACGTATCACTACATTGATTGAATTCTAGAATAATTGTTATCTGCAGTTCTTGAGGGACCTAGAGATGTTAATCCAACTGTTTTGAAGTCTGCAACTGGTTTAGAAGGTATGCATTCCCTTTGAAACTTGCATGATCTTGCTTGTTATTGTTAATTCATCTTACAGTTGCAAATTGCAAGAAATTGAATCAAACTTTATAGTTTATGCTATTCTCCAAATTTTAGCATCCAGCTTCAAATTAGACGCAAAATGAAAACCAACTTACCATAGTTGTCAATAGGCGATTGTACGATCGCTATAGCGCGCTACTTAGCGCATAGGTCTAATGTCGCTATTAGGGTTGTAGCGATGGATAGCGAGAATAGCGACACTTTATTTGTTTATTCTTATTTTTTTAATTTTTAATTTAATATAAATAGCAATTAAATATAGGAAAAAAATAGCTGGATTGTAGGTTTTTGTTAAATAGACATGTAAAATAGCATATATACCAGGGTATTTTGATATAATAAACATATATTTATTAAAAAAAAAACTTCTAGTGTATCACTATTTATATAATAGCCACCCGCTATTTATCGCTATTCGCTTTGTAGCATATAGGTACCTTATCACTATTTGTCGCTATTCGCCATTAACAACTATGCAACTTACACTTGTCGCCGATTTTAGTGATTAAGTTACATTTTATCTCATACTGCAGATTTGTAACTACGGTTGACCTCTTCAACTTGTAGCATGTCATTTTTTGTTGACTTTCCAAATATCGCTAACATAGCGCCTTTTTTGTCTTTATAGTGTATATTTATATGCGATGCAGTATTGAATTTGTCATTTAATAACTTTTAAAAATATTAAATTTGAAAAAAAACGTCAATTTTCACACTTGAAATCATCTTTTTTACATAAGCACTTTTTGTGTATGTGGCATCTGATGTGGCGGCTTGCATGACATCAGCCAGTCCACATCAGCAATTTACAGGTATAATAAGTTAAACTGAGTTCAGTTGCTAAAATCAGTCATACATTGCAAGTAAATTACTAATCAAGTCTAATATGAAATCGGTTGCTAAATTCAAGAAAGAAAAATGTAAACTTCATTTTCTATTTCGTTCCGTCTCTCATTAGGTTTTCAACTCTCTTATTTCATCCAATTCACAGTTTCCAAACTTTCACCAAAGAAATTTGGTCTTTCTACAAGCTCTAGTATCGTCCTCGTTGCATTTTTCGCCGGATTATCATATCTTGTTGACCATGGAGTTGACCTCAGACCGCAGCTAGCAGCAGTATTAGGTCTATCCATGGTGGATTCCGTATTTCTTGGTGGTTCATGTTTAGCCCAAATATCAAGTTATTGGCCTCCGTACAAGCGGCGTATTCTTGTTCACGAAGCAGGGCATCTTCTTGTCGGTGAGTCATCATTATTTATGACATTTCTGTTGCATATTGATCTGTAAAATTGTTAATTTCGATGTTAAAGAAACGTGTTTCGTTAATGAACTAGCAATTTTACTCACCGCGCGCTACGGCGGTTTCGAAACGTAAAGTAACTTGAATTTGTACCGTCTAATGAAAACGTATTATATTTGACTCTACACGTTTCTAAACAAATTTTACGTCAAAACGTAGAACTGAAAACGTACATAAAAATAAGCACAAAAGAGTATTATATTCGACTTGAGTCGACGTAGACCAACTTGAATGTATAATGATACATACATAAAAATAAGAACGTAAACCTTGAGGGGATCAAAAGAACATTTTACAAAGTTTTTAGAAAGTTAAGGATGTGTAAGTGTCAATGTTAAAATTGGTGTGGGGGGGGGGTAGTGCGCAAAAAATGAACCATAAAAAACAAAAATGTACTATTCATAAGAGTCTTCATGTTTTGTTATATGTATATATAATTTCCCGTTTTGGAAATTGCAGCTTATCTTATGGGATGTCCCATTCGAGGAGTAATTTTAGATCCGATTGTTGCGATGCAGATGGGGATTCAAGGGCAGGTGATTCTGATCTTCGAGTTTTACCTGCAAATATGTTGTGTTGAGAATAGTTAGTTAGAGTTAGATGTTTAACCGTGTTATGGTTGTTTCAATTGTGCAGGCAGGAACACAGTTTTGGGATGAGAACCTTCAAAACGAGCTTGCTGAGGGCCGACTGACTGGTGTTGCCTTTGACAGGTGTTTTTTTATTTATGTAATTGATGTTTGAACATTGACTTATATATAGATACATATAAATAGGGCTGCAAACGAACCAAACGTTCAGCAAACAGTTCGTGAACTGTTCAGTAGGAAGTTCGTTTGTGTTTGTTCGTTTAATAAATGAATTAACATGAGCATGAAATTTCGTTCGTTTAGTCAAACGAACGAACATGAACAGGGGCCGCGTTTGTTCATTTATGTTCGTGAACGTTAGGTAACCTGTTCGTTTATGCTCGTTTGTGTTCAATAGTTTATTAGAGTTTTTAACTTTTATTTTTTTTAAATACATCAAAATTCCCACTAATACATTATTTTAAATATAGTGTATTACGTTATAGCGTTACTCCTTACTCTAGAAACCCCAGTTAAAAAGTGTCGGTCTCGCTCTCATTCCAAGCAAACGTGACGCGGCTACGCCCCCGCTCTCATTCCAGTCTCTGTTCTTCGTCTTTTTTAGTACAAGATAGGGGTGATTTGTGTTCGTTTATGTTCATGACTCTTGTTTTGTTTGTTTGCCTTCATTTATGTCCGTCTGTGTTCATGAACGTTCGTTCGTGTTCGCTTTTGTACGGTGCCTAAAATTAACGAACAGGAACACACTCATTTCCTTAATTTACGAACATAAACAAAAAATCTCGTTTGATAAGTGTTTCTGAACAGTTTGTGGAACACGTTATTTCCTTAACAAACGAACACGAACAAGGCTATGTTCGTGTTCGTTCGGTTCGTTTGCAGCCCTTCATATATATATTTTCAAAATGAACTGAGGGCCGACTCACTGGTTGTGTTTTTTAATTCAGATACTGCATGGTGCTATTTGGCGGAATAGCAGCAGAAGCTCTTGTTTACGGTGAAGCCGAGGGTGGAGAAAACGATGAGAACTTATTTCGGAGCATTTGTTTGCTTTTGGAACCACCGTTATCCGTTGCTCAGGTAACCATATGATCATTTCTGTCGGTTTTCAACCTTTGTAGACAATGATGTGATGATCAATTATGTTTTTTGTTGTTGTGATGAAACAGATGTCGAATCAAGCAAGGTGGTCGGTTTTTCAGTCGTATAATCTGTTGAAATGGCATAAAAAAGCTCATAGAGCTGCGGTTAAAGCTTTAGAAAATGGCGGTAGTCTGAGTGTAGTTTTAAGAAGCATTGAAGAAGCAATGGCTTCATACATATGATTGTTTATGGTATTAGTATCTAGTCTTACATATTTGTAAATAATCCAACACCCAAGTGGGTGGATCATAGATCACTTTAACTGTATATACTCGATATATTTGAACGGAAACAGTTTATGTTGTTAATAAATTCATCCAGAAAGGTTTATTTGATCCTAAGCTGAGTCTTTTTTTTATCAGATTAATAAACAGAGGTTCCGTCTGTTTATGTTCGTGAACGTTCAGTAATGTGTTCATTTATGTTTGCTCAGTTATTTTCATTTGTGTTTGTTCATGCGCTCGTGAACCGTCCATAAACATGTTTATTCCTTAAAGAACGAACGTGAACAAGGCCCTGTTTGTGTCCGTTTCGATTCGTTTACAACCCTAAATTCATCTGGCACATACAATAACATTTCATTGAACATAACCCGAATGAAAATTATAATATTTTCCTATATAAGTCAAAGTCGCGTCGTTATAAATCCTGAGTTTCATACGATATACATCAAACCCAACTCACGAAATCTCACTGCGAAGGAGGGAGAAACGAATGCGACGATAGACCATGGATGTTGAAGGCAATATCATCAATGTTCCACACTTCTTCAAACCGAGTCCTATACATATACGGTTGTTCGTCTTGTATGCATAAGTCAGGAAACCCGAACACCGTGGCTACGGATCTCCCTTGGTGAGCCACCATCAAACCCTCGACCGCCTTATAATCACCAATACTACTACCGATGCTCGTTTCCCAATACATTACTTCTTCGATCTTTTGATCGTCGGAAAAGACATTAGCATCGTTAATATGATCGTTTCCGACTATGGCTCGAGTGAGTTGGGAGTCCTCCATGTATACAAGAAGTCCACTTTTCTGGCTAAAGTAACCATAAAGTACATGTCTTAACACCTCAACCAGGATAGGGCCCGGTCCATAGTCTCGTGCGATCAAATCCTCCGCCGATGCGCAAACTTTCAACACGAAACACTCCTCGTCTCCTATTTTCTTGTCATCTAAGCGTTCCGCCTTCGCAAATAACATTGCCGTGCTCTTTGGATCCAACCCCTACAATTTTCCATCATTGCATTATACTCATTAGCGAACTTTTAGTAATACAAGACCGTACACGCGCCTTAGATAAATTTTTTTATTTTGTAATCAAGAACGTCGCGTTTTGGACATTTAGAAGGGTACAATTGACATTTAGCTAGAGTGAGGCTAAACGTATCCCTGTATGCTTAACGCACCCCTTATAAGAAAACACAAGTATGACAACAGGATATCGAGTAAAGAAGTGAGGTGCATAGAGAGACCTGGATAAGACGTCGTAAGGGGCGTTTTGGACCTTTAGCGATCTGCTTCCCAAGCGAAGGAGTGTGACTCCAGACGGTCTCTCCATCACTGCCAGCCAAGACTTTATTGCCAGAAGAAAGTACGAGCTCAAGAGACCACATTCCGGGCACCATTTGCCACAGAACAAAACAACCGTTAACGTTGTCTGTTTCCTGTGACCGACCACCACTGTTAGTGACCAAAATCTCGGTTTCACAACACTTCATTTTCACGGTTCCTGATGTGTACATGTTTTTGTAATAACCCGATTGCTGCTGCTGGTGATGTGCGCCAGTGGACATCATTTTTAAGCATCCCGTTGCTGCAAGTACTGGTGTATTATGTATTGTGCAGTAGACCTCTCCTACAAACAAACATTTGGTTAGAATTCGGTTGAAACCCGAAACAAAAGTTATCTGTTTTTGGGATGTCATGTCTAACCTGCTTATTAAACATGCCGTGTATGAGATGGTATTTTAATTCGTTTAATTAAATCCGTCATGTTCAAGTTGGCCTGTTTAACCCGTTTTAATAAACGGGTTGACCCGCCAACCCAATTAAACATAGTGTAATTTTTTTTTTCAGGGTCAGCTTGGTCAACATGTCAGCCAGTTTAAAACTAGAATAAAAAAGTATATTTTATCAAGGTCAACTCGTTTAAAATTAGAATAAAAAGTATAAGTTTTATCAGGGTCAGCCCGTTAAACAATTTATTACAACCCGTTTAACTCATTTATTACAACCCGACAACATGTTTAACCCATTTATTACATACAACCATTTTAACCCATTTACTACAACAGACAGCCCCATTTATTACAATCCGACAACTCATTAACCCATATGTTACACCCCGTTGATAATATCACTCCACGTACATAACGTATTTAACCTGTTTATAATTGTTTGGCTTTTTTAAATAAAAGGGTTACACGGATCTTATCCAGGTTACACGATTTGAAGTGCATATCAGTAAACACGTCCATAACCTATTAAAAAAAACTGTTTAATGTAACAAAGAAATGGGATGTTGCTACAATCCATTTACAACATGACAATCCACTAGTGACCCGTTTAACATGTTTACAACCCATTTACAACCCACCAATGTGGTTGACACCATAGTTGTTAATGGCGAATAGCAACAATTAGTGATAAGGTACCTATATGTTACATAGCGAATAGCCATACACTAGAAATTTTTTTGAACCAATTTTATATGTATATTATATCAAAATGCCCTGTATTATGCTATTTTACTTGTATTTTTTAACAAAAACCTAAAATCCAACTATTTTATAGCTACATTTAATTGCTATTTATATTAGAAAAACATAAGTAAATGGTCACTATTATCGCTACAACCCTAAGAGGAGCCGTGATACGAACCACTGTGAAATTAGCTTGCATTTACACATTCATCTTCCTAGTTTTAATAGTTTATTTCAATTGTTTTGTTATTAATTATGTTAGTGGGTAGTTAATCATGTTAGTGGTAATTGCATTAGGTCCATGTTCTCTTAACTAGTTGCATGTTTTATGTATTTCAGTTTTAGTATTTGTAAGCCTTTATAAGGCCTTTGAGTTTGGCAAATGATTATCAAGAAAATTGCAGAAAACTTATGTTTTGTTTTAATTACTTTCCGTCATTGTTTTTATAATTTGGGAGACCGCAGATCTCGAATCCGGCTCTATCAAGGCGGGGCGCCCCGTGGTGGGGAGATGACAATGCGTGATACCGCGTTAAACACCACCGCCACTCCTCTCCACAACGTGTGGAATGAATCACTCGTCATGGGCATCACGCGTTATGAAAACCAATATTTCGAACGTTGGGGCTTGTTGACCGTTGATGATGATGGGTTTTTTATATACACCGTTGATGATGTTGGGTGTGGTGAGTGATGGGCATTTCCACTAAAATCCATCACCAGTGATGGAATAAAGCTCGATGACGTGACGGAACTTGATTGGAAGTTGTGAGTGATAGGTGGGTGGTGAGTGATGGGCGCCCTGCCCACCCTAATAGCAAGCCTAGACCTATACGCTATGTAGCGCGCTATAGTGATCGCTATGCTCGCTATTGACAATTATGGTTGACACTTTTAGATAAATACCAGAAATACAACAAGAACCAGACACAAAAAAACAATCAAGTACTGCTTAACCAGTTTAATTAAATAGGTCGGCCTGTTGAATAAAAAATCTTATTATATAAGGGCAACCATTTACAACCCGCCACCATTTTAACTCATTTCTTACAAACTAACTCTTTTATGACCCGTTTAACATGTTTACAACTTAATTTCAACCCGTTTGACTCGTTTAGATATATGAATTACACAAATATGTATCTAAGCAAGCATAAACAAATGGGTATTAACAGAAAGATAAGAACATACAAATGGGATGTCTTTAACATTGTACCGAAAATCACCACTCGCGCAACGATGCTCAACTGAAACAGGTGCAAGAGGACACCCCAAGACTCCAAGTAACAACACTCTCCTATCATTAACATTCCTCCACTTTTCACTAACACCATTACCAGCATCATCATCAGAATCATTACTACATCTGGTTGTTTTTCCTAGCCCGAACAGCATTCGCCTACGCCCTCTTCGTTTAACCTCGGGTTGTTGTTGACAATAACGGCTGGTGTTAACAAACTCTGGCCATTCTGTTAATGGAGACAATGGGACAGGTATTGGTTGTGTTGGTTTTTTGTCATTTGATTTAGTTGCAGGATCCATGTATGTATCTATGTATGTTTTGGCTGAAACTGTATTGTGGGGTGATTGATGAAACCTATGTTTACAATGTGAAGAGGAGGAATGATTCATGGATCCATAGGAGATTTTGTAGATTACAATCAATGATTTCATTATTGGTTTGCTTTACTGGGAACAACAAAAGACTAAAGCATCTGTTCAACTCCCAAGGGACTGCTCCCTCTCAACATTTTTCAAAAAATCCCTTTAATTTTTTTAACAGCCAATAAATAAAAGTCTGGGAAAACCCATGTCTGAAAGCCCACTAAGATAAAACTTGGTTGAGATCGGATTCGAACTTGAGACCGATGGTGGCCTTCGGCCCCAATCTTCACTTCCACGCTGATGTCAGTTGAGCTAAAGCTCATTGGCCCGTTTAAGTTTTTTTAACGACTTACTTTTTTATTAACGACCAACAAAATCTCGATCACCCAGGTAAATCCAATGGCAAAAGGCGACCCAAGCCTGCGAACACATACGACGCTGCCACAGTGGGTCTTTGGGCAATGGGTTCCCTCTAAAATGGTGGCGGGCCAGTCACCAGCGTCGTATGTGTTTACAGGCTTAGGTCGCCTTTTGCCATTAGATTTACCTGGGTAATCGAGATTTTGTTGGTCGTTAATAAAAAGGTATGCCGTTAAAAAAATAAACGGACCAACGAGCTTTGGCTCAACTGACATTGGTGTGGAAGTGAAGATTGGGGATGAAGGCTACCGGTCTCAAGTTCAAATCCGATCCCAACCAGGTTTTACCACAATTGGCTTTCGGACAGTGAGTTTTTCCCTGAATTAGAGATGGTGGGCTTGGCTTTCGCAACACTATATACGATCACGGAATTTTTAGAGGGAACCCATTGCGCAAAGACCCACTGTGGTAAAACCTCTTGCTCAACCTAGAAAAATACTTAATGGCAAATTAACTTACTAGTAAAATAATTTTATAAATGTATTTCGAAGGATTTGAATCATTCACCTGACGGATCCGATTAATACAAGAAAATATTTGTACACAGTTTTGTTTCTGGTAAATTTGTTGTTTTTCGTGTTGAGTCGCAGTTTTAGCATCTTAGTAAGAATAGGCTCGCTATCCTAAGAGCATTCACAATAGATCATCCATATTTATGTAAGTGTATCCTCTATATTCTTTAGAGTGGTTATAGGTGGTTGTGAGTGGATGAGAAGGAAATGTTATTGTTCATCAGTAAATTTGGAGGGACAATGTTCATCCTCTATAATTTTTTAATATCTTATGAAAGTGCTTATAGTAGATTAGGAAAAAAGGTAATATAAAAGTATAAAAAATGTTATTTAATTTAAAAAGAGAGATAAAAAGTTTTTAGTGTAATTATAGCGATAAAGTAGAGAATCGATTGTGAATGCATTGGCGTAGCATAGTAGGGGCGGGGAGGGGCGCCTGACCCCCCGAACTTTTCGCTCAGTAGTGTCCGGTGTGTAGTTTTCGTATAGAATTTTTTAGGTATATACGTTTTCGACCCCCCGATCGGAAATCTCAAGCTTCGCCACTGTGTGAATGAGTGGCGGATCCAGGAACTTTTTTCACTGGGTTCCTTTTGGTAGATTTTCACTAATTCTCATTATTTTTTCCAAATCATATAAGGTTTTCACTAATTTTTTCCATTTTCTTTAAATCGAATGAGTTCCTGAGACCCACAAAAAGGGTCTAGATCCGCCCTGGTGTGAATGCTTCTAAGGGTGGAAGGGAATCCTAAGGTATTACCCTAGCCCCATTCAGTAACATATTATCATATCATTTTCAACCCCATATACCGTAGATGAGGCAAAACATTAGCGACCCCAAACAGTTTCACAACGGTTTCCATTCGTCTTTTGCTCTTATGTCAATCAGAACTCGTGAGAATGTATATACGGAGGCCATAGGGTGTAAGGGTTTCAAAGATTTAAGTCCAGTTTCGAAATAGCCCCTTAGATTTTAGGAATTTTTTAATACTAATCTTCTAGTTAGTTTAAATTTTAAATAAACCTTAATACTATTGTAACTTACTTGAATCAGAATCAAAATCAAAATCAAAATCAAAATGTTAATATAAATCATAAGAATACAAAACTTTTCAAACAATAGTAAATAAATTGTTCGGTATAGGGTGTGGAGGGGCTTGGGTTGTGGGCATTGCTCGACACGTGCCGAGAATGAGATCCACAAGCTAAGACTATGAAATTAGGGGTGTGGTGGGGCGTCCCTAGTTGGGCATGGCCAGCCATGTGTAATATTTTTTTTAACTATTTAAAATTTCATTTAATAAAAATAACACACTAATTATATTAAAAGATTACATAGAATATTTTTTTTTAAATTACAAAGAAACTATATTTTTCATTATTTCTTCTTTCATTTTCAACGTCATTGCCAATTGTTGGCCTGTTAGGTCGACGGACATAACGAGAAATTTCATATCTTCGCGTTTTTCTTTTTGAGATATTTTTATTGAATGACGCTTGGATATTCTTCACGATCTCGATTCTTTGTTGTTGGAGGAAATTAAATGTATCAATTTTGGTATTAAGATCTTCCAATTGGTCGGAGTACAATCCCTTACTCGAGGCCGAACCCGAGTCCAAACCCAATCTCGATCTTTGAAGCTTCTTTTTGACGTGTTTCTACCGGGTGGGCGTGAAGGAGAATAATCAAAATCATCTAAATTAAGTTCAAACTCTTGATCATGAGCATCGGACTGAGCTTGGGACGAGGATGTTCTTGCCTTTTTTGATGAGGTTGACTCGCTAGCAGGAGGGACTCTCGCCCATTTCGAAACGTACCTATATACATACCAACAATGCATGTATTTGAAGTCGTTCTTCTTGTTTTCTTTGTATGCTAGCAAGGCATTCTTGATAAAGTCAACCTCGGTTTCACCACTTCTTGGCGTATTTTCCGCCATATGGAAGCAAGTGTTGAACGCGGTGACGTGTGTATTTATATCGCCCCACTTCGACGAGAGGCTATCATTTTCACGATACGCATCCACCCTTTGCATTTGCGTATGAAATTTTTTCTTGATCGAATCCCAAATATCTTTCTTGTGTCGTGAATTCCCTATTCAAAAAAACACAGTTAATATTTTAAACATTATAAAAATAATTATAATAAAACTTGAAACAATAATATTGTAAACATTAATATGTTATATAAAAAAAATACCATGAATCGGATTTTACGTCGAGATGGCCGAGTGTAAGGGGTATTTGGGTCGGATTTGGTGGCGGGCTAGGGTTCGGGTTTTCTTGGTATCCGAAGGGGTTGTTTGGCTCGTAGTCGCGGTTAAAAGGATGCATGTAGGATGTTGTGGGTTGATCTAAAAAAAATAAAGAGATACGTTAGAAGAAGTAGAGAAGTGGTGGCTATTTATATTGGTTTAATATGTAAATATATATTTTTTTGATTAAACTAGTCGTTTGGCAACGGCTACCCCTAAACGTTATATTGGACTAGCCAGCCATGTCACCCAGCCCCTCCGCCTCATGCCAGCGGGGCAACACAATGGCCAACGCTAGCCCGGTGTGGTCTAGCCAGCCTTAAAGACTAACCGCCGCCCCAACCTATTCACCACACCCCCACAGTCTAATACTTGATCAATTTATTTTTACCACGCGTTAAAGTCAATTAAAACCAACATGATTAAGCGACATTTATTATTTTAGAATTGAATTTTCGTGTATTACATGGTCATAATGTTCAATTCTAAATATAAAGATAATAGAATCAACATGAAGGAATATGTATACCCTTTAGACCCAAAATTTTAGAGATTGTTGTAGTCATGATGTTTTTGGGTTCTCATTTAGAGTGTATGATATGATGGAGTTTTAGTAGAGAGAGATGAATGATTTGTGAGTGATGTTATGGAATTATTCTGGGACATTGTTCACCCTAATGATTTGAAACATTGTTTATCCTTTATAAATTTTTAGTATTTTATGAAAGTGATTGTGAGTAGAGTAGAAAGAAAAGATAATAATAAAAATATAAGAAATATTAATTAGTTGAAATAAGAGATAAAAAGTTTTAATGTAACTATAGAGATGAAATGGATAATCGATTGTGAATGCTTTTGAGGGTGGAAGGGAACCCTAGGGTAGTGTTTTGTATGCGTGAATGAGAGAAGGAATGGAATGAACTATTATGAGGGAATAAAAAAGTTGTGTTTGGTTGGTCAAGGTAATGGAATCACCCATTACATCGGGCATTCCATTCTCTCAAATCCGTTCCATCCACCACCCTTGTTTTTTTTTTCATTCCATTATCCCTCTCACCCTTCATCACCAACACCACCCAACACTACCGCCACCTGCCACCTTCACCACCCGCTACCCTCCGCCGCCGACCATCACCATCACCCGCCGCCGACACCACTCGTCACCACCGCCACCCTCAGCCACCAACCACTACCACCCGTTGTCGCCACCCTCCGCCGCCACCACCTTCTCCGACCACTGATGCTACCGCCAACCAACACCATCGCTACCCAACCACTGTCGCCACCTGCGACCGTCGACCATACTGCTGCCACCCTCCGCCATCGACCACCGCCAACCACCGGCCACCACCACCACCGAACATCGTCACCATCCGCCGCCACCACCCCCACCGACGCACCCACCGCCACCGCAACACCCACTACCACCACTCATCGCCGATTTTATTCCTTTGCCTTTTCCTGCATACCAAACAACACAATGTAATGATTCATTCCATTCCTATATGGTAACCAAACAAGGCTATGGAATGGTAATGATCTATTTCATTCCTTTGTCCATTCCATTACCTTGTCCATTCCATTCCCTCGTCATTCCATTACGTCATACCAAACAGACCCTAGGGTATTACCCTAGCCCCATCCAATCAGATGTTGCCATGTCATTTCCAACCCCAAGTACACTAGATGGGGCAAAACACTAGCGGAGCCTACTACAAGTACCCACACCTACCCTAGTCCAATTTATGAACGTTCAACTTCAAAAAGATTTGTGGATGTGTGATTTTTAAGCGGCAAAGGTTTATTGCAAACCTGAACCTGCATGGCAAACCGCAGGGGTGACGCCGGTGTTGCATAGCACTTTGAACCCGATTCGCGTTTGCTGCATATCACCCATCCACCGTAGGTAAGTCATGATGGTTTTGCGCTATCCTGATTCCTGCTAGAGGGATATTTTTGAGAATGTTTGTTTTTTTTAATTTATTTTTTAACGGTAAATAAAAAAAAGTAAATTATTTAAAAATGCAGTAATGCCATTTTGGGTTGATGCTTGTCACTTTAATAAGTGAGTTTTTAGATTTTCAGTTAGTTAATTGATAAAAGTAAATTATTTTACACTTACTAGGGTGGAAGATTTTTACCTTTCTTTTATTTTCTTACTTTTCTTTACTCTTTTTCTTTTATCTTTTCATCACTTTTATTTTATAGATTATTTAAAATTCTAGTAACTATTTATTGAACTTATCTACTCTATACAATGATAACTTTGTTTCGACTTTTATTATACACATAATTATTGATATTATTTACTCTACACAGTTATAACTTTCTTTAGATTTTTTATTACACACACATATATATATATATATATAGGGGATGGATCATGAGAAAACTAGTTGAAATGAGAAAACCAAAAAACTAACTAAAAAAACAAAAAAAAACATATCAATTTTTTTTTGATTTTTTTAATTAAAATTCGCTATATATATTATATAAAAAAACTTAAAAAAAAGATAAAAAAACATATAATGCACATGTGCAACATAAACATATAATGCACATGTGTAGTACACATATATGCACATGTGCAGTACAAGTTTTTTTTTTGAATTTTGAAAAAAAGTTTTTTATACATAAAATGCAGCGATTTTTTATAAAAAATTGTAAAAAAAATTGTATGTTTTTATGCTTTTTTTGGCTTTTTTATTTAGTTTTCTAGTTTTCTCATTTATATCTAGTTTTCTCATGATCCTCTCCCTATATATATAGGGTTGGGTTCATTTTAGAACTCTAAATATTCAGAGAACTCTCAAAACTGCTAATAATAATTATTTTATTTATATATTTTTATAATTCATATATATGTATTAATTTCTAAAAGAATGAGGAATAGTATTGTTCTTTGTTTTTTGTTTTTGCCACAACCTTTTCAAACTACTTAATTTTGTCCCATATTAGTAATAGTAACATTTGTCTTTTTGTGATTTTGTTTTGTTTTTTTTACAAAGTAAACTTTAGAGTTTTTTTAGTTTTGTAACAAAACTTTGATTCTATTATATATTTGTTATATAAGTTAAACGAGTTTAGTTTTTATATTAGTTTTGTTTTATGTATTTTCGTGAATTTGGTCATCGTTTAGTTGCTACTTAGCATGATTTTTGGTGGTCACATTTGGTCCCTCAAGTTTTCTATTATTTCGTTCAATTACTATTTAACACGGTGTTTGATAGTCATATTTAGTCCCTTGGTTTTTTACCCCATGGGCTTTCTAATACATATCGCTATAAATTCTGCAACACTGTGTTAAAATTTTTGTTTTTATTTTACCTTTTTTTCCCTGGTTTTGATCATTATTGAGTTGCTACTTAGCATGGTTTTATACCTCCCAATCCTGCAACATTGGTTGCACGGTTTTACGTCCCCTGCAACGCTAGAGTTTAAGACTAGTTAACATTATTTAAGAATACCTTATCATTTATTATATGTATTTTTATGATTACATATATGAAAAAACCAAATTATTTATGTGTAATAACTAATTTACATATGTGTAAAGGAACCAATTTACGTGTATGTAACTAGAATTTAATGGTTGTGTGTGAGAAGTGTAGGAAGTGTTTTACACCCTTAGATCTAGAATCCAATGGTTGAGATCATAATGACAAAATTGTATTTAGTGTCTACCATTAAACTAATTAATTTTCTACAATAAGGGTATAAAAGTAAACTTAACATGTTTTAAATTCAGAAACTCACATGCAATGTACATGCAAGTTTCCCCCGTCTTTTTTAAACGTCAATAATCTTTTATTCGTAACTTTAAAAGAAACTACACCATAATAACAATCGTTTTTTATATTTAATATAAGTATCATATTGCTATATTTATATAGAGAAAAAAATTACATTTCAATCTGATATTTTAGTCTATGGTGTTTTGTCTATGTTCATACAAATGGTGTTTTAATTGTATTGTGATTCAAGTCGTGGTGTTTTAAACATCTAGAAACATTGTATTGTAATTCAAATTATGGTGTTTTAACATCTGGAATGATTGTATTGCTATTCAAGTTATGGTATTTTAACATTTGTTTTTCACCAATTTTAGCCCCTCAACTTTTATAAACATCTTTTTCGATTATTTTTGTCCCCCTCCTTCAACATATCTAAACTATATGGAGAGTTTTGGACACGTGCCACGCTAGGATTCGACATAAATACTCGAGTTATTACATTTTGAAATTTTACTCTATACAATTTCAAAGATTATGAAAGTCCCCGATGCAACACGTAGATTTACGTTAAGCATCGAAACACCCATCACAAGATCTGCCTGCATCTAGTAGTAACATAAACAACTAGAAGAACTCTCAGCATAATCGACAAAAAATCAGTAAATGCACAAAACATAAAATAATGTTTACAATAATATCATATTTAATCAAATAAAATCTACAAACATAAAGTTGCGAGCTACAAAGTTACGTTGCGGTACGGTAACAAACATACAAAGACCAAAAAAATAATACATATTACTGATATTGTTCGAACGACATCGATTCGGTTCAGTAAAAAAATATGTGTATTACAAAACAAAAGAAATGTTTACTTACAATGTTTTAATTACACAAAAGTTGTTAGCGTAACTTAAATAATAAAGTTGTTATGTGTCCCGTATTTTACATCAATCGAAAAACTTAAAAATAACTTAAATAATAAAGTTGTTATGTGTCCTGTATTTTACATCAATAGAAAAACTTAAAAATAGTATCAATATTCAATACTAGCTTTGATAATATTGATATTGGTATCGATGTTTTAGGTTTTGTGATGGCTAGAAGTTTGGTTTCCCTAATGGTAAATATGGTAGAGGGGGGAGTTGTGTGGAGCCCATTTGCCTTTCTCATTTTGAAGATCCGTTTTCATTTGGTTATTTTAGTTATTTAATTAATAAGTTTTTTAATTCTTTATAAAGGAACCGAACGAACACGAACATATAATCAGACACATTTTGTATTCATCTTCGTTTATTAACAAAATGAGCATGTTCGTGCTCGTTGATGTTCGTTTGTTTAAAACCTAAACGAACAGTTCACGAACGTAAACAGACATAAATAAACTTAAGAGAACATAAGTTAACAAACAATAAACAACACATGTCACACCCCAACCGATGGCAGAAACATCGAGGCGGGACAAAAAAAATTGCTCATTGCTCACAACGCTAATGGTGACAATAATTTATTAAAAACCAAATTTCATTTCATAAGTAAATTGTCACTACAATACATGGAAACCTCAAAGAACAACAATATTAAAGAAAAAAATGATACAACATAAGTAACCTAAGACGTCTATATGTGTATCTAGCATCAACGCTACTTCATTTTCATAGTATCATCCTTCTTAACCTCTAACATGTTTAAAATAAAGTTCAATGCAAAAGCAAAGGCGAGTATACTAGTTTTCATACATACATAGCATAAAATGAGTCTAAACAATTCCACATGGCAAGCTATTGAAACAAGATAAACATTAAAGTCGGCATGTGTCTAACGTAATCAAACCAAAGATTGAAACGCAATAAGCTCTTAACATAACCCCACGTTCAGAGGCGGTGCGTTAATCCTATAGCGCTATATATGTCAAGGATAGGCTCGTACGAAGTTAATGATATGTCTAACACAAAAAGTATAACCCCAAGTTCAATGTATCAAGTAGTCAAGTATGCATGCATGTATAAGGAATGTTTGTGCTTTTACGAATAAGGTTTAAGTGTAAGTTTTCATAGTTTAACATGTTACACCCCAAAGAGTGGTAAACGAAAAAGAGGGTTCAAGTATACTCACGATTTTGCAAGCTTTTCGACTTGACGATTCCGTGAAGAGTTGTTTGGTTGATGGAGGAACACCGAGTTATCCTACAAGAGGAAAACTTAGGTGTGAGTGATTTGGAATTCGGAATGTGGCATAACAAAAGAATGTATACGAAAATAATCACTAAGGTCTAGCACTCGTTTTGTTACTATGGGAACCCATTAGGGTTTATATGATTTCATAGGTGAAAACCTATTAGAATCACAACGAGGAACTAAACACTTTGGTGACCTAACTTAGTAGCTTGACGAATAACTATTTAGTTATTATCAAGGTTTCGGTTAATAGTATTATTTATAAGTTATATATGTATATTATATCATAGGTCCTTCAAGGATGTCATATAAGTCATGTAGGAGGTAGGAAGATAAATCTTCCATTTAGGAACCTCATGTAAAGTTCACCCCTACACAAGTTGTCATAGACAACAAGGAGGGTCAAGAACAAGAATAATAATGGAAATGAAATTACATGTTATCTCTATACCAAGTAGCCAAGTAATCTACAACCCGGTGAGCCGGCGTCAACAGAAGTCAAAGGCTAGACGGGGTTCTTTTACTTTCAACTAGCAAGCTACTTAGGATGGAGGTGGGAAATTATCAAGTGTTGTGTGGACTTGGATGTAGGCTAGCCCAAGCTAACCTTGTAGTCACACTATCTTCAAGTTAAAGACTTGGCATCACTTGTGAGCTTAAAGCGCAAGTAAAACATAAAGTTTAGGGTGTTAGAACAACCCATATTTCATGTTGAACAAGCTTGGTTTGGCTCACTACCCGTAAACTTAGTTAGGAGCATGAGAACTCAAGTTTGTTTGAGGTAAAACACAAGTTTAAAGAGATTTTGTTCATAACATAAAGTTTGGAACCTTTTCGGTGAATTTCCAGGTCTGGATTCTCCAAGGAGAATCCGTGGAATCAAACCTAAGGTTAATCCAAGTGTTATGAAAGAAGAATCAAGCAAAAAGGTTAAGAAATGAGCAAGTTATGCTCACTTTTGGATAGGTTGATGAATCTGCCAATGTTCTTGAGAATTCAGATATTATGGTGTGTTTAAGAGAGATTAGAGAGTGATGAAAGCGTAAAAATGCTTGGAGAATGCTTGGGCTTTATAGAGGAAGGATTAGGGTTGGTTTGGGGGTGTTTAATGAAGGTTTAAGGCCATTGGGTGAGGAGGAAATGTGGGGATTGGTGCTAAACCTGCGGCTGTTTGAAGAGTCTGGCCGTCAGACCCCCATGCAGACTGTATGGGTGAGGCCATGCAGTCCGCAAGGCCTGGTCAGGAGACACAAACTTTTATTTTTTTGATTTGTTGATTGGGGCCTTGTCTAGTTGTTACATAATACGTGTTTTAGGACCATTTTAAGACTTTTAAGCATACGAAACATGTTCTAAGGTTTACATAAGTATAAAATGAATATGATGAAGTATAAACATCGTGTATAAGTTTCGTATGTAGTATGAATGTCACATATTTGCAAGTTTGTCACACATTTACAAGTATCATGAATTTTGTGTCTTATGTTTGAATGTATGAATATGTATATAACATGGCTTGAAATAGAATACGAGTTTCATTATGATTCAAGTCTCGGATTACAATGATTACAACGAAGAATGAATACAAGTTTACAAAGTTTCCAAATTTAGAAATACAACACGAGTTTTCTAAATATGGAAAGTATGAAAAAGCAGGGCGTTACAGTCTCCCCTCCTTTAGGTTTCATCCCGAAATTTAGGAAGATGCAACGAAGAGATGCGGATACTTAGTCTTTATATCACTATCGAGTTCTCAAGTAAATTAAGCACCACGTTTTCCTTCCCATCGAACCTTGACGATAGGGATTCGACTGCGCCTTAATTGCTTGATTTCTCGGTCCATGATCTCGACATGTTTTTCCACGAAATGCAATGTTTCGTTGATTTGAAGATCTTCGAGTGGAACTTGAAGTCCTTCTTCAGCTAAACATTTCTTCAAGTTTGAAACGTGGAATACTAGATGAACATTGTTGAGCGTTTGAGGTAGATCCAGTCGATATGCTACCTTGCCAATCCTTTCGAGAATCTTGAAAGGACCTACGTAGCGAGGAGCGAGTTTGCCTTTCTTACCAAAGCGAACAACGCCTTTCCAAGGGGATACCTTGAGAAGTACTTGATCGCCTACATTAAATTCCAAAGGCTTGCGTCTTTTGTCAGCATAACTCTTTTGTCGGCTTCGGGCTTTGAGAAGATTATCACAAATTTGTAGGATCTTGTCTGTCGTCTCTTGTATAAGTTCAGGACCGGTGATTTGAGAGTCTCCGATCTCGTGCCAATAAATAGGCGAACGAAACTTACGACCATACAATGCTTCAAATGGTGCCATTTGAATACTAGCGTGATAACTGTTATTGTACGAGAATTCTACCAAGGGTAAGTGCGAATCCCAGTTGCCGCCAAAATCGATTACATATGAACGAAGCATATCCTCCAAGGTTTGGATAGTACGCTCGGTTTGACCATCGGATTGGGGGTGAAAAGCGGTGCTAAGGTTAAGACGGGTGCCAAGGGAGGATTGAAACGTTTGCTAAAGGCGGGAGGTAAAACGAGCATCGCGATCGAAAATGATGTCAATGGGAGTACCATGACGACTAATGATTTCATCCATGTAGATACGAGCCAATTTCTCGACTTTGTAATCTTCACGAATGGCAAGGAAATGAGCGGATTTGGCCAACCGATCAATGATGACCCAGATGCTATCGTGACCAGACGAAGTGCGAGGAAGCTTAGTAATGAAATCCATAGCAATACTCTCCCATTTCCAGATACGAATTTCTGGTTGTTCGAGTAAGCCAGACGGACGTTGATGTTAAACTTTAACTTTGGAACAAGTCAGACACTTCGAGATGTAAAGAGCGATATGCTTCTTCATTCCAGGCCACCAAGAAGACGCTCGAAGATCATGGTACATCTTGTCGGCGCCAGGGTGAATGGAGTATCAGGACTTGTGGGCTTCGTCCATCAAGGTGTTTCGAAGATTGACACGATCCGGAATCCAAATGCGATCATGGTAGTAAAGAATACCATCAGGTTTAGCTTCGAGCGGGTTTTCAACTTCACAATTCAACTCGTTGTCGAGGTTACCCTCATTAATGACTGAGAATTGTGCATTTCGGATCAACTCGCGAGGTTTTCCCACGATTTGGTAACAACGAATACTCTTGACATGAGTTTTATGGCTAAGTGCATCGGCTACAACATTCGCTTTACCAGGGTGGTAGCGAATATCACAGTCGTAGTCGTTTAATAATTCTACCCAACGACGTTGACGCATGTTGAGTTCCTTTTGATCAAAGATATGTTGAGGCTCTTATGATCGATGAAGACTGTACACTTAGTAACATAAAGGTAGTGCCACCAAATCTTCAATGCAAAAAAAACTGCACCAAGTTCAAGGTCGTGCGTAGTATAGTTTTTCTCATGGATTTTGAGTTGTCTTGACGCATAAGCGATAACTTGTCCTATTGCATAAGAACGCAACCAAGACCTTGGTTTGAGGCATCGCAATACACGACGAAGTCGTCATTTCCATCGGGAAGTATAAGGATAGGAGCATTACAAAGCATGTCCTTGAGGGTTTGAAAAGACTCCTCTTGTTCGGGACCCCAAACAAAAGGTTTATCCTTCTGAGTCAAAGACGTAAGAGGAACGACGATCTCGGAAAAGTTCGAGATGAAGCTACGATAGTACCCAGCTTGGCCAAGGAACGAACGAATTTCAGAAGGAGACTTAGGTGCAATCCAATTCTTCACAGCTTCTATCTTTGCGGGATCAACGTGAATACCTAGTTCATTGACAGTGTGACCAAGGAATTGAATCTCTTTTAGCCAAAATTCACACTTGGAGAATTTGGCGTAAAGACGTTCGGTACCCAAAAGCTGAAGAATGAGATGAAACTGTCGCCCGTGCTCTTATTTCGTCTTGGAGTAGATGAGGATATCGTCGATGAAGACAATTACGAAGCGATCGAGAAAAGGTTTACACACGCGGTTCATGAGATCCATGAACACTGCAGGTGCGTTGGTCAAACCAAAAGGCATGACTACGAACTCATAGTGTCCATAACATGTGCGAAAAGCGGTTTTCGATACATCTTCTTCAATAACCCGAAGTTGATGATAGCCAGAACGAAGGTCGATTTTCGAGAAACATGTCGCACCTTGAAGTTGATCGAAGAGATAGTCAATGCGAGGAAGGGGATATCGGTTTTTGACAGTAAGCTTGTTGAGCTCACGATAGTCAATGCACATCCGAAAAGATCCATCTTTCTTTTTGAGAAACAAAATGGGAGCACCCCAAGGGGAAGTACTAGGGCGTATAAAGCCTTTATCAAGAAGTTCTTGAAGCTGGCTTGATAGCTCTTGCATCTCCGAGGGAGCTAAAATATAAGGAGCTTTAGAAACAAGAGTTGCACCAGGAATGAAATCAATACGAAAATCAACCGAACGAGGAGGAGGAGGACCAGGAACATCCTCTGGGAAGACGTCGGGAAAATCGCAAACAACAGGAACGTCACTCACGCTCGGACCCTTGTCTTTCTTTTCCACAATGTGAGCCAGGAAGGCAAAGTATTCCTTGCGCAAATATTTGTTTGCTTGGATACACGACATAACCTTGAGACCTTTAGAGGGCTTCTCGCCATAGGCGTGCAAGGAATCACCATTTGGAAGAGGAAGGTGAATGAACTTTTCGGAACAAACAACTTCGGCACGAACTCGCCTAAGCCAATCCATGCCTACTATGATATCGAAGCTTCCCAATTGCATGGGTATGAGGTCAATCGAGAACGTATGATCGTTAAGCTTCATGGAACAATTAGAAATGACAGAATTAACAGGTGACGGAATCCCATTAGCGACTTCGATTGCGAATGGATTAGGCAACTTAGATCGTACGCACTTAAGCAAGGGTTCAAATTCTATAGACACAAAACTTCTATCTGCGCCAGTATCAAATAGACAGGAAGCATAGACATGGTCTACGAGAAACGTACCACTGATAACATCGTTGGCATCTTGCGCCTGAGCGGCAGTGAGGACGAAAGCTCTACCCCGTGCTTGCTGAGGCTGCTGCTGCTGGTTGTTGTTGCGCTGAGGTCAGGCATTGGCGAGATGGTTTGGGTCGCCACATTTGAAGCATGCTCGCATAGGATCTAGTTGAGCCTGGTGCTGGTTAGAGTGAGGGTTTTGGGCTACTACAGCTTGGTCCTGGTTAGCCATGGATGGTTTGTGGCATTGGTGAGAAAAGTGCCCATACCTATTGCAATTTGCGCACTTGCGGCATGGAGCGGTAGTAGGGTGATGGTGCTGCCATTGGTTACACTTAGGTTGAGTGCCAGTGTAACCCTTGCGTTGAGGTTCAGTATTGGGTGCAGCAGGCATAGTTTGTAAAGGTTGAGGGTTCGGCGGAGTAACAACTGCACAATTTTGACAAGAAGCCTTCCGCTTCTTGTTCTTGGTGTTGCTGTTTCTTGGAGGTTTGGGTGAGGGTTCAACGGTGGCAGTGATATCGGTGATGGCTTGGTGTGCGTTCTTCGTAGAGACCTTGTCGTAGTCCCCATGAAGAACACAATTGTTGATCGTAATGAAATTAATTTTTATGTGGAAGATACATTACTTATACATGTTTATACATCGATTCATACACACGTTTATTAACATACTTCGTATCATAAATTAACTCGTAAACAATTCTCGTGTAATCGTAATTTTTAAAGCATCCACCCGTCCTGTAAAATTTTGACACGCGTCCTAAAGTCCATATGTTAAATAAGAAGGATTAAATAAACCGTCATGTTATTCTTATAACCCCTGAACGAGAAACGAATGAATTAAAGCGTCTACATGTTTAATTATACCTCTGAGTGAACTTTTAAAATCAAACACGTACTCATCAATGCTCATCACTATGATCAATTGTTCCCAAACTAAACTTGAGGGATCAATAGTGCAAGAAATGAAAGTTCAGATGGGTTTAATAAGTCCAGGGACTAAAATGGCATTGTTTGAAAGTATGTGTGGCTGACCCGGGGCGGGTCGCGGCCCGCGAAGACCTCATCTGTCTCTCTCGCGGCCCACGAGAGAGTTACAGTAACAGCAAGCTGCATATGTCGTGGCAGCTTGCATGTTTGCCATGTTTTTCGCGAATTCCCACCTTGTCTCTACATTTTACATGACCCTAGATACTTGTTTCCCTCTGCCAAGTCCTCTTAACACCTGTAATCTCCTCCTTCATCCTCCAACTCCATACTTGGGGTCTTGTGCATCCATTGAAAGAACTTGCATGTCTTAGAATTCACTCCCATCAACCTCTGCAAGTTCTGGAGCTACAAGGGCCTTCAAGTTCATCTCATTTCCGTGCAAGGACCTTGTGTAAGTGTTCTTGACCTCCCTCCTTCAGTTTATTACTCATTCTAGCCAAAAGTCAAGCTTGTCGTAAAAACAGTTTGACTTGCGGTTAAATCCTTATCGATCCAGTCATGATCTGATCTAAACATGGTTACATGATCGTAATGAGGTAGGTAACAACACCCCATAAGGGAACCTCCTGATTACCACATTTGCATGTCCGATTGACGAGTCAAACTTATACATAAAAAGTCAAACTGGGTCAGATTTGGTATCGAACACATAAGTAATAACATGCATGCTATAAAATTGGTTTTGACACTCTAAATACTCGGTAATAATCATAAGAACATGTGAGAACATTTTTGGCTCTTCAAATCCAGGTCCAAAGGTCGGTTCGCAGCCGAAAGTCGCAAGGTTGACTTCTGCTTTGACTTTCGGTTCTGACCCGATTTAGTATCTTTCAAGGCCGATTCTAAGTTGCATTATGATCCTTATATAATATAGTATAACCCTCTAAGGTCATACTACATGGTCATAATCATAATCCGAGTTTATGCGCAAGTTTCATTAATGTGTCAAGTTTGACTACTTTACACTTTTTCCTTAAATTGAGATTTAAATTAAAAATGAACATGCAACAAGTTACCTACTGATATGTTAACTTGTTTGGCTTGCATGCATGTCAATAATTTGGTCATAAACTGAGTTCTTCCTAAATATCGCAAATCAAGCTTTTAAAGGACAAAAATGCCTTTTTCGGAAAATAAAATGTTTTAAACACAACTCCTACAATAAAATACTTTACCTACTGATGTTGTAATATATTAAGAATTATTTGAGATATTAAATCGGTTTATAAACTGAGTTTATGTAAAGGCTCTTGCATGATATCGATAAATGACGATAATACCCTTATGGCGCATAAAATGAGTTTTAAAGACGTTTTCATAACCAAGCCTTTTACAAATGTAACACCCCAAATCGCGTAAAACAACACGCGGCGGAAACACTTGGGGAGTCACGTTAACAGATTGTTTCAACAACACATGGTATTTGAAGTTTTGTTTTAATTAGATATTAAACATAGGTTATATTGTCATAATTGTCTAGAAACGTTTTAAAACAACCAAACAAACAAAACATGCATAATTATTGTCTTTCTTGTTTTATAGTCACTAAGGCCCGTCCAAATCCTATATGAGCATGTATCAGTATCATCAAGCATTGTTCCCTGAAACATATGTGAAAACAAGTCAGCAAAAATATGCCGGCGAGTACATAAGTTTTGTGAGTGTGTCAAGTTCATGGCTTTGTATATATTGAAATATAATCTGACTACTAGAGTCGTAAGTGAAAACCTTGTTTTGAAAGCATTTGATATTGCAACAACTATTCGTCTAAAACAAAAGGGTAAAAGTTTATAAAATCTCGTAGCCATGAACCTTGACTCGAAAACATTTGTTCGTAAATCCAAGTTGTAAATCGTCTTGAAATAACTCGTATGGTTTATATCTTTAATCGAAAATCTTTGTGTGTCATTGTTTGAAATCATTTGTCCAAGTAATGTAAATAACGACACGTATGTAATGTGATAAAAGCACTTATATATAGGAAGTACCAGCGACGTATCCACCATGCTTTTATTACATTACACCCATTCCGTTATCTAAACCAATTGTCATAAATCAATTGTTCATTGTTCCTTGTTATAAACCATTGTTCATTCATTCATCATTCATTGTTCATCGTTCATCGTTCATCGTTTTTTAATTATGAAAACTTTTGGTCGTTCCGTGAATACATTCAAACCTTTGTTGACTTGTTCGAGACCACCCACGGTGTCCCTTAATCGTATAACAAACCACCAAAGGGTTTGTTACATACAGTTTCAGTCGCTTCCCAAATTTCCCCACAAACCCCGGGAAATTTGGTAATGGGATTATCAGTCCTAGGCGCCTTAACTTACTACTGGTCGGCTTGGCCATTGTTAATGAATGTCATTCTTGCTATAAATACATCGCACCAACAAGTTCGTTCACATTATTGAAATCGTTTTGTTTATATAAACCATAGTATTTGCATTTGAAAACTTGAAAACATTTAGCACATATGAATCACCCCAAAACAATTGTAAAACATAAAATAGGGGAACTATGTACTCACATGTGATAGCAAAGTAACTCTTGGATCAATAAGAAAATTGAAGCTCAAAGATCCGAGCAATCACGCGTGTCCTAAAAATGAATAATAGTGTAAATATCGGGGCTTGACATCGGAAGATTCGAGTAGAATGAGATCTTATAAACCAAGTGAGTGTCAGAACTCATATAATATGGTTTAATAAGCTTACATTCTGAGTTGGAAAGATTTTTAAGTGCTTTTAACCCGTTATGACCCGTTAAGGTAGTTTAAGCCACTTTCACGCGTCATTTGCGTAACAACGCATTAGGATGGTTAGATATGTGTCGTAATAAGTTTTAAATGCTTAAACATGTTTAAAAATATTTTTGATTAGATTATATGTCAAATCTAGTGTTACATATGCTTAACCTTGATTTGTTTGCGAAAAGGGCATTTTGGTCGTTTTTAAGTAATATTACAATCAATCATCATAACACAATCCAAACATCATGATCATAAGGTATAACCTCAGAGGGTTATTCCCTATATTATTTATGGTCACAATTATGTATTTGGTTGGGTCCACAGGTCCACCAAACGGGTCAGATTTGGAAGTCAAAGCGGTGGTCAAACCGTTCAACTTTTCGATTCAAAATAACCACTACAATGAGAGTGACAATTTAGACATGTTTTGACATGTCTAAATAAGTTTATAAAAGAGTTTTGGCATCAAAACAACCTGTTTTGACACCCGAATTTAGATCCGTTGCAAAATGCCAAAAATCGCATTTGACCGAAACTTTGACTTGTCAAAATAGCTAGAAACGATGAGAATCAGTAGGCATGATTTTTGTGGATCATAACCACCTTGATTACCCTCATAAAGCAAGTGTCAATTGGATTTTAAACTGATCAATTCTGGAAGTCAAATAAAAGTCAAATTTTGTGACTTTTAATCAAATTAACCATAAGAATTGAAACAAGCATGAAGGAGATCACTTACAAACACTAAAGATTGATCAAGAACACCAGAGGAAACTCCAAGATGGTTGATAAATTTGGATTTAGAGCAGGGTGTTGCAAGAAATTGATCAAAAAGTTCATAAGTGTGATGAACATGGGTATTTATAGAAAGTTTGGATTAATAGGGTCATGCCAAGTGTTTATGACCATCTTTGAAGTAGGTTAGTGTCCACTTATGTGTCAAAAGCAGAGATTTGGGTGGCAAGTTCGAAAGGTGAGTCAACAAGGGAGTTAACAAGAAGCTGCCAGATTTCAGCTGAAAACTGGTAACCCTCATGCCATGCGACAGGTCTAGTTGGTGCTGGCGCGCCACGTGAGGCCTCCCAAAAGTTAGAAACTTTCAAAAATGGCAGAACAGTCCGTGAACTTGTATTTGTGGTGTTTTGGCACTTTTGACACCCTTTAACCTCATTTCTAAGCTCCATAAGGACGTTAAAGTATAGGGAACTTGAAATATGTTCAAAAATGTTCCAGAGGTCGGTTTGTTTGGTCGTACGGTCGCGGTTTCGGTTAATTAGGACGAAAATCGTAACGAACGCGTACGTGACCGTAAATGCGTAACGAACGGATTTTTCGCACTCCAATCACTAAAATACAATATTTTAATGACTACAAAAATTTTTGAATGTCCGTACACGTTCCGTATAGCGATATACGCGAAAAAGGCATAGTTTCGCGAAATTTGCAAAATAACCCCTGAAGTTACAAAAGTGTGATTTTGCCATACCAAAGCCTTCAAAGCTTATTTCTAAGCTATGTAAAGGATATTTAAGGTATTTTAGGCTTGTGTTCTTGTTCCAGAGCGTACGTCGCTGCGAGAATCGGCAGACTTTCGTAGTTTGTCGTAATTAGTCCCTGTGATCGAATAAACTTGTTTTTGACATACCAAACCCTCCAAAACTTATTTCTAAGTTATGCAAAGGTTATTTAAGGTATGTTTAGCTTGTGACATTATTCCGGAACATACGTTGCGTTAAATTGGTTTTGTTTGCGTATCGGTTCACCGGTTTTGCTCATAGAAGCGATTCAAGAGTTCGAAATTGTGCAATATTCGAATGTGTGCAATTGTCATAGTAAATAAACAAAAGTCATATATAAAACATAAAATTTCCATTCATTGATAACTTGTTTGTCATTGTTACATGCTCGGATTGCCACAGATATCACAACAAACTGACTTTATATAATAAATAAAGTATTTTGGTTATATAGACCTGATCAAAACTATAATTTTCCTTAAACATCGGTTAAATCGTCATTTAGCGACTTTATCGCCTTTTCGACGCATAGTATGGGTTAAAACCATATCTAAGCATCAAGACTTGTCACCACTAATTATGAAACATATTTTAAATATTTTTACAGTAGGTACAAGTTATAAACTCAGATTCTCAAATAGGACTTCTGTCACACCCCGACCCGCAGCGGAAAAGGTGATCAAGGCATGATTGGGTTATCATCAAAGCTCATGACATTTATTATAACGTTTCATATTCGTTATTACAATTTAAAGGGAAACATACAATCATAATTACATCATGTCCTAAACATCATTCTAAACTTCATTGTTTTCTTCTAAGGCATTTCCTATGTTTTCCTTGCTTCATCCTGTTCACCTGTATCATGTGTAAAAATGGTTTTTGGATCAACAAAAAGTTGGCGAGTGAATCCTATGGAAAACATTTGAACAAGTTTATTTAATTGATTATAAAATAAAGTGCACAACCACATATGAGTAAATATAGATGTAAACTTATTCACAAAACACTTAATCATTAGATAATGCACATACACACAATAATGGATTGTTTTGAGGCACGCGTTGCTCAACTCGTCTCCCACGAGGAACTGATGGGCCTAATGAATGATTTGCATTTAACTTGACAATATGAAATACATAACTACAAACACTATATACAATCTAAGTTTAGATCACAATATGGTATGGCACAAGTTTAAATAAACAAGTTAATTTTTAGTGACACATGACACACCCCAAAACGTGTAATTAAAAAGGGGAGTTGTAAGATTCACTCACATTGGGTGCGTTCGGTTGATGATGTTGAATACGCACGAAGTTGGATTTAACCACGAGTGAAACTAACCTAGATAATAACATAATGGTTTGGTAAATAAGGGGATTTTATTAATCAATTTTAGTAGGATGATTGGATATATTTTTGTGAGCCTAAGGCTATTTTCTAACCTTAAAAATGTTATTTTTAAGTATTTTTAATTGATTTTTAAATAAAATAAATAAATAAAAATAATAAAAAAAGTTGACTTTTTGCGACAGTTGACCGTTGACTTGTTGACCGGTCAGGCTGTGTAAATTCATGCGCTGGGTGAGGCTCGAACCCGAGACCTCCCGTACGCGTGCACGCAGCTCTACCAACTGAGCTACGTGTCTAACCTGAAATATTTCTGTTTTTAATTATATTTATATACTAGTTGAATTAAATCGAAAATCATTTATTAAAAACGATTTTAATGCATCGAACCGGTGTTCTCCACAGGTCTCGAACCCGGGACCTGTGGTTTGGGTTAACACACAGTCCACCGCTGGACTGTGTGTCGAACTTGTTATATAATCTGATTTTTATTATACTTATATACAAACTACATTATTTCATTTCTGCCTTATAAAAAGTTTGATAATTGTCCGGATCGGTGCGGTAGTCCGGACTCGAACTCGTGACGTGTGATTAAACATTCACACAGTCCACCACTGGACTGTGTGTCTAACTTGGTTATTATTCCGGTTTTTATTAAACTTAACATCTATATGAAATGAATCCGGTTCAGTTAAAAAAAGGAACATTTTTATTAAGGCGAGTGTGCGTGGGACAAGTATCGAACTCGGGACGTAAGCGTGTTTATGTGCACACAGTCCACCGCTGGACTGTGTGTCTAACCCGAGTTATATCTTGATTTAAATTAAACATATATACTACTGAAACTTCGTCTTCTTCGTTGGACTCAACCAGAAACGGAGTCCGACTGGTTCGATGATTTTATCAAGTTTCTTTAGTGTGTTGCGATTAAATACAGGTGAGATAAATAAAAAAGAATGAGAGATTAAGTGTTAGATATACCGAACAGTGGCTCCTCTGTTTCACCGGCGAAACTCCGATGACAGCAGATGATTCCGGCGACGTGTGTCTTGCGGCAGAGGGTCTTCAACGAGCTTGAGATGAATGTGGGTGGCTTCGGTATGAGCTCTGGGGGTTCAGTAAGGCACATAGGTGAAAGGCTTGGTTTTCCGGCGAGTTGCAGAAGTTTTCCGGCGAGTGGAATTACGTCGGGAAAGAGTGTGATTGTGAGCGAAAAAGCTAACAAAGGTTAGAGGGGGTATTTATAGGGCAGGACGTCGACGAATTTAGTCCGATTTCCGTCTTGATTCGTCGGTTAAAGATTTTCCGGCAGTTATAACTTGCGTCGCGGGTTCAGACGTCGGTTATAACCGATGTAATAGTTAATGTTTACGTTAAAACTGAAGAAAAACCGTCCAATCTCGGCGAAATCGTCGGGATTTCCGACGACTGCGATTGGGCGCGTCGGTTTTTGAATTCGAGATTTATTTTATGTATTAATTGTTTTCAATAATTAACTGTAACAATTGTAAAAATCGGGTCTCCAAAACCCGCTCCGTTTTGTAATCAAGTACCAAGTTATAAAAGTGCATTAATTATTTTGGTTATTTTGAGTTAAAACGATACATAATTAATAAATAAACTAAACTATAAAAAATTATATTTGATAAAAAGTTAAAATAAAATAATAAAAAATATATGAAGCTGCCGGGACTCGAACCCGGGTCAGCTGAGTCGCTACAACGACTTAACAATCATTCCCTAAACCACTCCGCCACAATGTGTTTTCTGTTAACTCTAGGAACATAAAAGAAACTTATACACAAACTCAGTTGAACCGATGGTGCCATCTGAATAATGGTAATCGGCAAACCAATCGTCAAATAGTTGTTAATTCACTTGTTCAGCTTATAATCGATGTAATACGGTTTCTAATCAAGTTAAAATTGATTGAAACTTTAAGTCTATCATTTTCGGCTTTTGAAACCGAAAATTCATCAAAGTTCTGATTTAACTCAAGCTTCAGATCATTCTCGCAATTCAGAACTATCATATCAATACTCAATTTCATTTTCTTCGCATTTTTGAACCATAAGATCATCTGAATCAGTTCGCCGGAAAATTTCTGCAAGTCACCGGAAAACCGGGACTCACATTCTCACGGTAATTCCTCCGACTCTTTCTGTTTAAAACATGTGATTAATCAGTCTCTCACACAACTCCATCATCAGAATCGATCCTAGTCAACGTTTATCAAAAATCTTATCTTCGCCAGAAAATCTCTGAGACTGCCGGAATCACACTGTGAACTGGTATGATATCCTAAACTTCTTTTAAACCTTGTTTAAGTGACTCAACTTTATGAATAATCGATCAACGCTGTTAATTGGTTTCAACAGCCGGAGTTCATTTCCAGTACCGACGAACCTCCGCCGGATTTCTGTGAATAACATCAATCGGTATATTCTGTTCCTTAAACTCTCTCCATTCTCTACTTTTGAATTACTGTTAATGTCTGAGAATTGTATAAATCACAAATCAATCATAACCAGTCGAATTATGCTGTCTGTGTAAATCGGCGAAGAAGATGAAGTCATAACAGAACATAAGATTAATTAAAAACGGTATTTTAAACGGGTTAGACACACAGTCCAGCGGTGGACTGTGTGCAAATTTCACACACACGTCCTGAGTTCGATCCTTGCTACACGCACGCCTTGTGTAATAACCTGCCTTTTTGATCAAGAACTAAACCGGGTTAAAACAGATAGTTGTTAAGTATAATAAAAACCAAGAATATAACCGGGTTAGACACACAGTCCAGCGGTGGACTGTGTGCATCATGAACTACACGTCGCGCGTTCGAATCTCGTCACGAGCACCGGTCCAATTGAATTAAAACGTTTTTGCAAATAAAGGAATTTTCGGTTAATTCAAATAAGTGTATAAATATAATTAAAAACGAGTTTATAACGGGTTAGACACGTAGCTCAGTTGGTAGAGCTGCGTGCACGCGAACGGAAGGTCGCCGGTTCGAATCCCACCCGGCGCAGAATTATCCGCTGACCGAACCGGTCAACGGTCAACGGTCAACACTTAAAAAAAAATAATATTTTTTTTATATTTTTATTTATTTAATTTAATTTAAAAATCAATTAAAAATAATTAAAAATAACATTTTTAAAGATAGAAAATAGCCATAAACTCACAAAAATATATCTAAAAATTTCATTAAAATCCTTAATAAAATCCATCCATCTAATATATTTTTCCATTATTATTTAGGTTAGTATTCCTCGTCGATCCGCTCATCTAAATCGTGCGCATCTCACCATCTCCAATTCAACGCACCCAATGTGAGTGAACCTTTCAAATTCCCCGTTTTAATCACGTTTTTGGGGTGTATCATGTGTCTTTGTTTATATACATATTATAACTAAACTATTGTGCATACATCATATCATGACATGTGTATTTAGTTTGTTGCTGTTAAGTAGTTATTATTGGATGCAAATTATTATTTCAGTACATGCAATTGCCGAGGCCGCCGCTCCCCATTGATGAAGTTTGAGCTTGTTCCCCATTTTATTATGCGGTTGAACCTGGCGTGCCCGTATACGATCGGCTCCGTTTGATTGAGCCTTGATCGCACAGTTCATTATACATTTTCAGTACATGCAATACGATCGGCTCCGTTTGATTGAGCCTTGATCGCACAGTTCATTTTACATTTCCAGTTCATGCAATACGATCGGCTCCGTTTGATTGAGCCTTGATCGCACAGTTCATTTATGTTAGTTATCGTATGATATTGGTATGTTCATGTATGCTACAAGTGTTATTGTATGTTATAATTGTAACTGCTATTTGCCAATGCTTGATTACTTACATTTGCTCTTTTATGATTATACACAATATTTCATTGATAAACTAACCATAAAATCATTATCAAATGTTTATCTAATAAGGTTCACTCGCCAACTTATGTTGACCCAAAAACTCCCATTTTACACATGATACAGGTGAACCAGCAGCAGCTAGGAACACATAGGACCTGGATTAGAAGAATAAAACGATTTAGTATTGGGATTGTTATGTTTGTTTATTTCCTTTGTATTGAATGAACATGTTTGGATGTTTGAAAATGTAACTTTAGCTTTATTAATTATGAAACATAATAGTAAATGTCATGTGCTTTGGTGATAACCCAATTATGCCCCGACTCTTATTTCCGCTGCGGGTCGGGGTGTGACATTAACAAGGAACATAAGTGGCACAGTGGTTGGATGGTTAAGTGTTAAGGCTGTGCTGAATGTCTGGCTGACCCGGGTTCGAAACCCGGCAGCAGTCTTTTATTTTTATTTCCTTATTTTTAATGCATTTTCAAAAATAAATTATATATTTCAATATACTTATTAATTATGTATCGTTTAAAATTAATTTGGGCATTAAATACGCAACGAAATTTTTAACTGATTGTTCGGTTAATAAACGGAGCGGGTTTGGTAAATCCGTTTTTTGACGGATGTTACAACTTCAAATCTATGTGTGAAATGACCAAAATACCCTTTCGGGGCATAGTTTGGTCTTTAAATATAAACCACACATATATTTGCTACCTTACTGATGTAACATCATAAAATGAATATTTTTTATAAATAATATATGACTGTGACATCAGATTATCGCCAACTCTTTCTTTTATAAGTCACAAAATGACCAAATTACCCTTTTGAAGCTGAATTCGGTTTTAAAACTATAACGGGCATGCATGTTAATATCTTACTGATATTATAACATGTTTTAAGTGTAATGGCACATGAAACTTGTAAATGACTCATTCGGTTACCCGGTATCGCTTTTATGCGTACGGTTAAGCCTACGTGACTAGTTTACGTAAATTCATCGGTCTAACCTCATCATTTTTATATGAAAATCTAGAATGTTATATGTTTACCCAAAATATACAAGTCCTAGTACTTGTCGGGTTTAAACAACATTCTTTCCGATCATCGCTTAATCTAGCGTATCGTTCCGTTACGTATCCTTTAAGCTAACTGGTTCGAGTCAACGACTCAACCTAAACCCGTTAGCGTTCTAATTGGTTATTGATACCATCAATCCAGACTAGAAGCCTCCCAGTAGATCGATACTTGCATTTGTCTTCTTGGTTAACGGTTGAGTTACTATTCATTAGAAGAACTAGCTCAGGTAAATATTTTAACTTATTTTCCTTATACGGGCTTGGGATACGGTATTATATTACTGTTTGGTCGGTATGTGATCATGCTTATCGGATTGTGATTTACTAAATCTTATAACCCGTTTTATTCTGTATTGTCTGATAACTTAAACATTCGGGGTTAACTCGACCGTGTCCTGGATATCCTTGGCTCATTTAAATTACTAACGGCCACGACCTAAGCGCGGGGTGTAGGCATACACCTGACAGACGCTAATGCTAAACAATTTATTTTTATTATACTCCTCCGTGGGTTTTTATTAAGTGGTGTGTCGGTTAATCTGGTTATTCGGTTTCTGCACCGGACCCCATATGTATTGACAGACCTGTAAAACTGTAAACAAGATCATTTTGAATTGTCCCAAGTTATAAAAGATTTTCGTGCTCAAAGCATCTAAACAAATTTTAAATGTTTTCAAAATGAGTCGGTTAAATGTATTTACCAGTGAAAACTGACGTATTTTCCAAAAAGGTGAAGTGACAGGTTTCGGCACGGAATAGGCTGAGAGCTGCTTGGTAACGGTATAGAGAATTTTGCAAGTTCTTAGTCAAGCCTAAAGTCTGTCGGAGAATATCATTTTCGTACTTTCGATCCGCCTGTGGATCTAATATTGCAAACCGTGTATTTACTTTTAAACTCTATGGTTTGTAATAATATTTATTATTCAAGTCTTCCGCTGTGCTGTATATATGCTTGACCATGATGATGCCAATCTAACGTCACGATACTCCCCACCCGGGCCCACCGGGAATGTGTTGGAAATACGGGGCGTGACAATTTCATTCATACAAGATACATGGTTATTCAATCGCGGAAATTATAATCATTCAATCGCGAGAGTTACACTTATTTGACACTTCGTTATGTGTTACAAACTTGTTAAGTGTTAGTCTAGATTAATCTTTTCAAAACATGTTATTTTTGCTTATAAAACCTTAGGTTATAATAACCAAACATTAGGAATATCATGCCACACCTTATTACAAGTTCATAACCCATTAAAAGGTAACAAATTAACCAATTAGTAACCTTTAATTAGCAAAAAAAAATATATAACTAAAAAAATGGCAGCCCACTTTTAAGGGTGTGTTTGGGCTTGTTTCAAGCCTTAATGCCCACTAAACACTCCCAAAGCCCAACCTAATGAAACCCTAATCCATCCCCCATATAACCCAAGCCTCCTCCAAGCATTTTTCACTTTCTGAACACTCCCCATTCACTCTCAAACACTCCAAGTCGCGGCTGAAATCAAGAGTTCGAGCAGATTCAGCACCTCTTACAAAAGTGAGCATAACTCACTCATTTCTTGGCCGATTTACTTGATTTTTTCCTACTTACTTGGAGTAACCTTGGGTATGATTCCATGGTTTCTCAATGGAGAATCCAGACCTAGAAATGCTCCCAAAATGTCCAAAACTTTCTGTTATGTTTTACACTCTTTCAAAACTTGTTTAAACTTATCAAACTTGAGTCTAACTCACCTCAAACCTATGTCCTAATGCTTACAACACTACTTGTGGTTGGTTAGGCTTAAAACAAGGTTGAGACATTCAAAGTAGAGGATTTATCCTTACAAATATTCTGTTTTCATAGAGCTTTAAGCTCACAAGTAATGCAAGTTCATAGAGTTGTTCATGTGTGTCCACCATGGTTAGCTTGGACAATCTTAACTTTGAGACCACACATCACTTGATGATTTTCATCATTATCCCAAGTAGTTTGCTAGATTGAAAGTGTCACAACCCCGTCTAGCCTTTGACGTGTGTCAAAGTGTGCTCACCGGGTTGTATTTCACTTGGCTATTTGGTATCATTGTGATACACCTTACATTCTTGTCATTTACATTCTTGTTCATACTCTTGTTCTAGTACCCTCCTTGTTACCTATGGTGACTTGTGTAGTGGTGAACATTATCCGAGGTTCCTAAATGGATGGTTCTACACCCCACCTCCTCCATGACTTCCATGAAATCCTAGTTAATATAGTTTATTATTATGTACATAAAATATCTATGGACTATATTATAAACCTAAAACCGAACCCTTGATAATGATTAAATAATCACCTATCAAGTTATTAAGTTTGTCACTAAAGTATGTAGTTTCTTGTCACGATTCTAATAGGTCTCGAACCTATGAAACCATAACAAACCCATTCAGGTTATCATAGTGTCAAGAACAAGTGCTATATCTTAGTGACTATTTTCATACCATAATACTTTATTCTTGTTTTCGTAATCTTGCCCGAATAATCCGAATCTTCCGTTACACTCATAACTAATACCTATGTTCTTCTTGTAGAAGGACAAGGTGCCAAACTCTAAGAATCACAACAAAGCTCTCGGGATTACTTAAGTGGAACACTTAGCAAAACCGTGAGTACACTTGACCCATTTACCTTTTATCACTTTTGGGTTGTAACATGTTTCCATATCAAAAATACATTATCACAAACTTATGCTTTTACATGCTCAATCCTCATACATGAATACTTGTTATGCTTAGATACATGCTAGATTATACATGCTTGATCATTAACTTAGCTAGCCCAAACTTATCATATATTGCGCTATAGGAGTAGCACACCGCCCGTCGGGGTTGTGTAAAGCTTATCATACTCATTTTAGTCTTGTCGCTTTTGTGACAAGGGAAGCTCGATCTCGTAAAACTTTTGTGGAAAACTCGGGGTTTGATCTAGTATTGCATGATTAGTATATACTTTGTTTACAATTATCATGTGGATTCGAGTTATACATTTTATACTTATGCTATGTATCACCAAACTTGTGTACTCGCCCTTGCTTTTGCATTGAACTCGTATTTTTAACATGTTACAGGTTGATGAAGATGTTGCCATGAAATTGAAGTAGTGATGACGACTAGATACACATTTAGACGTTTAGGTTTACAAATGTTGTATCAAATTTTGCCCCTTGCTATTGTTGTATTTTGAAATTCTTTGTATTGTATGACGATTTATGCTATGAAATGAAATCCGGTTTAATTAAATATTGTCGTGATTAGTATTTATGAGCAATGAGCAATCTCTTTCGTCCCGCCTTGATGTTTCCGCCATCGGTTTGGGTGTGACAGATTGGTATCAGAGCCATAACTATAGAGGAATTAGGTAGAATTGCCATGTTCGACCTAGCTATAGCTTAAGTGTCCATTTTTACCATTCCTATGCTATGCTTAAAACTTTATTATCCCTTTATTGCTTCTTCCTTTCTTTTGGTCTTAATATTTGCATAACGTCTTTCCTAAGACGTTTACACAATACACTTGAAGACTTGAAGACACTCGTGATGAAAACCAGGCGATTTGCACCAAGATAAGTCCAATGACTTAAAATTTTTGGTGAAATCCCTCATTCCGCGTATTCGATTTTTCACGAAGTTATACCATCAAGTTCGGAGTGATATCCACATCTTGATGGAAACTTCCATTTCATACTCTAGTGGATCTTACAAACGAGTCGGAATATGCTCCTCGTTTAGTAAGAAACAACCACGCTAGGGTACGAAATCGTCAAGTTAGGGGTGAAACCCGCACCTTGTCGATTAAGTCCCGTTCCTCGATTTTCAATCTCACCAAAGTCTCGAATTTTCGATCGACTAGGGACGCGTAGTAACTGGAAGGGTAAAATGTCGTTAATCACTTCTCGACGAGAGCGTTTTACCTATTAGGCCAAAGCATGTTCCCTAACTCGAAAGATCTTACGAATCACTTTGGAATAGTCGACGTTTCTCTACCCGAAACAATCCCATGTTTTATTGAGCTAATCTTTTATCTTACCTCAATTTTTATGTGATTTTATACTTGTTACCGTATTCGTTTCGAACCGTTACACAATTCGCACGTCTGCCGCAATCAAAAACAATAATAATCCTCGTGAACAAACTAAATTTATACTCTTATACGCATTCATACGTGGTTATGCTTGTTAAATACTTTTTGAATACTCGTTAAATACTCGTCAAATACATACAAAATACGTGAATTACCCATGCTTATACATGCAAAACTTATTTTTACATTATGATCAAGTCACATCATTTCCTTTCTATTTCAACCCAAGATGTCTTCTCCAAGTTCTTCCAAGAAATCCAAGGGTTCCAAGAGGGGTTCAAACAACCAAGGAGACCCTATCTCCAAGCAAGAACTAGTCAATTTGATCACGGAACAAATGGCTGAGCAGATGGCTAGGATCATCCCAAACATTGTGACCCAAATCCAAACTACCCATGAAACCCCCAAATCCTCCATTGACTCAAAGGTGGACCCACCCAAAGCAACGTTCGAGTTCAAACAATTCATGGCTTGTAAGCCCATGGAATTCACTTGTAATGATGGCGCTACCGCCATGATGAACTGGTTCGACGCGATCGAACTCACCTTTATGCAAAGCGGATGCCCTGATGAGCTCCGAACCTTGAACTCCACCGGGGCCTTTCGTGAGAGAGCCCTTGAGTGGTGGACCACCGAAAGAAACAAGCGTGGCAATGAAGCTAGCTCATGCATTACCTTGGGAACAGCTAAAGCAGCTCATGAAGGACCAATTATGTCCTCCTCACGAGACCCAGAAACTCGAAAACGAATTCTGGATTCTCACCCAACAGGGGAGCGACACAGAAGGATTGATCACGCGCTTCAAACAGTTAAGTACCCTTTGCCCTGGGCAAGTGGATACCGTACCCAAGGCAATCGCCAAGCTCATTCGTTGTCTCTCACCGGTATTAACGAACCATGTCACCGCAGCTAGCCCCAAAACCCTTGAAGATGCTTATAGCATCACGATCGAAATGAACCACAACTGCATTCGTCATGGAGCCTATGACAAGGTCTCCACGAAGTATGCACACCAAGCCATCGCCGATACCACCACCACTACCGAGTCACCTCCCTCCCAAGCTAAGAAACAAAACACCAACCGGAACAAGAAGCGGAAAGCTTCAGTTCAGAATAATGCGATTGTTACTCCGTTCGCCCCTGCACCACTAAACGTTGTCTCCTCTACCAAAAACCGAGCCACCCAAGCGAAACTACACCGGTACTTGGCCGAAATGTGAACGGTGCACCTACCACCATCTCCCATCCACCCCGTGTCGGAAATGCGCCAACTGCAACCGGATGGGGCATTTCGCTAGCCATTGTCGCCAACCCCAGGCCAATCAAGCCAACATGCCTAACCCTAACCCTAACCAACCTCAACCGCAACGTCAGAATGCTCCTTTGCGAGTGTGTTACAAATGTGGCGATCCCAACCATCTCACCAATGTGTGTCCTCTACTCAACTAGCAGCCTTAGCTTCAATAGCAACAGCAGCCTCAACCTGCTAAAGGACGAGCTTTCATGCTTACCTCCGCTCAGGCTCAAAACTCTAATGATGTCATTACTGGTACGTTCCTTGTCAACCATATTTATGCTTCATGTTTGTTTGATACTGATGCCGATAAAATTTTTGTGTCTGTCGAATTTGAACCTTTACTTAAGTGCGAACGCTCCAAATTGCCTAATCCATTCGCTGTCGAAGTCGCTAACGGGAAATCCATCACTGTTGATTCTGTCCTTTCTAATTGCTCCTTAAATCTTAACGATCATACGTTTTCGATTGACCTCATTCCCATGCAATTGGGAAGCTTTGATATCATAGTAGGTATGGACTAGCTTAGGCGAGTTCGTGCTGAAGTTATTTGTTCCGAAAAGTTCATTCGTCTTCCTCTTCCTAAAAACGATTCGCTGCACGTCTATGGTGAGAAACCTTCTAAAGGTCTCAAGCTTATGTCGTGTATTCAAGTAAACAAGTACTTACGCAAGGAGTACTTTGCCTTTCTTGCGCACGTTGTGGAAAAGAAAGACAAAGGTCAAAGCATAAGTGATGTTCCTATCGTTTGTGAATTTCCTTCCGTTTTTCCTGATGATCTTCCTGGTCCTCTGCCTCCTCGAGCCGTCGATTTTCGTATTGATCTTATTCCTGGCGCAACTCCTGTTGCGAAAGTTCCCTATCGTTTAGCACCCTCCGAGATGCAAGAGCTATCTAGCCAACTTCAAGAGCTTCTTGATAAAGGCTTTATACGCCCTAGTACTTCTCCTTGGGGCGCTCCCGTTTTGTTCGTCAAGAAGAAAGATGGGTCTTTTCGGATGTGCATTCACTATCGTGAACTCAATAAACTTACAGTCAAGAACCAATACCCACTTCCTCGAATTGACGATCTCTTTGACCAACTCCAAGGTGCAACTTGTTTCTCAAAAATCGACCTCCGTTCTGGCTATCATCAACTTTGAGTTTCCGAGGAAGATGTACCCAAAACTGCTTTTCGCACACGTTATGGACACTACGATTTTGTGGTCATACCCTTTGGTTTGACCAACGCGCCTGCAGTGTTTATGGATCTCATGAACCGCGTGTGTAAGCCTTTCCTTGATCAATTTGTAATCGTATTCATCGATGATATTCTCATCTACTCCAAGACGAGAGAAGAGCATGGACGACATTTGCGTCTCATTCTTCAGCTTTTGCAAACCGAACGCCTTTATGCCAAATTCTCCAAGTGTGAATTTTGGCTAAAAGAGGTTCAATTCTTAGGTCACACCGTCAATGAACTCGGTATTCATGTTAACCCTGCAAAGATAGAAGCTGTGAAGAATTGGATTGCACCTAAGTCGCTCTCTGAAATTCGTTCATTTCTTGGCCTAGCTGGGTATTATCGCCGTTTCATCTCAAACTTCTCAAAGATTGCCGTTCCTATGACCTCGTTGACTCAAAAAGATAAACCTTTTGTTTGGGGTCGCGAACAATAGAAATCTTTCCAAACGCACAAGGACATGCTCTGTAATGCTCCTATCCTTACTCTCCCCGATGGGAACGACAACTTTGTCGTGTATTGCGATGCCTCTAACCAGGGTCTTGGTTGCGTTCTCATGCAACGAGACAAAGTTATCACTTATGCGTCAAGGCAACTCAAAATTCATGAGAAAAACTACACTACCCACGACCTTGAGTTTGGTGCAGTTGTTTTTGCATTAACGATTTGGCGACACTACCTTTATGGTACAAAGTGTAAGGTCTTCACCGACCATAAGAGCCTACAACACATCTTTGATCAAAAGGAGCTCAACATGCGTCAACACCGTTGGGTAGAGTTGTTAAATGACTACGACTGCGAGATTCACTACCACCCTGGTAAGGCGAATGTCGTGGCCGATGCACTTAATCGTAAGACTCATGTTAAGAGTGTTCGTTGCTACCAAATCGTGGGAAAACTAAACGAGTTGATTCGTCAAGCATAATTTGCCGTTATTAACGAGGGTAACCTTGATAACGAGTTGAATTGCGGAGTCGAAAACCCACTCGAAGCTAAGACCGATGGTATGCTTTACTACCATGGTCGTATTTGGATTCCCGATCGTCTCAATCTTCAAAACACCTTGATGGACGAAGCTCACAAATCCCGATACTCCATTCATCCTGGCGCCGAAAAGATGTATCACGATCTCCGAGCAACTTATTGGTGGCCAGGAATGAAGAAAGATATCGCCCTTTACGTCTCAAAGTGTCTTACATGTTCCAAAGTCAAGGCCGAACATCAACTTCCCTCTGGTTTGCTCGAACAACCAGAAGTTCCTGTCTGGAAATGGGAGAACATTGCCATGGATTTTATCACCAGATTACCTCGAACTTCATCTGGTCATGACAGCATCTGGGTTATCATTGACTGATTGACCAAATCCGCTCACTTCCTCGCCATTCGTGAAGATTACAAAGTCAAGAAATTGGCTCTTGTGTACACGGATGAAGTCATCAGTCGTGATGGTACTCCACTCGATATTATCTCTGATCGCGATGTTCGTTTCACCTATCGCCTTTGGCAAACGTTTCAATCCACCCTTGGCACTCGTCTTAACCTGAGCACCGCATTTCATCCTCAGTCTGATGGTCAAACCGAGCGTACAATCCAAACTTTGGAGGATATGCTTCTTTCTTGCGTAATCGATTTTGGCGGCAACTGGGATTCGCACTTACCCTTGGTAGAATTCTCGTACAACAATAGTTATCACGCCAATAATCAAATGGCTCCATTTGAAGCATTGTATGGTCGTACATGTCGTTCGCCTATTTGTTGGCACGAGAGTGGAGATGTTCAGATCACCGGTCCCGAATTGATAAAAGAGACAACGGACAAGATCCTACAAATTCATGATAATCTTCTCAAAGCTCGAAGCCGACAAAAGAGTTATGCTGACAAAAGACGCAAGCCTTTGGAGTTATCCCCTTGGAAGGGTGTTGTTCGATTTGGCAAAAAGGGCAAACTCGCTCCTCGCTACGTAGGTCCTTTCAAGATTATCGAAAGGATTAGCAAGGTCGCGTACCAACTGGATCTACCTCAAGAACTCAACAACGTTCATCCTGTCTTCCCTGTTTCAAATATCAAGAAATGTCTAGCTGAAGAAGGACTTCAAGTTCCACTCGAAGATCTTCAAATCAATGAGACATTGCACTTCGTGGAAAAACTAGTCGAAATCATGGACCGAGGAATCAAACAATTAAGGCGCAGTCGAATTCCTATCGTCAAGGTTCGATGGGAAGGTAAACCTGGCGCCAAATTCACTTGGGAACTGGAAAGTGACATGAAGACTAAGTATCCGCCTCTTTTCGTTGCATCTTCCTAAATTTCGGGATGAAATTTCCTAAAGGAGCGGAGACTGTAACGCCTCGCTTTTCGCAGCTTTCCGTTTTTTGAAAGATTGTATCGTATTTCTATTTCCGGAAACTCTTTCCTTTGTAATCGTATCTCATCTTGAATCATTGTAAATTCGAGGCTTTGATCGTAATGAAATTAATTTTTATGTGGAATATACATTACTTATACATGTTTCTACATCGATTCATACACACGTTTATTAACATACTTCGTATCATAAATTAACTCGTAAACAATTCTCGTGTAATCGTAATTCTTAAAGCATTTCATTCATACAAGATACTTCGTTATTCAATCGCGGAAATTATAATCATTCATTCGCGAGAGTTACACTTATTTGACACTTCGTTATGTGTTACAAACTTGTTAAGTGTTAGTCTAGATTAATATTTTCAAAATATGTTATTTTTGCTTATAAAACCTTAGGTTATAATAACCAAACATTAGGAATATCATGCCACACCTTATTACAAGTTCATAACCCATTAAAAGGTAACAAATTAACCAATTAATAACCTTTAATTAGCAAAAAGTATAAAAATAAAAAATGGCAGCCCACTTTTAAGGGTGTGTTTGGGCTTGTTTCAAGCCTTAATGCCCACTAAACACTCCCAAAGCCCAACCCAATGAAACCCTAATCCATCCCCCATATAACCCAAGCCTCCTCCAAGCATTGTTTACTTTCTAAACACTCCCCATTCACTCTTAAACACTCCAAATCGTGGCTGAAATCAAGAGTTCGAGCATATTCATCACCTCTTACAAAAGTGAGCATAACTCACTCATTTTTTTGGCCGATTTACTTGAATCTTTTTCCTACTTACTTGGATTAACCTTGGGTATGATTCCATGGTTTCTCCATGGAGAATCTAGACCTGGAAATGCTCCCAAAATGTCCAAAACTTTCTGTTATGTTTTACACTCTTTCAAAACTTGTTTAAACTTATCAAACTTGAGTCTAACTCATCTCAAACCTATGTCCTAATGCTTACAACACTACTTGTGGTTGGTTAGGCTGAAAAAAAAGGTTGAGACATTCAAAGTAGAGGATTTATCCTTACAAATATTATGTTTCTCACAAGTGATGCAAGTTCATAGACTTGTTCATGTGTGTCCACCATGGTTAGCTTGGGTTATCCTAACTTTGAGACCACACATCACTTGATGATTTTCATCATTATCCCAAGTAGTTTGCTAGATTGAAAGTGTCACAACCCCGTCTAGCCTTTGACGTGTGTCAAAGTGTGCTCACCGGGTTGTATTTCACTTGGCTATTTGGTATCATGATGATACACCTTACATTCTTGTCATTTACATTCGTGTTCATACTATTGTTCTAGTACCCTCCTTGTTACCTATGGTGACTTGTGTAGTGGTGAACATTATCCGAGGTTCCTAAATGGTGGTTCTACATCCCACCTCCTCCATGACTTCCATGAAATCCTTGTTAGTATAGTTTATTATTATGTACATAAAATATTTATGGACTATATTATAAACCTAAAAACCAAACCCTTGATAATGATTAAATAGTCACCTATCAAGTTATTAAGTTTGTCACTAAAGTATGTAGTTCCTTGTCACGATTCTAATAGGTCTGGAACCTATGAAACCATAACAAACCCATTCAGGTTATCATAGTGTCAAGAACAAGTGCTATATCTTAGTGATTATTTTCATACCATAATACTTTATTCTTGTTTTAGTAATCTTTCCCGAATAATCGGAATCTTCCGTTACACTCATAACTAATACCTATGTTCTTCTTGTAGAAGGACAAGGTGCCAAACTCTAAGAATCACAACAAAGCTCTCGGGATTACTTAAGTGGAACACTTAGCAAAACCGTGAGTACACTCGATCCATTTACCTTTTATCACTTTTGGGTTGTAACATATTTCCATATCAAAAATACACTATCACAAACTTATGCTTTTACATGCTCAATCCTCATACATGAATACTTGTTATGCTTAGATACATGCTAGATTATACCTGCTTGATCATTAACTTAGCTAGCCCAAACTTATCATATATAGCGCTATAGGCGTAGCACACCGCCCGTCGGGGTTGTGTTAAGATTATCATACTCATTTTAGTCTTGTCGCTTTTGTGACAAGGGAAGCTCGATCTCGTAAAACTTTTGTGGAAACTCGGGGTTTGATATAGTATTGCATGATTAGTATATACTTTGCTTACAATTATCATGTGGATTCGAGTTATACATTTTATACTTATGCTATGTATCACCAAACTTGTGTACTCGCCCTTGCTTTTGCATTGAACTCGTATTTTTAACATGTTACAGGTTGATGAAGATGTTGCCATGAAATTGAAGTAGTGATGACGACTAGATACACATTTAGACGTTTAGGTTTACAAATGTTGTATCAAATTTTGCCCCTTGCTATTGTTGTATTTTGAAATTCTTTGTATTGTATGACGATTTATGCTATGAAATGAAATCCGGTTTAATTAAATATTGTCGTGATTAGTATTTATGAGCAATGAGCAATCTCTTTCGTCCCGCCTTGATGTTTCCGCCATCGGTTTGGGTGTGACAGATTGGTATCAGAGCCATAACTATAGGGAATTAGGTAGAATTGCCATGTTGGAACCCTTCTTGGAACCCTTGGATTTCTTTAATGAGCTGGGAGAAGACATCTAGGGTTGAAATAGAAAGGAAAAGGATGAGACTTGATCATAATGTAAAAATAAGTCTTGCATGTATAAGCATGGGTATGTTCACGTATGTTGCATGTATTTGACGAGTATTCAACAAGTATTCAACAAGTATAATCACGTATGAATACGTATAAAGAGTATAAATTTAGTTTGTTCACGAGGATTATTATTGTTTTTTATTGCGAGATACGTGCGAATCGTGTAACGGTTTCAAAATGAACGAGGTAACAAGTATAAAATCACATAAAACTTGAGATAACATAGAAGATAGGCTCAATAAAACACTTGAATGTTCCGGGTAGAGAAACGTCGACTATTCCAAAGTGATTCGTAAGATCTTTTGAGTTAGGGAACATGCTTTAGCCTAATAGGTAAAAGACTCTCGTCGAGAAGCTATTAACGGTATTTTACCCTTCCAGTTACTACATGACCCTAGTCGATCGAAAATTCGAGACTTTGGCGAGATTGAAAATCGAGGAACGGGACTTAATCGACAAGGTGCGGGTTCCACCCCTAACTTGATGATTTCGTACCCTATGTGTGGTTGGTACTCGTCGGGTCAAAATTAATTTCGACATTTTGAAGAGGTTCCACTAGAGTTTGAATGGGAAGTTTTCCATCAAGATGTGGATGTCACTCCTAGCTTGATGGTGTAACTTCGTGAAAAATCGAATAAGTGGGATGAGGGATTTCACCAAAAGTTGTAAGCCATTGGGCCTATCTTGGTGCAAATCGCCTCATTTGCATCACGAGTGTCTTCAAGTCTTCAAAGTGTATTGTGTAAATGTCTTAGGAAAGACATTTTGTAAGTATTAAGACCAAAAGAAAGGAAGAAGCAATGTAGGAAGAATAAAGTTTTAAGCATGATATAAGAATGGTAAAAAATGGGACGCTTAAACTGTAGACTAGGTCAAACATGGCAATTCTACCTAATTCCCTATAGTTATGGCTCTGATACCAATCTGTCACACCCCAACCGATGACGGAAACATCGAGGTGGGACGAAAAATATTGCTCATTGCTCACAACGCTAATGGTGACAGTAATTTATAAAAAACCAAAGTTCATTTCATAAGTAACTTGTCATTACAATACATGGAAACCTCAAATAACAGCAATATTAAAGACAAAATTGATATATCGTAAGTAACCTAAGACGTCTATATGTGTATCTAGCATCAATGCTACTTCATTTTCATAGCATCATCCTTCTCAACCTGTAATATGTTTAAAATAAAGTTCAATGCAAAAGCAAATGCGAGTATACTAGTTTTCATACACACATAGCATAAAATGAGTTTAAACAATTCCATATGGCAAGCTACTGAAACAAGATAAATATTAAAGTCGGCATATGTCTAGCGTAATCAAACCAAAGATTGAAACGCAATAAGCTCTTAACATAACCCAACGTTCACAGGTGGTGCGTTAATCCTATAGCGCTATATATGTCAAGGATAGGCTCGTACGAAGTTAATGATATGTCTAACACAAAAAGTATATAACCCCAAGTTCAATGTATCAAGTAGTCAAGTATGCATGCATGTATAAGGAATGTTTGTGCTTTTACGAATAAGGTTTAAGTGTAAGTTTTCATAGTTTAACATGTTACACCCCAAAGAGTGGTAAACGAAAAAGGGGGTTCAAGTATACTCACAATTTTGCAAGCTTTCCGACTTGACGATTCCGTGAAGAGTTGTTTGGTTGATGGAGGAACACCGAGTTATCCTACAAGAGGAAAACGTAGGTGTGAGTATTGGATGTTGATGGAAGATTTGGAATTCGGAATGTGGCATAACAAAAGAATGTATACGAAAATAATCACTAAGGTCTAGCACTAGTTTTGTTACTATGGGAACCCATTAGGGTTTATATGATTTCATAGGTGAAAACCTATTAGAATCACAACGAGGAACTAAACACTTTGGTGACCTAACTTAGTAGCTTGACGAATAACTATTTAGTTATTATCATGGTTTCGGTTAATAGTATTATTTATAAGTTATATATGTACTTTATATCATAGGTCCTTCAAGGATGTCATATAAGTCATGTAGGAGGTAGGAAGATAAATCTTCCATTTAGGAACCTCATGTAAAGTTGACCACTAAACAAATTGTCATAGACAACAAGGAGGGTCAAGAACAAGAATAATAATAGAAATGAAATTACATGTTATCTCTATACCAAGTAGCCAAGTAATCTACAACCCGGTGAGCCAGCGTCGACACAAGTCGAAGGCTAGACGGGGTGGGTTCTGTTACTTTCAACTAGCAAGCTACTTAGGATGGACTTGGCAAATTATCAAGTGATGTGTGGACTTGGATGTAGGATAGCCCAAGTTAACCTTGTAGTCACACTATCTTCAAGTTCAAGACTTGGCCTCACTTGTGAGCTTAAAGATCATGTGAAACAGAAAGTTTAGGGTGTTAGAACAACCCATATTTCATGTAGAACAAGCTTGGTTTGGCTCACTACCCATAAACTTGGTTAGGAGCATAAGAACTCAAGTTTGTTTGTGGTAAAACACAAGTTTAAAGAGATTTTGTTCATAACAGAAAGTTTGGAACCTTTTCAGTGAATTTCCAGGTCTGGATTCTCCAAGGAGAATCCATGGAATCAAACCTAAGGTTAATCCAAGTGTTATGAAAGAAGAATCAAGCAAAAAGGTTAAGAAATGAGCAAGTTATGCTCACTTTTGTAAAGGTTGATGAATCTGCCAATGTTCTTGAGAATTCAGAGATTATGGTGTGTTTGAGAGGGATTAGGGAGTGATGAAAGTGTAAAAATGCTTGGAGAATGCTTGGGTTTTATAGAGGAAGGATTAGGGTTGGTTTGGGGGTGTTTAATGAAGGTTTAAGGCCATTGGGTGAGGAGGAAAGGTGGGGATTCGTGCTAAACCCGTGACTGTTTAAAGAGTATGCCCGTCGGACCCCCATGCGGACCGTATGGGTGAGGCCATGCGGTCCGCAAGGCCTGGTCAGGAGACACAAACTTTTATTTTTTTGATTTATTAATTGGGGACTTGTCTAGTTGTTACATAATACGTGTTTTAGGACCATTTTAAGACTTTTAAGCATACGAAACATGTTCTAAGGTTTACATAAGTATAAAATGAATATGATGAATTATAAACATCATGTATAAGTTTCGTATGAAGTATGAATGTCACATATTTGCAAGTTTGTCACACGTTTACAAGTATCACGAATTTTGTGTCATATGTTTGAATGTATGAATATGTATATAACATGGATTGAAATAGAATACGAGTGTCATTATGATTCAAGTCTCGGATTACAATGATTGCAACGAAGAATGAATACAAGTTTACAAAGTTTCCAAAAATAGAAATATAACACGATCTTTCTAAATATGGAAAGTATGAAAAAACAGGGCGTTACAACACAAATGAACATAACTTAAGAACATAAATGAACATGATTTACTAAACATAAACAAACATAAAGTATTTTTTTATATAAATTAGTGATTAATAACAATACATTCCATTGGAAAACCTATTTTCATTACTAGAAAACTCAATTATCAATTAGTTATGGTTATATAAGTAGCTAGAAAGTTCATTTTATGTTTAATATTTATATAAATATTACTACAATTGAAACGAACATAAACAAACAAACATAAATGAATGAACACAAACAAATGTAAATATACGAACATAAATGAACACAAATGATAGAACATAAATGAACGAACAAAACATGTGTTCATGTTCGTTCGATTACTTAAATGGGGCTCTTAATCTTGATCTTTGATCAAGTGGAGAGTGGGTGTTGAAGGACGATGTAGGTGGCATTTGGTAATGTCCAGGACTTTGGACCCTTATTGGAGAATTTATTTAAGTATTCTGCATATGAGTACCTAACACCTGGATTGCATAGCACGATGACAAGAATAAAAAATTGTGTTCATGTTCGTTTGTTTATTATATAAAAATATAAACGAACTTCCCATCGAATAAGTTCATGAACAATCCATAAACGTTTAGTTCGTTTATAAGCCTAATATTAACTATTTTACATGGATTAAGGAAATATTAACTAGAGAGTGTAATTTTAAAATGTAGAAACAAAGGTGTAATAAGACTTACCACATGAAGTATTCGAGTTATTAAATATTTTTCATTTTTTTAATAACAAAAGCATCTAATTAACAAAATTGATTTGTTTGAGATATAATTCAATCAAACGAACTAAACAAATGAAAATATATAATATCATAAAAAAATATATTATAAACACAACTAAAATTAGAATAGGAGTTTGTGAATACTTAGTATTAAGATTAAAAACTTCTAAGGGTGAGTGTACATAGTGTAGATATTTCTTTAGTTTAGGTAGAATTTGAATGTAATTGTACACTTCTATGTATGCATATGTTTATTTTGTGATGTTATATATGCTTCTATGTTTACTATGTTACTCTTTCACCATATTTATTATCTCTGTTATTGTAATTTTCCCGTACATATATTTTTAGTGCTTTCTATTGTTTGTGGTTGGAGCCCTGAAAGTAGCCTCTGAATTCTTGGGATTGAGGTCGTGTGTGCTTACATCTCACCATTCTCAGACACTACTAAAAGTTTTGCTATTTGTGTGCTTTACAGGCGTATTGGGTAGAATCGTTGTTATTATAATCTTATTAAAACATTTAGTGTTTTATTTGTATTATTTATATAAACAAAAATCAAATATTAAACTTACTAGATGCATATATGTATCACTATGATTGAAAAAACTCAACAAATTTATATTACCTAGCTAAGTTGAAGTCTTGAAGAGCTCAAGTAATGAACAAGAACGAATTACACTACATTGATTCCCATATTTTATAACCATTTGTTCCAGCTTCCTCGATCTACTTAGAGAACTTCAAAAGATCGGTTTCATAACCAAGGTAATTATGGATAGGAAAGATATTAGATGGTGTGCCCACATCAGGAGGATGATAGTGTTGTGAAGATGAAGGATCATTACATGCTCCTTGTTGATTGTGACGATCAAAGGTTAACCCGGGATGATGTTGGTTCGAAGCTAGAAGCTTGTCCAAGAAAGACCAATCCGCGGTCACATTACTAGTCGTGAAAAACAGCTTGTCTTGTGACTGATCACGACCACTATGACTCATTGACATTAAGCTCAACAAGTTCTTGGAACAATCCATGTCGTTTACCATCATAGTACCCGTCTCGTTGTTGTTTTTGATGTTGTTGGGCATATGGCGGGTTTGATGTTGTGATGGAAAATATGGGATGCGTTCATGAGGGGAAGTTAACAGCTGAGGAAGATGCATGGAACCATCAAATAGTGGTGGATTGCTACTAATGTTGCAATTGTAGCTATGTAAAGTTTGCATACCATTTCCATGCTTGTTCATGTCTTGATCAACAAAGTGATGATGCTCTTCTTCGGCGTAAAGAGTATGATCTTGATGATCGTCTGCTTGAAACGGGCTTCGATTATGGTTCTTTTTCTTGAATACGCGACATACGACCCAACCATCTTCCTGTTTCCAGTTATTATATTTCATTGTTAAAACTTAAAACAATAGCAAGAGGATACATATGTTGATATTAATAATAATGATAATAATAATCATTTTGCTAATAAAAGTCAGTTTTCTAGTAGTGTAAACATTATCTCATGCATTTTGTTTTACTTATTGCTAATTATCTAGCAATAACATTAATAGTTATATATTATTATACCTGGACCTCTATCTCTGATGATGTCGCGACATTGGTATATTCATCGTCTAACCGATACTCGTGCATGATCCAATCGGTCTTCTGGCCATGAGGGGCCCGTCCGGTATAAAATACCAGGGTCTTTCGCAACCCGATTCTCTTGGAATTGCTATGGAGATGGATGGCCTTGTCTCGCCCGGTTGCTTTCCAAAATCCAGCAGCCGTGGCCCGGTTTGTTCGTGTTCCAGTCGGATACTTTTTGTCCTTGTGGCTAAAGAAGTACCATTCGTGTTGCGAACCCGACCCGATTCTACACTTATCTACATGCAAATCCATTTCATCAAGTTCATTACACTTAAATTCATCAAGTTCATTACACTTAAATTCATCAAGTTGTCCTAAACTTTATTTTAAAATATAATTCATCCTACTACCTTTTAAGTCCCATGGCTCCAGTTTGTTGAGATCTACTTCTCTAATAACATCAAGGTCAATGGCCTCGTACGATACCTTTTTTCGCAAGTAATAGTAGAGCAACTCCTCATCCGTTGGATGAAACCGAAAACCTGGTGGAACCGACAGTTGACCGTTATCTCCTGCACTCATCATCCTCTTCAGCTACCTGCAAATTTGACAACATTAGTTTCATGTCACTTGTGAATCATAGTCTGTTTGTTGGTCAAATGAGCTCGAACCGGCTCTTGAACATTCACTAGTACAAAATGGAGCATTAGACGGGGTGATTTGGACTTTAAGAAGGTGATTCTAACCCGTCTTATAACACTAGATATCATAATTATATACACAAAATAATATTACAGTTGAATAACTTCTAGATATCATAATTATATAACTAGTGTAACAGTTTTATTATCTAGAGTAAAGTTCAGGTACAAACAAACTTAACATACAAAACATACAAACTGAAGGAAAAGACAAAAAACGCTGTGGCATTTTCGTAAATATTTGGTCGTAGGGTAATTATCAAAATTACTCTACAGGATCATTTGTAGAGTGATTTTGGTCTAGTAAAGTAATTTTGTAAAATGTTCTTGTAGATTAATTTTGATATTGTAGAGTAATTTTGTAAAATATTATTGTAGGGTACTTTTGATCAAAAAAAACCTAACCCCCCCCCCCCCCCCCACCCCCCCCCCCCCCCAACTAAAAGTTAAAAACTAAACCACAAAGTTAAACCCCATAACTAAATGCTAACAAAATTACTCTACAGGGTCATTTTACAAAATTACTCTACAAGAACAATTTACAAAATTACTCTACAAGAAAATTTTACAAAATTACTCTATAAGACCAAAATTACTCTACAAATGATCCTGTAGAGTAATTTTGAAGACCAAATATTTACGAAAATGTCACCGCGTTTTTTTGGCTTTTCCTTCAGTTTTTATATTTTGTATGTTCATTTTATTTGTATTTGATCTTTAGTCTTATTATCTAATGGACATGCATATAATCAACTAAACATATGTGTATAAAGCAGAAAAGTTATATGTATAGCACATCAACCATTTTACCTTGATTCATCATCATATGCTTTTTCTTGCCTCCTGTTCTCTTTTCCTTTTTAAGTTTGGCCAACTTGCTTTCTTTCTGTCCACTTTTTCTAGCTTTCTCACCATATATATGGAGTCTCTTGTTGGATAATTAATGTAACATGCATGTGACACAATTAATTATATTTCTATATTAACTATATACTACTAAAAATTAAGGGTTTGTGTTTCCTTTATTGAGGACTTCGCAACAAGCTAAAGTGGATTCAAAATGAAGCTAAGATGAATACATTATAAAATAATTATGATACTTAAAGTTGCGAGGTTGATATGAGACTTGAAAGAGTAAATGAGTTAAATGTGTCTTATATAGGCAAGTCACAATTCATGAAGTGGTTAATAAGTAAGACGTCAATATACATGCCTGGTAAACTTAGTCGTATATAGAAAAGAGAATTCTCTTGTTTACTGGTATACTCGTTCACTACTTGTTTGGACCCCGTATTGATCACGAATCTCAATCGTTTTAGGGTTTGAATTCCTTTATGTTCATGTTCATGTTCATGTTCATGTAGATGTAGTTTACAATTTGTAATGATATTCTACATTATTGTTTTCCACAAAATAAGAAATATATATATATATATATATATATATATATATATGTATATATATATATATTAATATGATAAAAGAAGATATACATAGCTTTTAACAAGTTCTACACAAGAGTAAGCTAAAATTTAATATAACAAATGTCTTTTTCTGAGTACAATTTCATAAAAGTTGGTCAAGAAAAATAAAAAATGATGAGTAAAAAAAAGAATTATAATCTGTCTTACTCTTATTCCTTGATAAACGGCCCCATGTTTAAAGAAGAAAAGGAATTGGCACATGAATTGGGACGGCTGAACAAAGCAAAATCCTGAAAGTCCGTCGGATCTACGTTGCTAATATTATGGTATAATATAAAAACACATAAACCTTTATTGTCACATTAACATGCAATAAAGACATAAAGTTAACTATTTGTGAAGGCACGGCGTTATAAATTAATAATAAAATCAACATGATCATAGACAGGTCTGGGTGTCACTCCTTTTCCTTTATATATTCTCATAGATGATACACCATGTATACTTAATATATACTAGTGTCTTAATTAGATAACTACTCTTTAACATTGTAGCCTTGATTCATCATTTGATATAATTTCATTATCGCACTTGGTAAGTCGTGTATCTGGTGATCTTTGTGCTATTAAGTGTTAAGTAAGATGTATGTAGTATGTACACAACCTTACTTGACAACCATTAACACAAGTGGTAATTCAAGACATTAACAAAACAAGGAGTCATTTGGGATTATATTATTTATCTTTCTTAAATCTTGTTTTCCCAACAACGAGTGTTTATAGATGCAAAGAGGCGATAGATTTGAGCAGGAGTGACGATAATGATTCCAAATTTGCACCAGATCAGCGACAACAATTGTTGATTTGACCTGTTAAAATAAATACAATAAGTGGTCAGTTTAATAGTTGTATTGTTGTACATATTTCTTGATATTAATGTGGTGTTTTATGTTGTTACATGTTAATGCTGAGACACATAAAGATGTTCCCGGTTGCTGGGCTCAAGAGACATAAAGATATTGGGCTGGGCATGAATAAAGAAGGTTATAGAACTAGAAGACATGAAGCCAGTTTGTTTGTCTGGGTTATGCACATGAGTAAAAAACCCTAGTCAGTATAAAAGGATTGTGGCTGCATTATTGAAGGACAACACAAGATATTTTTCTCTTCAGTATTGTTCTCTCGTTTCTCTCTCTAAGGGTTTTCTGGTCTATCAAGACCAGAATCAAGACGTTCTTGTGAGATTCCTGGTATCGTTGAAGATTATCTCGTTGATAATCTTTCAATCGAGAGTTGAGAGTTCTGTGAGTTGTATTGTCTTGTTTCTTTGGTGTAATCAGTAACTTTTAGGGTTTGCTATAAAAATCTGGGTTGGGTTCTGAATTGTTCTTGGTAGATTACATCTTTGATACCATAAATTGACATGGTATCAGAGCTTTTATAAGCTCTTGGGTTGATATTGGTTCTGCTGTGCTTGTGTAAGGTTAGGTCTGTTCAGATCTAACTGGATCGGACTTGTGCCTCCTTTATTTTTGAAGTTTTGACTGTCATCAAGACGATTCAAAGTTATTGGTCTTTGGAGTTTGTGTATAGTGAATAAATTTGGGATCTTGAAGGACTGGAACCCTAATCTAGGGTTTGTGGATTTCTTGGTGCTGTTGTAGTGATTCGTGTTGGTCTTTGTAACCCTAGAAGGTTACAAAGCAAACCGACCGAATCTTGTGTAGCTATTTCTTCTAATCAGATCTTGTAGCCCTAAGTGAAGGCTGCAAGACTGATTCGCTGGAGTTATACGCACCTATGAGTGATGAACCACTGAGCTGACCCTCTGTCTTGGCTTCGCCATTGGTTTAGTGTTCTGGTCTTTTTTTTTTGGTGTGATAATAGGTTTTTTGTTACTTGTTTGTGATATTGTGTATAATCAATAATGGTAGATGGTCCTATTCTCACAGGTGGTGATCCACCACCCGAGACACTTGTGAGCAAACTGGATGCAAGTGATCCTTTATACTTGCATCCTTCTGGTTCAAGTAACTTGAAACTTGTGTCTATTAAGCTAAAAGGGTCTGAGAACTATTTGGTCTAATGCAATGCAACTTGCTTTACAAGTTAAAAATAAATGGGGTTTTATAGATAAAAGTTGTGTTAAATCTGAAAACAATGATGTTCTTTCTAGACAATGAGACAAATGCAATCCAATAGTGCTAACTTGGATCTTGAATTCCATTAGTGAAAACTTGTATATGGGACATGTGTTCTCTAAACTTGCTTGCGATCTTTGGACATATTTAAAAGAAACCTATAATAAAATTGATGGTTCTGTTGTATTTGATTTATTTCAAAGGATCAATTCTTTTAGTCAAAATGGGACTAGTGTTTCTGAATATTATCACAAATTAAATATAACATGGAGACAGTTAGACTAAATCTTGCAATTACATTCTTGTACTTGTGAGGCTGCAAAGGATTTCAATAGTTTCAATCATATTATCAAGTTGGTGCAATTTCTAATGGGGTTGGATAATGTATATCAGGGAGTTAGAACTAATCTTTTGGTAAAGGAAACTTTACCAACAGTCAAAGAGGCTTTTGCTATAGTTTCTAGAGAAGAATCTCATAGAAATTATAGTAGTGGTAGTACAAAGGGCCAGTCAGTGGCTTTTATATCCAAAGTTAACCAACTTGTAGAGTTTAAAAAATCGAATAAAGTATCTAACCAAAACCTAAAATGTACCCATTGCAATAAGATAGGGCACTCAGTTGATAAATGTTTGAAATCATTGGGTATCCGTCTTGGATGAAGCCTATAAATTATCAAGGAAAAAAGGTAGTTGCAAGTAATAGTAATTGTGTGGGTAGTTCTGAGTCTTTTGTGAATATATTAACTAATGATCAAATAACCAGGTTGTTAATTTTGTTGAATGATAAGTCTATCGATGGTCATCAAAGCTGCAATGTTTCAAGTAGTTGTCATAATGTGTTTTGTAAACATGTGTTTTGTTTTACTAATTATCTAATTTATTTAAGTAAAACTAGTTGGATAGTTGACTCAGGAGCAAATCAACATATGATTAGAAGTGATGAAGGTTTAACTGATATTGTTGAAGTGTCTGAGTTTAATATTAAAATCAAACATCCAAATGGAACTAATGCACTGGTTACTAAAATTGGAAATTTTAAAGTTAGCTAATAATGTTGTTTTGAAAGATGTTTTTGTTGTTCCTGAGTATAATATTAACTTGATTTCCGTACATAAGTTAGCTAAAGATAACAAGCTGTACCTAGGGTTTGATGAGCATACTTGTTTTATACGAGACTTATTAACCAGGAAAATCCAGGTGACTGGTAGTCAAGTTGACGGTCTATATTTTTGTGGCAGTTCATGTTTATCTGATAAGGTGTGTTATCATAGTAGTAGTGAGTCTAGTCTTTGGCATGCAAGGTTTGGTCATCCTGCTGATCAGGCTTTAAATGTTTTTAAAGCAAAGTTAAATGTAAAATTTAATATGGACAAACCTTGTGAAGTGTGTCGACGTGCTAAACAACATAGGGAACCTTTCCCATTAAGTAATCACAAAACAAAAGAATTAGGGAACTGGTTCATTTAGATGTTTGGGGTCCTTATAGAATCCAAAGTAAAGAGGTTTTAAGTACTTCTTGACTATTGTTGACGATTACTCGAGAGCTGTGTGGATTAGTCTCATGAAGTCTAAAACTGAGGTGTTTGATAATGTTGTTGAGTTTTATAATATCATTAAAACACAGTTTAAAAAGGATATAAAATGTTTTAGAAACGATAATGGTACAGAATTTGTAAATCTTCAAATGAATTCATTTTGTAAAGATAAAGGGGTGTTACACCAGACTTGATGTACTTATACCCCACAGCAAAATTGGGTGGTTGAACGAAAACATAGACATTTGTTAAATGTTGCTAGAGCATTACTATTACCTGTTAAATTTTGGTCTGATTGTATATTAACTGCTGCTTATTTGATCAATAGGACTCCTTCCTTGGTGCTAGGTGGTAGAACTCCCTATGAGCTAGTGTATGGTTTTGAACCTTTTATAATTCATCTGAAAGTGTTTGGTTGTCTATGTTTTTGTTCTGTTTTGAATGAAACAGATAAACTCAGCAGTACGGCTGAGAAGTGTGTTTTTATTGGGTACTCTAATGAGAAAAAAAAGGTTTTAAATTGTATAGTCTTGATACCAAAACAAAGTTTTTTTTCTAGAGACGTTAAATTTTTTGAATCGGTAATTCCTTTCAAGGATAAGAATTTGTTAAACTGTTTTGACTCAAGTAGTAATAAAGATGTTACAAATTTAATTTTTTTTACATGTATGAGAATTTAGAAAGCCAAACACTTGAGGTTCCCAATGATGAAGAAAGGGATCAAAATAAAGAAGGATCAGGGACACATGGGTCTCAACAATCAGTATTAGATAGTACTGATACTATGGCCGGGGCTATGGATAAGCAACCTAGTATAGGTAATATTAATACTGATAGAGTTGAGTATGTGAGGATTGATAATGATGAAGATCAAAGTTCTGAGGGAATAGAAGTTGATCAACTAGAGGTTCAACCAACACCTAGAAGGTCTACTAGAGGTTCTATCTTACCTAGACACCTTAGTGATTATGTTGTTGAAAGGAAAGTCAAATATGGTTTAGAAAAGGTTGTTAACTATTCTAAATTATATGTTCAGCATAAATGTTTTACATCTGAGTTAGATAAAACATGTGAACCAAAAACTTTTTATGAGGCTGCTAATGATCCCAATTGGATTTCTGCTATGAATGAAGATATTGAAGCTCTTTATAGAAATGACAATTGGGATTTAGTTGAATTGCCTCAGGGTAGAAGTCTTGTTGGTTGTAAGTGGATATACAAAATAAAGTATAAGTCCACAGGTGAAATAGAAAGATATAAGGCTAGACTTGTTGGCAAAGGCTATAGTCAAAAACAGGGTGTAGACTTTGATGAAACTTTTTCGCCAGTTGTTAAATTGGTAACTGTTAGATGTGTTGTGTCTATAGCGGTTCGGAATAATTGAAAGTTATATCAATTAGATGTAAATAATGCTTTCTTGTATGGCAATTTAAATGGGATGTATACAAGTCTCTTCCTGATGGATATTATTCTAAAGACGAGAAAAAGGTGTGTATTTGTATGGTTTAAAACAAGCACCTAGGATGTGGAATGAAAAGTTAGTTAATGTATTTTTTGACTTAGGCTTCTGTCAAAGCAAGTGTGATTATTCATTGTTTTTTTAAAAAGGAAAATAATGTGATTGTCTATTTGCTTGTGTATGTGGATGATATTGTTGTTACGGGTAATTAGTTTTCTGAAATACAAAAGGTTAAAGATAGTTTAAGAACCAAGTTTTTGATAAAGACTTGGGAGAACTGAAGTAGGAATAGAAGTAGTTCATGTTAAAAATGGATTATGCTTATCACAAAGAAAGTACTGCTTAGAATTATTGACTGAGTATGGCATGATGGCATGCAAACCAGTCAATAATCCTATTGAGCAAAATCATGTGTTAACAAATTTGTGTGATGTTATTGATAATGTCACAGGATATCAAAAATTAGTAGGCAAGTTAATATATCTTGCACATAGTAGACCTGACATATCATACATTGTTCATTTTTTAAGTCAATATATGCATTCCCCTACTCGAGGTCATTTGAAACTTGCTTCTAGATTGCTAAGATATTTGAAACAGTCTCCTGGTAAAGGAGTTCTGTTTAATAAAGGTTCTAATCTCAATTTAATAGCTTATGCTGGTGTCTAGTCTCTAGAAAGTCAGTTACGGGTTTTTGTGTGTTCTTAGAAAAATGTTTGATTTCTTGGAAAATTAAAAAACAAGCAATAGTGTTTAGATCTACAGCAGAGGCTGAGTATAGATCTATGTGTAGTGCTGCTTGTGAAGTTATTTTGCTGAAAAACATGTTGTTGGAATTGGGCAATTCAATTCAGTTGCCAGTTTCATTGTATTGTGACAATAATGCGGCTATTTCTATAAGTGCCAATCCTATTTTTCATGACAGGACGAAACACTTTGAAATTGATCTGTTTTTTTTTTTGTTGAGAGATTTAATCTCCAAGGGTACCATAAAGGCTTTGGGGGTTGATTCGGAAAACCAATTAGCAGATTTGTTTACTAAAGGGTTGCTAGTACAACAACATAACGAGTATGTTCTTTTATAAACATGTTTGATCCTTTTAGCTATTAAACTGAGGGGAGTGTTAAAATAAATACAATAAGTGGTCAGTTTAATAGTTGTATTATTGTACATATTTCTTGATATTAATGTTGTGTTTTATGTTGTTACATGTTAATGCTGAGAGACATAAAGATGTTGCTGGCTGCTGGGCTCAAGAGACATAAAGATATTGGGCTGGGCATGAATAAAGTAGGTTATAGAACTAGAAGACATGAATCCAGTTTGTTTGTCCGGGTTATGCGCATGGGTAATGTATATAAGGGTTGTGGCTGCATTATTGAAGAACAACACAAGATATTTTTCTCTTTAGTATTGTTCTCTCATTTCTCTATCTAGATTTAGGGTTTTCTGGTCTTGATTCATCTTGAGTCAAGACGTTCTTGTGAGATTCCTGGTGTCGTTGAAGATTATCTCGTTGATAATCTTTCAGATCGAGAGTTGAGAGTTCTGTGAGTTGTATTGTCTTGTTTCTATGGTGTAATCAGTGTATTCAGTAACTTTTAGGGTTTGTTATAAAAATCTGGGTTGGGTTCTGAATTGTTCTTGATAGATTACATCTTTGATACCATAAATTGACATGGTATCAGAGCTTTTGTAAGCTCTTGGGTTGATATTGGTTCCGCTGTGCTTGTCTAAGGTTAGGTCTCTTCAGATCTAACTTGATCGGACTTGTGTCTCTTTTATTCTTGAAGTTTTGACTGTCATCAACGAAGATTAAAAGGTTATTGGTCTTTGGAGTTTGTGTATAATGAAGAAATTTTGGGATCTTGAAGGACTGAAACCCTAATTTAGGGTTTGTGGATTTCTTGGTGCTGTTGCAGTGATTCGTGTTGGTCTTTGTAACCTTAGAAGGTTACAAAGCAAACCGACCGAATCTTGTGTAGCTATTTCTTCTAATCTGATCTTGTAGCCCTAAATGAAGGCTGCAAGACTGATTCGCTGGAGTTATATGCAACCCAGATGAGATCGTTCCTTTCTGATTCTTTATTTTTTGTTCTTGTTTCACTTGCATTTGTGAGTCTAGGCATTGTTGTTGCCGGGTTAGTCAGACCGGTGTGATCGAGTCTCTGTGTTGCATTATTGTTATGATTCTATCTGTGTATAATTGTTTTTTTGTGTTCTTGTTGCTATTGTGGTTGGTTAGATTTAGTGGCTTCCTTGACAAGGTTTGTAGTGGCACCTATAAGTGATGAACAACTGATCTGACCCTCTGTCTTGGCTTTGCCTTTGGTTTAGTGTTCTGATCCTTTTCTTGGTGTGATAATAGGTGTGTTGTTACTTGTTTGTGATATTGTGTACAATCAATAATGGTAGATGGTCCTATTCTCACAGGTGGTGATCCACCAGCTGAGACACTTGTGAGCAAACTGGATGCAAGTGATCCTTTATACTTGCATCCTTCTGATTCAAGTAACTTAACAATTGTGTCTATTAAGCTAAAAGGGTCTGAGAACTATACGATTTGGTCTAATGCAATGCAACTTGCTTTACAAGTTAGAAATAAATGGGGTTTTATAGATAAAAGTTGTGTTAAATCTGAAAACAATGATGTTCTTTCTAGACAATGAGACAAATGCTAGTACAATAAGAGGCTAAAGGGTTGCTAGTACAACAACATAACGAGTTATGTTCTTTTATAAACATGTTTGATCCTTTTAGCTATTAAACTGGGGGGGGGGGGGGTTAAAATAAATACAATAAGTGGTTACATGTTAATGCTGAGAGACTTAAAGATGTTGCTGGTTGCTGGGCTCAAGAGACATAAAGATATTGGGCTGGGCTTGAATAAAGCAGGTTATAGAACTAGAAGACATGAAGCCAGTTTGGTTGCCCGGGGTTATCCACATGGGTAAAAAAACCCGGGTCAGTATATAAGGGATGTGGCTGCATTATTGAAGGACAACACAAGATATTTTTCTCTTTAGTATTTTTCTCTCATTTCTCTCTCTAGATTTAGGGTTTTTTGGTCTTAATTCGTCTTGAATCAAGACGTTCTTGTGAGATTCCTGGTGTCGTTGAAGATTATCTCGTTGATAATCTTTCAGACCGAGAGTTGTATTGTCTTGTTTCTTTGGTGTAATCAGTGTGTTCAGTAACTTTTAGGGTTTGTTATAAGAATCTGGGTTGGGTTCTGACTTAGAAATGCTCAAAATGGGTGTAATGGTAAGGGCTTGGTTAGGGGTTGGTTGTGATTAGGTAATCATTATTTAATTGTTATTAGTGTTATTATTTATTATGTTACTTTATATATTAACAAATGTAATTTAATATTATCGGGTAAATGCCAACCGCCGGCCCGTATTGTTCGTATGAGTTGAACTTTAATGAGGGTTGGTAATCACCTCTTTGATTCATAATTTAAAAAAATTGAAGTTTAAGAATATTAAAAGTTTAAGAAGAGAATCCTATTTTGGAGTGATGAGGTTTAAATTATAACATGTGAGGTATTTATAAGTGTTAAAATGGTTTATTTTTAATTTTTTAATTAATTTACAACAGGTGAGGAACAAAAATATTTCCAAACCTATTTAATCTCCAAAAAAATTGTCCAATTAATGTGTAGTTTGATGTTTGGGTATGGATAAATTAATTTATTTGTCTTTCAAAAACAAGAATTATCGATTAATATACGTCAGCCACCACCACCGATAATATCCACAAATGAAACCACTTTTTGCATAAAGATTCACACAAGTCTTTTTTTCTTGCACCACGCCGTTACTGGCCCTCCGGGCAGAGCCCAACGCCCCAACTCGCGCCGCTATGTAATGCTAAGTAGATGGCGTTGTTTGCTGATGTGGAGCAAATGGCGCCATGATAACACATGATCTGATAGATTACATCTTTGATACCATAAATTGATATGATCGTAATCAGTGGCGGATCTAGAAAATCTGTCAAGCGGTAACGTTTTATAAAAAAACGGTAACGAAATCAAAAAAACGTTAATTTTTTTCAAATTTTACATTAATTTTACACTACCATTGGATACGGGAGACATAGATGGTTTTAAAGAGACCTCCATAGTCAAGATGAGATCTCAAAAAGATCATGTGTAGTGTCCTGTATTATTTACATAATTATAAAATTCTTTTAAATTTAAGTAGACGTCATAATTAATAGCAAACTATTTTTTTTTCTTTTTCTTTCTGATTAGGCTAATATAAATTTATAAAATTATCCTACGTATTAAAAAACAAAAGTTATGAATAGTCTTTTTATTTTATATTATAATAATAGTTATTTTTTTTTACTTTTTTATTTAATTAATACACATATAAATGCAAAGAAATCATTATGACGTTTATGTTAATTAGCACAAAAACTTGGTGTTTATTGCCAATATTTAGTATATACACAAAAAATGAAAAATATTAAGTGTGAGCACAATCCAGGAATATACTTTCTACCGCAAAAAAGGTTCAATATTAATACGATGGAGATGTCCTAATACCTTGTATTGGGTAAATATTACAATAGGTTATCTTTACTAGTATTTCTTCACTTCAACTATCTGACGGTAATGATAGGGTCAAGCCCTAAGGGGGTAGGGACGCTCCACTAGTGATAGAGTTCCATTACTCATAACATCAAATCAAGTTCCATTACGTCATCGAGCTTTATTTCATCACTAGTGATGGATTTTAGTGGAAATGCCCCATCACTCACCACACAAACATCTACCATTGAAAAGTAACCGAACATGTGCAGCACCACAAACATCTTCACGCATGATCATGGCAATGCATGGCCATGTCAACGCGTTATAAGTTGCAGTGGCGGTGGTGTATAACGGCATTCAACGCATGGAACTTTGGTGACAACGGGGCGTCCCGGGTGGCCTAACACGATGAGGTTGTTAAACGTACTACCAGTACACATGGAAAAGTTGAATGTTGCTAGGGGGTAAACTTTTCTCCTGGAACCCTCCTTTGGTTCATCCATTGCCTTCGAAAAAATGATGAAAGCAAGGTATTATGGAATCGAAGCATTATCCTCAACACCTGCCACTTTTTCCTAGCTTTCATCCATTCTGTTGTAAATGATAAAAAAAACATTAGAATTTTATTGCTATGCTTGAGAGAGATTAATTTACTTATTCTTTTTTGTAACGGCAAATTTTGAGTAACTAACTTACCACTGGAGTATTTTCATCTCCACTAGGTGACTTGACTAAAATACCTAAATTTTTCCGAGGGGGATGATTTACGGGTTGGGATTTAATTTATTTTTTCTTAGTTTATTTAATGTAATTAACAACACTAAAATAAAAGATATAAACCTTACCATGTAAGATGGATAACCACTCTATTCATCATATATTACACCATGTTGCATTCTCGTTGCTTTATCCTGTAAATTACACGTGAAATGTAAGTGTGAAAGCTGACTTAATAAATAAGGAAACTTATTAATGTACCAAAATGGGCACTCGTATTGTAAAAGGATTTCCTGTTTCATCCGTATTGAGTAAGGACCTGTTTGGAAACTTCTGAATAGTTAAGTGCTGAATCAGTAAAAGGTCTAAATCATTAAGTACTGAACCAATAAAAGGTTTTAACCATTAAAAGCCAGTATAATGTTTAACCGTTCAGAGGCAAATGTCTGACCAATTCAGATTATAGGTCTTAACCATTCAGACTCAGTATAATACTTAACCATTCAGAGTCAAATGTCTAAACCATTCAGACATCTGCTCGCGAAACAAACAGTCTGAACCATTAAGTGCTGAACTATTAAGAGACACATTAAAAACTAAAGGCTCATTAAAAGCTAAACAAACAGCCCTAAACAGACTAATCTCATCCATTGAAATTTATTAGATTTAAGGGTGATTTTAAGGAAAACACAAATGGAACCAAGTATGGCTGACTTTACTATAGCGTGTATTCCGTGTAAGGCGAACATAAAAAAAATAGGAGTTTTTCTATAAAAAGAGTTTTATAACTTAGAGTAAGCCGTGTCAATTGTTATACGTTTTTGTCCCTGATGGTTTACCCATCCAAAATTCACGGCTTTATATTTACCCAAGGAGTTGCTCGTCTGGGCAAAAATGTCATTTTAGAGAAGGTTTCCAATCTCTTAAAAAGAAGACTTCATTCATCTCCTCAACCATGTGGGATTTAATTACAAGTTGGGTAACGATTAAACACTGAATATTTTATTAATGCTATGCGGAAAGCATTTTGTGAACTGATATCAACCCTCTTGCTCAGGACAAATACAGTGACGTAAGGGTAGTTACATACTAATTGAATGACTGTCACGATTAGTGGTGTATGTACAAATCATATTTCTTCATTCATCCAAAAATTGAAAAAAATTAAGACCCAGTATAAAATAAATGAATATTAGATTTGAATAATCCTAACTATTCGCCGTTGGTCGCCAACAGTCCTAACTTCAAAAATAACCACTGACAGTCACAACTATTAGTATATTGGCCTCGAATGGACTCTGACTAACAGAACCCTAACACTGTTAATCTTTGGTCGCTGGAAAAACGTTTTTTCGCCGGAAAACTCTTTTTCGGCTGGAAAACTCAACATTTTCGTCCCAAGCCTCTTTGTAACTTTATTACGGACCCTTAGGATCATTTTTCTAATAAAAGCCCCAATTATTGAAGTCGTCAAAAAACTTATTTTTTCGTCGGAAAACTTCCTTTTGGCTGGAGAACTCAACTTTTTTGCCAGAAAACTTAACATTTTTGTCTCAAACCTCTTTGTAACCTTAGATCGGACCTTTAGAAACCTTTTTCTAGACAAAAATTGTTTTCCGGCGACCGGAGACTAACGGCATTAGGGTTCTGTTAGTCATGTCCATTGGTGACCAATATGTCAATAGTTGGGACTGTCAGTTTAGGAGGAGCATAGTCCATCGGTGATTTGATGCTCATTTAATAAACTCCATTGTGTGTTGTGTGTAGTGTGTGTGTGTTGTGTTGTGTGTGTATGGGAAGGTTCATCAAGGAACACTAAAAAAGTGGGGAACCGACTCAAACGAACTCCGATTGGACTCATTCCAGCGGCGTTGGAACCGGCTCGTCGAACCCTAACTAGGATCTCTTAACCCTAAACCCTAAACCTAACCTAAAGCTAAAAATAAGGCTATAACCTAAGTTAAATCGTAAAATCTAAGCTATAAACCATAAAGCTAAACCCTAAAGGCTAAACCCTAAATACTAATGATTAACCCTAAAACTAAACTCTAAAGCTAAACCTAATATAAGACCCTAAATCCAAACCTAATGTATTTGGGTTTAGGGGTTAGGATTTAGGGTTTAGGTTTAAGAGATCCTAGTTAGGGTTCGACGAGCCGGTTCCAACGTCGCTGGAATGAGTCCAATTGGAGTTCGTTTGAATCGGTTCCCTACTGTTCTCCACTTTTTAGTGTTCCCCAATGAACCTCACACTATATATATATATATATATATATATATATATTATATATATATATATATTGTGTCCATTAAACCACAAAACCCATTGAAGGTCATACAACACATTTGAGCATACCTCCATTTCCATTGCTTGCTTAAGTTGCTTTACCACCCAACCCATTGAGGTCGTTTTTCTAGATCAATACACAAGCATTGATACCCAATTTCAGAAATCATATTCAAGGAACCCGTGTGGAGTTGCTCCATCATAGCCGGATCAATAATCTCATGTAAATTACCTTCCTTATAGTAGCGTCGGGCCAAAGGGGCTAGAAACCTTCGTTCATGTTAACATTCTTAAAGCACAACCTCCCACACAAGACTTCAAATAATACAACCCCAAATGAATAAAATCAGATTCTTTTGTGAGTACCCCGGTGTCTATATATATGGGATCACAATAACCAAGTGTGCCACAAAAACTCTTTAAATCCTTGACCGGAAATGTTAGCATCTAATCTCTTTACAGCAACAGTAATAAGTGTACCAAAAAGTAAGAGTTGTCTCTGTAAACGTTGCCAAATCCACCTTTCCCGATAAGTGTAGTGAAGTTTTTAGTGGCTATTTCTATATCATGAAATGGTATACTGAGGTGCTCTGAATCTTTAATCAACGCCATTTTTCTTTAACTGTGATATTTGAGAAGATTCAGGATGTTGCTTGTCCAATTGATGAAAAATTTAAAACTTTGTATAACCGCAAAGTCGAAAACCTAAGCCAAGCTAATAATATAACTAACTTCAGCTAATGTAACTAATTATAACTATATAATAATAAGTTCAAAAAAATAAAGGTCATTTCCTTAACTTTGCATTATAATTTCTTTTATTATGTTCATTTTATTATATACAAGTCTAGTAACCTATGATTGCTAACCTTAAAATGCTATTGCTTGCGATGATTTGGACATTATCTCAAAATAAATACGATTCTAAAGTCCGGAATGCACTCGCACCATATATGACTTTGAAACGTGGTTATGATCAAACATTGCATTATTGTAAAAATATACTTATTTTATGAGTTGATATGAAAGTTTTGATTTTATGAGTACACTTTCATTACAATTAATAATCCATTGATTAATTTTCTCATAAGACCATTCACTATGGCTAATTCATGCCTTTTCACTTTACCTAGGTGGGACATCATAATCAGGTAACTACTACTATACATCACAACACCACTTTCTTTCATTTTTTTTATTATCCTCTACTATGGATTCATCCCTTTCACTCCATCGCAATCATTTTTAAATTTAATTTTTTATACAAACTAATTTACTTAAATAAAAATAACAATAAAATTTAAATAAATAAATAAAAATAACAATAAAATTTAAATAAATAAATAAAACAATATAAATTATAATTATTTTTTAATTTATATTAAATAATACAGTACTAATAATAATTATTATTATTAATTATTATTATTATTATTATGTAGATTTTAGTTTTTATGCTTTACACGTGACCTTATTAATCTATTATTATTAGCAGAACGAAAGGAACATTGATTTTTAAGATACTGGCCGTCCAATTTTAGATATGTAGATTTTGGTTTTTATGCTTTACACGTGACCTCAAAAAAAACAGCAAGCAACGGATGGTACACGCGTCTAATAAACCAACTCAAAGAGTTAATTACTGTTTTCGTCCTGTAATTTGTCAAAAATCACTATTTCAGTCCATTAGTTTAAAATTTACGATTTCAGTCCCTGTGGTTTCACTTTCGTAACCATTTCAGTCCAGCTCGCAACCATTTCAATCCCTGTACTTACAGAATAAAATGGATTGAAGCGGTTACGAAAGTGAAACCACAAGGACTGAAATGGTTACGAAAGGAAAACCACAGGGATTAAAATCGCAATTTTTAAACTAATGGACTGAAATAGTTATTTTTGACAAACCACATGAACGAAAACAGTAATTAACTCCAACTTAAATCCATCATTTGCCTCTAGAGGTGAGCAAAATAACAGCTATAACCGATAACCGAATCATAACTGTACCATCATTAATTAATAACTGACATAACTGATGGTTATGGTTATGAAACCTTTTATAACCGACTAATCGGTTATGGTTACGGTTATGAATCTTTGGTAAACCGATATAACTGAAACCGAACCGAACATGTAAATATAAGTCTATAAATGGATTTATGTTTGTAGATAGTTTTTACTAAGATAAAAATATGTAAGTAACAAAATGATCTTGATGTAGATCCCCTTTTATTTTAATGAAGAACAGAGGTATTGTGGTCGTTATTTTTTATTGTTTGAGAATTTAACTTACTAAAAGCAATCCCACATTGGTAGTTTAACCAAAAAGTATAGTCTTGCTTATTCATAAAAAAATAACCAAGCTAAATCCTAGTAATGCACGCCCCTATTTATCTCAAACCTTTCGTGGTTACTTGACCAAAAATAACCGAAACCGAACCATAACCGACTTCATAACCGATTAACCATAACCGTAACCGATGTTTGGTTATGGTTAAGGAAATTTCATAACCGAAGTTAGCGGTTATGGTTATGGCTAATAGTAAAAACCAAACCAAACTGACCCGTGCACACCCCTACTTGGCTCTCCCTTGCTTCCGCATCGTCAGTGGTGGGGTGACGGCGCTTTTCATCCCGTCCCCCCGGTTATTATAGGAGTAGAGCTACACACAACGCCTTTATCAAGTCGATTAAGGGTTGCTAATGTTTTTATCGATCATTGATTGGGTCATTTGTTCAATTCTGGGAAATAAGGTAAGGCTTTTATCTAGACGAGTGGTTTAGTTATAGGCAGATCCGAATCGCGAACCTGTTTCCATGTGGGCAGCCGGCAGGTGTAGTGATAACTTCGATTATTCTTGACCAACAAAGTCAGTGGAGGCGATGAGGAGAAGAATTTAATAATAAATAAATAAAGATAATGACAAAGTTTAAAAAAACTCAATTAACAATTAAATTTAAACTAGGAATAACACTCGTGCGCGTTGCGGCGCGGATATATCGCAAACATTGAACGGATTAGTCCAAACGTTATGTGATGCAACCATATGAAAACACGTATTTCAGCGTATCTGATTGAAATCAATGTAACCGGTATAAGCAATGTGACTGGATCAAAACATAAAGTAAATCGAATTATACTGTACAATCATAACATATCATATGTAACCCAACTCATACATAGAAAATGTGATGGGTATAACGGAAAGCTGTCATGTTTAATCCTAAGGGATTAACCGGAGCTTATGAAAAAAATGGAAACAAAGAAACCACAATTTAACTCTACTCGATTCGAAACAAAATTTCCGAAACATTCATAAAATAAACACGAAAACATATTATATTTGACCTGATCGCTTCGCAAAAAGGTTTTCGTCGAAACGTACACCAACTCAAATTTATAGCGAAATGTACATAAAAATATGCACGTAAAAATGGTTTTTTGACAAGACGCATTATATTTGAGATGACTCGTTTCCTAGAAAAAGTTTACGTCGAAATGTAGAGCAAATCAGATTCATACCGACATGTACATATAAATATGCACGTAAAATTAGTTTTTAAGTAAAGAAGGTACAAGGGTAAACTCAAAACAAATTATTAGTAAAAAAAATTAATAGGTTGAAAACGTTCGTAAAACCGTGCCATGTAGCACTAATGACACACTACTGTCAGCAACCACCAACATCGTAAAAGCTCGTAAAAATAAAATAAATAAAAAAGGAAAAAATAATGCCGGACGAAAAGCATGCGTAAAATCGTTGAGCCACACACACCCGTTGTAACGTGTTAATGTGAAGAATTAGACCGAAACGTAAAACGTAGAAAATAATAAGTAAGTCGATCTAGGACCCGTGCGTTGCGACGAATCGTTCAAATAGAGAAAAATAGACGCGTTGCGACGGGCCTGTCAAATGGGAAAAATAAGACGAAAAAACGTCGAACCCCACACACGTTGCGGAAGATTAAATATACGGGGAACCAAAGTTAAAAAAAATGTTGTGATTAAATTGTAAAATATGAAAAACTTTGTGTTAAAACTAAAAGTAAAAATAATAAAAGGGTTAAAATTGAAAAAGATAACTTTTTTTAAAAAAAACTCCGCTAAGCATTTGGTACAACATATAGCAACAAAATGTTGCGCATTTATATTATGAAAATTAACATCAAAATATAAAGAAACGTAAAAAGGGGGCATTTTAAAATAGAAGGGGGATTTTTTAATTCTTACATAAGCTATAGCAGGGAATATGAAAATTTTCAGATTCCAGCCAAAAAAACATCCCCTTCCGTAACGCCCACTAAAAACCACACATGACTGGCCCCACTTTCTTCTCCCACTTCACGTCGTTGCTGCCTCCACGCCTCAGCCCCTTGCGCCACCATTCGCACCACTTCCTCCAGTGTGCCAAGCTACCTCTCGCCGGCTCCGGTGCCACCTGGTTAGGGCGCGATACATATCGTATAACCTAACTAATTTTTTCTTCCTACTTTTCCAGTTTTGATAGTTATATATGATATAAAGAGTTAAATGTCATTTTAGTCCTTGTGGTTCGGGTTATTTTGTCAGTTTAGTCCGAATGTTTCATTTTTCGCCTGTGAGTCCAAAAAGGTTTAGCTGTTGCCATTTTAGTCTACTGAGTTAACTTTATCCATTTTTCTGTTAACGGGAAGGGCAATTCAATCATTTTATATGTAATTATGTTAACTAGATGGGCAATTCGACCATATAAAATGACCGAATTACCTTTCTTGTTAACAGAAATAATGAATGAAGTTTACCCAATGGACTAAAATGGCAATGATGAAACCTTTTTGGACCCATAGGAGAAGAATGAAACATTTGGATTAAACTGACAAAATGACTTAAACCACACATACTAAAATGACATTTATCTCTAATATAAAAGCAAACTTAGTCATTTTAGGTAAAAATTAACACCACTAACCAAATCAAACTAATAGGTATACCACAAATACGAAAATCAAACTGATAGGCTCAACTTTCAACTCATTGTTAAGACAAGATAAACTATTGGTCAATACCATCAGGGTTGGTGGCTCATCAGAAGGAGAAGGAAAGCTTCCAGAAGCACAAAGTTACGAATACTATGTTATTGGTGTGGAGGAGTGTGGTTCGCAAATGATGATCCGTTCACGTAGATGTTTATTAAGCAGGTGTGTAAATGAGCCTAAAGGGATGGAACTAGTGTGTGGGGATGATATATATATATGTATATAGGATCGGTTCAAGAGAAAACCATGTCGAGTTGCGAAAACGTAGGAACCAATTTCAGCCATTAAAATATGCCATGTCACTAAAAGGAAATAAAATATTAGAAGGATAATTTTGACCTTTCACCACTTCTCTTTCTCTTTCCACTACTTTTCTCTTTAATCATATCAATTACTCTCTCTCCATTATAAACAAAATCATACAAGTCTCTCTCTCTCTCTCCTCCATTACAATAACTAGATCTAGTCTCTCTTTCCTCCATAACAGAAACAAGATCTGACCTAGATTATATCCTTTATCCCACCTTCCTACCGCCACAACAGCAGCACCACCAGCAACCATCATGTGCGAGAGAGAGAGAATGAAGAAGATAGAGATAGAAAGTCGTGTTTAGATAGAGAAAACGAGTAACATAGACTTGTTTAGTGAGAGAAACGATGCAAACGCCTCAGATCTGATACACGAGTGTCTTCCGACGATTCCAAGTGACGACGGCGATGTGTGGGTAGGGTAGCGTTTCGAAGACCAGATCTTTGTGAAGGAACCGCTACGGTTAAAGGTGTTGAATGGATGTGACCAGATCTTGTTGAAGTAGTTGCTACAGTTGAAGGTGTTGTACAGTAGTTGGTGGCAGCTAGGGTTCCGACGGCGGTGTTCAGGTGAATGTGAACGGCGGCCAGATCTGGATTTCGACGAAACCACTAGAGATGGGCGGCGGTTTCGGGTGTTGCAACCCACTTTAGCAAAATATCTTCCGTGAGGCACGCACCATGCTGACATTTTAAGAACAGATCGTGATGTTTGAAAATAAATTGTGTTTTTTCTGGGTTTACCTAAATAAAAAAGCCACACACTTGGTTGTTAATAATTCGTCTGAATTCAATGACATGAAGAGAGGACTATTGCTTTGGCAACTGTATTTTTTTCATTTTTTTAAATATTCCTACTCCATTAATACAAAATGTTTTTGTTAAAGGGCAACGTGAAAATAGGCTATTGTGTTTGAAGTTTTTTTGCAATGTGTGAATGTGGTTTTACATTTTCGTTTTTGGGATGATACGATCACAGTAGTTTTCTCATAAAAGAAAGTTGGTACAATCAATTGCTGGTGTTCACCTTTCTTTAGTTGTTTTTGGTAGATTTCTAATTAGAAAGTAAAAGGGTTTTACGCTTTTTGATTTGTTAATTTGGGTATATGTAAAATATGTATTTTACACGTATACGTAAAAGTAACGTTACGCATAGTAAATATATGCAAACTCGTGTAAGTATGTTTTTACGTATAGGTAAATATTTGTTTCGATTTTCGTTAAAACTTTAGTGATTTTACATCATTTTTATACGAAAGCAACTGTGTAAATATGTTTACATATACGTAAAAATATAGTTACGGTTTCGTAACAACTTTGATGCTTTTACATCATTTTTATACGAAAACAAGCGTGTAAAATGTGTTTACACGTACGGTAAAAGTTAGTTGTAGAAAACCTTTTTACATCAATGTAAATATCTTGGAAATTATGTAAAAAAAGTTTACATAAGTGTAAAAGAAATTGGATGTGTAAAAATTAGGTTTTAGAAAAAAAATTGGCGAAAACAATTTTCTGACAACATTTTTGATTGTTGATGAGTCTGGCGACCTGAGGCATCTCGGGGTTCAAGCATTTTGATTGTTGTTTGTTCTTTGGCAGTGATAGGTGAAAACAATTTTCCCACAATTTGATGAGGATGGCGACCTATAAAAAACTTTTTTAAAACTTTACGCTACCCGTAAAAATAATACACGTAAAAAAACTGTGTATGAAAAGTTAAAAAAAAAAATTTTTTAAACTTTACTTAAAAATTTTACGCTACCCGTAAAAAACAATACACGAAAAAACTGTGTATGGAAAGTTTACAACCGCGGTGTAAAAAAAGGTTTAATTTTTTTTAACAAGGGCGTAAAAATTTTACAACCGGGGGTGCGTAAAAAAATTTACAAACGTGGTGTAAAAAAGGTTTAAATTTTTTTTAACCTTTCCGTAAAAAAAACTTCGTAAAAAACGGGGCGTAAAAAAACGGCGCTAAAAAGAACGTAAAAACGGCGCGCAAAAAAGGGGGCGTAAAAAACGACGCGAAAAAAACGGGAGAGTTAAAAATGGGCGTAAAAAACGAGGCGTAAAAAACGGGCGCGTAAAAAACGAGGCGTAAAAAATGGGGGCGTAAAAAACGACGGGTAAAATTGGCCGTAGAAAAACGGGTGTAAAATCGGCCATAAAAAACGACCGAAAAAACGAGGCGTAAATAACGGGGCGTAAATACGGGGCATAAAAACGGGGACGTAAAAACGAGGGCGTAAATACGACGCGTAAATAACGGCGCGTAAAAACGAGCGTAAAAACGACGCGTAAAAAATGGCGTGTAAAAACGGGGCGTAAATAACGGACGTAAAACCGGGGCGTAATAAACAGCGCGTAAAAACGGGGCTTAAAAAACGGCGCGTAAACCGGACGTAAAAAACGGCACGTAAAAACGGGGCGTAAATAACGGTACGTAAAAACGGGGCGTATAGCCTAAAAATAACGGCGGTAAAAACAGGGCGTAAAAAAACGGGCTTAAAAAAACGTGGTAAACCCGGGCGTAAAAAACGATGCGCAAAAACGGGGCATAAAAAAACGGCTCGTAAAAATGTTTTTTTATAAAAAAAAATCTTGAAATTTTTTTTTATCAAAATTTTATGATTTTAAACTTTTGTTTAATAAAATAATCAGATTTTTAATAATAAATAATAAATATAATAAGACAAAATAGGTAATAAAAAACAATAAGTATAATAAGACAAAAAAACAAATTTACTTAAATATCCTTTTAACATTAAAATATTAAAAACATAATAAGACAAAAAGATTTTATAAAGGTTTAATTACTTTTAATTTATCCTTCTATCTTAAAGATCTAACGGTTTGAAAGTGGTTCCTACGGTTCTCGCAACTGAAGGTGGTTCTCATTTTACTCATCTCCTATATATATATATATATATATATATATATATATGCAGTGGCGAAACTTGAGATTTCCGGTCGGGGGCGGAAGTCACCGGACCTAAAAATTTCTATAAAACCGGGGGTCAAAAATGTATATACACAAAAATTTATATACGACAATAACATACTCTGCACTGCTTGAGCGAAAAGTTCGAAGGGGTCAGCCGCCCTTAAAAGCTTCGCCCATGTATGTATGTGTGTATTAGTATAAAGAATAAAAAAAAAGAGAAGTGGAGCGTCGAGAACGACTGAAAGCCGACGTGCCGCCCCACACACCCAATAGTCTTATTGGTTTAAGTGTACAAGGGATTAAAAATGAAGTTTGCCTTAAAGAAACTAATCATCAAAGTCATAATTATATTTGTTAAAATATTTAGAGGACATGTGTAGGACGAACGGACGGACAGACTACTTTTATATATTTAGAAAGAATTTTAACCACACTTAAAAAACGGTGTCCGTTAAACTAATGATTCCATTGATATAATCGAACGACAAGATTCGAGTAGATCCATACATACCTGATAGGAGAAGGGGATGATTCGAATGAACAAGAGGAGGATTTTCTTTTGAACGGCTAAATGTTTTCACGTGTAAACCACTCTTTCGGAGCTAGTCCAAAGGCTGACTACTCGATCACCGCTAGAAAGCGTAGCACACCCCTGATGCACGGAAACCCTGTGAAATTGGTAAACCTGACGCCCCCAGTTGGACTCAAACCTAGGTTAAATCCAGAGCCGAGCCTCCGCTCAAATGTCACAACCATTGCGCTACAGATGGCAAAAGGAATCACTTCTAAGAAATATAAACAAAGATAGGTCTGCTTGACAAACAATCTCTTCCGTGTTAAGTTTTTGTTTCATTTATTCAACTTCTGCTGTCTTTATTAGACTTTAAAGTCTTTTGGTTATGATAATAGAGGTGTGAAAAGCATCAAATGATACGTAAGAGCATTCACATTCAGCTTCCTAAAAATATACATAGATTTTATTAAAAAAATAAATTTCTCTCTCTTTTTCAATTAAATAACTTTTTTATACTTTATCATTAATTTTCTCTCTTCACTCACAACCACTTTCAATATATTAAAAAGTATAGGGGGTGAACGGTGTCCCCCCAAATATACAGATAAACACCAACATTTTCTCATTCCTCCACTCACAACCACTTTTACACCTTTTATATTTTAAAAACCTCACACACTGATTTTAATTCACAGGATGTTAATGCTCTAAGGGAGAGAGAAATCAAATTGTTTATTAATATTATATCATGCTTTTATTAATTTCGGGGAAAATCCCCAAATATTAGCTAAACTTCTAGCACAACACTTAGAATTAGGCCCTATACAAGTGAAACTAGGTCCGGCCCACTAGCCATCACATGACAGTAGAGATGGGCATAATCGGTTCCTTTTTATACCCGGAACCGGTTCTAACCGACCCGGTTGCTGAATGTGTGTCAATGGAACCGGTTCTTGTTGTTACCGGTTCCGGTTCCTACCCGGGTTTTAACTATTAAAACTAGAACTGAGTGTAATCGGTTCGGGTCGGGTTGGACCTGGTTTCAGTTCCTTAGAAGAACCGGTTCTAAGGTTACTATGAAAAAGCTGCAAATACTATTAGGAACCGGTTCCTAATAGTAATTCAATGGAAAAGGCTGCAAAGACTATTAGGAACCTATTCCTTCGGTCAATTCAATAAAAAACTGCAAAACTATTAGAAACCGATTATAAATTCCTTGCCTTCTTGCCTCCTTGCATCCCAGTATTAATAACTTACACCTTCGAACTTCCACAATTAAAATGGCGTGCAACGACGAGGTTGTGATAGTTTTGGAAACTAAACGAAACCCCGCAATTTGGAAGCACTTTGACTTATGCTTAATGAGCGATAGCCACGAGATGGCAAGGTGTAAAGCTTTGGGAAGTTCATGAAGGCTACGGCCAACTCCACGCTAAAGAAACACACCGATCGTCATTGTCCGGTTACAAAGCCGAAGAAAAACGAAATGGGTGAAGGATCCGGAACCGGTTCTTCGAAGGTTTAGTGTGTTTTATGTAACTGGTTTAGTTATGTTTAGTTTGAAGTGTTTAGTTATGTTTAACCGGTTCTAATAAATATTTATGTTTCGCTTTATATCTTGTAGGTGTAAGTTAACGGTAGAGACGAGCATATCGGGTTTTTTTGTAATATCCGAACCGGTTCCGGGTAGGAACCAGGTTCGGGCACGCACTGGTCCGGGTACGAACCGATTTTATTTATAAAATGTGGAACCGGGTTGGAACCTATGGGTTTTTTGAACCCGGAACCGGTTCTACTATTAGCCGGGTCAGGTTTGGAACCGGTTATTATGTCCCTCTCTACATGACAGTATGCCCTAGAGGTGCACAAACCGGTTAATTTTAAATAATCGGCTCGGTTAACCGGTTATATCGGTTAATTTGACTTTTTGACTTTAACCGTTATTACTTTAACCGGATCGTTAATTAACCGGTAATCTTTGGTTAATAACCGTATTATTTTTTTTGCATTTTTTTCATTTTTAGGTTAACCGGTTTGTCGGTTAATAACCGGATCCTGTACTGAATATCAATAACCGGTTACTAACCTACGGTAAAAAATAACCACTAATCGGTTATTCCTTGATCCGTTATTAACCAATTACGGTTATAATTAATAACCGATTACAGTTAAAAAATCGTATTATTTTGCGCACCACCAGGACGACCCCCACCTATCTCTAGTGGGATTATATCATAGCCCAAAGTAAACAATACACTACACAAGTGCACAGTGACTAGAGATGGGCAAAAAACCGGTTCCGAACCCGAACCGGTAGAACCGAACTGGACCCGGTTTCAGTTCCTACCCGACATTAAGTAGAACCGGTTCCGGATTCAAAATACCCGTTGGTTCCAACCCGGTTTCACAATTTTACCATTTGAATCGGGTCGTATCCGGTTCCTACCCTACCCGGTTACTACCTGTACCCGGTTCCACTAGTAGCCGGTTCCACCAGTACCCGTAATGCATTCCAGTAGGAACCGATTATAGTCGTTATAATGTTACCGTTGGAACCGGTTCCCAGAAGCATTTAATCAAATCTGACCGTTGGAACCGGTTCCTGACCGTTGGAACCGATTCTATATATGTGTTTAGAAATCTATTGTTTAGCACACAATTTCTTATATTATTCTTCTTGTTACATTTCTTTCTTATTCTTTTTCACATACTAATCAACAAATGGCCTCAAAGAGTTCCAAAAACGCAAATTTCCAATCCGTTAACAATGTTCCTCAAGATCAATCGGTTCCATATGTGGTTGGAACATTGTCTCATAATCGCAATAAGGAAGTTTGGAGCAATTGGGAGTTGGTCGAGATGAGTGACGGCTCGCAAAAAGCTCAATGTAAACATTGTGGATCGTTATTAGCCAAGGAATCAAACTCAACGTTAACGAAGCATATTAATAAGTATTGCAAAGCTTTAAAGGAAATGACATCCGGTCAAGTTCCACTATCCAAAGATGGTACCATTTTTCGTTATAAACAAAAATTAACTCGCGATCGATGGCGAAGTTGGTGATACAAAAAGCGTTGTCGTTTGGACACTTCGACGACCCCGATCTTACTAAGCTTATTTGGGAGACGCTACAACCTCGCTATAAACATGTAAGTCGTCACACTTTAAAACGTCATTGTTTAAGTTTGAAAATGAAAAAAAGATTTAATTGTTTTTTTTAAGAATTTAAAAACTAGTGTAAACCTAACTAGTGATGTGTGGTCGGCTCCACATGGTTTACCGGAATCGTACATATGTGTCACCGCTCATTGGGTTGATCCCGATACATGGCAAATGATAAAGCGTACGATTGCATTTGACGAGTTTCCTTCTCCTCATACGGGAGAAAATATTTATAAAATTATAAATGGCACAATTATTAAATATGGTTTAGAAGATAAAATTTTTTCAATGTCCTTTGATAACGCTTCAAACAACAAACGGCGATTGAAAAATTAAAGTTGAAGTACAAACCAATAGTTGATGGTGTTTTTTTTCCACACACGATGTGTTGCACATATTATTAACTTAGTAGTGCAAACCGGTTTAAAAGATCAATTTGTATCGGATTTTATTATAGCATTTAGAGCTATGCTCCAAGATGTTTTCAAAAGTGGAAAAGAAAGATATTAAGAATATAAAAAACTTTGTAAAGATGTCAACCAAACAATTATTGGACCGAATGGGGATATACCGACTCGTTGGAATTCAACTTGTCATATTTTTGAAATGGCTATAAAGCAAATGGGCACTTTAAAATCTTTTCATACAACTTTAAGTGATGAGTACCTAGTCGTCCCTTTTCCCGACACGGCTTGGGAAAATATTGATAACCTAAGTACTTTTTTACAAGTTTTTAAAACTACAACGACTTTGATTTCCGGTGTTTATTATCCTACTAGTTCTAAAGTTGTGGACCAATTGTATTTGATAACAACTAATTTTAAAAAAGTTTGAAAATTCTAGTGATATGTTAAGGAATATGATGAGACCAATGATTAAAAATTTTTAAAATATTTTTTAGAATTACCACCCGTTTTTCTATGTGCCGCCGCTTTAAATGTAGCTTTAAACGTACCGGATGTTGAAGCTTTAATTGATGAAATTTATGACAAGTTGGATATGCATGAGGAGGATCCAACTTTAAAAGCAAAAACAAAAAAAAATATCAATGAGTGTATGGCCAAACTTGATGATCATTATTTAAAAAAATATGGTGAAAAAAATCATACAAATTTGTTTGAGTATCGGTCCATGGCCTCTAACGATGAAACAAGCGGGGATCCACTTATAAACCATGTTGAATGTCGTTAGAGACGAGACGGCTAGACAACAAAGGGGTAGTGAACCAACAAGTGAACTTGGGAGGTATAAAAAAATCAGTATTCGCTTACTATGACCACCGAGGAGTATAGGAAACTTGATGTTTTGGCATGGTGGAAATCGAAAGAATCCGAATACCCGATTCTAGCCACCATGGCTCGTGATATACTAACGGTCCAAGCTTCCACGGTAGCTTCGGAAAGTGTGTTTTCTCTTAGTGGAAGGGTTTTGTCAATTAGAAGAACAAGACTAACTCCGGAATCGCTAGAGATGGCAATATGCTTAAAGGACCATTTGGATGCCGTTGATCGTGTTCAACATAAAACTAGTCTAGAAGATGAAGATGAAGTTGAGTTAGAGCATAAAATTGTTGACGAAGAGGAGGAGGAAGAAGTGGAGACTAACGATTCGGACGACGATTGTACCGAGGTACCCGCACCTAAGAGAAACTCATCGGAAAGTGTTGCACCTGCCGCTAGTAAACGATCAAAGAAATTAAATCTTGTTGGAACCGGTTCTGAGTAATTTTTTAATTTTTTTTAACCGGTTAATTTTTTTTATATAATGTAACCGATTAATTTTTTTTTAAATTTTAACCTATTATTGTTACTATTTTTATTTATCAATGTAACTAATAATAAAAATCAAACATAACAAACACAATAGAAAGAAACATTACACAAACTTTATTAAAAACACCAAACCAAACGGGTTACATCAAACATTTGAAGAACCGGTGCCGGAACCTTCTCCCGTCTCATTTTTCTTTGCCTTCGTCCATGGGCAATGCCGCTCAGTGTGTTTCTTAAGGGTTGAGTTGGCGGCGGCCTTCATAAATTTTCCACAATCTTTGCATCTAGCCATCTCGTGGCTGTCGGACATTAAACAGAGATCAAAATTCTTCCATATAGCAGGGTTTCTTTTCGTCTCTAAGACCGTAACAACTTCATCGTTGCATGCCATAGGTATTTGCAAGAACTTAAAAGTTGATTGATTTTGTAAGTTGATGGTGAGTGTTAAGTTTAGAAATGGTAAGTAGGAAGGGGTTTATATACAATAAAAAACCGATTTTTTTAATAAGGAACCGGTTTCCAACGGTAACATTTATGTGGAACCGGTTCTGAATAGTAACTGTCATTTTACTATTTAGAACCGGTTCCTGACAGTCAAACCTGCATTTTACTATTCAGAACCGGTTCCTGACAGTCAAACATGTCATTTTAAATGACAAATCACATGTTCGGTTCCCAATATGTCAGAAACCGGTTCAACACCATACCCGGTTCCACACCATACCCGGTTCCATAATCCCGTACCCGGTTCTACACGGTTCCATATTATTGGGTGTGAACCCGGGTAGGAACTGGACCCGTTTCCACACCATACCCGGTTCCAATGACATCCAAACAGAACCGGGTCCGGGTTGGAACCGTCGGTTATCGGGTAATAATAAAACCGAATTATGCCCATCTCTAATGGTGACACTGGCACCATACAAAAACTCAACGAAAATACCAGAATCAATCACATTCACATTCTAATACATTAGAGCATACACATCAGCTCCATTATACATCCCTCATTTTAGAAAGTTAGAAAATTTGGTACAATAATTTTTTATGTCTTGAAGCTACTAATTATATAAAATGTAATCAAGACAAATAGTGCCTGAAAATAACTACATTTTGCTACTAATTATATAAGATTTAGAATTCAACTAACACATTATAGAAAGATCAGAAAGTAATCATTGTGCTTGCTAAACTAAGCAACCAAAATAAGAACTAAAGGATCCCCTCCAACAAAGAGCACAAAAGTATGAGGTTAGCATCAAGTAGACTCAACATTCATAATCATCTGTACTAGTCTTCGCCCGTCAAAGTTGATCGTTTCAAGTTCGTCTACGTCTCAACATGATTTCCCTCCGAAGTTCCTCGAAATATAACCGTTGCATTTCCGGCATGACACTTACATCCATCATCATAATTCGCTGATCCGCTTCTCTCTTTTCAATCTCCGTTTTCTCCGCCTCGATCCTCAATCTTTCGTCTTCTTGACGAATTCTCTCGGCCTCGAGCCTGAACCTTTCATCTTCTTGTCGGATTTTCTCGGCCTCTAACCTCAGCCTTTCTTCTTCAAGACGCAACTTTTTTTCTTCTTTCTCCTTGTCATACTCCATCTTCTCGGCTTTATAGCGATAGATTTTATCCTCTTGAGCACGTGACTCCTCTAAAAGCGTATACTTCATCTTTTTGAGTCGGATAATTTCCTCTGCTTGCGTGTCGTGTACCTTTCGTTTTCCTTCTTCGGATTTTCTACTCGTGGGTCGGTCCAATTCGATAACGTCGTTCTCGATCACATTACCCGTTTCAAGATCGAAAACCGAATCATCTATTGGGCCCGAACATTGGATCGGAGTTGGGTTTAGTGTCGGAGTTGGGGATTGGAACATCATCTTCCTTTGCTTTACGTCGCGCGAAATCCACTTCGGTTGGTCTTTTAATAATCGCCAACAATGCCGAAACTGGAACCGGCATTTTTCTTGTGATTCGTACATAATATTCGCCTTCTCAATCTTGCATTTAAATGAACAGAACACATATTGTAAAAGGATGGACAAAAATAAAGAGTAAAATGCAATTTTCGTCCCTGAGGTTTGGCCAATTTTGCGACTTTCGTCCAAAGATTTGTTTTTCCGCAACTGAATCCAAAAGGTTTGAAATCTTGCCATTTTCATCGAGCTTATTAACTCCATCCATTTATGTCCATTAAGTCAGGGGTATTTCCGTCTTTTTGTTAACTTAAAGGGCAATTCGGTCTAACAGATTCAGTTAGGGTTTAAATACTTGTACACAAAGTGAAAAGGACCGAATTAACCTTTAGACGAAAATACCCCTGACTTAACAAGTTTGATGAAAATGACAAAATTTCAAACCTTTGATCAGATGGGATAAACAAATCTTTGGACGAAAGTCGCAAAACTGGCCAAATCTCAGGGACGAAAATGGCATTTTTTAAAATAAATTACGGTTAAAACAAGCGTGTGAAATCTCTACCTTATCTTGATCAGTCATGCCACTTTTATTCAATCCTTCAACTTGAGCTAGTGTCACACAAAATGCATTCGTGGCCTTTTGTATACACGACCATCGATTTGTTAAGGACTTGATTGACCGTTCGGTTGCGGTTTCTTTATGTTGTTGAAAGTACTCATAGATTTTTTCCCAAAGTTGAGTGTGTTTCTGATCCGTTCCTTGAATGGAGTCAATATCGCAATTTAGCCATGCAGAGACGAGCAACTTGTCTTCTTCGGGGCTGAAGTTCACACCCCTCGTTGATTTCTTACCGCTTGTTGGATTGTTGGTGGGCAAGGGTGGAGACCCATCATGGTTTTGGTCTTGTGAATCCATATCTTTTATATTACAACCAAACATTAGAATAAATAAATATATAACCATGTGTGATCAACTAATCAACATAGCATACATGCGGTTTCAAGCAGAACAAATTGTTCTCCAATTTTTAAACTTTTTATGTCTGGAACTAAAGTAAAGCTTGGTGAAATATGATCCTCATGACCAACAAACACAAATAGATCATCATCAAAGTTATGCAAATATTCTATCAAACGTTAACCGTAATATCATATTTCTCGATGGTGGCTATAGCACGCTACGTAGTGATGCGCCCATATGGTGTTATAGAGTTTATACTTTATAGCGACAAATAGCGACCGTTTCTGTAATTTTTTTTATTTTTTATGTTGATAAATATATATAGCGATGCCCATTAGGGTTTTTTTATTTCACGATTGAAAAAAAAAGTGTATTTAGATTAAATATACATGTAAAAAAGAGCGTATTTTGATAAAATATAAATGTAAAATATTTCTTCAATTTTCTACTACTTTATCGCAAAACGTGAAATAGCGGGTGCTATTTCGTTGCTATCTCTACGTAGCGTATAGGGAGCTTGTCGCTATCGTCCGCTATTCGCTATTGACAACTATTGGTAAAATGTATCATATACTAAATTCAGCTACTTATCAAACATATGCAACCACACATAATCATAACTGTTCATCTACTTTCAAAAAACATCAACAGCTCACTACATTCAAGAACAACTGTGCAAGCACACATTATCAACTGAAACATAAAATCAATGAAATCTTAAGGCAAATTCATTCTTTTGGGGTCCAAATGTGATGTTAACTTCCAAGGAGAAAAACCCATATGGGTTTAACAAATTTAAGTTAAAAACTTCTTTTAGACATTTTCACAAACACCTTGCGGGCATCAAAGTCTAAAGCGATCGCAAACAAGATTTAACTTCTTTTCAACCCTGTAACAATAAAGATTCATACTTTACATTCAACTCACTGTCAAGATTATAGAATTACATGTTTTTTAAGATTTTTACAAAAGGGGTATGATAATTTGCATACTGAAAAAAATAAAAGTAGCTTGATTTACCTTGTTGATCGTGTTTCTTGATCTTCGGGGGTTTAGATTATGGAGGGAGAATAGCAATTTTGTGAGGAGGGAGACGAGAAGAATGCCAATTTCGAATAGCAATTTGGGGATAGAGAATAGAGATGGGGATTTTATTTACCCTAAATTTTTGGAAGACGAATGGTTCGGATGGAGACTCAAATGGGGATGCCCTAATTGAATTTGAGTAAACTTCATTTTTGCTCGATGAGGTTTGACATTTTTAACGTTTTTTACCCCAATAGTTTAAGAAAGGATTTTTTTCCTCCCTGTAGTTGCTATTTTTAGTTTAACAAGAAACGTGAAATTTCGAAGCGTTACAGTTTCGACGTATCTGATTGAATTCAATGTAATCTTATAAGCATTGCAATTGGAACAAACATAAAGTAAATCAAATTTATACCAATCATAACGTATTATATGTGACTCGAGTTATACATAGAAAATGTAACAGGTATAATGGAAAAGCTGACACGTATAATCAAGATATATGAATTAGAGCTTTTGAAAAAATGGAAAAAAAAAAGAAACCACAATTTGACTCCACTCAGTTTGAAACAAAATTTACAAAACATCACCTGACTCATTTCCTAAAAAAGTTTACGTCGAAACATACAAATATGCACGTAGAAACTCAAATATATACCGAAACGTACATAAAAATATGCACGTAAAAATGTTTTTAAAAGGAAAACGTATTATATTTGACATGACTCGTTTCCAGAAAAAGTTTATGTCAACACGTAGAGCAAATCGAATTTATACCAGTAGTATATAAAAATATACACGTGAAAAAATAGATTCTCTTAAGTAAAGGAGGTATAATGGTAAACTCGAAACAAATTATTAGTAAAAAACTTCATAAGTTAAAGGGCTTCGTAAAATTGTGCCAAGTAGCTCTAATGCCAAACAATTACCAGCGAACACCAACATCAGAAGAGCTTGTAAAAGTAAAATAAAAAAAAGTCAAACATAACACCGAACAAAAAACATACGTAAAATCGTTGAACTACGCACGCCCGTTGTGGCGTGTTAATGCAAAACAATTAGACAAAAACGTAAAACGTAGAAAAGAATACTAAGTCGATCTAAGATCCGCGCGTTACGATGAACTTGTCAAACAGAGAAAAATAGACGCGTTGCGACTGGCCTATCAAAAGGGAAAACAGGTGAAAAAACGTTGAACCCTACACGTATGTTGCTGCGTGTTGACTCGCAAAATTTAGAACGAAATGTAAAACGAAAAACTTGCTAAAGATGAAAAGTATGGGGATACCAAAGTTGAAAATAAAAAAGTATTGAGGTTAAATTATAAAGTTGAAAAACTTTAGGTTAAATATAAAAAAGCCAAAGGGGTTAAAATGTGATTGATAAAAACAATTGGGTTGAAAATAAAAATGCAATTTTTTTAAAAGCTCCCAATGCATATGTTACAAGTATATAAAGCCAAAAGATGTTTCTAATTTATAGGTTGGAAATCTGCTTTTACCACTGACTCCATGTAAAATGTCTGTTAATTAAAAAGGTATTTTACTAATTTATGTATCAGAGATTAATTGTTTATTATTAAAAATGATCATTTTCTTCCTGTGTTTGCTGCTTTTAGTCTTTACTAGCCGCCACCACCATATCCCTTTTCCCTTCTAAGTTACAAATTCATTTGTGAATAACCCTCTTGATTGTAAACATTAATAAACTAATCCTAACCCTTGATAATACAGAAGTGTATACACAATTGTAAATTAATTGCTAGGATTTGATGATAAAAATACATAGTGTTCACTCTAGAACCCCACCTATATATATATATATATATATATTTATAACACATGTAAAATTACCAAAATAACCTTGCTTTTAACTTAAAATTACCAAAATAATCTTCATGTTAACAACAATTTTGAATGCAATTTGTGGTAAGGAGTTTATCATGAAAGGTTAACCAATCACAGGAAGTAAAAAAGTCACTTTTAAAAAATAAGACAAGTCGTTAAAATGATCAAACCACAGAAGTAAAAATGAAGTTGACTCATACTCATGTGCAACACCTAGATATGATCAGGGGTGGACCCACACTATGTGAGTCGGGGTACACAAACCCCAATGTTTTTCAAAAAGTTAATAGAGATCGTATGTTAAAAGTTGTGTGGACCCTATAAGAAAAATTAGATGGTACCCGGTGTAACAAATTGAAGTCTGGGGTGTTGATAAATCCTTTGTCTTATTTCTTAAAGGCCACAGGTTCGATTCTCAATATATCCATTTTTATTCAGCCTTATTGCATTCATCAGATTCAGAACACAACAGCCTTTGGTCCTTCACCCTTTTGCCTTCCACTTCTACTGTTCTACATGTCCGTAACTGCCGTATGTTTTCATTTTGCAAGCTTATAAGGTGGATCAAGTTTAGAGTACTATAGAAAATATTAATAAACTGAAGTATTTTGTATGAAAAAAATGAAAAGTAATACTAAAATTTATAAGTTTGTTTCAACGCATTACACCAATCCAGCATCAAGTTACCTGAGTTGATCGATTATGTTTATTTGAATTTTATATATTTGAAGCTTAATCTGAATTAACAATTTAACTAATTTTAAAGATCGTTTTGAGTTCGACTTGATTTTATTCGAGTTGATAAAAAATATAATTCAAGTTTCAAACTCTGTATTATTAAAATTATGCCGCCAGATCGTCCCCTGACCCGGCGACCGGCCAGGAAAAGAGACCCCAATGGATAAAATATCCTGTGTATGATGCTTTGAAAATTTAATAACAATTTATTTAATAACAAAATTTAGCTTGTATTTAAAAAAAACATGAAAATAACATATAAGTTATAATTTTAAAAGATGACAGTTTTTTCTAGTAGTGCATGAACTTTATTTAAACATTCATACAAAATATAGTTATTATTGTCTATTACCTTATATATTAAAAAATAGTAAGTTCTTCATTCAAAGCTTGTCACGTGATAAGTTTTTTGTCACACCCTCAAAATCCACATGCGGAGTTCTACCGCGAGACGCGTGACAAACCAGATCACAGTCATTAGTCATATTAAACGACCACTATATGAGTTTAAAAAAAATTCTGTTTACTCGTTCATGAGAAAAATACTATTTGTACAATTGAGTTGCGGAAGCGTAACAATTACAAACCAAAATAACTAATGTAATTTAAAGTTGCGTCTATTTGTTTGATAAAATCAATGTGACTCTATAATGCATCCTAATCCTGATGTGTAAGACCTTAGCAACCTGAGAAAGACATGCAAGAACAAGTGTCAACACATAATGATGAGTGAGTTCATAGGTTTTAGGTTATAGTTATAAGAAAGTTGTTTCTCAAGAGTTTCCACTATTTCAAACCCGAAACAGTAAGTTGAAGTGTTTAGCAGTTACTTGTTATATCTGTAGGTAGCTAACCTAAGTCATGTCAACAAAGAGTTCGATCCGAAGCTGACGTTGTTGCCCTGTTGTGCCAGGTCTATCACCAACCATGGCTAAGTGTTAGGCAAATTCTACACCCGTGACCATCAACGTTCGGTCTAGCTGGCACGACCGCTCGAGTGGGGCTTGTTGGGCCCAGTAGTACTATTAAAAATTCCCTCGCTATAATCAAATACTAACGACATCGTAAGTTTTAAGGGGACTGACATGTGATAAAGGTTACTTTGTGACCATAACTAATATAACAAAAACCCTAATAGTTTTTGTCACACCCCGACCCGCAGCGGAAAAGGTGATCGGGGCATGATTGGGTTTTCATCAAAGCTCATGACATTTATTATAATGTTTCATATTTATTATTACAATTTAATGGAGATCATACAATCATATCATACAAGTTCAACATGTTCTATACATCTTTCTAGGCTTCATTATTTTTCTTCTAAGGCACTTTCCTATGTGTTCCTTACTTCAAACTGTCCACCTGTATCATGTGTAAAAATGGTTTTTGGATCAACAAAAAGTTGGCGAGGGAATCCTATTAAAACATTTAAACGTGTTTATTGAATTGATTATAAAATAAAGTGCATAACCACATATGAGTAAATGTAGATGTAAATTTATTCACAAAACACTTAATATTAAATATTGCACACACATACAACCATATATTGTTTTGAGGCACGCGTTGTTCAACTCGTCTCCCACGAGGAACTAATGGGCCTAATGAATGAGTTTTGAGGCACGCGTTGTTCTACGAACTGATGGGCCTAATGAATGAGTTTTAAGGCACGCGTTGTTCAACTGTCTCCCACGAGGAACTGATGGGCCTAACAAATAATTTGCATACAACTTGACAATATGTAATACATAACAACAAACAATATTTACATTCTAAGTTTAGATCATAATATGGTATAGCACAAGTTTGAATAAACGAATTAGTTTAAGCGACACATGATACACCCCAAAACATGAATAAAAAGGAGGAATTTGTAAGAATTCACTCACAGTGGGTGCGTTTCTTGGATTGATGATGAATGCACACGAATTCGGATTCAATCGACAAGGGAACTAACCTAAATAATAACATAATAGTTTGATAAATAAATAAACTCTTACTTGAGATTAGTATTTTCAATTAGTGTTCTTTAATGGGATTGTTCGGTTTATTTTTGTGAGTTCAAGGAAATTTTCTAACTTTAAAAATGTTATTTTTAAGTATTTTTAATTGATTTTTAAATAAAATAAATAAATAAAAGAAATAAAATTTTTGACTTTTTGACCAGTTGACCGTTGACATTGACCGTTACGTTGACCGGTTCGGTCGTGTATATGTATGCGCTGGGTGAGGCTCGAACCCGAGACCTCCCGTACGCGTGCACGCAGCTCTACCAACTGAGCTACGTGTCTAACCCGAAATATTTCTGTTTTTAATTATATTTATACACTATTTAATTTAATCAGAAATCATTTATTTTTAAAAAGGATTTAATTGTATCGGACCGGTGCACACAACAGGTCTCGAACCCGGGACCTGTTGTTTAGTGTTGCACACAGTCCACCGCTGGACTGTGTGTCTAACTTGGTTAGTATACTGATTTTTATTATACTTAACATCTTACAGCGAGTTGATCCGGTTTGGTTTTAAAAAGAACATTTTTATTTCAGAGAGTGAGGTTTTGTCAAGGATGAACTCGCGACGTGTGATAATTGTTTGCACACAGTCCACCGCTGGACTGTGTGTCTAACCCGTTTATATAACTTGTTTTAATTAATCTTATAAACATCGTCGACTTCGTCTTCTTCGCTCAAAGACTCAGACGACGATTATTCAACTGTTCTTGATTGAGTCGTTCATCGAACATATTACTGGTTGAAATGTGATGAATAAAATGAGTTAAGGAATCGAATGTACCAATCAGACTGTATTTTCTCAGAATTCCGGCAATGGACGTCGGCTCTGATTTGTGTATTCCTTCTGATTGAATCAATTAACAGTTTTGTTCGATTAGTTATGAAATTGGGGTACTAAACAAGGATTAACAGAAGGTTTGAATGATTATACCGATTCACAGCGTGAGTTTGGAAATTCCAGAGGTTTTCCGGAGAGAGCAGAATATTCCGGCTACGTCGTCTGGGATTGATTCTGGTTGATGGATTGAAGTTAGTAATAGTCTAACAGTGGATTGAAACCGAAAGAGTCGAGGTATTTACCGTTTTGATGAAAGTCTCGGTTTTCCGGCGACTTGCAGAGAAATCCGGCGATGTATTTCTTGCGACAGAGATTCTTCAGGGAGTTTAAGGTGAGTGTGGGTGATGTCGGTATGAGCTCTAAAAATCTTATTTTAGAGTAAGCAGAAGGGATGGAATGAATTCGGTTTTCCGGCGATAATTTCCGGTTAACTTGCAGAGGATTCCGGCGACTTGCGGCGAGGTTTTCTGAGCGAATTGGAGAGTGTAAGTTTGATAAACTCGCGAGCTCAACTGATGAATAAAGTATAACTCGGATTTAATTACATTTCCTGTTTCGAATTCAAAATTATTCGGTTATGGTTTGACGATTTGAATGAGTGACTTTAAGATTTTCAGTTATAACCGACGTTGATGTTAATTCATCCGTTAAGTCAATAGAAAACGTCAAAGATTGGCGAAGTCGTCGGGATTTCCGGCGAGAGTGATTTGGGCGCGCTGAGTGACTGAATTCAACTTCGAGGTTTATTATAAATGTTATTTGTTTCACTGGTTAGCACAAGTGAGTCAAGTGGCGGAGTGGTTGAATGTTTGTGTGTTAAGACTTCCGGCTGACCCGGGTTCGAAACCCGGCAGCCGGTTTTCTTTTTTATTTATTTTATTTTCACTTTTTAATAATTATAGTTTTTAAATTCTAAATTGTTTATTAATTAGGTATTGTTTAAAATTAAAATAACTCATAAATACGCAACAAAAATTTTAACTGGATGTTTGGTTAATAAACGAAGCGGGTTTGGTTAACCCGGTTTTTTGACGGATGTTACAGTATCCCCTACTTTTAGAAATTTCGTCCCGAAATTAAGTAGTGGCATGTTTTTCTCAAAAGGATGGTGTTTTAATTTGACAATTACATACTTAGAAGGGAATAAGAGTTTAAATTTTGTTTGAGGCGGTAACGTTCCTTGTATGGGTTGAATACCCTGCTACAGGAATCGCTTTTTGTTGCCTACGATAAAAATATTGATAAACAGAGTTGATTGACTAAGTATGATTTTATGCATATGAGTTTTGATACGTTTGGAAAGATAAGGTTATACCCTAAAACAAAACTTCTACTACTAAAACCTTTATGGAACTTCTCATAACCGCCTGACAATGCCTCTGATCCTTTGGCAAGAATACTTATATATAGGAAGTACCAGCGGCGTATCCACCATATTCTTGTCAAATTTTCATTGGTTTTATCAGTAAGTTATGATTGGTTCTATGATGTGACTCTAGAACATAAACAACACAACAACCAAAGCCTGAGTCCTAATTCTGATAGTATACATGTTTGAATGGTGACAGTACCTCTCTCGTTTGTTATGATGGAGAGGTTAGTCTATGTAGAAATGGAACACAATCCAATTTCCTTAAATGATGAGATGATATGAATGCTAAATCAGTGAGTATAAAACAAACTTCAACCAAGACATTACTAAATCCTACATGGAACTTCTCATAACCGCCTGACAATGCCTCTGATCCTTTGACAAGAATACTTATATATAGGAAGTACCAGCGGCGTATCCACCATATTCTTGTCAAGTTTTCATTGGTTTTATCAGTAAGTTATGATTAGTCCTATGTGACTCTAAAACATAAACAAACCCACCAGCCACCGATTCAATCACCATATGAAGTCAAGGCCACTTGTCTCTCTTTGCAATGCATGGTTTTATCTTTTCAATATCCTTCATCATTTAGCTACTCCCATCTTCATAACTCTCTCTCTCTCTCTCTCTCTCTCTCTTTTTATTTCTTCTCTCTCTCCCCCTACTGTAGATCAATAACATGGCACTATGGTTCACAAGTACAAGAAGAGGGGTGGTAACTTAATGAAGAAAATCATAAGCAGTTACCCTCTACCATTATTTCCTAATTATCAAACAACTATTGCTTCTTCTCCCACTCTCCTCAGTGATTAATGAAAAAGGGACTTCTTCTTCATTCCAATATTCGTTTTTGGGTACTCGCCATTTCAAATCCATGTATGCAGGTGAACAAATATTATCCGAAGAAGATGATAATGATGATTCTACTTGTGGGAAAACAAAGGTAAATGTAATACTAAATTTATTATTCTTTTGTTGTTTAGATCATGCATGCACTTGCATCATCTTTGAGATCATATCTTTTGCCAATTTGGTCAAGCAACTCGTTGGGAAAATGGAACGGGGTTAGGCTATCTATAATGGTTAATCCGTTTTTACCACCATAAAGTGAATGACACGTTATAGTTATGGCTCGCAGATCTAAAAGAAAAATCCATGAGTATACAAAAAAGAAAAAAAATTAGACGTAGGGGTATCCTGATATTTCCTTATGGGTATTCGATATATAAAACAAAGTAGAAAAAAACTCCATTGATTTTATGCTTATGGGTAGAAAAAAACTCCATTGATTTTATACATAAAACAAAGTAGTAAAAAACTCCTAATATTTCCTTATGGGTATTCAATACATAAAACAAAGTACAAAGTTACTGGGTACCTGGGCTACCCTGCCTCCTTCATAGATTCGCTCATGCATATAGCCATGAGCTCTCATTCACTTTTTTTTCACCTTTAGTACGTAATGATTTCACAAGTTTTATATATTCACTACCCTTTAAAATAATATATAATTATAACAGATTAAAAGAAAAAGAAAAAAAAAAGAGGAAACAAAGCATGTTGTTGGTTGAGTTCCATGGAGCCACTAGTCTTCCCCCACTCACTCCCATTAGCCATCCCCCCTCTTAGTGCTCCTTTATGGGGTGGTGTTTAAACTCGTTAACTTTTCATGTCACCAGGGCATAGTCCATTACACATGGCCTTAGGTAGGTGTAACACTTTGGAAAGAACACCGATGCAATTGTTGGGTTTGAAGTTCTTGTTATTGGGTTTGTTCTAATTGGCTGTTTAGAAGGCCCGGTTTGGGTTTCATGTTCACCAAGCTTAAAATCCTAACTGTTCTCTATATATAGTCAGTCTTGTATTGTAATCCGTTGGCATTCTGTGCTTAATGAAATAAGCTAGTTACAGCCCGTAGACGTAGGTCCTCACTGAAATCGTTGGCGTTCTGTTTATCCCTATGTTCTTATATATCTTGTTTCGAAGGCAGTTCCTCTTTTGCCCGTTTTGTTATTTTCATTTTACATCATTAAAAATCATGTTTGGATTTATTCACCAATATTATTTTGTGAAAACGTTTAAAACATGTATTGTCTTCACATAGTCAATCAAGTCACTACAAGAAAGTGACAGATATATGTTCATACTTTTCTTTTTGTAAATGAGTAAAAGTTGTAAATTTATATTACGCTTTTAATTTAATATTTATAATTTAGTATAATTGATAAAATCTCCACACTTAAAAATGTAGAAAATTTAAATGCAATGTTTGCTATAGTGCATAAAGTTGAGAGAAAATTGAGATTTAGCTAAATTTACACTTAAATTACATGAAAATTGAAGTAATTCATCCACAGTTTAGAGGCGAGCCGAGTTGACTAATTTAAAACTCGAGCGAAGTCCAAGCCAGTTTCATTAGCTAGGTTATGGCTTGGCTCGTCAGATCGGTTTAGTGTTTCCAGCCAAGCCATGCTCGAGCTGGCCCTAGCTTAGCATGGCTCGGCTCAGACTCGTGAACAAATAGACTCCTAGCCATGGTTGTAAAAAAAAGGTCTCCAAGGCCGAGTACTTTCTGAGTAAGCGCTACTAGGTGGCCCGCCGATGCGACTTTCTTCAACTCTGCCTAATAACGCGGCATCGATCAAACGTGATCAACCTTGGTCAAAATCGGATCTACTATGTCAACTCGGGCCGAGTTTGACTTTAAAAAATAGAACATAATTTCTATGTCTATTGAATATCATTTTCACATGATTTGTTATAAATATTAGTAAATTTATGTTATTTGACACATATTTAATTTTCGAAATATCTTTATAATTTAACATATCCGAGTACTCCCCGAGTACTCTCCACCTAGGCCGAGTACTCAACTCTCCGGTCGCCTGACTAGGGGGCGCCTTGTGACTTTTGCAAGCATGCTCCAAGCTCAAGTTTCATAATTATTCATTCCTTAGTTTAACAATATTCACACTTTAAATGGTAAATTAACGTTTCATAATTTATAATTTATTCCTTAAACATTTTAAAGACATATATCAACTACAATGGATTTTGTTGGAGGTTAGAATATGGATCTTCCAGGTGGCAAGATTGCGTATACAACGGACATGAAATTTCTTCCTGGTTCATTGAGGAGAGGGTGAAATGTTACCGAGTTCTTGATGAGGATGGTTACCCGATCTCATCGAACATGTTGGAATATGTAAGGATATTTTTAAATTGAGGCGCGTTTATTTTTGTTAATTCTTTTAGTATTCTTTACTTGAGTTTACGTTATTTGTTTGTTTTCTTGTGTTATATACCCAGCACTAGATGAGTAAAGAACTTGCGTTGAAAGTGTCACACCCTGACCCGCAGCGGAATAAGAGTCGGGGCATAATTGGGTTATCCCCAAAAGCTCATGATGTTTACTAAAATGTTTCATATTTCTTAAATTCAAATTACAACTTAAATGTTCAAACCAAATCCATACAATTACAAGGAAAATGAAACTAAGTAAAACAATCGAAAGCTTAAGCTGATTTATTCTTCTAAGTCTTCCTATGTGTTTCTTGCCTCAACTGGATCACCTGTATCATGTGTAAAACGGGGGATATTTTGGGTCAACAAAAGTTGGCGAGTGAACCTTGATAAAACATTGTTATTAATTGCTTGTTGTATTTAATATTGAAAATTTGTGAATAATCACATGTGAGCAAACATATATAAATAAACAATACACAAACCACATTGGATGAGTAAATGACATAAATGATGATGTATTTGAGATCAAGGCTCAATCAAACGAGCCGATCGAATGACATGAATGATGATGATGTATGTGAGATCAAGGCTCAATCAAACGGAGCCGATCGAATGAGGCACCTGTACTCAACCCGTATCTCACGGGGAGCTGATGTGCCTAATGAAATGCATGTACTGAAAATGGTAACTTAAATCTAAGCATAATTCACACAACAATTTATACATATTGGATACACGTTTGATCACGGATATGATGGATGCACAAGTGATTAAATATAAAAAGGAATTAAACGACATATGATACACCCTAAAATGTGATTAAAACGGGGAATTTGGTAGAGATTCACTCACATTGGGTGCGTTCTTTTGATGACGTTGGATGCGCACGAGTTTTGGGATTTGATCGACGAGGAAAACTAACCTAACATAATAACGAAATGGTTCGGTAAATAAATGGATTTTATTTGAGATTAATTCTTTTAATTCATAATCTTAATAGGATTTTTAGATTTATTTTTGTGAGTTTAAGGACATTTTCTAACTTTAAAAATATTATTTTTAAGTATTTTTTAAATAATTTTCTGATTAAATAAATAAATAAAAAATAAAATAAAAAAATGTTGACTTTTTGACTTTGACCGTTGACCGTTGACCGGTCGGATTCAGTTTATTCATTCGCTGAGTGAGGTTCGAACCCGAGACCTCTCGTATACGTGCACGCAGCTCTACCAACTGAGCTACGTGTCTAACCCGAAATATTTCTGATTTTAATTATATGTATATACTATTTAGATTATTCAGAATTCTATTTAATTAAAAAGGTTTTTAAAATCATTGAACCGGTGTGTGAGAGCCTGGACTCGAACCCGCGCCCATTGCCTTGTTATTGCACACAGCCCGACCAACTGGGCTGTGTGAATAACCCGAATGATATGCGATTTTAATTACATTTATATACTTATCTGCGTTTTAATATATATCAGTATTAAAAATGGTTGGAAATTTGTAAGAATCGGGCAGCGTGTTAAGACTCGAACTCGGGACCATGATTTTAAATTTGCACACAGTCCACCACTGGACTTGTGTCTAACCCGGTATAATATTCAGTTTTAATTAAACTTATACACATTTCGACTTCGTCTTCTTCATTTATAAAGACACAGAACAAAGATGCCCGAATGTTTTTGTTTAATTCGATTATCGAAACTTATAATTGGTTGGAATGTATTAGATAATGAGATTAAAGAACAGAATTGTACCAAATAGTGCATTTATTTCAGATGACCGGCAGGAGTCGTCGGCTCTGATTTGTGACTCTCGGCTGAGTGAAATGTTTGACAGTTTAGTTTATTGTATTATGAAATTAAGTTACTGAGTAAGAGATTGCAAGAGTTTTTAGACGATTATACCGTTCGACAGTGAGACTTTGATGTTTCAGTGGAATTCCGGCGAGTGTGAGATTTTCCGGCAGCGTAGTCTGGGACAGATTCTGGTTGAAGGATTGAAGTTAATACTTGTATAATAATGGATTGAAAACAAAAGAGTCGAGAATTTTACCGATTTGAAGTCAGTCTCGGTTTTCCGGCGAAAGTCCGGCGACTGTAAAATTTCTCCGGCGAGTGTTAAAGCTTCGAGAGTTTGTGCGATTTTGAGCGAAAAGATTACCAGAGGTTTGGGTGGGTATTTATAGGGAAGAAACAACATGTATTGAGTCCGAATTTGGTCTTGATTCGTGGTCAAAGTTTCTCCGGCGGTTACGACCGCAGCTGATTGATAGACGTCCGGTTATAACCGATGTCGAAGTCGGTTATAACGTTATAGTCAAAAGGAATAATGGCGGAACTCGCGGATTGCCGGATTTTCCGGTGATTGCGAGTTATGCCGCGCTGAAGTTGGTTTTGAATTCGAGATTTCATCTTATGTATTATTTATTTCGTAATATACACAAAGATGGCAAGTGGCAGAGTGGTATGTTGTTTGTTTGTTGAAACGGCTGACCCGGGTTCGAAACCCAGCAGCCTCCTTTATTTTTTTATTCTCTTATTTTGATTATTTATTAATTATGGTTTAAAATTCTAACAATGTTTTTATTATGTATTGTTTAAAATTAAAATGAACAATAAATACGCAACGAAAATTATAATTGAAATATTCGATTAATAAACGAATGCGGGTTTTGGAAACCCGTTTTTCGACGGCTGTTACAGTATCCCCTACTTTTAGAAATTTCGTCCCGAAATTTAAGTAGTAGTGGTAACAGGAAAAAGATGCGGGTATTTCTCGCGCATTGAGTCTTCACGTTCCCAAGTAAACTTAGGTCCTCGTTTCGACTCCCAACGTACCCTGACAATTGGAATACGACTTCGTCTTAAACGCTTCTCTCCGAAGTCTATAATTTCTACTGGTCTTTCAATGAAATGCATAGATTCATCGACTTGAGTGTCTTCTAGAGGAATATGGAGGTTTTTCATCGGCGAGGCACTTTTTCAAGTTGGATACGTGGAATGTGGGATGAATTCTGTTGAGTTCTTCTGGTAAGTCAAGCTTGTATGCTACAGGACCTACTCTTTCGAGTATTTTGAAAGGTCCTACGTAGCGTGGTGCTAGCTTGCCCTTCTGGCCAAAACGAACTACTCTCTTCCACGGTGATACTTTTAAAAGTACTTGATCACCAATGTTAAACTCCAAGGGTTTCGTCGTTTGTCTGCATAACTCTTTTGACGACTTTGTGCCGCTAGAAGATTGTTTCGAATTTGATGGATCTTGTCTGTTGTTTCTTGAATTAATTCTGGACCGGTGATTTGTGCTTCCCCAATTCGTGCCAACATACTGGAGATCGGCACTTACGACCATATAAAGCTTCGAAAGGAGCCATGCCGATACTTGAGTGATAACTATTGTTGTACGAAAATTCAACTAATGGTAGATGAGAGTCCCAATTTCCCTTGAAGTCTATGACACATGCTCGAAGCATGTATTCAAGAGTTTGGATGGTGCGTTCAGATTGTCCATCAGTTTGAGGATGAAAAGCGGTACTGAGGTCTAATCGTGTACCCAAGGCGGTTTGTACGGCTCACCAGTTCGTGAAGTGAAACGACCATCACGGTCTGAAATGATGCTTAAAGGTACACCATGACGGCTTACGATCTCGCTGATGTAGATACGAGTCTAACTTCTCGTTCTTGAAGTCCTCGCGAATCGGAATGAAGTGAGCTGATTTAGTAAGACGATCAATGATTACCCATATGGTGTCATACCCATTGGAGGTGCGAGGTAACCCGGTAATGAAGTCCATGGTTATGTTTTCCCACTTCCACACAGGTATTTCAGGTTGGGTTAGAAGTCCTGAAGGTCTTTGATGTTCAGCTTTTACTTTGGAATAGGTAAGGCACTTGGAAACAAAAACGGCAATATCCTTTTTCATGCCCGGCCACCAGTAGGTGTATCGTAGGTCTTGATACATCTTGTCGGCTCCTGGGTGTACAGAGTACCGTGTTTTGTGCGCCTCATTCATAAGGGAATCACGAAGGTTATCGCGATCGGGAATCCATATGCGATTTAGATAGTATAGAATACCGTCGGATTTGGTTTCGATTTTTAGTTCGGCTCCACATGACTGCTCATCGCGTACGTCGTTTTCTGTTACAGAAATATGTTGAGCTTCTCGGATTCGATCTTTGATGTCGGTTATGATTTGCGAACATAGAAGACGAATGGTGTTCGCGTAACCTTTTCGACTGAGTGCATCAGCCACCACATTTGCCTTTCCAGGATGATACCGAATTTCACAGTCGTAGTCGTTAAGAAGTTCGACCCATCTTCATTGCCTCATATTCAACTCCTTTTGATTGAAGATATGTTGGAGGCTCTTGTGGTCAGTGTATATTTCACACTTGGTACCGTAGAGGTTGTCTCCATATCTTGAGAGCGAACACAACGGCTCCAAGTTCCAGGTCGTGGGTGGTGTAATTCTTCTCATGAACTTTGAGTTGCCTAGAAGCATAGGCTATCACTTTTCCTTTTTGCATTAATACACAGCCTAGTCCTTGCCCTGACGCGTCGCAATAAACTACGAAGTCATCACAACCTTCAGGGAGTGTGAGGATAGGTGCGTCACAAAGCTTTTGCTTAAGGGTTTGGAAGGCTTCTTCTTGTTTAGGTCCCCATATGAAGGGTTTTCCTTTATGAGTCAAAGCCGTGAGTGGTACAGCAATACGGAGAAATTGGCAATGAAGCGGCGATAGTAACCAGCCAAACCAAGAAATGATCTTACTTCAGTAGGGGTACGTGGAGCTTGCCATTCCTGTACTGCCTTGATTTTTGAAGGATGACATGTATTCCCTTGTCATTGACGACATGTCCAAGGAATTGTACTTCCCTTAACCAGAATTCGCATTTTGAGAACTTAGCGTAGAGTTTTTCAGTCCTCAAGAGAGTAAGGATGAGTCGAAGGTGTCGCTCATGATCGGATTTAGACTTTGAGTAGATGAGGATGTCATCGATGAAGACTATGACAAAACGGTCGAGGTAGGGTTTGCATACCCTATTCATTAGATCCATGAAGACAGCTTGGGCGTTGGTTAAACCAAATGGCATGACCATGAATTCGTAATGACCATAACGAGTTCGGAAGGCGGTCTTTGGGACGTCTTCTTCATGTACTCGGAGTTGATGATAACCAGAACGAAGGTCGATTTTTGAAAAACAGGTGGTGCCTTGAAGTTGATCTAGGAGGTCATCGATGCGAGGTAATGGGTAGCGGTTCTTGACCGTTAACTTGTTGAGTTCTCTGTAGTCGATACACATGCGAAACGTTCCATCTTTCTTCTTCACAAAAAGAACAGGTGCACCCCAAGGCGATGAGCTAGGACGTATGAATCCTTTGTCAGTCAGCTCTTGTAGTTGACTGGCCAGCTCTTGCATTTCTGATGGGGCTAACCTATAAGGAGATTTTGTGACTGGTGTAGCGCCAGGTATAAGATCAATGCGGAATTCGACTTCTCTCACGGGAGGAAGTCCTGAGATGTCGTCGGGAAAAACTTGTGGGAATTCTTTCACTACAGGTATATCTTCGAGTTTCTTCTCCTTGTTTCCCTTCTTGACGACGTGAGTTAGGAATGCGACATAGTTCTTGCGGAGATATTTTCGGGCTTGAAGACAGGACATTAATTTGAGTCCTTTCGAAGGGGTTTCTCCAAAGATACGTAGGGTCTGACCGTCTGCAAGAGGAATGCGAATGAACTTTTCGCGGCATACTACTTCAGCGTGATGCTGGCTGAGCCAGTCCATACCGATTATAATATCGAAACTTCCCAACTTCATAGGAATGAGGTCAACTGGAAAATCGTGATCGTTTAGAGTGAGGGTACAATCTCGTATAATAGAATTTAATGAAACGGGCTTTCCGTCAGCAACTTCCACCGTTAGAATTCCATGAGATTATCACGAGTTTGGTTTAGGATTAGTTCAAATTCTAAGGACACAAAACTCTTATCCGCGCCAGTATCGAATAACATGGATGCATAACTACCATTGATGAGAAACGTACCGTTAACCACGTTGTTGTCAGCTCTAGCTTGGTTGGCATTGATGTTGAAAGCTCTTCCTCTAGCAGGTGGAGGAGCTTGGTTAGCTTGGTTTACTGGATTCGTTTGAGCTTGGGCATGAATGATGTTTACCAAACGGGGACATGTGTTCCTGAAGTGGTTTGGGTCTCCACAGTTGTAACAAGCTCGCATTGGTTGCATCATAGGTAGTTGGGTTGGTAGTAAGGTTAAGCTATGTGTTGCGTGGGTGGTAGAAGTAAAGGTTGTTGAGCTTGACCCATTATTTGATGGTGGGTTTGGGTTGAGGGTTGGTTGCGGTTCATTCGCTGAAGTGTGCGACAAGTTTGGATGGTGTGACCCGCACGGACCACAGCTGGTGCAATGTTGGCAAGGAGTTTCTGGGAGGTGATGGTATTGACAACGGTTGCATTTTGGGTATGGGCCGGTGTATGGCTTTTTAAAGGGTGCAGCTGAGGGAGCAATTTGGGTAATTGGTGCGACAATGATAGGAGAGTTTGTGTGTGTGACGGCAAAATTTCTGCTGTTTCGTTTCCTCTTAACAGCAAACTTTGAAGAGGAGATGGAATGGTTGGAAGTTTGGGCCTCAATGGGGGCTTTCTTTTTCTCATCTTGAATTTGCCGTTTCGGATGCGATTCTCGGTAAGTTCGGTAGGCAGTTCCATTGCGGCTTCAAGTGTTGCAGGCGAAGTGCTTAGAACCGAGTCTTGAATTTTCGAGGGGGGCCTTGAATGTAGTGTTCAACCAAACGGTACACTGGGGTGAACAAGTTGGGGATCATTTGGTTCAGCTCAAGAAATCTTTTGTTGTAGGAAGTATGATCTCCTTCCTTTTTGTTTTAGCGAGTGGAATTCATCTTCCAACTTTTTGATTTCGCTTCTTGGACAGAAGCGTCTCGTCATGATTTCCCTTAACTCTTCCCATATTAAGGCCATAGCATCTTCGATTCCTCTCTTACCCTTTTCTGTGTTCCACCAGGTAAGGGCTACCCCAAACAGTCTCCCAGTTGCATAACGTACCTTGCGATCCTCAGAACAATCGCAATTGAGGAAGGTGTTCTCCATTTCTTCAAACCAGTGGAGGAGAGCAGTGACACCTTCGGTCCCTTCATATTTTGGGGGATCGCAAGACTTGAAGTGTTTGTAGGAGCACTTTTTGGAGTGAGGGTTGGCGACGCTCTGGTCTTCTTGATTGGGAGGGTTGATGGGATTCGCGGTGAGAGCTTGTTGAACTTGAATCACGATGTCAGGAAGTACCGCGCCATTTGTTTAGCAATCTGGGTGGCCAAGCGTTCATTGGATCTTCCTGACTTTCTACCTCACGTAGTTGCCTAGCCGACATCTACAGGAATATACATAGGAAGATTGTGAGTTTAAGAAGTTTTTAGGTGTCATGTGTCGTAAAAAAAATAAAAATAACATAATTATCAATAATGCAACTACATCCATAGGATGTCTTGGGTTTGCTCATGTTTGGGCCTCCAATGTCCCCCATACCATCGCCTGTATAGTCATGTGGGCCCCCATGACTATTGCTTAGTAGGATTCACATTGGTGTTGGCGGTTTAACACTCGCATCACCCGAATGAAAACCATGAAATACAATTGCGAGATGTATGGTAGGAGGGTGTCCAGGTGTAGACACAATGACAACTCAAAGTGGGGTTAGCTCACACGACGTATGGTATAGCATGCTTTGGCCTAATAGGTCCTTCGTACTCTCATCGTTAGTCCCCAGGTAGGCAAACTGGTCCTTTATTTTGGATTTATACGAATGCCAAGCCTAGACAGGACGTTCTGACTACCGGTACTCGTACCCTTCCAGTTACTACATGCCCGTCATGAGAACTCACTTTGATGTGATTTGAAAAATACAAAAATCGTTGCAAAAATCATGGGAATTGTGAGGTGTGTGCTCTCATGGATATGATATGTTATGAGGATATGATTCATGATGAGCATTGTATAATAATATGTACTTATGAACATGCTTGCATAACATTGAATGTAACAATAAACATAAAGCATATAAACATCATGAATTTTGTATGTAACGCATAAACAATTTAAAAATTCTAATCAACTATAGTATAGGCTCTAAGGGTCTAATAACCTATCCTATATCCCTATAGTCATGGCTCTGATACCAATCTGTCACACCCCGACCCGCAGCGGAATAAGAGTCGGGGCATAATTGGGTTATCACCAAAGCTCATGATGTTTACTAAAATGTTTCATATTTCTTAAATTCAAATTACAACTTAAATGTTCAAACCAAATTCATACAATTACAAGGAAAATGAAACTAAGTAAAACAATCGAAAGCTTAAGCTGATTTATTCTTCTAAGTCTTCCTATGTGTTTCTTGCCTCAACTGGATCACCTGTATCATGTGTAAAACGGGGGATATTTTGGGTCAACAAAAGTTGGCGAGTGAACCTTGATAAAACATTGTTATTAATTGCTTGTTGTATTTAATATTGAAAATTTGTGCAATAATCACATGTGAGCAAACATATATAAATAAACAATACACAAACCACATTGGATGAGTAAATGACATAAATGATGATGTATTTGAGATCAAGGCTCAATCAAACGGAGCCGATCGAATGACATGAATGATGATGATGTATGTGAGATCAAGGCTCAATCAAACGGAGCCGATTGAATGAGGCACCTGTACTCAACCCGTATCTCACGGGGAGCTGATGGGCCTAATGAAATGCATGTACTGAAAATGGTAACTTAAATCTAAGCATAATTCACACAACAATTGATACATATTGGATACACGTTTGATCACGGATATGATGGATGCACAAGTGATTAAATATAAAAGGAATTAAACGACACATGATACACCCTAAAATGTGATTAAAACGGGGAATTTGGTAGAGATTCACTCACATTGGGTGCGTTCTTTTGATGACGTTGGATGCGTACGAGTTTTGGGATTTGATCGACGAGGAAAACTAACCTAACATAATAACGAAATGGTTCGGTAAATAAATGGATTTTATTTGAGATTAATTCTTTTAATTCATAATCTTAATAGGATTTTTAGATTTATTTTTGTGAGTTTAAGGACATTTTCTAACTTTAAAAATATTATTTTTAAGTATTTTTTAAATAATTTTCTGATTAAATAAATAAATAAAAAATAAAATAAAAAAATGTTGACTTTTTGACTTTGACCGTTGACCTTGACCGGTCGGATTCAGTTTATTCATCGCTGAGTGAGGTTCGAACCCGAGACCTCTCGTAAACGTGCACGCAGCTCTACCAACTGAGCTACGTGTCTAACCCGAAATATTTCTGATTTTAATTATATGTATATACTATTTAGATTATTCAGATTCTATTTAATTAAAAAGGTTTTTAAAATCATTGAACCGGTGTGAGAGCCTGGACTCGAACCCGCGCCCATAGCCTTGTATTGCACACAGCCCGACCAACTGGGCTGTGTGACTAACCCGAATGATATGCGATTTTAATTACATTTATATACTATCTGCTTCTTAATATATATCAGTATTAAAAATAGTTGGAAATTTGTAAGAATCGGGCAGCGTGTTAAGACTCGAACTCGGGACCATGATTTTAAATTTGCACACAGTCCACCACTGGACTGTGTGTCTAACCCGGTATAATATTCAGTTTTAATTAAACTTATACACATTTCGACTTCGTCTTCTTCATTTATAAAGACACAGAACAAAGATGCCCGACTGTTTTTGTTTAATTCGATTATCGAAACTTATAATTGGTTGGAATGTATTAGATAATGAGATTAAAGAACAGAATTGTACCAAACAGTGCGTTTACTTCAGATGACCGGCAGGAGTCGTCGGCTCTGATTTGTGACTCTCAGCTGAGTGAAATGTTTGACAGTTTAGTTTCTTGTGTTATGAAATTAAGTTACTGAGTAAGAGATTGCAAGAGTTTTTAGACGATTATACCGTTCGACAGTGAGACTTTGATGTTTCAGTGGAATTCCGGCGAGTGTGAGATTTTCCGGCAGCGTAGTCTGGGACAGATTCTGGTTGAAGGATTGAAGTTAATACTTGTCTAATAATGGATTGAAAACAAAATAGTCGAGAATTTTACCGATTTGAAGTAGTCTCGGTTTTCGGCGAAAGTCCGGCGACTGTAAAATTTCTCCGGCGAGTGTTAAAGCTTCGAGAGTTTGTGGATTTTGAGCGAAAAGATTACCAGAGGTTTGGGTGGGTATTTATAGGGAAGAAACAGCATGTATTGAGTCCGAATTTGGTCTTGATTCGTGGTCAAAGTTTCTCCGGCGGTTACGACCGCAGCTGATTGATAGACGTCGGTTATAAACCGATGTCGAAGTCGGTTATAACGTTATAGTCAAAAGGAATAATGGCTGAACTCGCGGATTGCCGGATTTTCCGGTGATTGCGAGTTCTGCCGCGCTGAAGTCCGGTTTTGAATTCGAGATTTCATCTTATGTATTATTTATTTCGTAATATACACAAAGATGGCAAGTGGCGGAGTGGTATGTTGTTTGTTTGTTGAAACGGCTGACCCGGGTTCGAAACCCGGCAGCCTCCTTTATTTTTTTTATCTCTTATTTTGATTATTTATTAATTATGGTTTAAAATTCTAACAATGTTTATTAATTATGTATAGTTTAAAATTAAAATGAACAATAAATACGCAACGAAAATTATAACTGAAATATTCGATTAATAAACGAATCGGGTTTTGGAAACCCGTTTTTCGACGGATGTTACAGAAAGTGTTTAGCGGCATGGTTACGCTTAATACAATGGACAAATTCTTTTACGAGGCGCAAAGGCAAGGAAGATTATTATTCTATTTAACATCATTTGGCGAGGAAGCTATCAACTTAGCATCATCCGCTGGACTTAGCTTCGACGATATAGTATTAGCACAGGTTCGTCTCAACTTTTGACGAAAAAAGAAATAAGAAAAAATATTATTAAATAGTAATCATGTTTCATCATTATTCCACTTGTCACTCAAACATTTAAAGAGGTACAACCACTAAATTTTTGTTTTGACATCCATTTAATTTGAACTAAAGTGTTACATATGTTGAAGTGGTCAGTGGTGCATCATTTGATAAAATAATGGATGTGTGTCCCAATCTTATGAAGATGACAACACAAACACTATCAATTGTATACGAATGGGACACTCTTTTATCATCATTTTACACAACTGTGAAGCCACCTCATCTATGTTACACAATTGTCACCACAAGTGTCACATTATGTGTAATTGGTTTTATAGTTTTCAAGTCAGCTTATAATAGAAATATTTCGCTACGGGTGAGGTTCGGCTACAAAGTTTAAAATTTATAAAAAGTGTACAACGTGATAAAACACTATAATTTGAGCCATAAAACACACATAAAACTCACAAATAAAGATTACTAAAACACCATATTCTAATCCTAACATTCAATAAAAACTTCAAACACATCATTGTACACCTATGAATATAAAACATGACAACATGATAATCAACATAAAACACAATAATGTTAGTCTTTCAATAATCAGAGTCTTATCATCCAAAGCACAAAACAAAACCCACATATATGGTGTTTTAGTAATCTTCATTATGTTATTTGTGGGTTTTTGGTTTGTTCTATGGTTAATTATAGTGTTTTATGACTTTTTACACTTTTTAAGAAATTTAGGCTTTATAGCCAACTCCTAGCCACTAGATTAAAAAGAAAATGGAAACATGAGTCGTTGAAACCCTTTAAAAGGTTTAAATGGCCTAGGTGGAGCAATGATATAACTTGGGATATTAAGTCGCATTTGTCGAAAATAAATTAAAACTCGACATTTCAAAGGGATTGTAGATATGGACGAACCTGGTATATAGGGTGTGGGATCAACTGACCCCAGAATCTTTTGTTTTTGATATGTAATATATATTAGAGTTTTTCTCATTGACTCGAAACTTTTAAACTTGGAAAAGATCAAGCTATGCATGTGCCGTTTGAATGGTTATTCAACAACATTTTCCCTTTTCATGATCAAGATTACCTCACGAAACCTCATTGCAACTGTTAATTTTACCGGTCATGGCAAACAATCATTATTTATTTGACCTGACCCGAAGCGAAGATTCAAACGTCGAATTAACAGATATCCGAGCACCGAAAAAAACCCGGCCCTAATAAAAAAATCTTGGGTCTGCCATCGATTGTGAAATGTATTCGTCAGTAATAGTTTTAATTTAGAGCTCATGGTTTGGACATATACTGCAGTATAGAGAGCCAGGAGTTTTGATGTGGCGCGGTTTTACCATGCGAGAATTTGCAAACCAATGCTTTGGAAGCAACATTGGCCATGGAAAAGGCAGGCAAATGCCAATTCATTATGGATCAAAGAGCTCAATTATATAACAATATCATCACCATTGGGTATGTCACTATATCGTTACGGTTTTATTCGATCATTATAGAAGACAAAATTCAAAGAAACACAACATACATACACTTTGCTACTATAAACTCAAGATACAACATGTTTTGATATGATACTTGTGTCCTATAATAAGTCATTGGAGTTAAATGCTTGGTTGGTCCCTGTGGTTTGCAAATCTTGCAGACTTGGTCCCAGTGGTTCATTAATTACACACTTGGTCCCAGTAGTTTCAAATTTTGCATTCGGGTGGTCCTTACACTAACTTTGTTAGATTGTAACAAGGGTTGGTAAGGACCACCCGCGTGCAAAATTTGAAACTACTGGGACCAAGTGTGTAATTAGTGAACCACTGAGACCAAGTCTGCAAGATTTGCAAACCACAGGGACCAACCAAGCATTTAACTCTAAGTCATTGTTATTCATTTCTTTTTATCATAGCACACAACTCCCTCAGGCAGTTGGTATGGCTTATTCGCTAAAATGGATAAAAAGGATGCATGTGTAGTGGCGTTTTTCGGAGATGGTACTACGAGTGAGGTATATGAATAGTTTATGCTTAATGTTTACTCCTAAATACCACCTAACCTTACACTTACAAGGATTTGGATCCACACCACTTCTGTATGGGGGCAAAAACCATACCACTAGACCACTTTATACTTCGTTAGTTATATAGAATTGTATGTGATGATAATTTTTTTGACGGTCCGTGTTGTTTAATTTGTGAAGGGCGATTTTCATGCTGCTTTAAATTTTGCTGCGTATGTGCCGGTTGTGTTCATATGTCGTAACAACGGATGGGCTATTAGTACTCAGGTCACCGAGCAATTTCGAAGTATGTTTTCACTCAAGATTATCCATTTTGTATTCCAAATCACTAAAAAGAAAAAAGGTCTCTTACATATATCTAGTGACAATGTGACATATTAATTATAGCTGAAAACTGTTGCTGATTTATTACCTTCACATAAACCATTGAAATTTTTAGAGACGGAGCCTTTTGTCTCGACAAAAAAACGTTGCAAACTAGGCTTTGCGACAGTATTCTTCACTGATGACTGATGTAGTACTCATTGGTACCTATTTGATTGAAATGGCTTGCATATGGGCAGGCGATGGAGTTGTTGTTAAAGGCCAAGCCTATGGAATTCCAAGTATAAGGGTAGATGGCAATGATGCTCTAGCAGTTTATAATGTTGTTCGTAGTGCTCGTGAGACGGCTATCAACGAACAACGCCCAATACTTATCGAGGTTGATCATAATTACCCAGTTAAATAAATCATATGTGCTATTCAATTTATATTTTTTTCTTCCGAAAGTGAAGTGTTTGGTTTTTTATCCTTTATACTTTGTGATGGTGAAACACAAGGCCATGACATATAGAGTAAGTCACCACTCTACATCAGATGATTCCACAAAGTATCGATCAAAAGATGTTATCGAATATTGGGAAACGGTACATTCTCCTATAACAAGACTAAGAAACTGGGTCGAGAGAAAAGGTTGGTGGAGTGATAAAGAAGAATCTGAACTTCTTGTTCATACGATGAAAGAGGTAAATAATTACCGTTTTCAATATTAGGGATGGAAAACAAACCCGAACCCCATAGACAATTCCAAAACCCAAAAATGTTGGGAGGGTATTCGGCTATGTGAACAGTTTAATGACAATTTTTGGGTTTGGGCGCGTATAGTATTAGGTGATACCCAACATGATTACCAGAAACACGCATACATGCTTACCCAAACCATACTAGCATACTCGTATATGTTTTCTTATTATTTTTATTTCACTTTGTCCTTGAGTGATAGAATACTAGCTTTTAATTTTTATATTTCTAACTTCCTTGTGTAATAAAGTTTTATATAAATCGAAATAGCAAGAAATGTATATGGAAATCCAATGTGTTATTTTACAACTAAAGGGCATACCTGATATCCAACGGGTATTGGGTCAGGTATAGGTATGGGACTCGGAATACCAATACTTGTCTTGTTAGTTATTACCATCCTATCAATAATCTAGTTTGATTTATTGCCTATAACAAATGTTTGCATGTTCTATAACCAAAAGTTAGTATATTGAGACAATTACTATATATTTACAGGTTAAACATGCTATCGATGAAGCTGAAAAAGAAGAAATGCCACTGCTTAGAGACATGTTCACAGATGTGTATGATGATTTACCTTCAAATTTAATGGAGCAAGAAACATTGGTTAGAGAAACAATACAAAGGCACCCAAAAGATTTCCCCAAGGACATGCCTCTATGAAATCTGTGAATTTGTCTATGCAAATTTGCTACCTGTATTGGATTGGTGAAGTATTAACAATAATTTTGTTTAGCTTGATCCTGTGCAACCTTCATTTTAAATCTATAAACACTTAAGATTGTTTCTTGAAATCTAGAAACAAGTAAATGTTGAGTGTGTTACTGGTTTAAAATCCGGTTTCTATAACGTACCAGATTTGGCTTAGAAACGGTTTAACCGAGTGTATCGGGCGGTTCAACCAGGTGTACCGGATGGTTTAACCGGTTCTAGCGGACGGTTCAACAGATACAATAGGCCAATTTGAACCGTTTCTAAAACGTTGGATAATATTGTATACAACCTTTCTCTCACAGGGCCAAATATTGCTTCACTAAAATTGTTCAAGCCCACAAAAAATTGTAAAATACTCAGGCCCACTAAAAAAATTTGGTCATCCTTTATTCTTTTTCATTTGTAGCCTCGAGTTTTGTGTTTTAACCACCATCAACATACATCAACTAGGGCTGCAACGAACCGAATGAACACGAACTTGTTCGTGTTCGTTTGTTAAAAAATATATGTGTTTGCGAACCGTTCACGAACACTTATCGAACGAGATTTTTTGTTCGTGTTCGTTTGTTAAGGAAATAAACTTGTTCGTGTTCGTTTGTGTTTGTTTGTTAATTTTAGGCAACGAATAAAAAGTGTAAATAGCCTAAAAAGTGTAATTTATTAAAATATTTATTGGTCTTAGAATTCAAGAGATGACAACATCCATTACTTGTTTATTCAATACACTTTTATTTGTTTATTTATTTGTTATATGTTTGATTAGTATTATAGATATAATAATTCTTTTATTTCATCATTGTTTTTATTTTATCTAAGTACTTGATTATGGTTTTAAAACGTTATTTGGCCCATAGTCTTATGATCTAGTGGTATTGATGATCCTGCCCTACAAATCTAGTTATGAAACAATATCATAAAGAAAGCCAAAATCTCGTTCAAAGCATCTGAATGGAATCCGTAAACCCTCGCCTCCGTCAGATTCGAACTCAGGATTAAAGCCCCAAATATTCCCTTCACCCAGATGTCAATCGAAAATGACCCAAACGGGAATCGAATCTACATCTCCACTAGGAAGGGTAGGCCAATTAACCGCTAAACCAAATTCTCGGGACATAAGTTTTTTTATTCTATAAAATTGTTTATACTTTATAGTATCTCTATATGTCGGGTTTAAATCCTTGTGATTCATTTGCTAAGTCTGAGATATCGAAGATGAAGATAATGGCATTTTCTAGATTATCGATATTTTACTAAAGAAGAAAAAGGGTGTCTTTCGGGTGATGTTACGGTCTTTTATCACACTTCAAGGAATATGATAAATTTGTAAAATTGAATGGAGCGGGTGACCTTGCTCGTGTAATGGTGAAAACCGGAAAACATGATACTTTCCTTTGGTTTATCGAACATTAAAGATAACATTGGTTTTACCGATTGCAACTGTTGAAAAATGTTTTTTTTTTCCTAAAATGAAGATTATCAAGACGGATTTGTGCAATCGAATGGGTGAAGAGTATTTGAACAATGTTTAAATTTGTTTATTTTCGTGCTACTATCTAAGTTTCATTTACATTGTATGAAGTACATAAAAAATAGAACGTTACCCCTATGATTATTTTTCTAGACTCGCCACTGATGAATGGACAAAACTTTATTTTCGAGCATTCACATCAGGTTCGCTATTTCATCTATATCATTAAATTTAGAGGAAAGATAGAGTGTTTTTTTAATCTATTGTCATCTCTATGAGCATCTTTAAAAAAGATAAGGCGTTGAGAACCTACACTAGTCCTCTAAATATTAAGAGTCACTATCTATCTCTATAAAAAAACTTTGTGGATGTATAAATCAAGAAAAAACAATAAAATTAATTTGTTTGTGAGTAGGAGAGAAATAGAGATAGAGAATACGCCAAGAGAGATTTTACAATAATAAATGACTTTTAGAGAAAATGGTGTAAGCTAGTTAAATTACATTGATAAAGTTAAAGAGTATACAAATATTATTCCAAATAAATCTATAATATTTTAAGAGTTTTGGCGGTGATGAATCAGTCAAGCTAGTACTAGTACTTTATTATCTTGAGGAAGTGTTACTTTTTGGCTTTTGACTCCACTATGCCCATAGAAAAAGAATACTCTGTTGGAGTTAAAACTAATATACATTTATTTTAAAATTTTTAAAATTGTTTTATTTGTAAAATTGAAGTTAAAATACACCAACTTTTTTATTTATTAACAAATTTTTTTAAGATATTGCAGGTTAAATATTAGAGTAGAGTGTGCATCCTGTGGTTTAGGGGAGGCATCATGTTGAGTCCCTGAAGGAAACCTTTGGAAACTTGAGTCCATGCCACCATAACCAACATGTGTGTCAATCATCTTTCCACCAACAGTACGCCAGCAACCACCTCCGATGAACCTCTATCACCTGCAACAACAACCATCACAAACACCACCACCATTTATCCCATCACCATAACCACCGTAACCTGTCAACCACCTCTCCCCCAACCATCTTCACCTAGCATCACCATAAACAAATCAATATTGGTAAAATTTTAAGAATATCAATATAACCATTAATGGAGTTCGAAGGTCAGTGAAATTCAACCAGTTTCAAAGTTATTGGTCAAATTCAAATTTGTTGTCTATTTGAATCGTGGCTTCGGAAACCTTAATAACTATAATGAATCGATTATTCATAAATCGGAACAGTAGTTAATCTTTGAAATTCAACAATTGAAAATTGGTTCATAGTGCATCTTCGTCATCAACTATTCATAGTACATCTTAGTCATTGTATTTGTTCTGTTCCCTAGAGAGGGAAAGTTGCAATTTTAGAGATGGAGAGAGAGACTGTATTTTCCAATGAAACTTTGATTTTTCGGCCTCTTAAAGATTTGATACACCTCCTCCGCACCAGTTTTTCACCACACTCCCATCACCGTTATGCACCCAATATCATATTTTTGTTCTGTGGTTGGAATGATTGTGATGTTTTGTGGTGTTTGTTTAAAAATATTTCTAGGGTTTGAGATTTGTATGTTGGCGACTGCAGATTTTGATGGGGAGAATCAGTTTGGATGCAATTTTGATGATTTACGATTATGGGGTTTGGATTTGGGGTGGTGAGGAAGGTGGTGGTTGGAGGTGTGGACCGGAGTAGGTAGTGATGATGCTGGGGTGGGTGGTGATGGTGGTGAGGAGGGTGATGGGAGCTGGAGGGTGAAAGATTACCATAATACCCTTGACCTTATGATCGAAACTAACGAAATATTAACGGAAAGACTCAAAGTGTAGGGCTTTTCAAACCACATGGATGCAGATTTCCTAAGGTTTCATCAGGGGACTCAAGTTATTGTTGTCACTAAACCATAAGGACACATATTGCACTTTACTCTAAATATTATTTAGCGTTTCTTGTAACTAAAAATAAAGTATGTAACATAACGGTAACCAAAACTTTTCATTAGTTTCATTAAAGTTATTTAGAAATTTAGTCTTTTTTTCCAATTATAAAACTATCATGAAATGCTTCAAACTCGGAGGTCTCGTCTATTGGATTTACTATCAGCACATAGTTCTTACGTTGGAATTTCATTCATATGCAATAGAATTCAAACATGGCATTCAAAATCGAGTCATGACTTTAAAACATAGTGTCTTAAATAAAAACACTTGGGATGACAGTCTCTCATATTGTTAGACCCTAATACGTTTTAACCAAAAGTCGCAGCCAAAAATACGGACCTCAAAATTTCTTTCTTTTTAAATATTCTAACTTACTTGAAAACCCTTACTTGAAAACCATTTAAAACGATTCCTTTAAAAGAACTACATCATTCATCTTTAATTAATGTACCAAATATAACATGTGAATACAAACTAAGTGACCACCCATCCGTACAATCCATGTTCTAGAACTCGATCTTTGCCCCTTGTCCTTCGTGATAAATGGTAATGAACCGTGTAACCTACGGTCACCATAAACAACCGACACATTAGTAAATCGTGACACTATACTTCTCTTATAAACACATAGCTAAATGACCATATTGCATTCTAACGAAGCAAGATATCTTGTTCGATCATCCTTCCAAACTCATCCACTAGTTCCCGGCATCAACTCACTTGGTCCCAACGTTATCATACCTGCACTTTTCATTTCATTCTCAACGATAACATGATTAACAATGTGTACCTTTAAACATATTGAAAACCCACAACTTCACATAAACACTTTCTATTAATCTACATTCATTAGATTACATCACATACGTACACGTACATATATCCGAGCACATACTTACGTTTCCCATACACATGTATACACCTATAAGTTCGTACTACATACACTTACTATGAATTATTATTTATATACACATATACAATTATATCCATTTACTTTCTTTCAAGCACCATTCTTTGTTAGGCATACCATTTTCCGTATATAAACATGCTTATGTACTAGTTCCGTCCATTCACACGTGTGTTATATCCAAGTATAATCATTCATACCAGCATCACTCACACACGTAATGAAATCCACATTTACACACACCAACATACATGCTACATATTCGCGCAAGCTCCCGTACGGGTTCCGTCATTACTTGTACCCCGCAAAACTCTATTGTAGGCTTGGGGTACTTTAGGAAGTTTAACGGGGCCATGGAAACAAAGAAAAAATGAGAAAAACACAAAAATCTAGTTTCCGGCATCGAAACCGCATAGACAGCAACTAAAGGTGTCAGCTGAAAAAGGGCATGGCGTCGGAGGCGGCCTGCAGGGGCGTCAGCGACGCGACCTGCAGGTCCGACGCCGAATTTCGTTTCTTTGAGCGCTTCGACCCCCTTTTCGCTCACCCCGAGGGTCCCGAAACATGAATTGACATTTCCCTAAGTCACCAAATCATTCCTATTCTAGTTCTCATATCCCATCATCCAATTTTCACAACTTGGTTAATTACTTTCGTATTTGTGACTCGTTTGCTTATTCTATATGATTTCAAACATAATTAACTACATATGATCAAGTTCCGTCATTCTTACCTTCATACGACTATTAAATTCTCATCCTTTTATGCTTCCCAATAATAAGCATATCGAACTTCATTTAAATAAATTAATAAGTGAGTTCGGTAATCACTTACCTCAAGCGTCCGTTTTCGTGTTTGTTTCCTTGCCTCTTCTTGACCCGTAGCCTTCTGCGCTTGAGTCCATGCTAATGTGATTCCTATCCTTTCATGCTATCATATGCACAACATAGTTAGCATGCATATTCATTCATAATACTTTCATATCGAATCCTTAGTTACATTGACGTTTATTAGTCAATCATTAATATGCATAAGACATGAACCGATAATCACATTATTCAACATCAACGAATTCCAAATCATACATAAGACATAATAAGACTAACACATGTCGTATGATCCCCCAAATCTTACATCTGTGTCAAAATTCCTAACCATGCTACGTATACATTGTTGACTTTTAGAAAGTCAACCTTCTTAGCATATGACTTCCAACTTATGAACACACACTCATATCGATATGGTAGACCATAATAACAACGTCATGCACATTTCATATGTAACATCCGTCAAAAACGGATTTCCAAACCCGCTCCGTTTATCAACCGAACAGTCAGTCAAAATTTTCGTTGCGAATTAAATGCCCAAAATAATTTTAAACGATACATAATCAATTATTATTCGGGAATATATAATTAGTTTTTGAAAAACTGTTAAAAAACGCAAAATAAAAATAAGTTGTTCCTGCCGGGTTTCGAACCCGGGTCACTACCGGTCCGGAACATGTCTTAACACACACACACAAACCACTGCGCCACTTGTTCTGTTTGGTAAATATTGAAATCATTTAATTCATAAAGTGACGTTACGAATTCAAAACCGGCGCCCAATAGTTCAGTCGTCGGAATCCCGGAAATCTCGCGAGCTTTTAACGATGTTTTCAGTTATAACGTAAACTATTATTAGGACATCGGTTATAACCGATGTTTGAAGTCCGCGACCAAACCATAACCGCCGGAGTTTTTAAATCGATGAATACAGTCGGAAATCAGACCAAGTGCATCTCGATTTTTCCCTATAAAATCACCCACAACCCACTGCATACCTTTTCGCTCAAAAACACACTTTTTCTCGGCGTAATTCCACTTGCCGGAATTTTCCTGTTTGTCGCCGGATAACCGGGTTCCCCATTGCCGAGCCTTACTGAGCCTCTGAAGCTTATACCGGAGATACCCATACTCTTTCCAAGCTTTCCGGAGACTTACTGCTGCAAGACACCTGACGCCGGAGTTGATTGCTGTCGCCGGAGTTCTGCCGGAAAACAGAGGGTCCAGTCGGTATACCTCTCCGCCCAATTTCTTTTTCTTTTCACATTTATCTCACCGTAATGAACTGAAACACACTAATAAACCGATAAAAACCTTGAACTAGTCAGTCGTCTTTCTCTGGTTATACCTTGATGAAGAAGACGATGTATTCGGTATATTATAAGTATAATTAAAATCAACTTATTAATCGGGTTAGACACACAGTCCAGCGGTGGACTGTGTGCACATATAACGCAAAGGTCACGAGTTCGAATCCCGTTTCACACGCTGCCTTAATAAAAATCATTTTTTTTGTTAAACCGAACCGGGTCGCCACAGTTATATGTTAAGTATATTAATAATCGGAATAATAACCAAGTTAGACACACAGTCCAGCGGTGGACTGTGTGTTTGTTTATATCACTGGTCACGAGTTCGAGTCCGGTCTTCTGCACCGACTCGGACAATTATCTCTTCTTTTTAAATAAGGCAGAAAAGGAAATAACTAATTTGTATTTAAGTATAATAAAAATCGAGTTATATAACATGTTAAACACACAGTCCAGCGGTGGACTGTGTGTTAGATTAAACCACAGGTCCCGGGTTCGAGACCTGTGGAGCGCACCGCCGAATTGATTTAAACTGTTTTTAAAATAAAATGATTTTCGGTTTAAACTAATTAATATATATATATAATTAAAATCAGATATATAACGGGTTAGACACGTAGCTCAGTTGGTAGAGCTGCGTGCACGCGTACGGGAGGTCTCGGGTTTGAGCCTCACTCAGCGCACTTGTATTCCGAATCGAACCGGTCAACGGTCAGGTCAACGGTCAACGGGCAGGTCAACGGTCAGAAAAAAATCAAATTTTTTATTATTTTATTTAATTATTTTAATTAAAAATCAATTAAAAATACTTAAAAATAACATTTTTAAGGTTAGAAAATAGCCTCAAACTCACAAAAATACACCCAACAATCCTATTAAAATAGATTAATAAAATCCGTTTACTTACCAAACCATAATGCGATTTATCTAGGTTAATCTCACTCGTGGTTAAAACCACTTCGCGTGCATTCAACATCATCAACCGAACGCACCCACTGTGAGTGAATCTTACAACTCCCCCTTTTAAATTACACGTTTTGGGGTGTGTCATGTGTTATGAAAATAATTAACTTATTTATTTAAACTTGTGCCATACCACATCATGACCTAAACTTAGATTGTTTATATTGTTGTGATTACTTATTTCCTTTTGTCAAAATATATGAAACTCATTCATTAGGCCCCTCAGTTCCTCGTGAGAGACGAGTTGAGCATCGCGTGCCTCTAAATGTTCCATCATTGTTCATGTGTGTATCTTTGTGTTTATATTGTTTGAAGTTGTGTCATTTATATTATCATGTTCATGCAATTCATTCATTAGGCCCCTCAGTTCCTCGTGAGAGACGAGTTGAGCATCGCGTGCCCCTAAATGTTCCATTATTGATCATGTGTGTTTCATTTAATATCTTATGATTGTTGATTAAGTTTATATCTATTTTTACTCATGTTTGGTTGTGCACATATTTCATAATCAATTTAAATAAATTTGTTCAAATGTTTTCCATAGGATTCACTCGCCAACATTATGTTGATCCAAAACCTTTTTACACATGATACAGGTGAACAGGTTGAAGCAAGGAAAACATAGGATATGCCTTAGAAGAGAACAAAGAAGTTTAGATTGTTAGTTAGAACAGTTGTAACCTTTATTGTAAACTTCCATTTAATTTGTATTAAAGAATATGAAACGCATAATAAATGTCATGAGCTTTGATGATAACCCAATCATGCCCCGATCACCTTTTCCGCTGCGGGTCGGGGTGTGACATCGTAATCATGTTGTGTAGCACATACGACTACGCATTCACCTAGTTATACGTACATATAAACACATAGTCGATTCTACACATACTACTACCTTCATGATCCTACAATCGACAACTACATTGAAAGTTATCCAATTTAACATAATTCTACCATTTTTACTTGCTAGTAAGTCCACACATTTCATAATCAGTACTGGTCATTTACTAATCATAATCAAGCAAATAATCCCACGTATGGTGTGCATCACACCTTCAAAGCATATAGTACAACTACTAATGCACATTTCTACACAATTATGAAATCAACAAGATTACCCACATGAGTTCAATCAATTACACCTTCCTCATGTAAGTTTAATAACAATTATATCATTATCACATTTTATACCTATTCACCAAGTTCTTGCATACAAATTCACATTCTAACTTCACTTATACATTTCCTTGAATACTTGATGTGCATACTATTCTCTAACCACATTGTACAAGTAACTTTTGTCTACCTTCCTAGTTCATAACATCAAGCATTATGAACATTTCTCTAGTCACGGATTGCATGTAACGCTTCGCATTTTGTACTTTCCTTATTTTAGAAAGTGTATTCGTATTTCAATTTATAGAAACTTGTATTCGTATCGCATTCTTATTTCAATTCCAACTTTGTAATCCGAGACTTTGATCGTAATGAAATTCATACTTTATACATGCTTGTTATGCTTACAATTCAACTTTATACGCAACTGATACTTATTACACGTGCCAACATTCGTACATACATTCTCGATACTCAAATTATACTCACATACGTGTTATATACTTAAAACATGCCAAAAACACCAAGTTTTAGCTAAAATGAAGAACAAACCAAAGTTCAGGGACTAAAATGCAAATCTGGCTAAAATAGGGTGTGGCGTTACGCGATGCCTAACCCTATAGGGCGTGGCGTAGCATCTAGCCCCCTGATCCGCAGAAAGTTGTTTCTTCAATGCAGATTGGCCATTTTTCTCACCCTTCTTCTTCCCCAATCACCATTCAAGCTTTATAAACACAAAACCTTAACTCCTCTCTATATAAACAAGCCTCCATACACCCATTTTCACTTTACAAACTCATCTATACTTTCAAATTACTCTCTAACTCTCTGGAATATCAAGTTTTGGGTAGAAACATCTAAGTTGCAAAAGGGAGTTCATACTCACTTCTTTTCCATTTTCTTCACTTCTTTTTCCTTTACAAATCTTGGAACACCTCTAGGAGTGTTTTCATAGGTTTTCCATGGAAACCAGGGTGGAACATCACCATTTTGAGGTCCAAAGTGTCTGTTTTGGAAGAAATCTTTATAAAGTTTTGTTAAACTATTGTTTTCTCTTACAAACTTGTGCCTCTCATGCACCTAATCAAGACAATGGTTAGAGAGCTTGGCCAAGGTTGTTTCATACAAAATCGGAGGTTTCAATTACCTCCAAACTTCCTGTTTTGTTAGGATTATTAACCCATAAGTGTTGAAACCATCCAAGCGTGTTCTTGTGACAAGACTTGTGCTTTGGTAGGAGTGTGATTATTTGGAAGCCGTGGCTTTCCTACCTTCAATCGACCACCTCACTTGATGTTTTACCATTGCTATCTCAGGTGGTTTGCTAGATTGAAAGTAACCTAACCCCATGTAGCCGCCGACACTTGGTTAACTCTTTCTATGTCGGAAATGGCTCACCGGGTTCATGTTCACTTGGCTACTTGATATAGTGATGATTGTACATTTTCCTTCCTTATATTTCATTCATGACCATCCGAATTGTCCTTATGATAATTTGTATATTGGTGAATCGTACAATGAGGTTAAATGGATGTTTATCATCCTACCTCCATGCTTGACTTATATGACATCTATTATACTTATGATGGACTTAGCTTAGAACTATATATATAATATAATATATATATATATATATATATATATATATTATAAATATTATATAATTATATAAGGGATCCGGAGAAAACGATTGGAAGTGTGAAAACAGTGAGAACGGATCCTAGCCCAACACCTGGCAGATGGGCACTAGATGATACGCGGGGTACGATTGTCATTCTTCAACCCCGCTCAATAGATGGCGTTATCATTATTCAAGTTATGGCGTTTAATAAGAAACAAGTAGATGTAATAGTCTAAAACAATATTCGGCATTTTCATTATTTAGAACTTATTAGTTTTGGAGTTTGGCATTTGTGTCATCTTGGTGTTTTACAAGCTTTTTTCGCAGAGGAATAATGTATTTCTTAAGCAGAAAATTAGATAACAAACTACAAAAAAAATAGAAGCGAAAAAAGTAAATTAAAAATCCGAATCCAATTTCTCTCCCAAATCTTCACTGTCATCAGTGTCTTTCTTCTTTTGAAACTACAGGAACTGTCACAAATGTATGGCGTTTTGGGGTTTGAACGCGTTTTTATTTGTTGTTCGTCGCGTGAAGATGGCTTTTGCTCATCATCTTCATCCTCATTATTGAGTCAAAATAGTATTACACTGTCATCGGTCTCTTCTTCTCCTCCAAGCCTTCCCCATGAACAAAGCACACAAAATGACATATCACTGTCATCAGTCTCTTTTTCTTGAAGATTTGTCCATCTCATTCAGCAAAAGCTTATTGAGTTATCTCCCTCACTAAAGAATCCATTTCATCGAAACTTCATGGAAAACAATACGAAATATCCTAGAATCCTTTGGTTGCCATTTTATTTTTAAACCTTTTTTTGGCGTTTTTACTGTGAGGGGTATTTAGGAAACATGGTGTACTTTTTTGGTGTGATCAACAGAAGGCGTTGAGACGTCTCTCTTTATAGGATGTTTTTGGCGCGTACTTTAGGCGAGATCTTAGTATAATAAATGTAATTAATAAAGTATCTGTCGTTTCATTTTACTGTTTCTATTTACTATTGTGTTCAACTTTTATCTATTAAGTCTGTAACACGCCACATCTTTTCAAGTTGGTGTTTTATGTTTAGTTGACGTTTTATATTTTAATGGCGTTTATGTAAGAAATAATGTTTGGCGCCCAAAAAACAATAGTAGGATGCAGACTTATTCTACATATATAGATGTAGACCTATATATGCAGACCTATAATGGGACAAGTAATTATGGCGTTTAAAAAATATAAAAAAATAATTTTTTGTGCCAGGGCGTAGTTTTTAATATAATAAATGTAGTAAAAAAGTATCCGTCGCTTCAATTACTGTTTGTAGTTACTGGTAGTTTAGCTTTATCTATTAAGGCTTGTAACATTTCCCATCTTTTTAAGTTTGTCATTTCTTATTTAATGGCGTTTTATAGATAAAGATGGCAAACTAATGCTTTAGTACGGTACCCTTTTGTGTTCTATTCACTTGCACCTTCATTTATACATTTTAGTAATTATTTTAAGCTTTTTAATAATACGTGATTTCATGAAATTTTGGTCTTTTTGTTATTTGGCGTTTTTTTTGGCATTTTGGCGTTTTATAAGTAGTTTGGAGAAGTAATGTATTTTTATCAGCTGAAAATTAGATAACAAACCACAGAAAATGACACTACAAAAAATTAGGAAAGAAAAATAAAATAAAAGTGCTAATCAAATTTCTTTTTTCCAAATCTTCACTGCTATCAATCTCTTCTTTCTTGAACTTTCTTCTTTGAACTTTTATACATAGTTGTAACGTCCTGCTCTAGACGAAACTGATCGTTTAGTAAAGTATGTCGTTTTGGTTTTGTGTTGATCTGTTGTTATTGTTTTGTCGAAGTGATTCTCTTGGATGTCGTAGACATAGACTGGTGCCGTATTTTGTCGATGGTATTATTGGGGTGTGACTGTGAGTGGGTTTTTCGCTCGATGTCCAAGATAGCATTTACACATGCCCTTATCCTCATCCCACTCTACATCTTGTAATAATGCACTCCAAAATAGCATCAACACTAGTATCGGTCTCTTCTTCTCATCCAAACCTTGCTCAAGAAAAGAGCATACAAAGCGACATATCATCGTCGCTATAGTCGTTTTCTTGAAGACTTTCCATCTCATTCAGCATGAGAACATGGGGCTTTTTAAGTGAAATGGATTGCCAAGTGACCATGGCGTGTTAAGTGAATGGTTTTGCCAAGAAAATATGGCTTTTTTGTGTTTTTGGGTGTGACCAAATTGCTTCTGAGAAGTTTGTTATATAAGAGTTTTCTGTCGCGTAGTTTTTGGCGGGATTTTATTTTAATAAACGGTAGTAGTAAAGTATTTGTCGCTTTAGTTACTATTTGTAGTTACTGTTTGTTCAGCTTTCGTATGTCAAGGCTGTAACACGTCCCATCTTTCATGTTTTGACGTTTTGTATCTGTCTTTTAATAAATGTGTGGTAGTAAAGTATCTAGCGTTTCAGAACTCACTAATTAACTTTTTTGCAATCGTGGCATTTTGGCGTTTTATAGCTAATTGGAGGAAATAATACTTTTATTTTTAAAAAGTATATATCAATAAAAAAAAATTACCCTACAAGATCAAAAAAATAAATAAATAAAACTCTTGGTCAGAAGGGATTATGTCTGAGAAGTATCCAACACTCCCTTCGTCTTCTTCTTGGATTCTTCATCCATATTCTCATCCAAGTCATCACTTTCGCTTTCATTGGCGTTTTGTTCTTGAAGATTTTGAAGCCTCCATTTGAACATGTCATACAACAACTCCAATTTCTGGTTCATGTCTTTGCTCAAACATGTTGCGTTGTGTAACTCCTCCATGAACCCAACCCCTGCTTGGTCATGATGTTTTCAAGCATGTAGTCTTCCTGCTCCCCGTTGTCACATATAACAATGACTATGTCAGTGTCATCATCAAAACGCCATGATCTGATGACTGGGTCCATTGTTGCATTTGCGTTGTTTGTTCCAAATTTCTGGTTAGTCTTCTTATAACCGCATGTGTTTTATCACAATGGTTATCTAGAGGGATGCCAAGTGCTAAGATCCCCATTTTTACTTCTTCCTCCAAGTTCAAGATGGCTTTGATTGTTTTAACAAACACTCTTCTTTTGTTGTCAAAACGGATCACGAATCTTCTGGTTCTGAGTGTGTATCTCCATGAAACCACGGCTGCCATTTTTCTTCCCCGTCAGAGGTTTGCCGTTTTGGTTAATAATAGCGTTTTAGTATGACTAATTTTTTTGAAGTGATAATTGAAGTGATTGTAACATCGTTTATGTAATGATGGTTTGGCGTGTAATTTAGGAGGGAATTTATTGTAATAAATGTTAATAATTAACTTTCATTTACATTTTTGTTCAAAACAAATTTCTGCAACGCGTTTCATCATTAAGTGTCGTTTTTGTATCAATGGCGTTTTAAATACATACGTCGTTTCATATGCAAGGTAGCGGTGTGTAATGAATGGCGTTTTGTCATTAATGCGGCGTTTTGCGTAACAACAATGGAAAGACCATTTTACCCTTAATGAAGCGCGCCCAAGTAATAAAGTTGATGTTATTTACAAAAACGCCACCGCGAATTCTAATCCATAGATTGTTTTGATCCAACGGATGAGGAGCGTTCTCACCATTTTCACACTTTCCATCGTTTTCCCCAAATCCCACACACACACATATGTGTGTGTGTGTATATATATATATATATATATACACAATAACTGAACCCATGATGTTCATCGACATGATTTCTTGTCACGATTAGTAAGTTATATTATCTAAGTCTTAAACACATCGTTACATTCTAATGGGTAATTTAACCCATGAAATCACATTCACCCATAAGGGTTGCTATAGTGTTAAAAACGGGTGTTTCAAGTCTAGATAATTACTTTTAAATACATACTTTTATATGCTTCGCATATTTAAATTTCGAATCCAAATCCTCCGTTAACATCCGAATACTTATCCACCCATGTTTCCTCATGTAGGATAACTTGGTGTTCTGTCCTCCAACATTCCAAACTTTCACGGGATTAACAAAGGAAAGCTTTGAAAACCGTGAGTATACTTGAACCGATTTTCCGTTTATACACTTTGGGTGCAACATGCTAAACTATACAATTCACGATTCACATTTAAACTTGTTATAATCACACTCTGTCCATTTTAGCATGAAACTTGTATTATTCTTGTTATCACATGCTATGTATACCTGTGTTTATATGCTTATTAACTTTTTAGCCTCCCTTGACAATTATAGCGCTATAGGATTAACTCACCGCCCGTATTCTTATGGTATTGTTAAGTAAACTATTTACACCTTGTCATTTCGGTGACAATGCTAAGCATGATTGCGTTAGACTTTGGTTAGACATATATTTAGCACATGATAGTATGATAGTAACATAAATATGCAAATTATCATGTTGGATATGAGACTACTTTTTCCACCATTATGCTATTTAACAAAACTTGTATGCTCACCAATGCTTTTGTGTTGAACTATACTTTTAAACATGTTGCAGGTTGATGATGTTGATTATGACGAAAATCTAGTAGGGACGACACTAGAAACACATTTAGAAATATTATATTTTGTTATTTCATTATGTTTATCTTTGTTGTACTTTGATTTTCAACAGTTGTACTTTGCTTCCATGTATTGTAATTTAACAATTTTTATCAATGAAATGAAATCGGTTTGGATTAAATATTGTCGCAAATAGTGTTATGATGTCTCGAGAAATCTATTTACGTCTGTCCGATGATTCCGTCATCGGTTGGGGTGTGACATTGCACATGCAATACCATCAGACCATCCATACAACACCCTCAACTTCCTTATTTTCGTACAAGAATTTCGTTATAAACAATTCAGTTTCAAAACTATAGTTCCTGACCTCTGATCAGAATTTCCTTCATAGGTATTAAAGATCCATATGCCAGAAATCTACAGTCAAACTTTCAGCTCAATCCAATGGTCGGATCTTTGGGGAAATCAATTTTACTAGGCTGTATTTTAACTAAAACGGGAATACGAACAACTTTGAAAATGGGTTCCAAGGTTGAGCTGAAACAACTATATTTCTCATTTCCACCATTCAAAATGATCATCTAAGTGTTATGAACATTATATAATATAATTAATATGTTTCAACAGTTAGATTTCGCGGATCATCCGATTCTTTGTAACCAGGTTATAGAATAACATTCTCGACAGATTTGATTTATACAATTTTAACAACTTTAAGCAGTGATTTAGGGAAATCGGAGCTTACAATTGTGTTCATAGCATCGATAATTGGTTCTAGGTTGAATCTCACAACTCCACACCTCCGGCCACCGTGAATCTCCGCCAAACGCCACCACCGACCACCCCTCTTTCTCTAGTTCTCTCTCTCTTATTTCTCTCTCTAACTTGAGGGAGAATTCTGCCCAAAATGAGCCAAAGGGGGGCTTTTATACATTGGACTTTGGTTATTTACATAATACTCCCCTCATGTTTGATTTTTATGACAATGGCCCTTGTTCGGGCGAATCACAATATGAGGTAGACGTATTTCCCGGAACCGAACCCATCATATTTATCGACATGTATTACTATAATACATTGCATTACAATATGTTGCTACCCAACAAGTTATTTTCCCTCATTAGTAATTCCCAACGAATTATAAAATAATATCTTATAACTTCATCTGAAATGGGATGTTAGCCTAGTATTTTATTTCATGATATACTCATATGGAAACGAGTTACTCGAATTTAAAATTCCAGTTTTGGGGTGTTACACATATGCTAGCCTTCACTTCCATGCCACTGTCATCCACAAGAGCTCTCAATGATCTAAACATTAACCGGATGTGCATACTAAAAGTCAAATATGTTGAGCGAGTTCTAGTTTAATATACATCGAAAATAAACATAACATGCGACATAACATTTTCTTGACCACACATTTTAAGTAAGCATGCGTTAAATTAAAAATTCTTATGTCTAATTTCTGCAAATATCCATCAGCGGTTGTCTGTACCGGATCCATTTACCTAACTTTACAACGGATTACTTGGAAAGCCATCAATGCACTACTCTCTTAACATACTTATAACGTGATCTTATTAGGCACGTTTCCATTCATCCATGTAATCAAGATATAGCAAATTACGACAATGTATTGACTTGAAAAAACATTATACATTATTATTTACTTTTAACTTTACCTTTAACATTGACTACTTATTTTATTAAAATAGTGCTTTACTTTCAAAACATTTTGTGAGTATGCACATCACTCCGTAATAGTCTAAAAATGGGTCTAGAAACTCACTTGCAGTAATTTAGCTAAGAATACTATAACCCAAATAATCTTGACCTTTGTAGAACACTCGGACGACTAAGTCAATCTAGTCAAAATTTCACGCGTGAAATGGTCAACTTTGCATAATCATTAATAAATTTGTATAACTGGTCAACAGTCAACTTCCGCACAAGACTCTCATGTGAGATTTGAACCTTTTCTATAATAGTATTTATGAGAAAATTAGTATTTTCACATGACACTACTCATACGAAAAGTTGAACTTTTCTAATAACACCTCATAAAAGTTGAACAAACACTAGAAACTCAACAACGGTGTTTTTGTGTCCCTCAGCTTGTTCCATGTCAAGAACCTAGGTTTATGGTTCGAAACACATAAGAACCTTCGTAAAACATCATACCATACACATTTCAATCAAAACATGTATACTTTAACGCGAAAATCTAACCTTTGCTTCAACGTGACAGACCCGAGCGTGAAACCTTCTTGTTAGTAAAAAGGAAGCAAATGATGCACCCTTTGAACCCCGCTGGGAAAACCTTCTTAAAAACGCGAGTCTCTTTTAAAAACCACACCAACTGAGTGATTTTTAAACCTCAAACTCGGTTCTCTCTCTTTCTATTTCTAACTCTTTGTCTCTCTAGGGTGACAAAGATAGGAAGTATGTAAATGGGGCTTCTAAAGACACCGATTTCATTTAGGGTAATCCCTTTTTTTCTTACCCCAAATGTAATCTTTCATATGTAAATCTAAAGTTTTAAATTTATTAAAAAAACATGAAAATATGAGGCGTTACCAAGTTGGGTATGTTTTTCATTATTATGATTATTTATAAATGTTGAAAATAAGTCACATAAACAAAACAAATATGAAACTTAGTTATTATTTAATGATTATTCTTATTTCATTTAACCTGCAATAGAAGGTTGAGAATGAAAAAAAAATCATTAAATAATAGTTAACTTTAATAATTATATTTTGCTACTTATTCTGTTTATACATTTATAAAAGAAACTATAACAATAGTAGAATAATAAAAAACTCAATCGATTTTTGTATTTGAAAAATATTATATTTTATTTCTATTAAAAAGTATAAGAAAGTTTATGTTCTGGAATATCTTGACTTTACATGTGGTTTGGAATTTCGATATTTTTAGGTATACATTAAAAGCTCTTGTATGTTTAGAGTACAATTTGCAACTATGGATAGCGATTAGCAACTCAAGGGAATCTGGCTGCATTTTTTTTTGAGTTCGCTAGCCTAACACGTGAACTTGGTTAAAGACAAAACCAGCAAGCTCAAACCAATAATAAGTCCTGTGACTGGATGGAACAGACAATGGAGTTTGCTCCTTTGTGCAACTATACCAACAACATCAAGGAGTTTGTTTACTGCCTCAACTAATAAAATAAGCTCGCTATCATGGATAGTGAACTCAATGTATGTATAGAAACTTAAAAAAAAAACATGAAAACACTTAACCAAACTTTAAACCAACTCTAAATTCAGATAATCCTTTTTGTGTTTTATGGTATGGTTATGTGGTCAAATCAATTGGGTCACATGATAAAATGTGGGAATAATAATAATGGAAAATGGCATGTATTCCATGTCACAATTCACAATCTAGTGTTGTCCACAACATAGGCGGTTTCGAATTTTAACAAAAATGGAATCTCTTTCCTCCAAAAGTCCGCATTTTTAATTTCATTTTTTTATATATGTTAATCACAAAAGCTTGTTACTTGTACAAAGTAAATAAATAATAAGAAAAATCAGTCAGCTGAGTAATAATTTTGATGCTTATTTGTAAACTTGTACAAAGTAAATAAATAAGAAGAAAAAAATATTGATTCTTTTGTAATTTTTCTTTTACCTAATTTGTCCTTAATTGCACGTAGCATAGCTAACGTAAAATTTAACATTTATTCCTTTACAATAGTTTATATGTTAGAGTTTATTAGTGACAACTTAACTATTACTTTAAAGATTCACGAACCGTGAACTTGAAAATATCATGTTATTTACTATATTTTAAAAACAAAGGTTGGTGGTCTTTGACTCCGACCAAAACACCCTTACACTTTTTAAATTAGCACCTACACTCTCTATCCTTTAAATAATTACACATTTACTTCTAACTTTTGATAATTGACAACTTTGACCCTCCAAGCTAACCTCATTTTAAATTACTTTTGTGACTTTACAATGCAACACTCGAAACATTATTATATTTTTTTTATCTATGCCTCCCCTTTGGTTGTCCCCAAGAATGATAAAAGAACATTTGGGCCTCATACGAGACACAAAGTTTAGGCCCCTCCATATAATATAAACTCATCAATCATATATAAAAAAACCATAAACACAATCAAATATGGAAGAATCCACCATTCATCAAGCAATGGCATCAAAAAATCAAAATTTTACATTGAAATTCGCAACTCCATGCTTATCAGTGATTCGTGAAGAAAGAAAGCAATTGCAAACCCTAGGTGGATTTTCTGTAGTTTCTGGTTCTAAACATGAAATATTGCAAGAATGGAAACCCAATCATTGATGATGATGATGATCAATACCCCCAATCGTTGGTGCCTTGTTCTGCGATGTCGCTGAGAGTGGTAAATAGTGGTGATGTTGAGGCATGGTTTGAAGTGCGGGCTTAAGCTTCAATTTAGAGGCAACAATATAGATGAGCACGATTGTGCCAATCCATTATCTTGTCGCTTGTCATACTTTACATTTATTCAAAATTGGTTTGCAGTTTGCACGGTCGTGCATGCGCTTACACACAGGCGTGCGTCAACGGAACTAGTTGGCATGTCCGTGTTTGATGTCGGCACGGTCTTGCTTCAGATGAAGTTTGGATCTGAGGTCTGGAGGCCATGGGCGTACATCCCTCATGCACGCAGTCGTACATGGTTTAACTTGGCAATTTTCTTGGGTCTTCTTCTGTTTTTACTTGTTTATCGACAAGAAGCCAAATGCACTTGCAATTTACAAAGGAAACTAGCAAGTATCAAATCGTGTGAAAACCCATTAAAATACATCAAAATACGGGGATGAACATGTATAAATGATGATGCATCAGACATCAATAAATATTGATTAATATTGCAAAGAAAAGAAGCTCAGAGCAAGAAACTAAGAACTAGGCAGTGATACTAACGAGATGTTGGAAGAGTTAGCAGACTCTTACATGTACTGACTTGATAAGTGAAATATGACAAAATGAGCCCAAACATTAAACAATCATAACTTGATTGGACTTACGCAGCCCACGAGCGGGCAGTAGAAAGGTCTCGATGAGTCGGATCTTGTGAGAAACAATTGTAGGTGGTGTTGACCCAACTGCCGGACCTAATTTGCGTGATTTGAAGCTCTAATTTCATTAATCAAGATTTTTTTCCAAATTTTATCAACATTTAGCACTTTCTTTTAGACAATATGTAATGGGGCATTACATGGGCTTGAAAGGTTTTGATAATGCCCTTATACCATTCCTCATCGGCATTATAGGGGCATGAAGAGGGAGGGACATTTCTAGAATAATGTCCAATAAAGAGGAAAAACAAGGAAACTAATAAATGAAGGGGCATTATGAAGCCTTAACTATCACATGAAGCATTATGAGACCATACGTAGTGGGAGTTTTGCCCCCCCCCCCCAAAAAAAAAAAAAATCCCAAACACGTCGGCTTCCCCACCCCCTCGACGTCTTCGGGCGTGTTTGGCGGCGAAAATTGTTTTCGCATGTTTTAAAAACGCCTGGGAACGAATGGATTTGGCCAATAGCCGTTGGTAACGGTCAAATGTGCAACGATAATGTGTATTTTTTTTATTTCTCACTTATATATATATATAAACTCATCTCATTTTTTACAAACAAAAACCTATACCCTCTCTAATTCTATACCATTTTTATAAAAATAATGGATTCCCCTAGTTCCTCGTCCATCGCAAATTATTACTATAGAGTTATAGCGGATGACGGTGAGTCTACCGATGAGGAGGTCGAGTAAGAGGCGGTTACGAGTGCTTGTCAACTAGCGGTGCGATATATGGCTCATTATAGCCGTCCCAAAAGTGAAATTAAAACAAGGGATTATATTCAACGAGACCGAAGTGCGGTAAACGTCGGTTGATGAAAGATTATTTCGTTGAATCGCCAACATATCCGAACCCGGAAGTTTTTAGGCGTCATTTCCGGATGAGCAAGCGTTTGTTTTTACACACCGTCGAGGACCTTGAAAGCAACTTTGATTATTTTAAACAAAAAGCGGATGCGAAAGGGCAACTTGGATTCACCGGTATTCAAAAGTGTGCGTCGGCGCTTCGAGTCCTTACTTATGGAAACACGAGCGATATCAACGACGAGTATTTAAAAATGGCCGAGAAAACAACGCGAGACACATTAGAGCATTTTTGACAAGGTACATTCATATAAACATCACAATTAATTATTATTATTTTTTGCTTATGGTTGTATAGGTTTGTTAAAGGTATTATACAATTGTACGGTGCGCGTTATCTGAGAACGCCCACATGGTACGATCTCCAAAAGATTTACGAGGTACATTCAAGTGAGCATGGTTTGCCGGGTATGATTGGTAGCTTGGATTGCATGCATTGGCGATGGGATAATTGCCCGACCAAATGGCAAGGTCAACACACACGGGGTGACCAAAAGGGACCAACTGTTATTCTTCAGGCGGTTGCCTCACAGGACCTTTGGGTTTGGTCGGCTTACTTTGGCGTGGTGGGTCATGCAATGATATAAATGTTTTTGAACAATCTTCGTTGTTAGAGGACTACATTTCCGGTAGAAACACCAGATCGAATTGACCGGAACCAGATTAGATCTGTTGTGAGAATTTCCGCATAAAAGGTTACTCCTCCGGTTGTTCGCCTACAGAAGTGATACTCCGATGAACGCTGCAAAATAAAACACGTTAGACTTACCACGGGGATAATGGAGGTTCTCTCCGTGACCACCCTCCGGCGTGAGAATAAGTATAGGTTTATCGGAATAGTTAAAGTGAAGTAAGAGAGAAGTAAGTAAAAGTGAATCCGTTCCTTGTACCTGAAGTCTTCTTATTTAAAACCGGATTTAGGCACCAAAATGAAAGAGATGAAAACTTAGCGGAATCTCTGACATTCGTTAAGTATTGAATTCGACGTTTAATGCACATGGATCGACCTTGCATCGACGGCTAGGGAATAACCACGTGGCACTATGAGATCATTCTCCTTTTATATCATGACCATGCCATCATCGTGACCCAATTGAATGCTTCAGATGACGCCATGTGTCATTCGGTTACAACTGAAAGGTGCCCTTGCACGATTGGGCTTTAAATGCTTCTAGAACATTTTACATTTGTTATCTCTTGTATTGCAGCCACGTGTTCTTTCTGTTGTAACAAAAAAGATTTCTTTTGCTTTGATAAGGTTTCCTGTGCGGATGTCATCTAATAAGGAATATACTCAAGCTTAACTGTTTTTTTTTGCGCGAGCCCGCGCAAGGTAGCTAAATGATTGCTTTCCTCCATAGATGTCCAGCGCATGGAAAGGTGATGCTTATTCTCTATGATATAGTCTGCGCAAGGTTTGCTTCATGGACAATAATGGGTATGGTTTCTTGCTTGGCACAAGGTTTTGGGACCATACCCCTTCAAGTCCCCAGTCCAGTGTTGCTCCTATGTGTTGTAGCAAAAAGGTGGAGCACTAGACTTATTAAAATATTGTGCTGTGATATCGTTGCGTGGCTTTTGGGAACCGGCTTCTTATTTTCTTAAATGGATAATGTTGAAGAATTTGAATTTGGAAAACTTGTCCTTCGATGTGACATTGTGTCAGGTGGTTGGTGAGAGACAACGTGCTATGGTGACGTTCTGACCATTGTTGTGACATCTGTCAACAGTGTCAGTTGTATATTAATTGCTTGACGGCCTTCGTCGACTGCACGCGCGCGTGGGAACGGTTACCGTTCCCCACTCGCCCTTTCGTGTACCTAGGGTTTCGAGAAAGCAACAGGACTGCTGTACGTCTCTCCAAGCATTAATTGCGATGCCTATATAAACACATCACATGTGAACCGTTGTTCTTATGCTTCTAAAAATTTTCTTTGTAACTTCTTCTCTTTGAATGTCCCTCTGTGAGTTCCGCAAAAATCCTTGCTCCGATCAAGATCATCAGACATCTTTGTTCTTTTACAGATCCATTCATGGAGGTAGTTCTAGGCCTGAAGATATATATCAGATATGCTGTCGACGTCGTCACTGCCAACATTAAAATGGAGCCGGAGTGCCTTTGACAGCCTTGTTACAAACTTCAAATTCCCTAGCGTATGGGACGCAAGATATCCATCTGAGACGGACACAACGGCGAATGCTCCGGCCGGATACATCACCTTGTTCTGGGATTATTTTGCAGAAGGCAATTGTCGGATTCCGGTGACCCATTTTTTCCTTTAAATTCTCAGCTTTTATAAGTTTCATATATCCCAGTTGAACCCAATGGGGATGGTATGAATCCGACACTTTGAGTTTGTCTGCAGATCGATGAACATCCTCCCCACCGTCGACAAATTTAGGGTTTTTTTTATCAATTACACTGCGCATTGGGGTTTTACTCATTCCAACAACGTCTACGGCGAAAAGACTATTGCTTACTCCACCCAAGTCTTACCACGATTGGAAGCAAAAATTCGTTTATATCAAAACTGTCGTGATACCGATGAAGATGACGTTTCGAGGAGTAGAAGAGATTGAGCTAGAGACAATGGCAATCCCTATTGTTAGGTGTGGTACCAAGATTTAAAGGGTGCGCCAAACATTTTGTTGCCAGAAAGGGCATTGGTTGCTGCTGGAATGAGCATGCTTTGGAAAGCTGATAGTCGTGAGAAACGAGTATACGTTGAAGAAGGCATAGGTAAGTTATTCATTCTATGAATAATATATTTGTACATTCACGTGTTCATACTTGCGTTTTGCTACAGTTACTTCCTTATATATGGTCTCTTTTAAAGAGGTAAAGGTAAGATGGAAGTAGTGCCACTTGGTGCGGATGAAGCACCTTGGTTTGAGCAAATCTTGGGGAATTTTGATCTGCCCAAGATAGAAGAACTCATGGCGCAGGCCTCCTCTACTGCTAGTACGTAAGCTTTACTTAAATAACGCCTGAGTTAATATTGCAATATTGCCTCTAAGGAACGTTAAGTCTGAGTAATATTGCAATATAACCTATGGTGTGGTTTGCCTTGTTTGATTAACCAAATAGGCCCGGATTCCAAAAAGAAAAAGAAGCCTACTCTTACCGTTCCGTTGCCCAAGAAGCCTGATATTCCCGCGCCTAAGGCATGTGACAACCTTAAGGCGGAGATCAAGAAAGGTACGCGCCTCGTATCTGATACATGGTGTGATTACGTGCTGGTGTCTGACTCTTTAGAAGGTCTTGCGCCTGTAGGTTTAAAGAAACCTAAAGCTGAACCGGTGGACACATTAGAGATTCCTGCAGCGAACCCAGATGAGCCCATCGATATACCTTCAAGTCCAGATGTATTAATGCACCGCTCATCCAAGAAGAGGAAAGGCGCAGATCTTGATCCACCAGTACCTCCACCAAAGAAAATAGCAAAGGCAAGGATCGGGAAGAAGAGCAATTTGGATGCTCTTGCTGAGAAGTTTTCTCCGGTAAGTATCTTAAAATTTTCCTTCGTATATCGCAAACCTTTCTCATTGTCTTATGTTTACATAAAAAATCATGAAAGTTGCTCAGACATCTTAGACATCATCGACCCCTGCAACGCATCAACCGGAAGCTAAAGGCTCCACAAAGGGTGATGATGTTCATATTGAAGCAAGGAGCAGTGGTCCAGAACCTTTTGTTCCTGACATGCCGGAAAGACCTGCTCCAGAAGAAGAGCAAACAAAAGCATCTGTTGAAGACCCTGCTGGCGAGCAGGTAAAAAATACTGCCCCTCATACAAGTGTTGAGAATGTTATGCCTGAGCAAGAAAAACCGACATCACCCATTGCTCATGTTGAGAAGGTTATTACTGAAGGCAAGACCAAGGAAACTGGTCCTTCATTGCTGGTCAAGATTTTGACTCATTTTTTGATGATTTTGAAAAAGAATCTCCAATTCGCCCCGAGGAGACACATGGGATTATTATTACCGCTCCTATTCGATGAAGCGGGCCTCTACCATTCACCAGCCTATCTGGAAACTCATACAGGGTGATACGTTCGCAGATTGGCAAGCCTGCAGAGAATGGTACAAGGGAATATTTCCTCCGGCGGAGGTAAAATTTCAAGAAGAGAAGAATCACGAGCAAACCTACCAGGCGTACTTGCAGGAAACAGCCTTAGCCTCATCCACTAAACACAGAATAGTGCGCGAATGGCACAGCATGAACAAAGAGTGGGATGAGGTTGAGGCTACCAAGATCAAGGTAGGAGCTGAAAGTGAGAGGAGATGGTTGTGGATCTGGAGGTGGAGAGAGCCAAGCTTGAAGAGGAGAAGAAGACAGAGGAGTGGTCCGCCTTGGGATGGAAGAAAAAAGCCGAGTCAGCTACGGCGCAATATGCTGAAGACCGCAAGCGATGGTTAGACGCTTGCGAGCATGATAACAACGAAAAGATATCGCTGCGAAGAAACTGAGAGACTAAAGCAAGAGAAAGCGGATGCTATTGCTGCGGCTGACGAAGCTCGTTCGCATAGGGAACGAAGCGAGCAAAAAAGAGGTAGAGACCAGAATGACTCTCCTTCTTAGAGATAAAGAAATTGCTGACCTTACTTCCATGTTCTTTGACCAGAAATGAAGGCGGATCTTGACTCCTTAAAGAATGACATCTCTCTGAGTAAGGTTGAGAAAGCCGAGCTGTCATGCCGTATAGCTGAAGGCAAAAGAAAATTGAGGAAACGGAAGTCGTTTGTGCTACTGCGGAGAGCGTATCAGAATCCGTGTTGAACAAACTTTTGTGGATGCAACAATATGGGATTGTAAAAGTAAGTGATTCATCAGTTCACAAGTATATAGCTCAGTCTTTATTTATTATGAACCTTGCAACTTTGTGTAGATTGCTAATTCAATATTGAACTCCCTGAACTTAATGAGGCGGTGGCGCAACTGATGGTATCAGCACGAACTGATGGCTATACCCAGGGCTACAACGAGTGCTCATCCCATGTTTCGCATGCCTTACAAGTACAATAGGATAATAGCCGATCAGCCACTCGCGGAATTAATGCCAGCGCTGCTTTTACCCGGGCCAAAGAGAGATATGACCATTTGCAAATCCCGATTATGGACCTTGTTGATAATGCATTGCCCCATGACGACTTTGTTGATCGTTTGAAAGAAATCTTTGCGGAGGCATTAGAAGAAGAAGGCGCGACGAAGGCTCCAGAATAGGATTGGCCTTATTACCATTAACTTATGTTTGTGTAATCTTAAAATACTTTGAATTATGTGAATTTGTAACACAGGTTTGTGTTATGTACAGGTACGCTTCTGCACAAGTACTTTATTCTGTTAATATAATATATTTGGATTACAATGTGTGCATGAGTACAATTACTTGCTTAGGATAAGACAAATGAACGTATTTGGCTAACACGTGTATGAGCGTAAGTACTGTGTTGCTTATGGCTCATGATTATTAGTAGCCTTAAGTGTTTTTCTTTTTCCAAAGTAATTGCATAAATTTGTAAGAAATATATTCATAAAAGTAAGATGTAATAGTGACAAAATAAGATTTCATTGATAAAGCATTAAGCTAATATTGTCGCTAAGATTACAAACAAACTACTGTAAGCAGTCTCATGCAAGGCGCGAGGCTATTGCATTAAGAGAGCTGAGATTACACATAGCAACGACGCAGTTGTTAGGCGTTCCAGGTTCGAGGAACACTGGAGCCGTCCATGCGCTTTAGAGTATAAGCGCCTTTGCCAAGAACTTCATTTATTACGTAGGGTCCCTCCCATCGCGGAGCTAACTTGCCTGGTTTCTCAGTGTTGGATGCTTCATGTCTCGAAGGACGAAATCTCCTGGTAAGAAGGTACAGACGCGCACCCTTTTGTTGTAGTACTTTTCTAACTGGGATTTGTACTTCGCTTCGCGTGTGGCTGCATTTTCGCGCCTTTCTTCAACCAGATCGAGATCAATACGCCTTTGCTCTTCATTGTTTTGTTTTTCAAGAGCCAACATCCTTGGAGATGGAGGCCAATCTCAGCAAGAATTATCGCTTCGTTCCATAAACTAAACTGAACGGAGTTTCTCCCGTGCTTGTCTTGGGCATTCTGCGATGAGCCCACAAGATGCTTGGAAGCTCATCTACCCAACCACGATGCGTCGTGCCAAGGCGGGCCTTGATACCATCAACCAATTGTTTATTGATGCTTTCGACATGTCCGTTCGCCTGTGGATGCGCAACGGAAGAGAAAACATGCTCAATTTTCATCTCTTGCATCATTTCTGTAAATCTTCAGATGCTAGATTTGGACCGTTATCAGTGACGATGCGCATCGGTAACCCAACCGACAAATAATATGCTCCCATATAAATTTTCTGATCACCATAGCTGTCGTTGAGGCTATTCGCTTCAACCCATTTGGTGAAGTAATCCACAACAACTACAAAAAATTTTACTGCGCCTGGAGTATCGGGGAAAGGTCCAACCAGATCAATGACCCACTGTTGGAAAGGCCACGCAGTGGTTACTGGGATAAGTGGATTCTTTGGGAGCAGGGTTTTTGGAGCATGTCTCTGGCAAGATATGCACTTGCGTAGAGTCTCAACAGCATCTAAATGCATCCCTGGCCAGTAGTAACCTGCGCTCATAACTTTGGCGACAACCATGCGCGGTCCGGCATGTATGCCACATAAACCCTCATGAATTTCTCTGATTAAGTACTGCGCATCATTTTTATTGACACATCGCAAAAGAGGACCCATGTAAGACTTTCGGTACAAAATACTGTCCGCCATTTCATAATTGAGGGCCTTACATCATATCTTTCGTGCTTGTGCCTTGTTGTCAGGGAGAGAACCATGCAGCAAATACATAATAATTGGAGACATCCAGGATGGATCTCCAGCTTCGACCATGCTTACTTGTTTAGTGGCACAGAAGGGTTGTTCAAAACTTCTATTCGAACTTCTTTAGACAAATGTTTGAAACTTGTGGCTGCCAGCTTACTCAAAGCATCAGCCTGTTTTATTTTCGCTGTGATTAACATGTACCACCTTAAATTGCTTGAATTGGCTGATCAATGTCTCTGCTTGCTCCAAATACAAGGCCATAATATCTCTTTTTGCATCGTAAGCACCAGTTACTTGCTCAGCCACCAGTAAAGAATCTATGTGTGCCGTTAAGTTTGTTGCTCCCATCTTGATAGCAAGGCGTAAGCCTGCTAGAAATGCTTCATATTCAGCTTCATTATTCGTACTTTTGAAATCAAGACGAATAGCATATGTGAATTCATGATTGTCAGGGTCTACCAAGCGAAGGCCTGCACCAGCCCCATCGCTATTTGATGCGCGTCAGTAAACAATACCCAAGCTTTGTCATCAACCATGGGAATTGGATTCTGAATTGCCTCGCACTCCTCAATTTTATCAGTAGGTATTTCTGTAATAAAGTCTGCCAACACTTGCCCTTTGATAGTTGGTCGAGGTTTGTAGAAAATATTTTAACCACCCAATTCAATCGCCCAATTCGCGTGATGCCCAGATACGTCAGGCTTAGACAAAACTTGCCCCAAATTGGTTAAAATAGTAATAATGTGACCCGAGAAATACCTCCGTAGTCTGTGTGACGCGTGTACGAGGGGTAGTACCAGCTTTTCCATAATAGAATATCGAGTCTCTGGATCATTGAGCATCTTATGATGTAATAAATTGGGGTATGTGTACCCTCGCGTTCAACTAATAGAACTGCACCAACTACCATCTCTGATGCAGCCAGATAGAGTATCATTGGCTCCTTTTCGAGCGGAGCTATAAGCGTTGGAAGTTGTATTAAACAACTTTTCATATCCTGGAAAGCTTGCTCCGCCTCAGGAGTCCATAAAAAATCTTTACTCTTCACACAATTTCGCAATGTGCGAATAAACGGATAAGATTTGTGGCATGATTAGCAAGGAAACGGTTGAGCACAGCTAACCGTCCAGCCAATCGTTGCATCTCTTTAATAGTAGCAGGAGAAGACATTCTTTGGATTGCCTCTACTTTATCAGGGTTAGCTTTGAAACCATCCTTTGTAACAATGAAATCGAGGAACTTGCCTTCCTCCATACCAAATGAACACTTGCTCGGATTCAGTTTCAAGTTAACCTTTCGCAATGAATCAAAAGTTTGTTGGATGTTTGCCAACATTGTATCTTCAGCGTAGCTCATCATAACAAGATCATCAATATAAACTTCGACCATAACCCCGATATCGTCCCAAACACTGTATCCGTAAGCCGTTGATAAGTGGCTCCCGCATTGCGGAGACCAGAGGGCATCTTTGTGTAGCAGAAAATGCCTTTCTCCATACGGAAAGCCATCTTGTCCTCGTCTTCCTTCTTCATTAGCACTTGGTGATACCCTTTATAGCAATCGAGGAAACATTTCCATCAAAATGATGCTAATGAATCAACTTTCTTATCGATTTCAGGAAATAGCAATCTTTAAGGCACGCCTTGTTCAGATCTTTAAAGTTGACGCACATGCGCCAACCGCCATTATGCTTTTGTACCATGACTGGATTAGCAACCCAAGTCTGGTATTTGACTTCGCGCAGGATTCCGGCATCCAATAATTCTGAAGTTGCGCTTTTTCTGAACCACGGGTTCTGCTGACAGAAAACATTTAGACAATGTTTCCCAACATCGCGCAAGACACTGACCATATCAGCAGACGTCCAGGCGAAAAATATCCTTATTACGAAATAATAACAGCTTGAGCTTTGCGCGGATTTCTGTGGTCAACGCAGGACCCAAAAGAATTGTTTGCTCAGGATACTTGGTATTAAGTACCCATTTTTCAGGTTCATTTGGAGGTACATGTGTTGAAGCTTTGGGGACTGGTTCTTCAATAGACATTATTTCTTTGCGCGCATACATAATAGCGATGCCCGTTGGTGTTAGGAAACCACAAGCAGCATGAAGAGCAGATGTAACCATGCCAAAAACACGTTGCGCGCGTCGTCCCAATAAGACATCATGGTGAGAAGTCGCCGACATTACCATAAAATTCACCTTAATGGTTCGTGAATGTTTTCCATCTGAGAGGGTGACTGGAAAAACTATATGTCCTAGAGGAAAAACAGCTTCATTGCAGAACCCAGTTAAAGGGAAATCAACTGGTTCTAGGCATGCCTTATCCTCCGGATCCAATTGTTTAAAACATTGCTCATATATAATATCCATGGAGCTTCCAGGATCTATAAACACATCATCAGTCTGATAATGACCAAAAATACCTGTAACTACCACTGGTCGCTCTTCCTGTGGTCCGCCAGGAACAACGGGAAAAATCACTTGTTGCTCGCGCCATTTGCCATTTTGAAAACGTTGATAGTTGCGCTTGCGCATTGTACCCCCTAAATCATAGAATCTTGCTTCATCTTCTTGTTGCTTAGACCCTCATCCCCGCGCGTAAGTTGTCTAACTTCCTTACGCGCTGACTGGAGCAAGTGCGTAAGTTTGCCACTCTTCAAGGCTTTTTCTATCTCTGTGCGCAAGCTGATACAATTATCAGTTGTATGCCCCGTATCCTTGTGATAGTCACAAAAAAGATTTGGGTCTTGTCCCTTCTTATTTTTCATTGGTTGCGGTTGCTTGAACTGATAGTTCTCAGTGCTAAGAACCTCTACTGGGGATTTTGTTAGAGGAGTCCATTGCTGATCACGATTCTCTTGCTTGATTGCTTTCTAAGTGGTAATTTTATTAATTGTCGCGCGAGCATCTATTGGTGAATAAGGGCAATATGAACTTTGATTTGAATCCTTCCAGCCTTTCTTAAACTTCCGACTACCCCTACTTAGATCCTGAGGACGATTCTGAGGTAGTGGTGGTCTGTTGGAATTAAGATTTCGCTCTGTTTGTGCATAAACTTTGGTTGTTGCCATAAGTTTATCCCAACTTCTTGGAAGATCAGTGGTTCCAGAGAGTATTTTGATCATTTCATCACATCTTACCACGTATTTGAACTGTGCGCGGATAAGATCTTCATGTATATCTCCAATTTCTAACACTTCCTTGTTATAACGAGTGATAAAATTTTCCAGGCTCTCATCATCCTTCCGCCAAATGTTCATCACATCTGAGGAATCTCTAACGTAGCGCTGTTGTTGGCTAAAATGTTTGAGGAATTTCTCTTTAAGATCAATCCAAGAGGAAAGTTTACTTGTGGGTAAGTTATCGAACTATAGGCGCGCAACACCGGTAAGAGTTTGTACAAATAGATGGCACCACATTGGTAACGTCCAGCCACCAATAAGTCCTGCGCCGGTGAATAGGCGCATATGATCATCAGGATCAGTTAAACCATTAAACTTCCCCACATTGGATGGTAATTTTGCTCGTTCCAACGGAGCCAATGCTATTTCTTTTACAAATTTTGATTGCTCAGCTGCTTCAACAGGTCTATACACCAGATTATAATCATGCTCCGCCTCAGGGTTATATGTTGCACGAATTTTAGGCTTATAGTTGACATGATCCATAGATAAAGATTAAACACACTCATGCTGTCTCTTTCGCCATAAGTCTTACGTACTCATCAAGTTGGGTGTCCCGCTTCTGTGACAGTCGCAAGCCCAAACATGAGTGAACAGATGTGCGACGTTGAGTATTTTCTTCTTGTTTTCTATTACCAGAATGAATAGCATCATTCTTGGTCTGAGAATACATCTCAGTCTCCTCTGCAGATGCATGTGACAGTGCATAAGCATGGATCTGTGAGTCATAACTCAACACTCGAGGTGCCGGCGAAGCACGGACCTGAAGAGCATTGACCGAAGCTTGAAAAGCTGGAGTTCCGGTCTGAGCACAGAGTTGAGCATACATAGCATTTAGAGCAGTCTGAGATTTGATAAGCCAAGACAACGGAGTCTTGCCTGGTGGCAAAATTGATGCAACATCGACATGTGGAGCTGCCGGAGTTACTGGAATGCTCGTATGACCAAGGTCATGTTGAACATCAGCTTCGCCGGAAAACTCCTCTTCTATTTATCCGTCGTTCCGAGCGCCATGAGCAACATGACGAATCTCGGATTGAGGACCTAACGGATGAGATGAACCATCAGCCATGATACCGAAGATTCAGGCGAAAGAAACGAAAAGATGAGAAGAAAAAACTAATCGGTGGGCACCAATGAAGAAACACCAGATCTAATTGACCAGAACCATATTAGATCTGTTGTGAGAGTTTCCGCATAAAAGGTTAATCCTCCGGTTGTTCTCCATACAGAAGTGATACTCCGATGAACGCTGCAAAATAAAACACCGTTAGACTCGCCACGGGGAGAATATGGGTTCTCTCCGTGACCACCCTCCGGCGTGAGAATAAGTACAGGTTTATCGGAATAGTTAAAGTGAAGTAAGAGAGAGAGTAAGTAAAAGTGAATCTGTTCCTTGTACCTGAAGTCTTCTTATTTATAACCGGATTTAGGCGCCAAAATGAAAGAAAGGAAAACTTAACGGAATCTCTGACATTCCGTTAAGTATTGAATTCGACGTTTAATGCACACGGATCGACCTTGCATCGACAGCTAGGGAATAGCCACGTGGCGCTATGAGATCATTCTCCTTTTATATCGTGACCATGCCATCATCATGACCCAATTGAATGCTTAGATGACGCCACGTGTCATTCGGTTACAACTGAAAGGTGCCCTTGCACGATTGGGCTTTAAATGCTTCTAGAACATTTTACAGCTGTTATCTCCTGTATTGCAACCACGTGTTCTTTCTGTTGTAACAGAAAAGATTCCTTTTGCTTTGATAAGGTTTCCTGTGCACGGATGTCATCTGATAAGGAATATACTCAAGCTTAACTGTTTCCTTGCGCGGCTTTTGCTTTGATAAGGTTTCCTGTGCACGGATGTCATCTGATAAGGAATATACTCAAGCTTAACTGTTTCCTTGCGCGAGCCCGCGCAAGGTAGCTAAATGATGGCTTTCCTCCTTAGATGTCCGGCGCATGGAAAGGTGATGCTTATTCTCTGTGATATAGTCTGCGCAAGGTTTGCTTCATGGACAATAATGGGTATGGTTTCTTGCTTGGCGCAAGGTTTTGGGACCATACCACTTCAGCTCCAAAATGTCTTTTTACACAAACGGTAACTACTATCCACATGGATACTATTTGTGCGACGGAATTTATCCTAGGTATTCGATTGCCGTGAAGACATTTAGTGATCCTTTCGATGAAAAAAAACATACTTTAAGAAGGTTCAGGAGTCTTCATAGAAATACATTGAGAGATGCTTCGGGGTACTTAAGCAGCGATAGCAATACTTTAGAAATCCTTGTCGTGCATGGACCAACCAAAAAATGAGAGATGCTATGTACGCTTGTATAATCATGCACAACATGATTTTGGAAGACGAAAGAAAGGTGATATGCCAGAATTATGTACCGGAAGCCGTTCAGGAGGAACGTCCGCAAACGTCAATGGAAGAAAGAGTGAATAATGCACGAGAATTGCGTTACGAATCCAAGCACTCCGCGTTAACGGTTGATTTGGTATATCACGCATGGTCGGTTCGGTATATCCCACCTAATGGTGAAGAAGAAACGGAGGATGTGGAAGACGAAGATGACGAGAATGTCGAAAGCGAAGACAGAAATTAGTTTCGGTATTTTTTATTTGTTTCAGTATTTTTTTATTTGTTTCGGTATTTTTTTTTTTTTTTAGTATGTAATTTTTTATTTAATGAAATTTATTTGGTTTTATTTAAAATAAAATTAATGATTGTGTAATGATTGACTGGACATTATTGGGCGTTATAACCACTCCGCCCTTTTGTGAATAGTGCCCCCTTGCTGACTGGACTACCACATGATAGAAAATTCCCAAGGGTGGAGGCATTATTCAGAAAACCACTACACATGCTCGGATAGTGATGTGACAAAAAATGTTTCTTAAGGAGTATTAATCATTACCCATGGTCTTATAGCTTAAACGCATTGATTAGCCTAAATTATGCTTCTATGTATGGTGCCACTTTATATAATTTGTAGTTAATTTGAGAATTTGGCACTCGCCAAAGTTAAAAATTCTTATAAAAGTATTATTCAATTTCAATCCAATTTTCTTGAGAACTTTTCTTCACTATTAATTGTGTTTCCGCAATACGTTAGATAGAGTTACAAAAGTGGGAAGTTTGAAAAGTTATTATTACACACCATGACCCCGATTTAAACATACGGAACCTTTTTTTTTTTTAAGTGAGCTTCATTGAACCACAAGCTGCCTCAAACCAAGGCAACCGACAACATTACAAATTTATAAATTTACACCATTCGACTCATGTAATAGCCGATCTTATAGTTTTGGACGTATACCACAAAAAACTAATCTTTTTAACCTCACTAATGATACAATCTAACTTTACCGGTTTGTTCTTCAACTTTGCCTCCTTGGTCCTATTTATTTCCCCCAAATGTAAATAGTCGATTTAATAATCTCTATAACTTTTGAGTGTTCATGGTTTTATAACCTAATGATATTTTTGGAGTAAAATAAGATTTAGGGACCTTTAGAACCTGAGTTTGGTTTCTATAAAGAGGTTTTCTAGATTTATTTGGTTTTCTTCTGAATTAGTGTATAAGCATTATAGCCTAATAGAAATGGATATGATCGAATAATTCCGCTAGTATTATAATAATACTTCAATAATCCACCAGTGATCCAAATTTGCTATTAAAAAAAACTTTTAATTTGAACACCCGGTTTTCATTAAAAATTTGGTCATTTCATGCTCTCATAAAAACCAAAACATACCAAACGTTGGAGTGCACTAAATATCATTATTTAAAAAAACATTTTACAATATCTAGAAGATTGAGACTAAAAAATACGATCAAAATAACAATATTTACACCCAATTAATTAGTTATTGGACCTCAAAACCCTCGCTATCTTTCCAGCTTACACGTGGATTCATACGTGTAGTTAACTCATCTTTCTCCCTCCATAAAACCTTCATTCTTCACAGTCCAAAACTCTACACACACAATCTTATATACATATCACTATTTAACCTATATATTCCGATCATCTTTTGCTCAATCTTAACAGGTTTCCTTTGGTATTCAAAACACTTTACAAAACCAATAATAAGTTTTATTATTAGTTTATAAGTTTCTTTGAGTTATACAATCTAACTTTACCGGTTTGTTCTTCAACTTTGCCTCCTTGGTCCTATTTATTTCCCCCAAATGTAAATAGTCGATTTAATAATCGCTATAACTTTTGAGTGTTCATGGTTTTATAACCTAATGATATTTTTGGAGTAAAATAAGATTTAGGGACCTTTAGAACCTGAGTTTGGTTTCTATAAAGAGGTTTTCTAGATTTATTTGGTTTTCTTCTGAATTAGTGTATAAGCATTATAGCTTAATAGAAATGGATATGATCGAATAATTCCGCTAGTATTATGATAATACTTCAATGATCCACCAGTGATCCAAATTTGCTATTAAAAAAAACTTTTAATTTGAACACCCGGTTGTCATTAAAAATTTGGTCATTTCATGCTCTCATAAAAACCAAAACATACCAAACCAAAACATACCAAACGTTGGAGTGCACTAAATATCATTATTTAAAAAACATTTTACGATATCTAGAAGATTGAGACTAAAAAATACGATCAAAATAACAATATTTACACCCAATTAATTAGTTATTGGACCTCAAAACCCTCGCTATCTTTCCAGCTTACACGTGGATTCATACGTGTAGTTAACTCATCTTTCTCCCTCCATAAAACCTTCATTCTTCACAGTCCAAAACTCTACACACACAATCTCATATACATATCACTATTTAACCTATATATTCCGATCATCTTTTGCTCAATCTTAACAGGTTTCCTTTGGTATTCAAAACACTTTACAAAACCAATAATAAGTTTTATTATTAGTTTATAAGTTTCTTTGAGTTTATAATAATAATAATGATCTTGTTGTGATATTGCAGGGTTAAATATATTAAAGATGAAAGGTGGTGAACTAGAGGTGTGTCTTGAGAGGTTGATGATGGTGGGAGGTGGTAGGGTTAATATTATTACTGATTGGAATGAGATTCCGATGGAGCTTTTGTTGAGGATTGTGTCTTTGTTGGATGATCGGACGGTCATAGTTGCTTCTGCTGTTTGTTGTGGATGGAGAGATGCTATTTGTTTGGGAGTTGCTCATCTTTCATTGTCTTGGTATGTATATATATATATATATATCTACTTTGTTTAATATTCTTTTCTTTCTTGTGAGTTGTGAATTTGTAGGTTTGTAATTGATTTTATTTTTTCTTGTTTTTTTATCAACTTTTTAAGGATTTATTAATATATAATATTTATACTTGTGCTTTCTTACCACTTGTTGGTGAGTGAGCAAATGAAGAAGACCCTTTGAACTATTTTGGTTGGGACATGGGCACCAAATGGCTTGTAGTCTAGCGATATCAAGTTGTATGGTGAAAGTGTTCCTGGTTTAAGATTTTGACGGAGGGTTTTAGTTTCGTGGTGGACATATAGGTTTAGAGTGCGTGAGTTGGCCGTTAAAAGAAGTTGGAATAAGGGTAGGAAGAAAAGATAAGTTGTTGAACGGGTAAACGGGCTGGCTCGAAACGGATTAAAGCGGATTAAATCGACAATTAGTTTACGTATATTAAACAGTAAACTATCAAGTTAATCATATAGTTGATCAACAAGCTCTTTAAGAAAACTAGATTTCTAATTAGTAGACCAATTTCTATTTAGAGGGTTAAAATTGCCCATCTTTAGTTAGAGGACTAGCATAATAGGCTTATGTTGGGCACTTTAATGACCCTTAATTAGTATTTGAAGTAAAAATGCTATAGAATTAGAAAGTTCTTTTTTCTAGCCATAACTTTTGAATTAGTGATTCTTTTAGTAGACCCTTGTTTTCAAACTTTTCTATTTATTGCTACACTTTATGCATTTTTTGTGGAGTTGTTATTGTTGTTATGTCTTTTCTTTCTCATCATGTTCTTGTTTTGAGAACGTCCTAGCTACCTTAAGTTGGGTTACAAAATGTATATTTATTCAAGATAAAGTTATATGAATTAGCAAGATGACCAATATATGGAAACATTTGGGTATGCTACCAATTGCCGTTAACTCGATAATAATAAATATAGTAGGAGAATTTTTTAAAATTCCTCCATGTCTTAATCGGCCCATTTGCATCTATCTTTCAATACCATTATAATTATAATTATAAATTAAAGAAAAGAAGGTAGTTTTAATTGAATTTCTTCAAGTGTCTCGATGATCATATCCTTTTTTAAGTATATCATATCCTTTAGGGTTTTTGCAGCATTTGTTGGCCCATTCTATAATCATATAATCCAACCGTTAAAAAAAAGAAAAAGTATATCAATGAAGACTTTTACATGGTTGTGTAACTTTCAATGAGCCTTTTGCTATAAGCTGATATACCAGTAGAAAGCCCCTGTGTTTTATGGTAATGCCATACAATAACAATTACTGAGGTTCGTGGAGTACTTCAATAATGTCTCGACTTCATGATTATATATTGTTTTGATATAACGGGTTGACAACCAATATAGCTTGCACAAAAAGATGATGTCAAGCCACTTCATTAAAAACGATTTAGTTGGGTAAATTTGCATTGCCATTTCATTGGAGAAAGTTTCACATAAGCAAGTAACTGGTCATTAGGAGATATAATTACCAAACTATCCCAATTTAGAATATCTTTGGTAATTAGTAAGTTTGGTTTCAAAATGAACCGCCAACCAAAAACTTTTATACTATGACATTAGCACTTTTCTTCTTTTTCCATTATATCAATCTAGGTTTTGATAACTGCATAATCAAGATATATTTATAGTTTTCTCATAATATCTTTATCTTTTCTCTGTTTAATTTTGTAGGTGCAAAAACAACATGAACAATATGGTCCTTTCTCTTGCTCCCAAGTTCAAAAACTTAAGGGGTTTGATCCTTCGGCAAGATAAACCACAACTACTTGATAATGCGGTTGAAACGATTGCAAATAATTGCCATGATTTAGAGGACCTTGACCTCAGCAAGAGCTTCAAACTTATGATCGATCTTTATATGCTTTGGCACATGGTTGTCAAAATCTTATTAAGCTCAACATCAGCGGTTGTTCTTCGTTTAGTGACAATGCACTTGCATATTTGAGTAGTTATTGCAAAAAGTTGAAAATCTTGAATCTTTGTGGATGTGTTAAAGCTGCATCCGACAAGGCCTTGAAGGTATACTAACAATCAATTCTTTTTTTCGTTTGAACTTTTGACCCCCTTTAACGGGTCAAAACGGGTGGAAAGTCGCATGAAGTGTAATTTGTGTAATATGCTTTTAGAAGCTACCCATATACATATATATAGATATGTGTATGTGAATTTGTGTGTGTGTATATATATATGGGTATATATAGTAGATCTACATGTATACACACAAATGTACACGAAATATGTATATGTACACAGACACGTATCCATGTATACAATATGTGTGTGCGCTCGTAGAGAGAATGGATAATGTGAGAACCACAAAGTTACTTGACAACCGAGGGACCTGCCATCAACCAAGCAAAATTTTTTATTTTTATTTCTTTACTTTTTCTAGATATTAAACATCCTTACAAAAATTAAAGGAATAGTAAAAGAATATTTGTAGATCCATGAGCTACATATATTTAGCATATGAACTATATACATATACCTTGAATGAGGTTTTTTTTAACCTTTTTTTTACTTTTTTTAGATGTTAAAAATCCTTACAAAAATTAATATTATAATAAAAAGAATATATGTAGATCCACAAGCTACATATATTAGCATATGAAGTGTATATAATACCTTGTATGAGTTGCGTGTATGTATCTCTGCAAGCTACATCGTCCCACATTTTTTTAGTTTTTTATTTTTTACAATAATAAGCTTTTAATAGAAAGAAAGTTGTAATATAAAAAAAACATAAACAATTTGCTTGGTCGATAAAGGTCATCTCAAGTTCAAAAGTAACTTTGTTGTTTTCTCATGATTCTCACCGTATATTATATATATTTGATTCTTTATGTTATATGTACTCTTTCGAACATTAAAACCATATTCACGCATCTCATCTTAAATGGAATAGAACTAGTTACTTGTAAGGGTGTTGCGTTCGCTCAAACAAGTTACAAGTAACTGGTTCTATTTTTACTACGGTATAGTATGTGATTTAAAAAGATGAATATAATATCTTGAAGTTTTGAACTTTTCTAATTACGTATAAGTAATTTCCTCCGTTTTACTAAATCAGTTTATTAAAAACATAATCTTTAATAACGTGAAGTTAAAAAGTTGAGCAAAAAATGTTTAGATCTACCTGATTCTTTTTCATATGTGCATGAGTTACCCAACCCACTGACCCACCTGCTTTGCCATGTCTAGATTCCGGTTTAATCCCTAGTTTATTTATTATTACATGCAGGCGATCGGATACAACTGCAGTCAACTTCAATCATTGAACCTAGGATGGTGCGAGGAAGTTGGTGATGATGGAGTAACAAGCTTAGCATATGGCTGTCATGATCTTCGTGCACTCGACTTGTGTGGCTGTGTTCTTATAACAGGTACCTCCAAAAACCAACAAAAAAATAGCTAGATTGTTGAATTGTATTAAACTAGCTATAGAATTATCATAATATTGTTCTTTATAGATTGAGAGCCTTATAACACTATTATATATTTTCTTATAACTATGAATTAGCCAACAAAAATTAACACATATTCAAGTTCATAAGTATTTCAGTTAATCTGTTTGCAGATGAGAGTGTGATAGCCTTAGCAAACAACTGCCCACACCTGAGATCTCTGGGTCTCTACTACTGTCAAAACATCACGGACCAAGCCATATACGCATTGGCTCACAGTCGAGCAAAAAACAAGCACCAAGCATGGGGTTCAGTTAGAACGAGGGACGAAGAAGGGTCTGGGCTCATGAACCTTAACATCAGTCAATGCACCGCCCTAACACCACCAGCGGTTCAGGCATTATGTGATTCATTTCCAGCACTTCATACGTGCCCGGGTAGACATTCACTGATTATAAGTGGCTGCTTGAATCTAACTTCTGTTCATTGTGCCTGTGCTTTTCAAGCACATCGTGTTGACCACACGCTTCCTCGTCATGCTTATTAAGTGACGTTGGGTGATCAACTGGTTCCAATGGGTTCGGTTCTTGTTGTTTTCAAGTTGCGCTTACGAACATGTAGATATAGCGTATTTTTAATTAACGTGTTCATGTTTGGACATTGGTATCACAAGTGAACTTTCCCTTTGCATTTATTGGTCATGGTGTTTTTGGTTATCATTAACTTGTGGTTTCTTCTTTTTTGAAATAATGGATTATGATGTTAACTGTCAAAAAGTTGATAATGTGTAAATTGTAATATGGCAATTTGAAGATAGCAAACACATTAATGATTTTGTTACCGAAACCATTGGACTTGTCCCACATAGGTTGTATAGGTAGGTTGTATAGGTAATTAATGTGGGGTTTATATACCAAATGGGCTCTCTCATCCATAAGACTAGTCTTTTGGGTTGAGTTAGTAGGTCAGAGAGCCCATTTGGCATGTACGTTCGTAATGGTATTAATCCATAACAAGCTTTAAATTCAAATACATTTTTTCCGTCATTTTACCTTTTTATTGTGCTCGGAATGCAAAACGATACAAATCAGGATGGGGCGGATCAGGATGATCAGGAACACCATTCTGCCCTATCGGTGCCAATAAAAAGATCATCCTGATCCTGAATGAAGATTCAACATGCATTCCTTGCTCCCTAAAAGACTTGTTGAAACTGACAAATGAAGCTAACCCTATATACAACAGTTTGAGGTGTTTGCAGAGGCGGATCTCGCATAGGAGGAGGGGTAGCCTGTGCTACTCCTCAACTTTATTGATGTACATTTTTGGTGCAAAATTTGTTTTTTTCTTCGTCACTTTATGCATGGCTACTCCTAAACAACAAAATTTTTTAGCCCGCGCTTAAAGGTAATCCTAATTCCTTGCCTCTATTTGAATAATATCAAAATATATATATACAAAGCTACAACAGAAATCTAGGAGCTAAAATAGGAAAAGATAATTATAAAAGATACATGATAATAATCTCCTAACTTAATATATACTAATATACACGCTAATACACCCCCTCAGTCTGAGCGGAAGAAGGCTGGATGCACAGGCTGGACTTGAAACGATAGAAAAGGTGGCGAGGCAGTCCTTTTGTAAAAATATCAGCATATTGATAATCAACAGGAATATGGACGACCCGAACAGCACCAAATCTGACCTTTTCGCACACGAAATGAATATCCAGCTCCATGTTTAGTACGTTGGTGTTGTACCGGGTTCTCAGATAAGTAAACTGCTGATATATTGTCACAGTAGACCATAGCCTTACGAGTTGGAACATATAATTCAGTCAACAAGTTGCGTAACCAACTCGTTTCAGCAACGACATTAGCTACCCACGGTATTCTGCTTCAGCACTAGAACGGGAAATAGTAGCTTGCCTTTTAGATGACCAGGAGACAAGATTGTTTCCAAAGAAAACACAATAGCCTGAAGTGGAGCGTCTTGAATCTGGACAACCCCCCAGTCAGCATCTGAATATGAAGTGAGTGTAGACGACTTGGAGGGACAAATAAAGAGACCCTGATCACTCGTGCCTTTTAAATACCGTAAAATCCGTTTCAAAAAATGGAAATGATGCTCACGAGGATCATGCATAAACAAACAAACATGTTGGACGGCATAGGCAACGTCGGGGCGCGTAAACATGAGATAGTGCAGTGCACCAACGAGACCGCGGTATAAAGAACTATCGGAAAACGGAGGACCCGATGAAGCACTTAATTTGGAAGCCGTATCCACAGGAGTTGCACAAGGCTTACAATTGGTCATGTTAGCTCTAGCAATAATATCACGGGCATGATGTTCTTGTAAAAGGAATAAATCATCTCGCTTACAAGTAACCGTGATACCCAAAAACTGATGTGAAGGACCCAAATCTGTCATAGCAAATTCTTTGGATAACGAGGCAATAATTTGACAAAGCAATGTATCATTAGAAGTAGTAAGAATAATATCGTCCACATATAACAGAAGATATGCCAATTGATTACTATGTTTGTAAACAAATAACGAGGTATCACTAACAGTACTTTTGAAACCGCAAGATGTAATAAACTTTGCAAATCGTTGATACCATGCAGGGGGGGGGGCTGGTTTAGGCGATAAAGAGACTTTTGCAACTTACATACATGATTCGGTTTATTGGAATCTTTAAAACCTAGTGGTTGATGCATATAGACCGTTTCGTTCAAATCACCATGCATAAACGCATTTTAACATCCAATTGAATTGTTTTCCATCCTCTCGAAACCGCAAGACTAAGGACAGTACGAATCGTGGTCGGTTTGACAACGGGGCTAAATGCATCATCTCAGTCTACACCGACCTGTTGAGATTTTCCATTTACAACTAAACATGCCTTGTAGCGCTCTAAAGTTCCATCAACATGGAACTTGTGGCGAAACAGCCACATACAACGGATGACGTGTGCATTCGAAGGTCGAATCACTAATCCCATGTATTATTATCCTGTAAAGCTTTGTATTCAGTTTTCATGGCATCAAGCCAATTAGGATCCGACTGGGCATTAATATGGGATTTGGGTAATGGTGAGACACACTGTGGTGAAAAGGTGTGTAAGGTGTAAGGTGTTGTGGTTTTAATGGTACCATCACGTGTGCGGGTAACCATCGGGTGTCGGAAGGGTGGGGGAGGAGGATATGGTGGGGAAGTAGAGTGAGTGGTGGATTGGTGGCTGTGAGGTGGTGAAGTGGGTGAACTAGTGGTGTGTGTGTTGTGTGATGGTGACTAAGTCACAGATGGTGGGTTCGAGTTAGCGGATGGAGTGGGTGGGCTGCTAGTAGTGGTGCAAGTGGGTATAAGAGGTGGATGAGATTTGTCGCGTTGCTGGTACGTTAGTGGAAAAGTCGGAGGGGGAGGTGACGGAGGTTGTGCTAGGACGGTTGTGCCTTGGTTAGGATAGGGTGGATCTGGTAGTGAGTTATGAGTGGATGGGAAAGATGATGGAGGAGATAGAAGTGGAGAGATATAGGATTTAAGGAATTTATGGTCAAAGGGTGATGCATTTGGTTTAGAGAAAGGGAACACGGTCTCTGAAAAAGTGACGTGTCATGATAAGATAACATTTCCGGTGGAAAGGTTGAGGCACCTATATCCCCGAAAGTGTGTGGGGCCTAGAAAGACGCATAGAGCGAACCGTTGGGTTAATTTATGGGGCCGTGTTGATGACGTGTTCGGATAGCACGCGCATCCGAAAACATGAAGATGGTCACAATGACAACCATAAAGGAATGCCATAGGGGTGATAAACCGAAGTTTGGCGGAGGGGAGAATATTATGAAGATATGATGCAGTATGAAGTGCCTCCACCCAAAAAGTGGATGGCAGGGAAGCATGGGCTAAGACACAAACATTAATTCGTTGAGGCGACAAAGCATGCGTTTGGACTTCCTATTTGTTGAGAAGTATGTGGGCATGAGAATCTAAAGTGAAGCATGATGTGTAAAAAAATGCAACATATAAGTTACATCTAACGAGACGTAAAACCAACCCTTTTTCAGTACTAATGTTGGAAAAAGCACGTTTTTTTGTTCCTTTTTAATTTACAGGACCAAATGAGCTTAAAAGACCAAAAGAAGCAAATTAGCAGCTTAAAGCAACATAAAGTACAAGAGGAAAGGAAAACGTGACATGCACGGACCCTCGGCGGCATCCCAAGAGCAAAAACAAGAGAAACAGAAGATCACCATGGGGCGTGTCCACTAGACATGGGTCGTGGTCAGTCTACAAGACCTGCAGAAAAGACAAAACACAAATTTCAGGCCACCACGGGGCCGTCTCTACCCAAGCACAGGGCGTGGTCAAGGCTAAGATTTGCAGAATCTTCATATTACAGTAAAGAGTTGACAACGGGGCCATGCCCAGAAGACACGGGGGCGTGTGGGCCCCTCTGCTAACAGCTGCATTAAATGAAGGAAGAGAAGAAGGTGGCCATGGGCCGTGCCCAGTGGACACGGTGCCGTGGCCGGGGCTCTGTTCTGAATATAAATAGGGGTGCTTGGTTCCCTTCAAAGGCATCCCTTAGCAAACCACTTCTCTCTCACTTTGCCACCACTACACCACCAACACCCACCACCATCATCCATCATCCATCTTCCATCTTTAGGGTGTGTAGTAGTCTCGGATCCAAGATTGATCGTAAGAGTTCTTGTAAACAAAGGTCATGCTTGACTAATCTCTTACATCACTTGGTGAAGACAAATCTTTTATGTATTACTTTTGATTTTTAATCTTTCGGCTACTTTTTAATTGGGTATGTATTAATGACTTTAATAACTAGTTTCTTATGTTGAAAGTGAATTTTCCTAACCATTTCTTCATGATGTCATTGATTTGCTCATTCGTGTCTTTACGGTCTATATAAAGCGCGTTAACTACTTGGAAGGGTGTTAGAACTTAGAAGGGTGGTTTGGTAAAGTTCTTGTCTCGTTCAGTGTATAGATCCTGCGAGAACTTGGTTCAAGCTTACTAGGACCTCCTTCAATGCCCTATGTAAACTACTATTAATACATTAAACCGACCTCTTGGGATTGTATCCCTGCTGACTCAAACCACTTGGCCGAGGGTAACGTCATCTTCAAAAGAGGAGCCTACCACTTTTCGCATTAATAACTTACTTAATTGTCTTTCAATATTCCGGCCTCTTGAGATTGTATCCCTGCTGACTCAAACCACTTGGCTGAGGGTAACGTCACCTTCAAAAGATGGGCCGCCTACTATAACTAAGAGAATGTCACACCCCGACCCGCAGCGGAAAAGGTGATCGGGGCATGATTGGATTATCATCAAAGCTCACGACATTTATTATAACGTTTCATATTTATTATTACAATTTAAAGGGGAAACATACAATCATAATTACATCATGTCCTACACATCATTCTAGACTTCATTATTTTCTTCTAAGGCATTTCCTATGTTTTCCTTGCTTCATCCTGTTCACCTGTATCATGTGTAAAAATGGTTTTTGGATCAACAAAAAGTTGGCGAGTGAATCCTATGAAAAACATTTGAACAAGTTTATTGAATTGATTATAAAATAAAGTGCACAACCACATATGAGTAAATATAGATGTAAACTTATTCACAAATCACTTAATATTAAATAATGCACACACATACAATAATAGATTGTTTTGAGGCACGCGTTGCTCAACTCGTCTCCCACGAGGAACTGATGGGCCTAATGAATGAGTTTTGAGGCACGCGTTGTTCTACAAATTGATGGGCCTAATGAATGATTTTGCATACAACTTGACAATATGAAATACATAACTACAAACAATATATACATTCTAAGTTTAGATCACAATATGGTATGACACAAGTTTAAATAAATGAGTTAATTTTAGTGACACCTGACACACCCCAAAACGTGTAATTAAAAAGGGGAGTTGTAAGATTCACTCACATTGGGTGCGTTCGGTTGACGATGTTGAATGCGCACGAAGTTTGATTTAACCACGAGTGAAACTAACCTAGATAATAACATAATAGTTCGGTAAATAAGGGGATTTTTATTAATCAATTTTGGTAGGATTATTGGATATATTCTTGTGAGTTTAAGGCTTTTTTTTTAACCTTAAAAATGTTATTTTTAAGTATTTTTAATTGATTTTAATTTAAATAAATAAATAAAAGAAATAAAAAAAATGTTGATTTTTGACTGTTGACCATTGACTTGTTTGACCGTTGACTTGTTAACTTGTTGACCGGTTCGGTCGTGTATATGACATGCGCTGGGTGAGACTCGAACCGGTGACCTCCCGTACGCGTGCACGCAGCTCTACCAACTGAGCTACGTGTCTAACCCGAAATATTTCTATTTTTAATTATATTTATATACTAATTAGATTAATCCGAAAATCATTTATTTAAAAACGATTTAATTGCATGACCCGGTGCTCGCCACAGGTCTCGAACCCGGGACCTGTGGTTTAGTTTGACACACAGTCCACCGCTGGACTGTGTGGCTAACTTGGTAAATAATCTGGTTTTTATTATACTTATATACAAACTAGATAAATTCATTTCTGTCCTTATATAAAAAGTTTGATAATTGCCAGAACCGGTGCGGTAGCATGGACTCGAACCCGCGACTTATGATTTAAACGCGCACACAGTCCACCACTGGACTGTGTGTCTATCTTGGTTATTATTCCGGTTTTCATTAAACTTAAAATCTATTTGTGAGTGAATCCGGTTCAGTTTTAAAAAGGAACACATTTATTAAGGCGAGTGTGCATGTGACAAGAATCGAACTCGGGACGTATGCGTGTTTATTTGCACACAGTCCACCGCTGGACTGTGTGTCTAACCCGAGATATAACTTGTTTTAAATTAAATATATTTATAACCGAAGACTTCATCTTCTTCGTTAAACTTAACCAGAATCGATGTCCGACTGTTTTAACAAAAATAATCAGTTTCTTTAGTAAGTTGTGATTAGCTACATGTGATATTAATAAAAACGAGAGAGATTAGGTGTAAGATATACCGAACAGAGATCCTCTGTTTCGCCGGCGAAATTCCGATGATAGCAGGTTATTCCGGCGACGTGTGTCTTGCGGCAGAGGGTCTTCAGGAAGCTTGAGGTGAGTGTGGGTGGCTTCGGTATGAGCTCTAGGTGTTCTGTTTTTAGAGTAAGGCACAGAGGTGAAGGGGTTCGGTTTTCCGGCGAGTTGCAGAAAGTTTCCGGCGAGTGAAATTACGTCGAGAAAGGATGTGATTGTGAGCGAAAAGGCTATCAGAGGTTAGAGGGTGCATTTATAGGGAGAACATCGACGAATTTGGTCTGATTACCGTCTTGAGTCGTTGGTCAAGACCGGCGGTTATGACAAATGTCGCGGACTGGACATCGGTTATAACCGACGTCGTTGTTAATACTTACGTTAAGTCAAAGGTAACCGACGGTGATTGGCGAAATCGTCGGATTTTCCGGCGTCAGCGGGTTTGGGCGCGCTGTGTAACTGGATTTGACTTTCAGATTTAATTTATGTATTAATTGTTTCAATAAGTAAACAAAAGTCACAAGTGGCGGAGCGGTTGGAAGGATGAGAGTTAAGGCTTGTGGATTCCTGGCTGACCCGGGTTCGAAACCCGGCAGCATTGTTTTATTTTTATTTCATTAATTTTAATAAATTTTCAAATATAACTTTTATATTCTACTATACTTATTAATTATGTATCGTTTAAAATTAATTTGGGCATTAAATACGCAACGAAATTTTTAACTGCTTGTTCGGTTAATAAACGAAGCGGGTTTGGTAAATCCGATTTTTTACGGATGTTACAGTATCCCCTACTTTTTAGAAATTTCGTCCCGAAATTTAAGTAGTGACATATTTGTCTAAAAAGGATGGTGTTTAATTTGACAGTTACATACTTAGAACAAGAGTAAGAGTTTAAATTTTTGTTTGAGGCGGTAACGTTCCTTGTAAGAGTTGAGTACCCTGCTACAGGAATCGCTTTTTGTTGCCTACGGTAAGAATATTGATAAGCAGAGTTGATTGACTAAATATGATTTCATGCGCAAGAGTTTTGATATATTTGGAAAGATAAGGTTATATCCTAAAACAAAAACTTCTAATACTACAACCTACATGGAACTTCTCATAACCGCCTGACAATGCCTCTGATCCTTTGACAAGAATACTTATATATAGGAAGTATCAGCGGCGTATCCACAATATTCTTGTCAAATTTTCATTGGTTTTATCAGTAAGTTATGATGGGTTCTTTGATGGGACTCTAGGACATAAATAAACACAACAACCAATGTCTGAGTCCTAATTCTGATAGTATACATGTTTGATTGGTGACATAATCCAATTTCTTTAAATGATGAGATGATATAGATGCTAGATCAGTGAGTATAAAACAAACTTTAACCAAGAAATTACTAAATCCTACATGGAACTTCTCATAACCGCCTGACAATGCCTCTGATCCTTTAGCAAGAATACTTATATATAGGAAGTACCAGCAGCGTATCCACCATATTCTCGTCAAATTTTCATTGGTTTTATCAGTAAGTTATGATTAGTCCTATGTGACTCTAAAACATAAACAAACACAACAACCAATGCTTGAGTCTTAATTCTGATAGTATACATGTTTGAATGATGACAGTACCTCTCTCGTTTGTTGTGATGGAGAGGTTAGTCTATGTAGAAATGGAACACAATCAAATTTCTTTAGATGATGATGTGATATGAATGTTAAATCAGTGAATGTAACACAAATTTCAACCAAGACAATACTAAATCCTACATGGAACTTCTCATAACCGCCTGATAATGCCTCTGATCCTTTGACAAGAATACTTATATATAGGAAGTACCAGCGGCGTATCCACCATATTCTCGTCAAATTTTCATTGGTTTTATCAGTAAGTTATGATTAGTTCTATGTGACTCTAATACATAAATAAACACAATCAACCATAGCTTGAGTCTTAATTCTGATAGTATACATGTTTGAATGATGACAGTACCTCTCTCGTTTGTTATGATGGAAAGGTTAGTCCTTGTGGAAGTGAGATATAGCTCAACTTCTTTAAATGATGAAATTGAAATACGTTGAGATGTATGATGATGTAACTACTAAATCAGTGAGTATAAAACAAACTTCGACCAAGACATTACTAAATCCTACATGGAACTTCTCATAACCGCCTGACAATGCCTTTGATCCTTTGGCAAGAATACTTATATATAGGAAGTACAAGCGGCGTATCCACCATATTCTTGTCAAATTTTCATTGGCTTTATCCGCAAGTTATGATTAGTTCTATGTGACTCTAATACATAAATAAACACAACAACCAAAACTTGAGTCTTAATTCTGATAGTATACATGTTTGAATGATGACAATACCTCTCTCGTTTGTTATGATGGAGAGGTTAGTCTATGTAGAAATGGAACGCAATCCAATTTCTTTAAATGATGAGATGCTATAAATGCTAAATCAGTGAGTACAAAACAAACTTCAATCAAGACAATACTAAATTCTACATGGAACTTCTCATAACCGCCAGATAATGCCTCTGATCCTTTGACAAGAATACTTATATATAGGAAGTACCAGCGGCGTGTCCACCATATTCTTGTCAAATTTTCATTGGCTTTATTCGTAAGTTATGATTGGTTCTATGTGACTCTAAAACATAAACAAACACAATCAACCAAAGCTTGAGATACATAAAGAAAAACATAAAAACTAAGCGGTTGGAGTTGAATCTTGATTTTCGGTGAAGGGGACTAGTTGGGTGGTTTCGTTTGGGCCGTCATTATCTTCAACAGGATTGGCGTTAATGTTGAAAACTCTTCCTCTTGCTGGTGGCCTAGTGATTAGGTTTCCTTGATTTGCTTGGTTAACTGGGTTTGCTTGAGCTTGGGCGTTTATGATGTTAACCAATCGGGGGCACGTGTTTCTAAAGTGGGTAGGGTCGCCACAATTGAAACAAGTTCGAACATATGGGAACATGGGGTATTGGGGTTGTTGATAGGTTTGGATCATGTTTTGAGTAGGGGGAGATATTTGGTTTTGAGAGGTGCGGCAAACCTTGCTCAAATGACCACAGCGTCCACAATTCGCACATAGTCGACAAGGTAAGGTAGATGGATGGTGATAAAAACAGGTGTTACATCGAGGGTGAGGTCCAAGGTATGGTTTCTTATTTGGATAAGTTGAGTTGGGTGCTATTTGCGTGATTGGGATAGCTTGGATGGGTATGGCTTGTGAAATTGGTTGATTACGTTGGGTGACAGCGAAAAGTTGCCCGTCTCGCTTTCTCTTAGAAATGGGTTGAGAAGGGGATTCGGTTTGGGTGGAGTTTGAGGTTTCAGTTGATGCTTTATCCTTCTTCTTCTCCTCCTTGAAGTCTTTATTCCGGATGCGGTTCTCGGTGAGCTCTGTAGCTAACTCCATTGCTGCTTCCAAGGTTGCAGGTGTGGTACTTATTACAGAGTCTTGAATTTTTGACGGAAGACCTCGAATGTAGTGCTCGATCAAATGGTAGAGAGGAGAGAACAAGTTGGGAACCATTTGATTTAACTCGAGGAATCTTTTGTTGTATGTGGTGTGGTCGCCTTCCTTTTGCTTCAACGAATAGAACTCATCTTCTAATTTCTTGATTTCGCTCCTTGGGCAAAACCGTCTTGTCATGATTTCCTTCAACTCTTCCCAAGTCAAAGTCATAGCGTATTCAACACCTCGTTTGGCCTTCTCTGTATTCCACCAAGTAAGTGCTATTCCAAATAAACGACCAGTAGCATATCGCACTTTGCGATCATCGGGGCAATCGCAATTTAGAAAAGTGTTCTCCATTTCTTCAAACCAATGGAGGAGAGCGGTGACACCTTCAGTCCCTTCGTATTTTGGAGGGTCTCAGGATTTGAAATGCTTGTAGGTGCATTTAGTGGTATTTGGGGGAGGGTTGATAACATTTTGATCTTCTTGGTTGACAGGATTAGTGGTAAGGGCTTGTTGGATTTGAACTACAATGTTGGGTATTACGGCAGCCATTTGTTAAGCGATTTGGGCAGCCATGCGCTCGCGGGCTTTTCCTGCTCTCATCTTCCTACGAGCGAGGCTAGAAGACATCTACAAGGAATACATATCAAGAGTATGAGTTGGATGTTTTTGGGATCATGGGTCGTATTTAGGAATGAACATTTATAAAATAAATATAAAAATAAATCTACTACATCCATAGGATGTCTTGGGCTTTGCTCGTAATTGGGCCTTGCATGCCGCCATACTTCACCTTCGTAATCATGTGGGCCCCCATGAATACCGGGTTTTTCATATGGTTCGCATGTGTTAGCCTGGTTACGTACACTAAAACCTGGAGAAAATCGAGAAATATGTAACGTATGATATTCGGAATGTGTCCAGGTGTGGACACGGTGACACCTCAAAGTGGGGTTAGTTCGAACGACGTTTGGTGTGGCATGCTTTTGGCCTAATAGGTCCTTCGTACTCTCATCGTTAGTCCCCAGGTAGGCAAACTGGTCCGTTATATTGGATTTATACGAATGCCAACCTAGACAGGACGTTCCGACTACCGGTACTTGTACCCTTACAGTTACTACATGCCCGTCGCAGAACTCATTTTGATGAGATTTGAAAAATGAAAAATGCGACAAAATCTTTGAATAACGAAAGTATGAAGATGATTTGAATATGTGAACGTTGAGATATGTATGATGAATGTGTATGTAAGTATGTATGTTTGACTGTAAGTATAATTCACTATGTATCATAAAATGTAATATTGGAAATATTTGCATGCGTTTGTGTATGTAATAAATATGAAACAAATAAATATCATAAGTTTGCATGTAACCACATAAACAATTAAAATCTAGTCAACTATATTATAGGCTCTAAGGGTCTAATAACCTATCCTATATCCCTATAGTCATGGATCTGATACCAATCTGTCACACCCCGACCCGCAGCGGAAAAGGTGATCGGGGCATGATTGGGTTATCATCAAAGCTCACGACATTTATTATAACGTTTCATATTTATTATTACAATTTAAAGGGGAAACATACAATCATAATTACATCATGTCCTACACATCATTCTAGACTTCATTATTTTCTTCTAAGGCATTTCCTATGTTTTCCTTGCTTCATCCTGTTCACCTGTATCATGTGTAAAAATGGTTTTTGGATCAACAAAAAGTTGGCGAGTGAATCCTATGAAAAACATTTGAACAAGTTTATTGAATTGATTATAAAATAAAGTGCACAACCACATATGAGTAAATATAGATGTAAACTTATTCACAAATCACTTAATATTAAATAATGCACACACATACAATATAGATTGTTTTGAGGCACGCGTTGCTCAACTCGTCTCCCACGAGGAACTGATGGGCCTAATGAATGAGTTTTGAGGCACGCGTTGTTCTACGAACTGATGGGCCTAATGAATGATTTGCATACAACTTGACAATATGAAATACATAACTACAAACAATATATACATTCTAAGTTTAGATCACAATATGGTATGGCACAAGTTTAAATAAACGAGTTAATTTTAGTGACACATGACACACCCCAAAACGTGTAATTAAAAAGGGAAGTTGTAAGATTCACTCACATTGGGTGCGTTCGGTTGATGATGTTGAATGCGCACGAAGTTTGATTTAACCACGAGTGAAACTAACCTAGATAATAACATAATGGTTTGGTAAATAAGCGGATTTTTATTAATCAATTTTGGTAGGATTATTGGATATATTCTTGTGAGTTTAAGGCTATTTTCTAACCTTAAAAATGTTATTTTTAAGTATTTTTAATTGATTTTTAATTTAAATAAATAAATAAAAGAAATAAAAAAAAATGTTGATTTTTGACTGTTGACCATTGACTTGTTTGACCGTCGACTTGTTGACCGGTTCGGTCGTGTATATGACATGCGCTGGGTGAGACTCGAACCGGTGACCTCCCGTACGCGTGCACGCAGCTCTACCAACTGAGCTACGTGTCTAACCCGAAATATTTCTATTTTTAATTATATTTATCTACTAATTAGATTAATCCGAAAATCATTTATTTAAAAACGATTTAATTGCATGACCCGGTGCTCGCCACAGGTCTCGAACCCGGGACCTGTGGTTTAGTTTGACACACAGTCCACCGCTGGACTGTGTGGCTAACTTGGTAAATAATCTGGTTTTTATTATACTTATATACAAACTAGATAAATTCATTTCTGTCCTTATATAAAAAGTTTGATAATTGCCAGAACCGGTGCGGTAGCATGGACTCGAACCCGCGACTTATGATTTAAACGCGCACACAGTCCACCACTGGACTGTGTGTCTATCTTGGTTATTATTCCGGTTTTCATTAAACTTAAAATCTATTTGTGAGTGAATCCGGTTCAGTTTTAAAAAGGAACACATTTATTAAGGCGAGTGTGCATGTGACAAGAATCGAACTCGGGACGTATGCGTGTTTATTTGCACACAGTCCACCGCTGGACTGTGTGTCTAACCCGAGATATAACTTGTTTTAAATTAAATATATTTATAACCGAAGACTTCATCTTCTTCGTTAAACTTAACCAGAATCGATGTCCGACTGTTTTGACAAAAATAATCAGTTTCTTTAGTAAGTTGTGATTAGCTACATGTGATATTAATAAAAACGAGAGAGATTAGGTGTAAGATATACCGAACAGAGATCCTCTGTTTCGCCGGCGAAATTCCGATGATAGCAGGTTATTCCGGCGACGTGTGTCTTGCGGCAGAGGGTCTTCAGGAAGCTTGAGGTGAGTGTGGGTGGCTTCGGTATGAGCTCTAGGTGTTCTGTTTTTAGAGTAAGGCACAGAGGTGAAGGGGTTCGGTTTTCCGGCGAGTTGCAGAAAGTTTCCGGCGAGTGAAATTACGTCGAGAAAGGATGTGATTGTGAGCGAAAAGGCTATCAGAGGTTAGAGGGTGCATTTATAGGGAGAACATCGATGAATTTGGTCTGATTACCGTCTTGATTCGTTGGTCAAGACCGGCGGTTATGACAAATGTCGCGGACTGGACATCGGTTATAACCGACGTCGTTGTTAATACTTACGTTAAGTCAAAGGTAACCGACGGTGATTGGCGAAATCGTCGGATTTTCCGGCGTCAGCGGGTTTGGGCGCGCTGTGTAACTGGATTTGACTTTCAGATTTAATTTATGTATTAATTGTTTCAATAAGTAAACAAAAGTCACAAGTGGCGGAGCGGTTGGAAGGATGAGAGTTAAGGCTTGTGGATTCCTGGCTGACCCGGGTTCGAAACCCGGCAGGATTGTTTTATTTTTATTTCATTAATTTTAATAAATTTTCAAATATAACTTTTATATTCTACTATACTTATTAATTATGTATCGTTTAAAATTAATTTGGGCATTAAATACGCAACGAAATTTTTAACTGCTTGTCCGGTTAATAAACGAAGCGGGTTTGGTAAATCCGGTTTTTGACGGATGTTACAGAGAATCTCTTAAAAAATCCGAAAGTGCGAAAATCATCCAAGGGTACATAAAAGAGGAGTTAGATCCAAGTGGTTATATCTTGTCTATTTGTATTTCATTTTTATGTTTATTTATATCTTTCAAAACTTTTATAAAAAAATTGTATCGATTAGACGTTGAAGCTGAACCGGTATTAAAAGCTCTTGTGTCCTTGGACGACCTCGGTATCTTATCAACACTATACTATGCCCGCGATGGGTGCACTTGCCCTAGTGTGTGTTTAGTGTTAGTACAATATCGTGTTTTATGAATTTAAAACTTGACTAATGCGTAAAACGAACTTAAAATATTAATAAAATCATATCACGCTTGACACGCACCAAAGCCCATTTGTCGTGGAAAATTTTTTGAAATTGTTGTTATCAAATTCACCCTCTAAGTCACATTGGAACGACTTGATGTTAATATGAAACTGGGTTTTAATGTAGTTATGAAATTGGGCGAACTTAGGAAAATGTTTCAGATTTATATTTTAATGGGAAATCCAAGTAAAATTAGTGTAGACATTAACCAATACCATATAGTATTTATAACCGGATATACTAAGAACAGGAGACGTCCACAAATCACAATGAACAATATCAAATGGTAATAAAGTAGACGAAGTTGAATTAGCAAATGGTAAACGTTTATGTTTTGATAATTGGCAAGAATGACAAACGAGCAGATCATGATCGCTTATTACACGAAATTAGATGACTGGGAATGAAAAAAAATCCATAATATGATGTCCTGGTTGACCAAGACGATCGTGCCAAAAGTCGGGTGAAGTAAAGGAAGCAACAAAAGCAGAAGTTGAATCATTGTTCTTTGTAAGAGGATAAAGTGGGCTTGAGCTATCATACCTGGTCAGGTCTTCATAATAGTCGGGTGAGAATCATTGTTCTTTGTAAGAGGATAAGCTGAATCATTGACCAGAACTACCGCTGCGGCGGTTGTTTCCCTAAGCCAACTCTATATGATTCGCCACCACCGCGTGAAGTTTGTTGCTGCTGCCTGCAGTTAGATGGCTGCTGATCATCAGTCATTATCATGACCGTATGCGAGGAGGCTAAAGAATTAAGTGAATCCCTGGCCTCCTGTCACTACTGATCATATTGCAGCAGACTGACAGCTTCTTCCCACGTAGGGATTTCCTTGTTGATGATACTCGCTGTGGTATCATATTCAGACGGTAGGCCCCTGACTAATTGAAGGATGAGACGTTGATTTTAGACTGGTTGATCCACATCGGCAAGTTGATTGGCTATCTCTTTCAGCCGTTGGCAATAGGCATCCAGAGACGGCACGAACTTCAGTGTAAGATTGATGAACTGATGTTCTAGGGTGGCTGCCCTAGAACCTTTGTTATTGGTAAACAGGCTTTGGAGACGTAACCAAGCCGCCAAAGCAGTGAATTCAGGTTCAAGGATCCGAACCAGGAGATCGTCGGAGAGGGTACCATAAATCCATTGCAAAACAATGGCATCGATCTCCATCAATGACTCGTAGTCAGGATCAATTTCAGCCGGTGGGAGAGTGCCATCAATGTGGTTGGTGACCTTGTAACCACGAGCATTCAGTTGAAAAAGCTTCACCCAAGACGAGTAGGTGACCTTGGTACCATCCAGAACACGCACCTTGTTTTAGATATTTGTGATAGTGTAAACCGGATGGAGGGTAGGTGTTTTGGGATTGGATGAAGAACCAACATCGGTTGCCTTAACATCGCTCATGGCTGATGTGAGAGAAAAGTGGCATACACGTGATCTAAGGTTTTGTGAAGGGCTAGGGTTTAGAGCAAATTTTGCTCTGATGCATAAAGGTAATCGTAATTCCTTGCCTCTATTATTGAATAATATCAAAATATATATACAAAGCTACAGCAGAAATCTAGGAGCTAAAATAGGAAAAGATAATTTTAAAAGATACATGATAATAATCTCCTAACTTAATATATAAGAATATACACGCTAATAGCGCTACCTCTCAACTTTACTTTTAGATCTGTCACTGGGTGTTCGGTCAGTTTGAATCATTGAATGTGTTCATGATTTGGATGCGCTAAGGCTATTTATAATCATAATATTACAAGGTGCTTATATGTGCTAATGCTATTATTATAGTCATAATAATATGAAGTGTTTTCTGTTTGGATGTTATTAACAATTATCATGTTTGGATTTCCTAATGTTAGGTACAGTATTACCGTGTTTTGGATGTGCTAATGTTATTAATAGCCATAATAGTAAGTTGCTTAAGTGTTACAAATTCAGATGATTTTTGCCCTCAAATATAAAATTATTATTATTATTATTATTATTATATATTATTATTATTATTATTTTATTATTATTATTATTATTATTATTATTGTTGATTTTTTTTTTTTTATTATTATTATTTATATATCGTGTATTATTATTATATTATTATTTAATATCATATTATTATTTATAATTTATTATTATTATTTATTTATCATATTTAATTAATTAATTTATTATTATTACATTACATTACTATTACATTACATATTACTATTACATATTTATTTAATATCAACAAGAGAAACAGTGCCGGGTACCGGTTAACATATGGTCTTTTGGCTATGTTTCTGGATCTAGTCTTCCCACGTTTGTAACTTATTATGAAATAATAGTTGGTTTTATTGCAATGTTTTTCAGTAATCTATTTATTTTATTGGAAGTTAATCCTAATCAGGTGTTTCAAATGTAAAAAGGTGTTGGATAAAGATGGGTTGGCGTTTTTGGTTGGGAGCAAGGAGATATATCAAGCGAGTTGATATGCATGGAAAAGTTGGAAATATATGATTTGGCCAACCATGCAAGGTCTACTCTCCTATGTGTCCAAATTTTTTAAATTTGTCTACATATAATTCTTTTAAAGCAAAGCAAATAAGTCAATTTAGAAGTTAAAACGCAATATGTTTTCAAACTCACTATTCTATTTAGTTTAGGCCCATATAAACAAATAAACCCAACCAAACACATTAATTTTTGTAAGTTATACCCATCTAAAACACACAAAGATGAAAGGGTGAAAATTTGAAAATGAAAGGGGCGGCAAATTGGCAAAGAGGCAATAATTGGTTGAAGGCCCATTTTCTACTCGTCCAGGGCCCAAATTCTCAAACCCTGTGTTGTTGATCTCTCGTTTATAATATTAATAAAAGAGATGAACAAATGTTGTTCAGTATCTCGTGTTTGTGTGATGGATCAAGGCCCGATTTCCAACATATTCAACCTTGAGATTCAAATATAAAATCATCACTAAATTATTATTTTCACACAAACACACATCATCATGCATGGTGTAGTTTCAATGGATCTTAGATTAACATTCTTTCCGATTAACCAAAAAAAAGGTATAATTATATATCAATGTCATATAATTAAACCGAATTCGCCTCTATATCTCGAATATTGGCTTCCTTGAGTTTCTTTCCCTTTGATCTTTACATGAACAATCCCACAAGAACTATAGATTTATCATCAATCATTTGTTGTTCTTGTAAACAATCTCATCATCATCCACATAATATGCTGGATTACACAAGCATCTGAATAATCTACCAATTCCCTGTCACATTCACCATATAAACAATCACGCGTATTACATTTAGGATACATATAATTATCGCGATTTCATAGTTTATAATCAAAGTATGCACTATTATATTAAACTTTTCAAGAAATGCATGCATTAAAATGTTTGATCTTTATAAAACTCATTTTGGTGTGACTTGAATAATTATCAAAACAACAAACCTGCGTAATCAAAGGAGCGCGACAATTGAATGTTCTTGGTGCATCTTCGTCGTCACTGCTATCTGAGCTGCTTGTATCATCATGAATATCATTAGCGATTTTCTTCGTTGATGTTCCAACACTTTCTGCTTGTTTTTCTCTCTACAGAAGCATACATCACCATCAAATCAAGTTACAAAAAGACATCATTTTATGAGGTCATTGAGATTTTTTTTATAAAAACAACTTATGCTTATACAGTTATACGCAAACACAGATGATCATGTTAATGAAAACTATTTACTTAACTAATAAGAACTTTTATATATATATGCAATCTCAGAAAGGGGTGGCAGCGCAGCTTGTTGCCCATCTACCTTCTGTTTTGATGTAACTTGACAAGTTTTTTATTAGAACTTATATCTAATTATTAAAAAAATGTTTACTAGAAAATAACTTATTTCATCCTAGTATAAGTATGTAAGTGCATGCACTTTGTTCATCTAAACATTAAAAGTTGTTATAATTATCAGATTATATTAGAACATAATAAGCGTTAAAATTATTAAAACGACGTAGACAACTCACCTGAAATGTTTTTCCTAAAAGTTTTAGAGCCTCGGCCCGAGCTTTAAGCTCTTCCTTCTTGGCATAATTATCATGGAGCACCTACAAACATTTAAGGTTATATTCATCATTCGGATTTGATATAAACGGAACCATACGTATATTTTGGTGAACTATAAAAACTTATTTCTTGTTTATACCCTGATGGAAAATATGCTAGTTTATACCAAATTTAAACTCACCATTTGACAAACATGTAAAAGGGTAACTTCAATATCAACTACATTCAATTTCCATAATGAGTTCATGACTGTATCCTTTTTGGATTTTAGATGTGATTCAACATCGTTTATGGGCCCAGTTCCATCCATTTTAAACTGGCGGCGTGCGTCTTCTTGAAGTTGCAGCAATTGAGAAGCTCCTGAAAGGTCAATATGTGAATTTGAGAAATAACTTTGTCGCATTTCTGTTTGACTCGATGTTGATTGCTTTCACTTTGAAGTGTTAATTTCTGACAAGACACGAGCCTAACATGAAATTCGTGAGTTTGGGTTTAGTCTAAATGGACTCGCCGTTTTGGGTGAACGCACGAATACGTTTAGCTTCTGGTTGACATGCCCGGTTCACGGGTTGACCCATTTAACCCGATTAACCTTTTGAATTTTTTTTAAATGTGTTTGTATATCATAACTTAAAAGGGTTCGGTATTAATATCACAATGTATGAGTTTAAAGAGATGACATTTAGTTTTATAACTTAAAAGTAATTGTTTTACATACATTTCTATCCGCTTTTGTAAATTTGTAATTTTAGAGCATTAACATACAAAAATTAAAATTTTAATTAATTCAGGTGAATGGGTCGTGTTTGTGTCAACTGTCAACCTCTAATATGTGTGTCGTGTTCACGTGTCTGGCACGATTTTTAGGTTCCTCTCATATTCGGGTCCGTGTAAATTTTCATGTTCGTGTCGAGTTCGACCCGCTAACCCACGAACACGACATGTTTTGCACCCCAAAATCTTACTTTGATGATGATTTATATGTTTTCAAAGTTATATTTAGTTTATATGAGACAAATGTGACAAAAGTTGGTTACTGATTTAACTAGTTCCTTTCGTTTTTATTCCTTCGGGTTGATCACCTTTTGCTGCAGTAATTTGTGATTTCCAAAAATGCCCTTTGTTCCGAACCCACTCGGCCATAAATGGCACCCCAAGGTAAACTGCTTTCTTTCCAAGCTCTTGTGCAGCTTGTCTTTCATATATGTATCCAATAGTGTGCAAGATATTCGCTCCGAAAGCTGTCAAGATGATAGTTGAAAAGAGTTATATACTTTGTGCTTTTTTCCGGTTTAAAAAAAGTTGGGTAAAAATTCAAAAAAAAAATGTTCAAAACAGAAACCGGTCACGAGGTAAAAAATCTGTTGAATATGTATTCAAAATGCACATATTAACATACTTAAGCAAAGATTTTAACCGTAGAAAATATTGTTTTATAATCATAAGTTTCAAAAAATGATGAAATAAATGTCCATGGGTAAACCTTTCCCGATCCAACACATTTTGACCCGCACAAAAAATCCCATTTTGACCCAAACCCGTGCTGTGCTGACCAGCCCGTTTTCAACATCTAGTCTAAGTATGTCCCTTGAAAAATTCTGTTTCACAGTAGTACATATCCTAGTTGGAAATCAAATCACACCCGTATATCATTTAACATAGACATGTTACTCAAAATACTACTAATAATTATGATCACCAAAAATAATAATAACGGGGGAATGGAGTACCTGCTTGTGTTAGTCGTTCTGCCTCTGACTCAGCATGGCGCAAAAATTCTTCTTTATCGCCTCGAACATATTGCTGAATAAAGTTTTTCAACGATCTAGCCAACTTTTCTTCTCTTTCCCTCTGAATAGTCTACATTATATAGATGTACAAAAATAAATTAAAACTACTTAATTCTGAAAAAAAATCAATTCATAACATGCTTGCCTTCAACTTTTCATGCAGTATTTCTGGAGTGTCGTTTTCGCCAACTAATTCTGCAGAAGCCATTGTTGCTACAGCTAGGTGTCCTATGTAGTCTTCAAATAGCTCACTTCCAAAAAGAACGGCAAAAACAGCAGTCGAATCAAGCATGGTGTCCCTATTAAATGATGTATGTATGTAAGAATATTTATATACGTTACACATAAATATGTATAAGGAAGACTTTAATGTAATAATGTTACTAATCACTTATTCATATGATATGCAATTGATAGAATGGGAGAAATGTAAGTTTTGAGGCCCAAGACCAACCCGATGACGGGTCAACCTTCAAGCTCCATATTTAGGAGCTACAATAACAATTTTCCCCAAAATGTATTTCTTTTTTTAAATTTTTTATCAATATTTAGTTTTAATTGTGGATTGTTGCTAATCCGTTGTAGGGGTCAGGCCTTGGAATCATGATGGACTGAGTCTAGCCCTTCTCGAGCCTAAGATAGGCCAGAAACACGACGATGACCCATTAAAAGACCACCCTCTGATGTTCAAATCAATATTTATTCATAACGACTTATGTATGTCTATAATATATATAAATATGTAAATAAATAAAGAGGCAGTGTAGTAGAGAGTGAACTTGAAGGTTGCTCATGAGAGGTTGATTTTGAGGAGTCATATTACCTTCCTTTTATAAAACGAGGATATGTCCCGGATTAGGCCCAAGCCCAAAGATTGGGCCTGATCCAGACATACGTCGTCATAAATGATGCGAAACTGGTGATGTCCATCAACCACATGCTATTTAGGTGAATTTTTATTTTTATCCAAAACCTACTAGAATTAGCAGGAAAATCATCATGAAATGTGTTGTTTTACTTCGACATGTGTATCGTTTGTTTGCTAGAGCGTATCTAATGCATTTCTAAGAATATATAAAATATGTATATATCATTAGGTAATTAGGATTGTTTTTAAGTTGTCAAAATATCTGTTGTATATGTATCTATAGTTTTCAACATGCTTTGTTTATATTCCACGAATTTATATGCGTATAAATGAAATGAAATTAAAATTAAAAATAAAGATGAAAATTCTTACTTTGATATGGAGCCCTTTCCATTCCTATCATATGCATCTCTTTTCACAGGATCACTTAAAATCTGATAAGCTTCACCAAGTACCTGCTTATAAACAAGATTAATTTCTTAAATTTTTTCAACTTAATATATCAAATTGTATAATGATAGATTTAAACATCCTCTAAATTTATATTGAAAATAGTGACTTCACAGATTCGATACGCAAATCATATTTAGTTAATCGTGGTTCTATAAAAGCGTTGATGAGCGTAAATATCACCCAAACACTTGCCTGAAACTCTCGGCAGCTTGAGGATCGTTCGGATTTTTATCAGGATGAACTTGGCGTGCCTGTTTCACAAACAACTTAATGATCAGTGGCATCAATTCGACTCGTTAACAACGGATCAAATTAGTCAAACACGTCAAAAGTGTCACAAACAGATCAAACTAAAACATTTTGACAATTTATAAGCAAAAAAAATCCCAACTACCATAAAAACAATATAAAAAAAATCCCCGACATAAAATCACAAAAAAAAAATTGATCTTAACCGAAACAAACGGACCTTGAGATAGTAAGCTTTCCGAATATCATCATCGGATACAAGTGGGCTAACACCAAGAACATCATAATACTCAGTTTCTTTCACCATCACAATAATATTCTTCGGTGATCACCCGAAAACCGGATCCCTGAATTTGAGAGTACAAATGTGTGGAAAATTGATAAAGAAAGAGAAAGAGGGAGATCATGATGGGTAAGTGAGCTTTCCAGATATGATCAGTGAATAAAGAAAGATTATAAAGTTAAAGAATGGATTTTTATGCAGGTTTTGGAAGCTTTTTCGCGGGAAAAAACAGTATTTTAACGGTTGGGATGTGGGGTTAATGATTCCATATTGCTTGTGAGTTTATTTAACTACTTTTTGAAGACATGGGTATGACTTGCTTTTGTGTTGCTTAGTTTTGGTTTTAATATGATAGATAATTAGATCTTTTAAAATAAGTACACCACATGTAAATTGTACAACTTGAACTTCTAATCTTTTAGTTTTTTTTTTTTTAAAACGGCAAAGGTTACATAATAAATACTAAATTATACCAAATTTACTCCATGCTTGGAATTGAACCTGGTATCTCCTCAAGAGGCACAAAGCCTCTACTACCTCACCAAAGTGGTGATGACTTCTAATATTTTAGTTGTTGAGCACACCACTTAACCAATCATAATTTCCCATTGAGGACATCAAATGTTTGCATATAGCTCTATTAATAAACTAGGTTACACGTGAACTTCATGGGTTTGGACATTTAAATGCTATTAAACACAATTGTATGTATATTTTAGAAAATGTATTTTAAATTTTGGATCTGTTCCAAGTTGAGTTGATTCGAATAAACCGAATTCGGGATGAGATTTTTTACTGAAATACCGGTACCATACCGTACCGGTATCATACTGATACCGTACCGTCTGATCATAAATGGTAACCGGTATTAGATTTTTTGAATTTTGGTAAATAACGGTATCGGTACCGGTATTTTTCGGTAAAAACGGTATTAGTACCAAATTACGGCTATAGTAGATTATTTTTAATGGATCTTGATTGTCGTAGATTGTTTATAATAAGAGAAATTTTAGATTGTTTACATTCTAAGATTCAAAATTTCAAATAACCAAAATGAGATTATCCGCTTATCTTTGCATCGGCATTCACGCATATTGCAAATTTTAAATTGTTCGCTTTCACCATTTCAAAGAGTTTGTTTTCATATGTTACCGAGTTACTTCCATCTTATCAACTAATGTTATTAATAAAATAAAAAAAAGTATGTTATTAATTAAAATAATAACCAGCTGAAAAAAACATAATCGTTTTGTGCATGTTACTTTTTAATTTATGTGTTTACCATTATATCGATTAATCAATTTTCAACTAACATGTTGTAAAATTAGTATGATAACAAACAACTTGTGATCATTGTTTTTAAATTAGTACGATAATTTTTAGATCTTGATTAGTCATTGTTTCTAAATTAGTATGATAATTTAAACTAATTTGTAATACAATGGTTCGTATTCATTGGTTATGGAGATTAAGTAAAACAATAGAAAACACCAAAGCGGTACCAATGTGGTAAAATACCGTAAAAAAGATACTGATATATTGGGTACGGTATTCGGTATCCACTTTTCCTTAATTTAGGTATCGTTATTTTTGGTATTGGTGCCGATATGGTACCGATTTCATCCTAAACCAAATTATAAGAAGAGGATAAATATTATATAGACTAAAAATATGTGTATTTATTTATTAGAAATATATAAACATATAGATCAAATTCAAAAAATTCGGCAAATGAGGTAGTGGTGGAGTGGTTGGGCAAAGACTTGGTGTTACTTTTGACCTAGGTTCGACTCCCACTCTCCCCATTATTTTCTGTGGCATCCAGGTGAAGGGCGAATACGGGTGGTGCCGGTTCGTCTTGGATGGGAGGCGAGGTTTTACCAATTGTTCCACCGCCGTGCCTTCGGGCGGGTGGAGTCGGGCTTACGTGCATCTGGGAGAGCCAAGGGGCTGGCGGCGGTCAAGTAGTTGACCTTGACCACAGCGCCTGGTGTCACGGTGGTTGGCACGTCGTTCCTTGCCGTTCAAAAAAATTTTCGGATTGAAATAGTTGAGACCTAACTAATTCGATGATTTGAAGATGGTATTCAAAATCTAATTCAGACGCTAACCCGGTTTGAATTTTCAAAACTGAATTCACATTTAGTTCGATCTGCAGCATTTTATCAAATTTAATAACCTAAAACTAAAAAATGTACCACTGTATTATTTTTTCAAAAAAGAAAAAACCAATTTTGGTTCTAAACCAGTTTTAGTTTGGTTAAAACCAGAAATTGATTCACTTAGAAAACCAGTTTAAACTTAGAAAATGTGAAACCGATTGGAACCGGGTAGGGTAGGTTCCAAACCGGGTGGGTTTTGAAACCGGTAGAAAAGCAGTAGGAAACTAAAATGAACAGTGCAGTAGCAATAAATGCAAGAATATTTACTTCCATAATTTCATCATTTTTTTATTTCACAATAACTTGGATTTAGACCTAGTCTTCTCTTTCGATAGAAAATCCTCCATTGGGATTGGATTCTAAGAAGAGTAATATGCCAAGACGCTAATGGCAATCCGTTTTCTTCTTCATTTTATTCTATTATTAGCCACGAAAGTATTTATTAAACCCACTCCTTAGTTGTAGGATTTGGACTAGAGCCCAACAAAACTCACCCCACCGGCCCGCCCTACAGCAATCAGAGGAGGCAGATTATTATGTTCCTTGGATTGGGCTTACTCATCAAAAAGTATTTTCATTTTAAATAGTTATGTACTATTATTATCACAAAGTACCACTAAACTAAGAGAAACATATTTTTTTCTCCTTATATCAACATATAATATTCATTGAGATATTTTACATTAGGTGATTAGTTTTCTTAACATGTTAAATGATATCACGACCAGTGGCGAATCTTGAAAATTTTCACCGAGGGGTCGGAAGTCATCGGACCTAAAAAATTATATAAACCGGGGGGTCGAAGACGTATATACCTAAAAAAATTTATAGGAAACATACCATACGTAACACTACTGAGCGAAAAATTTGAGGGATCGGGCACCCCCCTGGCCCTTGAAAGCTATGCCCCCGATCATGACACGTTAACACATCATCTAGAACAAGCACCACGTTATCATTTTTACATACAAGTTCCAATAGAAGCATACATAAACGATGAAACATGTTAAAGGAATATATATTTTTCTTTCCTACGATGACAAAAAGTGAAAGAAGTCTAACTAGTGAAGAAGCATGGTGTCGAACTCTCGAATCAGGTCAGGTACAATCCTTAGCAAGTCAACCCAAAAGGTTCGATCCATGCTAACATGGAATGACATCACGTTTGGCATGAGGAGATTTCCACTAGCAGGGCCGGCTCAACCTTTTTGGAGGCCCAAAGCGAATTCTAAAATTGGGGCCCTTTTTGCGATTCCATATCACGGGTGGTTCGGGTCGGGTAGCAGGTCGTAACAGGTTGGAATTCGCATTTGAGTCATTAACAAAGATCATATCCTTTGACAATTACCAACATCAAAAAGATAAATTCGCACTCAACATCATCGTAAATCAAAAGCAACAATCTTCTAAAAGAAAACTTATAAAGCAAGCATTGTGAAAATTTTTTGTATATCAAACATTAACCGAATAGACCAAAAAACCAAACTAAAACTTTGAGTAGAATCCAACAATTTGGACATACCAATAGTTATAGTAGCAAACAGAATACAACAAAAAGAAAATAAATCTCACACCAAAACACCTCAAATGTTGTTGCCCCTTTGGTTTCCATCCACTGGTGTCAAAGCTGGAAACCAGTGGATGGTGAACCTAAAACGAGAATAAAAAAATTGCTACTGTGAGAAAACGAGATGTTTTTTATCTGTTGACCAATCTGTGTCTTTGTTATTTGGAATAGCAAATAAAATGTGGACTTTTTGGGCCAAGGAGGGTCTTTTCAATGCCCCCACTTAGCATTTAAATCCAACAGTTATGTGCAAATAGATTGGAAAAATAAAATAGAGAAAAAAGTGGTGCCATAAAGATTCGAGTTCTAGTATCTGCAAAGTAACATTGTAGTTATAACCACCCAGCTACAAAGTTATATGTTACTGAAAGGAACAATATACATAATATATATTGTATATATAACTTTTCTTTTGAATGGAGGCCGCAGGCCCGATCCTTGGTTTGAATCATAGATGGGCCGGCCCTGTCCACTAGTTGGAAAAAAGACGACATCAGTAATTGGTTACAATCCTTTAGGACCACACCCTTTGATGAAAGCAACACCTAACAACATCTAGTATAAATAGAGGTGAGCTCATTCTTCACACGAAGGATCTTGACCATTCTCTCTCTCTAAAACTTCTTCTTTTTAGATCAAAACCAATACTTATCACATTGTAGATTGGTCACATGAAGACTTCCCTTCCTGTGGTAAGGTTAAATGCGTTTTCAGTTTTGTAGACTTTGTAATGTGATGTAATCTCTCTTCTTTTATGTAGACTAGAAGAGATATTTTTCTTTTATGTATAACATATAATATATACTTTTGATTATAACAAGTAAATGACGAATCATTAAAGGGTTTCAAAATGGGTGATTCTATTTAAACCCAAGTTTTTATTATTTGCCCAAAATGATATGACATTAATAAATATATATTTGTGTTTTTCTTTTATAGTTTTCAATATATAACGTTTTACTAAAAAATGAATATGTTTTTACGATACGCTTATTTTTATTTACGTTTTGATGTAAATATTATAAAAACGAAATATAAACTTTTGTAACGACTCATAAAATGTAAATTTGATACGGCTCCATTTTTTTATAAAATTTATATTGAAACACAGATAAAAATATACACATCACAAAACCATATTCGTTTTTTAATAAAACATTACATATCAGAAGTTATAAAAGAAAACAGAAATACGTACTTGTTAATCTCGCTTCATCAATTGGCGTAAATAGTAAAAAGTTTGGTGTAAATAGTAGCACTCTTTCAAAATATAATCTCTACTATAAATAGTAAAAAGTTGCTGCTGTGAGAAAACGAGATTTTTTTATCTGTTGACCAATCTGTGTCTTTGTTATTTTTTTAATTAACCCTATGTTTTGTTGTTGCATATATGCTAAAGAAGAAGGGTTAAAGCACCAGAATCACAGATCCAACTCATGTGTTTTAAAGAATCTCTTAAACTTGAAAAACAATACAAAGTCTTAACTGTATTAGAATACCAAGTCAAATTAGACCCTCTACCTGACATATTACAGCTAACAGAACCTTGAGTAGATTTTTGATTAAGTAAACTCAACAGCTTTGACACCTGTTCAACAGTTAAACTCGAAACAGCATTTTTATCAACTTCAGATGAATCGCTAACAACATTATTACTAACAACCTGTTTCTTCCCTTGTCTAAATTTATTTTTCATCCAGGGAAGATACCCAATAATTTCAAAACATTTGTCAATGTATGTCCAACTTTGTTACAATGAGAACACTTCAGATTCTGGTTTAAACTTTTACTAATTTTCTTCCTATTGTCAATAACAGAATTAGTTTTAGCAAAAAAAAAACCAACATTTTGTTCTTTGGACATATTAACATTTGAATTTCCTATGAGATTCTTCCCTGCAGTCTTCTTCCTTATGTCCTGGGAATTTGCAGAATTGCAGTATGTAAAGCATTTCCCTGAATGTTTCCTTTTGCAGTACTTACATAGGGGTGAAGAAGAACTTGCCCCTTTCCCACGGTTGGAATAACCATAACGTAGTTCCTGGGTGATCTTTTGAGCTAGGTTCCTTTTCTGGTTTTCTTCTTGCGTACGTACCAATTCATCTGTCAGAATGTTTGCTAGCTCTACTGGTTCTTCTATGGTTTGTGGTCTAGCTTCTTTGACTACATGTCTGATCTCACTGATTAATCCCCAGATGTAACGGGAGATTAATACTGGTTCTGGTGAGGCCAGGGTTGGTACAATCCTTGCATATTCAAAGAATGTGGTAGTATATTCCCTGCAATCTACCCCACTCAATCTATGATTTAGGAATTTATTAGCAATCTGTTCCTTTTCATTAGGAGGACAGAATTTCCTTTCAACTATTTCTTTAAAGTTGTTCCATTCCATACTGTAAACCTTGTCACTTCCTTTAAACTGAAGAATGGTATTCCACCACTCTAAAGCTGCATCTTTAAAAAGATTAGAAGCATACATAACTTTATCTTAATTTGCACATTTACTTATCTTTAGGACTGCTTCTGTCTTTTCCATCCAGCGCAAGGCTGAAATAGCTCCTTCATGGCCTGAGAATTCTATCGGTTTGCATGATAAGAATTCTTTATAAGAACAACCATATGAGATGGTTCTTCTTCTTTTTGGAATTGGAGCTTGGATTAACAATTCGTGATTTCCATTCACGCTATGATTTGGTTCAGGGGGTACACGTTTATTCCCGTTTATGGGATTATTTTCTGCCTTTTTAATAGCATCGATAGGGCATAGGTCAGGTACAATCCTTAGCAAGTCAACCCAAAAGGTTCGATCCATGCTAACATGGAATGACATCACTTTTGGCATGAGGAGATTTCCACTAGCAGGGCCGGCTCAACCTTTTTGGAGGCCCAAAGCGAATTCTAAAATTGGGGCCCTTTTTGCGATTCCATATCACGGGTGGTTCGGGTCGGGTAGCAGGTCGTAACAGGTTGGAATTCGCATTTGAGTCATTAACAAAGATCATATCCTTTGACAATTACCAACATCAAAAAGATAAATTCGCACTCAACATCATCGTAAATCAAAGGCAACAATCTTCTAAAAGAAAACTTATAAAGCAAGCATTGTGAAAATTTTTTGTATATCAAACATTAACCCAATAGACCAAAAAACCAAACTAAAAATAGATTGGAAAAATAAAATAGAGAAAAAAGTGGTGCCATAAAGATTCGAGTTCTAGTATCCGCAAAGTAACATTGTAGTTATAACCACCCAGCTACAAAGTTATATGTTACTGAAAGGAACAATATACACAATATATATTGTATATGTAGCTTTTCTTTTGAATGGAGGCCCCAGGCCCCAGGCCCGATCCTTGGTTTGAATCATAGATAGGCCGGCCCTGTCCACTAGTTGGAAAAAAGACAACGTCAGTAATTGGTTACAATCCTTTAGGACCACACCCTTTGATGAAAGCAACACCTAACAACATCTAGTATAAATAGAGGTGAGCTCATTCTTCACACGAAGGATCTTGACCATTCTCTCTCTCTAAAACTTCTTCTTTTTAGATCAAAACCAATACTTATCACATTGTAGATTGGTCACATGAAGACTTCCCTTCCTGTGGTAAGGTTAAATGCGTTTTCAGTTTTGTAGACTTTGTAATGTGATGTAATCTCTCCTCTTTTATGTAGACTAGAAGAGATATTTTTCTTTTATGTATAACAAATAATATATACTTTTGATTATAACAAGTAAATGACGCATCATTAAAGGGTTTCAAAATGGGTGATTCTATTTAAACCCAAGTTTTTATTATTTGCCCAAAATGATATGACATTAATAAATATATGTTTGTGTTTTTCTTTTATAGTTTTCAATATATAACGTTTTACTAAAAAATGAATATGTTTTTACGATACGCTTATTTTTATTTACGTTTTGATGTAAATATTATAAAAACGAAATATAAACTTTTGTAACGACTCATAAAATGTAAATTTGATACGGCTCCATTTTTTTATAAAATTTATATTTAAACACAGATAAAAATATACACATCACAAAACCATATTCGTTTTTTAATATAACATTACATATCAGAAGTTATAAAAGAAAAACAGAAATACGTACTTGTTAATCTCACATCATCAATTGGTGTAAATAGTAAAAAGTTTGGTGTAAATAGTAGCACTCTTTCAAAAATATAATCTCTACTATAAATAGTAAAAAGTTGCTGCCGTGAGAAAACGAGATTTTTTTATCTGTTGACCAATCTGTGTCTTTGTTATTTTTTTAATTAACCCTATGTGTTGTTGTTGCATATATGCTAAAGAAGAAGGGTTAAAGCACCAGAATCACAGATCCAACTCATGTGTTTTAAAGAATCTCTTAAATTTGAAAACAATACAAAGTCTTAACTGTATTAGAATACCAAGTCAAATTAGACCCTCTACCTGACATATTACAGCTAACAGAACCTTGAGTAGATTTTTGATTAAGTAAACTCAACAGCTTTGACACCTGTTCAACAGTTAAACTCGAAACAACATTTTTATCAACTTCAGATGAATCGCTAACAACATTATTACTAACAACCTGTTTCTTCCCTTGTCTAAATTTATTTTTCATCCAGGGAAGATACCCAATAATTTCAAAACATTTGTCAATGTATGTCCAACTTTGTTACAATGAGAACACTTCAGATTCTGGTTTAAACTTTTACTAATTTTCTTCCTATTGTCAATAACAGAATTAGTTTTAGCAAAAAAAACCAACATTTTGTTCTTTGGACATATTAACATTTGAATTTCCTATGAGATTCTTCCCTGCAGTCTTCTTCCTTATGTCCTGGGAATTTGCAGAACTGCAGTATGTAGAGCATTTCCCTGAATGTTTTCTTTTGCAGTACTTACATGGGGGTGAAGAAGAACTTGCCCCTTTCCCACGGTTGGAATAACCATAACGTAGTTCCTGGGTGATCTTTTGAGCTAGGTTCCTTTTCTGGTTTTCTTCTTGCGTACGTACCAATTCATCTGTCAGAATGTTTGCTAGCTCTACTGGTTCTTCTATGGTTTGTGGTCTAGCTTCTTTGACTACATGTCTGATCTTACTGATTAATCCCCAGATGTAACGGGAGATTAATACTGGTTCTGGTGAGGCCAGGGTTGGTACAATCCTTGCATATTCAAAGAATGTGGTAGTATATTCCCTGCAATCTACCCCACTCAATCTATGATTTTGGAATTTATTAGCAATCTGTTCCTTTTCATTAGGAGTAAAGAATTTCCTTTCAACTATTTCCTTAAAGTTGTTCCATTCCATACTGTAAACCTTGTCACTTCCTTTAGACTGAAGAATGGTATTCCACCACTCTAAAGCTGCATCTTTAAAAAGATTAGAAGCATACATAACTTTATCTTAATTTGCACATTTACTTATCTTTAGGACTGCTTCTGTCTTTTCCATCCAGCGCAAGGCTGAAATAGCTCCTTCATGGCCTGAGAATTCTATCGGTTTGCATGATAAGAATTCTTTATAAAAACAACCATATGAGATGGTTCTTTTCTTTTTGGAATTGGAGCTTGGATTAACAATTCGTGATTTCCATTCACGCTATGATTTGGTTCAGGGGTACACGTTTATTCCCGTTTATGGAATTATTTTCTGCCTTTTTAATAGTATCGATAGGGCATAGGTCAGGTACAATCCTTAGCAAGTCAACCCAAAAGGTTCGGTCCATGCTAACATGGAATGACATCACTTTTGGCATGAGGAGATTTCCACTAGCAGGGCCGGCTCAACCTTTTTGGAGGCCCAAAGCGAATTCTAAAATTGGGGCCCTTTTTGCGATTCCATATCACGGGTGGTTCGGGTCGGGTAGCAGGTCGTAACAGGTTGGAATTCGGATTTGAGTCATTAACAAAGATCATATCCTTTGACAATTACCAACATCAAAAAGATAAATTCGCACTCAACATCATCGTAAATCAAAGGCAACAATCTTCTAAAAGAAAACTTATAAAGCAAGCATTGTGAAAATTTTTTGTATATCAAACATTAACCCAATAGACCAAAAAACCAAACTAAAAATAGATTGGAAAAATAAAATAGAGAAAAAAGTGGTGCCATAAAGATTTGAGTTCTAGTATCCGCAAAGTAACATTGTAGTTATAACCACCCAGCTACAAAGTTATATGTTACTGAAAGGAACAATATACATAAATATATATGTATATGTAGCTTTTCTTTTGAATGGAGGCCCCAGGCCCGATCCTTGGTTTGAATCATAGATGGGCCGGCCCTGTCCACTAGTTGGAAAAAAGACAACGTCAGTAATTGGTTACAATCCTTTAGGACCACACCCTTTGATGAAAGCAACACCTAACAACATCTAGTATAAATAGAGGTGAGCTCATTCTTCACACGAAGGATCTTGACCATTCTCTCTCTCTAAAACTTCTTCTTTTTAGATCAAAACCAATACTTATCACATTGTAGATTGGTCACATGAAGACTTCCCTTCCTGTGGTAAGGTTAAATGCGTTTTCAGTTTTATAGACTTTGTAATGTGATGTAATCTCTCTTCTTTTATGTAGACTAGAAGATATATTTTTCTTTTATGTATAACATATAATATATACTTTTGATTATAACAAGTAAATGACACATCATTAAAGGGTTTCAAAATGGGTGATTCTATTTAAACCCAAGTTTTTACTATTTGCCCAAAATAATATGACATTAATAAATATATGTTTGTGTTTTTCTTTTATAGTTTTCAATATATAACGTTTTACTAAAAAATGAATATGTTTTTACGATACGCTTATTTTTATTTACGTTTTGATGTAAATATTATAAAAACGAAATATAAACTTTTGTAACGACTCATAAAATGTTAAAATTGATACGGCTCCATTTTTTTATAAAATTTATATTGAAACATATATAAAAATATACACATCACAAAACCATATTCGTTTTTTAATAAAACATTACATATCAGAAGTTATAAAAGAAAAACAGAAATACGTACTTGTTAATCTCACATCATCAATTGGTGTAAATAGTAAAAAGTTTGGTGTAAATAGTAGCACTCTTTCAATAATATAATCTCTACTATAATAAAGGAAAACCTTATCATCCTACTTGTCAACATTACAAGCCCTCACCCGTCACTTTCATCCTATATGTCAATTTCTGAGATTTTTGTTTTTTAATTAACCCTATGTGTTGTTGTTGCATATATGCTAAAGAAGAAGGGTTAAAGCTGACCACATACATATCTCTGCCTAAATATCTCATCACTACCAAGGAAAATGGGCGCCCAATTGACTTTCATAGAGAAGATTCAAATTTTGAATCCCTTCTAGTTTTCCATAACATCTCTGTCTTTCCAGTTTTCCAAAAACAACTTTATCTCATTCAAAATTCAAATTCACTATTTCTCCAAAACAGATTTCCAAAACAAATTCAAAAAACGAGAGAGGGAGAGAGAGATGAAAAGATATAAACCCGCCAACCACCCCTACCTCCCCACCTCCGGCAGCCACTTCTCCTCCATCCCCTGTTTCTTCTCCGCCAGCGTCGGATACTCCAGCTCCGGCAATAATTCCTTAACCATCGTTCCGATCTACGGTAAGATTACTCCGATTTAGGTTAAATCGTAGTAGTTAACATCATCGCATCCTTTTTTCTGTTCTTAGATTTAATATTTGGTTATTTCCCCTTTTTCGCTTTCACTTTCCAGGTATGCAAGTTCCCCTCAGTTCAGCCCCATTCGGCACTCGATTTCAACTGAGTTTAGTTCCCATTGAAGTTTATTTAGATTAGATTCATTATTTGGGCATTATTATTAAACTTGCAAGTGTATGATCAGGTGTTTTCCATTGTTTTAATTGAAAACTTGGTACACTTATACCTATATATGTATGTTAATATATGTGTGATAAGTATGCGCAAATTAGCGATTATTGTGCTTATTATTTTTGTTCAAGCTGTATATTTCTGATTCAAACACCTCCTTTTTTTGTGGCATAAATTCTAAAATATATGATCGTATGCTAAGTTCTTTAATAGTAGTGTAAGATAAATTAATAATTTTGTTGATTGTGTTACAAAAAGGAGATCATATATATTTTGTTCATTTTCTAAAGCCTTTTGCAGTATGTCATATTCTTATAGATATTGACAAGTATGTAAAAAATATGTTTTATCCAGTAATTGTTCATACTCTTAGTAAATGTTCATACTCTTATGAGATGATATAAAAGAAAAGAAATTTCATGCTTGCACACCGCAATTGCATTTCTTAGTTTATTCTCTTTAGTATCTTAATCACACAAATTGTTGTCACCAGCTATAAGTGGCAAAATGCACAGGTTGGATTACGGGATTAAGGACAAAACAGCCTTTTGGTTGGAGGGGATGGGGTCATGTTAACTCTTGGTCGTTTTGTTTTACCTAAAAGCGCATTGTCTGTTTTGAAATCTATTAATGATTAGCTCACTTGGTAGATGCTCTTGTGGTCCTAGCCTTTTAGTGAGAGTCTTGGTTTAAAACCCAAGTGAGATGATTATTTGGTGTAATTTAGTAGTGATTAGGAGTTATGTACTCTCAACCGTTCAAAAAAATGTAATAAATATGATTCTGAAAAAATACTACAATATGGATCCAATTATTTTTTAACTGAGCACTTGAGTTTGCTGTTGGAGACTTTTACATTTGGATATTTATTCATCTGGTTTATGTTAGTGAAATACCTTTTGGACTCCCAAAGGTAAAAGATTTTAATTCATGATTACAAGGTGTTATTTGAAAAATATCTGAATAGGTGGGCTAAATAAGTACATAACTACGCATAGGGATTGGTCCTAGAAGTTGTGTTCAGTTACATTAGGGATTTTAAATGTTTTATACCGTTAGTCAGCCAAAAATCACTAGGAATTGGAAGAGTGTACACTATCTCAAATCGGCAAAGATATATGCGATGTATGGCAGTGAATTTCACTTTTAATTCTTAATATAAAGCTTTTGTAGCTATTTGTTTGTCATAGATTACACTGCCCAAATATTGAAAGTATTAAACTTGATATGTAATGTTTACTGGTATAATGTATTCTTTAAATAACAGAACATGAAAAAAGAATCCAAATTGTATGAATGATGGAAATGCAACTGTTACATATAAAAACCAATGTTGTATACGAGGAGATTTTTAGAGATTTATGAATTTTAGTTATAATATGTATTATATTCTCAGTTATTTACATTAATATCAAACCAGATGATCCAATCATTCTTAACAACTGATGTTCTGCTTACCTCAGGCGAATTACTTAATTGTCGGTGTTTACTCTTTTCTTCTTTATCTTTTCTTATTGAGTTCTTACCAACACATTTGTTAAAATCTCAATGATTTTTTATGTGTTCCACTGAACGAATATCCCCTTAATTTTTTATCCAGGATCTGTCAATTCCTAAAAAGTAGGCCACCTTCTGCGTCCGAACATAGACCATTGAATGGGCTTGATTCTACAATCCATGCTGGCATATGTGATTGTCGCAACCCCCGACCCCACCCCGGGAGCGGGAGTCGCGAACCAGTCGAGTGGTACCGGTGTTTGTTTGGCAGCAGAATTTAAAACATCAGGATCGTAGTTAGAAAATAAATATCAGAGTTTCAAAATACCAAACTTTTATATTAAACAAATGGGGTAGAACCCAAGTTTCCATTACAGTATATTTGTAGGGACAAACACTAATTTATGAAAAACATAAACTCCTTTTTAAATAGGTAACTTTTATAGCCACTTTTCTAAGCTTCAGTGCTCTCCAGCTGGCTTCTATTAGCTTCACATTAAGTTACCTGAAACACGTTTTAAAACATTTTATCAGCAAGAAATACTAGCGAATCCATCTCAGTTTTATCAAAACTAGTGATTATACTTTACAGTTATTGAGAGCATCCACATTTACAATGTTTATATCTACACAATTACTCAATCAGTACTGTCAATCATGACTTGTGGGTAATATTACTTTAGGCCCTGTCACCCAACAGTAACGGTTCCTGTCACATTCTCGTGACTGTGGACTAGCAATGTATACAAAACCCCAACATACCGGCAGTATTTGTAGAATACATATACTCAATTACTGTTAAGCATAATTAAAACATTTGAGGTTTTGGTAACACACTTTGACTCACAAAAAGATTTACAAAAAGAGAATGTACTCGCCTTGAAAACTTAGGTATTCCTATAGAGTTTCTGGTGACAGTTCTTGATTACTTCCTGGAATTTATATTTAAAACATACAATGCACATGTGTTAGTAAATTACCCCAAGTCACTTTAGCCATACAACACGAGACAGAACCCCAACGAACTTAGTCAAGCAGAGCCTTGACATGCGTCGGTGGGTCTAAATCAATCGGGTAGGATGCACATACAACACGAGACAGAACCCCAACGAACTTAGTCGGGCAGAGCCTTGACATGCGTCGGTGGGTCCTAAGTCAATCGGGTAGGGTAACGAATTAGTGATTGGGGGTTAAGATACTTACAGCGGGCAGCGCTTCGCAGGTTTAGGGGGTGTTGTTTAAGAGATCGGAGATACGAGAGAGTATATGATCGAATTGTGCGTTCGAAAGTGAGCAGATTTCTCAGTCCCAGACCGGGCCTTATATAGGCTAGTTTGGCATCTCTCGCGCGTCGCGCGGGATTCCTGGTCCTCTCTCGCGTGGCGCCTGGGACACCTAGCTAGGCTAGGTTAACCTCGTAACGAGTATAGGTTGCCACTTGTCGCAAACGGAGACATGTCACCTGGCATCCCCCGCGCGTCGCGAGAGACACCCTGGTCTCTGGCGCGTGGCGCCTGGGGTGCCCAGGTGGACCGGCCTCGTTTTGCGTGCCGTGTCTCGTTTTGCGTGTCTGGCTCGTCGTTTACGGTCAGGTTTGGGGTGTTTTGGAGAGTTGTTACATCCTCCCCACCTTGTTTTAAATCTCGTCCTCGAGATGCACTTGAATAGGTGTGGATACTTACTTTGCATTTCTGACTCTAGCTCCCATGTATATTCTGGTCCTCTCTTTGAATCACATTTTACTTTGACTAGAACTAATCTCTTGCGCTTGAGATTCTTGATTTTTCTATCTTCAATCTGAATAGGTTTCTCTACAAATTTAAGTTTCTCATTACTTCTACATCTTGAAGAGGTATCACCAGTGATTCATCTGCTAGACATTTCTTGAGATTACATACATGAAATACATCATGTATTCCTGCCATTTCCTCTGGCAATTGTAGCTGCTAAGCTACTGGCCCTATTCGTTTGATAATCTTGAAAGGTCCAATATACCTTGGGCTTAGTTTTCCTTTCTTACCGAATCTTACAACTCCTTTCCATGGTGAGACTTTTAGTAGCACTTTATCTCCAACTTGAAATTCCAAAGGTTTGCGTCTGTTATCTGCATAACTCTTTTGACAATCTCGTGACGCTTTCAGTCTTTCCTTGACTTGAATGATTTTGTCAGTTGTTTCTTGCACAATTTCAGGATCGGATAGTTGCTTTTCTCCAATCTCTGCCCAACATACTGGTGTTCGACATTTCTGTCCGTAGAGTGCTTCAAAGGGTGCAGCATTGATGCTGGAATGATAACTGTTGTTGTAGGAAAACTCTATCAAAGGTAAATGTTCATCCCAATTTCCTCTGAAATCAATTACACAGGCTCTAAGCATATCTTCCATTGTTTGGATTGTCCTTTCACTTTGACTGTCTGTTTGAGGATGGTATGCTGTACTTAGATTTAATCTAGTTCCCATTGCTTTTTGGAAACTTGTCCAAAAATGAGAAGTAAAACGGCTGTCCCTGTCAGACACAATAGATAAAGGAATTCCATGCGATAAAACTATTTCATTTACATATAAGTTAGCTAGCTGTTTCGTACTGAAAGTTTCCTTCATCGGTAAGAAATGAGCAGATTTAGTTAACCGGTCTACAATCACCCAGATTGTATCATTACCCTTTCGTGTCCTGGGTAGTTTGGTAACAAAGTCCATTGTTATCAATTCCCATTTCCAAGTTGGCATTTCCAATTGTTGTAACAAGCCTGAAGGTTTCTGATGTTCAGCTTTAACCTGTGAACATGTTAGACATTTAGCAACGTAGCTTGCTACATCCTTCTTCATTCCTATCCACCAGAAATTCTTTCTTAAATCTTTATACATCTTATCACTTCCAGGATGCATTATACTTAGTCTTATGGGCTTTCTAAAATTCGATTTCGCAGGTCCCCTTGGATAGGAATCCAAATCCTTTCCTTATGGAATCTCCAAATTCCATCGGTTCCTTTCTCTAATTCCTTAATCATCCCTTTTAATCCTTCAGCATCGTCCTTGATTGTTGTTTCCTGTGTCTGCTTAATTTGGGTCATTTAAATCTATCTGCGGGTTTAGTCTAAGAGAGCGTACTCTTTTCGGCTTCTCACGATAATTTCGACTTAAAACGTCTGCTACTACGTTAGCTTTTCCTGCATGATACTGGATATGACAATCATAATCACTAAGGATTTCCATCCATCGCCTCTGTCTCATGTTTAATTTCTTTTGTCCAAAGACATATCTTAAACTCTGATGATCTGTGAATACCACGAACTTACTACCGTAAAGATAGTGTCTCCAAATCTTAAGGGCAAAAATTATTGCTCCTAACTCTAGATCATGGTTGTATAATTCTCTTCATGCTTCTTAAGTTGTCTAGAGGCATAAGCAATTACTTTTTTGACGTTGCATCAACACACATCCATATCCTAATTTCGACGCATCACAATAAACTACGAAATCTTCAGTCCCTTCTGGCAAAGCGAGTATTGGTGCGTTGGTTAACTTTTGCTTCAAAATTTTGAATGCTTCTTCCTGCTTTGGTCCCCATTCAAACTTAACTGATTTGCAAGTTAGCTTGGTTAACGGGATGGCTATTCTAGAAAAATCTTGAATAAAACGTCTATAATATTCTGCCAATCCAAAAAAACTTCTTACTTCCGTTGGTGATTCTGGGACCTTCCATTTGGTAATTGCTTTGATCTTTGTGGGATCCACATGAATTCCTTCGTGGTTTACCATATGACTAAGGAATTGTACTTCTTGTAACCAGAATTCACATTTTGAGAATTTTGCGTAAAGCTTTTCCTTCCTCAGCAATGTTAGGAGTATATGCAAATGCTCTGCGTGATCTTCCTTACTCTTAGAGTAAATTAGAATATCATCTATAAACACAATTATGAATTTATCCAGGTATGGTTTACATATCATGTTCATCATGTCCATAAATTCAGCCGGGGCATTGGTTAAACCAAATGGCATGACAGTAAATTTTATGACTGTACCTTGTTCTGAAAGCAGTTTTAGGAATGTTCTCTTACTGTACTTCCAACTGATGATATCCTGAGCGTAAGTCGATCTTAGAAAAGAATCGGGCTCCTTGGAGTTGGCCAAACAAATCATCAATTCTTGGTAATGGGTACTGATTTTTTATTGTCACCTTATTCAATTCTCGGTAATCAATGCACATTCGCATTGATCCGTCTTTCTTCTTGTCAAATAACACTAGTGCTCCCCAAGGCGATGAGCTGGGTTGTATGAAACCTTTCTCTAGTAATTCATCCAGTTGTTTCTTCAATTCCTTCATCTCTGTTGGTGCTAGGCGATAGGGTGCTTTGGCAATCGGTGTCGTTCCTGGTATTAGGTGAATTCTAAATTCAACCTCTCGATCTTGCGGTAATCCAGGCAACTCTTCTGGGAAAACATTAGAGAATTCAGATATCACGGGATTATCTTTTAATTCCTTTTCTTTAGTGTTGATGATTAGGGAAATCATATACGCCATTCCTCCTTTCCGTATATAGCTTGCAGCTTTCATCACAGAGATGAATTTCGTTGACCTTGTCGACTTATCTCCTTTAATTGTGATCCTTTCGCCAGATGGTGCATTTACTCTACAGACTTTTGATCACATACTATCCATGCCTGATTGGCTACCAACCAATCCATTCCTAACACGACATCAAATCCGGCAAGATCCATTGGGAAAAGGTTAGCGGTAAAATTATGACTTCAAATTTCGTTCGATCGTGAAACACCGGATTAGCAGCAATAGAAACTGCTGTTGTATTATCACAATACAAATTTACTGACACGTTTAACTCCCCAAGCAGGTTAACAAGCCACAAAATTTCACCTGTCGCAGTACACATAGCTCGATACTCAGCTTTTGCTGTAGAACGAGATATTGTGGACTGCTTTTTACTTTTCCAAGTTATTAACGACTCTCCTAAAAGTACACAATAACCAGTTACGGACTTTCTAGAAACCAAACATTTAGCCCAATCTGAGTCCGCATATGTAGCTAACTCAAAACCAAACTTTTCTTAAGCAGAATTCCCTTTTTACCAAAGTAATCTTTTAACACAAGATTAATAAACTCAGTTCCATTATCAGTTCTAATTGTTTTTACAGATTTTTCAAACTGTGTTTTAACTAACTCAATAAAATGTTTAATATTCTCAAAAACTTCATCTTTGTATCTCAACAAATAGACCCAAGTAGACTTAGTATAATAATCAACCACAGTAAGAAAATACTTATAACCCTCTCTGCCTTTAACTCTATAAGGCCCCCAGACATCCATATGAATAATCTCACCCAAACTTCTTGTTTTATGATCACTTAATGGAAAAGGATCACGATGTTGTTTTGATTTTTGACAAGTTTCACACGGTATATTTTTATCAAACTGTTTCAAATTCAACTCATTTTTTAAAACTTTCAAGACAATTTCAGATGGATGTCCAAGTCTGGCATGCCATAAACTAGTTAAATCTACACTATTGCAACTAAAACAAGTAGACACAGACGACTCACCACAGAAATACAAACCATCTTGTTGATTACCAGTCACCAGGATTTTCTTTGTTGACGAATCCTGAAGATAACAAGCACTTTCATTAAATAACACAGAAACCTTACTATCCTTAGCAAGTTTATATACAGAGATAATATTCACACAGTAATCTGGTACTACAAAACACATCATAAAGAGTGACCCTATCATTTAATTTTATATCCCCGATTTTTGTTACCAAAGCACTCGTTCCATTGGGATGATTTACTTTAACATTATATTCAGAAATACCCAATTGATTAATTAAACACCTATCACTCGTTACCATATGCTGATTAGCACCAGAATCACAGATCCAACTCATGTGTTTTAAAGAATCTCTTAAACTTGAAAAACAATACAAAGTCTTAACTGTATTAGAATACCAAGTCAAATTAGACCCTCTACCTGACATATTACAGCTAACAGAACCTTCCTTAGATTTTTTATTAAGTAAACTCAACAGCTTTGACATCTGATCAACAGTTAAACTCGAAACAACATTCTTATCAACTTCAGATGAATCGCTAACAACATTATTACTAACAACCTGTTTCTTCCCTTGTCTAAATTTATTTTTCATCCAGGGAAGATACCCAATAATTTCAAAACATTTGTCAATGTTATGTCCAACTTTGTTACAATGAGAACACTTCAGATTCTGGTTTAAACTTTTACTAATTTTCTTCCTATTGTCAATAACAGAATTAGTTTTAGCAAAAAAAACCAACATTTTGTTCTTTGGACATATTAACATTTGAATTTCCTATGAGATTCTTCCCTGGAAATAATTGAAAAAGCTTCCTTCACACTAGGTAATGGATCATTAATCAACAAATTTGTCCTAACAGATTGATACACATTGTCAAGACCCATCAAGAATTGCATCAACTTACTCAAATGACTAAAATCATTATATTGTTTCGAAGCATTACATGTACAAACAGGTATTTGTAAGATTTGATCCAATTACTTCCACATAATGTTTAACTTGTGATAATACTCAGCCACAGATACACCGTTTTGAGAAAAAGAATTAATTCTTTGATATAAATCAAAAACAATAGACCCATCAACCTTATCATAAGTCTCTTTTAACTCTTTCCAAACCTCAGATACAGTTTTAGAATAAACATGACCAAGATATAACTCTTCTAAGACTGAGTTTAAAATCCAAGTTAAAACAACTAAATTACACCTCTCCCATTGAGCAGCTAATATGTCATTAGTTTCAAGTTTAACCACAAAACCATCAATAAACCCAAGCTTATTTTTAACCCTTAAAGCAAGTGTCATAGCATTAGCCCAAACCGTGTAAGTTTCCGTTCCTTTTAGTTTAACACTAATTACACTTAGATTTGTAGAATCACTCGGATGTAAATACAACCGATTATCAGGTTCCAGTTTACTAATCAAAGTTTCACCAAACACATTAATAAAATCAGCCATGTCAACACAAACAACCAATTAACAAGTAAACAATCAAAAAATCACAAAAAACCTAAACAGTAAACAAGTGCCAGGGACCAGATGGTAAGTTCGTCACTCTAAAGGTGCTTACCAAGCCTTTGCACAAGTACTGTGACCTAGATAACAAGAACACAGCCAAGGAATATTTAAGAATCAAATCACAAAACCAGTAATCAACACAACTCAACAAATATTCAAAAGACAAATCACAAATCGAGTAAACAACACAAACAATGCAACAGAGGATGTCCCACCCTGTGTCCCGATCAACAAACCGGCCCAACTACTCCGGCAACAAGATGCCTCAATGCAGAAATTAAAAACAACAGAAAGTAAAACAAAGAAAGATCTCACCGAGATAGCAAACCCTAGCAGGGGTTTCTCCAATTCTGATTAGGATTTTACAACTTTAAAAAGTTGAACCCCTTAATACAGAACAGCAGCTTCCTGTTCTTTTTCTGCACTCCTCCTTCAACAGATTTTGACTCGGCAAACACTTTTCCACCACGGTTCACAATCCTTCACCGTGTCTGAAGAGGACAGTCACGATTGAACAAAACGGACACGATTCCTGAATTTACACCGTCAAGAACCTCAATAGATGAAAAACCCCAAATCACGAAACCCTAATTTCTGATAATGAACAGCCAGAACGATGAACAACGGAAGCAAATACCCCACGAGCTATTATAGCTCTGATACCATGTCAGAATGACTGGTATGAACGACAAAACCTTTATTACAATCGAAACAAATACAGGAATCGACTACACAAAGAAACCCAACTCACCAACAGTTCATCAACACAATGAACGGTTATCTTTGACTACTTAACGGAACAAGCTTATCAAGATCTTAACACAAGACCTTGAACAAAAGCCCTAAATCTGAACAAACGATCAAAAACCCTAAGAGACAAATGAGAGACTTGTAACAACTTTTCACAAAACCAATAATGCAGATAACACAAGCGAACCACTCTTTTATACTCCAAGCATCAGTCTTGGAATCTTGTAATAAGGAACCCATCAGTCCTTGTTAGCGAAGCCCAGCAGCCCATCAGTAAGCAGCCCAGGAGTAACCAGCCCATCAGTCAGGTAGCATTAGACCAGCAGCATCCATGTAACACAATAAAAGTGATAAAAACAAGTGTTAGTGCATACAATATGCATATTATATCCTGTACAATATATATATATATCTAATAATAAAGTGTTAGTGTATACAATAATATTATATTCTGTACAATATATATATATATATATATATATAATAATATGTTCATATATGATATTATTTTAACAAGAAGCCAACTTTTGCTTTCTTGAACCCTGTTTAAATCTGATACGGTTTGTTAAGTTTGCATCATTGAAACCGAGGATTCTTTGAGGTATATATTGACTTCACTGAAACTTAATTAATTATTTTTGTGTATGCATACTAACAAGGTGAAGTTTGAATTAGATTGTGAATCATGGGATGCCCATTGAGCTTTTCGATGGAGTGGAGCAGATGACCAGAGGTCATTAAAAGAAGTGCATTGAGGAGCGCTTCAAAGAAATGCTGGCTGCCAAAGGCTTAGTTAGAAGCGGTTTAGATCGAAATTGATGATCGGGACTAGGAAAGCACTTTCAACCATTTATATAAATAAGATAATATACTTCTAACTACATTTCTCTATAGTTTGTTTTTATTTATTGTTTTAATTATGTTCTTTCTAAAATGTTTTGTTCTATTTTAGCTATTTAGTACGATTGATTTTAATTTTTCAATAGACTCAAGGAAGTATTTACCCATGTTTAAGTATTACAAAATCTGTATAATTCTTTTATAGATAACACATGTATTATGTATTACTTTTTTATGATTTTAATTAAGATGTTATTTATAAAATTATAATATAGTCCCTGATGCTATGAAATCAAGTATGAACATAATTTGTTTGTATGATTTCAAGTATTAACTTGTGACCCCAAGAATTATGAATATTTCACCGAGTGTGGTCATTTCTCTAGGAAGTGAAATTTCGGGTGTATTCAAGATGCCGTACGGGATGCCACCCCAACCTGATTTGATGTGCACAATACTTGAACCCTTTGTAAGCATAGATGTTCACATTAAGTTATTTATTTCAATAAGATAATTCAATTCGGTGTAATTTTATTTACGTTAGCATTTGAACGTGTCTTTCATTAAATGGTTTATGTCAATATTGCTAAATAAGATAATTTATTGTGAAACAAATGCCCTAAGTAATTCAATTTTTGTTTTTTTTTAACACGATCCATAACCCGTGAAGCTCACAGGTATATAACCTAGTAAACTAATAAAAGAAACTATATGGGGTCAAAATGGAAAAACCTAAAACTACTGGACTAAAAATGAAAATTAATACTCACACTCTGTATGTAATATATGAATACCTTTCTTGCAGAAGAATTAAACCTGCAAATAAGTTATCGTTTCTACCAAAAAGCTTCGATCCACCATTGTCAATTTGTCACACAGGTGAGACTCTCGATCTCGAAAACTTTCGCACCTTTAAAACCCTAATTGTATGTAATATAGTTCATCTTGTTCAGTTTCTTGCCCTAACTTCTTGCTATTTTCTCTTATTATTCATTCGTTCATTGTTGTTTACCAATTTCTTTGTTATTGTGCCAATTTTACCGATACATGAACCGAATTTGACTGAAAAATATGATTGATTGTAAGTATATTGTATATATGTGTATACAATATACTTACAATCAATCATATTTTACCGATATACAAAATACCTAGGATTTCCCCTTACTTTTAGCTAGCTGTTGATCACAATTTGGATTTAAGGTTGTTATCAGTGTTCTTCAGTTTGTTCTGAATTATTTCACTATGATTTTCGTTATTCTGTGTGGATTCATATGTGTATACCTGCTCATGACTGAACAAGTAATTTGTAAATTCAAAAACTAGGGTTACTAAGTTTTAAAGTCTGATTTGTTCAAGATACGTTTGATCCTAGATCAAGTAAACTTGCCTCCAACTGGATAATAGGAGACAATACTCGAACAGCAAATAAAAAAGAACAATAACAACGATCAACAATCGTACCTCGTAAGTCCCACAAACAGCCTTGGTTTTAAAAAAGTGCATCTTAGGCACGAGGCGCATCAAGGTGCAAGGGCCATTGCTTTTACGCTTAACGGCTAGAGTAAACCAACAAGCGCCAAAAAAGCGCATTTTGTGGTTTTACTGGCCTTAGGTACGCGTCTCTTGTACATACAGTGTTTTTATGCAGCAAACCGTTGTACCTTGGGTTTTTTTTGGCTTTACATGTAGGTAAAATCATATAAAAACCTTGTATATAGCAATATTTTGGGTAGGGGAAGCTAAAAACCTATGTGATACATAAAAAGGTTACATAATCGTCTTGCCCATCGGGTACGAAAAGCCCACCGCTTTTGCACTTTGCGCCTTGGTTTTAGGCCTCATCGCTTTTGTGCGCTTCCGCTTATTAAAACCAGGCAAATAGCAAAGCTATTGGTAGGGTGGGATGTAGGCAAAACTTACCTCTATCTCTGGGGATAGAGAGGCTGCTTTTAGAGAGCCCCCTGACCCCCTACCACTAGAATCAGAAAATATATATCGTAAAAGATGCACTTTTTCGACTGTATTTTGATCTTTGAAACCTGTTAATGTTCAAAACCCGTACAATGTGTGGATGTGGTATACTAGTATTTGGGATACCACACACTAAATTAAAAAATCCAAGTCAGAATGAAAGTTTCTTTCGAGAAAGCAATTTGAGAACGGTAGTGAGTGTTGCCGGCTGATTGCAATCTCTCTGTCTACTATTAATTTGTTGATAGTTTTTGTGTGCTTTGTATACATGTAGCGTTTGCAGAAATGGTTTCTTCTCAAAATGAAAAAGTTTGTTGAGCTCAGAAGGAGATTCTCAAAGGACTCAGTAAGTATATTTTATCTCTTCTGTAATATGCAAATAATATAAATGTGAATGTTATTTAGTATAATGTTATAATTCATTCTTCTTTTGAAACAGGTACCCATATGTTACTGGTACATCTGTGATTGGGATCAAATACAAGGATGGTATTCTCATGGCTGCTGACATGGGAGGTTAGATACTTTGATACCCAGTTAATGTTATTAATCATTTTAATTCATCGAATAAATATATGACGTATCGTGTACGAAAAGCGGTGCACTTTGCACCTCACGCTTTTAAAGCCAAGAATTCCATGCAACATATAACCAAAAAATAGGTTCATTTATCTTAACCTTATTATCAACTTATTTCCGAAAATTAAAATATTAATTCATCTAGTCTTTGCTTCATTAGGTTCCTATGGATCCACTATCCGCTACAAGAGTGTGGAGCGGTTGAAGCTAGTGGGCAAACATTCTCTAATTGGTGCAAGTGGGGAAATCAGCGACTTTCAAGAGATTCTAAAATACCTTGATGAACTTATGTAAGCAATTTTTTCTTTGTTTCTAGAAGCTATACTTTGAAAGTGTCTACTTGCAATATTAACAATGTTGGTTAGTGATCTTTAGAAGTTCAAATAGCAAGCTCTGACCGCTACTTACTGCTGCTTTACGCAGCTTGCATGACAATATGTGGGACGATGGGAACTCACTTGGTCCTAAAGAGGTTCACAATTATCTAACCCGTGTGATGTACAATCGCCGCAACAAGTTTGACCCGTTATGGAATTCGCTTATACTTGGTGGGGTCAAGAACGGGAAGAAGTATCTAGGATCTGTAAGTGTTCTTAGACCATGTTTTATTTCATGTCATTTATTTTTTATTAATTTTCTCGTGGAAACATATGAGAACCACACCTGACTGACGAGGCTATTTAGATTTCAAACCCGTTTACGTTTAGTTCGGATGGGTAAAATCCATAAATGTATCTAAAAAAGAAGCGGCCCAAACAGTATTGCCTACGAAATCTCTATAATTTTAAAAAATCAGTTTGTTCTTGCAACATTTTTTGTAAGTTATATAAAACACGAATTTTTTGTTGAAAAAAGTCGGACAAAATGATTCAGATCAACCTGATCTGACCCTTATTAAAACATGACTCGTTGGTAGGGCTGCAAACGAACCAAACGTTCAAAGTTCATTTGTATTCATTCGTTTAATAAATGAACGAACACGAGCAAGAAATTTCGTTCGTTCAGTTAAATGCGAACATGAACAGAGGCCGCTTTCGTTAATTTATTTTTGTGAACGTTCGGTGATGTGTTTGCTTATGTTCGTTTGTGTTCGATAGTTCATTAGCGTTTTTAATTTTGTATTTTATTTAAATACTTCAAAATTCTGAAAATAAAATAGTATTATATATTTTGTTCATAAACGCTTGTTTGTGTTCGTTTGTTTTCATTTCTGTTCATGAACATTTGTTACCTAAAACGAACACAAACGAACACGAACACACAAACACTTCATTTCCTTAACGAACGGACACGAACGTAAAATCTCGTTTGGTAAGTGTTCATGAACAGTTCGTGAACACATATGTTTCCTTAACAAACGAACACGGACAAGGTCTTGTTCATGTTTGTTCAGTTCGTTTACAGACCTACTCGTTGGGCTACTTGTATACTTTTTTTTGGTTTCTTTGTTTCCAGATTTATCCGATAAATTTACAAGAACTCGTTCTTCTCATTAATTTATTATTGTATATTTTTCATAAAACGTTTTTTGGAATTAGTTTGTCAATGTAAATTTGTAATAATATTGTTAAAAACATATTATAACACAAAATATTTACAAAAATGTTAAAAATTATCGGACAAAACAATTCATATCAGCTTGATCCGGCCCATACCATTACTGACCTGTTTTGCTTGTCCTTTTATGGCTTCATCTTTTCGAAATTATGTGCTAATTTCACACAAATGGATTTTTCTCATATTATTTGGTAAATATGTGCAGGTTAGCATGATTGGTGTACACTTTGAGGACGATCATGTTGCCACCGGGTTTGGTAACCATCTGGCCCGCCCGATTCTTCGTGAAGAATGGAGGGAGGATTTGACTTTCGAGGAAGGGGTCAAATTACTGGAGAAATGCATGCGTAACCTTTTGTATCGTGATAGATCTGCTTTCAACAAGCTTCAGGTGTGTATACATACATGGGCCCATATGGGTCAATTTTATCTCAATCCAGTGAGATGTTAACAACCTTGTGTACCTGTTTCAAATAAAACACGACCCATTTTGACCCGTTTGGGTTGTGTTTATATTTATGCCATTTTTGTCCCTGAGGTTTGGCCAGTTTGGCGATCTTCGTCCAAAGGATTGTTTTTCCGGATCTGGATTCATAAGGTTTGAAATCTTGCCATTTTCATCTAGCTTGTTAACTCCATCCATTTTTCCCTGTTAAGTCTTTGGTCTTTTTCACTTTATGTAAAAAGACCGAATACCCCTGAAAGGGACTGAATTGCCCTTTAAGTTAACAAAAAAAAAAAGAAATACCCTTGACTAAACGGAGAAAAATAGATGAAAATGGCAAGATTTCAAACCTTTTGGATCCAAATGCGGAAAAACAAACCTTTGGACGAAAATCGCAAAACTTGCTAAACCTCAGGGACGAAAATGGCATTTTACTCTTATCATAATATATTGTTTTCAATCATAAGAAGTGCGTTTATATTTACGAGGAGTTTGAAAAACGGACGGAAAGTGTTAAGTCAATCCAACCCAACTCGGCTTGTTTCAACTTGTAAAAAAATCAACTTGCTCAACCCGAACCCGTTTTGCTTTAATACCCCAATCTGCCCGACTAGTCCATTGCGACGCCTCACATTTACTCTTCATTATACGTTTATTAAAATAGTGGTAGAAGTATTTTTGACACATTTAAATTTGAAATGACAGATAGCAAAGATCACAGAGGAAGGGTTTACTATTTCTCAACCATACTCTTTGAAGACTTTCTGGAACTTTGCGGCTTTTCAGAATCCTACAGTTGGTGCTGAGGGTTCATGGTAGGAGTTTGGCATTCGAGTGCTTCAAACATGTTTTACTAAGTTTACTATGATGTATTTTCGATGATTTAAAGATGTTACTCTTTATTTCGTTTCTTCGGTTCGTGTGTTATGAGTTTAATGTTGTGTTGTTATATTTGATCTTGTTTATTATGTTTTATAAAGAAAACAGGTAAGCACTTTTCCGTGTCCATCTGTAGGAGGTCTTCATCCGCTTGCAAGTTTTTTCGGAAAACTCTTTATTCCAGTGAGAATGGTGCCACATGCTTATATTTCTTAGTTTTAATAGGACTCCTTACAAACGTTTACGAAATCAAGAAATAACCCTTCACGTGTTAAATTAAAACTTTTATCGCTGAGTGTGATAGCATCTTCTAAATGAATTAAGGGTTAAATACGTTGTTTTTAATAAGTGGTTTTCAAAAAATTATTCCTATGGATTTGGAAATAAAAGTTTATTCTTATGATGAAATAAGTTGACTGTTCACGTGTAATTATAAATTAAGCTGTTTATTATTAGTTTAGGAAATGTACCTAATATGAAAATTTAAAAACATTGTATTTTACTTTTATATTTAAATTTTACTTGTGTTATTTATTCCAGTGGTCTTTTGCCCATAGCATGACACTATAACCCATAGAACTTAACTTTAACCATCTAAATTTGGTTTTCCGATTAAGATGGTTTTAGCATGTGAAAATGATCCATACAACAGAGTCAGTTAGAGTGGCGGAAACCCTCAGGGGTAGGAGAGAGACAGTCCAAAATTGACCTGAGATGAGCGGATTAGGAGAGGGAACATATGTAGGAACTTAGATTTTTCTACACTTTAGATAGACTTTAAATGTGATTCGTCTTCTTGTATTTATTTTTTTATGTTGTTTTTGATGTTATATATGTATGTTTTTACCTTGTTTCTTTTTCACCACTTCTTTTGTTATTTGTAGTTTTTTGTTTCTATTTATATATCTCTAGTTTTATTTATTTTTCTGCAATGTGTTTTATAAGCAATCTTTATCTCCGTGATAAATGTAAGATTTGCCTACATGTCATCTTCACAAACCATACCAATAAGTTTGCTTTTGTGAGATCTACTAGGTTTAGTGGTGGTTGTTATGTTTAGAACTATAAATCTACAAGGTTTGTCAAAAATTTAAAATACTTTATAGATTGAATTTCAAATTTTGTCCTTTATCTTTATATCCAATTTCAGGTGGTGTCCGTTACCTTTAAAATTGATGACTTTTTATTTTATGTTTCAAAATCTTGCACGGTTTGTCCTTTAAGCCTAACCCAATTACTTTTTTCTTTAAATGAGATATGTGCATGCCAAGATTTGTCTTTTCCACTACCTTCTTCAATTTTTCCCCAAATTAAATAATCCAAACCCTAATCATTTGCCAATCCAATTTTGAAGAACAACCCCACACCAAAACAGATTTGCTACCCCAAATCTTCATAAGCTTTATCTTCTCATATTTGGTTCAAATCTGATATGCCACCCCATCAAAAACCCACCAAAAACCCCATCACCTGTCGACAAAATTGAAGCTAAATTGAAAGCCCTAAACTAAAATACCAATCCAAGAATCACATGTCTGATTTGCCACCCCATCAAAACCCATCACCTGCATCACCGGCCACCGATAACCACACCTGCACCACCTGCCACAACAACCACCGGCCACCCACAACCACCTGCACCCATGACTGCACCTCCACCACCAACCACCCGCACCCATAACCGCACCTCACCACCAACCACCCCAACTACCGCCCCTGCTTCATCTGCTTGTTCTTCAGAATTAGGGTACAGAGAGAGAGAGAGGGGAGGGAGAAGAGAGAGAGAGAGTTTAAAGGGACTTTGATCTACAAAATTAAGGCGGAGAAAGAGTTTTTAAGAGAAAGGGGTTAAAAGAGAGACTATGTGTGTGATTTGTGTTTATATATATTTTAATTTGTTATTAACATATTCTTAATTAGATAGACAAAATTACAAAAGTACCCTCTTGTGACATGCACATGATCTCATTTAACAGAAAAAAGTAATTGGGTTAGGCTTAAAGGACAAACCGTACAAGATTTTGAAACATAAAGTACAAAAGTTATCAATTTTAAAGGTAAAGGACACCGCCTGAAATTGGTATAAAGATAAAGACAAAATTTGAAATTCACTCTACTTTATAAAAGCAAAGAAATCATCTGCTTAACCAGAACTCCGTTTTTTATTTATTCGTAGCAAACTTAATAACAAAACAAAACCGAAGTTCCTATAATTGATGAAAATTCAAACAAAACTCTAGATTATAAACCGAAGGTACAAGTGAAGAAATAGAGGTCTAGTTGCCACCATTAGCTCGTTACAGATATGTTAAATCATCATGTTAGAGGTCTAATTTGCCATCACTAGCTCGTTATGGATATGTTAAATCATCATGTTAGATATGACAACCATCATGTTTGGATTTTAGAAAGGAACATGTAGGATAAGATTATTTGACAATAGTTTGTTAAGATATAATCATTGCAATACTATATGGATCAATTAGTAATTATTAATAAGTTAAGGGCCAATCTATGACATAATGGATCCATTACTTTATTCTTTAATTAAGACATTAGTTTGGTGCATAGTCTATCCCACTTCATGGTTGTAGGGCTCTAAAAGAATCGAACGTTCAGTGAACAGTTTGTGAACTGTTCGATGAAAAGTTCGTTTATGTTCGTTCGTTAATAAACGAACGAATATGAACAAAAAATTTCGTTCGGTTAGTTAAATGAACGAACATGAACAAAGGTCTCGTTCGTTCAATTGTGTTCGTGAACGTTTGGTAAGGTGTTCGTGAACGTTCGGTAATTTGCGTTCGTTTATGTTCGTATGTTTGTATTTTAATTAAAGATTTTTGTACTTTCATATATTTTATCTATACTTTTTATATTCTTAAACTTATATTTATTTTATCACTCTAACAATTAAATTAGGAAACCCTATCTCACCTTGTTTATGCATCATTTACGTTTTGTTTCTCTTAATTTACATCGATGAATACGATCAACCTCCGTTCCACAATAAAGGATTCAAGTTCCAGTGCTAGTCTCTGGGTCATCCAACTTTATCCTTCGTCGCATTCGCCAAATTTATTTGTGTTCGTGAGTCGTTCATGAATGTAACATTCGTCGAAAAACGGGTTTCAAAACCCGCTTCGTTTATTAATCAAATATACAGTTATAAGTTCCGTTGCGTATTTATTGTTCATATTAATTTTAAACAATACATAACTAATAAACATTTCTAGAATTTTAAACCATAATTAATAAATAATAAAAATAAGTAAATAAAAAAATAAAATAGGGCAGCCGGGTTTCGAACCCGGGTCACCCACAAAGACAAACACGCAACACACCACTCCACGCACTGCTTTTGTGATAAACACGGAAACAAATAACATTTATAATAAAACCGAAAGTCAAATCTGCAATCAGCGCGCCCAGAACTCGCACTCACCGGAAAAACCGACATTCCGCGATTTTGGCTACTTTTCCTTTGACTGAAACGCACAAATTGATTTCGATGCCAGTTATAACCGTTGCCGGAAATCAATTTCGGTCATAACCGTCGGAAATCAGTGACCGTAAACTTGGACCTTAATTCAAACTCGAATCAACTGATCTTCCTTATAAATACCCACTCAAACATCTTGTAAACCTTTCGCTCAAAACCGCACTTTCTTTCCGAAGTTTCATTTCTTCAAAAGCTCGTCGCCGGAGATTTCCAATTTCGCCGGAATATCGCCGGAATCCCTGATTAGAAAACCGCATTCGTTCATCAGACGGTATAATTGTCTAAACCTTCTTGCTACCTCTTGATTTATAATTTAATTGTTCAAACCAATAATCGAAATTGTTGAACAGTTCACTCAGCCGGAGATCGCGAATCAGAGCTGACGGAATCCTGCCGGAAATCTGAAGCAAACTCTCTGTTCCGGTATACCATATCACTTAATCTTTTTCTCCGTTTCAATCAAGTATAAATTATGGTCGATTAAACAGAACAATCGGGTTTCACTGTTCTGTGTTCTTCACAGTGAAGAAGATGAAGGTTGAACAAGTATATTAGTATAATTAAAGTTGGATATTTAACCGGGTTGGACACACAGTCCAGCGGTGGACTGTGTGCTAATACAATATGCACGTCCCGAGTTCGAACCGCACAAGTTACCGACTTTCAGAAATAAAACCAACATTTTTAGAACTTAATCAGATCAAGTCACAGAATGTTTATAAGAGGAATATAATTCAGTTAGCATATTAGAAACACAGCCCAACTGGTTGGGCTGTGCGCACTCGAACCGAACGTCCCGAGTTCGACTCCGGGTCTCTGAAGCCGGTTCGGCCATATTAAATCATTTTTGATATAAACTAAATAAGGTTAAAGTTAATTAGTATATATTATAATTAAAACAGAGAATATTTCGGGTTAGACACGTAGCTCAGTTGGTAGAGCTGCGTGCACGTATACGAGAGGTCCCGAGTTCGAACCTCACTCAGCGCATAGAAAACACAGTCTGATCGGTCAAGACCCGGTCAACGGTCAAAAAGTCAACTTTTATTTATTTATTTAATTAGAAAATTATTTAAAAATACTTAAAAAATAAGATTATTAAAGTTAGAAAATTTCCTTAAACTCACAAAAATTAATCTAAAAATCCCATTTAAGAGCACTAATTAAAAATATTAATCTCAAATAAAATTTATTTATTTATCGAATCATTTTGTTATTATCTAGGTTAGTTTTTCCCTCGTCGAAAATCCTAAATTCGTGCGCATTCAACGTCATCAAAGAACGCACCCATTGTGAGTGAATCTCTACCAATTCCCCATTTTAATCATGTTTTGGGGTGTATCATGTGTCGTATAATCCTTTATTTTATTTAAACACTTGTGCATACATCATATCCGTGATCAAATGTGTATCAAATGTGTATCAATTGTTGTGTTAATTATATGTAGATTGGATTTATCATTTTCAGTGCACGCATTTCATTAGGCCCATCAGTTCCCCGTGGGAGACGGGTTGAGCATCAGGAGCCTCATTATATCGGCTCCATTTGATTGAGCCTTGATCTCACATACATCATCATTCATGTCATATACTCATCCAAAGTGGTTTGTGATTGTTTATCTATATATGTTTGCTCACATGTGATTATTGCATAAATTTTTCTTATTAAATAAAACAAGAAAGTAGTAACAATGTTTTATCAAGGTTCACTCGCCAACTTTTGTTGACCCAAAATATCCCCCGTTTTACACATGATACAGGTGATCCAGCTGAGACAAGAAACACATAGGAAGGCCTAGAAGAAATAAACAAGTTTAAGCTTTGGAATAATTATATAGTTTCATTTTCTTGTAATTGTATGAATTTTGTTTTGGATATTTAAGTTGTAATTTGAATTTAATAAATATGAAACATCTTAGTAAACATAATGAGCTTTGGTGATAACCCAATTATGCCCCGACTTTTATTCCATTGCGGGTCGGGGTGTGACAGATTGGTATCAGAACTTATGACTATAGGGATATAGGATAGGTTATTAGACCCTTAGAGCCTATACTATAGTTGATTAAAATTTTAAATTGTTTATGCGTTACATACAAAATTCATGATGTTTATATGCTTTATGTTTATTTTTACACTCAATGTTATGCAAGCATGCTCACAAATACATGTTATTATACAATGCTCATCATGAATCATATCCTCATAACATATCATATCCATGAGAGCACACACCTCACGATTACCATGATTTTTGCAATGATTTTTGTATTTTTCAAATCACATCAAAGTGAGTTCTCATGACGGGCATGTAGTAACTGGAAGGGTACGAGTACCGGTAGTCGGAACGTCCTGTCTAGGCTTGGCATTCGTATAAATCCAAAATAAAGGACCAGTTTGCCTACCTGGGGACTAACGATGAGAGTACGAAGGACCTATTAGGCCAAAGCATGCTATACCAAACGTCGTGTGAGCTAACCCCACTTTGAGTTGTCATTGTGTCTACACCTGGACACCCTCCTACCTACATCTCGCAATCATATTTTACGATTTTCATTCGGGTGGTGCGAGTGTTAATCCGCCAACACCAATGTGAATCCTACCAAGCCCAATAGTCACGGGGCCCACATGACTACACAGGCGATGGTATGGGGGACATTGGAGGCCCAAACATGAGCAAACCCAAGACATCCTATGGATGTAGTTGAATTATTGTCAGTTATGTTATTTTTCATTCTTTTTACGACGGATGACACCTAGAAACTTCTTAAACTCACAATCTTCCTATGTATGTTCCTGTAGATGTCGGCTAGGCAACTACATGGAGGTAGAAAGTCAGGAAGATCAAATGAACGCTTGGCCACACAAATTGCTAAACAAATGACTGCTGTGCTTCCTGACATCGTAATTCAAGTTCAACAAGCTCTCACCGCAAACCTCATCAATCCTCCCAATCAAGAAGACCAGAGCGTCGCCAACCCTCCTTCCAAAAAGTGCTCCTACAAACACTTCAAATCTTGCGATCCCCCAAAATATGATGGTACCGAAGGTGTTACCGCTGTCACACCCCGACCCGCAGCAGAATAAGAGTCGGGGCATAATTGGGTTATCACCAAAGCTCATGATATTAACTAATATGTTTCATATTTATTAAATTCAAAATTACATCCTCAATATTCCAAACATGTTCATACAAAAACAAAGAAGATAATCAACTAAACAATCCAAAGTCTAAACCAGTTTATTCTTCTAAGCCATCCTATGTGTTTCTTGCTGCAGCTGGATCACCTGTATCATGTGTAAAAATGGGGGGTTTTGGGTCAACATAAGTTGGCGAATGAACCTTGTTATTTATTATTGATCTCTTGTTATCTTTATCATGAAAAATTGTGCAATAATCATATGTAAGCAAACGTAATTAAATCATACAATAACAATAACAACAACAAACAATAACATACAATAACAAACCAACTTGCATGAATATATAACATGAATGAAACTGTATTTGTTGGCAACGTCACGTTCACGCTCAATAATGTAATGGGGAACGGACGGCCTATGATAAATGTCTGTGCGATCAAGGCTCAATCAAACGGAGCCGATCGTATGTTGGCAACGCCTGGTTCACGCTCATAATGTAATGGGGAACAGCTCAACGCTCATAATGTAATGGGGAGCGGCGGCCTATGATAATGTATGTACTGAAAACGATAAATTTAATCTAAACAATAACCACACAAACAGTTGATACATGTTGAATACACATTTGTTCATGGATATGATAGATGCACAATAGTTTAAATATGATAAATAATAAGACACATGATACACCCCAAAAACGTGATTAAAACGGGGAATTTATAGAGATTCACTCACGTTGGGTGCGTTCGGTTGAAGATGATGAAATGCGCACGAGTTTAGAGGGTTGATCGACGAGGATTAACTAACCTAAATAATAACGAAAGGTATGGTAAATGAGTGGATTTTATTAATAATTTTAATAGGATTTTTAGATATATTTTTTTGAGTTTAAGGCTATTTTCTAACTTTAAAAACATTATTTTTAAGTATTTTTTAATTGATTTTTGAATTAAATAAATAAATAAATAAAAATATAAAAAAAATGTTGACTTTTGCGTTGACCATTGACCGTTGACCGTGACTGTTGACTGTTTGACCGGTTTGCTAATGTGCAAGTGTGCGCCGGGTAAGGCTCGAACCCGAGACCTCCCGTACGCGTGCACGCAGCTCTACCAACTGAGCTACGTGTCTAACCCGAAATAATTCTGTTTTTAATTATATTTATATACTGTTTTACTTTATTCAAAATTCTTTTATTTTCAAAAAGGATTTTAATCATCGAACCGGCGTATGTAACAGGTCTCGAACCCGGGACCTGTGGGTTAGTGTTGCACACAGTCCACCGCTGGACTGTGTGTCTAACCTGGTTAATATACTGATTTTTATTATACTTAACATCTTCAGTGAGTTAATCCGGTTCAGTTAAAAAAAAGGAAACATCTTTATTACAGAGAATACGATTGTCAAGGATCGAACTCGCGGCGTGTGATATATGTGCGCACACAGTCCACCGCTGGACTGTGTGTCTAACCCGAGATATAATCCAATTTATATTAAACTTATACACAAACTAACTTCATCTTCTTCGTTACAATATCTCAGACAACGATTACCCTACTGTTCTTGTTTAATTCGATTGACAAACATTCAAGTGATTAAAATGAAATGCACAGGAAAGATTTTGGGAGTAAACATACCGGAACAATGATCTTTCTCAGAATTCCGGCGAAGTCGTCGGCTCTGTTTTTATGGACTTTGTCTGAGCAGACCAATCAACAGTTTTGATTAGCTAGATGTGGAATTGAAGTACTGAACAAGAGTTATCAGAAGGTTTAAAGGTTTATACCGTTTCACAGCGAATTCTAGAAATTCTCAGAAATTTTCCGGCGAATGATGATTATCCGATATCGTCACCTGGAACTGATTCTGATTGAAGGGTTTGAGTTAGCAAAAGCTTAACAACTGATAGAAGATGGAAGAATTGAGAAACTTACTGTTTTGATGGAAGACACGGTTTTCCGGCGAAAGTCCGGCGAGTTCAAAAAGCTTTTCCGACGAACTGAAAATAGAGCGAAAGTGAAATTGGAGGTTCTGCGGATGATTTTTAGTCGCGAGAGGATGCTATTGTTGGAGTAATTCAGGAAGTGAAGATTTTCGGTTATTAAAACCGATCATCACATGAATTCAAGTCCATTCAAGACTGAATTGATTAAAAGTGTCGGTTTATCGGTTATAATCAGAAATCCGCGATCACTCAAACGTCTTGGACGTTTGGAAGCCGATTACGGTTTCAGTTGGCGTAAACATGTTGATTCCTGATTGAAGTTATGTTTTAATTGTTTCCTAGAACTCACAAAAACATCAAGTGGCGGAGTGGTTATATGTGCGGAGTTAAGACTTGACTCACCCGGCAGACCCGGGTTCGAATCCCGGCAGCCGGTTTTCTTTTTTAATTATTTTATTTTCACTTTTTATTAATTATAGTTTTTAAATTCTAATTTGTTTATTAATTATGCATCGTTTAAAATTAAAATAAACATAAATACGCAACGAAACATTTATAACTTGATATTCGATTACAAACGAAGCGGGTTTGGAAAACCGTTTTTGACAAATGTTACAGTATCCCCTACTTTTAGAAATTTCGTCCCGAAATTTAAGTAGTAGTGGTAATAGGAAAAAGATGCGGGTATTTTTCGCGCATTGAGTCTTCACGTTCCCAAGTAAACTCAGGTCCCCGTTTCGACTCCAGCGTACCCTAACAATTGGAATACGACTCCGTCTTAAACGTTTTTCTCCGAAGTCCATGATCTCTACTGGCCTTTCAATGAAATGCATAGATTCATCGATCTGAATATCTTCCAGGGGAATATGGAGGTTCTCATCGGCGAGGCACTTCTTCAAGTTTGATACGTGGAATGTGGGGTGAATTCTGTTGAGTTCTTCTGGTAGATCAAGCTTGTATGCTACAGTCCTACTCTTTCGATATCTTGAAAGGTCCTACGTAGCGTGGTGCTAGCTTGTCTTTCTGGCCAAAACGAACTACTCCCTTCCACGGTGATACTTTTAAAAGTACATGATCACCAATGTTAAACTCCAAAGGCTTTCGTCGTTTATCTGCATAACTCTTTTGACGACTTTGAGCCGCTAGAAGATTGTTTCGAATTTGATGAATCTTGTCTGTGGTTTCTTGAATCAATTCTGGACCGGTTTTGAGCTTCCCCAATTTCGTGCCAACATACTGGAGATCAGCACTTACGACCATATAAAGCTTCAAAAGGTGCCATACCGATACTTGAATGATAGCTGTTGTTGTACGAAAATTAACTAATGGTAGATGAGCGTCCCAATTTCCCTTGAAGTCTATGACACATGCTCGAAGCATATCTTCAAGAGTTTGAATGGTGCGTTCAGATTGTCCATCAGTTTGAGGATGATAAGCGGTACTGAGGTCTAATCGTGTACCCAAAGCGGCTTGTACGGCTTGCCATGTTCGTGAAGTGAAACGACCATCACGATCTGAAATAATGCTTAACGGTACACCATGACGGCTTAGATTTCGCTGATGTAGATACGAGCTAGCTTCTCGTTCTTGAAATCTTCGCGGATCGGAATGAAGTGAGCTGATTTTGTAAGACGATCAATGATTACCCATATAGTGTCATACCCACCAGAAGTGCGAGGTAACCCGATAATGAAGTCCATGGTTATGTTTTCCCACTTCCATACAGGTATTTCAGGTTGGACCAGAAGTCTTGAGGGTCTTTGATGTTCAGCTTTCACCTTGGAACATGTAAGGCACTTGGAAACAAAAACAACAATATCCTTTTTCATTCCAGGCCACCAGTAGGTGTATCGAAGGTCTTGATACATCTTGTCGGCTCCTGGTTGTATAGAGTATCGTGTTTTGTGTGCCTCTTTCATAAGGAATTCACGAAGGTTGTTGTGGTCAGGAATCCATATGCGATCTAGATAGTACAGAATACCGTCGGATTTAGTTTCAATTTTAAGTTCAGCTCCAAGGACAGCTCCTTTCGTACGTCGTCTTCCGTTACTGAAACATGTTGGGCTTCTCGAATTTGATATTTGATGTCGGTTATGATTTGCGAACATAGAAGACGAATGGAGTTTGCATAACCCTTTCGACTGAGTGCATCGGCCACCACATTTGCCTTGCCAGGGTGATACCGAATTTCACAGTCGTAGTCATTAAGAAGTTTCGACCCATCTTCGTTGCCTCATGTTTAACTCCTTTTGATTGAAGATATGTTGAAGATCTTGTGGTCAGTGTATATTTCACACTTAGTACCGTAGAGATAATGTCTCCATATCTTAAGAGCGAACACAACGGCTCCAAGTTCTAGGTCGTGGGTGGTGTAGTTCTTCTCATGAGTTTTGAGTTGTCTAGAAGCATAAGCTATCACCTTTCCTCTTTGCATTAGAACACAGCCTAGTCCTTGCCCTGACGCGTCGCAATAAACCACGAAGTCATCACAACCTTCAGGAAGAGTGAGGATAGGTGCATCACAGAGTTTTTGTTTAAGGGTCTGGAAGGCTTCTTCTTGTTTGGGTCCCCAAATGAAGGGTTTCCCTTTATGAGTTAAAGCCGTGAGTGGTACAGCAATGCGGGAGAAATTTGAAATGAAACGGCGATAATAACCAGCCAAACCAAGGAATGATCTTACTTCGGTTGGTGTACGTGGCGCTTGCCATCTTGTACTGCTTTGATCTTTGAGGGGTCGACATGTATTCCCTTGTCATTGACGACATGTCCAAGGAATTGTACCTCTTTTAACCAGAATTCGCATTTGGAGAATTTGGCATAGAGCTTTCATTCTCTAAGAGTGTAAGGATGAGTCGAAGGTGCCGCTCATGATCAGACTTAGACTTTGAGTAAATGAGGATGTCGTCGATGAAGACTATAACAAAGCGATCGAGATAGGGTTTGCAGACTCTGTTCATTAGATCCATGAAGACAGCTGGAGCGTTGGTTAAACCAAATGGCATGACCATGAATTCATAATGACCATAACGAGTTCGGAAGGCGGTCTTTGGGACGTCTTCTTCATGTACTCTGAGTTGATGATAACCAGAACGAAGGTCGATTTTTGAAAAACAGCTGGCGCCTTGAAGTTGGTCAAGAAAATATCAATGCGAGGTAATGGATAGCGGTTCTTGACCGTTAACTTGTTGAGTTCTCTGTAGTCGATGCATATGCGAAACGTTCCATCTTTCTTCTTCACAAAAAGGACAGGTGCACCCCAAGGCGAGGAGCTAGGACGTATGAATCCTTTGTCAGTCAACTCTTGCAATTGACTGGCTAGATCTTGCATTTCGGAGGGGGCTAACCTATAAGGAGACTTTGCAACTGGTGTAGCACCAGGTATAAGATCAATGCGGAATTCGACTTCTCTCACGGGAGGAAGTCCTGAGATGTCGTCAGGAAAAACTTGCGGAAAATCTTTTACTACTGGGATGTCTTCAAGTTTCTTCTCCTTGGTTCCTTTTTGACGACATGAGTTAAAAATGCGACATAATTCTTGCGGAGATATTTTCGGGCTTGAAGACAGGACATTAATTTGAGCTCTTTCGATGGGGTTTCTCCAAAGATTTGTAAAGTCTGACCGTTTAAAAGAGGAATGCGTATAAACTTTTCGTGGCACACAACCTCAGCATGATGTTGGCTGAGCCAGTCCATACCAATTATAATGTCAAAGCTTCTCAACTTCATAGGAATGAGGTCAACTGGAAAATCGTGATCGTTTAAGGTGAGAGTACAATTGCGTATAATAGAGTTTAATGAGACCGGTTTTCCGTCACAACTTCTACTGTTATGGATTCCATGAGCTTATCACGAATTTGGTTGAGGATGGGTTCAAACTCTAAGGACACAAAACTTTTATCCGCACCAGTATCAAACAACATGGATGCATAACTACCATTGATAAGAAACGTACCGTTAACCACATTGCTGTCAGCTCTAGCTTGATTAGCGTTGATGTTGAAAGCTCTTCCCCTTGCAGCTGGAGGAGCTTGGTTAGCCTGATTCACCGGATTTGCTTGGGCTTGAGCATGTATAATGTTCACCAAGCTGGACAAGTGTTTCTAAAGTGGCTTGGGTCTCCACAATTGTAGCAAGCCCAATAGGTTGCACCATGGGATAGTTGGGTTGGTAGTAGGATTGGGCTAAATGTTGGGTAGGTGGTAGTAGTAGAGGTTGTTGTGCTTGACCCACTATCTGATGGTGGGTTTTGGTTGAGGGCTGGTGACGGTTCGTCCGCTGAGGTATGCGACAGGTTTGAACGGTGTGACCTGCGCGACCACAGCCGGTGCAATGATGGCAGGGATGATCAGGAAAGTGATGGTATTGGCAACGGTTGCATTTTGGGTAAGGGCCGGAGATGGCCTTTTATATGGTGCAGGTGAGGGGGCAACTTGGGTAATGGGTGCAGCAGGGATAGGGAAATTTGTTTGTGTGACAGCGAAGTTCTGGTGTTACGTTTCCTTTGTTAGCAAACTTAGAGGAGGAGGTGGAATGGTTTGAAGTTTGGCCCTCAACGGGGCTTTCTTTTTCTCATCTTTAAATTTACCGTTGCGAATTCGATTCTCGGTAAGCTCAGTAGCTAGTTCCATAGCAGCTTCAAGTGTTGTTGGCGAAGTGCTGAGAACTGAATCTTGAATTTTCGAGGGGAGACCTCAATATAGTGTTCGACTAAGCGGTAAACTGGGGTGAACAAGTTAGGGACCATTTGGTTCAACTCTAAGAACCTCTTGTTGTAGGAAGTATGATCTCCCTCCTTTTGCTTCAATGAATGAAATTCATCCTCTAACTTTTTAATCTCACTTCTAGACAGAATCGTCTCGTCATGATTTCCCTTAACTCCTCCCACGTTAAGGCCATTGCATCTTCGATTCCTCTCTTACCCTTTTCAGTATTCCACCAGGTAAGAGCTACCCAAAATAGTCTCCCGGTTGCGTATCATACCTTGCGATCCTCGGGACAATCGCAGTTGAGGAAGGTGTTTTCCATTTCCTCAAACCAGTGGAGGAGAGCAGTGACACCTTCGGTCCCTTCAAATTTCGGAGGATCGCAAGACTTGAAATGTTTATATGAGCACTTTTTGGTAGGAGGGTTGCCGATGTTCTGGTCTTCTTGCTGGGGAGGATTGGTGGGATTTATGGTGAGAGCTTGTTGTACTTGAACCACAATGTCTGGAAGCACCGCGGCCATTTGTTTTGCGATTTGAGTGGCCAAGCGTTCGTGTGACCTTCCTGATCTTCTACCCCCGCGTTGTTGTCTAGCCGACATCTACAAAAACATACATAAGAAGATTGTGAGTTTATGGAGTCTTTTTAGGTGTCATGTGTCTTAAAAAAATTAAAATAACATAAACATCAATAATGCAACTACATCCATAGGATGTCTTGGGTTTGCTCATGTTGGGCCTCAAATGTCCCCCATACCTTCACCTGTATAGTCATGTGGGCCCCCATGACTATTGGCTTAGTAGGATTCACATTGTACTGGCGGTTTAACACTCACATCACCCGAATGAAAACCATGAAATATGTTTACGAGATGTATGGTCGGAAGGTGTCCAGGTGTAGACACATGACAACTCAAAGTGGGGTTAGCTCACACGACGTTTGGTATAGCATGCTTTGGCCTAATAGGTACTTCGTACTCTCATCGTTAGTCCCCAGGTAGGCAAACTGGTCCTTTATTTTGGATTTATACGAATGCCAAGCCTAGACAGGACGTTCCGACTACCGGTACTTGTACCCTTCCAGTTACTACATGCCCGTCACGAGAACTCACTTTGATGTGATTTGAAAATACAAAAATCATTGCAAAAACAATCATGGAAATGATGTGGTGTGTGCTCTCATGGATATGATATGTTATGAGAATATGATTCATGATAGACGTTATATAATAATATGTACTTATGAACATGCTTGCATAACATTAAATGTAACATTAAACATAAAACATATAAACATCATGAATTTTGCATGTAACACACAAAAATTTTAAAAATTCTAATCAACTATAGTATAGGCTCTAAGGGTCTAATAACCTATCCTATATCCCTATAGTCATGGCTCTGATACCAATCTGTCACACCCCGACCCGCAGCGGAATAAGAGTCGGGGCATAATTGGGTTATCACCAAAGCTCATGATATTTACTAATATGTTTCATATTTATTAAATTCAAAATTACATCCTCAATATTCCAAACATGTTCATACAAAAACAAAGAAGATAATCAACTAAACAATCCAAAGTCTAAACCAGTTTATTCTTCTAAGCCATCCTATGTGTTTCTTGCTGCAGCTGGATTACCTGTATCATGTGTAAAAATGGGGGGTTTTGGGTCAACATAAGTTGGCGAGTGAACCTTGCTAAAAAAACATTTATTATTGATCTCTTGTTATCTTTATCATGAAATATTGTGCAATAATCATATGTAAGCAAACGTAATTAAATCATACAATAACAATAACAACAACAAACAATAACATACAATAACAAACCAACTTGCATGAATATATAACATGAATTAAACTGTATATGTTGGCAACGTCACGTTCACGCTCATAATGTAATTGGGAACAGACGGCCTATGATAAATGTCTGTGCGATCAAGGCTCAATCAAACGGAGCCGATCGTATGTTGGCAACGCCTGGTTCACGCTCATAATGTAATGGGGAAAAGCTCAACGCTCATAATGTAATGGGGAGCGGCGGCCTATGATAATGTATGTACTGAAAACGATAAATTTAATCTAAACAATAACCACACAAACAGTTGATACATGTCGAATACACATTTGTTCATGGATATGATAGATGCACAATAGTTTAAATGTGATAAATAATAAGACACATGATACACCCCAAAAACGTGAGTAAAACGGGGAATTTGTAGAGATTCACTCACATTGGGTGCGTTCGGTTGAAGATGATGAAATGCGCACGAGTTTAGAGGGTTGATCGACGAGGATTAACTAACCTAAATAATAACGAAAGGTATGGTAAATGAGTGGATTTTATTAATAATTTTAATAGGATTTTTAGATATATTTTTGTGAGTTTAAGGCTATTTTCTAACTTTAAAAACATTATTTTTAAGTATTTTTAATTGATTTTTGAATTAAATAAATAAATAAAAATATAAAAAAATGTTGACTTTTGCGTTGACCATTGACCGTTGACCGTGACTGTTGACTGTTTGACCGGTTCGCTAATGTGCAAGTGTGCGCCGGGTAAGGCTCGAACCCGAGACCTCCCGTACGCGTGCACGCAGCTCTACCAACTGAGCTACGTGTCTAACCCGAAATAATTCTGTTTTTAATTATATTTATATACAGTTTTAGTTTATTCAAAATTCTTTTATTTTCAAAAAGGATTTTAATCATCGAACCGGCGTATGTAACAGGTCTCGAACCCGGGACCTGTGGGTTAGTGTTGCACACAGTCCACCGCTGGACTGTGTGTCTAACCTGGTTAATATACTGATTTTTATTATACTTAACATCTTCAGTGAGTTAATCCGGTTCAGTTAAAAAAAAGGAAACATCTTTATTACAGAGAATACGATTGTCAAGGATCGAACTCGCGGCGTGTGATATATGTGCGCACACAGTCCACCGCTGGACTGTGTGTCTAACCCGAGATATAATCCAATTTATATTAAACTTATACACAAACTAACTTCATCTTCTTCGTTACAATATCTCAGACAACGATTACCCTACTGTTCTTGTTTAATTCGATTGACAAACATTCAAGTGATTAAAATGAAATGCACAGGAAAGATTTTGGGAGTAAACATACCGGAACAATGATCTTTCTCAGAATTCCGGCGAAGTCGTCGGCTCTGTTTTTATGGACTTTGTCTGAGCAGACCAATCAACAGTTTTGATTAGCTAGATGTGGAATTGAAGTACTGAACAAGAGTTATCAGAAGGTTTAAAGGTTTATACCGTTTCACAGCGAATTCTAGAAATTCTCAGAAATTTTCCGGCGAATGATGATTATCCGATATCGTCACCTGGAACTGATTCTGATTGAAGGGTTTGAGTTAGCAAAAGCTTAACAACTGATAGAAGATGGAAGAATTGAGAAACTTACTGTTTTGATGGAAGACACGGTTTTCCGGCGAAAGTCCGGCGAGTTCAAAAAGCTTTTCCGACGAACTGAAAATAGAGCGAAAGTGAAATTGGAGGTTCTGCGGATGATTTTTAGTCGCGAGAGGATGCTATTGTTGGAGTAATTCAGGAAGTGAAGATTTTCGGTTATTAAAACCGATCATCACATGAATTCAAGTCCATTCAAGACTGAATTGATTAAAAGTGTCGGTTTATCGGTTATAATCAGAAATCCGCGATCACTCAAACGTCTTGGACGTTTGGAAGCCGATTACGGTTTCAGTTGGCGTAAACAGGTTGATTCCTGATTGAAGTTATGTTTTAATTGTTTCCTAGAACTCACAAAAACTTCAAGTGGCGGAGTGGTTATATGTGCGCGAGTTAAGACTTGACTCACCCGGCAGACCCGGGTTCGAATCCCGGCAGCCGGTTTTCTTTTTTAATTATTTTATTTTCACTTTTTATTAATTATAGTTTTTAAATTTGTTTATTAATTATGCATCGTTTAAAATTAAAATAAACATAAATACGTAACGAAACATTTATAACTTGATATTCGATTATAAACGAAGCGGGTTTGGAAAACCCGTTTTTGACATATGTTATAACCGCTCTCCTTCACTGGTTTGAAGAAATGGAAAACACTTTCCTCAATTGCGATTGTCCCGAGGATCGCAAGGTACGTTATGCAACTGGAAGACTGTTCGGGGTAGCCCTTACCTGGTGGAACACAGAAAAGGGTAAACGAGGAGTTGAAGATGTCATGGCCTTAACATGGGAAGAGCTAAGGGAACTCATGACAAGACGCTTCTGTCCAAGAAGCGAAATCAAAAAGTTGGAAGATGAATTCCACGCGATGAAACAAAAGGAAGGAGATCACACCTCCTATAATAAGCGATTTCTCGAGCTGAGCCAAATGATCCCTAATTTGTTCACCCCCTTGTACCGCTTAGTCGAACACTACATTCGAGGCCTCCCCTCGAAAATCCAATATTCAGTTTTAAGCACTTCGCCTGCAACACTTGAAGCCGCAATGGAATTAGCTACAGAACTCACTGAGAATCGCATCCGAAACGGCAAATTTAAAGATGAGAAGTAGAAAACACCCATTGAGACCCCAACTCCAAACCACCCAGTCTCCTCCTCAAAGTTTGCTGGTAAGAGGAAACGAAACAGCAAGAATTCTGCTGTCACTCAAACCAACCCTCCTATCCCTGCTGCACCAATCACCCAAATCGCTCCCTCAGCTGCGCCATTTAAAAAGCCATACACCGGCCCACACCCAAAATGCAACCGTTGTCAATACCATCACCCTCCCGAAACTCTTTGCCAACATTGCACAAGCTGTGGCCGTGCAGGTCACACCATCCAAACCTGCCGTATTCTTCAACGAATGAACCGCAGTCAACCACAAACCCAAACCCAAAATCAGATAGTGGGTCAAGCCCAACAACCCTTACTTCTACCACCTGTACCACACACAGCCCAAACTTACTACCAACCCAACTACCCCATGATGCAACCCATGCGAGTCTGTTACAACTATGGGGACCCAAACCACTTCAGGAACACTTGTCCACGCTTGGTGAACATCATCCATGCCCAAGCTCAAGCAAACCCGGTAAACCAAGCTAACCAAGCTCCTCCACCTGACAGAGGAAGAGCTTTCAACATCAATGCCAACCAAGCTAGGGCTGACAACAACGTGGTCAACGGTACGTTTCTCATCAATGGTAGTTATGCATCCATATTATTCAATACTGGTGCGGATAAGAGCTTTGTGTCCTTAGAGTTTGAACCTATCCTCAACCAAACTCGTCTTAATCTCATGGAATCTCTAACGATGGAAGTTGCAGACGGAAAACCCGTTTCATTAAATTCTATTATACGCGATTGTACCCTCACTCTAAACGATCACGATTTTCCAGTTGACCTCATTCCTATGAAGCTGGGAAGTTTCAGTGTTATAATCGGTATGGACTGGCTCAGCCAGCATCACGCTGAAATAATGTGCCGCGAAAAGTTCATTCGCATTCCTCTTGCAGACGGTCAGACCCTACGTATTTTTTGGGAAACCCCTTCGAAAGGACTCAAACTAATGTCCTGCCTTCAAGCCCGAAGATATCTCCGCAAGAACTATGTCGCATTTCTAACTCATGTCGTCAAAAAGGGAAACAAGGAGAGGAAACTCGAAGATATCCCAGTTGTGAAAGAATTCCCACAAGTCTTTCCCGACGACATTTCAAGACTTCCTCCTGTGAGAGAAGTCGAATTCCGCATTGATCTTGTACCTGGCGCTACACACCAGTCGCAAAATCTCCTTATAGGTTAGCCCCATCCGAAATGCAAGAGCTGGCCAGTCAACTGCAAGAACTGACTGACAAAGGATTCATACGTCCTAACTCATTGCCTTGGGGTGCACCTGTTCTTTTTGTGAAGAAGAAAGATGGAATATTTCGCATGTGCATCGACTATTGAGAACTCAACAAGTTAACGTTTAAGAATCGCTATCCACTACCTCGCATCGATGACCTCCTAGACCAACTTCAAGGCGCCACCTGCTTTTCAAAAATCGACCTTCGTTCTGGTTATCATCAGCTCAGAGTGCACGAAGAAGATATCCCAAAAACCGCTTTCCGGACTCGTTATGGTCATTACAAGTTCATGGTCAAGCCTTTCGGTTTAACCAACGCCCCCGCTGTATTCATGGATCTAATGAATAGGGTATGCAAACCCTACCTCGACCGTTTCGTCATAGTCTTCATCGACGATATTCTTATCTACTCCAAGTCTAAATCCGATCATGAGCGACACCTTCGACTCATCCTTTCACTCTTAAGAACTGAAAAGCTCTACGCTAAGATCTCAAAATGCAAATTCTGGTTAGGAGAAGTACAATTCCTTGGACATGTCGTCAACAACAAGGGAATTCATGTTGATCCTTCAGAAATCAAGGCAGTGCAGGAATGGCAAGCGCCACGTACCCCTACCGAAGTTAGGTCATTTCTTGGTTTGGCTGGTTATTATCGACGCTTCATTGCCAATTTTTCTCGTATTGCTGTCCCACTCACGGCCTTGACTCATAAAGGAAAACCCTTCATATGGGGACCTAAGCAAGAAGAGGCCTTCCAAACTCTAAAGCAAAACTTTGTAATGCACCTATCCTCACACTCCCTGAAGGTTGCGATGAATTTGTAGTATATTGCGACGCATCAGGGCAAGGGCTAGGCTGTGTATTAATGCAAAGAGGAAAAGTGATAGCCTATGCTTCTAGGCAACTCAAGGTTCATGAGAAGAATTACACCACCCACGACCTGGAACTTGGAGCCGTTGTGTTCGCTCTCAAGATATGGAGACATTACCTCTACGGTACCAAGTGTGAAATATACACTGACCACAAAAGTCTCCAACATATCTTCAACCAAAAGGAGTTGAATATGAGGCAACGAAGATGGGTCGAACTTCTTAACGACTACGACTGTGAAATTCGGTATCATCCTGGCAAGGCAAACGTGGTGGCCGATGCGCTTAGTCGAAAAGGTTATGCGAACCCCATTCGACTTCTATGTTCGCAAATCATAACCGACATCAAAGATCGAATCCGGGCGGCTCAACATGTTTCTGTAACAGAAAATGATGTACGCGATGAGCTGTCATGTGGAGCTGAACTCAAAATCGAAACCAAATCCGACGGTATTCTATACTATTTAAATCGCATATGGATTCCTGATCGCGATAACCTTCGTGATTTCCTCATGAATGAGGCGCACAAAACACGATACTCTGTACACCCAGGAGCCGACAAGATGTATCAAGACCTACGATACACCTACTGGTGGCCTGGCATGAAAAAGGATATCGCTGTTTTTGTTTCCAAGTGCCTTACCTGTTCCAAAGTAAAAGCTGAACATCAAAGACCTTCAGGACTGCTAGTCCAACGCGAAATACCTGTATGGAAGTGGGAAAACATAACCATGGATTTCATTACCGGGTTACCTCGCACCTCCAGTGGGTATGACGCCATATGGGTAATAATCGATCGTCTTACAAAGTCATCTCACTTCATCCCGATTCTCGAGGACTTCAAGAATGAGAAGTTAGCTCGTATCTACATCAGCGAGATCGTAAGCCGTCATGGCGTACCATTAAGTATCATTTCTAACCGTGATGGTCGTTTCACTTCACGAACATGGCGAGCCGTACAAACCGCTTTGGGTACACGACTAGACCTTAGCACCGCCTTTCACCCTCAAACTGAGGTCAATCTGAACGCATCATCCAAACTCTTGAAGACATGCTTCGAGCATGTGTCATAGACTTCAAAGGGAACTGGGACGCTCATCTACCATTAGTTGAATTTTCGTACAACAATAGCTATCATTCAAGTATCGGCATGGCCCCTTCGAAGCTTTATATGGTCGTAAGTGCCGATCTCTAGTATGTTGGTACGAAATTGGGGAATCACAAATCACCGGTCCAGAATTAATTCAAGAAACAACTGACAAGGTCATTCAAATTCAAAACAATCTTCTAGCGGCTCAAAGTCGTCAAAAGAGTTATGCAGACAAACGACGAAAGCCCTTGGAGTTTGACATTGGTGATCAAGTACTTTTAAAAGTATCACCGTGGAAGGGAGTGGTTCGTTTTGGCCAAAGGGAAAGCTAGCACCACGCTACGTAGGACCTTTCAAGATACTCGAAAGAGTAGGTCCTGTAGCATACAAGCCTGACCTACCAGAAGAGCTCAACAGAATTCATCCCACATTTCACGTATAAAACTTGAAAAAGTGCCTCGCCGATGAAAATCTCCATATTCCTCTAGAAGACATTCAAGTCGATGAATCGATGCACTTCGTTGAAAGACCGGTAGAAATTATGGACTTCGGAGAGAAGCGTTTAAGACGAAGTCGTATTCCAATTGTCAGGGTACGTTGGGAGTCGAAACGAGGACCCGAGTTTACTTGGTAACGTGAAGACTCAATGCGCGAAAAATACCCGCATCTCTTTCCAGTTACCACTACTACTTAAATTTCGGGACGAAATTCCTAAAAGTAGGGGATACTGTAACATTCGTCGAAAAACGGGTTTCAAAACTCGCTTCGTTTATTAATCAAATATACAGTTATAAGTTCCGTTGCGTATTTATTGTTTATATTAATTTTAAACAATACATAACTAATAAACATTTCTAGAATTTTAAACCATAATTAATAAATAATAAAAATAAGTAAATAAAAAAATAAAATAGGGCAGCCGGGTTTCGAACCCGGGTCACCCACAAAGACAAACACGCAACACACCACTCCTGCCACGCACTGCTTTTGTGATAAACACGGAAACAAATAACATTTATAATAAAACCGAAAGTCAAATATGCAATCAGCGTGCCCAGAACTCGCACTCACTGGAAAAACCGACATTCCGCGATTTTGGCTACTTTTCCTTTGACTGAAACGCACAAATTGATTTCGACGCCAGTTATAACCGTTGCCGGAAATCAATTTCGGTCATAACCGTCGGAAATCAGTGACCGTAAACTTGGACCTTAATTCAAACTCGAATCAACTGATCTTCCTTATAAATACCCACTCAAACATCTCGTAAACCTTTCGCTCAAAACCGCACTTTCTTTCCGAAGTTTCATTTCTTCAAAAGCTCGTCGCCGGAGATTTCCAATTTCGCCGGAATATCGCCGGAATCCCTGATCAGAAAACCGCATTCGTTCATCAGACGGTATAATTGTCAAAACCTTCTTGCTACCTCTTGATTTATAATTTAATTGTTCAAACCAATAATCGAAACTGTTGAACAGTTCACTCAACTGGAGATCGCGAATCAGAGCTGACGGAATCCTGCCGGAAATCTGAAGCAAACTCTCTGTTCCGGTATACCATATCACTTAATCTTTTTCTCCGTTTCAATCAAGTATAAATTATGGTCGATTAAACAGAACAATCGGGTTTCACTGTTCTGTGTTCTTCACAGTGAAGAAGATGAAGGTTGAACAAGTATATTAGTATAATTAAAGTTGGATATTTAACCGGGTTGGACACACAGTCCAGCGGTGGACTGTGTGCAAATACAATATGCACGTCCCGAGTTCGAACCGCACAAGTTACCGACTTTCAGAAATAAAACCAACATTTTTAGAACTTAATCAGATCAAGTCACAGAATGTTTATAAGAGGAATATAATTCAGTAGTTAGCAGATTAGACACACAGCCCAACTGGTTGGGCTGTGCGCACTCGAACCGAACGTCCCGAGTTCGACTCCGGGTCTCTGAAGCCGGTTCGGCCATATTAAATCATTTTTGATATAAACTAAATAAGGTTAAAGTTAATTAGTATATATATATAATTAAAACAGAGAATATTTTGGGTTAGACACGTAGCTCAGTTGGTAGAGCTGCGTGCACGTATACGAGAGGTCCCGAGTTCGAACCTCACTCAGCGCATAGAAAACACAGTCTGACCGGTCAAGACCCGGTCAACGGTCAACGGTCAAAAAGTCAACTTTTTTTATTTCTTTTTATTTATTTATTTAATTGGAAAATTATTTAAAAGTACTTAAAAATAAGATTATTAAAGTTAGAAAATTTCCTTAAACTCACAAAAATAAATCTAAAAATCCCATTTAAGAGCACTAATTAAAAATATTAATCTCAAATAAAATTTATTTATTTATCGAATCATTTTGTTATTATCTAGGTTAGTTTTTCCCTCGTCGATTGAATCCTAAATTCGTGCGCATTCAACGTCATCAAAGAACGCACCCATTGTGAGTGAATCTCTACCAATTCCCCGTTTTAATCATGTTTTGGGGTGTATCATGTGTCGTATAATCCTTTATTTTATTTAAACACTTGTGCATACATCATATCTGTGATCAAATGTGTATCAATTGTTGTGTGAATTATATGTAGATTGGATTTATCATTTTCAGCGCATGCATTTCATTAGGCCCATCAGTTCCCCGTGGGATATGGGTTGAGCATCAGGAGCCTCATTAGATCGGCTCCGTTTGATTGAGCCTTGATCTCACATACATCATCATTCATGTCATATACTCATCCAAAGTGGTTTGTGATTGTTTATCTATATATGTTTGCTCACATGTGATTATTGCACAATTTTTCTTATTAAATAAAACAAGAAAGTAGTAACAATGTTTTTCAAGGTTCACTCGCCAACTTTTGTTGACCCAAAATATCCCCCGTTTTACACATGATACAGGTGATCCAGCTGAGACAAGAAACACATAGGAAGGCCTAGAAGAATAAACAAGTTTAAGCTTTGGAATAATTATATAGTTTCATTTTCTTGTAATTGTATGAATTTTGTTTTGGATATTTAAGTTGTAATTTGAATTTAATAAATATGAAACATCTTAGTAAACATCATGAGCTTTGGTGATAACCCAATTATGCCCCGACTTTTATTCCGCTGCGGGTCGGGGTGTGACAATGAACACGCTCATTTCCTTAATGAACGAACACGAACATAAAATCTCGTTCGGTAAGTATTCATGAACCGTTCGTGGACACGTTTATTTCATTAACGAACGAACAGGAACAAGGCCTCGTGTTCGTTCGGTTCGTTTACAACCCTACATATATGTATTCTAACAAAACATAGTAGTCATTTCAACCTTGCATTATTCAAACACAACTTTCACATCGTTTATATCATAAAAGGATACAACCAAGGGAAAATACAAAGCTATAGCATATATTAAACTTGAACTTGAGGTTGAGTTTGAGGATGAGGATGAGTTTGAGGATGAGCTTGCCCTAGCTCAACATCTTTGTTTGTCTTGAATACGGGCTCAAATTGGCCGAGATAACCTCCTAGTTGAGTTGATAATCCAACCTTATCAATGGGCTCACGATGATGTGACTTGCAAACAAGGTAAAGCATCGTTTGTGCCACATACCCGATCAGAAACAAGTTCATAAGTAGAAAAAGACATACAAGACCCATGATTAAGCTAAAAAACGTGAAGTTCCACATAAATATGTAGAATAAGATCAATATACCTGCAAAAACACAATACAACACGAAGAATACGAACCACGATAACAACCTCTTCCCTTTTATAAGTTGATTGCCTTTCATCATTGCTTTTAATCCATATGAGCTTTCCAAAACAGTAACCACACTAGCCAACTGCCAAATCGTCGTTATATATATAAATCCAATGCAATATAGTATAAACAACACCCAAAACACGACATAACCAAACGTGGTGTCTGATATGGTGGTTCCATAAATGCTACCCACAACTCCTGCCACTACGTTGTAGACAAAAAAGCCCAAGTAAGTCCACAAGAAAGTCAAAGCAAGTCGTTTCCAAACCCTAGGCACAACTTTCAATACTTTCTTGAATGCCACATCACTGCCCGTGTACACTGTGGCTATGGTGTAAACGATGGCAGCAGTGGTGAGGAGAGAGAATAGGAAGAGGAAGGTTAAATAGACAAATTTTAAGATCCAATAACGAATCCATAAAGATGTTTCACGACGATGATAGTAATGACGATATTCATTACTTCTATAGCCGCTAAAACGCCAATCAAATATGTCAGCGAGAACGATGTGAGCCAAGAAGATGAAGGTGAGTGGTAGGATGAAAGTAAGGGTGATTTGAGCAAAGATTTTCTTCCATGAGAATATGGTTTTGATAGATTCTTTGTATAAGCCAAAGAAGCCTACATTTTGCATCTCGGCTTGATCTAAATCCATGATTTAACCTTTTGGGAATAGATAGGGGAGAAGTGGGGATGAATGGAAGTGTTTGAGCTAAATTTATAAAACAAAATTATTCTTTGAAGGGGCTCTTAATTTGTAAACAACCAAATAGAATATTATAATATTCATCATGGAGACAAAAGATTAGATGGCCATAGTTTTCCACGAGAAAGCTACATGTTGTGTTGATATAATCCATGATTTGTGATGTTTAATATAATCCAATGTAACTATCTATAACAAATGTTCGATTTACACATATTCGCACACTTAAAAGTGTTTATAATTATAAAGTATACGCTTATCTTTTATGTGGAAATATGTCTTCAAGGTTTTAGAATTTAGTTCTAGTCAAAATGATTGGATATCCACAATTAAAAAGTGTAAAAACATCAACCACATACATTTATGTGGATTGTGTATACAAGTTTTAAGAAATTTTTCACAACTCACTATCATCAATCCATCCATCAATAATGCACCACTAAAATTAAAAAAATAATTGTAATTAAAATCATGCTTAACTTAAAAAAAAACTAAGAAAATGAAAATAATTTCAAAACTAATACTAGTAATAAATAAACTTGAATATATCTTTACACAAGCGTAAATGAACAACCATATATGCATAGATATAAATAACATTAACGAACGAACATATATGAACTTTCACTAAAAGGGTTCCACGTTCATATTCATTCGTTTACTTAAATAAACAAAAGATTTATGTTCATTTTGTTTATTTGTTAAATGAGCAAACATAATTATTTTGTTAATTATTTGTGGCTTTCAGCCACCTATTATACCATCACCAATAAGGGCAGGGGCCGGCCTGCGTTATATAGCGTGATGGGCTGCGTGGTCAGCCACCACGCATGTAAAACCACGGCCACCCTCTTCCATCATGCGTGATGTTCAATTTCCGTGGTGCTGATCACGTTAAACACATGTATTGAGTGATGAGATCTGAACCATGATTGGGTGTGGTGAGTGATGGAGAGTGGTGACCACCGCCATCAAATCTGTCACTAGTGATAGAATTTAGCTTGATGAGATGACGGAATATGATTGGAAGATGAGTGAGTGGTGAGTGATAGACGCCCCAACCCCTAAGTGATAAGAATAAGAAAACCAAACAATAAACCATGACAAAACATTATATTCTTGAATTGTATATTTGAAATTGATTAATAACCATGCAAGACACTTTCTTGTATTATTACTTTAATTGTAAAAAATATTTTAATTTATTTGTTTTTGGTTGATATCTATGTATTTTTGTCTACTCCATATTTTTTAATCTACAACCGAAATAACAACCGAAATGTCCTTTAGAATATTTACATAACAACGTACGTCAAGTACTTTTCACCATCCATTAGTTTTTCTGTCATCTATCATCGAAAGTAACGTGCAAGAGACAAAATTATGCTTTATGTCATATTTTGTTTAGACATGGCATATTCAATTTTAAGTAAAGAAACGTATGAACATCATATTGTACCTGTCAATAGTTAGGGATGTAAACGAGTCAAACCGCTCGTGAGCAACACGATATTGGTTCACTAAAGGCTTGTATCGAGCAAAACTTAAACAAGCCCGAGCACGAACTCGAGTCGAAAAATAAGCTTGTTTATTAAAGGAACGCGAGCCCAACCTTTACATGTGGAGGTTAAGTAAACTTGTAAGTCTAAACGAGTCTATAATTTATATAGTTTTTATTTAGTATGCTAACTATATATTATTATTATTATTATTATTATTATTATTATATAGTAATGATAATAATAACAAAGTAAAATATTGTGATGTTATATATAAAGTTATAATTATGTAAATAACTATAACTGTAAAATTAATAAATAATAAACGAGCTTAGCCCCTGCCAAGCTCGAGTATTATTGTATTAGGAATATAGCTCGAAACGAAACAAGTCGAGCTCAAGTTATTTATACCTCTATACGTGGTGCTTGACAAATAGAATTATAGTTATAACGAAAATGGGGCATGCAGTTATATAACTAAAACAAAAGACACAGATGTTCATATGGTTCTTGCATTTTATACTAAAACTAATTCTGAATTAACGACCCAATATATAATGTTGAGTTTAAATAAAATTAACTATATACATAACTAGGATTCGGTTCAAATGACAACCACCACGAGTTGCGAGAATTAGGTCATCCAAAATGTTTTTTTTTCGATTTTTTCCTTGAAAGTCGTAAAAAATCACTTGTTTCAGCAAAAAAAATTGAAAAAAATGTCGCACACCCACATTTACATGCGGCGTAAAAAAATTTATCTTCTTCCAAAATTTAAATCTGCCGCAAAAAAAAACTTGCATCAGTCAAAACTACCGACTCGGCAATTTATTTTTTTTACAGATGTGTTTATATTTTTTTCATCTACGTTTGTGCAAAAAAAAATTTACCCAACTCGCGCCAGATCAAAAAGTTCTCACGGTTCTCGCTACTCAAAGTGGTTCTCATTTTACCCTTTCCCTACATAACTATATACATAAATTTGTAATTATTTATTATATCCTGAGTACAGTAAAAAAACATTTAAGTTTTCACCGATTTTATGAACATTGCATATTCTCCTGTCCACGATCAAATGCCCATTTATAAAAAGGCCAGCCTAACATATTAAAACACTTTTGGTTAATTGGTTCCATTTGAAGTGTACCCAAAAAAATTCTAGAGAAAATCGAAATATTGTAAAGGTATTTAACCCTAGAGCCCATGACTTTATAGCGTAGTGGCATCTTGGGGATAGAATAAAGTTTTGGGACTAACAGGCCCTGTGTTCGATGGGGGGGGGGTGTTTCTCTTATTTATTGGGTTTACTCTTGAATTGGTGTATACATTATGCCGAGTGAGGATGGATATGATCTGGTGGTTTCGCTGGTGACACGATGATACTTCAGTGATCCGTCAGTGATCCAAATTTACTGTTTAGAAAAAATTAACCGAAGATGGGATGGTGTGGTGATAAACAATGTATCGCAAAATATAACACAATGTCGAGAAAATTTAATATAATGTCGAAAAATATAATACAATGTCGAGGAAAAAACACATAATGAGTCACAAAAAAAACAATGACAAATATAAAAAAAAACACAATGCTAAATAAAAAGATACAATGATATAAATAAAAATTCTAAAATATACAAGCTACAAATCCAAATGAAAACCTAAAATCTCATACCACAGAGTTTGATGAGACGGTTCCAATGCCGCTTGAATGAGGTTAATCGGAGTCCGATTGCGACGACTTCTTATTTTTAGGAGACTTTGTATTTAATCATAACCCATCTGTCTACAAAGAATACATATTTTATCTGCTTTTGTTAAGTAAATTTTCTTCAAAGTTTCTCCTTAATGATTCGGTCTTACACGGAAACATATCTTTTCTAGAAAGTTATGACGTCTCTCAAAATGACTATGATGGGGTGGGTACCAATAGTTTGGTAATTGTGTGTAAATGATTTGATGATGATTCAATATTTCTTTTATCGTATGTCAAAATAGATTGAACTATTGAAGTTGCAAACTACTTCAATGTCACATACAAAATACACTATTCGTCGTGTCGGTTTACAGATAAATGAACCTCTCGTACTTAATCTCTACAATTATATAAACCATCACTTATGTTTAGGCTTGTCATATATATATATATATATATATATATATTATATAGGGTAGGGATTTTAAGAGAAGTCTACCCTATTTAAGAAACTTGAGAAGCATTCTGAACCACACATTTTTCTAAGTTTTTCGTAATATACACATACGTATAGTTAAAATTGACTATATACATATGTGTATATAGTGAATTTTAAATTATACGTATGTGTATATTACGAAAACCTTAGAAAAAATGTATGGTCCAGAATGCTTCTCAAGTTTCTCAATTAGCATAGTGCTTCTCACATGATCTTAACCCTATATATATGTATATATATTGTTCTTTCGATGGATCGACTTTAAATGCATTTGTTAAAGCAAGCCATGTGCAATGTGTATGGTGAGGACACTTTAGACTTTTAAACCCTTTCGAGATTATATTTGTAATTAACTCAAGAGTTAATTACGGTTTTCGTTCATGTTGTTTGTTAAAACTAATTATTACAATTCATTAATTTAAAAATTACTGAAACACTGTATTTTACTTTTGTAACAATTACAATTCACTCTCACTAATGTCATCCAGTTATTCTGTTAGTTTATTTAAAATGACCATAATGTCCATGTTATTATAACTACAATACAAAACAGTACTAGTATTTTCACAACTCCCACCTTCAACTCACCCACAATGGTGGTTAACAACTTCATCTATCTACTATCATTCACCCTACTCTTCAATCTCTTTGTTTCTTCAGATCCTTCCGGAACATCACCTGCTCGGCTGCACACCCTCTCCACTTCATCCATCTACAACATCTCCCACCACCACACACACATACTTGAACGATGACCACCTCCACCTCCCGTTCTGCCACGTCTATCATCAAACTACCACCCACACCTACCCCACATCTCATGGCCATTCTCTTCAACAAGTATTTCGGGTAGGCCTCAAGTTTTTCCCATTGATGTCGATTGTGATGGGGATAATTAGGTGGCCGACGATTTCGATTTTGGTGTAACCGTTTGATGGAGACATATCAGACGTCGGTGGAGGTGATGGAGGAGATTTGGTTGACGGTGAAAAGTATAGTGAAAGATTGGTACTATTTTGATAATTTTTAAACCAATGGACCGTAATTGTTATTTTCAACAAACCATATAGACGAAAAGCGTAATTAACTCTTTATTTATATTGTAGTTTTACTAACATGGACATCATGGTCACTTCAAATAAACGAACATAATAACTGCATGGCGTTAGTGAGGGTGCACTATAATTATTACAAAGTGATGTTGGTGCATAATGCCTATGTCTTAGTCTTATATCAAGTCTGTATAGAATAGAGTTGAATAGGCTAGCAGAAAGTTTTATATAATATAGAGTCAAGTTCGTCCATATGTGTTAGCGAACTTAGCTCCTTCTCTGGCGAACTTGTATTCTATAAATAGCTAGCTTGTTGTCCTCATTTGTAACTTTGGCATCTCTGAGGCGAAGCTCTCTCAATTTGGATTCTTGACGTTTAATCAATAAAATTGACGTTTAACTGATTAATTCTTGTCTATTGGTAAACTTGTCGTAATATTTCCGCTATTATGGACAATAGAGATCAAATCTAGGTTCCTAAGCATCGAGGATCTGTCCTACAAGTGGTATCAGAGCTAGAACAGCCTAATTTGATAGTAATCAAGACAAGAACACTTCTATTTCATCTCCATTCTTCTATTTTTCTTAACTTTTTCACAAAAATGAATAATTCACACGCAAATTCTGTCCAATTTTCAATATAACATGTTAAATACTACATAGATAAACCCTTGAAAGATTGGAGACCAAAATCAATCGAATTGGTGTCGAAATGTTGCAAAACCATGTTTTACAAAACCCTCATTTTCAAACTTGTTAGCCAAGTTCGACCGAACTTGAGGTAAAAAGTCACTTTCTGAGTGAATTTTTGCCAAGTTCGCTCGAACTTGAGTGATTTTTGAGGAAATTTTAGTGAAGTTCGCTCGAAGTTGTTAAATTTTCATTGATTTTCTATCAAGTTCGACCGAACTTGATAAAAGTTCAAAAATTTAGCTAAGTTCGCTCGAACTTGCTAGTCTTTTATAAAATTCAATAAACAAGTTCGCTGCAAAAGAAATACCAAGGAAGCGCAGAGATGATCAAGAGTAAGAAAACTCTCATTATGAAGGAATTCGATATCTTTAACATGTTGAAGGGAGAGACTATGAAGCAGATGATTGAGCTTTTCTGTCATCTAAAAGTCCAAATGAGAAGACACGGTCTTGAGAAGACGGAACAAGAATACATCGACAAGCTTGCAGATGCTTTACCTGACGGAGAGTGGACTACTTATTTGATGGTTCTGAAAGAAAGTACTAATTGGGAATTCTTCAAGTTGTCTACATTCAACGATAAACTCGAAGGCCATGAAATGAAACTTTTAAAGATTGCAAAATCTAAAAATGCGAATGTTGTTCAAGATGTTGGTCTGTATTACAAAACCGGAATGCAAGACAACATTTCAAGTCCAAATATTAGGGAGCATTCAGTGCAAACAAGAATTCTTCTCCACAGAATCAAAACCAATCATATCCTCAATATGATCAAAGTCCACAAAGCTCTTCGTTCTCAAGCACAGGGTCAAATGCTTCTTATCAGAGTCAAGCAAATCAGAATCAACAAACGAATTCTGATCTGAATGTTTACAAGTGTAACATTGCTGTGAATCTAAACAATGTTGTTTCTGAACAAGTTGCAAAACAACATATGTCACTTCTTGCCACAGTTCTAGAATCGTATGAAAGTCTTGTAGCTGGAAAGATCGGCAATCCCGAGATGACCGCCGAAGACTACGATCAGGTGGACAAAGAAGAACTTGAACTGATGGATATCAAGTGGTCTCTAGCTTCCATCATTCGAAGGGTCACAAAGTTTGTTGCACTCACTGGCCGAGATATCGGAAATTCAAGCAACAAGCTAGGGTTCGACAAATCGAAGGTCACTTGTTTCAGATGCCAACAGAAAGGGTATTTCAAGAGAGAATGCAAAAATTCTAAGCCACGGGCAATCAAAGTCCATTTGGTGGAGGCAACGAGTATTACAAGAAATCTCTTCAATACAAGCCTTTCCCAAAGAAGACACAAGTTGAGATCCAGGAAAAGCCAAACAACAGTAACACTGATAAAGTAATGGTTGCTTCAAACGAGGATGATGGCTTCGATTGGAATTCTTATATCAGTAAGAAGACCGGAGTCGCATTGATGGCTGAGATCGTTGAAGATACATCTGCCGAAGAAGCAGCAGTTCTTGAGAATATTCTATTGGAACAGTATCTGCAACAATAGGAGGAAGAGGAATATCTTCACATGAAGAACCAAGGCATATTATCTTCTAACTCGTGTGATAGTTTTGCAGGACACTTTGATGGAAGTTCTCAGGAGCAAGTGATCGAAGAGAAATGAATGAAGAAAGTACTGATGTTGTTCAAGAAGTAACTGCCGAAAACCTTAAGGACTTTGTAGATAAAGCTATGATGGCGAATCTAACCAAGGTAGGTCCAGAGGTAAAGGAAGTTGTTAAAGTGCAATTTGGGGAGGTTGTAAAACCTTGCACAAAATGTACCGAGCCATGTGCTAAATGCGCCGAAAATCACAAATCATCGCTGAAGTCAATGTACATAACGAACATTTCAAATACGATTATCATACAATGAAGGAAACGTATGACAAAATGAAAGATGATTATGGCAGGCTCGATAGAAATAATATTGAACAACATGATACCATAAGGATGTTGAAAGGTAGAGTAATTGATAAACAAAAAGCAATAAACATCTATATCAACACTATTGCTGAAACCAAACAACAACTCACGACATAAAAATTGAAACAGAACGTGTTCAACAACTTTTAAGAAGTTATTCAACTAACGCATATGTCATTGATCACATTCTTCCCACAATTCGATCGGAAGAAAAACCTAAAATGAAAATTGGTAAAGAATACAACAATGTTCCTCCACCTCTTTGCGAGATATATTGTCGCAAAACGGTTGATGGGATGGATAAGGCACTCAACATTGAGTTATTATCTGAAAAGAAAAATGAGTTGCCAGAGAACATTGATGTAGTCTATACTAAATCAGATGATGACAATGCGGTAGTGAAAAAGGTGGTTGAAAATGTTCTGAACGATTCTGATGATGGTACTTTGATAGCACCACCTCGAGTTTGAACAGTTCTGACACAAATTCTGGAAATGACGAGACATTATCGGATGATGATCTATGTGATGATCCTAACGTTGTCATGTGCAAGGTTAAGGAATCTGATAGATTATACTTTGATGACAGTTTTTCGATTCGGAACGTCAAAGAAGATAATTGGATAAACTGTTTAAACTGGTTGAAGTCACATCAGATGACCTGGAGAAAAATGAAAAGAAATTCTATTCTAAACCCAAAAGAAATTATAACAACTACCGGAGAAAGGGTGGTGATCATCCGCAAAAAACCGGAGAGCTGGGTTGGGTCTAGAAGAGGAAGAAGAACCGGTTAAGAAAAAGTCATCATTTCACGAGTACAAAGATAAAAACATGAAAGAATTTCGAGATAAGGCGAAAGCGACAAGTGGTAAAAATCCACTAGTGGACATTCACATGATAATCAGATTTGCTTCAAGTGCAACGAAGTTGGTCATATTGCACGGAAGTGTCTGAAATCTAAACCGGCTTATCTTCAAAGGAAAGAAAGTTCAGATGTTGAACAACCAAAGCAACCAGAGATTGGGCAAATAAGAATCTTAAAAAGAAATATTAACAAAGAAGAAATGAAACAAATTTTTGAAAAGAAATTCGAAAATTCAATGTTCGAAAGAGGAGAATCTTCAAAAGCAAACGAAACAAAGTTTTATATCAAAAAGGCTAATATCAAATCACAAGCCTGGTTGCTAAGAAAAGGCAACAACATCTGAATCACTAAGTCTGAGCCTGTTAAGACTAGTGATAACATGAAAGAATTAAAATCTGAAATCAAGTCTGAAACTGTCAAAATTACAAGTGGTAACAGTTTGAAAGATAAAAAGAAAGTGAAGTTTTCAAACATAAACATCGAAGAAAATCCAGATGATGAATATGAATTTGATTATGCTGACGAGTGTGAATTTGATTACGATGATGGTTATCCAATTCAACCCAAGACCAAGAAGGCTTGGGTCACGTTTGTTTAACTAATTGTTGAAATGTGCAGGGGCTCCAGAGATCCGTACTTTCCAAGTGGATTCTGGATAGTGGAGCTTCAGACATATGACAGGAATGAAAGCACTTTTGTTCGACATAAAAGTTATCAATGGCGGATATATTGGATTTGCTGGAAACCAAGGTGGAAGGATTGTCGCCGAGGGAAAGCTCTCAAACGGAGTTGTTTCATTTGATCAAGTGAACTACATTGCGGAGCTTGAGAACAACCTTCTGAGTATTTCTCAAATTTGTGATAAGAAGTTTACCGTATACTTCAACGATAAAGAATGTATGATCATCAAACCGGGTTTCAAAATACCAGACGAGTGGATACTCATGCGTGCACCAAGAGAGAATGATCTTATGTTCTTGACATGGGAAATGCTACTACTTCTTCAAAAACGGCCAATGTTTCGTTTCGAAAGCTACTGAGAAGGAGTCAATCTTATGGCACAGAAAAATGGGCCACATTCACCTGAGAAAGATGAATCATTTGGTGCATAACGAATTGGTAGAATGTGTGAATCTGAAAAGTTTTCATATGTCAGATAATTGCCTCGAGTGTAAAAAGGGAAAGCAGATCAAGAAATCTCATCCGAAAAAGATTCTCAATTCGATAAAGTTGCCTCTCGAAAGACTTCTTATGGATCTCTTTGGTCCAGTGAATGTCTGAAGCATCTCTGGAGATCTCTACTGCTTGGTAGTTACAGACGATTATTCCCATACTTGTGGGTATTCTTCTAAGAATAAAAAGATGAGACGTTTGAAAATTTGGTGATTCTTTTCAAGAAACTTGAGAACCTGTACCATCTTCCGATGAGATACATTAGAAGTGACAACGGTACTGAGTTCAAAAACACCAAAATAGGGAATTCTGCAATGCTAAAGGGATTTTGCATGAGTTTAGTGCACCCTACACTCCGCAGCAAAACGTGTAGCTGAACGGAAGAATAGGACGCTTATAGAAATTGCAAGAACCATGCTTGCAGACTCAAAGCTTCCAGTCAGCTTCTTGAGTGAAGCAGTTGCAACTGCTTGTTACACACTTAACAGAGTCTTAACAGTCAAGCCAACGAAGAAGACCTGTTTTGAGATGATCAACCAACGGAAACTGATTTTGAAGTTCTTAGAACCATTTGGAGGCCATGTACTGTATATCGATCAAGATGGCAAATTTGGAGCTAAATCACTCGAAGGTTTCTTTGTCGGATATGCAAGTCCATTGCGAAGAGTTTACGTTCCTTCATTGAGAAGAGTCATTGAAGCGCATCATGTTGATTGTTTTAACTATACGGATCCTGTTCAGAGAAAAGGTGATGCATGGTTATTCAACTATTAAGACTTGTGGAAATTATTTGATTTGCCTGAAGAACCATCAGATGAAGAAATTGCAGCTTTATATTATCTTTATCAATTAGCAAATCAAGAACAAATCGTCAGACAGATTGTGGTTAATCAACCCACGCTGGGATCATCTTCTTCTGATGCTAGTTCTAGTGATAGCGGTGGTCAAGAAAGACAAACAAATCAAGTGACACCGACAACAAAACCAGTTAATACTACAGTGAATCCTAATCTTTCTGAAGCACAGAGTTCAGACTCGGACGAGGCTCCAACATTCGATGCCGATGGAGAATCTTCTTCAGATGAAGAAGCAGAGTAGATTACAAGTTTATTGAATGAATCTGCAAGCCGAGTAGTGCTCCTGAAGTTGAAGTAGTGGTAGATCAACATATCACAAATCAAGAGAATACGTGGTTGTTCTAGGCGAAGTGTTGTCAAGATCATATTCTTATCAACCGTCAAATTCTATATTAGGCGAATTACAAGCTGGTGTGAGAACACGAAGTCAAATAAACAAAGCTTTGAGTTGTTTCTATACTTGTGTTGCTCAATTCAAGAGTATTGCTTCTATTCATGTTTCATATCCCAGATGGAGGCAAAAAGTGTTTCTGAAGCTTTAGGCGATGAAAACTGGGTACAAGCAATGCAAGAGGAACTGTTACAGTTCGAGAAGTTAGGAGTGTGGAAGCTTGTAGACCTGCCTGAAAATCAGAAAGCAATTGATACTAAATGGGTCTTTAAATGCAAGCGGAGACGATCGAGGAGTTATAGTTCGAAATAAAGCTCGGCTTATTGTCAAGGGATTTCACCAGTAGGAAGGGATAGACTACATGGAAGTCTACGCACCAGTAGCTCGTTTAGAATCTATTCGAATATTCCTTGCTTTCGCAACATGGAAGGGATTTAAAGTCTATCAGTTGGATGTAAATCAGCTTTTCTGTACGGAAAATTACGCGAGAAGGTTACGTCGGACAACCACCAGAGTTTGTCATCCACTCAACAAAAAGAAGGCATATCTTCTTGATAAAGCTCTTTACGGTTTACACCAAGCACCGAGAGCTTGGTACGAGACGTTATCGCAACATCTCGTGGGAAACAGCTTTGTCAGAGGAACTGTGGATAGTACTCTATTCACCAGAGAAGTTGGTAATCATCTAATTATCGTTCAAATCTATGTGGACGACATCATCTTTGGATCAACGAATGATAGTCTTTGCAAGGAGTTTGAGGGCATCATGAAGAAAAAATTCGAAATGTCCTCGATGGGCAAAATGAAGTTCTTCCTTGGATTGCAAGTAGATCAACTTCCTGACGGTATTTTCATTCATCAGACCAAGTATGTGCACGGCATCTTGAAGAAGTTTGATATGGAAAGCTCGAAGTCATTATCTACTCCTATTGCCCTTAATCACGGGATTTGCATTGACGAAACTGGAGCCAAAGTTGATGAGACGCTCTACAGATCAATGATAGGATCATTGATGTATCTGATGGCATCGCGCCCAGATATCATGTATCCTACCTGCCTATGCGCCAGATATTAGTCAAGCCCGAGAATTTCACACATGTAGATTGTGAAGCGAATCTTCAGATACTTGAAGGATGCCCAAGCACCAGCTTGTGGTACCCGAAGAATGATAATTTCGATCTTGCAGGATACGCTGATTCTGATTTTGGTGTAGATAAGTTGAATTCAAAATCGACTACAGCGGGATGCCAGTTCTTTGGAAAAAGAATGGTAACCTGGCAATGTAAGAAACAGACTAGGTCGCTCTCTCTACCTGTGAAGCTGAGTATATCTCGGCCTCCAGCTGTTGTTCATAGATTCTGTGGATACAACAGCAGATGAGAGACTATGGTCTGCAATTTCTCGACACTCCGCTGTATGTTGATAATAAGGCAGCCATTGATATAACCAAAAATCCGGTTCATCACTCACGCACAAAAACACATTGAAATTCGTTATCACTTCATTCGTGATTGCTACGAAAATAAGTTGGTGCGAATAGAAAAAATCCACGTCGACGAACAAAATGCTGATTTTTATACCAAACCATTTTCTTTATCACGGTTTAAATACTTGTTGAGAATTAATGGTATGAAAAATTTGTGATAGGTGCAGACGCTGAGGTTGAATACAGATGGACGACGAGTTCACGTGATCCACATTGGTTTGTCTATATCTTTCTAGTTTAGAATTTTATTAAAAACTAAAATACAAAAAAGATGTTTTTGATTTTAGGGGGAGAAATGTTAGAGAAAAACAAAAAACATTTGAAAATTTTAAAATTCAAAAACATATGAAAAATGCAAAAAGTACAAAAACATTGAAAAAGGCAAAAAGAATTCAGTGTCACAAAAAGAAATGATAGTACATCAGTGGACTATCACAGTATGCTAAAAAATGTAAAGTTTAAAAGTGATAAACAAGTCTTACTATGGATGTGTCGATAGGCTTAACACGTTCAGTAAACTGTTTTTGAGATATAAACTAAATTTTAAAACTGCTTAATCATGTGGATTATCATATCTTGGATATATGGACTTAGTACTCCGAAATTTCATTTGAGAGATTGCCTGATTCTGAGATACGAGGTCTTTATAGATAGTTGATATCTGGGTATTATACAAGTTCTTCTGATTTTGTGGAAGCAATAGCTTAGAACTTCTATAATACTTTTGCAATAAACCCTTAAACTGCATGCAAGCTTGAAAAGTATCGAAAGATCTAATCATTTGCAGTGCTGAAAAGATTCCTTAAGTGGAACACACCTTAAAAGTCGAGCCTTCATCTCTCTGTCTGTACGGTAGTACTAACCTGAGCTCTTAAGGTCTCGCATTACCCAGATACAGATATCAATTACGCTATATTCACTGTAAGATGAAATCGAGGGAATCTTGATACGGGAGTATATCAAGAAGTGGGAACCGCAGATAAGTCAAGTTTCATAAATCATACCTTAACATATCTTGAAACAGTTGAGAAACGTGGTAAAGTTTAAGTGGACAAACATATCGACAATCTAGGTGAACGAGTTTAAAACTTAAAGTCATCTAAAGGTCAACGGTACTGGTGATATGTCTCATACAACTGATATGATCCTTTAGACACAAATTCACAAAAATATGTCTGTAAATATGTTTGTACATAGTTTACTTTGTCCTGTAAATAGTTTATCAGCTTTACAGATTAACCAAAAGATTTTATGTGTGTTTTAGCAAAACTACAAAAATACAAAAAGATTTTGTTTCTACATTGTTTTCAGCAAACCAATGTTGGAGAACGGGTCTTCGAAGTCTGGTAAGGTGCTAGAACTGGTGGGAATCTCATTGACAACGGGCTGGGAGCTAATCTTAAAATCTGAAAAGCCAAAACGTTGAAAAGTTCATTAATTTGAAACTTTGATTTTGAAAATATCAACAGTTTGTTCGTAACGGTTCAAACCGGGGTCATTAACTTGGACTCGGTGACAAATCGGTTAACCAAGGTCATTAGCTTGGACTTGGTCAACTGAGTGGATGTTTACAACTGGTAAAAGTTTGAAAGTTCAGGGATTTAATTGCAAAAATTGAAAAAATGTGAATTTGGTTTTGACAAGTTCAGCCGAACTTGTCAAACTATGTAAAGTTTATCATTAAAGCAAGTTCGACCGAACTTGCAATGGCTGTTTAAGAGATAAGTTCGCCCGGATTTCTGATGGGCTTTAGTCTTGGGTTTATCAAGTTCGCCCGAACTTGCCAAGTATAAATGCCTAAGCAAGTTCGGCCGAACTCATTATCACTAAAACAAAACTCTGAAGCGAACTTAACCGGGAAGTGCAATTGAGTGAAATTGGCAAGAAAGTACCATTACTCTGCCAAAATTTGAGTTGATATTGGTGATTTGCACCCCATATCAGTGGCCGAGGTGTGTATTTGAGATTTGAACGTTAATGAACTCAATTGAAATCTTAGATCTAAAATGTAAATCAGATAGATCTAGGAAGTTTGGACTAATTGAACTTAAATCTTGATCCATAACTAAATCGACCATGAAAATGTTTCGAATTTGATTAAAATGATCAGTTTAGATGTGCAGGTTTGGTTTGAAGGAGATGACAAGTTCAGCCGAACTTGTTATCAAGTTCGACCGAACTTGTTAATAAAACCTGAATAAAATGAACAAGTGCATGTTCGACCGAACTTCTATAAAAACTGATTTTGAAAGACTATATGGAAGTTCGCCGAACTTGTGTTATTGAAACTAAAATTGTTTTGAGTATAAGTTCGCCCACACTTATGTTTGGATGTTTGAACATGTTGTGAAAGGCATGTTCGGGCGAACTTGATCAAATCAGTTTGTCACACATACATCAAGTTCGCCGAACTTGATGAAAATGTTAAAAATTTTGTAACTTTTCTTGTAATCGTGCTAATTGTTTTCCGTCGTTTCTCAGCGCAAGAACCAGCGAGGGTGATTTCTATGGATTTCTCGAAGTTTCATAATACTTGCATCACGCTCGACAAAACGATATGTCCATCACTGAAGGATTACGACAGTATTCTGAAGTTTCTTAAGGAGTGTCCTATTCATAGAGCGATTACGGAGCGCACAGTGTCGTATAAATCTCATATATACCATTTCTGGATGAACGCAGAGCTCAGTGATTGATAGAAATCTATTATCTCATCTGTTCAAGTCGGGAACGAAGTCAAAGAGATTACTTTACAGAGGAAGATATTCGCAGGTACTTACAGTTCAACGATGATAAAGACGATGCCGATTTTCTTGACGAAAAGATGGTGAGAGGTTGTTTCTACAGGATGGGTTATAAGGGGAGTGTTAATAAGCGATCTGAAGAAGGGGAAGTGCCTAATCCCTACAAGCTCCTAATGCATGCGATTATTCATACTTTCAGTCATCACAAAGCAGGCTAGACGATGTTCAGGATTACATGGCCTGTATAGCAACGACACTGATTTGAAGAAGCCGTTCAAACTATTCAAAGCTTGTGTTTACACATATGTCGAGAAATATGGATGATTCAAGGTTATGCTTGTATCCAAGATTCGTGTAGATGCTAATTGATGAGAAGTTCACAAACATTGCACGAGATCCGAATGACGTCTTATATCTCAGTCATCTTGATGATCAACTGTGAAGAAGTTAAAGTTTCAAAAGCAAGACTCAGCACCGGTTGCTAAACCAGTATTTGGAGCTATCAAAGATTCAAACTATATTGCGCCGTCAGGCAGCAAATGGAGGAAAGACGGTAGTGATGGCGAGAAAGAGCTGAATGATGAGAAAGAATGGTTTAAAGGTTTCAAACCAAAAGCTCGCAGTGATTGGTTCCTAAAGGCTGAAGTTGATAAGCCTAAGAAGAAACGAGCTGCAAAGAAAGTCGATACGATGCTTATTGATGAAGAAGAACCAGAAAATGTTCAAGCTGAAGTTCGTTCTAGTGCAGCAGTGGTTGTTGAGAGTCAGGAAACAGTTAAAACGACTCAGGAAGATGATGTGATATCAGCTACTTCAGAGAATGATGATTCTGACGATTCTCTTGAAAGAATTACAAAGAAAACAATAGCTGAGACTGAGGTAGAAAGAGCTAAAGAGACTGATGTTGATTTCGATCCGAATCTTGAAAAGGAATCTGACGAGGAAAGACCCAAGAAAAAAGCAAAACGTGTGAAGTCTGCTACTATTTCATCGACAAAGACAACAGGGTCTCCTCAGACAAAAGGTAGGAAGAAAACAAAGAAAACTCAAAGGCTTGTTAGTAAACGATATAAAGGAAAGCTGAAAAGTGCAGGAGTTACACAAGAACCTTTTGGCGCACAGGAGAAAGGAGTTTCACAAGAACCTCCTACACTAGAACCTCCTGTTGTTGTTACAAGTGAAGCTGAACGTCCAGGAGTCACACAAGAACCTCCTTGATCATTTCATCGGAAGCTGAAAGGCCAGGAGCAACACAAGAACCTCCTGTGTCTGGTTTATTGTAAGTGCATATTATTCAGTTTCCTGTTGCTCCAACAACTTCACATTATGAAAGTTCTACTCCAAAGAAGACTACACCACAGACTACTACTCCAAAGTCAACACCAAAAACTCCAGGGCATAATCTGTTTGGTGATATGCAGAATGATCCAATAAGTCTTCAAGATCTGAATGATTTCTTTCCAGAAACGCATGTTGAACTTCTTGAAAAGCATGTGAAGGTGTTAGAAGAAAAACTTCAACAAAATGAAGCTGAGAAAGCAGAGTTGATAAAGAAAGTGAATCAAAGCTCAGTTGAGAAAGAAATGTTGGACGATAAAGTAAAAGTGTTGGAAAATAAAAGAGACTATTTCAAAGCGTTGATCGAAAGTTTACAAGATGCTAATGAGAAGCTTCAAACAGAGATTGCTGATCTAAAGTCAATCCAAGCACTAAATGATCGAAGATTCATGAGAATACAGAAAGTGTTATCTAATACACTTGGGATTGACTTCGTCTCTGAATATGATCGTCTGGATCGTCAGGAAGCTAAAGAAAGATCTGAAAAGGGGTTAGCTGCAAGTGGAAAAGGTAAAGGTGTTGAGGGTGAAGCCCCTAAATCATCTGAAGCTGCAGAGAAGTCCGTTGATGATGTTGTGATAGCTTCTGAGTCCGATATTCCAAAGGTTGACGAATCTGTCAAGCCTTCTGATCCTATCATTGCTTCTGAAGATAAGGACGATGAAGAAGCAGAAAAAGAGGATAAAGATGATGATGAAAGGAAAGACGATTCTGAGTATGAAGATTGGAATGTTGCTTGCTGATGATGATGATGATGACGATCAGGGAGGAGTTGGTATGAGAATCAGTGAAGGAAAAGTTTCTGATGACGTTGATTTTTCTTCTCTAATGGACGATGAATCGAATAAGATGATGATCAGATTCAGGGGAGTCAGGGCAGACAAGGCCATCAGATGATGTTGATATGGCGAATGTTGAAAGATTTGCAAAGCCTGTTGTTGCAGTACCCACAAAGCCTTTAAAGTTGATGCTTGAACATAATGTAGAGGAAGGCGAGTACGTGCATAATTATACGAAGGAAGATCTGGCCAAGTTAATTGAAGTTGATGCTGAAAATCTAGAGTTTGACTTTGAAGAGGATGAGTTGAATGTTAACACATTTGAGCCAAATTATTATCAGTACGTTAGAAGATTTGAAGTTGATGAATACAACAGAGTGATTGTTGAAGATTGGTCTTCTGATGATGAAGCAGAATCAAACTGTCGAAGTACGTCGGTCCTAATTCTGATAGTTTTCCTACATTTGAGGAGATGTACAAGCAACTAAATGAAGATATGTTGAAAGAAAAGATAGAGGAATCAGTTCGTGAAGGTAAAGTTCCGCGCGAACGTAAGTTTCGACGTCCTCTAGCATTCTTTACCAGAGACAAAGACCTGTCGTTGGGGGATATTCTGAGTTGGGGTTAGTTTAAAGAGCTGAATGTTTATGCAATCAAAAGGGAATTTGGAGTGCAATACTTCAAGTATCTTGCTGATTTCAAGACTTTACCGTATTGGGATGTTGAGGAGCTGGTTCAGACCGTGAATGTTACATATCAGATGAAGTTCATTGATCAGTTGTTATGGAAGATGATCAAGTATGAAGCGGTAAAAGGATTTAACTATTGGAAGCCATTCATTCCAGGTCGTCGAATTAAAACAAACAAAAAGACGGGGGGAAAGACATAACTTTGATAATGAAGCGACCTAGAGCTATGAGAAACATGCCGTCGATGCCGATTGAGCAAAACTTCTATCCAGTGTTCAAGTGGTGGCAGATAGATCCAACTACTTGTGAAGCTGTTATTGTGTTATGATTCGAAGAACACTTGGATATTTCGAAGGAAAGAGTTGAGATATTGGGATTTCAAGGCATGAGGGGATTATGGAGAACGATAGATTCTAGATCTAATGAGATATCAAAACCTTGTTCTACAGTAAGATAGTATTCGAGGAACTGAAAAAGAACAGGCTATGCAGTATCAAAGAGTTGTGAACGTTTGCTATGCGCATGAAGTTAATTTAGGAAAGATGTGGCAGACAAGCTGGAGGATCTGGAACGGGTTGAGTTTTTAAAAGAAGAAAAGCGTCTTGAAGCTATTCATGAGAAAGGTAGAAAGGCAAGTGTTAGAAGATTTCAGTTTATGAACAAAGTGCCTCCTACAGACCAGACGCCGGATCCTAAACAGGAACAACAAAAGAAGCCTTACAAGAACTTCTTCGGTCGTGTGCGTTAATGTTTATTTGAAGACAGAGTTTTGAAGACTGATACAAGACGAAGACGATATCCAAGGGGGAGTCTGTTGGTGCATAATGTCTATATCTTAGTCTTATATCGAGTCTGTATAGAATAGAGTTGAATAGGCTAGCAGAAAGTTGTATTTATGTAATATAGAGTTCAAGTTCGCCCATATGTGTCATGTAATGACAAGTTCGGCCGAACTTGCTAAGGCAAGTTCTGGCGAACTTAGCTCCTTCTCTGGCAAACTTGTACTTCTATAAATAGCTAGCTTGTTGTCCTCATTTGTAACTTTGGCATCTCTGAGGCGAAGCTCTGTCAATTTGGATTCTTGACGTTTAATCAATAAAATTGACGTTTAACTGATTAATTCTTGTCTATTGGTAAACTTGTCGTAATATTTACGCTATTATGGACAATAGAGATCAAATCTAGGTTCCTAAGCATCAAGGATCGGTCCTACAAGTGAAAGCATAGAGACTGTTTTAGCCATTTTTAAACTAATGGACTGTAATTATTATTTTCAACAAACCAAATGGACGAAAAACATAAATAACTCTTAACTGAAAGAATAAGAGTTTAGGGGAAGGATGCGTGAGTAATTTTTTATATATTTTTTTTTAAATTAATTGGTAAAAAGGTATAAATGGACTAATGCACACTGCACATAAATATTTGTTATTATCCGTCAAAAGGCGAAATCTGTGCCGAATCCTATATAATTAATGAAGTTAAAGGACGGGTCTTGAAGATAAAAGGTAAAATTCTGTCAGGTAGATTATAAATATTTGTTATTATATATATTTTTATGGTTGAGAAATAATTACAAGAAACTTTGGAAAAAAGTTTTATAGTCCCGCATTATTAACGTGTGTGGAAAATATGTCGCTTCCCTAATAATGACCATTGTAATTCATATTGAACAAAATATGTAAATTAAAAATTATGATTAATTACCGTGAAGAGAGAACACCCTCAACGATTACAATCATGATCTAAGAGAGGAAAGTAAGAAAATTAAGAAAGAATAAAGGTAAAACACATTTTCAGTCACTCTTTCCTTTTGTTATTCTTTACTTATGATCATCATTATGTATTAGTTTGACAAGTATTGTAGCTTTCTCACGTTTTTCAAAAGTAATCACTTTTCAATTTTTTGTTTTAAAATATCTTTTAAAAGGTTTTTTATTATCCTAAAATAAACCATTTATTCATGATTATCAAGAGGGTTGTGTTTACTATGTAGAGGCCCGATCAAATACAATAGATTTTAATATGAGAAACGTAGAAAGCAAGTGTTGATATGGATACAAAGTGCTAGTATGCATATATCGAAGTGCTATATGCACCAAATAGTGTTGATAGTATCAACACATTTTTGTGTATTTATATGTCAAAATTGGTTGTTACATATATCAACACTTTGTGATTTGCATATTAGTACTTTTTATTCATATCAACACTTTACTTTTTAGGTGAGTAGGTTTGAAGATTGATGATGACACATAGGGATGAGACATTAGAGAATAAAATTGATCATTTCATGTTATGTTTGTTTTAAAGGTTATTTGGTTTATGTGATTTGAGACAATGTCAAATTGATTATTAATAATATTAAACTTTTGAATATCTTCTCATAAGCTGTGAACAATCAATCATGCCCTGGTCACCTAATCTTTTGCGGGTCGGGGTTGACAAGAGCATCAGAAACAGTTTAACCAGTCGACGGGTAGGTGGCTCCCCAGTTAGTCGGAAACTCTAAACCGTCAACGATCTGTTCGAATTCTGACAATCACCGCTTCAACGAGATCAAACCAACAGATTGTGCTTCAACCTCCGTGCGTCCCCCTCGTGCTGAGATGATGTTGACATGTAGTAGCAATCGATTTTTTGGAAGGTTCCTACAAAGTATATGATCTTCAACTAAACACTTGAAGATTCAAAGAGGTTTTTGGTAAAACGAAGGAGAATCGAAGTACAATTTGAAGAAAACTTGAAGATTGGAGAGAAAAGTGGTATGGAAATTCAAACAATGAGTGGGAAACCATGAAGTCCACTTGGTACGCTGGTCTAACTGAGAGATGACACGTCAGGTGGCAAAGTGGCAAGCAAAGGTTACTATGCGCGCGTAGCACTCACCCGCCTGACATGGAAGACAAAAAGGTAACCCTGACATAGTGACGACATGCCTTGCACAATGTCAGCGGTCAAATCAGTGCATTTTCTCACCAAACCCTATTCTCAAAGATTTCTTTTTCAAAATTTGAAACTGTCCACACGTGCGCGGATAGGTCTATTTCCCTCCAAAGAATTAAATTATTGGTGTGTGTTGAGCGTATTATATTTTTATTAATATTTTTAGCCCTTTTTACGCATATTCAAGTTTTAAATTTATAAAACACGATATTGTACTAATACTTAAACAAACACTTGGGCAAGTGCACCCATCGTAAGCGTAGTATAATGTTGGTAAGATACCGATGTCGTCCAAGGACACAAGAGCTTTTAGTACCGGTTTATCGTCAACGTCTAATCAATCTAAATTTTTGATAAAAGATTTTAAACATAAAAGAAAAAATAAATAAAAAGATAAATAAAATGAAAAACAGATAGACAAGATAGAATCACTTGGATCCAACTCATCTTTAGTATATCCTTTGATGATTTTCGCACTTTCGGACTTTTTAAGAGATTATCTTAGTTATAGTAGTAGGCCCCTCTTTTGAAGGTGACGTTACCCTCAACCAGTGGTTTGAGTCAGCAAGGATACAATCCCAAAGAGTCGGAATATTGGAAGATAATTAAATAACTTATTAATGCAAAAAGTGGTAGGCCCCTCTTTTGAAGGTGACGTTACCCTCGGCTAAGTGGTTTGAGTCAGCAGGGATACAATCCCAAGTAGCCGGTTTAAAGTATTAATAGTAGCTTACATATGAGGGGTTCAAGCTATTCGCACCCCCGCCATCCAATACCTTTGGGGCATTGAAGGAGGTCCTAGTAAGCTTGAACCAAGTCCTCGCAGGATCTATACACTAAACGAGGCAAGAACTTTACAAAACCACCCTTATAACCCCCTCACAAGTAGTTAACGCGCTATATATAGACCGTAAAGACACGAATGAGCAAATCAATGACACCATGAAGAAATGGTTAGGAAAATTCACTTTCAACATAAGAAACTAGTTATTAAAGTCATTAATACATACCTAATTAAAAATGCCGAACGATTAAAAATCAAAAGTAATACATTAAAGACTTGTCTTCAACAAGTGATGTAAGAGATTAGCCACGCATGGCCTTTGTTTGATAAAAACCTTACAATAAATCTTGGATCCCGAGACTACTACACACTCTAAAGATGATAGATGGATGATGGTTGTGGGTGTTGGTGTTGTAGTGGTGGTGGAGTGGTGGCAAAGTGAGAAAGAAGTGGTTTGCTAAGGGATGCCTTTGAAGTTAACCAAGCACCCCTATTATATCAAGAACAGGGCCCTGACCACGGCCCCGTGCCCGCTGGGCACAGCCCTGTGGTGACCAATTTCTCTTCCTTCATTAACTGCAGATGTCAGGTCTTGTACGAACACGCCCCGTGGTGTCCGAGCACGCCCCGTGGTCAGTGTACTTGCTGTACTATCAAGATTTTGCGAATCTTAGAGTTAACCACGGCCCGTGGTGAGCTGGACACGGCCCGTGGTGGCCTGAAATCTACAATTTGTCTTTTTCTGGAGGGCTTATGCTGGGCACGGGGCGTGGTGAGCTGGGCACGACCCCGTGGTCAGCTTCTTTTTCTCTTGTTTTTGTTCTTGGGATGCTGCCTAGGGGTCGGGCATGTCACGCTATTTCTTCTTCTTGTATTTTGTGTTGGTTTTAGCCGCTAATTTGCTTCTTTTATTCGTTTAAGCTTTTTAGTCCTGTAAATTAAAAAGGGACAAAGAAACGTGTTTTTTCTAACATTAGTACTGAAAAAGGGTTGGATTTATGTCTCGTTTGATGTAATTCATATGTTGCATTTTGTGCACATCAATTATCATGCACCAAAACATAAGAATTCTTAACAAGACCAAAAACTCTGATGCATGATGTGCACCCATAAAATGCCAAGCTAGGCCGCGCCAACTAAAATTCCACAAGAAAGCAATACTCATCTAGTCCAGAGTTCCACCCACTTGCCATCCGTGCATGGGAGTAGCATTGGACTGTGTGGACTTGAAGGGTATGGTTTCCAAATACCGCGCAAGCCATGCGTGCGTAGGACCATACCCACACTTAGGTGGTGTTTGTTTTTCTAAAAAAGATATGCCAGGCTCTTCCGTCTGCACAGCGCAGACATTGCCATATGTCAGACTGTTTGTTTTTCTGAAGACGTTTCATTAAAAAACGTCTGCACGAGCTCTTCTTGGTGCAGCCTTGGCCCAACCACTTCTAATATCTTCTAATGTCTGCAGAGGGTTAAACACCCCTACCCACCACCACCACTATCCACCACCCACCACCGTTCATCACCACCACCCACCACCATCCATCACCGCCACCACCGTCCACCACCACACCCACCGCCACCGTCCACCACCATACAACAACCACCGTCTATACACTACTATCAATTTATTTTAGAAGTCTACATACGTTAAAAAAACAAACAGCCTTCTTCTTGCAAACTGCAGATGTTTGGTCCACCTCTTCTTCAACAGATGTTTGCAGATGTGGTCCGTAGACTACAAACATTTTACCTCTTAAAAAACAAAAAACACCTTAATCACACCAATACTCAATTTTTTCAAGCTTCCTGTGTGGGTGTCACAATGCGCAACCATGACAACTCATAAAAGTACAACTAGTATAAGGGGTAGGAGCCTGCAGCCAATTAGCGTGACCAGGTTCTGCCCATACAGCTCCCACTGCAGGAGACAAACAATACAAGTGGAAAATGGCATGTAGCCAATCAGCGTGCGCCAATCACTGCTCCATGATCTCCGCTTACAGCTGATGACAGACTTGACAACAAGTACACTCGGCAAGCCACATGGCACCAACTATCGTGCGCCAACGTCCATCCATCTCCGGAAACACTAACTGTCATGTCACAGGGGCCAAAACGGATATCCCTTGTTGGCGACGTCTGGCCCAAGGTCCATCAGCCTATTCTCCTTCTCCACGCTCTTCGACTATAAATACCAGCCTTATACCACAAGATTTAAAGGTTCAAATTCTCTTACTCTCACTCTTAACACACCTTGCTTATTTCTTCATAAGCGATATTATTCTCATGCGGGAGGGTGGTTACGAGAAAAACCTCCCACCTCTCCTTCTCATAACGAGCTTCACAGTGTTATTGTTTGCAGATATATTTTCAGATTATATCTCAAGACTCATTTAGTCTGGTGATCTAGAAGTAATAAGGAATAACTCTCTTCTCAAAATTAGTTCCTTGGTTCTAACCCACGCAGATTGGAACTTGTCTTTCTTCACCTACCAAGTACTATACAACACCGATAACTTCTATCAATAAGGTTTTACGATTTAATTTAGAGTTTTTTTCGAAGATCAATTTAAAACTATTTTTTTATAAACTTCAATCAAGTGTCTAGTTTGTATATAATATCCATTTTTATTTATGAAAATTTGAAATGGTCAAGAGTATATGATGGTTTTAGAACATGGATTGAAAATTAATGAAGCGTTGACTAGTCAACGTATTTGGGGAAGAAGACTTTAGAATATTTGATAGGAAGCTTCCATATGCGTCGTGTATGACTTGATCAACCTCGTGTAAGACGGCATATGTGGAATTATCTTCCAACCTAAACACCCTCGGACTGCCATCAAATTACAAAACTATCCTAGAAAACGACTTCTTAGTCAAACCATCATTTTTTAATTACTTAATAGGGCCCACGTATTATATTAATGTAACTGTGTAGATCGTGTAAAATAATGTAATTTTTTAATTTTATGTATTAGGTGACTTGAGTAATGGTTAAGAAAAACAATAAATCTAACATTTTTATTATTGTTGTTAAAATTAATAATATTATTTTGGAATATATTGTTTTAGATGATTAAAATCTAGATGAACTTAACCAAAGTGGTGTTAAGTTCAGTATATTTTGATTCAATTTCCGGTTTTAGGTTTACATGCATAAATTTCAAGTTCGATACATTTACAGATGAGTTAATTACTGTTTTCGTCCTGTGGTTTGTCAAAAATCACTATTTCAGTCCATTAGTTTAAAAATTGCAATTTCAGTCCCTGTAGTTTCACTTTCGTAACCATTTCAGTCCCTGTGGTTTCACTTTCGTAACCACTTCAATCCATTTATTCTGTAAGTACAGGGACTGAAATAGTTGCAAGGTGGACTGAAATTGTTACGAAAGTGAAACCACAGGGACTGAAATCGCAATTTTTAAACTAATTGACTGAAATAGTGATTTTTGACAAACCACAGTGACGAAAAGAGTAATTAACTCTTTACAGAAATATTGCTACACATAATTTGGTGTACTTAACCCATGTTTTTTATTTAATAGTATTACAATTATAGATTTATCAACTCATTACTTTTTAATTATTGGGTTTGGTTTTAAGTAATTTGAATATTGTAATGGTTGATCTTATTCTTGATTTCTTGATATTATTGAGGAAGTGGCACATTTGGTAATTATGCTTAACTCGGTGGGGATAGTGGGCTGCTGAAAAGTCTAAGTCAGAACTTAACATCATGGTTTCATTTTATAAACCAATTGGATCATTTGCAATCCCACTTTCATTTTTCTCAAAAATGGATAGAGAACAAGAGGAATTGCAATTTCTTGGCCTCTTTGGCATCTTCAAAGAAAGCTACAAAATCATAGTATCATGGAGAAAAATCTTTGCCCAAATAACCCTAACCCTCATCCTCCCCCTAACCTTCATCTTCTTAGCACATATCGAGATCTCGCATTCACTATTCAAAGACATCAGACACACCGAATTCGAAAAAGAAATCACACGTCCCGGTTCAAAAAGATACAACAATCTCTCTGACACACTCTCGTCTGAATGGATCACTTTTTGGCTCTTCAAGGTCGCATACTTTACCATACTCCTGACCTTATCCCTTTTGTCAACAGCTGCAGTCGTCTACACGATTGCATCTGTCTACACAGGACGCGAGTTGACTTTCAAGAAAGTCATGAGCGTTGTCCCAAAGGTTTGGAAAAGACTCATGGTCACGTTCTTGTGCATGTTTGCGGCTTTCTTTGTTTACAACTTTTTAGCAGCATCCGTCATAGTTATATGTTTTGTGATTTTACCTAATAGCGTAGTTAGCGCCATCATTTTATATGTGGTTTTGATCGTATACTTGATGGGGTTCGTGTACATGACTGTGATTTGGCAACTAGCAAGCGTGGTCTCGGTTCTAGAGAGCTCGTATGGGATTAAAGCTATGACAAAGAGCATGGATTTGATCAAGGAAACCGAGTGGTTGCGGTTGCAATTTTCTTTTTGCTTAATTTATCATTCGGACTCATACAATTTCTATTCAGTTTGATGGTTGTGCACGGGAGGTCATACGAGCATGGAAGCGTGTCGGGTTTGGTGTTTTATGTTCCGTACTGCTTCTGACTTTCTTTCTTTTCGGGCTCGTGATCCAAACGATTCTCTATCTCGTTTGCAAGTCATACCATCACGAAAACATCGATAAAGGCGACTTATCAAACCATCTCGAAAGTTATCTTGGCGAGTACGAACCTCTTAATGGGAAAGATATTCAATTAGAGCAATATCATGTTTGAATTCACTTCTAAGCAAATTTTCTTCTCTTGTAAGTAGCAAAGATAAAAAAAAAAGTTAAAAAAGTTTATTGGTTGAATAAAATATTTTAAATATTATATGATTATTTTGTATTTTTAGGTGGTTTGGTTATCCGTCGTTATCTCGATTTGGACATTTGCTAAATTAAAACGTTGACGTTTTAGTCGAAGTTCTTCACACAAACCTACCCATCTATTTTGTGAATTGACTGGTTTTAGATTTAGACAAAACACTCCATGTCTCTTGATAAATAAGTCTTAAAACTATTTATATACTATTAATTTGTAACATTTGTATGTATCTATGGTTGTAAATTGCGCTTAAGTAGTTGTACTCTAATTAACTAATAGTTTCATTATCTTATCAAATTCAATCGGTTTGATCGGGCGCAACGTACGTGTGTTATTTAGTGTATTTACATCATCTATTTTTTCCCGTTTATCAGTGTATTTACGTCGTCTATTTTTTTCCCGTTTAATAAGTTCGTCACAACGCACGAGTCTTAAATCGAGTTAGTTATTATTTTCTACGTATTATATGTCGGTCTAATTTCTCCACGTTAAGACACCATAACTTCAATGTTGGTGGTCGTTGGCTATAGTGTAGCGTTGGTGTTATTTGTCACGGTTTTACGCACCCACTGCAACGCGGGGGCTTAATACCAGGGGCGCAGGATATAAGGGGCCGGGGGGGGAGGGCGCCCGAACCCCCGAACTTTTCGCTCAATAGTGTTATATGTGTAGTTTTCGTATGGAAGTTTTTGGGTATATACGTTTTCGCCCCCCGGTTCTATAGAAAGTTTTGGGGTATATACGTTTTCGACCCCCCCGTAAAAAGTTTCAAGCTTCGCCACTGCTTAATACGATAGTTATTCATATGGATACAAGTCATGTAACGTACTAATTATATACCATTAATTGTCTTTCTTATTTGATGAATTACTTATTTGTATAAGATAGTTATACACACTTAACCGACAAAAACATTTTTAACAAATTGTAAATGTGAATCTGATCAACAACATGTCAATTTTGTTGGCCGCGGCGCAATGCGCGCGGTCATTCTTTTAGTTAATAATTAATAAGTAACTCTCAAAACACGTCATGCAGAAACACTTAAATTAAATTTTGAAGCCTACTAACAAAATTAGATTCTAGGACATATATGGTTTGATATTTTAGTGTAATTTGAGATTGCGTGTGACGTTCAAATAAGAGTGCACGCTTATTTGAATGTCATCGGGACTAACGGGGGATCCAAGGGGGCAGCGCCCCTGGGAGCAGGGTCCAAGGGGCAGAGCCCCTGGCTGGGGTCGAGCTGCATCAGAAATGCATCAGAAATTGAATTTCGGGCTAAATATGCACTTTTGGAAACTTAAGGAACTAAAGGTGTTTTTGTTCAAAACTGAAACTGTAAGCAGTTGTGAAAAACTGAAAATACGCTCCCAAATTTTTTAGAGAAGACACTGGACGAATTTTGATTCGAGACGAATCCCCAAAATCTCACAATAAAAAATTTCCATACAAAAAATCTAGAATTTTTCTGGATTTTATCCGATCAAAAATTGGTAGCCACTCCGATTGTTTGATCTGATAGTGATTACACGACTTCAGATTTATCCAAGCATTTTCGAATTATTCCCAACATATATTATAATACATTACAGGACCTCTCCTTACTTGGCTGTTTCGTAAATCTTTTTATATATTTATAGACGGTAATCAAATAGGTTGACAAGGTCGGTTCAATGTTTTTTGAGGCCCTAAACGAACTAAAAAGTTAGGTCCCTATTGAATTAGTTAATCAACAAATTAACATTTTTCTATAACTAACCTGAGTAGTGTCTTCCAAGCCAACATACCGACTATACAATCACCAATCGTCGAATCCCTTTTTTGACTCTTGAATACTTGACAACCCTAAAAAATATTTACAGAATCGCCAAAATTAAATCGAAATCGCAAATATTATAGATAAAATAATTCAATTCGCAGAACAAATTAGTGGTTTAATTATTATGTAGGGTTGCTCAATATATATACACACATACAAATTAGTAGATGATGAAAAATTCGTCGTTACATGTTAAGAATCTGCAACTGAGATTGAGATTTGAGCCATTAAATAACCATAGCGATATTTAACTCCCCCCCATGTCGGCCCGAATGTGGACATTGATTACTCAAAAGACGCCGCAAGTAACAAGAGTTGGCATGTTGCATCGCTGCTTATGGATTCTGGAATGAAGCGTGTGGGAGTAAAATCATAAATTTTGGACCTAGAAACTTTGTTTAAATTGACCAAAAACAAATCTAATATATGAAAAGAAAGTTTTTTTTTGAAGACCCTACGCCTTAACCTAGATTGATAAGCTCAACACACTGGCCATATAGGTTGATTTAGGAAAAATAAATAATTTATATATTGTTTTATTTGGGTCTAATTAAATTATAGGACATGTCAATACAACTAATATTATAAAATTACAAAATCACCTTTACTTTTACCATTACCACTAACCTGTATAAAAAAATTAAAAAAAATATAGCTGGTGAGTCTGTTTTGGCTTATTTTTTTACATCTACCAATTTCATTCTAATTTTTTTTTTGAAACAACTACTTTCATTAAAAACATACCCCAAGCAAAACGTTTGCGGCACAAAAACAACAAACCTCAAGACATTACAAATCGGTTACACACTGATGTATAAAGTACAAGCACAACTTCCAAAAGAAGTCTATGTTTAATAAATATGCATCTATTCACAGTTATATCCAAGCGTCAAAATTGGCATCATCACGCACACGTATCCTTTATTCCAAATTTGCCTTTCGTGAAAAGCATGTTAAAGTTTCGAAAAAAGTCAATTACAAGTAGTTGGTGAGTTTCACTGTTTTAGTTTCTTCCACAATCAAGTTTGAACAGAATTACTATGCACGTTTGATGTAATTATACTAATCTCACAAGTGAAACATTGACTGTTCACAAGTTTCAAGTCCCACGTCCGACACCTTAGCACTTTTCCACCCTAAGTAGCCTTGTCTAACAACATATAGCGTGCTCACAGTAAGTGCATGGACATGTGTAATTGCAATATAACCCAGGGCATCCGTGCTAGTTTAATTGGGTTTGTCAGACCAATAGTACTATTCATATATTCACCGACCTATAGTTGATCGCTCGCGTTTGTGGACATTTTCCGTTTGTTAGTAACTCAGATAATTCACATTAAGTCATATATTCATATGCAAGTTGGTACGTATGTAACATGCAATTCACCCCATGTGAAACAGTATAACAATTTGGAAACTAGGGTGTTGAAACTCACGTAATAGCGTAGTCCGATAATGCTAAAAGCATAACGTATCTTTGTAACACCTCGTAAAAACCCATCCAATAAAATCCCGACACGTGTCCCGCTGATCCTTGTACGCCACGTGTTAAACGAGAAGGACCATAGTTGTTGTTATGTTATAAGTATAACCTCTGAACGACAACAATAAAGTCAAGGGATCAAAAGTGCCAACATGTCTAAAGATTTAGCCTCTAAGTGGCCTTACGGACCGTAAATAAGAAATAAGCTTTGGGACAGAGAGCCGGTTACGAACCGCAAGGCTAATCCTTACGGTTTGTAACATTTGTCGAAAAACGGGTTTCAAAACCCGCTTCGTTTATTAATCAAATATTCAGTTATATGTTCGTTGTGTATTTATTGTTCAGTTTATTTTTAAATTATACATAATTAACAAATATTTAGAATTTAAAAACCAAGAATTATAACTAACAATAATAAGTATCAAAAAAATAAATATTGGGGCAACCGGGTTTCGAACCCGGGTCTCCCGGACAAACACACACACAACACACCACTCCGCCACACACCTCTTTTCTGTTTAATACCGAAACAAATAACATTTATAATAAAAACCGAAAGTCAAATATGTAAATCAGCGCGCCCAGAACTCGCAATCACCGGAAAAACCGAAACTCCGCGATTTTGGCTATTCTCCTTTGACTGAAACGCATAAACGGATCGCGACATCAGTTATAACCATTGCCGGCACTCAATTTCAGTCAAACACCGATGAAATCATTGATCGCGATTGTTGACCCCTAATTCAGACCCAATCGACCTGCCCCCTTATAAATACCCACTCAAACTTCATGTAAACCTTTCGCTCAGAACCACACTCACTTCCGAAGCTTTATTCCTTCCAAAATACGTCGCCGGAGATTTTCGCATTCGCCGGAATTTCACCGGAAAACCGAGGCTTTACTCCTAATCGGTATAATTCTCGACTCTTTTTTTTGGTAATCCATTATTCGGCATGTATTAACCTTAATCGGTCAACCAGAGTCTGTCTCAAACAACATTGCCGAAAATTCTCGCACTCGTCGGAATATCACTGGAGAACCGAAGCCTCACTGCCGATCGGTATAATCATCTAAACCTTCTTGCTATCTCTTACTTAGTAATCTAATTGCTCAACACAATAATCGAAACTGTTAATTCAGTTCGTTCAGCCGGAATCACTATCGAAAATTTCTGTAAGTGAAGATGATGAAGTTGATTATGTGTATTAATAAATTAAAATCGGATATTTAACCGGGTTAGACACACAGTCCAGCGGTGGACTGTGTGCAAATACAAAACACACGTCCCGAGTTCGAATCGCACATGTTACCGACTTTCGGAAATAAAACCAACATTTTTGAAACCTAATCAGATCAAGTCACAGTAAATACATAAGAGGAATATAATCCAGTAGTTAAGCAGATTAGACACACAGCCCAACTGGTTGGGCTGTGCGCACTCGAACCGAAGGTTTCGAGTTCGACTCCGGGTCTCTGCAACCGGTTCGGCCATATTAAATCATTTTTAATAAAAACTAAATAAGGTTAAAGATTAATTAGTATATATATATAATTAAAACAGAGAATATTTCGGGTTAGACACGTAGCTCAGCTGGTAGAGCTGCGTGCACGTATACGAGAGGTCCCGAGTTCGAACCTCACTCACCGCATATATTAAACACAGTCTGACCGGTCCGACCCGGTCAACCCTGACAGGTAAACCCAAATTTTTTATTTTCTGTTTTCTTTTTATTTATTTATTTAATTGAAAAGTTTTATTTAAAATACTTAAAAATAAGGTTTTTAAAGTTAGAAAATTTCATTTAAACTCACAAAAATAAATCTAAAAATCTCATTAAGAGCACTAATTAAAATCATTAATCTCAAATGAAATTTATTTATTTATCGAATCATTTCATTATTATTTAGGTTAGTTTTCCTCGTCGGTTGAATCGTAAACTCGTGCGCATTCATCATCATCAAAGAACGCTCCCACGGTTAGTGAATCTCTACCAATTCCCCGTTTTAATAATGTTTTGGGGTGTATCATGTGTCGTACAATTCTTTTATTTTATTTAAACACTTGTGCATACATCATATCCATGATCAAATGTGTATCAATTGTTGTGTGAACTATATGTAGATTGGATTTATCATTTTCAGCGCACGCATTTCATTAGGCCCATCAGTTCCCCGTGGGATACAGGTTGAGCATCAGGAGCCTCATTAGATCGGCTCCGTTTGATGGAGCCTTGATCTCACATACATCATCATTCATGTCATATACTCATCCAAAGTGGTTTGTGATTGTTTATCTATATATGTTTGCTCACATGTGATTATTGCACGAATTTTCTTAATTAAATAAAACAAGAAATTTGTAAAAATGTTTTATCAAGGTTCACTCGCCAATTTTTGTTGACCCAAAATCTCCCCCGTTTTACACATGATACAGGTGATCCAGCTGAGACAGGAAACACTTAGGAAGGCCTAGAAGAATAAACAAGTTTATGCTTTGGAATAATTATGTAGTTTCATTTTCTTGTAATTGTATGAATTTTGTTTTGGATATTTAAGTTTGTAATTTGAATTTAATAAATATGAAACATCTTAGTAAACATCATGAGCTTTGGTGATAACCCAATTATGCCCCGACTTTTATTCCGTTGCGGGTCGGGGTGTGACAGATTGGTATCAGAGCTTGTGACTATAGGGATATAGGATAGGTTATTAGACCCTTAGAGCCTATACTATAGTTGATTAAATTTTAAATTGTTTATGCGTTACATACAAAATTCATGATGTTTATATGTTTTATGTTTATTTTCACACTCAATGTTATGCAAGCACGCTCACAAATACATGTTATTATGCAATGCTCATCATGAATCATATCCTCATAACATATCATATCCATGAGAACACACACCTCACGATTCCCATGATTTTTGCAATGATTTTTGTATTTTTAAAATCACATCAAAGTGAGTTCTCCTGACGGGCATGTAGTAACTGGAAGGGTACGAGTACCGGTAGTCGGAACGTCCTGTCTAGGCTTGGCATTCGTATAAATCCAAAATAAAGGACCAGTTTGCCTACCTGGGGACTAACGATGAGAGTACGAAGGACCTATTAGGCCAAAGCATGCTATACCAAACGTCGTGTGAGCTAACCCCACTTTGAGTTGTCATTGTGTCTACACCTGGACACCCTCCTACCATACATCTCGCAATCATGTTTTACGATTTTCATTCGGGTGGTGCGAGTGTTAACCCGCCGACACCAATGTGAATCCTACCAAGCCCAATAGTCATGGGGGCCCACATGACTACACAGGCAATGGTATGGGGGATATTGGAGGCCCAAACATGAGCAAACCCAAGACATCCTATGGATGTAGTTAAATTATTGCCAATTATGTTGTTTTTCATTCTTTTACGACACATGACACCTAGAAAATTCTTAAACTCACAATCTTCCTATGTATGTTCCTGTAGATGTCGGCTAGGCAACTACGTGGAGGTAGAAAGTCAGGAAGATCAAATGAACGCTTGGCCACACAAATTGCTAAACAAATGGCCGCAGTGCTTCCTGACATCGTGATTCAAGTTCAACAAGCTCTCACCGCAAATCCCGTCAACCCCCCCAATCAAGAAGACCAGAGCGTCGCCAACCCTCCTTCCAAAAAGTGCTCCTACAAACACTTCAAATCTTGCGATCCCCAAAGTATGAAGGGACCGAAGGTGTTACCGCCCTCCTTCACTGGTTTGAAGAAATGGAAAACACTTTCCTCAATTGCGATTGTCCCGAGGACCGTAAGGTACGTTATGCAACTGGAAGACTGTTTGGGGTAGCCCTTACCTGGTGGAACACGGAAAAAGGTAAGCGAGGAGTTGAAGATGCCTTGGCCTTAACATGGGAAGAGTTAAGGGAACTCATGACAAGACGCTTCTGTCCAAGAAGCGAAATCAAAAAGCTGGAAGACGAATTCCACACACTGAAACAAAAGGAAGGAGATCACACATCCTATAATAAGAGATTTCTCGAGCTGAACCAGATGATCCCTAATTTGTTCACCCCCTTGTACCGCTTAGTTGAACATAACATTCGAGGTCTCCCCTCGAAAATCCAAGATTAGGTTTTAAGCACTTCGCCTGCAACACTTGAAGCCGCAATGGAATTAGCTACAGAACTCACTGAGAATCGTATCCGAAACGGCAAATTCAAAGATGAGAAGAAGAAAGCACCCATTGAGGCCCCAACTCCAAACCACCCCGTCTCCTCCTCGAAGTTTGCTGGTAAGAGGAAACGAAACAGCAAGAATTTTGCTGTCACTCAAACCAACCCTCCTATCACTGCTGCACCAATCACCCAAATTGCTCCTTCAGCGTACTATTAAAAAACCATACACCGGCCCACACCCAAAATGCAACCGTTGTCAGTACCATCACCCTCCCGAAAACCCTGCCAGCTGTGGCCGTGCGGGTCACACCATCCAAACCTGTCCTACTCTTCAACGAATGAACCACAATCAACCTCCAACCCAAACCCACAATCAGATAGTGGGCCAAGCCCAACAACCCTTACTTCTACCATCTGCACAACACATAGCCCAACCTTACTACCAACCCAACTACCCCATGATGCAACCCATGCAGCCTGTTACAACTGTGGGGACCCAAACCACTTCAGGAACACTTGTCCACACTTGGTGAACATCATCCATGCCCAAGCTCAAGCAAACCCGGTAAACCAAGCTAACCAAGCTCCTCCACCTGCCAGAGGAAGAGCTTTCAACATCAATGCCAACCAAGCTAGGGCTGCAACAACGTGGTCAACGGTACGTTTCTCATCAATGGTAGTTATGCATCCATACTATTCGATACTGGCGCGGATAATAGCTTTGTGTCCTTAGAATTCGAACCTATCCTCAACCAACCTTGTGTTAATCTCATGGAATCTCTAACGGTGGAAGTTGCTGACGGAAAACCCGTTTCATTAAATTCTATTATACGCAATTGTACCCTCACTCTAAACGATCACGACTTTCCAGTTGACCTCATTCCTATGAAGTTGGGAAGTTTCGATGTTATAATCGGTATGGACTGGCTTAGCCAGCATCACGTTGAAGTAGTGTGCCGTGAAAAGTTCATTCGCATTCCTCTTGCAGACGGTCAGACCCTACGCATTTTTGGGGAAACCCCTTCGAAAGGACTCAAATTAATGTCCTGCCTTCAAGCCCAAAGATATCTTCGCAAGAACTATGTCGCATTCCTAACTCACGTCGTCAAAAAGGGAACCAAGGAGAGGAAACTCGAAGACATCCCAGTTGTGAAAGAATTCCCACAAGTCTTTCCCGACGACATTTCAGGACTTCCTCCTGTGAGAGAAGTCGAATTCCACATCGATCTTGTCCCTGGCGCTACACCAGTCGCAAAATCTCCTTATAGGTTAGCCCCATCCGAAATGCAAGAGCTGGCCAGTCAACTGCAAAAACTGACTGACAAAGGATTCATATGTCCTAGCTCATCGCCTTGGGGTGCACCTGTTCTTTTTGTGAAGAAGAAAGATGGAACGTTTCGCATGTGCATCGATTATAGAGAACTCAACAAGTTAACGGTTAAGAATCGCTATCCACTACCTCGCATTGATGACCTCCTAGACCAACTTCAAGGCGCCACCTGCTTTTCAAAAATCGACCTTCTGGTTATCATCAGTCAGAGTGCATGAAGAAGATATCCCAAAGACCGCCTTCCGGACTCGTTATGGTCATTACGAATTCATGGTCATGCCATTCGGTTTAACCAACGCCCCCGCTGTCTTCATGGATCTAATGAATAGGGTATGCAAACCCTACCTCGACCATTTCGTCATAGTCTTCATCGACGATATTCTTATCTACTCCAAGTCTAAATCCAATCATGAGCGACACCTTCGACTCATCCTTACACTCTTAAGGACTGAAAAGCTCTACGCTAAGTTCTCAAAATGTGAATTCTGGTTAGGGGAAGTACAATTACTTGGACATGTCGTCAACGACAAGGGAATTCATGTTGATCCTTCAAAAATCAAGGCAGTGTAGGAATGGCAAGCGCCACGTACCCTACCGAAGTTAGGTCATTTCTCGGTTTGGCTGGTTACTATCGACGCTTCATCGCCAATTTTTCCCGTATTGCTGTCCCACTCACGGCCTTGACTCATAAAGGAAAACCCTTCATATGGGGGCCTAAACAAGAGGAGGCCTTCCAAACTCTAAAGCAAAAACTTTGTGACGCACCTATCCTCACACTCCCTGAAGGTTGCGATGACTTTGTAGTATATTGCGACGCATCAGGGCAAGGGCTAGGCTGTGTATTAATGCAAAGAGGAAAAGTGATAGCCTATGCCTCTAGGGCAACTCAAGGTTCACGAGAAGAATTACACCACCCACGACCTGGAACTGGAGCCGTTGTGTTCGCTCTCAAGATATGGAGACATTTCCTCTACGGTACTAAGTGTGAAATATACACTGACCACAAAGTCTCCAGCATATCTTCAACCAAAAGGAGTTGAATATGAGGCAACGAAGATGGGTCGAACTTCTCAACACTACGATGGAATTCGGTATTATCTGGCAAGGCAAACGTGGTGGCTGATGCGCTCAGTCGAAAAGGTTATGCGAACTTCATTCGTCTGCTGTGTTCGCAAATCATAACCAACATCAAAGATCGAATCCGAGCAGCTCAACATGTTTCTGTAACAGAAAATGATCTACGCGAGGAGCTGTCATGTGGAGCTGAACTCAAAATCGAAACCAAATCCGACGGTATTCTATACTATTTAAACCGCATATGGATTCCTGATCGCGATAACCTTCGTGATTTCCTCATGAATGAGGCGCACAAAACATGATACTCTTTACACCCAGGAGCCGACAAGATGTATCAAGACCTACGATACACCTACTGGTGGCCTGGCATGAAAAAGGATATCGCTGTTTTTGTTTCCAAGTGCCTTACCTGTTCCAAAGTAAAAGCTGAACATCAAAGACCTTCAGGACTTCTGGTCCAACCCAAAATACCCGTATGGAAGTGGGAAAACATAACCATGGATTTCATTACCGGGTTACCTCGCACCTCCAGTGGGTATGACACCATATGGGTAATAATCGATCGTCTTACAAAGTCATCTCATTTCATTCCGATTCGCGAGGACTTCAAGAACGAGAAGTTAGCTCGTATCTACATCAGCGAGATCGTAAGCCGTCATGGTGTACCATTAAGCATCATTTCAGACCGTGATGGTCGTTTCACCTCACGAACATGGCGAGCCGTACAAACCGCTTTGGGTACACGATTAGACCTTAGCACCGCTTTTCATCCTCAGACAGATGGTCAATCTGAACGCACCATCCAAACCCTTGAAGACATGCTGCGAGCATGTGTCATAGACTTCAAAGGGAACTGGGACGCTCACCTACCATTAGTTGAATTTTCGTACAACAATAGCTATCATTCAAGTATCGGCATGGCACCTTTCGAAGCTTTATATGGTCGTAAGTGCCGATCACCAGTATGTTGGCACGAAATTGGGGAAGCGCAAATCATCGTCCAGAATTAATTCAAGAAACAACCGACAAGATCCTTCAAATTCGAAACAATCTTCTAGCGGCTCATAGTCGTCAAAAGAGTTATGCTGACAAACGACGAAAGCCCTTGGAGTTTGACATTGGTGATCAAGTACTTTTAAAAGTATCACCGTGGAAGGGAGTGGTTCGTTTTGGCCAGAAGGGTAAGCTAGCACCACGCTACGTAGGACCTTTCAAGATACTCGAAAGAGTAGGTCCTGTAGCATACAAGCTTGACCTACCAGAAGAGCTCAACAGAATTCATCCCACATTCCACGTATCAAACTTGAAAAAGTGCCTCGCAGATGAAAACCTCCATATTCCTCTAGAAGACTTTCAAGTCGACGAATCTATGCACTTTGTTGAAAGACCAGTAGAAATCATGGATTTCGGAGAGAAGCGTTTAAGGCGAAGTCGTATTCCAATTGTCAGGGTACGTTGGGAGTCAAAACGAGGACCCGAGTTTACTTGGGAACGTGAAGACTCAATGCGCGAAAAATACCCGCATCTTTTTCCAGTTACCACTACTACTTAAATTTCGGGACGAAATTTCTAAAAGTAGGAGATACTGTAACATTCGTCGAAAAACGTTTCAAAACCGCTTCGTTATTAATCAAATATTCAGTTATATGTTCGTTGCGTATTTATTGTTCAGTTTATTTTTAAATAATACATAATTAACAAATATTTAGAATTTAAAAACCAAAAATTATAACTAACAATAATAAGTATCAAAAAAATAAATATTGGGGCAGCCGGGTTTTGAACCCGGGTCTCCCGGACAAACACACACACAACACACCACTCCGCCACACACCTCTTTTCTGTTTAATACCGAAACAAATAACACTTATAATAAAACCGAAAGTCAAATCTGTAAATCAGCGCGCCCAGAACTCGCAATCACCGGAAAACCAAAACTCCGCGATTTTGGCTATTCTCCTTTGACTGAAACGCATAAACGGATCGCGACATCAGTTATAACCATTGCCGGCACTCAATTTCAGTCAAAAACCGATGAAATCATTGATCGCGATTGTTGACCCCTAATTCAGACCCAATCGACCTGCCCCCTTATAAATACCCACTCAAACTTCATGTAAACCTTTCGCTCAGAACCACACTCACTTCCGAAGCTTTATTCCATCCAAAATACGTCGCCGGAGATTTTCGCATTCGCCGGAATTTCACCGGAAAACCGAGGCTTTACTTCTAATCGGTATAATTCTTGACTCTTTTTTTTGGTAATCCATTATTCGGCATGTATTAACCTTAATCGGTCAACCAGAGTTTTGTCTCAAACAACGTCGCCGGAAATTCTCCACTCGCCGGAATATCACTGGAGAACCGAAGCCTCACAGCCGATCGGTATAATCATCTAAACCTTCTTGCTATCTCTTGCTTAGTAATCTAATTGCTCAACACAATAATCGAAACTGTTAATTCAGTTCGTTCAGCCGGAATCACTGTCGAAAATTTCTGTAAGTGAAGAAGATGAAGTTGATTATGTGTATTAATATAATTAAAATCGGATATTTAACCGGGTTAGACACACAGTCCAGCGGTGGACTGTGTGCAAATACAATACGCACGTCCCGAGTTCGAATCGCACATGTTACCGACTTTCGGAAATAAAACCAACATTTTTGAAACCTAATCAGATCAAGTCACAGTAAATACATAAGAGGAATATAATCCAGTAGTTAAGCAGATTAGACACACCGCCCAACTGGTTGGGCTGTGCGCACTCGAACCGAAGGTTTCGAGTTCGACTCCGGGTCTCTGCAACCGGTTCGGCCATATTAAATCATTTTTAATAAAAACTAAATAAGGTTAAAGATTAATTAGTATATATATATATAATTAAAACAGAGAATATTTCGGGTTAGACACGTAGCTCAGTTGGTAGAGCTGCGTGCACGTATACGAGAGGTCCCGAGTTCGAACCTCACTCACCGCATATATTAAACAAGTCTGACCGGTCCGACCCGGTCAACCCTGACAAGTCAACCCAAATTTTTAATTTTCCTATTTCTTTTTATTTATTTATTTAATTTAAAATTTTATTTAAAATACTTAAAAATAAGGTTTTTAAAGTTAGAAAATTTCATTTAAACTCACAAAAATAAATATAAAAATCTCATTAAGAGCACTAATTAAAAACGTTAATCTCAAATAAAATTTATTTATTTATCGAATCATTTCGTTATTATTTAGGTTAGTTTTTCCCCTTGTCGGTTGAATCGTAAACTCGTGCGCATTCATCATCATCAAAGAACGCTCACACGGTTAGTGAATCTCTACCAATTCCCCGTTTTAATCATGTTTTTGGGTGTATCATGTGTCGTACAATTCTTTTATTTTATTTAAACACTTATGCATACATCATATCCGTGATCAAATGTGTATCAATTGTTGTGTGAATTATATGTAGATTGTATTTATCATTTTCAGCGCACGCATTTCATTAGGCCCATTAGTTCCCTGTGGGATACGGGTTGAGCATCAGGAGCCTCATTAGATCGGCTCCGTTTGATTGAGCCTTGATCTCACATACATCATCATTCATGTCATATACTCATCCAAAGTGGTTTGTGATTGTTTATCTATATATGTTTGCTCACATGTGATTATTGCACGAATTTTCTTAATTAAATAAAACAAGAAATTTGTAAAAATGTTTTATCAAGGTTCACTCGCCAACTTTTTGTTGACCCAAAATATCCCCCGTTTTACACATGATACATGTGATCCAGCTGAGACAAGAAACACTTAGGAAGGCCTAGAAGAATAAACAAGTTTATGCTTTGGAATAATTATGTAGTTTCATTTTCTTGTAATTGTATGAATTTTGTTTTGGATATTTAAGTTTGTAATTTAAATTTAATAAATATGAAACATCTTAGTGAACATCATGAGCTTTGGTGATAACCCAATTATGCCCCGACTTTTATTCCGCTGCGGGTCGGGGTGTGACACGGTTTGTAACAAATTTAAAACCAGGGGCGCCAACATGGCTTACGGACCGTAAACCATTACCCTTACGTTCCGTAAGGGACTACCAATGCAGATGGTTTGGCAGCTTGCTAGCCTGCCACCATTCACGCGATTTGCCACCATTCTTCAGCTTGTGCCACGTCCAAAAACACCTGGAGACCTCTCACAACTGCCCTAGACACTTGTCTTCACCTTGGGCACTTCCCTTTGCTATAAATAACAACCTCCATAAGCCATTTTCCTTGCTCACTTCTTCTTCTCCTCTCTACTTCTCATCTGGAGCTTGCTTCTGATTAAGAGGCCTCTTACTGAGTCTTATTTTCTCCAAAGATCACTTGTAAGTGTTCCTTTCTTTCTCTTTTCATTTATGTAGGCTCTAAGCCAAAAGTCATAGCAGTTACGTAAAAACGCTTTGACTTTCGGTTAAGACCATTATGGTCCAGCCATTGTTCGATATGAACATGGTTACGTGATCGTAATAAGGTAGGTGTTAATCCCTCAAGGGGGCACCTCCTGGAAATCACGTTTGCTTGGTCAATTGACGGGTCAAAGTTATTTTTATAAAAAGTCAAACGGGTCATATTTTAAATAAATTCATGTACGATAATGTAGGTGTTATAAAATGTGTTTTATCACTTTAGTAACTTGTAATAATTGTTAGAACATGTGTAAACATGTTCGTCTCGTCAATTCCAAGTTTAAGTCCGGTTCGCAACCGAAAGTCGCAAGGTTTGACTCCTGCTTTAACTTTCAGTTCTGGCCCAAATTAGCAATCTTAGCTACTGATTCTAAGTTGCATTATGATCATGTTATGTTATAGAATAACCCTCTGGAGTTATACTACATGGTCATATAGTATTCTGAGTTTTTATGCAAGTTTTCGTTAAATATGCCTTTTGTGACTAAAATGCCCTTTTTGCTTAAAACAAGGTTTAATCTATAAATTAGCATACAAATGACTTGTAAACTGATATGATAAGTTATTAAACTTATTTTGATGTTATAATTTTGGTCATAAACTGAGTTTTGTATAAATATCGTAATTTAAGCTTTAAAATGCCTAAAATGCCCTTTCGGCACAAAGAATGGTTTCTAAACATAATTTCTTCACTAAATACCTACTGATGTAATATCATAAGTAGGACTCATTGGGATATTAAATCAGATTATAAACTGGGTTTACAAATAAATCTTTGTATTAAGTCCTTAAATATCGATATTGCCCTTACGACACTTGTTGATGCATTTTGTGTTCGTCACTTGTCAAATAGGCTAGATTGAGCGTCTGTTGAATATTGTATAGGTTAGAATTGAACACACGATCAAAATACGATTCTTATAGTGTAAATGAGAACAAGTTCGCCCGAACTTGACATGTGTTGGTCAAGTTCGCCCGAACTTGTCCAATACACATTCCGGGCGAACTTGTTCAACTATGTATATGTGTGTGTTCATTTGTAGTTTAAGTTTTTGCCATCCCTATGGGGAGGTGCTGCCGGATTCTCTCCAGGAACTCCGGCAGCTGGACTTAAAGATGTATACTCTTTTGGTATGAATGAAGACTTCCTTGCATTCTACTTCTACTCCACTCTTAAAAACATTCTTCCGAATCGTCCCTCCGCCAGATGTTCATTACATCTGAGGAGTCGCGCACGTATCGCCGTTGCTGACTAAAGTGTGTAAGAAAATTTTCTTTTAAGTCATTCCAAGAGGAAAGTTTACCTGCCGGCAAATTATCAAACCAAAGGCGTGTAGCGCTAGTAAGGGTTTGTACAAATAAGTGATACCACATTGGTAGTGTCCAGCACCCAAGTAACCCTGCACCGGTAAATAGACGCATGCGATCATCGGGATAGGTGAAACCGTTAAATTTCCAACATTGGATGGTATTTCGCTCGCTCCAACGGAGCCAGTGCTATCTCTCTGGTAAACTTTGATTGTTCAGCTGCTTCGGTTGGGCGAACCAAATTGTAATTATGCTCAGCTTCTGGATTGTATACTGCGCGTACTTTTGGCCTGTAACTAGCATGATCTGCAGATATTCGATTAAAAATACTTGCACTATCCCCTTCCTCATAGGTTCTATCGAGCTCATCGTGTTGGGTGTCCCGTTTTCTGCGAAGATCGCGGGCCCAAACGAGAATGGACAGATGCGCTGCCTTCTATTACCAGAATGAACAGGATCATTCCTGGTTTTAGAATGCATTTCTGTTCCATCTTCAGGCATGCGCGAAGGGGAACGAGCATGACTTTGAGTATTATAACTCAAAACTCGAGGTGCCGGCAAAGCACGGACCTGAGGAGCGCTCACCGGAGCTTGAAAAGCTGGAGTTCCGGTTTGGGCACATAACTGAGCATACATAGCGTTTAGAGTCGCTTGAGATTTGATTAACCACGATAATGGAGTCTCTCCAGGTGGTAAAATCGACGTAACATCAACCTGAGGAGCCGCCGATGTTACAGGAATACTCGCATGATTAGGATCATACTGAGCATTTGCTTCGCCGGAAGAATCCTCAACTATTTGTCCGTCGACCTGAGGTCCGACAACAACGCGTCGAATCCCTGATCGAGGACCTTGAAAGATGATCCGTCAGCCATGACGCTGCAGCTCTAAGTGAAACGAAACGAAAGGTAAGAGAATCGAAATCGGTGGGCGCCAATAAAGAAACCCTAGATCAACTAAACCGGAGTCAAAGTAGATCTATGGAATGGGCTCTGCATAAAAGGGTTAACCCTCCATTTGGTTTCATGATGGATGATGAATAGAACAATATTCTGGCTGATCCTGCAAAACAGAACACCGTTAGCTCGCCACATGGAGAAGGCGGTTCTCTCCATGACCACCCTCCGGCGTGAGAATAAGTATAGGTAGTCGGAAGTAAGTATTGTAAGTGAGAGAGTAGTTGAGAGTGAATACCTTTCCTTGAACTCCAAGTTACTTATTTATAGCCGGTGTTTGGCGCCAAAAAGAGAGATTGTTAACTTTAACGGAATCTTTTGTTATTCTGTTTGTCACACCCCGACCCGCAGCGGAATAAGAGTCGGGGCATAATTGGGTTATCACCAAAGCTCATGATATTTACTAATATGTTTCATATTTATTTAAGTCAAAAATTACATCCTCAATAATCCAAACATGTTCATACATATACAAAGAAAAATAATCAACTAAACAATCCAAGCTCTAAACCAGTTTATTATTCTAAGCCAATCCTATGTGTTTCTTGCTGCAGTTGGGTCACCTGTATCATGTGTAAAAATGGGGGTTTTTGGGTCAACATGAGTTGGCGAGTGAACCTTGTTAGATAAACATTTATTATTGATTTCTTGTTATCTTTATCAAGGAAAAATTGTGCAATAGTCATATGTGAGCAAATGTAAATAATCAAACAATAACAATAACAACCACAAACAATAACATACAATAACATACAATAACATATGAACTTGCATGAATATATAACATGAATGAAACTGTATATGTTGGCAACGTCACGTTCACGCTCATAATGTAATGGGGAACTGACGGCCTATGATGAATGTCTGTGCGATCAAGGCTCAATCAAACGGAACCGATCGTATGTTGGCAACGCCCGGTTCACGCTCATAATGTAATGGGGAACTGCTCAACGCTCATAATGTAATGGGGAGCGGCGGCCTATGATATTGCATGTACTGAAAATAATAAATTAAATCTAAACAATAACCACACAAACAGTTGATACAAGCTGAATACACATTTGTTCATGGATATGATGTATGCACAATGATTTATATATAATAAATATTAAGACACATGATACACCCCAAAGACGTGATTAAAACGGGGAATTTGTAGAGATTCACTCACATTGGGTGCGTTCGGTTGGAGATGATGAGATGCGCACAAGTTTGAAGGATTGATCAACGAGGATTAACTAACCTAAATAATAACGGAAGGTATAGTAAATGAGTGGATTTTATTAATAATTTTAATAGGATTTTTAGATATATTTTTGTGAGTTTAAGGCTATTTCCTATCTTTAAAAACATTATTTTTAAGTATTTTTAATTGATTTTTAAATTAAATAAAATAAATAAAAATATAAAAAAAATGTTGACTTTTGCGTTGACCATTGACCGTTGACTGTTTGACTGTGACTGTTGACTGTTTGACCGGTTCTATTGTGTGTATGTATGCGCCGGGCATGACTCGAACCCGAGACCTCCCGTACGCGTGCACGCAGCTCTACCAACTGAGCTACGTGTCTAACCCGAAATAATTCTGTTTTTAATTATATTTATATACTATTTTAGTTTATTCAAAATTCTTTTATTTTCAAAAAGGGTTTTAATCATCGAACCGGAGTGTGCAACAGGTCTCGAACCCGGGACCTGTGGGTTAGTGTTGCACACAGTCCACCGCTGGACTGTGTGTCTAGCCTGGTTAATATACCGATTTTTATTATACTTAACATCTACCGTGAGTTAATCCGGTTCAGTTAGAAAAATAAAACATCTTTATTACAGAGCATACGTGTGTGTCAAGGATCGAACTCGCGGCGGGTGATATATGTGCGCACACAGTCCACCGCTGGACTGTGTGTCTAACCCGAGATAATATCCAAATTATATTAAACTTATAAACAACCTAACTTCATCTTCTTCGTTACAATATCACAGACTGCGATTACTCTACTGATTCTTGATTAATTCGATTGACAAACATTCAAATGACTAAAATGAAATGGCAGAAAAGATTTCGGAAGTAAACATACCGGAGAAACGATTTATCTCAGAATTCCGGTGAAGTCGTCGGCTCTGTTTTTACGGATTTTGTCTGAGCGGACAGATTATCAATTTGATTAGCTAAATGCGGAATTTAAGCACTGAACAAGGATTACCAGAAGGTTTAAAAGACTATACCGTTTCACAGCGAGAATTGGGAACTTTCAGAAGTTTTCCGGCGAAAGTGAATTATCCGATATCGTCGTCTGAAACTGATAACGATTGAAGGGTTTGAGTTAGCCAAAGCTTAACAACTGATAGACGATGAAAGAAATGAGAGACTTACTGATTTGATGGAAGACACGGTTTTCCGGCGAAAGTCCGGCGAGTTCAAATAGCTTTTCCGACGAACTGAAAGTAGTGCGAAAGTGAAATTAAAGGTCTGCAGATGTGTTTGAGTCGCGATAGGGGACTATGATTGGAGTAATTCAGGAAATGCAGGTTTTCGGTTATTAAAACCGATCAACTCTTGAATTCAAGTCCATTCAAAGCTAAATTGATTGGAGGTGTCAGTATATCGGTTATAATCAGAATTCCGTGATCACTCAAACGTCCAGGACGTTTGGAAGCCGATAACGGTTTCAGTTAGCGTAAACCGGTTGATTTATGGTTGAACATAAGATTTAATTGATTCCTAGAACTAACAGAAAACATCAAGTGGCGGAGTGGTTATGAGTGCGCGTGTTAAGTCTTTGAGTCTTTCCGGCTGACCCGGGTTCGAGTCCCGGCAGCCTGTTTTTCATTTTATTTATTTTATTTTTACTTTTTATCAATTATAACTTTTATATTCTAGTTTGTTTATTAATTATGCATCATTAAAAATTAAAATTGACATAAATACGCAACGAAACATTTATAACTTGATATTCGATTACAAACGAAGCGGGTTTGGAAAACCCGTTTTTGATAAATGTTACAGTATCCCCTACTTTTAGGAATTTCGTCCCGAAATTTAAGTAGTAGGAAAAATATGCGGGTATTTTTCGCGCATTGAGTCTTCACGTTCCCAAGTAAACTCAGGTCCCCGTTTCGACTCCCAGCGCACCCTAACAATTGGAATGCGACTTCGTCGTAGACGTTTTTCTCCGAAGTCCATGATCTCTACTGGTCTTTCAATAAAATGCATAGATTCATCAATCTGAATATCTTCCAGAGGAATATGGAGGTTCTCATCAGCGAGGCACTTCTTCAAGTTTGATACGTGGAACGTGGGGTGAATTATGTTGAGTTTTCTGGTAGATCAAGCTTGTATGCTACAGGTCCTACTCTTTCGAGTATCTTGAAAGGTCCTACATAGCGTGGTGCTAGCTTGCCTTTTTGGCCAAAACGAACTACTCCCTTCCACGGTGATACTTTTAAAAGTACATGATCACCAATTTTAAACTCCAAAGGCTTTCGTCGTTTATCTGCATAACTCTTTTGACGACTTTGAGCTGCTAGAAGATTGTTTCGAATTTGATGGATCTTGTCTGTGGTTTCTTGAATCAATTCTGGACCGGTGATTTGAGCTTCCCCAATTTCGTGCCAACATACTGGAGATCGACACTTACGACCATATAAGGCTTCAAAAGGTGCCATGCCGATATTTGAATGATAGCTGTTGTTGTACGAAAATTCAACTAATGGTAAATGAGCGTCCCAATTTCCCTTGAAGTCTATGACACTTGCTCGAAGCATATCTTCAAGAGTTTGAATGGTGCGTTCAGATTGTCCATCAGTTTGAGGATGGTAAGCGGTACTGAGATCTAATCGTGTACCCAAAGCGGCTTGTACGGCCTGCCATGTTCGTGAAGTGAAACGACCATCACGATCTGAAATAATGCTTAATGGTACACCATGTTGGCTTACGATTTCGCTGATGTAGATACGAGCTAGCTTCTCGTTCTTGAAATCTTCGCGGATTGGAATAAAGTGAGCGGATTTTGTAAGACGATCAATGATTACCCATATAGTGTCATACCCACCAGAAGTGCGAGGTAACCCGGTAATGAAGTCCATGGTTATGTTTTCCCACTTCCATACAGGTATTTCAGGTTCGACCAAAAGTCCTGAGGGTCTTTGATGTTCAGCTTTTACATTGGAACATGTAAGGCACTTGGAAAAAAAACAGCAATATCCTTTTTCATTCCAGGCCACTAGTAGGTGTATCGAAGGTCTTGATACATCTTGTCGGCTCCTGTGTGTATAGAGTATCGTGTTTTGTGTGCCTCATTCATAAGGAATTCACGAAGGTTGTTGTGGTCAGGAATCCATATGCGATCTAGATAGTACAGAATACCGTCAGATTTAGTTTCAATTTTAAGTTCAGCTCCACAGGACAGCTCCTTTCGTACGTCGTCTTCCGTTACTGAAACATGTTGGGCTTCTCGAATTTGATCTTTAATGTCAGTTATGATTTGCGAACATAGAAGACGAATGGAGTTCGCATAACCCTTTCGACTGAGTGCATCAGCCACCACATTTCCCTTGCCACGGTGATACCGAATTTCACAGTCGTAGTCATTTAAAAGTTCGACCCATCTTCGTCGCCTCATGTTTAACTCCTTTTGGTTGAAGATATGTTGAAGACTCTTGTGGTCAGTGTATATTTCACACTTAGTACCGTAGAGATAATGTCTCCATATCTTAAGAGCGAACACAACGGCTCCAAGTTCTAGGTCATGGGTGGTGTAGTTCTTCTCATGAGTCTTGAGTTGTCTCGAAGCATAAGCTATAACCTTTCCTCTTTGCATTAGAACACAGCCTAGTCCTTGCCCTGACGCGTCGCAATAAACCACGAAGTCATCACAACCTTCAGGAAGAGTGAGAATTGGTGCATCACAGAGTTTTTGTTTAAGGGTTTGGAAGGCTTCTTCTTGTTTGGGTCCCCATATGAAGGGTTTTCCTTTATGAGTTAAAGCCGTGAGTGGTACAGCAATGCGGGAGAAATTTGAAATGAAACGGCGATAATAACCAGCCAAACCAAGGAATGATCTTACTTCGGTTGGTGTACGTGGCGCTTGCCATTCTTGTACTGATTTGATCTTTGAGGGGTCGACATGTATTCCCTTGTCATTGACTACATGTCCAAGGAATTGTACCTCTTTTAACCAGAATTCGCATTTGGAGAATTTGGCGTAAAGCTTTTCATTCTCTAGGAGTGTAAGGATGAGTCGAAGATGCCGTTCATGATCAGACTTAGACTTTGAGTAAATGAGGATGTCGTCGATAAAGACAATAACAAAACGATCGAGATAGGGTTTGCAGACTCTGTTCATTAAATCCATGAAGACAGCTGGAGCGTTTGTTAAACCAAATGGCATGACCATGAATTCATAATGACCATAACGAGTTCGGAAAGCGGTCTTTGGGACGTCTTCTTCATGTACTCTGAGTTGATGATAACCAGAACGAAGGTCGATTTTTGAAAAACAGCTGGCGCCTTGAAGTTAGTCAAGAGGATCATCAATGCGAGGTAATGGATAGCGATTCTTGATCGTTAACTTGTTGAGTTCTCTGTAGTCGATGCACATGCGAAACGTTCCATCTTTCTTCTTCACAAAAAGGACAGGTGCACCCCAAGGCGAGGAGCTAGGACGTATGTATCCTTTGTCAGTCAACTCTTGCAATTGACTGGCTAGCTCTTGCATTTCGGATGGGGCTAACCTATAAGGAGACTTTGCAACTGGTGTAGCACCAGATATAAGATCAATGCGGAATTCGACTTCTCTCAAGGGAGGAAGTCCTGAAATGTCGTCATGAAAAACTTGCGGAAAATCTTTTACTACTGGGATGTCTTCGAGTTTCTTCTCCATGGTTCCCTTTTTGACGACATGAGTTAAAAATGCGACATAATTCTTGCGGAGATATTTTCGAGCTTGTAGACAGGACATTAATCTGAGCCCTTTCGATGAGGTTTCTCCAAAGATTCGTAGAGTCTGACCGTTTGAAAGAGGAATGCGTATAAACTTTTCGCGGTATACAACCTCAGCCTGATGTTGGCTGAGCCAGTCCATACCAATTATAATGTCAAAGCTTCCCAACTTCATAGGAATGAGGTCAACTAGAAAATCGTGGTCGTTTAAGGTGGAGTACAATTGCGTATAATAGAGTTTAATGAGACCGGTTTTCCGTCAGCAACTTCTACTGTTATGGATTCCATGAGCTTATCACGAATTTGGTTTAGGATGGGTTCAAACTCTAAGGACACAAAACTTTTATCCGCGCCAGTATCAAACAACATGGATGCATAACTACCGTTGATAAGAAACGTACTGTTAACCACATTGCTGTCAGCTCTAGCCTGATTAGCGTTGATGTTGAAAGCTCTTCCTCTTGCAGGTGGAGGAGCTTGGTTAGCTTGATTCACCGGATTTGCTTGGGCTTGAGCATGTATAATGTTCAACAAACGTGGACAAGTGTTTCTAAAGTGGCTTGGGTCTCCACAATTGTAGCAAGCCCGCACAGGTTGCACCATGGGATAGTTGGGTTGGTAGTATGATTGGGCTAAATGTTGGGTAGGTGGTAGTAGTAGGGGTTGTTGGGCTTGACCCATTATTTGTTGGTGGGTTTGGGTTGAAGGCTGGTGGCGGTTCGTTCGCTGAGGTATGCGACAGGTTTGAACAGTATGACCTGCGCGACCACAGCCGGTGCAATGTTGGCAGGGATGATCAGGAAAGTGATGGTATTGGCAGCAGTTGCATTTTGGTAATGGGCCAGAGTATGGCCTTTTATATGGTGCAGGTGAGGGGGCAACTTGGGTAATGGGTGCAGCAAGGATAGGGTAATTGGTTTGTGTGACAGCGAAATTTCTGGTGTGGCGTTTCCTCTTGTTAGCAAACTTAGAGGATGAGGTGAAATGGTTTGAAGTTTGGCCCTCAACGGGGGCTTTCTTTTTCTCCTCCTTAAATTTACCGTTGCGAATTCGATTCTCGGTCAGTTCAGTAGCTAGTTCCATAGCAGCTTCAAGTGTTGCCGGCGAAGTGCTGAGAACTGAATCTTGAATTTTCGAGGGAAGACCTTGAATATAATGCTCGACTAAACGGTAAACTGGGGTGAACAAGTTAGGGACCATCTGGTTCAATTCTAAGAACCTCTTGTTGTAGGAAGTATGATCTCCCTCCTTTTGCTTCAATGAATGAAATTCATCCTCTAACTTTTTAATCTCACTCCTAGGACAGAATCGTCTCGTCATGATTTCCCTTAACTCCTCCCACGTTAAGGCCATTGCATCTTCGATTCCCCTCTTACCCTTTTCAGTATTCCACCAGGTAAGAGCTACCCCAAATAGTCTCCCGGTTGCGTATCGTACCTTGAGATCCTCGGGACAATCGCAGTTGAGGAAGGTGTTTTCCATTTCCTCAAACCAGTGGAGGAGAGCAGTGACACCTTCGGTCCCTTCAAATTTAGGAGGATCGCAAGACTTAAAATGTTTATATGAGCACTTTTTGGTAGAAGGGTTACCGATGTTCTGGTCTTTTTGCTGGGGAGGATTGGTGGGATTTGTGGCAAGAGCTTGTTGTACTTGAACCACAATGTCAGGAAGCACCGCGGCCATTTGTTTTGCGATTTGAGTGGCCAAGCGTTCGTGAGACCTTCCTGATCTTCTACCCCCTCGTTGTTGTCTAGCCGACATCTACAGGAACATACATAAGAAGATTGTGAGTTTAAGGAGTCTTTTTAGGTGTCATGTGACTTAAAGAAAATGAAAATAACATAAATATCAATAATGCAACTACATCCATAGGATGTCTTGGGTTTGCTCATGTTGGGCCTCAAATGTCCCCCATACCTTCACCTGTATAGTCATGTGGGCCCCCATGACTATTGGCTTGGTAGGATTCACATTAGTATTGGCGGTTTAACACTCGCATTACCCGAATGAAAACCACGAAATATGTTTACGAGATGTATGGTCGGAATGTGTCCAGGTGTAGACACAATGACAACTCAAAGTGGGGTTAGCTCACACGACGTTTGGTATAGCATGCTTTGGCCTAATAGGTACTTCGTACTCTCATCGTTAGTCCCCAGGTAGGCAAACTGGTCCTTTATTTTGGATTTATACGAATGCCAACCTAGACAGGACGTTCCGACTACCGGTACTTGTACCCTTCCAGTTACTACATGCCCGTCATGAGAACTCACTTTGATGTGATTTGAAAATACAAAAATCATTGTAAAAACAATCATGAAAATGATGTGATGTGTGCTTTCATGGATATGATATGTTATGAAGGGTTTGAGTTAGCAAAAGCTTAACAACTGATAGACGATGAAAGAAATGAGAGACTTACTGATTTGATGGAAGACACGGTTTTCCGGCGAAAGTCCGGCGAGTTCAAATAGCTTTTCCGACGAACTGAAAGTAGTGCGAAAGTGAAATTAAAGGTCTACAGATGTGTTTGAGTCGCGAGAGGGGACTATGATCGGAGTAATTCAGGAAATGCAGGTTTTCGGTTATTAAAACCGATCAACTCTTGAATTCAAGTCCATTCAAAGCTAAATTGATTGGAGGTGTCGGTGTATCGGTTATAATCAGAATTCTGTGATCACTCAAACGTCCAGGACGTTTGGAAGCCGATAACGGTTTCAGTTAGCGTAAACCGGTTGATTTATGGTTGAACATAAGATTTAATTGATTCCTAGAACTAACAGAAAACATCAAGTGGCGGAGTGGTTATGAGTGCGCATGTTAAGTCTTTGAGTCTTTCCGGCTAACCCGGGTTCGAGTCCCGGCAGCCTGTTTTTCATTTTATTTATTTTATTTTTACTTTTTATCAATTATAACTTTTATATTCTAGTTTGTTTATTAATTATGCATCATTAAAAATTAAAATTGACATAAATACGCAACGAAACATTTATAACTTGATATTCGATTACAAACGAAGCGGGTTTGGAAAACCCGTTTTTGACAAATGTTACACCGTTAACGTTTGTTGGCAATCCGTTAGTGCACACGGATCGTGAGCTCATCAGCGGTTAGGGAGGTGCCACGTGTTAACATGAGATCACTACATCTTATAAATGTGAGCATGCCATCACCGTGATCTTCCTCAGCCGTCCAGATGCTGCCATGTGGCAATTGGTGTAACCGAAAAGATGCTTGCACGATTGGGTGTTAATGGCTTCCAGAAGGTTTCACAGCTGTTATCCATCTATTATTCGCCACGTGTACATTCTGTTACAATAGAAAAGATTCCCTTTGCTTCTGCACCAAGTTAAGGATTTTGCTAAGGGAAAGTTTCAGGATTTACTGTTTCCTTGCGCGAGAAGCGCAAGTTAGTTAACTGATCTTCCTTCTTTTCCTTGCTGCTTAGCGCAACGTTTGGTGGATGCTTGCTTTGATATAAATATCTGTGCAAGGTTTGCGCATGGAGCATTATCAAACAAGAATGTTCAAGGTTAACTTTGAACCTTGCGCGAGCCCGTGCAAGGTAGTTAAACAAGAATGTTCAAGGTTAACTTTGAATCTTGCGCGAGCCCGCGCAAGGTAGTTAAATGAAGCATTATCAAACAAGAATGTGCAAGGTTAACTTTGAACCTTGCGCGAGCCCGCGCAAGGTAGTTAAATGAAGCATTATCAAATGAGAATGTTCAAGGTTAACTTTGAACCTTGCGCGACCCGCGCAAGGTAGTTAAATGAAGCATTATTAAACAAGAATGTTCAAGGTTAACTTTGAACCTTGCGCGAGCCCGCGCAAGGTAGTTAAATGAAGCATTTATCCAAAGAGAGTGTTCAAGGTTAACTTTGAACCTTGCGCGAGCCCGCGCACGGTAGTTAAATGACGCTTTCGTCTCTTGGATATTTGGCGCAGAGTTCTAATAAATCTTATTTTGGCAAAGAAGTCTGCGCACAGTTTTCTTAAAAGTTATTAATGTGTATGGTTTCCTTGATTGGCGCAAGGTTTTTGGGACCATACCCCTTCATCGTTGATTTGAAGTTTTCCGGTGCGGTGATTCGAAGTTTCTATCAATTGCCGGTTGAGTTTTTGATATTTTAGGAGTGTGCGGAATAAACTCTCGATGCTCAACGCTTATTCAAAAACTGAACTCGGATGTGGTTATCGTCGAAATGGAGAAGCTGCTGCATTGATTAACTTCAAGTTGGTGGTTACTCAAGAAAATTTGTCGGTCAAGCAAATCAGAGGAGGTAAACCGTGCAACCAAAGATCTGAACTGGAGATTTCAGTGGAATTGAAAGTTGATAATGCAAACCCGGATCATCAATTAAGGGGAATTTGTTGAAGCGTCTCGACGACATCGACAGACACCTTGATTGAAGTTGCAGAATATTCAAACACGACTTAAAGTTTTGAAGTTCAAGATCAAGCTTCGACAGTAACGAACAAGGGGGAATCTGTTGATGCATTTTGTGTTCGTCACTTGTCGAATAGGCTAGATTGAGCATGTGTTGAATATTTTTAGGTTAGAATCTAACACACGATCAAAATACGGTGCTTATAGTGTAAATGAGAACAAGTTCGCCCGAACTTGACCTGTGAAGGTCAAGTTCGCCTGAACTTGACATGTGTTGGTCAAGTTCACCCGAACTTGTCCTGTGAAGGACAAGTTCGCCCGAACTTGTCCAATACACATTCCGGGCGAACTTGTTCAACTATATATATGTGTGTGTTCATTTGTAGTTTAAGTTTTTGCCATCCCTATGGGGAGGTGCTGCCGGATTATCTCCAGGAACTCCAGCAGCTGGACTTAAAGATGTATACTCTTTCGGTATGAATGAAGACTTCCGATGCATTCTACTTCTACTCCATTCTTAATAACATTCTACTGAATCGGTTACCTTAAGTTTACGCACTAACTTCCGTCTAGAACCGCCTGATCACGGACCTTCAACACTTAAAATGGGTTTTAATCATTTTAAATGTACAAGACCTTTTTCTTACTGATATGTTATATTATGTAACATATTTTCATCATATAAACCTAATCATAACATCAGTTTTCGATAAACATCACCTAAATCGTCATTTGGCGATTTTTACGCCCTTACGACACATAGTATGGTTTAAAACCATATCTAACCATCAAGACTTGTTACTTTCTGATTATAAAACTTATTTTAAATACTTTTACAGTAGGTACATGTTCTAAACTCAGAATCCCAAATAAGCTATCAAAACTATGTGTGAAATGACCAAAATGCCCATACAGGGCATAGTTTTGTTTTAAATTATAAACCACATATATTTGATATCCTACTGATATAACATCACAAATTTAATATTTTCCAGAATGTTTATGACCATGACATCAATTTAATTGTAACCTCCTTTTATAAGTCGTAAAACGACCAAAACGCCCTTTTGAGGCTTAACATAATTTTAAAACCTTAACGGGCATACATGTTGGTATCCTACTGATATTATAACGTGTTTAAAGTATAATGACATACGGAACTTGTATATGACTCGTTCGGTTACCCGATTTCACTTATATGCATACGGTTAAGCCTACGGGACTAGTTTACGTAATTTAACCGAAACGGGTTTAACCTTATCTTTTTAATTTCAAATTCCAGAATGTTATATGTTTACCCTTTATATACAAGTCTTAGTACTCGTTGGGTCTAAACTACATGTTATTCCGGTCATCGCTTAATCTAGCATATCGTACCGATTTTGTTACTTAAGACTAGCCGGTTCGAGTCAATGACTCAACTAAGGACCCGTTAGTATTCTAATTGGTTAATAATACCATCATTCCAGACTCTAAGCCTCCCGGTAGATTGTATTCTTTACTTATCTTCTTGATTAACGGCTGAGTTCTTATTCATTTGAAGAACTAGCTCAGGTAAATACTTTTAACATATTTTCCCTATACGGGCTTGGGATACGGTATATTTTTACCGCTTGGTCGGGTATGGGATCATGTTGTCGGATTGTGATTTAACTAAATTTCATAACCCGTTTTAATCTGTATTGTCTGGTAACATAAACTTTGGGGGTTAACTCGACCGTGTCCTGGATATCCTCGGCTCATTTAAGTTACTAATGGTCATGAGCAAATGCACGGGGTGTAGGCATACACCCGTCAGATACTAATGCTAAATTATTTTCATATACTTTCTGGAGTTATTTAAGTGGCGTGTCGGTTAATCAGGTTATTCGGTTTCTGCACCGGACCCCATATGTATTGACAGACCTACAAAACTGTATACAATATCATTTTGAGTTGTCTCAAGTTATTTATGAAAATGTGCCATGTGCACTTAAATCAATTTTGAACGATTTTCAAAATGTGTCGGTTATTTGTATTTGCCAGTGTAAACTGGCGTATTTTTAAAAGACTAAGATACAGGTACAACACGTAATAGGCTGGGAGCTGCTTGGTAGTGGCGTAGAGAATCTTGCAAGTTCTTAGTCGTGCCCAAAGTCTGTTGATCACTTTATGTATATTTTATGATCCGCATGTGGATCTTTATTACAAGCTATTTGTATTATTATTTTGAACTTTAAACATTATCGGTTTGTAATAATATTTTAAATCCAAGACTTCTGCTGTGTTGCTCTGTGTTGTTTAGTTATGATGTTATCAATCTTACGTCACAATACTCCCCACCGGGACATACGTGGAAATAGGGGTGTGACAATCCAACCTATTGTCAGTATTGTATGGTTAATTACCAAAAAGCAGTTCTCAAGTCGGTAATTGCTATATCTTAGGCTTGGATGAGAATATTCATCCGAGAATAGAGGGCGATGGGTATTGTCTTAGTGTCAAAATTGTGTTTGGTTCCCTGCACTATTTTGCTTGCTGGTCACGGTTAGCTTTTCTAAACGTTCGGAAAGTGGCATGATCATATGGAATGTCCCATATTGTCCACCTTATAAAATGATTTGTTGTTGGTTTTCGGCTCTTCCCCTTCTTGGACGGTTTCACATTACCTATATGGTAAATATCAAAACAGACAATCAAAACAAACAAACATCAAGAATGTTGAAGACTTAACAACATAAAGTGATTTTCTGCCCCCCTTCTTGGATGGTTTCTCATTACTTGTAACCAACAATGGTTAGTTTCAAAACATACAATCATAACAAGATGTTAAAAGCATAAACGACTTACCATCAAACTGATTCATCCGGCTTGAATCCATTGCTGCACAACAAAAATGACATCAATCGGATAATAAGTGAATGTTCAAAATCCATAAGTGTATTTTTCTGTACTTTAATATGCAAATAAAATAAATGTTAATTTCTTTTGTAATGGGAATGTTATATAGTATAATGTTATAATTCATTTTTGAGAAAAGTGCCCAGATAGTCCCTGTGGTTTGGCCTTTTTTCACCTTTAGTCTCTAACTTTCTAAAATTAGCTCTATAGTCCTCAACTTTTCAATTTTTGTTCCCAGGTAGTTCTAGCGTGGATGGGAGTTAGTTTTCTCAGTTAAAGTTAAGTGGGTGTGAAATGACAAGAATGCCCTTATTATTCATATAAATATAAAATCCTAACCCACACCCCCACCCTCTACCCCTTTCTTCTTCGTCTCTCATCAGAACCACCAGCACCACCGCCACTTCTGCCCAGATTCCGACGAGCCCGTAACTTCCGGCGCCTCATAAGACCACCACCATATACCTCTCTGGCGAACCCGTAACTTCCGGCGAATCCCACCATACACCTCTCTGATTCAATGTGTCAACTTGTAGGATATGTGATAAGGTGCGTTTGTTCTCTGGGTCGGCGAACTTGCGCCATGATGCAGATGTGACTCGTTCCCATGGGTGCTTGTAGTGTGCTCTTGTGAGTATGCTCTAACCATTTTGCAGGTTTAATCACTTGTTTTGACCTGCATACCAGCCATACCAAACAATTACCAGTTGTCAAGCCTTAAGCTAAAAATATAAACAATAAAAAATGAACATATATAAAAATTAAAGAACCGATCAAAAATCATTATAGTAAGCTAACTGTGCCGACCCCAATTCAGTGAACATATGCATAAACTAATCCAATGCAAGTTACTAAAGCATGTTAGATGTGAAGACAAATTTGCAAATTTCATCTCAAAAAACGGTGATGAAGAACTCCTTGAACCAAGAACAATATGTAAAATCCAGTAAGAAACACAATCAAACGGGAACTTGTCGCAAAAGCATGACACATTCAGAAATTAACAAATATAAACAATTAAACACAAGCCCTAAACAATCAAAATTAATCCTGGAATGTGAGCACTAAACGTAACAATTCAGATCTGAAACGTGATTCGCCGGAGAGGTGTATGGTGGTGGTTTTATGAGGCGCCGGAAGTTACGGGTTCGCCGGAATCTGGGCAGAAGTGGTGGTGGTGCTGGTGGTTTGATGAGAGATAAAGAAGAAAGGGGTAGAGGGTGGGGGTGTGGGCTAGGATGTTATATTTAGATAAATAATAAGGGCATTCTTGTTATTTCACATCCACTTAACTAATAAAACTAACTTTCATCCACGCTAGGGACTATCCGAGAATAAAAATTAAAAAGTTGAGGACTATAAAGATAATTTTAGAAAGTTTGAGATTAAAGATGAAAAAAAGCCAAAACACAGAAACTATCCAAACATTTAACTCTTCATTTTTCTTATAAAACATGTACCCATATGTTAAAAGGTTCACCTGTGATATGTACAAAATATCCAAGGATGGTATTCTCATGGCTGCAGACATTGGAGGTTGGATTCCAAGTTATTAATCAACTAAATTGGTTAATTTTAAAGTTTAAAAAAGAGTACTTGATGAATGAACCTAGATTGCTAATTAAACCAATACAACAAAACCAATGTCCGTCAAGAATAGAGATTCCCTTTAATTGGAGGAAAGGGGAGGTTAGGAGAATAGTGCTAGGCAATAGTCCGGAGAAATTACGATTTTACCATAGTTTAAATTTATAATTTCGCTTCTATTTAAAATTACGATTTTGCCCACAGTTAAAAATTATAGTCTTATCCTGACACTTTCCCACTGGTCCTTCCAAATTACGATTTTGTCCCGTTTAAATTTACAGTTTTGCCATTGGTTTTGTTTTCCTCTCTCCCAGTTAAATTATGATTTTGCACTTAGTTCAAATTTACAGTTTCGCCAAAAAAAATTTTCCTGTAAAATTACGATTTTATCCTAAGTGTAAAAGAACTTTCTCTACAAGCCAAATTACGATTTTGCCCTCAGTTCAAATTTACAGTTTTGCCATCATTTTGTTTTTTTCCCTTCTCAAATAAACGATTTTGCCCGTAGTGTAAAATTATATCCGTGCCAGCCAGAGCTGCCTGGCACACGCTCATTTGTCATAGAAATTTATAATTTTGCCCCAGTTTAAAATTATTGTATTTCCATCGTTTTCGTATTTTAGCAAAAGTATGATAGTGTTTTATTTTAGTTGGTTGACTCGATACATAAGTAACCGAAACATAAACGTACATGATATGAGAAAGAAATATTCGGGCTAGCGCCCCGTAACGCAGGCGTGGCGAAAACTAGTTCAATACGTATATAACATCTTTTCATCCCATCACAATGTATTCAAGACGATATATTTTATGAACATATGGGTAGTGTATGGAACATATAACAGTAAATAAATTCTTGTAAGAATTACATTCATCTCATGTCACATACAACCAAAAAAATTATAAAATCTTTAATTATTTACACCCTTCTAATTTCGTTGCCATTATATATCAAGAAAGAAGATTTAATAACCTATAACCTTTTAATCTACCAACAAGTTTCCACAACTCTATAAGTCTATAACACAAATAATTAACTAATGAATCAAATAATATAAACAAGTAATTAGTAATCTAATAATTAATCCAACAAATAATCAAAAGTATAATTTCGAAAAAATAAATTACCTTAGATCGTCACCTCGGTGATGTTCCTTCGTTCCCACTCTTCTTTCTTTCTGATAAAAACTTATTTTTTTGAATGGTATATTTGGATCACTCGCAGACTACTGAAGTATCATCATGCCACCAGTGGGACCACCCGATCATATCCATCCCCCCTAAGCATAATGTATGTCTATACACAAATTCAGGAGGAAACCTAATAAATGTAGGAAAATCCCCCTTGTGGGAATCGAACCAAAGACCTCTTGATCCCAAAGCCTGCCGCTTCTTTTTTTATTAGTTTATTAAGTTTTAGGTTAAATTATAAAATGTTAATTTATTAAGTTTTTGGTTAAATTATAAAATGTTAATTGACTTTTATTAGTTTGTTCATTGTTGGGTTTAATTGTATATGGGCTTAAATTTGAAATGCAGACGATGGTTAATGGGTTGAATTGTTTTTTATGTTTAGTTAGTTTGTTGGGTTTGAGGTGCAAACCGGGTATTTTTAATAACTGGTTCCGGTTATGGAACCGGTTTCGGTTTCTTGTTTTAAGGGTTAGAACCGGTTATTGCTATAACCGGTTCGGTTCCGTTCCGGTTATTTGACCAAAAAACCATACCCTATGTGCCCGGTTCCGGGTAGGGTTCGGTTCCGGTTATTAAGAAACCGGGTATTAAAATACCTTATTTTTGGGTTTTTTATACCCTATTTCTGAGTTTTTTAGTTATATATTTTCATATTTTTTACTACTCTATTTTCTCGTATTTTTGTTTATTACTATTAAATATGCATTATATAATGTAAAAAAATAAAATAAATAATTTAAAAGAAAGATATTAGAATCATGTATCGGGTATAGTCGGGTGTAATCGGTTTCGGTTCTTGTCCGGTTTCGGGTATTAATCGGGTATGATCGGTTCCGGTTCCAGGTATTGAGATCAAGATGCATACCCTATCTATACCCTACGGGTAGGGTCGGTTCCGGTTTCGGGTATAGAATACACGGGTATTAAAAAAACCAGTTCCAAGTTATTTTACCGGCTCCGGTCACGGTTTTTTGTGCACCTCTAGGTTTATTTGTTTAATTTTTATTGGGTTTATTTATTTATTTAGTTATAATGCTTTTGTTTGTTTAGCTTGTTCATTGTTGGGTTTAATCGTATATGGGCTTAAATTTAGAAAGTAGATGATGGGTTAATGGGTTAAATTGTTTCTTCGGTTTAATTAGTTTGTTGGGTTTATTTGTTTAGTTTTTATTGGGTATTTGGGTTTAGTTATTTATTTAGTTTAACTAGTAACTAAACCTGCGCGCGCTGCGGCGCGGGTATATCACAAACACCAAATGAATTAGTCCAAACGTTATGTGATGTATTAACCATATGAAAACACGTGTTTCGAGATATCTCTGACTGAACTCAATGTAACTTATATAAGTATGAGTAAATTACAAAACTCGTCCTTTATGTTGACACCAGATTGCAAAGTGTGTCATTTATCTTCAAAAAGTACAAAAAACGTACTCGATGTTTACAAACCCTTGCACATTATTTCGTTTAGTCCTAACTCTGTTATTTTTCATAGTTAAATCTGACCAAGTGGAACCCACATAAGGGTATTTTGATCATTTTACTTTGAATAAAATAATTATGTTTAAAAGATATTATACATATATATATATATATATATATATACAGAGAGAGAGAGAGACGACACAATTAATTAGCCATCACCACGCCTTTTTACTGCCACTACCATTCCCACCTCAACCGCCACCCACCGCCCACCTGCCACCACCTCCACGCACCTGCCACCACCTGCACACTCTACACTCCACACACCACTTGTCACCAAACCAACCACCACTCGACCACCACCCACCTACCCACAAACCTCATCTTCCACAAACACCCACAACCACCACTGTACCAAGCACGGCGGCTTCTGGATCTCGATATTCATGTTTGATGAATTTTCGGTACTGACATCGGAACAGGAATAAGCAGTGGTTGTTGACGGTGGCGCTGGAGGTTCTGCGGTGGTCGGAGACCTAAAACCGCCGACTGAAACGAAATTTCAGTTAAAATTTCCGATCTGGTGCTTGTAATCACCCTGTGTTCATCGAAAATGCTTCCTTATGATATTCAAGTTAACAAAAGACATAATAACAGATGAATCTGTGAATCATATCAAATAATCACGTATCAAACAATCAGAATTAAAATTGACAAGAGGTAATATGCATGGATCATATGAATCTGGACTTGTGGAATGAACGACGACAGCGGATCTGGATTTTGGGTTTCGACGACGACTTCTTTCATGGTGTGATGGTGACGGTGGTGCGATGATGGAGGAGCTTTGGGCGATGGTTGTGATGGCGGTGGTGGTGCTATGGCCGGTGGTCTGATTGTAGAGAGAGAGAGATAGAGAGAGAGAGAGAGTTCAGGGAAGAAGATGAGCTTTGAGAGAGGGAGAGAGAGATGAGTTTCTGATTATTTATTTATGTTTTAGGGTAAAATGACCAAAATACCCTTATGTGGGTTTCACTTGGTCAGATTTAACCATAAAAACTAACAGAGTTAGGACTAAATGACATAATGTGCAAGGGTTTGTAAACATAGAGTAAGGTTTTTGTACTTTTCAAAGACAAAGGACACACTTTGCAATCTAATGTTAACATAAAGGACGAGTTTTGTAATTTACTCTATAAGCATTTGCGGTTGGATCAAAACATAAAGTAAATCAAATTTATACCGTACAATCATAATATAATATATGTGACCCGAGTCATAGATAGAAAACGTAACGGGTATAACGAAAAAGCTTACACGTATAATCAAAAGAGATTAATTAGAGCTTTAAAAAAAGGGAAAAAAGAAACCACAATTTGACTCCATTCGGATCGAAACAAAATTTACAAAACATTCATAAAATAATCACGAAAACATATTATGTTTGACTTGACTCGTTTCCCAAAAAAGATTACGTCGAAACATACACCAACTCGAATTCATATGAAACGTACAAAAAAATTCACGTAAAAATGTTTTTTTTACGGAAAACATATTATATTTAACCTAATTCGTTTAAAGAAACAGTTTACGTCGAAATGTAGAACAAATCAAATTTATACAGACACGTACATAAAAATATGCACATAAAAATTAGTTTTTCTTAAGTAAATGAGGTATATCGGTAAACTCGAAACAAATTATTAGTAAAAAATCCTAATAGGTTAAATATGTTCGTAAAATCGTACCAAGTAGCATTAATGCCACACAACTGCCAGCGACCACCAACATCAGAAGAGCTTGTACAAACAAAATAAATAAAAAGGTAAAAAGATAAAATCGAATGAAAAATAGACGTAAAATCGTTAAATCATGCACGCCGTTGCGGAGCGTTAATGCAAAGAAATTAGACATAACATAAAACGTAGAAAAAAAACTAAGTTGATTCAGGATCCGAGCGTAGCGACGAACTTGTCAAACGGAGAAAAATAGACGCATTGGACTGGACTGTTAAACGGGAAAAACAGAATAAAAAACGTTGAACCTCACACGCATGTTGCGGTATGTTTACTCATAAAATTTAGAACGAAACGTAAAACGAAAAACTTGTGAAAGATGAAAAGTATGGGGGTACAAAGTTGAAAATAAAAAAGTATTGGAGTTAAATTGTAAAAGATGAAAAGCTTTGGTTAAAGTTAAAAAGTCAAGGGGCTAAAATGCAAAAGAACAAAACCTTTAGGTTAAAAGTGGAAAATGCAAATTTTTTTTTTGAAAATCCTCCAATACACAACTTACAACAATATTAAGCAAAAACATGATGCTAATTTATATGGTGGAAATGCTTTTGTTTGCAAACTATAAAAAACTAAAATTACCTTTTCTTTAAGCTCGGTGTCAAAATTTCATTAAAGCTGATGTCAAATTTTTTTGAGGGGCCGCTCAACCTTGGGTACGCCCCGATATGATATGTTAGACATAATAGATTCTCAAAAGAACTATATTTTTTTGAACGACAAGCTAAACTGCTCTTAAAGACTTATACTTACAAAAAGTTTATGTATTAGAAACTCAACTTTTCTTGGACATAAAAAATATTATGATACTTGAAAATCATGTATGAAAATTAGAATTTTGAATGGTGTAAATAACATAACAAGTTATTAATATAAGAAATGTATTTTATGTTAAACAAAAATACGTTTTTAATGATATATTAAACTATGTTTATAAAATTGTCACAAAATTACCATATTAAGCATTCATGTATTAGAAGTCAACTTTTCTTGGACCGAAAGATACTCTTTATTCATTTATGAAATGAAATTTATAGTATGAAAATTTTTGTTTCAAATGATATAAATAACAAAGTATTAACATAAAAATTTATGTTATGTTAAATAAAATACGTTTATAACGATATATTAAATTCTGTTTCTAAAATTGTCACAAAACTACTATATTAAGAATTCATGTATTTCTTGGGCCGAAAGATACTCTATATATTAATTATGAAATTTATTGTATTTAAACTTTTTACATCCTTACATCTAAAAAACATATAAAACCTAAATAAATAAACAAACATCTATTTAAACTTTTTACATTCTTACATCTAAAAAAACATATAAAACTAAATAAATAAACAAACATTAAAGCGGTTTTACCATAGTGGTATAAAAAAGGCACTAAACATATTTATTCTCAAATGATTTGAGTATATAAGTATCATCATTGACATTTGTGTAAATTTTAAAAGGTAGCTTTACGGCGTGTAAGTTATTCGGTCTGAAATTTTTTTTTACGGTGTAAATGAGTGGACCTAAATCCAAACCTGTTTAACTTTTAGAGAGTTCATGCTCGAGCTTGTCTTGCTTATTATTTTATTTATATAATTATACTATTAGTTAGATTAGATGTATACATATATTTATAAGTTTGTATGTAATAATAATTATAATTAATACATAAATATAATAATAATAAAATATACAAAAAAGTTTATTTAGGCTTGTGAGCCGGCTCAATCTTGATAGCTAAAGCTCGAGTTCAAACTCGTTGACTAATTGAACCTCAATAATAGCTCGAGCTCGTTTAAACTCAACTCTATTTCAATTTCTAACGACCCGATACCGACTACCTCACCAGTGGCTCGCCTCGTTTATAATCGCAAAAAAAAAACTAAAATTAAATTAAAATAAATACAAAATGGTAAATTACAAGATTGAATATCGTGCTTACATGTGTCCCTCCGAGTCATGGCGGTGGTTTCCAACTTTCCATTTTCGTCTTTATAAATCCCCATCACCACCTTCACTTCTGACACACAAAATCAAATCAAAACATTAACAACGAGAATTTACGACAATGTCTGGTGAAGTAATTCGATGCAAAGGTAATATTATCTATTTTTGTTCATAAAAAAATACCTTTGTTTTGATCTTTATTTTACGATGCATGATCTATTTTACTGTTATTCGAGATCATAAGTTTTTTAATTTCTAATATGTTAATAGAATAGTTTTGTTTTGAATTTAGATATTTGGTTAAGAATTTATCGAATTATATATGAAACATTTTAATTGTGTGTGTAGCTGCGGTGGCTCGGGAAGCCGGAAAGCCGCTGGTGATCGAGGAAGTGGAGGTGGCGCCGCCGCAGAAGATGGAGGTCCGGTTGAAGATCCTCTTCACGTCGTTGTGTCACACCGATGTTTACTTCTGGGAAGCTAAGGTTTATATATATATATATATATTTATCTCTATACTTCAAGGTTATTAGTTGGTTCTTCGTTTTTAATATTATATTTGCGGTTTGTTGTGAGTTTTATTCGAGATTAATTAAATGCTATTTTTACTGTGCTTTGATCATTTTAATTTTTTAAAGATGTGGGTTTGTTATTCTTGTTTGTGGAAATTAGCAAGTAGAATTCTAGAACCACCTTTAGGTAATTTTGGGTAGGCTAGGAAAAGTTTGATATAAAGGTGTCCCTTAATCATAATTTTGGATTTTTTTAATAAAAGATTTTAGAGTTTTGTTTTACATTAAACCAACCTTATAAAGTTAGATTAACATAATAATTAGATGAGTTGAAAATAAACTTGAATGTGTTTTAATATGTTGTAACTTAATAAATATGTTTAATAAAATTAGAGCTATATTTTTATTTAATAGCATATATTTTTCATCTATTAAATATATCAATTATTTATAAAAAAAATATTTTTAGAGAATATAAGTATTGAAATTCGATTTTTTTTAACAAAATTCACTTTACTCTATAAAATTTACAGTCACACTTCTATTCATCTAGAATTATCCACCTAGGTTAGCATCGTATATGGAAAAGGTGTACTCATGTTGGTCAAGTCTTATAGATGTGTAGATTTAAGAGTAAAATTGAAGGGTGCTTGAGTTAGCCAACAAAAAAAGTGTTACAATTTTATTTTCTTCTTAATTAATTCTTTTAAATGTGTGAAATAGACTAATATGCTTTGCAAGAACCTTAAATATGATTTACCAGATAAAAGCTTCCTATCATTATTCTGTGATCTAAAACTATCATTGTATGTTTTGCAGGGACAAAACCCCTTGTTTCCTCGCATATTAGGCCACGAAGCCGGAGGGTATGATAAAACTTTTATAAACTTCTTGTTTTGGGATAATTTATGTGATCACCACCAAAGTATTCATTTTTAGAACTTGTCGGTAAGGTTGTTTATATATATTTCTTGTCGATAAAATGCATAAGTTTCGTGTCGGTAAAATATATATTCTTGTCGGTAAACTATATATATTTCTTGTCGAATTTTAATATAGTTTACCTAGTTGGCTTTGTGTGTGTGTATATATATATTCTTACTTCAATATATATATATATATGTGTGTGTGTGTGTGTGTATGTATGTCCAAAGTCCGTTTGTCCGATCGTCCGATATACGTTTGAGGATATAACATAAGTGTATATATATCTTTCCTTGTGTATTAGCCAATGTATCCAAGTATGGATATGTGTATATATATGTAAACATAATTTTACATATTTTGTCATGTTTCAAGTATGTTCTTGTACTTGTATTTTTGTGTTAGTATTTAGATCATCATGCATCCTACATCTTTTAAATACTTATACTTTAACACATAATATGTACACACATGTGGGGTGTTCTAAATATATATATATATATATATATATATATTTTCCCCGCAAATATATATATATAAAATATATATATATATATAAGTCTCTTTTAGTCTAAGAAAATACTAATAAGTTTTAACTTAAATTTTCCCACCAAAAATTTGCCTATCATGATTAAGGTTGCTAGTCACATTTTAGTCATGTAAATACCTTGTTAATTACACCTTAATCATGATTAGAATTTTATAAAATTTCGCCATAGTTTCCCCTATACTATGGACGTTTCCATTTTTTCAAAACGTATTTTAAATCAATTTCCCACTTAACATAATCATCCAAAACTCATCAAAGTCACCAAAGATCATTAAACATGAAATTACATACTTTATTAACATCAAGTTTCATGAATTATATATATATATATATATATATATATATATATATATATATATATTATATATATATATATATATAACCATTTCTTTTATGTCCATCCTTTGTTTTACCAAGTTCATACAAACTTCTTTATATAATTTTTGCAAGATCAAAACCAAGTGCATACTCGGGTTTCCTATGAAGTAATATCATTGACCTTATGAAAAAAAAATAGAATTTGGAAGGCCGGCATGACCTTCACATATATTATCCCTATCTTTATTATTTACCGAAATTTAATGGAACTTCTCTTATTTACTTTTTACTTTATTCTACAGAATTGTAGAAAGTGTAGGTGAGGGTGTGACCGAACTGAAACCCGGGGACAAAGTCCTCCCAATATTCACAGGAGAATGTGGCGAGTGCCGCCATTGTAAGTCGGAAGATAGTAATATGTGTGATCTTCTTAGGATTAATACAGATAGGGGTGTTATGATCAATGATGGTAACACAAGGTTTTCAAAAGACGGTCAACCGATCTACCATTTCCTTGGGACCTCAACCTTTAGCGAGTACACGGTTGTTCATTCCGGGTGTGTTGCTAAGATCAACCCCGATGCTCCACTTGATAAAGTCTGTGTTCTTAGCTGTGGCATTTCTACAGGTTCGATTGTTTTTATCGTTTCAGTATATCAGAATTGTGTAGTATAGAAGCGGCTTAACATATTTTTGTTGTTTTTTGGGCATGAAGGCATGGGTGCAACCCTGAATGTCGCAAAACCGAAAAAGGGTATGAGTGTTGCTATATTTGGGCTAGGAGCTGTAGGGCTTGCGGTGAGTTGACTTTTGTTTTTCACTTCAATTGTACATTTGACTTTGTAAATTGTGAAAAAATGTCATCTTTGTAACTATTTGTTTTCTTTTGTTTCTCAGGCTGCAGAAGGAGCTCGCATTGCCGGGGCTTCTAGAATCATCGGTATTGATTTGAATCCGAGCAGAGCCACTGAAGGTGAGTTGGTCAATGTTTGACTCGCTTCTTAACATGCATTAATTTATCTAAAAAATGTTGTATTGTTGTTTGATGACAGCCAAGAAGTTTGGTGTTACCGAATTCGTGAATCCAAAAGATCATGATAAACCAATCCATGAGGTTTTTTCTGGCACAGTATACTTACACATATATATTCTCTTTTTGGTGTTACTGACGTATCATTTTTGAACCTCGTTAGGTCATTGCTGAGATGACGGATGGTGGTGTTGACAGAAGTGTTGAGTGCACTGGAAATGTCAAGGCTATGATTTCCGCTTTTGAATGTGTTCATGATGTAACACATTTTCATACCCATCTTTTTATTACTTGTAGAGATGGCCCTTTTGACCCGTTTACTTATGAGTAACGGATATATCGATATTGTATCTCGAACGGGTCAAATTAGTCAAACAAATAGGAAGTTGAAAGAAAATCAATGCATACAACCTCATCAACATCTTTTTATTAAAAGATTAAGTTATTTTAATAGTAAAGTAACACTTCAAATTATTTACAGAAAAAAGTACATAATATGTTTGGCAGGTCAACCTAACTGCTTAAACCTGCATTAAAAAACTGACAAATTTCAACCCTAACCCGCTCTTTCTGACCCGCCCATCTTGCCATATCTACTAACTGGGGTACAACTCGACTACTCGAGTCCTTTTTATAACCAGAAGTTCATTTGTATCTATCTAGGGTTGGGGTGTGGCTGTACTTGTTGGGGTCCCGAACAAAGATGACGAGTTCAAAACTCTTCCTATTAATTTCCTGAACGAGAGGACTCTGAAGGGTACTTTTTTCGGTAACTATAAGCCTCGTACCGATATTCCAGGTGTTGTCGAGAAATACATGAATAAGGTAAATTTTTTATTATTTATCCTGGGTTCATTTTGTGCATAAGGTTACTATACATATAGTACAGTAATGCATGTTTGTGGTGCAGGAATTAGAAGTTGAGAAGTTTATAACACACAGTGTTGGTTTCTCGGAGATCAACAAAGCGTTCGACTACATGGTTAAAGGTGAAAGTCTCCGTTGCATCATCCGAATGGATGCATAGACGGGTCATGTTGCTTATGTTAATAATATATATGGTTTTTAGTATATGATATGCATGCATAGAGGAATAAAGCTTGGTACAATGGGACTTATAATTCCCATGGAAGCTAGATATATAACATTATATGGTATGTAAGGTTTCATTTTTAATGATGCAACTTTTCTGGTGTTGGTAGTTATAACAACGTTTGAATTCCATCCATACCAGCCAAGCTATATTTCCAAATTTTATTGTGATACATGGATTGCAATGTTATGGAGTTTTTAAACTACAATTGTTACTAGTAAGGTATGCGGCTGGTGATGTTAAAACAAGTGATCACAAGATAGGTAAGTTTTTTTTAACCCTTAGGGGTGTGTGATGGTAAAACTCATCTTTGAAACTTCTTGAAATCGTTTAGTTAGAAGGATAGAGATAAAAGGTTTAGTGAGCAATAAAAAAAAAAAGAGATTATAGGCTTCTACTTGTAAACTTTTAAGACTTGGGGGCTTCTACTTTTAAGAGCTGTTTTTTGGTAACTTTTGGATAGGTAAGTGCTAAATTATTAAGAGGTTTTAACTATTAAGTGCTGAACTACTAATAGATCTGAATATTAAGAGCTAGTATAATGCTTAACCGTTCAGAGACAAATGTCTGATCAATTCAGATAAGAGGTTTCAACCATTAGACTTGGTATATATAGCATTTAAGCATACAGGGAAAATATAGTCTGAATCATTAGGTGCTAAACTAACAAGAGATCTGAACTATTAAGAGCGAAACAAACAGCTCTTAGATGCTCAATTGGGTTCAACATTTACTTCATTACATTATCATTGCGGATAAAATATTTCAATAATAAAGTTGTTATACATCTAAAAAGCATGTTTCACATCGATTTAAAACCACAAACACACGAATGTCATTATCTAATACCTCTATTGATCTTGTTTGGTCAGAGACGGTTCGGTGACGAACCACTGGTACTTACTGATAGTCTGACATGACACTCGGCTATAGCTTACGATTAGAAAAACTCTACTTTGAATGCAACACTGTTTTCAAAATTGTTCGAGCGAAAAATGGAATTGTGTTTGATCTTTTTAACTATTCGGAGTTTTATAATGTGTTATATTATATTAAAATGACAAAAATGTAAAGGAGGTTAATTAACCTGAAGGTAAAAGACGTCAACTAAAAAAACCTAAATGAAAGACAATTTTGATAATATGTATGATTATGTTTCAATTACTTGTCACAACGCGGTTTTGAAAAAGAATCGTATCAAGATGTAGATAAAAATTGGTACGTTGCAACTTTATACACGCAATTTTTAGTACATTGTATCTTTAAAAGTTATAAGAGAAAAAAAACAAAATATGTTTAAAAATAATTTTAAACGAAAATAAAAAAAAATTATTAAGGTTGTTGTTTAGTTTCCACCGGGTTATACCCGCGCTTCATGACGGACCAATTTATATGTTTAAATGTAATTATTAACATTAAAAAAAAATTGAAAATCTAAAACTATTATCGTACTGTTCAGTTTACGATTTTGTAGTAAACTTACATAAAAAACTTAAAAAAATAAGCATTTTACAATGGTATAAATGTAATTTAAATAAAATTAAATTCAAAAAGGAAAAGCAAAAGAAAGAAATAACAGAAAGCTAAAAAAAGGTTATCTAAAATACATTATAAAGAAACCGAATGAACAAAAATGTAACTAAATAAAATTTCAAGATGTCATTACAACATATTATGTCTATAGTACCACATCTAAATGATGATCTTATAACTTTTTCTCTCCTAATCATTTACATTGAATGTAATTTATTTTACACACTCATCTTCTACTTTATCAAGTAAACATAATCATTTATGAAAAAAAATATAGTAATATAGCTATGTTAAATATAAAACTTTAATCCCTTGACATGCCTTATGCTTCTTTCAATAAAGATAAGACCATAATACATTTACAATAGTAATAAAAAAAATCTTATTTCACTCTATACACAATAAATACTATTAAATAATTTTATTTTTAGTAAACTGTCAAAATAGTCCTTGTGGTTTGATCACTTTTGTCACTTTAGTCTAAAATTCAAACTTTTTGAATTTGGGTCTCCGTGGTTCCATTTTCATCCAAATTTAAAATTTGGTCAGAATTTTCAGTAAAAATCCAGTTTTTTTTAATCTTTTTTCTTCCTTTTAAGGAAGAGTAAAATAGTCAGATTTTTTTAATTTATTATAATAACACGTTAAAAGACCGTTTTGCCCTTCATTAAAAGGGAAGAAAAAGACAAATAAAGCGGGATATTAACTGAAAAAATCTGATCAAATTTTAATTTTGAATGAATATGGAAACAAAATTAAAACCACAGGGAACCAGATTCAAAAGGTTTTAGTTTTAAACTAAAGTGGCAAAAGTGAACAAAACTTGGAGACCATTTTGACAGTTTACTCTTTTATTTTTATAAATGTATATATGCACTTCAAATTGTATCTTATAAATATTAGCGTCATCAATGCGTATATGTTTTTTTTTGATCAACGGCAACTATATAAATATATATATAGTGACAGCAAGTAGCTGCAAGAGTACAAACGCAAAGAAAAGGAACAATCAAATACATGACTGAATATCAAAATCTAACCAACTGGTCCATGACACCGCATTGCTCCTCGCCCTGTTTTTGAACCATAGAAAAGTGTCTTCTTTAATGCCGTCGACGATCCTTTTAACCGGAACCATATTATTGTTGAACTGTTTCTCATTTCGGGCCAGCCATAATCTCCAAAAGCAACCCAACACCACCATATGAACTGTTTTTTTTCCATCCCTTAGAGCCCACTTGGTCTTGCACATGAGATAGAATATTACTTACCGACTCCGCGTCACACAACACCGGTATTCTTAACCATCTGAACACGGTCCACCAGACACTCCTAGCCCATAAACATGATGCGAAAATATGGTCGCATGTCTCATCTTGTAACCCGCACCGAGAGCACACCAAATCTGTAAACGTCAATCCTCTTTTAGCAAGCGACACTTTGGCCGCCACCTTCCCCAAGTCTGCCCGCCAAGCTAGATAATTAACCTTCAACGGTGCCCAAGCGTTCCACTTGAATGTACCGCCGTCGCTAGGAACCGAAGATTTAATGGCGAGCTCTTTCCTGATGTGTTTAGTCGAAAAGGCTGCCCCATCATCATTCTCCCATACCCACTTGTCCTTTACTTCAGTTAAGTTCACCTCGTGTAAAAGCTGCATCAAGTTACCAACTTCAAGCCACTCGGTACCCGAGCTCGGATCTCTGCACCATTCCCACCTCCATTGCCTTAAACTACCAGATCGCTCGAAACAAGAGGAAACAGTTGCGCCTTTTTCTGCTGCCAAATTAAAAATGTTTGGATAAATAGATTTAAAAGGCCCTGGACCTACCCAAGTATCATGCCAAAACCTCGTCAGATTACCGTCCCCGACTTCTGTTAAAAATAAAAGATATCAAAGATTGCGGGATCAGTCAAGCATCATCTCCCAAGATTAGCAGGGTCAAAGACAGCTAGTAAACAGCTGTAAATCCAGCCGTAAACCAAGCCTGTCTACTATATTTAGATTACGGTTTTGTGTATAAATTGTATACCTTTCTTTGTAATGAAATATACAAAAATATACACATCAATTCAGTGTTTTACGAATCAACTTTATAACATGGTATCAGAGCAGTGTCGTTCTTGACCTGTTCATCATTTATCTTGCTCATCACTTACCCAAAACCAATCATCCTCTCAACCAAGCTGCCATGGCCGAAGCCGGTAACTTGGGAGAAGATCTATCAATCCAAATCGCCAATCTGCTCAAGAATGGCCTCAACCCACAAAACCGAAACCCAAAACTGTCCGATAACCTTCAAATAAACCTCAAGCTCAACAGCCAGAATTATGCTCTATGGACCCGGATGATGAAGGTTGCCATAGGCGGTAAGTCAAAAGCCTTTCTAAACCATTTATCAACCAATCCACCAAACCAAACCAGCGAAGAATATGAACAATGGGAACAAGACGACCTAGTCGTCTTCTCATGGCTCATACAAAACATCGAACCAACCCTCGCCAGCAATCTAACCGAATTTCCGACAGCAAAATCGCTGTGGGATGCCCTGGCTATAACATATAGCAGTGGGCGTGACAAGCTCCAAACCTTCAACCTACATGTCAAGGCGAATGAAATCAAACAGAACAATCTCTCCCTAGAAGAATTGTGGATTATACTCCAAGGAGTATGGGGAGAAATTGATCGGATTGACCCAAACCCGATGACCTGCCCAACCGATATCCAAGCATATCACAAAATCAGGACTGAACAGAAACTGTTTCAGTTTCTAAACGCTCTCAACCGGAAATATGACCCTATAAAAAGGGAAATACTCCGGTTAGAACCCCTTCCAACCGTAGAAACTGCATACGCCACTGTCCGCAAGGAGGCTGCTCACCAGAACATTCTGGGAACACCTCTCAATGACACACAGGGTATCACAGTGGGTTTATTGGCCTCTGAAATCGAAGGGTTAGGGCTTGCATCAAAAGGCTACCGACGGACCGATGTAAAAAGAACCGGATCAAGTAACAAAGATGACAAAACTCACCTCAAATGTGATCATTGCGGCATGACAAAGCATACCCAGGAACAATGCTTCAAACTCGTTGGGTATCCGGAATGGTGGTCGGATGGCCATAAGAAGAGCACAAAGGCTACGGTGAAAGAAAAAGGGAAATCATCCAGCACCGGCACCCGAGATGTCACCGGAGATGGAAGCCGGAGCAGGACTGGTTTCGGCGGAATGGCTGGTACATATGAAGAAGAAGAAGACGCTACAGGTAACGGGTTTGGGGCGCAGCCCTCAAACCCTTGTGGTTTTAACCAATATAAAACCCAACATGTCACATTTAGTCCCTAGAGATAAGGGAAATGCTAATATGGCCCAAGAAACCCATAAAAAACAAAAACGATGGATCTTCGATTGTGGTGCGACCGACACAATGACTTATGAGCTGTCGGATATTATTTCAACAACCAAACCAGAAAAACGCATATTCAAACGGCAAACGGAGGAATAATGGATGTAAAATCGGGAGGGACTATTGAGATTTCACCCACAATAAAAATCTCTAATTGTCTTTATGTTCCCTCGTTATCACATAAACTGCTTTCCATCAGTCACGTCACAAAAGAACTCAACTGTATTGTCCTAGTGTACCCTACGTTTTGTATTTTACAGGAATCAGGACGGGAGTGATCATTGGGCGTGGCACTGAAAATCAAGGGTTATATTATGTGGATGAGGTGACTCAAAGTGGTGCTGTGATGTTGACTCATGGGACATCGGAACGAGAAGCTTGGCTATGGCACCGAAGATTAGGTCATCCTTCTGCAAATTATTTACATATTTTATTTCCAAAACTATTTCCAGTTAATTCTATGTCACATTGTGAAACATGCGTTTTAGCAAAGAGCCATAGAAAAACCTTTAAACCCAATAATACTAAGGCCGCTTTGCCATTTTCATTAATCCACTCTGACGTATGGGGTCCTGCCCCAGTTCTTGGGGGGCAAAACCTTCGTTACTTTGTGATGTTCGTTGATGATTGTACCCGAATGACCTGGGTTTATTTTTTGAAAAACAAATCCGAAGTCTTTGAAAAATTGACTATGTTTTACGCCATGATCCAAACACAATTTCAAACAAACATCCAAATATTCCGATCCGATAATGGCGGTGAGTTTGTTAATACCTCGTTTAAATTGTTTTTCTAAAACAAGGGAATAATCCACCAAACTACATGTCCAAACACCCCAGAACAAAACGGTGTCGCCGAAAGGAAAAATCGCATTTTGCTGGAAATGACACGAGCTCTCCTAATCGAATCCCAGGTCCCGAAATATTTTTGGCCTGAAGCCCTTGCTACCGCTACCTATCTTCTCAACCGACTCCCAACAAATATCCTAAAACTTAACACTCCGTTACACACCCTTTCAAAATTCTTCAAACTACCCTCAGTTCTTACTCTTCAACCACGAATCTTTGGATGTACTGCCTTTGTTCACATACCTAAATCAGATCGAACCAAACTTGACCCTTGTGCTGAAAAATGTGTCTTTGTTGGGTATGGAATGAATCAAAAGGGATACATGTGTTATAATCCAAAAACACGTCATATGTTCACTACAATGAACTGTGACTTTCTTGAAACCGAGTATTACTACAATTCCCAACTCAGTGGTCAGGGGAGAAGGAATGTTTAGACACACTAAGTTGGTTAAAATATGTTCCCTATGTACCAACTACAGAGTCACCAGAGTCCAATTTCAGTGCCACTGAAGGTCCTAATGTTCCTCCTAACCTGGTGTCCGAGGTAAGTAATACTCATCCTATTCAGTCTGGTGATACTTTTGAAGTTTCTAATGACGGCGAAGATACCAATACTTCTAACCATGAAACTGCCACAGAACAAGCGGAAAATTTGCAGGCAGATGAATCCAGACAAGAAGAACCACCATCAAGATATGTGTTACCCCCTAGAACAAACAGAGGGATTCCTCCGAAACGGTATTCTCCTGAAAAAGAACCAAGAAGATCTAGTTATCCTATAGCTAGTGTGGCTAATGGAAAGTTCACTAAGGAAGCCAAAGCATTTATCTCATCTGTTTATTCCGAAGAAACTCCTACAAACGTGGATTAAGCCTTAAAATTTAAACATTGGAAGGAAGCAATGAAAACAGAAATGGAAGCCCTAATCAAGAACAATACTTGGAAAAAATGTACTCTCCCATTGGGAAAGAAATCCGTGGGGTGTCGTTGGGTCTATACGATTAAGTATAAACCCGATGGTACAATTGAGAGATATAAATCCCGACTGGTAGCAAAAGGGTATACCCAGACACATGGGATTGATTATGCTGAAACATTCTCCCCGGTTGCAAAAATGAACACAATTAGGGTTCTTTTTTCGATAGCCGCAAATGAAGGGTGGCCACTTCAACAGTTTGATGTAAAAAATGCCTTTTTACATGGGGACCTAGATGAAGAGGTATTTATGGATGCTCCTCCAGGATTCACAAAAGAGTTCAAAGCTGGAGAAGTTTGCCGTCTGAAGAAGTCTCTTTATGGTTTGAAGCAATCCCCCCGGGCTTGGTTTGGCAGATTTACGGTTGCTATGAAAAAGTTTGGATATAAACAGAGTAATGCTGATCATACCTTGTTTCTAAAAAAAAAGAGGAAAATTCGTAACCTGCCTAATTATCTATGTAGATGATATGATCATTACAGGGAACGATAAAGAAGAAATGGTAAAACTAAAAGAAAACTTGTTTGCTGAATTTGAAATGAAAGATTTGGGCAGGCTTAAGTATTTCCTCGGAATTGAAGTACTAAGGTCAAAACAAGGAATTTTCATTAGTCAGAAGAAGTATGTCTTAGACCTGTTGGCAGAAATTGGAATGATCGATTGCAAACCAGCAGATACTCCTATGAGTGTAAACCAAAAGCTTTATATGGAAGAAGGAGCAAAATTAGCAAATAAAGAAAGATACCAACGGCTGGTGGGAAAACTAATATATCTCTCACATACTCGTCCAGACATCGCCTATGCTGTAGGGGTAGTAAGTCAGTTCATGCACCAACCTCAACAGTCACATATGGAAGCAGTTTGGAGAATTATTAGATATCTCAAAGGAACAGTAGGTCACGGAGTCCTGTTTCAATCACATGGACACCTAAATGTTCAAATCTATACCGATGCAGACTGGGCAGGAGATAAGGGAAATCGGAGGTCAACAACAGGCTACTTCACTTTAGTCGGGGGGAATCTTGTTACTTGGAGAAGCAAAAAACAAAAGGTGGTTGCTCTTTCAAGTGCAGAAGCTGAATTTAGAGGTATAGCTCGAGGTTTAAAAGAAGCCATGTGGATGCGAAGACTCTTAGCTGAGATTGGTTTTCCGTCAAAAGAAACAAGTAAGATTATGTGTGATAATAAAACTGCAATTCAGATTTCAGAAAACCTAGTACAACATGATCGAACTAAACACGTGGAAGTTGATAGGAACTTCATCAAAGAAAAATTGGAAGATGGTACGATTGAACTACCATTCGTTCGATCAAAGGATCAGCTTGCTGACATTCTAACAAAAGCGGTTAACGGGAAAATTTTCAGCGATTGTTTGGGCAAGTTGAATTTTGGAAATCCGACTATTCAACTTGAGGAAGAGTGTTAAAAATAAAAGATATCAAAGATTGCGGGATCAGTCAAGCATCATCTCCCAAGATTAGCAGGGTCAAAGACAGCTAGTAAACAGCTGTAAATCCAGCCGTAAACCAAGCCTGTCTACTATATTTAGATTACGGTTTTGTGTATAAATTGTATACCTTTCTTTGTAATGAAATATACAAAAATATACACATCAATTCAGTGTTTTACGAATCAACTTTATAACAACTTCGACTTTCAGCTTATCTTTTACTACAATTCCCATCCTACCCAAATTGCCATCCACTTCAGATATATCTTTCCATCAATGCGTATATTTACTCTTAATAGTATCTTATAAATCTTAATGTATAATAGTGATATTTACAATGCCGGCTACATCTTTACCGGTGTAAAGTGTAGACCCCCTAACAAACGAAAAAAAGGAAAAACCAAAGTGGAAAAAAAAAACTCAACTTAAAACAAAAATAGGAAAAAAATGCATCAAGACAAAATTAAATTCAAAATTATACTAAGGCCGAACATAATTAAAACTTAAGAATTTTCACTAAACTAATTTAGATCTTCACCATATCATCTATATTTCTTTTATTCAAATCCATCATTTGTGGTAGGGAGGTTTGGATTCTTTGATAGAGATCCAAGTTCAATTCTTATTTATGTCACTTTGGTGGATTAGAGGAGAGTGCATAGCCTTTTCGCCGAGGTGTTAGGTTCTATCCTGAGTCCACCCGGGTTTTCGTCCCACCGTGTGTTACGCTAGAGAGTGTTCAACTCTTGTGGTCGTATAACGGTTGTCAAGTGTCAGTCGGCGGTATAGTTTTCTGGGGGAACGCTCAAGCCAAACTCTGAAGTCAACATAGATCCGTTAAGATGACATAGTCTAGCCATAGCGGGGCAACGGTGCTCTCCAATTTAAAGAGTGTGGTGCTCTCCAATTTAAGGAGTGTGGTAGCCTAATATAGAAAAGTAGTCGTTCTAAAAAAATATATTTTCCCTTCTTTAATCTATATCTAAATTATTTTTTTATAATAAACAATTTTTAATGTTTAGTTTATAATTAAAATAATAAATAAATTAATATTAAAAATTGATAATAAACAAAAAATAAAGATAAATTAATAAAAAACATAAAATCAAATAATAAAAATAGTATAATTCTACAATGGCTACAGCTAACTTTTCTAGTAGCTATAAATTCAAATCCACATTTGCAATTTACATTGCACGCCAAAAAGCCATATTAATTTAGAGATTGGGATGACGGTTATCTAAGTTTGAACACCTTGTAGGATCTTCAAACCTTCAATAATCATCATGTCTACGCTCAAACCCTCCATCTTCAAATCTTCGACGAGCATCCCGTCGATGCTCAAACCTTCAACCTTCAAATCCTCCACTTTCAAACCCTCAATATATAGAAGCCTACCATCATCAGCAGCCTACCAATTTATCTATGGAAGCGTTGAACTAGATGTATGATTATACCTTTAAATTACGATTTTTCACTAAACTAATTAAAATCTTCACATCATCATCTATTTTTCTTTTACTTAATCTATATAATTTATTTCTTTTCCAATAAACTGTTTTTAATATTTAGTTTATAACTAAATTATATTTATTAAATTAATATAAAAATTTGATAATAAAATAAAAATAAAAATATATTGAATAAAATAAATTAAAAATTAGATAAAATAAAACATAAAATTTTAAATATTAAAAATAGTATAATTTTACAACGGCGACTGTTTCAACGACTAACTTTTCTAGTGACTATAATTCAATTCGTCTTCTGTAGGATCAACTTGAATTGAGCAGAATCAAGAAAAACCAATTTCCAAGATATCTAGCGGATCAAAATAAGTGCGGATTCCATATATTGATAATGTATAACACTTGTTCATAAATTCACTACTTCATTAAAAAATTGGGCAGCATAACAGTGCAAGATCAAATCTTATTCAAAGCTTCAAAGTGTCAAGTTCCAAAAGTCTTTCTCCAAACGCATGAGCCTAGATATTTATAGGCACCTCATGAGCATTAGGCTCATGCGCACGGATGAGAGAAGTGCTCATACGTACATATGACTCATGCGTGCGTATGAGTACTTGTTTTACATTTCCAAATCTTCAAGACACTATGTTATGCTACCTATACATTAAACTAGACACAACTAAGACGTAGGCATTAGACATTCTGTATCAACAAACTCCCCTTTGGATGATGTTGCGGTCTTGTCTTCGTTGGTCTTCAACCTTTACTTCCAAAAAACCTCTTCCTATATTCCCTTCTGTGATCTTCAAACTCTTCCTTGGTGTTTGATATGTCAGAGGAGGTTTCTTCATATACTGATATCTTGATATAGAAGCCTTTTGTGTTCGATCAGCAATCTCTTCTTTTCCCTCATATCTTCTTTCTTTTCGATAGTTCTCTATTTTGTCTCCCACATTCTTCTAGAGTGTATGTCATAAGCATAACACACTTTCATAACTCTTTAAAATTGTATCGCCTGTTCACGATCAATCTTTGAGAAATAAATCTTGCTGTAGAACAACATCTCTATATCCTTCTCTGACATATTCACTATCCACATCGGATCATACAATCTGATCGTCCTCCAATTAGTTTCTTTTCATAACATGATCATAGCTTCTTTAGTCTTTTTATCATAATACCACCATCTGAATTCATTATGAATATCCTGTTCCATTTCATACAACGGTATATTTCTCATTATCTTCGGTCATTTGTACTTCAACGTTACCTTGTATTTCCCAGTCTCTGGATCTATTTCAGTTTTGGAAACGATTTGCTTTGGCTCCTGCGGCTTTCACCACTTAATTGTTCTAGCTTGCTGTTTAATAAATCTCAGTACATGTTGATTGTATTGACTTTGATCATAGTTTATCAATCTCAGCCTGCATAACTCTGTCAAATCCCACCACGACAAACTTTTAATATCGTTGATATTCCTGAAATACTGAACGCCGTATTTTCTTCGTATAGCGATCACTTTCAGCTTCAGAATCCAATTCCAATTAATTATATCACATAGTGACACATCTTTATTTCTTGTGAAGAATGTTAATGGCGTTCGATACTTTCTTTCAGTCGGAACACCTCTAAACCACTTCAATGTTTCTGTTAAAGTCTCTCTTTTGTGGATCACTGGAAAACTTTCCCTATTGTTCTTTTACTTTCCTCTTCAGTATATCTTCAGCAACATTTTGTAAAAGTGGGAAATTGATCATTAACATTATTAGCATATCGAAACTCATCATCATCAAAGTCATATTCTATCTCGACTTGATCATAAGCATTCGCATCAGCAACTCTGGTTCAAATATGTAAGCATCCTGTTTATCATCATTCTCGATGTCATTAAGTTCGTCTTCAAAATCAAACACGAACTCTTCTTCTGCTATGCCATACAACTTAGCAGGTTCTTCGTTAGTATAGTTGTGTATATACTCTCCTTCTTCAAACTCATACCCAGCTTCCATAAACTGTTCAGCTCTTGGACTTGCAGGAACAAACATGAACGGTACTGCATCTGTGATGATTCATGTAGTTTCCTCACCTAAATCTTTCACAACTTCTTCAGACTCCCCCCGTCCTTTAGATACATCTTTAGTCTCATCGATTTCTATTTGTGTTTCAGGAACGTCTGGTTCATTTGTTGTAAATTCAGTAATAGTGACTCCTGCACCTCCACCCTGATCATCATCACCATCATTCTCATCAAGATCATCATTATCATTAGAATCACTAAAGTTAAGTTTTTCTTCATCATCTTTGTTATCTTTATCTTCTTCATCCACTTGTACTTTGTTTTTCAGACCATATAAAACATTTGTGATCTTCAACTTCAGTTTCAGCTGGTTTCTCAGTTTCAGCTTCAACTTCAGATACTGCAACTTCAGCTTCAGACTTAGTTACAGGTACAGTTTCAGTCTCTATTGGAGGTTCGACAGTAGTTTCTGGAACACCATCTACCAGTTTCTTTCCGTCAGTTTTAAATTTTGCAGATTCAGTCACTTCTGCTGCAAGAACCTCATTTTCAGCTTCTAATTCTTTCATTAAAGCTACTTCGTCATCAAAACTTACCTTCAACTTATTCTCCAACACTTTAAAATAATTTCTATATTTGATCAACAAGCTTGCATGATGACCTTTTCATTCAGTGTTTTCATTGATCTTAGCTTGTTTTTGTTCATTCTGAATCCTTAATCTTTCATTTTCTTCAACCAAACTCTCAACTTTAACATTAAGTACCTCAACCTGGTTCTCCAACTCTATGATCCTCTCATCGTTTGCTTCATTAAAGGCTCATTAAAGTAATCATAGTCTATAACCATATCAACAAGTTTCGGAGTCTGTTGAGTAGATGAGGGTCCGACTTGTTCAGGCTTCTTCGGTGTTGATTTTGGTGTTTACTAAGATGGTAAAGATGTCGGTGTTTTGATACGAATACTCTTAGTAGTCTGCATATCAATAACTTTCTCAACTACCGAACTTCCTTTCTTCACAATAACCGGTACATCATCAGGTTTTTCACCTTGAACTGCTTCATCTGGTTCATCAATCAACTTCAAACCAGTAGTTTTCTTCTTTGTAGCAGGTGAACTCGTTGTTTTGAAATTAGGTCTTGCTTTGCTTTTCTTTTCTTTTCTTTCTCCTAACGATTTTCCTTTTCTCAACTACCAGTACCTCAGGAACGTAATCAGCATCTTGTTCGTTTTTTGTTTTCTTTCTTTTGACTGTTCTACTTCATGTCGAAAGTCTGGTTCTGATTCTATCTCTTCATCATCATACTTCTTTTCTTCTTTATCTTTATCTGAAGTGGCAGATACAATGACTTCTTCTTCAACAACTGGTTCTTCAACCTCAATTACTTTCTTAGCATGTGTTCTCTTGTGTTTCTTCTATGAACCCTGAATATCATCCTTCTTCTTAATACGTTTGCTCTTTGAATACATAACCGTTTTCATCTTTTCATTCTCTTTCTTAGCTTCTTTTTCTGAACTACTATCATGGTGTCTCTATTTTCCATCTTCTGAGCTCTATAATTTGTTTTCTTTGCCTGACCGAACAAACCACGAAACGTTGGAATCTTATCATCAGGTTTTCCTGTATAAGAACCTAGTTGTTCAAATATCACACTATTCATATGTTCGAGCTTCATTACATCACCTTCTTCTTTTCAAGATCTGACACTTGGTCATCAATCAACAGCTGTTGGCATCTCGGATACATAATCCACTTCTTGTCACCTATGTTGCTCTTCAGATTATTAAATATCATGGCTGAGAAGTTAAACTTTAGATTCGGCATCAACGCAACAATGGCACTCATAGCCACATTATAACCTCCCTTTCTATGCCCTAAACATTGCACTACCACATGCATCAGAAACTTGTATGGTTTTGGTTGGCAACTCTTTGCGTAGCTTGTGGCATTAAGGCATCCATCATAACCCATTCAGAGAAAACATCCTTTAACCTGCTTTTCATCAAGTATATGTGGATTTGTATATTCGCCTTTAAACTCCAATACCTCTCTAATAAATGCTTCGGTTATAATGATTTTCTTCTTCTGGACTATTGAATGAATCTCTGGAGGATTCAACTGGCATTCAACGATAACATTTTTCCAGAATTCAGGTATGATCTTCTCGTAAAGTTCTTGCACCTTCGTAATCACCTTGAAGATTCTTGACTCCTTCAAGAAAGGGATTATTGGTGCAAACGGCTTCGCTTTCTCATTTGTCTCATCTATTAGTGCCACTTTATTGTGCATTAGGTCATGATCCTTTTCTTTTTCAGATTTCACCATCTGCAGAATACACAAGTATAAATCTGACAAATTTAAAATTTTAAGCACAACTTAGAAAATTTTTAAAGATTTAAACCACTATGCACGTATGAACACACTGCGTATAAAGACATGTCACGTATGAACATCAAACGTATAACCATGTTAGACGTATGAAGACTTGTTACGTTTGAACATCTATTACGTATGAACATTATGAAACATATGAGATACAAACCAAGTATGTGTCACACCCGCTCGTAGGCGGAAGCGCAAGGTGTGATCGTGATCAGGTCTCATTGCATACGATACAAGTAAACATAGTATATGAATAAATAAGTTCGATGTCCATCCATTGCGTTGATTTAAACAAAGTTTACAAGCCACAAATGTTGTTCTTGAAAGACAATCCGAATGTCATAGGTTTAACAAAATGACTTTTTACAAAAATATAGCCTAACAAAATAAGGCTTTGCATTCCATATTTAGCTCGAAGGGGAAAGATATGAACCAAGCCCTTCCAAAAAGGATGACATCGTGTTTTTGACTCTTGTCTTGTTTCCATGCAAGGTTCCCCTTAGTTTCTTGAAATACATGTAGGTTATAAAGTCAACATAATGTTGGTGAATTCATGTGTTTATGTATTGTATCAAATGAATCTTTAAAACATTTGAAGTCTTGTATTGAAAATCCAGTATGTAAAGCACTCTAACAGGTCTCATGGACCAAGAGTGGGGCTCACCAAAACCAGATAGATTTACCCATTTTGTTCCTCGGTCTGTATGTGATTAATGGTGCTTAAGTTCCACCCTATGCGCATATGATCTATGTGCGTTTCATTCCCTAGCTTATCGTACCACTGGTAACATGTATTTCCTACGAAGGTTTAAAAATTGAAAAGCGTTTAAAAGAGGGGATATAAATTCATAATTTGTGTCTGAAAGTAATATGCTAGCAACCTCAGGTCCTGTAAATGAATCACAACCTACAAGTGTTCTAATCTCATTAGACACTTATGCTATACTTGACCGTGTACAAGTCTCTCATCTTAAATATTTGTTAGGACTTTTATTTGTTTGTTTGACAACCCTTGTTTGTTTTAATTATGTTGGTAATTTGTTTATTCGTTTGTTGTTAACATATATACTTCATATATATATATATATATATATATATATATATATATATATATATTATTGTGTCCTTCTATCTTGTATGAATGGGCCTAGCCCTTCACATGTCTTCGTATCTTGCACGAGTGTAAGCGGACCTAGCCCTTATGCGTCTTCGTACCTTGCACGAGTGTGAGCGGGCCTATCCCTTATGTGTCTTTGTGTCTTGCATGAGTGTTTCATCGTTATGAAATATATATTCATGGGTTCTAAACCTTTGTTCACTTATATAATATATATATATGTATTTTCCTTCATGTGTATATTTGTTCTCAAATATATATGTATATCTTAGTGAGATAGTGGATGGATCATGAGAAAACTAGTTTAAATGAGAAAACCAAAAAACTAACTAAAAAATCCAAAAAACATATCAATGTTTTTTTGATTTTTTTTTATAAAAAATCGCTTAGAAAAACTTAAAAAAAAATAAAAAAAGCATATAATGCACATGTGCAACAATACATATAATCACATGTGTAGTACACATATGCACATGTGCAATACAAGTTTTTTTTTTTGAATTTTTTTTATACATAAAAAGCAACGATTTTTATAAAAAATTGTAAAAAAAAAATTTGTATGTTTTTTATGCTTTTTTTTTTGGCTTTTTTTAGTTAGTTTTCTCATTTGTATCTATTTTCTCATGATCCTTCCCTAGTGAGATATATCTTTAAAAATAAATATTTTTAACATCAAACTTGTTTATGTGTACATGTATAATGTTCTTTTGTATGTGTACATCCCGTCTAGTGTACTTGTGTATTTATACGTATACATATACCATGTACGTATACTTCCCTTGTATACTTTCGATGTAGGTCTTTGTGTCGTATTTATACGTATATGTTTATACATGTATATTACTTGTAATTTTTGTAATTTACTAAGTGTTTTGGTGTAGTGTGTTCTTACGTATAAGTATACTTATATACTTGTATTATTACACTTAGTTGTTTTTATATGAAATTTCCGGATTTGTGATAGGTGAAATATATATATATATAAAATATTTGTGAAGTCCTTAAAAATAATATATTTTTTAGAACTTGTCGGTAAGGTTGTTTATATATATTTCTTGTCGATAAAATGCATAAGTTTCGTGTCGGTAAAATATATATTCTTGTCGGTAAACTATATATATTTCTTGTCGAATTTTAATATAGTTTACCTAGTTGGCTTTGTGTGTGTGTATATATATATATTCTTACTTCAATATATATATATATTTGTGTGTGTGTGTGTGTATGTATGTCCAAAGTCCGTTTGTCCGATCGTCCGATACACGTTTGAGGATATAACATATGTGTATATATATCTTTCCTTGTGTATTAGCCAATGTATCCAAGTATGGATATGTGTATATATATGTAAACATATTTTTACATATTTTGTCATGTTTCAAGTATGTTCTTGTACTTGTATTTTTGTGTTTGTATTTAGATCATCATGCATCCTACATCTTTTAAATACTTATACTTTAACACATAATATGTACACACATGTGGGGTGTTCTAATATATATATATATATATATATATATATATAAAAGTCTCTTTTAGTCTAAGAAAATACTAATAAGTTTTAACTTAAACTTTCCCACCAAAAATTTGCCTATCATGATTAAGGTTGCTAGTCACATTTTAGTCATGTAAATACCTTGTTAATTACACCTTAATCATGATTAGAATGTTATAAAATTTCGCCATAGTTTCCCCTATACTATGGACGTTTCCACTTTTTCAAAACGTATTTTAAATCAATTTCCCACTTAACATAATCATCCAAAACTCATCAAAGTCACCAAAGATCATTAAACATGAAATTACATACTTTATTAACATCAAGTTTCAGGAATATTATATATATATATATATATGTTATATATCTACAAAAATAACCATTTCTTTTATGTCCATCCTTTGTTTTACCAAGTTCATACAAACTTCTTTATATAATTTTTGCAAGATCAAAACCATAAACAAATTTTTTTAGTCGTACATAAACTTTAAACTTTCTCAAAATTCATTTTTAACCATATCAAAGTTCAAGACATTTCATGCTAGATTTAAACATATGCATGCTTAGATCTTATTTTTACCTATAATCTTGCAAGATCTCTTGTCTTAACATAATCTACAACTTGTATACACATCAAGAATCACCAAAATAACACATAAATATGTTAGTTTATCTTGTTTTTAGTTAGGGCTTCATGTATTTTATATGTGAGTTTCAAGATGATCAACTTGTATATCTACAATCTACATAAATCAGAAGCTTAAAACAAGTTTAGAGGCTTACTACTAGCTCTAAGTCTAGGGATGAACTTAGATGATGAAGATAAAGATGGTAAGAAGATGATAATGCTCCACTCTGGAGAACAATGCTTCTTGAAAGCTTCCAATGCTTGAATGTGTCTTAGATCATCTTCAAATCTTCAAGGTTACTTGTATTTTATGATGTAAATTTGAAAAAGAAAGAAAAGGGAGTGAGAGAGGGGGCCGTAGGCAACAAGGGGGAGAAGAGAGAGTGTTGTGTGAGTTTTTGAAATGTGATAATGAGATGTGTTATGGTGTTATAATCTTCTCAACTCTCTCAATCAAAAGGCAATATTCCAAGCCATACTTCATCATCCCATCAACATAAAGCAAGGGGGCTTGTGGGCCACCCTTGGAGCCATTCACTAGGTAAGGGTAGGCGTGGTGGTTTGAATATAATAAGCAAATGAACATGTGTTGAAATCTTTACTTAGATATTTAGGTGTATAGGGATATTATGGATGATTAGGATGCTAATTGTGGTTTGGGGTGTTAATTATGAAATTTATTGTATTTAAACTTTTTACATCCTTACATCTAAAAACATATAAAACTAAATAAATAAACAAACATCTATTTAAACTTTTTACATTCTTACATCTAAAAAAACATATAAAACTAAATAAATAAACAAACATCAGAACGGTTTTACCATAGTGGTATCAAAAAGGCACTAAACATATTTATTCTCAAATGATTTGAGTATATAAGTATCATCATTGACATTGGTGTAAATTTTAAAAGTAGCTTTACGGCGTGTAAGTTATTCGGTCTGAAATATTTTTTACGGTGTAAATGAGTGGACCTAAATCCAAACATGTTTAACTTTTTTAGAGAGTTCATGCTCGAGCTTGTCTTGCTTATTATTTTATTTATATAATTTTACTACTAGTTAGATTAGATGTATACATATATTTATAAGTTTGTATGTAATAATATATTATAATTATAATTAATACATAAATATAATAATAAAAAAATATACAAAAAAGTTCATTTAGGCTTGTGAGCCGGCTCAACCTTGATAGCTAAAGCTCGAGTTCAAACTCGTTGACTAATTGGGCCTCAATAATAGCTCGAGCTCGTTTAAACTCAACTCTATTTCAATTTCTAACGACCCGATACCGACTACCTCACCAGTGGCTCGCCTCGTTTATATCGAAAAAAAAAACTAAAATTAAATTAAATTAAAATAAATACAAAATGGTAAATTACAAGATTGAATATCGTGCTTACATGTGTCCCTCCGAGTCATGGCGGTGGTTTCCAACTTTCCATTTTCGTCTTTATAAATCCCCATCACCACCTTCACTTCTGACACACAAAATCAAATCAAAACATTAACAACGAGAATTTACGACAATGTCTGGTGAAGTAATTCGATGCAAAGGTAATATTATCTATTTTTGTTCATAAAAAAATACCTTTGTTTTGATCTTTATTTTACGATGCATGATCTATTTTACTGTTATTCGAGATCATAAGTTTTTTAATTTCTAATATGTTAATAGAATAGTTTTGTTTTGAATTTAGATATTTGGTTAAGGATTTATCGAATTTATATGAAACATTTTAATTGTGTGTGTAGCTGCGGTGGCTCGGGAAGCCGGAAAGCCGCTGGTGATCGAGGAAGTGGAGGTGGCGCCGCCGCAGAAGATGGAGGTCCGGTTGAAGATCCTCTTCACGTCGTTGTGTCACACCGATGTTTACTTCTGGGAAGCTAAGGTTTATATATATATATATATTTATCTCTATACTTCAAGGTTATTAGTTGGTTCTTCGTTTTTAATATTAATATTTGCGGTTTGTTGTGAGTTTTATTCGAGATTAATTAAATGCTTAGGTGATATTCTTAATCTTATTAACCCTAATTTTTACTGTGTTTTGATCATTTTAATTTTTTAAAGATGTGTGTTTGTTATTCTTGTTTGTGGAAATTAGCAAGTAGAATTCTAGAACCACCTTTAGGTAATTTTGGGTAGGCTAGGAAAAGTTTGATATAAAGGTGTCCCTTAATCATAATTTTGGATTTTTTTAATAAAAGATTTTAGAGTTTTGTTTTACATTAAACCAACCTTATAAAGTTAGATTAACATAATAATTAGATGAGTTGAAAATAAACTTGAATGTGTTTTAATATGTTGTAACTTAATAAATATGTTTAATAAAATTAGAGCTATATTTTTATTTAATAGCATATATTTTTCATCTATTAAATATATCAATTATTTATAAAAAAAATATTTTTAGAGAATATAAGTATTGAAATTCGATTTTTTTAACCAAAATTCACTTTACTCTATAAAATTTACGTCACACTTCTATTCATCTAGAATTATCCACCTAGGTTAGCATCGTATATGGAAAAGGTGTACTCATGTTGGTCAAGTCTTATAGATGTGTAGATTTAAGAGTAAAATTGAAGGGTGCTTGAGTTAGCCAACAAAAAAAGTGTTACAATTTTATTTTCTTCTTAATTAATTCTTTTAAATGTGTGAAATAGACTAATATGCTTTGCAAGAACCTTAAATGATTTACCAGATAAAAGCTTCCTATCATTATTCTGTGATCTAAAACTATCATTGTATGTTTTGTAGGGACAAAACCCCTTGTTTCCTCGCATATTAGGCCACGAAGCCGGAGGGTATGATAAAACTTTTATAAACTTCTTGTTTTGGGATAATTTATGTGATCACCACCAAAGTATTCATTTTTAGAACTTGTCGGTAAGGTTGTTTATATATATTTCTTGTCGATAAAATGCATAAGTTTCGTGTCGGTAAAATATATATTCTTGTCGGTAAACTATATATATTTCTTGTCGAATTTTAATATAGTTTACCTAGTTGACTTTGTGTGTGTGTATATATATATTCTTACTTCAATATATATTATATATGTGTGTGTGTATGTATGTATGTAATATTTCCTATGTGATATATTAGAATATAAATAGTTGTATTTATTTTCCTTGTGTATTAGCCAATGTATCCAAGTATGGATATGTGTTATATATGTAAACATATTTTACTATTTTGTCATGTTTCAAGTATGTTCTTGTACTTGTATTTTTGTGTTAGTATTTAGATCATCATGCATCCTACATCTTCTAAATACTTATACTTTAACACATAATATGTACACACATGTGGGGTGTTCTATATATATATATATATATATAAAGTCTCTTTTAGTCTAAGAAAATACTAATAAGTTTTAACTTAAACTTTCCACCAAAAATTTGCCTATCATGATTAAGGTTGCTAGTCACATTTTAGTCATGTAAATACCTTGTTAATTACACCTTAATCATGATTAGAATTTTATAAAATTTCGCCATAGTTTCCCCTATACTATGGACGTTTCCACTTTTTCAAAACGTATTTTAAATCAATTTCCCACTTAACATAATCATCCAAAACTCATCAAAGTCACCAAAGATCATTAAACATGAAATTACATACTTTATTAACATCAAGTTTCATGAATTATATATATATATAATATATATATATATATATATATATATGTATATTATATAGTATATATATCTACAAAAATAACCATTTCTTTTATGTCCATCCTTTGTTTTACCAAGTTCATACAAACTTCTTTATATAATTTTTGCAAGATCAAAACCAAGTGCATACTCGGGTTTCCTATGAAGTAATATCATTGACCTTAGGAAAAAAAAATAGAATTTGGAAGGCCGGCATGACCTTCACATATATTATCCTATCTTTATTATTTACCGAAATTTAATGGAACTTCTCTTATTTACTTTTTACTTTATTCTACAGAATTGTAGAAAGTGTAGGTGAGGGTGTGACCCAACTGAAACCCGGGGACAAAGTCCTCCCAATATTCACAGGAGAATGTGGCGAGTGCCGCCATTGTAAGTCGGAAGATAGTAATATGTGTGATCTTCTTAGGATTAATACAGATAGGGGTGTTATGATCAATGATGGTAACACAAGGTTTTCAAAAGACGGTCAACCGATCTACCATTTCCTTGGGACCTCAACCTTTAGCGAGTACACGGTTGTTCATTCCGGGTGTGTTGCTAAGATCAACCCCGATGCTCCACTTGATAAAGTCTGTGTTCTTAGCTGTGGCATTTCTACAGGTTCGATTGTTTTTATCGTTTCAGTATATCAGAATTGTGTAGTATAGAAGCGGCTTAACATATTTTTGTTGTTTTTTGGGCATGAAGGCATGGGTGCAACCCTGAATGTCGCAAAACCGAAAAAGGGTATGAGTGTTGCTATATTTGGGCTAGGAGCGGTAGGGCTTGCGGTGAGTTGACTTTTGTTTTTCACTTCAATTGTACATTTGACTTTGTAAATTGTGAAAAAATGTCATCTTTGTAACTATTTGTTTTCTTTTGTTTCTCAGGCTGCAGAAGGAGCTCGCATTGCCGGGGCTTCTAGAATCATCGGTATTGATTTGAATCCGAGCAGAGCCACTGAAGGTGAGTTGGTCAATGTTTGACTCGCTTCTTAACATGCATTAATTTATCTAAAAAATGTTGTATTGTTGTTTGATGACAGCCAAGAAGTTTGGTGTTACCGAATTCGTGAATCCAAAAGATCATGATAAACCAATCCATGAGGTTTTTTCTGGCACAGTATACTTACATATATATTCTCTTTTTGGTGTTACTGACGTATCATTTTTGAACCTCGTTAGGTCATTGCTGAGATGACGGATGGTGGTGTTGACAGAAGTGTTGAGTGCACTGGAAATGTCAAGGCTATGATTTCCGCTTTTGAATGTGTTCATGATGTAACACATTTTCATACCCATCTTTTTATTACTTGTAGAGATGGCCCTTTTGACCCGTTTACTTATGAGTATCGGATATATCGATATTGTATCTCGAACGGGTCAAATTAGTCAAACGAATAGGAAGTTGAAAGAAAATCAATGCATACAACCTCATCAACATCTTTTTATTAAAAGATTAAGTTATTTTAATAGTAAAGTAACACTTCAAATTATTTACAGAAAAAGTACATAATATGTTTGGCAGGTCAACCTAACTGCTTAAACCTGCATTAAAAAAACTGACAAATTTCAACCCTAACCCGCTCTTTCTGACCCGCCCATCTTGCCATATCTACTAACTGGGGTACAACTCGACTACTCGAGTACTTTTTATAACCAGAAGTTCATTTGTATCTATCTAGGGTTGGGGTGTGGCTGTACTTGTTGGGGTCCCGAACAAAGATGACGAGTTCAAAACTCTTCCTATTAATTTCCTGAACGAGAGGACTCTGAAGGGTACTTTTTTCGGTAACTATAAGCCTCGTACCGATATTCCAGGTGTTGTCGAGAAATACATGAATAAGGTAAATTTTTTATTATTTATCCTGGGTTCATTTTGTTCATAAGGTTACTATACATATAGTACAGTAATGCATGTTTGTGGTGCAGGAATTAGAAGTTGAGAAGTTTATAACACACAGTGTTGGTTTCTCGGAGATCAACAAAGCGTTCGACTACATGCTTAAAGGTGAAAGTCTCCGTTGCATCATCCGAATGGATGCATAGGCGGGTCATGTTGCTTATGTTAATAATATATATGGTTTTTAGTATATGATATGCATGCATAGAGGAATAAAGCTTGGTACAATGGGACTTATAATTCCCATGGAAGCTAGATATATAACGTTATATGGTATGTAAGGTTTCATTTTTAATGATGCAACTTTTCTGGTGTTGGTAGTTATAACAACGTTTGAATTCCATCCATACCAGCCAAGCTATATTTCCAAATTTTATTGTGATACATGGATAGCAATGTCATGGAGTTTTTAAACTACAATTGTTACTAGTAAGGTATGCGGCTGGTGATGTTAAAGCAAGTGATCACAAGATAGGTAAGTTTTTTTTAACCCTTAGGGGTGTGTGATGGTAAAACTCATCTTTGAAACTTCTTGAAATCGTTTAGTTAGAAGTATAGAGATAAAAGGTTTAGTGAGCAATAAAAAAAAATCAGAGATTATAGGCTTCTACTTGCAAGCTTTTAAGACTTGGGGCTTCTACTTTTAAGAGGTGTTTTTTGGTAACTTTTGGATAGGTAAGTGCTAAATTATTAAGAGGTTTTAACTATTAAGTGCTGAACTACTAATAGATCTGAATATTAAGAGCTAGTATAAGTGCTTAACCGTTCAGAGACAAATGTCTGATCAATTCAGATAAGAGGTTTTAACCATTAGACTTGGTATATATAGCGTTTAAGCATTCAGGCAAATATAGTCTGAATCATTAAGTGCTAAACTAACAAGAGATCTGAACTATTAAGAGCGAAACAAACAGCTCTTAGATGCTCAATTGGGTTCAACATTTACTTGTTCATTACATTATCATTGCGGATAAAATATTTCAATAATAAAGTTGTTATACATCTAAAAAGCATGTTTCACATCGATTTAAAACCACAAACACACGAATGTCATTATCTAATACCTCTATTGATCTTGTTTGGTCAGACGGTTCGGTGACGAACCACTGGTACTAACTGATAGTCTGACATGACACTCGGCTATAGCTTACGATTAGAAAAACTCTACTTTGAATGCAACTCTGTTTTCAAAATTGTTCGAGCGAAAAATGGAATGTGTTTGATCTTTTTAACTATTCGGAGTTTTATAATGTGTTATATTATATTAAAATGACAAAAATGTAAAGGAGGTTAATTAACCTGAAGGTAAAAGACGTCAACTAAAAAAACCTAAATGAAAGACAATTTTGATAACATGTATGATTAGTTTCAATTACTTGTCACAACGCGGTTTTGAAAAAGAATCGTATCAAGATGTAGATAAAAATTGGTACGTTGCAACTTTATACACACAATTTTTTACATTGTATCTTTAAAAGTTATAAGAGAAAAAAAACCAAAATATGTTTAAAAATAATTTTAAACGAAAATAAAAAAAATTTATTAAGGTTGTTGTTTAGTTTCCACCGGGTTATACCCGCGCTTCATGACGGACCAATTTATATGTTTAAAAGTAATTATTAACATTAAAAAACAAAATTGAAAATCTAAAACTATTATCGTACTGTTCAGTTTACGATTTTGTAGTAAACTTACATAAAAAACTTAAAAAAATAAGCATTTTACAATGGTATAAATGTAATTTAAATAAAATTAAATTCAAAAAGGAAAAGCAAAAGAAAGAAATAACAGAAAGCTAAAAAAAGGTTATCTAAAATACATTATAAAGAAACCGAATGAACAAAAATGTAACTAAATAAAATTTTAAGATGTCATTACAACATATTATGTCTATAGTACCACATCTAATGATGATCTTATAACTTTTTCTCTCCTAATCCTTTACATTGAATGTAATTTATTTTACACACTCATCTTCTACTTTATCAAGTAAACATAATCATTTATGAAAAAAAAAATATAGTAATAATATCTATGTTAAATATAAAACTTTAATCCCTTGACATGCCTTATGCTTCTTTCAATAAAGATAAGACCATAATACATTTACAGTAGTAATAAAAAAATCTTATTTCACTCTATGCACAATAAATACTATTAAATAATTTTATTTTTAGTAAACTGTCAAAATGGTCCTTGTGATTTGATCACTTTTGTCACTTTAGTCTAAAATTCAAACTTTTTGAATTTGAGTCCCCGTGGTTTCAATTTTTTGCCATTTTCATCCAAAATTAAAATCTGGTTAGAATTTTCAGTAAACATCCAGTTTTTTTTTAATCTTTTTTCTTCCTTTTAATGAAGAGCAAAATAGTCAGATTTTTTTAATTTAAAAAGACCGTTTTGCCCTTCATTAAAAGGGAAGAAAAAGACAAATAAAGCGGGATATTAACTGAAAAAATCTGATCAAATTTTAATTTTGAATGAATATGGCAACAAAATTAAAACCACAGGGAACCAGATTCAAAAGGTTTTAGTTTTAGACTAAAGTGGCAAAAGTGAACAAAACTTGAAGACCTTTTTGACAGTTTACTCTTTTATTTTTATAAATGTATATATGCACTTCAAATTGTATCTTATAAATATTAGCGTCATCAATGGTATATTTTTTTTTTTTGATCAACGGCAACTATATAAAATATATATATAGTGACAGCAAGTAGCTGCAAGAATACAAACGCAAAGAAAAGGAACAATCAAATGCATGACTGAATATCAAAATCTAACCAACTGGTCCATGACACCGCATTGCTCCTCGCCCTGTTTTTGAACCATAGAAAAGTGTCTTCTTTAATGCCGTCGACGATCCTTTTAACCGGAACCATATTATTGTTGAACTGTTTCTCATTTCGGGCCAGCCATAATCTCCAAAAGCAACCCAACACCACCATATGAACTGTTTTTTTTCCATCTCTTAGAGCCCACTTGGTCTTGCACATGAGATAGAATATTACTTACCGACTCCGCGTCACACAACACCGGTATTCTTAACCATCTGAACACGGTCCACCAGACACTCCTAGCCCATAAACATGATACGAAAATATGGTCGCATGTTCATCTTGTAACCCGCACCGAGAGCACACCAAATCTGTAAACGTCAATCCTCTTTTAGCAAGCGACACTTTGGCCGCCACCTTCCCCAAGTCTGCCCGCCAAGCTAGATAATTAACCTTCAACGGTGCCCAAGCGTTCCACTTGAATGTACTGCCGTCGCTAGGAACCGAAGATTTAATGGCGAGCTCTTTCCTGATGTGTTTAATCGAAAAGGCTGCCCCATCATCATTCTCCCACACCCACTTGTCCTTTACTTCAGTTAAGTTCACCTCGTGTAAAAGCTGCATCAAGTTACCAACTTCAAGCCACTCGGTACTCGAGCTCGGATCTCTGCACCATTCCCACCTCCATTGCCTTAAACTACCAGATCGCTCGAAACAAGAGGAAACCGTTGCGCCTTTTTCTGCTGCCAAATTAAAAATGTTTGGATAAATATATTTAAAAGGCCCTGGACCTACCCAAGTATCATGCCAAAACCTCGTCAGATTACCGTCCCCGACTTCGACTTTCAGCTTATCTTTTACTACAATTCCCATCCTACCCAAATTACCATCCACTTCAGATATATCTTTCCATCAATGCGTATATGTACTCTTAATAGTATCTTATAAATCTTAATGTATAATAGTGATATTTACAATGCCGGCTACATCTTTACCGGTGTAAAGTGTAGACCCCCTAACAAACGAAAAAAAAGAAAAACCAAAGAGGAAAAAAAAAACTCAACTTAAAACAAAAATAGGAAAAAAATGCATCAAGACAAAATTAAATTCAAAATTATACTAAGGCCGAACATAATTAAAACTTAAGAATTTTCACTAAACTAATTTAGATCTTCACCATATCATCTATATTTCTTTTATTCAAATCCATCATTTGTGGTAGGGAGGTTTGGATTCTTTGATAGAGATCCAAGTTCAATTCTTATTTATGTCACTTTGGTGGATTAGAGGAGAGTGCATAGCCTTCTCGCCGAGGTGTTAGGTTCTATCCTGAGTCCACCCGGGTTTTCGTCCCACCGTGTGTTACGCCAGAGAGTGTTCAACTCTTGTGGTTGTATAACGGTTGTCAAGTGTCAGTCGGCGGTATAGTTTTCTGGGGAACGCTCAAGCCAAACTCTGAAGTCAACATAGATCCGTTAAGATGACATAGTCTAGCCATAGCGGGGCAACGGTGCTCTCCAATTTAAGGAGTGTGGTGCTCTCCAATTTAAGGAGTATGGTAACCTAATATAGAAAAGTAGTCGTTCTAAAAAAATATATTTTCCCTTTTTAATCTATATCTAAATTATTTTTTTATAATAAACAATTTTTAATATTTTAGTTTATAATTAAAATAATAAATAAATTAATATTAAAAATTGATAATAAACAAAAAATAAAGATAAATTAAGATATTATATAATAAAAAACATAAAATCAAATAATAAAAATAGTATAATTCTACAATGGCTACAGCTAACTTTTCTAGTAGCTATAAATTCAAATCGTTTTTTTCTCCTACATTTGCACTTTACATTTCACGCCAAAAAGCCATATTAATTTAGAGATTGGGATGACGGTTATCTAAGTTTGAACACCTTGTAGGATCTTCAAACCTTCAATAATCATCATGTCTACGCTCAAACCCTCCATCTTCAAATCTTCGACAAGCATCCCGTCGATGCTCAAACTTCAACCTTCAAATCCTCCACTTTCAAACCTCAACCTTCAAATCCCACTTTCAAACCCTCAATATATAGAAGCCTACCATCATCAGCAGCCTACCAATTTATCTAGCGTTGAACTAGATGTATGATTATACCTTTAAATTACGATTTTTCACTAAACTAATTAAAATCTTCACATCATCTATTTTTCTTTCACTTAATCTATATAATTTATTTCTTTTCAATAAACAGTTTTTAATATTTAGTTTATAACTAAATTATATTTATTAAATTAATATAAAAATTTGATAATAAAATAAAAATAAAAATATATTGAATAAAATAAATTAAAAATTAGATAAAATAAAACATAAAATTTTAAATATTAAAAATAGTATAATTTTACAACGGCTACTGTTTCAACGACTAACTTTTCTAGTGACTATAATTCAATTCGTCTTCTGTAGGATCAACTTGAATTGAGCAGAATCAAGAAAAACCAATTTCCAAGATATCTAGCGGATCAAAATAAGTGCGGATTCCATATATTGATAATGTATGACACTTGTTCATAAATTCACTGCTTCATTAAAAAATTGGGCAGCATAACAGTGCAAGATCAAATCTTATTCAAAGCTTCAAAGTGTCAAGTTCCAAAGTCTTTCTCCAAACGCATGAGCCTAGATATTTATAGGCACCTCGAGCATTAGGCTCATGCGCACGGATGAGAGAAGTGCTCATACGTACATATGACTCATGCGTGCGTATGAGTACTTGTTTTACATTTCCAAATCTTCAAGACACTATGTTATGCTACCTATACATTAAACTAGACACAACTAAGACGTAGGCATTAGACATTCTGTATCAACAAACTCCCCTTTGGATGATGTTGCGGTCTTGTCTTCGTTGGTCTTCAACCTTTACTTCCAAAAAACCTCTTCCTATATTCCCTTCTGTGATCTTCAAACTCTTCCTTGGTGTTTGATCTTTCAGAGGAGGTTTCTTCATATACTGATATCTTGATATAGAAGCCTTTTGTGTTCGATCAGCAATCTCTTCTTTTCCCTCATATCTTCTTTCTTTTCGATAGTTCTCTATTTTGTCTCCCACATTCTTCTAGAGTGTATGTCATAAGCATAACACACTTTCATAACTCTTTAAAATTGTATCGCCTGTTCACGATCAATCTTTGAGAAATAAATCTTGCTGTAGAACAACATCTCTATATCCTTCTCTGACATATTCACTATCCACATGGATCATACAACGAAAATAAAAAAAAATAAATAAGGTTGTTTTAATAGTTTCCACCGGTTACACCCGCGCTTTCATGACGGACCAATTTATTTGTTTTAAAAGTAATTATTAACATTAAAAAACAAAATTGAAAATCTAAAACTATTATCGACTGTCAGTTTACGATTTAGTAAGTAAAACTTACATATAAAACTAAAAAAAATAAGCATTTACAATGGTACATATGTAATTTACAATAAAATTAAAATTCCAAAAGGAAAATCCAAAAGAAAGAAATAACAGAAAGCTAAAAAAAGGTTACAAAATACATTATACAGAACCCGAATGAACAAAAATTAACTATATAAAAATTTTAAGAGTCATTACAAACATATAATGTCTATAGTACCACATCTATATGATGAACTTATAACTTTTCTCTCCTAATCATTTACATTGATGAATTACTTTTACACACTCAACTTCTACTTTTATCAAGTAAACATAAACATTTATGAAAAAAAAATTAGTAAATAATATCCTATTTTAAATATAAAACTTTAATCCCTTGACATGCCTTATGCTTCTTTTATAAAGATAAGACCAATACTTTACAATAGTAATTAAACAAATCTTATTTCACTCTATACACAAAAAATGCTATTAAATAATTTTATTTTTAGTAAACTGTCAAAATGGCCCTTGTGGTATGATCACTATTGTCACTTTAGTCCTAAAATTCTAACTTTTTGAATTTGGGTCCTCCGTGGTTTCAATTTGTTGTTTATTTTCATCCAAAATTAAAATCTGGTCAGAATTTTCAGTAAACATCCAGTTTTTTTTAATCTTTTTTCTTCCATTTAGTGAAGAGCAGAATAGTCCAGAATTTTTTAATTTATTGTAATAACACGTTAAAAGACAGTTTTACCCTTCATAAAAAGGTAGAAAAAGACAAATAAAGCGGGATATTAACTGAAAAATCTGATCAAATTTTAATTTTAAATGAATTTAGGGCAACAAAAATTAAAAACCATGGGGAACCAAAATTCAAAAGGTTTTAGTTTTAGACTAAAGTGAAAAAAAGTGAACAAAATTTCCCGAGACCATTTTGACGTTTATCTTTTTTTTTTTATAAATGAATATATGCACTTCAAATTGAAATTTAAAAATTTTAAAAAGCGTAATCAATGCGTATATTTTTTTTTTTTTTTTAAACCCAACGGAAATATAAAAATATATAATAGTGACAGAAAATAGCGGAAAGAGTAAAAAACGCAAAGAAAAGGAACAATAAAATTTCATACTGAAATAAAAAATCAAAAAAAAATGTCCAGGGAAAACCGGTTTTTTTAACCATCTGAACACGGTCCACCAGCCCTTTCCTACCCCTTTAAACTGATGCGAAAAAAATGGCGCATGTCTCATCTTGAAAACCCGCACCGAGAGCACACCAAATTGTAAACGTAAATCCTCTTTTAGCAAGCGACATTTGGGCCGCCCCCTTTCCCAAGTCTGCCCCCAAGCTAGATAATTAACCTTAAAACGGTCCCCCAAGGGGTTCCACTTAAATTTGTACCCCGTCGTGGGAAACCGAAAAATTTAAGGGCAAAATCTTTCCTGTGTGTTTATTTCAAAAAGGTTTGCCCCTTCACATTCTCCCACACCCACTTGTCCTTTATTTCAGTTAAGTTCACCTAGGAAAAAAAGCTGCATCAAGTTACCAACTTCAAGCCACTGGGGTACCCCGAGTCGGATCTCGGGCACCTTTCCCCACCCCCCTTTTCCCTTAAAAAACTACCGTTTCGCTGAAACAAGGGGAAACCGTTGCGCCTTTTTCTGCTCCCAAAATTTAAAAAATTTTTTGGAAAAATTTGTTTTTAAAAGGCCCCGGCCCTCCCCAAAATATCATGCCAAAAACCTCGTCGGGGTTTAACCCCGCCCCCGCCCTTGGGACTTTCGCTTATTTTTTTACTAAAATTTCCCCATCCAAACCTAAAAATTGCCTTTCCAATTTCAGTTTATTTTCCCCATCAATGCGTAAAATTTACCCCTTAAATTGAAATCTTTAAATTTTTAATGTATAATAGTGATATTTACAATCCCGGGCTACATTTTTTAACCGGTGTTAAAGTTAGACCCCTAAAAAACCCAAAAAAAAAAGGAAAAAAACCAAAGGGGAAAAAAAAAAACTCAACTTAAAACAAAAATGGGGAAAAAAATGCATCAAGACAAAATTAAATTTAAAATTATACTAAGGGCCCCAACATAAAATTTAAAAATTAAGAATTTTCACTAAACTAATTTAGATCTTCACCATATCATTTTTTTTTTCTTTTATTCAAATCCATCATTTGTGGTAGGGAGGTTTTTGGGTTCTTTTTTAGAGATCCAAGTTCAATTCTTATTTTTTTCACTTTTGGGGGATTAGAGGATAGTGCATAGCCTTCTGCCAAGGGTTTTTAGGTTTTATCCTGAGTCCAACCCCGGGTTTTTGTTTTCCCCCCGTGTGTTACGCCAAAAAAGTATAGTTTTTTGGGGAACGCTCAAGCCCAAAATTGAAATAACATAGATCCGTTAAGATGACCCTAGTTTTAGCCATACGGGGGGCAAAAGGGCTCTCCCAAATTTTAAAGGGGTGTGGGTGCCTCCAATTTAAGGGGTGTTTGGTTTGCCTTTTATAGAAAAGTAGTCTTCTAAAAAATATATTTTCCCCTTTTTTAATCAAAAACTAAATTATTTTTTTTTAATAAAAAATTTTTAATATTTTGTTTAATTTAAATTAAAAAAAATAAATAAATTTAAAATTAAAAATTGATTTAAAAAACAAAAAAAAAAAGTAAATTAAGATATTTTTGATAATAAAAAACATAAAACCAAATAATAAAAATAGTTTTAATTTTAACATGGGTTCCCGCTTTAAATTTTCTAGTAGCTATAAATTAAATCGTTTTTTCTCCCAACCCTTTGCACTTTTCAATTTTTTCGCCAAAAGCCATATAAATTTAGAGATTGGGGTGGGCGGTTATCTAAGTTTGAAAAACCTTTTTAAGGGTCTTCAAAACCCTTTAATAAACATCATTTTTCTACGCTCAAAAACCCCCCATTTTCAAATCCCTTTGACGAGATCCCTAAACAGCCAGTTTTTTTTTAATCTTTTTTCGTCCTTTTAGGTTGGCTTTTTTTGTCAATTGTTTTGTAATTGTTTGTAATAACTCGGTTAAAACCTTGTCTACCCATCATTAAAAAGGGAAGAAAAAGACAATTAAGAGCGATATAACTGAAAAAATCTGATGCAAATTTTTAATTTTAAATAATAAAGGCAACAAATTTAAAATCCACAGAACCAGATTCAAAAGGTTTTAATTTTAGACTAAAAGTACAAAAGTGAACAAAAGCTTGGAACCGTATTTGACAGTTACATCTTTTATTTTTTTATAAATGTATATAGCACTTCAAATGGACTTGAGTAAATATTCGTCATCAATGCGTATATGTTTTTTTTTGTTTGATCAACGCAACTAATAAATATATAATCTTAGTACAGCAAGATAGCTGCAAGAGTACAAACGCAAAGAAAAGTAACAATCAAATACATTACTGAATATCAAAATCTAACCAACTGGTCCATGACACCGGTATTCTTAACCATCTGAACACGGTCCACCAGACACTCCTAGCCCATAAACATGATGCGAAAATATGGTCGCATGTCTCATCTTGTAACCCGCACCGAGAGCACACCAAATCTGTAAACGTCAATCCTCTTTTAGCAAGCGACACTTTGGCCGCCACCTTCCCCAAGTCTGCCCGCCAAGCTAGATAATTAACCTTCCACGGTGCCCAAGCGTTCCACTTGAATGTACCGCCGTCGCTAGGAACCGAAGATTTAATGGCGAACTCTTTCCTGATGTGTTTAGTCGAAAAGGCTGCCCCATCATCATTCTCCCACACCCACTTGTCCTTTACTTCAGTTAAGTTCACCTCGTGTAAAAGCTGCATCAAGTTACCAACTTCAAGCCACTCGGTACTCGAGCTCGGATCTCTGCACCATTCCCACCTCCATTGCCTTAAACTACCAGATCGCTCGAAACAAGAGGAAACCGTTGCGCCTTTTTCTGCTGCCAAATTAAAAATGTTTGGATAAATAGATTTAAAAGGCCCTGGACCTACCCAAGTATCATGCCCAAAACCTCGTCAGATTACCGTCCCCGACTTCGACTTTCAGCTTATCTTTTACTACAATTCCCATCCTACCCAAATTGCCATCCACTTCAGATATATCTTTCCATCAATGCGTATATGTACTCTTAATAGTATCTTATAAATCTTAATGTTAATAGTGATATTTACAATGCCGGCTACATCTTTACCGTGTAAAGTGTAGACCCCCTAACAAACGAAAAAAAAGGAAAAACCAAAGAGGAAAAAAAAAACTCAACTTAAAACAAAAATGGAAAAAAATGCATCAAGACAAAATTAAATTCAAAATTATACTAAGGCCGAACATAATTAAAACTTAAGAATTTTCACTAAACTAATTTAGATCTTCACCATATCATCTATATTTCTTTTATTCAAATCCATCATTTGTGGTAGGGAGGTTTGGATTCTTTGATAGAGATCCAAGTTCAATTCTTATTTATGTCACTTTGGTGGATTAGAGGAGAGTGCATAGCCTTCTCGCCGAGGTGTTAGGTTCTATCCTGAGTCCACCCGGGTTTTCGTCCCACCGTGTGTTACGCCAGAGAGTGTTTCAACTCTTGTGGTCGTATAACGGTTGTCAAGTGTCAGTCGGCGGTATAGTTTTCTGGGGGAACGCTCAAGCCAAACTCTGAAGTCAACATAGATCCGTTAAGATGACATAGTCTAGCCATAGCGGGGCAACGGTGCTCTCCAATTTAAGAGTGTGGTGCTCTCCAATTTAAGGAGTGTGGTAGCCTAATATAGAAAAGTAGTCGTTCTAAAAAAATATATTTTCCCTTCTTTAATCTATATCTAAATTATTTTTTTATAATAAACAATTTTTAATATTTAGTTTATAATTAAAATAATAAATAAATTAATATTAAAAATTGATAATAAACAAAAAATAAAGATAAGATATTATATAATAAAAAACATAAAATCAAATAATAAAAATAGTATAATTCTACAATGGCTACAGCTAACTTTTCTAGTAGCTATAAATTCAATCGTTTCCTACATTTGCAATTTACATTCACGCCAAAAAGCCATATTAATTTAGAGATTGGGATGACGGTTATCTAAGTTTGAACACCTTGTAGGATCTTCAAACCTTCAATAATCATCATGTCTACGCTCAAACCCTCCATCTTCAAATCTTCGACGAGCATCCCGTCGATGCTCAAACCTTCAACCTTCAAATCCTCCACTTTCAAAACCCTCAAATATATAGAAGCCTACCATCATCAGCAGCCTACCAATTTATCTAGCGTTGAACTAGATGTATGATTATACCTTTAAATTACGATTTTTCACTAAACTAATTAAAATCTTCACATCATCATCTATTTTTCTTTTACTTAATCTATATAATTTATTTCTTTTCCAATAAACTGTTTTTAATATTTAGTTTATAACTAAATTATATTTATTAAATTAATATAAAAATTTGATAATAAAATAAAATAAAAATATATTGAATAAAATAAATTAAAAATTAGATAAAATAAAACATAAAATTTTAAATATTAAAAATAGTATAATTTTACAACGGCTACTGTTTCAACGACTAACTTTTCTAGTGACTATAATTCAATTCGTCTTCTGTAGGATCAACTTGAATTGAGCAGAATCAAGAAAAACCAATTTCCAAGATATCTAGCGGATCAAAATAAGTGCGGATTCCATATATTGATAATGTATAACACTTGTTCATAAATTCACTGCTTCATTAAAAAATTGGGCAGCATAACAGTGCAAGATCAAATCTTATTCAAAGCTTCAAAGTGTCAAGTTCCAAAAGTCTTTCTCCAAACGCATGAGCCTAGATATTTATAGGCACCTCGAGCATTAGGCTCATGCGCACGGATGAGAGAAGTGCTCATACGTACATATGACTCATGCGTGCGTATGAGTACTTGTTTTACATTTCCAAATCTTCAAGACACTATGTTATGCTACCTATACATTAAACTAGACACAAACTAAGACGTAGGCATTAGACATTCTGTATCAACAAACTCCCCTTTGGATGATGTTGCGGTCTTGTCTTCGTTGGTCTTCAACCTTTACTTCCAAAAAACCTCTTCCTATATTCCCTTCTGTGATCTTCAAACTCTTCCTTGGTGTTTGATCTTTCAGAGGAGGTTTCTTCATATACTGATATCTTGATATAGAAGCCTTTTGTGTTCGATCAGCAATCTCTTCTTTTCCCTCATATCTTCTTTCTTTTCGATAGTTCTCTATTTTGTCTCCCACATTCTTCTAGAGTGTATGTCATAAGCATAACACACTTTCATAACTCTTTAAAATTGTATCGCCTGTTCACGATCAATCTTTGAGAAATAAATCTTGCTGTAGAACAACATCTCTATATCCTTCTTGACATATTCACTATCCACATCGGATCATACAATCTGATCGTCCTCCAATTAGTTTCTTTTCATAACATGATCATAGCTTCTTTAGTCTTTTTCATCATAATACCACCATCTGAATTCATTATGAATATCCTGTTCCATTTCATACAACGGTATATTTCTCATCACCTTGGTCATTTGTACTTCAACGTTACCTTGTATTTCCCAGTCTCTGGATCTATTTCAGTTTTGGAAACGATTTGCTTTGGCTCCTGCGGCTTTCACCACTTAAACCTTGTTCTAGCTTGCTGTTTAATAAATCTCAGTACATGTTGATTGTATTGACTTTGATCATAGTTTATCAATCTCAGCCTGCATAACTCTGTCAAATCCCACCACGACAAACTTTTAATATCGTTGATATTCCTGAAATACTGAACGCCGTATTTTCTTCGTATAGCGATCACTTTCAGCTTCAGAATCCAATTCCAATTAATTATATCACATAGTGACACATCTTTATTTCTTGTGAAGAATGTTAATGGCGTTCGATACTTTCTTTCAGTCGGAACACCTCTAAACCACTTCAATGTTTCTGTTAAAGTCTCTCTTTTGTGGATCACTGGAAAACTTTCCCTATTGTTCTTTTACTTTCCTCTTCAGTATATCTTCAGCAACATTTTGTAAAAGTGGGAAATTGATCATTAACATTATTAGCATATCGAAACTCATCATCATCAAAGTCATATTCTATCTCGACTTGATCATAAGCATTCGCATCAGCAACTCTGGTTCAAATATGTAAGCATCCTGTTTATCATCATTCTCGATGTCATTAAGTTCGTCTTCAAAATCAAACACGAACTCTTCTTCTGCTATGCCATACAACTTAGCAGGTTCTTCGTTAGTATAGTTGTGTATATACTCTCCTTCTTCAAAACTCATACCCAGCTTCCATAAACTGTTCAGCTCTTGGACTTGCAGGAACAAACATGAACGGTACTGCATCTGTGATGATTCATGTAGTTTCCTCACCTAAATCTTTCACAACTTCTTCAGACTCCCCCCGTCCTTTAGATACATCTTCAGTCTCATCGATTTCTATTTGTGTTTCAGGAACGTCTGGTTCATTTGTTGTAAATTCAGTAATAGTGACTCCTGCACCTCCACCCTGATCATCATCACCATCAGTCTCATCAAGATCATCATTATCATTAGAATCACCAAAGTTAAGTTTTTCTTCATCATCTTTGTTATCTTTATCTTCTTCATCCTCTTGTACTTTGTTTTTCAGACCATATAAAACATTTGTGATCTTCAACTTCAGTTTCAGCTGGTTTCTCAGTTTCAGCTTCAACTTCAGATACTGCAACTTCAGCTTCAGACTTAGTTACAGGTACAGTTTCAGTCTCTATTGGAGGTTCGACAGTAGTTTCTGGAACACCATCTACCAGTTTCTTTCCGTCAGTTTTAAATTTTGCAGATTCAGTCACTTCTGCTGCAAGAACCTCATTTTCAGCTTCTAATTCTTTCATTAAAGCTACTTCGTCATCAAAACTTACCTTCAACTTATTCTCCAACACTTTAAAATAATTTCTATATTTGATCAACAAGCTTGCATGATGACCTTTTCATTCAGTGTTTTCATTGATCTTAGCTTGTTTTTGTTCATTCTGAATCCTTAATCTTTCATTTTCTTCAACCAAACTCTCAACTTTAACATTAAGTACCTCAACCTGGTTCTCCAACTCTATGATCCTCTCATCGTTTGGTTCATTAAAGGCTCATTAAAGTAATCATAGTCTATAACCATATCAACAAGTTTCGGAGTCTGTTGAGTAGATGAGGGTCCGACTTGTTCAGGCTTCTTCGGTGTTGATTTTGGTGTTTACCAAGATGGTAAAGATGTCGGTGTTTTGATACGAATACTCTTAGTAGTCTGCATATCAATAACTTTCTCAACTACCGAACTTCCTTTCTTCACAACAACCGGTACATCATCAGGTTTTTCACCTTGAACTGCTTCATCTGGTTCATCAATCAACTTCAAACCAGTAGTTTTCTTCTTTGTAGCAGGTGAACTCGTTGTTTTGAAATTAGGTCTTGCTTTGCTTTTCTTTTCTTTTCTTTCTCCTAACGATTTTCCTTTTCTCAACTACCAGTACCTCAGGAACGTAATCAGCATCTTGTTCGTTTTTTGTTTTCTTTCTTTTGACTGTTCTACTTCATGTCGAAAGTCTGGTTCTGATTCTATCTCTTCATCATCATACTTCTTTTCTTCTTTATCTTTATCTGAAGTGGCAGATACAATGACTTCTTCTTCAACAACTGGTTCTTCAACCTCAATTACTTTCTTAGCATGTGTTCTCTTGTGTTTCTTCTATGAACCCTGAATATCATCCTTCTTCTTAATACGTTTGCTCTTTGAATACATAACCGTTTTCATCTTTTCATTCTCTTTCTTAGCTTCTTTTTCTGAACTACTATCATCGTGTCTCTATTTTCCATCTTCTGAGCTATATAATTTGTTTTCTTTGCCTGACCGAACAAACCACGAAACGTTGGAATCTTATCATCAGGTTTTCCTGTATAAGAACCTAGTTGTTCAAATATCACACTATTCATATGTTCGAGCTTCATTACGTCACCTTCTTCTTTTCAAGATCTGACACTTGGTCATCAATCAACAGCTGTTGGCATCTCGGATACATAATCCACTTCTTGTCACCTATGTTGCTCTTCAGATTATTAAATATCATGGCTGAGAAGTTAAACTTTAGATTCGGCATCAACGCAACAATGGCACTCATCAGATAATCCGTAGCCACATTATAACCTCCCTTTTTATGCCCTAAACATTGCACTACCACATGCATCAGAAACTTGTATGGTTTTGGTTGGCAACTCTTTGCGTAGCTTGTGGCATTAAGGTATCCATCATAACCCATTCAGAGAAAACATCCTTTAACCTGCTTTTCATCAAGTATATGTGGATTTGTATATTCGCCTTTAAACTCCAATACCTCTCTAATAAATGCTTCGGTTATAATGATTTTCTTCTTCTGGACTATTGAATGAATCTCTGGAGGATTCAACTGGCATTCAACGATAACATTTTTCCAGAATTCAGTATGATCTTCTCGTAAAGTTCTTGCACCTCGTAATCACCTTGAAGATTCTTGACTCCTTCAAGAAAGGGATTATTGGTGCAAACGGCTTCGCTTTCTCATTTGTCTCATCTATTAGTGCCACTTTATTGTGCATTAGGTCATGATCCTTTTCTTTTCAGATTTCACCATCTGCAGAATACACAAGTATAAATCTGACAAATTTAAAATTTTAAGCACTTAGAAAATTTTTAAAGATTTAAACCACTATGCACGTATGAACACACTGCGTATAAAGACATGTCACGTATGAACATCAAACGTATAACCATGTTAGACGTATGAAGACTTGTTACGTTTGAACATCTATTACGTATGAACATTATGAAACATATGAGATACAAACCAAGTATGTGTCACACCCGCTCGTAGGCGGAAGCGCAAGGTGTGATCGTGATCAGGTCTCATTGCATACGATACAAGTAAACATAGTATATGAATAAATAAGTTCGATGTCCATCCATTGCGTTGATTTAAACAAAGTTTACAAGCCACAAATGTTGTTCTTGAAAGACAATCCGAATGTCATAGGTTTAACAAAATGACTTTTTACAAAAATATAGCCTAACAAAATAAGGCTTTGCATTCCATATTTCGCTCGAAGGGGAAAGATATGAACCAAGCCCTTCCAAAAAGGATGACATCGTGTTTTTGACTCTTGTCTTGTTTCCATGCAAGGTTCCCTTAGTTTCTTGAAATACATGTAGGTTATAAAGTCAACATAATGTTGGTGAATTCATGTGTTTATGTATTGTATCAAATGAATCTTTAAAACATTTGAAGTCTTGTATTGAAAATCCAGTATGTAAAGCACTCTAACAGGTCTCATGGACCAAGAGTGGGGCTCACCAAAACCAGATAGATTTACCCATTTTGTTCCTCGGTCTGTATGTGATTAATGGTGCTTAAGTTCCACCCTATGCGCATATGATCTATGTGCGTTTCATTCCCTAGCTTATCGTACCACTGGTAACATGTATTTCCTACGAAGGGTTTAAAAATTGAAAAGCGTTTAAAAGAGGGGATATAAATTCATAATTTGTGTCTGAAAGTAATATGCTAGCAACCTCAGGTCCTGTAAATGAATCACAACCTACAAGTGTTCTAATCTCATTAGACACTTATGCTATACTTGACCGTGTACAAGTCTCTCATCTTAAATATTTGTTAGGACTTGTATTTGTTTGTTTGACAACCCTTGTTTGTTTTAATTATGTTGGTAATTTGTTTATTCGTTTGTTGTTAACATATATATTATATATATATATATATATTATATATCTATTATATATATATATTATATGTCTTGTGCCTTATCATGATGAATGGGCCTAGCCCTTACATGTCTTCGTATCTTGCACGAGTGTAGCGGACCTAGCCCTTATGTGTCTTTGTGCCTTGCACGAGTGTGGGCTATCCCTTATGTTCTTTGTTCTTGCATGAGTGTTTCATCGTTATGAAATATATATTCATGGTTCTAAACCTTTGTTCACTTATATATATATGTATTTTCCTTCATGTGTATATTTGTTCTCAAATATATATGTATATCTTAGTGAGATAGGGGATGGATCATGAGAAAACTAGTTTAAATGAGAAAACCAAAAAACTAACTAAAAAATCCAAAAAACATATCAATGTTTTTTTTGATTTTTTTTTTATAAAAAATCGCTAAAAAAACTTAAAAAAATAAAAAAAAAAGCATATAATGCACATGTGCAACAATACATATAATGCACATGTGTAGTACACATATGCACATGTGCAATACAAGTTTTTTTTTTTGAAATTTTTTTATACATAAAAGCAACGATTTTTATAAAAAAATTGTAAAAAAAAATTTGTATGTTTTTATGCTTTTTTTTTTGGCTTTTTTAGTTAGTTTTCTAGTTTTCTCATTTTATCTAGTTTTCTCATGATCCTCTCCCTAGTGAGATATATCTTTAAAAATAAATTTTTTAACATCAAACTTGTTTATGTGTACATGTATAATGTTCTTTTGTATGTGTACATCCCGTCTAGTGTACTTGTGTATTTATACGTATACATATACCATGTACGTATACTTCCCTTGTATACTTTCGATGTAGGTCTTTGTGTCGTATTTATACGTATATGTTTATTACATGTATATTACTTGTAATTTTTGTAATTTACTAAGTGTTTTGGTGTATGTGTTCTTACGTATAAGTATACTTATTACTTGTATTATTACACTTAGTTGTTTTTATATAACTTTCCGGATTTGTGATAGGTGAATATATATTATAATATATATATATATATATATATATATTGTGAAGTCCTTAAAAATAATATATTTTTTAGAACTTGTCGGTAAGGTTGTTTATATATATTTCTTGTCGATAAAATGCATAAGTTTCGTGTGGTAAAATATATATTCTTGTGGTAAACTATATATTTCTTGTCGAATTTTAATATAGTTTACCTAGTTGGCTTTGTGTGTGTGTATTATATATATTCTTACTTCAATATATATATATAATATATATATATATGTGTGTGTGTGTGTATGTATGTCCAAAGTCCGTTTGTCCGATCGTCCGATATACGTTTGAGGATATAACATATGTGTATATATATCTTTCCTTGTGTATTAGCCAATGTATCCAAGTATGGATATGTGTATATATATGTAAACATATTTTTACATATTTTGTCATGTTTCAAGTATGTTCTTGTACTTGTATTTTTGTGTTAGTATTTAGATCATCATGCATCCTACATCTTTTAAATACTTATACTTTAACACATAATATGTACACACATGTGGGGTGTTCTAAATATATATATATATATATATATATATATATATATATATATAAAAGTCTCTTTTAGTCTAAGAAAATACTAATAAGTTTTAACTTAAACTTTCCCACCAAAAATTTGCCTATCATGATTAAGGTTGCTAGTCACATTTTAGTCATGTAAATACCTTGTTAATTACACCTTAATCATGATTAGAATGTTATAAAATTTCGCCATAGTTTCCCTATACTATGGACGTTTCCACTTTTTCAAAACGTATTTTAAATCAATTTCCCACTTAACATAATCATCCAAAACTCATCAAAGTCACCAAAGATCATTAAACATGAAATTACATACTTTATTAACATCAAGTTTCAGGAATTATATATATATATATATATATAATATATATATTGTTATATATCTACAAAAATAACCATTTCTTTTATGTCCATCCTTTGTTTTACCAAGTTCATACAAACTTCTTTATATAATTTTTGCAAGATCAAAACCATAAACAAATTTTTTTAGTCGTACATAAACTTTAAACTTTCTCAAAATTCATTTTTAACCATATCAAAGTTCAAGACATTTCATGCTAGATTTAAACATATGCATGTTTAGATCTTATTTTTACCTATAATCTTGCAAGATCTCTTGTCTTAACATAATCTACAACTTGTATACACATCAAGAATCACCAAAATAACACATAAATATGTTAGTTTATCTTGTTTTTAGTTAGGGCTTCATGTATTTTATATGTGAGTTTCAAGATGATCAACTTGTATATCTACAATCTACATACATCAGGAAGCTTAAAACAAGTTTAGAGGCTTACTACTAGCTCTAAGTCTAGGGATGAACTTAGATGATGAAGATAAAGATGGTAAGAAGATGATAATGCTCCACTCTGAGAACAATGCTTCTTGAAAGCTTCCAATGCTTGAATGTGTCTTAGATCATCTTCAAATCTTCAAGGTTACTTGTATTTTATGATGTAAATTTGAAAAAGAAAGAAAAGGGAGTGAGAGAGGGGGGCCGGTAGGCAACAAGGGGGAGAAGAGAGAGTGTTGTGTGAGTTTTTGAAATGTGATAATGAGATGTGTTATGGTGTTATAATCTTCTCAACTCTCTCAATCAAAGGCAATATTCCAAGCCATACTTCATCATCCCATCAACATAAAGCAAGGGGGCTTGTGGGCCACCCTTGGAGCCATTCACTAGGTAAGGGTAGGCGTGGTGGTTTGAATATAATAAGCAAATGAACATGTGTTGAAATCTTTACTTAGATATTTAGGTGTATAGGGATATTATGGATGATTAGGATGCTAATTGTGGTTTGGGTGTTAATTATGAAATTTATTGTATTTAAACTTTTTACATCCTTACATCTAAAAACATATAAAACTAAATAAATAAACAAACATCTATTTAAACTTTTTACATTCTTACATCTAAAAAAACATATAAAACTAAATAAATAAACAAACATCAGAACGGTTTTACCATAGTGGTATCAAAAAGGCACTAAACATATTTATTCTCAAATGATTTGAGTATATAAGTATCATCATTGACATTGGTGTAAATTTTAAAAGTAGCTTTACGGCGTGTAAGTTATTCGGTCTGAAATATTTTTTACGGTGTAAATGAGTGGACCTAAATCCAAACATGTTTAACTTTTTTAGAGAGTTCATGCTCGAGCTTGTCTTGCTTATTATTTTATTTATATAATTTTACTACTAGTAATTAGATTATGACTGATATATTATATATTTATATAGTTTGTATATAATAATTAAATTATATATTATAATTAATACATAAATATAATAATAAAAAAATATACAAAAAAGTTCATTTAGGCTTGTGAGCCGGCTCAACCTTGATAGCTAAAGCTCGAGTTCAAACTCGTTGACTAATTGGGCCTCAATAATAGCTCGAGCTCGTTTAAACTAACTCTATTTCAATTTCTAACGACCCGATACCGACTACCTCACCAGTGGCTCGCCTCGTTTATAATCGAAAAAAAAAACTAAAATTAAATTAAATTAAAATAAATACAAAATGGTAAATTACAAGATTGAATATCGTGCTTACATGTGTCCCTCCGAGTCATGGCGGTGGTTTCCAACTTTCCATTTTCGTCTTTATAAATCCCCATCACCACCTTCACTTCTGACACACAAAATCAAATCAAAACATTAACAACGAGAATTTACGACAATGTCTGGTGAAGTAATTCGATGCAAAGGTAATATTATCTATTTTTGTTCATAAAAAAATACCTTTGTTTTGATCTTTATTTTACGATGCATGATCTATTTTACTGTTATTCGAGATCATAAGTTTTTTAATTTCTAATATGTTAATAGAATAGTTTTGTTTTGAATTTAGATATTTGGTTAAGGATTTATCGAATTATATGAAACATTTTAATTGTGTGTGTAGCTGCGGTGGCTCGGGAAGCCGGAAAGCCGCTGGTGATCGAGGAAGTGGAGGTGGCGCCGCCGCAGAAGATGGAGGTCCGGTTGAAGATCCTCTTCACGTCGTTGTGTCACACCGATGTTTACTTCTGGGAAGCTAAGGTTATATATATATATATATTTATCTCTATACTTCAAGGTTATTAGTTGGTTCTTCGTTTTTAATATTAATATTTGCGGTTTGTTGTGAGTTTTATTCGAGATTAATTAAATGCTTAGGTGATATTCTTAATCTTATTAACCCTAATTTTTACTGTGTTTTGATCATTTTAATTTTTTAAAGATGTGTGTTTGTTATTCTTGTTTGTGGAAATTAGCAAGTAGAATTCTAGAACCACCTTTAGGTAATTTTGGGTAGGCTAGGAAAAGTTTGATATAAAGGTGTCCTTAATCATAATTTTGGATTTTTTTAATAAAAGATTTTAGAGTTTTGTTTTACATTAAACCAACCTTATAAAGTTAGATTAACATAATAATTAAATGAGTTGAAAATAAACTTGAATGTGTTTTAATATGTTGTAACTTAATAAATATGTTTAATAAAAATTAGAGCTATATTTTTATTTAATAGCATATATTTTTCATCTATTAAATATATCAATTATTTATAAAAAAAATATTTTTAGATAATATAAGTATTGAAATTCGATTTTTTTAACCAAAATTCACTTTACTCTATAAAATTTACAGTCAACTTCTATTCATCTAGAATTATCCACCTAGGTTAGCATCGTATATGGAAAAGGTGTACTCATGTTGGTCAAGTCTTATAGATGTGTAGATTTAAGAGTAAAATTGAAGGGTGCTTGAGTTAGCCAACAAAAAAAGTGTTACAATTTTATTTTCTTCTTAATTAATTCTTTTAAATGTGTGAAATAGACTAATATGCTTTGCAAGAACCTTAATATGATTTACCAGATAAAAGCTTCCTATCATTATTCTGTGATCTAAAACTATCATTGTATGTTTTGTAGGGACAAAACCCTTGTTTCCTCGCATATTAGGCCACGAAGCCGGAGGGTATGATAAAACTTTTATAAACTTCTTGTTTTGGGATAATTTATGTGATCACCACCAAAGTATTCATTTTTAGAACTTGTCGGTAAGGTTGTTTATATATTATTTCTTGTCGATAAAATGCATAAGTTTCGTGTCGGTAAAATATATATTCTTGTCGGTAAACTATATATATTTCTTGTCGAATTTTAATATAGTTTACCTAGTTGGCTTTGTGTGTGTGTATATATATATTCTTACTTCAATATATATATATATATATATTATATGTGTGTGTGTGTGTGTATGTATGTAATCTTGTGATTCCATATAGTGTGTGTTATGTGTTATGTTTCCTTGTGTATTAGCCAATGTATCCAAGTATGGATATGTGTATATATGTAAACATATTTACATATTTTGTCATGTTTCAAGTATGTTCTTGTACTTGTATTTTTGTGTTAGTATTTAGATCATCATGCATCCTACATCTTTAAATACTTATACTTTAACACATAATATGTACACACATGTGGGGTGTTCTAAATAATTATATATATATTTATATATATATATATTAAAAGTCTCTTTTAGTCTAAGAAAATACTAATAAGTTTTAACTTAAACTTTCCCACCAAAAATTTGCCTATCATGATTAAGGTTGCTAGTCACATTTTAGTCATGTAAATACCTTGTTAATTACACCTTAATCATGATTAGAATTTTATAAAATTTCGCCATAGTTTCCCCTATACTATGGACGTTTCCACTTTTTCAAAACGTATTTTAAATCAATTTCCCACTTAACATAATCATCCAAAACTCATCAAAGTCACCAAAGATCATTAAACATGAAATTACATACTTTATTAACATCAAGTTTCATGAATTATATATATATATATATATATATATATATATGTTATATATCTACAAAAATAACCATTTCTTTTATGTCCATCCTTTGTTTTACCAAGTTCATACAAACTTCTTTATATAATTTTTGCAAGATCAAAACCAAGTGCATACTCGGGTTTCCTATGAAGTAATATCATTGACCTTAGGAAAAAAAAATAGAATTTGGAAGGCCGGCATGACCTTCACATATATTATCCCTATCTTATTATTTACCGAAATTTAATGGAACTTCTCTTATTTACTTTTTACTTTATTCTACAGAATTGTAGAAAGTGTAGGTGAGGGTGTGACCGAACTGAAACCCGGGGACAAAGTCCTCCCAATATTCACAGGAGAATGTGGCGAGTGCCGCCATTGTAAGTCGGAAGATAGTAATATGTGTGATCTTCTTAGGATTAATACAGATAGGGGTGTTATGATCAATGATGGTAACACAAGGTTTTCAAAAGACGGTCAACCGATCTACCATTTCCTTGGGACCTCAACCTTTAGCGAGTACACGGTTGTTCATTCCGGGTGTGTTGCTAAGATCAACCCCGATGCTCCACTTGATAAAGTCTGTGTTCTTAGCTGTGGCATTTCTACAGGTTCGATTGTTTTTATCGTTTCAGTATATCAGAATTGTGTAGTATAGAAGCGGCTTAACATATTTTTGTTGTTTTTTGGGCATGAAGGCATGGGTGCAACCCTGAATGTCGCAAAACCGAAAAAGGGTATGAGTGTTGCTATATTTGGGCTAGGAGCGGTAGGGCTTGCGGTGAGTTGACTTTTGTTTTTCACTTCAATTGTACATTTGACTTTGTAAATTGTGAAAAAATGTCATCTTTGTAACTATTTGTTTTCTTTTGTTTCTCAGGCTGCAGAAGGAGCTCGCATTGCCGGGGCTTCTAGAATCATCGGTATTGATTTGAATCCGAGCAGAGCCACTGAAGGTGAGTTGGTCAATGTTTGACTCGCTTCTTAACATGCATTAATTTATCTAAAAAATGTTGTATTGTTGTTTGATGACAGCCAAGAAGTTTGGTGTTACCGAATTCGTGAATCCAAAAGATCATGATAAACCAATCCATGAGGTTTTTTCTGGCACAGTATACTTACATATATATTCTCTTTTTGGTGTTACTGACGTATCATTTTTGAACCTCGTTAGGTCATTGCTGAGATGACGGATGGTGGTGTTGACAGAAGTGTTGAGTGCACTGGAAATGTCAAGGCTATGATTTCCGCTTTTGAATGTGTTCATGATGTAACACATTTTCATACCCATCTTTTTATTACTTGTAGAGATGGCCCTTTTGACCCGTTTACTTATGAGTATCGGATATATCGATATTGTATCTCGAACGGGTCAAATTAGTCAAACGAATAGGAAGTTGAAAGAAAATCAATGCATACAACCTCATCAACATCTTTTTATTAAAAGATTAAGTTATTTTAATAGTAAAGTAACACTTCAAATTATTTACAGAAAAAGTACATAATATGTTTGGCAGGTCAACCTAACTGCTTAAACCTGCATTAAAAAACTGACAAATTTCAACCCTAACCCGCTCTTTCTGACCCGCCCATCTTGCCATATCTACTAACTGGGGTACAACTCGACTACTCGAGTACTTTTTATAACCAGAAGTTCATTTGCATCTATCTAGGGTTGGGGTGTGGCTGTACTTGTTGGGGTCCCGAACAAAGATGACGAGTTCAAAACTCTTCCTATTAATTTCCTGAACGAGAGGACTCTGAAGGGTACTTTTTTCGGTAACTATAAGCCTCGTACCGATATTCCAGGTGTTGTCGAGAAATACATGAATAAGGTAAATTTTTTATTATTTATCCTGGGTTCATTTTGTTCATAAGGTTACTATACATATAGTACAGTAATGCATGTTTGTGGTGCAGGAATTAGAAGTTGAGAAGTTTATAACACACAGTGTTGGTTTCTCGGAGATCAACAAAGCGTTCGACTACATGCTTAAAGGTGAAAGTCTCCGTTGCATCATCCGAATGGATGCATAGGCGGGTCATGTTGCTTATGTTAATAATATATATGGTTTTTAGTATATGATATGCATGCATAGAGGAATAAAGCTTGGTACAATGGGACTTATAATTCCCATGGAAGCTAGATATATAACGTTATATGGTATGTAAGGTTTCATTTTTAATGATGCAACTTTTCTGGTGTTGGTAGTTATAACAACGTTTGAATTCCATCCATACCAGCCAAGCTATATTTCCAAATTTTATTGTGATACATGGATAGCAATGTCATGGAGTTTTTAAACTACAATTGTTACTAGTAAGGTATGCGGCTGGTGATGTTAAAACAAGTGATCACAAGATAGGTAAGTTTTTTTTAACCCTTAGGGGTGTGTGATGGTAAAACTCATCTTTGAAACTTCTTGAAATCGTTTAGTTAGAAGGATAGAGATAAAAGGTTTAGTGAGCAATAAAAAAAAATCAGAGATTATAGGCTTCTACTTGCAAACTTTTAAGACTTGGGGGCTTCTACTTTTAAGGGTTTTTTTGGTAACTTTTGGATAGGTAAGTGCTAAATTATTAAGAGGTTTTAACTATTAAGTGCTGAACTACTAATAGATCTGAATATTAAGAGCTAGTATAATGCTTAACCGTTCAGAGACAAATGTCTGATCAATTCAGATAAGAGGTTTTAACCATTAGACTTGGTATATATAGCGTTTAAGCATTCAGGGCAAATATAGTCTGAATCATTAGGTGCTAAACTAACAAGAGATCTGAACTATTAAGAGCGAAACAAACAGCTCTTAGATGCTCAATTGGGTTCAACATTTACTTGTTCATTACATTATCATTGCGGATAAAATATTTCAATAATAAAGTGTTATACATCTAAAAAGCATGTTTCACATCGATTTAAAACCACAAACACACGAATGTCATTATCTAATACCTCTATTGATCTTGTTTGGTCAGACGGTTTCGGTGACGAACACTGGTACTTACTGATAGTCTGACATGACACTCGGCTATAGCTTACGATTAGAAAAACTCTACTTTGAATGCAACTCTGTTTTCAAAATTGTTCGAGCGAAAAATGGAATTGTGTTTGATCTTTTTAACTATTCGGAGTTTTATAATGTGTTATATTATATTAAAATGACAAAAATGTAAAGGAGGTTAATTAACCTGAAGGTAAAAGACGTCAACTAAAAAAACTAAATGAAAGACAATTTTGATAACATGTATGATTATGTTTCAATTACTTGTCACAATGCGGTTTTGAAAAAGAATCGTATCAAGATGTAGATAAAAATTGGTACGTTGCAACTTTATACACGCAATTTTTAGTACATTGTATCTTTAAAAGTTTATAAGAGAAAAAAAACCAAAATATGTTTAAAAATAATTTTAAACGAAAATAAAAAAAATTATTAAGGTTGTTGTTTAGTTTCCACCGGGTTATACCCGCGCTTCATGACGGACCAATTTATATGTTTAAAAGTAATTATTAACATTAAAAAACAAAATTGAAAATCTAAAACTTATTATCGTACTGTTCAGTTTACGATTTTGTAGTAAACTTACATAAAAAACTTAAAAAAATAAGCATTTTACAATGGTATAAATGTAATTTAAATAAAATTAAATTCAAAAAGGAAAAGCAAAAGAAAGAAATAACAGAAAGCTAAAAAAAGGTTATCTAAAATACATTATAAAGAAACCGAATGAACAAAAATGTAACTAAATAAAATTTAAGATGTCATTACAACATATTATGTCTATAGTACCACATCTAAATGATGATCTTATAACTTTTTCTCTCCTAATCCTTTACATTGAATGTAATTTATTTTACACACTCATCTTCTACTTTATCAAGTAAACATAATCATTTATGAAAAAAAAATATAGTAATAATATCTATGTTAAATATAAAACTTTAATCCCTTGACATGCCTTATGCTTCTTTCAATAAAGATAAGACCATAATACATTTACATGTAATAAAAAAAAATCTTATTTCACTCTATGCACAATAAATACTATTAAATAATTTATTTTTAGTAAACTGTCAAATGGTCCTTGTGATTTGATCACTTTTGTCACTTTAGTCTAAAATTCAAACTTTTTGAATTTGAGTCCCCGTGGTTTCAATTTTGTTGCCATTTTCATCCAAAATTAAAATCTGGTCAGAATTTTCAGTAAACATCCAGTTTTTTTTAAATCTTTTTTCTTCCTTTTAATGAAGAGCAAAATAGTAGATTTTTTTAATTTATTTAATAACACGTTAAAGACCGTTTTGCCCTTCATTAAAAGGGAAGAAAAAGACAAATAAAGCGGGATATTAACTGAAAAAATCTGATCAAATTTTAATTTTGAATGAATATGGCAACAAAATTAAAACCACAGGGAACCAGATTCAAAAGGTTTTAGTTTTAGACTAAAGTGGCAAAAGTGAACAAAACTTGAAGACCATTTTGACAGTTTACTCTTTTATTTTTATAAATGTATATATGCACTTCAAATTGTATCTTATAAATATTAGCGTCATCAATGCGTATATGTTTTTTTTTTGATCAACGGCAACTATATAAATATATATATAGTTGACAGCAAGTAGCTGCAAGAGTACAAACGCAAAGAAAAGGAACAATCAAATACATGACTGAATATCAAAATCTAACCAACTGGTCCATGACACCGCATTGCTCCTCGCCCTGTTTTGAACCATAGAAAAGTGTCTTCTTTAATGCCGTCGACGATCCTTTAACCGAACCATATTATTGTTGAACTGTTTCTCATTTCGGGCCAGCCATAATCTCCAAAAGCAACCCAACACCACCATATGAACTGTTTTTTTTCCATCTCTTAGAGCCCACTTGGTCTTGCACATGAGATAGAATATTACTTACCGACTCCGCGTCACACAACACCGGTATTCTTAACCATCTGAACACGGTCCACCAGACACTCCTAGCCCATAAACATGATGCGAAAATATGGTCGCATGTCTCATCTTGTAACCCGCACCGAGAGCACACCAAATCTGTAAACGTCAATCCTCTTTTAGCAAGCGACACTTTGGCCGCCACCTTCCCCAAGTCTGCCCGCCAAGCTAGATAATTAACCTTCAACGGTGCCCAAGCGTTCCACTTGAATGTACCGCCGTCGCTAGGAACCGAAGATTTAATGGCGAGCTCTTTCCTGATGTGTTTAGTCGAACTGCCCCATCATCATTCTCCCACACCCACTTGTCCTTTACTTCAGTTAAGTTCACCTCGTGTAAAAGCTGCATCAAGTTACCAACTTCAAGCCACTCGGTACTCGAGCTCGGATCTCTGCACCATTCCCACCTCCATTGCCTTAAACTACCAGATCGCTCGAAACAAGAGGAAACCGTTGCGCCTTTTTCTGCTGCCAAATTAAAAATGTTTGGATAAATAGATTTAAAAGGCCCTGGACCTACCCAAGTATCATGCCAAAACCTCGTCAGATTACCGTCCCCGACTTCGACTTTCAGCTTATCTTTTACTACAATTCCCATCCTACCCAAATTGCCATCCACTTCAGATATATCTTTCCATCAATGCGTATATGTACTCTTAATAGTATCTTATAAATCTTAATGTATAATAGTGATATTTACAATGCCGGCTACATCTTTACCGGTGTAAAGTGTAGACCCCCTAACAAACGAAAAAAAAGGAAAAACCAAAGAGAAAAAAAAAAACTCAACTTAAAACAAAAATAGGAAAAAAATGCATCAAGACAAAATTAAATTCAAAATTATACTAAGGCCGAACATATTAAAACTTAAGAATTTTCACTAAACTAATTTAGATCTTCACCATATCATCTATATTTCTTTTATTCAAATCCATCATTTGTGGTAGGGAGGTTTGGATTCTTTGATAGAGATCCAAGTTCAATTCTTATTTGTGTCACTTTGGTGGATTAGAGGATAGTGCATAGCCTTCTCGTCGAGGTGTTAGGTTCTATCCTGAGTCCACCCGGGTTTTCGTCCCACCGTGTGTTACGCCAGAGAGTGTTCAACTCTTGTGATGTATAACGTTGTCAAGTGTCAGTCGGCGTATATTTTCTGGGGAACGCTCAAGCCAAACTCTGAAGTCAACATAGATCCGTTAAGATGACATAGTCTAGCCATAGCGGGGCAACGGTGCTCTCCAATTTAAGAAATATGGTGCTCTCCAATTTAAGGAGTGTGGTAGCCTAATATAGAAAAGTAGTCGTTCTAAAAAAATATATTTTCCCTTCTTTAATCTATATCTAAATTATTTTTTTATAATAAACAATTTTTAATATTTAGTTTATAATTAAAATAATAAATAAATTAATATTAAAAATTGATAATAAACAAAAAATAAAGATAAATTAAGATATTAGATAATAAAAAACATAAAATCAAATAATAAAAATAGTATAATTCTACAATGGCTACACTAACTTTTCTAGTAGCTATAAATTCAAATCGTTTTTTTTCCTACATTTGCACTTTACATTTCACGCCAAAAAGCCATATTAATTTTGAGATTGGGAGGGACGGTTATCTAAGTTTGAACACCTTGTAGGATCTTCAAACCTTCAATAATCATCATGTCTACGCTCAAACCCTCCAACTTCAAATCTTCGACGAGCATCCGTCGATGCTCAAACCTTCAACCTTCAAATCCTCCACTTTCAAACCTCCATATATAGAAGCCTACCATCATCAGCAGCCTACCAATTTATCTATGGAAGCGTTGAGCTAGATGTATGATTATACCTTTAAATTACGATTTTTCACTAAACTAATTAAAATCTTCACATCATCATCTATTTTTCTTTTACTTAATCTATATAATTTATTTCTTTTCAATAAACTATTTTTAATATTTAGTTTATAACTAAATTATATTTAATAAATTAATATAAAAATTTGATGATAAAATAAAAATAAAAATATATTGAATAAAATAAATTAAAAATTAGATAAATAAAACATAAAATTTTAAATATTAAAAATAGTATAATTTTACAACGGCTACTGTTTCAACGACTAACTTTTCTAGTGACTATAATTCAATTCGTCTTCTGTAGGATCATTTGAATTGAGTAGAATCAAGAAAAACCAATTTCCAAGATATCTAGCGGATCAAAATAAGTGCGGATTCCATATATTGATAATGTATAACACTTGTTCATAAATTCACTGTTTCATTAAAAAATTGGACAGCATAACAGTGCAAGATCAAATCTTATTCAAAGCTTCAAAGTGTCAAGTTCCAAAAGTCTTTCTCCAAACGCATGAGCCTAGATATTTATAGGCACCTCATGAGCATTAGGCTCATGCGCACGGATGAGAGAAGTGCTCATACGTACATATGACTCATGCGTGCGTATGAGTACTTGTTTTACATTTCCAAATCTTCAAGACACTATGTTATGCTACCTATACATTAAACTAGACACAACTAAGACGTAGGCATTAGACATTCTGTATCAACAAACTCCCCTTTGGATGATGTTGCGGTCTTGTCTTCGTTGGTCTTCAACCTTTACTTCCAAAAAACCTCTTCCTATATTCCCTTCTTTGATCTTCAAAACTCTTCCTTGGTGTTTGATCTGTCAGAGGAGGTTTCTTCATATACTGATATCTTGATATAGAAGCCTTTTGTGTTCGATCAGCAATCTCTTCTTTTCCCTCATATCTTCTTTCTTTTCGATAGTTCTCTATTTTGTCTCCCACATTCTTCTAGAGTGTATGTCATAAGCATAACACACTTTCATAACTCTTTAAAATTGTATCGCCTGTTCACGATCAATCTTTGAGAAATAAATCTTGCTGTAGAACAACATCTCTATATCCTTCTTTGACATATTCACTATCCACATCGGATCATACAATCTGATCGTCCTCCAATTAGTTTCTTTTCATAACATGATCATAGCTTCTTTAGTCTTTTCATCATAATACCACCATCTGAATTCATTATGAATATCCTGTTCCATTTCATACAACGGTATATTTCTCATCACCTTTGGTCATTTGTACTTCAACGTTACCTTGTATTTCCCAGTCTCTGGATCTATTTCAGTTTTGGAAACAATTTGCTTTGGCTCCTGCGGCTTTCACCACTTAAACCTTGTTCTAGCTTGCTGTTTAATAAATCTCAGTACATGTTGATTGTATTGACTTTGATCATAGTTTATCAATCTTAGCCTGCATAACTCTGTCAAATCCCACCACGACAAACTTTTAATATCGTTGATATTCCTGAAATACTGAACGCCGTATTTTCTTCGTATAGCGATCACTTTCAGCTTCAGAATCCAATTCCAATTAATTATATCACATAGTGACACATCTTTATTTCTTGTGAAGAATGTTAATGGCGTTCGATACTTTCTTTCAGTCGGAACACCTCTAAACCACTTCAATGTTTCTGTTAAAGTCTCTCTTTTGTGGATCACTGGAAAACTTTCCCTATTGTTCTTTTACTTTCCTTTCAGTATATCTTCAGCAACTTTTTGAAAAAGTGGGAAATTGATCATTAACATTTTTTAGAAATATTGAAATCTTTCTTTATCAAAGTCATATTCTATCTCGACTTGATCATAAGCATTCGCTTTCAGAAAACTCGGGGTTCAAATATGTAAGACCCTGTTTATCTTTCATTCTCGTTTGTTTTTAAGTTCGTTTTTAAAAATTTCAAACACGAACTCTTCTTCTGTTTATGCCTTTAAAAACTTAGCAGGTTCTTCGTTATTTATAGTTGTGTAAAATACTCTCCTTCTTCAAACTCTTTCCCCCCCAGTTTTCCTTTAAACTGTTCAGCTCTTGGATTTGCAGGAACAAACATAAAAAGGGTTTAACTGCATCTGTGATGATTCATTTAGTTTCCTCAACCCAAATCTTTCACAAATTTTTTTTCAGACTCCCCCGTCCTTTTAGATACATCTTCAGTTTTCATGATTTCTATTTGTTTTTTCAGGGGAACGTCTGGGTTTAAATTTGTTGGGAAATTCAGTAAAAAGTGACTCCTGCACCTTTCCCCCCGATTTTCTTTCCCAAAATTATCAAGATCCTCATTATCATTTGAAAACACCAAAATTAAATTTTTTTCATTTATCTTTTTTATTTTTTTTATCTTCTTCCCTCCTCTTTTTACCCTTTTTTTTTCAGACCATATAAAAAAATTTGTGATCTTCAACTTCAGTTTTTTAGTGGTTTCTCAGTTTCAGCTTCAACTTCAGATTTCTGCAACTTGCTTCAAACTTAGTTTACAGGTACAGTTTCAGTTCTATTGGAGGTTCGACAAATAGTTTCCGGAACACCATCTACCAGTTTCTTTCCGTCAGTTTTAAAAATTTTTCAGATTCAGTCACTTTGCTGAAGAATCATTTTCAGCTTTAATTTTTTTAAAGTATTCGTCATAAAAAAAAACCTTCAATTATTTCCAAACTTTAA